>OV839568.1:128554908-131176058 GCA_929447395.1 Epistrophe grossulariae | reverse complement strand
CATGTATATTGTATACATATGGAAAATCGTTTTAAAATATAATCAAAAATAACCTACCTATACGAATATCCTTTTTGCATTAATGTAGGTAAGGTTTATATCTACCGAAAATCTCAGACGCAAAAAGGACGAGTTTGAATGGTCGGTTTTGGTGGGAACTTAAACTCGAAATGAAATATTGTTTCATTTTGCAGAATTTTTTTTTTAAATAAATCTGAAGTGGATTTTAACTGCCTTTCAAGATTTTAAATCTTCTTGATCCTGAATATATTTGTAAAATTGTTAAAATTACTTAAAAGTTAAATTTTTATTATAAAAATAACTTAAATCATTAAATGACCAAAAGCTCTTAAATTAAATGCTTTTTAAAATTCGATTATGTCATACACGTCCTTATTTCCATTCAATTCAACTTAAGGTGTATACGCTATACCCATTTGAGCACTGCGTATAGGCAATAATTAAATTGTTTAATAAACCGAGATAGTCGTTAACTTGAAAATGAATCGTAATTGGTAATCACTTGAACATTTTATGGTTATTATGGCAGAATGCATGACCCTTATATAATATGTGCCCTTTTTTTTGTTCTTATTGAGGTGAATTTCGGTCCAACATCAGGGTATATGCGATTGTGTATAAAGTATGAGAATAAATTTCCTAAATTAATTGTCCAATATATACACAATATTGAGAACATGCACAACAAACACAGAAACAGGACGCATGTCCTTATAATGCATTTGGGTGTAATAATCGATAAATAATTGCAAGAAAATAGGACAGAAATGACATAAAATTACATTTTTTGTTGTTAAATTCAGGACATTTTCATAGATATTCATATTTTTTATACGTGCGTTGGTTGTATCAAAAGAAAAAGGACATATCAACTTGATTGTCCTTTCACTTTGTCTATAGGTAGATGAGCATGTTTTGTATTCTCTACCGATGTTGATGGTATAGTTGTACATATACATATTTCCGATGGAAATTAAAAACAAATTTAATTTTGTCCTGTCAAAAAGATGAGAAGGACACATGTCGCATATGTTGTATCTGTCGTCACTTAAAAAAAAAGGATGTTTGTCTTTTTGTCAACCCTTTTCTCTGATGGAGTTTCTTTTTTTGTTTGATATGTCAGAATGATTTCTAGGAAATCTACGACAAAAAGAAAGGATATTCAATTAATTTGTGTATAAGGACACCCAGAATATGAGTGGGAATAAAATGTATGACAACAGGATGTTTCATATCATATAAAAAGCCAGATGGTATTGTATTATGTGATGTTATCATAAATATAAAGTGAAGAACAGATTTGTTTTTTTTTTTTTTATATTTTTATGAAAACAATATAAAATACTTCAAGATCCTCCAAATCAGGATTCTTCGAAATTGTAATAGATTTTTTCTATTTAACTCAAAAAGGTATCTACCCCATTTGAAAACACATAAAACATTAATTTGCATAAACATTCAGCAAAAAAAAAATTATAATAAATTAAATAACAAAACATTGCTAAACCAATAGACCATTAAAGGACCTTTTGTATATGAATGCAAAAATTCCCACAGTGCCTAAGTTATATGTTTACCTCTGTTACCAGGTACTTAACTCCGAATAGCTCTAAACAATTTATATTATACATATTTAGGGATGGTGCAAAAAGGATTTGATTAAATTATGCAAAATATTTTTGCAAAATCACATTCATATATATAGCCAAGGGTATAGAATTATGTGTTTTGTACAGATACCTATTGTGGACCTATGCAGTATACATATATCCTAATCGCATTTGCAACAGTTGACTATATTATAACTTGCACCTTACACACTTTATTCTTTATAGAGGTATACGGAAGTAACTTTGAAATCATTATCATTTACCCATCAGGGGTTATCCTACCTATCAAATCTAGTTGTGCAAAAACTCAAACAGGAAAAAAGTTATAAAGGGTGGCACCAACAACACATATATATCTACAATCTGTGGAAATTACTATTCACATCATAGGTATAGTGAATTTATTCATATGAGGTGTTAAATTTGCATTGTTATTGCAGTTTTATATTGTTTGTTGGAATATTATTTGTTGTTAATAGTTTAAGGCTTTTGAGTTTGGGCCTTTTTTTTGGGAGATTCTGTGGTTGTACGTTGCACCTAACGTACATATACATACATGAGTACTTTCACTTTCAAATGTAAATTTTATGTATGAAGGTATGTCACGTAGAGAGACAGATGGGAGGTTTATTTGGTTTATGGATAAACAATGCAAACTTTCTTTTTTTTTTTTTTTTTATTTAAAGTTTTGTGGACGTTTTAAAATAAAAATAAAATAGAGACGTGTGATCTGAGATTATGTAAAAGATGGTATCTTAGATAATTTTTTTTGTTTTATAAAAACGTCTGTCAAGAAAATCTATAAGCACTATTAACTTTGCGAAATAATAGATAATTTGACTATGAAATGAAGTTGCTTTTGTGTTATAAAACCAAAGATGCGTTTTTGAACAAAAAATGAAATGGAACTAAAATTTATTTTACTAAAAGAAATGTATGTATGGGTATACCAAGAGCTGATTTGACATTATGAAATTGGGCTATTAATAAATAAAATTCTAAAATGTTAATGCGGTATCAATTTTTGACTTTTTTCCTGTAAATAATTAGTCCTTAGAACAAAATATTTGAAAAAACTATAAGAAACTATAAGCCAACAAATTTGTATTGTTTATATGAATTTACCCAATGTTCTGCAGCTTAAATCAGACCTAAAGATCTGTTTTAAAATAATATACCCGCAGTAGGTATTTTGTTTTTTGTTTTTTTAATATTTCAAGTCCCTTATTTTGGTGGACACATTTTGGAAGAATACAAAAATTAAAATATCTAAATTTGTAGGTAATTATTAATTTCCGCTGATATAAGTGTGAAACTATATAGCGAGCGAAAAATATAATAGACCCAATTTCAGAATCCGATAAATGAGCTGCGGAGCAAATCAAACTCATTTTCGACATTTTCATTTTGACTATTAGTGAAATGAAAAAAATTAGTATGATTCTCTCCTGAGCTTATTCATCGGATTTAGTAATTGGGATGAATATATGAATTTTAATTAAAAATTAATTTGAATTTGCACCAAAATTTTAAGCTTTATAAATACTTTATCTTCTGAGAAAACCTCGATTTTGTAGGTCATATAGTTTTTTTAACTATATCAATTTTCTTCTTAAGTCGGAAGTTAGCGGATGAAAATACGAAAATAATTCTGTAGCCATACAAGGAATAACAGCATATAAGTCGACTTATGTCGAAATTGAGTTTATTACAGTATCTGATGCGCAATATGCGAATCTATACTGTCATATTTTTTTCGTACTTTTATCTCTTATGGTTTATGAACTGTAACACTTTGTCCATAAGTTTTGAACCCTATTTGTAATCGCAAAAGAAACATTTAAATTGTTCTCCTGAAAACTTGCAAAAAGTGACTTATGCTGTTTTTCCTTTTTGCCACAGAATTATTCTCTTGTTCTCCAAAATGGTTATTTCTAGTGCAAAAGATTGCTTTGTATAACTGTAATGAATTATTTTTAATTGAATTTCAAAAATAAAATAAGACTGAAGTTGGTGGACGAAATTTAGAAAAAAATGATATTTTTTTAATTTTATTTTGCTGGGAATTTTTGCTTTTGAATGGCTAATCTGTAACTTTGATCCGAAATTTATAGTTCAAACTTTTATTTTTTAATATTATTAATTTTGCTCTTAATGATAATTTGTTGAACTACTACTACAATTTTGGACATCTTGAGAAATATTGTCATTGTTATCATATTAAAATTTTATTGAAAACATAAATAAAATATTATAAAGTCCTTTTTTGTAGCAAATTAAACTAAGATATTCCTTAGAACATGATTTACCTGAAAGTACTCTCGTAATAATTTATCTAAATGCACGAAACAGATTGAATTGATTCTGATTGAAGCATTTTCTAGAGTATTTCGCTTAAAAAGTTGTAAAGATCTTGAACAGCAGAAAAATTGCATTGTACTTCGCAAAAGAACATTTCGCTGCATCATTCACTAACAAATTAAGAGTGCAAAGTAAAAAGATTGCACGTGCGTATTTGTCCAAAATAAATTTTTTGAACACCTGCCTGTTTTGTTCAGATTCAATTTGCGGTGTATCTGATTTTACATGCCCTAGCCAAAGTGCCACCTTAGGCAATTGCCTGTTTCCCTACAGGCAGGTTCGGCACCGTATAGGACTATCAAACCTTTACTGGGTTTCTTATATTTCAAATTGAGATTAGGTTGTTTTTCGCGAATAAAATACGTATTTTTAATTTTATCGAAGAAAAAAAGTTCTAATCAATTTTGACAAGAAAAATTAAATCTATACAATATTGTGGAATGTGGGTGTGATATTTATTCATATCTACCTTTTTCGTATACCTAAAAGCCAGTTTAAATATTTGATAAAAAAAAATACAAATACATATTTATAATTTACATATATGTTTAATGTAAACTAGTTGAACATCAATATTTTAAATATGAAAAAATCATACTCTCGACATTTTAAATTGCAATATTCTTGGCGACAAAAAAGCATGCAAAAATAAAAATGAAAAATTTTAAGAAATGTATCTCTAAAACATTTATTTTCCAAAACTTCTTTATCCAAAAAAAAAAAAACACATAAATCAAAAATTTTTTTAAAACTGGAACAATATTTGTATATGTTTGTAACAAAAATATAAAATTCGTTCTTATCTAGATACATACATATTTCCCGTTTCTGACGACTTTCAAATGTTCATATCGCACTACTAATGTTTTTCCATAAATGTTCAATCGCATTTATCTGGAAACAGCATAGTTTTTGCCATATAGCTTTTTCATGACAAAAAAAAATTGTCCATCGCATTTATCTTTTAAATTAGCGATATCTAAAAGCTAAGATGGTTCAAAATATTTATTTATAGATTTGTATATTAATAACCTCATTATTATTTAAAAATCTATCAATTACAACAAAAAATATTTTTGTACCTCATACTCCGTTTAGAAAATAGCGAAAACCAGTTTCACACTTTAAATCAAATAAACTATATAGCAGAAATTATAGCCCTGTTTAAGAAATGAATAAAAGTCAGCCTCTTTATACGAAGTGTCTCACAGTCATCGTCGCAGAGGAAAACCATTGGTTTTTGTGGTCATTTTAAGTCGAAAAACCTATTTTCTCGTTTTCGTTTACTTTTCGGCTTATAACAGTTTTTATGATTTTTGGTTTCTTTTCTCTTAACATTGCTCTTACATACTTTACCAAACTGCAACCGATTTTCATTCATTTATTTAAACAATAGCAGTTAGGAGTTTTTAATCACCTTACAAGTTTTTGTCCATGTGCATAACGGTTTTCTCGCAATTTATTATGAAACCATTTTTTTTTTGTCAATTGTAGGTTGAGTTTTGAGTATAGGTACCAATTTTTTTTTTCTTACAAAAACACGTCATTAATTATAATTTTTACTTTCTTTATTGTAAAAGTCCATTTTATTTTCTTCAAGGTATTTAACATTTTTTTTAACAAAAAAATACAATTGATAGCGAAACCAAGAAAAGTTTTTCGACTTAAAACGTTCTCAGAAACCCAATATTTTTCTTCTTCGGGGGTGATTCTGGGATATCACCCTGGGGCTCCACTAGAAATGAACCATTGCAAAATATGTGTTATGTCGTCAAAATTTCTTGTGGAGGCCACTTATGTGAGGAAGATTTTTATTTTCAGACATATGTAAATATCTTCATTTATATCTTGTCTTCGCAGAAGAAATAATATATAAATATAATAACATAAATTAACTTTTAGTGCGGTAATAGCGCGAATAATGCGGTGCTTGCTCGGCGCGGGACATGATTGCAATTAAAATTTTATGAAATAATTTGCCCCACTCAACGAAGAAATAAATACTTCTGAAATTATTTCTGATATAAAATTACAAATAAAAATTGCTTGTGTAGCCAGGGGGTCATGTAGATATAGGTAGATACATTTAGTTCAACAATGTGAATGTTTACTAACTTTTCTTGTACTAACTCATCACTCCTTAAATATTTAGCATATGCATATCTTAAAATATAGTAGGCCACATTTCTGCGTTCCCCAAAATATGAAAAAGAAAAGAATAGTTATGGCTTGGTGATCTATGGTCGAAAGGATGTCATTGGTCCGTATTTTTTCGAAGATGCCAATGGGCAAAGATAACCGACTTTTTTTGACCGGCGATTGAAGATCATGACTTGGACGATAAGCGGTTGCAATCAGACGGGGCAACAAGCCACACAACACGACCAATTATTTCTTTATTGCGCGAGAGATTTCCTGGTCGCGTAATTTCACGTTTTGGTGACGTCAATTGGCCACCAAGATCATGCGATTTGATGCCGTTAGATTTTTTTTCTGTGGAGCTACGCAAAATACCGTATTTACGCAAATAACTCCCGAACTCTAGACGTATTAAAAACCAACATTTACTCAAGTTATGGCTGAAATACCGCCCGAAATGTGCGAAAAAGTAAAAATTACCTAAAAAGAATCGCATGCTGGAAATCTTCCTGAGGCGGCCATTTGAATGATGTTGTTTTTCACACTTAATGACAAAGTCCAAACTTTATAATGAAATAAAATATTCATCAGTAATGTTTCGTTGTGTGTGTTTTATTTAGCTTTACTATCGATTTTCGAAACCGAAAAATGAATGACCCTTTATAGTAGGTACTTATCTATATAAAAATTCAAAAAGCTTCTAGGTACACATACATATATGTATGCGTATTATGTATACCTGTCACAAAAGTATGAGATACCTAAATATAGGTAAATAAAGGATACCTACTGGGTATAGGTATAGGTATGTATCTTATTTGTTTTCCACAAATTAAATTCTTCCTCAAACTCATTATGAGCAATTAGGTATTTGACCTAATTATCCTAGTCCTAAATCAAATAATAGATGTTATAAATCTCCACCAAAATTCCAACCATATCAAAACAAATAGACAAACAACCAACGATAACGCGTAGGTACTATACCTATTTAAACCTACCCCAAGCTAAATAAAAAAAAAAAAAAAAACAAACATATTTTCAAAAATAATACACAAGGATAAAATTTACAAAGTCTTCCTTCGAATCCCCATCAACATCATCATCATAGCAACCAAACATCCTCTAATTATCATCCCTCAATTAAATTACAAATTTACAGTATGCTGATAAGGATAATGATGCTGTGAGCATTAGTGTGTGTGTGTTTGTGTGATAAAATTTGAAAGAAAAACACTCCAAACACGACAAGAAGTACAAACAAAAGGAAAAGCCACTAAATTAACTTTCTCGCCTTAACACCAATTACAATATCCGTTACATCTAATTATCCCCGACAACGAGCCACCACGACCACGAGAAATCTCTCTCACCCAATTTACACCCTTATACTGATGGCAGAGCTCCCTCATTTAAGAATATACAGACGACGATATATCCATGAAACGAACACCCAATCCAACAAGCTCATGATCGTCATCCTTAATAGCCAAACTCGAGTCCTTACAAGACAACCATTGTTGAGTTCTGTTTTAAAATCTATACTCGTTTGGTAACGGTATTAATTAATTTCCTCTCATTTTGCCGCCGACAGCAAAAACTCACCGCCCGTGCTTGTGCGTGCGTATTTAAGAGATATGCGGGGTGAAGGGGAGTGGCATTGAATGGTTGGGGCAATGTTTACCTTGAGGCTATTCAACTTTTTTTCTTCCCGCTTTTCTTCGTTCTGTTTTATTTTTTTCTGGGAAATCCCGACGCCATACACACCTTCCGTGAAAGAATGAAAATAAAAGTAATTATAAACCGCTTAAGGGGGTTGATGATATATTATAAAAAGCAGCACAGTTTTCCCTTAGTTTATTCTTTGGATTTCTTTTGATAGCATTCCCAATTAGACAATCGCATATAATGACGTCATTGATTGGAAATTTTGTTGGAATTATACCGCCTGGTGTCAAATAGGAGAATTATTTCCACAAAATTTCCCCTTCCTCCATCAAGCCAGCCATTGGAAAGTCCTGAACAATGGTCCTTAAGGGATTCGGATTCAAAAGAGAATTAAAAAAAAAAAAAAAAAAAAATCAACCAACCCCTGTTGATATGGCCGGCGTCTTAGGGGTGGATTTTTTTTTCAATCCCAAGAATTATCCCAGGATTTTTTTTTTGCTGCCTGACACAGAATATAACGTTGTTGATTTTGTGTAGATACATACATGTAGGTATGTTAAAATGTATATATTATGTGCGTGTACAGGATATTCGTCCTTTGGCAATGTTTCTGACAGTCGATTTGTGGGGTGAACTTTAGAAAACCGTTCAAATGGATATAGAACAAGGTTCGGGGAATTATATTAGGCCACACCTTTTACGGTTTTTTCCATCATCTATTTTATTTTCAAACAGTTTTTTTCGGGAAGTTCACCCTCCAATGCGTACCGACATTTTTTTTTTTTTTTATGGAAAATGTGTGTTTTTTTTTGTGTATTTTGTGCGTCGGTCGTCCTTTTTGGCGTTGTTCTGCTTTTTGAAGAAGGTAACGCGGGAATGACTTCAAAGAAATTTTTATATTTTTTTTTCAGTGATTCGCTTGAGTGCGTTTTTTAGTGGCATTTAATATTTGTTTGTATAGAAAAATACAACACACGGATTGATGCCATAGCAACGCGGTGTGGTTCGGAGTAAAGTTACCTACCTACCTACCATCTTATTTTTAAAGAAAAAAGCCAAGGGAAAGCGTCAGGAATCGTTTGTCCATTATGTGGGTGCGGGATTGAAAAAGGTTAGGGTATATTTTCAAACAGAAAAAAATTTACGTGGAATACCTACCTATACCCATACCTGTATCTAAACACAAAAGACGTATTTATACCAAGATCGTAAATAAGTCGTTTTTCTTCGGTTATCTTTTGGCTTCCATTTATGGGGGGAAGATAAGAAAAGGTGTGGGTGAGAGGTTGAATATATTTCCATATTTCTTTCTTTGCAGATGGAAATCGTAGAGGAAAAACAATTTTTCATTGTACCTACCTATATACCTACTTAGCTACCTAGGTAGGTAGGAAGGAATATTGCTTTTTTGGAAAGCAAGCATATACCTATACCTTATCCAGAAGCAGTATACGGCACACGTGAAGACAAACAAAAAAGTTTTCACAACTTTCAAATCAACCCCGGATGAGGAGGTCACCCTAAGCATTATTGTTCATTTTTTTTTATATAAATTAGGAGAGCTTATGGTATAGCTGGATGTTGCTAAGATATAAAGAACGTAGTAGGATATAGTCGATTGTTCGGCACCATTGTGGGAAAGGGAATATAAAATTAAGGAAATTCGATTTATTTTAAAATCAACTGAAAAATCTATACAGCCAGGAGGTGGATGGTGAAATTAAATCGCTTTTATTCGAACTGAGATATTAAAAAAAAAGAAAATAATGTTAAGTTTATGAAGTTGTATATAGGACCTACCTACAAAGGCTATAACTCAAAATACCCATAGCTACTTAAAATTGAAACCATTTTTATTTAAAAACTTGGTTTGGGCAGTATAGAGAGAGGAATCTAGGTACCTATAACCAGGATGAGTTCCTACGCCACATCACATTCCTATACATTGGCGGTTTATTTATCGGCGTGATCTCACTTGGAACCATCAGTTAACTAATGATTTTCGTAAAATAAGGCCATTAATATTGAAGGTTTGAATGAACAACAACACTTGAGTGAGCTACCACCAAGTTTTTATATTAATAATAACCATTAATAGCTTTTTGAATCAATAAGTTAACAAATTCATTTAAATAGTGCCAAAGTCTTCTATTTTTTGCAGATTTTTTCAGGAGTAATATTTTAACTACCTAGGTATATACAAATTTACTGAAGACAATCCCACAGCAATAACTAAAAACTTTAATCTTGTGGGATATATGTATGTATTATAGAGGGTGTCAAAATTAACGCAAGATTTTAATTTGGCGCCATAGTATAGTAAAGTGATACCAAAACCCTAAACAAAAAATTTGACAGCTATTAGTGTTATGTTAGTTGAAATCGATCATTACACTAGAAGGCAAAGTTTTTTTTATTATTGAACAGTATTTCAAAAATAACGAATGTTTGGTGGCCACAGTTCGAAAATTTCGTACAAATTATGGTCGAAATATTGATTTAAATTCGACTACTGTGTAGAAGGTAATTAAATTATAAATTTGGGAGAAATAGGATTATTTGGGGTGATCCCAAACACATTGGTCGTATAAAACCAATTGCTGTTTTCAAATGTCGATACCGAAGTAGTAGGTATGTCTGAGAGAGTTGGGAAAAATCCAGGAATATCGATATTTTCAAACTGTGGTTGCCAAATTTTTCTTATTTTTGAAATTTTTTTCAACAAAGAAAACAATTTGTTCTCTCTTGTAATGCTCCACTTTTATTAACTTTAAACTGATGTAGGCTGTAAAATTGTATTTTTTTTTACAACACTTTATATACCACAAAAATGGAGTTTACCACGATATCTAGGACGCAATAATCTAGAATCTATTAAATTTTGAGACGGTTACAATTCTCAGTTTTTGGGTCAAATACCGAGGAAAAAAAATTTTGGATTCGTTTGCTCAATTTTTTTCGGTGGAAAATTAGTGAGGACTCTGACCAATTTTCTTAAATTTTTGACTTTAAAATCAAAAATTCAATTTCACAAAATTTATAATTTGAAAAAAGCAAATATTGCGAAAGGAGAGTAACAAAGTAGGATTATGTGTAATATTCACAGAGCTCAAAGTGCGACACAACCAATTTGACAATTAAATCATCAAGACGTGACGTTACAATTACAAAAATTCAAAAATCCTTTGTCCAACTAATATTTTACCCCCGTGTTCAGTCATCGTCATATAATCATACAAGTGGTCCAGAAAAATAAATTGTTTAATAATATAATGAGTTTTATTTGAGTTTAAACTCCTTAAATAGGTAAAACAAAAATCTCGAATAATATTTTTTTTTTTTTTGAGATTTTGTTCTAGATATAGTTTTTTCGAGATTTATTGTTTATTCTAGATTTTTGTACATTCGAGATTTTTTCAATCTAGATTAAAAAAAAGGTTTTTTCAAGATTTTTTGTATTCGAAATTTTTGTCATTCGAGATTACGTTATGATCCCACAAAAATGACAGGAAATGTATTTTTTTGAAAGAAACAGAGAAAAATAGAATTTTTAATAATTTTAATAAAAAAAATAATTTTATGTAATTCATTAAAGTAGATATTAGGTAAATATATTCACAACATTTATATTTTTTTATTTATTTAAGAAAAAGCGAAACTTTTCGATCTTAAAAGATCATCTTCTGGCTTAAATTCGTTGACGAAATTGAATTGAAATTTTTATTTTTTTATTTATTTAACTTTAAACGCAACATGGAGACTACACCACAAATTAATAAAAAGTTAGCAGAACATCTCAAAAAGTGGTAAAAACTTTTATATTTGAATGGTTTATTGCTTTATAATTTGCCATTACTTAGTCTTCAATTAGTTTTGAAAATTTTTATTCTGCTGTGCTATGTTTTCGAAAAATTATATTTTAATGTCCCCATTATATGTAATTATTATTTCATTCTACCACCAGTGTTGCCTGAAACACTGATTTATCGTTTTTCTTCCGATTTTTAGTGCTATTTCTTATTACCCGATTTTTGATGATAATATATGATACTTTCTCCCTAAACAGAGAATTCAATTTAAATGCAGAGAAATTAGAAAGATTAATATCAGAAAGTTTTAATAATATTGATGACTTAACTGATTCTTCAGCCAGTGTTGAGAAAACTTTTTCCAGATAAACTTAAACAAAATTAAAAATCCGATTAATTCTTTCACTGTGAAATTTAATTTCCTGAAGATTTATTAAAGTTTGAAAAACATATAATTGGTTTCAACATAAGGTTTACTGATGAATTATTTAGCAAAATTTAATAATACTAAATACATTATCCAATTCATTTAAAAATGAATACATACGAATTCTTAAAATTTAATTCTACTTAATTTGCAAATTTAAAAACTAGGAACGCTCAATTGAGATTTAAAGTTGCGATTCAAAAATGGCGATCGGAGCAAATTACTTTTGGGTTTCAGGCGCGAGATTTTTTAATCGCAAACAAATGCAAAATAATTTATGTTTAATGAAAATGCACCAACGTTTAGTAAAAATAATTTGACGATTTTCGTATCGAATAATACTATTATACGCACTTGCGACTTCGATCACATGGTTATTCAGTTACCTACAATAAATAGAAGATAATACGACAAGATTTTTATTGAAATCGCAAGTGCATTGAATCCATTTGATCTAAAAAAAATGGAACCTGTTTCATTTTGTAATGGGTGCGATTTTTCGGTCGCATTAGGTATGTGTGCATTTATTTAAAAACAGCTTGTGTCTTATTTCTTCCGACTAAAAAATATTTATCGTTGCGACAACTAAACTTGAGTCGCAAATGTGTGCATAAAATTATAATTTCATCGTTTTACTTGCGAAAATCGCGTCGCCAGAAAAATTAAACAAATTTCAGTGTTTTATAGCTTCGCGATTTCTTCATAATATGTGTTCAGAGTTCGCGCTATCGATGTATAGAAGAAAAATATTTATTTTTAATTTTTACTCTACATATACCTACTCAGTTTAAGCAATATATCAGGCTTGTACAAAAATGCTCCGCAATGGCTTCAATAAAAAGATTGCATTCATTGATTTCACTTGTGAATGGCGGTTGCATAATTTGAAGTCTTAAGTCTCAAAATAAAATCAATGAATGCAGTCTTTTATATAATTGAATTCAATAAATGATTTTTGAAGACTGGATTCACAAAAGACTGCATTCTCATACAAGCCTGCAATATATTATTAATTTAAAAAATTTAATTTAAATAAAAAAAAGAAAACAAAATCTTAAAGAAATCAGTTCCATTTTTTTCGGATTCGCCGATAAACATCGATTTCTGATGTGGAAATCTCCCAAATTCATTTAATTCTTTCATATAAAAATATTTGATATCAACGCGGACTACAAATCATACACACATTATAAATAAATTTTCTATAGTCAGTGCGTGTATTTACTATTTGATCCTTATTTGTCTCATAAGGAGAATATATTTTAGTGTAGGTACCTAGTACCTACCTTGTTACAAATTCAGGATGGAAAAGATGAATATAGCTTTGTAAGTACTTATAGTAGGTATACATATAAGCTATATTTATTCAAAGTAAACGACTTTGCACTGTGTTTAGATAGATACATTTTGAAAAAAAAAATAAAATTTAAAAATTAATCATGGAAAGTCGCCATATTGGAAAATAGATAAACATAAAATCACCCTTGTCATCATCAGATATCTGCTTATACTCCCGCATTTTATAAACGGCGAACATTAACCAAAGAATACTTACAAAAAATGGCAACCCTCTTATTTTTACACAAAGTGACAAGAAGACTCTAAATCAAATATCCATTAGGGAGTGTCCTGAAAACACAGTGTTTGATTACTTGCTTGCTATATATACTTGCGATAAGGGACAATTCCCAAAAGGGATGGTATACGTTATATATCCCTGAAACAGCTAAAAACTATTTTATTTCTCCCTCACCAAATCATATCTATCTATATAAATAAACCCTGTTAACTCAGCACATCCTTCGTATAAACATATTCTAATATTTTTTGTAAAAGAATTACCAATTTTTTTTATACCGAAAGACAATATTTCGGCACAGCTAAGGATTCAATTTAAAAAAAAACAACATATAGGTACATATATATATACTCGTAAGAAACAACTGTCATCGCGTCACTGATGAGTTATTACTATAGCTAGGTATATATATCAACAAAAAATCCTTATAGTTCTGTTTGCCAAAAATCCTTCATATTATAGCCTTTTATATCTATTATAAAGATTGAACGTACAATAAAAAACATTATCACTATAAAAAAGGGATTTAAAGGACATTTATATCCTGAAGCAGATTTTAGCGTCCTTTTTTTCTTTTTATCTTCATTAAATGTATATAAGTTAATGAAAAAAAAGAGACAATATAAATGAAATAAAAAAACACATTCGCGTGGCTTTTGATTAATGATGCGGATTTCATGTGCTTCAGCTTTTCGTTTGTCATTTAATATAATCGCCGAACCACAAAATCCTGCGGCTTTATGATTAAATTTCGCCGCCATATTATATCCTAACACCACCCAACCATATCCCGCAACCCATCATCGTTCGCCTAATGAACTTGCAGTAATGAAAAACAGGCGTTAAAATTTTTAATTTTATTACTGTCGAGTTTCGAGCTGGAGCCACACCACAGCAGCTTCTCAAGGAAACACAAAAAAAAAAAGGACACAAACATAAAAAAATAAACTTTGTTTAAAAAATGTCAGAGCATAAGGATGACATGAATTTGACGTCAAAGGAATGTTAAATTTGGAATTTGGTATTCCGGTCCTTACTGCGTGTATAAATGTTTATTCTCATGGGCAACAACGACGCGACGACGACGATTGTAATTGAATGGCATGTAATTACAGTTGAAGAGACTCACCGTCGTCGTCGTTGGTCGTATAATCGTGCCTCGTCGTCGTCGTCTGCCAAGGAAATTCCTCATAAAGGTTCATTCTAGCAACAGTTATATATTATAGGTACATCAAGTCGGTGTTAATTTTTCTGACTGGACCCAACCCTTTTGTCGATTTTCTTTTGAGTTCGCCATCGATTGATATGCAAATTTTATCGAGCCAATGTTAATATCCCTTTTACTTCCAACTTTGGGTTGATGAGAAATTAACACATCGCTATACGAGTCCAAAGATAGTGATTTCCAAGGGCCCAACATGAACATAAGAAGTCGAACGGTAAACATCAGTCGTATGATGGTGGGTAATTTGTGTACGATTATACGACGTGATGCTGTTAAAGAAATGGGCTTTTGCAATTGCGGGAAAAAAGTAGCCGAAGCTGAAGCCGAAGTTGAAATCATCGAGAAAATTACCCAACAAAGGATCAACGTTGTCCTTTATTATGCGCAATAAAATAAACGGATACATTGTCATTACGCTAATTTGTGTGATGACTGTTGTGTGTACCAGATATAGTATACTGTTGCTGATGGTTTCTGCTGGCTCATTTAAATTTTATCCTTTTTATTATTCTGCCAGATTAAATAAACGAACTAATTGCAGGGCTTGCCAATGAACTGGATGGCCCCGCTGAGTAAGAAGTGGTAAATCTTAAACCGTATAAGGATGCCAGGCCAGGGCAGAGCAGGTGATGTATTTAGGTATTATAGGTACCTATACCCAACAGAACTTGTTGGGGAATTGTAAGACATGACATTGCAATGTATTGTGGAGAAACAAATGTTGTAACTGGCGCTGATGGTATAGGTACCGTGGAATGTAACTGCAATTTGTTTGGAAATAACTGAGTGTATCGAGGTGGGTATTTATATATAGAGGCAGGTGGAAGGCGTCAAAATCGATTAGAAAGGGTTGCCCTTATCTGTTTGTTTCTTGTCTTGTAATACATACGTCGAATAATAATTTTATTGTGTGTTGATGTAAAATTATTGTGACTATAAAAAAGGTTAAATTTTATTTTCATTAGAAGTAGAATAGTTGTAACTTTTAAATGGTTAGGGGTTGGCAATAAAACATCCTTAGATTTTTTGTTTTATATAGCGAGCGTTATCTATTAAAAAATTACACTGGGAAGAGGAAAGTCTCAAAATGTACTCAAGTTTGCATACATATTTGAGGTTCTCATCAAATCCAACATTCCGATGATATAAATACATAAGTCCAAAAAAGTAACACGTTGTTCGTTATACCGTGCGGCATGTTAGTGGCGTCAGTTTGTTCGCCTGTATGTTTAGGTGTACAAAGAAAAAAATTGTCCCTAGCAATTTTATGGAAAATTTCAATTTTTTTTTTCGCTGAATTTTTTCGAAAACGATTTTTACAATTTTGATTAAACTTCGTAATCATATAATTTTTAAACTGATTTCAATAATTCCGTTCATGAGTTCTTTTCGGGAATATTCTCAGACATTATTGAAATAATTTTGAATAATAACGTATGATGAAGATGAAAACTACTTCTGTTAAAAAAAAAATTGAAATAGGTTTGTTTTTTTGATTTTTTCCTGATTTTTGGGTAATTCTTAAGCATACCTCTTTAAAGGCTTTATCGATTTTGCTAATATTTTTTGAGATAATATTTCTACAGGAAGTTCCTTTGAAAATATTAGGAATAAATAATTTTTGTATAGACAGAAGAATATTTTTTATTTTTTGTCAACATAACTGAGCTATTGCCACAACATCTTAAATATTAATCTATATCCTAAATTTGCACCAGAAATTAAATTCTCATATAATATTTACTAGTGCCACGGACGAAACTTACATCTTATTCGAAAAGGCTATTAGATCTCAATTTATCAGCTTTTAAAGCCAATCATTTTGCCGGACTCTTTTTGGTGGAATCAAAATCAAACCGCAAAATCCCAATTTTGTGGCTCCAGCAATTTTTTTAAATATTCAAATATTTGCTAAATAAAGACTGAATTTAGTGCGGGCGTAAATTTGAAAATAATCTTTTTTAATCTTTTAAAAATTTATTTTTTTTTTATAGATTTTGTTTAGTTAATTTTATTTAATTTCAAAACACGCGTTTTCACTGAATATGTCTTGAAAATAAGCAAACAAAATGTGTAATAGAATTTAATATTGTGTCTTTATTTTAAGCCTTTTCAATGCTGGGTTTTGTTGCTGCAAAAATTAATTTTGTAGTTTCGATGGGAAATTTGAAATAACAAAATGCTCGTTTTTCTCTATAAGTTCAAGTTAAATTACAAAATCTTGAAACATGTCCATTTTAAACTTTTTTAAGTTTGATTATACCTTAATTTTGTAGCTAGTTTTTTTTTGAAATTTAAGAATTCGCTAATATACCTTAAGTTAGTTCCAAAGTTAGTTGCCAAAATCTAAAAAAAAAATCACCCCTGTTCTGAAGCTTATTTAATGCTAGAAATTTCCGGAAATATTATTCACTCGATTCATCCAGATTAAAACATAAATCCAGATGTAAATTATATACAAATTCAATGTAAATACATCCAGATTTGATTCTAAATCTGGAAGGTATCTGGAGTGAATATAATATGGTGGTTAGAGTTTAAATAATTAAGAATTTCATAACCGTTCGAAATTTAGAACAGGGGTGAATATATAATTAATAATAACACAAATAATAATAATAATATAATAAATTAGAGAAAATGGAAAAGAATTATGAAATTCGTGGTTTTTGTTAAATTGCTAAAAACATTTCCTAAAATTATTTTAATTTAAAAATAAAAAATGTCGTTTGAATTCTTAAAAAAATTTCATTTATGAAAAAAGTTTCAAACATCATTGTAGCGGTTTTTTAAAAAAATATTTTGTATATATGCGCATTATATACATATAATATTTCCTTAATATTAAAAAAAAATTATATGTATACAGCCGTATTTATAAACGCATTATAGCGAGTGCATAAACTTATACACTTCTTATAATGCCTCTAAACACGAAAATCGTATTTATAAAACTTTGCAACGTTGAATAGTAGCATTATAAGCTAAACGCGTTTGAGGGTTGAATAGTGTCTGTATAAGGATATTTTAGTATCGAAATGTCACTTTGAATCACACACAACAATATAATACATAGATATTAGGGTAGTCCATATTTTGGCAATGTTTGAATTTCTTTGTTGTCCTCCCCTAAAAATGATTATTATGTACCTGTACAATGTACATACAAACACGTTGTGCATTTGTTTTTAAAGCGGCTAAACTAAACTAAACTAATAGAACTTCAATTGTGATGCCAAATTTACTTCAAACGTGTGCAAAATTTACTTAAAATGTACCAAATTTGGAGTTTTTTGATCACTTTCAGGAAAGGACTTAGAATAATTTTAGACATTGCGAACAAAAGAGCCACCCTAATAGATATATTTTCTTTTCAATAAAAACACCACCGTGTAGAGTGAAGAAAACACAAATCTTCTAATGATTTTTTTTTCCAAAATATATTACTTTATTGACAAACAACACAAAAACCACACAAATAACAATAATCTGAATAATAATATTAGAAGAAAATAAAAGAATCCAATCGGCTGCGCAACAGAATTGTTTTTTTTTTTATGAACAGCTGAGATTGGTTTGTCAGTTTTGGAAGTAAAACGTAATAGATTTCCTCTTTTTGGTACTTTATTTGACACAAGCGTATTATAACTATACAGGGTATAGTTATAAATAATAATTTATGTTGCGTTGAATAGTGGCTACATAAATGCTTATGCATTACATAACTATTCAGCCGTTTAGGGGTGTTTAGCGAATTCTAATAAATAAGGCTGATAGTGTATAAACTTTAATTAAAAAACCATTAACTCATTTTTAAAATATTAAATTTTATAATAACCCCTATTGCGGTTGTCAATGATAAATTGATAGTTGTTGATAAATATCGAAATTTGGTAGGTACATTAAAACTCAATTTATTAAAAATCTGATCAACTATATTAATGAATTTTCTTGTAATTCACAACGTTCTTCATCATTCTCAATGATCTAAAGTTGTATCAATTGGGTTTTTTTTTCATCGATTTCCAAAATTTATCAACTATCAATTGATAATTCACAACCGCAATAGGGGTGAATAATTATTTTGTTTTTTTTTTAAATCCAAAAACAATTTTTTGGAAAATTTGTATATTCAATATTATTTCAATTTAAAAGGATCTCTATATTGGTTTCGTGATTCATCAGATGTCAGACATTACAAAACCTATATATTAATTAATTATTCATCCTTGTTGGATATGTGTGAAGGTAAATATAATCAAAGAAAATTTTAAACTTTAGTCTCGGATGGTTCAACCTTATTACTTTCGATCTTTTTTTATAAATTTCCCCGGTTAATAACTCGACCAGGGGATTGCATTAATTTGGTATATCATTTCTTCAAGAAATCACAGCGTTTGCCCAGCTGAGTGAGTGATATTCTCACGATGTCCCCCTAAAAATAAATTAAAATAATCTTGATATATCCTATACATCTATACTGTCTTCGTGATGCTATTGTCTATCGGCACGTAGACATCTTAAATTTAAAATCAAAACACTAAAGAGGTACATTCGGTTTAATGTGGATTTCAGAACTTCCACATGGACTTTTTCTGTGCGTTATGTTTTCTTAAAGGGGTGTGTGTGTGTGTTATTCTCAAAAGAGTTCTTTGCACGCACCTTATAAATAAATGGAAACATATGCAATGCACAGTGTCAAAGATTTTTCACTTTTTCAGTTTTGAATTTGAATATATACAGGAAGCCAGGAAGTGAATATTGTTTGTCTCTTATGCAAATTAATTCAGTCTTATATTTTTTATATTGTGAGAAGCAGTCATTGTTGAATATAAGAAAAGCCTTTCAATTTGATTGTGGAATATTTTTTTAAGCCCTATATAGAAAAGGGGCGTTTGCCATCACTGCCATAATAAGAAATAAAATTATGTTATTTTTATTCTTTAGAATATGTTTTTAATTTGTTCCTTTAAAAATTGATTTGAATTTAAATCACTTTTTGTAAGATTTTGTTAAATTTGTATTTGTTATGAGAAATGAGAAAATAGCATTTTTACTTACTCAAACTGGAAACTTTTGGCTTCATGTCAAATGAAATTTGAGGTTATCTTCAAAACTATAATAAAGAGGTTTTTCTTCTGCAGCACCTATACGTCTGTCTTTTTGCCTATATGTGACTGTGTATCTGTTGGTCCATGTACACAGGTTTAAATTGAATTTAATCTAAATTCATGAACGGAGTTTGCCTTTAAATTCGGTGCAGATTACGTAGATCGCTATTCGAGGCTCGTAGATTTTTAAAAATTTCAAAGTTCCTTATTATTTTTTTCAAAATCTTTCTGGAAATATTTCCATCCAAAGTTATATTACTTTATTTCAATTTAAACCAAAATAAAAAATCATAACGCTCGCTTTTTTTTTTACATGTTAAGGGTATTCATAACCCCTTGACTGCGCGCATATTATAAAGGTTTTCGTCGTGCGTCGCCACGACAGATTCCCGTTGGTGTGGGGGAACCTTAAACAATAAAAACATGGAGTTGAGAAATCAAAAGTTGATCAACTCTATAGGGTTGAAAATCGAAAGTTGAAAACGTAAACTTTGAGTGAATAAAAACAAATTCACTAGTTGAAAATAAAATTCTTCAAGTTGTGTTCAACTTGAGTGAATAAAATCGGCCTTTGTTTTTGTTTTTAATTTTTTTTTTCAATATTTTCCAAAAACCGTTTAAACGATTTGAATAAAAACTTTGTACATTTTAATGTGTAAAGCAATTGAAATAAAACTGCATTTCAGGTTTTCGTCAAAAATGGCTTCGACTTTTTTAAAAAAATTTCCATATTATTTTGGATTTTTTTACAACTATGCGCACACGAAAAGGATTTTTGACTCAAAAAATTTAAACACAGTACTAGAGTAAGGAAAAAAATGAAGGCTTTAAAAGGAGATACCGATGCACATCGGATTTTAAATTTTAAATATCAAAATGGGAGGACTTTTTTACCAATTTTGTAATCTTAAAAATATTAATTAATCTCCAGCCCTTTATCAAATTCTTTAATATCAAAAATCCACCCTTTCTTCTATTTACCTAAATTCTGATATTCACATTATCACTTTTTAACAAAAGCGATTCGAAATATGAAGATCTTTTTAAGCGTGCAACAAATGCAAAATCAAAAAGTGCGCCATTTCCTTAAATTCTATTTTCCAAACAATTGACACCATTCCATGGGATTTTATGTCCCGTTACAATTCATGATGTCTTTGCGGTGAAAAAGCACGTGTCTCCATCACCCTTCAAAATTCTTTTTCCTAATCATATAATTGGCAAAGGACACGAACCAAAAGCAGGCAAAATCTATATCAAATGCCGTAAACAATATCATTGTGCGAAAATAACAAAAAAAAAGAAAATACACAAAAAATATAAAGGAAAACAAAATCCTAGACAAATAATAGCACAAAAATGAGATGTCACAATGTCTATGTATACCTAGGGGTCGGGCTTTGTTGTTATAAAACGAACCAAAGGACATCATCATCGCAATTATACTCTCTGGGTTTGCAAATAATTGACTTCAGCCAATACCCAATTATCGGGATTACCTATATCAATAAAATTAGGGGATGACGGAAGGATAGTGTATCAGATCATACTTATACTGATTCGGTAGCGCAGCAAGCAGCATCATCATCAGAGAACCCTTCAGAATTAATTTTTGCACTTCTTGTGTCCTATTGCAAATCTCTCTCTATGATGATGCGATGATGCTGCATCTAAAGGGAGAATACCACACAGAATGCAGGATTTCATGCAATTCAATTGCAGTAATCATCGTCCTCGTCATCATCATCCTCGTCATAGAGTGAGTTATCGAAGGACACAAAATCCATTGAATCGAAAATCGCATCGCATTATTAGCGTTTTATTGTGCAAATTCTTGACTGTGAGTTCTACTATGATGTTGCAGCAATGCAAATCGATGGTATAGGTCCTTTGAACCTATATAATATATACATTGGCAATGATATAGGGAAAATCAGCGTGTCCTTGTATATACAACAGCAGAGCGACTTGTTGATTTTACCGAGCGGAATTATTACCTAACTTTTTTTTATTTTTGTGGACAAGTGATGTTGCGGAAGTGTTTTTGGGCGCGCGCTTGTAATGCTAATTAATTTTGGTGTAGCATCGGATTTGCATTGATTGTTGTGGTGATGTCCTTTGTATGTATATATGTGCAGTTGGAATGATGATGAAAACGCTGAAGGATAATCATTTAATTAGTCAAAATGATATAACGAGTTTGATGAGAGGGGCTTGAGTATATTTTATCCTCGATACTTAATGCGGGATATAGCGGAACGAGGATCAGAGATACGGCAGGCATCATCACAGGCTTTTGTTCAGGTTGCATGTTGCAATTTTAATTAGCAGCGTTATGCAGTGTGAAAAATGCGGATGTTGATTCAAGAGTTAATTAAGTTATTTTTTAAAGTATACCTACCTACGTAGGTATCTATTGATGATATTATATTTAATTAATTATTTTTAATGATATGTTTTTTTTATGATTTTAAAATGCTGCTTTATTTTTTTTTTAATAACAAAAGTTGCCTGCGGCAGGATTTTATACAAGTGTCGATTTATTTAAATGGATGCTCATGGATAAGTGAGGAGTACTTTTTTAATTAATTTACTTAATAGATTTACTATTTTAATGGAATTTTATATAACAGTGGTATTTATATATGTATGTTGTATATGTATATAAAATCAGGTTCGTCATTCACAGCTTTAAATAATAAAAAATATTAATAATTTAAATCCAAACGATATATAAAATATATTATAATATTTAAATTTAAATTATAAGAAAAAGATCCGCAGTGAAATTCTTTAGTTATATGGAATTAAATTAAAATAATTGTTTAAGTTAAAATAAAACATTAATCGCATTTCAATAAATTTTTGTGGGATATTTATTAGATGTTTTGCAAGTTTTATTGTTTATGTTACAAAAATTTTCTACAAAAATCGAAGAGTATGGCTTATAAAAGAGAAATTATTTTAAAAAAATTTATTCTATTTAAAAAACTTATAATCTATATTAAACAATTTATTTTTATTTAAATAAAATTATTGTTTACTGAATATTTTATGAGATTAAAAAACACCATGTAGCAAATTTCGAAATTTTAAGTGTACACATTTTACAATTGATTTCCAACTAATTTTTCAATGATTTTATAGAGACTTAAAAACGTTTTGTTTCCAAGTTAGATCAATTTTTGTGAACTAGATTTTGCGAATAGGTAATTTGCAAAATTAAAACAAAATCAGTTGATTCATTAAGGAGATGTACGGTTAATACCTTACCCAAATATGCATAAGGCCCTAAAGACAACAAATACTCATTGAAAAAGAACGACAAAGAGTGAAAAATTAAATTTAAAATAAATCTGGGATTTTATTTTTATTAAGTGCAACTGATTTAAGGGGGCTTCAAGTTTGGTTTTGAAACTGAAATATTGCCGCAATTAAATATTTTTTTAAGTAAATAGATTTTGAATTCATTATAGTTTCATAAATTTGTTTTTTTTTTTTTAATTTCTGTCTTTTGACATCATTTGATTTGCCTCGCAAAAGAGAACACCGACAAAAGGTGGTGCCGAAATTCGGTCTGGCTTTTTGTAATTCGACCTACAGACTAAAACACTGAAGCGATTTTCTTGAAATTTTGAACGACTGATTTTTTCAATGATTGAAGCGAAATTGAATTTTTGTTAACTAAAAAATAAACTGTTTTATATCTATACAATTATTATGAAAATGTAAAACCATTTTGATTTAAAAAAATGCAGTTCTTTCGATTTCTGACCCTCTCGTTAACGGCTTACCGATTTCAATCAAAATTTTTATATGGTATACAATCGATAATTTTAAGTCGAAATAATAATTGCATTTAAAAAAATTGAAAAAATATTTTTTTGATTAAAAGAAAAAATTAAATATTTTTGATTAAATACTTAAAATTCGCATACTATTTTTTAAAACACTGAAGAAATTTCCTATAAAAAGTTATTTAAAAAAAACCATTCTAACGATATTTGAATTTTTGCTGCATTAATTCATACTTTTTCAAAAAAATGAGGAACGCTGTCTAGTCCCTCAATTTTTTTTGAGCAACTTTGTGCGACCCAATAGTGTATTTTATTTTTGTTTTAATCACATTTTCAAATACATTTATTATGTAAAATGAATATTTCAGCACAACTCCCATGCTTTAAAAACTCGATTGCAAAAAAGTTCAAAATAGTCCAAAAGAAAAAAACAAAAACGATGTTAAGAATTCATCAAAAATTTTGAGCATTTCACTAGATTTTTATTTGTAATGGTTTATCAATTGATATTAAAAAAAAAGACATAAGACATCAGCGCATAATTTGATGTAAAAATATAATATAAAATTATGACAGCTGTAAGTCATAAAAAAATCCAAAAATAGTGCTAACTTATTCGCAAAGTTAAACTCCATTCAGTTATAGTTGTATATTATGTAATTAACTAAGTCAGAAAGTGTTGCATTCCTAAAAGTAAACGATATTAAAAATCAAGCATTTAAATGGCGGATTATTTACTTAAACTTTTAATACCTTCGAATTCCATTTGTATGACTTAGTTCGGTACTGCATGTGAGCCCTCCATATGAAATCAAAATTTTAAATATGCGGAAATTTATTGAATTTAAATCTTATTTAACGTTGAATTTGATGAACAAATTTCAAAAACAGTTAATTTACTACAATAGAACAACCTTATTTTGACGACACCAAAAAATTTGCCGCTCGAATTCTATTTTCTGTAATTAAATTTTCTACTAAAAATTTGAGATTTAAATTTAAAAACAAGGGTTTTTCGCTAAAATAGGACAAAATTTAATGGAAAAATCTAAAAAATGGGATTTTCTAATTTTTTATTTTGTAGCTTTTTAAATGCATTAGTTACTGCACAAATCCCAATTTTGTATAGATCGAAAGGTTTCTCCCATATTCAAGTTTAAACAACCTCATAGCTATACATTTTAGTTTGAAAGTGAGTTGCCAATAACAGAATTTAAAGCTTAATTCATTTTTTTCACTATTCATAGTTTTTTATATTCAAGATCCTAAAATACATTTTCCAAAAAACATTATTTTCAAAATTTTTATTTTATTTTTTTTTTAATTTATTTAAGTTCTGAAAGGGTATTGCTTAAATAGTGCAGGGTCATAATTCCACAAGCCAAAACTATTAATTTTGAATCTGCATAATAAACAACAATTTCTTTATTTATTTTGAAACAAACTCTTGAACTTTTTCGATTATTTTGTTAGTTTTTTTTTTTTTTAATATTCAAACATTTTGTAATGTCTTCAATTTTAACTAATAGTTTTCAAGATATTTTTTAATTTTGTTTCCTCAAAAACTTTTAATGTCAATCTAAGTTTAGACCTTCTTCAAATAAAAAATAGGAATTTAGTTACCTTTTTAAATTGAAAAATTGTAAATTTAGCTTTATATACACGGAAGTAATTATTAGATAAGATCAAGAAAAAAAAGCTAAAAATCACGAAAAATGAATCCAGTTTTATACCTTGGATTGGAAATTAGTAAATTAAGACTTTTTGTTTGCAATTTTAGAAAATGAGCAAAATGAAGATATTGATACACAAAAATCATTGTTGATTACCATTGTTTTGTTGTAGATTATTATTCTTTTTTTAAATAACTCAAAACACAAGAGGTATAAATTCCAACCCTTGTTTTCTCAAACTGTGAGCAACTACATTAGTTTGCGAATGACATTCATTGTTTTGATACTGAATTACTTTAAATTGCAAGTTTTGAGTCATAATTTTAAACAGGTTATTCGGCAATTTGCAGCTTTTATAGATTAATCTACTTTTCATTTTCAAACAATCCTGTCGAGATTAAAGAAAAAGTTTTCGTATAGATAACAATCTTGAATAGTGATTTACAATTTAAACCTATGGATTTGCTGCAAAAATAGCATAAATATACTGTGAATTTTATATTTTTAAGGGAATTTGATTAAATCCAGACACTTAAACAAAATGTGTGTTTTATTCATTGCTGCATAGTCAGCGCAGCACAAGTTTGAATAAAACGATTATCTCACTCTATACGTTCATTTCAATAATTCAAATTTCAATTGCCAGCACAGCCATTTTTTTAAATTTTTGTTTGCCAAGGGAAATTTTGCTGCGCTAGTTATGCAGCAATGAATAAAACACACCTAGAAGTTATTTTCTAAGTTTTTTCATCTACGTTATTATTATTATTTTCGTAAATTACGATCGTAATATTTATATCACGATAACATTTTTTGGTTTGAGCATTGAGAAAATTAAACCACCACATACATTTCGCAAAACAAGATTAATAAGTTGTTAAATTTAATTATTCCCCTGAAGTAGTAGATTGCGCCTCAAAAACTTGTAATTTACTTTAAAGTCAACAAGCTCGAATTATGACTAATTTTGTTAATAAATACCAAATTATAAAATTTTGTTCTTTACGAAGATTTGAATGCTAAATTACAATTTTTTCAATCAATTTTTAATAAAAGCGCCTTGATTTGCTAAAAAAAAGAGTTTCGTAAATTACAACCTAAAATTTCGCAATTAGTGATTTTTCAATTCTTTCCGTGTAGTAAAAATATTTTGAAATAAAGTTGTTTGAATTCTGTTCATTCCGTACCGAACTATTCCTTACGAATACTGTTTTATTTATCGAAACTAAAAATAAATCCCAAAATTTTCCTTATATACACACATAAAGTCCATGCACCCTATTACTATCTAATTTGAAATGTGAGACCGAACATTACTATATAAGTGATTAAAAAAGGGACATTCTCTAGGTATAACAATCTGAAATCCCTTCAACCTATGTACCAACGTAAACAGAAATCAAATGCATCCACGGATGTAAATTTGCATATAATTTCAGTTTCATTTCATCAAATATATAATATCCTTAACCCATCCACGCATTTATTTTCTTATTAATTCAACTACTGTCGTTCTGTTTCAAACTAAAAAAAAAACAAAAAAAAAAAACAATGAAAATGAAATTGTAAAACAAAAAAAAAGGATCACCATGATGTTTTTTTTTATCCCCGTAGGTACATATAATTTTGTCCTTTGACCTGATGGGCTCCCTGCGTTACCGCATGTAAATTTGTTTTTTTTTCCTGATTAATCAAATTCTTTTCTCAATTAATTCTGTGAGAGAATCTTTTTTTTTTTTTACTTTGCCTAAATAAGAGAAAAAAAACCTATTTATATAATTTTTTATGTGTCGTCGTGTTTTGTTTTTTTTTTTTCGTTTTTTTTGTTTGTGAGAGTCGAAAGGGTTTCTTTCCCTTGTTAGATTTGGATATCCTTTTTTTTTATGTTGATCCCTGAGCAATGATGAGAGAGTGATTTTTTTTATGTAAATTTTGATCATCTACAAAATATGTTTGGTCGTCGCTAGGAGAGAAGAAAACCATCATCAGTGGAACAATAGTGAGAAGAGACCGGTTAACAATGGGTGAATGGGTTGTTGATAAAAATCTTCCTGGAACATCCGTTTGTAATTGATATCATCTTTCATATTTTTTTTCTTTAATTTTTTTTTTTTTTTTATTTTTTAGACATCAGTTGTTTGTTGTGGCATATGTGATGGGAACAATTTTGAATAAACTTGTATATGTACATATTTGCAGATGGGTGATGAGAGAAATGATACATACATACATATGTATTTATTTAAAAGGAAAAATGGTTGAAAACTGTCTTTCCACAAATCTCCTTATACATAATATTATTTTTCAAGAATTTTGAAAGTTTTGACTATCTCTTTAGGTTATTTTAGTAAAACAAAACCATCTTTTTCCAAACACAAAGCTAAAGCCCATCATCACATCAGACACTATATACCTAATATTGGCCATGGCCAGCGTATATCCATTAGGCAATTGGCTAGTTGAACTTTCACCACGAATATATCCTTTTTCGCAAACACAATGGCTAAATATACGAAATGGGGATGTCTAAGGTTTTGTCAGAGAGTTCCAACTTGTTTTTCTTTCGCATCCAGGATTGGTCCTTTTGGCCGTCTACGGTTTCTCTATTGTATAACACAATGCTGGCATGGTGGATTGCTTTTCCTCATTTTAAGTGAATTGCAATCTTTTCATCGAGAAGCTATAAGCTTTATTGAGATGCTATATAGTACTATACTGATACTGCGGCTTGGCAGCAGGACGTTCCTTTCCTCGTCTCGTCATTCTCGTTTTGTAAAAAAAAAAAATTATTTAAATGTTCTATAAACTTAAGCCAAACGGGAAGTTATGTACCTATATCTACAGAGTTTTATGGTTTGTTTTTTTTATCATATTCTATACGAAAAAGGAAAATCGAATGTCTGGCCGAAAAAGGATATATCGAGAGGTCCGCATCTGATTTGAAAATTCCACGAGTAAATTTTGAAAGGATTCAACATCACATATACATGTATAGGTATATGGATTTTTTTTGGTGGAGCAGTGCTGATATGCTGTTCTATTATGGTACCCAAAAGATTTGCGTGAAAGTCAAAAACTAAGCATCGTTTTGCAACAAATCGGATGAACGAATTGGATCAATATACTAAATGTTAGGTATACAAATACATACATATATAAATTTATTTTCGTAATTGAATGAGAGTGCTTTTGAAATGATGGATTTATCAAATATCCTTCTTCCATTTAAAAGTAGATATTCCTATAGGCACCCTGCCATGATAGTGTGCGAAAGAAATTCGATTTTTTTGTAATATTTATTCTATGGATGGATGTTTTTCTAATTTTCATACAAAGAATGAAATTTTAATTAAGAAACTGAACATTTTTAAAGTTTCAACTATAAGTCTTTTGGTTATGACTAAGTAAGCATAAAACTCTCAGCACAGTATGTATATGAAAAAATAATTTATACGTAATATGGTATTGCAATCGCAGTTTTGTTGTTAAAATACAGACAAAAATAAGGAAACAAATTTTATTGCTTGCTAAAAATTTAACTATTTATAGGGTGAATTGGGGTACCTAACAAACAAAAAATAGATTTTGTTCCAACAAATTTTGCTTTGTTTGAAAAGTTTATCTTAGGAATGGCTTTAATGGCTTTATATGGCTTTATATGGCTTTATATTCTTTATAGTTTTGCCGTTTATAGGAAATGGAGTAAAACTAAAAATACAGTAAAATTTTTAAAATGGGTAAAACGAAAAAAATAGCTTCCCATTTCAAATATTCATTTTATTTCAAATGTTAAAAGTGACAGTTATATTTTTGAAAATTTAATAGCGTAAAATGGGATACCAAGATTTGTTCGAGATAGAGAGAGATTCGATCGAGATAGAGAGAGTTTTGAAAAAAAATCGAGTTATAGAGAGAAACATTTTTTTGTTTTAAAAGGTTTATTTAATAAATAAAGGTTAAAATAACCAACAACACAAAGAAAAGGATAACAATGTTTTTTTTTGTTTTTGGGTTGCTCCTTTTTAAAAACAGTATCTTTTTATAGAGGTATACAGGGATATGAATAGGAATAAACACGATGAGCTGACGTTGATGGTACACGCACTGATTCACATAAATGTATATTAAGGTTTTAATGATTCATAGTTATATGTACGTTATACCCAAATACGAATTTGTAAAATTTTGTTTTGTGCTAAACAAAATTCGACTTAAGGGGTGAAAAAGATGCCAATAATCGAGAAAATGTCTTCGAGTTAGAGAGAGTTCGACTTAGAGGGAGTTCGACTTAGAGATTGGTTTTTGTATGGAAAATTGAAGGGAATGATAAAATATGGCGACAAAAATTCGAGTTAGAGAGAAATTCGACCTAGAGAGTACGACTTAAGGAGAGTCGACTGTAATTTAGAAAGTGAAAGCAGTGATTATTATGATGGCAAATAAAGCTGACGGATTGGCTATTACTTCAGTAAAACAAAATGGTACAAAATTTAAAAATTAAAATTTGTATATTAATGGTTTTCAATTAAAGCTATAACTGGCGTGTAACATACATATATATGTACATATATGCAACACTATTATAATTATGTATAAATATTTCCTTTTTTTAATTTTGGACGAAACTAAGATCCGCCAACCCTTCCTAACCCCAAGCTATAGTTATAACTAATTAATTTCATATTTCGTTTTTTCTCTATATACGTTTTAGAAAAATATACTTGTAGCTACGTGGTAATAAATCTTATCTTTAAAATTCAAAGCTATACACTCTTGAACTATACAAAAGCAAGTATACATATACCTATACGTTGTATCAGGTATCAACTTCCTTGATTATTTATTTTACATTAAATGCGAGAGCATTTATACAGTCGACTATCCCTAAGTCGTATACTCTCTCTAATTCGAATTTCTCTCTAACTGCAATTTTATCGCCATATTTTATCATATTCCCTTCAATTTTCCATACAAATGCCATTCTCTAAGTCGAACTCCTTCTATGTCGAAATCTCTGTTTCTCTTTATATAATTCAAATTTTACCAAAAATCTCTCTAACTCGAACAAATCTTGGTATCCCTTGAAAATTCGACATAGGGAGAGTCGGCTGTATATTCAAATACATAATTTATATACATATTCTTTTTGATAAAAAAATTCTTTGATTTGTTAACAAATATATAGGTAGGTATTCTAAATCCTATAGCGTAACACATCTGAACTAATTGCTGCTCCTGTATATATATTATTTCCTTATTTCTTCTGCCCTTATTATGGAATATAAAAGCCGAAAAATTAAAACAAAATCACTTTTCATTTCGTGCAGCATTCACAAGTTGTTTTAAGAATCTTTTCTTCTTTTCATCATTCATTTCTTTTTTTTTTAAAAAAAAGGGGTTCCTTGCATCACGCTCACGCCATCCATCAGTGAAAGGACACAAAACAAACAAAAAATATGAAATTCATTAAAAATCACTCATTTCATACTCATATTTTGCTTTTGTGACATAAAGGTATGTAAAATTTCGTCATGCTAAGGATATGTGAAATTAATTCACACACGATACCTTCTCCCACACAATTCTGTTCAAACCATAGAAACTCATCAAAAATAAGTCCTACCTACATATAGGTAGGAACAAAAAAAAATTATTAAAATTCAAAAAAACACCGGCTGAGATGAAACCAAAGAAAACGAATTTGAATACGAGAGACGTCCTTAGTCCTTATACGATGGATGATTCTCACCTGATCCTACATCCATGGGACACTTTATTCTCCATAAAACGAATATAAAAGGGTTTGCCACCAGCAAGCAGTGCTGGCAGCTTGAGAAATCATTAGAGCATAAAAGTAAAAATGAATTTTTTTTTTGTTTTTCTTCAACACTCCAGGATGCTCGTTAAATAGGCATATCATTGATCATATATTTACATACGTGTCTAGGATCCTTGTCAGTTTATGCGGGATACAGATCTACCTACGTATATTACATATATGCATTATACTCTTGCTTCTATACATGCCCGGCAGCAATCTAAGTGTTCATCGTGTATGTATACAAACAAAAATAGAAAGGATTTACATATAGGTACTCGTATGTATACACATTGCCACTGCCGCAGCTCAGTAGTAAAACGGATCATTAAAACCATGAATATAACATATATCCACTAAAAGCGAGAAAGAAGAAAAAAAAAATAAAAAATAAGTGAAAAGAAGGATTCATTAAAAGAACCATGTGCACTCTCTGATGGCAGGATAGAATAATATACGAGAAAAAAAAAACTTCAGGCAAAATAAATCCTATTTCTGTTTTTTTTTTTATGTCATTTTTAATGTCAACTTCCTCGACCGCGAGGAAGTACCATGTTTGCATATGGAAAAAAGGATATTATCCTAGATGAAAAAAAAGTGAATCCTTTTTCTGAGTATCAATTGATATCCATCTGGGAGGTTAAATTAGCTTGAATGGATTTCTTACTTCATTCACTTTTATTTTTTTTTTTGTTTTTTCTTTGTATAAAGAAGAATCTTTGTTTAAACATATGTTGAGCTCCATTAAGAGAGAGAACTTTGTGATTGCATGTCCTGGCATTCAATTGGAAAATATTTTATACATATATCTGTGTAGAACATCTATAAAGGAGTGAAGAGAGAGAGAGATATACCTACCATTGTCAGATTGTTAATTTTCAATATGAATGGATTCGTTTTCATATTAATTTACTTTGGTCATCTGGCAAATTGATCTTTTCATGAAGAATAAGATTGATATAAAAGCAACCTTTCTGATGGCGTAAATGGATACTCGTATAGACATTCAGTCTTTGTTGATTTTACCCATCAGGATATAATAATCCAGAAGTAATGGATGGTTATAATATCTGATGTTAAAGTGTTTGGAGTAAAACATATTTGTTTAGCAAAAATTGATTGATGAGCAAAATATATAGGTAGTCATGAATTGATGCCAAAAAGGATTATACATACTTTAATTGACCGATGCGATTTTATAATTGAGAGAGGTTTAATGTTTTAAATGACCCCCTATACCTATATGTATACAACCAATGTTTCAAGATAATAATTTATAAAATGAAATAAATTTGTGAAAAACATTAAGGTAATAATTTGTTAGATTTATTTTTTAGTGTAAATGAAGTTAAATATTATAAGAAGGTTTTTTTTAATAATACAAATTCTATATACTATACTACTGAAATACATCAGCCAAGTAGAAGACTTAGCACTATTTTAATGGACTTTGTTGAATTATTGGTTCAAAATAGCTTTTCGCGTTTCGTCCCGGCGATCTCAGTTGGACTCATCTGTTGACCATAGTGAGGGCCTTTGCTAAGTTCAGTTCATCTAACATAGATTTCGATGAGTCCAAGTGAGATCGCTGGGACGAAACGCCAATTTTTGTAGGACTTAAAGGCCGTTAAAAGCTATTTTGAAGTAAAATATTATATTAACATCATAAGATATACATATCCACTTATTTGTTTTTTGCAAGTCTGGGGGGAATTGGTTGAGCAAAAAAAAACGACAACGATGCGATGCCATTACAGCGATGCCATTACAGAAACAAAATTGAGTTTTCATACAAACTATCGATAACAAGTATGTAATTCAGTTTTTCGGCCCGAGAATTCTCTGGGATAAGCAAAGCCCCCAGGGCATGAGTTGTCGTTGCATTTAACATGCAAATTATTTAGCATCGATGTCGTGTTTTCATCTAATTCCCCCCGCTGGGCTTGCAAAAAAACACGCCTATTATTTATATAATTTATCAATTTTTCTAAATATTAACTGTTGAAACTTTTCAAAAATCAAAGTATACACAAAAATTGCATAATTTCTAAAATATTTAATTTTCTAAAAAAGGCAAGTTTGCTAGAAAAAAAAATAAAATCTTATCGAACAACCACCAAACTCCACACAAAATCCACTGAGTTATTTCAATGATTTTTATAATAAAACCTCCTGGCCCTGCACTTATATATATTTGAGCAAACCTTTGTGTATTCTTGTAAATATATTCTTTGAGGATGAAAAATGCGGTAAAAGTTTATCCCCCAACAAAGAAAAATACTCACAATGAATGAATGAAAAAAAAAAATAAATAAAATAAACAAAAATATAAGGTAAATCAAATCCACCTTTATACGTTTAAATTAAAAAAAAAAATAGAATTCCTCGTTGTCCCGTTATCCCATCTACAAAAAATCCATCTCCAAAGAAAAGAAAATCGAAAAAAATTAACATAAAAGAGCACACACAGAGTAGGTATACAACATTAAATCTATAGGTAGGTATATAAAAAACTAAAAGGACGACAAAATCTAAAAAAAAAAACTCAATAACTTGAAATCATCTTAAGGATATACCTACATACTTACAAAACTTTTTAAAATGGCATTTTCTTGTTTACTTCTGAAAGCATTCAAATGGCCTTTAAAGAATTTCTTCTATGGCTTTACTTGGTGACAACAACACTACATATATCTATAGTCTATAAACCTTTCATACCAATAAGAAAAAAACAACAACAACACCAGGAAAAAACAATACCCAAGAGTGAATGACAAACATATTCGGCATCTTAGCATCACAGGATTTGGTTAGAGACGAGCACCAGGATAAAACATTCAAGTTTTCTTTATTCTATTTTTTTTTTTGCACACTATATCCCAATTATTTTCTGCTTTTCTTTTTTATACATATATTTATATAAATAATAATGAAAAGCTGATTCTAACTAAATGAATCGATTGATGTTGATCGGCTGATTTTGCTTGAAAATTGAAAACTCTAAAAAAGAGTCTAAAGCTAAGTACAGACGATTGTCAGATCTTTCAGTGCACTGACAATAGCTGCCAATGACCTGACAATATCCAAATACATACCTTTCAATGAAAAATTGTCTGTTCACACGGTTGTCAGATTTTGTCCCAAAGTCTTACAATTTCATTGTCAGATGGTATAAGCTGACAATTCTCTGACAATGACTATTCTGAAAATTTGGTCGTGGGTGAAACTTTTAAAAATGCCAGTAAAATATTTAACTTTTAGTAAAAAACGAAATGTTATCTTTTTCTGAAAAAAAAACTTTCTACATTTTTCAATTCCAAATGTTTTGACCACTTCAGGTTTCTGAAATTTGTGAGATCCGAACACTACTCCAGCTGAACATGCCTTTACAACAGTGACATCTATTGCAAAAAGTAAACAAACATACCATTTTACATTTTAAATTGTCAAAGTGACATTGAAAGTTAGTTTGATACTAAAAAGATAAAACAGGCATTTGGTCATTTCAACTTTACAAACATTTTTAAATGAAAGTAGGATTATAAACTTTTGAAATTAGGAAAATCCAGTTTCTAACCTAGCATCGTACTGAAAATGGCTTAACATCCTACTAAATCGTCTAAAATTTAGCGCCATTGATTTTAATAAAATTCGAGTCATTTGTAAAATATAAATATAATTGGCTCTTCTGAGTCAAAATTTTGGTTAGATAGGTTTTTTAATTTGACGGAAAAGGAGTCTTTTGGTTTTGGTCATTAATATCTCAGCAATTTATTTAAAAAAAAAATAAAAGGTCAGTATAAAAAACAAGAATGTATGAGAATTTTTAATCAAACTTCCTAAAAATGTTTAAATCTTGATTCAGAAAGGCCAAAAAATACCAAATTAAATAAACAAGATAAACATTTATTTGCATCTTCAAATAAAAAAGAACTAAGAAAATTGTTGATCATTTAAGCTTTTCTACCGGAGTATCCATGTATTAAATTAAAAGAAAATATTTATTTTATGAATTCAAAATTATATTCTTTTAATTTCAGTATATGCAAGGCTTTATGTCACTTTTTGTATTAAAAATATGACGAAAATAGATTGAGCCATATGAGTGAAAATAAAAGAAAATGAAAAAAAAAAAACGTTTTTTGGTAAGGTATTTTCGGTGAAAATAGACAACAAAAATGGACTCAGAAAAAAAGATAATCAAAATCGTATTAATAGCCATTTTTTCATAAATTTTAATTTCCAAAGTAAAGAGGTATATACAGAAAGACAGACAGGCAGACGGTAGAAATATATAGGACTCCAACTTTTTAAGTGTTCTCTGTGGATAGGACATAATGATTTAAATGCAAAGATTGAATATACATCACGTATAGATCCTTCAGAGTTGGTCTACAAAATGTTTTTATTGTAAGGCATGAAGAATGAATATATATTGATCCTCCTATCGTCGCTTCCTTTGAAACTAGGTTACATGAAGCTGTTTTTAAGAAATTATAAGATAAAGCGTTCCTTTACTTGTCTAAAAGAAGAATTGCATAGCCAAAATTGATCAACTCAAAGAAGTTAAGTAAAAGACGTGTAATTTATCAGTTCCATTACTTTGAACTTTTCAAAATCATACAAAATTCTGATTTAAAAAAAGATAACGGAAAATTATACTTAACCAAATTTAAGATATATGTACATTCTGCATTAAAAGCATCTATTAATAATCGAAATTTATTTTTTCCAATTCCACTCACTCCCACCTCATTTGAACATGTTCGTTGAAGCCTCTGTATATAGGTATACCTTTGTAGCTCATATATACTCAATGTCTTTTCATTTAACTTAACGTGGAAATGAAAGGTATAAAACACGCGCGAATACCACAGAGACTTTCGTGGGTAGATATATGTAGGTAGAGCTACCTATGAGATCAAAACGCGAATGGCGCAGGATAACAGTGCAATCAAATTTTATATTTTATCCTGGCCGAGAGTAGAAGGTAGGTATATATCATAAATCCACAAGGAAGCCATCTTTGTTTTCATCACATATTTTACTGACGAGCAACGCACAAACAACAAACAAAATATAACAACATTTTTCGTTAGTAAAATCCGCAAAGAGCTGCCATAAAAATGAGGGGTGGTATAGCATCAGCCCAGCAGAAGCGTAAGCATAAGCGTAGGAAGGGAAGGCGATTTAGAATTACTTAATGTTTCCCTTCCAGGATACCTACCTAACCTACCATGTTGGTTTATGTTTTTTTTTTTTTTTAGTTGTTGTGTATTTGTTTTTCCATTCTCACCCATCACCACCCTCTGACGATGACGACGGCGCTGCTATTTCGGCGCGCGTATACAACAAAAACAAAATGAAAATAAGTAAAATCTATAAAGGTATTATGACGATAAAGCCACCATTACCATTATCTCTGCCACCCCACGATGAAAAAAAAAAATTAAATAAAAAAAAAATTTCAGCTCCTGATAGAGTATCAGTGCAAGCGTGTGTGTGCGGTGGCGATGCCATACTTTGCCACCCTCATAGCGTTACCCTCAAAATGGATATATAAAAAAAAATATAACTTAGCCGTTCGCCTGCTGTTGCTACCTCGTCGTCGTCGTAGCCCATCGAATATAAATTCAATCCTCCTATTCCGCGTGAAAGTCCTTTGGAGTAATTTTTTTCGTTTTGTGTTCATAATACTCCTCGTACATACATATTTATACCCAACACCACAATATAGAGTACAGAATAAATACCCTTGGTTTTATGTGTGTAAAATACTTTACCCCCAATCCCGTCGCCCACTCTCCAGGATATACCCTGATAGATTCGCTTGAAGAAACTTTAAAATATTGAGAAAAAATTCCATTTGAATGCGGTTATTGGAGGAGGATTCATCTAGTATAGGGCTTTGTTGTTGTTTGTTTTTTTTTTTTTAGGACCTAAATGTTATTTGCAAAGATGTGGGTGATGGGGATATTCGATAAAATAAGGGTGTGCACTGTGTATACTTACACACGGTTGGATTAGTAATAACGCGCAGCACGGTGTCAATGTGCGTTTTTTTGTTTTTTTTTTTAATAGAAGTGGGTATAGACAGAATATGTTGGTAAAGATGGTACTTTATTGCGGGAACCATCTTTTATCAGACGAAAAAGCCATTAATGCAAGTTTTATATGGAATTTCAATATTATTTCGGTCTGTATGAACAATATTTGTTTGAATCCAATTTGTCTGAATTTAATATAAAAAAAATCAATTTTTTAGACTTTTTCGAGCATAATTTTAACGAACTTGAAGTTTTTAATTCCCATCATTTGTGGATTTGAAATCCAGAATCTTTCAGAATCTTTATTTTTATATTATAATAATAAGTAGTTACCTAACATTATTCCATGCCCCATGGAAAAAAATAATTCCTAATCGAAAGCGTTTTTCAGTGGGTTAAATCTATACATCTTTGAGTACAGATTGGTTGCTATGAGCGATTTAATATGTTTATATTAACTAACTTAATTGGTTACCTGAAATACGACGCTTGTATTTTCAAGAAAGTTTTGCTTCACTCAATAGCTTTTATGAAATATTAAATGTGGGACGTGGATGTTCTAATTTATATGAATTTTGCAAACACGCTTTAAATTATCGGAATAGTTTTTGAAATTTGTATTCTCCAAATATTTTTTCAAATTGTTACTTTTTATGTGCAAATCAGTAAAATATGCAAAAAATATCAAATCATCTAAAATAATTACTTTTTATGTGGCAAATCATTAAAATTGATACAAATTCCAACTCATTTAAAATTATTAGGTACTTTTTTATGTGGCAAATCATTAAAAATGAATAATTATCAGGGTTATCGCTCTCCCATTATTTTTTATCTTTTGTCATTTTCCAAGAAATTTGAAGTATCTGCCGCTGTACGACTAGAGTTACCAGCAGCCTACAAAAATTTTACAACTTTTTCAGAGTTCTTTTTTTTGTACCATTCATACAAAAAAAACTAACATTCTTGCGACCAAAAAAGTTTATTACATTCCGGAAGATAAAGAAAACATAAGAATTATATCGCAAAGACGCCATTTTCGTTCTATATTTTCGATAGCTCATTACAAACATTTGAAACATTTACTATGGCAACCGTGTTTTTGACAAATTCTATTGGAAAGTATTCAATTGAATTGAATTGAGTTGAATCACCTTATACCTAGACGGTAAACTAAATGACAATCGCATGTGACTATGGTTGATGTGACATTCATTTATCACTTTAACCATTTCCACCCCTGCTGATCTTGCAGGTTGTGTATTAACAACGTTTGTTATTTAACTTAACTTAATTTTACGTTGTTTTTAACCTTACATCAGTAGCGGATCCAGGATTTGGTCATGGGGGGGTCCAACTACAAATAGAAAACTTAAAGGCAAGTAAAACTTGTGTGCGATTTGTGCTACATTATTTATGTGCGTGAAGTTAGCACCGCCAATTTCTATTTTCAGAAAAAAAAAACACAAGCAAGCACAAACTAAGCTTAAAACAGCGCATGATGTATAACTTTTTAAAAAATCGTAATTTTGAAAAAAAAAAATTGCAAATTTTCGAATTTAAAAAAATATTTACGGCACAATGGCAGCACAAGTTGAGCACAATACAGCGCAACTTTATTTTTGAAAATCGAAAATGGCGGTGCTAACCTCAGGCTTCGCAATATTTATTTTTGGCCATAAGAGCTGTAAATATGCGAAACATTTTTTGAGCAAAATACAGCACAACTTTGATTTTTTGAAAATCGTTATTTTGCAAAAAAAAACTCATCACTGCGAATCATTTGCGAATTTAAAAAAAATATATACGGCACATGGTAACACAAGTTGATTACAATACCTACAGCACAACCTTTTTGTTTGAAAATCGAAAATGATGGTGCTAATTTCACGCTAAGTTCCTTCGCAAAGTTACAAATAGTAAGCGATTTTTTTTATCTCGTCGGTTGTACCATTTTAGAAAAAATTAACTTTGGAAAAATTTAATCTTAAAAATTTTCAGATTTGTGAAGTTTTTAAAAATATTTACGGGCCATCGCAGCACAATAACATACCTTAAGCCCTTGAACTAAGTTTCCTTCATAAAACGCAGTCACAATCTAATGTAAGCATGTATATCCCTATTTCCAATAAGATTCATTTGAAGTTTTGGAGGTATACCTAATCATTACGAACTTAAAGAAATTTTTAATAGAAATTTTATAAAAAGATGGGCTTTCTGGAATTAAGTAGGTTAAACGTAGACCAAATTTAGGTCGAAGAGAAATAAATATTTAATGAATAAATAAATTAATATAAAAATATTTGGTTTAAGGGCTCATGGGGGGGTCCGGACCCGAAAACCGCTCCTGTGGATCCGCCACTGCCTTACATTATTCTGCATGTCCACAGCACAATATATCTGGAATTCACTGTAATAATTCATTTTATTTCTTCAATGTCCTCCATGTTTCTTTCGAGTCAGCATCCTTATAGATCTTAAAGTCTTTATTTTTATTTTGGAGTTCTCTTCTTACCAAGGAACTAAAATTTTTAATTTGCCTTACCTAATTCTTTAATCAATAAATAATTAAAACATTGTGGAAAATTTTTATTTTTTTTTCAAAACTTAAAAGAGCGTGGTATACTGAAAAAAGCTATTTTAAATTCACAATATATACATTTTATTAAGTTTTATTAAGAAATCATATATAGAAATAATAACCGACTAACTCATAAATGAAGGCCAACATCGCCCACTTTATACTCGTAACAGTTGAAGAATGGACTTTCTATTTCAATCCAACTCAATTAACAAAAGTGGTGTAGTTTAATAGTTGATACCTCCACAAAAATGGTGTACAGTTTAATAGTTGATATCACCTTTATCTCTCATTTTGACCTTCTATACACTAATTTTCTTTCCTGTTTTCAATCTCATAAAAATTTAATGAAACTTTTAAACTTATAAGCACTTGAATTAGCGAGAAAATAATATTAGTGTCATTTAATTTAACGACAATCAATTGCAATAACCTCAACATCGATTTATAAGATTCAAATTCTGATGTTGTCATTAAATCTCATTTTCTTGTTTTTACAAAGTTGTAAATTAGCATAGTTTGCCACAGAAGACTTGAAATGGAATTGAACTATTGCATCGAATTAGCCGAAAGTCACTTGTATACAAGGTGTTGTTTTTCAAAAAATTGATAGTACAACATTTTCACTAATTGAAGATATATACCTGAATGATGATTGCTTATAACTTTACGATACGGAAAAAGAAGATATTAAATTTAAGCTTCGCTTTACGCGGAGGAAATTACAAAGTATATGTATGTATATGCGAAGACCTTTATTAAATTCGATTTAAAAGCTGTGAAAAAAGTCGTTAAGTCATTTTGCAGTCAGTGCTGGGTAAAATTTATTGTGCGCATAGCGATTTTCGCAAAAAGTTATAAAATTCAGATTGCTGCAATTTTATAATTTTGATTAAAGTAACTTGTGACTATGCTAATATTTGTTTTGTTTGAATGTTTCTGAAAAAAAGTAGTTTTTGTAATTTTCAATTTTCTTAAAAAACTAATAGACTTTTAGCCATCTGGTTTTAAATTTCAATTAAAAATTAATTAGAGTATCGAAAATTATAACCAAAATTAGTACCTACTATAAAACGTGCAATTTTGAAAAGAAAAAAAATGTTATTAGTTTTTTTTGTCGAGATTTCTTTTTTAAGTTTGAAAACAGTTTATTCAAAAACTAAGGATTAAAATAACTTCATTTTAAAACATAGTTGAAGAATGGGCTTACAAAAAAATGTTATTATAACATAAAATTGTTACTGTTGCCGTTGGCTTTTAATAATAATTTTCTATTTAAGATATTTTCTTTTTGAATTTCCCTTAACTCTTGGTTTATTTTAAAAACCGTAGTTTTGATAGAGAAAGTACCAGTATGTTTTTGGTTGGAAATTTTCTAAGCTATAAATTAGTTCTTAACATTTTTTCTGAATAATTAACCATTTGGGAGATTTTCTTGAAAAATCATTTGGGTGGCCTTTAACACCCCGTAAAATTGTTAGCGTAGCTCATATCGATGAGGACTTTATACAGTTTCTTATAAGAACACCATCAGGAGGCTATTTATATATCAAAATCCAGCTTTTTGGTGATTTTTTCCGAGTCAAATGCTTCCCTGGCCCAATTTATTTTTATACATTTGTATCAAATATTTGAAGTAGATTTATTAAAAAAAATATCTCCAAATTATGAGAGAAATTTTGTATTTTTTTTTTACTGATTCAAATTTGGAAGATTTCCTTGACAAGTTTTCTTTTTCTTAAATATACATTACCTACACACAAATCTAAAGGTTTTAAAAATTTGACCAGTAAACCACTAAATTTTGGAATTTAAGTCAAGAATCATCATATACAGTGCATTCTCGATTAATGCAACAAATTTTTATTCAATAACACATAAATAATAAGAAAAAAAAAATAAGTTCATTCATTAAGATATAAGTACATAAATACATACGTTTAGTTCTCTATATAGCTATAATTATTTTCTTTGGAAAAAATTGGACATTTTTATTTAAATTTTTAGATTTTTTAAAATCGCCATTTCTCGCAATTTTTGAAGACTCAACATTTGTTCAATAGGGGCTGAACTAAAAAGAAAATCTTGCATTGTATAGATACATATGATGTACATTCATACAACTTAATCGTACTATCACTCAAAAGTAGCGGTAAAATAACTGCTGAGACAAAATGTAACGCAACAGACAAAAACAGACATAGCTAAGAACCTGAGTAAGTAAAGATATGCATATAAAAGCAAAAGTTGCACTTATCGAGTCAATTTTTTGTGAAGAGTTGCGATTACTGCGTCAACAATGATATAAATTCAGCTGTTGCGAAAATCGAGGAGTTGCTTGAATTGAGAGTTGCGTTAATCGAGAACGTACTGTAATTATAAAAAAATTTCTATCAAAATTTGGGGGATGTTTCGTACTACTTGACCTAAAATATTTGATACTTGGCCTAATAAAACTTACAGAAGTTTTTATTTACAGCTGTCTTGTTACACACAGTTTTTTTTTTAATAAAAGAACGTTGCTCTTTTTTAACATCTATGTTTTGCGTGTGAAGTCAGTGCTTTTTGCAAAGGTCTTTTTTTTTTTTTTTAAATTTTTAGGCACTCATCGATTTCTGGCATCTTCTAGCCTATCAGTGACTCTGATTGACACCTATCTAGATAAACTTAGAATTTTAAATATTATCTATGTACAAAATTTTATCCATACCGTGTGTAGGAGCAATTTATAGGAAACCAAGAAATAAGAAAAGTGGGCGTAGCAGCGAGTGGATTTACATAAACTAATATTTTTTTTCTTATCCATCAAAACAAACTCTGCAAATTTCATTCAAACACTTAGATTCGTTTCCTAAAAACCAACATAAAATAAAAGTGGACGTGGCACCTACTACCTACTTTCTAAATTTGATTCTCTTTCTTCGGAATAAATTCTGAAAATTTCCTCCAAATCGTAAAAACTGATTATGAGAACCCTGCAATAAATAAGAAAAGTGAGCGTCGGGTCTCAGTGGACGAATTTAGCTTAAACAAATTTCAATTTTGTTTTCTTGTTCATCAGAATAAACTTTGCAAATTTCATGCAAATCGTTGTAGCCACTTCCCAAAAACCAAGAATTAATAAAAGTCGGCGTGACCGTTGGCGAATTTTACTAATTGATTTTTTTTTTTAATTTTTGTCTCATTCATCAAAACAAGTTCTTAAAAATAGAGCCATTTTCGAGATACTATAAAAGTAAAAACAGTAACAGACTGTGGGTGGATCTTACTCTCTCAAAAGAATAAACTTTGAAAATTTCATCTTAATCGTTACAGTAATTTTCGAGAAACAATAAAGTATTGTTCGTTTAAAGTAATAAGACATAATAGGAGAGAAAAGACATTTTGTGTTCTTCTTTATAAAGTAAAAATTCGATATTTAATCGGTCAGATTTTTTAGTTTAAAGATTACACGAAGCAACGAAAAGCAACTTTCAACTCGTTAACAATATTATTTATTGATAAAAGTAAAACTTTGAATCTGTGATATCGTTCGTATCTTTAGATTAAAATAGAAATCGTTTAAAAAATAAAAATACATAGGTATACTTACAAAATGACACTCATCCTTCCGTGAAAATGCACTGATTTTCCAAATTTTATTTCTAGACATAATCCTATATAATATGTAGGTAGTCCAAGGAAATCCAGCAAAAATTTTCTTCTATATAGAATTTATAGATAGAGAACTTTGTCTTCTACATGCGTTTTGATTGAAATCAAATTGAAAAAAAAAAAAAAATAAACAGGAAAAATCTCTATAAGAAATGAAAATAAAAAAAAATGGAAAAAGATAGAAAATTCGATTTACAACAGATTAAGATAGAATCTGCCACAAGCAGCAGCAGAAGCAGCATAGCGCAGAATAAAATGTTGATAAGAACTAAAAATTAAAAAAAAAAAAATATATATATGTATATATGTAAGTTTGTATGTATATAAATTCTCTATGGATAAAAGAATTTGCAAATAAAGGACGAACGATTCCACTGCGTATATAGACACATAGATCCACCTCACAGAACAATTTTTTTCTTTTTTGGTTCGTCCTTTGGAAAATAATAATAATCCCGAAATCAGTGATTTTGATTTTGAGCGACGTCATCAGGATAAAAATTTCCAAAAGAGGAAGCTTCGGCGCCGCCGCCACTGCCGCTGCCGCCACCCGTATACGACTTGGCGTAACGTTTTTGGTTCTATAAAAGGACAATTTACGGCTATCGTTAGGTAGATATATTCGTAGTTGTGTCTGTGTATATAATATACATACCTATGCAATGTGGAAGGACATTCGTCATCTTCTGCTTCGTCTTCTTGTCGTTGAGGGAGTATTTTTTTTTGTGCGGAATTGGAAAGGACTCCTTCACGGCAGATACACAGATGAGAAACCAAAATCGAATCACGGAAAATTGTAAGTTGATTTATTCAAATCATGCAGAACTCTGGAAATTTAGTTTCAATTTTCTTTCGTTTATATTTTTTTTTTTTTTTTTGCTTTTTTCATTTTCTTTTTCTTTTTGGACTTCATCTTTATCTTCTTATTCTTATTTTCATTTTGCTTGTTGATTTTTTTTTTTATTTTTCATTATTCAACAATTTGCTCTTTTTTCTGAATCAATTTTCTTCGACTTCCGTTATAGAGATTTTGCTTAGGTGTACATTTAGTTTTTTTTTTTGTATCTATCATTTGTTTGTATATTCAGATGACGGAAAAGAAATTGAAAGGTTGAAAATTCGGTTTAATTATGGTTTAAAAGGGTTATCTGAGATAAAGCTTTAAAATTTAAAGTTGGTGTTCGAAGAAAACAGATAAAGCCCATAATATTGCTTTCGAAAACGTTGAATTTAATTTACTCCTCATTAAAATTCTGTGCAGTGGGAAACTGCATGTGTTTTATATATAGTTTTCAGAATTTAAGCAGAGAGAATTAAAAAAAAAATATGATTGCTCAAACTTGCCACATACTAAATTATGAACACAGCCCTTTTTATTTATCTTTTATTTAAGTAGGTAACTAGTAATAATTTTTTTTTTTAATATTCCAATTATTTGAACCAAACCACGTGCAACTTGGTCAATTTTTAAAATAATAAAGAAATTCAACCCGACCATTCGGGTGAGAATGCTCGTTCTTGGATTTTATATTTTCCCAAAAATCAAATATAGGTAGGTACACCTATCGTCAATAGCCCTTGGATATTATACTTCGAACCGCAGTTATACGAAATATTTCGAGAGAATCGGTCAATTTATATTTCAGAGTCCTCACTAAATTTTCTCCGTCAAAAATTGAGCGGGGGAATTAAAATTTTAAATTTTTCGTTGGATTTGTATTGACCTAGGTATAAATAAACTACAGAGCCGAATATTTATAATTTCGATCGCAAAAGTCTTAAAATCGTGGAAGCCAAAAATTGTATATTTCAAGAGAGAATGTTATACATATCTGAAAATTTCATTTCGTATGAGGAGAACATTGATTCTTAAAATTGACAAACACTAAACGGAATTGAAAATCGACTATTTTGTCTTTGCTTCGCGAAAATAGTAGGTATTGCCAAAAGATGGCGTTATACGCTCTCAGATTGCTACTAAATTTATGTAGGTAAAAATACAAATTTTTGAGCGTGAACAAAATTCATTGTAAAAAGGATATTTGAAGCCCCTATAAATTTTATTTTCACTTTGATGAAAAATTCCGTGCGAAGCCGGGCGGACCAGCTATTCCTGTTTTATACTTATTTGTTAGATTTTTGATTGGTTTTTAATTTATTTACTTATTTTTTAAATTTATCATAGAACGTCGTGTCGCAAGAAATCAAGTAAATTAAACTTTTTCAAACTCATTTTCCATCAGGTAAGGAATATTATAATACCATCAATTCATCTCCAATTACCCATATAACAAGAATGATGATTTTGATTTGTTAGTGAAGAAGATAAAAAAAAATAACAACAAAAACATTCCAATCAGTCATTGAGAAATGTAAAATCCCCTTCAATCATCATCGTTGATAAGAAAAAAATAAAATTGTGAACAAAATTTAACAAAAAAATAAAAAAAAAATGTCTAAATTGAGTTATATTCAGTTTGTCCCAATCGTATATTGCACAATCAAAGGCGACGCGACGTGAATAACGAGCTCGAACAGTCTTCAAAAAATCAACGCGAATCCTATTCAATTTTTCTCTAATAATTTTGTTGAGCTTGCGTCGTGTCGTCGTCGTTGGTATTCTAGTATATGATGCGGCTTGATTTAGGACGGGAGTTATATAGATATTTTTAAAATTGGATTTCACTTCAACAGGATTCATTTTTTTTTTTGTGTTTGTATTTTTTCGATCCAGCAAAAGCTGGATGTTGACAACGTTCATGATGACATTTGATAGATAATGATGACGATGATGATTATTATTGAAAATACCACTACTCTATATATACGTAGGTATATGCCCGCAAGGATATTATATCATTGTAACTCATTCAAGCAACGCTGCTGTTACCACCATAAGTGTGGATGGGGAGGTAGAGTGTCCTTTCATAAAAATAATCTTTTGTGTGAGAGTGAAAAGTTTTGAAAATACTCCGCCGTAATCACAACAGGAAACTTTTTTTTTTTTTTTTTTTTTTTTTGTCGACGTCATTATTGACATGCCATAATGAGGCTGTTGATTTATCACATTGATTGTGAAAGGAAGACAGCTTAAGCGCATGAATCATGAGTTTTTTTTTATTTTGTAAAATCAGAATGAATATATTGTGAGAAGCGCGGATGGTGTGGGTTTGAAAGTTTGTAGAAAGCAGATTGATTCGTTTAATTAAAAATGTAATTATTTATATGTTGCTGTAAGACCCCGAACTGGAACAAATCCTTAGAGTTTCCGGTAAGTGTAAATGTAATGAAATGTAATATATAACCAATGATAAATCTTGCTATTTTCAGTTAAAAAAAGTATCAAAGTGCTGTTGATGTGTCCCAGAAGGGCAGGGTACTTACTATCCACCGATAGGTGAACTTCAGATAAGACATCCATAATTTTTATTTGCTAAGGTATTCACATTGACAAGTTTTGAATTCGTAAAAAATTTGAACTCGAGATTTTAATCAAACAATACGATGGAAGGGAAAACGAAAAAAGTATAGGCCTCAAGATTCTATATGTATCTGCGTCCATCTGGTCTGTTTTTCGGGTGATAAATTACTTTATTCAACTTAAATTTTGTTAATCTCTCAAGTTTGTAAAAAGCTTATTTCCTCCAAAACTACTGTATTATTCATTACTTATTATATATTCATTATTCGTTATTCATTATTCTTAATTCATTATTCATGATTCATTATTCATGATTCATGATTCATGATTCATGATTCATTATTCATTTATCCTTATTCCTTATTTCTTATTTCTTATTTCTTATTTCTTATTTCTTATTTCTTATTTCTTATTTCTTATTTCTTATACCTTATTCCTTAATCATTATTCGTTATTTATTATTAAATTTTACACAAATATTTCTGACTTTATACAATTTTCAGCCAAACAAATTTCTATTTTTTTTAAATGTTGTTTGGTCTAATTTTTGAAAATGTATTGTCAATTTTAGGTTAATGTTTATTGATATGCAGTCAAAATGAAATTACAAAAAAAAAAACACCAACGAATATCGAATTTTGAATTTCGTTTTTAAACCAACAAATAATATAGGTATTAAACATTTTTTATATCCAATATTATTTAAACTTTTTAGAAACTTAAGTATAAAATTTTTATTAAAATCGGTTAAAAATCAAAATATGGGTAGTTACCTATTAGTAACGAAATGTGTTAAAACTGTTTTCTCCATTTAAAAATTATATTTTTCAAAAATTTGGTTGTAACAAGGTCTAACATTCAAAATTCTGAATTTAAAAATTTTCTAATTTTAAATTCCCAAAATTCATGTATGTATTTCAATTTTTTTTGATGAAAATTATTTTTATAATACATCAATATTTCAATGTTCGTAATATAAGCAGAATTAAAAAAAAAGATGTTGCGCTTAAAAAAATTTTAAATACATTTTGCAAATGTACAGAATTTTGGAATACATAAATTTGGCCGTTATAGATAATTTTTAGTATACCCACAGAATTTAAAAAATCATAATTTTGACCACCTGGATTTTTGAAAAACTGAATTTTGACCCACTCATTCCGACAATTTTTTTTAAATTAAAATCGTAAACCCCAATTTTTTTAATAATAAAATTTCACTAAAATTTAGTTTCGATTTATGAAATCCAGTCTTGCATATATTGGGATGCCTGTGGGTGGAATGAACAAAACGGAACTCATTCTCAAAACTCCACTTTTCGGAGCAAGTTATCCATTTGATATGAATACAAAGGACAGGCACTAGCATTTTCATACCACCTGCTGAGCTTTTTATATTGAGTACCTGTCCTGAGCATGTGCTGCCTTTTATTCATATCACGCATTATATTCCTTATCGAACTAAAACCTATATACCTGTTTTAATAACAAAAACAAAACTTTTAAATCATCATCATATTATAGATGGTTAAAATGTTTTTTTTTTCAAAAATATTTTGTTGGTCTTTAAATACAAACGAACAAAAAATTCTTCAAATTTGCAAAATACTTTTCAATTTGTTGACATTTTGTTCAAGCCATATATAAAGCTGCAAATTAAACGACGACGACGTACATAGACTCATTAGTAGACCTAAATAACCAGCTGCACATATCAGATGGGTGCTTAAGTAAATTATTAAAAAATACAAATAGGTTGCTGCTGCAAATACCTCAATCTAAAAATAGAGGCCAGTTCGTCTTACTATATATACGTATAGGAACTAATTATTGGCTTTTATACTAAAGTAATTACTCAAAAATATCTCTTTCATTGAGTAATGAGAGGATATAAATTACCCCCAACAACAAAAAAAAAATAAAATAAAATAAAATAAAAACTTGTATCCAATTTGTCTCCAAGCAGACTTTAGAATTTCTTAGCATGATCCCGCTGCAGCAGAGAGTATCATTTTCAAACAGGAAAAATAACTGCGATCCTCCTGTTTTATTTTTTTTTCTGATCATAAAAACTTCGATATAATCACATGTTTGGAATGCCTTATGATCACATGGAAGGTATTTTGTGAAAATAGAATGAAAAACAAATACAAAAAAAAAAAAAACAGAAACAAACAACCTGAAGTATTTTAATTGAAGACATGGATAGTAGGTATAGGTCCCGATTGAACTGAGCATGCGCTCGGTGCACCCGACCATTCATCCGTTCATCCTGATCCTCAGGTCGATCGGTCGCCAGGCAAAAGTGTGCCACAACACCACATCCGTAGAGGTATATATATGTATATTCGGACAAACTGTGCGCGAGATGCACATCAGGCGCAACCTGTGAAATCCAAATGCCCGAATTATGGATACAAATACGTTGCACCAATCGATTATCCTCGCCTGGTTAAACATGTTCACCAAAATCCATCCAAACGATCGATTAACTTTAACTTCTTGTGTTTTTCTTTTTTTGGCTCGTTTGATGATGTTAGCTTTCGAAAATTTATAATCGACTGAACGAACGACTGACCGTGCGGCGCGCGGTGCGACGTGGTCAGATATATTAATTCTTGATTCGAATCGAGTATCTATAGAGAGCAGGTCTGAATGTGAGGCTTCGAAGTGCGATAACCTGCAATCAACAAAACACACAAATTATCTATAATTTTAACAACAAATTTTTATTTTTTCTGCTAAGGTATTTAACCTCTAGAATGGTTTGAAAAAATTAACTAGTGGTAGAAGGGAATTGAGTCGAGCAAAGCACGATGCAAAGTGTTGTTTAAGGTTAAAGATGGATTTATTTTGATAATATAGGTATTTTACGACCGAAACTTCCGGATGATTTTTATTTTAAATCGACAAAATTAAAAGAAAGCAAAGGCAAGAAAATAGTGTTGCAGTTTGTTTTATTAAAAATAAATAATACCTGTAAGTAATTAAAAAAAAATACTTCCGTTTTGAATATATATTATATATATTATTTCAGGTTTTAGGCTTTAGGCGGACTCCCAAAATGCAATGGGTTCAAATTTTCTATGGGAAGGTTGGTATACATCCCGAGAAAAAACGTACAAAAGTGCTTATATTTTTTATTTATTTATTTATACTTCACAGAAAAACTTCATTTTGTTAAAATTCAAATTAATTCTCATTTGTTTTTTTTTTTTTTTTTAATCCACTTTACATATTGGTTTAATGTTTAACTTCAGCAAACAGCTCTTGTGGGTTCATTCCACTTCATTTTTATTCCCTTTATTTTTTTGTATTCACAAAATTTCATTCAGCCGTAAAAATATCGTTACCATTGGAAAAATATATAAATACACACTCAAGTACGCTGCCATCCGTGTAGGTTTTAATCATCTACTTATGACGACGAGACTATATGACTCCCAACAACTTGTATATACATATTTATGTATGTATATAAATAAGTATCCTTTTTCCCAACCAAAAATTCTATGAAAAGCCAGAGTTTAAAATGCATTGCAGGAAAAGTAAAAAAAAAAAAAACATAACTGAATCTCTGCATTAACTCACCTGCTCTTCAGATTATATTATAATGCTCGCATATAAATTCAAATATACATATACATATCTAGATAGATATTTTATTTTAAATTTTTAATTTAAGGACTTTTTTTTGTTAATATTCATTCAATTCGGTTTAATCCAAAATGTCGAGGGAATATAGAGATTTTGGAAAGAAAAAATTCATGAAAATCCTTATTGCTTATGTTTCAAAATTAAAATTCTATTCAAAAAAAGAGGATTTTGTGGCCTGGGAGAAGAGGATTACTTTTTTTTTCTTGATTTAAGTCCTCTTCGGTTGTATGCCCAGTATTGTTCAATTACAGATTTATTCTTCTTAAGTAAATTTTGTTTCATGTTTTTTTATTTTTTTTTCAAATATCCTTATTTCCGGAAGCTGTGTTTCATAGAAGAAGAAAAAGAAAATATAAACCAAAAATCAGAGTCTTATTCTTATGTTCAAGATTGAAAAATATACAAGAGAAACAAAAAGTATATTCCAGTATCCCGGAAGCCATTTTGCATTTTATAACAAACATATATCATTTTCCTCAAGCGGCCATCACCATCAGTCAGGGAAAAATATGTATAAATGTATGTTTTCGATGTATAGAAACAGGGTTGGTGGGTGGATGTAGGTTGGTTGTATGGTTGGTATTATTGCGAATCTCGTCTGATCTTTTTGAATAATCAAACAACTCGACAATAAACGACATTGATGTGCACTCTGCCAAGCATCTAAGGAACCCATCATCATCAGAGACAACAAATACATAAGTACAACAACAACAACAAAAATCCCTTGGATAAGGAAAAATTGTTTTGCAAGTCATTGGAGTGAGGGGGGGGAGGAGGGGGCGACGAGCTCAAAATTGTATAAGATAAGAATGGTATACATTTGCTACAAAAATCATTCAAGGATAAAAGAAATTAATTTTGAAAATATTTACCCAATTATGTGTTTGTTGAATTGTGTGTGTAGGTATATACCTTGCGATGTCCTGTTTCTTCAAGAAGGATGTGCTGAGATTTTTTTTTGTTGGAATAATATAGTAAGGGATGATAATAATACGTTTTCCAGTAATACGCATGGTTGGATATTTATTTAATATTATTTTTTTTTTGGATCATCAAATTTGGTCTGTTTCCTTGTAAACATGTCCTTAAGGAAATCAAATGTCTATGACAGAATAAATTGTTTTATATTATTTTTTTCTTCATTTTTTTTGTTTGTGGCAAATTTTCATTCGACAAAAAAGCTAAATAATGCCATCGGCTCTTCGAAATGAGATTTTCTTTTTTTTTTCAATCAAACACGTGCGATGAAGACAAAAATGTTTATTGAAATTATATGCACATTTATTGAAGAAAAATTTGTATTAAGCTTATACTATAAGGCAAGGTAAGAAAAGGTAATTTTGAGGTACATATATTCCTTTGACTGATTGATCTTACAATAGAAATATCTTCCATATCATGACATTTACGTTCATTTGACTTCCTTGAATACCTATAGACCAAAACCAGAAAAAAGGACTTAATTGTGAGTTAGGATCTCGTAAATAAGTTACAAGATTTGCGAGCCTATTTGCGGAGCACCTCGATCACAAAAATATATATAATTCATCGTTTTGTGTCAAAAACCGCGATATTGCGACAATTATAATAAACATTTGACTGATGTAGATGAAATAAAAAATTTGGAGATATATTTTTGTATATATATTGAGTTTGTTCAGCAAATAATTGTATCAAAATTATAATTGTTATTTCAAATATTAAACATTATTTATATAAAATTTGGTGGAGCGACAATTCGGGAAGATTTAGTTCGGTAATGACTTACAACTCTCAATCATTCCTGTGTGCGTGTTATTGGTAGGAAAAAACGGCACCTACCCACCTCAAGGGGTACTACCACTTGTTTCGAATGATCTCGATAAATATAAGGTCCCATAATTTATGTACTTAAATATAGATCAATAAAACTTTCATATCATTATTATCGAGGTACTTAAACTTGAATGCTGATATAACTTCAACTCAGTAATATATTTTGGTCACGCTATAAAAGTTATACTGCATATAAGAAATTTATTGAATCCTCCACTGAGCTTAGGTGAATGAATAATAAATAAAATACCAACAAAAAATATTCCGAGTTCATGACCCTGAATCATCAAGGCTTAATGGTGCATTATAAAGCTTATATAATTGTACCTGCATGCCATAGCCTCAATCATCTTCCTACACTCATATTCTTTAATTAAAATATAGCGACAATGTTATATTAACGTCCTTGCAATTCTTATAATAACAACAGATTGTCGTTCAATTGTCACTCACGGATTGTGCGCGCATATATAAAGTATGAGTTACCAACTCATTAGCATTTCCTGATGATTTTCCTAGTCAAGACTTCAAAGTTATCGTATAAAACTATACACATCTGCCAAAAGGTTCGCGTGGTGCGGTCCAAATTTATAGGTACATCTGAATTGAACGTGTTAAGTATGAATATTTTAATTTATATATCATTTTTTGAGTAGATATACCTATTTGTAGTTTTAAATCGAATTTTTTGCGATAATTTTTTGAATAAATAATGCAGATTTTGCAACATTGTCAGTAGACGATGACAGACAGACAGAACACAACACAACGCATCGTTTATGCGTCGTCAAGCATCGTGCATTCTGAAAGTTGTATAATGTCTGTATAAGTATGAGATACAATATAATTCGAAATGAAATTATTCAAACGTAAATTTTATTACAAATATGTTGGTATATAAACAAATACACAGATATATATAAACAGAAAAAGATGTTTTTCTTATAACTGTCAGGATAATGACGGCTCAGCCAGCAGATGTCAGCAAACATGCGGAGTGTGTAGAAGTATATGATGGGCGGAGTTTTGTGCTCTTTTTTTGTATGGCTGATGGGTGCGTGGCTCCTACGAACGACGCACGCACCGTGTGCTACCGTGTTACTTTCCAGGTAAAATTCTGATAAGATTATGACAGTATCAGCGACATCTAGTAAAGAGTGGATGAAAATAAATGATCAGTATATATGTTATGTATATGTATAGGAAATATCGTTAATTTTATAATTATTGAGCGATGAGAAATTTATTTTAAGCAGACAGTTTTCGTATTAACACGATCTGAAATGTGACTCTAGTTTTAAAGCGTATAAGACTCGCGTATATTAGTAGTCGCGTGTAATTCGTGACATTTGCGTAATGCCGAAGATGGATAGTATTGCAATATTTTATATAAGCTAGAAGTCACGAATGAGTGTTCAGTTCATTTAAAGATATAAAATTCATATTTAGCGAGACATTTGATTTAATAAAACAAAAGAGCTGCAGCAAGAACTTGAATTAAAGTGACATGTTGATTTTTGGCAGGTTAATTGTTTTTTAACTAAAAATTGAAGAAACAAAAAGTTTAAGATAGGTTCTTATACTATTGTTAAAATGGTGTAAATAAAAAAAAATCGATTTTTTTATCAAAATTAACACTTAAATGATGAAGAAGTTAAAAAAAATGGGTGTGCGTCCACTGTAATTTAAGCTATAGAGCTATATAATACGGTTGAACCAGATAGCTTTAAATTTGGTACAGACTGTGTGTGAGAGATTTTCTAGTGGGAAAATTCGAATTTTTTGCTTTAGCTCATCTAAAACAAGTAGCTGCACAACATCGATTTCGGTTTTTTCTAATTTTTTCGAAAACAATTTCTAGCAATTTTGATTAATCTTCGTAGATTAAATTAACAAATTGACTATAAAAAAAAGCATTTTCATGTTTGTGCTAAAAAAAGAATCGCATTTCGGAAACGGGTTTTGACTTTTTTTTTTGAAAAAATTGCATTATTTTTTACTTATTCGAATATAGATTTTTAAATGCTTGACCGATATTGTTATAACTACGTGAGGTGATTAACTTGTCTCCAAGAGGTGAGATTTTTTCTAAATATGTTTTTTTTTTGAAAAATGGGGTTACAAAAGAACGTTGTCTCCAAAATATCAAATTTATTGATGTTTTTAATAGTTGTCTCTTTTTGAGCAACATTACCAAACATTTAAAAAATAAAAAAATATTTTGAAAATAATAAATTATTAAATAAAATATAATATATAAATAATCTTAAATGCGACCACTCTTTAATATTGCTCTACTTTGTAGAGAAACATTTTTTTCGCATTTTTAAAGATGACCAATATGAAAAACTCTTAAATGACCATCCTTTAAAATTACAGTTACGTTTCCAAATATATTTACTGTCGAACTTTCAAACATCGAAGAAATGTTCAATTTAAAAAAATGAGTTTTTCACAATGGTCATCTGTCTTAGTTCAAAAATAAATTATTGTTTTAAAAAATGGATATTTTAAAATTTGAAGATTACAAAAAGAAAAATAACATTAAAAAAACTAAAAAAAAATAAAAATGTTCAATAAATAATTGGTGTGTGTTACTTTGAAACTCTGTACACATTTGTGTGAATTTTTACAAAAAAGTCTGTCAAAGTTCATATGAAAAAAAATAAAATGTGCAGTTTTGGACAAAAAATTATAGAGTTTCAAAGTGAAGGAACGCATCAAATAATTATTTCTTGGGGTGGTCGGAGAAAAAGATAAGGTGTTGTCAATAATATTCAAAAAGAGATATACATATATTGAAAGCATTAACGAAATTTAAATAACAAAAACTTTTTTTTGGCAGCTTTTTTTTCTTTTTTATTTATTTCGAAGGTGGGCAAATGGTCATCTTTTGCAAAAAAAGAAGAAAAATTGACAATTTTTGGGCTTTGGGCCTAGAGCAGTATTTTTGCATTCGTCTCCAAATTCTCTCATCCTTTATTGTAACGCTTTTCATTTATTCAAAAGTTTATACGTTAATAATAATTTTCAATTACATCAAACAATAAGTTGTGAAGGATAACGTGGGATTTAAGAAATATTAAATTATTGAAATTGTTTTTTTTGTTGAAGCCAGAAAACAGTATAAACCAGCGAAAAAAGAAAAGACACACCAGCATCGTTTGCTAAGGAATTCTAATGTTTTCGAACAATCCTACGATTTTCTGATAAAAAAAATTAAAACAACATAAAAAAAAATAATTTCTTTTAATTTAAATTTTAAAACAATAAATTTAAATTAAAAGAAATTTCATCAAAAATTCAATTGTGCAAATTTATTTGTGCTAAAAAAATTGCATCAGCTACCATAAATTTAGGTCACAATCGAAAATATCTCTTCTTCGTTTGCCTTATTTGAAGCTAATAAATTTCCTTCTTGTGCAAAGGGCTGACATATTAATTAGCTGAATTAGTGTTTTTGTTCGATTTACCTACAGCAAAACACAATCCACAATTATTACTTCTCGAAATTGATGCTTCTCCAACGTATAGGTATACACAGTGTGCTTCTTCAATTCATCGAACTTCACAAAATGAAAGTGCCACTCTGCCCCTTTGTAACTTAAAGCAACTAAGGAACGTTGTGCAGCAGTAGGTATATATACCTACATACAACGTCCCCTTTATTTTCTGCAACGGATCCACCATATAATTTACGCAATGAGGAAGGTTTTTCAATAACGAGAGGGCTAAGGAATATCTACATATATAAAGTCCCGACCAGCTCAGAACAGTGCTCGGGCATTGTCCGCTTACTCTGACTCCTCTCTTAGACTGCTTTGACTTGCCATAGTGGGTCAATTATTTTACTTCTTAATTTACATGTGGGTAGGCCCAATTACGTGCTTTGAATGGTGCTTCCATTCATGTATCGCCAGAAAGGATGCATCCCCATATTCCCAGTGTGCCCCTCTTTGTATGTATACATTATGGTCCCCAACCGAAAATGATCTGTTAATAAACACCTTGATGCAGTTTTAATGACATAGAATTGTGATGTGATATGAGGAAAAGAAGACACAACAACGGAAGACGACGACGACGCGACGCAGGAACCTCCTAGTATACTCGGAAAGCCTTGCACTGAGGCAGAGTGAGTCCAGACACAAAGTGCTGCTGTTAATTGCCAAAGTAAGTGCATGCACTTAGTGCGTAGTTGATTGCCAAATGCAAATTGGCATAGAAGCACCACGCAGAGAAACAGAGAGAAAGAGAGAGAGCGAAGGAACAACAAAAAATATTCAAAAAGATCCATAACATAAATTGTTAAGCTGAGTGCGCGAGCTTGAGCGCTGTAATAACTTCCTCATAATGCTAGAGGCTATGCGATGATGCGATTGTGTGTTCCTGGGCATAGTATAGAGTCGTAACTGGTTTTCCATTGTTGACCGAACTTTGTGGACATGAATATACCTATACCTAGTCGAGACACAGCGACACCCCCCGTGTTGAGACTTTCGCATCGGTGTAAACCATGAAGATGAGTTTGGTATGTTTATTGGATGAAATAACTCAGTTGCAGCCATTATTTTACTCAGCTCATACAGCCAGATGTATCTAAAGATAATATGCCAATCCAACGCCAACCATAGGGCCTTAGGAAAGCAAAATGTTAAACTAAACATCAAGTGCGTGTATATATGAGATAAGAGGAGATGTACATATGTAAGTTTGAGGTGCGCCTAGGCCAGCTATTAAAAAGTAATTTTGAGTTGTAATATCTTGTTGTGGATATATCTTATGAATATTTTTATTATTTTTTTTTGAAGACAATAACAAATTGTATACGAGGATATAGTGATGTTATAATGATTATGAAGTAAAAAATTACTTCACTTACATGGAAGTGAAGAAAGAATAAATTGCTTTTTTTAGGACAAGAAATATATATGTACATATGTACATAAAGAGAAAAAAAAAACATCTTAATAAATAAGTTAACAAAAACGTGGAAAAGAACATGTGTTTAAGGTTTAATATAAAAAATTATTAAAAACAACGATAATTGTGTTGGTGTTCATGTTCTTCATATAAGCAATTATAATTGTAATTAAATAAAAACGAATTTAAAAAAATAACAAGACTTTTGGAATTTTGTTTTAATAATTAATTTGAAAGGAAACTCAAACTTTGCATACGGAGTATTTTCAAAATCATTCATATTTTAAGAACACAAGGTGGTTTTACTTTATACAACTTCATTGTGAGGGTTGCATGACAGAAGATCGTTTATTGAGAATAGTCACTCGGGATTGAACTCAAAGATTTTATGGGCCAGAACGCATAGTGACCATCAGATCTACATGACTCAGCCATTTTAGAAGTCGAATTTTTATTATGTTTACCAATTCGGAACTGTAGACCGAGTATCAGATGTTCTAATGAATAGGACTGACACACCGAAGGTATTGGGTTCAATTCGCAGCCTGTGCCACCTAAAAACAGAAATGTTTTTCACGGGTTACTTGCTGTTGCAAGCAATCGAAAAATCGAATTCAACAGAAAATTTTGAGGACCCCTCCAAATTGATACCCACTTTAGGATTGGTTGAAAGTCAATATAGGCTCTGGTTGTTTACGAGCTGTCATGCCACCCAATTATTTAGATATTTATAAAAAAAAAAATTAAAATCCATTTCTCCGAACCGCAGTGTTAAATTGGCGTTTTTATATTTGAAGGCCAAAAATCTTTGCATATAAACAACGAATCACCTTTGTACCGATGAGGTCAAAATTCAGTCGCTAATAGCTCTCAGTTTTAAAAAATGTTCTCTGTCAAGGTGACACCTAATACGCTTCCATGTCAAAGAAATAAACATTTAATGAGGTTTGAATTTTTAAATATTTTTGTTTTAATAAAATGCCTTTCGTACAAGTTTTTATTTAAAAACTTGTTACAACTTGACAAAGAATAAACCATTCCATGTGACCAAGATAAGGATAACGAAAAAAAAACACTATAAAATCCTTTTCAATTCTTGATGAAGGTTATACAAATTTTATTAACACCTTCGGAGTCGATTGTTATAATCATTCCACAAGGATCCTCTTATAATCCAATTTTATTACATTACAATTCCTTCTGAATTATGACAACTTTTTCTTTTTTTTTTTTTAATTTTATTTTAGCAGCAGCTTGCTAAGATAAATTTTGTTGCATCTGCAGAGTGCAGCCACCAATATTACAACTCGTCGATGTACCCATAACAACTTTAACTGCATCCAGATGCCAAAATATTGTGACAACGCAAAGTGAAAATTGAAGTGCAGAAGTAAAGGTATATTCATTCGACAGATACAACCGAAGGCGTTTTATGCGTTATGTTCTCTCTTTCTCTCTTCGTTTAACCGAACTGGTCCTACACACAAATATTATATTATATATAATTTATTGCCAACACCATTCATTAACTGTTCGCTCTGAAATTGAAAATCTACCAGCAATACATCATGTTCAATTGAAACTACAGATACATAAGTACATATACAAAAAAAAAATATATACATACCTATCTGCATACTGACCACAGCCACTCATTGTCAATTAATTTACAATCATATACATGTTCTGGCCCAGGCTATATTATATCGCTGCAATTGAATGCGCGCACACAAATATAGATATGCATATTAATTGCGAAAATTTATTACGACCAAATAAATAACCACTGTCAACGGTTAGAAAAAAAAGGCATACTTGAAATTATTAAAATAACTACATATTCGAATAAGAATTCTTGTCCTGGTTGGATTGTTATCAGATAAATGTGTCAAAATCCAATTGGAATTAAATAAATTATGTTCCAATTGGATAAATATTTTAGTATTTTGTTATTTTTTTTTTCGTATGAGAAATTCAATATTTCCAATTTGAATTTCCCGCTTTCATTTTATTTTTGGTCTTTTTATATTAACTGCATTACCGACTTAGTATTTTGTGTTTTGGTCCTTTCATGCCATCAGAATTGAATAAGTGTAGCTATTTGCCAATGGATGGCGCTAGAGCCATTCATCATCACAGATGCAAATATGTAACTTTATTGACATGAAAAATTAATTCGATTTATTTTAAGTGTGGGTTGCATTTGCATAATAATGTGCCTCAAAATTATTAGAATTCAGGTTCATATTATAAATACATTTTATAATGTAGGTATAGAAAATTTTAGTTGTACTAACCACTAATAATTTTGTAATTTACTCAGTTATATATTTTATTTAAAGAACGAGTGAACGAAGTGCATTAAAAAATATTATAATATAAGAAGAATGATGGATACGAATGAAAGGTTAAGGGCGCATGGTGCAACTTGTAAGTAGGTATGTAGGTACTATAGCTAGATTGAAAGAGTAGGTTTCCAAAATTTGTTAAAGGGTGTTTTTCTATATATTATTCAGGACTGTGTTGAAGTATTTTCAGGTCAATGGTTAGTTTTGTTGATTCCAAGAAAATAAGAGTATGCCTGCACCATATTATATTCTTATAGTAATGAAGAAACTAATAGTTGCAATAATTTTCAAGTCTAAAAATTATACACCAGGACGTTTCCGTTATAATTCTGTCACCTATGTAACATTTAAAAAACTATGAAGGTCGTTTTGAATAGAGGATAATCTTAAAAAACTTGGTATCGTCTGCGTATAGCCTTTAAAGTGAGATAAGGGAATTTTTGATTTTAGCATCCTAATATCGTTAATAGTAAAAATGAAACGAAGCGGACCTAGGTGGCTGCCTTGAGGGACACCGGAAATAGCTATAAGAAATGACTGGAAAAGGCAGATCTGAATCAAATGATATAATAACGGTTTTCAAGGTAAGAGGAAATGGATTTTAGCAAAGCTATATGGTATCGAAGCTCAATAATTTTTTTCCGTCGATGTTATTGCACAAAATAAATTGAACTAAATGAGGAATATGTAGAAAAATAAAGTTTCAGTTTCTTAAATTTTTAATGTTTCCTTTGTTGGGTCAGGGTTCTTCAAAGACCTTTCTTGTATTAATAGTTATAGTTGGAACTTTTTAAAATATTGAAGTTTAAAATTGTAATTTATTATTCTTTAAAATTTGGTTTTATTATTGGTTTTCAATTCTTAACAGAATTAAATCTGGGGGAAATCCAAAAATCCAAAAGCACTTAATTTACTGTGTAAAAATTAAACCGGACCATAATTTAAAACCTAAAAAATTGGTTTGAGTTAAAAGCTAATTAAACTTGTGTTTTTTTTAGACTGAATCTCTTCAATATTTATGCCTTTTAATACTGGTGAAATAAGTACAAAACCAACACAATTTTATTCATAATTTATTATTTTCAAAAGAGAAGAAGCACCTACTTTTATGCGTGTGAAAAAAAAAACACACACAATATTCTAATGTTTCAAATATTTAAACTAAATATATATTTGATAAATTTTCATTCACAATTAAATTTAAATTAATTAAAAAAAAATTCAACAATTCACCGAAAAAAAATTCATGCAATTGTGTTTATCTGTCTCACATTATAATATATAAGAATAATTCGTCTTTCACTTGTTTTTTGACCAAAAATTGATTGCAGATTTTTGGAAACTTAAAGCTTATATATCAAAAATGCTTTTAATGAAAATTGGCAGTGAAACAAATACTTTGGCATGTCAAAACGTTAATGTTGTAGTTTCTCACTTTTTGCCTGTCTTGCTATCTTTTTGTTTATTTCTTCGGTACAAATTTTTTAATCGATTTTATATTATACCTATACATAACTGACAGATAAACTTGAAATTTTAAATTTTACATCATGTGTCAAAAAATTATTTGGCGCGTTCAGAAAAATGAGATCTCAGAGATTTTTCTCGCTCAAAAAGTGAGCAAGCAAATCCAAGATTTTTTTTCCTCAGAGTTTTGACAGCAAATCTGAGAAATTCTGCTGAGGAATCCTGTTCATGAAACTGAGATTGCTGAGATCTCCGAGATCTCATTTTCCTGAACATGCCTATTAAATGTGTTTGAAGTTTCAAGTCTCTTACTCATCGAAAAATTAGTTTAAAATCTATTGCAAAATGTATACCGAACAGAAAACTCAAATTTGAAATTTTCCACATATCTCAAGCCTTTTAAAATCTTTAAAAATTTCATTACAAACAAATCTTTAAAAAGCAGAAAAGAATTAATTGAATAAATATAATTTTTTATAATAACGGGTGATTTTTTAAGAGGTTTAGAAATTTTTTTTTTAAAAAAACACAAAAAAACAAAAAAAAATGAATGAAATATTTATTTGAATCGATAGTTTGAACCTTGCAATTTAATGTTTAAAGATAATTTCATGCAAATGTTGACCGCGGCTGCGTCTCAGGTAGCCCATCCGCTGAGTCCAATTTTGGCATACTCTTTCACACATATCGGCCGGTATCTCACGAATGAATGCATGGATGTTGGCTTCCAGTGCGTCAATCGAAGCGGGCTTGTCCCTATAGACATTAGCCTTGACATACCCCCACAAAAAATAGTCTAATGGTGTCAAATCGCACGATCTAGGCGGCCAATTGACCGGCCCGAAACGTGAAATTAACTGTTCACCAAACTCGCCTCGCAATTGCGCCATTGTTTCGCGTGCTGTGTGGCATGTGGCACCGTCTTGTTGAAACCACATATCATGCAAGTCAAGAACTTCCATTTCGGGCAAAAAAAAGTTTGTTATCATCGCTCGGTAGCGTTCACCATTGACAGTAACGCTGCGATTCGCATCATCTTTGAAGAAATATGGCCCAATAATGCCGCCGGCCCATAAACCGCACCAAACAGTGGCTTTTTCGGGATGCATTGGTAGCTGTTGCAATGCTTCTGGCTGATCTTCACTCCAAATGCGGCAATTGTGCATATTTACGTACCCATTCAACCAAAAATGAGCCTCATCGCTGAACACAATTTTTCGATAAAAAAGCGGATCCTCGGCCATCTTTCCGAGCACGAATTTTGATAGTAAAATTCAATAATTTGCAAGCGTTGTTCATTTGTAAGACGATCCATGGTTAAATTGAAAACCAAACTGAAGCTGTTTGACATTGACACAAGGTACTAAACACACGTCAGCTGTCAAAACCAGTGTTGCCAAAACCAAACCAGCTAAAAAATCACCCTTTATAATTAACTTTTAAAATGATCTAAAAAGCATAAAATAATTTTTCCTAGCTGCATACATTAAAAAAAAAAACGCAGGGCATGTGCAATAGATAATAATAAAATCAGTATAGATAACATGCGTGTGCTCTACTTTTTTGGTGTTAAATGTATGTGGCGAAGGAAAATTATTTTTAAAAATTGTATTTTCGGGCTTTTTTGGTCAATTTATTGAGTTAAGCAATTAAAAACAAATACAGTAAAACCCGCTTAAGAGAAACTGCAAAATATCTCAGTCTTTGTTTCACTTAAGCAGGTTTTTCACTTAAACGAACCCCGCTTAAGTGAAAAAAATTTCACTTAAGCGGAGTCCGGATAAGTGAACAAAAATTGCACTTAAGCGGATTTAAAAATTCCAAAAAGGGTTCTGACATATCAGAAATTCAATTCATTTTCGTGAGGAAAATTGGGTAAAGGTGAAAAATAAAAAAGAAGTAAAAGCGTTCAGCAAATTTTTTGTTCTGTTCTATTAATTTTTTTTTCACTTAAGAGAGTTTTTTTCAATGAAAAATATTAAATTTAACTGAAAATATGTTTTAGGTATCCGGGTTTTTCACTTAAGCGAGTTTCGCTTAAGCGAAGTGTTATAAAGGTTATTGGTCGACAAATACTCGGGGATGAAAAAAGTGTTTCAGATAAGCGGGTTTTTCTCTTAAGCGGGTTTTACTGTACATAAATTTTTTCCCGACGTTTCGCTGGATTTTCTCATCATCTTCAGGGGCGTTTATTTATAAGATTTTTATTGCATTTTAATTAAAAAAAAAATTGAATCTTCCCAAAAATTAACATTTAAAAATAAAGACACAGTTTTTAATAAATAAATAAATAATTGACTTTCAAAATTGAATTGAACACTTTAAACATAAAACAAAACGGATTTATGTTTCAGCGAACAGTCGGGGAAAAAATGTATATATTTGTTTTTAATTGCATAATTCAATAAATTGACCACCCGAAAATACATTTTTTTTAAAATTGAAATTACGAAGAATTGGTCACAAATATAAATCTACAAAAGAAGAGAAATTATATTTTCTACTTTTTCCAAGTCTAACAAGGGGCTTGTTAAAAAAAACTATTTTTCATAAGGGTCACAATGTAGCAACAAATTAAAATACATAGTTTCATGAAGTACTTTCAAAAATAGTGAAAAATTCGTTATTCTATTTAATAGTTTAGTTCCATTGAAATAATTTTAAACGAGCTTTGAATTGATACTAATAATGCCTTGGGGGTAACCAGTTTTATTTTTCTGAATTTCTAAATTTATTTACACATTCCAAAATTCTACAAAAATGCAACAATGTTGTTTTGTAAATGACAAGCTATGTCGTTTGACTGTTTTTCTTCTCGCCCACCTGCTTCTATATAATATTTAAACTCGAATTGCATCAGCAAAATGGGTATGTATAATGTATATACAAAAATGCAAATACCTTTTTTATTTGATTGCAGCAAGAACATTAAAAACGCACATAAATCATTTCCCATAGTCACATTTAATGTTTGCAAGAAATGCGTAACATGACGAGGCATATAGCAACAAGCCTTTCACCCAAATTTGCATAATTCAATTAATAAAAAAAATCAAATGCAAAAGAAAAAAAAAAATCATATAAATCGAGGGCAAATCTGACATTACCTGGAGGGTTAATTCTATACCTGAAGTCATATTTGAATGAAAATGTTAATTATTTCACAGTTCGAATTTAGAGCGCACTTTTATTTTTTTCATATATATGGGCACCGGTACACCACCTTACCCTTGACTCCCTGCAAAATACATCTGCATATTGATCACAGTGCGAAATATCATCTCCGACATTCGATCGTCATTACATATTGATTTTCATTCGAAAAAAAATAAACCTTTTCCCATAAATCATTGCGAAATGTCCTTTCCTTTTCTCCTATTCACAAAAGGAAAATGTAAAAAAATATTTGCATGTTCCACAAACATGTAAAATAGTGAAAGGATTACTATTTCATCCTAATTTACATATTGTAAGATCCTTTTGACAAAAAAATAGGAAAATCAATCTGAAAAGAAATTCGTTACAATGGAAGGAAATATTTCATTGTCATTGTTGAAGTTCGTTGACTCTCTCGATCTTTATATATGTATGATGGCTTAGGGGAAGGATTGGTTTTTGCATATATACGCTTCCTTTTGTTACACAATTAGAGGTTATGGGTTAAGAAATCCTTTCATTCAATCAGTATAGATCTTCAAGAAAGATGTAAAATAAATGAAGAAGGGGTAAATCGCATGCTCATCTTAAATTACATTTTCAAATGAAACTTCAAGGATATTAAGGGTTGCCAAGAAGAGAATGTCCTTGTAACTGCAGATCGTTGAAATTTCTCACGAACTCTCCATGGAAGAAAGTTTATTTAACATATTTTACTAAGGGCATTGATATTATTCAATTGTATTGCCTTTATAAAATGCATAATCTTAATTTTAAGAAACTTAAACAAAAAAATGGATTTAAAACGCAATATTTTATTTATGGGAGATATTTTTTGAACAGGTTCATTCTTGTTTTTTTTTAATTATAGGAAACTAATAGCACACCCTGTAATAAAAAATCAGCTTTACCTTTAAACTTTTACAAAAACTTACTTCATTGACATTTAGCACGCGATTATACTCATCGATCCAACAATAAAAAAAGGAAAATAAAAACTCTTTCTTTAATAATTGAATAATCTTATTTATTTATATTTAAAGAAATCTTCAGTGTAGGACGTAGGTATATAACATCTCCGAAGTGCTTTGCAATATTCCCTTTTTTTCATCTAATTACACAAACCTGAAAACGTTTCCTGAGACATCATCCTTATAGAGTATTTCGATGATCGATCATATTATGCCCCCGATGTGATGCTGCAACAAGAACATCGCACGAATATGCAAAATAAACATAATATGCAAAATGTATAAAATTATTCCAGCTGACTTATGTATAAATAAGTTTAACATACTCTTCGTGGACTTGTATGGCAACCTGGTATCATGTTCCGAAGAGTAACTGCTAATGTTAGGTTAAATAGAACATTATTTTCTGTGGGTTTAACTAGAACACGTAATACCTTTGGTAATAGCTTCTTGTATTTAATGTCATGCAAAGCATTCAATAATATTCATAATTTAATATTTTATAGTTGCAAAAAAAAAAAAAATAAAGCTGTGTAACACGAACATTTATTGAAAGGAAAAATAACACGCAAGCAGATGCAAATTATATATACATTCCAACATTCCTGCAGAATTTGTTGATCATATAAATAGGTTTATAATTACCGCTTTTTAAAATTCGTACAATGTAATTTTTTGCATTTATTTTATAAAATTAGAACAATAAAGATACATTTTTGCTTTTTGTTACATTAAAAAATTATGTATAAATAATAAACTAAAATAACTAAACTTAACTATAACACTGTAAATCATGTTGACGAAAAAAAAAATGTTTTAAAGCGAATTATATAATAAAAAATGTATTTATCAACCCTAGAGGCCAGTTATAGCTTTCATTGAAACTCATCATTGAAAATTTAAATTTTAAGTTTTGAGACACTTATAAAGCAAAATCAGTAATTACCTTACTAATGATCATTGAAATTTTAGAATTCATTTTATGTGAAAGGTTGGGCCGAAATGAAATATTTTTTTTAACTAGAAATAATAATTGAGTTATCAGCTTTTTACTGGCATCAAAATATTTACTGATTTTGATTTCAAAGTGTCTCAAAATAAGAAATTAATTTTTCAATGATGAGTTTCAATAAAAGCTATAACTGGCCCCTTAATACCAAAAATATCTTCGGGAGTAAATAAAGTAAAATACTTTTAGTACCTGTTTTAAGAGCAAATTTTGGTTTTATGTAAAAAAAAGAATTCGAGTTTATGATCAAAATTAACACTACGATGATGCAGAAGTCTGAAAAAGTGAATTTTGTCATTTTACTGTCCGTCATCGGTCTGTGAGCTTGTGCGTCTATGTGTCTATGTATTCGCATGTCCTTGCGTCCACTCTAGCTAGACCCTAACGGGTGAACCGATTCAACCCCCTGTAAAACTATTAGCGGCGCTCATATCGATACGGAATTTTGACAGTTTCTTAAGAACACCATACCAAAATCCAGCGCTTTTGATAAATTTGACTATTATTAAAGTCAGGTTCATTGAAAGTGAAAAAAAAATTTAGACTGTATCCCGGGTAGAAAATTATCTAGGAAAAACTATTTTTAAGCGTGGCCCTAGCTATAGATTGGCCATTATATAGTAAATCCTATGCTGGGCCAAGACAGGCGCAGGTGTGGGTGATCTTGTCTAATTTATCTTATTCTGGCTTTATCTTGGCCCTGGCTAGAATTTCCTATTTATTGGCTTTGCCAGATGTAACTTAGACTGGGCCTAGATAGTTTTAACTTGACATAGCCTAGATATGAAAACTTTTGTTGTGTCATTTTGGCCCTAGCTAGTGTCGCCACCTTATTGGCGCTGTCTCATAAAAACAGGAAGGCACCCAAATAGTTTTCGCTTGGTATAGCCTGGATAAGGAATTGTATCTGGGCGTTATCTTGGCGTTAGACAGTGTCACCTCTTTATTGGCGTTATCAGGTGTAACTAAGACTGGGCCTAGATAGTTTAGACTTGATGTAGCCTAGACTTGGAACTTTTTCTTGGCGTTATATTGGTCGTAGATAGTGTCGCCTCTTTATTGGCATTCCCAACGACCAATTTAACTTGTGTATGGTCCATATAGCAAATACGTGAAGTATCAACTCATAAACATTTTTACATTCCTATTCTGTATCGCAAATCAGCCTGGTGGGTAGCGTGCTGGATCTTTGATTTGAGGAACGCGAGTTCAAATCTCGGAGAAACCAAGTGAGTAAAAGTGAAGTTTTTTTTAAATTAAATTATATTCTATACATTTCAGTTAAAGAGAAAAGCGGTCTCAAACACCCGTAATATGAGAGAGGGGTGGGGGCTATATGGGTTTCAGTAAAAATCTACCTAGGCCCTCTAGCTAGTGACTAAAAATCTCTAAATTTTTAGTTATTCAAAGCTTGGCTTGGAAGATCTATCTAGGGCCTATATGGGAACCGCTAGGGCCTATATGGGAACCGCTAGCAAGGCCCACAGAATACAGAGCATTAACAAATTAGCAATGGCCAAGCTAGTTACTGCTCGAGAGGCCCATTCCTGACTTAGAAGATCTATCTAGGGCCCATAAGGGAACCACTAGCAAGGCCCAAGGAATACAGAAAATTAACAAATTAGCAAGGGCCAAGCTAGTTACTGCTCAAGAGGCCCATGACATAAACAAGGCGATACTAGCTGGGGCCAAGGCAATACCGAGTCGCAAATTCTACCCGGGATAAGGTAAGTGTATAATATGATAAAAATTGTGCAAAAACTTATTCTCTTGAGTTTTGTTTTGGAATTTTTCTGTGTATAGGTAGGTAAGTTTAAAAATTTTCGAACTAATCTTGAAAACGGGATTAAATTTACCTCATACCTCAATTTTTTGAAGTGGTTAATGAGGATTAACATAATGTTTTGGATTTTATAATTGAGGCGCTCAGCGCCAACACGACATAACCCCAAAATTTCCAACTGAGCAAATTGAGTTTAAAGAAAACCTTATTTTAAACAAAAATGTATTTTTAAATGTTCATTAAAAGTAAAATGAAGATAGTTTATTATTCTTGTTTTAAAATAATTTAGTGTGCAAGGAGTAATATATGTAGGTATACTCTTGACTTAACTAACTAACAATTTTTTATTGTAATTATATTTCGTCTATGCAGCTGACGTCATTTTATCTTCAAACCTTTCTTATAGAGTTCAAGCATTTTACCATAACCACCATTCCACATAGGAATTCTGTTTTTTTTTTTATAATATAAATTATTGAATTGTGGTTCGATCTGCGTATTCAGTAATTAATTTTGTTTTAAAAATGTTGGTAAGACCGTAATGGCACTGAGCACATCAATTTTAGTCATAACAAATTTCTGACTTAGATAGATAGATTTGTTTATTTCGTAATAATATTTTCAAGAAAGTCTGTGACCGCACATTTTACAATTCAGAGATTTGATACATTATCTTACTACTGAAACATTTTCTTGAATTAAAACAAAATTACAGTAGATAAATTAAAATAACAAATCGAAGGAAAATACGAAAAAAGAACCTTCATTCAAAATTTAAAAAAACAAAAAAAAAAATTAAATTAAATTGAACTCAACAAGTTATGTATTTAGATAAACAATTTATAAATAAACAAAAGAAAAATGAATACATAATGTAAAAACAGATATAGAAATATGAATAATAAAGTGCCATACGTAAAGATTAAGCAATTTATTTTTCAAAATAATTCCTATGCGATTTGATATGCGTTGAACTATCACGCAGGAGGTCTAGTTTCGAATACAGTTTTTTCGACCTAAAAGTGTTGTTTTTTCAGAGTATCTATACTGCTTTTTGCGAAGAAGTGAAAAATCCTTCAAGAATATATCTCTTTATCATATGATAAAATATCTTAACCTTTCGTCTGGCAAGACAATTATAGTTTCCCTTAATTCCTGCCAATTAACAAAATGCACACAAGAAGGATTCACCTTCAGCTGAAGTGCTTTTTATTTATTATTAGTTAGTACATTTGGTTCTGTTTTTTTTTGCAAACCTACGTTTTTTTATATCTTCAACATTCTCAAGAATCGTTTTACCAATTTCAGTTCATAAAAAATATTTGTAGAGTTTTTAAAACAAACTTCTGTTTTTTTTTTTGTTTAAAAATCAATCAATTCTTTTAAACTTAACACCTCAGTAGTTTTTCGACACTATTTAGATAGTAATTTATAGCTGCCCTCATATACATATCTACTAAACAGCTCAACCGATTTTGGTTGAATTTTTTAAAATGTAACTTACTTACTTTTTGTTAATTTAAATAATATAGCTATTCAATTAACAACATTTTTGTTAACAAACAACAAAAATAAAAAGAACTCGATTATAAATTTTGACATTGAAGCCATTCAGGATTCCAAAGTAACATATATATTTATATTAACACGTATATACCTACATATACTATGAGACGTCCTGCTGAATACCTTATTTAGATTTAAAATCAACTTACCTCTAATTGGCTATATCTTTCCTCCTCCATTATTGTATAAAGAACATTAAAAATAAAACATGTTTCTGCGTATACTTTGTATAAAATATTAATTCAACGATAAAATTTTATTAATAAAATGTAAATTTTTACAAAATGACAATATAATTGCTATTTTACATCTGCTTTGGAATTTTTTTTTGTCTTTTTTTTTATTAAATCTCATCATGTAACAATATTTTTTAACACAAGATCCTCATTTAATTGCGATTGTCCCTAATCCACGTTATATCTGTAATACGAGTATAACTGGCAATAATTACACCAATCGAAATGAATTTAAAGTTTTCGAAAATAAAAAAAAACAGAAACAGAAACACTATCGTAAAGATGAAATATATCGTGCTCGCTCCAGCGCAGAATCAATTAAAACGCCCCAATGCAGCAATTAACATATGCATTTGACTGTACAACGAGCTATCGAACACAGCGGGAATCTGTGTTAGCCTGGCCAGGCCATAGCAACCAACCCAACATCGACTAACTAATTGATCATAAATCCAGAGATTGGCGCTCTGTGCTGTGTTTTTGCGAAGGAAAATCTCCGCACTGTGTCCAAAGTCCAGGTTATAATCAGTGCTCCTGTCTAATTGAAATTCCACACGATGATGTTGATGGTATGGTTTCAAAAAATAAAAAAGACGACTTGAGACTCTCCTGCTGGAATTACTTTTCTTTTTTTGTGTGTGTGTTTTGTCCAAGAGGAGGACATATTGGACGGATGGTCCAAAGGAGATGCTCAACTATTTATTGTTATCGCTGAAGTATTAAAAGGAAATTAATTAAATGACCACGAGAATAGCAAAAGGAGGAGTTAACTGCAAATATGACCAAGGAAGTTGGCTCATCCGCATTTATAGATAGGCCCAGGCAGCGGGCTATTAAGACAAATGTATACCATAACTGCCAGCTTTGTCAGTATATACAAACATTAAATGGTTCCCCACACAGCTGCTGGTATAGGTCGATATACCTACACTACATATAGAATATCTTTTCTGTCTGTCTGTCTGGATGACTGGACGTGGATATGGCCATGGCCTGGCCATTTCGCTCATGCCAAGCCAAGGAAGTTATGTTCTAGAGTTATTGTGATATTTGTCATTGAAGTTGCGACAGGTGCTGATGGCTTTTAAGTGACCACGCTGCCAATGTGTCTTGCCAGCAGCAGCGCAGTGCGCGGTTCGGTTCGGTTGGTTTGATCTTTATTCGTTTAGTTAAGTTCAACTATCGATAAGAGGCACTTAAGTTGGGAATATAAACTTTAATGACACAAATCGGTAAATGCATATACCTACGGCTATACCATCAGCCTATTATCGAACATCAATAAAATATTTCTCTTTTATTCATGATAATTTAAGGTTCCTTCCCAGATAGAATGATGTCGCACGTTATGAATGAAATAATTGCTTATACTGATTCGATAAAAATTTGTACGATGATAAATAATTCATTCTTTGTGATTTTAGAATGCAAGTTTATAGTAATCTGCGTGCTATAGTGTAATTTTAAAAGGCCATTAGATCTATGTACATATGTACCTATATATTTCACTGTAAGACCACGAGAAAAGGAACTTTTGGAATTTACCGTTGAAACTTCGAATTTTTCAGCAATATAGCAGTGTAAGTGCGAATTTTTTTCTTTTCCTTGATCTGAGTGCCATGCCGGTAGATATTGTATAATTGTATAATACGTATATGCTTTTAATTGAGAGCTTGAGGCTCAGTCAATTTTTTTAACGTACAACGGCAACCAGTAGTTAACCAGAGAACCAGCAGCGGTCTGATGTGTAAAATTAAGCTGGGCTTATATCAAGTAAAACAAAAACGATCGCAAGATATCGTTTCAACTATTGCTAGCTCATATCATATCTCCAGAGAAAAATAAAGATTTCGTTTAATCGTTTAACATGATGATCAGGGCCCTGAAAATAAATTAAAAAAAAATGTATTTAAAATTGTTATCACAAAGACGAGCTTCGTATATTAATAATTTCAAGCTCCATTGCGATTGGAATGAATTTTCATTTGTTATTACTGGGGGTCAGATATTTAAAATCCCAAGTTGCCACTGTTTGTCAACCCGACCGACGCTATTTCAGACTCTATTTATGTTTGCATATGAGATATTTATTTATTTAATATAATAAATTTGCCGTCGGTTTAAGCACAAAAGTTTGGTGAAATGAAAACAAAATCTAAAATTAATCAAAAAATTTTAACTTAATTTATTTTGTTAAATGAATACAATTAATGAACTCATTATTATTCCCAACATTTTGTTTTAGTTTCTAAAAAAATATAGAAGGTGCCAATTTGAAAAAAACTAAGCTTTCCTACATTTTAATAATTTTATTTGAACTTAGTTTTGGGATCCTTGACATTTTAGAAACGGACAAAATTAAAAAAGAAAAATGAAATAAATTTTTGGCTTGATTAAAATTTTTGTCCCTAAAAAATAATTTATATTTTTATACCTAAACAGAGAACAAATTAATCCAAAGTATTTCAAAATAGATGCGAGTATACCAGAATAAAATAAAGTTTTTTGTGACCTTTAGTCCAATGCGTTTCGCCCAAGCACGACAGCACAAGAAACGCATTGGACTAAAGGTCACAAAAAACTTTATTTTGAATTTCATTCAATACAGTCCACTAAAACAAAAACAAAAATAATAATTTTCTTATTATTTGTTTCTCTTCTTCTCATTATACCAGAATAAAGTTATTAGAATTTATATATCTTCTGATCCTCCATTATCAATATATAAAAAGACTTTGCCTATATATAGGGTGAACTGTTGAACAGTGAACCAGTTTTTTTTTAACTTGATGTAACTTTCTTACTATTTTTTAAAACTTCTATGAGTTAAAATTTTTGATTCATTAACTTTGTATTTCTGAAAAAATTATAAAATAGATCGTAGAAAATAGCAAATTTTGAGTTAGTTTTAAAAGTAGGTACCTCAGCAGGTTCACTGTGTACCAGGAGTGTAATATTGTATTTAATTTATTTATAAATAAAAGTTTTAGGAAGACATACAATAAGAGAATTTTCCTAAAATAAATTCAAAAATTAAACTTTTGTTAAAATAAAAGTAAAGTATTTTTCATGTAAGAAATATAAGAACTAACAGGAAAAAAATGAAAGGCTTCAATGGAAGTAAATGTACTTCCATTGCCTTGTTTCTTAAAAGTCGAACAAAAGAAAATTAGAGTTTATAAAGAAAAAAGCATAATAAATATTAAAAACTATAAATAATAGAAGAAAACATAAATTAAAGCACAGATTTCCTTGGTTCACTGTGTACCTACTTTTAAGAACTGATTCAGTGTTGGAGATATAGTGAATTTTTGTAGAAAAGTATTAGAAAAAAAAACTTTTGCATAATATGTTCAAATTGAACTTATTCATTGTTTTTAATTTGAATTATTAACCAAGACTAAATCTTATTTTACAAATCTAAATATGTACATAAAATTCCCGTCTTGAAAGAAAACAAAGAGTGTCAAATGTCAGCCCTATTCTGCTAAACGTTCGATTGAATGTTTGTATGATGCTATTATTCGGAGGAAAACAAATGTTCTAAAAGGGATGTAAATTACGATAAAAAAAATTTTAACAATTTTATCCTCTCAAGAACTTCAAAAATATTTATTGATAGAGGTTTGAACTCGAAAGATTGAAGAGTTTATAAAGAATAATTGGTGAAATATTAAATGAACAATTCATGGGAATCGAAAAATTCGATCGCATTGGATAGTAGAATATAGGGATGCATGATTCATTATTATTATAACCTGATAATTTAAAATATTCTTCCTATTTGCAAGAAACTCAGCTTTTGGCTAGCTTCAAAGATTTATTGATTATCTCTATTTATTATATATTTCTTTTTTTACACAAGAAATCATAAAATTGCAATGATTAACTGTGGTACGTTTGTATCCGTTGAACATGTTTACCCTACCTGTATATTTTTTTGTGATATCAAAATATAGTTAATGTAAAAATGTCTTAAGCACCACTCAAGTTGATTTTGAGAAAAACGAAAATAGACGAGATTGTCCCAAAATTCACGCAAGATTTGAATTTCATGCTATACATTCGGTACTGCCACCGAATAAAAAGAAGACAGCTTCAAAGCTGATAGTTGAGGGGTACTAAAAATTGAGCTTTTTGAAAGGAAAGTCGATTTAAAAAAATGTGTTTTATTAGCAATATAACACAAATTGATTTTAATTTTAGGAATTATTTATTTGACAAAAAGAGGTACAATTTTATAAAATAAGGATTTTCTGTGCACCGCGGAGATTTCAAAGGATTTACACAAGAAAATTATAAACCCTTTTTTATTTTTATTTATGAATCCTTTGATTTTTATAAATTATTATAATTTAAAAAAAAATAAAACAATTTTCACAACTGTGACATTGGATCGTTCTTGAAAACGCCGCCGCCGTGTTTTTCAATTCGCGTTTTGGAAAAAAATTTTAACCAGAAGTACCTATACTTTGAGTATTCTGTCCACTTTTTTAAATTATTTAGCAGACGTGTCTCTTGGGTTACCAATATATTATATATGTAGGTACTTTCTTAAAAAAAAATATTTTTTTTATGTTTTACAGCACACATACTAATTTTCGGTAAAATAGAAAAATATATAAAAATAAAACCCTGAGGAAGATGGAAAAAGCCAGCAAAACGTAGGATAAACAAAGATGAATAATTATGCAGTGTTTCATTAATTCCATCCATTTAAACTGATCATTCAAGCCCAATTTATAAAAATAGGTAATTTTAAATTTCGATAAAATAGAGACTTTTCCAAGTTTTTAGTGATTTTTTTAATTTTTAGCCTAGATCTGCTATTTGCTACTACATATTATTTAAGTGATGATTGGAGTGTTCTATTCCGATTCCTGTGTTCCTCTCCATAAGAATATCACCAGGAAATAACATTCTGGCAATAATCAATCTTGTCGCCCTCTTAAATTCTACCTATGTATATATAGAGTTGTTGTGGTTCCTTATTGAAATGCTATTATCATAAAACACCTTCCTTCTATAACAACCGAGTGACAATTATATCTTGCCCTCCACTCTCCCATATAAAAAAAAACAACTAGTTAGGTACCTACACTTAAAAAAAAAAAAGAACATAATTCAGAGCATCGATCAAATTCACATAAAGGTACCTCTAACGTTCATTCACTTTTCTTTATCTCATGTTGCTTGCTGGCTGGGCTGGTGCGTCGGAAGAGCCTCTTTGAATAAGTAATTCGCACTTACTTTGGAACTAAAGGAGCTCTTTCTCTATATATTTGCCAATACCTTAACCCACTTTGCACATCCCATCTGTCGTATAGTACTGGGGCTCCTATATAAGTATCTATAGAGTGACACCTCTTCTATCGGTTGTCGTTTATCAAAAAGCACCCTATGTACCTACCCAACCAACCCATCCAACAAAACCTTAACTTTTATACGGCAGAAGGCAAAAATATTGTATCCAAACTCTATGCTATATATCTGTGAGATAGAAAATTTCAATTTCATATTTTTTTATCAAATTACATTGATACACAATCCTTCTTCGTTCGGATCGTCATCGTCGTCGTCGTCGTCGTCGTCTTGCATCTTCTCCGTTGATGTCTTTGCAGGCGAGTAGGTATAGTTAGGCCAAGCCAAGCCAGGAGTGCCTTGAATGGAACAGCTCAAGCTCATCCAATGCTTCGGCTGATGCTGCTTCTGTTGCTGGTTCTGATGGTGATGCTGTGCCTTCCTTCATCCGCAATATAATATATTGTCTTTCAATTTTCATTTGAATATAAATTTCTTCAGCGAAATGTTCAAATGCTGTGTTTGGTTCGGTTCTTCTTCAGCATAATATAACCAACACCTCCAACTCCTTCTTCGAATCCTTCTTCAAATCCATCAATCATTCAATATCGATCGAAATCGATGTGGTACTCGGGTGTGGGTGATGATCTGATGGGCAGAGGAAGGGTATCTATAAGAGGTGCGAGGCAAATCGAACCCCAATAAACCGAAAGAGACGATGCGGGGGAACTCTTCATGTTTGTTGTCCTTGTTGTCGCCTGCTGCTATCATTTTTCATTTATTTATTTTCTGTTTTATTGTTATTATTTTTTTTTTGCACAAACAAAAATGTTGAAAGAAAATAAAAATTGAAAATCTGTATATGAGTATGTCTGTGTGTGTGTTTTGTGTTTTATTATTCGCCTGGGAACAACCGAATATTTGAAGAAAAAAAAAAAATAAACACAAATTGGGGTTGGAGTGGGGTTGAAGAAGCGTGGGATATTTGGGATGTTGCTTTCTTCTTATATGTACTTCATCCCGAAAGAAAAAAAAAGAACTTTTGAATCTGGGAAGGAATATTTATTAAAAAACAAGAAAAAAAAAGACTTGTCGCAAAATATCCTTTTTGGTTGTCTCGTTGTAGATATATACGAAGAAAGGTGCTCCTTTTTGTGAAGTACCTACCTACCCACAAGACATTCCGCATAAACATATATATATGTATGTAGTTCTCAATTCCTCCACCACATCAAATATATACACACTGCAAAACCCATACAATATTGGATTTGGGTATTCACTGTGTAAAGGGATTTGCATACACGACAAAACGACAACGCGCACGAGGACGACAGAGATGTTTTTTTTACTTTTTTTTTGTGTATAGGTAGGTTTATGTATGTATAATATGTATGTGATGGAACAAGCAAGGATACACATTATAATTTGCATATATTTATCCATCAAATTGATGGATGCTTCCTTATTACTTCTATTTCTTTTGTGTTTCTTTTCCATTTCTTATTGCCTATGTGGGAAAATTCTATTTTCTCAAAACGAAGTACACAAAATGGCAGCTTTATCCTTTATGTCCTTGTTATTTTTCGGTGTATTATCCAACATGTACGTAGGTAGGTACCCAGATACTTATATAGGTAGAATAAGTTTTCTCCATGAGTCAAAGAAATTCCATAAGGCACAAAAGATTACATATATAACACTTTTTCTGAATTCACTTTGTCCTTAGAAAAAAAAACATCCTTTTTATATGAATCCTTTTTAGGATAATTTAATTGCACTACTTTCTTTATAGCACACCCAAAAATTCAATCTTACAGATTAAACTGAAAAAAACTATGGAAAAAATTGCCGCCACTCGCACCAAAAGCAAATTGCAAATGAATGAAAATGAAAATCAACTCTGGGTTCTTCTCCTGCCTGGTGGAAGAAAATTACCAGGATGTTGGTATTTAGCAGAGAGAATCACTGCAATTAACACTACATAACGAAGGACGAAAGCAACAAAAAAAAAATAAAAAAATCATCCTCCATGGAACAAAAAAAATAAATTTGCCCTACAATTTTGTGGTTGTTGTTGTTGTTTTGAAAGTTTACCGTCGTCGTCGTCGTTGATGAGGATTTTCATTCATTTGTGTGTTGTGTGTATATGCCTGCCGCTAACCCCTGTCTCTCTCTCTCACACACTTTATATTTTTGTGCGATGTTGTTGTTTTAATGTGCATGTATCCTTTGAAAATATTTTCATACCGTATATCCTTGGTGGTGGGTGGAATAAGGATAGAAACGTTAGAAATGCGGACTTGCGCAGAAATTATTATTATAGCATTTTTCCCCAACATCGTATACTATAATGTTGTTGTTTGTAGCATGTGCAAGGACATCACTCGATATGAGGTTGATGAAGAAAATTGTACCTACACTGTAATGGCTGAATTGTGAAATACCAGAAAAAAGAGGGAGAATGAATATGAATGGGTATGGAAGGATAACAAGATTCCATTGCCTTTTGTTTCACATATTGAAATTATTCGAATAATTTGGCGAGTGTTCTTTTTTTTTTTAATTTTTTTTTTTTTATTCAAGTGTATTGTGAGTTGTGATTCATTTTGTGTTATGGTTATACGAGTAGTCTTTTTTAAATTTGAATGTGTGTGTGTATTTTGGTAAAAAATACGGCTTGGTGTATGGAAGAGAAAAGGTTGGGTGAGTTATTCGAATGATTTTTAATAAGCTTTTGTACAGTCGTGGCTAATTTTGATGAACTTTTTAGTTCTTATACCTATAGGTATTAATTGGTGTAGGTTTTAGAGATGGAGTCAACTATTTGCAGCCTTCACTGCGAGTATGTTATCATACAAAAATCCCCTTTCAATTTTAATTAATTTTTGTTCTGTTTCAAATTCATTCATATCCTTCCATATTAGATTTATGGTGTAAAGTGGATGTGTAGAATTCTGACGAATAAATTGATCTTACGGTCTATAGGTTCTTATGTAGGAATTTTGTTCGTCAGATGACGAAGGAGTTAAACATATCAGATCCTCGGTTAAATCTATTTGATTTCGTTCAAAAATTACTTAGAACTAAAGTGGACAGAAACAGATAAGAATTGATCGCTTATTTAAGAAAAAAATGTTCATTGGAATTGGAACGTTATCATTAAAACCACCCACTTTGGACGAAAAATACTGAATTACCTACCTAGTACCTACCTCTACTATACCTGCACTGAAGAATGGATTTTTTTCGTCAGATTAAAAATAGCCTACCTAACTTAAAAAAGTATATGCCTTTAACTAATTGTTGAATTAAATATGCGACAAAACAGACAATCGAATGGAGCAATTACATTCAAGGTGGTCGTAGTCAAAATGTCGTTGTGTTCGCAAGGTATAGAATCGATAAACGAAACCATCCATAGATACCTACATTCCTACATTCAGATGTATAAACCAGATAATATGTGATCTCAGTGCCGTGCCATGTTAAAGGCTGGTAGCCCAAACGGAATAAACATTTGACCGGGAAAAAATTTAATTACCTATACAATTTCCTTTTACTATTCGTTAGAGGGGGTTATTAAAAATAAATGTGTAGTTTTTCGGGAAAATCGGGGATGAGCTTATGGCGCCATCTTAGAATTTTCAAGAAAATTTGATCTAAAATAGAAAAAAAAATATTTAAAAACAACGGCAACACTTAACAATGTTGTATTAACCCAGAAACCCCTTCAAATTTTGCTTCTCAAACTAAATTATTCAAGTGAAAAGTTTTTGGAAAATCAATTTTCAAACTCAAATCAAAAACAAAACAAGAAACTAATTTTTATCAAAATTTTTCGTTATTGAGTGGTATTTTTATTTTTAATATTCAATGGAAATAGGGTTTTTATGGCAATTTAAACCGAGGATTGAAGCCAAATTAATTTTCCAAAAAGTATTCATTTAAATAATTTGAGTTTTAGTTGAGTTTAAGAGGCCTATGTCATGCCTTGCGGGATTTCTGACATTTGTTTGGTTCTAATGAGAATTTTAAATTCTATCGTTCTTAATTCATATCATCCAATCGTTATTAAACTCAAATCAGAAAATGTAATAACGCCAAAAAAGAAAAACATCTTCCAGAATGTCGGAAAGAAAGCCTTAGTAGAATGTCATATCACCCAAATCTACTTTCAAGGTCTTAACGTAAAAATTTATAAATGTCGTAAAGCCCAGAGGATTCCTTGTTTTTTTGAAATGACATCATGGTTAAAGGAATTAAAAAAGAATGTTCGAGTCCTGCTGTGCTATTGAGTGATACCAATTCTTCAAGTGGTGTTAGGTGTCAGAAAAATATTTGAAAATGCTTGTTTCAGACTTTTCTTTGAAACGCATTATCTATACTAAATGATAACTCGTATGAAAAATTATACTTTCAGATATTTTGTAGAAAAGATCATAGACCAAAAACAAAATTGAAAATTTTTACAAAAAACTTAGTTTTTAAGAATTAAGTACGAAAAACCGCAATTTTTGACGTCTGACTAAATAAAATTTTTGCTTTGTTTAATGATAAGATTGTATAGACTATGTGCTTTTGAACATCCTTTCGCTTTTTATAATATCTTTCCCTCCATTTTTGGATTTGGTTACTCACAATCGTCTTACTCACAATTTCTGAACGTTTTCTGTAGTAAGTTTCCTCTCGTGAAGAGATTTCAACAGAAAGACTTTAACAGGATGACTTTTGGACACTGGAATATTTCGTTGAGGTACTTTGACAGAGCCATCAGACTCCGAAACCTTGCTCAAATTTCCCTCCCCTAACCTATCGACCGATTTCTGCACAACCAAACCAATGGACTCTGAATCGCTTCCTCCGCGAAAAAACGTTTGACATTGAATTTTTTTTTAAATTGCAATACCTATACATAATATTCTAAATAATTGCTCGTTGGAAACAAAATGACACAATCTTTTTCGTAGAAAATTATAGAATCTACAAACTTTGCAGAAATTTTTTGTGGTAGCATTAACATGTTTCAGAGCTAGATCAAAAAAAAAAACGATATTTTCGACATCTAACCTTATAGCATAGAATGTCGTGCATTTACAGGAAGTTTTCACAGTGCGTTTTTAATGATAAGTCAAAGTTATGCAACAATTCTCAGCTCTTTTCGAATTTTGTCTAAAAGGAGTTATGTAGTTTATTTTGACTGGACTGCTGGTAGATATGGTGCCATTGATTCCCGGACTCGTTTAGACCAAATTCATTAAATAGTTCTAGGAACCTTCTTAACTTCCATCGTATACCAATTATGGATTCAATGAATCATTAAGAAATTGGGACCAATAAAAACTAAAATATTTTCGCTTGAGTTACTCACGGCTTAATTGATGAAGCCAAAGTTGTGTGTATGTATAGAGGAGGTATGGGTACTGTAAGTACTTTTAATTTTTTTTTTTTTTATTTTTAGACCCTTGTTTAGCTAAAATGTTTTTATCAGAATTTGATAAAGCATTTAAAGAAACACAATTTTTCAGTATTTAAGTTCCCAAAAAAACATTTAGGTAACCTTAAACATTTGGGCATTTGCTCACCAATTGAACGTCCCGGATATCTTCGATAAGATGCTTCCGACATTTTTTTTTCTTCTAATGAGGCCTGATTTAATAACCCTTAAATGCCCAATATAATAGACTTTAATGCCACTTTAAGTTAAGTGCAGGTGTAGGTACTGTGAAATTAAGCCTTAATACCTTTTTTCTCTACAGGTGAAAATTTTCAAAAGACACTTGGTAATATTCGGTACCATACCAAGTAGTGTGGGACTACAATAAATGATCGACAAAAGATTTTTATTTCTTAAATACAAAATCGCATTGGGGGATGTTTAAAGTTTCAATACTTTCCCATCGCATTTATACCATCAGCTCATGAGTCTTGGTTCTTCTTAGTCTTCGAAAATTGTCCCGTACATTTAAAACAGTCTCCATCTTGGGGTTGGAATGACTATGCAGTCGCTGATTGCGTTGTACAGAGTGTTTTCTAATCACTTCTGTAACCATTTTTATTTGTAGATCGCGGTGCCAATCTCTTTTTCTAATATAACAAGGGGGATTTATTATTCCGCGGAGGACTTTGTTTTTGAATTTTTGAATGGTTATAGCATTTGTTTTTTTGTACAACCCCACAGTTGGATGCCATAGTTCCAAACTGGTTTTAGTGCTTAGTTGTATAACATTATTTTGGTCTGGATAGATAAGTCAGAATTCTTACCCAGTAACCAATACATTTTTCTATATTTTAGGTTAAGTTCTTCTCTTTTCTTTTTAATGTGCTCTTTCCACTTTAATTTTGCATCCAAAATCATTCCAAGGTATTTGGCGTAAGGAACAGCTTTAATGTTAATAAAAATTAGAACATTAATAATCTTTTTGTTGGTAAAGTTTTCATGAGTTGATTTCATTCAGTTTTATACGCCATTGTTGCGTCCAATTTCTTACTTTATCGGTTGCATTTTGCAATTTTACTGTAGCCTTCACAACGCATTTATCAGGCACTAAAATGGCAGTATCATCTGCAAATGTGGCGATAATAGCATTATTGTCCAGTGGAATACCCCTAGTATATAACAAATACAGTGTTGGTCCTAGGACACTTCCTTGTAGTACACCGGCTTTAATTTTTCGGAATACTCCTGCTCGTACTGTACTCTTAAGAGTCGGTTGGTAACATAGGATTTCAGTATTTCGTAGAACTGCCTTGGGAGGTCTCTATGCAGTTTGTACTCAAGTCCCAAATACCAAATCTTGTCAAAGGCTTGAGCGGAGAATAATTGGAATTACAAAAATATAAAAAATTATAAACTTCGGAAATCTACCACATAATTTTTTTAATATGAATTTATGCTGGCAGAACTCAAATTGTGAGGTAAGTATATAAGTCATAGGATCAATAACTTTGTTATTCCAAATGATTAGTATGGGTAATGGGTACATTAATGTTGAATTCGATAAAAATTCAAAGTCTTTAACGTTGCTTACCTGTTGGATGACAACCTTTTCCGGTGTTCTTTCCAACTGATTCAATTGGTTCAGATTCTGTTTTCATTGGAAGAAATATTTTTACACCATTTTTATTTGTTCAAAAAAAAAAAAAAAACTTTTATTTTATCTTATCCACTAAAGATCATTATCCTTTTCATACACATTACCGCCAAAAACCTCATATATTACATCTCATAAACTTATCTCATCTGTGTCCTTATTTCAAAAAGGCGAAAGTTCATTTTCCACGTGTTTGGCTGATAGTATTATTCATCAGTATATATAGGTATCCTTTCACCTCACCCGCAATCTCCCTTCACATTAATTTCTCTCTATTCCTTGAATAAAAACAAAATGAGAACAACAACAACAACAAAAGTAGAAGACAAAAAACGAGAAAAACAAAAAAAAATGTGACTTGAGAATATATCCTTGTGCTGCAGGATGCTGATGATGCTGCTTCATTTTGTCTGTTGAATGTTTAAATAAGGATTAAGCAACGAGCTTCGCTCCTTGGTGTATTTTCGTTCTTTTTTTTTATATCTATCTATATCTATATACGTATTATTTTTTTTTCTCTTTGCTCATTTTCATTACTTTATACTTCGACCCCACTTTCACTTGCTGCTGCTCGAGTTACTCCTGCCGCCTGGCTGATGACGATGGCAAGGATATAATGATAATGACGTTGATGATGATGAGATAATGGCGCTAACGATAAATGTGGGTTTCAAGGTCAAGGTGAAAGCGCCGCAATACGTCTATGTCTGGCTTTTTGACTTGGGGTCTTCCCTATCTCTGCCTCCTTCTCCCGCATCACTGAAAAGAAAATGAGAAAAAAGAGGATATAAAAGCCACACGGATTAATTATTATTATTATTGTTGAGGTTAATGTCTGGATGCGGATAGATGGATTTTTAATCGATTTATTTTGTTTCCCTTTGTGAGAGATGTGATGTGAAAAAGTAACATCGAGATAGAAATTCAAAAGGAGGAGCAGTTAATATAAGTAGGTATGTATATGAGATTGTGTGGGTGTAAGAAAAGAGTAGAATGGGGATGATTGATGCACACACATGATGCTGATGCCACCATATGTCAAATTTTGTTTCAAAATGGTTGAAGTGACATACGCACGTTTGCAATTTTTCCATTCCACATACATATTTACATATAATATGTAAGTATACTTTTTTGCTGCTCCCTGTCTTTGGCATCAGTCTCCTTACACCCCCAAAGTGACAGCAGCACAAACTAAAGTGTGGTCGGATATAGAATGGGGTGCCATACACTTTGTGTGATGTTGGTTAAGAATACTCACACTCCTTCGTTGTATATACCATTTTCATTTCCGTGAAAAAAAAACTCTTTGAATTTTCCATGTCATGTGATACATACACAAATAGGTTTAGATAAAGGTATATGTGGTGAGGTATAGGTAGAAGTAGAAAGGTATAGATATATTCAAAGAGCGTCAGCGGCGACGGCGTTAGTGGCGAGTGTGGGTATATACCTACCTTAAGTTGGTGGCAACAAGACGGGTGTAAGACGAATTCGTAGAGGAAATTGTTTCGCTTTTGACTGACATTTTTCATAAAAACGATATTCGCCACACAGTTGGTGTCACAGAAGGTTGTTTTTTTTTTTTCCTTATACATTATTTTTTCTCTTGACTAAAGTGGGTTGAGATAGATGGGTTGTTGGTTGGATATATATGGATCTATATCTATACAAAACAAGAACATACATTTATCCCGCAATGCTGACAACGACAAACAAAGTCTAGGTAGGTATAGATATTAGATAGGTTTTAGTAGGTATACCTATTTTGTGCATGGTTACCACTTGGGTATATTGTTTTTACTAACATTTTTTCATGCCACCATGGCTTCAGAAGTTTGGCCGTAAATTTTTGGGGCGATTTAGTAACATTTTTTTCATAATTTAAATTTTTTGTCAAGAATTTAATAAAAACTTGACTGATATTTGTAAAATATTCGCCTATAAGCTGAGACACGTTTTTTATACTGCGGCCATATGGTTACTAACAAACGAAGCTCCGTGAATTGAGATATGGAGGCTTGCTAAAGAAATATAGACATTGGAATCCAAATTTTAGTTCCCTGTCATTTTTGGAAAGAGTTTCTAGAGTCTTCTTACATGATATGAAATATATAGCATTTTCATTTGAATTGAAAGCTCTTGCTTGTCTTTGAAATTATCAACTTCAACTTAAACTTTCTCTTTTTTTTTAAAGGCCATCTTTAAGAAAGGCTTGCTGATCGAGTATCAGTGGTGATTTCAATTAAAAAAATTTGGAATTAAAAGATTCATAAAGCCCGAAACCTTTTTTATGGATTGTTGTAAGGTCGTATTATAGTAGCCTGTGGCACAGATAATGGTAAGTGCCTAGGACTTTCACGATGATGGTCTTGGATTCGATTCCCAGCTTCTGCCACCTAAAAAGAGAAATGTTTTTTCACGGGTTCTGTCTCTTGAGAGGAATTGACAAATCTTCTAAGAGTATCTTTTTATCATGAAAAAGTGCCTCTCACCTTCTCATTCGGATTTGGCAAAAATTGTAGATCCTCTTATTCCTGCTTATAACTCGCACACAAAGAGTGTTTGAGAGTTGTAACTTGTAAGTCGAGTTATGAAGAGCATAGGAGACTTTTCGATGCTCACATTCTGATGTCGTATTTTGCAACTAAAAGTGAGTGAGAAAGTAAGAAAATCATAACGTGATTGTTCATATCTTTCTCAATTAATTTTATCTGTACAAAATAAATAAAACTAAATATTTTACTTTTCAAAAATTCCCACCGTTTGGCATTTTTTTTACTTTGAGAGTTTTTATTCCCATAATGTGTTTTCTTCAAGTGGCAACCATAACTATATGTACAATCAAAAATGTAGAACTGTTAGTTATAAAGAAAGAAAGAAAGAAAGAAAGAAAGAAAGAAAGAAAGAAAGAAAACATCCATGGGATGACATGCCAACCCAAAAGTCAGATCACGTCCTTTTTGCTTTTTTTTGTATATGTAGGTAATATGAACATAGCAAGAGAATCGAATTGCAAATTTGATGGAAGTTGTTGTTTTTTCTTCATCTTAACTCAAAAGCTTAAGAATCAAAAAAGAACACACACAAAAAATAAATAAATAGCTATTGCACGCAGCATGATAAAAACAAAAAAACGAGGGCAATAAATTGCAGATTCTTATCACAAATGTTGACTGATGTTGAAGGGTTTAGGTACGCATTTTTTTCCTTATAAATACATATACATATACTTCTTTAGCATAATGGGGATGAACGAATTACATGGAGTGGAAAGGAGTGAAGAAAAAAAATAAATTTAACAAAATGATGGATTTCTTTATCGAAATAAAAAAAAAGACGATTGAAATTTTGCAAAGAAAAGGCAATCATTTTTAAAGATAGAAAGAAGATAAAAGTTAAAACTTTCCAATCTGATATATAAATATAAATTTGTTGAAAAACATGTCCTAACATATAAATGGTTCAAGTTTTTTTTAATTTTTTTTTTGTATATACCTACAGATATAGAAAACGTAGACAAGCCATTTTTTAACCATTTAATTTAAATTATTTTTGAATTCTTTTCACACAATTGTATCAGAGTTTTACAGAGAGTATATATAAGGTATAAATAAGTTATTTAATGTATAAACCGCAAAAACCTATAGGTATTCTCAGTGGCGGATCCAGGATTTGGTCATGGGGGGGGGGGGGGGGGAGGTCCAACTATAAATAGAAAACATGAAGAAAAATAAAACTTGCGTGGGCTTTGTGCTACATTACTTATGTGCGTGAAGTTAGCACCGCCATTTTCGATTTTCAAAAAATATACAAACAATCACAAACTGAGCTTACAACAGCACTGGTATAATTTTTTAAAAAATCGTAATTTTGAAAAAAAAAATTGCAAATTTGCGAATTTAAAATTCATCCCTAAAATTTGCAAATACTTATATCCGAATTAAAAAAAAAATATTTACGGCACATCGCAGCACAAGTTGATCACAATATTTCACATTTCTTTTTCAAGATCTAAAATGGCGGTGCTAATTTGCTAATTTATTTTTGCCCTTATAATATTGAATAGTATTTTAATATGTTGCTTTGGAGAGGTATGATAAATTGCCAAGTCTTCAAAATTTAACATACCTTAAGCCCTTGAACTAAGTTTCCCTCATAAAAATGTAAATATAATATATTTAACGATGTTTATGAAATTTTTTATAAAAAAGCTTGTAATAAATTTAAGAAATATTGATTTTTAAAATTTCAAAAAAACTAATGTTGGTCTTTAAAAAAAAAAAATTAAAAAATTACTTTTTGAAAATTCAATATTTCGAGTTTTAGATTATTTTTTTTATCAGAAATTATATTTTAAATTCATTTTAAAATATATACTAACCAATTGTTTTTTTTAAATAATTACAAAATTTTATACAATTACGTACAAAGGCTTCTACGTTTTTTTTTTGGATTTTTTTTTAATAAAATTGTTGGTGTCAAAAAAATTTCAGAAACTGTTTATTTCTATCTCAGACTTTAAAACCACAGTGTGATCGTGCATAAGACCAAGAATTCGTGCATTCTATAGTCGTACATTTTATTTTTTTAAACATGGAAGCTTAGCGTTTCTTTGATACTATCCCATCACGTTTCTTTCATTTTTATATATGACCAGCAATATGTTTTACTTTTTTAAAGGTACATATCTAGTATCTATACATTTAGGCATTCATTTTTCACTTTTGGTGTTTCGTCTCCAGTTGCGCGGTTTTTCTCAAAAAAAAATTAATAAAAGTAAAATATTTTTTATTTAAAAACTACACAACTTTAATAATTATGTCGACGTGTTTCGGAAAAAACTCCATCCTCAGGTTTAAATAGCTAAAATTCAATTTTAAACCTGAGGATGCATCCCGAAACGCGTTGTCATAATAATTAAAGTTGTGTATTTTTAAAATTCTTAAGCATAAATTTTAAATTTTACATATTTTTTTGAAAAAAAAAATCAAAATCAAAAATCCATTTATTTAGACTTCTTTTTGTCGAAAAATTGACGCCCTATATGTTGAGCTTGAAATTCTAAACAATATGGATCGTTGATAAAGCTATATGCAGTAAAGCGTCCAAAAGGGTATATAAGGGGATAAAATTATCAAAAAATAAGTTTTTCTTCATATTTTGTAGTAAAATATGCTTTTTAATAAACAGAAAATTCGATGGAAATGTAAAATCTTCACTATACGATATAAGTTGTAGGTGCTCTACAAGGTTCAGTGCTTGGACTCATACTTTTCAGTGTTTTTGTTTCCAACTCTCCATTTTTGGATGCTAGCTATTTGTTTGCGGATGGCACACCTCTTCGGGCGTACATAAGCGTATTGCGTTCTACATACTCATTTACGCGTGCTTCAGTATTATTTAACTGTGGTGAGACCCATTTCAAATATAGATTCCGAGATTGCAAATAAAATCTTAAAATTGTAATGAGATAGCAACATACATAAGGTCCTCTTTTTTAGGAAGTGTTGTATATAGGTTTTTAAGTGTACAAATTAAATTGAATGGTCCTTATAGGTATGATTAACCCGATACATGCATTACAACTGGATATCCAAGACCCCTTAGGCTTATATTTGAATATTTAAATTGCAAAGTATTGGTACCCAGTATTTTTTTAGTACGCAATTAAGACAGATATTTTCAATTCAATTTCTAAATCAAAAACATTTTAAAGAATTAATGAATAGTGAAAGGAGTAAAAACATTATTGAAATCGAATGAACAAGCAGCCAAAATCTGCCTCGCTTCGGCCTACAAAACATCCTTCACTTTATATAGTAGGTATATACATTATACAATGAATAATAAGATACAAAGCCAGACGGAACATTTCAATAGATTGGAATTTTGCCATCATATAGCCAGTATATTCCAGAAAGAGGGATATATATAGAGCTATGGCCCATCATATCACATTGTTAGAGAACTTTTAAGAAAAACTACTTCAGTTTGGTTGGTTTTTGGATTGGTGCCTTGTCTCGTCCTTTAAAATTGGAAAATTCTTCATTCTTAGGTTCCGCTGCGCGTCTGCTTCCCCGTGCCCCATTATAAAGCCAAGCTTCTCTATATACCTATTCTAAACTTCTTGTATAGCTTTTTTCTTATACCATCATCATCGTCCTTACAATTCCCATTTCTCTTTGTGTGTACTCATCCAAATAAATAATACGAAAAACTAAATTTATTTCCTTCACTCCTATGTGCACATAAGTGTCTATCTATGTGCTTCTGGATGGATGTGCACGAGTCAGCACTTGAATGAGATTTCGTCCAATTTTCTTCGTAAAGTTTATTATCCTTTCTCGACTCGAGATGTGCTGATGCTCTACTCTCCCTCTATATATAAGTATAAAGCTATGTTATGATGTCGTTGTGTCGTCGTTCGCTGTTGTTGCTATGGAATTTCCGATTTTCTTTGCGCTTCTCTTTTGTGAATTTTTCAGTGAAAAATGAAGAAAAAAAAAAAATCGGAAAAGATAGGAGCGAGAAAAGGATTCAATCCTTTTTTTTGCTCCTTCCACGCTGCTGCCAATATACCTAGACAATCTGCGATATGAAGAGGAAACCCCAACCCAACCATCATCAGCAATGCTATCACGCAGCAAAAGCTCTTTTTTTCTTGTTATGGAGGAAAACTTTGGGATTCCTTTTTTTCGCTGGTTGTTTTGCTGGCTCCATTTGAAAGGAGAAAAAAGGGAGTAATGGGATTTCCTTATAGAAACTTAAAAAAAAATATCCTGAAGGAACTCCAAATGATGTCAAAATCATTCGTAGACTTTGGGTCCCCGAAAAACAGATACTTTGGCGTCAGCTTGCACCCACATCCATATATAATATAGACTATATACAGCCTGACGAATGGGTCCTCAACTTTTTCACTGCTTCCTTTCAATATATTGCAAAGGTGAGCTCTCTTATATCGCCAAGGAGTATACACAAAGGACAAACGACATTGTCAATGCGAGAGAGAGTTCAATTTTGAAAAACTTTTCCATTGTTCGCGAATAAGCCGGGCCAAAACTTTTACTATATGCATGGCTTCTTGAAGACTTTCTTTTTCACATCATGTGTGTGCCGCCCAACAAAGTGGCTTGATATACCTACAACAAGACCTGAAAAAAAAAGGATCAACAAAATTTTGTTCCAAGTGTGTATATTATGTGTTTTCGGGTGTTCGCAAACAATATAACAAAAGAACCGATGCAATTTTTTTTTGTCAGACCAGAAATGCAATCGCATAACATTGTTGCAAAGTAAGTTCGAATCATAAAATAAAAAAAATTAATTCAAATAAAAATACTTAATTGCATCGATTTTTATTAAATGGGAGGACGTTTCGTTTAATTAGATGTTTATATTATACACAACACAGCAATATCCTTCATCTGATATAGTATTAAGTTTCAAGTGATTATTTTAAAAGAGGTTAATTGGAATTGGTTTATAAGCGTTAATATGAACGGAAAAGTCCATTTTTACGTTAATGACTGAATTAATTTGTTAACAATTTGTGCGTGGAGAAATGGGGTCGTTGTGTGTTCTTTTTTGCGTATATTCGCGGATGTTATAGCATACTCGAATTTAAGAAACGCTCCTATGGCGAATATACCTACATACCATCATTGATTGATGTTATGTCAAGTGTCTTAATTATATATAAGAACACCTGATGTAGGAAGTAGGTACCTCAACAAAATTCTTCTGGTTCAGCAAATGAGGTGGCATGAAATAAATGATGCATAACTACTGAAAGTATCATATTATAGGTATATAGTCTTAAATAAATAAACTGGATGGCGCGACAGCTCGTATAGAACCAGCTTGGCCATGCGGTGGGTTACAAATAGGGGGACCTACATTTTTCTGCCGAATCCGACCAGATAACGTTAGAAGCACTTTTTAATGACAAGAGATACTCTTGGAGGATTTTTCAATTCCTGGCAAGAGGCATGTAACCCAAGAAAAACATTTCTGTTTTGTTTTTAGTTGGCATTGGCTGAAAGTCAAACCCAAAAGACGGCCATTTTTAATTTTTTGACACTTTCAACATTGACAACCTGCGCAATATATTCCCATAGATTTGTATACTGTGCCTACATAATATGTCTTTTATGAACAAGGGGTGATTTGTTACATATGGAGGAAGCATACATTTTTGAAAACGTTTTCAACTACATATACCATCGTCTCAGATAATGGTACAATTAATGATTCTAGGACGCTGAATCGAGTGTGACAGCCTATTTTTGCCTGTTAAAAATACAGGCTTCAAACCTGAGTCAGAATTTTCTGACTGAACGAAATATAAAAACTCTAAAAAAGAAATACAAATTGAGGGATGTGAATAAAACGGAGCACGTGGTCGGAGCGGATTTAAAATAAAAAGCTGAGCATGTGGTATGAAAATGCTTGTATTTAAGAATTTTATTCAAAACAAATGGAGAAGAGAATCATGGTCTGAAAAGTGGAGTTTTGAGTAATATATTCCGTTTTGTAAATACCATCCTATTTTTATAATTTTAAGTCACAAATTTAGTCAATTTTAGCTATGTCTGAAAAATCATAAAATATGTTTTTGAGTGTATATTTTCATATGAACCAAAATCATTTCAATAAGAGGGATGTCTCTTGAGCAACACCCATTATACTGCGTTAAGATCGCAAAATATATCTTTACAAAAATCTTCGTGTCACCCTCCGTCCGACACATGGGTCCAGCCAAGCCCGATTCATCTCCAATCGTTAAGTAAATTAATTTTTTGTTTAGATATAGATATAGATATACCATAGATATACCAATAAAGTCAGGAACTTCGAATTCAGATTATTTGTTTAGCTTTAGCCATAGCACAGGCGCCTCACCAAATTTCAACCCCTTAACATATAAGCTGTTCTCGAGATATACGTGTAGGTATACTTTCTCGAAGATTTAAAAACTATAGGGCTTGCCACGATACGATGATATTTCCTGCAAAACATCCGCGATTCGAGACGAGACTGTATATTTTTGGCTGAAATTTACCCAAAGTCCCAAGCGATATATAAAATAGGTGGTCTCGACAGATAAGTAAGATTCCTTTACTTAGGGGAAATTACCAACTAAACGTGTGAAAACAAAGTTCTGGAAAGTTTTCCTTTCAGCAAAGTAAAGTGGACACATGCAGTGTAGTTTCAAACAAATCTTTAAAATGTGCAAAAGTTACCCATTGCATTCATAAATAATTTAAATTTAAATAATCTAAATAAATTCTTGGATTTGATTAAATTACAGTAGAATCTCGTAAAGATGAACGGTTCTGTATGATGAACAGCTCGGAAAGGTGAACGCGATATTTTCAATATTTTCAGTGCTGAACAGATTGGAATTTCATAGGTACAGTAAAACCCGCTTAAAAGAAACTACAACAGTCTGTTACAGTCTTTCTTTCACTTAAGCGGGGTTTTCACTTAAACTAACCCCGCTTAAGTGAAAAAAAATTCCAAAAAATCTAAAAAGGGTTCTGACATATCAGAAATTCAAATGTCATTTTCGTGATGAAAATTTGATGGAGGTGAAAAATAAAAAAAGAAGTAAAAGCGTTCAGCAATTTTTTTGTTCTGTTCTATTAAATTTTTATTTTCACTTAAGAGAGTTTTTTTTAATGAAAAATATAAAATTTAACTGAAAATATGTTTTAGGTATCCGGGTTGTTATAAAGGTAATTGGTCGACAGATACTCGGGGATAAAAAAAGTGTTTCAGATAAGCGGGTTTTTCTCTTAAGCGGGTTTCTCTTAAGCGGGTTTTACTGTACTCGAAAAGATGAACGCTTTATTTCCAATTTAATGTATTTACTTTTTCTTTGCCTTTAGTTCTTCGTATTATATTTATAAAACATTATTTAGTTCTGTGAACGGTACTATGGGACTTGTTGTAATTTGCTATATAAATAATATTTAATGTTTTTATTTATAAATATATCTTCTTCCTCAACCAATTGTTATAATGCTCGAAAAGATGATAAATTTAAAAAGATGATATTATATCTGTTTATCTTTTCGAGATTCTACTGTACCTACTCTGTTTTAAACCACTAAATATGTCTAATTTTATATTTTTTTCATTTGAGTGGATAAATGAAAATCAATAATGAAGGTTTGAATACACAACAATAAAAGCAACACTTAAGTGAGCTACCACCAAGTTTTTATGGGCTGGAGTTATAGCTATTTCAAGACTGCCACGCCGCCCGATCATCAGACTCCTGTGGCTCACTCAAGTGTTGTTGTTCGTTCAAACCTTCCATATTAATATGATAGTGCGAAAGCTTGGCAGCCTATAACTGCAAAAAAAAAAATCCCTTAGAAAATCAATAATATTTTCTAATAGGATCCAATATTTCATTTTAAAAAATTCAAATTTTTGACCATACGTTATTTAAATTTAATTTAGAATTTGTTTGAAATTAAACTGAAAAATGAAATATAACATTCAACGTTCGAAATTATTTATTGCGAGGATACGTTTTATACTTGTTCATATTTTGTATTTGAATTTTAACTAATAAATAAAAAATAATCTTTTATAATATGTTTGCACTTTATGAGCCTTTCACTTTGATCTCTTCCATATAATTCAACAATTTTACCAAATAATCTTTGACTTAAACATTAAACAAAATTATTGACTTAAGATCGTATTTTTGTATTATTTACACTTTCAAACACACAGCACCTTAGCTAAACCATCTGTTTTTTTTGTTCAAAGAAAATTTTCCTATAGCACATAACCCTCTCTCAATCAAAATTTAAAATCGACTAACATAAATGCGAAGTGAAAAATTACGATTTGCCTCTTGTAAAAGATCACTCAGGCATTGATCCCTTCTCCGCATACATTTATACTTCATCCATGAAATATTATGAAAGTAGAAGTGAATAATAATCCTTCTACCGATCACTTTCTGAATCTAATATTATAAGGATGCGCGAGTTTAAAAGGGTGATATGCTCTGATCACAGGTATAAAAAGTATAAAAAAAACCGTGTGTCTGTTTGTCTGTCTGTCTTAAAAAAAAACTAAATTATAATAAATAGGCAGATTCTTCCGGGCGCATAAATTAAAAACACAAAAATTTGGAATCCTTTTGTTTGCGAGTAATATCGAGTATCCATCCCCAGTTGGTATAAGTATGTATATTTATTGTGATCAAAGTGTATAATGATATCCTTTATATCCCTTGAGCTATAGTTTTAAAATTCCCTATAAAGAAGATAAATAATAAAAATTCAATAAACAAAGTTGTTTGACCTGGGAGGTGAACAGTGTAGTCAAATTGAAAGGAGTATAAATGGATGTAAATTTATAGAAGATTGATTTGCATGCGCTATTATAGGTACGCCACATGTGTGATGCATTTTTTTATCCTTATTCATGTTGATATTTTTGGAGGTGGTTACGGTATAGGGATATGCATTCGAAACTTTAGCTATAGGACTAAAAATAAAAATAAATAAAGGATACTGGTGTAAAAAAAAAAATGGGCGGAATATTAAAATTGATTGAGTGTCAAATTACTGGATTTGAAAAAAAGTTACAAAAGAATGGGAAGTACTTACTTTCAGAGGTGTTACTATTAATCGAAATAAAAACAATGATATGATGTTAATGAATTTTATTAAAAAGTCTTTTAAAGAAAATACAAACTGATAGGTGGTTATGCTACATTCAGCATCCCGAACAGAAACATTCATTTAAAATTAAAAATATTTTTCTTAGTCCCTTAGTCAAAAGTTTGAAGCTATTTATTTAATATTTATTTAATTTAATATTTTTGAGGATTTCCTGTTATATATCATCAAATACAGTACATTGATACCTAGGTACAGTACAAAGGTACTTCTCAACTCCAGACAATTTTATTGCAAAACTGAAGTACCTCATATAGAATAATTGTTTCGTATAGAAAAAATTTCGAGGTTATAATTAAAAACAACAAAATGATAACGGAGAAGTCCGGCAAGTGGATTTCGTCATGCCGTCCATCAGTCAGTGTGAGCGACACCACCATGCCACCGCACACAGTGCCAGTGCGCATCCACTGTAACTTTAAGTGGACCGATTACAGAGCATTTATAGTTGATTTCCTAAAGGTAAAATTCGAATGTTTGTTTCAGATTATCCAAAAGGGGTAGCTGCCATACCTAAAACTATTTCGGTATTTTAAAATTTGCTCAAAAACACCTCTATTCATTTTGAGTAATTTCGTACCTGTAATAAGCAAAGTGATGGTATGAATAGTAGTTTTTAATTAATTGCCAAAAAAAATCGCTTTACGGAAGTAGGATCTTGACATTTAGTAAGATAATAGCCCTATTTGTTACAAATTTGCTAATTTAATAAATAAGATAATATCCCGCTCGAAGACCAATTTATTTTTTTTAAATACTTAATACATATGTATTTATATATAACTTTAAAACGTACAGAAACTTAAATTCCTTTGGAAAAAATATGAATTAGAAAAATAAATTATGGATTCGAATTCTTTATTATCGATATTTCAAATCAAGTCACAAATACACAACATTAAACTTGAAACATTCGAATAGAATATATTCTAACAAATATTTTCTAAACCAAACACACACTGCAAACATATGTCTCACGCTCCACATCAAATTTCAAAATTCGAAGTAAATCGACCGGAAATTATTTTGCATATAAATTTAATTTGACAAAAACACCAAATGTGAACATTTGAATATGCGCGATGCATAATATATACAAATAAAAAACCGGGCCCATTAAAATCGCACCGAATCCTTTTTTTATATCAATATATACATTTAGGTATGTATATGTATAAAAGGGTCGAGAACAGGATCATCACTTCTGATGGCTTTTTCATCTCCCAAAAACATGATAACAACAACAAAAATACAAAACTCACACATAAAACAAATCCAAACCACAAAAGCCATCATATACACTACCACTTCACTATATCTACAACACTATTCACCGTGTATGTCCTTCTGTATGCAAGGATACCTGAATAAAACCAAAAGGATGCGCATTCATCCTCGACACAATCAAATCAAATAAAATCAAACAAAAAAATAAAATAAAACCCATCACACAAAAGAAATATACAGAAGCGTGAAAGGGTATGTATATATTTTGTATAGGTACCTATACTCTCGATTTAATGCATATTTTTTAAAAAATTGTATGCATGTCGCAGGATAATAATCGAAAGTAGGACATAAATTACCCAAATCGATTGTTTTTTCAAAGGCGTCATCGTTGTCATTCCTTTTTTCTGTACAACTATACATGCACTTCCAATAACATGGTTTTTAAATGCTTAATGTTGTTGGTACCTAGATGTAGCTAGGTATTCAAAAAGTCGAGTGGTTGTTGTAATTTTTACGTACCTATGCCAATATGCAAACAACAATTCGAACAACCCTTTTAAACAAAATCAAAGAATACACAAATTCTACGCTTTGCTGCGTTTATATAGATTTGCGCATAAATTATTATCCTGACACATGATCGAGATCATTGTGCAGTGTATTAAAAATAAACTACATATTCGTTTCCAAGTATAAATCAAAATATGATTTTATATCTATATGTAAGAGCAAACAACGACCATTTAAGTGTGTAATACCACGAAGGCATCCTTTAAGTGCTTTTCGTATTATTTTCCATTATCATAGGATTCAGATCGGGTGAGCATCATTATGCGGGTTTATAAAGGATTTTCTGAAAAAAAAAAATGAGGATTTAATTTATTTAGAAAATAATCATTTAAAACTCAGTTCATTCATCTGTGTTCACACTGATCCATTTATTGAGTTTGTGAAACTTGACCGAATAATCAATGCTTATCGAAGACATTTTTTTCAATTTATGAATTAGAAATAATAATTGCCGTTTTAAAAATTAATTTATTTCTATTTCACAATTCAAGCACCATTCTCTCAGGAATTGAATTGGTTCTCCACATTTACATACCAATCCCAATCACGATCCAATGTCATCCTGTGAAGCACCCGAAGTCTTCGGGCTTCGTGGTCAACGCCATCCATTCAGAGTAAGCAACTTTAAGTGAAGCCCTAATATGTCACATGTACATGTATGTATACATGTATATCTACCATAAAATAGAGCATTTCATACAAAGGATTTTCCAATACCGCCCCGATTTCCCTCATACAATCAACAGATGCTCGGTATACACACTGCACATAGAGTCAATAGCCGTGCAGTCCCCGTGTCGCACAAAAAAAATCTCATTAAGAAATGCATCAATACAAAAATGTCCCATGGGACAAATCTCACCTTCGAGCATATTATTAAAGAATTTTTTTTTAAAGTATAACCACTATTAATTTTAATAATTCGGGTGGTATGCAATCGACTCGTATAGGGGCTTTGTAGAGTTTAAGACGACTTATATAGCCTTTTGTTGCAGTCTCCAATTCTTCATATGATCTCACTCTTTAGCAGCTCGTCATATACTGCTTAAATCTCCTGTAAAATGGAAATAAAAACTTTTGTAAAAGATTGTGAAACGTACATAGATATGTATATCTATATAGGTAAGTAAGCACCTATTTTAATTTCTACAAATATATAAAATCAAGCATAGGTATTTACTTTCGATTACAAATATACCCGCCAACACTCCCTATATCCCTGTCCATACCACTGAATTCATCACTGGTAAGTGCATTGAAATTTTAGTATTAGTTTTTCTGTAAAATTATAGTTCACACTCGGTTTGGACTGAAATGGCGTTAGGCAATAACGCCCAAAGAAATAACGCCCACATTTCTTTTATCGTCAAAAAAAAAAAATTGGAAATATCGCTCAAATTTATATTTTTCCATATCTTAAATTGGAAATATCGCCCAAATGTTTTCAATCTAAATTTTTTTTTTTTTCTAATTTGGGCGTCATTTCTTAAATCTTGGGCGATATTTCCAAAGTTAAATTTCAAAAAATTTCATGAACAGTGAGGTATGTATGGGGGGCATGCTGCCCCCTGCAACCCCCCTGTTTGGGCACATTAAAGAATTTGGGGTAGGTGGGAGGCGATTTGTTTGAAGTAAAATGGAAGCAAGAAAAACGTGCCATATTAATTTTTTTCGTGTCACCGTGACAGGATGAAATTTTCGTGTCAAAAACCACGATCGTGCCACTTTGGCAACGATGCAGCGTTGGTAGGAATGTTACCATACACGAGTACTTGGTGATTCACTCTTTTGAATGACTTGGGTTCCAGAAGTGACATTAGTTAGTTAGAAACTTCTGCTACACAGACTGTAAATAAGTGACGTCTGGTATCTCAGACTGTAATTAAATGCCGTCTGCTATATCGAACTGTAATTAAGTGACGTCTGCAGACTGTAATTTAGTGACGTCTGCTATTGCTATCACAGACTGTAATTGACCTATTTCAGACTGTAATTACGTGACGTCTGCTATCTCAGACTGTAATTACGTGACGTCTGCTATCTTAGACTGTAATTTAGTGACGTCTGCTATCTCAGACTTTAATTAAGTGACGTTTGGTATCTCAGACACTAATTAAGTGCCGTCTGCTTTATAGGACTATAATTACGTGACGTCTGCTATCTCAGACTGTAATTTAGTGACGTCTGCTATCTTATACTGTAATTTAGTGACGTCTGCTATCTCAGACTTTAATTAAGTGACGTTTGGTATCTCAGACACTAATTAAGTGCCGTCTGCTTTATAGGACTATAATTACGTGACGTCTGCTATCTCAGACTGTAATTTAGTGACGTCTGCTATCTTATACTGTAATTTAGTGACGTCTGCTATCTCAGACAGTAATTAAGTGACGTCTGGTATCTCTGACAGTAATAAGTGCCGTCTGCTATATTGGACTGTAATTACGTGACGTCTGCTATCTCAGGCTGTAATTTAGTAACGTCTGCTATCTCAGACTGTAATTAAGTGACGTCTGTTATCTCATACTGTAATTTAGTGACTTTATCTATATCGGACTGTAATTACGTGACGTGATTAACTAAATTTTAAGAAAAATTTAAATTGGTACTGAATGCTTTTAAAGTTTTAGAGAAAACATAATATATCTATAAGGTTTTCCCCGGATAACTGCAAAAATTTAAATTTTACATATTTTTATACTCAGTCCAATATACCATGAAGGTACCTTATAATTATTTATAAATATACACAAAAATATGTTCTTAAGCTTCCACTTTTGAAAACACTTTTTTAAACTTTTCATTCATGATGCTTGGATGATGATGAGCCTCCCATCACTAAGCCGCAACTCTATATTCAATACGGTTTTTGATAGATTCCAATCAACGCATACCATCAGTATAATTCATATATTCCACGCACATAGCCTCTTATATTATTCTTATTTTTCATTTCAAAACTTATAACAAAAAAAATCCTGCACACATCATCGAATCGAATCGTTCTTCTTCATGGAAGTCATTTCATTTGTTCGCACATCAACTTCTATATACATAATAATAATACACCATTATCCGCGTTCCTCCCTGCGCTGCAGCGTTTCAAAATGAAGAAAATCCCTATAACGCTCAAGTCACTTATTTTACCTAGAACCGCTTTTGACGTGACTTAATACCGAAGGATTAGCTCAAATTAAGTTTATTATCATCAATCTATCGACTTCCTTAAGCTGGAACATCAATTTCCTTAACTCAATAGCTGGTGCTGCTGCTGCCGCCATCTTCCCGCCAACGGCATCAGTGCTAAGCATCTTATATAATATATATGTATGTAGATATATTCCGTCTTAAAATTGTGCTACATGTCTCTTCTGTGCAGTGTGGTAAGATAGCAACTCCTGTTCCGCATGCAAGCAAGGACATCTTTACTCTCTATACTTATAATCCCCCCTTCCCTCTTTCCATAGCTTGTGTATGCTTATTTGCGTTAAATTACCATCAAACCAAAGATCCAGAACGAACCTCATCATCTTGGGCTTCTTATATTTGGAATTGAAAGGATGTTGATACAATCACGTGCGCCATCATCATCATGCCACCTACATCATGGAACCCAAAGCCCATCACCATCATTTGAGATAGCAAGTCGATGATGCCTGGGATTGGGAATCCCTCAAATCTTAACGATCGTATTCCCTCTTTTTTATGTCATCATCAGGAAATTAAGAACAAGCTGAGCAAGAAAAAAAATGTTTTGGGATTTTTTTCTGCTCCACTCTTCATTCCGATCTTTCACCCCGCGCGCCCCAACCCAACCGACAGCAACACTTTCACTTTTCATTTTCATTACGGAAAAATCTTCCCTCATCGTCTTCGTCGCCACCGTCTCGTGTCATTATATATACAACGAAAGGAGAGGAAATTTAATTTTCCATTTCATTTTCTTTGCAAAAATGTCCTCTGCCATCTCCCTGTTCCATCTTGATCCTATAGTGCCGCTGCCGTATACAATCGTTTTCATTAAATACAAATTTCATTCATAAAATTGCCTTCCCATCTTCGTTTGTAACACCCGCACGCCCCGTAACCGACAAACGAACAGTAAATGTTATAATGAGTGCCATCGCAAGGGGTTGCGGTGGGTGGGTTTTTGGGGCAGGAAACCCGGGATAGAGTAATTCAAAAACCGGGCCAACAAAAACTACACGACCGACATGACGACGACGACGACGACGAAGAGAAAATGAAAGTAAACCGTTTTTTTGTTCATCTTGTTTTTGTTTCTCATTTTATTTTTTCATTATTTTTTTTTTAGATGAGTTGGTTGCTGGGGGTGTGAGATAAGGCTGGGAAGGTGGTGGTGGGGGTTAAGGGTGGTATAAAATGTTTTGGGATGTTCGTGGTTCGTTTATTTGCAATTAATTAAAATTTTGTTAGGGTTGGTTAGGAATGGAAATCCGTGTCAGTGTTGTGTCTGGCGTTTTGGTTTTTTCTTTCTCTCTGTTTTTTTTTTTTTTTCTCATTTTATTCTCGTTTTTCATTGCAACTTTGGATGCGGGGGAGGAGGTAAAATTAATTTGTTATACTGATGTATCCATATATATATATATAAGTACGTATAAAGGTATATATAGTAGGTGTGTATATGTTTTAAAAGCAGACGAAGTTATTGAACTTTTGTGTGCCATACTGTCTGTGTCTTATATAAATATATATAGAGAGAGGACACAAGCTGCTAATAAGGAATGTTAACGAGGGAAGTCTTCATTCTGAGTTGGTTTTTGACTTTGGGTGGGGGTGTGGTATATACGCAAGTAAATGACTGACAGTTGTGTCCTTGTCCTATATATTTTCACGTTTTCAAGCGCGGGAATCATATTTTTCGAGGCTAATTTAATTAATTTGGGAACATTATGGCAAGGTTAAGTGTAGGTATAATGAGGGAATGAAGGTCTTTGATTTTTTTTTAAATTGTGTTTGGGCTGGCATAAAGGTTAATGACACTGACAGGGGAAAGAAAATTGAAAAGGTCGGAAATATTTCAATTAATTAAATAGGTACATATATACCTACATGTACTTTGTTTTTGTTTGAGCAGTTCAAGGTAAAGTTTAAGTGTTTTAAACTGAATTTAATTTAAAGATAGTAGGTAGGTGTTAAAATATTTGTTGTAATGAAGTTAAGGTAGATATCTAGGTAAGTAGATAAGCATATGTATATGTATACTGTAATAAAAGCAGCTACTTTGAAAAGAAAATTTATCGACGAGAAAGTCAATAACAAATAAAATACACGTATAATATTATGTGATTTATAGGTAGAAGATGTCACGATAATACACATCAGCATATATGTGAATGAGGTTAGACTATATGGCTTTGATAAAACTGAATTTTAACCTCACGAACTTGGCCTTCATTCGCTATAGTTCGTTCAAGCAATGTAATTCAGGCGTACGTGTTATATATATTATATAAGCGACCAATATCAACATTTAATTGTTTTGCACCAAGTATAGTATAGCGGCACCGCTGCGTCACCGCGGCGTCAAAAAAACGCATGTGTGCACCGGGCCTTAGTATAATAATTAACCTTTTTGCAGATGGGTTCGATCGAATATTAGATATTAAATTGCCATTGAAGATTATATGTATTTATGTGTACATTTTTTTGTGTACACTTAAAAAAGATAGTTAAGGCAAAAAATGAGGTATAAGGGGAAAGCATTTGTAAATAAGTACCAAAATGTTTCCCCCCTTTTAAGCAAGACGTGCAATTTTCTAACAAATACACAAAAAAAAAACGGCAGCACTAAAAATATGATGGTATATTTTTCTTCAAATTCAAATCCATTTTTATTTTAAATTAAAGTTGTTTTGAGTAACTGTTTTCATAAGATATTTATTTTCAAACTCAACCTTTTCAAAATAAAAAAAAAAATTAAAAAATTAGTTTCAAACAGATTTTTTTTTAAATTTAAAATCATTAAGTATATATAGTATATACCTACTTTTTTTGTTTTAAAATTCGGTGCTTTTAATAATTTATAGTCAAACACTTAAAATCTGGAGCAATTAAATGTATACACGGTACAACTACATATGTACATAAAACCAAAAAAATATATTTTTTAAAAACTCTTAAATGCCATAACGCCCATATTATTCACTTGATGCATCCAGAATGAAACTTAAATCCGGTTGTATTTACATTGAATTTGTATACTTTATTACATCTGGATTTAAGTTTTAATCTATAGATGTATCGAGTGAATAATATGGGCGTAAGTAAATAATTTTTCGTGTTTGACTTAAAATTAAATTTACCTTCTAAAGGGATCAAATATAAATATTTTATGTACCATATCTACTCAGTACTCTGTATTAAATTTGAAGCAATCCACCCAAATCATGTCCACTCTGAAGGGATAGCTATTTTTTCTTATTTCGAATGCGATCTGTCGAAAACGTGCAGGTTGCTTTCAGAAAACAAGAGAACATAAAACATTTTGTATATAGGTACAGATAAGGACTGATATGATGTAGATACCTATTTTCTTATTAGTCACTAAAATTTAATTCTATAAAACTAATAAATATAAAACATAATTTTAATATTAACTGACATATAGGTATACTAATTGTAATAGGCTTTTTCTTTTGTTTATCTTCTAATCTATGTCGGGATGGGCCAGCTATATAGTAATTAATATTATTAGAAAATGTCTAAAAGGAAATTTAATTACATTTAATTACTAGAGTCTAGAACCAAGGATTATAATTTTGTAAATAAATTAATTTGACTGATTTATTATTTTAAAATGGAATTCTTAAAAATATCATTTAGGTATGTATTTTTTAAATTAAAAATAAAATTTTTGAAAAATGCTTTAATAGATAGTTGTACATAATTTTGTAATTCAGTTCAGAAATTTATAACGCGAAATACATTGAAAAGAATTTTTGTATAAAAACAAAATATGACTTTGTTTCGCTCGCAAAACACGTTACACTGCAATTTTTAATGAAAAGAACATCTCTCCATACTCTGTACTCTGCAATTTTTCAACCTAAGCATCTTTGTTTACCTCGACTACTACAAACGGTATAATTGCTTTGTTTAAAAGCCGTCTTAGCAAAATATTTCCGTTTTTACATTTTTATCCAATATCCTTTAAAGAAATTAACATGACTTTTTATAGATAGTATACCTATTGCTAAGGAGTTTTGAGTTAAACTCGTTTTGGAAAAAAAAAAAAAAAAAAAAAAAAAACTTATGGTTTTAAAATTGGAGAGATCAGCTAGTCCTTCTTCAAAAATTTAGGTTAATTTTTATATTATTTTGACATTTTTGAGCAAGAAAAAAAATTATTTTAGGCCAGATACAAAATTTATCAATTTTAAATGTGCGTCGGTCGGTCAACGAAGAACCAGGTCAATTTTAATTTTTACCTTTATACCTAAGTTGATATACCTACCTAGATTATTTTAAAAATTGTTGAAAATATAAAATACTATAAATCTATTCAATTCTTTTAAGGAGTGTTTACAAATATTTTTAATATTTTGGATATAGAGTATAGGTATTAAAATTTTGTATTATTCGTTTTTCAGAGATATCAGGGGATTCGTTATACTGGACGTTCGTTATATCGGAATTCGCTATACTGGACGTCCAGTATATGTACAATGTACATACATATGTATATTACAAAAAAAATTCCTATACCTACTAGCTCGTCCACTTTTATGTACCCTACCTATTTCTAAAAGACACTTTAATTCTTTTCATTCTATCGTCGCGTCGCGGTCATTCATTTGTATACAAGAAATTAATTTCTGACTAATGGAACGAGCTTAATTAAAAATTTTAACCAAACACTTAAATAGTACAAAATTCAAAGCCCTGATGACATCACAACATCATGGCATGATTCTTGAAAGTTATAATTATAATGAAGCTAATTTATGCACATGCATCTCACAGTACCTACTCATCTATTCATATCATCAAGAATTAAGAATGGAAATCAAATTCAAAAAATGCAAGGATAATTTTATGCTTTCAATTTTTGTTTCGCTTCATATTGCATAGTCCTATTGTTTGACTCAGGCGAGGAATCTTGACACCTGGTGCTCAACACATTTCATAATTACTTGCAAACACTCGAACCGCCACATGTCACAGCTATTATTTTTTTTTTATGAGTTCACATTAAAAAAAAAAGCAAATATCCTTGAGATGTGTATAGGAAATCCTTGAGATTTTCAAAAGAATATAAAAACTCGTAGGCAGGTACCCCTCTCTTATATACACAGCACATCAGACTCTCATACAGAACTTTTAAATTAACATAACAAACAACAAACAAGGCATAGCAACATTTATATGAAAACAAAAATTATAAGAATAAAAATATAAAAATGCGGGAACAATATAAAAGGATTCAAAGATGATGACAAAATATACATACCTACCTAAGAGTAATATAAAACGACAAAAACACTCAACGCGTTCCCTCTGGCAAAGTATCCTAACGACACGTTCCCCATGTCATACCTCATACATCACAATCACAACACTCTCGCTCAATATTATGTGAAGAAAGGACTAACTATAGACGTAGGTACGTGGGTAGCGAGCGGTAGGTATGGTAAGGTATACAGTATACACACCTCCACCATCATTCCAGAGCTAAGAGCACGCATCAGAGGAAATGTCACGCTATTGTCACATAATCACCCAGAAGATGTACTTTCAATTTCAGGACCTCAAATGCAAAACAATAAATGAAGTCTCCCACTTGCTCCTTATACACATCCTGTTTGTATGCTTATTATTTTTATGATTATTTTTTTTTCTCATTCTTCTGATTGTTGTTGTTATTGTTGTTGTTGGGGTTGAGTGTGTTTTTGTTTGTTTTTTTTTTTTTTTCATACATTTATTATGATTATTTTTTTGCAATAATTCCTTTTGTGCCATTGAATCCTTTTGATATGAGGATATGAGTGCTTGCGGAACATACATATAAATATGTATATATAAGTGGGATATGTTGTCGTCTTCGTATCGTTTTCTTTAGCATCTCTATGGCCAGCATCGTGCGTTCATATAACCGAAACCGATTCCGTCACCATCTACTTCTGGCACTATATACGAAAACCTCATAAGAAAAAATAGAAGAAGGAACTGTATATTCTTATAAAGAGAGTGATATCCTTGAACCGGTATAATATTATCCACAAGCAGCACAACAATACGATTTTGAATTAATTTGAATTGAAGCGAATAATTTGGATATCGTTAAAGGTATGATGTATATACCAACCTAACCTATACAGTTCAGTAGAGAGGGGGGCGAGTTGCGAGTAGGTACTATACGTAATTTTGCTTTATTGTTCGCCGATATGGAATTTTGTTCGGAAACGTTTCCACTTCGATTGTGGTAATGCTGATGCGCTAGCAGTTACCTCCCGCCCGCCCGTTTCTATACATATTTATTGTATATTATAGATATGTTAATGATGTGTGTGTTGTTCGAATACTTTATTTTTATTTAAATGTTAAACGTTGTGGGATATAAAAATTGAATTTGTTTAGCGATTTCGATTTTCTCAAAAACCATTCGTGCAAAAAAAAAAAAAAAACGAATAATATGTACATACATAAATGTTTACAATTGAAAATTAAAATTACTTACAGATACTTTTTCTTTCTTAACGCTATGCATAGACGATTCTGTGTAACGTGTATAGGTAACTATAAAGGGATATATAGAATATTGAAATGGTTAACATTTTCTTAAAGCTTTTAGACTTAGCTTTCGCAACTGGTGAAGATAACACTTTTGTTTAAATACATTTTTCTCTAAAAATTCAACAAAATCTAAAATAAATGTCATAAAATTTAAAATGAAACAATATTTTTTTAAATACACGGTTAAAAATTCTGGGGTATTTTTTAATACAGCTCTTGTATTACAGCCGTATGCAATACAGCAAATATTACATTTTAATACTAGGGAAATATTAAAAAAAAATTCTAATCAATTCTTATTACATTCTAATATTTTTGTATTAAAATATCATTTGTAATACAAAAAAGAGTCGATTTTAACCCAAAAGAATAAAACATATCCCTTGTAGAGAGGGAAAATTTCTCTCTCAGTTGCCATTTTAAATATGAGAATTTTTCTAAAAATTTTTGATTACATTCTAATACCTCCTCGCCCTTTTTTTGCTTCGATGCTCTTTTTTGTCAGCCATATTGAATATGAACATTTTGAACAGACTGCGTCACTTTTTAATACACCCAAGATTAAAATTTATTAATATTGTATTAAAAAGCAAGAATAATAAAAATAAAAAAATTTAAATATGTATTATTTTGAAGGCGCTTTGCAGTTTTTCGAGGCACAATATGTTAATTAGTAGACAAAATTTCAATCGCAATAAGATTTCTATTCTCATTTGTGAAAAACGATGGAGAAAAGAATGTTATTATTCTAATAAAAATAATAAGAATAATTATTCTCAAATGGCAATAAATTGACATACAAAGATAAATAGGTACTCCTGCAAAAACACACATTCATTATTATAGCTATTACGAATAACGAGTATGTATTCATAATTTTTTCTGTGTTGCATTAATTCTCAAAAGAAATATCCTTTTGAGAGAAAATTTTCTTGTGAGAAATTTCTTTGTGAGAAATTTCTTTGTGAGAAATTTCCTTGTGAGAAATTTCCTCAATTTATTTCCTCTCTTTTTCTAATAAAGTTCTATTAAAAAATGTAATAATTTTTGTATTGAAAGTAAAAATGTAATATTTGCGATGTATTAAACTTTAATACATTTTTGGTGTTGTCATATATACAACCCTAAAAATATTAAAATTAATGCCAGAATTTTTAACCGTGTATATTAATTTAAGTGGATATATTTATATATCTCCCAGATCTATAACAAGGTGAGAAAATAACTACTAGATTTTTTAATTATGATAATTTTACCCGTTGCGCAACCTGCCTGAAGGCAAAACATGCAATTGCATAGGGCGGCACTTAACTAGGGCGGCAAAATCAATAGAATAATTTCAAAGCGAAAAAGGTTAATACATCCAACTATACTTTAATTACTTCTTCGTTCATCGTTGTTGTCCGAAGCGCTGGACCATTCTTCAAAAACATGCTGAATATTCTAAGCAAATTGGTGGTCAGACAGAGCAAAAGCGACTACGTGTCTTTCAGAAAAGTTATCAGAAATTTATGATTCTTTTATGAAAATTTTAGAAAGTTCGCAATTCACGATTGAAAGCAACTCAATTTGCTAAAAGCAAACAAAAATTTAATTTTGTACTATCAGCAGAAATTTGGAACGAGTTTTTATGCCAATAAATATCCTTTCGAACATGCTTCAATCAAAATCAAAGGACTTTTTAACCTGTTTGGAGGGTTTTGATAAATTGGTAGGTACGTTCAGATAAACCGTTCTTCTTCTTTGTTTGAAAAATTATAAAAGGACGTTAAAAACATTTCTACAAAAATGAACAATCAAGTGGATTTCTTTGTATCTGCTTCAAAGAGGCTTCGTAGCCGCCGTTATGAATCTGAAAAATATCTTGAAACAATCGATCCAAAATTAAAATTTTAAGCTGATTTCTTTTTTTACGTTATCTACGCTCAACTATCTTCTCTTGATGAGCACTTTGAGCAGTACCAATTGCTCTGCCAAAATATCGGATTTCTTTGCAACATTTCAAGGAAGGTGGAGTTAAAAGGCTGCGGACAACTAGAAGCAACATTAACAGCAACAATTGTTCATCTCTTGAGTGAAAATAATATACTTAATCAAACTTCTGCTTTGTCAATTTTACACTTCTTACTGGAATTGTGTGGAAATTTGTTAACGGCTTTTAAGATACTATTAAGATTTCCTTCAAGTATTGCATCAGGTGAAGCTAAGCATTTTAGAAAAAGAAACCAGTAATCCCTACAAGAGTTGAAAAAATTAAAAATCGCAGATCAGCATTTTAGTTTAAAAATTTTGGTAAACATGTTATTAATTAAAACCCTATGTAAATATGTTAATTTTGTTATCTTCCTTTTTTATTTGAGGCGGAAAAATAACAATTTGTTCTGCACCGCTTGTACCTATCAGTCTACTTACTCATATTGTGGTTATACTTTCGATCTCACCTCTCTGAGACTATAAGAGTTGTTTTCTTTAACACAATGAGAAATTTGGCAGCTCTGAGTGTGGGAAACGTTTTTGGAAACATTATATAAAGTACCATCGTACTGATAATAAAATTTTCTTTATGTCGATGAATTGTTTTTAATGAAAATACCAATAAATATAAAAAGAAAAAAAATCAAAACTAACAAAAATTAAAAAAAAAATACTGTTCAAAAATTAACCCAGCCAAGAAAAAAAATTAAGTCGAAAATTTTACACACACATGTGTCTTTTAATTTCTAATCCACTACTCAAAAATATAAAATTTATTTCTGGAACTCATTACCCTGATTTAAGGTGATTTTTTTTTCAATGTATATTTTTCATTTTTTTATCTTGAGTTTTATATTTTCCAGAATTTTGATAACTTCCTCATGTCGCACTTTTTTCTATGCAAGCAAAGACTTTGTTCAGCGGAAAAAAGGAATGTCCAATAATTGGAAAGATTATTTAATTTTTTGTTGCTTAAGGATTCTTATTTAGCCAATTTGAAGCCATGTATATGTATATTAAAATATAACATTTTTATTTTGGGCTGCACATCAGCACAAAGACGTACCTATACCATATTTTTACTTGGATGAAAATCAATGCTATCTATTTGATTTCATTTAGAGAAAAAATGGAACCATTTTGAAAATGACTTGCTTTGTATGAAAGAAGATAGGCCCTTTTTCATTGTTAACATAATACTGAATAGCCTCGTTTTGATACCATACTCATATTAAAAATAGTAATAACTTGTTGATTATCTCGTTTTGAAACAAAATGTTTCTACTGTTTGATAAAGATAGCTTTAATACGTAAGTTTTGGTATATCATTTAGTTTAGCACCGCTTTGATTGTTAACGCCATAAATCTCTTCTATAGACTAGAATAGTAGAATAATAATAAATAACAATAATTGAAAATCTACATAAGTTTTTACAGTCCGAGTTTAAAAATGATAATATTCTTTTTTGAAACAGTCTCTCTACTTGAGTACATATTAAAATCAAGAAATTACAATCAAAGTTTGCCTGATGCATTAAACAACGTGTTATGTGGCTAATTGTATAGCCGTAGCATAGACTTCAGTGGTTCAAAAATTGGTAAACCTACAAAGACCGAAAATTGTTTCTTTTAAAAAAATATGTTTGTATCGGTTTTTCCCCATAAGTAAGTGCGGAACCTGATAATAATATGTTAATATTACTGAAAATTTAATTTCTCATCTTTACTATTTATGTTCAATAAATTTATTATGGGACCCTATGTTTTATGTCACCTGCCAAAATTGTAGTTAAGATAAAAAAAGTATTATGTGAGTGCATATTTATATGAACTATATATGAACTATATATCACCGTGTTGCATGGAACTTACATTTTAGACTGAAATGTTTTTTTAAAAATCAGTACATTATTTTTTTTGGAAATTTTAATATGCAATATAATTTAAACTTATTGGAAGGTTCTGAAATTGTTTTGCATCCAACGTGAAATGTATACCATTTAATTTAACAAATCTCAATTTATGAAAAATAATTTGATAATCGTTGGAGCAGTTTTTTTTTTATATTTTTTTATGTACGATATAAAATTTTGTAAACATTTTTAAGAAACAAAATTGGTATGGAATTTTTTAGCATTTATCAATGTGGAGTTAAAAAATTAATTAAAAAAAAAAAATCATCTACACATTTTCAAAATAACGAATTTTTAAAAAATAATTTTAAATTTTTTTAAAAATTTCGGAAATTTTAATATACAATATAATCATAACTTATTGGAAGGTTCAGTGTAAAAAATTTCATTCAAATTGGCTTAGCAGATAATGAGCGATAGTCGAAAACAAAAGAAATGGTTCTATGAGAGGTACCATTTTTAATCCATAGATATTTTTTTATTTTTTTGTTTTCAATAATATGGTATGTAAAAATTTAATCAAAATGGAAGGAGCCATTTTTGAGAAAAATGAGAATTTCCTTACCGGTTTTTAAAACACTTGTATGGTACCTACCTAGCTATAAGCACCGTTATTTTTGGATATAAGAATAATTTTCATTTCAATTCTGCCAAGTTTAATAAAAATCGGTCAAGTCGTTTTCGAATTATTAAGTTCTCAAAAAAAAATTTTATAAACTTTTTTAAAAATCAAAAAAAAAAAATGTAAAAGTTGGTACAACTACAATTTTTGTAAAGCTTTTTTAAACATTCTCCATACAAAAATTGACCAGTACCAAGTACTTAAGCATATATATGCTAACAACGAATAAATCTAATGGTTGCCTATAAACAGGAAACCCTTGCATAAAAACAAGAGTAAAAATTGTACATATAGGAATATAGAAAACCACTTTGATCATATACTACAGCGTGAAATCCATCGCGGAAACACCATCAGCTAAACTTTTTTCTGGCGGAAGTCAACTCTTTTAGTTGCTGAGTAAGGCATGAGACCTTGCCATCACAATATCACATATACACTACTCATCACAAACGACATCCCAAAAATCACAATGCTCAGGCCAGTACATCAGCAACCATCAGAGAGAGGGTGGGGGGGGCGGGGAAAATGGAAAACTTCTTGATGCATGTTTTTGCTTTCAGCATCCTGCTATAGATGGAGGTTTCTTGAGCTGTGTTTGGTGTTTTATTTTTTTTTTTCATAACAATTTTGCCCAGGGTAGGTACGTTGTACTCGAACATGTCGAAAAAGTCCTCGCATCCTGCAAGGATTCTATGTGTTTTTTTTGTGCTATATTTGTTTTGCACGTTCTTTTATTATGAATTTGTATTTTTTTTTTTTTGAATTTGAATTTGAATAATTTCGGCAGACCGACGACGTGGAAGGATTCAATAGAATCACACATTCACTCATACTTATACTTGGTAAAATCTTCTTGTGTTTGTGTGCGTATGTTCAGATATCTTCGTTTTATTTTTCTTCTTCTTTAAAAAATAAAAAAAAAAAAACAAGAAAACAAGGATGAACATCAGAATATAAAAGAAAACGAATCCTTTTATCCCTTTAGGCCGCACCCACCCTGCTTATACTTGTGTTGCCACTACAAATGTTTGCTACGAGGACACATATTTGCTTTAGAGACGACGACGACGTGTAGTCTCACATTGTTGCCTCTCCAGTTGCTGCTTCTACGAGTAGGTAGTGCTCCTTATTCTTCATATGACACACACACAAACATTAAATTTTTACAAGGAGCTCGCTATAAAATGATAAAGAATTTCATTTTCCATTTCTCCGATTCGGCTTAGAACCGGATTCCATTTATATGTATGCATGTATGTTTATTGTATAGCTACATCTTTATAGTACATCCCCACATATACATGTATGTATGTTGTTTTCTTTTTCAACCCTTAAAAATTCTGTTTTTGGGTCTTCTTTTAAGGCTTTACGGGTTCGCATGGAAAAAAAAAACTCACAATTTAAAGGGATGTTTGTTGGGCTGGTTACTTGTGATCATAATAGCACACATGAAAAATTATGCGTATACGTGATTGATTGGTATGTTATGCGCTATTTTTTTTTTAAATACATATAAATCGAATGGGTTTCCTATAGGCGAGTTTTTTTTTTTTTGCTGTCGGAGTTATTGGACGAAAAGGGATGTTATTGGAAACTAATAAATTCGGAGTAAAATCAATTCAAGGGTGGGGATAGTAAATATTATAATATGTTGCTTTGACAAGACAAGAAAATGTTTCGGTGTTAGTTTTGTGGGACTCATGTGGGAAATAGTATTCATTACTGTCGGTAACGTAGTTTCACAACATTTCGTGGATATAGTATTCAGAAATCGATAGATTTCTATCTGAAAACGATAATAAGCGGCAGGTATAGCGCTTTCTAAATCAGCTACCTATTTTTTTTACATTTTTCGTCTACACATTTATTTTATGACCAATATAGATATTTAATTAAAACAAATTTTTTGAAGGTTCCAAATGAGAAGAAACCCAGAGGAGAAGAGTAATGAAAATCATATTTTTTTATTCTTTAAGCATAGCTGGTACGGTACGCAGCTGAAGCGAAATTAAAAATTCGATATAAAAATTGAAACAACGACAACGTTTTAATTTTTGTTCTGCATTACGATGTTCAATGAGCAAAATTGATATAATTGTAGCAAATTATTTGAATAAGTCTACACTCTTTTTCGCACTGAATTTGCACGAACCAGTGACATTTGAGTTTTATTTGTTGTTTCATTATTTTTATTTACTTTTAATTTTGTTTGCAATTGGTGACATTAATTTTTTTCCATATAGTCGTTTCGTCTACGTTTTTGCTATCTATTTGGAGCCCACAAAAAATTTGTACTTCGCTTCAGTTGCGTACCTACTAGGATTTACACTTTAAAGCCTAGTACATACTTGTGAATCATGTATTGAATCCATACAAATTTGCATTTTTGTTCACCCGTGAGCGTGCTCGTGAAGCCATGACAAAAAGTAGAGAGTTTGTGTTCACGAGCGGAGAACCATATTCCGCGCAAAATGTACGGGAACTCTTTGATTTTTGGTGTAGTTTTGACAATTTGACCATAAAAGCTGCAAAAGTCAAGAAAATTGTGTCAAAAATTCATTTTCTCCACTGATGGTTGTTCACTTCACGAGGAAGTATGTACTAGGTTTAAGGAACAACAAAATCCAAAATTTGTTTTCATTCACTAAATTGTAATAAGGGCATTCACGGAAAATGTTGTAGAACACTAGATAAGTTTACCATTTTGGTTCAGTTTAAGATTTAGTTAATGAACTGTCAAATTTTGTATGCGAAATGATTTACACAATTTGGTGAAAATTCCCCAATGATTTTGTTGCGGAAAATTAACCAAAGTGAATTAAAATGAAGGAAACGTATGTTTTATATCCATCATTATGGACACTCCACATGATTTTCTTATAATCGCTCATTTTCGTTCGATCACTGCCGTGAGTTTGTGGCTGTTACAATTCTACCTTTAGCCTCGAAACAGGGTTGTGACTTTACTGCAATTGCAGGAGATCTATTGCATTTTTTTGGAAAAATAAATCTACTGCCTTTAAATAAAATCTACTGCACTTTTGGTTTTCTGAAAAAAAAAAAATCATAAATAAATAAAAATATTTGTTAATTTTATGACTGAATGCAATCAAATTCATTCTTCTTGATGAAATCCATTCTATTCAGCACACACCTGAACGCCACTAATATACATATGGCTTTCGGCTATCAGCTATGTTTTGAAGGCATGTAAAAGTGGACAATTAAAAAAAAAAAAACAATATTAGTAAGAATTTTTGTTTTGTTGTGTTTTTGTTATGTTTCTTAAAGAGAAATTAATATTTATTTTATTATTTTAAATTATTTAAGTTTATTTATGTTATTTCTTATTTATATTTTGAAAATATAAAAATCTACTGCGAAATAGTTGAATCTACTGCGTTTTTTTTCCAAATCTACTTCTGACATTTTTTCAAAATGTCGCATCTCTGCCTCGAAATCGTTTTCTGCATCTAATATCCTTCGGGCTTTAAAAAAAAAGTGACTTTTGTCGTGTATCTTGTATTTTTTTTAAGCGTTTCGAGACATTCGGCTCCGATTCCAGGTTGGTTTGGGAGAGGTTTTCCATTTAAAAATAACATTGAAATCTGAACACGCTTATTTGTATTTTGAAATTTAATATTATTGACATTTAACGAGCAGCTGATTCAATTACACAGAATTTAACCAAATTAATTAAAAAGGCATTGATATGTAAACTTATTATTTACACAATTTGAACGTTGAATAAATGTCCTTAATATAATATAGGTACCTCCCTTACCTATACGTTATGTTACTTTTGCGCTTTGCGAAAATAAAAATTGAAATTGAGAAAAATTTCGGAACAAAAAATTTATCTCAGCCGAAGAAAAGAAATTTTAAATTTAAGTTGGTACTTGAAATAGTGAAAACAAATTTTTTGAAATCGGTGAATATAATTCCTTCACAGAGAACAGCTGTTTTCTGTGACATATTCTACACAAAGCTCTTGTGTCAAAATTTATAAAGAGTTCAAAATGTTAAAAGAAAAGTGAGAGTTAAAATTTGGCGTGATCGGCGCACTGTAGGCTTTAACAAATAAAAACAGTTCGGTATAGGAAAGACTTTACAGTTAAAAGAAATATATTAAGTTGATTTGAATGTTTTAGAAAAATCAATATGTAGGTACTATAAAGTTCCCATAAGTTACCTAATCTGTGAATATTTGCATAAAGATTTTTAAATTTTCGAATTGTTTTACCTATACGTGAATGCAATGTGTATATATAGGTACATAGAAAAAAGTTGTTAAAATACCTACAGTAATTTTAAGTCTCTCACAAATATTCCCTAATTTTTTTTTTTCGTTCATCAACTTTATTTAAATCTTTAATAAATCATATTATCTCCTTTCGACACTTTATGCATAGAAATAAAAATATAAAAAAAATTTACAATAGCAAATTCACCCCTCCCATCTCGTCCCCCCCAACCGTTCCTGTTCGAACTCCCTAAATCGAAAACTCATTCAAAACTGAAGGCTGTGCCGATGCGGATTAAACCCCCGGAAAATAAAATTTGATTTGAGTTGAAGGGTATCTTATTATGCGCAACGAAATTCAATATATAAATATATATGCCTACATCCGAGCTTTGCGTATATCTTATTATTGATGAGGGGGAGAAGAATAAAAAAAAATCTACATACATATACAGAACATATAATATTTAGATACTTCTACCTATTGTGTGTGTACATATACGAAATATACCAGAGACAGTTGCCACTATAGCGGTTTTTTTTTTTTTTTTAAGTTATCACAGGATCAATACTTATATACACACATGATGGAATATCTTTCATGATAAATCCTTTTTTTTTCTCGTATTCGATTTGTTTTGTGCCAATAGCTTCGTCCTTTATACGAGTGGGTATATGATGTGCTATAAGTCGAAGCCGATGTCGCATATTCGTCGTCTTCAGTTTGATTTGGTGACAGAACATTCCAATGTATCATACATTTCAATTTAAAATTCAATACTGATCACATTGCTTCATATACACGAACATACATAGATACATGTACATAGGTATATCGAGTTCGTTGAATTTGCAGTAGTCATCATCATCGACATCAGCTCGTGCTCGTTATATTGGCAAAAGGATATCATATCTCTATATATCCCAACAAGAACAACAACATATAACTACAGCAGATACACGTATCACGCAAGATAAAAAAAATTCAAATCCTTCTGAAGTATGGATTCCATTTTCTTTTGCTTGGGAAAATCCAAGTTTTTGTAGATATATCTAACGATTTTTCACAATATTGCTTGTTAGTTTGATGATGATGATGATGATATCCTTTGACTGATAATGCAGGACATTCCAAACGACATGAGTGAGTGAAAAAGGAACAAATTATTTCGGGCAGGACATTGATAGGAAAATAATAATAAAAAAAAAAAATGCAAAAGAAAAATTGTTCTCAACTCTGAGATTATTTTTATCATCTTCACGGACAGACAAGCAGATAAATGAACATAACGGCATGTACAGAGAGACATATATTCATATGCTGCCAATGGACATCCGCTGAAGCGCTCCATAAACATCGTCCATCATCATATCGTGTCCTCGTTGATGAGGTTGTTGTTGTTGTTTTTATTTTTTATTTTTGTTGTTGGAATTGCACTATTTGCCCGTCTAACCAAATTTCCAATTTGCGAAAAATACAAGCACAATAATATTTTCTTTTTTCTATTTTCGTTCTTGTGTCGTTATATTGTTGTTGGTTTTGGTATACGAATAGGTATATGGTACTGCTGCTTGATGGCTTGATGGTCTGGTGGTATTCTTACCAATTTTTTATTTTCCCATCAGCCATACCATCATCCTCTGGCAAAAGAATAATATAGGTACAGAATAAAGAAGAAAGAAAAAATATCCATAGACTCGCAAAGTATTCCTTTTTATCCTGGTTTAGTGCTTGATGGTGCTCCTACAGCTTTGGCTATATGATTCTACTACACTCCGAGTATAAAGTAGAAAATATTTCATTTTTATCCTGAAAGGATACTTCCCTTTTTTGAGAGATTTGTACAAACTGAAGGAAAGAATTGGTTATGAGGGACATGAGGTGAACAAGCGGCAGAAGGAAGAGCGGAGTGTGGGGTGGTGGGAGGCTCGGAGAAGGAAGAAAAAAGATTGAAACTATTTTGAAAGGAATTTCCTTCTTTTTGTTATGGGGATTTTTTTTTTCTTTTTCTTTTTATTATTATTTTTATATTATTAGAAATATTATTAAATTAGCCCGGTTCTTGCCGTATGCGGTGGGTAAAAATATAAAATATGTAGGGATGAAGTAAAGGGAGCTTGATATGCTATATAGATATTCGTTACTCCTTGTTGAAGAATAAAATATAATAAAATAAAATAAAGTACACGAAAAAAAAAAAAAAACCTGGATTGGTTTCCCTTCAAGCTTCAAAACGTATATGACAAGGGAAGCTTATGCGTAATTACGATATGAGAGGGAATACACAAAAGGAATGTGCTCCATTTTATGGTATAGTGGATTTGTTGAATTTAGGTTCTTGATCCCAATGTTCTGGATTTTTTTTTGGGAATTTTTTGTAGGTATACTACTTTTGCATATTTTTTTGGTGTTTTTTTTGACATTGCAAGTTTTTATTGTTATGTGCAATGTGCATTTTAGTAGAATGTCAACGGTTGAAATTAACAAGCAAAAAATAATAAGTTTGAATTATATAGAAAAGGTACCAAGTACAGGTAATTTCATTATACATACCTACTCTATATATAAATGTAAAATATGTGGATTGAAGATACTTACATATGTGTTTTTGTAAATGTGTACATTTTAGAATTTACCAGTTAAACTCAACGTTTCAGTAACTTTTGAAAAATTCCGAGATATTTCGTTTCCCCAATTCATTCATTTTAAGCGTTCAAATAAAGGAGGAATTCAAGTTAAAAATTCATATTCCGAAAAATGGAAATTTTAGAATATCTCATGCGAGATATATGTTTATCATGAGAGAATTCAAAACCTTTTTCTATAGAATGCCGTACAAAGTTTAGCAGTTTTGTTTGTACATCTTAAAAACATGCGAGAAAAATATTTAGCAAAACATTATTAAATTATGAAAGTTTCCTAAGTTTTTATCATGGAAATTCTTTTTTTTTTGACCTCACAATGTTTTTGTTTTATTAAAAGACCAAAAACAACTTTTCTTCAACAAAATTAAATTTTGATTCGTAAAAATAATTAAAATATCGAATGCATTTCTTACAGATAAGCGGCTCATCATCAGCGTTTTATAAAAACATTTCGTAGTAAAAAACGGAATTTCTGTAATAAAAATCTTAATACATATAATTAGACCACAAATTTGGTTCAAACTTTTAAGTGTTAAATTTAAAGTATTTTTGTTTAAATATTTCCTACCCAAAAAAAAAGGATGCTATGCACTAACTTAATACCAATTTTTCTTTGAAAATTGGTAGAAAATCATAAAATTTAGGTACATACATTGTATACATATACATACTTAATATATTTATTCAAAAATGGCCTCTTCCCCTTAACAAATAGGGGAATATCAGTCAAAATTATAGCAAAATCAGTCAGCATATCTAAAGTTCCTTGTAATTTAATGAAATTTGATTAACCATTATAGCATCCAATTAACACAAGATGCCCTCCATGTTTGTAGAGCTGCACTTGTATTTATAAGCCGAAATTTAAATTGAATTTATTTTTAATTTTGATCGTAAAATATGTGAGTTACAAAATTGTAATTTTCACTTTAATTAAATTTAGAGTGACTTCAAATTTGTGGAAACAAACTTGGGATTTTCTCATTTTTTTTAGATTTTAGCAGTTCCGTTTAGAATTATAAAAACTGATCCATAAAAGCCACAAAATGAATTTTAGCGGAAACTTTTGTACTTATGAGAATTATGCACATTTTTACAATATGGGGACTGTTGGGACTTAAGTCCAAGGCGGCAAATTTTCAAGAAGTAAATTAAATCAATAATATTAAAACTAAAAAAAACCCTGTCATGCTGAAATTAGTTTAGAGGACAATATAAGGCCGTATAGCTATTCTGCTATACGATTCGATCGAAAGTTCTAATTCACGTGAATGTTTCATTCAATTTGCCTTAAATTATTTTCAAAAATCTTCTGTTTTTTGAGTGAAAATCTTTACCAATATTTTTTAAATTCTCAAGAAAATCTTATCGTTTAAATTTTATTTTTATCGAAACTTACATAAACTAAATTTGGAACAGATAGCAGAATACAATCTTTCCCACTACCATTTAGAAGATTAAGGCTGATTGTCAGCAAAAATCTAATTTCTTTATTTTCGAATATTTACATATCACATTGAAAATACATAATAAACAAAATACTTATTCATACCTGTATCAAATGCAATAAGAGAACGTAATTTATATCCCATAAAACACATTAACGCAGTTCTTTGAGACAATGGAAGCTCATCTATAGCCTATAGATATGTCATTGGAATTGGAAATCTCATCGTAAAAATTTTGGAAATTGATTCACTCTTAAATCGATTTTCCTTTTTAAAAGTAAAATTAAACAAATAAAGGCTGATACTTTTTCTTCATTTTTTTTTTTTTTTAATCATCATTAAAATAATTATTCGGTTTTTTGGGGCACTTCTTTCCTTTTTTATTTTTATAAGGGCGACCGAACAAACATTTAGGGGCGGCAGAAAAAAATGTCTATAGGGTAGCAAATTATGTAAAATTGGCTCTAACTAAGCGAGCTACAAATTTTTAGTTTGAGCAAAAAAATAAGCATTTAATTAGCTACAAATTCAGAAATAAAAATTTTTTTACTACCCTGAAAATTATTTTCCAAAGTAAGAGACATGACAGGCTCCTCATTAATGTAATAAATTTTGTTCTTGAAAAGTGTACCATCAAGTCGATTTGCATTGACGATCTGGAACTTGTTGAATAAAGAAGCTTTTTCCATTTATCGGACCTCTGATCATTCTTGTATTAGATGAACTTTTTACGTTTCTAAGGAAAAGTGACTCCGATGACCAAGCTCAGAGGAGCAGATATACCAGAGAAGAGTATTACACTTTTGGTATTTTGTTCAAATTCGAGATTTAAAGGTTATCGAATCAATTTTGAACGGAACCTGCTGAGGTTACCAATTTTACTAAAGAACAAGGTGTTTGAAATAGCAGTTTTCTTCCTTTTTTTCAAAACGTTTGAATAATTTTTAAAAATTATCTTACAAAATTTAAGAAAATAATATAATTCTGCCTAGGATATAAAACAAGAAACATAGCCGTACATTTTTATAAAATCTGTCATTTCATTTAGAGAAATATAGGACTTAATTATGTGAAAACCTAAGTTCGCCGGGACGAAACGCCAATTTTTGTAGGACTTAAAAGCCGTTAAAAGTTATTTTCAATCAATAATTTAACAAAGTCCATTAAAATAGTGCTAAGTCTTCTACTTGGCTGATGTATTTCAATAGTATAGTGTATAAAATTTGTATTATTAAAAAAAACCTTCTTAATTATAAAAGCACACATTCGGGTACAATTTTAAGTATCATTTATATATCTAGGTATTAGAGGTAAAATATTTTGTAGATTTGTAGAGATATCAATCGACAAGATTTTATGAATGAAACTAAATAAAATTAAATATTATTGAATCCTAAATAAAGTTATACCCCTTCTAAGCAAAAATAGTTATTTATCCTTGTCAATAGATATACGTATGCCGTATAATCGACGAAAAAGAAATGGAAAAAATCCAATTTCCTTCCAATCAACAAACAGAGATCCATCTAATTGAAAAGAAGATTAGCCTATATATTTGATATCTTTGCCGAAATTACCTTATACTAATCCTTTTTCAACCCCAAGCTCTATAAGGTATCCATTAAATATGTCATTAGAAACATTTAAACAAACCATATCATTATATCAACCTGTCCTGTCTTGTCTTTCTCTAATAATCATATACCCGCATCATTCTAAACCATTTTTCTTTCTTCGTCCTATAGATATTGAAAAAAAAGAAAGGGAAAATATATATGTATGTATGTAACAGCAAGCAAAATGTCATTGCAAATTAACTCCACAAGGAAAAATGTCATCCCCAGGATGAGTATAAAAATCGAACACCATCATCACCCCATATCACATACAGCACAGCCAAACTGGATACCAACAACAATCTTCCACCGCTCTGTTCCACGCAAATTAGTTCCGGATATGGATTTTGGATAAAAAAGCGTTTCGATACGTGCTACACATAGCACCCTAAACCCCAGCCCTTCAAATTTTGCACAAAAAAAAAAAAACAAACAGTCTTCTTATCCATCAGTCATTTTAGCGTTTATACGCCTTTCTTTTTTTTTTGGTATATTCTTAGATAGATATGTACCTAGATGTATTCCCTTCCCGCTCTTCATATATCTTCTATAAGTAATCAAATAGTACCTACTTCAACACACCAACAACAACAACAAAAACAACAAAGCCAAAAGTAAATGACGTTAGCAAAAAAAGCGAATGTGAACTAGTGATAAGGCCACACCAACAACCAAAATAAAAAAAAGGGTTCCCAAAACCACCCTACATGTATAGATTTAGCACCCCACACCTTACCCGCCATATACCTATAGCTAACTTTCCACCCCCTAAACAACCCATAAAAAAAGCGCCATCGTTTAAAATGTTCGCATATCGCACGCATAACTCAAAACTTTACTTCGTTTTACATTCCCCTCCCCCCTTCCCCCACACTCCATCATCCTTCTATTCGGCACGATAAACACTTTTGGTCCTTAAACTAAATATACCGAGGAGAAATAGGACGAAAAGGCTGACGGTGAAAAAAAAAAAACGAAACCGCCGAAAAAGAAATATCAAATACACTTGGAGGGGCAAACTTTGAATTTGGTTCCCCTTTTCGTCATTCTTTTTTTATTCTTTTTCCAGTTTTCCCCTTTTGAAAAAAAAATCCATCCGTGTATTGGTGGGTAATATAATGGCAAAAAAAAGCGCAGGACTATAATTTCTCAATATGTATATGGAACAGTAACATTTTTTGTCAGCGAACCGAATAAAGCGGGGAGGAATGAATATGAAAACGGGAAAAAATCCACCCTCATCAAACCCCACTGGAAGGAACTCACTCGCAGTGTGGGTGAAAAACTATCCCCTTTTACGCGTTTTTGCCTCTTTATACTTACTTTAATGTCCTTGCTGCTGTTGCTGCTGATGCTACGTTTCAGAGCTTCTGTGTTGTGTGGTGGTGGTGTGAAGAGAGGTTGATGCGATTGCTCTCAATGTTATTGCGGTTGTATTGGAATATCCTTGTGAAAGTGCGGGCAGACGTCAGCTCCTTGTGTTCTATTCTTTAGCACCGTGGGGTGAGTGGGTGATGGTGTTGAAAAAGGACGAATTTCGTTTGGGAATGACTTTTGTCATGCTTTCAAGTGTTTTTCCATTTATTTTCTGGATTTTTTTTGTTTGTCTTCTTCGTACTTTTGCGTGTTTCTTGTTTGACGCCACTGAGTACGCGCACAAGAACAACGACAACGACGACAATGTCTCCTCGCCCTCATCATCCCGGCACGCGATATGACACATTTGTATTCTACCATCATGAGTAAACGCCACCATATTCGGGTGGCACTGCAAACGACATAGGACTAAGGACGACCGATTTTCCTTGTGGCAGTAGCATTTGATAGCTTGACTTGCAAGCTTTCGGTCCAAAAAATTTATCCATTTCTCGAATAAGGCCAAAAAAGTTCCGTTTTCTTTGGTTCATAATTCTGTTGCGAGTAAGAAAATCATCGAACTTTGCGAACGAGCGCATAATATCTATAGATATATTTATGTACATAAAGGACTTTAGGCAAATTCGGGTGTCTATTGAATTTTCGGTTTTGGTTTTTTCGTGAGTGATACGCAGTCGTGTATTATCCTTGGAGTCCCTTTCTTTTGGTTTTTTTCTTGTTTTTTTTTTTGGGAACAAAATTTATTGGCAAAGTAGAGAAATTCACAGGAATATCTTAGAGCGATTAAGGATACTCGTCATTCCTTAAGTTGACGCGTTACGGATTGGACAGAACTTTGTGATTTTTTATATTCGGTTGTGTTTCAATTTAAAAAAAAGGACTTTGACTTGCAAAAAACTTTCTTTTTGCAAAAGATGCAAAATATATTTTTCAGTGATTTTAGTGTTTTTTTTTTTAAATATTTTTTGAAATACAACAACTTTGTTCAGGTGAGTGATTTAAAAAATATCGTCCTTAAAAAAAGAAATTTACTTATCAACCGATTCGTTCTCTTCGTTAAGCGGGCTAATTGAACACTGAGCATGGACTCATTTCCACTTCGAACATTCCTTTTTTTTTAATTAGAATTCATTGGGATTCATCAACATCGTATAGTGTGTGCGTGAATATCTGTGTGTAAGAGCCGTGTCCTTGGCCGTGACATAGTATTTCCATGCCATTCATAAGAATTAACTCATTAACATATTAAAATTCGATTCTTCGAGGGTAAAGGGTAAAATCAAAATAATTTTTGTTCGTTTGGAAAAAAAAGCAGATGCTCAACGAGTTCTAGGATACAAATTTAATTTTTTTTTTGCGTTGGTATGTTAATGAGAATAACCCTATATGAGATATAAGTGAGTCCCTGTGATTTATGCAAATTAAAACTTAAAAAAAAAAAAAAATAGAAAAGGTGTGCAGTGTTGAACAATAGTTGTTACCCAAAGGTAGGTAGGTAGAAGGTTTTTTTTTTTTTCATCGCAGTAGAGCTATTGTGAAATTTATTTAAATTTTTTGCTTACCTTAGATATTTAACTTGGTAGGTAAATATTATACTCGTTCTAGAAGTAATTTGCATATTTAAGGATTAGGTATGCGATAGAAAAGGTTATTTTATACGTTTGCTCATCTGCTTTTAATGTTTGTATGATGTCATACCTATAGGTAATTTTTTTTTGTGTCTAATAAGGTTGACAGGATGCAACTTTACTAGAAAAGTTATTGAGGATTCGGTTTTTTTTTTTTTTTTTTTTGTTATTCAAATTAATTTCTGCAAGCATTTTGCAAATCCTGAGAATTAAGTGGCAATAAGTGTGTGTAGTTTGATATTATTCGCATGGTTCGTTGCGTGCAGTTTAAGAGCTTGTTAAGGATCTTGTTAAGAGCTTATTTGCCGTTTGTTTTTTTTTTGCAAAATTATAGGGTACCTAGTTATAACTTTTTACCCATTTAAATGGTGCGTTTGCGATTGGTGGAAAAATAGTAACGTCTTTTAAAAATGATTGTGCGAATAAATATCTACAAATAATGAAACAAAAAAATACAAAACAATACATTTTCTTCTTTTTTCATAAGAAAATAGTTAGTAGATAGTTAAAAAAAATAATTGCCTAGCTGGAAAATAAATATTCTCAACTTGGAATTATATCTTATAACAAATAACTTCATTAATATTTTTTTTTGAAATTTAAAATTAGAATTCCAAATAAAATTTATAAATTATCTTCTAAAAGATTTTATTTTTATTTTAATGTTTTAATAAGAAAATTTTAATTTTGAACTTGAATAAGGTTTTTGTTTTTGTATTGAAAAATATTTTATAGATGGATGTTTAAAATTTAAAAAAGAAGTAAATACATATATATATTTATTTTAATTAAGTAAAAATAAATCAAACAAAAATTTAAGTATCTTATTGAATATCTTAATATTTTTCACATTATCGAATTTTTAATTTGCGTTTAAAATTGATTGATTTATTTTTTTTAATTTAATATGGTTTAGATAAAAACCTTTATTTTCAACATATTATATATCTAAAGTATTTTCATTAAAAATAAGGATTTATTATTTTTTTAATTCATTTAATTATTGTAAATTCAAAAATTGTATATATTATTTCTATAGTCTAGAGTCTAGACTCAATTTCCTACTCTCATACAACACCGATTTTGACAAATGAGATCTCAAACGAAAATTACCTGCTGATTTGACGAATTATAATTTTATTTTAAAAACATTAATAATTAATTTGTTCAATATTTGCATTTGTGTGTTTTCGTGCGCCTTTAAGTTTTATGTAATTGCGAGAATTATCTCACGTTTAGGCTATTAAATATTTAAGCCTTTTTGTATCTTGATTAAATGAATTTTTATTGTTCTAGCACCGATAATTTTTAGTACTTCAATTCAAGTTTTTTAAGACTTATTTGAAAATATCTAAATACATATAAGAAAAAACAAACAAAAAGAAAATAAACGCAGTTATCTTTATTAATATTACCTACCTAAATCAGTGTGATAAAAAATAATTTATTTTTAATAGTTATGATATTTGAATATAATTATAAGCTTACATTAATAACTTGTTGATGGTTATACAAAATAAAAGTTGATTTAATTTTGTAATAATATAAAAACATTTTAAATAGCCTGTTATTACGATGTAGCTCAGCTTGGAACAAATAATTGAAACAAAATCCTTCCACCAATAATACATATTTTCTACAAAAAAATTCGAAATATATCTAAATTTCTATTCCAACTATTTTTTCCAAAGCAGTGTTGCCTCCGAAAAATTTCAAAAGGGGTCCCAAAAAGGGGCCCACGCCAGAAAAAGGGGCCTCAACAAAAACTATTCAAGCAAAAAAACAACTGCAGCAAAAACATTTAAACAATGTATTAATAGCATACAAAATAAAAACAAAGCAAATTCATTATAAAAAAATAAAAAAAAAATAATAATGTATTCTATATATTTAATTTAAAACATGCTGATATTTTATTTGTTTAAAATATTCTTTCCGTATTTATATATATAAGATTTTATTTGGTACCCGATTTCCCAAATCTTGGTTTATTTCTTATAAATTTAGTGCAGATATAATAGAATCGCAAGCCAGTCTATTTTGTAAGCTTATTTTTATAATAGTCAATTTTGAAGAAAAAAAAACTTTCGGCTGAGGTGCTGCTATGAGGCAAAGTAAAAATGTTTGCAACAAACATACATATGTACATTTTCAAACATATGTTCATTCAAACTATTTTAAGATTCGCCACTAACATACCAAAATTCTTCTTTATCATGGCATTAATTTCGTTCGTTTCTCGACGAAAATAAAACGGCAACGTTCAGTAAATTTTAGTTTTTCGTTCTTTTTCATTCTTTTTTGTTCAATAAAGAATAAAATCTTATTTAAACAGAAAAAGGGGCCATTTTGATCATTTTTGAAAAAGTGGGGGCCACGGGTCCCGAGTCTGAAAAAGGGGCCGTTTGGCCAAAAGGCAACACTGTTCCAAAGAGAAAAAAATATAGATATAAGATATGTTTTATCTATAGTTAACGTGACCAAAGAAATAGGAGGCAGTTTTTAATTTGTTTTTACCATAAATACGTTTTTTTGAAGCCTATAGAGAAAAGAATTCTTTATAATTTAAAGCTGTTGCATTTGTTTCTTTTAACTTAAGCTATATGATTAACCTTAATAATTTATTGCTATTATGCCGAAAAATATCTCGTCTTATTAATAATTAAATAATTTCATTTTTATGGTTTAAATTGTCATCAAAACTAATTCACGAAGATGAAAAAAATTATAAAATTACTTTTATTTATGTGGAGCGTTTGAAATGAATTCCAAAAATAACTAATTAAAAAATTAACTTGTTTTTCTATCGACTTGGTGTATTTAAAAATTTCAAAATACTATCATTAGAGCGTTAAAAAGATTCGATAGATAGATAGATATATTTTATTTTGCAAAACAATTTTAAATGTAATGTAACCGCACATTTTACAATTCAGAGATTTGACTATACCTACTTATCTCTAATCTGAAAAATGATCACAATATTATTAAGAACATAACTTTCAATTTTAATATTAAAAAAAAAGAAAAAGTGACTAGAATGCATACGAGTAGAAATCAGTAATTGTTAGTAAAATAAATTAACTTATACTTAAATAAAAAAATGATAACAAAAAAAGAATTAAAAAATAAATAAAGTAAGAAACAAATAAATATATAAATAAATACAAAAAATAAATAAATAATAAATAAATGAACAAATAAATAAATAAATAAATGATAAAAGGATTTGTTTTCTTGTTTTTATAATTGAAGTTGACTTGTAAATCGGTTTCACATATAGTGAGGTCAAATAATTCCCAAATTTATTCAAATTTTTATTTTTATCTTCTATGTATAGGTATGCTGGCTGTTAAAAGTTTATTTAATTTACTTTTTTAATTGTAGGAGTGATTTGCATAAGATACGACATATAGGGTGTGTAGATTGGCACCAGACACAAAAAAATCCGCAGTTATGTAGGGTGGGGCAAGAAAATATCTTTTCACATGGAAAGTGAAATTATAAAGCTCGAACTGTTTAAGGAAAATAAGTTAAAAATTTGGTTGTAGTTTTGAGAAATTTATATGTTTGTATGTACATATATTGCATATTGTTGCGAATTAATTGCGGTGGTTGTTATAGACTTATAGAATTTTCTATACTTTCTACAACCTTCTGTAATTACATGGTACAGAAAGTAGCTGTAGATTTCACAATTTAGTGTTTTATATTCTATTTATGTATATTTTACAAATTTGTATTTGTAAATTTTAAAATAAAAATTGTCAATTTTAAAAGGTAAAAGGTGACCATTTAATTGTTCAGTAAAAATAAAATCAAACTTGCAATTAATTGCGAATGTAAGTGTATTTGATGTTAAATTCACAAATTTTTAAGTAATTATTTGTAAAATTGACTGTTTAAAAAATTTGCAGCGAGGAATTTTTCGGGTGTATATATCTACTTTATGTTTGTTATCAATAACTATAAAAATGAGGTGAAGAGATTTCAAAATTCAAATAATATTTGTGAAACTAAGCCGAAATTTTCTAAATCACATTTGGCCTTTTTTTCACGTGATCTTGTTTCGTTCGGTCTCATTTGAAGTGAGAAAATATTTTCAAAATATTTTGAGAAATAAAAATAGATCAAAAGTTATAAATATTCGCTATGGAATTTTCCACTGCAGTTGAAATTATTTCCCCATGTAAAGTGAAGTTATTACTTTGCATTGCTTATGCTGAAGATCAATTTTCAACTAAAAAATTGCTTATAGAATTTTTAGTTCTTAAAAACTATTTATATACAATAATTAAAATTGCTATAGCCTCTAGCGGACTTGAGGTCAGTTATTTTTTGTGTGGGTACATTGTTACAGTGATGTATCAGGGTGTTTAAACTTTTCTTCATAGAAGTGGGTGCTTATAATTTTATCAATCAAAAATGTCACTTATATAAAAAAAAAATAATTTATTTAAAATACTTAAAACTATTAGTTTTTGCATATGTATTTAATTTTAAATTTATAGAGGAAAATTAAATAAAATAAAATAAAATAAAATAAAATAAAATAAAATAAAGTAAAATGAAATAAAATAAAATAAAATAAAATAAAATAAAATAAAATAAAGTAAAATGTGATAAAATAAAATAAAATAAAATGAAATAAAGTAAAATGAAACAAAATAAAATAAAATAAAATAAAATAAAATAAAATAAAATAAAATAAAATAAAATAAAATAAAATAAAATAAAATAAAATAAAATAAAATAATATAAAATAAAATAAACAAAATCAGTTCTTAAATATACATACACTTATACATATATTTTTAAATTTTTTTCCTCTAAATTTAGAGTTTGAAAATATTTTCTTAAAAAACTACATATACATATGTATATGTATACCTATAGACTGATTTAACAACTTAAAAAATGCTACACTGATGGATATTTCTTAATTTAATTTAAAATAATTTTGGAATTGAACCAATTTCGATGAAATATTTTATTTATATATGTACCAGTCTATTTAATGTTAATAACTGAATTTAATTTTTGGTTAATAATTGCACAGATATACATTAATAAATATAACCGAAAAATAAATTCAACGAAAAAATAAAATACATACATAAATACATTTCCCCCCGACTTATTAGTTAATCAGTTTTATTTTAAATAAGCACTTTTTTGACAATATATAATATGATTTTGATTTATATTTTGTGTTTATTATGATGAATGAGGTAAGACCTTAAGTATCGTAAGTATCTACATATATACCTACTATAATTTCAAATTCATTTTCCTTGAAGATTTTAAATTCAAAAATATACAAATTTCTTCTATTTATACCCACCTACGTTGTCCTTGACTATATCAAAACATTTGTTTAGATGATAAAAATAACTTTTAATCTGAGACAAATAGGACTATGTTTACCTATATTAAATTGTCCTAAATGTCTTAACAAATCACTCACAAATAAAAAAAGAAAAAAGAAAAAGCAGCCAAAAATATACAATATCCCCATCTTATATTACATATAAAAGAGCAGGTATACACTCTGTTTTAAAGTTAAAACGTAGATATACTTATACCTATGTATGCAATATAAACATTATGTGCATGGCATTTAGATTGTAAGGTAGGTAGGTACCTATAGTTTAATGTGCTTCTTCTTCTACCTTCAAAGTCAGTCAGAACCTCAAAAGCAATATTAGCAAATGGTTAGGTTATACCTATATATAGAATATAATGTAGGTACACCAAAGAATAGGTAAACCTTTTCGAATAATCCAAAAAGCCAATCCCAGAGTCCTTGTTTCTTCAAAAAAAAAAAACACGAAAAAAAAAAAAACAGAGAAAATCAAATTCAAAATGTCTGTGCATGGTTCAAAAATCGCCTCATACCAACTTTCTTTTATATCCTTGTGTGAAGGATATCAAAAGGAGTAAATCTAAAATCCAGTTAGGTATAGGTATACATACAAATAATTCACTGGAATGAGGAATGTTGGTATAATATGAATCCCTACAACCATCAGAAGAGTCCTGGTACTTCAAAAATCGAAAATAACACACACTCAATCAATTCCCAGGAATAGTTGAATATTGCAAAGAAAATCCTTTAACCTGGAAAATTTGTGTCGCAGAAATTGCCATATACAAGAGTGAAGAGCACGTATATGTATATGTATGTTTATATAGTAGAGGATGGTGTCCTGAATCCTGACTTCTGCTACAAAGGACTCTTCATCTAAATCATATATAGGTACCTAAAGATGTATGCATGTATGTACATTTTTTGTACAATAAATCGAAGGATATGTGTACATATCTACATGATTTTTATTTTCTTTCATTTTTGCAAATCAAATAAACGGGATATAAGAATATATTCGTATAGTATAGATATGTAGGGGTGGGTTCTGTGGTGCGTGGTGGTGCACGATTGACATTTGTATTAGTTCAAGCGCCATCATTATTGACGAAAAACGAGATATTGAAAAGTATAGGTATTATATTTGGCTATGTACCACGGTACCACACACAATCACATGGGTCGGTGGTTTCTGAAAGGGTTTATATCCAGGAAAATGGATTCCTTCGTTTCGAAAAAAAAAATCAAAAAGAAAAGAATATTTGCATGTGGAGCAGTGATCATCTCCAAAGATATACCCAAATAGCAAAGGAATGAAAACACATGTACAAGGATCTTAAAAAACATACATTACACACATGCAAAGTTAGTTATTGCAGCTTATGCAAATCACATAGAACCCCAGAATAGGTATGATTAATTTGTCCGTTGCGTGACGCTCTCTGTACCTCTGTACCTATGCATGCAGATATAGTTATAACCGGATAGAATTTCACCCCTCTGCGATCCTAGCTTGATCTAGACCCTCGTGCTGGTTATATCTTCCTATTTTGCTGATGTTATTGCAAAACTGTTTTTTTTTGCGCGCAACGTATATGCAAATTAACTAACAGTTTTGGCATTTTTTGCTTCTGGCTTCAAGATTGAGCTCGTTACCGAGTATAGATTTTAGCTTATCCCCTTTTGGCAGGATACAAAAGTCATTTTCGTTCGTTCGTTTATTTTTTTTTTTTACATCCTTGCAAACACAAAGAAACGTTGAAATCTAAGCGAGAGGGAGAGAGAAAAACTGGATAAATTTAAATGACAATGCTGTCAAATTCTCGTCCTTTACAAGAGGAGGGTTAAATATAGAAAAAAAAAGTAAGAAAAAATAAAATAAATTCTGCGAAACTCTTTAAGTATAGATATAATAAAAAATAATATAAAATCCTTTTGCATTTTTTATGAGAAATTTATTTCAAATTTTCTATATCTAAATACAAAATATTCACATGGAAAATCCTTTTTGCTATATAAGTGAAACTTAAGAGGAGGATATATTTTGAATTCAGTACAGCAGAAGAAACAAATGACGAAATAAATCTTTGAATATAATTTTTTTTTGCCATGGAATTGGCCTTTTTTTCTGCTGGTTGATATGGTAGAGTAGTGTAGTTTTCTGCGGGTATATACATATATATTCGCGTACATACATCCTTACCTAGAATTTTGTGATTGTAAGCAATCACATTGTTCTTTTCTTTTCTTTCTTTCTTTTATTTTGTGCGGGTAGAAAAGCATGGTCTTAGTTTCGGGTCGTTGGGTTATCGCGCGTGCACTTGACACCAAACCAATATGCAGTAAATCTGCCAAAAAATGTCTGTACTCGAGGTTGAATAGGAAAAATAAATGTTTTCGAAATGCTTGAAGAGAAAAATTGAAAAAATTTGAATTGAAGAGGGGACTTTTATGGCAAATGGAAAAAGAGATTTTATTTACTGTTTATATAGAAATATAAAGATTTTCTAAGATGACAGTTGTAATAATAATTATGGAATCTGTTTTTTTTATTTAATACAACTTATATAACATTTGGAAGCAGGCAAAGTGTGGTAAAAAAAAAAAAATCTTTAAGTTATGTTTAATCTAAATTTTTTTGCAGCCTTACCGCCATATTATTCACTCGATACATTTAAGTTTTACCAGAAAATTCTAGAACTTTCACATTTCGAGGTTTAACTGTTATACATAAATTTTCTCCATAAGTACCTATATACCTTAATTTTTTCATTTTAATATTTGTTATTATTCCTTAGTAAGTATGTCGTGGATTATTGACGATTTTTGAAAAGGAAAATATTTAGTGGATAATTTGTCTATAACTGTGGAGTACTTTTCCCTATGAGAATTTTTTCTTGTTGAATTGAATATTTTTTGGGGAATTTAATCTGAATTATATTTGGTTTATAACGTATTTTTGTCCAAAGGTTCCCCTTATAAATGAGCTAGAACGAAAATTTCAACTTCTCGTTCATGTTAAGGAAAATATTCAAAATATTCTGTACGAAATTTGAAGAAAGTTTCTTTATCCGTTAAAGGAGTATGTATAGTCTAGGTTATACAAGCCCACAGAAAAGTACTAAGAGCCTTGATTATAAACTAGACATTTTGTTTAAACAAAATCAATATCACGCAGAAAAATCATCAGTAAAAAACAAAGTTAAACTCGTTTAAGTTAAATAATAAACATAGTTAATATAACGACCTGCAACTTCACCAGGTTAAATTAAACAAGTCAACTCGATAAAAAAAAAATATTAAAATCTACACACGGATTCGATTAAAGTGTATTAAATTCGATTAAACTACTTCTGGATTAGTTTTTTGGTTGCAATAACCAAATATGCAAATTAATGAAACATATTAAATCGCTCATATATGTAACCAATCTTCTCAGAGATATGTAAAATTAACTAAATATAATTATTTGATTGAAGCAATTGCTACTCGTTTAACATAAATGTTCAAAATTGCGAATCCTTATGAAGTTTCTTCATTAATATAACCTTTTAAAGTTTTTATTTTAAACAATTTATTTTAATCGAGTCGACTGCATTAGAATTATCATAGTGAACTATGTAAATTTAACCCTTAAATACGTAATATTTAACACATTTTTTGTTAACCCACCGAAAATCTCTCTCGGTCAAAATTTATTTCTCTGCTACATTCTCTATGAATTAAAAAAATAAATTGGGTTATTCTAGGAAATGGGTATAACCTTGACGTTTAAAGGCTACATAAATCATTAAAATTTAGGTAGGTATACTTATTTAGACTGTTCAATAAATGCTGTAACATTTAGGTTTTTTACTTGAATGCCTATAGGTAACTTACCAACATCAAGTTGATATATCTACCGATAACGTTCAGTTTTTTTTTGTCGTGGATAAATACACCTTATGATAATGCTTTTTCAATTGTAAAATAGTCTCAAATATATTACCCAGAAAATTTTAAATAAACTTCAATATTTGTACATAAATAAAAAATATAAAAATCTATTACCTACTCGTTGCACTATCAACACCACCCTTATATAATATTTCACGCAATCATTTTCCGAAATAAAAAAGAAAATAATTTATTCGAAATAAAATTCCATTTATTCTCGCATTATGTTATAGTGCTTTCAAAATATTACTCTTTTATCCTTCTGACAACAATTCTCCAAAGATCATCTCTCATTCCCTCATGTCATATGATGATGTTGTCATCCACCGCATATCCTACAAACATCTCTGCATATAATCTTCATCGAAGCTGACAGCAAAAACATTATGTAGTTAGGTACAAACAACAACAACAAAAATAAAATCAGAATATCGAGGATATACATTTTTTCTCAATTTTATTTTTTTTTGCTGTTGTTTACCAATGAATAAAATAAAATACAGTAGATACAAAAAAAATAATAATAATAAAAAAAAAATAACTGAACAACATGGGAAAACGAAATGCCTGTCATTTCACTGTTGCGAATTATCCTAATGCTGTTTCCAATGTCTACTATCTCTCTGTATATTTTTTATACAAATCTACTTGAAATGTAAAAAAAAAGAATGGAAAAAAAAAAGAGAAACATAAACGAATTTGATTGAAAACCTTTTTGAAGAAGGATGTCCTTTCGTTTCTTATAAAAGCACATATATATATATTTATATAAATGTATCTTTATATGTAGGTACATATCTAAAAAAAAATAAATAAATAAATAAACAAATACATTGAGCTTTTATCGTAATAACATTTTGTACTTTGGGAATTGAAAATATATACTCGCCGTATATCCTCTTACATATATAGAAACATCATATCCTTTTAGAGCAAAAGAAGAACTGTGAAGCAGCAATGACATCAGCGTGCCAGAATATTGGATTTGACATTAGCATAATTTACTTCGATACGTGTCAATTTGCCCCTGCTTAATACATATATATATACGATGATGATGAAGATGCTATTCTTTCACTCAAACTTTCTTTCTTAGAAGACACATCATTGATGATGTGGATATGAGTTTCACGAGTGTATATGTGTGTGCCTCTATATTTTACAAATGACAAATCCATCGAATTGTTTAAATTTAAATTGACAACGAAGTACCACATCAAAAAGGACCATCAAATTGATATCCGTAACGTGAATAAGATCTCAAGTGTCCTTTTGAAAGTTTTTTTTTTTGTTCCTTCTTAAAAAAAAAAAGAAAACGAGAGCCCCACCCATAAATACACATGCTCTTTACCATCAACATGTACATATATATAGAGAAGTATATCGTTAAATTATGCCATTTTATCGCACGGAAGAAAGATTCAATTCAATTCTTACATATTTTTTTTCTCTTCTGTCGAGATGAAATAGGTACTATAAAAATGTATCCTTTTCAACATAAAAGCACAACAACAACAAAAAAATAAAACCAAATCTCAAGTACGATAAGTATACAGAATCTCGAAATGGTGCACCATTAAAAGAAAGCCAACTATAGAATGTGAAGGGCTTTCCTTTTTCTCTTCTTATTTTGGTACCTATACCTATACTTCCTACAAGAAGCCATAACCTGGGTTAGCATCGTGCAGAGGTGTACCCACTTATTCGTATACATATATATGTATGTACATATATATGAAAAAACGATGTGTCGAATTATCGTGAAATGGTTTTGATATCTCGCATCCGTAATTTTCTTGAGCCATCATCCAGGATAAAAGATACGTATACTTTGTTTATGTGAGTGTTTTTTTAAATGCGTCAAAAATCATCACAGAGTGTAATGATGATGATGACACTTTGTGTCGACATTATATCAGCTAACCTGCTATCATTTTTTTTTGGATACCGAGTCGGGTATGAGAGATATTATTATACATCCAATGCATGTATACCTACTCAAAAAAAAAAGGATACTGTTCTTGTGTCGTATAGAATTTCAATGAGCTCAATGAATATTGGTAAATGTGTTGTGTTTATCCTAAATTGGTTTGAAAATTTTAATGTCTTTTTCAGACAAACTCAAGGATCTCAAGGAAAGTGATAGTTATTTATTGAAAAAAAAATTTAATTGAAGTCAATTGCATAACATTCTCACACAAATTTAAAGTTTTGTAGTTAAGTTCTTCGACACTTTATTTTGTGTATTTTTAAACTAGAACTGTACACAGAGGGGAAAAGTGCACCTTAAAATCAATATAGTTAACATTTTTAAATTTAAATTGTGCAAATCTAAAGTGTTGCATGAAAAAAAATTTGCGAACTTTAAAAGGAAATGCTTTCTTTTTAAAACGTTTAGCTTTGAAATTAAGAGAAATTGCTTGTGTTTTTAACCACAACAATTTTAAATATACATAATAAGAAAACATTTAATTTTATATTTTGAAGATTAAAAATTGAAAAGATATCATTTAACTTAAAAAATACAAATACAAAAGTCAAATTGAATTAAAAATTCCAACAATCAATATTAAAGTGGTTACTTTCATTTATTAATGAGTTTAGATTCAATTTTAATGTCTTTTAATACAGAAACTTTGAAAAGAAAAATTAACAGCGTGATTTTAAAGTGAACGATTTGATTTAGAGAAGGAACATTTTGAATCTCTGAACATTGTTTATATGTTATTTATGAACTAATACAACGTGCACAAACAAAAATGGAAGAAAATAAAAAAAATCAATAAAATAAAAAAAAAACAAGTATACGCCCGAGTGTACTACACGGTTTTATCGTTTAAAAGAACGGCATATTATGTATTGACGATATAATTTTAGGCTTTCCAATATTAAATATGTATGCAAGTAAAATCTACAAATTGTGGTTCAATGAAGCTAGAATGACCACTATTTGTACGCATATACATAATATGTAATATGAAATTTTATCAAAATATTTTTTTTTATAATAAAAATATACATACAGGTTCTCTTACATAAAATGTGACAAAATGATAGAGCGTGATAAGAAAAAAGTCGTATGGGAGGCCGGGGTGTCTATTTCCCTCAATTTAGGCAGAAGGTGCAATTTTAATAAAATTAATCCAGCTGTAATCTTATCTTTTTGGATATAGTTCACACTATAGATATTTGACAAGAATTCTATGTAAGATAAACTAAACTTAACAAAATTTCCGTATTGACAAAGGCCCTCACCAATCAACTGTACATTGTACAAGTGAGATCGCCGGGACGAAACGCCAATTTTTGTAGATATGTATTAAGTAAAATTTTGCCTTTCAGCTTATGAAGACACAGATTGATTTTAAAAGTGTATCATTTTTAATTTTAAAGTTCATAATTTAAAACGTGTTTTAAAAGTTTTTCCTTTAAAAACACTTTAAAATTTACTTTGAATGCTTTGAAATGACTTTTAAAAATGTCATTTTCAAATCCAAAGTGTTCCCTTTTAGTCTTAATTCAAACTCTGTCATTTTAAACGCGAGTCATTAAATTTTAAGTCTTTATACTTTGTATAAACTGTATACTTTAAATTTACAAGTAAAATTTTCTTTGCAAGATTGAGAAACTTTAAATTTAAAGGTTTCATTTTTAAATTCAAAGTGATAAGCGTTGAAGTTAAAAAACATTAATTGTAACTTTCAAATTGAATATGTTTCATTACGGTTGTCTTTCATACATGCTAACTATTAATTTTAAAGATGTTTGTTCAGGAGTTTAAAGTGTTTTTTTTTCTCTTTATATGAGTTTCAATAAAAAGATAGTCAAATTATGTTTAAAAAAAACCCTTGGTAAATCCCGAAAATGATGTGATCCCGTGATGATGAAATTATTTTATCTTTAGAAAAATACTGATAACGCTAGTTCATCAAGACCTTGACTTAGAAAAATTAAAATAAAGCTCATTTAAGGTTTAAATAGTTTTGTTTTGACGTCTTAAGAAAAGTTCCCTAAAATTGAATTTTATCAGGTGAAAAGGACGAAATTCAGTTTGTTTCTAAAGATCTCGAAAACTATATCAAGCAAAATTTATATCTTATTCAATTCTATACAAAAATTTTGTGGAAACTTTTTCGACGTTCTTATTCACACTTAATATTTTACCCAGCAACAGTGTGAATAATAGTATCTACATAACTACTAATTTTTTTAAAGGTTTTTCTTTTGAGAACAGTCAGTTTTTTCACATTTTTATGTTTTTATATTTAACAATTTTAATTTAGCCACATGTTAAACCAAAATTTTATACAAACTCCAAGAAATGGATTTCTTTTTATTTTATCTTTATTAAAAAAAAATTATTTTCAATTTTTGTTTAAATGCAATATTGTTTAAACTATTAAGATGCACTCGATTGCAAAATTATATCAAAATTGGTAAAAAATATTTCAAGTTCTTGAAAATATTTATGTTATAGGTAGTTCGATGTTACAATTATTTTTCTCATTTTTATCAAATCAAAATTCTAAGAAAGTTAGTTACATTGGTAAGTATACCTAGATTTATTTTTTTTGCATTAAATAAATATAAATTTCCTCCATTCTGATCACTTATATAACCTTGTCGGTCAAAATTCAACAAGTTCTTAAAACTCATACGATTTCCCCAAAAAACAATTAAACAATCTAAACTCATAACATAAATAAATCTAATTCACCGTAAAAACAGACCCAAAAAAAAAAACAAAACTCTCACTTTCCACGTTCAGCTTACAAAATTAAAATAATCTCAAGTTCCTGACCTAGATAAAAATAAACAAAAAAAAAAATAAGTAAAAAAAAAAAATGATGGCAATGAAAATAAAATAAACAAAGAGAAAACCTATAAAAGGAAATAAAATGAAAAATTAAAATCCTGCCATTACACCATCTAGATTGTAGAGAATATAAACGAGGGAGAAATTAGTCTCTGTGTGCACACAAAAGTAGGACACACCAAAGCCGGGGAGTCAGAGCATATATACACCGAAACTCTGAATTCTATGTGCGACGGCGGCGGTGTCAGTGGCGGTATAGCTATAGTAAGATACTCTGGTATCCTGCAACAGAAGTAGCAGCAGCACCAGCAGCAGCAAAAGCAGCAGTAGCAGACGAAAGACTCTTCTCTTCTACAAGGACAAAGTTTTGTGCCGGCTCGACCTATTCTTTTATTTTTTGTTTTTAATTTCATTTTCATTCCAACATTCCTCAGACACACCCACAAATGCAAATTAGATATTCATTATCCTCTTTTTTTTCTACTCAATCTCCTCTTCTCCTTCTCCATTTCTTACTCTGAGGAGTGTCGTCTGTTTGGGGATATATATGGGGGTGTCAGACATGAAACAAAATGATTAAAAAATAAAATGAAGTAAAACGGAAGACGACGACGAAACTTCCGGTAGACAAATTCCGGTGAATGAACGTGTATAGTCTTCATCATTGTCCTTGTGAATGAGCTGAAATATATGTATGGGTGTGTATAAGTGTGTGTGTATAGGTCGTCGGAGTGGGGTGATTACATTTGTCTCATTTGGAATTTTCTCATTAGTGTTGTGCATAGAGAAAGCTTTCACCATTATGCAACAACCATTGATGAGCGAAATGCTTATGGGGGTGGGAAAAGCTTTCATTCTGAACTTATTTATTATTGTTTATTTGTGTTGAACGTGGTAGGTGTATAGTGTTTTTTTTTTTCTTGAAAATTGCGTATCTACCTACATACCTACCTAGGTACCTTGATCACTACTTGTTGCTGTTTGAAAAATTTACTTCCATCACCTAGTACCACCACCCACCCAACATCACCATCGGCAATTATTCTACTTCATTTTATTTCCCCTTTTTTTTGCTAATGAAAATGATTCATCCTCCCCTTTCGAAGGGGATTATATATACATACCTTCATTGGCGTAGTATTTTGCTTTAAAGAAGAGGTTGATTTTAATGGCGTCAAGATGAAAATAAAGATGAAGACAAGATGCAGTAATCATCGTCTCTGTTTTGTTTTTGTGTACCGTTCTCACAATTTTAACTAATAAGCTCGCTCTCTAAAAATGGTATGAGTATTATATGAGGCTCTTTTTCTTCGTCAATGCTTGATGAAGGTTCTTCTCTTTTTTAATGTTTTTGTTCTTTCAAGGAAGAGGGGGTTGATTTTTGTTTTGATTTTTTTTTGTAATTGTATTCGTGGCGCTTGAACTAATTTTTGTTCTTTTTCCTTTTGGGCGATTTTTCGTTCATTTCTCTTTCATATCCTTCCTACATATTCTTCTTCAACAAAAATGTCTCTCTTTTCATTTGGGTTCTTAAGTAATGGTATACTGTGTATAGGTACTTATATATGTATATTTTATGATTATTCATATACATACCTAAAAATAATTAGAAGTATAGCAATGAAGAGCAGCTGATGTTGTCTACCGAATCGTCTAGCAATGTTTTTTTTTTGGTACAACAAGGATTCCCCCAATAGATGTAGATGATGATTATAATGTTGATTAGGTCTTTGGTTGTTTTTTGTTCGGGTATACGTTATACATACCTATAGCAATATGACCTTGTCCAACTTTCTATATTGCTTTCCTGTCAGTATTTAATTAGATATGATGTTCATCAAAGTAATGAAATTCTTGAACTTGGAAAAGTTTCGTAAGAGTTTAGGTAGGACTAACGAGATGACTTTATAAAATGTAAATATGGAATGCAGTTAGGTTTATATAAATGTAGAATTGTCAAACTGTAAGCTTAGTTTGAAAAATATAAGTCTGGTAGAAGGTACACGTACTAATACATATCATAATATGAATTATGTAAAATAAAAATTGCGATGTAATTAATTTTACTGGAAAAAATAATCAACATTTTTGTGTAAATTATTTATGTTGGTACAGTAGATGGCGGATATAAGAAAGTCAAAAAATCCAAAGAATTCATTTCTTATATCCATGTTTTCCTATAAAAAAATTCATAGTTTTTACTCTCAATTCTGTGATTTTTTTTTTTAATTTTCGACAAAGTTCCGCAATGTAAAATTCAATGCAAATTCAAATGCAATTCAGAATAAGTTTTTCTTATAATCTTTTTTCTTATATGAGATAAATTTTAAACATAATTTCCATCTTAATGGGAATGTGCAGTGAATTTCTCTCTTATAAGAGTGTTTTTTGCTGTGTCTAAGCGACAGATTTTCAAATTTTGTGAAATTTTCAGATTAGTCAGATTTAATAAATCAATTCAATTAAAATGGATTTTTGTTTGTTTGTACGCGCATAACTAGACTGCAGATCATTCGATTTGCATGGGAGTTTGTTTGTTGGGTTCGTGTTGAAACAGGTAAATACATTACGGGGCCAAAAGTTGGAAATTTCGATCGGAAAAGTCGGGAAAATTGATAAAACCCAAAATTGCATACTTTCAGGGATGCGTGTGCGGTGGCGATATTTGAAAATTCAATTTTGTATGGGAAGAAAAAAATATTGATTCTAAGGAATGACAAACACTATACGGAATGGACAATCCCTCACGAAAATGGGATCGCCAAAAGATGGAGTTGCATCTCTCTCAGAATTCTACATTTGTACATACAAATTATTGGACCATGTCAAAAAATTCTTTGTAAAGGAAAAAAAATCAAAAAAATAAATATATACATTTTGTGGTGGTTCAGCTTTTGGAAGAACCAGGGCCTTGGGTTTTATAACTCTCAATCATTCCTGAAAGCTTGGTATCTGCAGGAAAGGACACGACAAGAGATATACTCTTGCCTCTTGGATAATTTGTCATTGAGAATATCATGCCGATTATGGAACTTCCGAGGGAATTCCATGATTTAAATAAAAAGAAATAAACTTTCCGCAAGTAAAATGTTGCGAATTTAATTATTAGCATTATTGCTCGCATATATTTTGATGTAGATATAAAATTTAAAGGATTTTTTTTTTGTTTGTAAAAATCGGTTATGCCACTATTGCATTCAATATTTCAGATGTGAATCTTTCAGTGAGATCTTTAAAAGATGAGGAATTTCTCAACAGAGCTGCATGATTTAAAGCTATGTATGTTATACATATATATCATAAAACTTAAAGACCGAAACTATCTACATAATGAACAAAGATAAAGGGCAAATTTAGTCTTATAGTAAAGGGACATAAAACTTCAAAAGTTTAAAGGCAAAGGACATAAAGTTAGATGAAGACATAAGAGTATAAAATGGAGTAAGACACATGAATGGAATAAAATCAGGGAGGCATTCTTGAAAAGAACACTTAATTTTTTTGTAAAATGAAATAAAATGGTCAAAGTGGCGGTCTTTTATATTAAGATTCTATTACATATATGCATAAGAATCCCTTTTTTCCTATATATGAAGCCTTTTCTATTATTTGCAAAGGAATATAAAATCAATTATTAGAAATTAAGATAAACATACATGATGCCCTTTTTGATCTCTTTGTATGTATTGTTCATATAAGGGTTTTTACCCTTCATGGGATTTTATCTTTATAAATACATATTAAGAAACTTTTAAATAATAGATAAAAGAATCCTCTCCAATAAAAGGTTTGGTCAATGGTTTTCTTCAATGAAAATAATTTTTTTACCCAACCATTTCCTTATTGGCCTCATAAGGTTAAGGTTTTATTGATATGAGAAGGAAAAGGATACAAATCACTATTTTGAATACCAATTCAAACATATTATTGACAGTGGCCCCTTTTATTAGATAAAAAGAAATAATATATGCACATTAAAGGTGTAATGAAATTCTTAGACAAAAATTATTTAGATTGATGAAATTTCTCAAAAGCGAGTTCATCCGGTTAATATAAGCAAATAAGTTATCAGGATAATGAAGATTTAAAAGATTCCATACAAATGTTAAGGGTGGATGAGTGTCTTTGAGGTTACAATAAAGTATAAAAAATCTTGTGGAATCTTCCATTTTAAGTTTGGAAAATTTTATCAAAGCATATCATCAACAACTTGGTTCAGAAAATTAATTGTTTCACATGAAAAAAAATTATTTTCGCTTGAAATTCTCAAAGTTATCTATTGGAACGATCATATATCTTTAAATTTCAAGTCGCTCTGAAGCAAAACAAAAACTCCTTTTTTCATAAAAAGTGTATTGCACAACCATGTCCAAGATATCAATTTGGAACTTTGCGTGGTGAAAAAGTCAAACATGACATGTTGAGGTTTTAAAACTTCTGGTACAACAAAACTCAACGCCAACAGAATTAAGTAAGCTATACAGGAAAATGGTATTCTCGAAAACCGATAGGATTTTGAACAATTCCTAAGCTCATTCACCGTGACTGATTAGGAAACCTGTGATTCAATCGGTTCTATCTCGAGATTCACAATACATATCCTCTTATCCTTTTTTTGGGAATCTGATTCCAGCTGAAAAATTAAAATTTAAGAATTATAATGAACGAATTTTGTAAGATCGAAATTGTTGCCCAAATCTAAGCTGAGTCTTCGGAAATATAAATTGGGTAAGTTTTACAAAAAATTGTTCTCTAAAATGTACCTCAGTCCTTATCGAACAAATATCAGTAAAATTTCTTAAATTATAATTATTTTTTTTTCTGTATATTCTCCTTATAGCTTTATCTCTTACACAAATATTTTATAAATCAGTCTTTCGAAGTTTATGAGAAGTCACAACTGATTTTAATTGATTCACAAGATCCTCCGCCAGTGCATGAAATCCCGCATAGTCGGAAGGTGCCATCAACTGTCGTGAATAAGATAGAATCTGCTTAAATATACAAGTTCCAATAACTAATTGATACTTAATCCGAAGCTACATATCTTAAAGATAAACGTATAAAAAAAACCTTGTTTGAACCACCAAAAAAAAGAGTCAGTCTTAATCAAAAATCAACATCTTTGGAAATACGTCTCATTACAACCATAAAATTGAGCCACTATTTACGAGAGCGTCAAGTGGTCAGACTAAAAGGATACACAAAAAAAGAAAAAAAAAATGCCAAAAAACACCTGCCGAAAAACGGCAACTTTGTCTCTCTTCGAGTAATTTTCCAAGTTTATATCGCAATACTTAACTACTTTATAGCTGGACATTACTTTACGATCTTCGTATATATGTATAAGTCCTCTGACATGTTAACAGCAATTTTATCACACATTTCGACGTCACGTAGTGATTTGTGTTGATGCTGATTTACCCATAAAATCAACAGAAAAAAAATCCAATCGAAGACGACGACGACGACGACGGTGAATTTGTACCAACATATCTGTATCTCCAAGCTTGGCTCTTATACATATATGACTAGGTACCTTATGCCTGGGAGGGACATTTGATTTTATACTATACACATACCCATACGTTTGTGTATATTCCTACACGTTTTTGGCTTTAAGCCACCCATATAGTAGACAAAAAATTTGTATCTTTCAATTATGTAGGTACATGGCATTCCGCGAGGCAAAATAGTTTTTATTGTCTGCTACATGCTGCTATAGGTACCTACAGTGCTGGAGCAACTTCATGTTATCTGGGAGCTTGCCCCGTTTGCCTTTTTGCAGATCGAAGCTCTCTCGCATGTCACGTTGAACGTTGTCGTTTTGTTGTTGTCCAAAATGCTTGTCGCTCCCCGCATACCTATACCTGTCGAGACATAAATACAAAATACCAAAAAGAAAATCCCACCGAAAAAAAAAAAAAAAAAATGCAAAGTGCACCAGGTTCCCAGGAAGTGAATACCCTTGCTCCAAGGACATTTTGAAGAATTCATGTAATATAGCATTGGTATGGTAGATATGTATGTTATGGTGTAACATTGTTTTGTTGTTGTTGTTTCTGTTGGTATAGAACAATTTTGCACAAACGTAGACACATCTCTGAATATCAAAAGCATTATATATGTATATTGAAAAATTATAAAAAATTTCATTTGAGTTATTGTTAGGCTGATCGAATCTGACGGATTCTTTGAATCCGTGAGATTAATTTCCATGCAATCAATCATCGTAGTGTATATAGCTGACAAACCTTTGCAAGTAAAACGTAGTCTTCGTCGTCGTCGTCATCATCATCGTAGTCGTAGTTGTATAGTCGCGTCTCGTGTCCAATTCAGATCGGATGGAGTGCGCGGTAGGAGTTTCCGTTTGGATTTATTATTGTGGAATCGAAATTGAACGACGAATGTTGGATTTTTCGTTTTATAGTTGGTTGTTGGGTGTTTTTTTTCCTTTTTTTTTTTGTTGCAATAAATTGGAATGCTGTCGCATTTCCTTAAAGTAGTTATGTATATCTCTACGGAGGAGGGAATATATAGTTAAGAAGAGTATAGATATAGGTGTAATTTTATATATAAAGCAGCATGGCAAGCAATATGGGAAGCTGAAGCCGTGACAAGTTAAACGAGCTACTGGGTTATATGTGTATATCGATTTATCTGATTGCTTTAAATGTCAATTGGCTATGAGGATTTGATAAATGTAGGTATAAGGAGGCTTTATGGGAAACTATGTGAGGAAATCTATTTATTAAATACAAAAAGTAGAAGAATTTATATAGTGACTTGTCTAACTATAACATGGGGTCTTAAATAATTGGGTCATGATATGGATTCGATTAACCATGTTGAGGTCTTAATAAAATTCAAATATGGTCATAGATACGTTATATACACCTATACTATAGGTACATACATATACGACATCATGTGATGGTTAGATTTTGTGTATTTTTTTTTATTTGTTTGAAGAAACCAACATACCCTAAAATAATTTTTCTATAATTATCATCGCCAAAACTTAAGATCTCTAAAATCAAAACCCTTTAGAAAAACTCAGTTGTGCTATAAATTGAAAAATTTGCTGGCGTTTATCGTCACAGAAAATTGATAACGAAAATAATAGTTGGGAATATTTTGATTAGGAATCAATAAATCAACCCAAAAAGCACTAAACATTAAATAAAATCTGAACACTACTTAAGAAAAATAATTTTTAACCGAAAGTTTCTCGGTAGGTTAAAACAAATTCAAATTTTATTTTCAAAATTTTGAGTTTAAAAATCATTTATCCACAAACTAAGCACTTAAATAAATTAATTAAAAAAAAAAATAAAGAATAATTACTAGACTTAAAAAAAAAGCTATAACATGAAATTGTAAGTGTTGTCGTTGTGTTTTTATATTTATTTCTTATTTTCGATATTTTATTTTTTTAATTTTTCCCTAAAGAGGTGGACAAATAGAATGGGCCAATATCTTAAAATTATGTTCATATATTGTAGATACTATAACAATAAAAAAAATTGATGATAACAAAATGCACAATTTTTGAATAAAGATGTCTTACTATATATGTAGATACATATGTATGTCCCTTCCTATTGGTTCTTTTCTAAAACGGTTATTTTTATGAGAAAAAGTATATTCATATTTTTTGTAAAACATTTTCTAAGCTACAAATTAATTTTTTAATTTTTTCTGTACAACTTATCATTTTGGAGTTAATCCTGAAAAACCATTTTAGGGGACCTTCAATCCCCCCTAAAATTTTTAAGGGGCGTTCAAGTCGATGGGGACTTTTGACAGTTTCTTAAAAACACCATGAGGAGGCTATGTAGATTGTAGGTATACCAAAATCCTGCTTTTCGGTGATTGTTCCCTAATTGGGCTGGTTTTATGGCTTTACTCTATGAACTAAACAGACCTACGGAATTGACAATCGGCTAGTTTTTTTGCTATAAATTTCATCTTCACTCTTTAAAATATTAATATAGATGAAAAAATCTGTGCGAAGCCAGGTGGACCAGCAATGGTTTTATAATATTTTGTTTTATAAAAAAAAATGGCTAAATAAATAAAAAAATCACTTTTGCTTTACTTTTTTTAAGAATTCATGTTCTGCCTACTGCTTCTAGATGTAGGTGTTGCATATATAAAATAAAATCATTTTATATGGAAGGTTGGACCAAAATGGATTTTTTTCAATGTATAAATACAGAGTTTTGGACCTTAAAATCGAATGGAGATTTATATAAATGCAGTTTAAACCAAAATCACTGGATTTTGTAGCCTTTTCTTTGAATTGTTCTTTGTCAGACGGGAGGTCAAGGAATTTATCAGAGTACTCAACTAACTCAGTTAGAAATAATAATAGGCTAGCTGCAGGCACAGGAAGACAAAACACACAGAATCAGTGTTGTGGATGAGGAGGAATCGAGAACACTTGGAATCTTGGAAAAAGTTGGAGAGAGTTTAAGTTCTTTGCAGACAAGATGGCGTGCAGATATTGTTGACGGCCTATCTCACCGAGGCACTCAAGAACTAAGTTGGAAGCATCATATATCTTTTCTATGCGTATACTTAACTCGCAAAGCTTCTGATTCAAAAATCTCACCAAATTATATAAATCAAAAAATCTGTCATACAACTAAGAAACACCATGTTTCTGAAGACAACAAATAAATTATGTAAATCACTATCCTCGTTTTATTTTCCTTATACAGAACCGATTTTCTTGTGCATATCTGCACACGCCACCGCCATCCAACTCTTCGCAGAAGAAACCAGGTCAATTCGATCACATAACTCCCGCAGACTTACGTAACAAAATATTTGCCCGCAGAAAACAATAAAACGAAAAAAAAAAAAAAAAATACCCACCTCATAGGTAAACTCTAGGCCCCCATTAAGGATGTGAACATCCGTTCATGAAAACAAATGTTTACCCATTGGTCTAGCTTTTTTTTATTTTTTTTTTTTTTTGCATCACGACTAATCAACTCCACCACAGCACAGATATCGTGGCATGGAGAAGTCCAGCCGAGCGACCCAGACCAGACCAACATCACATTCAGCTCAATAGTTCAAGAGACTCACGTTGATCGTATATAAATGATTTGCTGCCACATCAGCACAGCAGCAGCGCACTGTGCCATAGCACAAAACTCCATACTTCCACTATTAAGACCGAGAGAGGTGAGTAATGCAACGGTGCTGGTCGTAAATAAGAATGCACAGGAGGCACTTTGCATATAATTACGTCCAGATGGTGGCCACAATCAGTGCACAGATGAGGTCCAATGGTCCATTCATCTTTCTTTTTTTGTTGCAAACCAATATTCGCTTCTCATCTTCGTCTATCTATCTCTTTCTCTTTTTTTTCTACCTCTCTCTCTCTCTTTCCTACATGATATTTCTGGAGCGTGGATATATATGGTGGATCGTGAGTTGTGGGGGTAATAATCCATAGACGGAATCTCGAGCTTGTAAGTGGACTTGCACCATTGCACCAGCATCATAATATCGAATCGGTGTTTCATGCCTCACGAAAAGCGATCAGTAAAACGGATTTATGGATATTTCATGAGGTCCGACAGAAAGAGGATCGTGTAATAACTCTCGTGCACTGGCATACAGAAGTGTTCATTTGGCAGGTTGTAAGATGGATGCTTGAGCCACCACCACCTTCATTCGGCCTGTATTTATTTCTATACCTTTCTATACAACTCTGATGGATTTTAACTGCACTGGCTGATGCTAAACTGATTTGGAAGAAACTTTTCGGATGAAGCTGGGCTTATAGTCGTATAGTTTAGAAGGCAGCCACAAGCGAACCTCTTCGTTTGTCGTCTGGAGTAGAGTCTCTCTCTTATATATTTTACATGAGTGATCCCAATCAGTGTTGTTGTTTATGCTGGTAATTGCTTGATGGTGAGTATCCCCAGAGCTTCTGCTGTTTGTTTGCAGCGCAGCAGCTCAGCAGCGGCGCAAAAGCGATAGCTTAAATTATTGCACAATTATTATTGAAGTTGATAATCGCACGCTTTTGTGCCGACTTTAGTCTCGCATCATTGTACATATAGTAGTCGTCGTTGTCGTTGTCATCGTCGTCAATCCATCGCCGCCGTTTTCAATTTGGTGGCCTTTTGCCGTTGAAAAGTGAAATAATTTTCAAATAATTGACGGCACACAAAGCCAATGTACATTTATCTATATATATAGTTATAGATATGCTGAATGGTCTCCTCATATGCATGGATATGATGATGGTGGCGCTTTCGAGAGTTTATAATTGTCAATTTGGGAGATTTTCAATTCTATGGCGAATGTGATATTTTTTGGTTCTATCGGTCTTTTTGATGGACATATGCGACTTAATGATCCGGACATTGCTATATTCGTGTAGATATATAGGATTGATTCAATCGGACATGGAGTATAACATGCAAAAGTCGTTATGATGATATGATGGTGATATGGAAGTCCAATAAATTGTTGTTTTTTTTGGAATTAAAGAAAAAGATTTTTTCCTGTATGATGGTATTTTTAGATTTTTTAAAGATTTTTGCAACCTTTCATAAAGAAATAATGACTTATTCGTGATATTTGTTTCAGACTCTATAGATTAATACAAGCAGATGGATATGGACTGGACTGGACTACTTTTGTGTATACTGACAGGTTTTTGACGATATAATAAAATAAACTGATAGTTGTGTTCCTTTTCTTTGAAAACTGTGCATTTTTGTGAATTTCTACACATTTTATTTTTTTTATATGAACTTTTACAGAATTTGTAGAAATGTAGAAATCACATAAATGAACAATTTTTCAAAGTTGTTTAAACTTTTGTTGTTAGATTTTTCTTTAATAACTACGTATATTGATAAATTTAATTAAATTTATTTATTTAATTTAGATTATTTTAAAATTTTTGAAAAAAAATCAATTTTTTTGTATGAGCTTTAATTCATAATCTTTTTTTTTGCTTGTGATTTGTGAATTGAAAGAATACTTAATTTACATGATGCATCGTGTGGATGTGATAATTTGTTGTATTAGACATGTAGCCATTTGTTTGATGTTAGTGCCGTAGGTCCGAGCCGATTGATGTGATTGCATTATATGTATGTGCTATATTGCATGTCACATGTAACATGTTAACATGTTGGCAAATGAAATGTTTTATGTGTCAGTTGGGAAATTGAAATACAATTTCTTATAACTGGTGACTAGGGCTAAAATTTATCGATAACAAATTCTTAAGTTAACTCCTATTTAAAAAAAAATAAAAATAACAATAATAAATTTATAAGACTTAGAGTTAGGCTGCCAAGCTTTCGCAAGCTTTCATTCAAAATTTCAATAATAATAAATATTTTTTGAAAATCTTCTCCTAATTAAATTTATTTATATCCAAAATTTCAAAACCAGAAAATTCGACGAAGTATTTAAATTCATTTAGAATTTCTTGTATAGGGTTGTTAAAAAAAAATCAAAAAAGAAATATAAATTAAATAAAACGCACAGTGCTTTCCCACATAATCATTTTCTCTACGGGAGATGGTTGAGCTTCATATACACAATTTCATACGCCCTTATTTTCTTTAACTCACAGTTATACACGTTTGTTCAATGTTCAACTTTTGTGCTTACATATATATATTTTCAGAACACAAAATACAATTTCAAAAACTTACACCAAAAGTCGATATAATATGGGGGACATGTGACGTGTGTTCTAAGCCTATATCTAACATTCAAAGGGATGAAGATGGATCATGGATGGATGTGGGATTGCGCTGGTATATATGGTATGGTGGTGTTCCCAGAACCCTAGAGTCGCAGGAAAAAAAAAAAGAGTAAAACCCAGGGGTAATAAAGAAAAGGGGGCTTAAATATCAAACAGTAAGTGACAAAAAGGAAATGCGACATCCATTTGTTAAAAAAAAAATAAATTCGTTCATCTTGTTATATATTTTTACACTATATAGCTATATATTACACATTATACCGAATTGTGGCTCTGCAATACCATCTCATCTGGCATCCTATATATCTGCCAAATTGTGTTCTACTTATTTTTGCATTATAACTGTTTATATTTTTATATAAAAATATACACCTATATAGGTATATGTAGGGTATGTATTTCTGTATTTTATTATTATCCTTTTTTATGTTCTCTTTTTTGCATTGAAATTGAAGATCGAGCCTCAAGCAGTATGGGTTTTGAAAAAATGTTATATCCTCAGGTACTCTGTGCATATTTTCCTGTTTTGTATCCAAGAGATATATGTATTCATAGTGAGGGGTATAGAAAAATGCAAAACAAATCATCCTGGATGCTGACAAAAAATATTACATTCATGTTGTCTCCATCTTCTGGTATACGTTCTTGTCGTCGCAGTACAGGTACAGTCAGTGTACTGTTCAGGTTGTCGAAAGGGGCACACGCTATAACATAGATTCATATATCTATACTGTTGAGATATATTTCCTTTATTTCTTATTTGTATCCTTTTTATTCCATTTCATTGCTGGGAAATTGGTATTTTCTAAGCTTACATCTGAATAAATTGAATTCGCTTCAGAAGTTGCTGAAATAAGGGAACCATTAGGTCGAAAAGAATTACTTTTATATACTTACTCTTGTAGAATAAAGAATTTGAAATACATATAAAAAAAAACAATAAAATTCATGGAAAGCAAGAATGTCGAATTTTGTTGGTTCCATATTGATAATCGTTCAAAAAGTTTTTTTTTTTTAATTTTCTTACAAAAAATTGTTCTAAAATGGTTTGAAAATGTTTATTTTTATATTTAATTTAAATTTAATAAAAATATAAAATAAAAAAAAAAAAAAACTTTTTATATACCCAATTATAAGGCAAGTTTTTTAGTGCGAGATTAAAGTTAAACCTAAGTAAGATAGGTATAGGTGTAGGTAGATTGGTAAGCAAACTAGCTCAGTGATCCAATTATAGCGTAAGCCCAATTAGTTAACGATAAAGAGAATTTTTTAAGAACTTAAGACTTTTCAAACTGTAGTATGACAAGTATCCATACATATGCCTATACCTAAAAATTCCTTAAAGTATTTTTTATTCAAATAAAATATCAAACTCAACCTGGAATTTGTTCCTCTCCTAGTTCGTTATTTTATAGAAAAAAAATATAATATTGATTTTTTCATCAATCCCTGACATGGCCTTTAAAGTACAAACCTCGCGTGGGGTTAAAAGTTAACCAAAAATCCAATATTAAGAAGAATTTCACTAATGGCAGACTCAAAAGCCACCCTTTGGGGTTAACATTTATTTTGACATAGACTACAGATATGTACATGTATTTTCTGTTGAAATTTCATAAAGAAAGTTTACTTAAAAGGATGTGAGCTGCGTTTGATTTAGTTAAGAAGCATTTCTTTTAAAAAATTGGAGTCCTTTTAGCTTTGTTTGTATATTTTTTTATGTATATACTTTAAATAATATAAAGAGTTATCTATCAAAAAATAAGAACGATATTTAGCATATCGTCGCGGTTAAGGTAAGTCCTTTTTGCATATTTATTAGAAATAAAAAAAAACCTGCCAATAGTTTTATGGATATATATGGTAATAGGTTTTGAAATCTGTTGTTTTCTGTAAAATTTTCAGAACAACATAGTTACTCTGAAATTACCAAAAGGTGGCTCTGATGCTGTTGATCTTTTTGCATTTATAATATTTTTTTAGAATTTTTCGAATAACGAGTTCCTGCACTTAAATCGTAGATATAAATCAGATATTTATTGTTAATTCCCAATACTAATTTTTAAAGTCAATTATGGGATTTTTGTGTGAGATTGAACATTGTTGTGAAAAGAAAATTCTAAACGAGTTTTAACAAAAAAGAAGAACAAACCATAATAGAAAAATGTTATTGTTAAGTTGATTATATTGAATAAAATTCAATTGAAAATTTTTTCCTTAAATTTTGTTTTTCTGTGGAGGAAAATTATATGCTTCATTCTCCGGTGGATTTTTTTGTCATTTAAAATGTATAAGTCTTCAAAATATGTAATACAAATATTAATGTTTATGAAAGTATAAGGTTCAAAATATTATGAATAAATATTTGGTACACTAAGCTACATAAAAACAAAAATAAGCATGTAGGTATAGCTATATACATCTAGCCTAAGCCAAAAAAAGAATTGAAAACAAAAGGTATAGATATTTTTCATCTATAACACAACACATTCTGCCCCTCCTAACAAAAAAATAAAACTCAAAACCAAATGGAAAGATGTACGAACAAAAAAGGGGCTGCGTGGTGACAAATTTCAAATAAACTTTCTTAAAACAAAACAAAAAAAAAAACGAATCTCCATATTTATATGAGAATTTGCATATATTCTATTTTCCGATGGAATAAAATTACTTTCTCGTCTTTCTGGATGGGGGTTTTTTCAATATTTTTTTTTTTGCCACCACATACGACAAAAATATAAGCCAAAACTGACAAATAAAAAATGAAAGCCGTCACTTGCGGGAGTCTTTTCCAAATATAATATACCTACGATAGCTTTTGCAAATTCAATTCCCATAGGTGTGGAAGTTGATTGGTATTTGATACATAAAAAAAAAAAAAACAAATTAAATGTACATATAATTTTGTACAACAAATTCATATTTTATTTTAATATTTAAATCCTTGTCAAATTGAATTTTTTCATGATTAATTGTTTTAGTAAATAAAAAAAAAAAAATATTCCAGAAAAATTTATCATGGAAATAATTTAACTTTTTAAAGATTGATGGATTTCCATTGGAAGTCCTCCAACGGTAGATAAAGTTGTTTCGGTAGCTCAGGCACTCAGAAAAGAACCAACATTTTATAAATAAAACAAAATTACTTTTAAAGTGGATTATTAATTAAAAAAACACTATTCTTTCACTTTATTTTCACGACTGTCTTGGTCGAGATCTGAATTTGCTCTAAAAATAATCGCTTCGCGTTAGTACACAGTTTTGGCTCTTAATTCTCTTACTATAATATTCGCTATAATTTCTAAAAACATCGACTGCAGGGTTGCCAGACTCATGCAGTTCGATACAAAATTATCTTTCTGAAGGCTTGCATCTTAGTAACTACTTTCAATAAAAAGAATTAATGAATTATAATAACAAATTATTGAGTGTGATAATTCTACACAACTTATCGGATCGAAATATAACACAGGAATAAATAACACAGTGAAAAAAAATGCTATCAAATTATTTTACAGTATCAGAAAATTCAAGTGACCTCAGCTCCAAAATACGTTTCGCCCACGTACGACAGTATGGACTAGAGCCCCCTATTACACGGTTATTTAAAAACACGGATACACGTGTTCTTATAATATCCGGATTTGAATCCGTGTATTTCGTGTATCCGTGCATCCGTGAGTCCGTGTATCCGCGGTGTATCTGAAGATCCGTGTATTTTAAATAATCCAATCATCACTGGAGAGGGCCAAATTTAAGGGATTTTTTTGATAAAAATACGACAACGACTTGGTAGTCGAATCTGTCAGTGGATTTAAATTTGGAATTAATTAAATTTTTTTTCTTTAAAAATCGTTTTTTTTTTGGAAAATCACCAAAAATAAAAATCTATAATATCCATTATCCCTCAAAAATTTTGAGCTTATAGTCCCACCCCTTGAAAAGACAAAAATCAAAAACCATTCCGTGTATTAAGAATCCGTGTAATAAAGTGTATGCTTAATATCCGGATACACGGATATTAAGCAAATAAATACACGTGTTTTAAGAGAACGGATTTTTATTTGCGTGTAATAATTACACGGAGTTCGTGTACCCGTGTTTTTCAAATACACGGAATGAATCGTAGGCTCTAGTATGGACTCATCAGTTAGATGCTGTCCTACCCTTGTAACGGAGAAACTCACTGTCTTACCAGGGCGAACTAATAACTGAATTATATTTAATTTAATCCACTTAAATAGAAGTAATTTTTTTTATTTCGTCATTTTTTTTCAGTATCAGAAAAAACTATAACGCATTTAAGAACACTTGGACAACCTCGGAACATCTCTTCTGGCTTAAATTTACTTTACATTTTTTTTTTCAAAATAAAACTGATGTTATTTATATTAAATCAAAAATCGAATAAAATGAAATAAAATTACAAACAAAAATAAAATAAAATAAAATAAAATAAAATAAAAAAAAATAAAATAAAAATAAAATAAAATAAAATAAAATAAAATAAAACAAAATAAAGTAAAATAAAATAAAACAAAATAAAATAAAATAAAATAAAACAAAACAAATAAAAATTAAATTTAGTTATTAAACAAATTCAGAATTACATTCTTACTAGGATATTTTAGTGGATATGCCTAGGTATCCTCAAATTTATTTCAACAGATGAATAGGAACTGAAAAAAATTTGTACAGATTATTTTTTTTGTTAATTTTGTTCAATTCAATTACTATAAAATTGCATATCAACCTATCTCATTATTTTGTTTATTTAAAAATTACACATTATTTTTAAGAATGTCTAAAATATATAAATTGAATCCAATTGTTTCTTTTTTCAATTTCTAATTATACTTTATCTAATAGCACTCCCGTACCTTCTGTGTAATTTAAAATTTTAATTTACTTATTTAAATAATTTTGCTATTATAAATTAAATTTTTATTACATTAAATCTCAAATATAAAACTCTCTTATAATAAAGAAATAACTTTCTAATAGTAATCGTATGATTATTTTCCTATATATCTTGTTTTGTTAGAACCATTTCTATCCATTCATATCCGTATAATGAACTCAATGTCAAGGAAGAAAAATACCTTCTGGTGGTACTAGAGATAGCAATCAAATATAAATCTGAATAAATTTATCTCATTGCATATACAATGTATTGCACAAATCATATAGTTTTACAAATCTATTTCATGCACCATTAGCTGGATCTTACAATGTAGCAATTTTTCTTCAAGGTCAACGTTTATTGCTCTGCAAATATAGAGTTCCGTATATTATATAATAATCTGCAAAATTGCCCTCAATCAACCTCCTTCGTTGAATTCTTTTGTTTTGAAATTCTATATCTTTTGCAATATGAGTATAGATATACGATACGAGTATCTACATCCATTTCCACGTATGTAGGTACTTGTAGATACAATTGTTTCACCTCATTGCTTATTCGTATATTCAACACCTCGACACTATTATAAAACACACATAGAGTATATATATAACTGTACTCGAGCTTTAAAATGATGGTTGATTTTTGCTTTGTGTGTAAGTATAAGGCCCGCTCAATTCACAATTGGAATGCTTTAACTTGTTCGGGCCTCCGCTTTTACCAATTGTGGCACAATATGCTGGCACAAAATGATTGATGGCCAGCTGGGTCTACACACATATATAAATGATAAAAGAGTGTTTTGTTTCGTTGCTTAAATAACGAAAAACGTTTGGTCAGTATATGCAGTAGCAAGTTCCACATTATATATGCAGCTCTGTTTAGTGATGTTAGTAGTGATATGCAATTTTGCATCCCAATCAAAGTGCAATAAAATTTTTGTGACGTCGATTTCCTTTGTTGGATTATGTTTTCTATTTTGTTACCCATGTGCTATATGAAAGGTAAGAGTGTGATGAGAGAGAACTGTAGAAGCACGTAATTACAGTACTCACGTGCTGGGCAATGCGATTTGATAAACAGGCAACCGCTTCTGATGGTCCAGAACATTATCGTTTGAACTCTATAAGAAAGAAGGTATATAAATCTCATGATAATGGTCGCCATTTATAGTTACTAAATGTGTGAAATCACACACCCACCATTTGAGTGATGATGAAAGACGGAAAAAAGACATATGGAAGTTGGTGCAACCAATCAAAACGCAATCGACTTTAAGAGGATAGCTATATACATGTACCCACCTATCCTTAAATGGAGATAAATTTGTGTTTGACCCTTCGTCTTTTTACACGGAAAATTAATTTGTTTTCTATATATACCTTCATGAGATTAGGTTTCTTTTTGTGCAAAAATGAATATATTTTAATGATAAATATAAGGGGATTGATGACCCTTGTTCCTTCTGGTTGCCTATAGGAGTGGTAGTTTTGAGTGAAAAAAAAACTTGTGGCTGCAGTTTATTGGTGACATACTTACAACTGTAACTACAAAGAAGGTGTTTACTGTTTAATTTTGTGGATTGTATTTGTTATAAATGATTCAATTGAAACTGGTAAGGATGCAAACTAAATTTCGCGAGAATCGTTAGGAAGACAAACAAAATAAAAACTATGGTGACCGCAGTTTTTAAAAAATATTGAGAAATATATTCAATTAAATTAAAGCTAAAAAAAAAATCTTGAGTAGAATCATATTTTCATACTTATTATTTTAGATAAATTAAGTATAAGACGTTGCTTCAAAGGCTATAAACTTTATAAAAAAATTTATTTAACGAAGATGTAAAATCAAACTAACTAAGACTAGAAATAATAATCGAGTCATCAGCTTATTGGCATCAAAATAATCACTGATATCGCTTTTTTAGGGCCTCAAAACTGAAAATTAAAATTTTCAATGATGAGTTTCAATGAAAGCTATAACTAGTCCTTAACAAAGAAAAAAAAAAAATAGCAAAATTGTATCATAATGTGCATGCCACTAAAAAAATTTCTGTGGTCAAATGCATAAAGGGTTTTATTTCTGCAGCTATGGTCTGTTTTTATATTTTGTTTTTTGAATAACTATTTTTTTTATTTTTTCCCTTTGACGGATAAATCTCTTAGAAGGACTAGTGGTCCGCCTAAGGGAGAATTCACTGTAAGTTGTTGGTAAAATATTTCGCATTCAATATCAATAACATACCTTTTTATACAAAAATCACAAGAAAATTTGAATTAATTATAAAAACGAAAGAGTTGAGTTCCGAACTTGAATTAATTTTGTGTGCTTATAAAAGTTATGAATAGAGTTTTCACAGTCTTTTTATTACAAATTAATTTTGTTTGGAAGAATATTTAATACAAATCTATAATCTTTCTACTTTGAAATCCAACATCAAGCTAAAATCTTGGTTTTAACTTTTTTTTATCTTGCCTTTGAATCTATTGTTCAAAAAAAAAAAAACATGGGAACCAATTCAAATGAAGAAACAATTAAATTCCAATTGTTTACACTTTAAAAAAATAAAATACATACAAAATCAATTTCAATGCCATGCCAAAGCAATTGGAATTTGGAATACCTATAGAGAAAGAGATTCACGATACACGACACAGAAGTCAATCCAGAAAAATAATGCTGCACCTTAACCGATTTTTGGGTGTGCCTTAATTTTGTCTTCGTACATAATTTGCATGCTGAAAAGCTTTTGTAACCAATCCATCTTGAAGTCTCAAACATTTGTGTGTAAATTAGTTGAATGCGTTTTCTTATGGGATCTATGGAAGTTTGCAAATATGCAAGTGGTTATTTAGGATGGCTTTGCCATTTCTTAATACAATTAGCATAATCACATGCGAGTATATACATACAACACCATCACAGACCATCAACTTCGCGGTGCAGTGGTGGCATGCAAAAGGTGCAATCAACTATCATTCAGTCAACATTTGAGTTGAATTGATGGAGTAGGTACACTTAGGTCTCCATTACCACCGCCATATTGCAGGCAATTTAAATTTAACCATAAGCATCTCTTCTCAACATAGACACAAAAAATTCCAAGCAGCATGTTATAGGCAAGGTATATACAAAATGGGTTGGGTCTTTGGTGGTTTGTGCACACAATAAGTGGCTACATCATGTTCTTTTAACTAGCGACTCTGTGCTAGATTTTGTGACGATACACCACAGAGTGTGGGCGGCTATATTACGTGAATCTAAAATAACTTCTGTTAGAAGCTAAATTATTGTCGTTAGATACTTTACACGATAGACTTAGCATTAGGTATACAAAGCAACCAATATATAAAGCCTCTCTATTTTAAAATTGAATAATTGTTGGCAGTGGAATGGGGTTAAATTAATTATATTGGCAAATGGCAATTCAATTGTTATATTATGAGAAAATATTTATGTGTGTTCAAAAATGCTACTACTAGATAACTTGGTGGAACCCTGTAAATTGTGATGGTTGACGGGTATATGTAAATTTTGTTTATGAGACATGTGATGCGTGAGGAGAATATGCAGATAGATTTATTATTATTATATTATAGTGAATGATTATGCTATACTTCGTCCAAGAGGTTTTAAGATTCCTTGTTAAGCAGAGTGTCTATATAGCTGATGTAATAACACTGGGGCTATCAAGTTAAATCATATTACCAATTTTCAAAATAATTATTCAAGCCACGAGAAATACAGGAGTAGTAGAAGGTGTGACCAATTTTCCAAACAAAAGCAATATTTCTTAGCTTTATGTAAGATAAAGGCGCAGATGCTGCATATGTGCACAGACTTACTGACTTGAATACGAAGCTAATTTCGACTTCACCGTACTCATAAATTTTTTCGACAAAAAACCAATACTATACCCCACTGTTGAATCAATCGAAGGAGCAGCTATTTCCACTTTTACTTTAGTTCGCACTCTTAATAAACATTGTTGCAATATCAAGTTTTCCAGTAATTAAAACAAAATTAACCTTTTTTAACAGTTCTTATAACGAGCCATAAAATATGTTTAAATCAAATTTGGCATTGAAATCAACTCCTACTAATGATATAATAAATGTCAAGAAATTGAAATTTATTCAAACTCATAAAATGAAGGCAACAAGTATGCGTAGGTACAACACAAATTATGGAATGAAAAAGCTATGATACCGCTTGAGGTTGTAACTTCACAAACCATGATAAACGGTTTATTTCATTTGAGTGGCAATAGTTAGTTCAATTCAATCGATATGCAATTTTTTATGTTTGCATACATTTACTTAGGTATAGCTGCGGACCATTGGTCTCTTTTCTTCCATCATATAAACAAAAACCAAAGACTTCCAACAGAGTTTCAATTTTTTAATATTCTTGCTCTTCAATTAAAAAAAAAAATTAAAAAACTTCCACAACCAAAGTTATGTACCTAATTATTTATTAGCATTTTCAATTAAAAGACTTACATGATCCCTCGATTATAGAGATACGATTATTAGATTATAAGTTCAGTATTATGTGTCCATTTTAAATTGAGTACACTTTTTATTTACAAACAAGTAAAAAAAAACTCACTTAATCCGTTAGCAGCACATAATTTTTTTTTTAAACAGAATCCTTACTTTCACACATTTCGTCTAAACATATACTTGATTTTTATTACTACTTATATACAGTTTGCTGGTTGTCTCGACCATTATTCGGGTTTTTTTTTAAGTGTTTCCTCAATGTTGGTCCTTGATAGACACATATGCAAATAGACTTTGGGGCTGGCGGTTTAATGTTGGCTAAAAGTCTTATAGCCATATCGTTAAAAAAAAAAGAAACGAAGAAAAAACTTATATATGTAGATATAGGTACCGGAATGCGGTTTTGTGATGGAATATTTACTTCGGTACTTTTTTATGACTATTCGGTAATAAAATAAGGATATTAAAATTGAGAGGCTATTTAATTTGAATGGGTTTCCGGGTTGTATTTTGAATTTTTAACTTATGTTGTTGTTTTCTTCTTTTTTTTTGTACATATTACTAAGGAAAACCATTTTTATGTTAAGTTGACAGACAAAAAATATAAATCCTATATCGAGAGGAGAAAGGATAATAAACTTTTTTTTTAACGTGAGACGATTCCTGGCGATACCAGATTATAGTAAAAGGAAGATATACACATACACACAATGTTAAAGCGACCATAGTGGTTTAATGTGGTACCCGTGTATCATGAATTTTTTTTTACGACAGTGATGGTCTGTTTTATGTATACGCAACATTTTGTCGATGACGGATTATCCTTTTTTATTGAAAAAAAAAATAAAATTAATCGCTTTTGTTGCAGAAATTCGAAAGGTGAGTTAACTTAATTTTGTTATATATATTTTATAAATTTTATTTAATAATGTTGATATTAATAATACAAATATTTATGTATTTCCTTTTTCGTGACAAATTTTATTAATAATAAAAGTTTTATGAATGCATACAAATTTAAAGTGAAAAATAAGAAAGAAAACTAAAAAAATCGCCTTTTTGCCATTAGCGAGGTATAGAGTTCCTACGTGTCAATTAGAAATTGTAGGAACTTAATACCGTGCTCTTGGAGGGCTGATGTTCATCAATATAACAATTTAAATAAGTGAAGTTAAGTTAAAAAAAAAAATATTTTTATTAGAAAATTGTACGATTATTTAGATAAAAAGTTTATAGAGATTCCTAGCTTACATTGGAGCTCGTGTAATAAATAATATTTTCATAAGGTCTGCAAGGTGAAGTATACATTTTGAACGGATTTGAAATCAATAATAATATTAAGTCGTTATATATTGTGCGTTTTAGGCGTGAGAAACGTGCATTGTTCCAAACACATTTTCATATGTAAGTTTTGGATTCATAAATAAATTTAATAAACTTCATATTATTTTGGTAAGGAATATAAAAAAGTGGGTCTTGAAATTCTGTTTGGCTGTCAGTCAATAGCCTAAATGGAAAGGTATATTTTCTTCAGTTTTTTGAACATTCCTACGATAAGTTTTTCCTTTTTGTTTTTAGGAACAAGTATATCGGTATAGGTACCAGTATATCATTTTGTTTTGCTCATTCTCATTCTTATCAAACCAACAAATAATTTAAATAAAATTAAATTAATTATAATTGGTACAGGCTAAATAAAGCAAACATTTTTTGATCGAAAAATGTTTATTAATGTCACATCCGATATGGAATCATTTTTTTGATTTTCGGTTTTGAAACAATTGAACTGGTTTTGATGAAATTATTATTATGGTCAGTATTTTAACATTTCTTATTTTTACTATAGGTATATACAAGAATTTTCGTAATAATATTTTCTGAATATTTTAAAAATTAATTTTTTTTTTTTTTGAAAATCAAATTTGTCAATTTTTCTACTAGCTTTGGGATTTTTAACGCAATCTAGAAGATTCAAAAACAAAATTAATCTTTAACCAAAAATAATGATACATATATGTAGGTACATGGTTTAAAAACCCAAAGAAAAATCTCACTTTTCTTTAAAACGGCTCGTATACATTTGTCATTTTTTTTTTCCTTGTCCAAAATTAGTACAATATATCTTTTTATATAGCGTTGAATTTTATAGCATATTAATTTTCTTATGTTAGAATTTTATCTTTATGTATATCGTCATAACCTTTTCTGAGCAAAAACTATGACATAATATGTATAGTTTTTTTTTTTTTTTTAATTCGCCTATATACCACACCCAGTTTTTTAGAAAATGAATAATTTTGTAGTTTGACAAATTTTCAATTAGTTCTCTTGTATAGAATAAAATTAATAATCATTATATACGAAATTCGAAAAAATAATGGAAGTTTAAAAATTAAAAAAAAAAAATGACAAATATTTTTTTCATACATGCTTTTCAATTTGCATCGTAACTTCCCGATGACCTAATCCAAGTTTAAGTACAAGAGCTCCGAAAATTTCGCTGAAACAAACAACACGTTTCCAAAATAAGACACATTATCCAATGAAGCCTTCTTTCAAGATGCCTATATACTTATTCGTTTGATGGAAAATCTAGCATACAGATTCACCCGCAATAACAAAGATCTTCTTTTATATCGTTTCAAGCTCTTCTCCCAAAATTTCCTGTAGCTATACATAAAAAACTTATTCCTTACATCGATAAGTGCAATATTTTTGTCAGATGTGAAAGCATGGGTATGTATACTTTGGTATGATAAAATATTTTCGAGTCATGGTTTACCGAAATTTTGAAATGATTTTATGCTGAAAAACAAAAATTTGAACACTAAAAGCATTGTTTAGTTTCTTTCTGAACAATGAAAACATGTTGGACAAAAGCATTGATTATTATCAGCAATAATATATGCAAACGAAATCTGATAACAGGTCTGTTTGTCTTCAATACTCAGGAGAAAATTAAATAATCCTGTTTTCTGAAAAATTAAAATTTTGTCGCTTCATTAAATTGACATAAAATGAAAAGCACTTTTGAATTGGATTTGTTGAATTATTGATTTAAAAAAGCTTTTAAACCTTAAAATTCTGGATGAAATGCCAATTTTTATGAATTTTTGTTCACAGAATTCCCCGTAAGGCAAGGAAGTAAATTTCCTATACGAAACAAAATCCTATAGCTACGTCCATCAGCACCGAACTTCACTGCTTTTAAAGTTAAGTTTCTCAAGGAATTTACTATTATAAAATTTACATTTAAAACTATGGATGTACATATAGACAAAAATGTTAAAAATCATGAAATTAATTATATTTGAAAACTCAAAAACTAAAATTTTAAAATTACAATAACGGTTTACTTAACAATTCATTTAGTAAATATTAATAATTTTTTTTAAAACGTTTGATAAGTCAATTTGAAGTATTTAATTACTATACGCTTGAAAAACTTATTTCTAAAAACATTGTTGTACAAGTTTTTTAGAATTCAATTTTCCAAAAATTGTTTTATTTTTTTTATTTTATAATGCAATATTATTTTGAGTTTGAAAGATCTCTCGCATAAAAATATTGATAGTCCTGTTAGGTGCCAGTTATAGCTTTCATTGAAACTCATCATTGAAAATTTTAATTTCTTATTTTGAGACACTTAAAAAGCAAATTGCAAAATCAGTAATTATTTTGATGCCAATAAAAAGCTCTTGACTCAATTATTATTTCCAGTCAAAAAAATATTTCATTTTAGCCCAATCTTTTACATAAAACGATTTCTAAGATTTCAATGATCAATGATAAGGTAGTTAAATCATTGAAATAAAGAAATTCATTTCCTGCGATAGGCTGGGCCAAAATGAAATAATAATTGAGTTATCAGTTTTTTATTTGCATTAAAATAATCACTGATTTTACTTATTAATTGCCTCAAAATTAACAATTAAAATTTTCAACGACGAGTTTCAATGAAAGCTATAACTGGCGCCTTACAATAATTATTAATGAAAGAGTAAAAAATAAAAAAAAAACATATTATTGTTTAACAGTTTTTAATAATTTTATTTTTGTATTTAAACCATTTTAGAGAGGAATGCTTCTTCTTATATTTCTGAATGTAAAGTTAATTTAAGTTGGCCAATAAATCTAAAGTAGTTAGAAATCAGACAAAAAAATACTAACATATTTGACAGGAATACAAAAAAAATACTGGCGCTGTATTTCAGTTCCTCTTGATTAATGATACCATAAAATGCTACAAAATCAATGAAAATGTAATTATGTAGGTATTAAATATTTAGGACTTTTCAGAACTAAACATAATGCGAAAATTAGGTTTATGGTATATAGGTATTTTTACCCTGAAGCTATATATAAGAAAGAAACAATCAGGTTATCAGCAAATGTCTTGAGAATCTGATTGAAATAGGTAATAAAGTTTTTTTGTGTGTTGATTTTCAATCCTCTTGACTGGACACTTTCTCATCGTCACTTATCAAAGCTGGTTGATGATAATTCTCCAGATATTAGAATTTGACTTCATATGATTGCACGATAATTACATTAGCATCAAAACAACTTTTCCTTACATATTACATATTGAAGAAGAAAATAAAAAATAATCATCCAACAAAAAACATTTTGTTTCGACAACACGAAGAAATGATGACTTTTCCTTACAATTTTTCGATAACTAAGTGATAATTCGATAGAAAAGACAATTGACATCCTAATTCCATTTTTGAAAAACAGAAGATGTCAAATATAAAATTTATATATGTTGGTCAAAGAGAGAAAAGATCAAAATGAACAACATCTTAATTATTGCGGATTATAGAAAATATCATAGTAAAGATCAAGACCAAAACGTAAGCTTTTATGGTCCTTACTCACACATTCGTACTTTGTATATATTTTCCACTCGTCTTGTCTTGTATTTGCAGCTGATGCAGAAGATTAATTCACATGACATGTAAAACCACCAAAAACTACCTTAAAGAAAAAGCTTATTTTTCTGAAAAACATCTAGGTACCTACTTTAATTTTGATAAAAATGTTCTTATAGGTAAGGTATATCATTCTAGGCATATATGATCTGTAGCTTTAAGGACAAAAAAAAAATAAAGAAAAAAAAAACCAAAATAATTCGTATGACGTTTTATAATTTCTCTTTCCAATTAAATTTTCAGATGTCTACCATTTCAAGATCTAAAGAAAACAAAAAACAAAATTGTCTCACGATTCACAATTTAATTTGATATCATACACATGAAGGAGAAAAATCCCAAATAAAATTGAGAAAAGTTGACAAACAGTTACAAGAAGTGTCTTCTTCAATCAAAACAAAGCACGCACATAGATAATACCACTCTAACTTAATTATGTCCCATCACGTTCTTTTTGAGTGTACATAGGTAAAAGAGGTATATCTACCTACTTCTGCAGTCAAAGAAATGAAAAATTCTTAGCAAATGAAATTGCTCATATCCTTCCATACGAATTACCACTTTGCTTTTTTACTTTTCTTTTGCAACAGAGAACAACCAGCCAGTCAATAAAGTACAGAAAAAATACAAAAAAAAACGAAACAAATTAGATTGAGGTGAGAGAAAAAATAAAAAAAAAAAACTTAAAAAGCTTTTCCATTTCTGATTTTTCTCTTAAGAATATTCGATTATGCTCCAATTCACTTCACAACAGGCGACATCACGACGACGACGATGCGAGAACGACGCCAAGGAAGGCCACCAACAAAAATAAAAAAAAAAAAAATATCCTTTTCCAAGCTCCTGTAACCATTTAGCTAATTGAACATACATATGCTATCAAAAAAAAAAAAAAAAAAGTGTGTAGCTATACCCGATTCTTTTTTACCCCCGGCCACACAAGTATGTATCCTACTGCAAACACTACATAAATATATTACACATGTCTGTTCTATAACAGAAAACAAAAGGCACAGGATTTGTTTTATTATTCATAACTTTACGGATGAATTGAGATTTCCAATAAGGATCATTGCAAATTCGAAACAATACTCTCCCCATACAAAATACACGCACTCTAAATAACATCCATGCAAAAGGCAGATAATAAATATACCATATACAGAAGAAAGAACTCTATATATGCATCAATTTTAATATCGGCCGGAAAATTTGCACATGCAATCAACCGAAGGACGATTTTTCATTATTTTTCAATTTTGCAACTCTTCTATGCAGGATCATTGATGCAAATGGGTGTCTTAACCCTTTTTTATTGCAATTTATTGCCATATAGGCAATCCTTGTCTGTATGTCTATATGTAGAATATCCCCTGATGTACCTCGTACCTCATCAGATAGATGGATGCAAAAGGTCGTTGCACCTTTTTAGATTTGATATCTGAAAAACTATCTTCATGAGAAACAAAGATAAATTGCGGTCTAACCAAAAAAGATTCTCGGCTTTCGAAAAATCTCCGAAGAAGAAAGATCAAAAGAAAGTGAAAGGTTCTTCGCTCATTCAAATTAATGGCCTTGTTCGACGACGAAGTTATCGGTTTAATATTGTTTAGTGTTCATCCTTTTAAAGGTAGGTATATACAGAATAGGGTGATCGATGACCCATAAGATATTATCCTTCAATTAATCAAGGACCAGAATTTAAAAGATTTTCGATTGTGTGTTTCGAAGTAAGAGGATTTGCTTTTTTAAAACACATTAAACTATAATAGCTTAAGAGATTTTTAGAAAAAAGTTCATATTAATTACCAGTGATGACTCGGAATATAGAATATATGAAATTTCTGTTTGAAAGGGAAGGGAATGCTTGTATATGATACTCCTTATTATTATAAAATTGTTATTTTTAAATGTTTCATATAGTTTTCATATTGAAATAATATAAAATTGATTCGTGCGAAATAATAAATATTTTTGGAAGTGGTCAAAATTCTGGTTTCCGAAGTTCTGTTTTATAAATTCCTGCTTCCTTAAATTCTGTAAGTGCAAAAAAATAATTTTAATGACATGTGCCATTTTATTAAATTTTTAAAAAGAATTATCTTCTACCAAAATACAGACCATGCTCTCACTAATACTAGCTTTTCTTCAACCGCTGCCACGTATACTGGTTAAGTAAAAGCTATTCGAATATGTTTTAAAATATAACTATTTTAAAAGTGTATTCCAATTATTGGAAATATAATCTATCGTTAGTTAAAAAACTATTCATTATTAACAGTACCTCTCAAACGATGTTTTTTTTTTTTAATTTTATTTATTCGTTTGAAATGAAGTTTGATTTTGATCAAACATGACGTGCACTTAGGGACATATAAAGAAGAAGAAAAAAGGAGGTTTAGAAATTCTATCTATCTGCCTATCTGTTCAACTATAGCCATAATGAGTGGCTCGATTCTGTTCAAACTTAAAATAAAGCGTTCTTTTGGACAATCCACCGACACGTTTCATACATTTAATTTAGGACCAAAAAAAAACGTACCTTCCATTTAAAATTTTAAGCTATTATAAGAAAAATCTTATAATCAGTAAAATAATCGGATAAAAACAACGTACAATTAGGTTAAGTTATAAATAACAAACATTCTTAATATATACAACCTGCGAACTCACAATTGGTTAAATAAATACGACTCAACTTGATTAAATCAAATTATTTAAATATAAACAATGATTCGGTTAAAGTGTACTAAATTTTATTAAACTACTTCTGGGTTAGTTAAAACATATCAAATCATTCGTAGTTACCAATCTACTCAGAGATGTGTGAAATTATCTTAATATAGTTATTTGATTTAAGCAAACTTCTCGTTTAACATAAACGATCTACAAAGTTGCAAATCATAACGAAGTTTCTCCATTAATATAACCTTTTTAGGTTTTAATTTTAATTTTTTTTTTTTTTTTTTAATCGAGTCGATTAAGTTAGAATTAACATAGTGAAATATGTAATTTTTACCTTTGACTATACGTAATATTTAACATATTCTTTTAACCCACCGAAAAACGCTATCGGTTAGTAATTATTTTTCTGTGTGTAAGTTTCTTATAAACTGTTCTACAGATCGTTAAATTTCAACAAAATATTTTTTTTTTGAAAAATTCGGCAATTCAAAAACCGAACTCTTATTAATACTAAAAATCGGGTTAGAAACATTTTTTTAATTACTTCAACAATTTTCAAAATTTTGTGCGCATCGCTTTGGTGACAGAACTATTTCAGAAGTTGCTATAATCAATTTATTTCTTATTACGTTATAGTCATTAACAATTTAGTATTATGGATTTCTGCTCCTATAATTTAAATCTAATTATTTATTTCTTTTAAAATTAGATGTATACTTTTTACAAAAATCACAAAATTATCGGACATTAGAGTACGTGCGACTTTTCGCTTACGGATCGACCGATTTTTATCATTTTTGTCTGCTAAAGGCATAGTGTAGGTAACTCTATTGAAATTGAATCAGGTTTTCGAGATATTTTTGTAAATAAAAGTTAAAAAACATATTTTTGAAAATAATTTGTCTACAACAAACTCATAATGACAATTAAATGGAAGTACTTATTCCCAAAATATTAAAAATCCAATTTGAATATTTCCAATACCTATTTCTTCCAGTCTGAAAATGATTTACTTTCGAAGCCGACAAAGCAATAAAATTTAACGATTTTCCGAAAAGCTTATAAAGAATTGGAAACATTCAAAATTAAGTCGAAAATTAATTCCTTCTTTCAGATGACATAACTTACTTACCTATTTTGACGGCAACAATTATTTTGTCATTTGTAACATAAAAAAGGAGCAAATCTAAGCTTTATCTGAAGAAAAAGAATAAGACACATATTATACTTAATTGTCCCTTAAAGGTTAGAATTTCTGCCCACATGAAGTTAGCCCAATATTATACTTGAAATGGATATTTTTGTCAATTTTTATTTTTACATCACACTCACCTCAATAAAAATAAATTTTAAATTTCACCATAATTTTAAACTTACCCTATTTCATACATGAACCTTTTTATATAAGAAAAAAAATTTAATTTAAAGCCGTCAGGTGGCGCACTTAAAAAATAAAAAAAAAAATGTCGATAATGCAGTATGAAAAATGTGTCCTAGATAAAAACAAAGGGTCCTATTGCTATGATTTGAACTGGGAGTTTTTAATACTTTAGCATTTCTAAAGAATTTTCTTATTAGGTTAGTAGTTGTTACCAATAAGAATTATAATAGCTAGTAGGAAAGAAACAAAATTTATAAATACCAATAAGAATATAAGAAACAAAGAAGGATCTTTTTTTTTTAGGGCGGCACAATGTATTGTGATTTAAAGTGTTTTTTAATGACGAGACTAAAGAAATGCAAATTTATAACTTTTATAACAGTTTATCAGCATTCACCCTTTAAGTTGGGTGGGAGTCTATTTATGCGCTCTGCACGACTTAAATTTTCGAAGAATTCCCACTGGTGCATTCCTATAAGAAAATTTTTTTAGAATACATTTAGATGCTGCTCTACTAGTCAGTTGGTTCAAAACTCCATTTTTAGGTATGTACAATGTACATGCAATCGTAGTTTTATTTAATTTTGAAAAATCTGTCGCTTTTTCGAAATATATTAATAAATCACAAAATTTAATGTACTTTTCATAACTTATACGTCATATATTTAAGCCTTTACCCACTACACAATTTGTTTCACCTTTATAGGGACCAAAACTCTTATATAGGGTAACAGGTGAAATTTTGAAGAAAAGTGAGGATGTTTAAGAATGTACATATAATTTTTTTTTTAATTTTTAAATGCACGAAAACCTAATCTACCTCATTTGCATGAATAAAAGTATTTTTTCAAACTCTTTTTTCGAAATGGACTTATTATTATTCTACAAAGATTTTCAAAATTAAAGTTATACATTGGTTAATTTTGTATGGTTGGTATTATCTAAAAACATAGAATTCTAACTATAAAAACCTGCTCACCAAAGTGTTTGTTGTTTCATTCAAACCTTCAATATTAATATGATGGTGCGAAAGCTTGGCAGTCTAACTGCAGGTGTATTAGAACTTAGAACACAAAAACCCCATCAAAAATAATAAATTAGCCTAAATAAATCTAAAAGAAGAAATTGTTAAATTTGAAATCACTATTAATTTTCCACGAATTAACAAAAACCTATTACCTATATGTTTATTTTCTTTTTAAATTAATTGAATGCACGTCTTCAAGATACATAGATAGTAAAATAAATCACTGCCTACTGAATATTTTTAATAATACAATTAACATACTACATTATTGCAAAAAAAAAAAAATCCCTCATCTGGTATTTACAGTATGTATTAGCATATTTCGGTATAATATTATGTTGGACCAAGGTATTATTCTGTTTCATGTTCACAAATCTCTTCTGAAAGTAATCACTAATCAGCCCTTTAATAAAATTTGTAAAAAAAAAAAAAACGCAGACTCAACTCTGACATCTCCGCAAATACAAATAAAATAGCAACGACTGAATGCTGCAATAAAACCATTACCTCATGATAAAAAAATTTAGCAAAGTCATTCATTAAATTCTAATTTCATTGTGTATAAGTAAACACGATGATGTCAACATCGACATTGTCGACAACGAAATTGACAGCTAATGATTTTTATCCATGTTATATAATCTTATTGGCAAAGGGTGCATAATTATATTGCTCCATCAGCAGCAGCGGAATATATTATCTTCTCTTTCTGGGGCTTGACTTAATATAATGTATAAGAAACATCAAATAATGCACCGCAGGTGGCATTCACAAAATGAAATTAGCTTTATTGGATTGGTAGGTATACATATATGTCTATTGAATCGCCAATTATTTCGACACGGAAAATTAAATTGAATGGAATTTTCATGAAAATCAATTTATTAAATCGCTTATAAGTTATCAATTTCAATTTAAGATTAATAACCAGTTAAGTTAAAATGATAATTTAAATTTGAATTATTCGAAGATGATTTTTCTTAAGTCCAATTATAATTTAACATTTAGCTAGACTTATTGCACAACGTAAGTTTTCCAAGAATTTTTTTGTACGGGTTAACGTATTCAATTTGAAGTCCGGTTAAATCATTAATTAAATTACGAAAAAAAATATTTTATAATATGTTAATTAAAAAGTAACTAATTTTTTATTTTATTTCATTTAACTCATGTTATAAATTAAGTTTAAATAGTTACAAGTAAATAATTATTTTATCAAAGACAACTTCTATTTTGTTAAAAAATTAAAAAAATCTCTTCTCAGCCGCATAAATTAATGACTTTTATTTTTAAGAAAATTGAATTTGTCTTTGATAAAATAATAAAAAAAAAATATCTGTTGCACTTAAAAGCAAAGCATGCTAAATTGCGATCTCAGTAAATAAAAACAAATAATTAAATCCAATTTTAAAAAACACTTCAATGTTTTAAAGTATGCTTCAGTTGGCTTCCATTAAATTACATGTCTTAAAAGCCAAAAAATTAGAAAACAGTTTAATGGCAAATAAAAAAAGGCAAACAGCAAAATTCAGCATAGAGAATATAAAAAAATTGAATAAACGTAAAAAATAAAACCATCCATTTGATTAATTAAATTAATTTCTATATAGGAATAAAATGTGAAAATAACTATTTACCATGAATGAAAGAAAAGTAGTATACAAAATACTCAAAAAAAATATTTTTATTTGTAATTGTATACCTTTACAAAAAAACTTCTCAAAAACAAAAATTCTTAATAATCAAATCAACTTAATGCGAAATGATAAAACGGCTTGTAGTTATTTTGCGAAACAATGAAACGGGGAAACGTTATTTCGTTAAAAAAACACTTGGCCAAATGTTAAACAAAGGAACAAAAAAAAAACAAATTTTCAAATTATTTGTGCGAAATTATTGAATATATTAAAAAAAAATCGAAATATATAAAAACGCCGAATGTTAATTGCGTAATGATTCAAAAACAGACGCAAAATTAAATATTACTAGTTAGCAATTTGCTTTACATTTAGTAACTTACTAGCTCTTCGAAAATTTAAATCCGGTTTTTTTTTTTGTTTTTAATAAAATTGCGTTAACATTTTACTAAATCGTTTAAAATTTTGCGCCAAACAAAGAGATGCCAAATGAATTTTGCCAAAGAATGGTGATCCCGAAATTTAGTGAAATTTTATGAAAATTGGTCCAAATGAAGAAAAATTTATTTGTCTGGGGACAAAAAATTTGGTCTAACCAAATAAAAAAAATTTTCGTTGATTTACGAATCAATTCAAAAGTCACAATGACATTAGTATTTATAAATTTGCGGAAGTTCATGTACTTGTTTGACCTCAGCTTGATTTATTTAATGGTTGTTGAACCAAGTATACTCACACCATCAATATACGATATGTGCCACACAATCGTGCTTTTTTGACACAGAAATTTTTCCTCATGGCTCGTTTGCACGAACACAAATGTTGATACAATTTCATGAAAATTTATCCAAATGTCATAAATGGAGGAAACTCCTATATTTCTTTTAATTTTTGTTGGTAGTATTATTCCCCGTAGACAGGCCCGGCAGGTAATATGGGTAGTGTGGGAAGTAAAACCCACTACAGATTTTTCGAGTGGGTAAATTACCCACTCGAAATTTCAGTACTTTTCAGAAAAGCTTAGGGCCAGTTGTACAATAGTGGTTCAGCCTCGGTTCAAGATTTTAACTCACCGATTTCGGCGGATTAACTAAGGTTCAACGCTGGTTCAAGTATGTAATTGGTTATTATCACGCACTTGAACAGTAAACCACTGTTGAAACTCAATTAATCCGCCGGAATCGGTGGATAAAAATTGCTGAACCACGGTTTAAATATTTGTACAACTGGCCCTAGAAATTTTCAATCTCATTAAACAAAAAAAAAATTTCCGATCGAAACTAAAATTTCTCCGACTCATACAAAATGTTTTTTTATTTTTCATTTTAATGATACAAATTTCTTATAAATCAGTTACACCTCCGGAAAATTATTTCAACGTGCGGTTGAAAAGGGTAAAATGAAAAAAAAAAAAAAAAAAAATAAATAAAAATGATCTTGAAGTTGAAGAACCCCAAATTCCCCGTCAACAAAAAGCACCAAAACGTATCGATGAAGGTACCTCCGAAAATTACAAATTAAAAAAACCGAAAGATTTTTACAGAAAATCATTTTTAGAAATATTTAATTAACCAATTATTATTATCATCACTAAATGCAAGATTCATAAATGATTCCTCTCGTTTCTTCAAACTACATGGAACGATTCGCTGTAGGCCAAAAAGTAGATATCGATGATGTGGTTAAGTTCAACAAAGATGACTTTGATAAACAAAGATTTATTAGCGATAGGGACGTATTCCTATAGCCTTTGAAAAGACAGAATAAGCAAGCAAAAAATTTGAGAGAAGTAGTTGATTTTTTGCAATAAAATACGCTTGGAGTCGAGGGATTATTCACGAGTTTGTATATACGGTGCGTCCGGTTGTTAATCAATATCAGGATCATCTTACTCAAATGAACGAAGTTCTTCCGTTCTTCGTCCTTTAAAATCTTTACTTTAGTCAACAAAGTTGCAGAATCGGCTCAACAATATTGCTATATTGCATGTTTATCGACCACACGGAAAATCTAAATTTAGATGAAATTTATTTCAAAATATGTACTCCAAACGCAGTGCGGTTTTCCCATTAAAAAAACTAGTGTTTCATCAAAAGAATAAATAAATAACTTAAAATGAAAAAATGCTATGGGCCCTAACAATGAGAAAATTTAGAGACGACTTAAATATTTAAGTAAAATAGACTATAATGGTATATACTCTATAATCAAACCAAATATGGTATAACTTAAATATTTAAGTAGATCTTAAGTAATGAATATTGTATGGCAGGGACTCTTAAATATGAAACATGTGATGTAGGTATGGTTAATTTTTTATAGTCCATACCATTATGGTTCAATTATAACATTAATATTTAAGTCGTCTTTAAATTTGATTATTGGTAAGGCCCTATGACTTTTTTTTTATTAGTGAATTTAAGCTTTTACATCTTACACCAACTACCCACTCGGGCTGAAGCTGTTCTGCCGGGCCTGCCCGTAGAAGAATTTATGTTTTTTGATACGGCACGAAAACAGCACTCCGCTGATTGGCTAGGCATAACAAAGTTATCGTTTTGTGCGAAATTAATTTGTGAAAATTTGAATGAGTTATAGGTATAGGTATATATAAAGGCATTCAGAAATGCATCTGTCCATTTTTTTCCCCCGATCAATTTCTTGATTCCAAAAACCTTTTCCTTTGCAAACATATAGTTCATGAAGCACGTTTTTATTTTCTGGGCGTGATGAAATACAAGTACCTACAGAAATCGATATGAATGTCAATTAGGTACCTGAGCGAAGCAACATTCGCTGATCGAATGGTGGTACCAAATTAGTATCAAATGAAGCATCTCTTAAAAAAAACTGTTTGCATATATCTATTAGTAGTTTATCGCTTAATAATTTGTTGTTAATAAGTTGCGAAAATTTCAATTATCCCGTGAAATGTTTTCTATGTTTTTTTAAAAGTTTTTTTGCGGATTCCTATGAAATTAGTAAAATTTTCTGTTTTTTTTTTTATTATAAGGTATGAACTAAATGAATTTAACCAACTATTAAATGTTTTCATTAAACTACACGTTACTAATAATTGCAAGTGCAGATACAGATGAAGAAAAAAGGAACAAAATCTATCTAGCCGAAATAACTGTTTTTACTTCAAGTAAAAATCATAATCCTACATTTATAGGATTACCAGATCATTTAAATGAATTCCAGTCCAAAAATTTACAGTTCATAGGTAGGTACCTATTAATTGGAATAGTTAATATTAGAGATGCCGCGAATAGTGACTCGGCCGAATACCGAATATTCTTGACTTGACTTTTGACATATTTTCAGAAGCTGGAATTGTTTACGAAAATAGACGTAATCGTTTGCTACCAACGAATGCCGAAAAAGTAGTTTTTATTCACCACAACTTACCATTAGTAGATTTTCAATACTAAAATACAAATTTTTGAATAGAAGAAAACATTTATTGTAAGATAATAAGTCTTTTTTATTCTCCATTTGTTATTCGGTATTCGGCCGAATGTTGTGAACTATTCGGCCGAATGCCGAATATCAAAAATATAGGCCGGCCTATTCGGCCGAATAGTGCCCGAATATTCGCGGCATCTCTAGTTAATATAACTGACGGTACCTATAACCTATGTACCTATGTAAGAACACATCGTATATAAATATTTGTAAAAACTACATTATGAACTAGATAGGTATAGATACCTATACATATCTTCTCATTTTAGAAAATCATTAAAATAGTGCAATTTTTGAAAAATATTTTTCGTGAGATCCTAGATTTTATTATTCTTTCAAAATTGGTTTGCAAAATAAAATAATATTTATGTATTTAGGTATCTGCAAGCAAACATCACATCATCGCTTTTATCACTCAATTTACTTCAAAATTAATACTCACTCACTATCTGTTGCCATGGAAATCCTCCTTTTTTCCCCTTCCTTACTACTCATAGAAATAACTTACTTAAAACCAATTCCACTCTTTCTATGTTAATATTTTGTAAAAACCAAATCGAAAGAACTCAATTTCTCAGAGAACAGTTTGATTGTTTCCACTATCCACCACTAGATGCCACCAAGTTCTACGTAACATCTCCCCTTGCAAACAAAACAAAAAAAGGGCGGAGCTCTTTTTGAATTATGAGTAACATCGCAAAACATCGCAATATAGCACCTTTTAAAAATGTATATTGCTTATCATCACCCAAACACAACACAACGGGCGGTGACAATTTCTCATCCCCATTGCAACCATTTTTCTATAAAATAATAAGCGATGCGACATTTTCCTACCCCTAAGTGGATTTTGCGCATCCGGAAATTAAGAGAGATAATTCCATCTCCTTCATGCATGCACATAGAATATATTTTTTTAAATTTCAAATAGGGGCAAAGAGGAAACATTCTCATAGTCGACGAACTCAGTTTCCTTGAGAATTTCACTCTGAGTTGATGTGATGTCTTCTCAACACAGAGTGTACCGACCGTACCTCACTCACCACACGGCAAACACAGTGTGATTTACAACCGTTAATGGGGATTTTCTATGCAAAGAGTTTCTCTGTTTTTTTAAGGAGACGTTGGTGATGTGACGAGAGCGGGATTAATTCGCGAGTGAGTAGGGGGCGGCTTTTTTTTTGTGTGAATTTTTTTCTGCATTAAAAACAGGGGAGTCTCGGTTAAGCGAGTGTATGGCGACAAGGTGTGAGTGACTCTTACGCGATGTTTAACTTTTTTTTTTTTTTTTTTTTGCAAAACGCCGCAGGTTGCGCGGCTAGAAATAGGAAACAGTTTTTTTGTGGTAAACTCGTGGAAAGTGGAATGTGGAGAGTAAATATAACCATCAAAACGAAATGTTTCTAAAACGAAGCTTGTGTATAAGAAGAGTATGTGTGTGTGTGAGTGTTTTGAAGTGATGGTTGTTATAAGTGGGTAGAAGGGAAATCGTATATGTGCCTATTTTTTTTTTCTGTAAAATAAAAATGGCACCACACCACCAGGGAGAGGGGGTGCATTTATGCACAGTTTTTATATTTCTTGGCTGTGGGGTGGGAAGAAATGGCATGGTCGACAACACAAGGTACGCAAGCGCCTCCAAGAGGCGGAGTTTTTTTTAAGTTTTTTTTCCTCGAAAAAAAGCAAGTAGGTATAGGTAGGTATATACCTTCCTAGCTAAACGTTTTTTTTTCTGTTTGTCGGCCGCTATCCCTTAGCTCAGGCCATATTGGACGATTTCCACAACCCTCGGAATACATCGCGGTAAGCTTGTTAGTTATAGAGCAAGGCGAAGTGTGTTCGGTGAGGATGAGGAAGCCCTATGGAAGGGGGTTGAGGGTTGGTTTTTTTCTCGACTTTTTATTTAGACTTACAAGTGGAATGAGGGTGAACATTAAATGTCTGCAAGACACATCTACCATCTCTGTTACTCCTTCATTGGCAAGAATCCTTGTCCCGGCATGGGATGCATTTTACACACCCCTCTACGTACCTTACCCATAACAAGTTGTATACTTGTGCATGCATTATATTTGCAGTGAAGGTAGGTATAGTTGTAGAAAGAGTAGGTTTGTTGGCCCACCGGAGATGGCCTTCAATGCGGAGTGAAGGTGGTTCTCGATAATGATAATGATGGGGTTTTGTGTGTTTCATGCTTTAAGTATATGCGCGTTGGTGGTGGTAGGAAATGTGTGCGTGTTTGTGTTGCTTAACTTCATATGATTTATCAGTGCAAGAGACTCCTTGGGTTATCCTGTTGCCAAGTCTCAGCCAGTTTCTAGTCGACAGCCGGTCTACGCAGTAGTTTTTCCTCCGTTACATCATAATTCATAGAAAAATTGGTCACACAATTAAATTGTCACACAAGAATGAAAAAAAAAATAAAATAATTAAAAAAACAGGTGAATGACAGTTATATAGGATTTGCTTATAAGATACAAAAAAAACTGTCCGAGGATAATTCATTATTTAATTGTTTTTTTTCTTTTTTTTTGTCAACTCGCCGCGAACATAATCTATTTTGATACGAACATTTTTATTATTTTTCCTGTAGCCCGCCAATTATATCTATTAAATTTTGTATCCTTACAAAATTCAAAGAGAAAAAAAGAGTAACTAAAGTAACGGTTATAAAGAGGATGAAAATGGTTCCTCATTATTTTTTTTTTCATCTCATTTTTGACGGATTTTTGTGAGAGAAATGAGCTATAAAGTTAACATCAGTGATAGAAAACCTTAATGGTAATAGGCACAAATTTTTTGGAGTCACATCTGTTTGGCTTGCAGAACGTTTCGGTTGGAGTGCGCGTGTATCACAAAAAAAAAACAACACCAAATTCAAATTCGTTTATATCTACCTATACCTATAGGTACTGAGTGAAGACACCCAATGGATATACACATGAAGTGAACAAGTGCATTTAAATAACGTTGTTCAAAATTAAAGTGACAGTGAAAACACTATATTCTATTTTCATATTCTTAAATGGCGCCCAATAGAAAAATAATATAGATAAATGTAAGTTCCAATTTAATTGTTAACATTTTATATTTAATTTTTTGAAAGAAGAAACGTGTGTGTGTGTGTTTTTTTTTTATTGAAAAAAATCAACTTGATTAAGAATCCGAAAGAAAAAAATTATTTACTTATACCTACCTACCTACCTATTTTCGTTCGTTCCTTTGGTGACCTATTTAACGTGATGTTGATTCACAAGATTCACCAGCGATCGCGATCGTGATTTCTTGTTTTGCAGATCAGATAGGTAGGTAGGTATAAAAAAGGGGAAGATAATATCATTCTATATCAAAACTTAGGTAGGTAGATGAGTAGGTAGCGGTAGATAAAGGTATATACGGTTTGGTTGATGTGGATATGAGGATCAACATGATGATCAAAGCAGAAGGTTTTTGAAGCGAGGGAATGTCTAGGGGTTATACAATTTTCTGTAGATATACGTATATTTACTGAAGAAAATCAAAGAACAACCATTATAAGATTTTTCTGAATATAACCGGAATTCATATTATGTGAGAATTTCAATGCATTAAGGGAGTTTTGAATCAAGTACTTAAATAGCTACAAATTCTATTCTTATATTAGGTAACGTAGGTTCTAGTTAAATTATAAATATAAGTAGGTATGTTATCTATACCTTGACAAGACCAAAAAAATCAAGTGAGGTATCACATTACCAAGCTTCCAATTCCTTGAAAAACATGAAAGAAAATAATTCTTTCACATTGATACCAACTTAAAAGTTAAGAAATCAACTTATACCTAGCTATAGAATGTCTAAACGCTTCTTCTATTAATTTCTTAAGAAAATTTTAAAATAATTAAAAACTAAAAAAAGAAAGTAGGCTAATATTAATACATACCTAGTTCTTTTTTTCGTAAAATTTTTAATTATAATGTTTTGGTTGATGTGCAATATTTAGTAAATTTTTGTATGATGAAGGTATATGTTCATCATTTTTATTTGTTCATCCATAAAATGAAGTTAACTAAATATTAAAAAAAAAATTCCTAACTCGGGATTAAAATTAAAAATTAGAAAACTTTCATATCGGTAGGTACTGTGCTACTTTGGCGTGGGAAATTTGTTTTCTTTTTCTGATTAGGTCATACAGAATTTTTGTAAATATTATGTACCTTTTAAAACGAAGGTATACAATGAATATTTAATGATTATGCCTGTTTCCAAGAAAGAAAAGGAATGAAATAAAACAAAGCGGCAATATGAAAATTGATGAATTGATGTAGATTATTAGATGTATATATAATATGATATGTATTATCACATCATCAACCAATTGAAGCGTTGAGAATGAGAAGGAGTCAAGTGACATTTTTGAAGTTTTGAGTTATAAGCCTTTAAATTTAAATTTTTAAGTTTATAAGTAGTAGTAGTGGTAGTTAACCCCTTTATCTGAAGCTAACTTTGTAAGTAATAACAATAGAGACACAAGAATTTAAGTTGTCGCTTAACACCAGTATTGGTAAAAAAAAAATAAAAAAATCGAAAAATGTCACTTGACCCCTTCTCACTCTAGACGCTTCAATTGTTGCTTTATACAGCTTTACATTTTTCGTAAAAAACGTTTATCTGCACTTACACTAGTATTTTAAGTTTATTTTGTTTCCAAGAGAGAAATTCGTTCTTCGTTAATTTATAGAATAACTCAAATCTAATTGACTTGAAACAAAATGTTCGTAATATATATCAATCGGTAAACAGGGCCACTAATGTTGTATTAACAAAATATAGAAACTCGCATGTAAACTTATTCCTTAATTGTGAGCAACCCAAAATACTTTTTTGTTTCGAAATTTAGTATGCGACCGTATATTCAATGACGTTCGATTTTTATTTTATTAATAATTTATTTATGGACGCAAATATGTGCCTTGCACTTAAGTATTGGTTATTTTACGAAATTTACATAGCCAAATAAAAGCGTATATTATATTTTAAGGCTCTCTCACAAAATTAAAACTAAAGCTATTTTTATAAGAAGGTTTTTTTTAATAATATTCAAATTCTATACTATCGAAATAAATCAGAGAAGTAGAAGACAGCACTATTTAATTGCACTTGCTGAATTATTGATTCAAAATGGCTTTTAACGGCCTTTAGTAAACAAAAATTGACGTTTCATCCCGGCGATGTCATTTCGACTCATCAGTTGACTAAAGCTCTTTTTATTTTACATTGCGGATCAGCCCTTAGGCTGCAGCCTAGATATCCTATGCGTTATTTATAAAATTAAAAAAAAATATGTGCCTTCCTAATTTTACTTAACAATTTTCTGATGGCGACTGAAGGAACATTCCTACATAGTACATTCCTTCCATTTATTACTGACGAAGCTCCAAATTAGTCAAAACGTTCTCCATCTATTTTTCTAAAGTATGAAGGTTGGTAGGTTATGCAGAAGAACCCTAGGTATTTTCCTACCTTTGAATTTTCAAGATTGTGAATCATTTGACAGTTAGGAATGGTTTAATTATGAAAGTATAAGTAATCGATCGTCCATTCATCAGGTGTTTAGATTGTTGATTGTATCTTCACAGACTTCAGTATAAGGCTTCTGTCAAACTCTCACATCGAGTTTTGCCATTAAATTTTTAGGAATATGGGGTTAACCGAACATTTTGTAAAGTGCCTCCAAACTTATTTATTGAATAGATCTTACTCGGTACTTTTAAATGGTTGTGAATCAATTAAGAGTAAGTTTAATTGTAGATTACCGCAGGGTAGCCATTAAGGACCCGTACTTTTTGTTTTATTTTATTTTATTTTATTTTATTTTATTTTGTTCTATTTATTAATACTGTCTGTTCTGAAGTATTCAAACTGTCTCATTTATGCCAACGATGTAATAGAATAGAAACTATTATAAATACTCGCGATTATGAAGAGTTGCAGTGTGATCATTCCATTTTTGACCGATGTGTTCGTAATTGTTTGATTGTATTATTTATTTTTCAGCAACTAATTTGTTTAACCAAACTTTTAATACTTCAAGTAAATTTAAATCAACTCTTTTCTATTTTGTAATACCATATAATTAAAACTTGTAAAGCTTTTTATCAGCTGAGTTAAGTAAATAAATGATTGTTTCAATGATCTTTTTAATCTCAAACCACTAAAATTGCAAATAATTCGAAAGTATTTTTATTTTACCAGAAGCCCCATAACAATCCGAGACTAACATTTGCCTTAATTCACAATAAATGTCTAAGATAATCCGCATAACATATTTTTATAAAACCTATTATTTTAAGAGTTAGCCATTATAACAATGAACTCGGCTCTTTTAATCATAAAATAAATAAAATATGATATAAAAAAATGGAGGCAGGTATCTTACTTTGTTGCTTTTTAAATTAGCCTTGTATTTTTAATTAAATTATGGCTCGCTTTATACGAACCTACTTTGAAAAATATTAAATTTTCATCTGTAACTTTAACTCATTTTAAAATTTTGTGTCTCATTGCCTCTTTGTCCGGAATAATCTTCAAAATCACTTAACCAATTTCAATGGAATTTTACGGGCAATTAAGTAAATATGCAATCAGTGCTCTAAGCTACTTTATGTATGATATATCATATACGACACTCTTTCGGAAAAAGTTATAATTCTTGAAACAAAAAATCTTCTTTCAGAATTTCACACGGGTGAGATTTCGGTTACTTAAGCTTAGTCATCGATAAATTAAAAAGATCGAACAATTGGTATAAATTTGTATTATTAAATAAACCAACTTACTTATTTAACGTTTAAGGTTTTTAAAATTCAGGGTCTTTAAGTTCCCAAACCGAAATTGAAATCAATTCCCTGAATTAAAAAAAAGAACAAAAAATATCAGTTAAACCATCATTACTTGATGCTGATGTTGGGTTTTCTTATCCCCCTATGTATATGATAATTACTGCCAATTCTATAGGTATGCCTTTTTTTAACAACTAACCTAAAAATCCAATATGTACTTACATAAAATAAGCAGTTACATATCAAGGCAATGAAATTTTCTCTCCAAAGAAAAACAAAAAAACTCCCATCTCCCGAGCGACCCTATTAAATCCCGTAATTTAAGTAAACTAAATCATTTCTGAATTATAAGACAAAAAAACAGAAATTTAAAAAGAAGACCATCATTCAGAGCCCTGAATTACACATAATTGCCTGGTTCATTTTACAGAGCCTTATAGGTATATACTCGAAAGAATTCCAATAGAACGCAACGAAAAAACAACAACAACAAAATAAACCCACCAAAAACCACTAAAGGGTCAGTTGCGCCAGTCCATCATCATCATCTTCATCAACAACAACAACAACAACAACGACAACAGCGAAACATCAGAGTCCCCCCCTTACAAATAAATAAAGGAAACACAACGCTTAAAACTTTCTCTTTCCGGCAAAAAGAAGTAATTGTTGTTGACAAACTCATTGCTTCCCAAGTGGCCCAATTTCCAGAGAAGCCTCAAATATATAACCAAACAACAACATCACCATCATCATCGTAGCCAGCAACAGAGTATAACAGCAAAAAAGGTTGCGACTTATAATGCTTGCGATTCCTGCCCCCTTTTTGGGTTGATTATTACTTTGCGATTATTTTTGCTGCTGTAACTGACTGCTGCAAGTCCTTATGATGACCAGATAGGTCTGTGCTGCAGGTTGGTTGTATGAAGCAGTAAAGGCTATCTCTGATTTCCCCGAGCTCTTATACCGTTTTTTATAAAAATATATATTTTTTTTTCTACGTCTTTGATTTAATTCTTTTTATATTTTTTGCTGTTTTTTTCTTACTTTGGTTTCTGGAGCATCAAGATGGTATTATATGCTGCGTCCGTGTGCTCTCAATCCCGCAATCCTATATAATAAACAGGTAAATCGCGAGAAATCTTTTCGCGAGGAAGAGAATATAAAAACAAAATTGTAAGAAACCCGTTTCTTATACTTATTGGGGCTTTATGTCGGACGATTTTAGTTTTTTTTTTTTTTTGCTTTTGCCTTGAAGGATTTTGTGGTATCTTAACACTGAAGGACTTCTTTTTGCGAAACCAAAACAACAAAACGTTTTTTCTTTTTTTCTGTTTGGTTATTTTTTTATAATTCAACGATGCACCTCAAATGATGGTTGTAAAACATTTTATATAACGTTGGACGATGTGTGACGAAATGGCCAGAACAAACGAGTTGGTCATTTATTTTAAGAAGGAACCAACACCAAAAACAACAACAAAAAAAGTAGGTATTTTATTCCGTTCTTCGAAAATACCAACAAAAAATAAAATCTGAAAAGAATTTCATCTCTGTGGCTGCCATTATACCTACTCGTATTATGGTAACCCAAAAAAGGTGGACATATAAACAAGATTTTGTGCTGCTGATGCTCTTCCATCCAATAACTACCGCATATATCTATATAACTAAAGACCACAAGACAACCGACCGACAATAAGAAAAAATAATACAAAAAAAAATCGAACAAAGACTTAAAAAAAAATTAAAAATCATACAACAACTGACCATAAAAAGAGTTGAGTGTCCTCAAAGGTCTGCAAGTTGCAAGGGGATGCTTTTTGTATAGTGGTTTTGGTTTTTTTTTTTTAATTTTATGTAGGTAACCCAAACTATAAAAGTGGGTTCATTTTTCTTTGAGGTATACTGATGGAGCTTATCCGCAAAAAACCTATAAAATACAATGTTGCATTTGATATGGTGCGCCAAAGAGTCGACATCAACATCCTACAAGAAGTCGCGCCCTGTCTCAAAAAGTAGGTATATTATAGTCTGTCACTTTATGTGAGGTTATGTTTCTATATAATATGTATATATATATATATTTGTATATATCTATATAAAAAAATAAATACACATTTTATATAGAGGTGATAGAGTTATGTAGGTAGATTTTTTGGTTGGCTTTGTTTATTTTTTTGTTTACGCGTATTGATCAACGAATTTTGCAGCTACCGAATTTAAGTGGGAAACAAAAAAAAACAATCTACACGTTTTGCTGTTTTGATTTTATTGCATATCGCGGTTTCAGAGGAGTATAATAATGTTTTAGGGTTTTTTTTTATAATTATTTAAGACAAGTGAAGGGAAATGTTTGTCGAAATTCATAAATGCTCGTAGGCATTTTGTTTTGTTAAAAATATCTAAACTGAGATTTCTGCTGAACATATCTAAGTTATGGTTAATGTTAACTGAACTGCATTTTTTTTAAATAAAATCGTAAAGGTTTGAAACAGTTTTGAAATAGCTAAGTTAAATTGGCTATAAATAGACAAATCATTGAAAAACAAAGTCAATTTAAATTTTTATAAAATGTAATAATAATTTTTAAATTATCATTTTAAAACTGAGCGGATGGTCACCATAGGGATTAAGTAAACATATAAAAGAACCATTTTGGGAGAAGCTATACACTTAACCACATATTCATCAGTTCAAAAAAAATATACCTGCTTGACGACTTCCAAAAACATCTATCAGTTTACCTTAAGTGCTTATAGGTTTTCATTAAGAGATTTCTCATAGCTGAACTTCAAGAATGTAAAATGTTTAACCAAATTGAAAGAAGTTCAAAACCAATTTTTTTTTAAATGCTTCAATCCTTTGAAGAAGCTCTAAAATATACCCAAAAACTATAGAAATAAAAAGGTAAAGCCCTGAAATGAAAATTTAGCATTCTAAACTTCAACTTATATCCAAGCCAACTTGAAGGCATTTACATATAAATTTTGTTGAAATGAAATAAAACGAAATGAAATGAAATAATGAAACAATAATTTAAAGTAATATCTATAAGCGTCTTCGTTATACTAAATAAAGTTTCAAAACAGTTAATAAAGAACAGCAACTTCGGTGCGTTATAACGCAGACAAATGATCGGTTAAAAACAACGTAAAACTATGGTTAATTAAATAAAAAAAATGTTAATATACAACCTTCAAATTCACCAGGTTAAATTATACGAGTTATCTCGATTCAACAAAATTATTTAAATCTACACACTGATTCGGTTAAAATTTACTATGTATAGGTACTTTAATAAAATTAAGCTACTTCTGTGTTAGTTTGTTCGGTTTCAATCACCAATTAAGTTAGTTAATCGCTCGAAGTAACCAACCTAATCAGAGATGTGTGAAAATAACTAAATATAATTATTTGATCTAAGCAAGCTACTCGTTAAACATAAATGATCATTAAAATTGCGAATCCTAACCAAGTTTCTCTATTAATAAAACCTTTTAAGGTTATTATTTTAAACAATTTATTTTCATCGATTCGACTACGTTAGAATAATTAAAACATGTAATTTTTACCATTTACTATAAGTAATATTTAACACATTTTTTTAACCCACCAACAAATGTTCTCGGTTAGTTATTATTTGCCTGCGTGTACAGTCAAAAATATCTTATAATACTTTATTAGTACTTAAAGTCCACATAAACCTACCCAAAATCTTGATTTTTCTTAGAACTCATAACTTACATTTTTATTTCTCCAAATAAATTCAACCATTTGATATTTTATGTAAAATAGCATAATCCTTGAATTAAAATTTAAATACATTATTGTATATCCTGCTGAGTGAAAAATTAACATAAAGTGTCTTTATACAGAGGTATACATATATCAAAACCCCTGCCGGTAAATTACTAATAAAATAACTTTGATACTTACATTCAAATAAGACATATAACCTGTTAGATATAAATATATTATTTAACTTGTTCCAATTCAAATTTACTATATCTACACGATGCCATTTAAAAAAAAATCGTTATTGGTAAAACTTATTTCAATAGTTCAATGTCCTAGATTTAGCAAAATTTAACAATTTAAATGTGTGTTCTATTAATTAATTAATTGTTTATATATTCATGAAGCATGATTTTCGACTAATGACTTAATTTATAGATACAATATGTTTCTACGATATATAGAACACAAAATTGCAATTTAATATATTATCTAATATATTATGTAGATCGACTGCTGTTGAATTAATTTTATGTGTGCATAACATAACATTACATTTAACTAAATCAAGTTAGTCTATATAGAAAGAACATAACGTCACATATCAATAAATTATTTTTAAAATGAATGTAGCTATTTAAAGAATTGTAGTTTGGTAAAAGTTGTACAACACACAAAAATAGAAAAAAATAAAATCTTTAAGCTCCATATTGCAGGGAAAGTCTACTGTTGGATATATTTATACTAACTCCTTTTTTACCATTACAAAATTGTAAAAATAATATTAAAAAAATGAATACACGGGAAAAAGGAAATAAAAAGTAAATTTTATTAGACTTCAAGCTTGTTCAACTAGTTCTTGTGGGGTAGGTGGTAGTTATCGGTTTAACATGGTATTTTTTTTTATTAATTAATAATATAATAAAAATTAATTCGAAATTTTATAAATATGTATAAAATATACACTTTATGAGATAAACTTTACAAAAACCAGTTGATAAATAAATTGTAAGAAGCTGATAAGACTTTAAATAACGTTGGATCATAAAATCGTAATATAATTAAAACTAATACAGGAATTTGTATATTAATTCGTAGCCAGTTATACCAATAAAAGCACTGAGCAATTCCTATAACACATGATATTGAAATACGATGTGACACCTGTTTAAGGGATTTTAGAATCTCGAAGTTTCTTTTGTCTTTTTCTTAATGAAAGTGAAAAAAATTGGAGGTAATGCTTTGACCAAAAGAAGAAAGCAATTGCTTATTTCGAAATATTTTATACCAATCCCAGTAAAATAAATGTGAAATAAATTTAACTATATATACATAATTATATATAAAACATAGTAAATAGCTAAAATTCATTGCTGATAGAAGAAAGGGACATTTAAAAAAATGTCCAAATCAAAAAGGATTATCCCAGTATAAAAACATAATAAAGTTAAAATGTTTAAAAAAATGAATTTAACGATAATTTTGATATAATGTAAATTTAATATTTGTAAACACATAAATGCAATATATTAATTGCTTATAGAACATTTTTCTCGCCGAAAAAGTAAATTTTACCACAATTTCAAAATTTACTTAATACTCATTGCAAACTTTCAGATGTTCATACATAATTAATATTGTTGGTGCAATATTAATTTAAAAAACAATTCAAAAATATAAATATATATGAATAAAATATACGGAAGTACGTATAAATCAAACAAAAAATTAAACAAAACGAAATGCATTAAAAATAATAAAAATATAAACTAAAAAATAAAATACAGTAAAATTAAAATAATTCAGTAAAATAACAAAAATAAAATAAAATAAGAAAACACAAAATCACGTAAAATAAAATAAATTTTAAATTAAAACTTAACTAAAATAAAATAAAAAAAATAGACTATAATGAAAATTATTTTACCAAAATAATATTTAAATAAGATCAAAAGAAACACATAAAAAATAAAAAAAATAAAAAAAAATGGGATACAATAAAATTTAGGTAATAAAATAAAATAAAATAAACACCCCTATTGAGATTGATAATTATCAATTGACAGTTGATAAATATTGAAATTTGGTACATTAAAACTCAATTTATTAAAAATCTGATCAACTTTTCCGTAATAATTATCAATTTTCTTGTAATCCACAACGATCTGTACTATTCTTAAAAAATTGGATTAATTGGGGTTTTCTCTCTCAATTTTAAAAATTAATCATACTATCAATTTATAATTGACTACCGTAATAGGCGGTGGAAATAAAATAAAATAAAATAAAATAAAATAAAATAAAATAAAAAAAAATAAAATAAAATAAAAAAAAATAAAATAAAATAAATTAAAATAAAAAAATAAAAAAAAAATTAAATAAATTAAGTTATTATACCTGCTGTTTTTAGGGAAATGTGAATGTTAATATTTAAATGTTAATGTTGGATAGGTAATTTTACTGATTCAAAATAGCTATTTATTTAATTCATATATGGATGGCATTAAAGTACACCTTGTAGGTTAGGTACCAGTCCAGAAGTCAAATGGAATGTTTTAATTTCCATAGCTGAATTTAAAATTTTACAACATACAGTCTTGCATGACTAAATTTTGTTTCTTAAATGTAGAATAAAAATAAATTCTGGCAATGATAGAAAAATTTATTATATTTTTATAAATTTTGAGGACAAAGAATTCCCGTGAATTCCACTACATTTAATTGACTTTTATGCCGTTTTATTAGAATCAGTCAAGCCATTCTATACCTACCGTGATTGAATGGCAAAAGTACCTGCTTTTACTTAAGTTATAAAGAAATAACATTTTAAATAGGTTTGAAAAAAAAACAAAAACAACTTGAAATCATGAAGGTTTTGGAACTTTAGATTTTTCCAGACAGCCGACGGCGGCGGGTGAACCCGATCATTAAATTCCTTTATTATGTTAATCCACTATAATGTTTATTTTTACTGAAAACTTTTCTTCATCTCACCAACATAATATATCTAAATGCCAAGCAAGCTTAGATGTCTATATACCTAGTTAAGTGTATAAGCCCAACCTAGTTAGAAATAGCCTGCAACCAAAATATTCATTTGATTTTAATTCTCCATTCTCTCTTTGTTTGAAGCAACAAGCGAAACAAGATTTAAATAATAAAATTAAAGTCTTCCTCTTCATCTTGTCTGTAATCAAATGCAAAACTTTCCTAACACATTTGTTCGTCAGTAAAAAAAAAAAAAAAACTATTGAGATAACACATCACACAAGGTTGACCATATCAAATTTTCAAAAAACCACATCCATGTTCCCAGCCAACCATCCATCCATTCATTCTACCACATTTGGATATTATATCTAGGTTATATATATGTACTCCTATACCAAGTATATATTCTCAGTTTTATCAACTTCGTTCACTTTAACATCATCATTTCAAATCCAACCGCATCCCCCAATATTTTAACCACAAAAACCCTAAAAACGAACAATATATGTATATGTACATATACATATACCTACCTATAACCTGTAGGCTTTAATTGTGTATTCACAAATCCAAACAAACAAACATCATCAATTTACCTTATTATTTTAAATTATTATATAATCTATTTACTTTATTCTAAGAACTATATATATAATATTAATATTATTTAGTATGTAATTATATAAATAGTATGATCATGCACATGCAAAACTGTAAATTATATACATAAACTGTACTCTAACATGCAAATTGTAAAATAAAGTTAGTTCTTGTTCACATTTAAAACTAATCAGTTGTCTACTTTTTATGTATCTGCCGTTTTCTCTCGCCGTCCACATATCAGAAGTGGGATCAGTTTACCGCAAAAATTTTTTTTTTCTTTTGTACAGTCTCACAATTTATGTTTTTTATGTTTTATGTTCGAGATTAAACTCGGGTTTTTACGTATAAATAAAAGAAATAAACTTTATGGCTAAGGCACGGGCTGAGAGATTTGTGCAAGAGGCAACAGTGGTTTCTTTAAAAGAAAAATTAAGTAATTTTGGACTTAATACTGACGGCAATAAAGCCGTTTTGAAGATAAGATTGCAGGAGCACGTGGACGAGCTAGACGAACCTGAATTAAGCATTCACTTTCCTGATGCTCAAGATGAATCGGCATCCAGTGCCGAGGAAGAAGATAACCTCCAGATTGAAATCAACGCGCTTCAGGAAAAAATAAAAAAACAGCAGGAAATATTAATGCTCAAGGAAAAACTTGCAGCGCTTTGCAGAACAAGTGAAAGTGCCTCGTGTTCAATGTCATACAAAGACATCGAAGACACTGTACCTTGTTTCTCCGGGGATGATAATTTTTCCATTAAGCAATGGGTGCGAAGTTTTGAGGAGGCCAGAACATTGCATAGGTGGGATGAGCAGCAATCATTTATTTATGCGAGACGGAGTCTCAAAGGAACTGCCAAACTGTTCCTCCGTTCTTCCCGTTGCTCGAATTGGCTCGAGCTCAAGTCTAGCCTTCTTCAAGAGTTTCACCGAGCAGTGACGTCAGCTGATGTCCACGATACCCTGAGGAATCGAAAGAAGAGAAAGGACGAGAGTATTCACCAATATACACTAGCCATGCAGGAGATTGCATACCATGCTGACATTGAAGATGAAGACCTTATTCATTACATCATAAAAGGGATTCCTGATGCTTTTTGTAACAAACAGCTCCTTTTAACTTCAAAAAGTATCGATGATCTTAAGCAAATGCTAAAGAAATATCAGAAAATGAAGTCTTTTACAACAGAGTATACACCTGCGTATTCAACACCGACTACATCTCCATCATTAAACACGAAGCGACTTGTAAATAGGTGCTTTAACTGCAACGAGCCCGGGCATCTGGCCACGAGCTGCACAAGGCCACGTCGAGAGAGAGGTAGCTGTTTCAAGTGTGGACAGCAAGGGCATCTAGCGCCCACTTGTAAGAACGTTATGTTAACTGTTAACCCATCTGTAAATCCATCAACGGTACTATTGGTACAGCAACCAGAAAGTGAACCAGAACCTGAGGAAGACGAAGTAATAAATCCAGTTTTTAACGACGACTTTTCACTTTATGTTAAGTACAGATTTTTAAGTAATTTTACTAATGATATCTTTGAATTTCAAGCAAATACTATGGTAGACACAGGAAGCCCTATAAGCTTCATTCAGGAACAACTTATACCATCTTTTGTAATCCTGCCAATAAGAGACAATGGCATTCAATATTTTGGAATCAATGGAGCAAAACTAACCATACTTGGAAGAGTTAAATGTATTATATATGTAAGTGATAGTTCTTTAAGTTGCATGTTGCATGTAGTTAAAAATAAAACAATGACTAACTCTGTTGTTCTTGGCAGAGATTTTTTACAAGCAAGCAAAATTAAATTATGTTATTCTAATATTAATTTTATAAATCATGCAAAAAATTATGATAAAAAAGTTTTTAATACTACTTGTGTAACAAATTATGATAAAAATTTTAACGATATAAATTCAAATATGATAAAGACCAATTGTGATAGTAATTCTAACAGCAAATATGATAAAATGGAACCAAATGACGATAATTTCGCGATAGATATTTTAAATATAGATACTTGTTTCGACAAAAATGAATCTAATTTAACAATGAATAGAAACCTAACTTACGAAGAAACACAAAGAATTTACGATATTATGAAGCAAACCAATTTATATAAAAATATTTCTCATTCAAATGTTCCTTATGAAATGAAGATTATTCTTTATAACGCATATGTAAATTTTAAATGTGCTCCACGATGGTTAGCTTACATGTATACCGTTGAATTAAGACAGATTTTGGACGATATTTTGAAACAAAAAATAATAATATATAATAAAAAAAAAAAAAAAAATAATAATAATAATAAGGAAACAGCATTCCATCGAATCTTCTTGTGACCTGCAGGATAAATAATTTCGTTATTTAATTGGCGTTTCGCCTTAGAACAACTTTTAATCACGTCATGAATTTTGAAGTTCAAATAGTCATTTTGCTTCGAAAATAATAAAAAGAAATAATTATATTTATAAATATATATATAAAGAAAAAAAATCGAGTCGATTTTATGTCAGGAATGGCCGAAATGTAGGCTTTAATTGTGTATTCACAAATCCAAACAAACAAACATCATCAATTTACCTTATTATTTTAAATTATTATATAATCTATTTACTTTATTCTAAGAACTATATATATAATATTAATATTATTTAGTATGTAATTATATAAATAGTATGATCATGCACATGCAAAACTGTAAATTATATACATAAACTGTACTCTAACATGCAAATTGTAAAATAAAGTTAGTTCTTGTTCACATTTAAAACTAATCAGTTGTCTACTTTTTATGTATCTGCCGTTTTCTCTCGCCGTCCACAAACCATAGAACTTTGGATTCGCACAATTATTCAATTTCTATATATCATCACTTTCTCGTTTTGGGAGGGCAAAAGTTTTCAAAATACTCGTATAATATAAATCATTTTATGTCAAACATATTATACCTATAGAGAATCAACAAGGGATGAAAATTTCAATTTTCAACACATCCAGAAGATAATAACACTCTTGCCCTATCCCTTTTCAGAGCTTGAAAAGACTCTAACCGACATGTACCTAGCTTCGGGGGTTCTCATAACTCTCGCCCTCTCTCCTTCGTTCTACCTTCATCTGATGTATAAAAATCCCATCACATCACAGTCATTATAAAGTTATACAATGTTTTTAAAATCAGCCCTGACCTTCAAATCATCAAATGACCAAACATTCTCAGATCCGATAGATAGATAGATAGGTAGATACAATGTCATTTCTAATTTAGGATGCTGTTAATGTAATGAAATTTAAGTGAAAAAAATTAAAAACAAAAATAATAATTCTCTTTTCCATTACAACGAAAACTAATTGGTGCGAAAATTCCCTCCAATAGCAACATGCGGGTTATGGGTACCTATACTATACTCCACCCCAATCAACCATATCAAGTGTTTAAGTCATGTGTTATTAATAGCCCATACATGTAACACCCACAATATTTTTCTTTTCTTTTTTTTTCTTTCCTTTTCTTTTTCCTCTTTGTTGTTTGTTTTTTTTTTGTGTTCATGAGAACATGAAAATCATTTTTCCATTTGATATGCCGATGCCGTTTAGAACAATATAAAATATCTCAAGGGGGTTGTTGCAAGAAGTAAAGGGCAGCAAAAAGAGTGATGGTGAATAATGTATATTTATACAAAACTCACCACAAAAGTTTGTGGTGGCATTTGCGCAGAAACATATTTTTTTTCTGAATAAATATAAATCCCCTCTTTTCGAATATACAGGTGAGTCGTGAGAGTGCAACTCTTTACTTACTGACTATACCTACCCCTTTGGCACAAAAAATTACATCGAAACCGGTTTTCCATTCACTTGGATATGCAGTCATATTTTTTATTGTAATTAATAATATTTGCTTGAAGAGGTGTGTTGAAAGGGTTGTTGATTTGTCAACCCTTTAAAAAAAAAACACATTTTACAGCAGACGTGTAGGTAATAATATGGTGAGTTTTATTTTGTTTTATACGAATGCCCCTATTTTTTTGGGGGAAAATGCATGAAAAATTCCGCTCGGGTGAATTTGCACAAAAACGGTGTTCCGCTTTGTTGAACGCGCGGGCTTTGTCGGTATTTGTGAGCAGTGCAATATAATTTCCCCAAACGCTTCTGTGTGCAAATTGGCCCCCACTGCATCTCGAAAGGGGAGCTATTTTTGCACACATACCTAGATACATTTGTTTCAAAGCGCAGATACATTTTCAACGAGTGGTGAATATAATAATTTTGCCACCTCATGCGGCGGGGCGTTGCATTTTTTTTTTCTCTACAGTTTTGTTGTTTAATGTTCTTCTCGTTCTTCTCTGTATGCTGTGTGTTGTGTTCCGTCAAACAACTGGCTTACCACATAAGGTCGAATAAATATGGGAGGAGAAGGATCACGAGACACAGTTTAAGTTTAAAAAAATAAAAAAAAAAATAGGTAAGGTAGAAAAAAAAAAACATGCAAAAGATACTTCAATGTCCATCAACTTGCCATCAAAGTTTCAATACACCGCACAGTGACGTGGATGACGGTTGTGTGAATGAAATCGCGCTAAATTTTTTGAACTTTTTGTTGTTGTTGTTTTTTGGTGGAAATATATCTACCCCAAGCAAACCACACCACATCACCACGAACCACCATCAACCACCACCACCGTCCCATCATCATCTCCTTCCAGATATAGGTATAGATACTCGTACACCGACCGACCGGGAGAGTGTACATGGAGAGTGTAATAATATTAACTTTGTACAAAGTGGATGTGGATCCATGCAAAAAGGTATATTTGCTGCTGTTGCTGCCACTTTTTTTTGTATGGTTTTTGGTCTGAAACAACCTCATTTTGGGTTCACGGTTCGTGCAAAATTTCATCTAAAGCCAGAATCGCAACTGCCGTCGCGGCAGCAGCAACAACTACAATAACAGCAGCAAGTACTTTATACTTCTTATACGAGAAGCAAGCAACAACGTTCAAGAAAATTATAGTACTCACTCAGTGTATATAAAAGTGTATCTGAACGATACGAAAATTTCAATTTATATCATTTTTTTTCATTTATTTGCTGCTTCCTTCGTACTGTGCTGCTGCTGGTGTATTTTTTTTGTACCATAATTTTGCGATACTATTTTTTTTTTTTTGCATGCGGTGTAATAATATTAACCAGTGTGTGAGATAAAGTGTGGTGTGGTGGTGTATTTTTCCACTTTAGATACTCTGTACAGCAAAATAAAACTAATAATACAAAAAAAAAAGAAAAAAACTTAAACAAAAAGCAAGTGATTTTTCTTTATTTCGATTCGATTCAAAAATGCTTTTAAGATTAAGCTGAAGCTCTGTCTAAAGAGTAATTTTAGTTAAGATCGCATTCGCTTTTAAATGCTTATTCTGTGCGGCGGGTTTTGCAAGATTTTCTATATGTTTGTTCTTTCACAAACAAAAAAAATTAAATCTAATATAGGTAACGGGATATACAGATTTACAAAATGACAAAACTATAATAATAATTATTTAAAAATTTTTTTGAAAAAAAAAAATAAAAATAGAACTCATGTGATTATATCTAAAAAATTTATGTGTGGATTATAAAAATACATATAACTCTGTTTATGTAATAAAAATTAAAAATATAAACAGAAAAGTGTGCGTATAAAAATATAAAAATTGACACAATAGTGACAGTGATGAAAAATACTGAATGAAATGTTTTCCTAAAAATATGCAACGCAAAATCTATAGGATTAATCCAAAATCAGCCAAAAAGAAAAAAAACAAAAGTCACTAAATAGGTAATGATTTTTTGATTTCTAATTTATTTATAAGGTTTTAAAAATTTTAGTTGCAAAATTCAGTTTTTTTTTTCAAATCATACCATCAACCCTACCTTACCATACAATCAACTACACCTCTACAAAAAATCATGTTCAATCCTTGTAAATTGCTTGTATTTTTTCTCATCCTTTTTCTTGTTTTTTTTTGTTCAAAAAGTAAATCCAAGAGGGCGTTAATAGGATAAAAGAAAAAGGCGCACACGAAATGGCGCTTGTAGTCCTACCCTGAAAATTAAATTTAAAAACACAAAACAAAAAAAAAAAACAACCGAAACTATAACCAACCCAAAAATTTTAATACAATAATTGAAGCCAATTTAGTGTAATTTTCTTTATTTTTATTTTTTTATTTTTTCAAACTCATTTTGCTGTTGGGTATATTCGTTTTAAAATAAAATATATATACAAGGACAAAAATATGCCTCTATAGTCTATATATACCTATAACTATACTTCTCAATAAGAGAGTTTAATTTAAAATGTTGTGTTACCATGCAATATTTTTTTTTTTATGTAGGTAGGTATGCCGACTTAATTCTTTTTTGTATTTCTTTTTGGAGACAAATTGCTGTTAGATTTAGAGAATTAGAAAGAGTTAAGAGACGGCAGCAGGTTAAATGGTCATAGCATGTGCTTTTAATGATTTTATAAGATGATTTATATTTTTTTTTTTTTTTTTTGAAATTTGTTTTCGTGAGTGGAGAATTATTAAAACCAACACGGAAAGGATTAAGTGATCAAATTTATTTTAAGATTTTTTTGTTGACAATTAAAGAATAATGTCATTAATTTTGAAATAAAAATTAAACATCTATTATTTTTCTGAAAATGTGGTTTTTTTTTAATAAGTATAGATTTGTTATTTGAACTTAAAATATTTAATCACCTTATATTCTATTATTTTTTAATTATTAAGATATTCTTGGAATTTTTAAATGTTCTTTAGAATATTTTTTTTATATACTTAAGGTATTTGCTTACTTAATAGTTATTTAGCTTTGAATTGTAAACTTGTAGGATTATTATAAATGAAGATTCAAAAATTTCTTCTTTTAAAAGTTTTTGTAGGACACTTATCTTAAAGTTCAACAAAATTTTTCTCCTTTGTTTTGGATTTTTAGTGAACTTAAAGAGAATTTCCTATTATATTAATAATGTGTCATATGTAACTAATGTAATTAATATTAATTATTTGTTGCATCGTCATGCGTCTGCGCAGAAATATGTTACATGCTAAGTTTTTGTCGTATATCTTTAAACTGAATCCAATGACACGTGGATGAAATTCAAAGTGCACGTGTTTTATTCATTATGCTCTCTTAAAACCAGTACATTATAGCTGTTTAGTAATATGTATATTTTTGTTGACAATTTCAGTTGATTGTGCAATACCTACATATAATAGACCCACAAAAATTGGCATTGTTTTCGTTAAAATAAAAAATTTATAAAGAACATACATACATACATACATACATATATATGAAAATATTGTCTATGTTTTTTCTTTTTTAATTTTCTGTTTTCTATTTGATTTAGTTTTAGTTGCTAATCCAAAACTTTAGAATATTCAATAAAAATAAATAGATTTTTGAAAGAATATCAAATTTCTAAAAAGTTCTAAAAATAATAAGTAAATTATAAAATAAGTAAACCATACTGGTATGTATAGGAAACGGTCAATTTACATCAAAATTTGACTCTCAGTCAAGTGTTCTATACTTAAAAAAAAGGAAAAGTGGTTCTTATTTTTAATAGTTCGGATTTAACATAGAGAACTATATATGTGCCCTCTATTCCTGCCGACTAAAAAAAACCACACTTGAATGGCTGAGAATCGAGAGTCCCTGAGCTATCGTACTACCAGTTTAGTAACTTTATATTTATGTATTAGTATTTCCATGCGATAGAATTTTTCTATTTTAATATAATTTTTAAAACTAAAATTAAAGTTAATACTCGACTTAAAAGCAGTATTATAGCTTGGGTTTAGTTTATTTGACCCATTAACTAACTCTGATGTAACTCATAGTTAATTTAACACCGAAAAACTAAACAATCATTTTAATGTGGCTCCAGTTCATGTGTTTATTAAAAAAAAATTAGATACCTACCTACAGAGCATTTTTATTTAATTCCCAAGAGTAGAGATTCAAAATTTCATGTTCATCTATAGATAAGGTAAAAACCATATTTTTTTTTTAATCTATCTAAAAACTGTTTATAAATTTAATTTAATAATTTCTGCAACTTTATTGTCTTATATTCTGTTTTTTCTCGTTATAAACACAATCAATTTTGTTAAAATTTTGCGGTTTTTCTTAGAAAAACAAGTAACTTTAACATTATGTATATCTTTTCCAAAAACTTTTTTTTTATAAAAATGATTAAAATTATCAATATTTTATTAAACAGCTGACTTTTAAATTATGTATTGGTCGCCAATTTTTGTGCACTAAAGGCCGTTAAAAGCTATTTTGATTTTTTCTTGCTTCAAAAATTTTTTTTTTTTTAACAGTGCATTTTTTGATTTTAAAGCTATTTGAAGTATTTCAAGATGAAGTTCAACGTTAGAAGCAATAAATTATAAAACATTAAATTTAAGAGTTTTGTAGTTAAATTATTTTCCATTTAAACAACTCATAATTTTGTGTGGTTTTATTAAAAAAAAAAAAAAATAAGATGTGAAAATCTAAGGCTTTTGATTTTTTTCAATTTTTTTCAAACTTTTAGATTCAAATTTTGAGAAAGTAAAGACTATAAGTCAAGTTCACGAAAAAATATATTATGTGACTGCCGAGATATGTGTACAGATCAATATTCATCCAAGTGCTGTATAGTTTTGATATTGAACGTGCCCAATTAATGCGTAATATGCGACACGTATAACGTGTGACACGGAACGTATAACACGTATCGCTCGGATTTTCCGTTTACACTACCAACGACATAGATGTTATACACATCAAAAACCTTTCGAAATGTATAATCTATGCTTCGGTAAACTGTATTCATCGATGTTATTATATTACGCATTTTTTTTAAGGCAGTTTAACTTCCTGCTTAAATTAGTAAACATTTTAAATTTATTATTAATTATAATTAAATAATTTTGTTACCATGTTTTTAGCATAACCAATTTTCTAGTCGAATTTCGAATTTAAGCATGACACATTTTCTTCATCTTTATTGTAATCATCAAAAAAATTTGATTCGTTTTTAGTCTTCTGGAAGGTACACTTAAAATGCCATGATTTACCGCTCGATGCCAATCTCCTCTTGTAATTTAATTGAACATTTTTGGCTAAGATTTCGTGAAAATTACTGTCAAAAAAAAAATAAAATAAATTTTTCGTTATCATATTATTTTAAATTAACTTTCTAAGAAAAATGGAGAGTAATTCTAAAAAAAAAAAAATATTAAATTATCTACACAAACATTTTATTCATCATATTTTTTATAATATGAAATCTAATTTAAACTCTTGTTTGTTCTTTTTTTAATGGGATAATAATATATTATTAAAGAAATATCTTGTTAGCTACCGCACTACCGCAGTACCATACCTCTTTTTCATATTGTCTTCTGCATCTCTTTATTTTACGACCAATAATTTTTTTTTATCAAAAAAGCTTTCAAATTCAAATGAATCAATTTTTTTTTGTATATAAATATTTGTCATAATGAATAAGGAATTTAAGATTTTATAAATGTTTTCTTTCAAAAAGATATAAAAGAAAGATCAAACAAAATTTCAAAAAAATATTTATTATATTCAAATTGTATCTTTTTATCTCTGCACGAAATTTCATTGGAATTAAAAAAGGAACAAATTCATATTTTTTTATCTGTGGCTTTATTAAAAAATATTAAATAATAAATTCATAATTTTGAATAACAAATTGATATACAAATAAAAATTTATTCTTAAATTATTATATATTTCTTGTTCTCACAAATATTAAATTAGCATTTGGTATCTATAGAGGTGTATGCTTGAAAATAAAAAATTATAAAAATGATAAGATATATGAAATTAAAATGTCATAAAAAGTTAATTATATACAAAAAAAAGTTATTAAATGCATAAAATAGCGGAAATATTAAAAAGTAGTAAAACTTAAAATACAATTGGTTATAGTTATGGTTTGACATTAGATTAAATATTTTAAGTAGATAGAATTAAAAGATAAACATATGTAGTTATTTATTTGTCATATAAAATTGGTTAAATTAAGTATTTATTTTAATATAAAAATCAAAACACGTGTCGCAAATTTACAATTTTCTTAATCATCACAATCCTTACAATATTTAGGTACCTAATGCAATACAAATCATTTTGAATTTTTGTTTGTGTTTTATTTTTGTTTTTGCTGTCCCAAAATGACAGGATTAATATACTTAAAATAAATATCTAATATTAATGTCACACTAAAATAAATTTATATTATTAATCTTTCAAAATTTGAAAGTGCAGTGGCCATTAATGCAATGCCATATGCATGCATGATGTGGCATCTATTTAATTTTTTGTTGTTGTATGTGTGTATGGATGTATATTGGCAATGGAAAATTATTTTTAATTATAAATTATACATTCATAGTACAATCTTGTGTATATCTATGTACCATTTAGATACATGTATATATTAAAATTTAGCGTTAAATTAAATCTGGTGGGAAATTAGTTTTGAAAATTGCGTAAAGCGATGACAGGAATATGATAATTTATCGTATATATATGAAAAAAAGAGAGATCTCATTCGAGAGACTTATAACGAAATGCATAAAGAATTATTATTGTGACTTTTGCATTCATATGATTATACTCGTACACTGACTTGCATAATGAAATATTTATGACCGAATTCAATGTCCTTGGGCATATACCATACGAGTATGTTATGTACTTATGGATGTGCGATCGTGTGCAGGAAATGGGGATATTTTAGATGATAGATCAAATTATTTTTTTGAATGCAATTTTTCATTCAGATCATAGAATAATTTTATATATCTGTAAAAAATGACAGAATTAGTGTGGTTATTTATTGTATAAGGAATTTTATGAAGAATGCATTTAAATTAAATTTTATTTTGAGTGTATATTTTTTTTGTGCAAATACCTACTTAAATGCTAAAAATATACAAAACTGGTTGCAGCCGGTTTATTGATAAATGATTTTATTCTTTTCTATGGGGGGTATTTTAAAAACAACTTTAAAAAAATTTACTCGAATGTGGGGGGATGGAAACGGAGATATGTATTTGCATTACAATGAGAATTGTTTTAAACCTAAGGTTCAGAGTTCTAAAAGGATTCGTGATAAAGATTTGACAAAAACATTAAAAAAAATCGTCATTACAAGTCCTTGCTCCAAGTTTTCCAAACAAAAACAGCAAAGCAACTCAACCTAACAACTCAGAACATCAAATTTTGTACTGACCCCTCATTGATTTTTAATTCATTTTAATTTTAAAGCTAGAAAATTAAAAACAATTTAGCCTTTATAAAGTAAATCTCTTAATTCTTTTTTTTTATTAAGTTCTTTTAACCAATAGTTTTAAAAAAAATAATTTTAACCATAATTCAAAACAATTTTCTTCAAAACAATTTTTTTTTTAATTTTTGAAGTGAATTTTTAAAAAAAATAATTTTTAGTCAGACACTAGAAACTAGAAATTAGGCTCTAGGCTAGGCTCTATAATTTTATTGTATTACCCTTTAATTTAAATTACAAGTTAATAAATAAAAATAATACTAATATGTAGTTTCATTTCTTCTTGTTTTTTGCAAAAAAAAAAATCAAAGTAACAAAAAAGTACTTTATATTAGAAAATATAAATAGTATTTTTATTAATAATAATTAATTATAGCTTAATAAATATTCGAAGTATGAACAAATATTATAAATATTAACATTGAAAATTGTAGAACCCATCTTTCTTGTCAAAAATCAAAGGCACTGGTTTTACTGTCGAACTTATAAAATTATAAAAATTAAAATCTGTAAGAAATTGGTTTTGAAAAATGTTTTTTTTTTTTTCAAAAATTCATTAAGTTTAAAAATAAGACGTAAATTAAAAAAATTTCAAACATGGGTAAACTATTTTTCTTTTATTTGTATACAAAAATATTAAAATCACCACTGTTAAAGGTCATCCATATTATTAAAAACTTATTCTAAAACATCTACTTTCCCATTTTTGACATTAATTTAAACGTTCATAATTCGACTTTTTAAATTCGACATTAAATCTATCGATTAGAATTGTCCATTTTACCTTACTAAAATTATTTTTTGGTTGAAGTATTTTTTTTTTTTTCATTTGTAGAAAACTTTCTTTTATTGGTGTTTTTTTTTATTAGTCTGACAGCTGTTATTCGGTATAACCAAATGTGAAATATAAAAACAAGACAACTGCGGACGTGTTTTTTTTTTTTAATTTCTAACTATGTAGATATAATATATATAAAATCCAAAAAAAAAAACTGCTATTGTTACGTTTAAATTGCCAAAAAGTAGCTCAGATTTTGTGCATCAGTAAGATTTTTGATGAATTTTTTTACTTAAGAATTATAAGAACTTTATCTGTTGATATTTGATTTCCAAGATGGGAAATTCAATTTTTTAGTTTAGCTCATCTAAAACAGGTAGCTGTCATACAAAGATTTAGTTTTTTTTTTTCAATTTTCTTGAAAACAGCTCTAACGATTTTGATTAAACTGACCTGTTAAATGTAAAAATTAAAAGTACCTTTTATGACCAAAGTGCTTGTAAGAAAACTGCATTTCAGATTTTTTCTCATTATTGATTAATAGTTTGGACATTTTTTGAGAAAATTGTCCTATTTTTGAGTTGTTATTTTTATTCATGTATAACTATCTTGGTTCTTCTAGTTCAAACAATATTGCATTTTAAAATTTTGAAAATAGTTTTTTTTTAACAACAACAAAAATTAAATTTTTATTACTTTTCAAAAATGTTTGTTAGCTACAAGGGCAAGTCCGTTTGAACCAGTCATGTATATTTGCATTTACAATTTGAATATCCGTTTGTGTTGTATATACTCTTAAATCTCTCAATAATCATTTTTATTTCCCTTGTTTTCGTACCCATTAATCCAATCATCATTTATGACTAACACCGCGTTGCTCAATTCTGTAACTTATCATAAAGATCTATTTTAAGTATCTGAAAAAAATATGGAAATAATTAAAAATAGATAAAGTAAGTATCATGATCGCAATAAACTATGTCAAAATCTACCCGTCCCCATATTTGAAAACCCTCTAGTATTTAACTTTGGGAAATAATACCCAATTTATAATCAAAAAAATTCCTTTAATCGGTCAAATATAAAAGATATACTTCCCAATTACCAGCAAAATTTTAATCAGTCAAAGTAGGTTCATTCTTCTGGTTAAGACTTTTAATTTTTTAAACTTCATGTCTTTTTTCTGATTCAATTATTATTTAAGTTTAAAAATATTCTGAGATTTTTAATTTTCATTATAAAAGTACTTACTTGAAGATAATTAACAGCGAAATATTGGAGACTTTTACACATAGGCTAGGTATTTATAGTTATTGGAACAGAATTTTTTTGACGTGACGTATCTTGTGATTGTGATTCTGAGCTTCACGTTATGTTACGTATGTTTACACATCTTAACCGTGAGTCCCGGCACTCACACTTTTTTACAAAAGTTCTAGATTATTCCCAAAATTTTCTTTTGCTTTTGCAAAGTTAAAACTCCAAGAAAACACGTAGGTTATAAAAACCTACACATATAGAAATAAAGTAAAGTATTAATTTTCTGCGCAAAGATTTTTTTTGCTATCAAAATTATATTTTTTTTTCAAACTTTTATACAATTTATACAAATGATTTATTTATTTTTTAGTCATAACTAATTCATCACAATATATCTTTGTCTTAAACAATTATTATAAAAAAGAATAGAATACAAAACTTCAGAGTAACAAATTTATATAATTTTTAACAAAAACAAAAATAATGAGAATGACCAATCTTCTATTAAAAAATAAAAAAAAAAAAAAAAAAAAATGCATTCACACAACACCAACTGTATAACTTCATACAAGAATTCAAATCATATTCTTAGGTAATTCTTCAACAAATCCGGATTCTTCCAGTTTGGTAAAGGTATTCCCCTCTCTGTATCTGATTGATGACATTTAAAATGCACAATGAATACAATTATATCTGAAAAGTTTTTATAAAAAAAAATTGATTAAAAAAAAACTAAATAGAGAAATAAAAATTAAATGAAAAAAAATATATATACAAATAACACACACCTTAGTGTATTCAGCTTTTGCTCGTTCATGCATCAAAATAGTCATCAACAAATAAAAAAAAAAGAACTTTGTATTTGTTTTGATCTTTTAACACCGAACAAAGTATCTATATTCAAGCTATAGAACGATGAAAAAATATAAAACAGAAAATCACTTTCCAAATCATTTATATTCCTGTATAGGAACAAACAGAACTAACTGGCCTTCCATAAATGTATCTGTCAAGGTTTTTTAATGCTGTCATTAAGCCAAACAGTCATTGAGAAGAGGTCGTTGTATAGAGAGCCCTCTTACCTCTAAATATACTCCGCTTACCCTACCCTCCCCTTTTTGGATTCTGTAGATATAGATATAATTCTTGTTTCCGAATAGAAACACAATAAATTGAATGATGAATATTCTACAAAATATTCAAATATTTTTTTTTGTGAATTTAGGAAGATAGGTTAGGTATTATAATCTTTTAGATGGTTTTTGTTCTATACCGAAAGAGTGCAGTGGGTTTGAATATACATTAAAGTAAGGTAAAGTGGGATTTTAAAAAAATACCATCCGTCATTCACTCAACAATTTTTTGTTTTGTAAGGTATGTATGAAGGTACTAAGGAATGTAATAAAAATAAGTCGCTTTACTATAAGATTTAAGAAAACAAGAAAGAAAATGCGAAAGTCAACAAGTTTATATCTACATACCTACATACCTGGGTATACCAACTTTTTATTATTATTTAAAAAAAAAATAATAAAAAAAAAACTGGCAAACAAACTGAATATAAAACTAAAATTGCAAAGTGAAACACACAAAAGCAAACTCAAATGCAAAACTAGCAATTTTATTATCAATCTATTCAAGCAAGTTTCACAATTGTGATTAATATGCAAGGTACATGCTGATGGGGGATGTGTGCTGCTGCTGCTTTTGCTGTTGCTTTTGAATACCTACTCTGCTGCGGTATCTAAATGCATTGTTCAGATACATATTGTAGATATAATTTTTTTTTTTTTTTTAATCTGCACAATGTATTTTCATGTTGACTATGCAATTTACTCCGTTCCGCAACATATACCTAGGCGAACTCATCTCAGCTCGAGTTGAACCTTTTTTTTTTTTGCCCAAAACTCTTAAAAAAAGACGGCATTCGCAACCTAAAGCAATAACAGTGAATTGTCTATATACCTATTTACGTTTGTTGTTGGAAGAGATTTTTATATTAAATGCCAACAATACTATACCTATTATATAGTTTGCTACTACTTCGCTATTCTACGGAACGCTTTTGCTCCATCATCATCATCATCATCAAACAGAGCAGAAGTAACAATTCAAAGAGCGATACACTTCGTATCTATATATACAGAAGCTTGTAGCCATCTATAAAACTATAATATATAGAAGGGTCTCTGGGAACAGGGCAAACAAAAAAAATCAAATAATAACACAAACAATCCCCCTTTCGAGCAAATAAATAAAATGCATGGCATTTTATATATTTTTGCGCGGCCTGACTTTTACAATCGCGTTCATTTATATTTTTTTTTTTATTCATTTTTTTTTCTCTCTTTAGCTATGTTGGTTGAAAAGTGAAGTTTTTTTATGTTGTTGTTGTTATATTGCGATTGCCTCGCGACCCAATATTTTCGCTCGCGATATACAGATATTTCTGCATCCCCCGAATACCCTTTCTTCACCATATTTACCACCGATATAATTTTTTTTTTTATTTTTACTATTTTTTTTTTCAATGTGTGAATGCAATTTAATCTATACACGATGTAGTTGCATCTACATGTATAGATATAGATACAATATGCTTGTGTCCGCACTTGGCTTTATTAAAAAAAAAAGCTTAACCGCCAACAAGCCATATATAATACAACAACACTTTAAAAAATTGAAAAGCAAACAAAAAAATGCAAAAAAAAGAGTGCAAAAAAAGAATAATGATACAAAGTGAACGGGAATTATATCGTCTGACCATTTTGTTTGGGGACTTTATATTTTAATCAAGCGACACACTCAGAACTCACTTAATGTGACATAGAATTAAATATAAATGGCAACAAACGACGACAGCAAACAAGAACACCGAAACCAGATACAAATTTGTATCTGCAACTTAATAAAAGTCACCATTTAAATACTTATTTATGTTTTGTTATTTACTATATATTAATTTTTGTTTTGAATTTTTTTTTAACTGGACTTTTTTTTTGCAAAATTATTTGTGGATATATTTTTATACATATGTATATATTTTTATTTATTCAAATGGCGTTTGATTTCGATGAAAGGCAACAGCAGCAGCAATGCAGCAGGCCCAGCACAGCATGACCAATTTTGGGAGAATTTGTGTTGTGTTTTATTTTGTGGTTAGGTATATTGAGAGCTTTTTTTTAGCTTAATAGTATTTTGAATTATTATTTTATTATTTTTTTTTTTTTGATTATTTTTTTAAGGCTCTGATATTGTTTTTCGCTAAAAAAGGTCAGGACAACGACGACGCGATAGTTAGAATACATGAAAAATAATTAATTTGCTTGATTTAAATATTCCTGTTGAAATGAGTTTTTCATAGGTACATACATATATTTTAATGATTTGTCTTTTTTTAGACAGAGACAAAAAAAGATGAATTTAGATAGTGAGTTTATTAAATTTGGAGTGGAGTGGCAAATCGTTTAATCCTTTTTTAAATAAAAATGGTTATTTATATAAATCATTCAAGATTAAATTAAAGATAATTGTGATAGGAATTGTGTTTAAATTTGTTTTTTATTGAAATAAAAAAAAATTTATATCTTATTTGGATTAAATTATTCTGTTGGTGTTTTGTCGTAAAAGCCTTAAATGGTGAAAATTTAAGGATTGATGACAAAGAAATTTTTATGGTAGTCGAATATGAGATCAAATCTGAAACCTATAGTTTTGCTTACATTTTAACAACTCAAAATTTATTTTAAAAACCTGAAAATTTTTTTAAATTATTGAATACAAAAATTAAACTTCCCAAGAGATCTTATTTTTAGTTAACAATTTTGTTGGTATAATTTTACTAGAACCGGTTTGTGTCGAAAATAGCTTTTAAATTGAAGAATAACATAATATTTAATTTTTTTTTGATAATTAATAATTAAATTTGCGTTTTTATGTAGATGATCACGTGGTTTCGCGAATAAGTTTGTCAGTTAATTTTAAGTATTGATTGTAATAAAATTGACTTTCAAAATTCAAATTTAAATTTTACTTAACAGAAATTCAGTGTTGATTTTTTTTTTAATTTTGAATTTATTCTTTTGTCTAGCTTTTGTTAATATGTATTTTGTAAGGACTTTTCATTTATAGATTTGAACGATCCAAGACTTATTTCCAAGGGATTAGAACTGGGTAATTAATAGGGATATTTTTTATTTAGCTTCACTCCGAAGTTATAATTTTGACTTTCGATATATATATGTATGCATAGGTATTATATGGTAAGTTATGAAGTCGTAAAAAAATTGAACTCGATATTATGATCAAATTTGACATTACAGTGATAGCGAAATTGAAAAAAAGTGGGAATTTTGTTTGTCTGTCTGGCTGGCAATGATACCCACCGTACAAATTTTTTAGCAAAAAATGAAAATCTTATTTTTCTCAAAAACGTGCCCAAAAAATTAAAAAAAAACAATAATTTTTTTTTTAAATGTCAGAAAAATGGTTATAAATGGTACATCTCATAGCACAAGTTTTTTGCTTTTTGCAAATTTATGGGGAATGTTTGAAAAAGTTTTAAAAGAATTGTATACCTACCTACCTACCAAAATTAAATTTTTTTCTTGATTTAAAAAAAAGTATGTTCGATTTTTGTTAAACCTGGCACCTAGTAGTTTTTTTTTAACAAACAAAAAAAAAATACAAATTATTCTTGTTACCAAAAATAGGGATAAATACCTCGCTCATACAAGTGTTTAAAAACCATTCAGGAGAATCTCATTTTTCTCAAAAACGACTCCTACCATTCTAATTCGAATTTTTGTGTGAGCTAATATCAGTATGATCTACTATATTATTATTGTATAAAAAAAGGTTTCTATCGATTAAAAATATTGTATCTCATAGAACCACTTTTTTTTGTTTTCGACTATCTTATTATCTATTCAACTGATTTTAATTACCTACATATTTTTACACAAGAGCATATCATAATTTTAAAAAAATAAATTTTGGAATTTAAAAAACTTCAAAATTGTATTTAAAAAAATTTGATATTTCCAAAATGGGTGGATGATTTTTTTTTTCAAAATTATTTTTGTAAAAACTGCCTACCCATTTTTTCTTAAGAATGATTACAAATTTATTTATATAAAAATAATTGTTTTTAAAAAACAGCTCCAAAAATATTAAATTTTGTTTTATTTATTTATAGTACCTACAGTAAAACCCGCTTAAGAGAAACGGCAAAATGTCACTTAAGTGGGTTTTTCACTTAATACAACCCCGCAATAGACAAAAGACTCAACCATAAACTTCGATGATTGTATTTTCACCAATTATCCACCATTCAATAATATTGGAAAAAAGTTCCACATACGCCCCAGTACACCGTCACTATAAGCTTTCCCAAAATTATTTACTTTTGGAAAGTAGTATAAATGGTAGTCAGTTGAAGTGAAAAATGATGCGTTTAGCATATCCCCCTTCCCGCGTATACTCACCACATTTTAAATTTAACCCTCGTACTCACCTCCCGTGAAACAAAAAAAAATCAATATTCTCCACATAAATTTTTCATACTCACCTAAGAATTTCCAAGGGAACAAGTCGTTATTAAAATTCTCCAAAATGCTGAATTTAAAAATTCTGTAAATTATAAAAGAAAAATTGTTTTGATAATGAAAAAAAGTGCCAAAATTCGGTTTCCAAAATTCGCGCTTTTTTTTGTATTATCAAAACAATTTTTCTCTTATAATTTACAGAATTTTGGAATACAGAATTTTGAAATAGAGAATTATGGTTTCACAGAATTATGGATTTCCAGAATTTTGGAATACAGAATTTTAAATTTACAGAATTTTAAAATACAGAATTTTGCAATACAGAATTTTGGAAACCGAATTTTGGCACTTACAGAATAATGACCCCAACCCAATTTCCAACACTAATTTTAAATGCAAAAAAGTCCATGTCTATAGAACGAGTGTAATTTCCAAATTTCACACAGAAAATTGAATTTCGAAAACGGTGATGCCTTTTATATTTTTGGCCACCAATTAGAGAGAGGCCTGACCAGAGACAATAAATGATTCAGAATTTCAAAACAACCAGCATTCAAAATATCGACGTGTTTTTCTGTCGTTCGTTACGGTTTCGCTTTAATTATTTTGCACCGTGATTTGTGAGAGAATTCAAAGGAAAATAAACGAGTAGGGTGGCAACTCACCATTGAAAAGTCTTCATATAAGAAGTAGAGGGGTAGTACCTATAAGGAACTAGGGCTTAGGTAATGCACCAAATATGGATTATTTGTCTCAGACATTAAAAAACCTTGAAAAAATCCAAAATTCAGTCTGTTAAAATTTTTTGTGAACAATTATGCAGCTATTTTTTAGAGGCATATTTACTTTAATTAAGCTGCTAGTCAAAAGGTGCATTTTCTATTGTATTTTGTTAAAATGCAATTTATATTTCGTTCAGTGTTTACTATAAAAATTCATAGGTATACCTACTAATTCAAATTTTGATCTCAACTTTGGTGTTAATTGTCAAAAGTCAATTTTAATAAATCTTTTTTCCATTTAATCATCAAATTGCCAATCTAAAGTCCTTTATATCACCTTTGTATTTTTGTTGTTGTTGTTTTTATTATACCTATACCAACAATAATCAAAGATTAGTTCCGCTTTGTTTTTTGTTCATGCTTTGAATTATTTTTAATTAGCAAAAGTCATAGTCTTATCAAAATAAAAATATATACAAAAAATTCAATTTATGGTTCTTAAAATAATCATCGTGAAAAAGAAAATTAACTTTATCATTTTAAAATATATGTATACATATGTTTACTATGTATATAGATACTTCAAAAGAAAATTTCAAATAGCCGCGTTTCTATTATTATTACTATTATTGTTGTCGTTTCGTTACACGTTTTTTTTTTTTTTTTTTTTTTCATTTGTCTCTCGATCATAGTGCCGTGCGCCACCGCATCATTGGATTTCGTGTTGATTATAATGAAGCCGACATCATCAGTCGATCCTAATGATAGTTTAATTAACTTTAAATCGACAGTTTTCTATATGTACGTACGTACATACATGAATTATTTTTAACATCAACAAAATATATTTTTGCAAAAATATCTACACTCACACACCAACACTTAAAAGTGTATAGATTTTTTTTTTTAAATTAAAAGTAAATAAACCAACAGAAGGAGAAGGAATTGAAAAAAAATATAAAAAATTCCAACTAAATTATCGTTCACCATGATCATGATGAGAAAATTACATAAAAAAAATAACAACACTCTTCTAAATGCCTCCCAGCAATATTAACGAAGACGACGCGTAATAGGAAAAAGATACTGGAATAATGTTGCATCTATATAGAAGAGAAGATATAGATACATGTGTGCATCCACCAAACGTTGATATTGAGGATGACGACGAATGGACGGACGGCCCGTTGGCCCGGTAATCGCCTAATCTTTGACTCACTAGAAACAGGTGCAAACGATTTTTTATCCTTTATATTATATCCATAGGAATGGAATATGTGTGGATTGGATAGATGTATCTAAACTTATGTGAGGAGAAGATACTTTTTTCAACAAAAAAAAAAAAAGAGTATCTGATATCTATTTCCATAATATTTTTTAATCTTCTGTAATGGGGTTTCATTTAAAGGAGCACATAAGCGATGCATGCGTATTATTTGAGCTGTCCATCCGTCCAACATCCCGCTGAGTGTTGGTATTATTTTTCCACAATTTTTGGTCTTCTCGTTGTAGGTATAGATACGTACCTAACTTATAACTATTTTTTCACTATTTTTTCGATTGTAAATTATATGAAAAGATAAATATTTTATTTCGATTTAACCGTGTGTCTCTGCACATTGAGTCACACAACTCATTAGATAATGATATCTAAAGTCGAAAAGATACAACATCGAAAGGAAACATAATTCTTTGGCGATATAAAGCGTCATCACGTCACTTATTTTGTTCTTTATTTTCTGTAGTTTTTTTTTTTTTTTTTTGTTTCTTTCCTGAAGAACACACAAAAGATGATGATGACAATGATGATGATGAAGAAAAGTTGTACCTTCCTATATGTATCTAAAGGATGGTAAAAGTAAACTATATTCTGATTCATATGTATGAAGAGCATAAAAACGACTCACTTGGTGCTTTTTACTTCACAAATCATATAAAAAGATACAACATGTATCTATGGGATACATATATAGGTATATTATCTGAAAGAAAAAAACTTCACTTCTGTGGTGTAATTGAAAGAAGATCGTTAGTGTCGAGATAAGCATTTTGATCGATGGTACTCTTGGTCACCTTATAGGTAGTTCTTGAACTTCTTTCTACTGCTGCTGTTGCTGCTGACGCTGACTATAAAGTGAGTGAGGGAGGTGATATCAAGTACGAAAAGGTGAAAGGAATCTATCTATGGGCGAAGAGGATACCTATACAATATACACACCTGTACCTATGTTTCCTTTTTTTTTTTATTATTTTGTAACTTCTTCTCTATTGCATTAGGCATCAGGTCGCCACATCACATCGGTCCTTCTATATGGGTTCATATAATCTTTCCTTTTCACAGTCATGTTTTTTTTTATTTTTTTTTTTTTATTCTCGAATGTATCTTTTGTATAGAGAAAGAGAATGATGGTGATAAAGTTGTAAAGTTGTGATCATAAATTGCAGTGGAAGAGTGCAAGGTGTATAGTTTTAGATGTCAGTTCTTTTCTAATAAAATGAAGAGAAAACAAAAAAAAAACAAACAAACAGAATAAACATATTGATCGTACCTATACCTAAGTAACTCTCTATATATAGATAGTTGGGTTCGGTTGATTTTTTTTTTTTTCTTTTAAGACATCTTTATATTGTGGCGCCACATGTGCAGGTGATTTTTCAATTTAAATTGGCTAAAAATAGGTATAATTGATTTTTTTTTTGAAAAAAGAGGAGACAGAGTTATGGGCGAATATATTTATAAGCTTCTTCTTTTTTTAAATTGAAATTTATTTAGAAGGATATGCCAGAGACATTTGAATGTATGAAAACTAAAAAAGAATGAAAAGAGTTATTAGATGAAAGAAAGGAATATCTACTAATAAATTTTGATATTTGTATTTTTAGATATAAAAGAGAAAATAATGTAAAATATTCGATAGTCACGTAGGCATAGAGATATAAATATTCTGCACAAGATTATTCATAGAAACTAGTCATCATCACTGACGTAATCATCAACTCTCCCCTGTGGCCGGGGTCAGGCCCTGATGAGTGATGACTTCTTTTTCAATAAGTTTCTATACCAATACTAACCTCTATCCGATGTCAACTATTTGCCACCTCAAAGGCGTAAGCTAGGTCTAACAGGCTGTGATCTGCCATAAAATACTCCACAAAGAATAATATTTCCAGTGCTCTTCCCCTTCAATTATATGAGATAATTTACTGGATTATATACCAAGATTTATTTTGTGCCGCCATAACCACTATAAGTCTTCTAAAAAATGTTGTTTAAAATCGAAGATCTTGGAGTTCATGAATATTAGTCGTGTAGGTATTTGTTATCTAAGAATTTTTAATAATAAAAATTCTATATACTATCTACTGAAATACATCAGCCAAGTAGAAGACTTAGCACTATTTATTTGGACTTGTTGAGTTATTGATTCAAAATTTACGTTAAAAGCTATTTTGAATCGATATTTGTTATCTTCAAGAAAAAGCTTTTACATTTTAACCTTTTAGAATTTTTATAGTTTACAGATCATTAATATAAGAATTAATAAATATTTTGATTTTTAGTGATATTATTTAAAATAATCGTAATAAACCTAAAAGAATACAATATATTATGTCCAAACATATTATGATGAACATATCACAAAGGCGTGTTATTGCATCGATTAAATTTAAAACAACAACAAACACCTCTTCCTGGGTTTATAGATCACAAATAAAAAATAAATAAAACACGGTATCGCACATATTTTCGAGAGTTATATAACTTTTATAACATTTAGAAAGATTTCCAACCTAAATGACACACAATAAAACTATACCCAAACCATAAACAATATATATAAAGGTATATGTAAGTCCATCTAATTTACATGTAAACAGCTTGAAAGAGTTTGTTGTCAGTTGTAAACAAAATTTAAATTTAAATTAAATGATAAATACACACTCACCAGACATGAAAGTTTATAAATTTAAGTTTTAAAAAAGATCTTTATCGACCGTTAGTAGAAATGTTGAAAAAATACATAGGTATCATTTCTCATACCTAGTGACTTATATTGACAAACATTTTATGTTAGTATATCGCTTAGTTTAATTATACTAAACGTTCCTTAAACTTTCTTTTAAAGTACATACAACTATTTTATATTTGCTTTTTACTACTAAAAGCCATTTTTGTAATTATTTTTTTTTGTCTTTAAACTACATATGGTAACACATTGAAAATAATTATAATTAGTACCTACTTAAAATAATATTTTTGAAAGAAAAAGATGCTTAATATTGGTAATCGTTGTGACTGAATGAATATAGGAGATTTGGACTGAATCCTGAAATTCTTAATCCAGAAAATCAAAAATCGAAGAATCCCAAAATGCTATAAAACACAAAAATTTTAAAACCCATTAAACCCCAAAATTAAAAACCCTCCGAAAGCCCTGAATTCATAAAACCCAAAATTCAGAAATACTAAAATCCCGAATACCTATACCAATTGTTACGAAAATTCAAAATCCAGAAAGCCCAAAATCCCGAAAATCCAGGAAACACAAAATTCTGAAAACCTTTTAGGTAGGTACCCCTAAAATTTATAATTCTGAAAATCCCAAATCCATAAAACTTAAAATCCCGAAAACTCAAAATCCAGAAAACCCAAAATCCAGAAAACCCAAAATCCAGAAAATCCAGAAAACCCAAAATCTGAAATTTATAATTCTGAAAGACCAAAATTCATAAAATTCAAAGTTCAGAAAACATTTTATTCACGAATACACATTATCCCGAAAATTCATGTACCCATAGAAATCCCAAAATCCAGAAATCTCGAAATCCAGAAAACCCAGATTTCAGAAAACCCGAAATCCATGAAAAACAAAAATCCCGAATACCTTATCCTATGTTTTTCTTTCAAACAATATTAAAATTTTCATTTATAGTTTTTAAATCAACTCTATAGATGGCGTGGGTACACATGCAAAAATAATCAAAAGTTGGTTAGCAATTAACAAACCACCCATCCTGCCATTACAATTATTAAATTGAATCTTTGAAGTTTTATAATTCAAATTCTATTTTTATTTCCCCAAAGCACACAAAAAAACAATGTATAAGACCGAGATGAGATTTTGTTTATACGAGACTGAGTCCGATACCGAGACGATAAAAATTTTGTATCTATTTTACCAAGACCTATACTAATAAAAGTCTTGTCTCGATATAATTTATTTATTAAAATTTTACCTTATTGAACTTGACGCAATACCATACTTTTAAAAAAGAACTACAAACATATAAAATCTTTGAAAGAGCTATTTATCAAAAATATTTTTGTTTTTCAATTGTTTTACCAATTTTACAAATTTATATTCAGTGTTAGAAATTTTAAAATTAATAAATTTCCCTTTTTTTCTTTCAGGATTTTTACAAGATGAAATTATAATTCGTACCTACTTCAAATAAAAATGGTAAGCAAAAATATTTATAATAATAGCAATATTATTAAAATTACATAAATTACAATTATTAGAGTGAACTTCGAACCTAAAAATTTTATTGTTTTATATATAATAAAAAATATTTAACAAAAGTAATACAAATTAAGTTACCAAAAGGAATGCTCATTTTACTATTGAGCCTTAACCAAGAGTGTAAGCGAACGAATTTTGTATCAAGTGAAAGGTGAGTTAGTTTGTCAAATATTTTTAAAATCGTTCGTCGAGATATTTGAGCTTAAAGTTGCCGATTGAAAATTTTTTGTTTTCCAAATAACTTTTCATAATTTGCAAAATAAATGACAAGCTTAACGTCAGCTTTCATTTGAAGCGAAATACGTTCGTGTACACTCTTGATCACTGTTGTGTATGTACTAACACTGGACTTAGTCATTAAACAACACCTACCCACCCTGGAGAGATATTCGCTGTACACATGTAGGCTAATTTCCGCCTGTCAAAAATACCTGGTGGTTTCTGTCTCTTTTCCGGCAACCTCCAAACCTTCAGGTCCTAAGTATATAACTTGAATATTAAATGAATTAATAAATGAATTATTTTACTAAGAAAGGTTTATCTGCTTATTTAATAGTGCGTTTTTAAGTAAGTACATAACAACCAGAAATGGGCAATTCCTTTTATAGTGTTACCGATTGTCTTTCATTGTGACATATATGTCACAATATTTAACGAACCAAAGTTTTGCCTATTTCTTAAGAAAAAATAAGACTAATTTTTTGTTATTTTATATATAGACTTCTCATAATTACCTAATCCAAAACATTTTATATTTTTGTTCTGGTTTCGATCAGAACAGTGAACAAACCTTATCTTTTGTCTGCGTTCATTCAATAAAAAAATATAAATTATTGCTAATTTATGATTAGATTAGAATTAAATAAAAATATGTACATCGACCAACAATAAAATACTAAATATATTTGCATGATTATTGATTAAAGTTGAATAAAGTGCAACGCCATCAAAATACAAAGCGGCACAAATTTTTATTAAGAACAAAAAAAAATATAAATCTTTATAGTTCAGATGTATTTATTTTATACTGATTAACGTATCAGATGCGGTCATAACCTCCTTCAGAATTTTATACTGCCTTAAAAAAGATAAAAAAAATAATATATAAAAACTTGCACAGTGCACACGATGTTCGTTAAACTTAAACCAAAAAATAATAAAAAAAAAATAAATAAATTTGCATTAAATCCAAAACAAAAAAAAAACAATAGCTCATTACTTTTTCTCTGTTTTGAATCTCAACAAGTGCATTCAAATTGTTTCACGCGAATGATGATGATAAGCCCTCGCAATATAATAATAATAATATTCTTCTCTGCCAGTGCCCCATAAAACTGAAGACCGCAATAAAATGTTAATCAAGTAAAACAATTAAATTTCGCTTTATTATTTTATTGAGTTGTTGTTTTTTTTTTTTATTTTTTTTATTGTTTGGGGATGTTTCTATATAGTGGAAATATAATTTATCATACATATAGACTCAGTGGCAGCAAAAATATAAAATTAAAAAAAACAAATAAAAACAATTATTCGTACAAATACACGATATCACACTTTAATGCTTATTGTGCCCATCAAGTCAAGTCTTTTTTTTTCTGGTATACATATCTCTCTCTCTCTCTCTGCGTCGAATTATAATCACAATAAAAATAATAAAAAAATAAAAATAATAATTTTTTTAGTGAGCTGATAAGTTCTGATGACTTAAATGCCCATAAATTGAGCTCATCATCATCATTAGTTGAGGGTTGATGACTTTTAATGGATAAGAAGATTAAAACTTGCCCCATCAGCAAACAGATGCATTTAAGCGATTCTACCTCTCTCTCTCTCTCTTTCAGTTGCTTTGTTTTTTTGTGAAATTAAAAATGTAATAATATGTCATTTTGTTCTTGATATGCGATGCATCTGCGCCTATACAAAATAAAAAACTACTTTAAAGAATTGGTCAGAGAAAAGATGAAGATTTATTTGGAGAGTTATGATTTTTTTTTACCTCATATTTTTCACTTTTCTGTAAGTTCCCATAAAAAAATTGGCCATAAAGTACTAGTTCCCAATTTGTCCTTACAAATGTTGGTTAAATTGTCCTTGTTGCTATTCTGACCACATAATAAGATCTTCTTTAAAAAATTTTGCTATAAAGAACCCTGAAGGGCTAAAATAGTTAATTTTTCAAGATTCTTCGATGACTAAATACGACAGTAACTTTAGCTAATGATTTCAAGAACTTGTTAAGTAATAGGTACTTTAATTGTTATAGGTTAAGTTAGATAATAATAATATACGTATAACTAGAAAAGATAAATTATCTTACTAAATTAAAAGGTGTGTTAGAAGAAGTTTGAAGAACGTTTGATTAAAAACCTTTAGTATTGGTCATTTCAAGAAAATATTATGAAACACTATATTAACTTCATGACGTGCAGTGTTCTTTAACTCATTTCAAAATTTAAACAAACATATAGTTTTAAATGAATAAAGCAGTGGGATAGTCCATATATTCTACAAATAGTAAAAAAAGGAACAAAATCAAGATTCAAAAGCCTATAACAGCAATAAAAACCTTTGAATTTTTGAAACTCTGTAATTCAATTTGAAGTTTCTTTGTAAGATGACATACCTGAAATATTATGCTTATAAGTTATAATAATTCTACATTCCACTTGAAGAGTCTTTTTTTAATTAAAATTTGTATCAGAAGAGTTTCAACAAAGTATTAAAGATTTAAAATCCATCAAAAAGGCTTTAAGAATAAATCGGTCTTTAAGGATGAGATTTAGTACTTGTTCCCAAAATGATATGTGTTGAATACTTTTGGATAAATTTCAGGAAAAATTGGCTCTCCTCTCTGTTCGAAGTGATCTTAAGTTGCAACTAAGGATCAAAGTTCTTGTTAATGTATTGTTTTTTGTACTCCTCCTAGAATCTTGATGTCTTAATAATTTGTCTAATCTTCTATCGGGATTTTTAGTAATCTCTTTAATATTTATTTTAAATTTAAGCTTTGTATTTCCTTAAAAATTTAAAAGAGACTCGTTTAATCAGTGATGTTTGGGAGAAAAATATGTTAACTTGAAAATTAAATTACGTCTTCACATCTTCTGTTCTTCACGCTTGATCCTAAATTGGAAGGATATAAGCTTAAAATTTGGTATACACATAAATGCTCAAAAAAGTAAATAAATTATTTCATTATTTCTGAAAGCTCATTTACAATTTTTTTTATATATTTTTAACATATGTACAGATCAATTCAAATTCAAAATTCAAATACCTTGGAGTTACCACTTATTTCTTCCAAGGCCCAACAGAAATGTTTGTGCTACTGATGTAAAGCTGCGAAACAAAATGTATTTCTCCTAAAAAACTTCACTTTAAAAGGAAAGTAGTCATTTAATTTATTTTTATCTATCGCCACACTTTTGCTGTGAAGTGAAATGTTTTCCTTTAAATAATGAACACAATCACTTTATCTAATAGTGTAGACTGCAATATATGTAGAAGCTATATATAATATAACAGTCAGTGTCAGATAATAATATAGTTAGGTACCAACAACCGTCTTACGTTCCACAAATATTTATCTATTTGCTGTATAAAGTGATGTTTGTTTTTATATAGTAGAAGATAAGTTTACTTACATTTCCATGCTCTTCTCATGATGCTTGTAGTTTTCATTAAAAAAAAAAAAAAAAACTAGATGTCACTTTCACATGGCGAACTTAAAAGATACAAATTTCATTTTTGATACGCACCGGCTCATTTTTTATTTTATTTTTTTCTTAAATGAAAAAAACAAAATTGTTTTTTCTCTGTAAATATTTGCTTTAGCCTAGTTTTAGCTTCTTAGGTAGCAAAACAACAAACAAAACCAAACACACACCACACACACACACATTATAAGACCACAAAAGGATTGACTGACTGGCTATTAGTAAATATAGGTATATAATATGTAAACCCTCCAAATTGTAATCTTTTTGGTGAAATCAACAATTATAAATTTATCTTTACTTGATAAACAATTTCTAAATAAGTGAAAGCAAACAAAAGAAGTATAAAGTTAAGTTGTTAGCTTCATATGGGTTTTGTGTATCTCTATTTATCTTTAAGATACTTGCGTACGTCCTATCTTAAATGTTTTTTTTTTTTTTTCATCATCATAGACTTTTCTTGAAAATGTCACAAATGAGACTGTAAATTGAACATATATGAAGTAGGTAGGTACCTATACCTAATCGTAAATATATAGATAAACAAATGAAATCGATAATGATTAATTCAACTTGTAATACACTTGAAAAATTAATTTGTACTTGTATAGTTATTGTGCGATAGCATCTTTGGAGGGCCTTTATTATTTTACGAGTATATAGATACAGGTAGTATTTGAGTTAGCAGGCTATTGTTGAGCATACACAGTTGGCCTTATTTAAAAAAAAAAAAACAGCGTAGATATCTTTGGCTTCTTGAGTGTGTAATTTATAAATAAACAAATAAACATTTATTTTGTCTTTAAATTTATATCTATACTCGGTGAAGAGAGTTGTGTTTGGTTGAAGATCATTGACATTATATTATTGTTGTTTCAGCTGATGTATTTTTTTGTTTATTTATTTATTGAAATATGAACATTTCAAAAATTCATTGAACAATATTTTTTGTAAATTTATTTTTGTTAAATTTGATTACATTATATTGAATGTTTCATGAGACAGATACTTGCAAAAAAAAAATATAGAACATATTTTCTAAAAAATATTGTCTTGCTCAAACTTAAAACGAAATACTTGGGCTCATGCAATCGTTTATATGTAAGGAATATATTATAAAGTCTCACAAAGAGTTCATATGATTTCCAAAACTTTTAAAAATCGTTGGAGCGGTACGTAGTATTTTAGCGTTTAATAATGCGGAAAAAGTTTCTTTAGAAAAAAAAATCACCCATTTTCGAAATATCGAATTTTCAAAAAAGGATTTTGAGATTTAAAAAAAATCAAAACTTATTTTTTTTTTAAATTTTGATATGCAATATTGTTCAAAATTATTAGAATCTCTTGTGTACAAAATTTCATTAAATTCGGTTAAACAGATAATGAGATAGTTGAAAACCAAAAAAATGATTCTAGAGACACCGTTATTAATCGATAGATAACAATTTTGTTCAAAAAATTTTGTAGACTGACATACTAATATAAGCTCACAAAAAAATTTTAATCAAAATTGTAGGAGCCGCATTTTTGAGAAAAATGAGATTTTCCTTACCGGTATTTAAACAATTGTAGATATGGGAATTTGAAGGTATCTACCGTTTTTTTTGTTATAAAATAATTTTTATTTAAAATCTGTTAGATAATGTTAAACAAAAAAAAAAAACAACTTAATGAGTAATCAAAATCGACAGCGTTGCTTTCGAATTATTTAGTTCTAAAAAAAATGTTGAAACTTTATTTATAAAAATCGGAAAAAACAACTTTGAAAATTTTGATAAACAATACTTTTAAAAATTTTCAAACATTCTCTATAAAAAAATTGATCAAAACCAGTTGAACTGTTTTTTAGAAATTCGAAAATCAAAAATTTTTAGCTTTTTTGTAAAAAAAATTTCTGTTTTTGTTTTTTGTGGGCACGTTTTTGAGAAAAATTAGATTTGCATTATTTGCTGTAAAATTATTAAGACGAGTATAGATACCGTTATTTTTGGGCCTGAAAAAAATGTGTTGGGGGGGAATTCCAAAAAAACGATAGGTGTCTGTACCAAGTTTAAAGAAAATCGACCCACCCGTTTAAGCTGCAGCCGAAAGGACAGGACAGACAGACAGAATTGCGAGACCCACTTTTTACGACTTTATCATCGTAATTTCAAGTTTGATCAAAATCTCTTTATTACGAATCCGTTATATCGCAAGTAAAAATCAAAAAAATTTTCTTTAAATTTTGTTTTGTTTAAAAAAAAAATATTTGTAAAATTTTTAAATGCTTACTTATACTATTTCGAAGCATAGGACTGCAAAATTGTAACAAAATCGGTTTAGCCATTAAAAAGATAAATACATGAAATACCCAAATGTACTGAAATTATTCAATTTTCTCAACAAACAAAATTAAAACCCATATTAACATTACTTTTAAATTTAACATTAATTTATCAAAAGACCAAAAATAACTTTTTTATACATCAAAATGTTATTTTTATTCGTCACAATGATTAAAATATCGAACGCATTTCGGGTAGCGTTTTACACGATATACATACATACATATATATATCGTGATATTTTAATAATTAATACAAAAAAATTTTGTGATTAAATAAAGAATTTCTGTGATAAAAAAATTTAATAAAGTACCTTACTGTATTTCCGTTATGTTAATTTTTCCACAAAAACCTCAAATGCAGTATTTTTGTCAATATCTTAAGAAATAACTTGTTTGAATTTTAATCAAAATCGTTAGAGTTGTTTTTGAGAAAATTTAAAAAGAACCGCAATTGTTATTATTCACTATATGATAACTATACCATTCTAGATGAATTTGTTTAAACTTTTTTTTTTTGAAACGAAACTAATACATTCCCTAAAGAGCAAGTAAAGAAGGAATCTTACTCACTATCTTACAAATGAATAAAAAATAAAAAAAATAAATCAGGCATTTTTTGTCACTCCAGTTACAGCCAATTATTCAAATTACTATAAATAAAAAAATATATGATCAAACAAAATGTCATTCCTACACAAATTATGGAATACAAAAAGTCCCAAAAAACTACATTGCATTTATGTAATAAATAAATCACACATATATTTTGACATCTTGATATGAAATGAAAACATTAATAATAATACAACATGTAACTGTAAACTGAAATCGTTTATACATATTTAAAAGTAAAAGGGTGTTACAATGTCTATATTGTTGTTTATGTCCAAAGAAAGTGACAATTTATTATCAAAAAAAAAAAAAAAAAAATTACACCCTGTCGATTTTTCTTTATGTGTCATTTGAATTTTTAATTTATTTTTTCTCTTTATTTAGTCATAAATCTATAAAGCAACTTCACTATACCAAACCACTTATTTAGAATATTTTTAAAAAGGCATAATATAATCATTTTCATTATTATTATTATAGACTGTGCTCTTGATTATAAAAACGTGTTGGCATAAAGAAAAATGAACTTAACTTCGATATAAGAATAACTTATAAATATACATTCTAGAATGTATTTAAACGTACCTATATAGAAACAAAGTTATCTCATATAGCTGATATGAATAATTTTAAGACCATCGAAGGCTTATATGTAAATTATTGTTATTTTTTCTTTTAACTATACATATATTCCATTATACATAAATACATATATATTTATTAAGAAGTTTGATTTTTATTATTTTCAATTTTTCATACCTTCAAAAATATAAAATTTTAATTATATAGATACTTATGATGTGAATGCTTAAAACTCAAAGCCTTTTGGTTTATAAATCAATTTAGTCACACTTTAATTTCCAATATTGTATCCCATAATTATATTTGGGGCCATAAAACTGCTGCTATATAGACGGATACCTATAAAAATACAAAAACAAATAATATACCTTATAATAGAAATAAAGTAAAAAAAAAAAAAACAAAATAAAATTATGCAAAATGCATAAATTAGCTTATGAAATATTAAATTATGCAAAGGCTAATCGGTAATATTAAAATAAAAAAAAAAAAAAAAAACTAAATCAATATTACTTTTACAAAAAATTTAATCTACTGGGTCATCGGACGAAAATTAGATTTTTTTTTTATATATTTTGATTTACAAATGCCTAAAGCATTAATTTAATCAAACATTCGAATTCGATTTGATTAGAATAATAATCCAAAGTAAAAACCTTGAGCCTAAAGCTGTTTTTTTTTGTTTTGTTTTATTTTTAATGTGGAGAAGGTGTCCATATTTTATTCAAATAAGTTAATAACAATTAATTTTAAATCAGATTTTATAGGCGAATATTTCATATATATAGAAATGAATTTAGGACAAGATAATGTATAAGGTAAATATATTTATATGTCGCGTGCAATATACACTACAGTTGCGGATACGAAATTAAAATTTTCAAGTTCAGCCCTATTTTCGATTTTATTTTATTTTGAACATAAGTTCTTTATACATGTGTATAACTTATAACTTTTGATGTTAGTGACCTTTTTAACTATAAACTGTTAACTTGTCAGTTAAACTTTGTACTGTGTATAGACTAAAAAGAAGCTCATTATTTAATATAAATGTTACAACAATTAATTATTAAACCATTGTTTACCTGATGATGTCCATATATGTACATTGTACGTGGACGAAACGTTGTGACAAAAAGAAAATATTTGTTTCATTTGACCTGAAACCAACTCGACAACAGTTTATATATAACTTAAGATTAAAGAAATAAATGCAAAAATGCAATGATTTAAATTTTAACAGTTACGTTTAGGGCCAGTTTCACAGTGCACACTTAACAAAAATAAGTGGCACTTAACTTTCCCATTTTGGAACTTTAGCCGCAGTTTTACTGCCTGAGTGATTGGAACTTAAGTGGAAAACATGGGAGGCTTAAATGTCACTTATTCCGATAAGTGTACACTGCGAAATTGGGAACTAGTTTTTCATATTTGGCTTTTAGGTGACACTTACTTCACTGTGAAACTGGCCCTTAGTTCTTTAAATATTTTTCTTATATAAATAAGTAAATATTAAAGAATTTATAAAAGACCAGCACCAGTGCTATAAGACTGACCTTGAAACCGATAGATTTTTTTTTGTCAAGGAAGAGTTCCCATACGACACTGTTTAAAAAATAAATTAGACGACATTCATATTAGCCAGATTTAGTTATATTTTTGGTACGAAGCCATTCCACAAGTCAAGATTTATTCGGCATCTTGACCTGTGGAATGGCTTCGGACTAAATCTGGTGGTCTGAAAAAGTCTGAAACTATAGGAACAAAGGACCCAAGCTTTTATGTAGTTCTTGAGTCTTAATTTAAGACTATCCAGAGTGAATAACGTAGACAATTTGCAGTTTATTTATCCAAAGAAAAAAATCTATTTTAATTATTTTTCTTGGGAAGTGCTTCGTTTTATCGGATATTCAGCAAGATTATCTTTATTGATCCAATAACAAACATAATGTTATAGGTATTATTTTACTATATAAAAAATTGTTAGTATCGGGGCTGATAGTTAAGATGAGTAAACAATGTTTGTGCAAGTGTCGTAGTTTTGTTATTGAACGTACCCAATTACAACGTAATGTGTGACACGTAACGTATAAGTTTACCGTACCGCTGCATAACTCGGCTAAACATCATCTAATTTGCATGAGAATTTGTTTGTTTGATTCTAATATTGAACTAGGTCAACACACTCTTGACCAGAAAAGTGGAAAATTCGACCGGAAAAGTCAGAAAATCGTGAAAACTCAAAATTGCATACTTTTAGGAGTATGGATGGTGCGACGATATCTTAAAATTTCAATTTGAATGGGAAAGAGAAAATATTGATTCTGAGGGATGAAAATTGACAATCGGCCCTCATTAGAATGATCGCCAACAGATGGCGTTACATCAATGTCAAACATTTGTGTATATATAAAACAAAGTGTGAAGTGTTGTTTGAAGCCTTACTCTTTAGAATGCAGCTGAAATTGATTAAAAAATTCCGTTCTAAGATGGGCGGGCAAGCAAAGTGATAATGTCAAAAAAATATTTAACTTTTACAATATTTTTTTGTTGTTAAATATTATGTTACTCATATCATTACAATTAAAACATAAAAAAAAAAAACAATAATAATTAAACACAAATAACTACATATCGACTATTAAAAAAAAAATATAAATACAATAAAAATCCAACAATTCTATAAGCACTTATACGAGTCATATACAACAAGAGTTTTCACATTCCACTTCAAATTCAAGTTTATGATTATTATTGTATTACAACAATCACATTTTCAACAAACAGCAACAACAACAACAAGAACAAAAAAAAAAGTGAATGTAATTCTATCTTATGCGAGACTTAATGTCATCTTAAGCTTCGTATTATTCAACGTTAGACAATATCCACCCACAGTATATTATATTTTGCCGGCTTGGTTTGCACCACAAAGGCGTACCGATATTTTGTAAAAATAAATTGCCCGAACATAACTACCTACCTAAACCTATATAAAAAAAAAAAAATAAAAAAATCAAGATACATGATATTTGTGTTTTGTGTCGGAGTTACTTGATAGGTAAAGTATCTTTACCTTATTATTTGTAGATATAGATAGATATATAGAGCGACCAAAGCTTCTGTAATTACAGCTGCTATGTCTGGCTGGCTAGTTGGTTGTTTGGGTGACTGTATGTCCACCCCCGAAATCGCTTGTCGGTCTACTTTTAAAAATCATAATAAAGCCAACGCAAAAAAAAAGTTTTTTTTAAGTTTATCTATATCAGATATGAAATTTTCCCAAACAAAGGCGAAGTTAAGTTTGACACTATAAATGCTTAAATTTAAAATGACATCATAAATTAAATTCCTATATAGGAGTCATAATATTTCTTTAATACACCTATATACATTATACATACTTATATAAACCTCATAGAAGGAGCTAAGGCAATAAGTTTCAAAATGTATCTGCAATTAACTTGCAATTTTTATTTTTTTTTTTATTTTTTTCGGATAAAAAATAGGTACCTATAAAGTTACACATTCACGTATCCAGTTTTTTTTCTTCTTATTAAAACTCACGAGATCAAGTCAGGCTTTGAAAATTGGAATATATGTTAAATATTATTGATTGTATCCTCAGGCAAAGAGAGATATTGACTATATCTAGATGCAAATACTGACCACTGCTTGTCACTAAAGCATTCATATATGAAATTCTATCCGACAGATACAATCTACATAAAATTGTATATATAGCTCTCTCTTTCGCTCTTTGCTTTTGAGAGATTGAGTATTGGGCGTAGTGCGCGCGGATTATATTTCCTAAAAAAAAAATTATTCAAAATTTTTGCAAGTACATATTTTCAATTTGATATTAATGAGTGTTCATAATTCATATGACGTATCTTTGAACTTCATCTCATTTCAAATGTTTTGACTTTATCTTCGAGAAATACTTCAATATTCATTTAATAATCATTAAACCACAATCCACCACCACTTGAGTTGAGGGACAATACAAAAAAAAAAATAATAAAAAGAAGGTTTGCCAACATCCTTTTAAGGCAAAGACGAGGTACAGAGGGGGGAAAAAACTGACATTTTGAAGAGAGAAGTAAAAAAAAAAAATATCTGCAAATTAATAGGACAACTATCGGCTTGCGTATATTGTAGGTAGGTATATAGGTAGCGAGATACAATTTGTATCTGTACTTAACCCTGTGTATCTGATGGACTGTGTGTTGTGTATAGATACATTTTCCTGCTACCTGTGTCAAGATAAATTAAAAATAAAATCAACTCTGCACTATAATATAAAAATTGATTGGTGTCGGTGTGTTGTGTTATGGTGCTGTTGTTGGATGAAGTTGGTTGTTCTGCTGCTGCTTCAACTACTGCTGCTGCCTGTTGCTTTAGAATAATAAAATAATGAAAATAATAAATAGAGAGGACTTGGTCCACACCATCAGAGAAGGTCCGATGATGAGGGGGTTTTAAGGAAGAAGCCGAAGTACAAAAAAAAAAAAAAAATCCCACCAAGCCAGAAAAACAAGACAAGCTTAAAATTAGTCAGCATCGCACTTAGGAACACACAAACATCTAGTACCTTATACTTGTTCGCACTCCTCGTTTGTGTTCTAGATACTTTTTGTGTTGAAGTTTTTTTTTTATATTTTTTTTTTAGTTTTTATTTTTAATTTTTATATATTTTTTGTATATAATTTTTTTGTTCCTGTGTATTTAAGTGGACAACGAAAAGATATTTTTATATATGCAACAACGACATGTTGTTATATGTCTCGGATATGGGGATGGAGAGATGGGGATGTGGATGTATATATAGATGCGCTATATGTTAGCTGTTTGTTGCCTTCGATTAATTCCATATGTGAGGCTTTTGCTGTGTTGATGATGCTCTTGTTCTTGTGATCTTGTTTTGCAGAGTTCTATTATTTTTTTTTTAATTATTAAATGATGGCTTTTTGTTTATGAATTAAAGTGAAGGGAATTTGAATTAATGCAATCAGGTTTACTTTTTGCTGTTGTTGAATACCCTCTTTAGATATATAGTTCTCCTACATATGTGTGCTGATTTTTAATTTATTTCCTAGAAAAAAAAAACGACGAACACAAGAAGGAAAATAATGTTATTATAATCAACAAAAAAGAGAGAAGGGGGGACAAATTGATTCGATTTAATGAATATTTATGCAGTACCTACAGAGAAATCTAATGAATATAAAATTTAATTTGATTTACAAAATTTTTATAGCGAAAGCTTAAAAAATAAATCTGTGGGTTTAAAAAGTATCTATATACCTACTTATCATGCAATAAACAATTCAATCTGGATAATTTATTTAAAACAAACTATACATATCGAAAAGTATAGGACCTCCGACACCGACACCGTGAAAATATTATTTATGCGAAGAATTCTGTAGAATCAGAGACACCTTTTGGCAATTGCAGTGTTAAAATATTGTTCTTGTTCTGAAGATTTTAGAGAAAAGGGCAGAATTTAAAACCTCTTACTGCCAACATACCTACATACCTATAGATAACCATACAAAAATTGGCACGTTTTTTTGATTTCATTAAAAACATGCAAAAACAACTTACGGGGTTCTGCATTTTAAGCATCGACATAATAAAGAGACTTTGTTTGTAGCTGATATAGATTTAGAATAGCGATAGCTTTCTAACTGCAGTGTTTTCGTATTGGACATTTCTTTGATATTTATAGTTGTGTGTTTTGGTGGCATTTATGCTACCCAAAGTACTGAAGTAATTTATATTCGCACTGAAGCTGTATGTTAAAAGGTACTGGGGGATGGTGGGTTTTTAATTGTACCCAGATAACATGGCTGGGCATCATTCAGGTATTTGCATGGGTATTTTTGTGGTGTGTTCGTATTGAACCAAGCTAAGACACTACGGAGCCAAAAGTTTGAAATTTTTACTGGAAAAGTGGAAAACTCGTGAAAACCCGAAATTGCATACTTTTAGGCGTTAATGGTGGCTAAATCTGAAAATTCCATTTTATTTATGGGAAGGAAAAAAAATAGATTGAAATTGACAATCGGATAATTTTGTCTCTCACAAGAATGTGATCACCAACAGATGGCATTATGCTCTCAAACTGCTACATTTCTGTATTAAAACAAATTATTGCGGAGCATTCCAAAAACTGCATTGTTAAGAAATTCATTAAAACTGTAAAACAAAATACGGAGCCGAAATTCGGAAATTTCCACCGGAGAAGTAGAAAAATCGTAAAAACACGAAATTGCATACTTTCAGGAACGATGGTGGTGATATCTAAAAATTCCATTTTGTATGCTGCGTGAAGGAGAAAATATTGATAGTCAGGAATGACATTTGACAAACACTACGAAATTGCAAATGGTTTTATTTTGTCCCTCATCACCAACAGATGGCATAACGCTCTCAAACTGCTACTATTGGAGTGTGTCAACAAATTCATTGTAAAGTGTTGTTTGAAGACCCTTTTACTTTTAATTTTATTTTTTTTTAAATGCTAAAATTGATGAACATCTCCATGCAAAGCTGGGTGGCCTATCTAGTCAGAATCTAGAAATAGAATTTTTGACATAATGACGGGTTTTATTATTTTTAAACGGGAATATTCCGCGATGACCTGAGGCAGCAATTCTGAGGTCTTGAGGAAAAATTTTCAGAAAAACTATATGTAATCTGTTTCCTGTTACAATCCCAAATGTTAAATTTTGCTAATAAAAGTATTATTTATTGATTGTACAACCTTCCTGAGGTTTCTCTTTTAGTCTTTTCAGACAAATTATATCCTCAATAATCCTTTTTATATCGTATGTATTTTCTTGATAGTTTATTTAGTTATTTATCACTTCTGATAAATAACCCATTCCCAAAAGCAGTTTTACACAAAATTTTACCAATTTACAATAATTACACAACACACTTTATAGCTAATAAACTATATGGCACCTAGATGGATAAGCTAACACGTGCAAAACACTCAAACTCAACGATATGTCTATAATACAGAGTCGTTGTCGTCATTTTAATGTTTTTTGTTTTTGCCAAAAAAAAAAAGATTGAAACCAAACATAACTGCTATTCAGCTATTCAAAAACTTCAAGATCGACAACTTAAAAGCCATATAGTGTGTTAACTTGGCTGTTTGTTATATTAGGTTGTTTTGCTAAAACACGTTTGTCCATCTGCAGCTAAATGGCTAAAAATTACTATTTAGGCGCCAATCTACTGGATCGTATACCTACCTACCTATATATACCAAACCAAGCCAAAACCACACTCAATGCCTATCTTTGGATATTATGGACTACGAAAATCGCACCCATCATACTATAGATACAATATTTTCATACATAAAAAATATATATAGGTACATAAAATTCAATACACTATGTTCGTTCATGTTGCCCCCGAGGACCTTAAGTCTTAAAACTAAACTTATATTGCTACTGCAATATATATTTGTATGCTGCTGCTACTGGGTTAAACGCAGTGCAAAATGAAAAAAAAAAAAAAACAACAAAATGGTTTTAGAATGCCTAACATCAATATTGCAACTATATACTCTGTTGGTATCGTATCCTAAAACGATATCTGAGTATCTTTTTTCTTATGTAGGTGGATAAATAATATTAAGTTTTTTTATATTTAATTTTTTTTTAGTTTAGTTTTTTTTTTTTTTTTTAATGAATGCAACAAGTTTTATATACGAAAATAGTTCTCTCCTTATAGTCAATAATGTTCGGTTCGCGATGGTTGTTTTTGTGTCTTTCGATATTTGGCTGTGCGGGAGGATTATTTTATATCGACAACCGATCGGACATAAATACAAAAAATTCAGTTTTGACTTATAGTCAGAGGGATAGTGTTGTATTTTTGTATTATAAGTTATTTTTTTTTTACTAAACAACGAAAAGTTTGATATATATATTGTTGAGTCAAGGTTTTTTTGATTTTTGTTCACAAAATAATGAAAGCTTTCCATTAAAAAAACAGTCGCTTCAGAGTAAATGGAAGAAGTAGAATAGAAAATGACACTTTCAATGTGGCAATAAAACATTCATCAATCAAATCATCGCTACAATGCAGAACTAGCCTAAAGCTAACTATATACAGACGATTGTCAGATCTTACAATATTGTCAGATCTGTCAGTGAAAAAACTGTTCCAAGTGTCTTACAATCGTCTGAACACACAATTTTGTCCAATATTGTCCGAAAAGTCATTGTCAGACGACAATCTGACAAAAAATTGTCAAGTATCTTACAATCGTCTGAATTCACAATTTTAATCATTGTCACTCGATTAGGACATTGTCAGACTCATTGGTCATTGTCAGACTCATTGGTCATTGTCAGATGTTTTCATTGAAAACATCTTACAATTGCTGACAATTTCTTCATTGTCCGAAATGTCAATGAGTTGGTTCAAGAGAAATAAAAAAAGACCTGACAATTAAATTGTCAGACTTTGGAAAGAAATCTACCAACCGTATGAACGGACAATTTTTCATTGTAAGAAATATGTCAATTGTCAGCTAATTGTTAGCTATTATCAGACCATTGACAGTTCTGACAATATTGTAAGATCTGACAATTGTCTGTAATTAGCTTAAGTCACATTTACAAGAACTAATTCTGTAAAACTAATTCTGTAAAATACTGGCTTTCGACATTTTGATTATATTCCATTACTAAAATTCTGAAGAACTACTGCACGTAGGAATATGAGGAATATGTATAGGAAATGCGCGGAACAGAACACAACAAATTTTCTTATTAGCTACATAAAAAAAACTTATTTTGAAATTTTCGACTTAGACTAGTTCTGCATTGTAGCGACGAATTGAAGTACATATTTTAGTGTACCAACAAACCTAGAGAAAAATTTTCGGAAGTACTGCTAGAAACATACGTTTTTTTTGCAAATATTATTTTAGCGGTAAAGTATCCGAAGAAGTGCTAGAAACACTTGATCAACTCAACTAAATGTATCTTAAATTTATCATTTCCAACTTAACATCTCCAACTTTAAGGTTTGCGTCGGAAATATTTTTTCGATGTCTTGTTATTTATTTAACAAGTTTCCAAATTCGGTATCAAATTAAAAAAGATAGGTAGGTATATGTTTATTGTATATATATAAATATTATCTATTATATGTATGCGACAACGTGGTGGATATAAAATACTTTTTTAAGAGCTGTTAGACGCAAATAAAATATAAAGAATTCCATTCACTTATTAAAATTTGATTGTAATGTATTTTTGAATTATGTGTTAAAAAAATAATAATAATTTACATAAAACATCATATTTCATTAAAAAATAATATAATTTTATCTGAGTAGGCAATAGAATGTGTAAATTCATAATACTCTTGATTATTGATAATTTATAAACATTTTTAGTTTACCATTATAAAGACTGAATTAAATTAAAAATTCGAAAAAAAAAAATGCTGTGTCATCATAGGAACATTTTCTCAAGAAAAGGTATTGTAAGTTCATCGTATAATATAAGTATCAATATCAAATCTTTGACTTTTTTTTTAATTTATTCAACACTGCGTGGTGATTGTTTTGTTTTTGGCTATACAATTATTTGTTTTTGTATTTAATTAACTCTGCGTAGGTATAATAAATATATAAGTAGGATTTCTTTATATATTCATTTTTTTTTTTTATTTTTTTTTTATTTTCGAAAATAATAATATTGTATATTTTATCTTCGGATATACGTGTTCTCAATTAAGAGCGCTTAAGCTATTAAAATATGTTTAGATCTATTAAGATAAAAATAATAAATATTCAAAATATTTATAGTCATTTATTAAAGATTTATAGAAAATCGAATTCAATACAAATGAAATGAAAAAAAAAAAAAAAATAAAATATAAACACCACAACAAAATTAAAAATTCAAATCAGTTGTATGGAGAAAAACTATAAGGCGGTTGACATTTTGATAATAAATTGTCACTTGATATTGGATAGAAAGATAGTAAAAAAAAATTGTTAATGATTTTTATCTATTTTTTTGTGTGTTTTTTTTTATTTTTTTTTGTCGATTTCTTTTATTATTCTGTTGCTATGTTCAACAGCTTAACACCTCCTTTAAATTTGCCTATATGGATGGATGAAGGTTTGTCACATATGAAACTGATTAATATTGTTCGATTAAGTTCAAACTTAATGCTATTGAGATTTATTATTGATATTATGTTTGTTAAAGAAAATAAAAAAAAAAAACTTGATTTATTTGAAATTATTGAATTTTTAATTTAGATGCCACGCTTTTTATATTCTATAGAAACTGAATTAGGCTTTCTTTTTTTAAGTATGAGATAAGATACTATCGTTTAGCTGAGAAGAAACCAAATAGCCTTAGATTGTAGTTAGGTACTGTTATCATGATCTGCCGCCTCGAATTATTTTGTACGGTGTTTTTGTACAGTCAAGTATTTTAATAATGAAATTTTTTCAAAAATATGAATTTCCACCAAACCTTTTCGAAATTCTGGATATGAAATGCTTAAAAATAAAGTTCTCTTCTTTAATAGAATTTTTCGAAATATTCCGTTTTTGTATCTAATTTTCCTGGGATTTAACGGAATATCAACATCAATATCAAAGTAGGTAATTAATATATTTTTTAGATTTAAAAATGAAAATTCAATACTTAGGTTAAGTTTTCAAGTTATATAAGTTAAATAAAGTTATATAAGTTATAGTAAATAAATCAATTCAAAACACCTAATTGTGTTGATACCAATTTTTTAAGTATTTGAATTCTTTACAAATAAAAATTAATTTGTTTAAACAGCTTTTTATAAAAAATCACTTGAACAAATAAATTTAGTTTAATTGTATTTTAAGTAAAATTAAATTAAGAAAGATAAAGTATGCTTAAGTTATAAGAAAGCTTAAGATTATAGTTGACCCCATCTTAAATTATAAAAATGTTGAGAAAAATTGCCCCGGTTTCTTCCATACGTGCATTTTACTTAATTTATTTTTAAGCAAGTTCAATTTTATTTTTAAGCGACCAAAGTCCAAAACAATTAACCTAACATTTATTGAGAATTTTTCTTTCAATAAATATATAGCTATTATGCGTTTAACAATAAAATCTCCAATTTTTGTTAAAAAAATTATAAATCATTATTGTTAAATCTTTTTATGGATGATGTATAGTATATAAACTATGCGAAAATAATCCCAACCAATTATAAAAAAAATTCTTTCGTAATAAGAAATAAAAATCGATTGTTTAAAAAAAAATTTACAGATTTCACTCATAGAGTAACTATGGGGACATTGAAAATGACTTGTGTTAGCTCGATAAAATAAAAACATGAATAATCTTGGTGATTTCTAATTTGTATCCTATAGTTGCACCAAAACTTCTGAAGCTGTCTAAGAAACCATTCTTCAGTCTGAAATTACAATATGTAGATATTTTTAATGTCGAATCCCAGTTGGCGGTTAAATTAATAGGGGTATTCCCGATCCGATGCAAACTGGTCTTGCATCATTGCAAAAGTGCAAAGTATTTTTTTTTACAATGGGGTTAGGGTATAGCAATTCTACACTTTTGCATTTTTGCAATGATACAAGACCAGTTACATCGGATCGGGAATAAACCTAATGTTGTTCAGTTCAGTTTATTTAATCACGGCGTTGATGTTGAAGAAATTCAAATATATGCTCAAATTTGCTCAAATTGATTTACAAGTCTCTCAACTTATTGAACTATTTATATATAGTCAAGTTATTTGATTTACTATCAAAGTGAACCCTTTTTAACGCGAGACCAAATTTATAAATAATTTGATGTGTAGCTCAAACTCAATGCAAACCTGATTTACCTAATTGTTTTTAGGTATTCTATAATATGTATTTTGCATTTTGAACTCATCTTTTAATAAATTTAATAAACTCGAGTCGTGTAATTTCTTAAGACAATATAAATGATTTTGACAGTTAAGCAGTATTCTTTTATCTGAGAATATGAAAAGCAAAGCAACAATTAAGTTAACAGCTGAGTTGACAACCAAATTGAATCGTTTTTTTTTCATTTGAGGACCTTAAGGTAGAACTGTAATAGTCGGAAGATGTTGGAAGAAAATTCTCTCAGTTCACTTACGCATGGAGCGGTCGGTGAGCGCTCTTCACTTCCGAAAGCAAAAGTAAAAAATTGGTCGAAACAAGCAAAACTCAATTATGGGCACGTCATATGAATTCTTTGTATTCGTTTCGTTTCGTACGACCACTTAGGTCGGCATCCGACTATTATAGTTCTACCTTTAACCTTGAACATCTGAACATTAGAACTAAATCTATATAAGTTTATTAAAGAAGTTCAATTATATTGCAGTACCTATGAATATTCTAATCGCATTGGCTTAGACGTAGGTAAAGTTTAGTAACATAAATTTATAGCCTGAGATTTTACTTGAATTCTAAGACCTTAACCTCAAAGATCCGATAATTAGAACAGAAGATAAAAGCTCACCAAATAAACCCTTTTCGATATTTATATTTAAGTTGCTTAGGTAAGTTTATCCTACCTCTAGACTGATTAACGTTAACTTAAATACCTTAACCTTCAACAACTTAGAACTAATGTTGTAAGTTTATAAAGAGAAACCCAAGTAGGTACCTTTGCATATTTCAGGCTCAAAAATAACATTGGTTTGCACGTATGTCAAGTTCAAAAATCGCATTGGCTTAGACTTAGGTAAAGTTTTGTAACATAAATTTATAGCCTTAGATTTTACCTTAATTTTAAGACCTTAACCTCAAAGATCCGATAATTAGAACAGAAAATAAAAGCTTACCAAGTCAACCCTTTTCGATTACTACATTTAAGTTGCTTCGCTAAGTTAATCCTACCTCTAGGCTGATTAACGTTAATTTAAATACCTTAACCTTCAACAACTGGCCCTTAGAACTAATGTTGTAAGTTTATTAAAGAGATTCACAAGTAGGTATCTTTGCATATTTTAGGTTCAAAAATCGCATTGGTTTGGACGTAGGTCAAGTTCAAAAATAGATTGGCTTAGATGTAAGTCAAGTTCAAAAATCGCATTGGCTTAGACGTTGGTCAAGCTCAAAAATCGAATTGGTTTAGACGTATAGTTCAAGTTAAAAAATCACATTGGCTTAGACGTAGGTCAAGTTCAAAAGTCGCATTGGTTTAGACGTTGGTCAAGTTCAAAAAACGCATTGGTTTAGATGTTGTTTTGTCACATAAATTTGTAGCCTGAGATTTTACCTTAATTCTAAGACATTAACCTCAAAGATCCGATAATTAGAACAGAAGATACCAAATCAACCCTTTTCGATTAGGTATTATATTTAAGTTGCTTCGGTAGGTTAATCCTACCTCTAGCTTAGTTAACCTCAATTTAAATACTTTAACCTTCAACATCTGGCCCTTATAGAACTAAAGTTATAAGTTATAATCATAGAGGTTCAAGTATAGGTCTCTGTGCATATTCTAGGTTCAAAAATCGAATGGATTAAGAATGAAGTCAAGTTTTGTCACACAAAATTTTGAAGCCTATTATTTAACTTATTTCAAAACCTTAATCTTTAAGATCCGATTATTAGTACAGAAGTAAAAAGGCAACCGCAGAACAACTAAATCAAACCTTTTATATAAATGTACATACATAATGTCATACTAAGGGCCAGTTTCACAGTGCACACTTAACAAAATAAGTGGCACTTAATTTTCCCATTTTGGCACTTGAGCCGCAGTTTTACTACCAGAGTAAGTGGAACTTAAGTGGCCAACATCGTAGAAATCAAAAACTTAAGTGTCACTTATTCCGATAAGTTTACACTGTGAAATTGGGAATTAGTTTTCCATATTCGGCACTTAAGTGACACTTACTTCACTGTGAAACTGGCCCTAAGGGGTCAAACCTCTTACGTCTCTGAGCCATTCTGAGACATTCCAAACCATTTACATCCACGGGTCCAACGAGTTATGGTAACAAAACGGCGCACTCTAGCGCTAATTGGGTCAACGAGCTAGGTTGCTCGTGATCGCCATTTCTACTTTCCTACCTACCTACATACATAATGTATGTACCTATATAGATACGTAGGTAGGTATATGAATTTTGTTGGCGAAGCCAATTTTGTTATTCAATTTTTGCAATTATTTATTTTGATGAATTAAACCTAAACGTTTTTCACCTACACTTTTATGTTATTTCAATTATTTTTTAACTGAATAAATTAGTTTGATATTTTACCTTCATTTTAAGACCTTTATTTTAAATATCCGATTGTTAGAACAGAAGTTATAAGCCAACCAAACCAACCTAATCGTACCATTACGAATAATATTTGCAAAATACCTACAACAATTTAATCAACATAACATTTTACAGACATACCTAACCTACTTAATAATGTAGCTATGTATGTATATCATTTTGGTTCCCGATGCGAAGCCAATTTTGTTTGCCACCAGCCACAGTGCAGTGGTAGTTTTTTATTGCACACATTCCACTCCAACCCAGCAAACATTTTCATTCAGAACTGTATCATAAATGATTGACATAAGTGAACTAAACCTTCGAATCTGAATTCATTTCTAAATCGATTTGGGTCCAAACTCCTGGGTAACAAAACACACATATGAATCTTTTAAATGATTCATAAATGGTGAATAAATACGAATAAAAGTGAAACCACCCAATTTTCCTGTTTGAGGAATTACTTGTGTACGTTCACTTTTATTCACCAATAATGAAGGAGAATCGAATCTCAATCATTTTTATCCTGCAAGAAATTCCGCACAAACCCCCTCTTCCCTTTATAACGTACAAATTATAGGCTTTTGAAACATTTTCATATTTCATTCACTTAAAATGAACATTTATGTGATGATATTCTTCGTTTTTGCAGAATGTTAAGTGAACATTCACCTAAATGTTTGCTGGGAACCAACGTCTTGCCAACACCCTTACAGCAATGTATATTCTTTGTGGGTACGTTTTTTTTCTTTTTCTTTTTGTTTTCTTGTTCCTCCCGTGCGTCATTTGCCGTGATGAAATTAGTTCTCAAAAGCCATTCTTTCACTTTTTTAGTATGAAATTTTGTAAGCTTTTGCAAACATTTTGATGCAGATTTGTAGCCTGTCATTTTATCTTTAACTATCTATCTTAACATTAAGCATCCGATAATTATAACCTGAGTAAAAGGCTTCTAAGTGCGCTCAAATCGAGTGATTTTAAGATTTCATACAAATTCAACTATCCTCCACTGAAGCTCGTCGGTTGGCGACGATCAACGTGTAGGTACGATTCATCGATTGTGTCTTTAGGTTCATTTTGGCATTTTCTTTGGTAACACCAACCAAAAATTCGATCCTGAGCCCCCTATACGCTAGAGTTCATTTCGTTCATTTGTTATATATTCATTTGTTCATTTAATCATTTTGGTAACACCATATTTTTCTCAAAACGACCCTATAAACATTTTCAATGTTAAAATAGTAATTAATGATTTTAATATGTAAAATCACATCAATATTTAATTTTGTTAAACTTTCAGTAATGTCAAATATAAACAACGAAATCAAAAAAATAAAAATAAATAAAATTAACATAATTTTTGTTTGCCATTATTTTATATTCTATCAATTAACCATCAATCATTCAATACAATACAAAAAAATAACTACATATATTTCAATCTTCGCCTGTCATTTTGTATCCACATCACACATCCATTCACTATCTTGGTATATGTAGGTATGTATAATGGTTTTGTTTTTTTTTTCAAATAAAATTTAATTTCTTCAATTTGTTGTCTTATATTCCATCACATATATATTTAATGGTTATAAAACGTGCTTTCACTTTATTTTTATTATTTTGCCATTCCCATAATTTATCATTTAATTCAGTATACCATCCCGGAGGTATGAATATGAGAGCCTCCCTTCAATTATATACCTATATCCACGTTCGCATGATTTTCAATGTTGGTTGGTATACGATGGCCATCCCTAAAATTAAAGGGATTCCTTATAACCATAACAACAACAACAACAATAGCTATTCAATTCAATCTCACATGGATTTTCGCACATCGTAAAGGCCACCGATCATTCGGCACGATATTTTTTGCATCAGATACGCATAATTTTGTGAGCTCCCCAACACTCGAAATACATATATTTATAAGAAAGCCTTCAATTTCTATACGTATGTACACCATCAGCACCGAAACACCGTATAACATCGTAATTATTATGCTTCGATATATGGCTGACCGAAAAAAATAAATTGGAATGTTAAGCAAATTCACGTTCGTAAGGTTTTCAAATTCAATATTCTTGGCTTTCAAGCCCAAAAATAAAAAATAAAAAAAAAGAAAACAAATTTGATCGATTAGAATCGTGAGTAATGCGCGATCGCAAGATCAGATTTTGCGCGCAACAAAGTATATTTCAAAACCTTTTTGACTGAATATGCCCAAGGGATAGGTTTTGAGTTGGTTATATGTATAGGTACCCCCATAACACCCAAATCAGCACTGAAAAATATACATATATCCACTTTCATCACAAAAAAGACCATTTTGTGTCTTAATTTTGTGAAGTCCTTTTTTGGAGCCATACAAAAAAAAATATTGCCGTCGGCGGCGAACAGCGATGTGCTCTTTTTTGCCAAGACCGCGCATATATAAGAGTGCAATGTGCTGAAAATTATGAGTTTTTATGATTTTTTTTATTTCGCTCGATCAAAAATGCAATAAAATGTAATCATAAACCGATTGAGAGTGATAGAGAGGAACCAACCAACAAGGAGTCAAGGGAGAGTCATATTTTTATTTTATTTTTTTTTCCAACATTTTATATTGGAGAGTAGATGTATGTATGTAGGTATGTAATTATGTAAATTTATATAGCTCAAGTAAAAGGATAGAAAGACAGACAGACCCAGACCAGCACTCCTTCCTGTAGTGATGGTGTTGGCTATGAAAATATATTCTTTTTTTTTATTTTATTTAATTTTACTTTTATGTTTCAGTTTTTTTTTTTGGTCGTGTTATTGGCGTGTGCACCTTTTAGGAAGGGAGCCTCACAAGCAGATGTGTCAGGCAGGCGGGTATAATATATAAAATAAAATACACTGGACAAAGTGTGAAAGGAGCATGCGGGCTATAAGTCGGGCAATTTAGGGAATTTAGTTTGAGGATAACAACGATTTGGAAATTGGTATATTTAGCATAGATGCGCGTGTTATGGTGTCAAAATTAAACATTTAAATATTTTGAAGAGGGCTTTTTGGCTAATGAATGATTAAAACATATCAATATTATGTACCTACTCCAAACAGTATGGCAGGAAAGAAAAATTCAAATTGTGCAAAATTATATTTTTGAAAAATTAAAAAATTTGAAAATTTGTTTTTTTCTTGTTTGATAAAAAAAAAAACGATGTAGGTATTGGTGGAAGAACCATCGTTTTAAATATGAAAGTTATCTTACTCCAACTAATTCTCGCTGGATGTAATGTAGTAAAACTATAGATTTTGATTTCGAAAGACTGCTGAAAAAGCTAAATTTAGATGAAAATCTAACGTCGTTTTGACGTCTTGAGCAAATCATAATACATAGAGTCCCTTTAATTTGGAGTATTGATTTTGTGAGGTGAAAGGGCCAAACATTTCATGAAAACAGTTTTTTTTGAAGATAAAGCAAAGCAAAAATTGTAGATTGTTAAATTCTATACAAACAACATTCCAAAACTTTTTTGTAAAACAAACAAAATTTTAGAAAAATAGAGCAAACTTAAACTTTTTCCCACTTCACAAAATTGTAGATTATAACATTTTGCATAGAAAATATCTTTACACTTTTTTCGTTAGAGCGATAGATTTTAAGAAAAAACGTGCGCAAACGCGCCATATATGACTCAAACCGTACTTTGTGCATATTTTTCTCTAAATCTATCGCTCCAACGAAAAAAGTATTGAAATCTTCTTTTTTATGCAAAATTGTATTGTTGTTGTTTTTGAGAAATTAAAAAAAAAAAAACTAAATGTTTCCCCATTCAACACACAAAATCAAAAAAACTTGTTCAAATTTAGGATCTTTTTTAAAAAATCTTTTATACATAAAAATAAAGACCTGATATCAAATTTTTTTTTAGAATAAACGTCCCAATTATAGTCGAAGTGAAAAATTATGTGTACAAAAATGTTCAACTTAAAATTTGAAATATTTGTTTTCTAACTTTCTATAATTTAGCATCAAAAAAGATAGAAAACCGTATTTTCATAACTTGCCAAAAAAAACTGAAATCTAATCATTGATGCGGATAAATTCTTTGGACAATAACTACAAAGGAACCTTATACAAATACATATCGTTGGTTGAATACGTAAAACTGCTTAGTTCACTTTTGCAAATTTTACAGGAGAGTGAAAAAAAAAAACAAAAATTACAAAAGGCTCCAATCTCCATATAAAAACTGATTTTCTCTTTAAGATTCTGCAACAACTAAGATACATTAGACAGCGTGATTAGGTAAACCATTTTGTGCAGAATGTGTTTCTTAAGAAAATGGCATCAAAATCTAAATTTCGGCCAAAAGTGGACTTATAGCAGCTTTACGCATTTAGCCGACGATATGTTAAAATTTTGTTAAATATTTTTTCTTCTTCAATCGTTTTCTTCGACAAAATAAAATGAATCAAATAAAATATGCAAATCGTTTCATTAAAGTTTTCGCAAATAGGTCCACATTTTTCCAAAAGACATAAACCGATATTCTGAATGCTTTAATAAAGTCACCTTAGTCCCAATTTAGAATTATTAACCCACTTAAAGTTTTAAAATATAGAATCGAAATTTTTAGCAAACAAAATATTTACTTTCAAGAATTGAAAAGAATTAATATTTGATATTTTGAATATTTTGACGATTCTGACGTCTTAACATGTTATGCCCATTTACATTCTATGAATTTCTATAATTTACTGTGACTATGGTCCAAATCCGTTCCAATACTCTAGCAATTAGTTTTTTTTCACAAACATAGCCCTCGCAAAAGAGAGTACAAAATTCCCCTATATATGCGATTCTGAAGCAAAATTTTCTTTGCACAGAAATTTATAGTTCATCACCTAAATGTTCAATATGACTACCGACTATAGGTATGAGAATAAATACATTATAGCCAAACATCGTATCGTACGTGTCATTCACGTTATAGATATAAGCAATACGGAATACTTTGAATTTGTGTAAATTTACAATCGCTTTGCGTAGGTACCGCGATTTACTAAAAATTATACGAAAAATTAAATAATTACAATAGAAAGTATAGATGTAGTCTTTTCTTGTCTTTGATACTGTTTTTGTGTTTGAAAGACCATCGTATATATATATGGAGTGCCTGATTCAAAAACTTCAACATACCCAGCCGTCCTTTAATACACATATACCAAACTACTGGATTGTTATCGAATTAAAATTTAAAAAAAAAAATTATGTTGCATGTCTACGTTTAAGACACGAAAGAAAAAATGTATCATCCAGTCATTATAAAAATACATCTAATGCATTTAATATGCAAATAAGGACCCTTTTTTTTAAAGACTCCTTCTGCCATACCCAATCTCCTGCCAAAAGGTGTGAATTTATATGCCATTAAGTCAGGTGTCAAAGGATTATACATCATTATACCTTTTCTTTTTATTATTTTGTTTGTCCTTTTAAGAAAAAAAAAAAAGAAAAGTTGTCTGCACATTTTAATTAAATATATGCACTCCTCACCCTTCATTGTTATTGTGGAAAAAAAAAATTTGTCAAAGCAATCGATCAATCGATACGGTAAACAGTATTTTTGCCAGTATAGGTATCCTTTTTCTAATCCCTTTAAATTTTGCAACAAAAAAACAACCAGTTGATATTAAATTGACATTTAGGTATTTTCAATTTTTGCACATCCCAATTCAATGTCTGCGGTCTTCTTATACGTAAATTTGGTAGCAAGGGATTTTTTTTTGTTAAAATTTACATATATTATGTACATGTATACTCAGTTCAGACTCACAATATCCTTGTTTTCATATACCTATATAATTATCCCTTTTGTATTTATGTGCCACCATCATTGAAAGGTTATTTTTATTTTTGCACAATAATTTCATAAACATACACACTATAACCAGCTCATTGTCAGGGTAATTTACAAACAATATGCACATTGACATGTTATTTGCATATTTAATTCGCGGCCCCGAACACAACAACAAGAAAAATATTATAAAGAGAAAATCATACCTAGGCATGTACTTATACAAAAAACATAAAAGAAATAAAGATACAAATACATATATTCGTATAATGATACCTACACGAAAAGATAGAATTGAAAAAGGGACATCATCGCATCGTTTCAATGATTTAATATCATTCAAATCTCATTAATGGCAAACAACCATTTATTAGAATTTAAACAGAATATGTATACAATTTGCACACAACATTGGTATATAATTTTGATTTTTTTTTGTGGACAGGTAAAAAATGTGGTATGTAGGTATATTGTTTGTTTTGAGGGGTGGATAAAGCGGATTGGAAAAAACAAAAATAAAAAAAATCTGCAGCGCATGACGGTTACGCATTTAAGGGTACCAATGCAGAAAGCAAGAATATGGCCTATGGGTGTTTATATGAATTTTCTAATTAGAGTTCTCGGTATAGAGTTGCATTTTCTATACAAAAAGTTAGATAATACAAATACCGGATATTTTAGGAACAAATTAAAAAAAAATTAATAATCGTTGTCCTGTCGAATATAGATACAAAATACTGCTGAAAGGACAAAATCTAGTTTTTTTTTTCTCTAAGCTGCACCTTTTGATCACCTAGCTTAATATGCGTTGGGCGCCATCTTGAATTTAAGGTACATTAGATTTTGTTAAATTATTCGCTCATTTACATTTTTTGACGAAAGATGCATTTAACAAAAATTGTTCAGAATACAATTTTGTACAAATTTTGTCATACAAAGTTTTTCTCTACGGTTAGTATTTTTCGAATTAATACCTTCTTTTTTATAATAATCCTGCAAGATTGACAAAATCCTCAAAATGTTGAATAACAGAGGTATCAATGGATACTATGTGTTTTAGCACTATCATCAATTTATAGTAATAATTGCGATGACTTCTAGCAGTACCTACCCGATTTCTCTAATGTTCTCAAAAATGTCTCCACTACCTATAATTTTGACAGAGCACAGAACTTTTTAACCCTGATTTGTGTAATCCACACATTTTTCCAAAATTTGCATGAAATATTCCCGATAGCAAAGATTTCGGAGCAAGGTCTCCAAAGGTGGTAGAGATACCGGAGCAAGATCTTCAAAGATAGTAATCGATTCCCCTCGATTGATTAAACAAAAGAAAACCTATAATTTTTTTTCTAGTTGAAGTGTATATTCTTATTGGACTATTCCTCTGTAAAGCAAAGATAAGTCACCCACTTCTCAATTTCCTGTCTTCAACTTTGGCTCTGTTTCTTCCCAATTCTTTTAACAATACTTTAAATCAATTTGGACTAAAATCGTCAATTTTTGAAAAATCGAGCGTCACTTTTTCGAACTTGATTTGGGGTGATCCTATTGAACTTGAATTATAATTTCATTTGAAGTAATTTTATTTAAAGTTGACAAGCCAGACTAACTTACTTAATAGTTCGATTGGCAATTGGAACACACACTTTGCTGTTGTCAACTTTTCCTCTTTTTCCCAAATTCTTTAAACAAAATTTTTAATCATTTAAAATTATCATACAAAAAATAGGAGTCGAACATTTTTAAAAGATCAAGTACCAACTACTGTTTCGAACTTGATTTAGGTGCTTCTATTGAATCATAGTCTTGTTGTAAGTAATTTTTTTAAAAGTAGATAACCCTAAAATACTTACTTAATAGTTCAATCAGCAATTGGAGCTTGCAAATATAAACATATTAGCTGCAGTATAGGTCAACATTTTACTGAAATAAAATATTTATTTTTTTATGGGAAAACATTTTTTGTTTGATGTTTTGGCAATATTTCTCCTATTATTCTTCGTTTTTATCTATAGTTTTGTGAAAAATAAAATTTTCAAACGTATCTATCTATATTTATCAGATCTTGAAACAAAAACTTTTGAATTTAGCTGATATTGCAGAGATTGGCAATATATTCTTATATTGTGCCTTATATTGTTTCTTAAAATACTAGGTGTGTTCATTCAGTGCATTTCTACACAAAAATCTGTCAAGTTCTTATAAAAAAAAATAAAATGTGAAGAAATTCACATAAATGCACTGAGTTTCAAAGTAAATGAACACAGCTAATTAAATTAAAATACAAAAAAATAAACAACCAGTTCTCTAAGGTATAAATTCTACTTTAAATACTTCTTTCTTTTTTGGAATCAAAGTCTTAAAAAACCCTGAAAGTTAAAATAAAATATTTTGTATCAGATCGTAAATCAGTAGATCCTCTATTTTTATAGTATAAATTACCCTAAATATTCTTACCATTCTTCTGCTATTAACCATTAAAAAAAAAACAATATTCATCCAGCTTTAAGTTATCTATCAAAATGTTATAGCTTTTCTACACCTTATTAGCATATTTTGAAACCTTATACACCAATGAACTTAATTTAAAGTTGTTAATCTTAGGTATACCTATATTGATATCATTTGGCTATATGATCGATTATTCAACTTAATTTTATTTTATTTGGTGACTTGTAAAGCTTTGATTATGTTTAATCGATCGAGATTTAAGATTGTAATTTATATAATACATAAAAAGATATACTTATGGTTTATAGGCCCGAATTTATATTACGATTAATGAGATCAATTTACATATACAACAAAAATAAACTTAACTTATAGATCATTATCACAGCTAATGAGAACTAATAGGATAGGATTAGTTTCGTTATCAATCTTTGTTTGTTTTTTTTTTTATTATTTTTAATTTTAACTGCGTCGCGATCATTAAAGTTCATCTATGAGAACATCAGTGATCGATCTTAATCTTTTGAAAGTCGTATAAATGGAATTTAATTAAATTTTTTTTTTTTTTTTGTAAATTACTGTCATTACCAATTTTATACCCATTAACATTTTTTAGTTATCAATTAAGCTCGAGATTGGTGATCGATCTTTTTGGTGGAATTAACTAGGTAAATAACTTCAAAAATAATTTTGTCAGCTTCTAGTTGTCGTTGTTACGCGCACTTGTACAAATCAAAATATATAATATAACATGTAATTGATCATGAAAAGTTTATCGACTGCTATGACTATTTTGAATGATCACATTCACAGTAGCAATAAAAATTCATTCAAAATTCAATTTACATGAAATAATATCTAAGGTCTTAACCAAAAAAAAATTGAATTAAATTAAATTAAAAACATCAAAGAAGCTAGCTGAAAATACCGTTGTTGAAGCTGAGAGCTATTTAAACATAAATACAAATATTGTTAATTTCGTCTTTATTGACTTTAAGGAAGCTTGAAGCTTAACACGTAACAGTAACCAATTTTATCGTTTTTTTTACTTTGATTATAAGATAAAAGTAAGGCACACATAGCTTACTCCTTGAATAGAACTTCTAAATTTTATACTTTCGAACCGCATTTCCTTCTACATATATGACGCATCAATTTATGTAAATGAGAACAAACTCAAAACTACGTGCATCTCTCTTAACATTTCCTCTTTTATATTGTATTGCATTTATTATAGAATAGATAAAGTTGAAAGGCAAATATACCAAAACCGGTTATATCTGCATAAAAATATCCCATCATCCTCTTTATTCTTCATTTATATATTTGTTTGAACAAAATAATAAAAAAAAAGGATTAAAAACAACCTCATCCGGGAGAATACAATTTGACAATTTAACATAATTTTGACAAATATTCGAATTGACATTTCTCACGGTTTGTCTTTCAGGCGCAATTTGAGAGTTCTACGAGTATATATGTATGTATGAATATAAGCAAACATTTCGAATATATCAAACATAATATACGTCCTTTAGAGCAATTGTGAATACACAAATCTAAATAATAATAAAAAAAAAACTATGTATGTATACTGAGAAATTATTCCAATCCATGAATATCCTTATTTTTTTATTTTGGACCACTCACTTTATCGCCATCATGCTGAGGATAGGTTAAGGTATAGAAGATATATGGTACACTCTTAGGAAATCCGCACTCATATGCAAATTTCTAAGGCAGATGTTTTTTTTTTTTTTTAAGATTTCTTTTCTCTATACAAAAGAAGGGTTGTTCTCCCATACTATATTTGTAATATATACGTAACGTAGGTAGGTATATCATTGAATATACTTAAAAAATATTAGGTTTGTCGAATCAATTAGCATTTTGTTTCTTAACCTTGAGTTTAAGACGTGATGTAGGTACGTTATACGTATAACTTATCTGTACCTATTTTGACATCATTCAGATTTTTTTCAAGGGTTACGCAAAGTATAATTATTCACTATTTTCAGCTAAGTTTTCCGATGACCTTTAATAAATCATAAAAAATGACAGATAATGGGTTCTATATTTAAGTTTAATAAAAAAAAAAACTTCAACTTTGTCGGAAACACAATTTATTAAAAAAAAAAAAAAAAAACAGCAAAGAAAACTGAAACAAAGTGATCACAAAATGATTGATGGTGCAATATTCAAATAATTGCATGAGTCTTTGAAAAATATTATTTTGTTTTATATAACGCAGCTATTCCATTGAAGATGTTATCGTTGAAAATGATTAACATACTTATACTATAGTATAGGTCAAACTAATGCGAATGACCTAATGTTTATACAGATAATCAGATTTGTGTATTTTTATTACTTTGTGTTTGAAAAAAGGAATTTTTTGTTGATTTTAACACTATTTGAATAAACAAATAAATAAGTGTCTATTTAATAAGAAGAAGAGAAACACAAATAATAAAAAAATTATTATTTTATTTTTATTTTTTTTGTGTCTATTTATTTAGATATTTTACTTAAAACATTTTCTAAATAATTTCTCAAGTTACAAATTTAGTAAATTTTAATAGATTTTCTTCTTTTTTCAGAGAATTTCGTGGATATAGTTAAAACAAACCTAAAGGTAAGTAGCAATTAACAAAATATTTTAAAATAATTTGGTGGATAAAAATAATTGATTTTTAAGTAGAACTTAACACATAATTTGTTATTTTTTTTAAATTATATGTTATATTGATTATATAGGAAAATAAATGTACAGTATATTTTCTATAAACAAATTCTTTAAAAATCCCTTAAATCAGGTCTAATGTAACAGTACAAAAATCTAAGGTAATATATTGCACCAGGTTGTCAAAATTGAAAGTATCAAAAAATCAAAAATGGTGTTCCGTACCCACAGAAATACTCACTGCATCATTAGAAATAACAAAACATTGAAATGTAACAAGTAAAGGGGCACTTGATCCACCATTTTCCCACCAGACCAGACAGACGATTGATGCGCAGAATTGAACAAAACTGAAAATGCTAATGATATTACCTACCTTAAATATTAAGTACTGTGGTCTAATGTAACATAGATGTTGTAGAATTTTAAAGATAAATAATTCAACATTTAAATCTGTTTTTTTCCTTCTGTAAAATTTTTCAAATAAGATGAATTAACAGTAATTGTACACATTTTATAGCTAACGATAGATTGAGTTGAGATTGAGATGATGAAATTCATTGAACCATACAAATAACCAGACACGAATGTCAACCTTATGAGTTATTTGCATCCAAGGATAGAGTGACAGAGCTAAAACTGAATATCATAATACAATACAACACAATATTTAAGTCATATAATTTTAACAATACATTAAGCTAAGTAGAGACGATTGTCAGATCTTACAATATTGTCGGATCTGTGCAAAAACTGTTCCAAATGTCTTACAATCGTCTGAACACACAATTTTGTCTGACAATATTGTCAGAAACGTCATTTTCAGACGACAATCTGACAAAAAATTGTCAGGTATCTTACAATCGTCTGAAGACTGAACACACAATTTTTATCATCGTCAGTCGATTAGGACACTGTCAGACTCATTGGTCATTGTCAGATGTTTTAATTGAAAACATCTTACAATTGCTGACAATTTCTTCATTGTCCGAAATGTCAATGAGTTGGTTCAAGAGAAATAAAAAAAGACCTGACAATCAAATTGTCAGACTTTGGGAAGAAATCTAACAATCGTATTGTACGGACAATTTTTCATTGTAAGAAATATGTCAATTGTCAGCTAATTGTTAGCTTTTGTCAGACCACTGACAGTTCTGACAATATTGTAAGATCTGACAATCGTCTGTACTTAGCTTTAGTAAAATTGTAAGTCCAGAAAAAAAAATATGTAAAATAAATTTAAATGATGAAATAATATTAATTTGGGCTGCGTTGAGCGTTCTTTAATTTCTTGTCGTAAATTTAAAAAAAAAATACATTTAATTTCTAACTAATTTTTACCCACATTCTTAGCCTATAAATGACATATTTTAGGAAGTCTGATATATTCATCTCTAAAAGAAGGCTAAGAAAAGCTTTATTCCATGTTTTTGGGGCGGTTTGCAAGACCCTGGGGAAAGAACCAATTCTGTCAAATACAAATTTACCCATGTCTTCGAAACTATTGGTTTCAGTAGGAAAGTTTTAAACATCAACATTTTAGACAATGAAATGATCTTTTATTTGTATAAATGAACATTTTTTCTGGATGGAAAATATTTTCAAGGTTATGTGATTTAAATTGTTGCTTTTTTACTCTTTTCGTATTTTTATCTTTCTCATTAGCTTGAGCTGAGTTTGTTGCTATATCAGAAAAAATTGTAGAGTACAACAATTTTACTGTTTTGCTATATTTTTGAAAGTTACTGGCCATTTTAAAAAATGGTCAAAATATTGCTATCAGTTGTGTCAATATTTGTGTTTTTAGTCAACTGCCGATGCCTTTATAATTTTTTATAGTAGATAATATTTTTCAAAAGTCCGGACTTGTAGCATTAAAAGGACTTTGGTAATTTATTCTGATTCAAACTAAAAATGATTGTAAGTAGAACGCAAAGTCTACATAATCACATAAAATTATTCACTTAAACTGTGTAAGGTATTTATTTCCCACTCTTGTACCCAATAAAAAATTTTCAAAAAATTAAAACTTTTGTGGCTTGAAGTTTGCTCATGAATGAAAACTAAATGCGTACCAAAGATCATTCTATGCATCTAACTACAAAGAAAAAACTTGATTAGTATATTTCTGATATTTTTTTTTTAATAGATGTTTCAGAAAAAGAGAATTTTTTTAAATATAAAAATTCTGAAAAAGGATCCTAAAAAGAATAATTTAATTTTACGAAATATTAGCTGAACGCTGCCATGTGCTTCGTAGCGCCACATATTGGACGTTTATCAAACTAAAAAAATTAAATTACGAAAGTGGGTGTGGCAAATTGTGGGTGGACTGGGTAGAAAAATACAATAGTCCTGGTCTAAGTTCAAGAGATTTCAATTGCAAAATTTCATCTTTCTAGGGATGTAAAGTAGGGAGGAATCTATCAACAAAATTGGCTTACTACCTAGTTTTCGAGCCCTTAAGTCTCTAAAGACAAACATTCTTTGCTATATTTTTAGATTATTTAATATTAAAAAAAGAGTATAAACCTCCCTTAAAAAAAAACTAGTTTGTGATAACATCACACACACATATTATTATGATGGGAAGAAAAAAACTAAAATTTCCACTTGAATAAATACAAAAAAAAAAATCATCAGCTTGTCATGCATGCTATATGAAAATCCATAGTAAATATTTTTTTTTGTATTAAACTCTCATCATCAGAAGAATGACATCATCTTCATATTATTAAATTAAATTTGCATCGTCATCGACCCAATTTCTTTGGTTTTTTTTTTCAGTTCTCATAACGTTTTTGACCAACTTTTTTGAATATATGCGATATGACAGCAAAGATTAATTAGGTTATTAAGCTGAAACAAAGTCTTATTGATTGGTTAGCCCAACAATTATTACATCATCATCATAATCATCATGATGATGATAATTTTCTAACACAAACTAAGCCTTTGTGTGCACTCAGCTTGTCATCAATGATCTTCAAACACATCCCCTCCCCTCCCGCAATTTCCCTCGCCCCTCACTTGAATCATGAGAGACAGTCAGAGCCAACACAAAAAAGTGTCAGAAAAATATCTTAAAATTGATTATCATCCATTAATTATGATTATGAGTCTTGCAAGCATTAGATAGATAGTTCCTGCAGTTACTCGTATATAGAGTCGTAAATATAGCTGATAGTAAAAACTCAATTTAAATTTTATTAAATAGTGTGTGAACTATGTGACTGGGAGTTTTAAAAATATTTTGCTGGTTGTTATTTTTTTATATTTTTCCTGCAGCTTCCTCACTTAAGTTTAGATCTTTGACCTTTTTTTTTTAATTTTTGTTTCTTCATAAAATATTAGAATATACCCTCTGGGAGAAACTTTTCTGTGTTTGTTTGCCTTCCTAACAAAATTAAGACCCATTCATAATTTTATAGCCTTCAATAGAAGCGCGAAATGTGAATTATCGCTCGAGGTGATACCAGAATTAAAAAAAAAAAAAAAAAAAACAAACTAAATATCAAGTCAAACAAAATATTTAGACTTTAATTGATTGAAAGTACAACAATGATTACAATGCCCCTGCCCTGTCTTGTTGTTGCCACCACTTTTTAGCCACAGGCATTAACAGATTAATTTGCGTATACAAACGTTTGTTTTTTTTTACTTGTTTTTTATTTTTTTTTTATTTGGTGTGGTGGCCGGCGTAATATGATGTTTTCATTAAGAGAGTTTGTGAAAATCACAAAACAAATCTAAATCAAAATTACGATAGGGGTGAGGTTGACAGCAACTGACTGGCTAGGCTTGGCCGGGCCTTCTAAATACGCAAGGGAAACACCAAAAAGCCAAAACCCAAATGCCAAATAGTTGTGTGGTTTAATATATCACGGGTGTAATTAAAATTCTTCATCAATCAGTATTAATGTTAAGTATATATATAGAGATGGCTTGGCTATATGTATATATGATGGTGCGCCACAAGGTTCACATTCCCACCTTGGGGACCGGACGGTGCGGTGCGGCAGTGGTGTGGCCGGTATTTTGCTCTTTCTTAATTTATATGTGTATGTATATTTGTGTTATATGGTGGTGTGAAGATATCAACAGCAAAAATTTGATTTTAATTATGTATTACCTTTAGGCCTTCCTTTAAATTTTTTTTTTTATTTTTTTATGTTTATGACCGAAGTGGGCAAAGGTAATGGATGGGCGGCAAGAATAAATAAAAATGACTTAAGATGTGCTTGCGGTATATTCGGCAGAAGATGAAAGAAAATTTTTGGTGTCAATAAATTTTAGATTTTACTATTTTTTTTTTTTTTTTAAGACATGGTTTTTGTGTATAGGGGTAAATTAAAGGCCTCACTCAATATGATGGGATATTGCTTAACAAATTTGTGATTCGTTTTTTTGGTATTGTAAAGTCAGACAAGTTAACGATTGTAAAGTGCATTACAAAGAGAGGTACAAAGTATCTTACACCTATAGGCAGTTAAGCAGTCGGTCTTTTTACCATTGAGGTGCTAATGAAATTTTAACCATTTTGACTGGATATAAACGTTTATGAAATTTTTTTTTGTTACTATGTTAGTTGTTTTGGTAAAGACTTATGTCATTTGGATAATATTTTTATTCTTGAAATGAAGAAACAGAAAAAAATCTACCTATATACGCATTGACATTTAAAAAAGAATCTTAGCAATACTTCGAAGCATTAACTATAATACTTAGTTGGATGAAAGACTATAGTACCATATTGCTGGTGTAAAACCATTGGTCAATACTGCAAAATTGGCCACAATGCTCATTTCAATTTTCTCATTTTTATTTTCTAAATAAGACAAAATTCGCACATTAAAAATAAATTCGACGAAGTCTAATACCTTTAGTTTATTAAGTTAAGATCCATGAATAGATACTTTGGTTTTCAAAGAGAATGTTAAATGGTTCTGACAGTTTAACTTATCTCAATTTAAATTAATAAAATTTTAATATAAAACAAGTTAAAAGCAAGTTTAGAATTACGAAAATCTAAATTATTTCTTTAAAAACTCTATTTTAAAGCTTATAGTGAGCTGCTGATGCTAACGGAATAAACCCTCCCAAAAATTACAAAACGAAACCATTAACAAAAAATTTCGTTATGCAATGCGTTGTTGGACATAGGTGAATTTGGCAATTGTAGCAGAATTTTTAACGAGAATCTACGATCATTTTTCCAAATGAATTAATGCCGGGACCATTGAATTGTGTGCGGAAAATTGATACTTGAGTTTTTTTTTCGGTTATAGGGAAAATAAGGAATGTCACCCTATAGGAATATGGATTAACTTTGACAGACTAAGTCTCCGAAAAGAAGGACAAAATTAGAACAGCTTTTTTGTCTACCAGACAATTCAAAAAATATACATGAATGGATCGTACGAACTTGCTCTTGAAATAAAAACTATTACGGAGTTATATTTTGAAAAATGTCAAAAGTACAAAAAAATTGTTTTTTTTTTTTTGAGAAAAATTATTTTTTAAATTCAATGTTCTTTGAAGTTTTAATTGAAGCACCAGATTGTAAAGTTATAACAAAATCGGTAATGCCATTGAAATAAGATAATTTTCTCAACAAAAAAAATGTAAAAAGTCTATTTCCGTAGGTAATAATTGTTGTATGGCAGCTATATCAGTTTTAAATGATCTAAAACAAAAATTTGAATTTTTCCTCTAAAGAAACCAATACTTGCCCTATGGAGCAACTTAAAAAAAAATAGGAATCATGATGAGGAATTCTTTTGAATTCTGATTTTTCGATTATTTTTGGACTTTCTATTATTTTTTGGGATTTAAAATTTTTGATGTGTAAACTAAAAACTTGAGCCTTATGTGTAATACGTTCCATGTCACACTCACTCATATCACACGTGTCACGTACGTTCAATAACAAAACTACGGCGCTTGGACGAACATATCTTAACCGTGAGTACCGGCACATAGAAAATTTTTTTATATATGTTTTGGATATAAAAGGATTTATTTTATGTTGAGAATCTTTGTAAATCCATAGTAAATAAGGAATAATATACACCAGTTCTATTACGATTGTCAATTTTGTAATTGATAGTTGATAAATATTGAAATTTAATAACCCAAAAGATAAAAATTCTTTTCTTTTTATTGCTGAATTTAGACTCCATTAGGAGTATATAGGTATTTTTTTTTTTAGATTTTTGACTAGTTTGACAACGTCTTAATAGTCCGAAATATTTGGAAATACGCTTTATTTGATTAAATAAAATGTTACATTAGCCAAGGTTTAGACAACCGAGTCCATTGTCTAATTTTAGTTAGATAACTCTTAAACATCAACAGAAAACGTTTATATCTATCTTGGACGACTTTCCAAAGTAAGACAACGTTCATAAATACGACCACACATTCCTAATTATTTATCAAGTGAAAAAAATTTATAGGTATATATGTAGGTATTAGGTAGGTATACCTAAATCAAGTAAATTCAGATGTATCCAGAAAAAAGGTTCATATACTTCCGTCAAATATTCACTTACAATTATTTTTATCAAATCCCATGTCATTAAACCATCAGGCCAGCTGATGAAATCAGTTTTTTTATCCTAACCTCTCTTTAATCTCCTTGAACCTTTTTTTGTACCACATGAATATCTATATATACTTATATCTATCTATGTCCTTTCCTGACCATTTGAGAGCTCCTGTTAAGGTGTTCGTCTGACCCTTTTTTTTTTTAATTTTGAAAAAGGGATGATTTGTCGACGCGACCAACGACGCACGATGGTTATTTTGTTTTTTTTTTTTTCTTTTCATTTATAATTTATTCAATTCTAAGGCAATAATAACCAGGCCTAAAATTAGGATATTATTATAGGGACTTGTATTTTTTTTCTCAAGTCCTGGATTATATACTTGTACATATTCTTTTTACAGTTTTTCATACACATACTTATATAAAAAACAAAAGGTCACAATTATACATACGCGTCCATGTCCATAGGTATATCCAAAAATACTTGTCTCCGTTTGCATTAGATAATTAGTGTCATCATTATGAAATGTAAATAATTAATGAAGGTATATCTATATAAATATCTAAACAAAAAAAAAATGTGTGCCTTTTTTTTAATTTTCTTATCGGAACATTTACATCTGTTAATGAAGGCCATTTCATTAAATTTGGTTCCTGCAGTGAAATCTATTAATTAACGTTAAATTACCAATGCTGATTGTATATATACGTATATTACTTTAAGAGGGTGACTGTTTTTTTTTTAACTTCCAACTGTTTTTTTTTTTTTGGGTAAATGGTTATAATGCACGCAATGTTAATATAAAAATTAGATCAAGATAAAGCTTATTGCAAGTACTATACCTATATGTGAGGCTATATGAATACTTAATACTAGAATAAATATGGGCTGGTCATTCTTTTAATGCAATCAGTAACTTTTCATCATTTGTCATCTTAATGTGACATAAAAAATAAACAATCATTTGACCTTTGGGTGCGCGTATAGGCAATCGACAATTTTCTTTATTTTCTGAATTAAGGTCTCTGACCACAGAAAAAACTTTGAACTCAGTTTTTGTTTTTATTCTAAATCCAAAAGTACCTACATACCTTGGTATTCTGTAAAAGTGAAAACGAAATATTTATAGAAAAACTTTGGGATGAATTTAAGAACTTCATACATATGAAGATGTCTAGCTTATGACATGTTTCTTGAAATTAAAATTAAAATTAAATTAATAACAAACTTTATGATTGCAGGTTGCGAAATCAAATATATTTATTATGTATATTTTTGCCTGAAACAATTTTGAAACATTGGATATTATCTATGTATTAATTTTACTTAAATTAACACTTTCAACCTTATTAATAAATTCAAATTAAACATGAATTATTTTTAACCAGTAAAGTAAATGAAAAATCTTACCAATAAAACAAACAGAAATTAATTTTATGTTAATTAGACTATGCTGGGTAAATTACGGCCAAATAGGTTGATTAACGAGCAATTCAAATATTTATATTCCACAATTTTAATCTAATTTAGACCCATTTGCTGATAACGATTTAAGTTAAACTTAAATTCTTAGGGGGTACTTTTTCTATGTCATAAAGTGATACTTAAGAAATTAAGTTCAACTTAAATCGTTATGTGTAGTATCAGCAAACCTCCCTTAATCCAATATTCTCAATTTTTCTCAGCAAAATCATCAAATCACAATAATTATTTACACACATATCTTCGTGTTTATTCTCTGCATAACCTGACTTAATCAACCTACTCACAAAGATTAAAAGTTAAAAGCGAATAATATAGTACGTTTATAGTTTGTGTGTGGCAACTCACTAAATTAAAAAAAAAAAAAAAAAAACCCTTCCCACATGGGGTGACACGTGAAATTCCACATCCCATATACATCCACACCTGTTTTGGATTCAGTGGGGCATCTCGAACTCGCACTCGCACAGTCGTCGCACCATTCCATTAAGTGAAGCTATACAAAACACACTGGCATAGCGCATCATCCATGTTAAATCTAATAGTAGGTACCTATAGATGAGGGGCCCATTGTGACTTATAATCATGATTTATAGCCGTCAAACTCTCCCATATGCAAATGTTGCTGCACATCAAGCAAGACTGCACGGCTGCACCTTAAAAATCTGTTTTTTTTTTTTTGTCTGTTCGTGTATCTAAAAGAGTGACACTCAATTTGACATACAAAATGCAAACTGCGTGGCCTATACGATCACACGACACTAATCTAGCAACAAAAAAAAACTTCAAGTATCTACTCGACTCGTAGATATGTTAAATTCCACAAAGATTTTTTCTCTTTTGCTTGACATTCGAAACCAAAGAGTATTTATTAGTTAATATAGACTTCCCCGATTGATCTAAGTTGTAGGTATATGTGTAATCTCTTAACATACCAAGTTTGACCGCATGATCATTGAAATTCCTTAAGAATCAAAGTTAAATAAATATACAAAAATAGAAACATATATCCTTAAGATACATTCCGATGACGAAAGCGAATGACGACGAAGGCGACACCAACACCGACAAGCGACGCACGGTGTAACCGATGTTAAATTGTTCAGCCTTTAAGCAAAAGTAAAGTTGCGCTGTTTAAATTGATAAAGCGGCACCTGGGTGGAACGTAAAATATGCACATATGGCTAAGTGGGAAATCTTTAAGATTCATTGAATCGATCCTCTTGTGTTTTTGTTTGAATTTAAAGAATGTGATAGTAATGTACAAATTTGTCAAAATGTCAGTGGATTAAGAGTATATAGTAGGTGGAGGTGGTGGTAGGAGGATTTTCAAGCAAAAATAAAAAGCAAAAAAAAAACAATATAAACAAATATTTTTTTACAGTTTTTTTGTTTTTTTTTTAAATTGGAAGCACTATTTTTAGCAAAAGAAAATTTGAAATTTGGCAGATGAGATTAATTGTGCTAAATAGGTATATATTTCCATTTAAAGTTTCGTACGAAGAATACATCATAATTAATCAAAGCCCTAAGAAATACGACAGTCCGAATCGAACGAATCATAAATCTAAATTTTGAAAAAGCTTAACTTTGATTGAGCACTTTATTTTAAGGTGTGTTTACAATTTCCTAAAAAGTACCCTGCAGCATTCTGGCCAAGGATTTTGATTTTAAGGAGTAAAAGAAAAATGTGAATTGCTCGAAAACAGTAAATTATAGCTTGTAAAATTCTAAATTTTGAGAAAATCAAATTTTTTTAAAATTTTTGTGTACAGAATTTTATAAGCCACAATTTTTGCCCTAACATTCCTCCCAAAAAAACTAATAGTTTTTGAAATATTTATAAAAACATTAATTTAGCTTTTTTTATCTTATAAAATTAAAAGTGTGGTGGTTCAAAATTTAAGGTACAAAATTTAAGGCTTTAAAACGATAAGCTCATTTTTAAACTTTTTCAAAAAAATTGAAAGGTTTCGAAACACTTCAGCTCCTTTCCTTTCAGCCCTAAAAAACTTTAACTCTGGTTAAAAAAAAACTTAGGGTGATTTTTAAGAAATGCTGAAGATATTAAAGAAAAGTGGGCTATAGTGAATTAAAATGCATATTTTAATACATGTGGATTTGGAAACGTTTGCTATTATAAAAAGTTTAAATATAGGTATATAAGCTCAACTTAAACGCCTATGATTCTTTTTCTTCGTCGGGACTTGATACTTATAGATAATTACATAAATTAAGCTACATAGTCCAATATCAGTAAAGGTATACCCTTTTTCAATAAATTGTTGTTTTTGATTTCGCACGTTCATTGGGAAATGCCAGATTCAAACAATTGACTAGTTTTTTTCTATTTCTTCCAGTTTTTTTTTTATGAATTCATCGTGTGACTGGTCAAAAATCTGCCAGTATTTTGGTCATAAAATAAACGCCTATTGCAATTGAAGTTTAAATTTCCCTTGTATTGGCATCGTGTGAATATGAATGAATGAATGAACCTGTAGATCATTCTTTTCATGCACATTGCCATCAGTATTTTCAGATCTCTGTTATTTGACTTAGAGTAAATATTTTTCATTCATGGATTTTGTTAATTAATTTTAAATTTTTTGAAAGAAATTATAAAAATATGTCATTTTTGTAAAATTTAAGCCAGTTTAGGAGCATAAAATGTACTATTAAAATATTCTCTACTTTTATATGCACTTAGATTTTGTTTAAAAAGAACAGAAATGATTAAAACTGAATCATTCATGAGCTACTTGCTTAGCTTAAAAAAAAAAAAAAAAACTAACAATAAACTGCTCCATTATAATATAAATTCCAAATTTGGTACGCAATGATGCTGACAAATACAAATTTTATAGATATGTATAGGTATATGAACAAAAAAGGTTTAAAAAGAATATAATATTCCTCCTATACACCATAACCATAAATTGTGTATTTTTATATTTTATTTCTTCCTGAAGAACATCGGGAATATTCTATGCAAAGTGATGACGACAACATCAGACCTTAAAGGCACAGGCAAATACCTCCCGTGAACCTTGGCTGTGCATATTAATGATATTCTCAGTCAGTGGTGGTGCGTAAAGAGAATATTGTAGAAATGTCTAAGACATGGCATCAACAAGCACAACAACAACAACATCCAAACCCCAAGATCTCAAGTTAAAGGATTCATTTTTTTTTTTCTTTTTCTGTTGTCTCCTGTCTCTCTGGTTGAAAGGAATTAGATACCTACACTCAATCTTTTCTACTTATTTCGGGATTTGCTTTCAACCAGTTCCTTCAGTTAAACTACCTATCAGGTTGCTTAGCTCAAAAAATAAAATAAAAAAATACCTTTCATAACACACGTACATATTATTCGGATACCTATACCTATTTTTGGATTTGTCTGCTTTTTTTTTAACTTGTCTTATATTTATATTCAAACGAAATTAGGCTTAAAAATAAAAATAAAAAAAAAATCGCGCGTAGGATTTCTTAGACGAGATTGACTTTTTGCTTGGGTGTGAACTCTTTCCTTTGAAATTGTTGTCTGCTATGCTTTTTCTGGTATCAGTTTACATTTTTATTAAAAAAAAAATCAAAATGAAAAAAAAAACTACCAAAATGGGTTGTCCCTTCTAAAAAAAATTTTTTTTTTAAATGAATAGATGATCCACAAAGAAACACGTTGTTGTCTTCCTTCCCTTTTTTCGTTTATTATATACCTACGCCTATCATATATGTATTAGGTATGGTATAAGGTATGAACTATCTACCTATACCTACCTATGTCGTTCCCGAATTAATTTTGTAATCAAAATTCTAAACTGACTTTATATATATAATATAGGTAGACCTATCTATGTGGGGGCATACCTACCTATACCTATATGTTAATCATTCCAGAATGTCGTCTCCGACTTCCTTTCAGGTTATTCAACTCATGATTTCCCTTCTAAGTCAAAAATCAAATGCATTTTACCATATTTGTTTTTTTGTTTCCATACAATTTAATTTTTCTTATATCTACCTGAACTTTTGGACTTATCATAAAATTTCTCATATATCGATTGTTTCTTCTTGTAACGCATTATCATAGAAGCAGGAAATATTATTATTTAAAAAAAATAAAATTTTATGTTACGTTATAGGGTCTCGGTGTTTTTTTTTTTTTTTTTTTTTAAGGCTTAGGTGATAATTTGTTTATTGTTTTTTTTTTGTATTAAAGACGAAATTTGATCGTTAATAAGGATGTGAGCTTCGACTGTTATTAGAGAGAATTTATGGATTTACATAAACTTGGTGTTATAATACTCAAGTTGTTGTAGTTCGAATGAAACCATGGAAGTTTTAAGAATTTTTCAGGTATACAATGTACCATTTTAAGTATTTCTTTCCCAAAATTTAACGAGTATACGTACTTCCTTATTGAAGAATCATTGATGGTTTAACATTTTAAATCTTCAAACTCTTTTTTTCTATAAGTTGTGTTTTTGTTCTATTCGATCTAGCCTACCTATATAAATTCTTAAGATTTTTATATCTAAAGATTGAATAGATTACTTACAAATAGTGATTGTGTGATTATTTATGGTAGAAGTAAAAATATAAATCGATCTCCTGAGAACAATATATGCCTCATATTTATTGCGAGAATGAAGAATTCATTACTCGCTCGTAAACGGTTTGGTATAAAGGGATTAGATATAGGTATATGATATAAAACTATTTTAATATTAAAAACTTATACATGAAGATATTTAGAAAACAACTAAAATAAAAAAAAAAAAATACCGCACAAGACATAATATAATGGGAAAGTGGTCCCTTTGGAATTGGCTGAAATTTTAGTATACCTATGTTGTATAGTTAAAGTTTTATATAAGAATTTTTAGTTTAGAAATGATTTTACAAAAAAAAATCATTTTAACGAACTTAATTATAGTTTCAAGAAGTGGAAGATTGGGTGTGCGTTGCCGTTGTTTTTCTATTTTAAGTACATATATTTCTTTTAGAAAATTTTTCCTCTTGTCAAAAGGTGAAAGGGGCAATACGATTTTGTTGTTTTTTAGCTAACCTAAAAACTCTGGCAATTTGTTATGTTATAGCAGATTATTTGCAGCAGTCTCCACTCTTTTTCGAATTGAATTGTGTGTAGAGCATTTGTTTTAAGTTTCTTTCATTACAACATGATCGCTTTCTGTGATTTTTTGTAATTTTTTTAGTAATTAGCGAAACTCTCCACTATTATTTTTCAACGGTGTTTTGGTAAGCAGTTCATGGTTATCTAGTTGGAGACTACATGAGAGAATTTGGCAGCTCCATCAGCTATTTTTATTTTTTACTGTACCTACATCACATATCTGTTTAAATAATTTTTCGCACATTAAAACTCGAATTTAATTTTTGATAGATTAGATGAGTTCCTTTACTTTAAAATTCTGTGCATTTGTGTGAGTTTCTACGTCATTTAATTTTTTTTTATATGAACTTTGATAGACTTTAATGTAGAAATTCACAGAAATGCACAGAGTTTCAAAGTAAAGGAACTAGGCTATTATCTCTTGAATTTTGTGTGAACTTTCCTTTGTGAAAATAAAAATCGAAATTGAAGAAAATTTAAAAACAATTAATTTTTTATCTCAGCCAAAAATAAGAATCCATTAAATAAATGTAAATAAATTCTTTTAAATTATTTAATACCATTTATTTTCAGAGACCTAGCTGTTTTTTGTGACATATTTTCCACAGCGCTGTTATGTTAAAATTTAGCTCAGGTTTATACTGATGTTTGGAGAGAAAAGTGGGAGCTAAAATTTGGCTAAAATGTTGCTCGATATTACAAGAAGAATAGCACGATATTTTTTTGTTTATATAGTGATTTCAAGATAGGTACCTACCACTAAAAATGACAGAGGCATAATGCGCTCTTTATCTTTTTAATAAACAGTTCAAGACAAATTTAAATAAAATAAAAAATGCTTGATGAAAATTTTTAACAATGTGTACTAATACAGTAAAACCCGCTTAAGAGAAACTGCAAATAATGTCACAGTCTCTCTTTCACTTAAGCGGGTTTTTCACTTAAACCAACCCCGCTTAAGTGAAAAAAAATTTCACTTAAGCGGATTTAATAATTCCATAATACATATATCAGAAATTCAAATGTCATTTTCGTAATGACAATTTGGTGGAGGTGAAAAATAAAAAAGAAGTAAAAGCGTTCAACAAATTTTTTGTTCTGTCCTATTAAATTTTTTTTTCACTCAGAGTAAAAATTTAACTGAAAATATGTTTCAGGTATCCGGGTTTTTCACTTAAGCAAGTTTCGCTTAAGCGGAATGTTATAAAGGTAATTTGTCAACAAATACTCGAGGATGAAAAAAGTGTTTCAGAAAATCGGGTTTTTCTCTTGAGCGGGTTTCTCTTAAGCGGGTTTTGCTATATATTATTTGCCTGGAGAATTTTTTCTCGGACTAACAAGTTCATAATTATATGAACACATAAAAAGCTCAGGTCATATTTAATTTAATTTACTCAATGATGGTTTTCCCAACGTCATCATCAGGACGGCCTTTGGGTTAAGTTAAGATGTTATTTATTGTAATGAATAGTATGTTTCCTGGTGCCACCTTATGCATATTATTGGTCTTCCCAACATCGAGTTCACCTTGACCAAATCTTAAAAACTCTTGCAATAAAAATAGCTATTAAATTTTTCTTTAGGAGTTTTTGTTTGGCATTCAACTTAAAGCACCATTGTTTTATCATATTAACCCCTTGCTTCCTATATAGTTCCTATAGTTTTATCTATAGATATTCCTAGTGGTTGATTGCTACGAACTGTCGCTCATTTATAACGGTAAAAAAAAACGTTTAAGGTTGTTTTGGGCGCGTTAAACGTGATTATTTTATGCTTTTAAAAAATAAAGGGTTATTTCTTCAGAATTTCCGTTTTTCAACTCAAACTCCTTCTCCAAAATTATATTTCTTCATATACCTAGATTATTTATTCCAAAGAAGTGGAATTGACACCTGGATTGATAGTTCAACAATCTACAACAAATTTTATTTGATAATATAGGAATTGGGATTTTTTTGAGAATATCATGAATTCAATTGGAACATTCATCCTCTGTTGTTGTTTTTTTTTTTATAATACAATATTTTTTTAAACACATAATGTAGGTAACTATAAATATGTATATAACAATTAAAGATTTAATTCTTTATACATACCAACTAATTCTTTTTTTTTTTGTTTATTTCAGATGCAGCATGTTCCTTCTTCAAGATGAAAAATGGTAAGGAGGTCTTTCAAGAAAATCACACCGCAATTTTTCTGTGAAAACGACTTTTCATTATTCCACATATACATACATATTGTTAAAAATGTGAAGTTCACTAAAATTCTCTTTTAAATGTCAATTTTAACGAAAAATACTTTATTTACACTCAGACTCAATTACTATGACATACCTATACAACAACACAAAAAATAACACAATTTTACAAATCAATGGTTAATGTCAGTCAATATTAGTAGATCAGTGATTATACCTATATACATACATTTATGTACTTATTTTCAAAGCATGGGAATGACAAATATTCTCCCATCATCATCATCATCACCATTGACAATTTATTCCAAATCCACAATTTGTGTGATGCACAAACAAAAAACAACACAAATTCTGTGAAACAAGATGAACAAACAACATAACCACAGTCCACAGAAAAAATAAAGTATCTGTGTCAAACCAAATTTGAACCGCAATGGTAGTGAATACTGAATATGTACCTACATCAGAAAAAAAACATACAAATTAAGTAAAAAAAGTATCTATAGCAATACTCATATATAGGTAGGTTTAATGTCTGCGTATCTAATGAGGTGTATTTTATACACACAAAAATTGACATTTTCCAACTGCAACTTTTTTATGAATTTAATATATTCCGACAAGATCTGATGCACTGTCAGATACGCATATTATATATTTTGTAAAATGCGTGAAGTGCAACAACCATGACAAAGCTTCAAAATGCGTATAAAAATTCATCGTACCGTGGACTTTTCGTATAGCTATTTATAGTTTGCATTAAAATTATTATGAATAAAAAAAAAAACACCATCAAAAACAACAAAAATTAAATTTATTTCTGGTACCTTATTTTAATCTATATACCTAACCTACCATTTATAAATATATGCGGCTATAGTGGGAAGGTATTACAACCTATCTCTTCTGTCACTATAATACAAAACAATATCTTCTATATTTCTATATATTCCTTTGAAAATGTTTCACTTTCAATCATATATACTCGCCTCTCGATATATTAAGATACACTATCTTTTATAGCTTACATAGAGATGATGCTCTCTGTATATATCGTACATAGATAGTGTTTTTGTTTGTCAAGCCTAATGAGCTATTGGTGACTAAACGATATCCGTTAAAAGTTACAACGCCGCGCCACTATATGCCACCACACCGCACTAACACTATCATATTATGGGATTGTTATGAATATGAAAGATAAATTGCTAAAGACACAACCGAAGCACCTGCCAAAAGATATTTTCTAAAAATATTAAACATATTTTTGTCGAAGAAAAAAAAAAACACAAATAAAATTTTAGAGAGCGCGAGTTCTTGTTGCCCCTTTCTTCATATCTGAATTGTATGACGGTCTTCCCCATTTTATACATTCAATACGTATATATATAGGATGGTGTTAATGACAGAGACTGTATTATAAATCTGCATCTCTAAGGACTGCATATAGCTACATATAAGTTGAGATATTAAAAAAAAATAATTCTTCTTTGATTCAAAAATTCGAAAAAGTATCTTGTGTCGAAAATAAAACCGGGAAAGTATGTCAAAATGCCATAATAGAGATTTTTCTTATTCACTTTGTTTAATATTTTTTTTTTTAAATTTAAAATCATTAAATAAATTTAAGACTTGATTGTGCTATGATCTTCTTCTTCTTCTTTTTTTTTGTGACACAAAGATCAAGAATATGAATGCACTAATTCGGTGTACAAATATCCATCAACATAGTTCGATTATACCTACATACCTACTTAACTTATATGTTATATAGATACATAATGTAAGAATGTGAATATATAGGTAGGTATAGTGTTGCGGCTTCATTTTTATTGAAGTTGACTTTTTTATTACATTTTTTTTTTTTCAAACTTAATAGGTGTCATTAAATTTTACCCATCATTTGGAACAAAAAAAATTAGTGGAGACTATTTAAGCTGCGAGTTGGGAGAGAAGATTATAAATACATATAGCTGGCAGGTTTATTATAGGACAAGTGCAAGTTGTTTTATGTACAATGTGGGAGGAATTTTTGTTAGAATTTTATTTTATATAGAGAGTGTTAGTGGAGATAACAATTCTTTTAGGAACACAAATTAGATAGAATTTCGGTAGTTTTATCACATTTTTTTTTATTAGAAGTCAACGAGTGGATGTATAGGGAAAACATATTGGATTTTATTTATATAGCGGTAATTTGGAAGATGAAATTTTGGTTACCATATTTTAACTATTAGTATTGATAATGTTTAAGAAATTGTCTCTCCTGTTCAGTTCTTTAGAATTTCTAAAGATTTTGTTGCAAGAAGTGATGTATGTATGTACTTGTGATATGTGGATAAAATGTTCTTAATTTGAAAAAAGAAGGATTGAAATTGATTGAATCTTCACAACATGTTTTTATTACTGTAAACTCCTGGATCTGTCGAAATTCTTGGATTGGTAAAACATAAATTGTATAGCAACTCATAAATCTAGGTATAGGTATTGAGTAAATCTCAAATGATATATAGTTTAATATATAGATTTTGAAAAATTGAAATATTCAATATTTAAAAAAAAAGAAGGTTTAAAATTGATTAAGTCATCAAGATATGTTTGTGTTACTGTAAACTCCCAGATCAGTTGAATTTCTAGAATTGACCGGTAAAACATAAAATTGAAATATTCCTTATTTTTAAAAAGTGAAGGGTTGATCATGATGATATGTTTATGTTACTGTAAACCCCCGGATTTATCGGGGTTTATGTTACTGTAAACCCCCGGATTTTTCGGTATTCTTAGACGGGTAAACCACAGTATTTACCTCAGAAACCTATAGATATTTTGAGTCAATCTCAAGTAGGTTATCCCTTTATATAGATACATATAGTTTACTGTAAATCCCCGGATTAGTAGAAATTCTAAAACTGGCCGGTAAAACATAAATCTTACCTTACACTTTACACTTTATGTTAAAATTGAATTATTTCATTCCGGAATTTTGCAATGCATGCACTGGTCAATTCTAAGCCATGCGTCTATCTCAGCGTAGCTGTACAATCACAGACAGAGTATGCATACTCAAAACAGACATCAATTATGTTAACTATTCTTTCTCAAATTTTCTATTTAGGAATTGGCTTCTTCAGAAAATTATCAAAAACCGAATCTGTGTTTGACAGCACTCACACAATAGACAGCAATATGTGGTGTCTGCTGAAGAGTTTCTTCGGCTATACTATAACGTTCAGACAAATTCCTAATACCTAATGGATCGTAAAAGTCCGGAATTGAATATTTCCTTTTTTTAATTTTTGCAACACGACTTTTCTGCTGTAGTTTTTATATTGATTTTATATTGGAGATTTTCAACGTGTTTTTTTATGAAATAAATAAAAGATATTATTTTAAATAACTTAAAAAAATTTAAATAATATAGCTTTCGAAATGCATTTCAGTAAATAAATAAATAAAATATGTGTCTTAAGTTATTTAAAATAATATTTTTTATATATTCTAGTTTTTATGTTTTACCGACGAATTCTTAAATTAAGACCAATATGGAGAATTACAGCAACATATAATTATAAGATAAAGTTCTTTAGATTCACTCTATACCTGGAGGTATAAATATATGATGCATTCTGCAGCAGGTTTTAAGCATTAGTGTGAGTTGTTTTGGTATTAGTTGTACTGGTATGAGTTGAGCTGGTATGAGTTCTGCTGGTATGGGTTATATGAATATGATTGTATTCTTAACCAGAAAATCTTTACATATATCTACTTCCCGCAAAAATAGGTACCACCAAGTACCCCAGAGGCATTTGGACCCTCTATTTTCGTAACAACTTCTTTTTTAACCGATGATTGTTATAAAATCGCCTGGGACCACAAACTCCCACTTCACTGCTTCACCTTAAAGCTCTTCCTGTGAGGTTTGTTATTGGAGATTTTTGACCACATTTGTCTATAGAACTTTTTCCTCGGACTAAAAGGACACGAGGTACAAAAATAAACAGATTTACAACATCTTGGGATTTCCCACTTCTGAACACAAGTAGGAATATAATATATATGAGCTTTAGAATTGTATGAAACGAAATAGATAATCAATATATAAAATATTTTATTTTGTAATTGTAAAATTAAAATATGATCTCCCAAAAGCATATATGTACCTACATCGTTTTATTATCTCAAAGCCATTTTTCTAGATGCCACCTCTTTCCAATTTATTTTATTTTCCTGCCATGATTTTTCGAAGAGTTACTGCTTAACTTAGTTCTAGTTTTTTTGGTGAAAAATTGTCTGCGGTTCGATTTTAACTCCTCAAAACATGATTTTCAGTTAGTTTAATATATCGAGTTAACTCAGATTAAACACAATTAGGTGAGTTAACTCTAAATTTAAGTAAAGACGTATTTATAAAAAAATATTAATTAATTAATTTCTATCCCAGATTAACCCTGGTTTAACTCTGCGTTATATCAGAATGGTTTGTGTGGACTTTTTTTCACTTCACAATTAGTAAATTTGTGATCCGAAATAATGATGATATCATAAAGGTGGTTTTATGTTCATCCTATTTGCTGCCAACCAACCTTCTTTATATTAAATTTTCTCTTTCACAATAAGGTCACATATTAAAATAAAACATCTTCTTCATTATAATGATTTTTTTAATATTCACAATATTAACCGCGCTATTGTGATTTTATGACCTTTTTTTTGAACAATGAATAAATCATAAATCATAATCCCAATAATGAAAGCTTTAAATCAAAACAAAACAACAACAAAAAAATGTCTGCTTGAATGCAAGTATAATAAATATCATTTTATGATAATATGCTAAAATCAAGATATACAGAGATATATGTATGTTTATATTAATTTTCTTGCTTGTTTTTTATTTTTTTGTATCACTCCTTAAGAAATCTTTGGGAAAAAAGTATATGTATGTATATGGCATATCATTCTATATATAAATATTTTTTAAATTAATTTAATAGCTTATAAACTGGGTTTCAAAACGACAAAAAAAAAGAAACAAGAAAGAAAAAAAAAACTCATAAAACTTCTATTTTAATCCCCCATAAGTCTCCAAAATGGACAGTGTGCGCGCCTCCAATGAATATAATTTACCATAAACAGCATCATGATTTTTCCATTTATAGGTTTTTTTAGTTTTTTTGTTTAAGTAATTTATTAAAAAAAAAAAATAAATAAAATATATATAAAAATGTATTTCCATTCGATCACTAATGAACCACGAAATATGACCAATTCCCATTTATAATTCATTAGCTCTTTCTATATTATTGTTTCATAGTCTGTAAAAAGAAACTTAAATAAGAGAAAAACTAATTTGCACCCACTCCCACATAATAATAATATGTGAGTTGACAGACTATGTGTTATAGAAAAATCCTCTTTTACACGACGAGATACATATCTACCTATAAAGTGTTTTAGTGAAGCTATAAATGGAGAAAAGCTATAATTTTTCAAAAGATAAAAATACAATTTATATTTATTTTTTTTATTTTTATATAAAATAAAACTTGTAAATTTTATGCAGCCACCACAATCCACTCCGCCTTTTTTGGATTTTGCATTTTAAACGAATGCAAAATTTTATAAGATAGTCAGTCTTTCGTTTTTATTTTATTTTTTTTTTGTTAAAGGATTTTAACAATCTTATTATTGTAGTGATTTTATTGGACATGCACATGCAAAATGATCATAAAATGAATAAAGTTTTTAGTTGATTTCCATATATTTTGTTACGAAATTAAATAAAAAAATGTGGTTTTGACTTTTATATGAGTTCAATAATTCGCTTTTGTTAAGCATCAACAAAAGTCATCAGAGAATAAGACATGAAAGTTCAATGACCAGACAGTTCACATTTTCAATTTCAATAAAATGGTTATCAGAAGCAACGACCAAAACATTTGAAACTTGATCTTAGAACAAATTTGAATAACTGGAAGATGTCAAGAAATTATACATTAAATATAGCCCTACTAACCGAGATTGAGATATGTGTTACAAGGAACTGTTTAGAAATAAGCCAGCGGATGTTCTGCAATAAGACTGATCGTTGTTACATTTAAATTAAATCCAAGTGGTCGTCATCTTTGGCGCAATCTTAGAGAAATCGGCGCGGCGCGGCGTGGGTAAAACTAGTCAAAAAATTTTACACGAGTTGAATAAGAGCTTTTTAATTATTTCTTACCCCAATGCTGAACACACTTGAGATTTGCCTGCAAGGATTATTCGAATTCTGTTGCCTAGATAACTCGGTCTTTTTCTGCTTCGGAAAAATTACTCAGCCTGCTCTATTGAAGCAATTATAGAGAAACCCTCTCGATTATCTGGCTCACCTATCACCACTTACCACTCACGTATTCCTCTGTCTCTAGTTCGATCTTTCCTTGGGGATCTACTGAACTAGTTCAATTAAACTAGAACTACCTACCTAGTTCTTTAGGTTTTAAGTTCGGTCAAAGATTCTTATTAAAATACAACTACGAATGAAAAGAAATAGATATTTCTATGGAACTAAAGCTAGCAACTGGTTATAAAACTACTTACAAGCATTGACGATTAAATTGCAAAAAAAAAATTAACACTTCCGCGGACATGGTTCGAGGAACTAGTTCCGATGAGGAAATGAATCGTTCCATGTCCGTTCCGCTATTGGAACTATTTTGTGCAACTCTCTGGGGTCGGAAGTTGTTCGATTGTCTGCTATAAATAATGTCAAAAGCTTTAGGTTTTGATGGAATTCATCCAAAATTTGTTAAAATTATTCTTCCTTTCATTCTTTCAGCCTTAATATATATTTTCCAATTTCATTTTACAGGTAGGTACTTACACTCCTCAATAGAAAAATTCCAAAATTACACCCACTCAAAAAAGCCATACTTGTCATGAATATATAAACCAATATCTATCCTGCCATTTCGATCTAAAGTACAGGGTGTTTTTTTTAGACGTGTGGTTTTCAATCTAGCAATACTTTTTTCGGAGTTGGTCTTTTTGACAGCTGTCACTTGATTTATGCTGAGTTTGATTTGCCATTTCATAATGAATAGACTTACTCCTGAACAACGTTTGCAAATCGTGCAAATTTATTACCAAAAAAATGGTTCGGTTCCGCTGCGTCCAATATTCGGTCGACATAATCACCCAGCAGAGTCGGTAATTCGCCCAGCAGAGTTGGTAATTCGAGCAACCATGGATCGATTTTGCACCACGTTTACTCTAGTGGATAATGTGCATCCTCAAAGACACCGTACAGTGCGCACCGAAGACGCTGTTGTTAGTACTTTTAGATTTTTCGAAGGCCTTTGATACAATTGACCACATAGCACACTAACCTTTGCTTTTTCTAACTTATACCAATTTTCGAATTCTGCATTTACTCTTCTGTCATATTATTTAAAGTCCACATCACAGGCAATTTCGAAAGGCAACAGAACGTCCAACATTCTTAAATGTCGTATTGAGGAGGATCAGTAACTGCTATAGATTTAAAAGTGCCTTATATGATCATTTTAAAATGCTAAATATGTAAATGAATTCTTAAATATGTAAATAAATTACTTAAACTTAGTTTTTAACTTAATATTTAAATTGTTTTCTAATTTTTAAACTTAATTAATAATTTTCAATTTTGTTTGTTTCTTAAAAAACTATCTATGTTTTATAATGCTAATGTTTTTCAATAAAATACAAATACAAATACAAATACAAATACAAATACAAATACAAATACAAATACAAATACAAATACAAATACAAATAATAGCATAGGTGTCCCACAGGGCTCTATTCTTGGACCGCTATTATTCTAATTATTATTGAATCCTACTGAATCCCACACAAGTAGGATTCAATAATATTGAATTTAAAAAGGTCACGGAAATGGAATTTTATGTTCTCCCTTTATGTGAATAAAATTGAAAAGTATTGATTCTAGAGTCAAATTTTATGTTTTTATCTAATTAAGGGACGGTTTATGCAGAAATACTCGTATTTTACATTTGAAATAAATTTTATTCAAAAATAAATTTAATTTATAAATAAATAACTAAGAGCTAATTAAACTTAGATGTTTAAGCAATTTTGTTTAAAATATTTAACTGATTCCGTCTAAATCCTTGTAAGGTAGGTATATGTACTTCAAACTGCATGCCTACCAATTCGACAACATTTTTTTCTTTAAAGACATTTAAAGATTCACAAAAATTCCACCTTTGGTTTTGTACCTATATACATATATAACTGATGGCATTTTTGTGTTCGAGATCTTTCCATGCACGACTGAACGCACGATTGTGTCGCTAATTATGATAGCGTTTGTTGTTTTTTTTATTTTTTTTTGACAACATTTAACATCAATTACAGACAAAAATACAACTGTCACGCATACCTATGTGCCATCAGTCGTCGTCGACGAGACGAACAACAACGTCCCCCGCTTTCCTGAACTAAAGTTTTTTTTTTTTTTTAAACAATTACTTCACTCGAAAATGAAACAATTTCACTCGTCATATTTGACCGCAAAACATATAACAATAAACTAAAAAGAAAAAAAATTATAAAAGAAGAAAACCTGTTAAACATCTCTCACACATTGCATTCGGGTTTCTGGATCGGGATCGGGATTGCATGTGAGAGAGCTTGATTCCCGATAATAGGTGGTTCCATTGTTATGGGCTGTGTTCTGTTTGGCTTTCATTCCTCCTCCAGATAGACATCGTCGTCGGTCGTCGTCAGAGTTGTTTTAGTTGTCGTTGTTGTTGTTGTTGTTGTCGTTGAGTTTCCCCGAACTGTTGGCGTCGTCATTCTCATTGTCGTCAGTTGCATTGTCAGAGATGGACTCCTAAATGACTGTTGACAAACAATTACAATTAATTTTCGGTTTTGTCTGCAACAATTCCACTGTAGATTCAAAACTTGCCCGATGATGATAATGATGACGACTATAACAACGACAACGGCCCAGCTAGAGGGGGTGTGAGCCGCAAACACGAAACTCACTTTTTTCTCATTCTTTTTTTTTTTTTTTTTTTTTTGAAGGTTTTGTTGCTTTTGGCTTGTGTGTGTTGTATATAATGGTTGTCATAATTTTTGACAACTTGACGAGGACTACATTTCCGACCATGAAATGATGAAACAAACACGAACATTGAGCAGCAAGCACCGGAGCAGTAAAATTGTCATGTAGAATTGTGTAGATGGATCATCGTCATCATCATCATGTTTCTCTCATGATGAAGAACCACAGCAATCATCATCATCATCATTGGATGAGAAGAAGACTATCCAAATGAACGAACCAAACCGAACAACAACAACAACAATCTGCCTCTGGGCCTGGGGTGAATAAAAAACGAAACATACTCGATTCGTTTATACTTATGTTTATTTATTTTTTTTTTTGTGTTTTTATGTTTTTTAATCACAGGCTTTCAATTGAAGATATACAAAACGAATTATTCGAAAATATTGTATAAGTACATAAGTATAGGTATCTCCTGTTTCAATATAAGGAGGGATATTAAGTAGCAGACATGCTAACTTTTTTTTTTTTTTTTTTCTTTGAATTGAATGTCAGTTGTTTTGTGAATGTTGTTGGGTTTGAATTTTGGAATTGGTTTTCAGTTATAATATTCCTGCTGTCATATATTATGTACCTAAATATTATACCACACTTCAAATTTCACAAAGAGACCTTTCAACAGAAAAACAAAAAAAAAAAAACTTTGTGGAAAACTGCTTTCACTTGAGTTGTTAACAAAAGTTTTTATTGTTTTTTTTTTTTTTCTGAAATTGAAAATTATACAGTTGAGCGAAGAAAGTTATATTGAGGTTTTTTTATGGGAACTCATGTGGATTTGTTAAATATACTCGCACCTACAATAAAATGAGAATATAGAATAGAAAATCTCTTCAATGAGTGCTCATGTGAATAAATGTTCTGACCACATTTTCAAAATAAAAATGATAAAAATCTCAGCGAGGAAATAAAAATAAGTAATATTTTGTATGAATTGACAAAAACAAAAAACATTCACAAAAAACTTTTATTAAATTGGCTACTATTGGTTACCGCTCACATTTTGATCAGATATCTCATTTAAAAACCACACATGCTAATATGACTTGAATTATTATTATTTTGACAAACACTAATTCCGGTTTCTTTCAGTAATTATTGTTGGGCGCCTGTTATAGCTCTTTCGAAATTTTTATTTAATATAATATTTTTATATCAAAATAAAGTTAATATGACTTGAATTAATATTATTTTGGTAAAAAAAGTCAATTTCGGTATTTCTTTTAGTGATTGCTGGGCGCCAGTTATACCAACATATTTCAAAATGTAAATTTTTAAAAATTAGCGAATTATATCAAAATAAGGCTACACGACTTGAATTATTATTATTTTAGATTATTATTTTAGTAAACAAAAATTAATTCCTGTATTTCTTTCAGTGATTGTTGGGCGCCAGTTATTGCTATTTCAAAATTTTAATTTTTAAAAATCAGTGAACATTTCTGTATTAAAATAAAGCTCATATGAATTGAATTATTATTACAGTAGACGCTCGATATAGTGAATCTCATTGAACTATCCAGTATAGTGAACACATAATATTTTTTACGAAAAACTCTAAATAGTGAACAAAAGGTATCTCGATATAGTGAACTCACATTTTTTTTAATATTAAACAAGATTATGCCAGCAGCAATGCGTTTACAGCATTGTGGACCTTTTTTAAAGATATTTATTAAATATTTACAAGAAAAAGCAGTGCAAATCAATTCAAAGTTGAGAAACAAACAAATAGAATTAATGATTTAAATCTTTATTAAAAAAAAAAAAATTTGTACCGGGAACTATGAAGTTTTTTGTTTTTATGAAAAATAACGTTTATTGTATGTTATTTATAATATTATAAAATATTTATATTTTTGTTTACCCAATTGAAATCATTTTACGCTTTAATAAATAAAAAAAATAATTTTGTATCAAAATCACACTGGAAAGCCTTTTTAGTTTCTCTCTCGAAATAGTGAACAATCTCGAAATAGTGAGTAGGGCTGGTTTTAATTACTTCACTATATCGAGCGTCTATTTCTTTCCGTGATTGTTGGGCGCCAGTTATTGCTGTTTCAAAATTTTAATTTTTAAAAATTTGTGAATATTTTGATGTCAAAATAAAGTTTATATGACTTTAATTATATTTTAGTAAGCAAAAATAAATTCCGGTCCAAACTTCCATATAAAATAACTTTTAATTTTTCAATGACCGAAGATAAAGTATCTCAATCACTGAAATAAAAATCACTTAAAGTGATTTTATAAAGGAGGTTTTATCGAAATAAATTTAGTTTTTACTCAAGCCATCAATTTAATTTTGTTATCAAATATAATTAATTTAATTTTTCTAATATTCTGAAAATTTGTAATTATAAAATTTTCAATGATAAAGCTATAAATGACACTTTGGACACCGACTTGATAAGAAAAATTCTACCCTTCCAATGATTATTTGTAACGATGGTTTGGAATGATATAGCTTTAACTGCCGAGTGCCGACATGACTGCTGAATTTTCTCTGAAATTATACACGAAACAAAATTAATAAATTGATGACAACTTTATTTTTATTTAAGTAACACAAGTTGGTTTGGTCAAATTGTATGACTAAACAAAATGTCCACACGACATTAATAAACTTTTTTTTTTTATAAATTCAGGGACAAAAAGTCATATAAATCAAATAACTGAACGTAAAATTAATTAAAAATGCACCCATTATAGCACGAACTAACTAACTAACGGTGTGGAGGTGGAAAAATCAACTGAGCATTATAGTGAATTAACATACTATCTATACCTATTTTACTATCTCAAATAAACTATAAATATCTTTAAGCATTTATACTATCTCGAAAGTCGATGAACCCTTAATTGCAAACAACACACAAATAGTCTATAGTAGTATCTATATACAGATACTTCTTGGTTAAATCTATTTTTCCACCAGATGGTTGGTCATAATGTCAACGGGAAATATTTTATTAATTAATAAACATAACACACTGACATCGCTTATCATAATTTCAAAACAGAGAAGCTATATTTCGCAACTATATGGTTGCATTAGACAGCAACACGAAGGAGCGCTAGCTAACTAAGCTTATATAAAAAAGTATATGTCTTTCGGGAGTGTGGTGGTGTTATGAGTGTGTATCTCCTCTCGAGGATCACATTCCCCCATTTTTTATTGAATTCATTTGGTTTTTGCGTTTTCTTGTTTTTGGATTAGTATTGATTTTTTTTTTTTGAAAATTAAAAGCCAATTCATGATTTTGTAAATGGAAATCCATTTAAATGCGACAGAACAGAGGAAAACAGGAAATAAATCAAGGAACATAATGATGGGGACTGGTTGTGTGAATTTTTGTATATTTTCACTTCCTCCCTGATTGAGAACAACACTGACAGTATAAGAGAGAAAGAGATAGGGGATTAATGCTGCTTGCATGTCCTGCTGAGTGGTGTGTAGTTCCTGTGGGATCTGTGTGTTTATGAATTGCTCGCAATTATATGTGGCGATTTTTATCTTAATTGAAAATTGTATGTTACCCAGCAGCAGCATTGACATTGACCAGCAGTCAGATGGTGCCAAATTAGGAAGTCTATCATATTTCTTTTTGAAATGTTTTTTTTTTTTTTTGGTTGATGAAAATTTGTTTGCTTTTAATGTTATAAATTAATTCTCTCTCTCTCTCTATTTTTCTTTGTTGGTAAGATAGTGCTTTTGATTGGCCATGCATGTCGATGTGAATGATTATGTATTTAACACACTTAATGAAATTACATTTCGCCCGGCCATGTCTCGGACCAGACACCATTGATATGCCACAAAAGGCAAACACAAACTTACTATACATACAGCACTTTTATGGTTTTCAAAAAAAAAAAAAACATATAAATGACAAATAAATGAAAATTAATGAAAAGGATAACATATTAGTGCCCCATACATATATGTATTGTGAACTTGTGAACAAAGCTGGTGTGTGTGCGTTTTTTTTCCTTTTAGTCAAAGGGACATTCACATTCAATTCATTAGTCAAACTTGGCTGGAGATATTTTATGAATTGGAAGGTGTAAAAATCGAATAAAAATGAAAAGGGTTATAAAAAAAGGACATTGAAGTAATTTCATGCTTAGTTTTTAAATAGAATGAGTTTCATAAAATGTTAGTTTTTTTTTTCAAAGGATAGTTGGATGATTTTCTATATTTTTGTAACGACTCTTTTCTTTATTAACGTTGTTTCTTGTATTTTTCAAGGATATTACAAAAAAAGTATAATTACAAAATAGACTATGAGCTCTTGATAATGATTGCATATATTCAAAGGGTGATGAAGAAGATAGGGGTTCAAGTTAGTCTTCCAAAACAATAAGATACAAAAATTAACGAGAATGATGAAGATTTTTTAAAAATATAAATGAATTTTATTGAAAATTAGATAAATTTGGTCTTTCGAGCCGACAAAAAATTAAAAACAAACAAAAGTATGAATATTAGATAGATAAGTTTTAGTTAAGTGACTTTTGGTCAAATCTTGACAAATTTGTTGTGAAATTATTATGAAATCCAAAACATAGTATTTCTGAGTAGTCGATGATTTTTCGTATGGGTAAGGGTTGATTTCCTTTCTCTAATGCGGGACGGCAAATTAATAATAACTTGACTTAAAATAGAATTAAAATACAAATTGAAAACCAACGGCAACACTTTTAGGTACAATATCAAGCTATAACATTATTTAAAGCCAGTAATCAATGTTTCTTTCTAAATCAAGTTTTTCTGTACCTAAATAGTTTTTGAAAAAAAATTATTTAAAAACTACAAATTTTGAAGAAAAAAAACTTAAAACAAAAATATTGATATGTCGATCGATTTATTTCATAATTAAGAGTTATTCAGTATAAATTTGCTTCTATAGATATCAATTTTCTGGTTAGTCAAATGCCGAAAAACAGATAATTCGTAATATTTTAAATTTTGGGAAAAGTGCCAAAAAAAAAACGTTTTTTTCGTAAAAAATGTCAAGTAAATTCTAAATTTGTATTGTTCCTATAAGACTTACTCTAAAACATAAATCCCCAATTGTTGTAAAAAATTGATTAATTTAAATTATTTTTTCCGAAGAGAAAAAATAAAAAAAAAATAAAAACAAGAAATTATTTATACGAAGAAGAAAAAACCAAAACAATAGAAAAAATATTGTTTTTGTTTTTTTGTTTAGTGGACTATATAGAATAATATTCAATTGGAAGACTTTTGCGACCTAAGTGTCCGATATATATGCGTTTCGCCCAGGAACGACAGTTGGGCTCATCAGTTAGATGCTGCCGTATACCTTTCTAAGACGCATGATATTAGTCTATGTTTATGGACACAAATACTTTTTGCAGCCATGATAGGCTGTAAATTGTATTTTTTCTAGGGGTATTTGTTTAAATTCAGACACCTATAAATATTAGTTTTTCAAAATTTTTAACTTTAAAATTTACTGTTCAAAAATTATACATACAAAGCTAGTAAAAAAATAAGAAAATTAAAATGTTAAAAAAATGTTTTAAGAAACAAATTACAAAAATTTGTATTTTAATCGAAAACACTTCCCAGATTTTTATAAAATGTTTTCAGTTTTCTAAAATTAGTAAGGTCTACCGTGTAAGGGACAACAATTATTCTAGATTTTTTTTTAACTCTCTGATTATCGGCGATTTTAATGCATTTTTTAATCAAGAGATTCAATATGTTTTAGTAAATATTGAATATTAAAATTGTCAAAAAAATTAATTTTGGATTTTAAAACAAAATTTATTTTTTTGACAATTTTGATACGCAATTTTACTAAAACTTATAAGTAATATTTTGTCAAAAAAAATAATTGTAATCGGTTGAACAGGTTCTACCGATAATATAATTAATGGGTAAATTAAAAATTTATTCAAATTATAGTAAATCTGACATTGATCGTAGCTCACAAAAAAAATTTAATCAAAATATTAGAAGTCGTTTTTGAGATAAATAAAATTTTCCTTAAAGGTTTTTAAACACTTTTATTTTAGCTACCGTTATTTTTTGTTATAAGAATAATTTTTGTTCAAAATCTCCAGATACTCTTAAAAAACTGCGCTGGATAACAAGTTTAATAAAAATCGAATGAGGCGTTTTCAAATTTGTAAATACAAAAATATTTTTGGTATACCAAACTTTTAAATAATTTTGAATCATTCTATTTTAAAAAAATTGATCAAAATCAGTTTAACGGTTTTTGCAAAAATAAAATGGTTCTATGAGAGATGCTATTTATAACCATTTTTCAAACAAAAATTCGTTCGCATGATATTTTTTGTTAAAGTTGTGGGAACGTTTTTGATCATAAGATTTTCACTAATTGCTAAAAAAATGTAATATTTTTGTCGGTCCTAAAAAAAGGAAGAGTGCCAAAAAAACGCTAGGATCAACTTACAAGTTTGAAGAAAATCAATTTACCTATGTTTAGGCTGCAACCAAATGCATAGAAATACAGACAGACGGACAGAATTGTAACGAGAATTGTGTTCTAAAATTCCATTGTTTAAAGTATCCTCGATAAAGTACTCTATTTTTATACTTTCTCATTATTGGTTAACCGATTTAAATTCAATTTTTCGCACTGAAGCTTCAAAAAAGTGTAAATAAAAATACTGCATATCCACATTTAAAAAAAAATCTTAATAATTTTTTTTGAAAATGATTGACGATTTTGTTAAATTTAAATTATTTATTTATTTAATTTATTTATGTATATATAACTATGTTAATTTTTAACAATTTTCAATTTGAGTAAGTTAAGTTATTAAATTGTTAGATCCATGTACCTTCAGAAAATCTTAAAAATCAAAAATCTGAAAATATTAATGTTTTTTCAAAAATTCACTGAACAAAAAAAAATATATATATATGTTGTTTTAATAATTATATAAATAAACTTAAAAAAATATTAAAATGCTTTCAAAATATCCCAATTCCATTGCAATATTTTTTTTAACTTGTAAAAAATCGTATGCGCATCAGCTATATCATATTTCAAGCTTTGTTTACCTCTCTTTCGATAATAATAACAATAATAATTCTCATTCCCAACCTGTCATTATATTTATCGATTACAGATTGTGTCCTCATTTCTCTTTGTTTATCATAACAATACATATTATCTTTCCATAAACAATATAATATTTTTTTTAAGCACAAAGAACAAGTGGTTGCAATTGCTTAAAGCAAATTCAGCTTATTGATAAAATTGATTATTGCGTTTTTTTTTTCTTTAAGAATAACGTTCATTTGTATAACAGCAAAAATGAATTGTTATCAAAATAAAAAAAAATCAATTCTTTTACTTAACTTGCGGTTGAAGTAAATTGAACGAACGATAAACCGGCTACTATACACCAAATTCCAATACCTATATAATAAATTCTCCAATACTTTACTTTATAGCTATATGCATATATACCACCAATCGCGATATTATAAATATATATTTTAAAATTTCCGCGCAGTTCGATGATAAAATCGCAAAGTTTAAAATTGAAATTTATTTTTAGCAATTTTATTATCACAACAATATTAACGAGTTAAAAATATGTATACATTTTAAAAAGGTGACTAAGAGCGAGTCAACAAAACGAAATCAGTCAGACAGTGTGTGAGTTAAGAGTGTGGGCTTGATTTAAAATTCAATTTTATATTTAATCGCGATCAAACTTTGTGTGTTTAGTTTATAAATTTAATAATAATAAAGATTAAACTATTGGACTGAAACAAAAATAGATAAATAAAAGAAACTATAGCTATACCCTTGATAATGGTAATTTTGCAAAGTCATTAAAATTATCTGGTGCAGTCATCCAACAGTATGTGTGATGTGGTAAATGCTCATCCAGAAGAGAGTATCTCAAAGATACACCACACATTGTTTCCTTTTATTGTAATTAAATTTAGCTTCTTACATGTATATAGATATCTTATAGTCTAGGTCTATACTAGATGAGTGTTGTGACTTGTGAAGGTTTAATGATTACAAAAAAAATCTAGATTAACAGCTTAAAATGGCTTTCGTCTTGTATCTTTTCTTTGTTTGGATAGATTTTTGAATTTCAAATAAATCTATCCGATGGCGATACTATACAAAACAATACGTACACGATGTGTCTTAACTATAATACTAATACTAAGTCATGAGGATAGATGGATAGATATTCCTTATATGGCATCAAAACTCATTAAACAAGTGGCAATGTGTATTTTATTTAATTAATGTGTGTTGATGTCGATGCAGCGAGTCAGGCTCATAGAGAGCTGGCTTTATACCAACTAAAGGTGCCAAAGAGTAAAAGAAATCATTTAAGAAAAATGATACTTTGCAACAAAGAATAATTATTTATGAGGTTATAGAATGCATATCTATATATAGGTACCATATATGCAATTGACGGTCACGTAATATAAATTAAAATTAATTATAAAAAAAATACAATTCTTATTTGCGGCAGTGGGATTTTTTTTTCATCATTCTATACCTACCTACAATAATATTCGAATGGCAGAAGTAAGTATAGGTTAAGTATATAGTTTACCACCATTTTGGTTTTGTTTTATATTTTCTATATTTATTTCTGGCATTCGGAAAATGTTCTTGTTTTGTATAATTTAGCAAAATTATAAAACTACTGAAAAGGAGAAAAATTAAAAATTTGAAAAAAAAAATACCTAACGATTTCTTATATATTGGACTCAAGTCTATCAAAGAGAGAACGTGATACCAATGTGAATTATTATTGTTTATTTGTTGCAATTTTATTGCAAAAGATTGTTAGGTAGATATACCTAAGTGTTTTTCGAATTTGATTTTGATACAAAATAAGCGGGATTTATTAATTGTGATGTGATGCAAGGCAATGATGTGTGACGATCAGATGCAATCAATGGCTCGTGATGTGTGATTAGAATTTTGTATTAATAAATTTTTTTTTTTTCACTTTGTTTTCCAGCTCGAAGGACCAATTTACATTTTTGAGTGACAGATTTAGTATTGTTAACACGCGAAGTGAATTGATAATCGGACAAATATTTTTTTTTTTGGAATGTAGTTATCCGTATTGAGTAATGAAAAGTTATGTGTTTATATAGGTTGTTTATTTGATGTTATCTTTAACAAGAAAAATTCTTGTACAATACTTTGAAATGAATGTCTTGGTTTTTTTTAGAAAGGATTGTTTTCCTTGAATTAGGAATGAACCAATTTAAAACAAACTATGGTACGTAACAAAAACATGGTTATTTAAAAGAAATTTAATTATTTTTTTTTATTGTTAAATCTATAAAACCTTTAATCCCAAAAAATAAATTTACTTGATCTTGATAAAATACAATATTTGAAATTTTCCCAAAGAAGTGATAGTTTTTGAAATATTTACGAAATGTACAACATCAAAATTGAGCTGTCAGATTTTTTTTAAGTCTATAGTGTAATTTTACTGAGAATGAGCAGCATAGTTTACATGATACATTTATAAAAAAAAAAATTGGGTGCGCAACATCTCTTGTATATAACCAGGGCCTAGTGACTTTCAAATCTGGACCATTTTATGTGTGCGTCTTATTGGTAGGAATAGATTACGTGCGTCTTATTGGTAGGAATAGATAACTTACTTAGGTCCTCGAACAAACTACTCCCGTGAGTTTCCTCTTGTACCTCCACTACTCCTACGCGCCATCGTGTACGATTTCTTGAGATGTATTTTAGCTCTGCTTGCCATGTGTGAGCGGGTTCCATTGCAATTTTCGTCGCTTGACTCACAATGCACTCGTCACCTTTTGGAAGCGTATGGCCAATCTACTGCCACTTACATCTTGGTATAAAAGCGTATATGGGTTCCTGACTTGTTCTCGTATGAAGTTCATCATTGGAGATACGGTTGGGCCAGAAAATCTTCAAAATGTTTCGAAGACATCTATATTTACGAACATTTGCAACTTTCTTGTGACAAAGAATGTTACTTTCCAAGTACTGCTGCACCCAGCACAGATTCAGCAGAACATTTTCTTAGCTTGGTCTTTAAGCTAATAGAGTTGTTTATCCATATTTTAGCCACATTCCAAACGCAGCCTTTGCTTTCTCTATTCGGCTGTTTATATCCAGTACAGTTCCGCCACCAGTAGAGGCAATACTGCCAAAGATATTTGAAAATTCTTTCCATCTCTTCTGGTTGTCCCAAAGTATCTAGTTCTGTGCTACTGATTGCGCTCAATCCTTGTGAAAAGTGGTCCCCAGACCCCAAGTTGTTGGCGCACCGTAGGATCCTTAAGTCTATTAGTATTAAATTTAAGAATTCGAGTGTTTGTAGGATCTCCGAACTGCAGCTGTACGTAACCTTACGGTAGCAACCATTAGATGGCGTTCCGGGGCCGTTCCAAATGTCTGCACCTCTTCTGTTACGGGCATATTGAAGATTGGTTTTAAATCGCCAACTGATCGCGAAGTTGCTTGTCTGTCCGTCGACACCCAGCTAACTTTGTGGCACGTCTTATGCTCGAACATGGACCCTCCTATAACAAGGCCATTTTCAACCCTAGAATTTAAGTCTCCCATTACCATAATGATGTCTCCTGGTGGTGTTCTATAAAAAGCAGCACTGTCGGTTATAAAAGGCCTCCTTCTCCTCGTTAGAAAGAGCAACGTTATAGCGTAATAATTTATGATGGTGATGCGATGTACTCTAGTTCGGAACCTGGCTTTCAGTATTGTGTCACCTAAATGCTTCCAGGAAATTAAGCTTTTGGGAGCCGGTTTGGAAATTAGTTATCCAACGTCAGATTCCCAAGAGCTTCCAAGTGCCTTTCCGGAATAGAATAGTAAAGTGTTAAGAGTTGGAGACATATACTTTCCCAAGCCCAACGATCTAACTTTACTTACCTCTAAGATGTCCATCTTATACCACATGATCGCGAATTTGCTTTTTCTATTTGGAAGAATCTGGAATTCTGAGGAACTGATGAATGTCACCCAATTTTCAACCGAACCCGAACGGCTTAGGTTAGAAGCACTTTTTCATGACAAGATATTCTCTTGGAGAATTTGTCAGTTCCTCGCAAGAAGCAGTTCCCGTGAGAAACATTTTTGTTTCTATAGGTGGCATACTAAGCTGGAAATCGAACCCAAGACCTTTGGCGTGACAGTCCTACACTGCTACACTGCCTTTATAAAGGTGATTTTATTTGTTTTTTTTTCATATTACGTGAATTGTTATTTAGTTTTTTTTTATAAGAGACTATGATGCAGACAAAAGTATAAATGAAAATGGAAGAAATTATGGAAATTTGCCAATCTTGTGAATTCAACATAACCCCAAAAAATAAATTTAATATTAAAACTAAATTAACTATGAATATAATTATGTACATATGTATGTATATACCATTACCTATGAACGTATATTTAAACATAATATAATACTTGACATCACAATTACTTATATTTGACGTCAACTACTACTACTTGACCATCTGTCAATTCTGCACTTCTATAAATAATCTAGTTCGTGCGTAAATTGCATTTATTTACATTACTTATAAATATCTATTTTTTTATTTTTTTTTTTTTTAATGTCACATCTCAATCATTTTTCCATCACTCATCCTTAAAACTAAATCAAAACCAAAACGAATGTCTTAATCAAGTAGATTTTTTTATTCAAATGTGTATTCTTATTATTTCTTTCTAGATTCTCAACAACTTGGATTTATTCCAGAACAAAAAGAAGAACAAATTGCTTCAACTAATAATATTATATGTGGAACTGACAGAGTAAGGCACAAAGAGCAATCATTATTTGAGTAAAAAAAATAATAAAATAATTAAAAAAAAAAAACTAAACAAACAAGAAAAACGAATAAAAATAATAGAAAAACCATGATCGATTACGCAATCATAAACTTCAACTACCTACTCGTACTATTCGTATTCGTATAAAAATATAATATGCAAGCCAATCAAGAGATAGATCTGTGCAGTGCAGTGAAAAAATTCCTCATCGCATCGCAAGCACTATACACACACTCACGTCACCACTTGAAATATGACATACCCTAGAAGAGAATCTGTCAGATATGTCATAATTCATTTGCATTTCAATAATGCTCACTAGGTATATATAACACATGCATGCCATCTAGTATGTAGATTCTACACTACGGTTACGCTCAAATCTGCTGCTTGGCTTTGGCGTGAATCTATCCATAGGTATGTACATATATCTTTTTTAAAACGGGGCGGGGGGGGGGGGGGGGGGGGGGGTATGTATCTTTTTTTCTTATATAGGTACCGGGTGTTTATAGTTTAGTGTGAAAATTGTTCACTTTGGTTCATCGTTGAAGCGAAGCGATCTTGTAACGTGAGGGAGGAAAGGGGGTGGAGGAATTTTTGAGGGAAAATGTCAATTGATTTGCATTTAACGAATCACTTAAAGAATGAAAACAATTTTCTATACTTATACTCGTAGAAAGCCTACCCTTTGAGTTTCTCTATATATATCAGATATATACATATTAAGATTGGATGTGTTGTATTGTCTTGTCCGACGGGATTTCTCAAGCCGTGCGTTCGTCGGTCGGTCGTCGTATAGTCATCGGCGTCGTTGTCTTCGTCTTCATCGTGTTTTCTCTTCTTGGATTCTATAACAAAACGTCAGCTGTCATAATTGAATTGCAATTTACACACAAAAGCAATAATCACAGCCAGCAGCGCTGCTGCAGCACAATTGCATGCATATCGCGCCTGCAAGAGTGAAATTCTACATTCGAAAAAGAACTGCTGCAGTCGTATAGGCAATATCAGAATCAGAAGTATCTGAGTGCTCAAGAGCGCAAAGAACCAGTTTTTTTTTTATTTAATTTATCAAGATTGAACTCGAGTTCTTGCCATCATCATCATCATCCTCCTTCTCACCCACATCTTGATTTAGTGAATTAAAATAGAAACGGATGCAATATATGCAACGAATGTATAAATGCACATTGGCGCATTTTTTTTTTTTCTGTGAGATTTTCATATTTTGTTGTTGCTTTTTGTTCGTATTTACTCTATGCGATATGATTGTAAAAAAGGCTTTGCATACTTTAAAAATATTCATAACTTATAAGTAAAAATGTATAATGATCTAATGTTTTTAAGTGAATCAGATATCATAGGATGTTCGGTTCTATTATGTTGACTTCTATAAAGTTGATTGCTGAAGACTTTTATGTAAATATAAAATTTTGGTGATAGCTACTGAAAATTACAGAAAATAATTTAAATTCTCTTAAATGATTTTTTTCTACTGATAAAGTTTCTTAAATTTAAGTACTTTTATACTTAGACGAAAACTGCAGTTTTCAATCCCTTATCATTCCAAAGTATACCTATACGTACATTTCTATCGGTCTTGAAATTTGTTTGCATGGCACGTACCTACTTGATAACTGATAAGAGACCGTCCTCATATAACTATAAAAATACGATACGTAAGTTTAAAATAAATCTTTTATCTCGTATTTTGTTCAAGCCAACTGAACATGTTTTCTAAAAAAAATTGATAATTCGTTTCCTTTTTTTTTTTAATATAATTTATCCATTTCTTTAAACTCAACTTACTCTAATAATAAAATTGCCTAAAATAATGTATCACTGACGCCACTCTTTTCTTTTGATCCCCAAAAACAATATTCTTCTATATAACTTAAAAGTGTACAATACATAATTTTATATATGTGTAGTTTTTTTTTTTTTTTAAGAAACACTTCTTTTGAAAAGTTTGTATTTTTTTCCCGAAATAAAATTTAATAAATTTAAAAAAATAAACAACGTCATCATAGCCATTAATCTTTTGCACGTCAAACATCGTTGTTTAACTAACAGTTAAAGAACTTTTGTGTCCCCACAGAAGTAATAACTCATTCTTAAAACAGAGACAAAGAGATTTCTTCTATATAACAAGACGGGTTGGGCTGTTGGCTGATTCGGGCTAAGAACCCGTACGTGGCATATTTTTGATGTGTACATATATGTTTTTTGTGTGGGAATAGTTATAATCTATTGTTTCTATCTTCAACACACAGATGTTGCGAATACACACAGCAGTATAATTTATATAACAGAATTCAAATAATTTGTGGTCTTTCTTTTTGGATTTTGCATTTTTTTTGTGTTTTGTTTAGAATTATTTATAATCAATTTCTGTGGAAAACTTTTATGGACACTGACTTTCTATGGACACTGACGACAAATTAATAACCCCGATCCATATCCATAGAAAATGAAGCGTGGCTATTATTGTATATTAAGTATAAGAAGGAGATCTACCATCTATTGGGTTAAGTGGCGCCCAAGAGATGTTAGAGCCTTCTTCTGCTTAAGCCATTCATAGCCACGTTTTATTTTCTACGGATATGGAACGGGATTATTAATTTCGAGTTACCACAAATTATTTGTATTTTTCATTATTTAAATATTTAAATATTCTACTGCTACGTACATTCGCAACATCAACAAGTTTTTGAGTTTACTAATAATAAATAGTATTCTAAAACTAAATAAAATAAGTCAGCCTTATATGTCTAGCAGTATACTGAAGTGTAAATATCATAGCATATAATTAATAACTTTATGGACCCCACCCTCCGTTGGGCGCCACTTAACATTGAGTTTAGGCTTATTCATAGCTAAAAAAAATTTGTTGTAATACATTTTTCATTCTCATTAAGACTTGAAGATGATAAAGATAACATTTTAAACATTGTTCATTCTTTCAATAATTATTATATTCTTCTATAGAACAAAATATGACACTTTATTGGGCGCCAGTTAACATTAAGTTTATTTACTTTGTTCAATTGAAATCCAATAGTTGACAGAATTTTTTTCTCATGAATTTTCATGAAGAGATTGAAAATTATTCACTTATTCAATCAGAATGGCTCCAAGTTCCAACCGTCTTTTGTATACCTTAAATAAAGCTATTTTCATATATACCATAATTTTAGCTAGTAAATTGACTTATTCATATCTAGTTGGTGTTCCCTAACAAAAAAGGTAGTATTTTTACAAAATTCTCACACCTTCTGTTGGGCGCCATTTATGAAAAAGTTAATTTTTTAATATCGAATAAGCTTCTTAATTAAATTGTAAAATATCCGGACAAAGATATTATAAGACCAAAAAAAAATTGAAAATCATAAAAAAAATAGTTTCAACAGTCTGTTGGGCGCCAATATAATTTATTAAAATGTTTGGATTCTTTTAATATATAAATTTTCAAGTTTTAAGTACAAGTTCATAGAAAAAAAAACTAGTAATATTGCAAACCACAATATAAAAAAACCACAATTTAACAAATCTACACAAAAAAAAAATATTTTTGCAAAACTTTGATATAATGCCTTCCCATGAATAAAAAAATCAAAAATTCACAAAATCAAAACAAATCACTCGAGAGACACTCAGACTACGTATGCAGCATTAAAATAGATGTACACTCTACAACTATAACACAATTACCATTCCGCCATTCACTTTAGTAACAACAAATAACCATCTATCAAAAAAAAAAGCACACAACAACACAAACATCTGATGTCACCTCTTGGGAATGATGAAGCTAATAATTTTTTTTTTTTGTGAAATATTTAAATTGGCTAGGATAGGAGTGCTATATAAGAGTATTATCTTCTATACCCCCCGAGTGAATGTGTCTGTATATATGCGCGATGTCGTGTATCTGTGCAATTATATGTGGGGTTTCTTATCTAGATAAATTATATATTTAGATGCAAACATATATTCAAGTCATATTATATTATTATGATGATGAGAGCAAGCGAGTAACCTCACATTCAGAAAAACGCAAGACAGAAATCAAAAATGGGTAAAGTATCTAAAAATAAAATAAACACTTTGTTTGTGTTTAAATTAGAGCTCAACGTGTCCCGCGTAATTTTTGGTTCGTTGTTGTCATTTTTTTTTTTTTATTTTGTGGTATGGTACTATTTTTTGCTTTACTTTTGCGTAACAATTCGAAATTGCGGAATTTCAATTGTGAGTTCGACCTTTTTATTTTTTTTTTTTTTTTTTTTTTTTTTTTGGTTGTGTGTATTTTTTTTTTTTTTGCATAAAATGAATGAGTGCGGCACGTAGCAGATTCAGATGGAAAAATATACACTTAGCGTGTTGCTTGTGATGGCAGCAGCAGAACATTAACTGTTTATTTTTTTTTATTTTAGCCATCATTGTATATAGGGTAAATGGTTGTTTTTGAAGAAACTTTCACCATATAGAGAACAAAATATAAATTGTTAATCTTTGGATTCTCTTTTTGTTTATTTTGAGTGTGGAGTCATAGTTTCATGTCTTATGTGGCTAAGTCCGAATGTTTTTAATATTTCTTTCCTTAATTTGTCTAAACATTTATAATATGTTCTCAAAGTCATAACTTATTAATTCTTAACAAAGCTTTCACGATGAAGCTTTAAAGTCTTTTATTTGAGTTTTAATGAACATGCGACTACGACTTGTGTTTGCTTCAGAAAATCAGTTCTTACTGATTAGTGATTTTATTCAAAAAAAGCTCTTAGTAAAAAAGCTTCAAATAGGCATATAGTTTTTAATTATTGTATTTCGTTGATAAGGCTGCATAGGCCTCTTTTTTTTTCAAAGGTGAAAAATTAGTAATGCCTGTTTAAAATTTTGTATAAAAAGCTCAAAAAAGCTCGTTTCAGAATTATCTTAACCCGCAGTATTAAATATAAGGAAAGGAAATGCGGATCTGTTGTTTTCTCTTTCTGTTTATGTTTTTTACGCATCGAGTTTTAAAGTTTCCATATAATATAAAGCTTTTCAAAGCTCAAATAGTTTGCCTATTATCGTTTGGCCATTATTACTTCATGAAAACGAAAGCTTCAAGCTTTTTCGCAAAACAGTTGTTTAAAATGTTTAAAACTCAAACTTTTCTAAATCTTATAAAATCTCAATGAAAATTATTCTGAAAGTGTTGAAGAACCAAATGAATAAAAGAGCTTTTGAAATCTTAAAAGTTTAATGTTTGTTCCATGTAGATCTTTTTCGTTTGAAAAAAAATATAGGGTAATGTGAATTTTATGTAAAACAAATAATACATTTTATATGAAATATTGCATTTTTCCGAGATGAGCGAGTTCATTGACGCTGGGCATCATCATCATCATGCATATATACAATAATAAAGAATATACTAAACATAGATAGATATACACAAGGATGTTTGAAATACTCAACTTATATCGTTGTTGCGTTGTATAAAGTAGACATTCAGCTTGTTATAATTTGTCTCTGTAGATATGACAAGAATTTTTTGTCAAGCACGCTATTTTTTTGTACGTAGGTACTTATATATATACATATATGTAAGTATATGTGCGGAGGAGAGCATTCTGTATGCGTATGTATTTGTGTATATATGTATGTATTTGTGTATATATTATTGTTCATATATAACAAACATCTGGGGAATGTTATGGCTAATTTTAGACAAATATCTAATTTTGCAAATTGCCATGACAAAATGTCAAAATGAACAAGTAAGAGTGTAAAATTACTGCAACATCATAGCAAGCATCAACAGAGAGCAACCCACATAAAATATAATATTATATCTCCGAATATACACATACCTACTCGTATAAATATGTTGGCATAGCAGAGAAAATATGACGAAGTACATTTAAGTTTTTTTGTTTTTTTTTTTTAGATTGTTTTGGATGATTTTTTAAATTTTATTTTTTACTGTCAGTGGAATTATGTTTTATGTCAAATTGTATGTAAAAGCTATAGTGGGTTAGGAAGGATATATTGTAAAGATACTGGTCTTGTAGAAGTGACTTTTATATGATTGTGTTTTAGATGACAGAATAGTGACAGTGGTTTGAAAAATTTTAGGTATTTTGTGTTGATTAAAGTTATTTAATTGCTGAGCTTTACGGATAATTTTTTTTATAAAAGTGATGATGTCAGTTTCTTGTCAGAATAAACAGAAGTTACGTCTCGTGGCCAGTTCTGTATTGCATGACAAGAGAAACTCTTTAAGCATTTGTTACTTCCTCGCAGAAGTATTACCCCTAAAAACTAGACTGGAATTGGATTTGGTCCCAGATCTCCGGCGTGACAGCCCAACGCACTAACCAGGGCGTATATACCTACTACATGCAATATTGTTCCTTAAAATAAATGCCTGTTTAAAATTTCTCTTATACTGATGTTTTATTAAATTATGGGGTGGCGTAACAGCTCGTATACATCCAGGACCAGGACAGACAGTTAGCCTTACAACTCTCAGCCATTCCTGCTTGCGTTTTATTGACAGGAATAGAGAGGACCTACAATTTTCTATCGAATACGAACGGGTAAGGTGAAAGACACTTTTTCATAACAAGAGATACTCTTGGAGGATTTGTCAATTCCTGGCAAAAGTTAGTACTCGTTGAAAAACATTTCTGTTTTCAGGTGGTATAGGCTAAGAATCAAACCCAACACCTTCGGCGTAACAGTCCTACACACTTTAACCATTACACAACGAGCTAGATACTTATACTTACGTGTAAGGTTTTTTTCCATTTTGAAAAAGAAGAGAAAAAACTTTAATGTCTTTTATGAATCCATTAACGCATGAATCTATTTATCTCATCCAAGCTTAATGTCATCCAAAAACAAATTTTATTTAACAACAGCCATAATCTTATACTTTTCAAACCGTTATCCTATTTTAAAACAAAGCTCCTATACTTATATTCGCTCAAGAAACATTCTTCCACCTTGCCATCACATAATTCTTTTTAAATGGCTGTTTTACAAATCCCTTAATAAATTTCTATACCAAAACTTTATATTTCGCTAACAAAATTCACGATTTAATCCCTTCTTATAAGAAATGTACCCTCTTTGCCCTTAAAAGCATACATATACTTACTCACGCACTTTAACAACACGAATTTCTTATACTATTACATAACAACAACAAAAAAATCATTTGATTTGCATAAATATTGTCGCCCATCCTCTTTCAATAGAAAGAATAAGGTGGAGAAGGATATATAAGGGTCTGCATAAAGAAGTGAAAGTAATAAATTTTATTACCAATTTTTCATAAGGCAGCAACCTGACAAAAGAAGAGAGGTAACGCGGGCAAAAGAGGGCGCTACTGTGTTAACTTTCAAGTGCCCCATATTATCCCAAACCCGCACGTATAAGGAGAGTTACATTGAAGGTTATATTAAACCCCAGCTTTAAGGGTTGTTATGTCATAACAAAGTTTTTTTTTTTCTTCCACAACGTTGTTGTTTTTTTCATTTTTTTTTCTTTTTCTTGTTATATGAATTATGATTGTTTCAAAAGAAAAACACGCACATGCTGTGGCAATTCATTGTTTCAACATGCGTAGATTGCAATCCCCTTTATATCCTACCCGTTTTTTTATTTTTTTTTTTTGTGGGGTATGGGTCAATCGATAAACCATGTAGAATATAGTTGCGAGGAATATCGAGAAATGTATAGAAACGAACAAAAAAAATCCAATTTAAGGGCTCGTTTCCTGTCATTCACGGTAGAGGAAATCGACATCCGTTTTCTACAATCCCGTTAGACCCCGTATAGGTATAGTCGAGTATGGATGGAGTGTGTTACGCATGAAATTTTTGGGGCGGGACATCCCATATATCCTTCATACACACATCAGGCTTGTGACTACACTCATATGAGGGTTACACCCTCTCTCACATATGTGAGTATGCACTTGTACGCACGCATGACATGCATTTGCCACCATATTTAGATTCTATACCTACTTTTTGTATCTATATCTACTTATATAGCCGTATTTATGGTGTGGTATTTACGGTGGAATGTCCTCGAATAAAGAAGGACGAATTCTAATCGATTTGGGACAGTTTTTCACGTTTTCTGTTGATATATATTTAGTTATATAGGGGGCGTTATTGCCGCCATTATCATTCGATGTTTAGATGGTTGTGTATGTATACCAACCTTCCTATCTATATAAAGACCCAAAGCAAACAAATCGACCCTCACGACACTATAATAATCATTAGAATTAATTTTCTTTATAGTCAAACAAACAAGACGTGACCTAATTATTATCGAAGGACACCTTAATTCATGTGATTTCCGCACGGTATATCAAAATATTTACCCAAAATTCTATATCCATTATAAAAAAACAAGAATACCCTCCACAAAAATGACCAAGCATCAGGGATTCCTTAATTAAAGCTTTCTACCCAAAAAAATATACAATAATCCCACCACGAGCAGCCAGCAATAATCATCAATTTAAAGTTCCCATCGTAAAATTTATACAAAGTTGCAGTTTATTGAATGCCAGTGCCAGTGCCACAGCCATCCAGTCAGTAAAAGAACCTTTTTTGTGAAAATAAAGATTTCTCTCTCTCTGACCACAATCAACTGAAAATTTTTGTATATGCACGTGTACGGCATCAATTGCTTGATGAGAAGAATCTCAAAAAAAAAAAGAAAAAAAAATATCTCTACAATATCAATTGACGAGAGAAATTCATAAAAAAAAGATACAAAATTAATTTCCAAAATTGCATATACAATATACACACGCAGAAGTTGGAGAACAAAGAACGGCGCACTCCAATATTATACAGACTCGACTCTAATAAAGCCGGGCAATCATTTTTTTTAACAAATGCATCGTGCATTTCATTTCGACACCACATTCACTGAAGTAGGTATCGATTCGTGAATTTTATGTGCGGTTAAGGTATACTTACTGCATATTTTTCGTAACAATTGAATATACTCGTGCATATATCTCTTCATAAAGAACCAAACAAAAATGTATTTTTAAAAATGAAACGAATTTAATAAAGAAAAAAAGATTAAAAAAAAAATATTAAAAAGCCTTCGTGGCTCAGCGTTGTTCAATGCAATCCTCCTATATACGTTCAATGACTCTCTGACATTTTTATGCCATCAGAACGCTTTGAGTGAGAAGGAATATATTTTTTTACTAACGATAACGACCTAGAACTCTGATGAATTTTATGAATTTTTTTTTGTATAATCTGTAGATATGCGTATTTTTTTGCTTGCATTGAAAATATGTATTTTTTTTTTTTTTTTTGCAATCAGACAGAAAATAATATAAATTGTTCCAAAAAAAAGGTTATTTGATATTATACACCTACGCTGGCACTGGATTTATTTTAATGATTTATTTGGTTTTTTAATATATCACCAATATTGAAACTGAATGTTCAGTTTATAATTTTTCTGTCGGTATCTTTTGTTGAATTAAATTAAACATACAATTATTGTTACTTCCGGAATTTTTGAAAAAAAAAATACTATCTCCTATCGAAAATGGTGTGTTTGAGTCAAATCAATAATAAAAAATAGAATTAATTGATTTTCAAACTTACATGATATGCGTTTTGGAAATCACCAAACAAAACCCCTCATTAAATCATTAACTTTTTGCACAATTGTCTCTTGATGGAGTTTGGAAAACAATGAATGAATGTAAAAACTCTGTAGGGCGCCATTTAACTTAAAATTTCACACTGAATACAAACCATTTATATATGCCCAATATTTGTGGATCTAACTACTGAAAGTACACGTGTGAAAAGTTCAATTTGATACCTGTATAAACAGTTTTTTTTAATCTGTTAGTGATACATATTTGACCAAGCATGTATTCCCGTTGGGCGCTACTTAACATTTTCCAAAAATGTCCTGAATAAAATCATTAATTTTTTGCACAATTATTGATAGATTTTGGAAAAAAAAAATATATATAAACACTCTGTTGGGCGCCATTTAACTTAAAATTTCTTCACACTGAACAAGAACTACTGATAGTACACATGTGAAAATTTTAATTTGGTACCTGTGTAAACATTTTTTTTTTATCTGTTAGTGATACATATTTGCTCAAGAATGTATTCCCGTTGGGAGCTATTTAACATTTTCCAAAAATTTCCTGCATAAAATCATTAATTTTTTGCACAATTATTGATAGGTTTAAAAAAAATATATATATGTAAGCACTAGTTGGGCGCCATTTAACTTAAAATTTCTTCACACTGAACAAAAACCATTTATATGTCCTTAATATTTTGTTGATTCTAGCTACTAATAGAAGCGTGTGACAAGTTCAATTTGTTACCTATATAAACAGTTTAACATTTTATCTGTTTGTGATACATATTTGCTCGAGAATGTATTCCCGTTGGACGCCATTTAACATGTTTAATGAACATTTATTTAACCAGTTGTTTCATATTTACTGTCTGGCTTAATCGTTTCAACTTCATAGATACATGTGTAGACGAATATACCGTAAACACATTTTTTTAATTCAAAATTAAGTTAAAATGCTCTGACAAAAAAAAATTAAATAAAAAACATAAAGTTAAATTTTTGTCAAGTAAATATTTTTATTTTATTTGTAAAAATTCGAAGTAGGAGTCTAAAAAAAGATGAAACTGAAAGAAAGGTGTGACGAATATTAAGTTTATCGTTAATTTTACGTTTTTTTTTTTCAGTAAATAGGTGCCGCTGTTGGAGTATTAAAAATACTGATAATTGGATAGGATACTATAAGATTTCTGATGAAGCTATTTCGTACCAGATATGGTTTAAGAAATGTTAAATACTCTTCTCTACTTATGCATAGATGCATTCTTAGAACAAAAACAAAATAGGTTCAAATAGATTTTAAACTTTTCAAAATTCTTGCAGGCTGTCAGGCGAGCTAATTTATTGAAAAAATAAATTTTTTTAATATAAATCTTATTATATTAGATATAAATAATTATTTTTTAAACATCACTTAAATAAAACTTTATTTGCATAAAAAAGTACTTAGTATAGAGAACTTTTAAAAAGGGTGGTTTTAAAAAGTGGTTTCTCCAGTAATGTCACTTTTCTGGGTGTGTTTTAATTCTATTAGTTATACCTCCTCAAAAGTTGCATCAAAATGTCATCGTATTTTTTTTTTATATTCACGCCCATAAATTATGAAAAAAAAAGTTGTATATATGAATAAGTATAATACATGCAAAAATTTATAATCAATTAAAATATTACGTGACTTAATTCACGTTCTAATCACAATATAAAATCTTAAAAATTACTCAGAATTTGCTATTACACAATATATATATTAATATGTGCATTGAGTTAGATACGTACTATTATTTCTACAGTAAATGATAAAAGTTTTTTCCCACTTTATCGGAAAACTAATATCTTTTCTTGAGTGTAGGTATAAGCTATTCTTTTAATTTTTCTAAAAACAATATGTAAATTGTTACTTCATTTTTTCTTCTTCTGAGAATAAACATTTGCAATGAACTTAGGTCACAATAAAATATTTGTGATTGTAAAAATTTGACCTTCAATGTTCTGAAAATAAATATGGTTTTAAATAAATTTTTATTTTAATCAGTTCGCAAGAATAATAATGGTAAAATATTTTATGGGTGATTAATAGTAATAAAAGTACCTATATATATATACCTACCTACTCATTATTTTATTTTTATTTTCTTAAAATAATGATTCAATTCTGTAGAAATAAAGGGAATGCTTATGATTGATACTGATACGTATAACAATCTTTTTTAATTTAATTATTGCAATAAGATGATTTAATTTATTTTCTTAATAATTTTATCCAATATAAAAAAATTACACAAAAATTGTAATGATAAGCTTGAATTGTTGTCTCAAGAAAGAGAAGCGAAAAATGAATGATGGTTATGACTAATTTGCTTATTCCGAATACGTCCGTATAGTCACAATAAAATTAAAATAAATCAGCCAAGTAGCAGACTTATTAATTAATTGGATTTTTTGAATTTAAAATATTTATGGATTGTACTTCCCATATTCAGACCACATTACAAAAGAAGTAGCTTTTTGAAAACACGAAAATGAATAATGGTATTTTTTTCGATTATTTGTCTTAGTTTTTCCAAAATTTTTGCAATTCTGCATATTTGATAGATCGTATAAGCCTAATTTTTTGATTAAGAGTACACAGGGTGACCTATTTTCAGTTTGAATTAGTTATATTAGTTTGAAGTGTGTTTTCTAACAAATTTTAATATTTTCTCTCTCTATCCACCAATTTATTATGGAATATTTATTTAAAAAACTTCTGTTGGGCGCCATTTAACACATTTAGTTCCCATTCCTGTTTTATTTTATTTATTCAGCCACTTTTTTTCTCAGCTTTATGTGTCGTCCAAATTCCAACTAATAGTTGAAATAATGAAGATTTTTTGTAGTTTTATTATGTTATTATAGATAATTTGCTTAAGAATCCTAAGTTGGGCGCCAATTAACAAATTTTATGGGAGTCATTTCAATATCAACATTAATTTAATTTTTTGTTTCATCTCTTTACATTTTATGCATTACAAAATATATGTATGTAATATTTGTTTTTCTATCAATAAAATAATTATCAGTAGCAAAAAGGTGTAAAATGCCTTACAACTTTTCCACTTATTTTTTTTTTTCTTTTATTTCTCAAAAGTCAACAAGTCATTGTAATAAAAAAAAAACCTCTTATTTAAACCACAACCAAAACTTATTTTCCTAGACCAACAGTTTCATACATAAATCTACAAAAAAAAATACCATTAGCAATAGCACGTGAAAAGCTTAATTATCATCCAACAGATGTTAATAATAATAAAACCTAAAAAATCACGCACCAAAAATAAAAACAATTCAAAAAAATATCTGAACGCATAAAAAACACACACAATAAGTAGGTAAATAGGTATCGGTACACAACAAAATAAAAAAACAAAAAAACAACATAAAATATCTTACCTACTTTCATCAATGTCAAAATAAAATAAAAACATGAACAAAAAAAAAAAGTATAAATAACCTAAAAGTGTAAATAAGTATAAGCGAATTAAGTCAATTTTGGCTTAAAAAAAAAAAAAAAAGAATTAAAAGCAATAAAATAGCATGCCTGACACCGACGCGTAAACAAGCGATCATCGAACTTTTACAGCGTGAAAGCTTTTTTCATATTCATACACATATGTATGTACATATTTTATTTCTATAACAACTGTGTGCAAATTGTTGTTCTCATCTTGATCTTTCTTCTTTATTATTTTTGTCTCTTTTATCCAGTAGCATTTATCCCGTTTTTGGTGCTTCGAGCTTCGCATATACAATGCATTTAGGTACGCGCGCCGCAGTGAGGCCAAATAATCAAATTCAGGCCGTTCGTTCATAGACGAAAGAAACATCAAGAGAGGCGATACAACGACGACGGGTATAACGCTAAATGCCAGCAAACAAAAACAAAACGAAATCAACCGAAAAACGTTATAATTGTGACCAATTTTCAATGCGTATGTCAAAGCACGAAAAGAGGGGAAAAAACGAACCCGAAATATTTATACTTCGAGTTCTTTCAACGGCAAATTTCAAAATGGGATGGGGTGGGCAGTTTTGTGGACCTACTGCCAACTACAAAGCTACAAATCTACAAAGCGACAAAGTAATTTGAACAGAGTGAGACAGAGGGTGTGTAACTAGCTAATGGAGTCGCGCGCGCGACAAACTGTAAATAAATTTGAGTGTGTGTGTTCCTGCATGCACACCATAAACACAATATGCAAGGGGAAACACAGTTAAATAAAGGTGTGTGCGTGTGCAGTTATCGTCGAAATTTTATATCGGTCTCTTTTTCGCTCCCTTTTTAATGTAGTAAGTGATTTGTGTATATGTGTCGGCTATCAACAACGGTTTAATATTCAACAGTCGAGTCAGTGGCCGCCGCAACACTCAACAAACAGTCACTATCGACACTTCGACAGTCGTCGGCTGTTGTTTCCCAGTTGTAGTTGTGTCATATTTCGGTGGTGCTGGTGGTTTTCCGAGTTCTAATAACTGTGCTGGTGCCTGGTGTACAGTTTAACTTGGACCATTGTTGGTGAATGTTGGTTTTCCGTAGTCGTGGTCGTCTTGTCGTGGTATAGTCGGTTCTTGGCTCCTTCATTGGAATGGAATATGATCGTCTCTTTCTTATTCGAATGTGTTTGATTTTCATAACTCCACTACCTCTCCCTAATTGGAAATTTGTTCTCAGTTAACATTAAAAAAAAAAAAACGTTTATTTTTTTTTCTTTTGTCTCTCTGTTGTAAGAAAACAACTTTTCCGACGAATGTACGGATAAAACGGAATTAACGTAAATTCGAGTGGCCGTGCATTTTAGTCGATTGTTGGGAACTTAGCGTAACGGAATGTTATTTCATTCAGTCAGTTAACCTCGGTGACTGATCGGCCATAGATCGCGGGTCGTATAAAGCACATACCACGCATGCGTTTTTTTTTTTATTTCTAACTGGATAATGGATATAAAGCCTACTTTGTGTTCACTCAGTGGATATCAAGCAAGTGTTTTCGTTGTTTAATTGGAAAAAAATAAACTAATAAAAAAAATAAATTTAATTTTAATGTAAAAACAAAATTAACTGAATGTGAATTATATTTAATGAACTCAACAAACAAACAAAAAATGTCTGCTTTTTGCCATAAGCGAGGTATAGAGTTCCTACGTGAAATTATTTAAATTGTAGGAACTTCATACCGTGCTCTTGGAGAGCCGATAGCCAACTATAAAAAATAAAATATATGAATAAATTTAATAATACCCTATACATCAAAAAAATAAATTAAAGATTATTCCGGTTATAGTTAATTATACATGATCCAACTCAAAATATAAAAGTTGAAAAACCTATAAAAAAAATTAAAAAAAAAAAAAAAGAAGAAGCTACGCCTATGATCTGCCCTAAATCAAGTGGACTTATGGTGGTGTTTTTTTTTTAAGTTTACGTCATCACTTTTGCGGTTTAAGAATGTGAACATTTTAAACAAGAAGAAACGCGCCTTTTTTTCTAAATTATTCTGTGTAATGCGTATAAGAAAAGACACGTGGCATATTTAAGTGCTCCCTATAAAAAGACAATTAAATAAAACTTTAAAATATACCTAATTATTAATTAAAAATATGAAAATAAAATCAGAATTTTTTTATCTTGGGAGAGTTTATTATAATTTTTGTTTTACTTTTTAGTGTTTTTTTAATAAATCATTAATAAAAGAAATATATGTGTACCCACTTAAGGCCTTAAATAATTATAATGATGATAAACGTTTGTATTTTATATGAACAAAATATTTATTACGATACAACTTTTCTTTATAATCTTTTCCCTTAAATATCTAAGTATTTTTATACCTTTATCTTTAATCCCAAACTTTTTTTAAATATTTCAAACAATTTAAACAAAAAATAACCCATCGTAATGCCTTAAGCTATATGTATATATATTTTTGTTATTTAATTTATTTATTTATTCTATATGGAGGTTTTTTTATGCATAAAAGTTTCTGAATGGACGATTGTAAAATATTCCATAAGTCAATAAGAAAAGAAAAAAAATAGTTAAAAAAAACATTTATTTCCGAATATTGATGCATTTAGCATTTTCAAGAATTTTGGTATTTCCAAATAAACAACAGTTATTTTCTGCTGTTCTTTATATAGAATCTTCAAATCAATTTTACATATTTCATAAATTTTGACGTTTAATAAGGAAAACGTCATAGGTATTTCAGAATATTGTGTAAATTTATTTGTTGATAAATAATAGATATTTTAATTTTGCAAACTCTAAAATTAATTATGAAACAAGAAGTACCTACCTACCTAACAAGTTCGAAAAATTAAGATAAAACTGCACGAAGCCGTCGAGTTTTATTAAGTGGTATTTTAAGACTTTTTAAATAAATTATAAAAGTTTTGTTAAATAATACATCAACTTTAAAACTTTTAATTATTTTCAACTTATCGACGAATAACTCATATGTACATAATTTTAAATTTAACGTCCTTTCTGGAAAAAAAAGCTTTTTAACTCCATAAATCGTTATTCAATAATTGGACTTTTTCACAAACTTTAGCGAAAAATAACTGAAATATAATTTGCTTCATTAAAATAGGAACTAAAAAAAAAAATTAAGTAACATTTCATGACTTATTAAAAGTAAACTAAAATACCTCTGCGGAATGAGAAGATTTTAGCAAGTGCAAAAATCTATTAAACAATATTTTTTCAACTCAATTTTAAGTGAGAAATAAAAAGTTGTTGTTTACGGCCACGTGCTAATAGCATCTGATTTAATTGAAACTCAATTTAAATAAACCATCAATATCTGATTTAAAGAGGACTTACATTTATATACAAGTAATTTTGTGAACATGTACAAAAATATTGTGTGTTGAATTAATTTAATTTTTGTGTCTTTTTTGCAATTCAATCCATTGTATCCTCGCTACCTATGACAATAATTGAATATAGTATCGAGTGCAAAAAGAGAAAAAAAAAGCTTAAAAATTGGAGAATAAAATTGTGAATTCCAATCTTGTTTAGTTCAAGTGTACAAATTGGTTTATTGTTTGGTAACATTTATTTAAGGATAAATGAAAAATTATGTACTAACCTATAAATAAATATTTGCCCGAATATCAATATGTTTTGGAAAGCTTCACATTTATTTTAGGTAGGTACCTACCTACTCTGAAATATTTCAAAACTTAACTTTTTGTAAAAAAAAATACATATACCTTGGCAAGTAGATATTTGCACATTTGTATGTTAAAAATAAAAATCAAGAGGTGTGTTCAATTTATCTGTTCTTCACAGAAAAGTACAGCGCACCTATTAGTTTTGTGTGTTCTATTAGGAAAAACCTTGCCCTAAACTGTTCTAAATTCTGTCGCATTGTCTTCCACATCAGGGTTGTCCCGAATAGTTTGATTTCTTAGTATACCTATAATATTTTTCTGCAACTTATATTGAGTTAGATTGAGAAGTATCATATTATATACCATCATGTGATTTGTTTGATTTGAATAATAATTAGCTTATATTAAATTAAGCAAGTAAACATTTCTTAGATTTAAAAATTTGGTATAAAATATAAGAGAAGAAAGAACGAAATAATAATATTAAATTGGGATTAAAAGTTATTGCGAATAAATTAGAATTCAAAAATTTTAATTTCATAAACACCAGTCAATATAGAACACGAAGTTGTTCTATATAAACCGTGTTTTTTTTTTAATTCAACAGCTATATTAATCACATTTTTCATTGGGTATTAAAATATAACCAAGTATTTTTTATCACTTTTTGTTTATTTTTTTTTTGTGCGGTTAAAAAATTCGCTGGAGAGTGTTTAGCCAAAAAACTCTCGAGTGTTACCGCAGGCCAAATTATTTCTAAATCCTTCAGAAAATTAAAAAAATGTGCCCTTTTTTTAAAAAAAAAGTTTTTTTCTCGGACTAACGATAACGATACTTCGTTTGTTATTGAGAGCGCCTCAATTGATGAATTTTATCAAACATTAAACATTTTGTTGAGTGGAAAAAAATCTATCCTTTAAAAAGAAACGTATCCCCGTATCCCACATAAAAATAATCCTCTATGGGATACTATTGGGTATAGGTAAATAAAAGCTAAAACTTGAATTTGTAGGTAATATAACTATAGGTTTTCGCTGAATAAAAGAAATCTAAAGATATAGCTTATAAAAAATGAATTCTTATAATAACTATTTTAAAAAAGCCAATTCTAGATTCATATATTATATCTCTTTACATTGTTTTTGCAGCTTAAGCTGGAAACTAGAATATTATAAAATAAGCTACAAAAATATCAAGATTCTTTCACATTTGTCTATAAAATGCTTCGACTAGTTCTTATTTTTAGAACTCTCTTTAGTTATAGTGTAAAATATGTTGGAGTTTATACTCAGACAAATAACATTTTATAGAAAATGGTTATAAATTATTGAAGATGAATTAGTTCTTTTTCGATTTTTAAAACAAAATGTGCAGCGTCTTTCTGGTTAATTTTTAGAGAACTCATCAGATCGTAGAGGGGGTACACTGACGTCGACGATCAGAGGATGCAAATATTTATGAGATTTAACCAGGTGAAAATAGATTTCAGATTTTCATGCACAAAATTTAAAAATACCAAGACGATGGTATTGAATCTGCCCGTCTTATATGAGATAGCACAACTGCATTTCAATAAAATATAATATCTTGTCAACAAAAGCATCGTTTCATTCTTAAATTTCATAGATGCTTCATGACCGGTTTTAATATTTCGTTGAAAAAGGAATGCATATATTGTGTGTGTTTCAATTCAAGTAGCTGTAGGTAAAAATTCGAAAATCAATCAATCTGACAAACTTTTTTTTTTTCAATTCTACAAAAAATTTTTATTTATATTTATAGGTACCTATACCTATTAAATATGTTTTTAACATCTTAAGATTTCTTTATCAAGATTTTTTTTTAAACTATTGCTTAACTGACTGAATGAGATGATAAATTACAACATGGTCTTTTTGTACAAACTTATATGCCTAAGTTATTCTTGTAAGTTTATAAATTTATTTAATAGCCGTAATTTTTTTGGTTTTTTTTATATATTATAGTAATAAATTGCAAAAAAAATCCATCTGCAGTAGCCTACCCATCCACAGTAGGATTCTACTTCTGCTTTTATTGGCAGTAATTCTACTGTGGATGTTGTATTTGTAACTCGTGTAGAATACTACTGTACTGTGAATATAGCTTTCCCAAAAAAACGCGACTAATGTAACCGGCCTATATAGAAGTTTTTTGCCAAGTTTAGTCAAGTCTGTGGATATTTTTCATCTCAGTTTCAGTAGAGACAAATTTTAGAATAAGAAAACTTTTCAAATATCTTGTAAGGTGATAGCTAGGAGAAATTTGTGAGCAAGTGTTGCTATCCCTTCAGAAATACCCCGTATATAAAGTTATTCATTTTCAATTAAACCATATGCAGTGATTAGCGTATTGGACTGATAAGTAAAATGTCTCACTACCGAATCTCAAATAAAAAAACTTTTTCTTTAATATTGTTTTGTTTCTCGAGGCAAAATGGCACATATCGGCGGTTAAAGTGCAGTACCTCGTAAGTCGAAAAATTCAACAAAAATATTATTAATGCAAAATAATTTGAAAAATCAGAGCCACTTTTTGGCAATTTCAGCGTAACAATGTTGTTCTGAACATTTTACAGAAAAAGGCAGAATTCAAAACCTCTTATACTACAGATAGCCATATAAAATTTGGAATGTTTTTTTTATTTCTGAAAAACATGCCAAAACGACTTACGAGGTTCTGAACTTTAACCGTCGATATGATGACGGGGACCTAGCTAATTTCTATATAGTAACCCTTGCTAGCCTTTTGTTAGAATTTAATGTCTTTATATATAAATTTTTTAAGGGCCTCATTAAAAACTAAATTGTTTTACTTATAGGCGGGAAGTTTTACTGAATAATGCAAAAAAGGTTACACGATAGTTATAGATAAACTTACATAGTTTACAATATACAATATAAGACGAAAACAAATTTTATTAGACTTTCTGTTGTATAACTGAGATTGCTGAGGTCTCTTAAATCTCATTTTATTAAAATTGCCTCTTGATTGATTTCAGAAGTCAAATACAGCTATCATTGAACGCATTTTTAAAATATTTTTATAATTACCCATATTTTAGCACGGTCTAGCACGTAACTTGAGACAAAATAGTTCATTCGACATAATCGAGAATAGGTTACTAATTTAACTCAATCCATTCTTTTTGATTCCATTGAACCAAATTAGTATGTAGTTATAATATGTCTATGCTTGATTATTTCAACTGAACTCGATTGCATAAATGCTGTCACCACTGATTTCAATTTCTTTGGGGCTTCCATATTTTATTCTAACAAATACTATTCTTCATTCTTTCCTCAGTAATGTTAAAGACATGGTTATTTACACTTGACTTTGCCACTGTTGAGATATTTTTGAGAAGTACAAATTTTAATTAAAGTTGTAAAATTATTTTTACATATATTAAAAATGTTTGTTAAATAATTGGATTTAAAAAAACTGTAAACTAATAATAAAAATAATAATGTCCGTTCGGAGATGGGTTAAATTAGTAGTTTGATTACCACAGATCCTTCATCATAAGCAACATTCTAATTTTTTGTAACTGCCAGTGCCAAAATCAAGCATAAACAAAAAAAATTAAATGGCTAAATGGCGTTGCGTTGATAAAACAAAATTGACTTATTAACGATTTCAATGAATGAATAGCTACATATCACTAGCCATATTATAAATACTAATTAAGCACCATGGTAAGAATAATTCTTAGTTAAAATAAAAAAAAAAAAATTGAAAATCACGAAAAATAAATCCTGTTTTGTACCCTAGGTCTGAATTTACTATTTCAAGGCATTTTTTTTTTTATTTTAAAAACTGTGTGATGTGAAGTTATTGACAGTCAAAAGACCGTCAATAAACATTTTTGGTATCAATAATTCGAACGAAAGAAAAATAAAAATAATTTTTTGAATGTGAAATGAATTTACCGGTAAAATTGGTGTTCATAAATCATCCCGGACTTTCTTGTATTTTTATCATGCATTTGGTAATCGGGCTACCCAAAGTAGGTACATTCTTGTAGTGTTGTCCAAAAAAAACAAAAGTCCGGTATTGAACTATCAGAACAAAACATCTCGTATTTTAGCAATTTGTTATACTGAAAAGCCAAGATTTACCGATAAATTCTAAAATTTCAAAATATTGTGGTTTTACAGAAAAATACATCACATACATGAAATTTCTAAAAGTAAATTTTTCTTTCACCCTCTCTTCTCTCTTCAAACTGCATTTTCCACCGGTTGAATTGATCCAGTATCCAAAAGTATATTTACATCATCAGTTTGTTAAAATTGTTTGACAGTTCGTTTCATCTTCGATTTTATTTATTTAGTAATTTAATAATAATTATTTAATATATTTTTCTGTTTGGTTGGTGCTTACCATCTATAAATTTTTGAAATATTCAATCAAAAGCCCTTCAATCGAATTTTGCATGGATAGTTCGCAAAATCGTATAGATCATGAATGACAGTTTTAATTTTTAAACGATGACTGATGATGAGTATATCCTGAAATGGTTCGTCAGGTACCTAAATTTTTTCTCTTATTATTCTTTATGTAAATTCTATTACAGTCGTTTCTACTTAACTGGAAGACCATTATTTCATTAAAATTGTTTCAGTTAAGCTCTCTGAGCTCTCAATTAATCGAACTTCGAATAACTGAAATTAAAACTAGTTTTTTTTTTTTTTTAAGCAGAGTCACGTTCAAGGTCTGAGGATTGAATTTAAGTCAATTCCTGCATAAAATTTAAAATGTTTTATTCAGGGGTACAAACACTTGCGAGGAAGTGATTTCTGTATTACAAGTTTAATGTATTTGCTAATATACTGACAGTCATATTTACAAAAGTTGTCTAACTTAAAAATCTAACTTAAACAACATAATTGGTTGTCTAACCGTGACTAAAGTGACATTTTTTCAATTAAATAAATCAAATTTTCAAATATTTCAAACTATTAAGACACTAATAAATATACAGGTATGAATGTTTAATTTAGTTAAAACCTCCACAAAATACCCATTAGAAATATTAGGGTGTTTCTGTAGAGCCAGGTATAGTTAGGCATGTTTAAATCCTTGACACGAGCAAAAATTGATAAATAAATATTTATATGATTCAGTGTTGATATTAAATCATGTAAATTAACCAAATAATTAATTCGAGCTCGATTGTTATATGTCACAGATCAAACGGAAACACCTTTTACGATAAGAAATCGCAGGTCCCAATAAATCTTATTATTTGATTTATTAAAATACCGGATGCCTATATACATATATAATACTACATTTAAGGCATACTATATTGTATAAATGTATAACAAAAGTTTGTATAGTTAAATAAAATCAAAATACACTCCTCCATCAATTTCAAATAAAAACATTTAATCATTTTAGTCAAAAAAAAAAAAAAAACTTTATTGCTTGTTAGTGAATATAATTAAGTGCTAAAGATCATAAAATCGTAAAAAAAAATAGTCCAAAAATAGAACAAACAAAAATAGCATGTATCCATTTTTAGAATAAAAAAGTAATAAAAATTTGTCGACGCTGCGTGCGCCATAATTTTTTTTCCTTCTAATCAGCCTACTAAATCATAAAAGATGTTGGGGTTTTTTCATAGTTTTTATTTTTTTTTTTTTTGTATAAAATAATACCTTTAAAATAGAGGATTTCTTTTTTAAGGTTATCGAGTAGGTACTGTTAGTTTTTGCATAAATTCAATGTTTAAGAAATCGCTGGAAAACCAGATTTCGGTATATAGTACCCACAGGGAGATCTTAAAAAACTGTTGAAATTCCCAATCGATATAAGCGCCACAAAAATTTTACGAGGGTCTTAAGGCCCACCAAACTATTTTTTTCAGGATTATAAACTCAATGTATCTATTCTTAAAACAATTTTATAAAATTATCAATTTTTTGAACGTTCATTGTTCAAATAAAATAAAATAAAATAAAATAAAATAAAATAAAATAAAATAAAATAAAATAAAATTAAATTAAATTAAATAAATAAAATAAAAATGAGGAAAAAAACGACTGAATAAAATCTTCAAAACTGATTGAATTTTTCTAATATTTTTCAGAAATCACTTTAAAAAATCACTTTTTTTAAATAAAAAAATAAAAAAATTGAGTTATTCTTAAATTTAGATTATTAAATTTTATCATATTGAAACTTTTGGAATTTTGGAATGGGTTAAAAGTTTGAAAATAAGAATTGAATTTTTTTAAAATTATTTTTGAAAAATGTTTAAATTAAATATTTAAAAGTAATCTTAGAGTAATTTTTTAAAATTATTTAGGTAGTTTTAAAATAACCCAAATATAATTTTAAAATGTTAGATTTTCAATATTTTTTATTTACAAGTAGGTACTTACATTCAGAAAGTAATTTTGATGGATTTAAAATTTACGGATTTTTTTTTTCAAAATATGTATTTACTTGATTACATTTAAATTTTTGAAATTATTTTTTGCAAATTTAACAAATCAGTTACTTGTAAATAATTTTTAATATATATCGCAAATTTTTAGAATTAAATTATAAAATTAAAAAAAAAGGATTTGAATTAGGAAAAAAACTGAAACGAGAGAAATTTAAAAAAAAAATCAAAAAACAAAAAGTTTTTTAAAATGAAGATAGTCCATGTATTTTTTTGTTATATTTATATGGGAACGGGTCGTTATTCTGTATGTCCAAAATTCTGTAAATGGATTGAAAATTCTGTATGAACATTATTCTGAATTTGCTGTATGTGTTTGACCAATTCTTTTTTAATTATTTATGATTATGTTTTAGTAGGCTCTTCTGAAGAAGTAAGGAATTCTTACGAAACGTTGAGTGAAAGAATGGAATAAAAGTTTTTTATTCGCATTCATATTTCAAACAGACCACTAAAACATAATCATTCTGTAATTCATTATTCTGCAAATCAATTATCCTGTATTCCAAAATTATGTGAATCCAGAATTCTGTATACAGAATTTTGAAAATCATTGTTTAAGTGAAATTTTGTATAAAAAAATGAAAAGAATTTTTATCAAAATTTTATCTTATTAATGGTTTTTTTGTTTTTAGTATTCAATGCTCTTATCAATTTATTAGTCAAACACTGTATAGAAAAATATATCGTCGGTTCGTAAGAAAAACGAGACAACTCAACAAATTAAATTTTTTAAATTGCAAGTTTTAGTAAAAAAAAAACTATCCGCTGGCAAAATACCAGAATCTAATCTACTATTTACAATATTTAGAACTATCATAGATCTTGTATGCGGCTTTGATATTTGAACAAATTAATAGATATTTTAATTTCAATTTTATTTTATTTCAAAAATTTTTAAGTTTAGGCGATTTGTTGAATTGTATCATATATCTACCAAATCGACGAAATTTCCCAACGATGTCAAAGAAAAAATCTTAATCGGAAAAATTTTAAAAAGAAAAATTTAACATGTAATAGTAGATATGTATTAGCTTATAGAATGTACCTATATATCTATTTTAGAACTAAGTATGTATGTGTTCTTTTATATTTATTTTTATTATATCGCTAATGGGATTAAAGGATATATAAAAAATGTGTTTTAAGCTTAACAGCACGTTTATTCAATAAAACTTTTTTATTAAATTTGTTTGAATGTTTTTTTTATGCTCAGGAAATCAAAAACAGCCTTATAGTTATCAATTAAGAATCAAATGGAATATGAAGAATGTTTTATTACTTCTGTTCCTCAAACACAACATATAAGAAAATTGATTAATAAAAATCAAGTGGAACCAAAAATATAGTTATTCTTCAATTTATTGATTTAGATAACACACTTCTTTATCGTTGTTTTTTGAATATTAATAGATTTTAAACATTAAATTATAAAAAATCAGTTTTTATTACTACACTTTAGAATATGTCAAAAAAAATTCATTTATTGTTTGTGTTGATCAAATATTTGTATGTATGCATAGATAGATGAGAATTAATTGTTTTAAGTCATAAAATAAACTTGCTATTAAAATAAATATAAAATTTAAAAGCTTGCGTTATTTTGAATGAGAATTATATTTTATTATTTTTATTTGTTTATCGAATTCAAAAAGACTACTGGGCATTTTTAATGAGACTTATAAGAAATTTCCAAAGTATACGAGTATAATATGTCTTTCATGAATATTGATGTACCAGCACTTGAGTATATAATTAAAATACAAGTTTTTTTTTTTAAGATGTGATTATTTTATATAGTTGTTACAAGTGTTTACATTGTTTTCTATTTGATTCAATAAAAGGTTTTAAATTTATATAAATATAAAAATGACCAAGAATGATCCGCCAACACAGAACGATTCTCTTACTATTTAAAGAACCGTGATTGTGATTTTAAAACATTGAAAAACAGTTGCTGCAAAAATTATTGATATATTATAAGGACTTTGGCTTATTAACACAGTTACCTAATTATTTCAGAAATAAAAAATAAGGTACATATCAGCAAATTAGAAATTCATTTTTTTTGTTCTCACTTTACATATATATATAATAAACTTTAATAAAAAAATGTTAAGTTGTTTGTTGTAAACAAGTTGTTACCGTGTTTGCGTTGCTGTGCTTTGCTTTATAAAAATGTCGATTAATTTACTTAAATCAAACTAAAAAAAAATGTAAATGAATATGTCAAGTTATAGCGAAACAACATTCGCTGATCGAAAAGTGGTTAGGTGGTTAATTTGTCATTAATTAGTTTTGACAATTTCCAATTTTTTGATCAGTGTTTTATATGCTTTTTCGCTTAGGTACTTGATTTCAAGTTATCAAATAGAAGCAAAAAAAAAAACAAAAAATATAAAAAATTATTGAATCCACAAAATTGAAATTGTCACAACTATAATTAACGGCAAATTATTAAGCAATATTCAATATAAGAAGTTTTATAACCTCCCAAGTTGGTCTTGTTATTTCAAAGTTATTACGTGACTGTTATTGAAGATATATGGAGAAGGTATAAAAAAGTATAATAAGTACGTATGTATATTTTTTAAATATATTTGGAAGTAAAGAATGGTACAAAAATGGTGAACCATTGTTGGAATAGCCCAACAAAATATGAAAGCAATTTTATTGCTAATTTTTCCATGACAACAACAACAACAACAACAACAACAACAGCAAGAGACAGAATCCTCTACGCACCGCTACAACTTGCGTAGCAAACATCGCTTATAACATCATCATGGCAGTTTCCCGGTGACCACACTTAATGTAATTTGCAGCGAAACGACCAGGGTGAACTTGCTAAATATTAAATATTTATAAAGTGGTTAATCCGAGTAATCAAAAATGTCTAATGTATAAACAACCGCGGAAACCTTAAAAGTTATGCCTTATCTAAAGTTTAAAATACCCAACCCATTTATAAAAGCTATAGTTCAAAAAAGTTTGTTTTTAACTAAATTAACATATCGACGGTTCAAGTGTAGGACCACGTAAATCTAAAAATTACAAACAAAATATTAAGTGTGTTTTTTTTCAAACCCGGGGGGAACTGGTTGAGAAAAAAACGGTTTCGGGGATTAGCGACGCTATTACAAAAAAAAATGGAGTTTCCATATACAAATAATCTATAACAAGTATGTAATTCCCGCCGGTAATACAGTTTTTCTCCTTGCTTAAGTTAAGCCCCGAAAATTATCTGGGTTTAGCTAAGCCCATTGGGGATTAGTTGTTGTTGCATTTAACATGTAAATTATTTAGCCCCGAATCGTTTTTTTCATCCGATTTCCTTCGGGCTTAAAAAAAAAAAAAACACCGCCTATTATTAATGCAAAAAAAATAACCTTTTGGTAATTTCAGCGTAACAATGTCTGTACATTTGACAGAAAAAGCCAAAATTCAAAACCTTTTATTATAGAATATAGATTGATTTCTGAAAAAAAAACATAGAAAAATGACTTACGAGGTTCTGCACTTTAACCATTGATATGGCTCCTCTTTTATCAAAACTCTTGTTTAAAAAAAAAAAAAAAACACAGTTTACATAAAAAAATTAACTTAAAACCCTTATATTTATATAGCTCAAAATTAATCAATATAATTGCCATTTTTTCTATTTTTCAATGTTTTCAATAAAACAGCATAAAAATAGTTAAATAATAGAAAATAATAAAATAGACCCTATATACCATACCTATGGGTCTTTCAATAATTTCTCCACATTGTCCTGCTCATTGCCCATCAGCATCACTAAGAGAGTCTTGTCGACGTAAATAAATAAATAAATAAATATAATACGTAATAAATAAATTTACATTTTTTTTAATTATTTCATTCACTCACTTAAGCTAACGTTTATACTTTATTTAACAGAACAACTTTCGTTAATTAGTTAACCAGCTTGTGAAACAAAATGGATGTTCCATTAACATCTTGTTACTTTGAACTGACCAGCAGCTATTTTTTGCTGTTCTTATTTCGTGCACATGATGAACCTTGAACGCATCAACCAGGAAATTTATCGAGAGCAACTTTATCATACAAAAGTGTAACGAAAGCAACTAATTGTCACGTAAATAAGCCCACTTGAACCTGCGCGTCTTGATGTATATTTTTATTCTTAAAAAATATAAATTGTAACTGTAATTCGAAAAAAAATGTTTAAATTATGTGATTGTTAAATTTTGCTCGAAAATGCTTTAAAAGCAATATAATTAAAAGTTTACAAAAATTGTGGTTTCAATATTAATATACAGGGAGTTTTCAGTTATGTGTCAATATACACGGTAAACTTATTTTTGGGCGTCTTCTAAGAAAATAATCGTTTTTGCCCAATTAATAGAAGCTGATTTTTTATAAAATGGGGAAAATAGGAGTAAGCATTGAGGAGTCGATAAGCAAATTGTGAAATAAAAACACACCAATATTGGCAAAACAACACCGCAGTCCAAAAGCATAGACCCGATGATGGATTATATATTAAATCCTATAAATGCGTCGCTTTTTTCAAAATAATTATTGTAAAAATTTAAAATATTTTTAAAATAAAATAAAACTAAGTTTTCATATTTTCAAAAATTTTTTCATTTGTACAATTATTTCATTATTAATAAAAATTAATTTGGCAAGGAGGTAGGTATTCATATACAACCACGTTGTTACAAACTGCAGTACGAACACGTTGTTATACGGGCCTCCTTAAAGCGCAAAAGATTAAAAAACGCCGAATATATATTCCAATATTTTGCTATAATATAGGAACAACCGAATAAAGTTTTAAACAAAAAAAATTTAATTTTAGTACCTATACCTATACCTATCTTTCTACATCGTGAAATTAAAATCAAGTAAAATAAATTTTTAATTTTTGCATTTTCTTCATAAAACATTAAAACATATCTATTTTTATAAATCTTACCCGATCACTATGAAGTCACAAAATATGCACAAGTATATACCTAAGTGTAAATTTCCATTATCATATTTATTATAATTTTCAAGAAAGAAGAAGATCCTAATCTGGACAAGCATACATACAGTCCGTAACATTTGAATAGCCTCACACTTTAAATTTCTTTCAGTTTCTTTCAGTGTTTTTGATACTTCTTTGATTTATACATAAAGAAATATATTTTTAAAGGTAAGAGAACGCTCTCTGAGATTAAGACAATTTTTTAACAAATTTCTTAAAGTTAACTTAATTTTCCGAGCTTGTTTGTTTACAATCACTAAAACGATCATAACGTTTGAATAACCTCAATTAATTTTATTACATATTTTGAGCTATAATTTGTCTCGAAAAGTTATCATGAAGTAATAAAACAGTTATATTTTGTGATTTTTTCAATTTAAAAGTTTAAATGGGTAATAGACAAAATTCATACACGGCTATACAGAAATTGCCGAAACAGAGGGCTATATCAGAAGTAGGGACTGACTAAACGTTTTATTGGTTAGCAAATTGATCGAAGTACCAAATTTATATGCAATTTTTAAAAAAATAAAAAAAAATTAAGTACGCAATAAACTTAAAATGACGTACTCTTTCAATTCTCTTTCTTATTTATCAATGACGAAAATAATATGACAAGCTTCCAATCACAACCACTCTCTGAACAAATCAAGACACGGAGTTGGGTTAGAAGTTAGCTGAATGACCTTAAGTCAGGTTATCAGAAGAGCCGGACACCTAAAGCATTTAAAGCTGAAAAAAAAACATCTGTTTAACAATGCGCGTAAGCTATAGCAGCTTAATTTAGCAAGATACCAATTGCCATGGAATGCTGAAGGCAGCATCCAATCAAACGGTTGGCAAAAAATAATCTTTTTAGTAGAAAAAGTTTTACTTAAACGCACTGGATGGATATTTCTACTACTTCCATGATTTAAGAAAAGAAAATTTATGTTTTGATTGCTATCATAGCCGTGAGGGATGAGTTATGGTATGCGAATGCAGTATCATTTTATGGCACATATTGATTTAGTTTTTGTATACTGTTAAATGACTGCGAAATAACACAATACTATAGAATACAATAATATTGGAAACAGTCTTGTCTCAGTTTCAGTGCATTTTGGGACCACTGTCGATTTTTTTTTTCAGAAAGAAAATGCGCCGATTTACACAGACTGTATTAAAACTTTGCAAACCTAAAATAAACAGCAATTAGAAGAAAAGTAAAATTCATCGCAGCTATATCAAAGTGGTCAAGGCCAAAATTTCGTTAGATTTTTAAAGCATCGTTTGCGGAATCGAACAATGATTTTGTAAACGATCGAATTTTTGACGTAATTCAAAACAAGCGAGGGCTATTAAAAGTACTAAAATATTTTGTTAACAACAGAAAATAAATACAAATCGTTTTCTTTAAAAATGTTAATCAATTGTTTTTTTATTTCAACTATGTAATAACTGTGAGGGTATTCTAATGTTACATAAAATAATAAGCGTTTTGGTAACTGCAAACAAAATTAGTTCAGAAAAATCCCTTAGAAATTACTCAAAACTTCTCTTAATATTACTAACTAAGTTCTACCTTGCTACTCAATATAAATTTTCTAAATAGAAGAAACTATGTGTGATGCTATCCTAATGTTACGGACTGTATATAGCATACCAAGACGACATATAGTCGCGCGCGTTATTTTCCCTATCTCTGACAGTTGTTTTCTATTTATTTTTTTCTTCTCTAACCATAATGCCCAACCCTTTTTACCTCTCATAGAGCTCCATCATTCTATTATGTGGAATGAGTTAAAGCTATATGAATTGTGACGTTATACGAGGTGTTGCCGCTTTCTAAGGTTAAAAGACCTATATGGATCGTATTATTACTATTTTTTTTATTATTTGTTTTATTTGTTTCGCGCCAAATTTTTTTTAAGAATGACGGCTTGGATTTTTTTGACTTGAAGAATTCCAAATATTATTTTATGGTTTGAAATTTAAATTTGTTGTTTTTTTTTTTTTTTTTTTGGCTTATTATTTATTTATTTTCTTTTTTTTTCTTATTTCTTATTTTGCCACGATGGATTTTGCTCATAATCACATTCACGTGAGTTAAAGAAATTGGTTTGCTTAAAAGCCCCACCTATTTATTTTATTATTTTGTTTTTAAATGTATTTCTTGTGTTTGGTTTGGACAATCAGACACGTGGTTGAAGTGGTTAGATAAAACTTGTTGACACTTTTTATAATTTTACTTTAGAAAAGTATTGTAAAAATAAAAATAATAAAATAAAAAATTTGTGTTTTTTTCTTTATAATTCAAAAGATTGTGCGTTTGGATTTATTCATTTTTACTTACTTACTATACATTTTTAAGACAGCTCATTTAATTTCATATTTTAAATAAAGAAACAAACTAATAAATTCTTTTCATTCTCAATCTAATTAAAAATGATCAAAAATACCTACTTAAAACAAGAATATTAACCGAATAGGAAAAACAAAATTTTTTTTCTAGAATTCAAATCAATATGAGTGTTAGCATTCAAATCCTGCAACAAAAAAAAATAAGGTGCGTTACAAACAGCGTTAGAACCTTACTCCAATCAGAGTAAATTTACTCCAAATTTAAGAAAGAAGAAAATAATACTTCGCTTTTTTTTTAGATCAAACCCTTTATTTCCACTCTGAAAAATTCAAATATTCTTAAGCCAAACCACATGAAAAGAAATGAAAGCTCTGTGGTATTCAATATTCTAATCAACTCTGACTCCGAATGTTTGAATTTAAAATTTTAATAGAATTAAATTCCATTCCATTATTATTTTTGTTTATTTTAAATACATTTTTTTGTTAGAAAAACTTTGTGAATTTCAAAAACATTGTCCATTAGGTTCAGGTACTTAGCAACCATCTAACCGCCATGTTATTCACTCGATATATCTATAAGATTAAAACTTAAATCCAGATGCAAAGCATACTAATTCATTGTATGTAAATACATCCGGATTTAAATTTTAATCTGGAGTGAATAATATGGGCGTAATGCATACTTTTTCAAAAAATCAAATCTGTGGGGTGAATTTTCATCACATTTATTACTACACATCAAATTTCAATCGAAATTGCCAAAATTTTATTATATTTATTTTGTTTTTAACAGATCTATTTCAATACAAAAATAGCATAAATCTGGATTTTTTTTAATTGTAGAAACATTTTTTCTTGGGATATACATATGTATATGTATGTATGTACATTGTACATGCATATGTAGATACTATATGGCAAATTATGGATTCGTAAAAAAATCGAACCCGAGATTTTGATCAAACTTGACATAACGATGATATAGCGAAGTCGAGAAAAATGTGCAATTCTATCTAACTGTCCTTTCCACTGCACTTTAAACGGGTGACTCGATTTGGTACCTAGCGTTTTTTGTGCATTACCCGATACGATTTTTTCACTTTTCTAAGGACCAATAAATAACGGTACCTTCCGTACAAACTTTTTAAAGCTAATAATGAAAATCTTATTTTTTTCAAAAACGTGCTCACAACTTTTAAAAAATAAAAAAAAATATCTCCCATGGAACAATTTTTTATTTTCCATTTTCTCAAAAATTGTTCAACTGATTTTGATCAATTTTTTATGGAGAATGTGTCAAAAAAATTTAATTAAATTTATTTTTATACAAACATTTTTTGTTTTTTTTTTGGATTTTTAAATAAGTTTCCAATTTTTTTTGAGAACTTAATACATAATTTGAAAACGACTTAATCGATTTTTATTAAACTTGGTACCCAGCAGTTTTTTAACCATGTCTAGCAGATTTTAAATGAAAATTATTTTTATAACCAAAAATAACCAACCATAAAGGTGTTAAAAACCCGTTAAGGAAATTCTCATTTTTCTCGAAAGCGACTCCTACGATTTTGATTAAAATTTTTAAATAAGCTTATATCAGTAGGATCTACTATGTTATTGGAAAAAATTGTCTACCGATTCGAAACGGTATCTCTCATAGAACGATTTTTTTGGTTTCGACTATCTCATTATCGGTTAAACCGACTTAAATGAAAATTTTAACACAGAGCTTCTAATAAGTTTGAATAATATTGCATATTAAAATTTTCAAATTTTGGATTTTTAAAAAAGAAATTTCAAAATAATTTTTTGAAAATTCGATATTTCGAATATGATTAGATGATTTTTCTACAAATTAATTTTTTTAATTCCCCATTAATAAATGCTATAAAATTGCGTAGCATTTTTTTTCTTAAAAATGTTCACAAAATTTTATACATAAAAAGTATTTTTTTTTAGAAAACCACTCCAACATTCTTAGTGCAGTTTGTCCCCACTTTAATATATTATAAGTTTAATTTGTTATTTATTACCTAACCTTTTCGTGATCGTGCACATCATCCTCTAAAGTCTAAAGAACAAATGTACAACCTGTCAAAAACAAAAAGATTGTTTAAATTCATTATGGTGTATTTCTCTTTACTCCATTTCACCCTATTTTTTAGTAAATTTAAACAAATTTTAAGACACCATAAGTAAAACTTTTCCAAAACAACATGAATTTTGAAAATCAAATTCTATTTTTTTTTTGTTTTTACCCTTTATACCCTTCAAATAGTCAAATTTCAATTTTGTTTTCCCCAGTTCCTTGACAGCAATAATCAATTCATGGGGAAACTGGATGATATTGATAATGCTAATCACAATCAATCCAAATTCAAAATCAAACCGTTTAAATGTCAATACTGAATCAGTACGAATGAGAGCATTTTGTTGAAAGTCCAGGAGCATCGAAATTTTCAAACTGCCAAATATTCATTATTTTTGAAATATGTATTGCAGTTCAACAATGAAAACAAGTTGTTCTCTTGGGTGTAATGCTCCATTTTTACTAACCCTAAACTATCAACTGCTGTCAAATTTGTTTTTTTTTTTCAAAGGGTTGCCAACACTTTACTGATGCTGGCTAATTAAAATCTTGTGTACATTTTGCTACACTCTTTAGTTTACTTGAATATAATTTCCTTAATTTGGAAGTTAAAATTTCGATTTTTAAAAAAGCCGAAAATATTCTATATTTGGGTCTCTTAATTCCTCTTTAAGAAAATAGGAAGATTCTAGTTTACAATTTTTATTATTGCGTATATCTTATAAAGCCTTTCAAACATAAAACCATAACCATTTCCAAATTCAAATATATAATCACAAAAAAATATGGGTTATCCCGCTTTCATATACCTACTCGAAAACCACAGATCCAAATTCAATTGTACACATTAATTGACTGGTGCATGATCTGACTTGTGAGGGCTATAGAGATACATATATACAATCTATCTAAACCTATATTTTCTCTATAAACTGACTTCTTAAAATTTTGATAATTATTTTTATCTCATACTCAATGCATAATACTTTAGAATTTTAATCCCTCTGATGTGATTTTCTTTAGAGGCCCATTAAAAATATAAATTAAAAACGACCCATCATTCTCATTTTCTAAATATTATCTCCTCCGTCTCTTCATGGCTTTCTTTTATGATCGCATTCAAATTATCTAAAAGATAAACCTGTCATGTGCATTGTGTCATGTCAATCTTCGTATCTCTCAATTATAGAAACAAAAAAAATAAAAACCAATAAAAAAAAAATAATCAAACAGGCTGTACAACACCCATTAAAAAAAATCAAAAATTCATCGAAAATATGGGCACACTTCAGACCTCAGCCGTATTCGATTTCGGACTTCGATTTGATGACAAGAAAAAAAAGAAAAATACACCGAAAAAAAAAAAAAAAAACAACAAGAAATTAATTGTATGAATTATTTCAAAGTTTCTATCATACATACCTACATTTTTATATTATGCAATAAAATTCGAACCGGAAATTAAATTTGTAATGTAATGAGGAGTATGCCAAAGCAAACCAACCTACCTATATACCTTAAACTTATATTGTGCTAGTTAAGCACTTAATCAACTTCAAGCACCCCCTTCTCTCCTCCTCCAACCTTTTGTAGACTTTTTTTCTTTCTTTTTTTAATCCACTAATAAAAAAGATTATCGTATATTTTTACAACCAAAGTGGTGTGGATTCGCTGATCTTGGCACATTACGTTTTAAAACAACATGCCTCCTCTTTTAATTTTTCCATTTTATAAATACGGTTGCTGTTATAATATAATTACTATATATACATAGGTACTTATGGGCTTAAACGAACATTTATACGTTAACTTGGCAACACCACCTGCTGAGCAATTGGTTAATTACGCAACGCACGTACAATTATTGTTCTGTTATAATATAATTGCTTTCAATAAATCGGATGGATAACTAATTTTTTTTTTTTTTTAAAGCCAATTTTGAATAGCACTATACGTTGGTTAATGTTGGACATCGTTCAATGAACCGTTACTATAAAGTCGAAGATAATATAGAAAAATTCATGCTTAGGTGGATTGTAAGTTAGGTGGTATAACGGAGTTTTGTGTGTCTGTGAGGGGGCTTTCGTTATAAGACTGGGTATATACATCTATTTTAATTTTCCCAAAATATAACAATAGATCTTATAAAGGATAATTCGATATGTAATTAAATTTTAACCTCAAAAATTTGAAATAAGATCTAAATAAATATATTTCACTCTTCTTGAGGTATCTTTTGGGTACCCGAGAGGGTATATATAATTTTAGGGATTTCACTTAAAAAATGGTAGCTCCCCAAAAAAACGTATGTTGTTTTAAGCTTTTCATAGATAAAAAAAAAAAAAATAAAGCGAGGAATGTCTTATGCTATAGCGAACAATTTTAAGCCTCTGATTTATAAAGCATTTGTGGAAATTGACAATTTTTTGCAATGTTAAATTATATCCGCGATCCCATTAAATGATTTAAATGACGTGTTGTTTTCTTTCTTTATGCACATTTCACTTGATAACATAAAGGTAGAGTATACATAGATACTAAACATTCCAAACCAGTATATATAATAAGCCAAAACTGTCCACCACCAACCGAGACCAAGCCACTCAAAGTCAATTATTTTAGAAAAATAAAATTCTAAATACTATAGAATAGGATATTTAAGTACCTGTTCTAGGTAATAGGTACCTACATACCTAGCTATACCTATCCATACATATGCCTTGTCATTAAACGTGTTCCCTGTCATATCTGGTATAGGAACATTTTAACTGCAAAGTCAGAAGCAAAGTTGGAAAAAAAACAACAAAAAATCTATATCTAAAGGAATATCAACTCAACACATACCTATATATTCCTTGATCTCTCAAAATCAACCCCTCTCACCTGCTATAAATGGACTCCTCCCTTTCAACTCGTGTTCTTTCGATATTTAAAAATTGTATAAACTAAGATAATATGAAATAAACAATTTATGGACCTTAACTCCATTCAATGACAGAGAATGTGAATTTCATGCGGAAATCAAGTCAAGCCAAATGCAAAAAAAAAGGATTAAAATAAACTGCAACAACTTATTTGGTTGTCATCTCTTTTATCAGACCAGTTTATCGAGTGCAGCGACACTTAATAATATTTTTCTTTTTTTTTGTTTGTTGTTGTTTTTGTAAATTTGTATATACGACAGGTATAAAGATATGAATGCAATTTTAAGGTACTGGTGTTAGGACAGTGGAGTGCAAAAGTTTTTGAGAAGTTTGAATATTCCCTTATATTTATGGATGTATAATGTATATACAGGGTGTCCCGAAATCACCGCCTCAGGAGAAAACCATGAGGTAATTTCAAGTAGAAAAATTTATGAGGTAATTTTCTCGTTTTCGCTTCGTTTTCGACTTATAACGGTTTTTATGATTTGTATTTTTTTGTCTTTTGACTGGCTTTAACTTTGCCAAACTACAACCGATTTTTGATATTGTTTTGTTGAAACAAGAATAGTTAGAAATTTGTATCTACCATACAAGTTTTTTCTGTGTGGATAACGGTTTTCCCGCAATTTATTATCAAACACACTTTTTAAGCATTTTTAGGTTGTTTTTTTAACTTCGATATGATGTTTTTTCACAAAAACACGTTGTTAAGTATAATTTTTTTTTATTATTATGAAAGGCCAATATGTGTCTTTACAGTTACAGTTACAGGTACAGTTTTGTACCTAAATAAACATTAAAATTATTTAAAAAATAAAAACAAAAAATAAAGGAAAATCAAGAAAATATGAATATTTGATGAAAACGTGACTTATGAATTAAAAAAAAATTTAATTCACTACTAAGTGACTTATGAATTAAAAAAATTTAATTCATAAGCTAATGGATAAATTCTGATTAAAAAAATTATGTTTTTAAATACTAAAGGTAAAAAGATTATAAAAAACTTACTAATAAACGTATATGTATATTTTTAAACTTTTTAATATTGAATATTCACTTTTTTCACTTTTTCACTTCACAATTATGTATAAATTTAATGCGCACTAGTCACTAGTCACTGAACAATTGATGGGTGAATGATTTATGTTTGTAAGTTAAAATAGTTTTTTCTATTATTTTCATAAAATCTTCCAAGAGAGAGAATGATAACCCATCATTTGCTCAACACAAATATTTTATCGATATTGCTTTTTTATTCTATTGGGTTATAGGGACTGCATATGACGTAAACTCACACAAAATTCTTAAAAAGCTTGAAAACCACTTTCGTTAATAATGAAAAAATTATGTAGTCAAAACAAGCTTAAGAATTTCCAATATACCAACTAGCTTATGAATTAAACTTTTTTTAAATCATAAGTCACTAACTAGCTATAGAATTATTTTTTTTTTATGTACAGCTTAAGTGTGAGAGAGGTTGATTTTTGAAATAAGCATTTGTGTTCGAGTTATTTGTTTATGATACATAGATATACTCTCGTCCTCTTGGTCAGTTTCAAAGTGTCAGAGATAATTTTTTTTTTTTTAATATTTCGAAGTTGGATTTGGCTATATTAACAATATCAATTTTTTTAAATACCTTCCAGCGTTGCCGCCCAAAAAAAAATGTCCGTGCCACATTTTCCAAAACACCGTGGCATTTTCGAGCCATATGAAAAAAAAATACCAATTTTTATGTGCCTATACATATATGTATGTATTAAAAAAAATATATGATTCAGGCCCGTTTGCTGATACTACACATAATTCGATTTAAGTTGAACTTAAATTCTTAAGGGGTATTTTTTCTATGTCATAAAGTGATACTTAAGAAATTAAGTTCAACTTTAATCGTTATGTGTAGTATCAGCAAACCTCCCTCAATAGTGGAATGAAACACATATACAATGCAATTTGCTCTATTAGTGTATTGTCAAAAAGTCAGAACTGGCAGATTTTTACTCCATTTGGAGCAGTTTTCCTTTTTTTTTTAATTCGCTTTATTTAAAGTAAAAAATGGAAATAAGAAAAACGTGCCATATTGTGTCCAAAAAGCACAGTTGTGCAACGTTGCAGCTAACCATACCTAAATATCAATTATTTTGGAACCGCAGTTATTAATCCTCTTTGCAAAATTCTCACGTATACACATCACTCATCAGTCATCACTAGTCACTTCTGCAGGAGGAGTTACTTATCAGTCATCACTCTTTATTCATCATTCATTAATTATTAATTATTCATAATTCATTTTTAATTTTTCATTATTCATTACTCATTATTAATTATTCACTATTCATTATTCATAGTTCATCAATCACAAATCATAATTCATCATTACTCATCAGTTCTCACTCCTCAATCATCAATCAATTATCAGTCATCAATTCTCACTTCAAATTCCTCAGTCCTTACTCAAAAATACGTAAGCATAATAACGAAAATGAAGGAAATCCGAAAACTACTTCTGTTTTAGGTGAACTGAATTACATAAGTAAGCATATACCAATATAATTTAATTGGAGAAAAATATAAAAATAATAGAATCCTGTAGGTACTCAAAAATTTCCAAAATATATTTGAGCTCAAAATAAAGAGTTTGCTAATAATTTGATTTGCAAAGTCTAGAAAATTCATTGAATAACATTAGAAAGAAAAATTTATGATATCCGTAAATAAGAATAAATTAATTCACAATAAATGAGAAATTAGTAAAATAGGTTCTGAGTTCGTATTCAAACTCCCCAATTTCTGAAAAATCCATACCACAAAAAACACACCATTAAAGGCCCCATAAAGACAAAATTCATTTATTCCAATTACTTTTTTGTTTGTTTTAATTTCGAGGAAATAAGCTGAAAAGAATATTCCATGTTTTGCTTGGAATTACAAATAATCTGACCATTATTTTTTATTTTTTTTTTTAATAATTCATGGGAAAAAATATATTATCGATTAAAAATTTGTTAGTTGAATAACGAATAAAAAAAAGTAATTGTATTCATTATTCAAATACATTTTAATTGAAAAGTAATCCGAATACTTTTATTTGTCACCGTTCATAGCACTTAACCATTAATGAATTCTTCTGGGACACGCTGACATTTTTTTTGTTTTTTTTTTTTGTGCACATATACTTACTTTGGTATTAGGTATCTATATAATATGTAAGTATGTACCTATGTTTATTTCCAACAATTGAAAGCTAATCCCTATGGATGCACAGTTTGGCTTCCCGAACCGACAGTAAAACCGCGACAACAATGTCAAAGATGTTTACGAAAAAAATGAAGATTAAATCGACTCTCCAACCAACCAACAACCAACATAGAATAACAACAACAATAAAAGCTAAATCCACTTCCTATCATATGCTCTCCACCCCTACAACACCAACAAAAAAACATCATACATGCAGGTAAGCGGGTGACAGTCAGATACCCATTGCCCATATCAACTATCACCAACCTGGAGTGTTATTTGCTGCTCATTCCGCACTGCAGCACTTTGTGGGGGTTCCTGCCATCAAGGCAGACATAGTGTCGTCGACGTCAACGTCGTATCGTCATCTTCATCCTCATCATCGCATCGCTAGCACCACAGCACCATCATCGTCATCGGTCTTTTGTTGGAATGGAGTTATACCTCCATTACTTTACCTATACCCGTGCGACACGGCCGGTATATTCCAAATAACATTTTTTTTCCTTGTTAATATGCTTAACAATAACATTTTACATAATATAAACTGATATTCGCATATACAATGTATTTTTAACAGCATGAATATGCATATTTGTATTAAGCACTCTACTCCACTCCACACAATGGAAAGAGGAAAGGAATTTGATGTGTGTGTCCCTCTATTTCATATCGGGCGTTGGCGTGTTGGTTGGTGTGTTGGATTGAAGTTCGGAGGCGGTTTGTGTCTGGGATTATGTGTTCATTTTTGTTTGCTTGTTATATTGCAAATCGATACCACGGGCTGTAGGTATAGAATGTGACACACGTGGAGAGATTACAACAAAACAATAATTGTTTATGAAAGAAAAAAACCTACACTATAATCCGTCAATTTGCTATAAATTATTATTAGCATTTCGTTGTTTACACTAATTTTTATTTGACACCTATACTTTGCAACTTTTGTGCCCCATAATATTCATCATCTAGACTTCGACAAGAATATTGATATTGTGTTATGTGTCGATCCCGGTGCCGATGCCGGTGCCACAATTGTCTTTAAGTCGAAGTCGGTGTGGTCTTGTTGCGCATTGCACCTTGTTATCTAATTATTTAAGGTGTGCCTTTTCCGTTTGTCTGTCTTTCAATTTTCTAAAATAAGCATAAAAGCCATTTTTTTTTGTTTAAAAACAAATATAAAGGTGTGAACGCGTGTTGCTTGTTCTTTTGCGAATGGCGATGGCGCCTGTGTATATGGGAGAGAAGATATATTTTTTTATTTAAACTTATTTTATCTTTAACCATCATTGATCGTTCAGCTTTGATTTTTAAAGTGCGAAAAGAAGTAGGAATACCTATGAAGTTGTTTTATTTTTAACTATTTTTTTTTTGTTATATAAATGAAACGGTTTTTTGTAAAAATATCACACATTCTATTTGCGATAAAGTGTGATATTTTTAAGTAAATACAATAGTTTTGTTTCATACTGATGATGACTGTACCAAATATGTATGTATATAAAAAAGAACTAAGTTTACCTATTTGATAGGTATAGGTAAGATATGAGTCAAATTTTATTTATTTATGTGTACACTACCTTGCAAAAGCTTGAAAACACTTTTTCGAAAAATAATCATTTTTTTCCGGTTTCAACAATTTTTTGTAAAACTTTTTGATATATAAACTTTTTTTCAACAATTTTTTTTTATTTTTCATTGATTTAAGTTAAAGAAATCCAATCAATTTTTTTTGTCGTGTATAGCTGCTTGCTTTCTTACTTTGTTGATAAGTGCGAAAAATTGATTCAAAATTCAAAAGAATTTTATCTTAATTTAAAACATTAAAAAAAAAAATTAAATCAAAATAATATGTAATTAGTATTTTAGTATTATAAGTCGGATTTTTTTAAATTTGAACGCAATTGAGATCAAAAGATGTTACACTACTACAATTGCTATACTAATTTGATTTGCACAGTTTAAAAAATTTATTAATTTATTGATTTACATGAAAAAATATAACGTTCATAAATAACAACAAATTAATTCACAATAAATGAGAAATGTGTTTTTTTAACTTCTTAGTTCTATTCAAACTACCCAATTTTTAAAAAATCAGTACCACAAACAACATTTAAAACCCCATAAAGACAAAATTCATTTATTCCAATTACATGTTTTTGTTTTAATTTCGAGGAAATAAGCTGAAAAAAAACATTAATTAACGCTTTGCTTGGAATTACAAATAATCTGACTATTATTTTTATTTTTTTTTAAGCAAATTTTATGGGAAAAAATATATTATCGATTAAAAATTCGTTATTTGCATAACGAATAAAAAAAGATGTATTCATTATTCGAATACATTTTAATTGAAAAGTTATCCGAATACTTTTATTTCTCACCGTTCAAAGCACTTAACCATTAATAAATTCTTCTGGGACACGCTGACATTTTGTTTTTTTTTTGCACATATATGTACTTAATTTGGTATTAGCTATCTATATAACATGTAAGCATGTACCTACCTATGTTTATTTAAATTTTCTATACAACAATTGAAAGCTAATCCCTATGGATGCACAGTTTGGCTTCCTGAACCAACAGCAAAACCGCGACAACAAGGTCAAAGATGTTTACGAAAAAAATGAAGATTAAAACGACTCCCCAACCAACACAGAATAACAACAAAAACAATAAAATCTAAATCCACTTCCTATCATATGCCCCTATTCAACACTCGTATATGAATAAGCAACACTTTTATTGAACTTTTAGAGAATTATTTTATATAATATAATTCGTTACATGAGTTTAATAAGTGAACGGAAAAAAAGTTTCAAAATCTCTCATGAGAATACACCAAGAAAAATCGCTTTACTGTACAAAGTAACGGAGCTTAAAAGAAAGAAGTGCAGTGAAAGCAAACAAATTACCGCACTTATAGATTTCCCAAAATTAATTAAAATACTTATATAAGGTGTGGAGATGCGTATGTTTTTTTCAACATTTTTAAAAATTTATATTAATATTTTTGTAGCCGTGTTTTTTTTTTTTTGTTGAAAAAGTGAATAGCCAGCTTAGCATATAATTACTTTGTATTGTTATTACTTACTTAGTTACTTAGCAGGGTAGTGTAGACACGACAAGTTGAAAGCTTGTGCCATAATTTACAATTTTTTTGTCATAATAATTTTCTTAAAAACTTCACTGGTCTTACAGAAGTTAATTTACAACAAGAGAGAGTTGTAAGAGCATTTTGCGGTTATTTTCAACAAAAATATAATTTTTCAAAATTTTGAAAAATATTTTGGAGATTTATAACAACTGAGTTTAAATAATAGGATCCAAATGGTTGAAAATCTTATATGGTGTTTCAGTAAAAAAAATCAACTCAATTCTTATGGCAATCTTATTTCTAAAGCTTTGCAAAATTTGCGGCTCTGGTTACAGCCTACAACACTCCGAACGTTATTCTTGCGTGGAGATCTTTCAAAATTATGCCAAAAATTTTGAACCAACCTATTAGTTCTGCAGTGAACCACTCCAAAACAAACAAACAAAATTTAACTCATTTAAAATATTAACCGTTTTGGAAAACCCGTCATTGGCGTCAAAAATGCAATTTCGAGATGTTCTTAAACGCAAACTGAAAAAATCAACCGTCCAAAAACTCCAAAACAAAATTTGTATATGGAAGAACATTATTTTCTATAACGTAGTTTGCTAAAATCATACGTACAGATGTTCGATGACGTCATTTGGGCGAAACTCTGCAGTAAAAAATCGAGTTAGTGACAATTTTTTTCTGAAAATCCAAAGAGCGTGTTCGTAAACGTCAAATGTCGTTTTGAAATCGACTGACGTTGATCAAACAGGTTTTTGTGCAAACAGAACGATTTAGCATATTTTGACGTAAGCAACATCTGCGTCAAAAAATTAATATAATTTGACGATCAAATAGACGTTAATTTGACGTTATAAAAAAACGACCAATATCTACATCAAAAAATATTTATTAAATGGGGTCAGAGGTCAATTTAAAATCTCATATATAAAAACAAAATTGTTGCGTAAAAGCTTTTAAATGTCTTCGAAAAAAAATACATAAAAGTAAAATTTTTACACTTCAATCGGGTGATTAAGTATACGTTCGCTTTTTTGTTTTTAATTTCCAACCTGTAAATACCTAACCACGGGGTACTGTCAATCACAATTTTATCTTCCTTAATTACACCACAAGTCTTTCCCCGAAAATGACTCTGAAAACACTAAAAACTTAAAACAATAAAAACCAAAAATTAGTTAAGTATGGTAATTTAAATTATTTAAAAGAGATAAAATTAAAATTTAATCGTTCTTATATTATTTCCTTTGAAAATTAAAAGCAAAAATCCATATGTTAAAATCACATTTGTCAATTCCTTTGAAATATTCAACGACAATGGCTCATCAAATTTGTGTCGACGCAACCGACCGATACGCGGTCGTCGTCATCATCATATAATTCATTTTCGACACATTGTTAAACGAATGTCTTTTCTTATGTGAATAAATCACAATTTAAACCACCCAGTTGACATTTATTATTGCTTTTTTTGTCACTCAGATCAATTATAAAAAATATAAACATTTTTTTTTCAGTGCTGCTATGTAGGTGAAATTATAATAAATTTTAATTAAAAATAGATTAAATCGTTTATTTTGCACCTTAAATTGAAATTAATTAAATAAAAATTGTACCTATGGGTTGGTTGCAATTGCAATTGCAGTTGTAATAAATGCAGTGCAGTTATAACCTTTTAATGCATACACCTCACGCAATAATGCCGGTGCCCTGCTATAAGTCAAGTTGTGGGTAGAACGTATGTGAGTATAGGTTTAGGACGACGCACGACGATATTTTCTCGATCTTGTGCGAACCCGGAACTCTCCCATCAACCATCATCCAGCTACCTCACACTAAATGCAGGCATGCAAGCTGCATTGCATACCGCAATTGCAACCGCATGCACAAACACAACCCATTTATCATCATCTTTCGCTTCACCTTTCCTAATTCGCTTCGTTAAAATATTCATAATGCACTGCTTTTCGCCCCGGCCAGCCCGACCGGCACTATATACGTTGATATATTTTTGTGGAACGTTTATTATGCGTTTTTGTCGTCAGAGTTCCATAGATCAATCCATTCTCTGCACACAAAGTGTCCAAAATGTCATTTTACTTTTCTTTCTTATTTTTTGTGAACTTTTTCTGCGACCTATTCTTACTATTTATTTCTGAAAGCGAAAAAGAAAGCTACATGGGAAAAGCATAACAACAACAATGATGATGACGAGATGAAAAGAATTGCCGACCATGTTTTGCGTCTCACAATTGCATTGTTTGACAGATTGACAAGCGTTTATACTTTATTGCCTGCCTGAGTCGAGGCAGTATGCTTAGCGGCTTTGATTTGCTAGAATTTGAATAGCTTTCAAACAACAAATCTTCTAGGAGAGAATGATGCGGGAATAATTCAGTTTTATGGATGACGAATGTGTTTTTATGTTTGACTAAGTGACAACGTTGCCACCTTTTTTTTAACATTATAATATTTTGATTAATACAGAGATATTTTTCAAACGTAAAGAGTATAATACTTTGAAGAACTTTATACAACAAACTATTTTTAAACTATTTAAATATGATACATAAAGTATAACATAAAAAAAAACTAATATTAATACTATAATACTAAAATACTAAGGCTCTGTGAAATGTTGCACCAATTGAGCTAAATATAATTTTTAGATAAACGTAGAACATGACCTTTTTCGTTTTTCTTAATTTAATTTTAGTTTTAATTTTAATTTTAATTTTAATTTTAATTTTAATTTTAATTTTAATTTTAATTTTAATTTTAATTTTAATTTTAATTTTAATTTTAATTTTAATTTTAATTTTAATTTTAATTTTAATTTTAATTTTAATTTTAATTTTAATTTTAATTTTAATTTTAATTTTAATTTTAATTTTAATTTTAATTTTAATTTTAATTTTAATTTTAATTTTAATTTTAATTTTAATTTTAATTTTAATTTTAATTTTAATTTTAATTTTAATTTTAATTTTAATTTTAATTTTAATTTTAATTTTAATTTTAATTTTAATTTTAATTTTAATTTTAATTTTAATTTTAATTTTAATTTTAATTTTAATTTTAATTTTAATTTTAATTTTAATTTTAATTTTAATTTTAATTTTAATTTTAATTTTAATTTTAATTTTAATTTTAATTTTAATTTTAATTTTAATTTTAATTTTAATTTTAATTTTAATTTTAATTTTAATTTTAATTTTAATTTTAATTTTAATTTTAATTTTAATTTTAATTTTAATTTTAATTTTAATTTTAATTTTAATTTTAATTTTAATTTTAATTTTAATTTTAATTTTAATTTTAATTTTAATTTTAATTTTAATTTTAATTTTAATTTTAATTTTAATTTTAATTTTAATTTTAATTTTAATTTTAATTTTAATTTTAATTTTAATTTTAATTTTAATTTTAATTTTAATTTTAATTTTAATTTTAATTTTAATTTTAATTTTAATTTTAATTTTAATTTTAATTTTAATTTTAATTTTAATTTTAATTTTAATTTTAATTTTAATTTTAATTTTAATTTTAATTTTAATTTTAATTTTAATTTTAATTTTAATTTTAATTTTAATTTTAATTTTAATTTTAATTTTAATTTTAATTTTAATTTTAATTTTAATTTTAATTTTAATTTTAATTTTAATTTTAATTTTAATTTTAATTTTAATTTTAATTTTAATTTTAATTTTAATTTTAATTTTAATTTTAATTTTAATTTAAATTTAAATTTAAATTTTAATTTTAATTTTAGTTTTAATTTTAATTTTAATTTTAATTTTAATTTTAATTTTAATTTTAATTTTAATTTTAATTTTAATTTTAATTTTAATTTTAATTTTAATTTTAATTTTAATTTTAATTTTAATTTTAATTTTAATTTTAATTTTAATTTTAATTTTAATTTTAATTTTAATTTTAATTTTAATTTTAATTTTAATTTTAATTTTAATTTTAATTTTAATTTTAATTTTAATTTTAATTTTAATTTTAATTTTAATTTTAATTTTAATTTTAATTTTAATTTTAATTTTAATTTTAATTTTAATTTTAATTTTAATTTTAATTTTAATTTTAATTTTAATTTTAATTTTAATTTTAATTTTAATTTTAATTTTAATTTTAATTTTAATTTTAATTTTAATTTTAATTTTAATTTTAATTTTAATTTTAATTTTAATTTTAATTTTAATTTTAATTTTAATTTTAATTTTAATTTTAATTTTAATTTTAATTTTAATTTTAATTTTAATTTTAATTTTAATTTTAATTTTAATTTTAATTTTAATTTTAATTTTAATTTTAATTTTAATTTTAATTTTAATTTTAATTTTAATTTTAATTTTAATTTTAATTTTAATTTTAATTTTAATTTTAATTTTAATTTTAATTTAATTTTAATTGTATCTTTAACAAAAGAGATTGAATTCAAGTTATGTATATAATTTCTTTGTAAAATAAGGAAGTTCTTTCATTTTTTCCTCGCAGTTGGCAACCACTGCCTGGAATATAAAAAACAAAGATCTTGTTCTTGGCTGATGTTGCTGCGCGCTGATGATGGTGATATGTTAGCCTGCCATTGGAATAGGGCCCCAAAACGCTCAGCGTCAACACACCATCATCAGCAGTACCTACCTACCTCTACTTACACACACGACACATACGGAGTATATTGCCAACGCAGCATATATACAGTTGTCTGCTTTTTAAGCGAAAACCATACCACGATGACGATGATCCATTCATTTGTCAATCAAAGTCGACAGTACACTCTGTGGAAAGGTGTAACTCTCATGCTAATTTCGCCTGGGCCCAAAACAAATATAACAAACCTTAGGAAAACATGTTTTCTTCATCATCTTCCTCCGTTTACGTCCGTCCACGTCGTCATCGTCGTCCAGAGCTCTGGATCGATGTGTTTGCTTTTCATCATTATAACAGCATTATGCGCTTCTTTCTTTAGGGTTCGACTGCATTGATGTGAAGTCATACTATTCTCTCCGAACTTCTCTTATGGTGCGAGTGCGTGTGACAGAGTTTTTACGTAACTAAATATAGCTCCAAAGTTGGGTGCAGTAGTGTTCCTTGCAACTAGCGAGGCACCACAAAACGACGACTTTGGAAAATGGATTGCAGGTGAGTGTCTCCTTCTATATATAGAAAAAGAGTAACAAACTGGAGCTGTGATTCGTTGATGTTGTGTTGATTGTTAAACAAATAGCTAAGTTTATATGGGAAACTGAATGCGACAGATGTTATTAGGAAGTATAGGAAAGTCGCAGACAACTGATAGGGATTTAGCGTCATGGGGTGTGTAGATATGACTTTTTTACTAACCAGCTTCAACTGCGCCATCTATTGGGGGTGAACTTAAAAATTTTTCGGGCAAGAAAATCGTTGTGTAGATAATCGAAGAAGAAAAAAAAAACTGTACAAAAGGTCATTGCCCTCAAAATGCACCGCGAATGCACATGTACTTTTACCACCCTTCTGCAACTTTCTGCAACAGCTTACCACTATCCCGTTGTTGGGCGCCACTCTCTACTCACATCACATATCAATCAACTTTACCACGCCATTTGGTCATAATAAAGCCCAATCAAGCGTGCGCCATATTGATTGCCTTCATCCACATCCAAAATGCAATAATGAAGAGGTCAATCATCCCGCATTAGGTTACATAACTTTATTTAACCGACTCACGCGTCGTCATCTTGATTCTGATAAAAAAATATTTGCTCACACACAAATCCCGCTTGACCGATTAACTAACAGTAAATTATCGAAATGCCATAATTGCATCGCAATTACTTTCTGCACTTGCTCCCTTTATACTTGACTTGACCCCTTTTACTGAAATGAAAAACCAACTAACAAATTTCGATGTTGGGCTTGCTCAATGAGACCAAAAAAAAAAAGAGAAAGAAAGGGGTCCGGTGTATAATGTACATACTAACTACACGCCCTGATGCCCAGTTGTGATAAAAATGTGCGAAATTAAAAAATAACTTAATAAAACGGCGAAAGTCACAACGGTAAACTGCACTTTTTGCCAAATTTTGTTCACTGTGCACCCGATCGACATGCACCCTTACCTCATATACATTTATTGTTTGGTTTTCTTTTTTAAACAAGAAAGGTGCGATCAATGATCGGTTCACCTAATTTACATGGCATCAGATCATCATGGTTTTTTTTTTTTTTTTTTTTTTGCGCGGCGAAAGGGCGAACTGACATTTCTCAAAAACTTACCACCGATGAGCATCCGCATTGGATGCCAACCCTTTCTGCAAATGTAGCACTTGAATTTGTCGGCTTATTGCGGTGATGATTTGCGAGTGATAACAAGCCAACACACATGCCAACCAAAAACAAACAACTTAAATGAGTACGTCCCTTTTTTTGTATCCGTATCTTTTTCTATTTTTTTTTTTTTTATATTTTCAACTTTCTTCGATGCCAGTTTCTTTGGCTTTTTATTGTTATTACAGAAGAAAGGCAGATAAGCCCAGATAATATGGCTATTGACCCTTGTTTATATATGAACCAGCAATGCCACGAGACCTATAATAATGTAAAAATGGGAAACTTTAATCTAAAATGATTTGTTGTTGTGGTAATGAGGAGTTGGTATAATATTCTCTCGATTTGTTGTTTTTATATTTAACATGTTATAATATGCTCTTAATAGTGAAGAGTGTAATAACTTTAATAGCTCTAACGGAATAATTGAGATTAAGACTATGGAAAGATTAAGACTATGCGTGGAAGATACATAATGGATGCCATGTTCTTGGATTTTAAGAGTTTTTTTTCTTATCGATCAGATGGGCTTGTCATATATTACTGGTCTGTCATATTCAATAAAAATAGAAGAAAAAAAAGGTGTGGTCAAGTTGATATCGCATTTTTAGATATTTATTTGTGAAATTCAGTCAGTCGGCAGGCATGAAAAAAAGATATTTTATAATGCGAAAATATGCCGATGAAATTTTATGATTGCAGTTGATAGGAAGCTTCTTATTGTCAGTACTTATTTCGAAAAAATGGCGCAGCTGTAGATAAAGGTCATGCTGACACCGCAATTAAAAAAATTCCAAGGTTTTTTTTATAATAAACTAGCTGAATCCTTCCAAGTTTCACAGCGCCACTTATTGAAAGAAAAAGAAAGAAATGACAGCCAGTTTGACTGGTGTAACTTCAAAAGCCTGCTGCTATCAACTGTCAAAGTTCGGAAGTCCCTATTGCAAGACCCTTTAGAAGAAAAGTGGGTGTGGCAGGATTTGAACAAAAAAATAAGACATGTAATTCTTTAGGTTCAAGAGATTAAATAACAAAATTTCAGTAAGAAGGAATATAAGAATAGTGGGCGTGGTAAAAGGCGGACTTTTGGCTCAGATGAGATTTATTTTTAAGTTTCAGAAATGTTCCAACTTGGTGCTGACAATCAACAAAGAAAATACGTTGTTCTCTCTTCCAACGTCTGCTCCTAGATGTCAGCTGTCAATTTTTTTTGGTGGGGGGGTTGCTAACACTTTACAACACAATGATGGCAAATTCAAAATAAATTTTGTGGTTTTAATCAAACTAACATTAAGCTGTAATTAGACTGTCTATACGCGTTAACTATCTAACGTCAAAATGACGTTTAATTTTGTCCTAAAATTGTTAAGGCATGTGATCATCAACGCAGAATAATGTTAATGCGATGACAGCTGCTTTGAAACTTGCGTTGACAAGAATTTTAGCGTCAACGCGTTGATTATTGTGAGTGACCGCGTAATCACCCTGTCCACGCAGTTTGGATACATTAGCAGACTGCTCGTTAGCGCGTTGACTGCGTCAATGCATTTTGCAATAACATTGAGTTACTGATGTCACTCGGGTAATCGTCAACGTCTCATGCGTTGACATTGCAGTCTACGTTAACAGGACGTAATAATATATTGATGATATTTTTCATGACGTCAAGGAATAAACACATTGACATGTTACGTTGACCGTGTATACGTAGCTTTACGTTGATAAGAAAGTACAGTCTTTGCGTCATTGTTTCAGTGTGCAGTAGCTGCGTCAGTGTGTCTCTACGTCTACTGAATGATTTGCTTCGAATTTAGAGTACAGAGTAATTCTCTGAAGGAAAATATCGATTATATGATTTAACTCATAGTTGGAACGGATTCTAGATGATAAATCACATAAAAATGCTTTGCAAGGATTTTCAAGCACATCCGTCTATTCGCTTAGGCTCTAACTCGATGTACATTGTATTGTACACCTGCAGGAGCCACGGAAAAACAGACCAACAGTACGTGGAACGTATGACGAAAACCACTTCTTTGGAATTCTCCATATCGTAAAGCTGAATTTGATTAAAACCTCGACATGAAACCAATACTTACCCTACAGAGCAAGTGAGAATGGAGTTGTCCTCTCACATCTGTTAAAATCAGACTCAAAGCGTGTGTGAATTTTCATTCACCAACCCATAAAAAAATACTAACCACATTGTGAGCACCTGACATATTATTCCTTCAAAGCCTCAAAGACACAATCATTATTATATAAAACAGTATAGTTGATGCTCCCTACATATAATATGTAGATATGCTTTTAAGAAAAGGGAATAATTGATTGAATTGGTCTAGGTTTCATCTCATCATCAGTATACATTTGATCTGGGATCAGAAATGATGTCCAACCCAGAATCATGTACCAACACTTTATATACCCATCATCATCATCATTCAACGCAAAACTAGCTCTATACACACCACATCGATGCTTAAGCGACGAGGAGTCATCACCTATATCATAATATCATGGCCATGGTCGTCGTCGGGTCAGCAGATCTTGTTTCCTTTGCAGCAAAAGTTGTCGTCATCATGATGTGGATGTTGATATGTGGAATCCAAAAGAAGATGCGATTTCCAATTTGACCATGTTTACGCATTAAATTTGCATGAAAATCTGTCTCCATTTGCCTATCAGTCCAGTTCAATAGGCAGCAATCTGTCGGCCAAACAGATTGCTCTCTCGGACCATGCCATGCCAGAATAGGTAAAAAAACAGGGACAAACAAACTCAAACTCCTTTTCGTTCCTTGGTAAAGTATAAATATGTGTGTGTACGAATAACTCTCATCGCTCACATGACAGACAGACATCGGGTAAACAATTTGAATTTTTAATTTCTCGCTTTTCGATTGGGACTCCTCTATATATCTACATAGGTGCTTCTTTTTTTTTGTAAGTGGATTTTTTTTTTTTATATTTCGTTCCACGGTTCCACTTTTCTTTATTTGCCATAGTGGTGTGTCCCTTTAGAGAGGGAAGCAGTTGGGATTGGGATAGCCTCTGGAAATGGTAATCCAAAGCGGCCAGCAAGGAGATAAATTGCTTCAGGTTCCAGTTCGAGTTCGGGTAGTCGTAGAGTCGATGTCGTCGCTCCTTATGTGGCTTCACATACACTCACGACTAGGTATGTAGGTATAACGACTGACAACTCACCTGGGTTCTGTTCTGGGATTGTTGCGGAGAAGCGTTGAAATTAATTAACTTCTGATCGAATTAAAAGCGGAAGCCCAAAAGTCAATTGCACACATGGGGCCAATGTCTGATGTGCTGATATATGTGTACGTGGTACGTGTAGTCCAAAATACCTACTAGCGGCCCCCAAAGGCTTAGAGAAGAGGAGCAAAGTGTCCAACTCACCGACTCGAAATGACTGACAGGTGAAATCAATTTTTTTTTTTAACCAACTTTCTTTAGCCATATACTCCCCAAACCCCCACTTCTTACCAAATCCGAATCCCAATCCAAATACGAATATAGACGACCCGGTGCAATTGCAACAAGGGATGATTTTGTATGTGAGGCACCCTGATGATGATGGCCGGTGCCATGTTGTTCATACAACGGTACAGTGCTATATTATTTATTGACTTTGCAATGTCAGACTTTTCATTATCTTGTTAAGTACATATTTGGATTACCGCTGCAAGGTATTGTAAATATGCAGACACCCGAGACCCGAGCCTTGCCTTAGCTATGATGGCTTGGTTCGGTTCAGTTCGGTTATGGTTTGGCTTGGAATGGCTTGGCTGGGCATGGCATGGCGTGGCTTGGGGGTTGGGAATTAAGTTTACATTGTTAAATGCGCTATGGATATGTGTGCGTACCACTTGCAACTATTTGTAATCCCAAAAGGCAGACATGATGGGAGCTATATAGTATAGGTATACCTATGATGGGGTTATGGTGGCCATCAGAAACAGAAGCTATACCTCCTACCTATCTGTTTGCAATCCCCCCTCTGCCCCATGGCCCATATGATGAGCCTGGGCTGTGCAATATGCGTGTCGTCTGTATATATACTGGTAAAGGTGTGTGTACAAATACTCTGTATACTTATATGGAAAAGTCAAACCGGAGACGATGCATTCGAATTGGAACCGTAATTGAATGTTCGTATAGCTCGTATAATGTTTTAATGATTTAACGATTCCTTTTGGGTTTGTTTTATATGGTGCGGTTGAGTTGTAACTTTACTCAGAGTGCTCCGTTTGCGGAAGTAATTCGTTTGCAATAAAAATATATATGTACATACTTAATGTACTTTATATACCTACCTATAAATATGTATATATGAAGGTATATGTGATAGGTATGTATGTTTATGTACCTAGATAACTTCCCTTATACATTAAACCTATTGATAAAGAAACCTTTGGGTTGAATTCTGACAAGTTCAACGAGTTTGTCAATCCCGATAAAAAAAAATACTATGTTTGTTTTTTTTTTTTTATCGAGAATGTCATTGACTTTTAAGCCTGAATTATGTCGACTGGTATAAGGGTGAGGTCGTATCGAAGCTTTTATAAATTATTGAACTCTTAAAATATTTATGACTTGGCTTAAAGATTGTTTAAATATTTTAATGAAATAAATGAATACATATAGATACAGTTCAAATTTCTCAAAAGAATAATTTGTGTGAACCACATTTTTTTTTAAAGAAAGAATAAATAGAATTAAAAGAAAACAACACAATTAGGACTTCATTTAAATATTATATTAAAAGGCAAATGGTCCCCATAATTAACTTCTATTCTCAGTGGGCATCATGATCACTAATTAAACAGTGTATTTTATTGTTGAACAAATTATAATAAATTTCAACTGTCAAACTTATGTTCTCTTTATATATATTTAAAAAAAAAAAAGGTAGGCAGGTATCTTATCTACCCAACCCACCTATATACTTCGAGGTTCTCTGTCCAGTCTTGTATTATAAAAGCAATAAAAATTAAATCCATTTCTCTCAGCAAGCCCTTTAACACTTTATAAATATTTATAATAAAACCATTATGCCAATAAATTAGACGAGGAGAGAAAATTTCAATTTTATATATTTCTTGACTATAAACAGGTGTGGCTAATTACCTGAAACGGAAGTGATGAAATCTTTTATTTATGTTAATTTTTATTTTATTTTTTTTTATATATATATATATTTTTTTTTTAAATCAAGAGATGAATAACATATAATATTGTATTTATATGGGAACTTAATCTCTGACTGATGTATAGTAGAAGTTAGAAGACAAATGTGGGTATACACGGAGCAGCAAGAAACAGTTATGTGCGTGTAGGGAAACTTTGGGGAATATATACCTACTCAGAGCTTAGAAGAGATTTGAATAAATATAATTTAGGATTAACAATTTTGGAAAAAAATTATAAAAAAAAAAACTTTTAGGCCCAGTTTTTCAGAACTGCGTCAACTCCGATTTAAATTATTGTGGGGTACCCCTGATTTTTAGAAAATATTACTTCTGCGCCTACATCCAATAAGACTTAAGAAAAACGCTTAATTTACCTAAACATCGGTTTGGATTTAGAAGTGCACAAGATCATTGATGTCATTGAGAAAGGTCTGGCAAGAAAACAAAAATTGTTTCGCGGTCTTACAGGATCTGTCGTACGCTTTTGACAAGATGCAACACGAAGGACTCAAATTCAAATTAAAACAAGTTCAGCCTGAAGAATTTTATATATGATTCTTAAAGAATATCTAGAGAAAAGACTCTTTTGGTATAATACACGGAAATAAGTCTTAAAATTTCAAAGAAATATTGGCTAAGGTACCACAAGGAATTGTTCTAGGTTCAATTTTGTTCTTTTTAACCATGATAGATTATATAAGATTTAGATTAGATTTTTATTCAATATAAACAATTGCTATCATTGGGAAATAAACTTGAATAAATTAAGACATGATAATTTTGTCGTCTGCCTGAGTAAGCAACATTTCTTTAATTTTTACAATAATTTAATTTTTTTAGCTGAATTTAAAAATAAAAAAATACTTAATAATTAATATCCTTTTTTTTTAAGTTATAAGTAAAGCAAGGAATTTGATTTTACTTTGCAGCATAGTAACTTTTTGTTTAGTGAAAACGAATAATAGTATCTACAATAGTTTTTTAAAGGTAGTTTAGCTAAAACAAATCAAGATTTTTTAAAAAAAGGTACTTTTAGTTTAGTTAACATACATTTTGTGATTATAAGCATTTTTTTATTTAAACTTTAAAGTTTGTATTTAAAGTTAAATGTTAAAAGTTTTCAGTTAATGTTCTTCTTCTATAAGCGCTAGCCTTTAGATAAAAGTTGAATAGCTGCTTCCAGTCTAACCCATGTAAATAATTCTTGACTTCATTGACATCGAGAGTATTTTTACCAAAGTTATATCGCCATATCTTTTTATATACAGGACACACTCCAATGAAATGCAATATATTATCTTCTCGCACTTGTAGGTTAAACAGATTACAGTTACCATTTCCTTCGGTACGATGAGGTGAATAGAATTGAGGTTTATTAACTTTCCTCTAATTTTAAAAATTGTTCCAGTCATATAGCAAGAGTAGCTGCTGTTGAAGCAATTAATTTCGTTAAAATTATAGTTGACTTTCAACTTTCTGTTGAATCATGCGCTTTTCGATGAAAGAGTATATTTCACTCTCATTTGTTATCCGAATGACCTTATAAAACGACTGATTCCATTGACCGGTGTTATATTTCGTTAGATTCATTATTATTCCTTACTATATTATACGCATGATATATATACCTCAAACAGAATTGCATAACGTTCAGTGAATTCTAAAATCAGTCGAAGTGAACTTAACGTACAAAAAAATTAATAGATTAAATGTATTTGGTCGTTTTTGAAAACGTCAGCTTGATTGTAAAATTATCGTAGTAATTGTTGATTTTGTAGATATTGCTTTTGTCAAAAATGTAATCTTCCCACTCGCACAAAATCTGTTTTATTAACATCAGTCTATTTTCTGGGAAATATTTTCAACTCTCTATTTAGATATACCTAATTGTGGTAGTTTTTGAAAGATTTAAATATTTTATACAAACTTTTAAAAATAAATTATTAAAATCATTTGCAAATGCCCGTGATGGTATATTAGAGACGAAGATCTAACAATAATCTGGCTATCCCCACGGTACGAAATTAAATAAAAAGTTTTGCGAGAAACGGCTTTTAAGGCACGCTAATATAATGATCATCGTATTTCTTTTCTTGACGAGATCAATTTAGTTATTACGCCGCACAGTGGCCCGTTTGTGGAAAAGTAGTGACAGTAAAAAAATTTTAAGGTAGGTCTATATAATGCAAAACTCTTAACTTTATTGAATTAAAAAAATGTTGGTATACATTTGAAATCAAACAAAAAATTTCGTTTGGATATTTTAGCTTGTAGAGCCAATCAAAGTAGAACAATTTTTATGGTGGCAGAAAAACATACGTTTTTTTTTTAATGTAAAAACTGAGGGTAGTGCGTGAAAAAACTTTTTGTTTTGATTAGTATATTGGTTTATTATTAAAATAAAACTATTTTTTTAATTTTAAATCTTTTTAATTTAATTTTTTTGAGACTCCACTTTAGGCAGACTTTTTAAACTTAAAGAAAATAAACTCCGCAAATTGCCGCCTTAAACTTAAAAGGAAAAATATCCTTTTATATTCATTCACATAATTCCAAAATGCTTAAAGATACATAGTGCTAGGAGGTTGAGAGATTTGATTTGCAGAAGTCAATCCATTTTTTTTTTCAAAATTTTAATTTTGAAAATTAATTTTTCCAAAATTATTCACTAAAACAATTAAATTTAAAAATAGAACTTAATGGATGGGTCTCTGGATTTAAAAAAGTGTAACATAAAATTGTATGTGCTGCCGTTTATTTTTAATATTTTAGTCGATTTTTTTTTATAAAATTGCCCCACCCACCTAAACGGGGAGAAATAGACCCCACGATTATTTCTAATCTCCACCCAACCTACAAGCTCCATAGCCTTTTTTCGCATCTTATGCAAAACATCTTTGTATAATTTTGGTTCGTTTAATTTTTTTCAGTTTGACTTGTAATCTATCACTTTAGATTTTTTTTTTTCCATTATTTGACTTGTAATCTATCAATAAAATATTTTTTTTAATACAATCTTTTACGTCCAAAAATTGAACAATTAAAAATAATATTGAAAAATGATTTATATTTTCTTTTTTTTTCTCGCTGTTTCACTCTTATTGGTTTAGTGTTCTTTTTTCATCACTTTTTTAATCAATTTCACTCTGCGTAAATTCAAGTGAATTCTTGACTTTTAGTAAAATACAAATTTTGTCTATCACCTTCAGTATGAAAATTCGTTTTTAAACAGAAAATTATGAAACACCCTAAATAGCTATTTTCTTTTAAACTCATCATCTTGATAGCCTTCGAAATTCCCCTTAAGAAACGAAAATTATTACGATATTTTTATTCAGTTATGAATTTAGCAACTAAAAAATTCTAAACAGGCCACTGTTGTCTGTGACCGCGTTTGTGAAGAACTAAAAACTTTTTGAAATGGTGTTGTAAACAGAAAATCGCGGCATGCTCAGGAACTATCACCGGAAAGTTACCTGCAACATGCATTAACTTTTTTTTGGTTTGGTGGTTTTAGTAAAGTCAGAGCAACTGCCACAAACTTGTGAGCACACGTTTTTAGAGCTTATGGCGGATTTCAACACCAATGCCTTCGAAAAAAAGCAAACATTTCAACTCATTGCCGTTAAGAGTGTGTGATATTTCAACCCGATCAAAATGTTATAGGGTTTATTTCAGCACTGACATATCAATGACATTTCGATGACTTGGAGTATTTGTAGAACATTGTTGGAGAAAATACAAACAATGGAAAACAATTGTACAGCGAAACTGGGCATAATGAAGTATGTTTTAACGGAAATTTTCCCATTAGTTGGTAATGATCTAAGCGGACAACTTCGATGCTATTCATCAGAATTCTTGATTAATTTTAAATTAAGATGGTTTCGGCACCTATACAAGTGAGGTTGCATACCTACTAAAGAGGTTTCACGCATAAGCATCGTTGTTTTAACATAAGTTATGAGCTCATATATAGCTTAAACATTTCAATGTTGTCGTTTTATTCGCTCTACGGAAGGTAAATACTTTAAAAATCAAAATTTTAATACAAGATTTTAGGGCCTAATTCTTTAATTCTTTAATTTAAAAATCACTAATAAACTCGTAGAATGATAAAAAAAAATGTCCCTCGAAAAATCACCTGACAAATGAAAAATTCCTGACACATGGATAATGTTGTTCCCTTTCCAATTGCGTAAAAATTCAACATCAACCATCATTTCCCTTATTAGCTGCAAAGTATTTGTAAAAACATCGGTCGGTAACAAAAATTTTGTATGTTCTGTGATTGAATATTAGGACCCAACCATATACCTTCTGAAAACCAACCAGATTTTTGGAGAAATCTTGCAGTATATGGCGCAATACAAATGTGTCTCCAATTACACGTCATGTCACTGAAATAAAACTATCAAAAATACAAAAACGCAATCAAACAAAAAAAACATATTATATTCGCCGCAATTCAAAGTATAATGACAGAGTTCTTTATAATAAATAAGCGGGCCAATAAAATCATCAACTGTCCCCATGAGCTCCAGAGCAAATCATCAAGGATATTAATATTATACTACCGAAGCGATCGATGCTTGTCATCAAGATTTTATTTCATTAAAATATTTTTGCCTTAAAAGAACAATATCGGTAGGTACACATTTGTGGTATTACAAATTCTTGGAACTGCCATCATACATTATGCTGGTCTATAAGTTGGAAGGGTATTCCACCGTCTATGGTGTAGATACAGATATATAACCAGGAGGTGGGGCAAAAGCACAGGAGCTTCTTCTTTTCGTGCTAAAATTTTTTTTCGACTATACTTACACGTATCATATTTTTACGGACCACAAAAACTATAGGTACTGCCATCTAAAGCAGTAAACAAAAATAAAAAAAAAAAATATATATGACAAACAATGAAAAACATGAGTATAGAACTAAAATAAAGTTGAATAATGACGAACCCTACCGCCATGCCACGCTGCCGAACCGAACCTTGCTATATTGCTGCCTCCATGCCACCCGTGTTCGCTCTTCTGTAAACCACATGAAATTCAATTCAAGCATTCAAGGTCTCCTGGGGTACTTTATTGTCAGCTTTGTGGCTATGGTGATATATAGTGTCTCTTTCGTTCGCATATAAGGAGTTGCGGGCTTCTTGCTAAGAGTGTAAAGTTAGGTATAAAGACAGCATTTGCTTGATATGATGATGGCTTCTCCTATATATCTACCTATACAAGAACGTTCCGATGGATGCGTTTCCTTCTTATAAAGTTTGTTTTTTTTTTATAAAAATAGGTTCCAAATCGATATGATGATGATGATGGCTGATGAGACTACAGTCACCGCCCCCTTTCATAAAAAGGTGAGGGAATCTTGACGAGATGAAAGTGAGATTAGGTAAATTCTTGAGAATTTGTTATAACAGCGGCAGCGAGGTGATGTGTTGGTTCTTGATAAAGATTCCACAACCGCACAACGAGGTGTAAAATGAACTAGAAATATGATATAGGTATGATCTTTATATATGGCTAAACACCAGTAGCTTGAGATTTGAGCCTCGTCTTTGTCCTTTAGGTGAAAGCGAAAGATTTTTCGTGTGATTTGACACCTTGACGAAAAAATTTCATGATATTTCATGCGGGTGTTTCTATAGAAAAAAAAATTAACTAAAAATATTTTGTCTACCTGTGTTATAAACAGTACCTATTTGTTGATATCAAGTTTAGTTTTAGATATTAAAAAGCGATATATTTACATAGGGTACGGTTGTAGCCCGTAGCGAAATGGTTAAAGTGTGTAGGACTGGTTACAACGAAGGACTTTGATTCGATTTCCAGTCTGTCCCTAAAACAAAACAAAAATTGATATATTCTCCGACAGTATCTCTTGTGATGAAAAAATGCTTCTCTTCTTCGGCAGAAATTTGTAGGTTCCGTCTATTACTGGTATTTCTGATATAACCTCTCAGAGGGCTTATATTTTGGCTTACATAAAGATCTCACAGTCACAAGTTTTCCTTTGTTTACATCCAAAATCGCTATAAAATCGGAAATTTCTCAAAAGCTTAAAAAAGCACAAAACCAGAAAGCTTTTTTACAAAAAGCCATATTGATTTAATACTTTAATTGGAAATGTTAATTTAACGGTAAGTCGACCATTCTGTGTGGCAGGACTCTTCACGTAGGAGAGTATGACATTTTGCGCCGAATTATACAACAACAATTCCAATATGCAAGTAGTAAGTCTGCAGTGGGTTGATATTTTTTATTTCATTCATAAATTAAATTAATTAATATTGTTTTCTATAAAATCGATAAAATCGCGAGTTATTAAAGTATAAATTTTACATTTGTTTTATTATCATCAGATAGCTGTTGTTTAAAATGGGGCAAAATTAAGTTTCTTCTATTAAACCCTAAACCGACCAACCACCACTTTTTGATCTCCAATATATGTAAAAGGAATAGAAATAATAGTCCCACAGTTAATCCAGGCGTTAATTGTTGGGTATTATGGATGTTTTGACGCGTTGAACTTAAGACGCATATTGTGTATCGCCAGTGTTCCTAACGCGTGGTGGAAAAAAAATTAATTCCTTTTGAATATTATGATGGGTGGTGGGCATTGTAATTTGATGTCTTCTAGGAAAATCGAAAAGAAGACGTATAGAAATTGTTATTTTAGATATGAACCTATATAGGTGGATCCAAAACGCTGTAGTGCATTGTAGTGTAGATTAGATCAAAAAAGTAGAATAAATAACGAAACTGACAGTCGGGCAACAATCTGTCAAATTGTTGTTGCCATTCGATGTTTATATATTAGGTTTTCCAAAATGAACGCAGATTTTGAATTGAATCGAAAACACTTTCTTTTTTTTCTTTAGATTGTTATTGAAGTAAAACTTCTTTTGCGGCATGGGGGTAAAAAATTTTTCTATGGAGCTGTCAGTGACATGTCAAACCGACATACAAATTCCCGTCACGAATTACAAAATTCAGCGTCACGATTTTGCAACGGTTCTGAGTTTCAAATCGGGTGCTCTGAGTGGTAGGACTTGAAAAATACTTGCCCTGTTGTCGTGAAAGAAGTTTTACTTCTAGCGCGTGTACATAAGTACGCACACTCTTTTTTTTTTTAATGAATTGTGATGCTTTTTTTCGAGGCTGCGAGGAAAGCTGGTTGGTGTCGCCTGTCAGATTTTCCCGAAGAAAGCAATTAAAACTCGGAAGGAAGGAAAGAAACTTTAATCTATTATCAGATTTGTATTTCAACTAAATAAAGGTTTTTACAACCTTAAAATTTCAATTAATCATAGCCTTTATAACAAGTTATTTCATATACATATAGCCCAAAGCTAATTTTAATTTGAGCTACATGAGTAAACTCAGCTCAAGAGATTCAATTAGAAGAAGTGAACCTGAGAAAATCGGCAAGAATATGAGTTTCCAGCCCAATGTTAGTTAGTTCAAGGGAATAACAAGTGAGCCCGCTGCTTACTTAAAAGTAAGAAGGGAGGAGCGGTAGGAACCTAATTCCAGGCCAAGGCTATAGTCCAAGAGAATAACAAGTAGCCCGCAGCTTACTTAAAAGTAAGAGGGGGGAACGGTAGAAATCGAATTCCATCCCAAGGCTAGTCCATGGGAGTAACAATATCGACGGTATGTATCTATTTAGGAACAAAAAGGTTTGACTTTAATGATTCCTTACAAGAAGTACCTACTGAAAAAATGAACCTGAAGTAATACCCAGATGCTACAAAAAGATGCAATCCGGAAACTTATTCTCTACTTTTCTAATTCGAGAATCAGAAAAATCACGAGTTGATACGCTTCGAAACATATACAAATTTCTTACATCCTTTAGTTATATTTCTTGCTACAACATATTGTGAACTATAAGAACACAAACAAAACATAAATAAATTGAGTGATAACGGCGACTTCGTTGAATTGTGTGTATCATGAATTTTGACATTGGTGGGTGGCTGTTCTTTATGTATGTAATATGTTGGGTGGATGTTGATGTAGGGTTAGTTGGTTTATGTTATGATGTAGGGAGCTTATTGGCATGTATAAATTCACAGTTTCGGACAGAAAATCACAGAGTTTCAAAGTAAAGGAACGCACCTATTATTTTTTTTTTAATATTGTTCAACAAAAATAACTAATATTGTTCTCTCGTGTATAATACTCCTACATTACTAACTCTTAACTGTCAGCTGCCAAATTGTTTTTATTTTAGGGTTGCCAAACACTTTATATTACACTCATTTCGGCAAATTCAAAACTTCGTTAATTCCCGGACACCCTTTTAATATGCCCATTTAAAAATTGCTAAAATTCAGTTTTCTCAGTTGACGGACTCCCATCCCATAACGACCATGAAGTAATACAAAGTTGCGGAAATAAATTACCATCTGGGTCCCTATATAGCCTAAGGCTACAAAAAAATGTTTAAAAGATTCGTGTAGGTATATAGTTTCGGAAGGAAACAAAAATTTTCTGCTTTGATAAACAGCATCTAATCTTTTCATATCAATTTAATTATTTATACGAACCCATTTAAAGGTTGAATCCCATCAGCAGCGGAATAATGGGCACAAAAATTACACCTTGAGCTTTAACAAATGAAGTGTCCAATACAAATGACCATGCATTAAACCACGAGTAAAGGTATATATACTAATGACCCATCTGGTAAGTTAGTTTAAAGATTACCTAAATATGTACATATACATATATTATAACATGCGGTACAATTGACTCATCTTTTTCCCTTAAATAAAAAAAAAAACATAAAACCAAAGAACATTATCATTATTATACCCAACCCTACAACATAAGCCAGAGATCTTATTGCATTTCTTGAATTGTTTTAACACGCCAGGCCACATCACATAGTCTAGCCTCGAATTAAGGCTCAATCAGGCTAAATGACACCATGATGTGTTGCGTGGTATGAAATTCACTGTCATGATACTAATTTGCCTGATGCAAGTATAAGAATATATATGTATGAATAGCGAACACGAATCGCGATCATTTAACGACCCAAACACTCTTTATAGAATTTCCAGTATAATTCCTGATCCATCCCTTAAGCGGCAGCGGCTGGGAGAAGATTGTATATGTATGGCTTGGCTCGTCGTCATCATCATCATCATTATATCAAGCAAAGTGACTGGGATCGAATGTAATAACTTTGCTGACTTGCAACATAAATTCATCTGCTACTCAGTCTGACCTCAAAAACCCATAACCTTGTTCAGCTTTTTTGCAGAGAGCCATTGGCCACCCTCGGTTCATCAGTGACCACTGTGGCAATGTCCCTATATATATATATAGAGTGACTCCCTGCGATGCGACTTCTTGATTTACGTCCATAAGAAAAGTTCAGCACCAAAATTGTATCATCTCAGAATCGTGATACGGTGGATATTATAGGGTATGGCGGGTATATATCCATTTTCTGGGCATCTGGTCACTGGTCATTGGAAAAAATAAAAGGGGACCTTCTATCATTAATTTCATTTAATTTTTTTCAAACTGAGTTAAGTTCTGTTTTTCGTATTTTTGTTTTTTTCGTTTTTTTTTTTTGTTGCTGTCAGTTCATCAATTTCTGGATCTTGGGGTTCCGCGTTTGGTTCATTTGAGTTGCACTTAACGCTTCGCTTTCGTAATCTTTCACATGACGCGAAGCTACATATCACGCACGTTTGTCTTCGACTTTGACTTCGACTCTGACTCGTCCGTCGCGTCGCGATGTTCGTCAGTCGTATCGTCTCAGTTTCGGTTCCCGGTTCTCGCGCTGGTATCATAAATTTTCGTAATGACCCTTGATAATGAAGCGCAGACGATTAATTGGGGACACTGTGTAGTGTAGTCTTCTCGATGTGGTATAGTTTCCTCGCTGACTCCTTCACCGCATCATGATGCACAAATTTCAAGTGACGTATGTTATATGTACATGTGAGGAGAGTGTTCTGATGCAATGGCATTCAAATAAACAAAAAAAAACAAAACTTAAAGACGCGTTTTTCGGGCGAAATAAGGAGCAGATTCCTTACCACTGCACTGCGCACTAAGCGTTCCGTGTTGTTTATAAGTTATGTTTTTTTTCTCTTGTTTTTTTTTTTTTTTTTTTGGGAATTGGACATGGACATCTTTCGATGTTAAGTATGGAGAGAGATCTTTTGAGTAATGCGGTTGTTAATTAGGTTCTGGGTTTAAATAGGGTGCAAAATAAAATTCTGCAGCTTTTGACGAAGTTGATTGATAATTTTCGACAAACATTGCTTGACATGTGTGTGTATGGTTGGTTATATATATGCGGTACATGTTTGGAGGAAACAAGCTGCTCTCATTATACGAATAAGATAAATTTATTTCAGGAATTTTTTTTACTTTTTTGTTTTTTTTTTCCTAAAAGCCCGATACTTTAATTAATCAAAATTGCATTAACACTTTGATCAGAAGAAGCTTGGATTTTAAAAGAAAAAGGCAGACAGCTGCTGCATTGACATACCTATAAGCTAAGTTATTTAATATTATAGGTGCACTGTTAAAGAGGAGAATTCTTTCCAAACGTAGTTCAGTTTAAAGAATTTGGTTTAAAAAAAATATAACTGCTTTGATAGTAATCGAAATGTAAAAGGAATTTCCTATGTTTAACTTGAATAACTGAGAAAAATATATTTAATTAATGATGGTATAAGTCCGGAAAAAAACAGAAGTGTGATCAGGAACTTAATTATCTTAAGTTATGAAACTATTTTTAAGAAAAATTTGTGTCATTTTTCGCTGTCTTTTTAAATAAGCCAACCCTTTTATCAAATTTTTCATTCCTCTATAGACCAAGCGCAAGTAATTCCACTAGTTTCGTGTTAAAAAAAAAAAACTATAAAAACTTCATAAAGGTTGATGGATTTTTCTTTCCAATCAATATTGATGTTATGGGTTGCCCAAGCCTACAGCATATAGGCCTATAGTCTGACACCGCAGGAGAATTTGATTTACTTAATTTCGAGTTCAAGATTTTTTCTTAAAACTGACTTTTGTGAAAGGAATTATGTGTATAAAGGATACAGGTGAAAATGGGTAAAACCAAGAAAAAAAGTCGGGCTCCTGATTGTGAATAAATTCAGCAACAAAATTATACGTCACCATTTTCTATAATAAGATTTTTCAGAAGTAAAAAATTGTTGATCTTAAATATTGTTTTATTTATGATTTTAAAACAAAAGGTCTGGGTTGGGGCCAAAATCCCAAAATCCAGGAAACTTAAACTTGAAAACTAAAAAACCCAAAGACAAAAAATTATAAAACAAACCCAAAATCCCAAAAGAAATAAAACACAAAAACTAATTATACCCATTATATGAAATGAAAACTTCTGTCAACTCATCTGCACACCATTTTTCAAAATAAGATTATTGACATTTTTTCCATATTTTGAATAGAAAATATCGAAAATTAATGATTTTAAAACAAAAATTCTGGGTTGGGGCCAAAATACAGAAATATAAAATCCTGAAAAACCAAAATTCCTTAAAATTAAAATTCTGAAAACCTTAAATCACAAAAACCAAAAATCTATAAAACCCAAATCTATAAAAACAAAAACAAGGACGAAATCCCAAAGGCCAAAATTTCGAAAACAAATTTGAACGAAATCGAAATCTCGAAAAATTACATAAAAAAAAAAAAAAAATACTTTATTTCTGAAATTAGGATTTTACGGATTTTGGGTTTCTGATTTCTGTTTTTTCTGGATTTAGGGGTTTCGAGATACATAATAGTTGTTCAAGGTATTGGGTTTACTGAATTTCGGGATTTTGGGTTGTCTGGATTTTGTGTCTTGATTCTGTCCGACTCCCAAAAAGTCAGAATACCGAAAGCTAAAATCACAAAAACCCAAAATCAATAAATCCCGAAAACCTAAAGTGCAGAAAAATTTAAATACCAAAAAACAACGATCCCTAAGACCCAAAATTCCGAAAGCTCTAAATTCCGATAACCAATTGTGTCAACCAAATCGAAATCCTGAAAAATTACATAAAATGAAAAATTTTATTTTATTTCTGAATTGTAGATTTTCTGGCTTTTGTTTTTTTTTTTCAATTTCTGAGCTTTCATGATCTATGCTTTTCTAGTTAATGAGTTTTTAAATGAAATTAGACCTGAGATGTACTTTATGTTAAAATAACCTATACCAAGTACCTACGCAGTTTAGTAGAAAAAATCAATCTTTTTCAAGAAAATTTTAAATTTTCTGTACCAAATTTAATAAAAATCCGATTAGAATAAACCCGTTTCATATAATGCTGAACTATATAAGGACTTAATCTTCGAAATTATCTCTCTGGTTTCTTAAAATTGATCACTTCAACGAAATAAAAAAAAAAAATTAATATGCATTCGATTGAAAGTCCAAATTTTATATAAGATACTGTACATGTCGGCAGATCACAAGGACAATGCATTTTCATTCGGTATCAACTTAAAAGAGACTTAAACCGCCTTCATCTTATACTTCAAGATGTTGCATTAAAAAAAAATAAAATCTTAATATTAAATTTCATCGAAACATTTTTGACAACAAAACATCGATTATGTATTGTAAGCCCTGTCATATGATAAGAAACCCAAAACCAAAATGCATTTTCAAAATGCACACATGCAATATATGCATCATCATGCACTTAACCATGCTCGCTCCGGTGCGTCACCATCCTGAATTCATCAGGAACTATATCTCGGTGTCCCATTCTTCCATCACACACACTGCACACTTACACACATACAGTGCAGTGTGTCGAAGATAAAAAGGGTTGGGTCATTGGTCCCTGTAATGTGAATGGCCTGTCCGCCAGGCACTGCAAGCAGCTACTGCAAAGGAAATCCACTCTTACGTATAGCTATATAAGTTGGGAGCAATTAATTCAGAATGTTATTTCCTTTCATTAAAATTCCATAACTCGCTCTTGGGCGATAAACTAAACGGCCGTCGACAGCGTTTGACAGTGCACTACCGCTGCCAGGCGGTAGCTGGACAGACGACGGCTATGGCGGCGGCGCGGTGGCGATGGCGACGTTTAGCCCATTGGAATGCTGCCGGTGTTGTATTCTGTCCCGATACAGTACCGCACTTACGCCCAAAGATATTGGGTTACACGCAACCTGGATAATAACAAGTCCAAAACAGTTTCAGCCTGCGCTGCTATATGCTGCACATGGGGTTGGAGTCCGTGGGTTGTGTATATAGAGTGAAGGTATTTTTGGAGACCAAAAAAATAATATGGACAAAAGGTTAACATGACATTTGTATAAGGCTCCCATGAATAGGATATATGGTGCAGCTGTGACTACTCGGAATGTAAGTACCCTATATATGGCAGCTCTTTCTATACATCTACACTGCGGTTCGTTTGATTTTAGGTTCATTAGAATGGGCCTGCATATGAACTTATTTCATTCGTCCCTCTCTCGTCTTTCAAACTATATTAATAAATTTAAACACCTTTTGGTGTAAGCGCCAATTATCCACACCCGTTCGGTCGCCACACCATCACATCAGGATGAGTAATGACAAAAATAAGGACGAAATAAATTCACCAAAAAAAAAACGACTTACAAAAGGGTTAGGTATATAACTACATGCTGCCGAAGCAACCATCATAATCGTCGTCGTCCTTTCAAAAAAAAGTGCATTATTATTTTTCATTTCTTTCAATCCTTTTTCTCAAAAAAAAAAATATGAAAAAAAAAATAAATAATGTCATTGGAGTCCTTTTGTTCGCGGTTGCGCCTCGGCTGGTGTTCACATTTCAATTAATTTGAATTACAGGACGTAATTTTAAATAAAAGTATATTAAAAAAAAAACTCATCATACGAAATGCATTTTTTTTATACGTGTGCACTTCAATTTAATGATATGACGCGACATATGCGTTAGATTGTGATGCAATTGTAAAGAAGAAGGACGACAATCGAGACCCAACACCAATTTGAAGGACAAAATTAAAAATGTTTAAAAAAAAAAAAAAAAAAAAAAAAAAACGGATTCCATGTAAAACAAGAAAAATTCATATTTGGGATGTGTTTTTTTTTTTCTGTAATTTTTCTGAACCACCATCATAAGCTATGAAAAAAAACAGAGAATCCTTTGTTAGAAGTTATTGCGTTTTTTTTAAAGGATCTCTTCTGTAGCCCAAACTTGAACAAGATTTCATGATTTAAATTTTTTTTCTTTCTTTTTCTGAAATTCAAATTTAACCCTTGCGCACATCATTGTTTGATGGTTAGGTTTAGATGATGTGAACGCGTTGTCGGTTGTGATATCCTGATGAAATACATGGGCAGGAGGGTAGATTTATAATTTTTGTTTGATAAAAAGAGGGATAAGTGCACGAACGATTCATATTTTTTTTTTTCTTAAGGTTCTTTTTTTCTCTATAACACTATTGTCCTGGATTTGCTTTTATACCTACGAAAAAAAAATTTTACTTGAGAGGGATTTTTTTTATTAATATATAAGCATTTTTTTTTAAGTTTGGCCCGTATTTTTTGATATCACGATGAACCATTTGGCAGGACTCAATTGCGCGTGTGCGCATTTACATATTGTTTTAAAAGATTTTTTTTATCAGATTTATCCCATTCAATGAGAGATGTAGATTTTTAGAGAGATAAGGTACCTATTCGATCGAGTAGGTATAAGTCATGAAAAATTACTCCCGACAGCCGACAGCCGGAACCAATTTTTTTTAACTTAAAAAATATGGTAAAGAGTTTTTTGTAAAGTTTTATTTTTCCCTCAACATGATAAATACATTATTTTTAGTTTAAAAAAAATACAAAAAAAATTCAATATCTAAAAATTAAAGGACATTTTTTTTTGGCATGATGAGTTAACCTTTTTTTAAAACTGACATCTGGGTAATGATGCTGAAATAATCCAATCTGCTGTAGGTATAAATGCCACTTTTGTGCATTTTTACTTGCTCTATATAGGGCAATCAAATTGCTTTAGGGTAGACAAGAAACCGAGGTTGGAGAGGTCCGAAAAAGTGGGTTTCGTGAGTGACAGTGTTGCCAAAATAACGCTTTTCATATTTTCATTATTTGACTTAAAATGAAACAATTTCTGAAGAAATCTGAAAAAATTGCTCCAAATGATCTTAAAATTGTCAGCAATTCCTTATTTTTTGGCGATACACAAATTGAATAAATGATTTATTTTTTTAACTAAAATCCGTAATAATGAATTATAGTTTTTTTATTTTAACAAATTAGAATTTGTGTTTTATTTCATATGGCACGGAAATGGCACTGTGTTTCAAAAATAAAATGTGGCAAGTTAATTTTTGGTTGACAACGCCGCAGGTGTATACAGTAATTTAAGCTAGAGCCACAATGCATAGACTGATTTGCTTTTAATTTGGTACAGAATATTTTTGTGTGATGCCCTAGAAGAGAAATTCGAATCTTTGCTCAAGCTCATCTATAAAACGGGTAGCTGTCGTACATCAATTTCGTTTATTTCAAATTTTTCTTAAAAACGGCTCCAACGATTTTAATTTAACTTCTTCCCTACAATGACCAAAGTGATTGCAAACAAAAAATGTATCACATATTTTGTCCCAAAAAGAATTAATTATGGGAATAGGGTTTTGGCGTTTTTCGTGAATATCGTCTTATTTTGTTTAGCTATTCACCTATTTTGCAATGTGATGCTTCTTAATAGTTTAAACAATATTGCATTTTAAAATTTAAAAAAATTATTTTATTTAAATAAAATAAAAATCAAAATCCATTTTTTTAGTGTTTTTGAATTTTTTCTTAACCATTTTTTTTAAGGTTTAATTTTAATGAAATGAAGAGGAAATTAATTTTCACGTAAAAACTGAAGTTCAAAATTTATAAAGAAGTAAAAGTCATAGACATAGGCAAGACTTTAAATAATTATTAGTGTTTGCCTGACCAAAAATCGTTTCAAACGTTCATGGTTATAGAATATTATCTCGTCAAGTATTTTTTATGGGCTTTTCTCAGACTATTGATAACCAAACGTCTCTTGGGCTGCAACATATACCTAAAATACATAAACGCAGAGGTTTTCGGGTTTGAATTCACCATCGAAGCCGAAATAATCCATGATATAGATGAACTCGTCTCTGACCAAGAAGCCAAAATGAGTCTCACTATACATCTGCGCTCACCAGAACACTAGGTAGCTTTTTCCAAAGTGTAAAACGGGAAGAGTTTTGTGGGGGTATGTACTTCTGCGGGCCTATTATAGCTGCGTGCATCAAGCTGTTTGCTTTTTGTCGATTACAAACATTGAAACAATACAAAAAAGAACTTTTTTGTACCGCGTCTGTGTGTATGTATGCATGCATATTCGTGGTACTGTAAATTTGATCATATTCTTCCACTTCCACAGTTTCAAACAAAAAAACTCTAGTAACTTTACACACCAGGCGGTAAAAAGGCCTCTGAGGTGTTTACGTTATGTTAAAGGTGATATATGTAATTGAGAACTCTCTTAAATATTTTTTTTTTAACAAAAACAAAATATAAAAATATATGAAACCATTCGTCAAAACAACGTGATACGTATATCCTTGTTGGAATCCTATATCCGTCAACATAAAACGGAAACAGTGGCGCAACGCTTTTAACGGATTATATGGGTATGGGCGGGGTATAGAAGACTAACGACTGTTTTTGAATAGGAAATTATTAAAAAGAAAAATAATGGATTTTACCAACGATCTATTTAGTGTTGAATATTTTGTTCTTTCAAATGTCCTATCAAAAGTGAAATATTTTTTTTGAAGATATTTTCGTTAAAACTCGCTTTTAAAATTTAACTGGAGGAATATGGCATTTTAGTTTATTGGCTTGTTTATCGGCCTTTTAAAACTAAAATTGTTTGGTGCAACCGATAAATGTCATTTTAAAGTTAAACGAAGCAGTAAATATTTAAGTATGTGTTTGGTGAAACTGTCCATAACACAGGGTTTCTTAAATTCTTCTTCTTTGATCCCTATAACCAGATCGTATTAAAATAAAATTAAATATACAAATACATTTCATAAATATTTATACAAAAAAAGGCAATTATCCTTCTCAGCAAAACAAAAAGAATCTTTTATATTACTTATTATAAACAAAATGAACTTCCCAACATAACCAAACCACATTTTTAAACAAAAAAGCAAAGGCGGAACCTCCCATGTGGCTATAACTAACTACGATAAATACATAAATATTACATATATCTCTTTCTCATTAACTACAAAACATTTATGTGCAAAAACAAAAGAAAATAAAAAAAAAAAAAATATCATATTCCACGATCATTAAGCGAGCTATACCTACAGGGAAGATCGGCATATAAATGTCCAAGTGATCTTCCTAATGCATATGGACTTTTTTTCCATCTTTGTCTACGCAGAGGTATAAAGAAGACTGCAGCTCTTTTAATTCGAATGCATTATGGAATCATGTGCAGTATTGCACAAAGAGAAGACCTCCATAATGAAAATCTAATAAATTCCCATTGCATTTATGTCAACCATCATCATATCATAGTTCCACATGAAGAGTTAGGTAAAACAACAACGATAATGTCCAACTGAACTGTCCATCATATAATATACCTACCTTACCTATCTATATATAGTTAATTGGATTTAATCACTTTTCCAAAGAAGAAATCCATATGTGAATCCTGATGGAAGAATTCTAGAATCCCAAGTGGAATTTCTTTTGTTTTTCAAGGATCTATTCGGATAATCAATCTTGCAACAGTGGTGGTTCTTTTTTTGGGACAAAATTCCCGCGATATGAATCCATTCCATATATAGCTTCAACTGGACAGTCCTGGGAATCTGAGTTCGACATACATATGTATATGTATGTAGGTAAATATCTCTTTAGTTATATATCAAGCCTCCCATCATGAACTATGTGTATGTGTGTGTGAATGTGTGTGCAGTAAACCGATAATTGCAGCTATTAAAACGAAATCAACATCCTTCGCGTGCAGAGAAGATTTGTGCAATGTGACTTCTTCGAGTGGTCGTAAACTGAAATGAATGACACATAAAAAACACCTCTCCATCAGATTCTCATCCGGAAATGAGGTTCATCTTGGCATGGCTTTAGGAACGATATATGTATCTAACCAACCAACAAACACGTCTACATAGTCTACAGGCACAAAATGTCCACAATTATATTTAAAGTCAATAAAAACGAAACAAAGAAGGAAATGGATCTTCAACCTCACCTTTTCTTGGCCTGGACTGGTGATTTGTAAGCGTTGTGTTGTAACTCGCCTTATAATCGTTGGTCACTTTGGTCGACTTGGTCACCGCGCTGCTTCTACTGCTTCTGCTGTGCGTTTTTATTTTAAGATCTATAAAAAGTGACTTCCGTCTTTTGTGCACCGCTGTGAGTGTTTATTGTCGAATTTATATAGCGTAATAGATAGGGTCATAAAAAATATCCTTTTTTTTATAGCTTGATTAAAAGATACCGCACTCAAAACTAGTCGAGAATTATAATGATTTGTTTGATATAGGTATTTTGAGCGTGGTTCATGTAATTTTAAAATTAGTATAGTTTTGTAGATTGGCTTACTAATTTTTACTTTGTACAATAATTGTTGATATGTTGGATTGGGCGATGACCTATATAGATAAAATCATATATACACATAGATATAAAATCAATTATCATTTCCTATATGGACACCTGACATCAATACTCTTAGGATTCTACATAATCCCTTATTTTGTCAACATAAAAATTGTGAGAAATTCTCAAAACACAATTCGCAGTTCTCTAACTGGTAACAGAATTTGACTTGATGTCAATACGAGTACGGTCTGCAGTTGGATGTTGTATTTATAAGCGTTTTCATTGGAAACTTATTGCACGTATCGCAACCCTATACAGGGTGTCCCGAAACTCAATGTCAAGTGGGGACCGGGTGATAGGGTAGCTTATATACCTGTTCTGGAAAAAATAAGAACAGAAATCCATCTCACTTGGTTAAGTAATAATAGTAATATTTAGAAAAATAGTGAAAATCGATACCCTACGCCACATTTTTAGGTACTGTGGGCTCAAATTTCCAAATTTTGTTGTGTGTCTTTTTACGTAATCCTAAATAACCATATGTTATTGATCGCAATCACAAATATAAAAATAAATATTATAAGTTTCGAGACAAAAAAAGTTTGACTAAGTCATGGTTCAAAAAAATTTTGTAAGCTAACTTTGACACTTCATTTATAAAAAAAAAATGTACTACACTACCCTCGGCAAGTAATTTAGAAAATTGGCCCAATTCATCAAGATTTCAAAATGGTACAACACTTGCTACTTATTCATTCGTAAAAAATATTATTGTTTTTTTATTTGCAAAAAGGACCTCAGTTCACTTAAATCAATTTTACGAGAATAATGCTTTTTTGTACTCAAAAATCGATTTTACCGAGATGTACGTAACACAAACAAAGGCACTAGAATCAGACATTGTTTGCCGTTAATTAGAGTGAGACAGATCTATATTACATAATATGGTACGCTACGATCTACGTTCGGTACGCTACGGTCCTTGTTTTACTCCCAACTTCTCGTAATCGTGCGCTTTTGTGTTACCTTGGACTTGAAAAGTGTTGTGGAAATAGTGTAAGTTATTTTATCTATAGTAATAGGTACTAAAAACTTCAATATTTTTCGCCAACATTGTTCTGCAGAAATCGACTCTGGGAGCGTATAGTCACGAGGTAGAAAACTTTGTACACGTTGCACATGGTATCGGGTGGAAGTAGTTTTGTTTTAAAATTCGATGAGCAATGCTTTTCGGTATTCCAGTGGATCGAAAGGTACCCAAATGTGGGGCGTCACCCATGACCACCGGGTGTTCATCTATGCACACCTATCATACTCGCAAGGACGATTGCCTATAATACTCGTATGGCCGGCGCTGCAGACGGGAGACCCCAAGGACATAACGACGAAGTAGTTTTAAATTAAATTGAATGTGATCCCAGCGCTTGATCAGTGCGATTGAAAGATCCACTGGAATACCGAAAAGCATTGCTCATCTAATGATATATTTTTCTATAACAATGGTAATATTTTTCTATATTAAATGATTACATTCATTGTAATACTGCGATACGTCCAATGTGGATACCGTCTAAGGTTAAACGTCAAAATATTGCAATATAATATGGCCAAGCGTGTTCGTTGCCAATATTTAAGGCAACGGCACTGAATTATAAGTAAATTATTTCCTCAAATATTACCAATAGATCCGCTGGTCAGCGTCACTTTTTCTTAAACTTAAATTCGAGGCGAAAAAAATTTTGTTTTTTTGATTTTTCAGAATCTTATTAAACCATTGACATCGTATAGTCATTCTTCGATGGAATATCGAAGTTTTACTTAACGTATGAATACAAAATAGGCATAGCTAAACACAGTATTGAATGCGATTTGCCAACCAGAAAGCACCAATAGTGGTTCTGCTTGGCTCTTTAATTGATTTTATAAAGCTACGATAAAACGGTCAACGCAAATAGTCAACGTCTCACCACGTCAAAATGACGTTAAAAAGGCGTGTGATCGTCAACGCAGAACACTGTCAATGCTCTGTAGACTGCGCTAATTATTTTGTGTAACAGTCATAACCTGTCATAGCATATTAAGACACATTGACAGGATGATCTATATGGATCATGGGTCATAATAAAAACCGGTTATTGTAGTTGTCTTTCAAGGGAATTGGAAATTTTATAGCTTGACAGATAGGCAACAAACTAAGTTTTGACGTACATTGAATATTTCAATCTAAATGTCACCCAAAAGCCCTAAAAACGCCTTTTTCGAAGCAAAAAATTTTGTATCTTAAAATTTCGATTTCTCTGAGATTTTAAAATGTATCAATATCGTAGGCATCCTTCATCAGAATTTGATAGTTTATAACTTGACTTATTTAACATTTTAACGTGTGATTGTCAAGGCGAAAAATGGTTGATTTTTGCTCTTGTCAACTCTATGTCAATGGTCAAAGTTTTCGAATGTGGTCAAGTCATGTGATTGTCATAGTTTATCATGTTAACCAGTTGAAACCAAAGGGTAAAAAAAGCGTTGACACATTAAATCACACGTCAACGTTTTTGGGATAATCATCGTCAATTATCGACAATATATTAATGTTATTTTTGGTGACGTCAAGAATCCAACGCATTGACCATTTACGTTGACCGTCTAATCATATCTTTAGCGTCAATTTCACTCGTTGACTAATATTACACTTCCACGAAATCCACAATCTTAATTTTTCAAACCAAATTTTATTTCTAGTGAAAACAAAGCATAAAATGAAAAATATCATTGAACACATCCTTAAATTATAATTGAACATTATCAGTCTTTCAATCTAAAAAAGTATTTGCATTTTTTTAATACGTTTCTATATAGAACTCCCAGGCATCAACCTTCTAGAACACAAAAATTTTAATTCAATTCAACTGAACTTTGAAAAAATTGCGCATTGACAATTGGCCTTCACTTGTCAGTTGATGAGTCCAAGTGAGATCACCGGGACTAAACGACAGTTCTTGTAGACTTAAGGCCTTTAAAATCAATTTTGAAAGTATAATTCAAATTATTACTGCACAGCTATAAGCTAATCTACATGCATTTTGGTACGATGAAAAACAGTTTTGTCAAAAAATAAGTAATGTGTATAAATTAAATTATGAAAAATAATTTCAAATTACCGGAAACTTTGTACATATATTAAAAGAATACATATTTGGGTTTTATTTATTCAAATAAATAAGAGTAATTGCAATTAGCATAAGACTATAAAAAATTTCCACTAAATTGAAGACCTGCTGCACAATATAATTAATAGTTTTTCACTTCTCTCCTTCAACTTCTCTTTGCATAAAATTATCATTGATTCCTGGCTCATACAACAACTTTCAGAATTAATTTTTAATTAGTCTTATTAGATTCTTACCAAATGGTTCAATTAAATCAACTAAAATGTGTTTTTTTTTTTATTTTTTTTCTTCTAAAGATGTTTAAGATAGTCTATAAACGATAAAGATGTTTATTTAGATATTTCGTGTTGCACGTCAAATAAAATATAAACCAATTCCTTGTGCTGCAACTTCTTGAGTTAGATTCTGATGCAACTCTATACGTACGCCTTATCTACTCAAACAAAAAAAAATAAAGAAAGGAAGAACTCACAGACTCAATTAACTAGACAACCCGTTATTAATAGCTTGTGTCCTAAATCATGTTCTTATCAATTAATTTATGCTCGAAAGCCATTAGGCGAGCATCGGCTGCAATTAACTCTGAAAGGTTTGTTGATATTTGTGTTAGAAGAATCACATTGACGCTGTACCGCTAATTTTAAAACAGTTTTTCTTAAGTAAAAGATAAGATACAAAACAATATATGATTAAATTGTAGAAAACAAAATATATAGAAGAGTTTATTGACTTTTGAGGTTCTAATGAGATATAATTTACCATTGCGTCGGACAACCTCAAATGGAGCTTAAGGCTTTCCCAAAGCAACGAGAAATATTCGGGAACGACGACGAAATTTTAGGCTGTCAAAATATATTAAAAGGGTGATAAATGAGAGTACCCACTACTCACACGATGCGATTAAGCAAATCTTATATAAAATATATTGACTGCCGAAAGTTTCATCATTATATAGCATTATGAAATATTGGAGCACTTATTTGACTTCTTATTCATCAAGGCTCAAAGAAAGTTGAGAAGTCATTGACCGCATGATAGGAGAACAAAGAAATTTCAATACTGATGTGATTTCTTATAAGGGAATTCAATTGGAGGAGTAGCTGTAAAAAAAGAATTCTAATCCAATACCAAATGTGTGTCCCAAAACAACTTTAGGTCAATGTCAATTAAAAATTTGTTTTATTTTCAATATTATTCCATATTAAAACAAGTTTCTCAGTTTAGGAATTCCAATTATTGTAGATCTGTATAGGGGTTTTATTTTTTGCACAGAAGAAATCTGGAAAGTCATTACGAGCTAGTTACTGGTTTTCATAAAATTAAAATTACCATAAAAACATTTCAAATTAAAATAAAAGCCATCAGTAATTAAAATAAATGTTAATAAAAAAGCTTCACGGCGTGTTAATCGAATAAAACTTTAAACAAAAGAAGATAAAATTTAAAATTATCAAAGTTTTGATGATTTTATTTTAAAAATAAAAATGAGTAATAATGGGGTTTTTCAAATCATTCCGAGGATTACTTTTTTAACAGTCTGATTTACAATCTAGAAAGTTTTTTGTATTGTTATTCTGGGTAATTTTCCTTTTTTGTTGCAGATTAAAGTGGTTTTTTATAGGTTGATATTCCCTAGTTGGATTCTACCTTAAATGTTTTAACGACCTTTAGTCCATAAAAAATTGGTGTTTCGTCCCGGCGGCGATCTCACTTCGAATCATCTGTTGAATTTGGTCAACCATGTCAGTACGCAACTTTTTTTACTTAAGTTTCGTTCATATTAAATAGATTTCGTGACAAGTAGGTATTTTATTTTGAATTGAAAGGTTTTGTAAACGGATTTAGGTTTTGAAATCGAGAATAAAGAAAATAAGGAAATGAAATGAAAAGACTGAAGCAAAGACTTGATAATAACATAAGATCAGATCCCTTTTATTAACAAAAACAAAGGTCCAAATAAGTAATCAATGATAAACACGTAATATGAGTCCCGAGTGCTGAGTACGGAGTGCAGACTCACACACTACACACTCCGCACTCTGCACTACACGTAATTTCCCAAAATTTGAGTTTCAAGATTGTACCTACTTTGTCCATAGTCCTACATACATATATAATATATTCCATACACTTTTTAAAAGTCTTGTGGTTCTTTCACGCTAAACTCATTTCAAGTAAGTTCATTTACTGGTACATATAAATATAAATAATACCAAAATTTGATGTTGAATCCAAGACTATCAATTATTTTGACGTGACGAAATCGTTCTTAGCCAAAATTCTGTATATAATAATTGTCAAATTGATTTCCGTTGAACTATTATATTTTGGAATTTTTAAGATTAAACTTTTTTTGATGAATTATGGCCATAATTCATTGTATGTATTATGTACATAGCCAGAGGATCAAACGACTGGATTGAATATGTTCCTGAAGCAGTTTTATAAATTGTCTAAACAGCTGTCTATTACTAATATACATCTAGATAAATCTCAGTACATATTTCTATAACTTATAAATAAGTTAACAAATACCTATGTACATATATTCATAATCTCATTTGAGTTCAATTATTTCTGCAATTTTAAAGTGCGTTTTCCGTAAATTTATGTGAATAAATAAATCTATGAAACACATTTTTTTTAACGCCTGGATTTCATTTCAAAATTTTGTTCTCACATTTCAAATGGAAAATAAAAAAATAAAAAAAAAATACTTAACACTGTCGACAGAGACATAAAACATTTTCCAATTAACCCGGTTAATAGAATAACATTTCATGCCTCAAGGCATTATACAACTCCTTTAAAACTGATACTTGACTTTAACAGCTGTTTTCAACGCACCCAAAACTGACTGAAAATCTGACTTAAGAATGAAACAAAAATTTAAAAAAAAAACAAAAACAACAAATCATAATTTTCCATCATCCACGCAAGTCTACGTGACGTTTATTAATTTCTTTGGGTGGGAAAATTGATTAATGTACACACCCACCCACTATATTCGTATATTCGAACCCCGCGAGGATAGAAATAAACGGTTCACCTCCAATGAACCAGAGTGCGACACAACGGTTCAATAAATACAAATTAAATGAAACGACCAAAAAAAAAAAAACTATATTTTTTTACAGTACACCCAGATAGTGTATCCAGGTGGGCTTCATCTATGGCAAATCAAATCAAAATAATAATAAAGTTTGAAAAAAAAATAACAAACAAAATCAACAAATACAACAACAACAACGACAATAAAGAACCACTCTTGGTGATAACTCAAAAGCCGAAGTAGTAATTCTAATAAATGTGTCTAAACTAACAACTCCACTATAGATCTTGCCATGCATCGTGGACGGAGCTGTGTTGGCGGTATTCCATTTATATAGCTGTTTTATTAAATGCGGAGTGTCCACGTCCCCGTTTATTCGTTCTTTCTAGTTCATCCAGGGGTGGTTGGGTTTGGGATTTGGTCTTTAGATTTTTTTTTTTGTTTAAAATCAAAATCAGTAAAAAAAGAATCTCAGATATAAAATAACCTTTATGACATTTCGTGGGCTGTTTTAATAGGTGATTTACGCAATTACAAGCATTTTAAAACTGATCGTTGCAAATTAAATGGACATAAGGTCAGATAAGCTAGCTATATTGCGCTGTTTAACGATGACAGCCAACAGGGGGCGACGGCGACGTAGATACACTACACCACAGTGATGATAGAAGTTATTACAATTTTGACATTTTAAGGTGTGATGGATTGATTGGAATCGGGCAATAATTCTTCGACGTCAGTAATAAATTTAGAAATATTTAGGAGAATTCTTCGAGTGTCAAGAAAACTATTTATAAGTTATAATTGTGCCGGTATAATTTTATTATACCGAAAGTTGATTGCACAAACCCACGAAATCAGGTCGACTAGATATCGACTTAATGAGCATCAAGCTTTGTGAGTCTGACTGAAATAATCTCAAGAATTGACGCCTTCACCGCCTAAATTGGTGGATGAAAATTGCATAACCACGGTTTAAATATTTGTACAATGGCCCTAAATCGACAACGAAAACGTAAACGAAAAGACTACGGAAAAATAAAAAATGGAGAGTTTTATCAGATAATGGTTCACATTCAACGACATATCGCTCGACCCAAATCGTCTTGCAAGGTTGTGAAGAAATTTGACGGTTGACGGAAGACACGAAGGCTGCGTTGATACAAATTTTAGGGTCAAAAATCCCTGTTTACTGAGTTTAGGCACATTAACATATTGTTCATTAACACACTGACTGGAGAGTGTTGACACAGCTGAATTTTTTACCGCGTCAAACGTGGAACGTTGACCTTCATCTCAATTTCCAAAATTTCTCATTTTGTAGAAATTTTTCATCAATCGATATCCATAACTTGCTTTTAATGGAATTTGACAGTTTATACCTTGGCAGTTACGCAACAAACTATATTTTGACGTATATGGAATATTTCGTTCCAAATGTCACCGGAAATCCCTTAAATCTAATTTTTTTTAGGAGCAAAAATTAAATCTCAAAAAATTTTGATTTTGTAAAGGTTTTCTGATCTCATCGACATCGTATACCCATCCTTCAATGGAATTGGGCAGTTTATATTTTGACAATTTTGACAGATTAGCAAACAACTATGAAGGTATTTTTTTTTTTTTTGATGAACATAAAATAATTCGATCCGAATGTCATCCAAAATCTCTATAAAAACGCCTTTTCCGGAGCAAAAAATTTAATATAAAAATTTCTTATACATTCTGCAACAGAATTTGACAGTTTATTATACCTTGAATTGAATTACGGATGTTGTTGAAAAGGCACTTGAAAAAAATCATTTTCCGCTATATTTATAGATGTTACTCAAGCCTTTGGCAAGGTTTGTCATTTGGAGCTTGAGTACAAGGGCAGTTAGCGACCGACTTTTCAAAGTACGGATACGAGCAAGAGTATTCGGATCTTACTGATATTGAAGCCGATGTACCACAAGGAAGTGTCTTAGGACTAACACTTTATTTGTTATATACTAGCGATATTCCAGTGGATAACAATGCTATCATAGCCAAATTTCCAGATGTTACTGCCATTAATAAATGCGCTGTGAAGGCTACAGAAAGTCCCACTCTATACCTAGTACCGAATATTAGCTAGTGTCTTTTAAAGATTTTCATCTGTAGAGTGACATTTACAAATACCAAAAAGGTATGTTTGATTAGTTTTTTTTTTTGCATGAAAAATCATTGCTTAATGTTTAATGCTTGTTGAGCTTGAGTTTATTAAAAAAAATAGTTAAAGTATGATTCTAAACTAATAACGATTTACTGAATGAGCTACAAAGTTAGTAAATTTTTAAGAAGTAAGTTTCATGAATATTCCTTAGCATCAGGCTGTTTAAAATTTTACGCCAATATTTTTCAAAATAATATCTCTAACTTTAAAAATCATAAAATCGTTCACGTCACAATTTATAATGATTTGCCTTCAGAACCTTCACAAACTATCATCAAATTGACTGTCACAGAATAATCTGGAATGACTCATTGCTCTTTGTATTCATTAAAAAAACTAAAACCAACCTTCTGTTTCATGTTAATCGTCCGCCTAAACCAAACATCTGTGTTCGATCACGTTTCCCAAGAAATCGAAGAAACTTCCCATTAGATCCCGACAAAGTTTAAATGCTTTTAAGTAAGTATATATACGATATATACAGAAGGTATATTTAATTACGTCTTAAATAATGTGAAACAATGAGCATTCATTACTAAAACTCTTGTTATACGTATGGTACCTACTACCTACTATGACTATATGGGCGGGATGCATTGTTTTAACATCAAACGCATTTGCCGCCCAATTCAATTCGTGTCGGTCGGTGTTCAATGTTCACTGAGTGCAATTCAAATTCACGCTTGCAATTTTATATTTCGAAACACAAACTGTCAGTATAAAGTATACATATGTATGTATGACTGACTGACTGACTGACTGACTTGACTAACTGACTGCATTTTCAGTGAATTGTGCATCTGTGGGTTTTTATTTCGCAAAAAAAAAAAAAAAAAAAGGAGCTAATTGGAACACAAAACAATCCCAAATGAATCGCTCTATTCGCAAATAGCGAACTCTGTGATTATTTTAATTAATTAATTATATCCCGATCGCTGTGTTTTTTGATGAGAAACTGTTTTAGGGAGTGTAGTGGGGGCGCTACTGGGTACCATTAGAGATAATGCATCTAAAATACATCATGGCCATCGGGCTGAGCGCAAGATATAGATTGTGACGTTGCTGCGATGAAATGCAACTGATTCCAATGAAAAAGTGCAATCAATGTGGTTGTGATGTGTGAATTGACACAAAGTTACAAAGAGCATCCATAAATGGGCTCGTATATATCTGATCCAGTATAGTTGAAAGTACCTACTGCCCATCATATTGCCCTTATTTATATGTATCTAACTTGTATAGTTAGAATTTTCATTTGAAAAATGTCTGGGGGTTATCCCCATGACTTCCACCAATATGCCATCATCATGCATATGCAATCAAGATGACTCTGTGATTTTGGTTGTGACAGCGACACAGCATCGGCTCACCAATGGGGGTGTTTTTGATTCGATTTGCAATTAAATTCATGAAGCAGCTGCAGTGCGATGTTTATGTTGTGACAAATCCATTATTGGTTTTCGAAATTTACAAAAGTTTTATATAAATCATTGTAAAAAGCAAATTAGTCAGTTAAGACCTTGGGGTGATGTGCTTTTTTGTTGATTTGTAAATTACAACGAGTCATCTAAGAGGATTTAGTTGTTTGGGGGTTAGAGAGAGAGAGAGAGAGTAAACAAAAATGTGTAATATATCGTCATTATTCAATGATTAAGACTTAGTCCACTAGTTTTTGTTTTGTTATAATTAATTTGTATAAGAAACTTCACCAGCATGAAATTAAACATTTCTTGCAAAATTTGAATTTGTGAAGTAATGTTGGTAACCCTAAAAAAACAATTTGACAGCTGACAGTTTAGGCAACTAATCTTGTGTCAAATGAACTTTGTAAGCATGGAGACGCAGATCTTCAGTGTACATTGTATAGAGCTTTAACTAAAACCTTAGCTAAATTTTGACATAAAGCGTTGGTCAAAGAATACAGCAGTTCTCTGAGAATAGATTATGTTCAACCATTTCAATTAAAAGAAACATTCAACTGTCAATAACCGCTTACGCTGTAGCTCCATTGACAATATTTGAGACAATGTCAATTTCAATCGCAATTTATTGCCTGGGTGGACCTTCTATTGTCAAATGTCAGTATAGAAATTACGATCACCAGGGTAAGAACCTCAATAGTAAAATTTTGGACCACATTTAAAAAAAAAGTGGAGTAAATAAACAATTTTTGGAGTAGATTTGAAAACGAAAGAAAAACCAGGTTTTCAAAAACTGTATTTTCAACTTATGTATGTATAAATTTATTTTAAACAAAATTAAATATTTTTCGAAAAAAATCACATAACTTTAAACAATCAAAATCAGAGTTGGTTAGAAAAATGAATAAAAGGGTCCATGTGGTTTGGCTTAAGAATTTTTTAATTGTTCAGTGTGGAAAAACAGGAGTAATTCTCAAAAAAATTGGAGTAGCGGGGTAAATTTATTTTCTTTCTTAAAATTGCAGTAAATTTGCTCCGATTGTGTTAAGGTTCTAACGCTGACTATCACTGTCAAATGTTTTGTTGCTCTTTTAAAACACTATTATTGATAACAAAAATTTTAATTCACTTCAAAACGAGGCAAATGTCATTCAAAATCGCGGAGAAACCATTTTGAAAAAGGTAAGACTTCAAAATTTATTGCCTGAGCAAAAATTTCGTGCGCTAAATTTTGACAGAAAAGTGATGTACAGCAAGAAGCAAACATTTGATTTTAAGCTACGGAGCTGCGTACCTACTTCTCGGCTAGAATGCTTCGCTAAATTTTAGCTTGGCTAAATTTTGGAAGTTAGAAAAATTGCGGATATATCGCTCTTTCTACTTTGTACTTTTTCTTATTATTCGAATCTTAAGCGGAGTAAAGAGTGGTGAGATGTTAAAGAAACCTCGCAAATTGTGAAATTTCCAACAAAATTGGATGAGTTTGCTGCTCAGTTAATGTGCTTCGCTGACGTTTGGGATGCGTTTAGAAACTCATGACTTTACCACCATTTTGACTTTTCGAACTAATGACTTTGCATACAAAACACATCTGATGAATTTTGGAACTCAGCAAAATTGCTGACAAAATATTGTAATTTCTAGAATTTCTACATTTCAGAGTGAAAAAATGTTTGGTGGGACGTTAAAGTGCTAAAGTTTTTTTTTTTTTGACTTTTTTGACGTGGGTGGGACAGTGATTTATGTCCAATCCAATGAGACTGAATTCCCTTTGGAACAAAAAATTGCTTCGACAATTTTTTATTGTAAACAACACAAACATACATATGCTAGTAAGACCTTAATAGGCAATGTTATAGAAGGAATAGAAGGATAGGATTGAATTTTGTTGGCACAGTGGACTGAGAAATTAGGTTTTGATTATGTCATTAACTCCCAGGGGTGGCGTTCAGTTGGGGGAATATAGAAAAGAATGCTGCCTAGACTGGGGATCGAACCCACACATCCAGATTAGCAGTCAAGCACTACTTCCACTGCGCCGGGACTACCCCCGCTGCTGTTAAAAATGTTGCCTAACCCGTACATTTAAATTTCTTCTGAAAAGTTTACAATCAAATATTTATAACAAATCAAAATTGCTTACAATAATTTAAAAAAATTAAAAAATACATAAAATGTCATACATATTTACATCGTCACAGAGATTAAAACATTTTCTTTTCTTTTTTAAATAAATAACCCACATATGGTCTCGCGGATTACAGCATTGTGGGATTTAAAATATAGTAAGTAAATTCTCCCACAGTTAAAATAATAAAATAGAATCATTGTCTTGTACCTAGTTTTCTTTTTTTTAATAGCCACTGTGTGTACATTTAACTCATTATTCCCAATTCATTGGCTATAAATTAAACATTTAATTATATTATAACGATGTCGGTGCTATAGATGCATTGCGTAGGCGACTTTAAGTCGTCACATCAAGCAATAACACACTATTATCATTTTTATTTTATTTACTCAAACATCAAACAAAAAATAATCGTTAAGTGCTTTAGATTTGTCCACCACGACTATAATATGTGACTCCCGTTAACCGCCAGCAGAAATAAAAAAAAAACAAAGAAAATGACTCAACTCATACATATATACATGATGATTAACAAAAAACTTCCTAGGGGCACATTCACATCATACATAGTAATACTAAAAAGCACTTTACCGTTAAGAAGCCGAAAAAACTGGAACAAATTAATATAAATGTGATTTAGGCGACAGTATTCTCTCTGCCCACCACATTTAGTTGCCCCACTGTTTAATTTTTATGACCTCATGGTTGAAGCTGTGTATAGGTTCATCTGTAAATTTCTCGGAAACATAATAAAATTGAGATCAAAGCCCCCAAAACAAAAAAAAATGTCACCCAGTCTTGGAAATTGTAAACAAATGATACGTGACGCTGAATATGGGAAAATGACTGCTTCATCACACCGACCGCGACGACCGGTCAAGCCAGGTAAAGTGCCCCCGTGGTTGTCCCATTGCACCGCACAAGCTTTGAACAAGTATCCCCTCGGAATTATCACAGCCGCAAAAGTGGACGCATCGCCAGAAAGAAGCATTATCATGAGGTGGAACTGTGGTTGGTATAGGTACATATATACTACACTAAGGTGTAGCTTCTACTATACGTGGGAAATGTGAACGAACTCGATGTAAACAATTTTTCCAGTTCCAATGGAAAGCGATGCGTTGCCCTATGGAGTATAGGTTCTCCCTGTTGTGTGTGCCCACTGTGCGCCCAGACATTAAAACCACTGCACTGACAACTCTTCGGCGCGGCGGCAGGCACACATGATGATGCATCGCAAAGATATAGGTTTTGTAGAAAAGATATACTTCTGAAGGTAGGTATCGCGACAAAGACCATGATGATATTCCATGATGGCTGCAGCCTGCAGTTTCGATGATGTCGTGTTTGCGATACGAACATGAATACAATAAAAACAGTTTGAAGAAGAAGAGTATAGCTTAACTTACCTACCTACTACGACAGGACCGGTCCTCATCAGGTTGGTTGTTTTTGTTTTTATTTTGGAACTTTGAGTAAAAGGTTATTTGCCATTAAAAGGGTTAATCGACTGAGTTCGACTGCGAGATGTCAATGTACTCCTTTTTTGTTGGCATTAAGACCTTTATAGTATAGAAATGGTGGGAGGAAGAAGTCTTCATGTTTTGCGCATTGAGAGACCTGGAAGTTGTAAAAATAAATACAATTGTGGAGATATCGTAGTAAAAAATGTATATAGGGTTGTCAATTCGAATACAAATAATTTGATCTTTATTTTTAAGTTGCGTCTGAGAAATGTTAGTGTGATAGCATCAAAATTTGATATTCCATTGCCCTGTTACTTGTTAGTCTGAAAATAGTTGGGATGAAAAGCATTAACCTTAGCTGTTGTTTTATCATTTATGTCTTCGGGAAACTATTTTTTACTTGCTAAGCTTGTTAAAACAACTTATAATTTCTAGGCCAATGGACCTCGAATTTTGTCTAAGAAGTTTGTTATTATAATAGGCGTGTTTTTCTGCAAGTCCGGAGGAAATTGGATGAAAAAAACGACGTCGGTGCTAAACAATTTACATGTTATATGCAACAAAAGCTAATCCCCTGCGGGCTTAGCTAATCCCAGAGAATTCTCCGGGCTTAACTTAAGCGCGCCGAGAAACTGTATTACCGGCGTGAATTACATACTTGCTATCGATAGTTTGTATGAAAACTCCATGTTTTTTATGCGATGGCATCTCTTATCCCCGATGTCGTTTTTTTCAACAAATTCTTCCCGGAGTTGCAAAGAAAAACGCATAGTATCAAAGGAATAAATGTTTAAAAAGTCAGTTTTGTTAACCTCTGAAAGCAAAGATCTCAAGTTCAAGTGTTAAGGATCTTCTAAAAGAATCACAGTCCAGACTGAGAATTTAAGGAACATTAGTGGATACGAATTTAAAGCTGATTACTTCCGAGATACGAAGATAACCTACAAAGTTATTTTTATATACGAAATGCACATTTTGTTCGGTTCACTATAATGTATAAAAAAGAGCATCTCTAGATTATATCTTAAAAGATCTCCCATTCGACAGCATGTTTCTGTTGTCTAACCATTGTCCTTCTAGAAAAGAAATCGTCGTATTGCTCGAAGCTGATGATCGCACCTGCATCTAAAAGATCCATCGAAAGAAGAAGACACTTATTAACGTTCATCGCAGGCTTTCCATCCACTGGAACAGTGAGGCAACATTTTGTTAGTTTATTCATACGCTTATAGTATTAGTTAGGTATCTAACGTTATGACTTCGCTAATATAGTAACAACATCAAGTATAAGGCGAAAACCTTGTATAGTTTAGCTACATATCGGCTGACGTGTGACGTGCGTGGATATGTGTAGGTAGTTATCTAATAGTTATATGTATATACTTTCGCAACATTGTTGCAACATTTTACTAATCGCGTGAGGTGGATTTGTCCACTTTGTTGTCAAAGTTGACAGATAGATTTATGATTTCCCTATATAGGGTATGCTGATCGAGGTTGGGCTGATTGTCTGATTTGAAAAAAAAAAAAAAATAAAAAAAATAATAATAAAAGATTGAATGCCGACTTCTTGGTGGTAGGTAATAAAAGTTCAACAAAAAAAAAGTAAGTAAAAGGCGTTCAAAGTCGGGACTTGAAATAACTACATATTATATCTAGCTATAGCTAGTACCTGTAATATAATTCACATATGAAAATAATACACGACATCTTTTGACAAATGAGTGCAGATTGAATTGATAAATAGGAATGCTTAGTTAGGTTTGAAACATAAAAAATATAAACCAAACATAGGCTTTCTTATATTCACTGCATCAAGTGACTATGTGTTAAGTGTAACTATATACCAACTTAGTAACTTCCAGATAAGTTTAAATATTAGTATCGATTATATCTCCTCAGACACAGCATGCATGGAGATACTGTAAAAGACAGACGGTCAATTACTTGGACAAGGTATTTAAACAAAAACAGTGAGAGACTTTGGTGCCATTACATCTAGATTAAATGCTATGAGATTAAGAAGAGTTTTAATAAAAATATTGATTGAATTTTAAATTTAAGCAGACATGCATATAAAAGAGTATGGCTGAGTTCCAAAACGCATCAGATACGCGTAATTGATGCAAAGTCATGAGTTCCGAAATTCAACGTCAAATTGTCAAATGAAAGCATCTAAACAAAATTGGATGCGTTTGCTGTTTAGTTTATGAGCATCGCTGACATTTGGAATGTGTTTAGAAATTGACAACGTATCAAATACACCATCTGATGCGTTTTGGCACTCAGCCATAATACTCTGTATTTAGGATTTTTGTTTTTATATTCAAATATATTGTAAACAAATAAAAAGAAAGAATTTATTTTTAAAACTTTGTTAAATTTGTACCTAAACATAATGAGTGTGCTGAAAAATTGTTACTTCCCGTTTTGGCACAGTATATACTACCTTGATGGTTGTTTATCTTTTTGACTGGGTGTCTGACTTCTTTATGGCCAAACCAATACCTATCTCTTTTTTCCATTAGTTTCTTTCATTTAGCGACCGCTAAATGCTGTTCGATTTTGAATTTTTTGGTCTTAATTTTTTGTTTCCAATCTAAGCTTCATAGTTTCGCCCGGTCTCAGTTGAAATTCGAGAAAAGTGTTATTTTTAATCAACCTATTGTGCAAGATATGACGTATTTTATGACGTATTTTTTTGTGTGCTTTTATTTGTGTCTGCAGTTGCAATCTATTTATCGTCTCGTCGTCTTCGAGCATCCAAATCAAGGTAAGTCATCTATGAATGTTTTTTTTTAATTTATTTTTTTTTTATAAAAATTAAGTTTCAAAAAGGAAAAAAAAAATGTTTTTTTATTTGACAGCCTTTTTTCTCAAAAATCAGGCTTTACTTTCTTTTCTGTCATGTTTTTGCTGATTTTAGAGCTGGTAATCCTACTCACACAAATAAATTCCTATGGTTTTATTTAAATAAGATATTTTTGTATTTTTATTTTAATAAAAACTTTCACATCCGAAAGAAATGGAAAAACGTAAAACAAATTGTTATGAGCTGAGCTGTCAAAGCGCCACCAAATTAGAAAATAGATCAATTCGGGCTCCAACTTACGATATTTACGATTTAATGCGAACACGAAGCCTGAGGTAACATTTCAGATTGCTTCATAAGAGTCCATTGATTGTTTCTATTTAGTAAAGCCAAAGTGATCTGACGAGTGGTTATTAAAGTCATCTTTTCAATTAATTCTTGAGTAAGTAAATCCATGCTAAACTAACCGTTTCATTTAAAAAGTCATCATGAGGTACATATCTAATGCGCTCCTTTGAATGATCTGGTTGGTTTCTGGGTTTGGTTCTGGTGGCGGTTTATTTGTTTTCCTGAAATCGGTGTGTCTGGGACGTTCTTTTAATGGAAGGCTTAACCTTACGGGTATACAGGAGCGTTTTGTACGCTTAATCGAACTGGACATCAATGAGGATTGGTTCTTCTGGAACGGTCGGTTGGTGTGGTACATGGTGAGTGAATCAACCTCAATGAAGTCCCTCCTCGGGCACCATTTTGAGAGATTCTTTTCATCATAGTCTGAGGTATGCTCGTCGGGTCCATGGTTTTACCAAAGAAGTAACAAACTTTTGTGTTATCTTTATTCACCAATCACTGGTTCTTATAATTCCAATGCCATGGTTATTATTACTCATTACTATATAATTTTTATGTAAACCAAAATTCATGTATTCGTATATCTGAATTTATAGAATGCAAAAGAAGCTAAATGAGATAGCAGATGCATTACATGTCTGAGATGGCAGATGCATTACAATCTGAGATGGCAGATGCCACGAAATTACAGTCTGAGATAGCAAGCGCCACTAACTAACTACTTTAACCTGGACTCTCATTCCAATGTCGCTTCTGAAGCTTAAGTTTTTCAAAAAGGAGACTCATCAAGAACTCTAAATTGATACTATATTCAAACTATGGTAGAGCTAGGTTTTCTCCTGTTCGCTCACGGTGTCTTATATATATTTTCGTTCAAACTAAGTGTGAACTGTAATATTGCAACAAAAAAATAATATTCGTATTGGCATTTTTATACACTGTATCGGTTGGTCAGGGGTGGCGGAGACAAAGTGTAATGCATCATTATACAATATAGTATATGACTAGCAAACTAAAAGGTACATCGCTTCAAAATATTTACATAATTTTTAAAAGTTTACATACAGAATACAGGGATTAGCAGTAATCGAAGGTACCCCTCTGTTGAAGCGAGTTGTTTAACTCAAACCTCAATAATATTCAGTACTCTGCCGGATGTCACTGTATACCAGAGTATTGGTTTTAAAAACAAACAATGCCCATTAGATCCCCTTTTTCAGCGGTTCATATGCGGCTTACGCCAAATGAGTATATGTAAGGGCACGTTTTACACGAACCTCCAACGCATGATAACGGCTCATTATATTTCCAATAATCACACTTTCCATGTCATACACACTCACACAATGCAAATTTTTAATATCGAGGTAAGAAACGTTAAAAACTTTATGGTAAAATGAGAACTTTTTGTTGATTTAACAAAGTTTCATAAAAAAAAAAACCATGCAACCCACCACATTGCATTCCGGAAGCCACAGGTCGATACGTATGTATGTATATATTCGAAATACAACTCACTTTTGTATAATCCTGGTTATTGGTAGGCTTGGTTGCGTTTGGTATAGGATATAAGTTAGTTGGGTGGTTTGCCGTTGTGGTGTAATTACTATCATCCCATCACATCAGCAAATATATATAGTGAGAGGAGATTGTTGCCAGTTAACTACCATCCCCACCTCACCTCAAGTATCAGGAGAGAGAAAAAAAGAAAAAAACCTTCTCACTGTAGAGGCTCTAATTAGTTGCACAATTCTATGGTTATACACAGCCACGGCCTTCCGCTAGAGACCTATTCACTAGGTACACATGTTTCGCATCCACGACACAGACGACGACCGACCGACAACGACGAAACAAACGTTGAGCCTACTACCTAATGTTGCAATACTGAAATTCGTATAATTAGCAGGATTTATATTTTATGACTTTATCGTGCGCTGGAGTGTACTAGTAGATATATATATATGTAGTTGCTCCCGTCACTTGGCCGCTTGGTCTGTCCAAGATTAGAATCTAACCAAGGTGGATATGGATATACCTTTGTTTGTACATATTTAACTTCTTCTCCCCTTGTCATCTGCGTGGAGGAACATGTTACTATAAGCTTAGGTTATAGTGTAACATAGAGTTGCCTAGTCATTGGCTGCAATGCGTAGATGGCTCTCTTGTACGCTTAGGACTACCTATATCTATGTACTATATGTTTCATCATATATATATATAGAGCCGTTGACGTGATATCAGATCCTCCCAGATGTGAGAGAGACCTCCAATACTGTTCACGTTCTGTTGCGTTATGGTAATTTAGTGGCCAACAGTAGCAGTAAAATGTGACGACTCCTTCAGGTGCCACTTATATCTATTATTCCTTGAGTTGAATTGAAGGTGTTAAAGAAGTAGATTTCACCAGAAATGTTGTTGTTTTTGTATTCAAAGTCCTTCACATGCTATTAATTTTAGACAGTTTAATCACAATAATTTCAAAAATGTGTAATGTTATAATATAAAAATGTGGAAGCTTTTAGGTATCATCATAAAGAAACAACAGCACCTTGCATCAACATTCAACCAACATTATACCTACCAACCAAACACCACCCACATAAGCGAAATACATGAAACTATGAATTCTACGACGTCAACGTCATCACTCAAAAGAAAATTATATTTATTTTGTCGCCTTTATAATTCACACTATGTTGCAGCAGACAAAATAACAAGAGGAAGTGGAAGTAAGAAAATTTCAACAATTCGAAGTTTATCGACTCATGATTTTCTTGTTTTCGAATTAGAAGATTCCAGCGGATTACAAATTGTAGCAACTGTGATAGCTTCTGATTCATTTAGTTTTGATGCAAAATTGAAAGTCTCAGTAATAAGAAAAATTATTAGAAATCATAACAAAATATTTAAATTTGATAAATAAAGGGCACTTCATTTTCTTCGATTTCGATTTGCGCAGAACTCAATGAAAATGCTAATAATATTGGCGCAAAATTTTAAAAGATTTAGTACGACGTTAAAGCATTTTTGGTATGATAAAAATGCTTTAACATCGTACTTAATCGTTTAAAATTTTGCACCATTACCTTTAAAGCCTAGTACATACTTCCTCGTGATGTGAACAACCATCAGTGGAGAAAGTGAATTTTTGACACAATTTGTTTGACTTTTGCAGCTTTTATGGTCAAATTGTCAAAGCTACACAAAAAATCAAAGAGTTCCCGTACATTTTGCGCGTGGATATGGTTCACCGCTCGTGAACGTAAACTCTCCACTTTTTGTCATGGCTTCACGAGTGAACAAAAATGCAAATTTCTAGGATTCACGACATGATTCACAAGTGTAGTGTGGAAATCAGCAGGGTAATATTTTATCACCGCATATTTATTTTCATTTCGACATTAACCCGCGCCGCACTGTGTTCCATTCGTTGAATTTTGGTGTCAAAAATAATTTTCCACAATTCTTGAAGAGAAATTAATGAATTTTGCTACATTAAATGATTTGATTTCTAAAATGAGCTTAAATCGAAACCAGACAGGTGCTTAGAGACACTGCATTCAGCGCACCAAAATCAATAACTGAACGAATTTTATTTAATTTTTGTTAAGAGCTGGTGTTATTTTGATGCCAAAATCTACAATTAAAAAATCATTTTTTAATTCATTTGATTATTCCCGATGTTTTGAGTCCTCAAGTAACAAATGCAAATAAATAAAAGGTAAGGTGAAATTCACCTAATAAACTAGGACTGCTTGTTGCTAATTCTAAAGATGGGGTTAGGGTCAGCTGCGACGCCCACAAAAAAAACTATACCAACCATCATTTTTCGAACTCTTTGGTCTTTATACCTTTACCCTATATAAGAATATAATGTAGGTATCTGAAATGCGTTTCGTATATATGATGTTAAGTAAGCACGCACAATGGAAATAGAAAAATTACGTGGAAATTACTCCCGGGGTGATTATATAGGAACGGAAATAGAAATTTATTAAGTTTTCCCCACTTCTTATGTTCAAATTGGACATTTGATTAGGGTAAGAGAGAGAAAGAAAAAATAAGGTATCAACCATCACCTGACAAAAAATAATGTATAATCGTGCGGTGAAATAAAATAAGAGGTCTAGTAGCAAATGTCAAAATATATATGGCAAAAATGTGTCAACTTTTTTATCTGATCTGGACACGCTGAAAGTTTGTTCGTATTTTTTTTTTAACTTGTCACGACAAATAGTTTATTGAACTTGTTTTATTGGGACTGTGTAAGAAAGAATAATTTATTTTTGTAGCTACTGGGAATTGGAATGTTATCAAATCCCTTTTAAAGACGATTAGATGTGTAGATTTAAAACAAAAACATATTTTGCCTGGCCTTTCAATAGTTAGTTCTAAAAATTAAGAGGGGTTGGGTCATTGATGATTGATGAATAATGACTGAACTGCAATTTCCTGGATTTCCTTTTAATATAATAAGAACGAACTTTCAAAGTTAACCATAAACTCAAAACCAATTAATTTAACTTCCTGTCTAGTATGTCAACTAATTGCACACTGAAAAATGAAAATATTCTCCAATGCTCCAATATTCAGAACACCTTACGGCGGTGTAGTTGTCGATCGTTGCGTCTTCGTCGGTCGGTTGGTCGTTCGGTCGGTAGGTGCATCAGAGCATCAATTTGCCATCCTATCAAATTTTGATTTATTTGGATTTGCATTCCTAATTTTTCTTCTTCCAGAGAGTTGCCCAGCATGAAATTAGCTTACACTGTGGAGGAATGTGTCGTAAATCTAATGCTGCCAATACAGTGGACATGATGCGGGAACAGGCTGAAATTAGCGGATGGTAATGTGTCAAGCCAGCGGCTAAATTGAACCGGAATATATACCTATCTCAAGAGTGTTTCCTTGATAGAACAAGCAACGAAGAAGCCAGCGAGTGTGTAGTGTGTATCGTCAACTCAGCAACTCAGACTATGGGCGTGTAGTCAGTCTTTTTCTTCAGGACATGCGTGTGCTCAATTTGAAATTCATGGACTTCGTCCCGTCCATGGAGAGAGGCACCTCTGTGATTAGCATTCAATGATCTACCAATCGCCTGATTGTGGTCTGGCAATGGCTTCTGCCGATCACAGTTGATCGTTTCCTGTCTACAACCATCAGTGGCGGCGATCTGCTGCTTCTGCTGCTGCTGATGCAAGCCGCAGCTATAGTTATCGGATTCACCATGCACCGGAGCCAAGTGACTTCTGTCAAAGCTTGGGTTAGATATTGTTTTGTGATACGACGACCATCAGAGTATAAATATACGACGTATACATACGTATACCTGTGATGCACTTGGATACGGATCGTGGTTTGAGAGAAAACAGATCGATCGATGTCCATCTCCGGTGTTGGCTGTGGCAGACATTGAGCAGTTCGTCCCGCAGGAGACGTGGCAGCAGAGACATCATCAATCGCAAACCAACCAGAGACCAACATCGGATGCATCTAATGCCATTCAACCTTTTTTTCGCCATGCATAATGGATCGAATGTTGTCTGCTTCCTGGCAGCACACACGACACACAGCACACAGCATACAGGAATTGCAATTGGAGAAAGAGACCGATCGACGACGACCGATCGACATCTCATACATTCATGCATTGATCGATCTTGATTTTGTTTGTTTTGCTGATTTGTTCAGTTTCGGATAGCAGCATCATACATACCTATATATATTGCTACCAAACTGAATCTGAAATGAGATACGACAAGCATGGCACTATATCGGATATGAGATGATGCCACTGATCAGTGATCATTGACCGAACGACAACAAACGAGACGATGGGAACATTACTGAAAGTTGAATAACAATCATCTGCAAGTTTACAAGGAAGCAATTCGTTTTGGGGGTATTTCCAAATATATTTTCCCATGGGAATAAGTTAAAAGGGTTTGTTGTTTTTGTTGCAATTTGCAAGCATGGCAGAATGTATGTATATGGCTGATGATATTTTTCTCGATCTTTGTTACGGATATAAAGAAGTTGTTAAACCTTGTTTATGTTAGGATTGAGTTTTAAATTTACGAGGATCTCTTGAAAGCGAATATAACTTTGGGATGAATTTAATATTATGGTGGAAATAATCGTAAAATGGTGTAAAACAGTAAAAGTTTACAGAATAAACAATGAAATTAAGTATTCTTTAGATGAAGGACGCGCTTTCAAAGTTTTTCGATTAGATCTAGCAGAAGGACTAAAGCTCATAATTATTGGTGAAGTTCGGCAGACGCATTTGCTTTGAATTGGAATTAAACTCAGTAAAATTGATAGAGATTTCTTTTCCGTATTGTTGAAGATTGGTTATTTTGGTTTACATGGTTCTATATAACATGTTGGTCTGGTCCTAGAAAACGTAAACTGCGAAAGTCATTTTTCGAAGTTTTCGTGCACCTTTTCGAGCATTGTGAATGGAATTTCGGCGATTTCTGTCTATATGATGTCTTTCAGGGTCCTGGTGCCGACTATTAAGAGCAATGAATTTAAGGTAGTATCACAAGAAGGAGTTCATATCAGGAGAGATCTCATTTTATTAACTTGAAGATGAAAATATTCATGCACGAACCCATAAAAAAAAGTCTCGAAATTTCAAGAATACCCTCTTGTTTCCGAAAAGAGCATTGACAGCTCAAACTCGCTTTCTTCAGGAGTCAAACAGAATCCAAAAATCAATTATATGCGGGTGCAATGGCACAGTGAATTATGTGCTTGACTGCAAACTAAGAGGTGTGAGTTCGAGCCTAACTTCATCCTTTCTTTATACCCCCAGTTTAAACTAGACGCAACTTGTGGAACTTCATGAGATATATAAACACCTTATTTCTTGTTCCAAAAATTTTTTCTAATAGAGTCTACTTAAATTCCTTATACCTAACTAATGCGTGCAGTCTTAAAGGCTTAAGGGGTTTAGTAATAAAAAAAAAAACAAGAAAATATGAAACCCAGAACTAAATCAGAAACTCAGAAAACGGCCATGATCCTGAATACCCAAAAAGAATGGTAAGAATCCAGAAAAATAAAAATCCAAAAAATCCAATAAACCCGAAAACCCAAACCTGGAAATTAAAACTGAAACTAAAATATAAACTTTTTTTTTGAGATTTCCATTTCAGGAAAAAATTTCGAGAAATGAGTTTTCAGTATTTTGGAGTTTTGGAATTTTGGGTTTTCTGGATTGTGAGTTTTCTGGATATAGGCTTTTCTAGATTTTTGGTTTTGGGGATTTGGGCTTTCTTGGTTGTGGGTTTTTCGGAATTTAGGTTTTCGGGGTTATGGGAACCGGTTTTCTCCAATTCCACTTCTTATAGTGGACACATTTCATGGATATCTATAGTCCCCCCTAATGCATTAACCCACGATATAATACGATTTCAGCACTATTTCAGGAAGTTCTTACGATAGTGGAAAATGTTCAATGTTTTTGCATATTTTTTAACACTTACCCAAAAAGTGTGCTTAATATTTCAACAAATGGACTTATTTCGACATTGAATCAAAGTTGTCCCATTTTTAATTATGCTTTTCCTTTTTTTACCATTGCCCTTTATGCTCCTGTCTTCATTCCAATAAATATATTTCTTTTCTAATATCAAAGATAATGTATATTTCAATCACCTATTGATATTTTTTGTACAAAATCTTCAATTACAAGACCTTCCTCACGGAAGCTAAAGGCCGTCAATAATTTAAATCCAATCTGTTTGAAGTTGCCTCTCTTTTTAATCTAGAAAAAAAAAACCTTAATTTATAAATAAACAGTGGCGACGAAAACTATCACTCTATCTGATTTGCAGCACCCTTAACTCCGTTAGCGTTTATCACTTATGTTATCCCTCAGATCAAACCGCCCTGAATATCATATGAGAACCACAGAAATTCATATCATCTATTCGCGGCTAGTGCAGATGTGTGCCTGGTGCAATCTCAATAAATTAGCTCGACGACAATAAATTAAAATGTTCGAACAATTTTCTGACATATTTTTTTGAAATACGACTCTTCTCCTGGCATCGTTCCAGAGGATCTTTCGTTATATGAAGTATCATCATCTTCAGAGCATCTCTAAGCATGGAAAGCATCATCAAAGATATAAACAGCTAAACAAGATTCACGTCAGAATTTCCCAGCAGCATGATGATTACATTCTTGGTTGTCGATTGAATTGGGTTGAGTGTGTTTATGGGGAGTGTGCGGATAATCACATTTTGACTGGAGATCAGTCAATTGGGAAATTAAGTATTTTTCTCCTACCCAAGTGCAGTTTGTCAGGAGACAAAATAACAACAACACGACAACTACCACCACCACCAGTACTGACAACAACAACAAAAAAAAAAAACAAATAAATGGAGAAAATAAAGAAAAATCAAAGAAAGAAACGAAAAAAAAAACATACAAAACAAAAAAAAAAGAAAACGTTTACGATTCAATTGGATATGCAACTCACGAGGAACACGATCTCTCCAAGAACACAAAGCCAGAACATGGCCCGAGTGCAAGAGGCTAAGTGGCTGTGTCCATCAATACCGCATCGAGTCAATTGGCGAAATGTCATTGTATGCTAATTAGTTAGCTATGAGCGTCAATCAAAAGCGTTGAAACATTTCTATGGCTTAGCCACAGCCACAGTATAGAAACTATCAGGTATAGCTTAGGTTTTGATATTGCAGCGGTCTATAGCGGGGGTATGGGAGATGAAGCTGGACTAAAAGAACGGGCTCGTCGTGACTGCATGCGCGGTTCGGTTGCTGTCGCGGGACGGGACAGTCTGGCGCAGAGACGGTTACGGCCAGCTTATATTGTCCCAATACCAGCAATTGTGCGTGTGCAATGGAATTCAGTTGTCAGTTGTCCAAGTCGCGGTACCTGATATTTTGTGCCACTTGGCGCTCCCGTCGCACGCCCGCCACCGCTATGTATACCTATACCAACTTCTTCCGCTATATATAACCTGCCTACTCTTGGACATAAGAACAATCGCTTCACCTTAATTCGTATAAGCGCGGGTACTGGTTGTCTATATAACTATATGCTGCTGCTGCGCTACCGGCTCGATTGGCACATGGAATTCAAATGAAAAAAAAAATAGAAAAAAATAAAAAAAACTGACGGAGACAATGACGGTCTTTACGTCAGAGCCTGTTGTATGAGTATATACTACCTATACCTACCTATGTTTGCCTATAGATATCAGGACTCCTTTGCGAACTATGATGATTGGCGATGATTCCGTCTTTTGGCTATGTCATCATAAACAGTGCAGGGTGGGGAACTCTTTTTTAGATGATGTCAATTGGAAGAAAAAGTTTTGGCGTTTTTCTTTTGACGTGCCTGTGACTTTTCCTGTTCGTTTGAGATTTGCATGGAAAATCGTGACTTAGTTACATTGTCGCTTACTTTATTACTGCAGCATGATTCTAATGTAAGGCGGTAACATATTTTCATAATATTATTGAAAAGCGAATTATACTTGTTGGACGATTGAACAACTATAACCAGACAGAATGATAAAGGATTTCGAAAATTATTTAGATTAGTATACCTGGAACCTATCTTATATCTAGTGCAGAAAGAAATGGAATAGAAAATGATGAAATAATCAAGAAACAACGATCTTTGGATATTCTAAAAAACTCATCTTAAGATTTTCTCACATTCATTATTTCTAACTGTCAGATTTTTGTCTGAAGCAGCCCATAGACATTACACTTGTGTCTGCACCGGTGTCGGTGTACTGAAATGTGTGCTGTGTGGGCTGGCGCGCACACTGATTTCGGTGTCAGACACGGTGCGAGTAAAATCAAAAGTTTTTTATTTTTGGTGTGGGTGTATCTATTGGTGTGGCGTGTGTGGCAGTGCAGACACAAATGTAATGTCTTTGGCCTGCTTTATAAACGCGTTTAGAAAAATGAGTTCTTAGAGATTTTACTCCGTCAAAAAGAACCTTAAATTTTTTTTCTCAACATTTTGAAATCAAAGTTAAGAAGAAATTTTGCTGAATACTCCCGTTCATGTAACTGAGATTGCTGAGATCTCCGATATCTCATTTTCCTGAACATGTCTATTATCAAGGTGACGTTAGGGTAAGAAAAGAATTTTCAGATAAACCAAGTCTTTATATTTACTTAACTGGCTGAACACAACGCGACGGAGTCGCAGGCGGAACATCTGTCAAAATATTGAATACAATCAAAATCAATGCTACGAGCAGAATGGCACGCAACTGCAGACGGAGGTGAGGTCGGAGCTGAAGTCGGATCCGCAGGCCGCAATGGTTCGTGAACTTTTAACTTTTCACGTACAGCACTTTTGACGTTTTAATTTACATATATGAAGACAAAAAGCCGTACAAAATATTAGAGCTGTTAGTTCTTATAATATAATAAACTCGTGGCTGTTTCTTTCTTTCTTGAAAATATAAAAAAAGTTGTACAGCTTATTGTGAGCAGATAAAAAACGATGTACGACATTTTTTGAAAGCAGTTGCAGCTGCGGCTCCTATTCCAGTTGCAGCAGGGCATTGTGTTCAGCCAATAAAGCGACCAATTCGATTCGAACAGTCATATAGAAGTTCTTTTGAAAGAATATACGTTATTTTCGGAGGTTCAACAAATTTTCTTGAGAGTTTGTGCCTTTCTCCGAAATCTCTTTCGAAGAATTTCGAAACTAGATATTTGCATCACATATTACTTTGCCTCTACTTTAATTTTGTTTACCTTAATTGTTTTTTCTTGTATCCCCTTCTATAGCCTTTACGTTTGCATTAAATATATTTAAATAATCGGATCAAATCAACACCCGTAATGTAATTTACGTTATTATGTTCAATTAAGTTCCTCATATTTTCTATACCTCTCAAAACCTTCTAACACTCTGAATGGTTATCCTTATTTCGTTCAAGTGGTTGATTTTAAGTATCAAGAGTTCAAAGATTTCTTCAAATGGTGATTGTTTGGGTTTGGGTTATAAGTTTAAGGGTTGGGTTTTTTCATTAACACCCATTCGTATTTTGCTATTATACATATAAGGAACAAGAAGTGTTCGCATTGATGGTTGTATTATTTTCAATGAGTTGCTGGATGAATATTTGAAATATGAATTTCTATATGCAAATTTAATTGTTACAAATCATTGGATTTTGAAATCATATTCAATCATCATAATCATCAACCTTGATGCAGTTTGAGTAGTTACATACATAGGTATATAAAGAAATAATAAGCATTATAAGATTTTTAGAAAGTCAATTTAGCAGATGTTCGAAATTGCAATAGAGAGTTTTAAAGAAAAACAGTTTAAAGGAAAAGCTATATTTTAAATCTATTGTTAAGGACTTTATTATGCAAATTTTGATTGATTGCGTTGAGCATTGAAACTTTCTGAGAATTCAAAGTGCAAGATTAAAGGGCCAGTTCATTCATTCAATTTCATTCATAGCAATTTCGGAAGTTTAGGAATATTTTGATACCGATGATTTGAATTCAATTATTATTTTAGTAAACAAAATTATTTTTGTTTTGTTCTACATACGATGGGCCACATTCATAGGCGGCAGCAGGAAGGGGTCACTTTTTTATACCAACATCAGCTCTTAACAGGGAATTTTAATTAACTGGTCATTTGTTTCACTTTCTTCGTCAAATTCCATTGGTTGCCACCCTCTGCCTCTTGACCTTGCCGGATAAATTCCTAAGTTCTATCGTTTTTCCTCTCCTTGCAGACAGTGAAAGTCATTTACTGATCATAATAATGGACATTATTATTCTTTTCTGATCATGGCCAGAAAATTGAGTCGAGTTAGGAAAAAAATACAAGTTTTGTATCCAAAGGCAAATTTTTTCCACTGCAACTTAATTATAAACACGAAGTGTCCGAGATTAGAAATGCTGCTGGGACGATAAAAGAAATAATTACTTTTTCCGGGACAGTCCTTTGCGAAAAATATTCCCAGAATTCCTCTATTCTGTGGAACAAGATAAACAGCAAAATAAAAAAGTAACTATATGAGTATTCAGTAAAAACATAGTCGTTGTAATGGAAGCACTGCAAACACTGGGGGACGACTGACGAGGGAAACCGTGTTACAAAACTACAAGCCCTTCAAATTTATTTATATACTCGGGTTCGAACATGACTTTTTTAGTCAGCTTGTTCTTAATGGCTCATTACTCGTCGGAACTTGAACCAGTCGCAAATATTTTACAGGGAGTTATCCAGAAATTATTAAATGTAAAAAGATCAGATCATTTTCTTGAGGAACCATTTTGGAGAAGATCGGGAGAATGCCTGAGAATTTCATCAAAACGCTTTGAGAAACAAAATATTTGAGTGAATCAGATATTGAATTGAGCTGCCAGAAAATTATTCGGAAACAAACTTACTGATCCAATATTCCCTCGTCTTCACCCGGAAATGACTTTAGAATATCGATTTTCGTTCCTTATATACTTGCAGTCGTATTTATTAGATTTCCTTAGAAAAGTCTTGGACAGTTGTCCAACTAGCCACTGTCTAAATATTTGGACATCTCCTTATTTATAAACGCATTCCAAAAGCTGTCTAAATATGTTCTCAAACACTCACAAACATCCCTGTAATCTGTCAATTTCGTAAACATTTGGTTACGTTCAATGAACATTTCATTTAATTTTCAACTTTTTGTGCATTGAACATACCCACTTTAGAATAGGTTTCGACAGCCAATTTCAGTGTCTAAGTTAGACGCTCGATGGAATATGATTATAAATAAGATTTTGGAGTTGGACCGCTGTCCAAAGTTAGACATACTTTGGAATGGGTTTATAAATAAGACTGTTGGATTCTCTGCTATTCTCCCTTAAAGAGCGGTTTTCTGAAGAAAATAAATCCGCATATGTAAGCAATATTTCAGTTTTCTCCTAAAAATATGCAAAGCATGGACTAATCCAATTTCAATTTGATTGTCTAGAAAATAACTATACTTAATATGGATCCTTTCTGGATACTTTTTATGCCGGGTCCGTTATGTGATTTAACCAGAATAAGATTAATTCTAACCAAAGTGGATATACCAATATAATATGTATGTGATGTGTTGAAAAATTCAGAAGAATTTTATCCTTCGATTTTCGAAGCACTATCTATGTATACGATTTTCCATTCCCGCGACAACATGTGCAGAAGACCGAGAAAAGTGCACGAGAAGATACATATTTTTTTTTCCAGTTTAATTGACAAAAGTCTCGTCTCGTCTCGTGGATAGCCCTAAATTTAATTTTTAAAATAATGTCATCGTATGATAAAATATTACGCTTTTTTCATGGGGTCTAGAATTCTTCTTAAAGAAGCACTCCATACGTTGGAGTGGAATAATGTTCCTTAAAATTCGATAGTCTATCGATTATAGTTTTTAAGCACATCCAACGCAAGTAAAGCCAGTTGCATTCTGTCAACACTGTCGCACTCCGCAACTCCTCACTCCGCAACTCCTCATTCCGCAACTCCACAACTCCGCACTCCGCAACTCCGCACTCCGCACTCCGCAACTCCGCACTCCACAACTCCGCACTCCGCAACTCCGCACTCCACAACTTCGCACTCCGCATTTTCCGTTACTCCTTTTATAAAATCTGGGACTTTAAGTCAAAGTGAACTGAGAAGAGAAAGTACAAAATTATATGGAATTTTAGAAATTCCAATTTTTTTCTAAAATGGACTAAAGTTGTGCAATATTGTTTTTATAAATTCTTATAATAAACTAAAGGTGGATAAATCATGATTAGGTTGTACATAATATGCAGGTATTTTAACGGTTCGATACAGAACGCAATTTAATTATTAATATGACAAAACCTTGACGTGTTGGACGACAGAGCACTTATCAAGCAACAATTCGAACTAATTGCATTAAAAACCTTTGGAAACAAAATAGTGTCGTTTATTAAATTAAATTTACAAAGCGAATAAATAAATATGTACCTACATACAAGGAATATTAAGAATATTTCAATTTTCTTTATACAAACTTATTTTTTCAAATATGTAGGTACTTATTTCCAAATCAAATACCTAGGTACTCCTTAAAAATTGACAAAACCACACATATAATCGCTACCTATTATTGGTGTTATTGGTGGTTTGATTTTCAGTTCTTTTTTAAACCTGTCCAATCAAATGTTTGTTTTATTATTTCTCATATGAAAATACTTTTCTTCCCCCTTCATGCTGCGGCTTTATAACTTTTGTTCATTTATATACATTTAAATCAATAAAAAGGTATCTTTGTATCTGCAGCTTATATTTAGGTTCAACGTTCTATTTACAAAAATAAATCACCTAACATTTTCTAACCTTCTAAACTAACCCCATCATCTATAGCCTAGCCAGCTCCAACTCAAGTTATAGAACCCTAAAGGCATAACTCGCAATCTATAAAAGCATCTATCTATATGTATAATAAGATAGCTGTCTGGTGTGCACTCAATTGACCCGAAAATCGCACCTTTCTCTCGGTTTAACCTCAACCAAAAGTGTTTATTAGATTTTTCACACCTCAGTGCCCATACAAAAAGGCATACCTTTACTCTATCACATTGCACACAGTGGCCATATACTTAAAATACTTCATACTCACCTCCTTCTGTATACCTACATATTTATAGTGTTCTCCCCTTTTTCAGATACAAAACTGATAGAAATTTTATTACCAGAGAAGACCATCATCAGCATACCTCTCTATATACACTAAGCAATCGAATTTAATTGGAAAAAAGGCCTCGGCAACCCCAACTATCCAGAACAAATAAATGGAAAATAAATTTTCACAGATTGTATTGTACTATCCTTTGGAACTTCTATCAACCGAAGACCCAAAAACAAGAGAGAGTTGCAATGAGGAGCCAGGATCTAAGGCTTTACGACGTGTTAAATTATCCCTTTGTAGAGATGCATTTGATTTATGGTATAATTGGTCCCTTTGCTGATCTGCGCCAAAGATGAACTCCGCCCACCCCCTTCCATTCCCTCCACAATAAAAATCCGAGTCATAGTTTACTTTTAAAAGCTCGGCAAGTATACAGGTGCGCAGGAGTCCACCAACGAATCACAAGATACAATCGTGGCTTGAATCCAAAGTGAGAAAATTACTAGCCTCAAGCTGTTCGACCCACCTCCGGGTCCGGTCGATTGAATCGATCAATTGAGGCTGATGGTGCTGCTGCTGCTGCTGCTGGATGCTGGCTGCTGCTGATTCTGCAACCATTGCACTGACCGGCCGGTATACACACATCCGCATCGCGCAGCATCTTCAACTTCTTCCATTTGGAATTGCTGAACAATTGATTCTGAGAAGAATCTTCCATCACATCCAAACCGTGATGAATGAAGCTGAATATTTCCACTAATGGTGGCCGCCACCACCACCACTGCCATCCACCAATAAACCAGAGAGGAGGTAGGTATTTCTAGATATTCTCCAAGGAATTCATGTTGATGTGGAACTGAACTGACAATGGGGGCAATTGATCGCCGCGCGCGGAAGAAGGATCCACAGCGATTCCATGAAAAATTACTCTGTCCTCCATCCATGTTATGTTGTGGTGTTGTGGCCATTGTCGGTTTGGCCAATTTTGGTGTTTCGCTAAGTGATGTGTGTGGCCAAAATGAGCAACACTCGCTGCTTAACCGAGAACGGTACACTTGTTGCACTCGTGCCAAGCTGCCAAGTTGACATATTTTCTGTGATGGCTGAAAATATTCGCAGTGGGTCGCCGCGCTGGTCGGCCGTTAACGTCGTCGTGCGTCGCGTATAGTGACAGTCATCGTCGCCGCCGTTGTTGTTTCTGTTGTCAGTCGTCCAAGATGGCGCGCGAGCAATATATACCTATATAGAAAGAGGAAGGATTGTTGACGTTCCTTTGAGTGGCATTTCCCTGACGTTTCGCGCACGTACCACAACTAACTTTGTCGATATCTATAATGTATGTATGTATGTATGTATGTACATCTCTCCCTGCTTATACACGAAAAGCAATAGCAGCAGCACGATCGTGACATCTACTGGAACATGGTGTAAATTAATAAAAGCAATTTGTCTGGTAATTAAAATGCAGTTTTGGTATGCGATACGAACTTGAACGCATCCGCATGTGATCGTTCGTCCATCCATCGATGATTTTCCATTGCAAAGATGGTGCATTGAAATGTATAAGTCTCTGTCTCTCTATATAGCGAGAGCGACATATACAACTTGCATACTAAGCTTAAAAAGAATTTCTAAAATTTTTGTCGAAAGGAAACCAGGTTTTTTAATTTTAATTTTGTTTGTTGGTTGTGAATTGAATTTATAAAGATGGAAATACTTTCAGAACTTTTGATATTTTTTTTTTATTTTTTTTTATTTTTATTATTTTCCACAGTTGAAATTTTAATTACCTACCTTTGATAGAATTGAAAATTTGTATTATTTTTTGTATATTAAAAAAATGCATCTGCGTCAAAATTTGACGATCATTTTAGGATCAAATTGATGTTAATTTGACGTTTTCGAAAACGGCTGAAAATTTACTGACGCATCTGCGTCAAAAATTGACGATCTGTTGACGATAAAATTGACGTTTATTTGACATTTTCGAAAACGGTCTTATATAATGTGAAATTAATTAGTAATGCCTTTAGAAAAATGATCATATTGAAAAATATTTGGCTGGTTAGGTCGTTTTTATAAATAAATTTTAATAATAGTTAAAAACTATCATCAAAGTTCTTAAGGTAATTTTGTATTCTTTTGCCTTGAAAATGGTACAAATCACACCAGAATTTATCTTGTTAAAGTTTCAACATCAGTACATCCATATTGTTGGTTATTGGCTTGACTTGGCTCTGGCTTAAGATTAAAAAATTATAAACAATATACAAGAAACTGTGTTGGCACGATCTGTATTCAAGTAATCTGAACCCACATGCAATAGAGCACACACACCGAGTGCTATAGCTAATCAAGCCCTCTACAAACATATATGGTCATGCCTGCCATCTGGCTGTCATAGCTAAATGCCAACCGAAACAGACGAATCGCGCTGCAGATATATTTACAAAAAGATATCTAGATACTTATTGCCAGAACAACAACTAACTGCTGCCATTCATTACCTTGTGAGTGGGTCTCCAAATTGGGAAATGTCAGTTCTTAATATCTTGACCGTGTATATCACTCATTTCTGAGAAGACACAACATTATTCCAGACGTTCGCGTACAATAATATGGAAGTCTGTATATAGTTAGGTACTTTACCTATAGAGAGATACCGATACTGCCATAACTATCATCTGTGCACAACAACCGCATCTTCTATAAAATAGACCTGAAAGAACAAAAACATAAAACAAACTATTGCGGGCGATTTAGTGACGATTATGGTCTAAGAGGCGAATCGACTATATAGGTAGATGATTTCAAAGATTCGATTTCCCAGAATTTGCGGTGCCACTGTGCGAGTTGGGATTAGCCCCGGTAGTATGCCAAGAACCAAAAAAAAAAGAAAGAAAAACAGAAGTTGGACTCCAAACCACAAATGGATACAGGAAAACCGCCAAGCCAACCATTATATAGTCGAGTTGTCAGGTTCATCTGGTCGCCACTCTATTCCTCGTATACAACATTGCATCAGTTTTATGCTATGGCCTTCATCTTCTTCATCATCTTCATGATCTTTATAAACAGCCAGAAGTCTGACTCGAATCTCGGGCCCATAATGGTCGGCGCGTTGTTTCCTTTTAACGTTAATTAAATCAATGGAAGGCATCTTGACAAATAGATACAAATGGTCTGGGGGTTTTGATATAAATTTCTCGCTGTGGGCATGTTGTCCGGATGACATTCCGCGTTATGGAAAATTCATTAGCGTTTCACAAAACACTGGAGCTCTGTTTGGAATTCGCAAACAGATGGCGACACACACACACACATATTGACACTAACTCGGCTTAGAGCATTATTTATTTTTCATGCAGGTGGTTAGGTTAGTTCTATGGTTGAAGTTGAAGCAGCGAATTTCATATAAGAGAGAGGTTCGACTTCAAATCGGAGGCGAGGCGTGTAGTCTCCTCCATCATCATTGCAAAGATGGAAATGGATATTCATCCAACTGGATGCGAGATGCGTTGACGACGATCATAAATCAAAAATCCCTTGTTGGACATCAAGCATAATGGCATGGCGGCTTAACAGTGCACAATGCACATATGTGTACCTATACGCAACCGCCACCGCTTGCGCCGGTCGGCTGGCGGCCGTTGGCGATAATTATGACGTACGCTGGGCGACAGCAGGGAGATTTATTAGGTTTTGATGTTGCCTGGAATTTTAGTCTGTCATGAATAAGTAGAAAACAAAAAAAAAATAAAAAAAAAAATGAAATTGTAAAACATTCCCTCGAGGTGTAGCAAAATTTTATATCTATCAGGCTTTACTGAATTATATATGTTTGAGTTTCATCATGATTATACAAAACTGAATCATTGACTTTTTCAATTCCAAGAAAAATATCGGATGTTTTGCATGAGCAAGTTTAACATTTAATCAAAGTTCTAATAATATAATGGGTGATTTAGAAGGAGGTACCTACTTTTATCAAAAATACAAAAAAAAAATAGGTTACAATTTATCGCCAATGACGTCGAACTCGCCAATGACGTCGAACATGGCCAGTGACGCAAGTATAATTTTGCCTTTCCAATTTTCAAACGTATAGCCGGCTTATCTATAATGAAGACTTTGGTCTTGGGAAAAAATCAAAAGGTCATATTTACTGTTCAACGAATTGATTTGGTAGTAAAGCTATGGCTTCACGGGCCTGAACCAAGTATAGGTATCACCGTCTTCTTGAAGCGAAATATCGATTCAAAGTACGTATCTCTTAACGGTCTTTAGTCTAAAAAACAAATTGGCGTTTCCTCTCGGCGATCTCACTTGAACTCATCACTAGCAAAATTTTTGTGAACTATTACATAAATCTTCTACTTGGCTGATATATTATTCAGTTATATATTATAAAATTTTTTTTCAAAAACAAACCCTCGTATATAAACCAAAAAAATATCTTCGAAATCACGAGCTTCATGTTACTTTTTGGCCGACATAATTTTTGAAGAAATATATAGACTGATAATTTCACCACCACATAACAATGGAAAACCGTTCTTTTGTCTTGATACGATATAATATACCTTTCGAACCTCTTCTGGTTGCTTTTCAGCTCAGAACTTAGCTTTATCGTTGAATTAAATTTTAGTCGAAAAAGGATCTTCTTCTAGGAAATTGGAACTTCAGAAATAACCACGTTAGTGGCAGTACGATCAATATTTGAAATAAATTTTCTTAACAAAATGAATGCAAATAATTGTTCTTATGTTTGAAAGAGAAGACTAGAGATAAAATAAATTTAAAATACATAGCTTTTAACGGCGGAAATTGGTGTTTTGTCCCGGCGACTTAAAAAAGGATGTATACTTCTAAATGAATCACCCATTATAATGAAGTGGATACTAATCTTTTAATTTATATCTGTGTATAGGTATAGTTACGTTAGAAATTATATATTTTTTTATCCATACGAAGTTCAAGTTCGGTCAACTACATAGTTTAATATGCGTATTTAAAAATAATAATCGGGTAAATTCAACCCTCGCACTTAATATATAGCACAAATTAAAAATAAATCTCAATTCTTAGTATTGTTTACATTTAATTTCGCACTTATCAATACATTTTTTTTTTTTTTTTAATTCCATTGAAATTCTTGATACCGAAAATAAATTTCTATAGGGTGTTTTTTTTGAAGCCAGTACTAACTTTAATTTTGAACAGGAAAAAATCATGAAATTTTAAAAACGTATTTTTATTCAATCGAGAGAATACTTACATTTTGTAATTATAGTTTTTAAACACAAATTCGGACATGAGTCCACCACGGCTGCAATTGATTAATGCCAAATATTTATGGACGTATGTCCTTTCCTCAATAACACCAATAATAAAGGCTTTCAATTATCAATGCGTTGCGTTCGACTGCTTTTGGATTATCAGCGTGGACTATATATTTAGCGAAATTACGTATCTGCAAGGAAAATAATCAAGAGCAGTGTTGTCACTTTACCACTTTTTAAAAATTCTTATTCAATATTTTCTAAACCATAAACAAAATAATTTGGCTAGATTTTTTTAATCAAGGACTTACTAATGCTACTAATCATTAGCTTAATTCGTTTTATGTATGTAGCTTTTCCAACAACCTTTTATAGTTTAAAAATAATGCTTGATTGAATAATAAGGAATATATTCTTTTTATTATAAATATTAAAGGAAAACTTCTTAACTTCTTAAGCATATACAACTAATAAGACAAAATATTTATTTAAAACAAAAATCTAAATTAAAAGAAGTAAAAATGTGTGAATATTTGTCGGCTTATAGTAGAATTTTTCCTTTCAATGAAGTTTTAAAAATGTCGGCAACATGCCTGCCTAAACATTGTTATTCGAAGTTCGATAGTTTGAAAAGAAAAATGATACAAAATTATTTCTTGGAAGGATTCCGAACATTGTAATTAGTTTTTCTATTCAAAATAATTTTTCTGCATGTAAAATTGGATGGTTTAGAGTAAAATCTAAAATATCGAAAATAGTATATCCTCAAAAAATTGACATATTAAGTAAATAGATGTAGGGTTTTTTGTTTAAGTACCAAAGAAATGTTCAATTTGTATGTACAGTTTTGTTCGTATAAGTGTTATGTATTAGTATTACGTAGTAGTACCAAAATAAAAGCTGAATAATTGATTTTACCACGCAAAATCTGAGTCTATACATACCAATAATTTTTTGCTCAATCTAGCACAATTTTAAATTTTAAAGTGACACTATCTACTAATCAAGAAGTGTTAAATTAAGGGCACATTATGTATCATGCAATGATAATTGATTGTTTCGATTGCACGTATGTAGCTTACAGGTAGCACCATCCTGGGGAATCACATATCTTTCACATTTATGCCATTCAATAGGAGAACGAAAAAGTCATTATAATCATGGTATACTATAGCGAATTTCTTTGACCGGAAAACACTGAAAAAAAAATGTTGGTCCGATGATTCCACCAATCAACATACCGCACCAAACCAATCTGCTGCAGTTTTCGGGTTTTAGCGATGTAACGTTTTGATAATCTCATATGTGGAATATCTTAACTCCATTGACATTTTTTTTTTTTTTTGAAAAAAGTTTCTTAAATTTGTTAAAATTGTTGAAGCCTGTACGCCATCAGGAAAAATGAGATTGACAGTTTACTATCTAATCTGACAATTGGTTTGACTGATATATGTATATAACAAGGTCTGTTTATTTACATTCCAAAACTGCTGAATTCTCTCAATTTTAGGCCAATTTTATTTTTTACTTGCTCTATAGGGCAACCTTTAAAAACTAACTCAACGAAGATCAAGAAGTCTAAAAAAGTGAGTCTGTGCATCTTGGGGTCCGTGTCTAGTGTATTTGAGCTATAGAGCATAGAGCATACGTACTCTATGCTATAGAGCTTGATCGGGTGAACCAATTTGCCACAAATTTGTATGTGTGCATTGTACGTAGAGGGATAGCTGACATAATATGAGATTTTTTTTTTTTCAAATTTTCTCAAATCTCAAAGCTCTAACAATTTTTATAAAATTTGGTACCTGTTATTACAAGAAAACTGTGATTATAATTTATAAGAAAACTGCGTTTAAGGTTTTTGGCAAATAATTCACTTCACGAAAATAGTCATTCGACTTTTTCTTGAGAAAATGATCTTATTTTTGGATTAATTTGGTAGCTATATATTTTCAATGGTTGGGTATTATGATACTTCTTTATAAATTAAACAAAATTGCATTTTAAAAATTTGAAAATAAAAAAAAAAACAAACAAAAAATCCATTTCAATAAACATTTTCTCGTTAAATATATCATTTTATTATTGAACCATTGAAAATCTACACTAATATCCACTCTTGCAAATTTGTTCATATATGAACTTTGAAAGAACTTTGTACTGAAAATGGTAGAAATTAGCAGTTCTGGTATGTAAACGAACTGAGGTATTGTCTAATGTTGATACTGTACTAACAAAAAAAACACCCAATAGGTTTATAATATTATAAATAACACCGACGACTAAAATAAGATGTAAGGGCACAATAAACAAACTAAATAATAAATCAACTAAGCGCACCGTTAAGAACTATAAATATATTCCAACCCTTCCAAAAAAAATTTCTTCTTGGTGCGCAAAAAGAAATTAAAAAAAAAAATGGGAAAAAAAATTGAAAAACTGGTGTGTGGTGCGATACAGGACTATGGAATGTTAATATTTCAATGCGATTGCAGTTTCAAAATTTTATAAAGGTGGTGCATAGATAAGAAAAAAAAAAATGTTTCATAAAAAAAATAATTTTCATACATTTTATAAAGATATTACAAAAAAAAATATGTTGTGTAAATCCTACCTTACCTTTATGTTAGAAATATTTGTAAATATTAATTTCTGCCAATTTCTAAAACTTTCTCGCTTTTAATTTCGAGTAAATTTATTATTGATTTTCTAGATTAATGCTTTACTCAAAAGGTAAAGTGGTTTTAGTCGACTTAAGCCATTAACATTTTTTTAATATTTAAAATTAATGATAAATTAGCTGCATTTCTGTGCAAACGGCTTGTGATTAATGTAATTGACATTTGGTTGAGGTTTTAGCCTCCTATTCAAAATAATCTTCTCGGAATAATTTCTTGAAGATTATAGTTATTTTATCAAAAATTCTAAAAATCGACATGAGCCACTTTACCTTTATTTATTCCGAATAAGGAATAGAATAGAAGAAAAAGACAGAATATGTTTATCCAGAATAGAGTGAACAAATAAACTAGAACTAGAAAAATTAGAAATGATGATTAGTTATTCGGGGTGATATTTCAAACAATTGAATCAACATAGCTACCTTTATTTTTATTTTGCATAATTATGTACTCTTAAATGGAAAATGGATGCAATTGTGAACTTCAAGTTTGTATCACTTAGCGTTGTTTTGCTAGCTTTTAAATAATTAACACCAATGTGATCCTTCCATAAGAGAGAATAGATTCTTACGTCAATTGCATTTCCCATACTGAACGCGTCCAGTATTCTATTTATTTATTCCGGAAATTCGGAATATCTCGAACATCGCTTTTGCGGATTGCACTAAAATAATCCGGATAAACTTTTTTGTTAATTCTTCCAATTATACTAAATTGAAAGTTGTGTAATTTGTTATCATCGCAACTTTTATATTTCGGTAGATAATTCCTCTGCGTTTCTCTTTTTATAAAGTCAAGTATTTTGTAGTGAATGAAGTAAATGAACAATATTTGTTGAAAATATATAGAAAATCAACCAAGTGAAATATTTGGATATTTTTTCCCTTAAAATCTGTTTTATTTATTCCATTCTGGATAGATATTTGTCCTTTTCTATCTTTTCTATTCTTTATTCGGAAAAAATAAAGGAACACACCCAGAATGAATGCTTAAATGAATTGCAAAAATATTCTAGAATGAATAAAAAAAACAAAAAACATTGGTTTATCTGGAAAATTCGGATAGAAAAAAAAAACACAAAATCGTTTTGTTCGAATATTCCGAATAAATAAAGAAACAAACTCAATGTGTGTTCAGTAATTTTTAAGAAACAATAGGTGTGTTCCTTTGGGCCTTGCAATGTAGCTACTTTTTTAGTACTTCCCAGTAGACTATGAACGGATATGTTTTATACAATTCTGCCAAAAGAAAAATCTAACCTCAATGTAGATATTATTTTTGTTATTAGTATTTTATTTTAGATTAGAGAATAGAGAATAGATGACATCAACAACAATAATTTTACTATGTAATTTCTTTTTACTGATGTTGTCACTTTCTTGCATAGATTCATTTCGTTACTAAATCATTGAAGTATGTACTTTGAATTAATTTGACCACAGAGTAAAAGTGGTTGAATGCAGCCAGAAGAACTTGGGGCAGTATAGTTGCTGTAGCCCAAAGGAACACGCCTTATATAGATTATCTCGATGTTGCCAGATGAGTCGTAAAAATAAAAGTTCCACTTACATTTTCGATAGACATATAATACGGCATGTATTTTTGAAAAGATTAATTTAAGCAAAAAATTAACTTGCAAAAATTTTATAAGAATCAGCTCGACGAAAAGAAAGAAAATAGTCCAAACAAGTGCCAAGTTGAACAAAAAGTAATGAAAACCAAATTATTTTCAGCTAAATACATTTTTTTTTTGATAGATTGTTTGGTTTTAAAGATTTAAATATTTAAAAATTGACCTGTAAAAAATAATCTGTTACCCACTGTCAAATATAATAAATATCAATTGAATTCTTCTGTTAAAATTTTTATTAAACAAAAACAACCCACCACCTTTGGCTTACATTATTTTTTTTTTTTGTATAGATTTTGTTTAGATTTCCAAGTGGGTAGTTGTTTTGTAGAATATATCAAAACATATTTGTGTGACGAATCATCAGCAGAACAGAAGTGAAAAATTGTGACTCACAAGTCAAAAAAACCCAACCAAAAGTTCCAAACAAACCAACCACCCGTTGACTGACTGAAAGGTTTCACTTCTGACAGCTTGCAACCGTACCGCGCCACTCTCTCTTTAAATTGTACACAAAGCATTGTTGCGGCGCACGAAACAAAACAATAAACTTCACTAAACAACAAAAACATATTAAATTCATTAAACAAATAAAAAAACAAAAACAAAAAACGTGCACCGCACCAGAGAGAGATACCTTCAAACAAAGCGAAAACCCATTTAGCCGAGCACAAAGAACCTATTTATCTGGATCGAGTGATAGTTGTAATGGCAGAAGGGGTAGAGGGCTGGCGGGTGCTAGAAGGAGGACGTGTTTCAGCAAATTCAGTGTTCTCAAAGCTGCTAGAGCGTTCTCTATGACCAACAACGCTAGCGAGCTACCAGTGCGGCGCCGCGCCGCGCCGACCGCCGCACTTTCGAATTTCGAATTCGTGCCTTTAAATCTATATATGTCAGCGTCATCGTCAATTTGAATCAGCATGAATCAGCGCGCAAATCAGTCCGCCGCTGCTGCTGATTGGAATCCGAATCATCAACATCATCATCTGTCAGCACCAGCCGCCACCGTTACTGGCTGACGAGAGTGTGTTGTTGTCAAAGTGAAGGCTTGCGATTCAATATGGCACGCGTTTGGAGTTCGTTTCAGGTGCGGACTGCACCGAGAGTATAATAGTTGCTGCGCGTGCTTTATTGCAATAGATCTTTGACGTCATTGTGGCTCCAGATGTCTGACTTGGATCGTGTTAATGATTTTTTTTTTAATTTTTTTTTTTTTTTTTCAGCTGTAGGACTCAACGTCGAATTTCTTCGAAATCACTATTGGAAGTTACACCCAGACACTTTTATGTCAGACAACTCCCTGGACATACCGATACCAAGTCGATGAACATGAGCAGCACATTTCATATAGGTATACAGCTGCGGATTTGTCTTCCTGGATACGTGAACACCAGAGCAATAGTGCAGTATGCCCCTCTGAATACTAAGGAAGGGCTTTAGCTTGAAAAATGGATCATGCTCTGTTGTGGAATTGTATTGTTGGCGCCAATGATCCACTCCCTGAAGTACCTTCATATCTAATCAAAGAGACAGAAAAGGGGATAGAGAGGCATGAGAGTATAAGTAAGTATCTATATATAAAGTGAATGCCGCACTGCATCTTAAAATTCTAAGGGTGCATCTAGTTATAGTAGAAAGAAAAAAAAAAAACTTATTTCAAATGCCTGTTGGCTGTTTCTGTATAGATGTTCAAACTTCAATGTTAGTTAATTAATACAAAACACACATTGAGTGGCGCCATATTAACCATAATAAATGACTTAATCAAGCAATCAAGCGTCATCCATATACACAGATGACGTAAAATATGTGTGTAAGACTTGTCGATCATTAAAATTCACTTCGACTGGTATAATACCATGTAATATGATAGAATTGAACACTTGTTCCAACTCGTCAACAAAGCTGTCAAATTGTAAAGTTCTAACATTTGTTGACAAGCCTCCATGAGACTTTGTTCGAAACAGAATGATGGACTCAAAAGTCCTGTCAAAGAGGTGCAGTATCACAGTATGCCTTTAAAATTAAAAAAAAACAGAAGTGATAATTTTTTAGATTATGGCGAAAAATGTAAGCAAGTGACTTTTTCATCAGGCAGTTTTCAATGCCGTTAAGAATACTTGTATGCCGCTAATACCAGATATGAAGAATTGCCTCTCAATTGTAATACAGTCGTTTTTTTAAACAAAACTTTGGTCAAATTTTATGATTGTAATGAAGAGTCACAAGAAAATGAGTTAATTAACCACCATTTTTGAAAATCTCATTTTAAATCAACTTGGAAACTTGTCGTACCTATGCAGAAAATTTTTAAGCATCTATAGAAAATTTAATTATACCTGTTTTCTATAGAGTAGAACAAAAATACGATTGCTTTGTATCGAATTAAACAACATAATCATTAATCATTACTATTCGGTACCTACGGTTGTCAAATATGAATTGATATACATATTGATAAATATTTAATTTTTTAATATTTATTTTTTTTTTTAATATTTATCAACTATTAATTGATAATTCACAATATTTATAGGGGTCAATAACTAATAAATTTGGTAAAATAAACTTCTCAAATTGTTTTGCCACCATGGCGTTGATACACTAAGGCCCGTTTGCTGATACTACACATAACGATTTAAGTTGAACTTAAATTCTTAAGGGGTACTTTTTCCATGTCATAAAGTGATACTTAAGAAACTAAGTTCAACTTAAATCGTTATGTGTAGTATCAGCAAACCTCCTTAACTGATTTCTTTGTCACATTTAATTTTTTTAAAAATTTAAAAATAGTTGAAGCGGTCTTGTTTCTTTTTATATAATTTTTTTTTGTAATTATTTCGAACAAACTAAAATTTTAAGTATTTATTTATGGAGAATTAAATATTTATTTTCGACAAAAATAATTTTTATTGAAGCACAAGTTTTGGCTATTTTTATATCAAAATCCTGATTTAAATTAAAAACCCTAAATTGAATTTAAAACTTAAAATCTAAAATATTGTATAAAACGTACATAGTCTTTAAGGAATTTAAAACTTAAAATTTAAAATCTTAAATTTTAGTTAAAACTTATGATTTCAAATTGAATTGGATCAAAATCCTAAATTCATAACGTTTTGTAGCTTAACATGTTAAAACATAAATTCAGTACTAAATTGTTGAATTTTCAAACTTACCGTCACAAAAAACTTCGACCATAATTAATTGTAAAACCTTTTTTTTTAAAACGAAAGAGAGCTACAAAAATAATAAAGAAGGTTCGGTCAATAAAGCTTGGACCGTCAAAATTTAAATCTTTTTAATTTTTTTTTCCTTCTTTTTCGCTCCCCCGTCGCTTAATTTTTTCTAATCGAATTTTTAAAGACTTTCATAAACAATAACGTAAGTAAAAAATATTAAAGTAATTTAAAGCATTCGCGATAAAAAAAATCAAACAGAACGTGTAAAAAAACCTTTTCTAGGTAAAATTTTGATTTTTTTTAATGTGAAGTACGTATAGTGTGGGGGAAAGTTGAATTTTGGTCTAAAGCTTCCATTTGCAGTTTTTAAGAAACTGTAACTGTTTTTTTTTTTGAAAAAGAAAACCAATAACATAAAAACACACAAACAAAGAACTTATCTAAGCCAAATGCCAATATTCGGCGTTAAAAAATCAAAAGCCATATATGGCTTCCTGTGCAGTAGAGGGTTTTAAATATACATTATATACAATTATACAATTATTTAAGACAATTATTATACAATTATTTAAGACTGAGGAAATTTTTTTTTTTTAAATCGGAACACAAAAAAAATTGTGTTGCTAGAATTTGAAGCTCCCTACTAACTAGATCTCACAATCTTTGATTTTGTGGCACTGTGAATAAGAACACTAAAAGTGTCATTAAAGTTAATAAAAATAAAAGTTTATCATAATCAATTATAGCATCTATCATTTTGTAAGAAACATTAAAACCTTTATTATGTTCAGCCAAAACACACCCTTAATCACTTTAATCCCTCATTTCATTTCAAATAGAATTCCAAACCAATTGAGTAATTTACCTAAAGATATAATAATTTTGTGCAAAACCAAACAAAAATGTAGATATGTATAAACCCAACAATAAACACACACAAAAAAAAAAAACATTATAATCGCTAACAAAAGTATTAAACTTTCCTCACTCTATAACCACTTCTTTCACTTCGCATATACAAAAAGGACTTAAAGGACTCAAAAATCCTTCACCCTTATTTTGTTGTAAAAAAAAAAACACACACACACATTATGCATTGTGTACCTATATCCGCGACTTTCTATACCTATATTCGAGTACATACCATTTGCGAAATTATACCTGCCACATGAACGACTGTAACTTCCGTCACTACCGCAATTGCAATTTTCAATAATTTCACTCCTATCATGAGGGTTGTCCTTCTTAAAGAAAATTTCACTACTCCCCCTCCCACCCCCTCCACAAATACCGTCTCTGCCATCTCTTGAAAGGCGCACGATACATGCTTGCGCGAGTAAGTCCATCATCGATAACTTATGACAACATAATGCACGCAATAATAGCTTCGTAAACAAACATGGATACAATACAAATCAGCCAGACCATGGAGTTATATAGCGGTGCTATTCCTTGAGGATTTTCAGCCAGGATCGGTAGGTATTGCAAAATAAATACCCGCGAAAAATCACCCACATTTTCAAAAAAAAAAAAAAAAAAAGTACCTACTCCTTGGATTGAAATAAAAAAGTCTGGGTATCGCAAGAGGAATACGAAGGTATACATATTTGAATACAATCGGAATTAAATTGTGCTGTTCATTGTTGTTCGTGTATCGTATTAGGGGATGATGGTATGCAAATAATATTATACACCATTAGTCGGATTGAAGAAGAACAAATATTAAAGAAGTTAGGTGTATGTGGAAGGGCATACCGCCAGAATGATGACGGGACGAAGAAAATTTCTCATTTTGTGCGGTATAGCATAGACACATGCATCGTGAGGAGATTTTTCATTACAATAATGGGGCACGCTTGCGAACATTTAGCACATCATTAAAATTATGTTAACAAATAATAATTATTATTAGCGTATAATATGTGTTAGGTTTAAAGAGAATTGTGATGTATGAGTCGATTTCAGAATTTTTGTCAAAAATTATATCGATCCTGCTTATGTACATATACGTTTTGGTACATATTATCAATCTTGACCTCTGACAAAAAACATATCAAACCTGACCTTCAAAGCTTTTCAAATCCACAGGAAGGTAAAAGCAAATTTAATAATAATTTCGGATTTAAGCTTTGTAGGGTTCAAGATTTGATCAAAGAACCAACAAACTTTAGTGTTATCGAGGTTATCTTTATTTACCAATCAATGGTTCTCATAATTTTAATACAATTGTAATATTTACTTATAACTACATATGTATATAATAATTTTATATAAAATAAAATTCATGTATTCTAACAACTAAATTTATAAAATACAAAAGAATTGACTGAGATAGCAGACGCCACTAAATTACAGCCTGAGCTAGCAGGCACCACTCAGGCTTATCAGATTGTGCGATTTATCGCCAAATTGGCGATTTTGAATTGGTTTCCCTTGTTTTTTTTTTTAAAACCGTTTTATTATGTAAAAACTAAAAATTTTATTTCATTTTTAAATTTGGTGATTTATTGGGTCGAAGATATTGAAATTTGGCGATTTAGACTTTACGTTTGGCTATTCCGCTTTTTCAAACCTGACAACCCTGGCACCACTAACTAACTACTTTAACCTGAGCTCCCTCTGTCACTTCTGGAGTCTAAACTTTTCAAAAGCGCGACTCACCAAGTAAACTAATTTTGATTGGTACTATATTGAAACTAGACGAGCTCGGTTTACTTCGTTTGTCCACAGTCACTTCGGTTCGAACTGAGTGTGAATTACAATATGCCAAACAAAATAATATTTATATTTTGCTATACTTCACCATAGATGGTTGAGGTTGTATGGTTTAGGGGTGTCGGGAGTGTTTGTTTGTGTTAATATCCACAATATCGGTCGGTCTGTGGTAGGGGAGACGTCAGTGTAATGCATCATGACAATAGAAATAAAAACACCTTAGTAATTTTTATTGTCGTTAAGGAAAATCCTATTTTTTTTTTTTTTAAACCGATAGGCTATCTCTTTTGTAGAAGTCCGTGGCATCATGGTTAGTACGTAGAACTATCAGGTCTATACTCCATAGGTCACAAGATCGAAATGCCATAAGTAAATATATAAATGTCTCTTTCACACGTCTCGTTCTTTTAAGATATTGACAGATCCTCCATCCGTATTTTTGCCATAAAAAAGTGACTTACACTTTAACCATTCGGATTCAACAGAAAATTGTAGGTCCCCTCCCAATGATAACACGCACATACGACATACATAGTTGAGAGTATAAAAAGTCACAATGGCTATGGTTTTCTATGAGCTGGCAAAAAAATTTCCAAAAATTCCATTCTTCACATATGTACCGTTATTTTGCCTATTTTCATTATTATTTTGACTCATATATTCTAAATACACAAACCAAAAATTCATTAACAAACTTATATTTATATGTCCCTGCCAAATTAACTCTCCATTCCATTTCACCAATATATAAATTCAACTCCCTATAATATGTTATCTTTACCACCATATTAAGAAGTCACACTATATATAAAGTGAGTTTGTGATGCAGAATCAACATTTATATTATGCACTTCTGGAATTGCAAATTTTCTATTTTGAGTTATATAGCCTTCCTCCTCATCATTGTCATCTTACACAATGGTTATAAACCTCTTTCAACCTTATAGCGTTGTATTATTGTATACGTACCATCGCATGCTGCAGCAAAATATAGAAAACCAGCGAGAAAACAACTGACATCGAATTGTTTTCCATGAGGAATTTTGCAATTTATCTGATTTATTATTGCAATTTCTCATGTCAATTCGCTTGCAATGCTGTACCAGCAGCAACAGCAGCCCACTAGTTCCATACCACCGCATCGCGTCGCCACCACTACATGTCGCCACCGCCTTCACCTCCGTCATTGCCATTCAAAGATTTTCCAATTTCTCAGCCATCGAGGCTGCTGTGGCTGAAAGTTGAAACCAGCACTTGCCACGCCACCAGCCTAGCGCTATCCAACCTGCCTCCTCTAATTTACATCGCAGCAGGAAAAGATTCCATGCAACAACCAGCGAACCGCATATCTTGATACTGTATCTGTTGTTATTCCAAATGGTGTGCCGCTGCTGCTGCTGCTGCTCCACCTTAGCAACGGAATACAAAAGCGGGAATTAGTTCTCCAAAGGAGCCCAGGTGCTCTATGGTGTGTTTCCCAAGGCGATCCATGCCACGTCCGGGTGGTGATCATCTTTGGGGCTGTTAAGACATCGTCTCATGGTCACTTAAGCCATTGTGTTTCAAGCTGCTGCGGTGGAAAATTTCTTCTCGTTCCTCCTGACTATACTCTACCGCTAACGATGATGATGATGATGTAGTCTGTGGATTCAATTGAGTGTGTTATCGTAGAATTTGTCGCCCACCCTGGACAATGTGCTGGACAATATATCTCATTTACCTACCGCAACTACCATTCACCATGGCATGGCCAAGACCGGGCCCCAGCCGCCATTATTTGTCAGAGAAGATGTTTTCATTTTATTTTTGCAGCTGATGTGGATGGGAAGATGGTATAGATGAAATGAAACAGCACAACGCAGCACAGCGCGCATGGAACGCGGAAAGTGCCTTAACCAGTTAAACAATCACTGGAACACATATTGACACCCTGAAGCTGGATGATGGGATATAGTATATCCATACGAACGCCGGAGTTCGATGCAATTTCATCATCATAACGATGCGATGACGACGAGATGCCACCACACTAGTTGCTGCCGTTTTGCTTGCGGGATTGATGGTGCGGAGGCAGCAGGCAGTACAAAAACTGCTCCATTGATTGGCAGAAAACCCATTATGCAGATTACCACGACACAACATCAGTAACAGCAGCAACAACAGCAGCAGCAGCAGCAGCAGCAGTTAGCTGATCTTGCAATGGCAGTGGCTTCAATGATGGAGCTGGCCTTCAGCGAGCAATTTGCCTCACGTTTATGGACGAATCGTGAATATCGGACTCATTTCGCGTTATGAAATGCATGTAATTGATGTCTATTAGAGATGGAATTAGTGCGGCGCAGTGACGGTCAAACCAAAAGGTGGTCGATGATTTTGCTGGGTTTTCTGGTGCGGATATATACATTCAGGGGATTTTGGTCATTTCCTTTATGCTTTTGGATTTGAATATAGTATCACTTGCCAAAATGTTCCTCGATTACGAGAGGGAAGAGGGGTGCCCTTTTTGAGTTTCCATGAAATCGATATGATATAATAGTTAGTTATAAGAGTATAATATCCGTTTCATGATGGTCTTCGGTTGGCCATTATGTGTCATGTACTGAATGTATGATTTGGGAAAAAAATGGAAATAATTCTGATTTTAATTTAGTAAATTCAGTGAAATTGAATTTGAATTTGTTTTAATAAGGAATTGGTTTTCAGAACAATGAAAACAGACAAGTTTAAGAAAAAGAAGTTTTCGTAAATAAGAGAACTTTTAGAAGATGTTAAGATTTAGAGCATTTATTTCAAATCCCAATTATGTAGATGGTGAGAAATTATAGAACACCTTTTTTTGATTTTGTTATTTTTAGATCTTTTCTTAAGTTGGTCCCGATTTGTTCGGGATTGTTCCAAATATTTTTTAAAAAATATTCAAAAATTAAAGTTTTAAACACAAAAATATCGTTGTTTATCTATAAGATACCCTTCTTTCAAAAATTGAAATTTTGAATGTTTTTCCAGATTGTGATAGTTGTTTTTTTGTCCAATAACTTTGTTGAACATTTCAAATTCATAAAAATCTTCTCTTATTTATTTGAAATCGACGATCATTAATCTGTCGAGAACTAAGCCAATCTGCAGAAAAAGCAAAATAAAAGTAAAGATTTTTAAATGCGTTTATAAGGAATACTGTTTAAAAAGTCAATTGCGAAATTGTGGGCGCATAATTAGTTACTCAAGGTAAAAAAAATATCGGTGTTTCACATAAAGGGTGTTTTTTTTAGACGTGTGGTTTCCAATCGGGCAAAACTTTTCTCGGAATTGGTCTTTTTGACAGCTTTCACTTGATTAATGCTCCTCTTGGTTTGCTATTTCTTAATAAATAGACTTACTCCTGAACAACGTTTGCAAATCGTGCAAATTTATTACCAAAATAATGGTTCGGTTCGCGATTTATGCCATACAGCCAACGAAACAATCAATTTATTGAAGGAAACTTTTGGTAAGCACATTATCTCGCGTCGTGGGCCTGTGGCGTGGCCTCCAAGATCGTGCGATTTAACACCGCTGGAGTATTTTTTGTGGGGTTATGTAAAGTCGCTTGTCTACGCAGAAAAGCTCGAGACGATTGACGCCATTGAAGAGAATATTCGGCGAGTTATTGCTGACATATAACCCCAATTTCTGCAAAAAGTGGTCGAAAATTGGTCCTCTCGGCTGGAATTTATTCGAGCTACCCGCGGCGGCCACTTGCCCGAAATCATTTTTAAAACATAATGACAAACCCTTATCTTTATAATAAAGCTAAATTCTTGGCCATAACATTTAATTATATGCATTTTATTTCTTCTTGAAAACCACATGTCTAAAAAACACCCTTTATAACTTTTATCAAACTTATATAACTTTTACCTATCGAAAACTTTTTTATACGAAACAACATTTTGTATTTTTCAAAAATTAATATTTATAATGTAATGTATGTATGTATATGTTTATGTATACATACATACATATAATAAATTATTACTGGGAAAAAGATCCATACTGCAGTCGCCAAAAGCTTTTTTAGCGTTCTTCGATTCTGTGTTTTTCTAGTTTTTCGTGACATTTTGCTTCCACAGCTGAAACTCAGCCTTCATCGTATGTATATCCCAATCCAAAAATTTTCTATAAAATTTAAAGGTTTCTTCGTTAAATGTTTTTTCGCTTTTACAAAGTATTGAAGGGATCAAAATATACAATGACAATAGAACAAACTTATATAGTCTTCAAACCACGTTTCAAGCTGAGTTATGAAGTTGTCTAGAAGAGAAATCATAACAACTATCCTAAAAAAGTTTTCAATATCTGAGGCGTTTACATTGCCACTATACCTAGCTGCTGACTCGATATTATTCGTGGAAATTTTAAGGTTTTTAGTTTCATCCACAATATTAAGAAAGACTTGCGTAGTCTTAAAAATATCTTTAAATTCAAAAATAAGATTTTCTCGAATTTTTCGAAGTATTTTTTACTAGCTTTATATGGTCCAGAACCATGAAACTAGGTTACAAGAAACGTATTGTTTTACACTGTACGAGAACAAAATGCTTAATCAGAACAAGATTAAGGGTTGCAAAAGCTCAATTCACTTCGTAGTTAAAGCTATGGCTTTAATTCACAAGCTAGTTTGTGACTTATGAATTAAAAATATTTAAATTCGTAACCATTGTAAGGGACAAATGAATTAGAAAAATTAATTCATAAGCTAGTTGGTAATTTATGATTTAAAAAAACATTTATTCATAAGCTAATGGGTGATTTCTATTAATAGGCTAGCTAAGCAAAATTTTCAATTCACAAGTTAGCTCAAGCTTGCTTCTTAAGCATTTTTCCTACTAACTAACCAACTAGTTTATGACTTAATTTGTTTTTTAATTCATAAGTCAGTAAATAGCTTATGAATTATTTTTTTTTCAATTCATAAGTCACCATATATGAATTGAATTTTTTTTAATTCATATGTCCCTAAATAGCTTATTACTTAGTGTTTTTTTAAATCAAAAAGTTGCAGCCTTGACAAGATTATCAAAATATCACTGGCCAAAACTGATTTAAAAAAAAAGAAGTGGCTTTAGATGAGGCTTCAGAGTTTTTATCAGTAATCAACACGTTCTCCAAAGGAAGCACTTAGCCTTTAAAAATTTCTTTAAATCTTATTAATCCATCATGGTTTTTAACCCATCGGTTTTACACATTGCCGTTCAATTCTTCCATTTACCTTAGTTTCCGAATAATTTTTTTAATGTTTTCCTGCAACAAATATGTACGTTTTGCTGCTGATAGTTATAAAAAAAATATAGATTTTATTTAATCCTATACAACTGCTTGGACACAATTAAAACAACCCTACGGAAATACCATCATACCCTTGTTCAATTAAGTTACTGGAATTAATTTATAAATTTTGTAATGCAGAGAGAATTTTGTTAGCTAAATATTTTGCCGTAGTGCTTTCTACATGAAAAAATTCCAAAAAATCTTCTCTCAAAATAAAAATGTCGTCTTTATAATCAACGTATACCGACACAAAAATTGACATCTGCGCTCCTTCCGTGAAATGTCAGTAGTTTCGTCTCCTAAAACTGCAAAATATTTGAATCATTTGCTTCGCATTCGTGCTCGAAAATTAGCATCGATTTTGTGAGAATTAATATTTAAACTGAAAAAAAAATGAGAGAAAAGTGCACTTGTTCAGACTTTCGGGGGGATCGAACCCCTTTTCCTTCTCCAGTTCCAATATATCGTGACTTAAAAAAAGACGCAAATGGTCAAGTTATATGACAAAAACCGATATTTTTACCATCAATAAATTTTGCAAAAATATAAAAATAATAAATGAGTTTATAAATATTCTCATAGTATCTTCCGCCTTCTTCTTTTATCTAAATCTAATTTGCATTAATAATGCCTTTAATTTACACTTTTTTGTTTAATCAAACAACATTTTATATAAGTCGTGTTTTTTTGGGAAAGCTATTCACAGTACAGTACTCTACACGAGTTACAAACACAACATCCACAGTAGAATATCTACCAATAAAAGCAGAAGTAGAATCCTACTGCGGATGGGTTTTTTTGGAATTTCTTACAAGGCGGTAGCGGTAGTTGCAAGTCGGCAGCGAGTAAGCAACTATAGTTTCAGTATAAGTGTAATTTATACTCTGATTAAATGGTAAAAAATATCTATAAGCGCACTTGTCATCAAAACGGCTAATTTTAACACCTTAAACACCTTATACACGCTATGGTAGCTTCGTTTTTTATATTCAACGGTTTTTAGTTCTAAAAAAAGAACTGTCATTACACCTCAAAGCCGCGAAAGAGCAAACAACAGCAGGTACCTATATAGCTATATATTGGTTTCAACTTCGAATACAACCTTCCATAACCAAAGTGCCATCATCATCATCATCACTTTTATCTTGTTAATTAATTCTCAACCGGTATACCTCTCACATATGCCATTTTACATTGCTATGCTAATCGTAAATGCAAATCTTTGTCACCTTATCGGAACATGTTAATGACAACCATATGCTCATCAGAGAATATAATGCTATACCATAGCTACCGCATATCCCCATTCAAATGGCTATCAATCAATCAAATCTTAAATAAATAAAAAAAAGTAACGAATCCAACCTGAAACACTCTGCTTTATCACCTTAACGTTCCAGGTTCCAACACAATATAGGTATAGGTAAGGTACAAATCGGCTAATGCGTCCATTCGCACATATGGATTGGCCATAACGACAACGGCAATGGCAACAACAACGACGACGACGAAGACGATCGCATCTATATGGTCACGGCCATAACTTTGTAATGCGGTGCGTGTTGCGCAAAGTACATTGTCCCATTAGTGATGTGCAAATTGCGACCGTCACTAATCTCTAAATAAAGATTTAAATTCAAGGAACTATAAGGACTACCGATACCGACTTGCTTTATAGCTCTTTGGCATTATAGCTTCTTATAACCAAACCAGCCAGTGCCACAGTGGATCGTTTAGTTCGCTCGTGCGATCGGGCGCACTGTTCATCATCGATCGATTCGAATGTATATTCTTTTGTGAACTTCACTATGGTGAAAACCCGTTACTTGGGCTGACATTATCATGGCATCTGAAACGCCTAAGTACGGTCCTTATACGCGGGGTATTCCATAAATCGCGTATGTTCTTTTGGTTGGATGTGTAGCTGCAGTGGAGTTACATCTTGCACACAACACAGAGATGACATTATGCAGAAAATTCATACAACTGCGCAATGATGCAGTCACAGTTGCAGTCACTTTGAATAGCTTTATGCGACAAAAGTCTTGTATATAGGTTTTTCATTTATAGAATAAGTTTTAATTGATTCTAAATAAAAAACCTGTACCAGACTTTTGTCGCATAAATTTATTCAAACTGACTGCAACAGAAAAAGAGTTCCCGCAGTTTTAAGGACTTTTTTTCGCATAAAATAAAAAAGAGATTAAGTCCTAATCTTTAGTTCTTTTGATATGCAATCAATTTTGAAGAAAAAAGATGGGTTTGGACACAAAATTGTAACTGGTTGAACTTTGAATTTTATTATTCATCAATGTCTAAAAAATTAAATAAATTTTTTTTCTCAGTTCAACACCTTTCCCCATTTTTTCAATTTGTCGTAAAGAAAAAGGTGTAAATACCAAAAAATGTTCAGCTATAAATTCTGAAGACTTCATATCCCTTGATCAAGCTTATACACACAGCTTGACCTAAGGGATAAGATTTCCCAAAAAGATATATAGAGAATAACAAAGTATTTTTCAATTTTTATTTTAGATCAAAACTTAAACAAGACTAATTTCTAAAAATTTTGCTGACCTTTTTGCGACCAAAGGACAAATTTCTGACCTATGACCAGAGTAATACCGAGCTCAACATTTTTCGTTTAGGTACCCACCTTTTCTCTCGGATCCGTATTTAAAGAGTTGAACTTGCAATTTTTCAATTCACCAATAAATTCTCCTTCTTTTTGACACTTCATTCATTAAAACAAGTTTTTATTTGATAGCAGCAAAAGGGGCAATAATTGCTGATGCTGAAATAACATATATCATAACGTCATCCTTAAAAATTTGCCATTCGTTTTATTTAAAATCTTGTAAACGCCCTTCTCACACCCTATAAATTCAGCACATCTATAAACGTGATTCTTTATTTCAGGCATCATGATATGAAGCCCTAAACACACATCATTTCAGGATCATTAGCTAATAGACAGCAAACACTTGAAGGACTTCGTCACATGCGAAGCGATACACACGCTGTGAGTTGTGTAAACATAAGTCCTTCAGAGTCACATGTATACATATAGAGAGCGAGTTCTGGTCAAAAATATCAACTCGGTAAACACTTCTTCAGATTTATGTGCGTCCCAAGTGTAAACAAACATGAGCGTCACACTAAAAGACAGGACACCCTTGCAATGGATTTTGTTTGCTCTGCCAAAATACATGTATATAGGCAGGGCAAGCAAAGAAAAGGACACTTATCGCCTGGCTGGATGATGGACCCATCTCACAGGAAAAAGAAAATAATAACAATAATTCTTCTCTCCTATTCACCTTTGGTTTTCGTTGGTCGGTTCGGTAATCGGTTGTAGCCAAAAACCAACAAAAAAAACTCAACTCTCAGCTTTTATATTTTGTTGGCCACTTTTGCATGAATCCGCCACTTGAATTTTCGTGCACTCGCCCAGATTCTTGAGGCTTGTCCCTTTTTTAGAATAGCAGTTTTTTTTTTTGCAGCCTTTTTTAAGTGGCCCGACAACAATTTCTCCACAAGCACTTGCGGAGGAACATTTTTGTCGTTTTCGTCCTGCAGCCAGCTCAATCAGTCCTGATGCTCCGGCTGCCAGTCTTGCTTGCTTGAGATGGAAGCGTAATTCTCAAGAGCCATTGTTGTTATGCATACAAGCTGAAGAGGCGACCATCTGTGGGTAGAGCAAGGTGGAGAGCGAAAATGATAGTCCTATCGCATGGCAGGGATAAACTGCAAGGACTCTCGTTGACATCTCTCATCTTTTGGGCTTGATGGCTGATGGCATGCCATGCTGACAAAAAAATGTTTCCTTGGCATTTCTGAGAGCTATATGGGGCTGCTCAATGCTCCTGCTACTGGCCCTATACCTTCCCCCATCCCACCCGCCCACTCCCCTAACATATATACATTATAAATCCATATATGTATATGCAAACTTAAGTAATGGATGCCATGCACTTGTCATCATTGTGTGCACGCCAAGTGGGCTCTTGACGAATACATGCGGTGCTCTGGAAAGAATGACTATAGGATAAGAGGATGTACGTGCTCAATGGGATGGATAATGTCTAGGCTTTCAATCCTGGGCTCTGAAGCATTGTGTGATTATTATTCATCGTGATGTTACCAACAATTGCGACATGGTGACGGTGAGGTGGTGTAGTGTATATTCCAAAAGATTGCTGTGTGTTACTCAATCGAGATGACATGTAGTTGTAGGTGGTGCATGGTGGTGGTGGGCTGTGCTTATTTTTTTTTTTTTTTTATTTTTTTGTTCTTTCTTGCTAGGGCTACTTAGCGCAGATACACATCCTGAGGCTCTCCATAAGGAAGGAGATGGCTTTCTTTTCTTTTCAAAATTCTATTCGCTATATAGTATATATAGTGGTGTTACTTTTCTTCTGTTGTGATGATGTATAGGGTTATTGTGCTGCTGGCGGATTGATTTCCACAACAGAGGGTATATTATTTTGTACATTTATATTATGTATGATGTTCCTTACTTACATGATGGAGGAACTGATGTATAAAACGCCTTTAATCTTGGTAGGCTTTTGTTAGAATTTTTCTATACAATTTTTCTTTGAACGATGCCATTCAAGATTTCTATATGTGATGTTGTGTATTTTGTATCGAAGCAAAAATAGAAAAGAGATCCAGATTATTTTTAATGCAACAAGTCATTAAGGATAAGTATATCATTATTACTTCCGTTTTTTTTTTTTGTTGCATTTATGTGTTTTTTTTTTCAAAAAAAATTTCAATCAACGATTTTATTGAAAATACTTTACTATGCATATGGCCAATTTATTATTGGCTTCACAGAAGAATCGAGATACTTAGCTACATTTCGAACCATCAAGAATAAATAATTTTGTGAACTATTTACCAGTTCACATTTCTAAAAGCTGGGAGATTTTTCTCCATCGAGTATTAGAAAGAAAGCTTAACAAAATTACTCCGCAATTAGTCTAAAGCAGTCCAAATCTCTTTCCTATAAATTCATCAACTGTGACAAAAAAAATCAGTCTCAGCTTTTTGACGCAGCAACAGTCAAAAATGTTGGTGCTTATTGTCATACAAAAAATATATATTATTTTTCCCCCGAAGTATCAATTTATAGCTGTCTTTTTTAAATTATAATTTGGAACTTGTATGTTCGCCTATCCAATTTGGACAAAAATGTTGATCGGTCTAACTTTAATTGACTTTAGATCAAGGTGTAGTGGCTTCCGCAGTTGTAGGTACCTAATTAAGGTTCGAAACTTTGACATTTTTCAGTCAGTTAAAAAAATGTTAAATCATTTTAATCTGCAAACAAATCTATACAAGTCGAAATTTTAACCAGTCGACATTTTTTCTGTCGATTTTTCGTAAGTAAGTCCAAACAATTCATAGATAATCTGAACAACCTTAAGTCTTTCATATCTAAATTACGGGTTGGGGTCGAAATTTTCTTTGCATTATAATTCTTTTTTCAGATTTCTGTACATCAAAATACTGGCTGTAGAAAATTTTGCATTTTAAAATTCTGTTTTCAAAATTGTGAATTTCAAAATTATGTTTTCTAAATTGACAGAATTATAAACGTATTTAGGGTAAAGAATTTCAAAAACAGAATTTTGTATACAGCCAAAATTTGTATAAGTTTACAAAACTCTGGAAAATAGAATAATAACGTATAGAAAATTTAAATTTTAGTTATTTTTTTGAGTATCTAATAAAAAAAATTACCAAATTTCTAGTATTTTTAAAAACAGAATTTTGATTTAGTATACAGAATTTTGACCATACGCAGAATGTCCACAACAAAACACAATTTTAGTCGTTAAGAATTTTGAAAACCTGAATTTGGACAAGTTCCTCCAAATTTAGTTTAAAAGATAATATATCATAGCGTTTCAGATTTTTGGCTTAAAGTATAACTGAGAAAGAATTCATAAAGCTAAAGTGAAAAAATTACACAAGTCAACATGAATTTTGTCTTTGAAAAAAAGGGTATTAAATTTAAGCTGTACCTATAGCCACCCAAAAAACATATATATTTGATAGAAAAGTTTCCTTTTGTAGCCAGGATAACGTTTTAACAGGTAATTTTTGAAACTATGATTTAAATTTTTATTTTTTAAATTAAAACTAATAGATTTTTAATTATTTGTGTATCTTAAATTATTGAAATAAAATAATAATTATACAATAATAGTACTTAATAGTGCAAAATTAAAAAAAAAATTTAATTTCCAAATTTGTCATTTTTTTTATCAAAATTTTGAGTTAAAAATTAAATATTTGAAAAGTATTTATTAAAATAATTTTATTTAAAAACAGAATTAAAGAATGGATGCCTGACTTTAGAAAAAGATATAACAAGACACTGTAAGTGTTGCCGTTGTTTTTTTTCTCTATTTCAAGTCTTTCTTTTAAGAAAATTCCAAGATGGCGGCTTAAGCTCCAGTTCGATTTTCCCGTCCGAAAAACTACTCATATGCTCCTAATAACCCTCTCTAACGAATTGTGAAAGAAAAGTGAACAATACAACTTTTCCCAGGTCAAATATTTATTCCTACTGGCCTTCATTTAAAATATTTAGTGCTTCATTTAAGTGGATTCGTACACGCTTCGTCTTTGAAGCGATTTATTTTCTTTTATGAGAGCTTGAACGAAATTGATAAACATTTTGTGAACGAAATTCATAAAAAATTTGTGAACAAAATTCTATTTGATAACATATGATGATGTTGTTGTTGATCAAATTAAAATAACTTAGTCAAAAAAAAAATAAAACGCACGATTGGGTCGGACGAACTTGCACTTATACATATATGCGACCACACTATGGTTTTAAAGTCTGAATAATTTATATCTATTGCTCTGATTTAAAAGAAATAGAAATTTTGCACATCTTTTTTTTTTGAAATTTTGATATGCAATATTATTCAAACTTATATTGGAAGGTCTTGTGTAAAAAAAATTTCTTAAAATCGGTTCAACAGATAAAGAGATAGGTAGCCGTAAAACAAAAAAATGGTTCTATGGGGCCAGTTATAGCTTTCATTGAAACTCATCATTGAAAATTTTAATTTTCAGTTTTGAGGCCCTAAAAAAGCGATATCAGTGATTATTTTGATGCCAATAAAAAGCTGATGACTCGATTATTATTTCTAGTCAAAAAAATATTTCATTTTTCACATAAAAAGATTTCTAAGATTTCAATGATCAATGATAAGGTAGTTAAATCATTGAAATAAAAAAATTCATTTCCTGCGATAGACTGAGCCAAAATGAATTATTTTTTGACTAGAAATAATAATTGAATTATCAGCTTTTTATTTGCATTAAAATAATCACGGATTTCACTTTTTAAGTGCCTCAAAATTAACAATTAAAATTTTCAATAATGAGTTTCATTAAAAAGCTATAACTGGCCCCTATAAGATATACCATTTTTAATCGATAGAAATTTTTTTCAAAAACATTGTGTTTGAGAAAAATGAGTTTTCCTTATGGAAGACACCGTAATTTTTGGTTATAAGAATAATTTTTATTTAGAATATGCTAGATAATGTTAAAAAACTGCAGTTTTCAAATTAATAATATTATTTTGGTATACAAAACTTTTTAAAAAAATAATCTCTATACAAATATTGAACAAAATCAGTATAACGATTTTTGAGAAAACCATAGAAAGTTGTTTTTGAGAAAAATAAGTTTATCATTATTTGCTAAAAAAAAATTGTAAGGCAGGTTTTGGTTCTAAAATAAATTAAAAAAAAAAAACGAAAATCAACTCACCCGGTTGAACACAATTCGACGGAGCCGCAGCCGGAGTCGGAGCTGGATCACCTGTCAAAATATTAAATACACACAAAATCAATGCTGCGAGCTCACAAACCAAGTACTGATTTCGAATATGTTAGCTCCATTTGTTGTTGGTCGCTCCTACGTGACGTACACAGTTGACTATGTTAGCTCCATTTGTTGTTGGTCGCTCCTACGTGACGTACACAATTCAGAAGATTTTTACAAAAATTACATAATTTTCACCAAGGACGGACTTAATTAATTGTTTGCTACCATGATTTGTGATTAGTCTTGTATTTTGCTCCAAAAATATTGATTGCTATCGACACATAATACATCCGTTGGTTTTTCCATAAACACTAATTGTTTCTTTAAACGGCATTCAGGCTAACCGGTTTATTTTAAACGGCATCCAGGCTAACCGGTTTATTGCCGTATGTAATGGTAGTTCGCATATATGTTTACAAAATTAGCTGTCTATACCCTTCAAGTGCAGAAAATAAATACTTTTAGCCCAGATTGTACACCACTTTAAAAAATTGAGATGATTTCAACTTAAAGCAAATTATATTCCTACACGTGCATCAGATTCCGTGAAATTAACTCCTTACCCCACTGGTATAATTTGCTAAAGCTAGTATTTGATGTTGTCAATTATTATTTCATATTTTCATAAAGCACCGATCGAACATAAACAATTTTTCAAACAGTTTTTTTTTTTTCTAAAAACAATTATCTGTAGGTAGGTAAGTGTCAATCAGATCAAATGTCTGCCTTTCACATTTGTTGAAAAGTATATTACACTCCGAGCTTAGAGAGAATGCAAAGGAAAACAAAAAAACACAGAACGAAAATATTTGTTAGAAATTGCCATGAAACCCTTCGCTAATTGGTGCTGGTATTAAAGAATTTTTGGAAAGCACGCCAGCATCCAGAGAATGGTATTATACTATATTTTGATTGCTATCAACCTATTATAGGTTAATTGTAAATAAGTGCATTATTGCATTCCATTAGCCGGACTTCTACGTCTTGGATTAGTTTTTTTTTTTAATTTTTTTATTTTTCTTTAAGATCAATTAGTAGGTATAGGTAAGTTATACATTAGCGGACTAAACATCAAAAGCAATAAGTATCAGTTCCCATAATACTTATATACTTTCAAAGGTTTTTATATATGAACTTATTATTATAACACTCTATAAGCATAACACTTAAGATAAATCTTCGAACGTCATCATCAAATACCATTCCCACGTTTAATTGGCTCGAATCCTTTCACTTCTTTTCCAAGTGTAATAAGTTTATACAAAAAAATAAAATCGCGCACAGTAAACATTTTTGTGTCAATTACACATTTTTGCAAGATAAATAAGTTCCCGTTGCTGGCAAGTTGCATAACATCACACATCCGGCGGAGCGCAGTTCTGCACTGGTATACAACAATCGCTTCGTCCGTCAGCGTCGTTTATTTGTTGGTCGATGTGGCCAGAAGCTGCTACAGGCAGCCGGAACTATTTCCAGTCACTGTATAAACCAAAAAGTTTATTGGATTCGCTATATATAAGACGGCTTTAAGGTTGTTGTTGTTGTTCCAGCCGTTTGGCCAGCCAGCCAACACAATGGTCCAACCACATTTGGATTCCTGACGGTCACAGGTAATTGCAATCAATTTATCAATATTACAGGGATAACCTCTAGGAATCATAATTGCAAGCTCATAGGTTTAATAATTGCGACAGTGCCGTTTTGGTATCTTTTCTCAATTTTTCCACTTTTTCGTGTTTGCTGAAATTTTTCATTTTTCATGAAGATATCGCCATCGGAGTCGTTAAAGGAAAAAAAAACAACAAAAACAACAACAAATCTTGGCCAAGAAGTGTATAAAGATATGGCTTTTAAAACCTAATATATATGAGGAACTCCAAAGTGCTGGATCATTGTGTCCGTCGGTCGGTCAGTCAGACAGTTGGTCCAAGGAAATTGCCAGAGTAACAACGACGATGATACGATGACGACGTTTTCCAATGTTTTGTCGTTGAAAAAATAATTTGCAGGTGCTGCTTCGATATGTGCACGCGCACACCACACCGGACGCATGCTACCGGCTATATAGCTTAGCTGTTAACGCTGTTTCTATATTGCTATAGCTATCCGATCTGCGCGCAGTGAAGACCTCTTGCTGCAACATGGCGGGATTAATTTTCTATGGGAAACGTCAGCTAAAATAATTGAGCAGATGTGAATGAAGACATGATGGCTTTGTTTCTTGTTCGCGGCTTACTATTTATATCATACATATATACGCTAAGCTTGTTTTGCAATATATAGAAGAGCTTATCTTTTTGAAAAGGCTTAAGCAAGAAAGATGATAGATGCAAGTCGTCGTCGACTTTGTTAAGAGAAAAACCTATTGCCAATTTGACATGCGCTTCTTATAAAAAATCGCGATAAGAAGTATTAATCAAAATTATTTATTATAAAACAGTTTAACATATACAAGGTAGACTGGTTACTGAAAGGAAAGTGACAAATTAAATTAGACATGCTTACCTAATCCTCCTCATTGATGTGGTAAAAAAAAAAAGAAATCTATTTACGGATTTAAGCAAAATATAATTATAATTCATATCTGTCTTTCGTGTCCACTTGAAACTAGAATTCAATGAGAAGTCATGTGAGATACTTACAGCTTTGGGATTTTATCTCATCAAATGTGGGATATTCGACAAAAAGTTAGCCATCTAAAAGGTCAGTAAATGAACAAAATAAGACAACTTATTTCAGAAATTGGTCAACCGTCAAACATTTTTTAATCAATAAAAGTTTTTCAAGGTCATTAAAAATTTTAAGCACCTCAAAATAAGCATATTTACAAAATCGTCATAAAAGGTCAACCAGTTTTAGTAACTGATCAAGCTTGATCTAAGCTCACTACAACAAAGAATCTGAAGTGTTAAAAAACCCCATAGATTTTCTTAATGATATTTTAAAGTTTTCTTTGTAAAGATCATTGAGGTTTTTAACGCCTAAAATGTAGGATATTCGCTAAAAAAGTAAATCTTAATCGTAATAAAAAGTCAACTAGTTTTAATAATTGGTCAGCCCCAAAAGATTTTGTTAATGAATTTTAAATTTCAAGATCAGGATCCAGATCGTAGAGATATTTAGCAACTGAAATGTGGGATATTCGCCAAACAAAATTATAGCATTTGAAAGGCCACCAAATCAAGGTTAACTATAGTTTCAGTAATAGCTAAGTAAAAAATTTTTGTAAGCTTTTTTGAATTTTGTGGAGATTGTAAGGTCCTCATTTGTAGGATATTCGAGAAAAAATATATTAGAATATTTATTCTTCATAAAAGATCAGATTTATTCACTAATTAGTCGGTTATAGATATTTTTAATGATTTTTGTTTGGATTTTCAAAACAGTAAAAGACTTTGAAAAGAACATTGCATGCAAAGTGTGTATTCTATTACCTAATTAATGTATTCCAAGATATTGATCTTATCAATCATTTATTTAAACTGCGAATATCCCACATATGAGGTACTAAAATCCCAGTGCCAATTCTTTTTTTTGAGGTTTTTTAAAAATAAGAAATTAAACCCATAGCTAAGTTATCACTAATTATTTATTATTATTTTTGTATTTATTATGTACTATTTATAAACTGTTTTGACACAGATGAAGAATTTTCGCGATTGTGGTTTTGTGATATTCATCGTGAAATTCCCTAGCCGTGGAATCCCAACACTCAAAATCTCTTAACATTGTTCAGATACCCAAACAGATTAACACTATAATTATTATCAATTTAAAATAAACCGCATAAGCTTGTGTGATATGTAACTACACCGCAGAATTAGCTTTTTCTTGAGAACTGGCAGTTTTTTTTATCACACTTGATGATTGGAACCATAAGAAATGAGGATTTTCACTTTACTTCTGTGGGTTTTTGCATTCGTCAGTACTCTAAAAATATTTATTTATTAGATATTTATATTATTCCTAAAGAACATTAAGAACAAGTAGCTCCCGACCTCAATTTTCATTTTATCTACAAACTATAATTTTCTTAAATATTGAATCACTAACTTAATGTTCTTAACGAAACTCTCAATTTAGAAAGTAATCTATAAAAATAATACTTAAAATACACCTGTATGTCTACTGAACGTTTATACATTGGTTAATTTAATTTAGCCCTTTAGCACCAATTACAATTTACAGAATAATTTTTCATTCTCACTTTTCTGTAGTAATTAACTATGAGCCTACGTCAAATAAAACCACAGGTATAGATGACTTAACTATTGGTATCACCTAAGCAAACAGGCGAATGATCCATTAATGGAGTAATAAATTAAACATTTTTAATGAACAGAACTTCACCAGTCAATTGTGACTAATTGCAACAGTCCAGCTAGAACAAGAAGACATAAAACAAAGAATCATATAAAGAAGTTTTTAAAAATAAATATATTTTTGTTTTATTTTTTTTTTTTTACAAAGAACAATAATATGTAAATTAGCGCAAATAAGCGGATCGTAATTTGTAATGACAAAGCCAACAGTCTGACAGTTAATATAATATGGCAAGATATAGATGCCAGATGGTGGAGTTGTAGGGGGGGGGGGGGGGCGCTAGGGGTCGTTAAACAAATGAGTATATTTCAATTTTTATATTTATTTTTATTTCGGAAAATCATTGTTCATACTATGAAATTAATCACCATTCGTTCCAGCCATCAGTTAGATATATACGAAGCCGAGCCAACATTATCACACCACACCGCACCGTGCATACCACCAGCTAATTAAACAATGAGTCTGAGTCAATTGGATACGATGGCTTATAGCGACTCAGCCTGTAGTCAAGTCACACTTGCTTTCATTTATCATAAAATAATTACTATTGTTAATTATTTATTTTTGTTTTAAAGAAACGATGATGATGATGACGGTGAGTAACCTGAATTTTTTTTTTTTTTTAATTTTCGTGACTAGACTCATCAGTCATCTGTTTGATTTTATTTTATTTTTAATGAAATTTAGAATATTGTGGAACTTTTATTTGATTTATTAAATAATTGTTTATTTTATTAGCCCTGTTTTGGTAAAAATGTATAGCAACTCAGCAAATTTTATACTCCAAAAAATAACAAATCATTTTTGTTTACAAACAATTATAACCGAGTTTTTTTGAAGAGTGAAAAGCCAGCTCAGAAAATGTTTAAAAAAATTTGTATTTCTATCTGAAGATTTTGCTGGAAAAGAAAATCACAAGCTAAAATTTTTCAGAAAATTAAATACCTACAGAGACCCACATTTTAATGTGTTGAATTATTTTGCTATACAATAAAAATCAATTCTTGCTCAATTAAATTAATTTTACCTATTTGTACGTCACTTCTAAAAATTCAATGGCGCGGCGGCGGCGTATCTCCAAATTATATTTTAAAACCCTTTGGATTCTTATATATATGTACATATTTGCGTACAAAAAAAGATTACAATCTTCAATGGTGGTCCAACCTGTCAATTTTATCTTCTTCAACTCTGCACATCACCAGATGTTAACATACCGAACTTTGAAACGATTATATTGATCTTGTTACCATCGAAAGCGGATAATGTCATGTCTGTTTTGACTTAAAGCCAAACTGCATTTCTATACATATAAACATACTTACACAATCTACATACATATACATAAAAATTAAATCCCTCGCCATTCTCACAATGAGTGGCCATAACATTCTCTGTGTCACTCCAACCGTATTCATGGCCAAGAAATAAACATAAACACGCAACACGTAATCAGACCCATTTAATGCCACATATCTCATTTAGCAAAAGGAAACCCCTCGAAACTTTGCAGACTGCAAAAAAAGTCCAAACACAAAAAATGAACGAAAAACATATAGCGAGCTCAAAATTGGTTTCTTGTTATAGATATATGTACATATATGTGTGAATCGGCGTTTTATTGTTTTTTTGGGGCATGAAAACACACACTCGCGCTCTGCCACACCTACTCATCCTTTCAACACTCTTCCTTGCATTATGTATAGTTTATTCGCTAGTTTCCGGGTGATTTATTCGACTAGACCTTCCTAATATAGCGAGTTCCTGGCACAGTCCGTGGTTAAACTTTTTTTCCGCCCACCACAGCCACCGAGCCGTTAAAATTTTGGCGATTTGCCGCTTTTCTGATGGTCTTCTAGACAGTTTTCGGCACAAAAGCCGTCTAACCCAACCTTTTCTTACATATCTATATATAATAAGGAGGTTCGAGGTGCTTTCGATTAGGAACTTCTTATACTGACATGAAATCTCAGAAACACCACATATGTCCATATTCTACATTCTGGGTTTCGGCTATAAGTATGATATAGAAGAAGAAGAACAAGTTGAAGAAGAAAAAGTGGATTAAACCCTCCCTCCCCCCCCCCCACAAACCCTTGATTTGGAAGAAGGAGGAAACACACAACAACAGGAACTGCTGAGATGCCCTTTCTCTGATAAGCTAAAAGAATTTTAACCTTTTTTTGGCAGTGAATCTTGTGGTTGTTGGAGGCTAAAGGATTTTTGTGTCGTTTTTTGGTGGATTTTGCGGATTAGGTTGAACCGGTTTTATTTTTCGACTTGTCCTGGTGGCACAAACAATATTTGCATGTTAACTTGAAGAGATAGGATAGGTATATAGGTATTTTATATATGCGGCCAGGGCACTCTTCAGGATGTGATAGGAGAGAGGAGAACTACGTCAATCGCCTTCGTCTGCGGTTTTCGAGAAGGATTTTATGTTTTTTTTTGTAAACTGACTGTTTCACTTCGTCTCCCTGTTGATTAATTCGCAATGATAAAGCCTTTAAAAAAGGGATTCTCCTGTGTTTGATTACTGTAATAACAACAGGCAGACACGACCTTAGACAAATAATCTGATTAATGTTTATTTGAGTTTTATATTGTTGAATTCAACGATGCGACGCCATCCACCAGTCCAGCCACCGCGCCGCCACCACCACCGAAAGGATTAGTTAAATCTGGAAATAATTCAGAATTAACTTCATATAGATACAACAAATCACATCAGTAGGTATAATATACATACGTATTGTAAATTAATTATGGAAGTCGTTAAGAAAAATGTAAAATATGCAATTAAACATTTTTTTTTTCTGCACAAAATCCATTAATTTTAAAAAGACGGAAAAATCTTGAATTTATATACCTATATAGATACCGACATTTGACTAAAGGCTTAAAGTCGAAAAGTGACACGCCGAGGCTCAAATCCTATTCAATGGATGAATGTTGACTCTTGATATGGTGTATCGTATACGTATGTATATTGAAAATGCACTTATATAACTGGTTTCCCTGGATGCTTTAAATACATATACAATATAACTACACATACATAGGTGTATATATGAAGATTGATAATTGGCATCTATCGATTAGATTGATGAACGATGAGTAGATGATTGATGATGATGAATAAACTTAAGTAATATGCGATAGAAATTCCGGTTAACACATCAAATGCTGAGATATGTTGAATTGCTATATAAAGTGATTAATAATTTATAACGAAAAAGAAATTTCTTTAACAGTTTTCAATTTGTAAGAGGAATTATTGATACAAAGTGTCGTTTTGATTTTCAACGTTTAATTTGACATTAAAGCAGGAGTTTAAAATACGAGTAAAATTACGTTTTTTTAAATTTTGGCCTAAATGAAAAACAAACCACTCCGCGCAGTTTCATGCTGTCAGTTATCTTTATATAAACAACTTCAAAATTGTATTGATAGGTGTTTTGGTGGGAAGCGCTCTTTCCGTGTCCAAAACTTGACGTACTCAGGCCCAGTTTTACTCTGCGAGAACATAAAGAAGTTTCGAGATGAAGCTCCCGCAACGAAAAAAGTTGCTGAACCTTTAACTTTTCTCTCCTTCATATCCTTTGATAAATAAAATTATACAAGTATAGACATTTTTTCCGATTTTTATTAATGAAAATAATTCCAATCCGTCAAAATACCACATTCATTGGGCCACATCTTTCCGCCAATCTCAACCGAACCATTGCCACAACGAATTTGATGGATGTTATGAAATTTGTTCTTAAAAAAAAAAAAAAAAAAAAAAAAAAACAGATGATGCGATGTCGGATATCTGAGAAAATTCGGTGTAAATGTAACCCAATTACCTATACTTCGCAGACTTTCAAGACAATCGGACAGCTTCAAAATTAAAGCAAAATGTTGAAAATTTCGTGTTCTAGAATTTTGATATATAGAAAGAACAATTCACGTCAATTGTCTAAACAAGATTTTAATTTTCAAAAATTTCTCTAACATTTAGAAATTTAAATAAAATTCACGACTGGGGTTGCACGAACTTGCAGCTCTTATGTGCGATGACACTGTGGTTTTAAAGTTTAAATATTTTGCAAATTTATATACAAAAAAATAAATTTGTTATGGGAGCCTATATTTTATGCCACCTGCTTAAAACGTAGTCAATTTTTAGGTAGTCGTAGTACTATGTGAGTACATATTTATATATGAACAATATAGCACTGTGTTGCAGATATGCATCGTACTTACAGTTTTGACTGAAAAAATCTAAAAAAAATCAATGTAATTAAAAATAAATTTATTAAATAACCTTTGAAATTGATTTTACATCCAACGCAACGTCATGATTTCTTAAACAAATCTCAATTAATGAGAAAAAATTTTGAATATCGTTGGAGCGGTGTTTTTAGAAATAATTTTTTATAAAAACAAATGATAAGCAGTTTTTTAGTGGAGTTAAAAAAAATCATCTACCCATTTTCAAAATATTGGATTTTCAAAAAAAAAATTTTTTTTTTAAATCCAATATTTGGTTTCGTTTTTTTTTTTATTATTTAAACTTATTGGAAGCTCTGGTGTAAAAAAACGGTTCTATGAGATATACTACCATTTTCAAAAATCAGATATTTTTTTCTCCAATGGTATGGTAGATCGATCTGATATGAGTTCACATATAAATTTTAATCAATAACGTATAAGCCGTTTTTGAGAAAAATGAAATTTTCCTTATCGGTTTTTTAATACTTGTATGGGAGGTACTATTATTTTTGGTTATGAGAATAACATTCATTTAAAATTTGCTAGATAATATTAAAAAAACTACTTGGTGCCAAGTTTAGGAAAAATCGATCAAGGCGTTTTCGAATTATTAAGTTCTCAAAAAAAAAAAAAAATTCTTTTTTAAATCCAAAAATCAAAAAATTGCTAATTTTGTTATACAATTCTTTTAAAACTTTTTAGAACATTCTTTATTAAAAAAATTATTAAAATAAGATGATTTGGTTTTGAGTAAATCGAAAAATAAAAAAATGGTTCTATGGTAGGTAGGTACCATTTTAACCATTTTTCGAAACAAATTTCTTTATAAAATGGTAGATTTTTAGCAAAAAAAATTAAAGAATGAAAAAAAAAGTTGGGGGACGTTTTTGAGAAAATTAGACTATCATTTTTTGCAAAAACAAAATATTTCTACGCCATGTACTGTACAGTTATTTTTGGTCCTAGAAAAAAAAAGATAAAAACGTGTCGGAAGAATGCCCAAAAACCGCTCAATACCAAGTTTAAGGAAAGTCGAAAGACCCGCTTATGCTGCAGCCGAAAGGACAGGATAGACAGACGGACAGCAATGAAAGACCCACTTTTTCGACTTCGCTATCATCGTATAAAGTCAAGTTTGATCAAAATCTCGAATTCGATTAATGCACAACTTGCCATAGAGTATACCTACCTATATATATCAAGTAAAAATCAGCTATCATTTATAGATATTTCGTTCCATGAAAAAAAAAACTTCCTATATTAACTTGCTTGACTTTAAATACTCATAATAAAATATGCGAACATAATATGAAAATATATTAAAACAAAACTATACTTTAAATGATCATATTCGTTTATTTCTTATGGACTCTCAATAAAACAAAATTCAGTAATTTCAATAAAATGCACTCATATTTAAACAAATGCATATATGTATTTTAGTTTTTAAAATCAAAACAAAAGTCTGAATAGATTATCATCAAAATCTGGCTTTCAAATTTATACATACATATTAGGTACCCAATGAGTGTGGCGCCATAATTCTCCAAATAAGTTAGCTCTTTCTTTAGAAACAGATTTAATACTTGATCTTTTTTTAAATATATTCATCCAACAAAAAAAACAACAAAAAACAAAACTCTTTGGAGAAACATAACGATAACATGATATAAATTAATTTGTATATATGTATATAAAACTCAGACAAAAAATTAAAAAGAGTCTCATATTTCGCCAGACATTTTACTGAAATGTAATCCAAGTTCAAAGACAAAAATCACATAAAAATTTGATTTTGTGTCGTTTTTTGCTTATAGGTATATGGGAGTATTTTTATGTCCAATGTCCAATCCGTGCTGCTCCTGATTATATGCTTGATCTGTTTTATGCTCCGAAAATTTTAGGAAAGCCCTCAAATATTACTTTAGAAGTGTAACGAGTTCGGTTCTATGTTATAATATGTCTATAGCTTTAGTCTTTACTTTGTGAGTGTTGCCATTTGCCAATATAGTACTTTCATAATAATTTTTCTAAATATGTTGTGTATCTTTAGAAGTCATAATTTAAATTATTAAACAATTTTATAAAATTAAATAAACGAATCTACCCACGGTTTTCTACATTAAACGTTTCCAGTGGTATTTTAATGGTAGTTAGGTATCAAGGAAAGCCCTGCCTCTACTGTATCAAAAGTAGTAGAAGTAGTATCAATAATTACATCACTATTATCAATTCTGTTGAAAGATTTTAATAGAAGTTTACATCGATAGTGAGTCAAACGGAAGTCGAATTATAATCATTTAAAAAAAAATCAAGAATTTCGTGCGTTTTAGTTAAATTAATTGTACAACGACAGCACTGGCGCGCCTTATAAAATCGATTATTCCTTTTATTAAGAAGAGATATATATACATTTCAAATTGCGATGCTTCCATTTCATGAGCGATATTTAGGAATGTAAAACATGGAAAAATCCTTGTTTTGCAACAAAGTTATATGCCTTAGCGAAGTAATTTAATATGTCCATTGAAAAATAATATTTATTGCTTTGTTAAGCGTGAACGCACTTAATTATTGGGAAGTTGTTGCGAAGGAATAGAACCTTAAGCCAACAAGAAAAGAATCAATAGATTCGATAGGTCTAGGTAGGTATATACATATGTACATTATACATAATGTAAAAATTGAAGCTTTGTTTAAGTCAGTGTGACACCGATTTGAACTTCCTTACTTGTCTTGTTTTAGTCAGCATAATTTTAATCCTTTTAAAAAATATAATATTTTACATTTTGTGGTTAGCACCTACACATGTATATCTACTCTAGTTCCATATTATGAAGACATTTCATTTATGTAGTGGTATTTTGAATTAGAAAATCATTTGTATTCAACCAACTGACGAGTGTATATTTAGGAAAGTACCTCTTAGATTAACCTCTTTATTGTCGAAGACTCCAAAAAAATTTGCTCCACTTCCCGCCTACAATGTTTACATTGTATAGACTTGCCATTATGAACTAAATAGAGTGTCTGTTTACCAAATCAGTCGCAGCAGATTAAAATAGCACTGCTAGCATTAATGTCCGAGGTCCTATATATACGAGTATATATACATAGCTCTAAATCCGTGCTCCACTAACTAACCCAATTCAAGCTCAATTGCAATTAATCGCATCAAAACGGTTACCCACATTATCTGCACCACAATGTGTTATCAATTATCGTGGCTTAAGATTGTTTCCGCACCTTGGCACCTATCGGATGGTTCGACTCAACACAAAGGCCAGCTAAATCTGCTTCGTTGGCATACTCCGAGAACGTAATCTTAGAGCTTAGATTCTACAATGTTCTCTGCTCTCCCGCCAGCCCCCGACCGTTCGTCGTCATCGTCATCATCATTATTACCGCCCGTTATATACTCTTTGACTTAAGCTGACACGTAAAGCGATTAATGTTTCTGCTTCGCGAACACTCTTTAGATTTCTCGCGCCAGCAGCAGCGTCAGCGGACCAAGTTGAGTCTTATTCGTCGTCATCGCGTCTTTGGATTTCTGGTTGATTCTTTTGTCGAATGTTGGAGGAGCCATAGCATATGGCATGATATGCATAAGAGGTGCGCAGCGCATGGTATAGCTATATATTGGAAATAATATGTAAAGCTTTTGCATATAGCCAAAACTAAGGTTGATTGATACACTGTGAGAAATTAAAATAACTAACTTTTAAAACAAAGGCTATTTTGATAAATGCAAATTCTTAGCGCAATAAAATTGAGAGAGACCTTTAAGTAAGAAAATCGGGTTTAAAGAAAATGTTATTTATTTATGCGAGCCAATTTAACCTTCATCTTAACCTCGTTGTGAAAATCTGGTAACTAATCATTTAAAATAAAATAAAATAAAATAAAATAAAATAAAATAAAATAAAATAAAATAAAATAAAATAAAGTAAAGTAAAATAAAATAAAAAAAAATAAAATAAAATAAAAAATAAAATAAAATAAAATAAAATAAAATAAAATAAAATAAAATAAAATGAAATAAAATGAAATGAAATAAAATAAAATAAAATAAAATAAAATAAAATAAAATAAAATAAAATAAAATAAAATAAAATTAAATAAAATTAAATTAAATAGAATAGAATAAAATAAAATAAAATAAAATAAAATAAAATAAAATGAAATAAAATAAAATGAATAAAAATTTTAAATAAAATAAAAAATTAAATAAAATAAAATAAAACAAAATTAAATAAAAATAAAAATGTTTAAGCTTCCATTTATTTCGTTTATTTTTTTTTTCCGTGTAAATTGAATGAGATTTAAATATTTTATTTTAGCATTAGTTACGCTTACCTGTACAAAAAGTCTAACATTCCCTTGGGACTGTCACACACTTTGTTTTTTAATTTAAAAACCGTTGACACAGTGATATTTTGATTACTCTCAAACAAGTGATCCCTATTCCAACCGCAGTAAGTAAGGTTAAGTATATAGGTACTTCTAAGTCCAGTATTAAGATGTTTTACGAGATTTGCCTTGTTCATAACAGAAATCCTGAGAAATGTGTCAGAAATTTAATTGAAAACATGAAGCGATTGAAAGACAGTACTATACTTACTGTAGGTATTTATGAGTGGTAAGAAAATGAATCAACTGCAATTTTTGAAAACTTTGGCTAACTCTATATTTTTAAAAACTAACAGCAGAGAGTCGAACGTATAATTACAGGAAATATTCGAAATTTTAATCCTGCTCACTTTTTTTTCGATTTAAAAATGAAATTGCGAAGGGGACGATGCCGAAGAGGCCCAAAGTCTTTAAAAAAATTACACTCAACTCGTATTGCCATAATTTATACGTATCCCTATACTTAAAATTGGTAAAATATTGGATAAAATAATAATGCCGCCATTTTCACGAAATAAAATAAATAATAGCGCTCTAATGCTCTGGCATCTTTCTCTAAAGAATCGTTCTTCCTTTATTGTTTTCCTATACATCTACTTATTTTCATGGAAAAATTGTGTCAGCACAATATTGACACAATAATAATGGTAAAATAAATTAAACGTCACATACACTCTTCCACTTGCCACTAATGACAAAATTATATGGCATAATTTCAAGTATTTCGACGAATTACCATTTAATGACAAGAAAATGGAAGAAATTATATGGCAATTTGTCACTCGTGTAAATGCAGCGTAAGTTTCAAATTTCACTAACTTTTAAAAAAGTACGATGAAACGTTAAAAAGGGACTAGTAGCAAAAACTTATTGATATTGTAGGTTTGAATGATATTTGTACGATACCTAGTTAATTTTATTCATAAGATGTCAATTTATTGACTTAAACAGATTGATGCGTCTATAGTGAAAAATGTTATCAACCCTCTGCTGCATGAATTATGAAGGAAATACAAAAGAAAATTGTAAAATATTTTTAAGCTTTATTTGGTATTAAAAAAAAATTTTTACAAAGTTTTTTTTTAACACATATGTATGTATTTATTTATAACGTTTTACATAAAGAACCCATATATTCGGGTTAAAATGCACAAAGGCAATTTTCAATTACAAATTAAGAGCCCATTTATGGTTTATTATTCTTTAAAAGTGCCATTCAGACATGTGATCAACTTTATCAGTTCTGATTGAGGTCAAAGGATTATCCTGCGTGTTCTAACTCGTTTTGCTAAATTGACCAAGTTTATTATTTCCATAAAAACTATTTGAATTCATCCTACAAGTAAAAATACATTTTCACAACACCCAGTCAATAAAGTCTCCAATGCATATCAGTTCATATATGATCTATCAGAAAAAGAAAAAAAAAAAGGCATATTTACTTATATATAAATGCAAAATAAAGACTATAAACATAAAAAAGAACTATAATACATAGGAAAACATTTAAATAATATAGTGCTAATGGCCAGTTGCATCAAAATCCACTAAAACCAGTTTTTGCTAAAATTCTTATAAAATTTATCGGCTTGATAAATTTTTTGGGTTGCACGAATGTATTTCTCTGATTTTTTAGCTAAAATGCTGTTTGCGAACCATCCCTGGATTTTTTCAGCTAATTTTTGAACTGAACGAAAAAGTTTCATTAGTGTAAGTAAGATAGCTTCCTATGTGTGTAGGTTTATCTTCTTCAGATGATCCTTCTCGAACATAAGGAGTTTGAGTTTTGAAACTCCTGAATAACCCTTAAGTCACCCAAAACACCTTAAGTGGATATTGCAAAATTTTGGAATACCTATAGTCTAAAATGCTGACAATGCATAGCAGCACTTTATTCCATGTTCTTGTCATGGCAGAATATAGTGATGAATTATGGTTCGTTGTTCCACAGTGTATCGTACGTAGGTACTAACATCACAAATTGGGATCCATAATATATATAGAGAAGGATTGAGAGTTATTGAATTCTCATTACTAATGGTGCTGGTGTTGCTCCGCTCCGCATTTGGAATGTGAAATGTGACACAAAAGAGGCATCTCTAGCTTTCTAACACATAACCAAGTATTATAATGTACTCGTAGTCGTATATACCTATCCCATGAGTGATGTGGAGCAGCATGATGGAAAAGATGCATCAGCCTTGGAATAACTCATTTCTATGATGTGTCGATGGCGGAATCCACTTAGACGTCCGTCCGTCGAAATTACGCCTATCATATATAGAAGTGAAGTGAAGTTGGTATGATGGTTTCATCATCCATATATATACAAAAAAATGTATACCTGGATGCTTGAAGGGAAGCATATGACGTTGTTGAAGCTCAAGAGGATGACGATGATGATGATGATGATGACGGTGATGAGTGCTTATATTTGAATGAAGGGACCTGCATTACGTTCCATGTCATTATATTGCACGGGGGCATAATATGGTGGGTTGAAAAAGACGAAAACGGGTGTGGGAGGGGCGAGGGTGAGGCAAAAGAGAATGGTTTTCAAATGGGAAGTAGAAATTTGCTGCTTCAACAATCGGCAATGTATGCACAAATGCATTTTAAATGCATGGGCTATATATATACACCCATCCTTCCACATTATATATTCTATACCTTTCAAAGAGCGTTTCTAATGAAGGACATTTCTAGTGGCAAAAGGATGTTTTAAATGTCCTGTAGATAACACGGAATTATGCATAAGAAAAGCAACCGTGTGGCTCATTAGGGATGAATTTTTTTTTTGTTGTATCTAACTTCGCACTGTTTGGCCCAAAGTAATAATTCCGATTCATAGAATATTCCATGTTTCAGGAAGAAAATAAATATTTAATACGTCTTAACGGTCTTTTAAGCCATTAAAAATTATTAGGTACATCTTTTTCTTAGATGTACCTATACGTATTTATTTCTGAAAATACTTTATTTTGGACACTTTCGAATTTAACCTTATACATTGGTAATACGCATGAATAATTTCATAGCGCATATGGCATATCAATATTTAAGTTCTAATATTTACATAAACATAGCTTTTAGTTGGTTTATATTTAGTAGTAGTTCATACTCAATTTTAATGGCTTTTGTTTCGCTTCAAATTGATAATAAAATTGTCGGTTTATATAGGTCGTAAATTGAAGTTTTAATAGTTTGTCATAAAGAAAGCGGACAAATTGAATTGCAAATGACCAGTATTCCAACAACACCACTTTTGTAACTAAATTATAGAGAGTCCAAGTATTTTAATTATATGCTTTATTTATAATCTTTTCAAATGGGTATAGGTATCATCTCTAAAAAAATAAAGTGTTTTTCATTCTTTCTTTTTTTTTTGAAAACAATCCAAATGTCAGATTAAATGAGTTATAACATTAAATGCGTGTTTTCTAGTTTTTATTTGTGTTTATGTTTTTTTTTTTTTGATAAAATAATTTATAATTATTCCCCATAGCGACTCATAGTATGGTCGACAATGGTAGATATTATAGTGGCAATATTTATGCGCGCTGCGTTGACTGTTGGTTTTGATTTTTATTGTTTTTATTCATAAACAAAATTAAAATCGTTATTTTATTGTTAGTTTTCGTAGTTCATTCAAATCTTTTTATCGGATAGAACCATCTTTAGAGTGTAGTGTGCTCATTTTGAAATATGAACGAGTATAATAATATGTATAGAGGAAATGGAGACTTTATGGAAATTTTTATGATTTATATGCATCTAAGGCTCATAAAATATTATAAGAAAAAAAAATAAATATTAACCTACTATTAATGGGGATTTAAAATTTCTAAACGAGAAAAAAGTTCTTGTTTGTTAACAATAATAATCTCTTAATAGTTGGATGTGATCTCACTTAAATACATTATAATATTTCTTAAAAAGGGAAACAATTGAATTCTGGGAAGGCGAAAGATTAATGGGGTTTGGGGATATTTATTGTCATCTTGAGAAATGTTATTAATTTATTAGAAGTTGATCGGGTCGACTTTTGATATTGCCAAGTTGAAAAAATTCAAAATTTATGTTTAGCAAGCATAATCTACTACCTACTTAGGAATTCTGTAAATTTCTATATTTATTCAATTATTCAATGGTGGATGGTCACGAGGCAAGTTGAGAAATTGACGAGTATATAAAAATGAATGTTTGTCTGTATGAGGCTCATAGATTCAAAAATCCAGAATCCCAAAAACTAAAATCCCGAAACCAAAATCCCAAAAACCGAAAATTCAGAAAATCCGTAATTCCGAAAACTTACTTCTACCTACCTGAAATCCCGAAAAATTAGGTATATAATTTGCACAAAATTTTTATATGTATATAAATATACATATATTGGTAAAAATATATTTTTTTTTTTTCATTTTCAATTACCTATGGGATTTTGGGCTTTCAAGATTTTGGGTTTTTGGGATTTTAAGTTTCCTGGATTTTGAGTTTTCTGGATTTTGTGCTGTCTGGATTCTAAGCTTTCTTTAATAGAGGTTTTCATAATAATGGGTTTTCAAGATTATTGACTTTTTGGATTTTGGGGATTTTGCGTTTTCAGAATTTTTATTTTTCTGGATAATGTATTCTGTCTTACTCCCGAACCAAATTCAAATTTTGGAATTTCAAAAGTTTGTTCTTATTAAAATCGAGATGGCTTAAGTTTAAAAAAAAGTGTTTAATTAAATCCGCCCACTATCACGCCCATTTTTATTATATTTTAGCTTTTACTTTGTTTAACGTCCTTACAACGTTAAAATGTCTGCAGTTAAGCTCTCTTTAATTTAAAGCATGACATGTTTCATTTGTCCCGCCCACTACCACACCCACTTTTCTTATATTAGAATTTTATTCTTATGGAACTTCTTTAAAAGGCTGCAAATGTATAAAAAAGAGTGTGCGTACTTATGTACACGCACTAGAAGTAAAACTTCTTTCACGACAACAGGGCAAGTATTTTTCAAGTCCTACCACTCAGAGCACCCGATTTGAAACTCAGAACCGTTGCAAAATCGTGACGCTGAATTTTGTAATTCGTGACGGGAATTTGTATGTCGGTTTGACATGTCACTGACAGCTCCATAGAAAAATTTTTTACCCCCATGCCGCAAAAGAAGTTTTACTTCAATAATAAATCTCTCTCGAGCCAAAACTTTATGACATGTGTAGTTTTTTTTGTGAAATTCGCTTACTATAACACTGCCATATTTTGTATATCTGATATTCCACTTTAGCTTACATTCCTATAAAGTTAAAGTTTGGTGATTCAAATCTCTTCTAAAGCATGGCATATTTTTTCCTATCTCAGTCTCCTATCACACACAATCTTCTTATATATTTGAGTTTTTTTTTAGTTTGACAATAAATCAATAGGTGGCGTTGCGAAGCGTAGAAGGGTTGAGCTATAATAAGTAAAATCAGCTGCTTGAATTCCTGTGTTGCAAACATTTTTTAATTAATGATGAGTTTCGCAAATCGACTGAACATATTTGATGCGGGAAAATTCGATAATGAACGACAAACACTTCAAGACCCATTTAAAAATATCAATTTATGACTTTTTCACCAATCGACTTTTGCTTTGTTTAGTATAATTTTTAAATTAATTTAATATTTTTGATAAAAATATTCTGCTTCATTGGCATGCGAATAAATTGCTAACAATTTCAAAAACTATCAGCCAATCCTTTACACTTTTACCATCATATTCACAATTTTATATTTTTATCTTCGCTGTTTTTTACATCAGAAGAATTAAATGTTAAGTTAACGATAAAAGCCCACTAGTTTTGACATTTTAAAATGTATTCCATTACTTTATAAATGTTCTACACGAGATTCACCAAAAATCACGAACACTGCGATGAACAAGAACAAAGTTGATAAAAGATCGATATCATACACGTAAACTTCAAAGTTTATATAAATCGTGAATCATCGACCCATTTGACTTCATGACAAACTTATCATCGCTTAAATCTTCCCATTTATACAGTTGCGAATTAAAACAGTTTTATGTCAAAGGTTAGAAAAAATCCCATTTCTTTTTCAGAAATATGCTTCCATGCATTTTGAAAAAAAAATTTACACAAATCCATTTTAAAAGTATTTTTGATTTGTTCAACATTCTTTCGTTAAAATGTAGAAACATTAAAGTTGTTAACCAGAAGATCAGGTTGATTCAATCTAGCCGTGCATATTTTTTTTTTTTTATAAAAAAATGATTTTTAATGGCCAAGAACAAAATGTACTTCTTTTGGCCACTAAATCAAGTAAAGCCAAATTAAACAGTCTCCCACCCATGTATAGATTGTACACGATTAAAAATAAAGTACCTGGGAGACCGAGCTTCGCTCGGCTTTTTCTAATTGAAAAAAGTGAAATATGTATGAGAAATATAGACATGGCAGTTAATAGAAAACAACATATGTCATCCATTAAATTTGTTCACTTTATAAATGCGTTCAATGGAGATGCTTCCATATTATGTACGTGGAGATAATGTGGAGATACATGTGGAAATACCTGCACACATGTGGAGATACATTGATGCATCGACATATGTTTGGATAAATTTGGTGGAGATAAATATGTGGAGTTACATTTGGAGATTCCTCCACTTGCATACATATGTGGAGATACATGCGGAGATTCCTCTACGAGCTAAGGCGGAGGTGAAACCACGAGTCTTTTTTCTGTAGAAATATAGGACATAAGTACTTCGCAGTAAAATATATTTGCAACAATAATTTAAGATAACAATCAATAAGAAGCAATTCCAAATGCATCACAATTACACCTACACACAAATTATAGTGTTTCCTCTGAAAATAAAAATATGTCACATAGCTAATTGAGAGTAACCCATAGACAATTAATTATTTTTTCGAACTAAAATCGATTCACTTTTCAGCACTTTTCACTTACCCATACAAATTTTATAATTTTGTCGTTAGACTTAAAATAGAATTCAGCATCCTTTGGCACCTCCTTATAAGGTCTGGATGATACTTATTTTTATTAGCTTTGAAAGTTAAATCATTATTTAAATACAAAATTTCCTCCAGATAGTTAGAACTGTTGCTTTAGCGCCCCTTTAGTTAAGGGCCTGGGTGATACAACAAAAGTGGGCGTGGAAGGGCGTGGGCGGTTTTTCCAATTTTTTTTATTTTGTTCTTGCTTATCAGTACACTTCCTGATAATTTCATCCAAATCGCTGAAGCCATTTACAAGATTCCAATATATAACAAAAGTGGGCGTGGCAGTGGCGGATTTAAATAACGCTAAATTCCAAAAAAAATTCTCGTTAAGCTATGCAAACTGCAAATTTCATTCAATTTCATTCATTTCGTTCCCGAAAAACCTAAGAAGTAAAAAATTTCATGCAAATCGTTGGATCCGTTTCGGATATTTTTTGTTTTTCAATTTTTCTCACTCATAAGAATGAACTCTAAAACTTTTACTCAAATAGTTTGAGAAGCTTCCGAGAAATAGAAATAATAAAAGTAGTTGTGACATTGGCGGATTTTATTAAAATCAATTTTCAATTTTTTTCTTGTTCATATCTAACCAAAAACTAATAAAAGTGGGTGTGGCAGTAGGCGAATTCTACATATTTCTTTTAAAATTTTGTTCCTACTTATAAAAGAGAACGCTCTCTGAAAATTTTATGCAAATTGTCGGAGCCGTTTATCGATAAACTAAAAACGACAAAAGTGGACGGAGCAGTGGGCGGATTTCACTAAACTTTTCTTAACTTTTTTCTTCTTATTGAGGAGAAAAAACTCTGAAAAATTCATTAAAATGGCTACTTCCGTTTCCGAGAAACCAAGCAATAATAAAAGTGGGCGTGGCAGTGTGTGGATTTTAGTAAAACAATTTTTCAATTTTTTGTTATAAGAATAAACTCTTATAACCTCATAACCTCATTTAAATCGTTTGAATTGTTTTCGAGACACTAAGAAATAATAAAAGTGGGCGTGGCAGCAGGCGGATTCTACTTATTTCTTTTTAAATTTTGTTTCTACCTATAAAAGAGAACGTTCTCATAAAATTTCATCTAAGTTGTAAGACCCGTTTCCGATAAACTAAAAACGAAATAAGTGGGCGGTGCAGTGGGTGTTGCTGTGGGCGGATTTCACTAAACTTTCCTTTACACTTTTCTTCTTATTGAGGAGAAAAAACTCTGAAAAATTCATTAAAATGGCTAGTTCCGTTTCCGAGAAACCAAGCAATAATAAAAGTGGGCGTGGCAGTGGGTGGATTTTAGTAAAATAATTTTTCAATTTTTTGTTATAAGAATAAACTCTTATAACCTCATAACCTCATTTAAATCGTTTGAATTGTTTTCGAGACACTAAGAAATAATAAAAGTGGGCGTGGCAGTAGGTGGATTCTACTTATTTCTTTTTAAATTTTGTTCCTACCTATAAAAGAGAACGCTCTCATTAAATTGTATCTAAGTTGTCGGACCCGTTTCCGATAAACTAAAAACGAAATAAGTGGGCGGTGCAGTGGGCGTTGCTGTGGGCGGATTTTACTAAATTGTTCTTTAAATTTTTCTTCTTATTGAGGAGAAAAAAACTCGGAAAAATGTATTAAAATGGCTAGCTTCGTTTCCGAGAAAGCAAGCAATAATAAAAGTTGGCGTGGCAGTGGGTGGATTTTAGTAAAAGAATTTTCCAATTTTTTTGTTATAAGAATAAACTCTTATAACCTCATTGAAATCGTTTGAATTGTTTAAGAGAAACTAAGAAATGATAAAAGTGGGCGTGGCAGTCATAGAATTTTACTAAATATATTTTTTTATTTTTTTTCTCGATCATAACAATAAACACTGAAAATTTCATCCGAATCGTTGGAGCCGTTTTTGAATAGCCAATAACTAATAACAGTGGGCGTGGTAGTAGGCGGATTTTACTGATTTTATTTTTTTAATTTTTTTCTTACCCATGAAAGTAAACTCTGAAAATTTTATTCAAATCGCTTGAGCCGTTTCCGAGTAATAAAGATATTTCAGACCGATTCCGTCATACTAAAAAGTAAGAAAAGTGGGCGCGGGGTGGGCGGATTTTACTAAATTTTATTTTTTATTTTTTTTCTCGTTCATCGTAATAAACTCTGAATATTTTATCAAAATCGTTGGAGCCATTTCCGAGAAACCAAATATATATAAATATATAAATATATAAATATATAAATATATAAATATACAAGAATAACTCGTTTAAAGTAATAAGATAAATGTACCAATAACATTCACTCTTTAATTATAATTTTAAATATTTTAACAAGGTCAATATTGAACATTCGCTTTCGATGCACTTTTCAATTCAAAAAAAACTATTGTAGGTATAACCTTCTTTTTGACATCGGCCACTCCTCTCTTCCCAACTTCAAACAGAAACAAATAATATAAGTTGTTCTTGATGTCATGCGATCGGAAAGTCATAAATCTTAAAACAATCATAATCCAGGCGCGTCCAACCCCCCTAGTATATTATATAACATTCCGACAACAAGGCGGACGAACAATTTAGCTCGTTTGACAAGCGTGTGATCTGCCAACAAGAACACAACACACACTTCAACATCAACTTCAGCGCTCATAGTGTACCGCTCTGCACAGCTGCTATAATGGGCGATGAGTAAACTCACATAATTGGAATCGGATGCAGAAATATCACTGTCAGACCATAAAAGAGAAGGCGCAGCCCACCCAAAAGCGCTCCGTGTCGTCGTCGCACACCAGCAATTACAATCCAATTTATTGTACCATCACCGCACATCAAACGCGCAGAGTACCTATATTATATATGGAGGTATACACCACTTCAGACAATGCGAGTATGAGTAGATATACTGTACTGATCTTAGATGCCCGCTGGCGATGTGATGTGCGCCATCTATCTCAGAGTCTTTGGCAATCACTCCCAATGACATCTCCGCCACACTAATGATGACTGTTGAGACCAATTTGACATTCTCGACTCCAAAGTCGCGCACAAGACACACCACTCACATCAGAGAGAAGACGCGTTCCCGTCAACTTTTCTTGCCTGCACAGATTTATTTGAATGCCACCAGATGCTAATGTCAGATATAATAATCCCGTATAAGCTATAGTGAATTTAACATTGGTGATGGTGAACTGCGATGGCGCTGCAAATGAGCGAACGAATTAAATTGTTAGATCAGCATTAATCGGTTGGTTCTATATTATGCTCAGCTGTGGTAGTGGAACCTTCATAATATCGGGACGGGACGGGTTATATAGCATAGCAAAAGGCAAAACAGCCCACATGTCATTTCGCCCGCTCATATAGGAATTCCACGGACTTTTACGATGAGATTTATGGAGCCGCTGAGTGATTATCTGCAGTGTTGTATAGATACACTGTTGACAGAGAGCATGGAGACAATATTTACCGTTGATTGTTGGTTTAATTGCTTTTTGGACGACTGATGTTTTTGGGCTGGGTTGGGTCGGGCCGACCAGCCGGCTGGCTTGGCGGTCTGTCTGGCCCGCAGCCATATATAGCTGCCGCCACCGTTGCAATAAGTTGCAACTGTGGTGGCGAGTTAATTTTCCACCAGATAAGAAAGGGACCTTAATCGCGATATGGAACTGACGTGATTTAACACCCGTGTTCGAATCATGGGAATTATAATGTGCTGCAGCAATTGGAGGCCAAGACAAGGCATTGATTGCCATCGGAATTGGAATTGCATTTGGTTGAGTGGGCGGAAGGCTGTCTATGGCTCAATTGGCGAATTAGGTACCAGAAGGTCATGCCATATATTATTTTTTATAATGAAGGTGGTGGTATATATAGTGGCTCGGTGTAGCATGGTGCGGTACGGTATAGGACAGCGTGGATAAGAATCAAACTTTCGGTATTTTCAAGTATATGAACGATCAAACCGATCGATCGACCGACTGACGGTTATTGTTATTAGTTACCCTTGTGAAAATATATTTTTTGTGACTCTTGCAGCTGGTGCTATATGAAAGCCAGGAACTTTTCAAACACGCTTAAAGTTGGGTTTTTACTATGTAATTCCATAATTGAATGCTGAAATTATTTATAATCTTTGGTTATTTATATCAGCAACTTTACCCAACTAATGCATCATTTTTAAGAATTAAGAGACATTAAAAACAAAAAATTAAAAATGAAAGTTTCGATAAAACTTTCTTAAGAAAGCTCTTTAGAACTTGTTGACTATTTATAATTGATTAAGATTATTTAATTGTGATTTTACATGACTAAAAAAAAGTTATCAAGGGTCAGAACTCCATAGTTCCGTAAAGTAACACACAAGAATCACATTAACTTCTGAATGGAAATTTTATAGTGCTTTAAGAATTGGTAACTTCAATAATCAGATTAGTTTTTTTTACTGGTTTTTAACTCTATTTACTATTTTAAAACAACAAACTGGGATAACAAAAAAACTTTATAGACAAATTCAGGATTTTTTCTAATTGAAAATATTACAGAACGGCAAAATCCAATGCTTTAATATTATGAAAATGTAAAACAAAGTTGTATTTAAATTGTTAAATATAAAAAAACATTTCTACTACTTGCACAGAACAGCCACACTGAACGAATTAATTGTGATCAAAAGAACCTTTCTAGAGTTTCCAACTTATTTTAAGATCTAAAAATACATTTCCCGAAGTTTGGAAATTTAACAATAACCTAAAAATGTTACGATTTCCTGCAGACTTTTGTTGTAAATAAATCCAATTTCTGAGACTTTGTCGAACACTTTTTTTGGTAAACAGTTGAGCATTTATTTAAAATATTGCTTTAAATGTAACAGAGATTGTAGAAAGAGTCTTTTCAGAAAGTATATGTTGAACAATTCAGTTCTTAACCTTAAGTAATTCTTGAAACTTTATTTACTCATCAAATATGTAATTCCCGTTGAATTCAACAAGAAATCTCATCTGCATATACCTACATTCGTCTTCAATTCCATCAGCAAGGATTTTTTTTTTTTTTATAAAACAAACTTTGAATGACTTTAAATCGCCCTGGATACTTCACAAATATTTAATCTGTAATCATTAGTTTTCCACTTCTACAAGTCCAGCCAGGCATAGTTATATATATACACAGCCACAACCGATTAACTTTCTCTCGAAGAAGAAGACGACTGCAGGCATATCATCAGACTGCTTCAAGTACATCAACTACTTTTCACTCTAACCAAGTTGACATATCAATCAAGTGCACTTGTACACTTCCTGCCTTTCTTATATAGAGTTCTCATTCAATCGATAACCATCTGCCCATTGGGGGCATTTTAAATATTAAAATCCAAACTCTAAAAAGCAAAGAAAATAAGAAAAAAAAAATAAAGTCGAAGAAATCGTATATAATAACGCACTTCGTCTGCACATACAATTTATATCCATTCACCAAATAAAGTGGTTATCCTGATGATGCCATGATGCAGGTTCCGGAGCAGATTATATAGGTTATAGCTAGAGTAGTTGCCTGGCCTGGGAACTTGGAACTTGGAACTGAGAGAATTGAGAACCCAAACGCGCAATCTTCTTTCAACAGGCCGATTAGTTGCTCACAGGTGTAATTGGTACATCGGAGTCGTGCGATAGCCCACGGTGACCACCACCGTACCAACCAACACATCAAAGCCAAAGATACAAATGGCCGATAAAAGGTGTGCAGAAGATACAAAGGCTCCGTCATTGTATTTATATATATACACATATTCAAAGACCCACGCACCCCGACGACTCACTTAATCCGCGCGTACTTTTGTTCCCACACATCATCATTGCATTCGTCGAGATCCTTTCCCTTAAGCCTCTACTACCTCTGGCCTTAACCGTTTAACTGATATAAAGAAAGTAACGATCACTTAAGGTGTGTCATTTACACACAGAGAGCTAAGCTGCACTGAGAGCAGGTGGAAGTCATCATTGTGTGTCTCTTGAAGGACGACACATCATCGGTGCGGATGGGGCAGCTGAGCTCAAAATCAACCACACTGGAAAATATATTCCAATCCAAAGTGCCACTTAATAATGTCGCCCGGAGAACTGGAGAACCGAGAATATATAAGCTGGGTCCTTTTGTTGTCGCACCGAATTAGTGCAGCAACTCCTACTACTCGTACTCCTCTTGCTGCGGTCGATGGTGGTGTCTCCAATGTGGCTGCCATTTATAATTAAGATTCCCGCGCATTGTGCATCGCTTATCCCCACATATATAACATATATTCAGCGAGTCTCCCAAGTACAAAAGCCAAGAGACAAAGAAAAACACCAGTTATGGTCATACCCAGGGTATGCTATACACAGGGATAGCACTGTCTGTGCCACACTGCGCGAACAAAAGTGAAAGGCTGCGATATCTGGAAGAGATCTGCTCTGATCTTGTATATGTATACATATAGTGTCCCGACTTTATACTGTGTGCGCATGTGCAGTGGCGCTGTGCGCACGGAAAATCGCATTAAAATTGATTTATCGTTGCCGATATTTGAATTCGAGAAACGATTAATGCCAAGTGCCGGAACATAACGACTCAATCGTTTCCGCTTGTTTTGAAATTTTTTATGTTTTAGATCGGAAAATGCTGATTATAACCGTATATTGCAGTGGCCAGGTTAAATTTTGTTTCAGTAGTTTTCATGCCAGATATATCCTATAGTGGGTCATTGGAGATCAGACGTGAGTTATAAGATTATGATATTACTATATGGAGAGCGAGAGAGAGAGAGGTGAATTATGTTCTATATGGAGAGGGTCAAGAAATTACAATAATGCGGAAAAGGCTATCTGATCTGTATACCTATATTATATATGGTTTGATCCCGAATTATGTTCTATCCTAATAGATACTTCAATTTAGCTTTTAATCGAATTTTTAGATCTTGATCAGTGATCTTGGAAAGGGAGTGGTTTTTTGTGGAATTTTTTTGGTTTTTATTTTTAACCAATGCCAATGCAATTTTAGGTCGGTTGTGAAACGGTATTTAATAGAATAGTAAAAAAGCGAACTTGGGTATTTTAATCGTGATAAATACAATTCTTCAGAAATATGTTGATTTGCACGTGTACATTGGTGCCGCCAAGATATGAACTTCAAGTTCCTGCGTACGACATCATGTACCTGATTTGTGTTTGAATATTTATAATTCCTAAATTCAATTTAAAGCGAAGGCCAAATTGTCATGTATTTTGTATTGAATCATTTTTCGTACATTTTCATGCGAAACAAATAAATAGCGTAGAATGTAAGAACAAAAATAATAAATATGTAAAGTAAATAAAAGAGCTGGCATACAAACCCGATCTTCTACTATTTGGGATATCATCGTGTTGGCCTTTTTTATTGGATATTGTCAAAGGGAGCTTAATATAGACAACAATATTTTTGAGATATGCCGTAATTAGTTGGTATTGTGGAGAGGGGGTGGTAAATAACGTGATATTCAGGGGGGAGGGGGGAGGTGAGCGCAAATTAAATTCGAACTGTGAAGATATGGAGAAATTTCCACAAAGGCGAGAGCCGAGAAGTATCGAGTCTTTTGCTGTGGACCTCTTTGAAAAAATTCTATACAACGGATGCCCAATCATCAATATTTAAACCGTCCTTACTATACAAAACAAATACATTTAATAACACCTTGCCAATGTAAACGATCACTGGTAGATTTAGGGCCAGTTTGTTCACAACTGATCATCTTTAATCAAGGATTATAGCAACTGGTAAATCATCGAATGTGGATGGAAATCAAATTTTTTTTTTTCAAGGAATCCATAATTTAAGTTGTTTATCATGGAAATCAGCCGATTTTGGTTGATTAGCGCCATTTAGTTAGAAGCTGCGAAAGTCATTGTTCAGATTCAACCCACTGTGAACAAACTGGCTCTAAATATTTTTAGAAATGTTTATAACTGTAAAAATAAGAATTTGACCTATTTCGTAAACAAAATGTTTATATACATAATTTATAATTTTTATGAAGAGAATAGTTCCTAGGTGACTTCCCAGTGTATAGTATCAAAATGAAAATGTTTGGTGATGAGTCTATGGAATTCACCTGATATGACATATTTCGAAGATAAGAATAAATTCAAGTGAAGAATCCTGATAAAACGTAAAAATTTTAAATTTAAGGAAGAGACTTAAGAAATATCCAATTTATAACAGTTAAAACAGTTTGTCTCTTTTAAAAGTATGAGCTGGTTTTAAGATGCTTCGAGTGATTTAAGGAAAACTCTGGCTGTCAGGAATATTCCCACCGGTGGAAGGCCGCATACAAAGTACTTTTATAAACGAAATTATTATATATATGGCATATCTAGTGTCACTTCCTTAATTTAAATGTGAAATTCAATAGAGTTTTTGACATTAAGGTCTTTTCATAAAAAGTGCATAAAATTAATGAAATAAAAGATCGTTTTTATATTTATTTATGATATTTTATTATGAAACCCTTCTAGTCCTAAACCTTTTTTCAAACATATATATTTTCTTTTCATATATTTATTAGTACATTTGCGTAATTGTTTTCAACTTAAGAATTATATCATAATCTTAACTATACATTCTGGGAAATATTTTTGAATCAGTAATACTAAAACTACGACTTCCTGAACTGACTTATTTATATGTTATACTGCATTCGTTTATTTATACAACTTAAATACCCTAACTGTGACTACAGTCAGTTGAAAACATTTGGCCACAAGGCATACTCTGACTTAATTTACTGCTGTTGCGCATTTGTAAGATGCATCAGCCCTTATGTCCTAAGATGCACCTGATTAGGTTAAATAAAAATAAAATGCTTTAAGACGCATGGGAATTAAATTACACAAAAATATCAACAAAAAAAAAAACAAAAAACATAAAAGTTAAATCCAAAACGGATGGAAAATTCACGCAGGGACTTCGATTTCAAATACTAAGCAATTCAAATCTCATCCCAGTAGAGCGGCACATCGTCGTCATCGTTTCGTATACAGTTGCCATCACATATATATGTAGGTAGATAGGTAGTCAACGTTGGGTCCTCCTGATGGTCATGTTTGTATATATAGTGCTAGTGTGGTGGTAAAACATCCTAAACAGTAAGAATTGATTGAAAGGATAGTCAGCCAACGTCTCCCGGGCGGTGTCCTATACGTGATCAATTTACTAACATTGATAGTCGCGCCTGACTTGACCATAATCAGTGTGCAGGGAATGGGAAGAGCACATAGGTAGGTAACTCTCCTTCGTGTATCCTGTACCTTCACGCTTCACCTCCACACCATCATAGGTATATGTAGGTAGGTACACCATCATTGCAGGGAATAGAAGATATCGTCTAATGAAATCTCCTGCTATGATGTGGATATATTCACAAGAGAGGATGAAATGGTGTTGCCGGCACAATGACCCTCTCCTATACTATAAGGACTCATCATCATCATTTGAATGCATTGTTGCGCAGGGTTCTCCGGATGTATGTTTTTTTTTTTGTTATCTGTGTTCCACTCGCTATTCATCGGTCCTATGTTCGATAGTTGATGATGGGATATTTCTGTATGAAGGAACATATAAAAAATCAAAAAAAAAAATCAAAATTGTGTTATTCTTTTGATTTGAAACAAAATGATTTAGGTGCTTGACCTCACAACCTGTCACCTGATTGAACAGATAGCTATTGTGAAAGGATGTCCATATGTTTTTTTGAGTAGGGATAATCTTTTTTTAGAAGGAACAGGTAAAATACATGTGTATCAGGGGTGCATAATAATTCATATAATAAAATAGTCGGTCTAACACTGTGTACACATTTAGAATCGTTTTTAATTGAAAAAAAAATTTAATTGAAAATTCATAGTGAATTGATTGTAAAAACTTGATTTAATTTTCCATATAAAAATAAACTCTTAAAAGTGTTCTTAATATTTAAAAACACACTAACTCAATTTAAATCTACCCAAAATGATTCCAATTAGATTTTTGTCAATTTATTACAGTCAGCTGGTTTCCAAAATATTTTTGGAAATTTGGTTTGAAATTTCGAAATAAGAGTTTCTTTCGGAAATTAAATAATTTGTAGTCAAATTTCGAAATTTTGGCCGAAATGATCTAAAGAAAATGTACTTTTTTATTAAAAAATATTATTTTTCTTTTAAATTTTGGAATTGATTTCAATTGTATTCCCAAAAATGTATCCTCTTGATTTGTCAAGAGATTAATACATATTTTGCAATCACCTACATGTTGTTTAATTTAAATAAGTATTCTATTGGATAATTTAATAAAAAAGAACAAATTAATATTCTCCTTTAATATTCAGAATATGTATCATCTTAAAAATAATTGTTTTTTTGTTTGTACGCGCATAACTCGGCTGAACGAATCATTCGATTTGAATGGGTTTTTTTTTACATTCGTATTGATAGTCCAGGAAAATCAGAATCAAATTTCGGAAAAAGTATAGACAGGGTTTTTCTTTTTGAATGAATTGAATTTAACACAGTTTCAGGACCATACGAATTTATTTTTGATGTATTCCATTTTACCAGTACCGTATCAGCGAAAACCCCCTTTGACCCCCTGATCAAATGACGCGACACTCGGATCGATGGGGAAATTTCACAAAATGTTTAGAACACTTCAAATGAACTGATTCAAAAACAAAAACCCTGTATATAATTTTTCCGAACTTTGGCCAAATTTATGTCTAATTTTCCTGGACTATTGAACCAGGTTAACACACTATAAGGTCTAAAATTGGAAATTTCGACCGGAAAATAAAGAAAATCGCGAAGACCTGAAATTGCATACTTTCATACGTTTGGATCGGGCGGCGGCGATAACTGAAAATTTCATATTGTAGGGAAAATATTAATTGTAGATAATGACAAAAACTACGGAATTGACAGTCGGCTTATTTGTTCCTCGTGAAAATGGGATCACCAACAAATGGCGAAAGGCTCTCAAACTGCTAAATTTGTGTATACAAATTATTACAGCCAGCAAAAATTCATTGTAAGGCTCGTTCCCAATACATTTTATTATCACTTCTTAAAATGCTAAAATTGATGAAAAATTTCGTGCGAATATAAATATATAAATAATAATCTGAGTGCGTGCAAATATTTCGAATATACAAATCTAAAATTCACCGTGACTCGATCTCAAAAAAATATATTTACTCATCACCACCCAAATTCAAATATAATTTCTGTAAGTTTCTATCGAAGTTGTTATACATTTCAATAAATTTATTATAATCGGAAATTCATTTGGCCCACTTGAGAAGTTCGAAAAATTATGAACATAAAACCGTATGGGTATATACTATATAGTTGAGATAATTTGTGTGTGTATTTCTTTTCAAAAATAAATATTTCTGTGTCAGTCTCATATTATCAGACGCTCTTATTAATTGTTCTCAATCCTCTTCTGTTTTCTATATAGAGATCATCCCCATCAAAATCGTTATCCATAAGCATCAATTTCAATGAAAACAAAAACTTATTAATCTGGAAAGAGAATATGTCAATATTGATTTACCTCATTGCCGTTGAACTAACACTTGAAAGCCTAAGTAATCGCAATATCCTTCCCATTGGGAATGGAAAATCGTGTCTCGACGTAAATCCCGCGCAATTTCATAATTATTGAGTGAGACAACGACATCATAACGCCGCGCCGCGCCACGCCATCCATGCCACGCCAACGTCAAATCCGTGGTATGAGTACACGTGTAATCCTACCTGGCTACGCGTTGTATATCATCTTTACCAACTCTGGTGTTTTCACAATTTATTATTATTTAAATAAATACCAAGTGTGATCCTTGAAAAGAAGCGAGGATGAAAAAAAAACCGCTGGTAAACCACCCACACCTTCCGGGAGAGACGAGACGATGATGATGTCTAAGGGTTAAAATGAGTACTATATGTTATAGGGTAAAAGAAGCCTCAATCCAGGAGATGGGGAGTACTTACCTTTTGCACCTCGTTAATTAACATAAAAACGTGACATTCTAAGGGTCCTTTGCAGAGAGTGGTGCGCGAACACATTGAACATGTCCCGTTCTCAGTTGACTGGATTTAAAAAAATCAAAAAAAAATCCTAGCCTCCTCGGTGAGGTTAGGCTTGGAATTAATGAAAAACTTGCGATGTTGTCTTAACGAGACGACCATGTTTATAATAAAACAGAGTGAGTAATCCCCAAAAGAAAAACCCCAGAGATGGAGAGCGATTGTTGGGACATGAGAAAATAAGGACAACAAAACAAAACCAAACCAAACAAAAAAAAAAAAATGTCGACGAGAAAAACCCTTGTAAATGACGCGGGGGGATTCTCCTAAAGCGCGTTATGAAGCCTTTTTTATGTGTATAGGGAATGCAAGTGATAGGTACGTGGTTCATCCATCAGCTACACATCACACAAATGTCACATACAGACATTGGCGACAGACAGGATGAAGGATATCGTTATTATAATAATAATTCTCCATCATGTTTGCTGCTATGATGAGATGATTTTTTTTTTCTATGTTTTATTTTGTTGTTGTTGTGTTGCAACCAGGACATTGTGTGGAATCCGGCTGTCGACTACGTTTTGGGAGCAAGATGATGCAGCAGCGGGAGCAATTTTTTTCAGTACTTTTTTTCCTATATCTCGCTCCATAAAAATTGCGAAAAAATATTATAATAATGTGTGCACTCCTTTGGAAATTTGCAACTTCACACAAAGGACCCTCGTCGACTCTATATATCTGTATATGTTGTCATCATTGTGTTTTGTTGAAGGATTCTATCTTTTCTATTTTTTTTTTTTATATTTGTATTTTGTGCAATGTATAAGGATTCATATATATAGTGGCGTCACATCTATATACTTCTACATGTGTTCAACATCATTTGGGGTTTAGTTGGGTCTGGCGTGCATAAATTTTCTTGTGCTTATGTATCCTTACAAAGTGAATATTTTTTTGTTTTTTTATTTTTTAATATTTTTTCTTTTACCAAGGACTGATCCTATGTGATGTGAGATATTAAAATGGATGTAAAAATACGATTTATTTCATGATACAAGATGCATGGAAGTGGATATATACGGATAGATGAGAGCAACGCATAAGTGAATGGGTATATAGAGGTATGTGCTGGTGTTTAGTTGCAGAAAAACATTGTCGAGACAGCTCCTGTTGCTGTGCTACATTTTTGTTGGGTTTCGACAGAGATATGATATAAGAATAATACAGTTTTAGTTTCTGAAAATATAAAATATTTTGACGTGTAAGAAATGTAGGTTTCAACTTTTTTAAACCTCAACAGAGTATATAGAAGTACAAAATTTTGTTGAGCTGTTTTTGAGAAAATTCGAAAAAATAAAACAAAAGCATTGACGTAGCTTCTATTCAATTAAATAATATTACATACATACATACAATACCTTTTTTAGAGAAAAAATTCAAAAACACGGCAAACGTAGTAGGGTCTCCCAAAATACACACAAAAAGTATTTTAGATTGAAAACATGGGTTTTTCAATTAATTAAATTAATTTTTTTTTTCAAGACATGGTTGCAGATAGTGCGATTTAATAACGTTGCATTTCTTTCTTTGAGGTCTTTTGAAATCTAAAGCTTGTGCCAACAAGCCCAATGGCCGACCACACCTCGAATTGAGCGCTGTTTTTATAACCAAAATACATAACAATAATTCCAAAAAAGATGAGGTTCGGATGTCAACTCTTTTGATTTCATTCCTACACAATCCTTTTGCCACAAAAATCTAAGTTTAAAATGAAATAATTTGTTTTTTTCAAATATTTTCGATCGATAATTGCAACGAGATGATATAGTAGCAGAAGGTCATATTTATATACATACATATATGTAAGAATTAAAAACAATTATGTCCTTAAATAAAGGGGGCCATTTATGTTGAGACGGTCGTTATAGGTCACATATTATTTCGTAGACATTTTCAATCGAAAAATTGAAAGATTCTATTGTTAATGGGCCTTGTTCGACCAACCGGAGATCGGTTAAAAATCCTATAGGAACATTGCAACCGTCTGATAAGAACCACCTTAACGTGGAAGAAATAAAACCTACAAAACCATGCTATAAGAGATATTTTACAACAAAACTTATTTTTTGAGTATCGAGTAGAGGAAAATTTAGAAAAAAAAACACACCCGCACAAGACTTAAAATAGCTTCAGTTTCAATCTTTCCATTTGAAAATCCATTTCAAACCAATTTTCAGATCAATAAGAAAAAAAAAATGTACACTGCACTAGACATATCCGGCAAATTAAAGCACATAACAAAAAAAATATTAAATGTGAGTCAAAAAATTGGTCACTTAAACCACGAGAGAGATACTTTCAAATGCGTTCAAGGAATTTTACATTTTTTCACAGTCATTTTTCTTTAAAACTTAGCCCAGTTGGTTAGCAGTCGCTATATACATATATGTATGTGAATATTTTTACCACTGGTTATTTTAAGCTAGGTGTATGCTATTGTAATGGTATCGACCAACGACGACGATGCGGTGGTGACTTTAGCTGCCAAACTAGAGTGCCACTGCCTCTTGGCTGTAAAAAATTATCTAAAATCAAATTGACATCTAACCACAGGAATTGTGATGGCAGCTAGACCCACATTGTCGTCCGTCGTTTATAGATATATAGGTATATAGTCGGCGGCGGCGCTAGGCGATAATTTAATCACACGGAGCCTTTTCGAGTCTGACTTAATTAATGCCAAATATATTTTTGGATATAATTTTCTATTTTTTTTTTCATCTATAGATTGAAATTGTTGTGCGTGATCACAAACACTAAAAAAAATTTATATATGCTTGCAATTCAAGTTTCTGGGGCATTTGAGTTTTTTCTTTGATCTGAATTTTTCAGTTAGGAGAATATGTAGGTATAAGAGTAGGCATACTCCATACATAGAAGTGGATTTAAGATTTGACTTTTTGCAAAAACATTCGCCAGCCGACCTTGATTGACCGTAACATTATGCTTATGATAATGACAGACAACATAAACTCGATATGTTCTTGTATAATCAAGTTTGTTATACCAATTGGTTGCAAAGATGAAGTTGTGCTGCATTTGTTACCAGGTATACATGTAAACATCTCAACAACATAAAAGATTGTCCTTTCACTATATGTACTTGAAAACAAGTTTTATATATTCGTTTTTGATTTCGTTCTAGGTCGGCAACAGAAAAACAGCAACAACAACAAACAAATATGTAATTTTTCTGAATGAAAAATTACATAAAGCTTTAGGATACAAAGCTTATAATTGCCCCAGATTTTGACTTTGACAATAAATTTTGTTAGTGTTAAAGAAAATAATGTTTTAATATTATACTGTTGAAGACTTGAGAGAAAAACAAACGAAATAACCTCTTTATTAAGGCCAAATAGTTTTTTTTTTCAAATTTTTCATTTTAAATTTCTCGAAAAAAGCTGTTATTATGTAAAAAAAAAGACATGAAATATTTTATAAACAATTTTCTGAGCTATAAAATTGTTCTGATATATTTGGTCTGCAAAAGATATACAAATTCATGTAAAAACAATTTTTGGGGCTCTTTGACACCTTGTACAATATTAAGTGGCAATCAAATTGATATGGAATTTTTTTTTCAGTTTTTTCCTTTGAACATCAAAAAAAGCTATAAACTAAAATCATGCTTTCCTTGAATATTTCTTTAGCGAAAGTCTTTAATTATTGGACTATGAATAATAATGTTTATTAAATATTTATAATTAAAGTAATTTTATAAATAATAAGCACTTTAAAAAGTGAAAATAAAATTTAGAAAATCTTCAAACAACATGCTTAGCAATGTTTTTTTTTTTTTGCACTCTCGAATATTTTTTATTCACAAATTTAGCACACTGAATACGTATAACGCCATAATATGTTGATGATCCCGTTTTCGTGAAGAACAAAATTAGCTGATTGTCATTTCCGTAGTGTTTGTCATTCCTTACAATCAATATTTTCTCCTTCCCATGCATATAAAATGGAATTTTCAAATATCGCTACCATCCACACCCGAAAGTATGCAATTTCGTTTTTTAAGGATTTTACAGCTTTTTCCGGTCGAAATTTCCTGTTTGGGGCTCCGTAGTGTATTTACCTGGTTCAATACGAATCCAACATTAAAATCTTCATGTAAATCGGTTGATGTTTAGCCGGGTTATGTTCGTATACAGACAAAAAACCAATTCATTTTTTTATAAGTACTGGCACCTAACAGTAAATTTTAAATTTTAAATTTTAAAATTTTTATAAACAGATTTAGTGAATGTTTTGATACCAAAAAAAAAATTGCATGACCTGAGACATTATTTTAGTAAAATAAATTGTCTAGCCCAACCTTCAACAAGACACAACTTTTTAATATTTCACTGGATATCTCTGCACTTAATAGACCATGAAAGAATTTTGAAACTAATTTTTTCATTGCAATAAATCCATTTAAATCCTTTGCTCTCCAAACTACGAACGACCCTGTTGCATGACTCTAAATTAATTCAAATATTGAAAATATAAATTAAATCTCTGAATTCCACAGCTCATTTACGAATTAAATTCAATCAGATCACACCTCTGGCGAAATTCCAAAATTGACATATAGTCAAAACAAAAATCCTCATCGCACATTCAGTCATCAAACTACTGAATTAACAAGCTATTTCAATTATATCGGATTAATAATATTTTCACGGTATTCAATTATGTACATACAAAAAAAAAAAAAACAAAAAAAAACATTTATTTATCAAAGCCACTAAGTGATAGTTATACAGGGTGTAATGTCATTGCCGCAACATGCGGATTACACTCATCACTGATTGTATAAAAACATACGAGTAGGATGATGGCGGACTATGGGCCACAATGTTGCCTCTTTTATAATCAGTTTTTGCAATAATAACTCAATATTGACCACAATAAGTACACAAAACTCAACCGCAACAACATATGCAACCACCCATAATGACCACACAATCTGATCCAGCAACCACCCTCTCCCCTCACTTAACTCCAAACCTTCTCATCATCATCATCATCATCATCATCCCTCACCGGATAAATAAACATTTAATTACAATCTGCATGCATAATTTTCAAAGCCAATATTGTTGAAATGAATTTAAATCACGTCATAGTTGTTGTAGTCGTATAGTCGAATATATATACCTCGTAGTCACACGAGTTGATTCGGTTTCGGACAGGAATGTGCGGAGGGACAGCACAGAGGACCATCAGCGAAACATAATCTCATATTCAGCATTTAGCAAATAAAATTAACTCTTCGCAACCCCCAAAGCTGGCTGGACTGCTATATGTGCAATGGATCTACTCAACTCCAACCCCAGTTTTTAGGGGTCGTCCTCGGTAACGGTGCCACTGAAATATAACCAACAAGCGTTCCATTAAAATATTAAACCAAGCTAAGTGCAACACGTTGTTTGGATGCACATCACTAACTCGCCATCGCCATTTATAGCAGAGAGAATCAAAATCAAGGGGTGACTGCGCAGAGGTGAGGGGTGTGGGTCTTGTTAAAATGGATAGCCAGGCCAGGATGTACAAGAAGCTATACATACGTATATAGTGAAACGCAATTAACCCCCAAATTGGTGGTTATTAAATCTTTTCAAACTCAAAATAACTGGTGCGAATTTCACTAACACAGTGTTGGATAGGTAGATATAGATATCGTAGAAATACTTGGTAATGAAGTTAAAACTCTCGCTTGGGTCCCGGTCCTGGTCCTGGTTCCCGGAAGAGTGTGTTAAGCGTGGAATTCCACAAAAGTTTATTTTAAATATTTACACACAAAAACATTTGCAAAATGTCGTGGCTCGTCGGTCGGTCGGTCGGTTGGTCGCTCGTGGGTTATATAATACGAAGGCTGCATATGAAGTTTGAGTATATAGGGAACGCCACAGTTAACTGAATGTGGATTGTTCCCAAAGGAGCACATACTATAGGAGTACTACCTGAACTATTTTCTGTTTCCTGGATGTCCACACATTAACTCGATGTTGATACCCATGATATCCGCCCTAACCCCGACAAAGTGTGATGATGGTACCCGGACATAGGTAAAAGTTCGAAACTTTTTGAAAATAATTCCCTAAGTTGAAAATGTTCAACTGGCTAAAAGGTTGGTCGACGAAGAGACGGTCGTGGTGGTGCGATGGTGATATGGTGGCGAACTTCTACTAATATGTATGTATAGGTACATAGTGCTTAAGTGCGGTGGCGGTGTGCCGGTCATGCCAATTGTGACTGTTAAAATGAAGTTTGAAGGATATCTTTCTCAAGTGGTGCTGCAGTGTTTATAGGTGTGAAAGTTGAGAGCATGATTTTATCAGAATTTTGATTGTCCGCATGTGGTGAATTAGATGTGGTTTAAAGGGTTGACCTCAATTTGCAAAGAGCCCGTATATATTAACTATTTTAGTATGGAAATTATACATATAATAATAAAGCGGTCATATAAAAGCGGGTTATAGATAGAAAATAGCAGTCAACCAGGAGCAGGAGCTATAGGATATTATAATCACTGTTTTTTGTTGATTTTATTTTGAATAAATGTTAAATATGATTATGGAATTATACCTATACATAAAATGTTATAAATGATTGTTTACTTTGTTATTAACTTTAGAATTTGAATTTCTATAGATAATGGTAAATTAATAGGGGAAAAGTGATGATTCAACAATTATATTCGTTAAATTGCTGCACGTTAAGCTTCTTTAAGTTGCTTGCACTCACCCAAAGAAAAACTTTTACTATTGCTCGGGAGTTGTCTTTTAGTTGAGGGCAAGCAATCTGAATTGCTCTGTGTTGCCGGCAGCTCAAGAAAATACAACTTTGACTAAAACTAAGTTGCTAGGCCTTAATAGGGACAGTCAGCACTCTATTCTGAGTAGCACCAAATGGGCAAAATGGCAAAACCTGGACGACGCACGTGGACGGGGGGATTTCAACTTGAACTGGTGCTATCGCTATTAAAAGACAAATTGAAGTTGTACTTTTTGGTATTTATGGTACATTGTACTATGTCCAGATCTAAAGGAGACATAGTAAATATTTTCAATGTGAGTATATAATTAACACTTGTTTTAATATTTGGTTTAAGGAAGAACTTTATATTCGTTTTCGTTAAATAAAGGGTGTTTTTTCTATAAACGTGTGGTTTTTTAAGAAGAAATAAAACGCATATAATTTAATGTTATGGCCAAGAATTTAGCTTTATTATAAAAATAAGGGTTGGCCATTATGTTTCAAAAATGATTTCGGGCGTGGCTGGCTTGAATAAATTCCAGCCGACAGGCCCAAGACGCCCCAGCTCCAATTGTTGCGCGCGATGGCGGATGGACTCATTCGGGTCTTCTTCGATACTCTGCTCCACATCAGCAATAGCGTCTTCGGTGCGCACTGTACGGCATCTCTGAGGATGCGCATTATCCACTAGAGTAAACGTAGTGCAAAACCGATCCATGGTTGCTCGAATTACTTTGCTGGGCGATTATGTCGACCAAATATTGGATGCAGCGCGCGATGCGTCGCGCGAACCGAACCATTATTTTGGTAATAAATTTACACGATTCTCTATTCATTATGAAATGGCAAACCAAACTGAGTATAAATCAAGTGACAGCTGTCAAAAAGACAAAACTCCGAAAAAAGTATTGCCAGATTGAGAACCACATTGTCTAAAAAAAAAACCCTTTTATATGCGATATTCGAAGCTATTTTCTTTGCTTTTCTGATATACAACCATAGGGTAATTGCGGGAGAGATGCCGCGTCGGGAGAGATACCGCATACCCCAAAAGTCAGATTTATAGTCGATCCTGCCAAAAAAATTTTTTAGTTTTTTGTTCGTTTGGTTTCAAAACATAAACGAGAAAAATAAAAAAGGTTGCTTATTAAAGTTAACGGGAGTTATTGCGATCTGTTTTGGTTTTCATTCTCGTTCGTAGCCTGGAAATTTTTCAGTTCGACGCCAGCAGTCGTTGCATATGGAAGTTAAAACCCGTTTTGTTGTAAGTAAGTATTTTAGGTGATTGAGTGGTTTTGAATGAAGATGCGCAAGTGACTTTTTTTCTTTTTTTTAATTTGTCTGCTACTGTGCGGCATCTCTCCCTCATTTTGGGGAGAGATGCCGCACTTTTTGCGAGGTAAGATGCCGCATATTGAAATTTCCCGTAAACCAAAATTCCGGTGCCCTTTAACACTAGAAAAAAACAGTTCGCAGAGACGCAGAAACTGTAACTTAAAAAAAAAGTTGATAAGAGGAAGATTGAGTCGGTTATTGATCCAAATTTCAGTGCAGAATTCTAGAAAAACTATTTTTCAATAAAAAAAGAAGATTGGGAAAAATGCACCAATTCCTAGAAATGGTTGCATGAAAATTGTATACAATTTAAAAAAATGACAAATTTGTCTTTTGTACTGACTGTTGATCAAGAAGAACGTAAAAACATACATTTTAGATGAAATACATTTTTTTTTGTTAATGATCTTACACTGCGGCATCTCTCCCTCACTTGTTGGGAGAGACCAGAATTCAATATAATTTATTTTTAATTATTAATTATTTAAACAATAAGTTTTTTTCTGTTAAGTGTTTTTTTTATGGTAGAACACAAATTCATTTTTAATTTTCGTCAAAAAAATAAATTGTTTTTTGTTAATAACACAACAAAAAATTGAGTTTTATAAAAGCGCGGCATCTCTCCCGCAATTACCCTAATATACAAAATTTAATAAGACAAAATTATTTAAATTTTCAAACTTTATAAGTAATACTAATCTTGGAGAAATTCCATTTTCTAATCCTCACAAATTTTAAATGTTCCTTAGTTGATTTAAACTAAAACGAAATTCCGAAAACAAACCTTTTCTTTTCATATTTCATCAATATTTAGTTTTTTTTTATTTTATTTCTGCCAAAAAGGCATAGACTTACATAACTTAAAATTGTGAAAAGTACCTACCTTAAATGGTAAAATAATATTAGCTCTATTTTAATTAACTTTAACTTAGTCTAGACCGATAGAATTTCTCTAGACCAATAAAAATACCATCGTCAAATCAACCACCAAAAAGTAATAAACTCTATACCTACATAATATGTATAACTCCTCCTTTTATTTTCCCCAAAAAGTTATTTTTATTTGTGGTTATAAAATAAACATACACAACACATGGGTATACAATGAGGTTACATATACCTGTTATCCTGTTTGCAATTTTGTGATTCGTGCAAAAAGAAGATATCCTTTAGGCTCTCCAAGGTATAGGCCATGTCAAACTCTAATAAAAGTTAACATAACAAATCAAAAGACAGTAGGTACACATATGCATGTATAGATATATAGGAAAAAAAAGGTTTCACTCATCCCAAAAAATAGATATCTTCTTTTTCTGAAATTGGGGTGTGTGTGTGTATTTTTGACACCCTGAATGTTAAGAAAACAATATATAGAGTGAATCCATACATATAGTCTGATTCCAAAACATTTTGCCCTGCATATCAAGACGCCTTATACGATACATACGGATTCGGATCAACGACCGTATAATTTTTTGTCATCAAATGAAAGTGAAAAGGTATATAGGTGTAGGTAGGTATTTGGTTCGAGTAATTCCATTAAGGACATACTGGCGCACATGGGAAAGTTTTTTTTCTTTTTTTTTAAGATTTTATTGATTTTAGTCGCGACATAGGCTTATTTTTTTTGTATTTTCACTTGTAGGGGTGAATATAAACAAAACATATCCTGTCGCAAGTGAAAGTTAAAATGAAAATTCCTGGAATTTCAATTCAGTCATCATGCAGCAACTACCTAGGTACTCGAAGTTACAGGAAAATTATACAACGGAAATTTCGTGTTTTCACGTGTTTTTGATGTATGAAGGTTTCATTAAAAAACCTTTTAAGATTGGGGGTTTAATGATTTAAGAAAGTGAAAGGCTCTAAGGTCAAGTAACATGATTTACATTTTTCTTTGTCTTCTTCCAAATGTTAAAATTAAATTTACTAAATATTTTTTCTAGCTGTACATTATTCTTTATCTCAATTGAGATCAAAACACTATCTTACTTTATCTTCCCAATGGCAAAAAAATCTAGATTTTCAACCAAAATTGTAGGACCCCTCTATTCGAGCTGATAACAGAAATGGTTGAGAATCGTAAGTCACTAATCCCTGATTCTCCACGATTTGTCATGCTGCTAAATTTGTTTTATTTATTTATACATATTTTCTACATTTAAATTTCAAATATTTAGTCAAACTCTCGCATATGTCACAAGAAGTTATCAGTAACATTCCTCTTATACTCTTCTGACATTTCTTTTTCAAAAACCGATGTTGTTATATTTTTTCTCTCAACCTTGTATAATTGTCATGGTCACGATTATATATATTAAACATTTTCAATCCCCCAACAGAATAGTATTAATTAACGCATTACAACTTACCATTTGGAATTAATTCCCCATTGACACAATTGACAGTAATAGTTTGGGATTGTTTCATTTATTTGACACATCTTATACCGGAATAGAGAATCAATTCGAAATGCAATGCGATTCGTGGCGACAGAGATTTTTTTGGTGTTGGTGGTGTTGGAGTCATTCTATTGGAAGTGATCTGCTGCAAATGGAGATGTAGTTGGACAATTTGATCACGATTGTTAGTTTGCGATCGTGTTGTCCTTAGGGGCATAACATTATTTGTTCGCTGTCTTGTTGCTCTTGTATATATGTTTGTATGGAATGGGGAGTTACTTTAAGGTGCAGCAGTTTTTTTTTTATGGTGACACAGTGTCACCTTGTTATACCAGAAAAGGATTTACTTTTTTGATAAGTATAAGTAGTTTGTTTGACAGTTATTGAGGCGAAGGTGTTACCATGTCATGGAGCTTGTAAGAAAAAGAAAAAAACCATTCCTTACACGTATACACCAATTAGAGGTGTGATATGTAATTGTATGATACATATCAAAGAAGTTCATTAGTAAGTTGTCACTTTTAATTGATAAAAAGAAAATAAATATAGGCGAAGGAAAATTTCAAAAAGTGACGAGTTTTTGCTTTAAGATGTTTAAAGCAAATCCCCAAAACAAATTAACCTTATAATTACATGTATACTGACTTATCCTTTAATCAATTTTTGTTCAAATAGGTAGAAGTTTAAAGTTAAAGAAGCTTTTTGTTGTTGTCCTATAGAAGAAATTATGCTTACCTGTAGAGTGTCCCAAAATTGACACAAGATTCTATTTTGTCGCCATTTGTGTAATAAAGTGTTGGCAACCCTAACAAAAAAAAAAATTTGACAGCTGACAGTTTAGGATTGGTAAAAATGGAACATTATACGAGAGAACAAAGTGTTTTCATTATTGAATAAAATTTCAAAAATAATAAAAAATTTGCGGTCACATTTCAAAATTTAAAGTATGCGAAGAATATTATAATATTGACTTACATAGGTAACTTCGTAAACATATTGTGAGGAGAGATCTGAAAAATTCCGGGAGACTGGGATCAATTGGTGATTCTTAAAACACTGGTTGTCCAAAATCAGGCCATTCAAATGTCAATATTGAAGCAGTGCGTGAGTATTGGTGAAAGTCCAAGAACATCGAAATTTTGAGAACTGTGCCCACCAAACTTTCATTTTTTTTTTAAATATTGTATTATATAATGAAAACACCTTTTCGCGTGTAATGCTTCAATTTTACTTATAAACTGTCAGCAGTCATCTAAATAAATATGGCGGCAAATTCAAATCTTTCGTAAATTTTCGGCCATCCTTTCAAATCATGAGAATCAAAAAGAACAAAATATATTTAAGGTGCGTTGCTTATTTACGATTTTCCATTTATACACAGGAAGGTTTGGTACTTACAATGAATTAATTGGAATGAAAAGTTTAAAATTTAGTTGTCAAAAACATGAAACCTTATAGTTCTTCCTTAAAACAAATGACCTCTAAGCTTTTGTCCTGAGAATAAAATAAAAGCCAAACAAAAACACAAAAAACAAGTAAAAATCAAACTTGAATGTTCAAATGCCATTACATTAGGTTTCAACATACCTATACACATCTTCAATAAAGAACGAAGAAAAATAAAATTCTCGCATTAAAAAGAAAACAAACGGAAACATGATCTCATGGCATAAAGCGATTCTTCATTATATATACCCACAAACTCTACTATATACGAATCCTCGCGCAAATCCCTTATAATAACAACTGGTTCCAATCTAAGGATCAACGACTGATTACAACACGCCAGCCCCTAATTAATTGCTGTTAAGTGTTCACCTTGAAATTTATTGCCTCCTCTTTGGACACACAACCACGCTTATAAACTCAACTTCTATATAGGTAGACATACCTATAGATAGGTACCTACTGTTACCTTGAAGTTCGTCATGTGAACTTAAACTATACTCTCCGAGGAGCAAAGTCCTCCTCCAATTAGTCATAATCAAGAAATAATTCATAACTCCTTAATTGAATTAATCGCAAAAATATTCGCCAACCCACACCCCTGTGTCGGAAAAAAAATACCTTAGCGTCCGGTTTGGTGGTGCTAATTCAGCTAACCAACTCTCTCAATCCCAACCGCCACCATCAACCGGTCAATGTGGGCATACCTAACTTTGCTTTACTATACTAAATATATATAGGTAAGGGGAGAAAATTTATTACATTAATAGAAGACCATGCCTTTGGTCCCTTTCGTGTCGGGAATCATTTGTCCGAGCCGTAAATACATTTGCGCTTATCCGAGTTTAGTATAAGGTGCAGTATAACTTTTGATGGGGATGTATAGAGGTAACATAAAACTCTGGGTTTTATCCTAAGGAACAAAATGAGGAAAACCCGTCAGACTCTCCTGCCGCCTTGACTGCTACAACGGGTATATACATACATACATCTATGCAAGAGTTTAAGCGAAGAACCTGTCAAGATGTTTTTGAACATGCCAGCCAGCGAAGCTAAAAAGAAATAAGATGGCAATAGAAATCTTAGGGAGGCTAACACGCAATCCAGAAAAAAAAACTTTACGACCAAAAGGAAATAAAAGAATGAAAAACTTTCCAAATATCGGATTTTTTTTTCAACGGCTTCTCACAAAAGAATTCCTCTGTGAATATTGCTTTCGTATTTTCGAAAAAAAAAAACGAAGGAAGTCAACGAATATAAAAAGAACACTTAAGGATGCAAATTTTCGGAAAAGGAGGCCAATAAACCGTATGTGCTTGCATGAGCAAAAGAAAAATATTTTTTAATAGAATAAGAGATTTTCTTTTTGTCGGTAAAAGTTTTATATATATACTAAAATATAATATGAAAGGATTTTTAAGCGTTTTTATACGGGAAAGTTTACAACCAAAAAAAAAACCTGTTATAAGCTCTTTTCTTTTGTGATACCTTGTTGAATAGAATAAGTACCTACCTATCTGCAATCTACACATAAATGTGTTCAAGTGAAGAATACCTATTAAGTCATTTAAATTTAATTTAATTGTGTTTCATCGATTTCTGTACGGGAAGAGCTGATGGATCTACCTTTTAAACTTGTAAAAAAGTCTTCTTTTTGTAATGAACAAGACTCGTAATATGACAAGCTAATATATCAACCAGGTAATAGGCCAATTAATGTTGATAGAAATGTATAGTTTAAAAAAAACTTCGGGGAGATACAAGATTCTAAAACCAAACAAACCATCTGTATACAATATGCAATATGCATCTTTTGATAATCGCGTCAATAGCAGTTTAAAACTAAGAAAGAACGAGCTGAAGTTAATTGAATTGGTTTGGGACTTTTTGACAAAATTTGTTTTGCAAATTTTAATCCACAATTAAATTATAAACAAATTTTTAGCCGTCGTCTTTTTTAAGGGGTACTGCCTCGCGAGCAAGTGACAAATCCTTTAGGAGTTCCCCTTGTCACGATATGCCTCTCTTCTAAGCCATTTGGACAACACGCACACAGGAATGGTTAAGACTGTATGTCACAAAGCATTTGTTGTCCAAGAGATGTACATATTATTAGATATATAACAATTGAACGGTATCATTTTGGGTATGGTTATATATAATAAGCTTAAACTCTTCTTTATAGGAAGTTCATTATCTTAATAAAAAATATTAAAATTTTAATAATAAATTTCAACATAAAAACGTCTTTTTTAATAACACCTCTGTATGTGGGATATTCGTAAAAAAAGAGATTTTTAACCATTTTTTTTTTTTGGGATATTCAAATCTAGTATTTTTGCTATAAAACACTTCCTTAAAGCTTTTGTGTTTAAAGTTCTTATTTATTATTTATTCACAGTTAATACCGGGGAAATTTAATTTCTCGTCATTATTTAAATTTCTTTGAATTTCCTATATTCAGCCCGTCTAAAACCTTTTTCCCAAGTAAATGCAATAATTTGAAGTTGACCTTCCATAAATTCAAATTGGTATATTGTCAGCCAAAATTACAATAACAAATAAAATTTGTTGATAAGTTTTCCAGGCAGCAATCAAGCTGTAGAAAGGGCAGTCAAATTGGTCACCGAGACTTCCCAAATAGTTTGCGGATTCACGAACAGAGACGGGTTGTTAAAAAAACACATTAATTTCGAATTCGAAAAATAAAAAAAAAAAATGTTTAAAGAGAAAATTAAATGTGTTTTCCTTTGCTTTTTTTATTATAATTTGTCTCATTATTTGTGTTTTTCGAAACACTATGATTCTTTAACGAGTTAAAAAACACCAAAGGGCCTCTGCAACGAATCTGTATAATTGGGTCATTTTCCCTTATTTTTTTCAATTTTGAATGCTAATTGGTGACCCCTAGCGGTCATTTTTAAAATTTTAAAATTAATTTAGAACCCAACGCAACTTTTTTGGGGAGTATGTTTTTCATTTTAACAACTTTATATTTTTTTCATACAACCGCGTTCCACCCTAATGGCTAACCAATTTCGGAAACAAGTTGACCTTTAATGAGGATTAAGTGACCTATTATTTGAATATCCCTCGAATAAGGTGCTGACATAAAAATGTACACCTACCTATGACCTTGAAAAATAAAATAGTTACTGCAAATAGCTAATTTTTTATGACGATTTGGTGACCTTTCAAATGGAATACTTTATTTGAGAATTGAGAATATCCCAAAATTGAAGTGCGAAAATCTATAATTATACCTTGAAAACTTTAACAATTAATTGAAAATCTTTACGGCTGATCAATTTTTGAAAGTCATCACTTCACCAATAACTCATCTTTTGGTTAGGCATACTTTTTTTGCGAATATCCCACATTATGAGGTTCAAAGATCCCAGAGCCAAAAATTAATTATTGCTCTATATAGAAAATAGGTGTTGACCTTTTGTAAGAAATTACGATTTTAAGAACCAAGATACTACAAGCGAAATATATTATCCATAACACCCTTTATAACTGTAATTTATTAAAGCTTTAGTTTAGAACTAACCTACATATTTAAATACTAAGGCATACCATACAATTAGCATCCTATATAATATCACAAAAGCTTACTTTGCTAAGCCAATTTAAATAAATTAACATTATTATACTTTTACTTACAAATAACTACAATTATTATTGGTTTCAAAAATTATACCACCACAATTCTAGCTTAAAACAAATATGTTCTATAGTTGCAACCACTTTCTAACTTCAATCTTGTGATGGGGAGTTTATTTTAATTATATACCTAGCCACAACATCCCAACAAAACACATAATTTGCACAATGGTCCTTCCTCTTATAACCCCAACAATTGTACAAATTCAACCAATTATACCTATACATATAACATCGTTAGGGAGAAATATAAAGAAAAGCAAACCTACAAAACACTACAATGCTCCCCATGCAATAATTATTTAAATCACCCTAATTTACTGACCACTATATATACCACTTGATGGATATTGATTTTCTTCTCTCCACAATTATTACGTCATTTTTTAAGCAAGGACACCCAGATAATGATCAAAATAAATGCAGATATAGACGAAGACGACAATGACGACGACGTTGACACAGAAAAGGCAAAAATCCCAAACAAACCAACTGAAAAAAATAAAAAAAATAAAATAAAGCAAAACAATAAGAATGAAAAATATTTAAAAAAAAAAATTAAACTGACCTTCCTTAACTAATAAAGAGGACAGATGAAGACAGACAGACAGATATAGACTAACTAACCCAGACAGACGTCGTCGTCGTCGACGTCGCTTATTTCATTCACATTCATGATGGTCCGGCACAAGTTCATTGGAAAGATTTCTATCTCTCAAGGATGATGATGATGATGATGGCAGCAGGACGACACAGACAAAGAGTCTGAGAATCACGAAAAGAAAAAACGCCAAAGAATTATCGCGAGTTTAAATAAAATTAAATAAAAGAGAAAAAAATGATGAAATCCTTGCCGGGCACAGTGAGTTTGCAAGGATTTTTTATTTTCTTCCTTTATTCTGGAATTAATTTCATTAAAGACGACAACGACGACAAAGAGAAAACTCGTGTTCGTGGTCGAACCACCTCCGATGGAAGGAAAATGAAAGTTTTATATTAATCGACAAGGCACAAGGACCTTCCAAGTCCTGGGCTCCGCACCACCCGCCTCCGTTGTTTTCAATGTTGTTGATGTTGATGGTTCTTGGACTCCTCTCCCCATCATCATCATCCCTAGTGTTTATTGAACGCTTTAAAGTCTTTTTCATCTTGATCCTGTTGCAGGATGTGAATAGAATATTTCTTCAATGAATTTCAATTTCATTTATCCTTGGGTCGGGTCGTTCACAGGACGAATAAGTCTTAAATTAAATAAAATGCAAAAAAAAAAACAACGAGGCATAACGAAGAGCAAGCAACAAATAATCAAAAAAAAACCTCTCTCTCTCTTTCTCTCTCTATCTGTCTTTATTGAAAATCCCCTCGAGGAATAAAAAAAATTTTCTTGTTCGTTCATCTTTGGCCTTATTAATATTATCCCACCATCTTCAGCAGCTCTTCTGATTTGTGCAATCCTCGCGTCGTCGTTCGTTGGCAGAACATCCGTCTGTTCCAATGGCAGAAAGGTGACGCGCGTGTTTGAACTTCAAAGTTGGAAAATTGAACACGGAAGTGAAATCACATCTCGTTAGGATCAACGTGTTGGTGGAGCGACATGAAAATGGGCTTTGGGTGGCCGGGTCTTGTGGGCTTTGGATAGAATGTCATCAAAATATTCAATTCAAACAAATTCCTTAGTTCGGTGCGGTTGAATTAATGCGTAACGTAAATAAATGAAGTTTAAGGGTAAAGAGCTGTTGCAGCATAAGAACGAAGAAAAGCTCTCTGACTCTGGTGATAAAGTTTATTGGAATATTGGACAAGATAAGCAGGCGGATTATTGATGCAGGATGGAGAAGCTACATACATAATCTTTATGTCTATCGATTGTGTCGTCCAAATTTTTGTATAGGTGGGGTTTTGAGAGTTATCTTTTTCATTGTGAATCTTGAATCCATGTCAATGCAAAGGAGCTGAGATAACAAGGATACGGATTTATTGCATAACTTATAGTATTTTGTGCTGTTTGTATATGCGGAAGATTACATTCAATATTTTACTCACTTAAAATTTTCGGTTGGCATAAAATATTGTTTAAGGTTAAGGGGAGATAAATTCAGAATAGGTACAAACAGTTTGAATAAGTTATTGGTTTTCTATCAGTACATTATTAAAAAACAAATTTACTGTTTTTGAAGACAAAATTGTCTGTTTAATACAATCACCCAAATTATTTTGAAATATGCATAAAAAAGTAAAAAAAGAGCAATGAGGCGAACTAACAAGATATACGGCGGCAATGCAGCAGCTTCCAAAAAATGTCTTGAAACTTTGAAAAATGCAAAAAAATCAATAGGTGGCGCTGAGGGGCAGGGTAAATATAACCATGAGATTGAACTGGCCTGAAACTAAGTAAAAATGGTCTTAAACAAAACATTTTTCAATGTAAAGTATTGTTGTAATGCAAAAGTAAAGTAAAAACCGGTTTTCACAACATTTTCTAATAACAATGTAGATTCCAAATAATATTTAAAAAAAAACATTGGTATATACAAAATCCCCTCAGGAAGCTGGTAAAAAGCCGGCATAACGTAGGATGATATAGTGTTTAATTAATTGCACCATTAAAAATTATCATTCAAGCCCAAAATGTTTTCAAGTTTTGCCGATAGATGGCACTCAAAACAAAAAATAAGAAAATAATTAACACAATGAATTAGTTGTGATGTGAGGAGTGCATCAAGTTCAAAACTTTTTAACCACGTTAGTTAAAACTTTTCATGCTTTTGGTGATAGATGGCCCTGAACACCAAAATTTCAAAGTATACTAAAAACTTAAAGAATAACCATCTGATTGGGCTGAAACTTGTATATTATTATTTCTAATGAAGTTATGAGTTAAGCAGTTGTTTTCATTTTTATAATAGATGGCGTTTACCATCCAAACTTCAAAAGTTGCTAAAATATCAAAAAATAACAATCCGATTCGCCTGAAATTTATAAAATTTTCTGTATGCTCAGATAATCCTCAAAAAAAAAAAAAGTGTGCGTACTTATGTACACGCGCTAGAAGTAAAACTTCTTTCACGACAACAGGGCAGGTACAAGAACCGTTGCAAAATCGTGACGCTGAATTTTGTAATTCGTGACGGGAATTTGTATGTCGGTTTGACATGTCACTGACAGCTCCATAGAAAAATTTTTTACCCCCATGCCGCAAAAGAAGTTTTACTTCAAAAACTTACCACAGCGAGGTGAATTTTTTATTGTGATTGTTAAGTTCTGAATTTTTGTTGGAGGGACTGAATTATTTTTGTGAGTAGTTCAGCCAGCCTGACTGAGACTGAGGATTTATTTCGATGCTATGCAACCTTTAGATAAAAAAAATAACTGCCTACCTTAGCAGGAAAATCCCTCCCCCACCGATCGCTTGCTGCCCCCAAAAACCTTTCAAAGGAATTGAAACCTAATTTCCAGTTAAGGTACTTAAACTTGTATATTACACAAACGATTTAACAACGGGTTAGGTGAGAGTAGGAGTTAATAAAGACAGAGATTCGTCTTGAAAATAAAACTTGTGAACGCTGGAATCCTACTTCAATGAACATCAATTTTCATATTAAAAGTGGTCAAATAAAAAAAACAGACTGTTATTGAAAATTAAATAAGTACAATCTTGTGATTCATCAGGTATACAGGTATTAAAGAAATACCCTATGGGATAGGTACAGGTAAACTCAGTCAAAATTTTAACCTTTCCGACACAGGAGTTTTGTAAATTTTTGACCTTAAACTATCGGTTAGTTTTCAATTTTTTTCGTACCCGCGATGTAATAGGTAGTCTAAGGTTCGGCCATTTTCCTGCTGATTATTTAAGTATTTACATCAAACACAAGTTTTGAAAAAATATTTCTTTAAAAAAAATCTTATTAAATGTAGGTACTTCAAAGGCGAAATTTTCTTTAAACTGTTAATTTTTGGTCACTGTATTTGGACCTAAAAATTAAATAACTTCTTTAAGAATTTGTAAAATTTTAACTGTTGATTGGTTGGATTTCGGAGGGACAAATATATAATAAATAAATTTAATTTGATGTACCTATCTATATAGTTTTTGCAGCCTATAGAAGTAAATACACACATATCAAGTTGTTTCCAAGCGCATGCGATTTTTTTTTTCAAAAATTTAATAGACCAAAAAAAATACTTCAAACGATTCTCCATCACATAGAAGGCAGCCTATACGAGGAAAACCACATTACACCATCCTTTTTTGGAGACTATTCCCACATGTGTGTATGGTTGGTTTTCTTACATGAAAATTTCGGGTTGGTTCTTTTTAGCACAGTCGTCTCAATCCAATCGCTATTTCTTTGAGTACACAACAATTTATTTTTGTTGCTTTATGATGTCTGCAAGAAAACCTAAGGACTTTGTTAGTGTTGCATCTTTTTGTTCAAAGAATTTAAAGATTACAAAAAAATATAATTATTCGTCAAAATTCAATGAACCGGAAAGCGAAAGTTCTGGGAAATCTGATCTGAACTAAGATTAAAGCAATTGATCAATTTACCTTTTCGCAAATCGACTTCTACAAAATATTTTGTTATGAATAAAAGAGTATATGCAGCGCAAATTGGTAAACTCAGTATGAAAACTTTTTGTGGTAAGAAGATTCACATTTGAAATTTAATTTTCCAATCTCAAAGATAAACCATAAATTATGCTGTATTTTGTGTAGGGATCAAAAACATGTACATAAGAAAATTAAAATTTTTGTGGTGAAATGCAAATTATCGTTTACTTAAGATATTTTTGACAACCCACAAAAAAGAGCAAAAGCTTAAATTTTAAGAACCTATACCTAGCCCTTAAAAAAATTTAAAAAGAAAAATACAAAACTTAACAAAATTGCGTCAGTCAGAAAACAATTTTTTTGCTTTCTTGTTTGTGGGGCTTTTTTCCTCGTCATCATGATACCAAATGTGTGTATCCTTGGAAAAAGAAGGGAGCTCACATTACCAAACCATTATTGCACTTATCTTTTGCCTTCGAAATAAGGAAAGGCGTTTCCGGTACATTTTATTTATATTTTTTTACTTGTTGTTGTTGTACCTATTTCTTCCTTATTACTTTGTGAGAGGGAGTTTGATTATTATTATTTCTGTGTGTGGTAAAGAAAAAAAAACATAAAAAAGAAAATGGAGGGAAATATTGTTGTCCCGCAAAAGAATCTTGAGGCAGGAAATATGAGTGTTGTACGTATACTATGGACCCTCGAAAAATCACAAAGTCCAACTCTTGAATTTAACTGTTATTATGATGCTTTTATGTTCTTCGCAGTAAAAAAAAAGTATATGTATTGAAGAAAATTGCTTTTTGAGAAAAAAATATTTTGACATCGATATATTTAATGGTTATACTTTCTTTTACTATTATTTCTTGAATTTGATTTTTTTAAATACATATATAGTATATAGTTAGTGTTTATACTTTATATAGTTTGGGAAAGCTCCAAATCGGTAACGAATAGTCTGCAGTGCGGATTTTGACATTAGATTTTTACATTCAAATTGATTTTGTAAAGATTTTCTTTTTATATATTTTTAGTTTCCGAAGGAATTTAAATTTTAAATTCCTTTTGAATTAATTTCATTCTTTAAGAATAGAACAGATTTGCCTACGCAATACAATAAAACAAAATAAAAAAAAGAAACAAAAATATAAACATGTTTTAGTTGCCCACTTAAGTTGAAGTATAATTACCTAGCCTCTATATAATATGCCATAACGTCTAACGAGTCTTTTAAGTCTTAAATCATATAATCACTTAAATAACTAACCTCAACTGATCCGATCATCATTATCATTTTATTCATCCCACCATCGTACGTCAAGGCAACGCGTTTTTTTTTTTTGGTTTAACAAATTACTCGCTCATAAAATTTGTTGTATACTTCGCGATGACCAAGATAAAAGAACTTCATTGAAAAAAAAAAATATGGAAACGTTATATAGGAAAGATCCATAATTCCATCATAAAACTTAAATGGACTCCAATTACAACTCACCCATCATCACCAGCTACCATCATCATCGTAAGCTTTTCCAAGAGTCAAGACCTTTTGTGTTATAAGTTCTCCAAAAATAGACAAAAGGCCAAGTGGTGTGGCACGCTTCCATCTATCTATCCATCCAATATAATAATGTTCAGGGCGCGTTGCTGAAATCAGAAACCATTATTGTGATCTCTATCAAAAAACCAGTGACTTTATGAGCTGTAAATTACACGCAACCAGTTACAATATATTAATGACAATGAATAATTAGTCTATACTTAAATACATATACAATATACATGTATGTTTGTATGTATATTTATAGAGAAAAAATTATGATTTTATACTGTCATTTTATGATAAAATTGTTTTATAAATTTGCATTAATTTAACAAATTAAGCAGGCGCCAGGAAGTTTAAGACTTTTCCTTCTTTTTTATTAACCAGGTCATAAAATATTTTTAAAGTGCCTCTAGCATAAAATATAAACTATGCACTTTTTAATATTATATTTAGTTATAATGGTTTCCTTAAGCAAATTGCCAATTAGTAGCAAATTAAATTTCAGTGAATGTGGTGTGTATGAGATAGATAGTGATTTGAGTTTACATATATGTGGCCTTAAACAAATCTACCATGGAGTCTTATCGGAGGTCATATATTGGATAAATTATGGTGCAATAATTTTTTTTTTATATATATAAGTCAAGATTAAACAATTTATTATTTGTTCAGATAAATCCAATTATATTATAACAATTTTAATCGATTTGTCAAATAAAATTTCAAATTAAAACAACTTTTACATAATATGTATGTATCTATTAGATTGCCTTGTATGGATATAATTTGAAATAAAAATCTTTAATAAAGTTTCAATAATATTTATATTTGATCAATTATTTAAGTTTTATCTAGAGCAGATAGCAGTCGGAGGTGATTTTAATCTTTATTCTTTTTGGAAAACAGCACAACATGCTGGACGTGAAATGCAATACTGAAATCTCAGCAATCTCTACACAGAAAATTTGAATTGCTTACTCAAAATCGAACTATTTATAGAGTGAAATGGTGGAGAACTTAATATTTTTCAAAATGTAGTCATTTATAGGGCGAAAAGGGGTAAAGCAAAATAAAATATATACTGTCAGATTTTAAACCTTCGTTTATGTTTTTATTCTATTTAGAGGATATTTGTAAAATGCATCTATTTATAGTGTGAATTAGGGAAAAACTAAAATATTAGCATGCGATTTCAAACTTTATTTCTTAGCAATCCTATAGTAAATACATGAACACGATTTCTCAGTAATTTTTCTCAGTTTTATTATAGAAATAGTCAAATGAAAAATTGGATTGCAAATTTAGCAATTTACTATAGGGTGAAATGGAGTAAAAAATAAAATATGATATACGACTTTAAAAAACCTTTGTGTGATTGATAAGTTATTATCTGAGGATATATACTTGCAGATTCACTTTACCTTTAGATATTTTCCAAAATTAAGCTACATATCGACGGTTAAATTGCAGAGCCTCGTAAGTCATTCTTGCATGTTTTTCAGAAATAAAAAACAACCTGCAAAAGTTTGTGTATGGTGATTTGTAATAAGAGGTTTTGAATTCTGTGTTTTCCTGTAATATTTTCAGAACAACATTGTTACGAGAGTTAATGAGAATTAAAGGTGACTTTCATGATTCTGCTGAGTTTTTTTCATTAATAATATGTGGAATTTTTCCACTTATGAGGTCCTACACTTTATAACCGTCGATATAAAGGTATTGGGTGAATTGGGGAAAACAAACAAAATTAAATTGTGTGCGATTTAAATTTTGTCTAATGTCGAATTCCTTTCAACAAAAGGATCGAATTTTTTTTTAAAAAGAATCGAATTTTTCTGTCGTTGGAAGGATAATACGAAAAGACGAAAAGAATCAATTTTTTTTGTGATTCTGTGTGTGGCACTTGACAGCAGCAAATTTTGAATTTTCAATTTTCAAACCCTTCCAAAGTAAAATTCTGCCTTTGTCAGATCTCAAGTATGACTTTTTTTATACAAGGATATAAATTTAATAAACCTCAGGGGCCTAATTCCATAAAACGAAAACGATCGAACGATATCGTTTTCGCAATAGCTGACCACATCTCTCTTTAGATGTGATAGAGATGTGTATAGTCAAAACGATATCGTTTGATCGTTTTACGGAATTAGGCCCCAGATTAATATATTTATTTAATCGATTTTTTCTTCATTTTCTATATCATTAAGCTGAATAACAGTTTCATTTACATTATACTCAATTTGTGAAGTAATTTTGTTAGGATCTGCCTCGTTGTGCTTAGAAAGAAAAATAACCCATCTTCTTTCTGTAAGTTGATTTAAAAAAAAACTGGTGTTGATTTAAAAAGATATAAAATAATGGGAACTATACTTTGCTATATCTTACATACGAGTATGAAATTCAAATCAAATTTGTATAACAATCTTCTCGTTATAACGACTAAACATGCTAAGCAAAAAAAAAAAAACAAGTTCAAAATAACAATTTTCTAAGGTGTGAAGTGTGAACACTGCCTTAGAAAAAACTATAAAATAATACCATACATAAAATATGCATCCCGCATCAGGTATTTGATCTTTTCATTAATAAAGTCAATCAATTCACACCAATATCTGTTATAAGTATATAGAAAATGGATCTACACTCTATTACTCTTAAGCACTGAGTTAAAAGCATATAGATATTTATGCAATTTATTCAGTTCATATAATAACTGGTCCTTATTACAAAAAGCAAAAAAATAAAAAAAAAAACCACCTGACCCGCTTTTCCAGGTGCAAATATTATTAACCACCATAAGTCTTAAATAATGATTTCTATCGAATATAAAAATCTTTATTAAATTTTCCACTTACCGCTGCTGAGTTACGACCCATTCACGGTAATTCGTTTTTATTATATTTTGATTCAAATCACTTATGAGAGAGTTTTACAGTAATTGTCAATATCACAAAACTAATTCAACATCATATGGTTTGGCGTTTGGATTTTGTGTGGCATTATTTTTGACGCCTCCGATAACAGCCCTCGATTAAAAACAGGTTACATATTATTTCTTATGCGGAGTTTACATACGTAAATTGGTACATATAGTAAAGTTTAGGACAAGATATGGAATTGTAAAAAATAAATGGTTATTTCTGTCTGGCTATCTTTATGAGGACTAGCTGGTATTAGGCTCTAAATCCTAAAAAACTAATCATCAAATTGAGCTCAAACTTACGGATAATATTTGGTATGAAATTACACATTTAGGTATTAAATTTTTGTTCGATAGATGGTGCTAGGCAATAAAATATAAAAATTAGCTAAAAACTAAAAAAAAAACTAGAGGCATCCGATCGAGCTGAAATCCACACAATTTATTTCTTATGAAGTGAAAAGTTCATATACATAAATCAAAAGTTTTAATTTTTTCAGATAGATGGCGCTTAACACCAAAATATTCTTCGCCCATGGACGTTGTCAATATTATAATTACAAGCTTTAGAATTTTTTTTTATTATATTTCATTAAATTTTGCAATGAAAAAAATATATAGAAAAAAAATACAGAAAACCACAATGAAAATTGTAGGTCCCTTTCACTTCTTCAAATTTACAACATGCACACGGGAATGGTTAAGAGTTACGACGCCCTGGTTCTTCTTGCCACCAAATTTAATTAATAATTTATTTCCAAAAAATCAGGCTTTTGGTTTAAAAGGTTCAACTATGGAATTAATCCTCTCTTAAGCACTGTTTATTAATCATTTAGTAGTTGAATGAATTTATTTTTTTTTCGCTAATCCAGTGTTATTATTTCTTATGAGAGCATCCAGTAGGTACATGCAGCGCCGTTGTGCACTTTATTTTTTTTACAATTTGTGGGGCCTTAACATATACACTTTGTGAAAAAAATAACCTCAGGGGGTATCTATCTATCTATATATGAGTGGGATTGTGTTGCGTTTTTTTTTTCTTTGGTTCAGATATCATATTTTCATATTAACGGTGGGCCGGTCGGATTAAAAGATACTCTTTTGTATAAAAGCATTTCAAGGAGACCAAAATTATGGAGATTTATGCTTACTGATAATGCGCGTTGCGGTAGCTCTCTATATAAACTCTATAGTGTCAGCAAGATATTTTTAAACTTTTCTACATTTAAACATCAATTAATAAGATTTTTATCATGCAGTTAGATATACCGATTAAATCACCCACAGGCTATAGCATATATGTATGAGTATATAAAGATTAGTTGTACTATAAGTACCGAGATAAGTTCAATCAATTGATCCATCGGTAAATAACGCCTCTGGATAAAAGTTGCTTAAGATGTAGTCGCCTCTCCTCCTTGAAAATTTATATAATTCATCATTAGATTGATAAGTCGTTTTAGATATTACCATCATAATTAAATGGGATGGAAACTGTTAATTGTTTATGATTTCTTTTTTTATTTTTATTTTATGCTGGATGATGGCAAAAAATTGTTATTTTATAGAGGGAACATCATAATTTAAAAGGCAGTGGTCAAGTCAAGGTAAGTGAGAAGCTTGAGATATGCGATACTTTTTTTTCAATTAGTTATGGCCAATAAGATATTAGATTAACATTTTAAGATTGAACATTATAATTACAATTAATAATAGGCTTTTCTGTATATAACCATCATTCAAACGCCTTTTTTAACATTGAAAATGTTTATAGGGTCGTTTTGAGAAAAATATGGTGTTACCAAAATGATTAAATGAACAAATGAATACAATAACAAATGAACGAAATGAACTCTAGCGTATAGGGGGCTCAGGATCGAATTTTTGGTTGGTGTTACCAAAGAAAATGCCAAAATGAACCTAAAGACACAATCGATGAATCGTACCTACACCTTGATCGTCGCCAACCGACGAGCTTCAGTGGAGGATAGTTGAATTTGTATGAAATCTTAAAATCACTCGATCTGAGCGCACTTAGAAGCCTTTTACTCAGGTTATAATTATCGGATGCTTAATGTTAAGATAGATAATTAAAGATAAAATGACAGGCTACAAATCTGCATCAAAATGTTTGCAAAAGCTTACAAAATTTCATACTAAAAACGTGAAAGATTGGCTTTTGAGAACTAATTTCATCACGGCAAATGACGTGAGGAACAAGAAAACAAAAAGAAAAGGAAAAAAACGTACCCACAAAGAATATACATTGCTGTAAGGGTGTAGGCAAGACGTTGGTTGGAGTGGAATGTGTGCAATAAAAAACCACCACTGCACTGTGGCTGATGGCAAACACATTTGGCTTCGCATCGAGAACAAAAGTGATATACATACATAGCTACATTATTAAGTAGGTTAGGTATGTCTGTAAAATTTTATGTTGATTAAATTGTTGTAGGTATTTTGCAAATATTATTCGTAATGGTACGATTAGGTTGGTTTGGTTGGCTTATAACTTCTGTTCTAACAATCGGATATTTAAAATAAAGGTCTTAAAATGAAGGTAAAATATCAAACTAATTTATTCAATTAAAAAATAATTGAAATAACATAAAAGTGTAGGTGAAAAACGTTTAGGTTTAATTCATCAAAATAAATAATTGCAAAAATTGAAAAATTGAATAACAAAATTGGCTTCGCCAACAAAATTCATATACTACCTACGTATCTATATAGGTACATACATTATGTATGTAGGTGGGTAGGTAAGTAGAAATTGCGATCACGAGCAACCTAGTTCGTTGACCCAATTAGCGTTAGAGTGCACCGTTGTGTTACCATAACTCGTTGGACCTGGGGATGTAAATGGTTTGGAATGTCTCAGAATGGCTCAGAGACGTAAGAGGTTTGACCCCTTAGTATGACATTATGTACATTTATATAAAAGGATTGATTCAGTTGTTCTGCGGTTGCCTTTTTACTTCTGTACTATAATAATCGGATCTTAAAGATTAAAGTTTTGAAATAAGTTAAATAATAGGCTTCAAAATTTTGTGTGACAAAACTTGACTTCATTCTTAATCAATTCGATTGTTGAACCTAGAATATGCACAGAGACCTATACTTGAACCTCTATGATTATAACTTATAACTTTAGTTCTAACTAACGTCTTTAGTATATAGTTAACTATAAGGGCCAGATGTTGAAGGTTAAGGTATTTAAATTAAGGTTAACTAGGCTAGAGGTAGGATTAACCTAGCGAAGCAACTTAAATATAATACCTAATCGAAAAGGGTTGATTTGGTATCTTCTGTTCTAATTATCGGATCTTTGAGGTTAATGTCTTAGAATTAAGGTAAAATCTCAGGCTACAAATTTATGTGACAAAACAACATCTAAGCCAATGCGTTTTTTGAACTTGACCATACGTCTAAACCAATGCGACTTTTGAACTTGACCTACGTCCAAGCCAATGTGATTTTTTTAATTTGAACTATACGTCTAAACCAATTCGATTTTTGAGCTTGACCAACGTCTAAGCCAATGCGATTTTTGAACTTGACCAACGTCTTAACCAATGCGATTTTTGAACTTGACCTACGTCCAAACCAATGTTATTTTTGAGCCTGAAATATGCAAAGGTACCTACTTGCGTTTCTCTTTAATAAACTTACAACATTAGTTCTAAGGGTAATTTGTTGAAGGTTAAGGTATTTAAGTTAACGTTAATCAGTCTAGAGGTAGGATTAACTTACCTAAGCAACTTAAATATAAATATCGAAAAGGGTTTATTTGGTAAGCTTTTATCTTCTGTTCTAATTATCGGATCTTTGAGGTTAAGGTCTTAGAATTCAAGTAAAATCTCAGGCTATAAATTTATGTTACAAAACTTTACCTACGTCTAAGCCAATGCGATTAGAATATTCATAGGTACTGCAATATAATTGAACTTCTTTAATAAACTAATATAGATTTAGTTCTAATGTTCAGATGTTCAAGGTTAAAGGTAGAACTATAATAGTCGGATGCCGACCTAAGTGGTCGTACGAAACGAAATGAATACCTACAAAGAATTCATATGACGTGCCCATAATTGAGTTTTGCTTGTTTCGACCAATTTTTTACTTTTGCTTTCGGAAGTGAAGAGCGCTCACCGACCGCTCCATGCGTAAGTGAACTGAGAGAATTTTCCTCCAACATCTTCCGACTATTACAGCTCTACCTTAAGGTCCTCAAATGAAAAAAAAAAAAACTATTCAATTAGGTTGTCAACTCAGCTGTCAACTTAATTGGTGCTTTGCTTTTCATATACTCAGATAAAAGAATACTGCTTAACTGTCAAAACCATTAATATTGTCTTAAGAAATTACACGACTCGAGTTTATTAAATTTATTAAAAGATGAGTTCAAAATGCAAAATATTATAGAATACCTAAAAACAATTAGGTAAATCAGGTTTGCATTGAGTTTGAGCTACACAACAAATTATTTATAAATTTGGTCTCGCGTTAAAAAGGGTTCAATTTGACAGTAAATCAAATAACTTGCCTATGTATAAATAGTTCAATAAGTTGAGAGACTTGGAAATCAATTTGAGCAAATATTTGATTTTCTTCAACATCAACGCCGTGATTAAATAAACTGAATTGAACAACATTAATTTAACCGCCAACTGGGATTTGACATTAAAAATATCTACATATTGTAATTTCAGACTGAAGAATGGTTTCTTAGACAGCTTCAGAAGTTTTGGTGCAACTATAGTATACAAATTAGAAATCACCAAGATTATTCATGTTTTTATTTTATCGAGCTAACACAAGTCATTTTCAATGTCCCCATAGTTACTCTATGAGTGAAATCTGTAAATTTTTTGTATATAGTGAATGTTAATGAAACTAATAAGATGTCTGTCAAAAATTTAAAAACATCTTATACAGAAATTTCGCAAGTGATGTGTTTGAGAATGTTGTTCACATCTTTAATAATTTTTTAATAAATCAACACCGCATTTTTTAAAGAAGATGTCGATGGTATTGGACGTCTGACAAGGAATTGAAGAACATATTAGTTAATGTCAAGATAGTTTAAGTGCAAAAAAATGTTCACATGTAAATTTATTTGATCAAATTGAATGTTAGATCTTTAAATATCGTAAGGCTCACCTGATTCGATGTTCTTGTTGGTGGTCGGGATTTAATCTCGTCAGCAAAATTGGTACAACCCTGAACGTGCGTCGTGAATCCAAATTATGTAGTAATTTTTTACCAATGTTTATTTAATAATTCTCACCATGCATAAACGATGATAACAATTCACAAAATGTATGTAATAAAATCGTTTGAAAAGTATATGTGTTGCATCCAGACTAACGATGTACATAGTACCTGCCCTAGGGAACAAAAAATCAAGCTTTCACACATTTTGATTTGATTTTGTTTGGTTGAAGAGAGTAACTATGAGTCAGTGCTGAAAGATTATGGATAATAGGCTTTGGGATCTAAGAACTCCCAAATGTGGGATATTCGAAAAAAACAAATGTGCCATCTAAAAGTTCACTAATTTAGTTAGTTAGTTTCAATTATTATTGGTTTGTTATGAATTTTTCAAGTTTTTTTAAGGTCACCCATTATAGAGCACCTCATTTGTGGGATGTTCAAAAAAATTAAATTCCTTCAGAATGTTCAGTAATTTGTCACAAAATGTCAGATAGTTTCAGCAGTTTTAATACATTTTAAAAGTTTTTTTTCAGGGTCGTATAGATTGTTACTATCTCTTATGGGATAAGTGATTTGTTACGAATTTTTAAAGTTTTTTTTTAAGGCCACGCATTAGAGGATGTTAGCAAAACATTTGTGGGATATCCAAAAAATTAATTGGTACATGCTTTCTGAAAGGTTTCAGTACTTGATCAGCCATAGGCGATTTTTTTATTGTATTTATTTATTTATGACAAATGCAGTGTTACATCCAGCTCCAGGGAACAAGGAAAAATCAAGTTTATACTAATTTTAATTTTATTTTGTTTTGTTGAAGACAGTAACTATGGAGCAATGCTGGAAGATCATGGAAAGATCGGCTCCGGGATCATAAGAACCCCAAATGTGGGATATTCCAAAAAAGTGTTCCATATAAAAGGTCACTTATTTAGTTAGTTAGTTTCAGTTATTGGTCAGCCAAGGGCTATTTGATATATGAATTTTCTAATATCACCCATTTGTGGGATATAAAAAAAACAACGCTATCTAAAAAGTCACTAACTATCAGTTTGTTCTAGTAATTGGTCAACAAAATGTCATTCGTTATTAATATTGCAAAGATTTTTTTCAAGGTCACGACTTTATTGAATATTCATAAAAATTGGTCATACATATAGGCGACTCTAATAATTTTAAAAAAATTTTCCAGGTGGTATAAATTTTTATAAATGAATGAGGTTTTATGGGAAAAAACTATGATATCTATAAAAGGTTTTTAACTGGTCAGTTGGTTCTTGTAATTGTTCAGCCATAGGAGATTTGTTTTAATTTTGTAAAACATTTTTTGTCACCCATTAGAGGACGTTTGCACGAAATTTGTGGGATGTTCAAAAAATTAGTATGCTATCAAAAATAAATTGTTAATAAAAGTTCAAATTGTTTCAGTTATTGGTCTTCATTACAATAGGACTTCATTATTCATCCTGTTTATTTGAGAACTTCTAAGGCATATACTTTTGCAAAAACATATACATATGCATTGAAGTTGAATCTACTTGATTGCTGCATAAATATGGTTTGTATGGATGTTGCACCTTGCATTGCATCACAATCAACCTGACGACAACTTGCGAAGATGACACTTTCAAAATTAACTAAAACCATGTTTTGCAGTAAACTGTACAAAATATATTTTTTGCAACTACATTGTACTTTAGCTTTTGGGTAGGTAAGGTATACAGAGTGAATTTCAAGTTTACCGCCCATCGACTCGACGCTACCACCCACGCATGACGAAGAGAAGAACGACGCGACGCTATACCAAGCCAAGAAGATGACATTTTAAGTGCATCTTCTAAAGCGTCCTCTCACACCAACACTCTGAGTACCTATGTTCCATAGCTGCATACGTACATATGTAATTTTTTTATATTTTGAAGGACAAAATGATTTTTTTTTACACTTAACACATACAAATATGATACATATACATTTTAAGCCTGACAGCAACTTTTCAAGGATAATGATGAAGCTGCATTTATAAGGTGTGTGTATACCTACCTATTTTACATTCCATTCCCATAAGTGCATATAGACTTCGCACATTCCATTAAGGATGCAACATATACATATATGGGAGATTGAACTAAAACAAGAGGCTTTTTCTTCTTCCTTTCCCAGTTAGAGCTCCAACTCCAAAAAAAAACACTATCAACTGGTCCACACATGTAAATTTTTCTGTATCAACACCAGTGTTTGTGGGAGTTGAATGTGTGAGTGCAATTAGAAATATTTCTTTTCAAGGCTATCTGATGTAGGGAATCAATCCTCCACCCTTTTTTCTGCCGGATTTTTTTTCATTTAAAGGGTCCTTCTGGTTCCCTTTTGAAACCTCTTAAGAATATGGCGCGAAAATAATTCAGCTTTACCATGATAAAAGCAGCGTCATCATCCCTTTAGGTATGATTTTGAAAGTTTGGGGCACAAGAGGTGGCTAGGCTATATGTATATAGGAAAATGGAGGATGATGGTTTAGTGGTGGCGCTGGCGTTGGTGGTAAGAGTTTCAATCCTCTTGAACCAAGCATCCACAGAGGATTGTTCGTCCTTATTTTACTTGAAATACAAAAAAAACAAAATCAGAAAAATCAAGACAATTGGGGCTTGGAAAGTGGCTTGAGGTGAATTTCATTTTTCTTGTGTATAGCTAAGTGAAAAACAAGTCCTCTGTTGGCGCGCACCATTCGAAAGTCCTATGGTGAGATGGATGACTAGGTGGTCTGATGAAGGGTGATATATATACAATGTGTCGTTGTCGTGCACGTTCACAAGGAAATTGTTTCTTGTAGAGAAAATTCTTTGGCGTGATGCACATGGAAAGTGATGAAAGTAACGACACAAAGACCGAGGACCACTTCACAACAACAAAAATCATTGAAAGGAAAAAAAAAAAAACCTATTTCTCGAAGAATATACCGATGATGAAAAAAATTTATTGAAGAAGTTCAAGTTTTTTTCTACAATTTTTACTTGCTTCCTTTATATATGGAAAAAAGAAGTATAGGAATTGGTATGCAATGGAAGTGATATACAGAAGTTTACAAGACGTACACAATGGTCGTGGTAGGTATATATGCGATATATAATATTCCACTTTATTGCTTTGAATATTATACTCGAGGATATTTTGAATGAGAGCGAGCTCCTTTCAAATAAATGATTCATACATTGAAAATGTAAATCGAAAAAAAAATTTAGTACAGCTCAGCTGATTTGAAATTGCTTTGGGGTAGAAGTCAAGGGGAAGACTATATATACGCTTCCCGAACCTTCCACCATGATTAAAATGAATATTATTTCAATATATTTTGATGTGCTTAAATTCAATAAAAATATTTAGCTATAAAAATAAAGTGTGGAAAAACTATCTTCATCACAAAATTTATCCAAATTTGTAAGAAATCGCATTCGCACAAATGTACTATTTTTTTTAAACTTTGTTTAACATCAAAATTTTGAAGATATAGCAAAGCCTTGGCGCAGTAAGAAATTAAGATGGTTTGAAATTTTTTAAATTGCATTGAGTTTGAGCATTGACTGTGCACCTCGAATTTATCAAAACCACAATCTGCATAAATTATCTCTGGTTCTTCCTTCCAGATCGTCACAAAATTAATCATTTTCCGTTATCCTAGTGCTTGAATTTGGAACATATTTATGAACTTTCGTTTGCGTTTCAACAATTACGTTGATTTTAACTTTTTCATTCTTTTTCCTTTGCTTTTACAAAATAAAATATTTCTAACATCGAAATTCATAAAATCAAATAAAGAGAATCTAATTTTAATGCTCCTTTAAAATGTGAGAATCAACAAGAACGAACATTTCCTCTGAAATCGCAAGAGCGGAATTTCAATAGCCTTTTTTTCGCTACTTTTAAAAGTCTTACTTGACAAAAAGAAGTATATAAGTATCACAATTCAATTATTCGGGTTTTCAAATTTTAGAAAAATGTTCGTTCTTGTTGATTCTCATCAATTTAAGTAACTATTTCTATTAAAATCCAGATGTCTGATAATTTTTGTTTGTTTGTTTATTTAAATTCTCTTTTAAAACGCAGTAATTTTTTTTTTATTTGAATAATAATTTTGAAAATTAACCTTCACAAAAACATTCCGTTGTATATCTAATATTAAAATGAAAAAAATGTGTTTATATAAAAATACAATTTCAGTTGTTCAGAGTTGGTAGTGATATTTCAAATATTTGGTTTAGCAAGAACATTCCCTTAGCTATATTTTCAAAGGTCTGAAGTTTAAAATGTTAAACCACTTATAAGGTAGGTACCATAGGTTCTACATGAATTAATGAACAATTATCAAGCTAGGTACCTACTTCTTTTTTTTTCTTGAAAGCCATTATGTTCAAAGCAATTAACTTTTAAAAACATCATGCTTGATGGTAATGAATATTTTCACACCAAATTAACATCATAATCATTAAAAAACCGTTAAATTCTGCAGTCGCTTTTTATTCTTTACGTTATCACACTGGGATGGCAGGGCGACTACAACAGCAACAAAAAAAAAAAAAAAAACGAAAAAACTCTATCGCCTTAAATTGAAATCCTAAATGCAAAAACCAGTATATGCACCTTTATTCACACCCTTAATCTTTCATCTCTCTTTGGGCGCGTGTACATAGTAAGTGCATTTGCTTTGAAACGCTATACTCGTACACAAAAAGGACCCTACCTTATCCTTCCATATTTCTTAATGCGGTGCATGTTTTTGTTTTTTTTTTCATTTTTCTGTACTGTTTTTAGTTCTGCACTTTTCAAGGATATTTTTTTACATTTGAATGGATTCGCTGTTATATTTCGCGGCTTTGTTCTAAATTCATTTCAACATCAGCCGTGTATGGGGTGTGGATGTGGGCATGGGATAAAATTGCAAAATAAAAAAACAAAAAAAATATTCAAAACGAGAAAATGTTCATTAAAACAAAAGCATCCTGTGTCGAGGAGCGAATATACAATCCTTTCATGTACCAGCATGGTACCTACCTACCTACTATTCCTATAGAGCATTCGCATATTTTTTTTTTGTAGAAAAACATGAAGTGAAGGAAACAATTTGAATTTTTCTTGCCTCAAAACAAAAAATAAAAAAAAAAAAAAAATGGGGTGTTTAGGGGGCTTATATGAATTTGTTTGAATGCAGTGTTTTTTTTTTAAGTCATTCAGGTAATGGGCGAGAATGTGTACCTTCTCATATATTTATCTAGAAAAGATGGAAGAGATTTTGAATTAATTGAAAAGAAGTGCAAAAGAAAAGGATCTCCCAAACGAAAGTTATGCAGATGCACTTAAGGGTGAAAAGGATTTTGTGAGTTTTTGTTTTGTTTTTGAAAGAGTGCAAGTCACTATATTATACTGCACACACACACACACACACTAGAGCAGTGCTTTATAATATTTGAATGGCTAAGCGCGATGAAAGGCGAGCTGTTATTATGTTGACACTTGGATCTCATTACATTGGGTAAATACGATACACAAAGTACCTTGTTAGGAGAGTAATGCTTAGCGAATCTAATGACGGACGCAGCCCTTCGTATTCATTCGTCACCTCATCGTCGTCTTCACCGTCATAATCATCATTTGTCCTCAGGATGATGATGTGGTGAATCATTAATTTCAAATGAAAAGGATTCATTTGAGTATGTGGCTATATAAGATGGGCGCACGCTATTCAACTAGAACGATGCATGACATCATGGGGACAAGTTCGTCGTTGTTGTATGTTTAAGAGTGAGCTTCTTCATCAAAAAGAAACGTGTAATTACTGAATTTTTAATTCATAAAAGTACTTGTATGCAAAGTAAAATTGAAGAACTTAAGTTCTTCATAGAGCAGTGGTGTGGGTAGAAGTTAAAAATAATACTTATAAATAATGAACAGGACAAATTATAATAAATTCTTGGTTTATCCTAGCCTAAGTCATGTAAATTTGAAGTCTGAATATGTAATTCTATATGAATGATAGGAAAAAGTATTCTTCCTAATTTAAAGTGCATAAAACTTACTAAATAAATTGAGAAAAGCATTTTACTTGTTCTTAAGAAAAGTAAAAAAGTTAAAAAAATCGATTTTTAAATTAAAACTAACAAAACGATGATGGGGAAGTCCAAGCAAGTGGATTTTATCATACCGTCAGTGTGTCTCTGGGTCCTGGCGTCCTTGCGCCCACTCTAATTTGATCGCAAGCCTAAATGGATGAACCGACTTGCTTCAAATTAAGTACAGAGCATTTTTAGTTTTTGAAATTCCCCGCATTTTGTATGTGATTTTTGTATGTGATTTGTGTGATTAGGTACAATTAAAAATTCAGTTTATCGGTTTCAACAATTTTGATTAAACTTCGTACCTGTACAATGAACCAAAGTAGGTACCTACCTTCATAATTGTAAAAAAAATTGTTTCTGGTTTTTGTCAGAAAATTCTTATTTTAAAAATTCCGATTTTTTTCTTAAAATTTTTTTTTTCTTACAACTTCAGCCATGTGGCTTTTAAAATAACGCAACCGAAAAGAGCAGGCAATACTTTACAGCCGCAGTATTACATTTTCAAGAAACTGACATGTATTCATATCCATAACTTGTTTTTTTATAAGTCTTAATAAATTCAATTCAATTCAATTCAATTTTTCTTTAAAATGTAGCTACATTATCTATACTAAAATGGCAAAATATCATAAGCCAATATCCGAAATGAATCTGTGATGAGTCCTTATTTCTTCCATTATTTTCTATAAAAATAAAAATGTACATAAATGTTCGTTTGTTCCTAATCGCAACTCGCAAATCTCTGAAAGTTCTTCACCGATTGCTTTGAAATTTTGGCAAAACATTGCATTCGAATACTTGTTCAAATATCCTTTTTTTGTTGAGAAAACAGCGCCATCTATTGGATATAAAAGCAACACCCAATATACTGAAATATAAACAATCTTCTTGCAATCTCAGGACAGGGTTCCTCAGTTTTGTTGTAAAAATACTGAGAAAAACGAATGTTTTAACCGCACGCTTGTTCAAAATTGTATTATTTACAAGCTAAAATGGTATTAAAAAAAACGAAAAATAGCAATCAATTTTAAGATTTTTTTTTTTGTTTGAAAACATTTACTTGAAATGCCTATATAGCCGTTTAGGGTGAAATATGGTTAAACTAAAAATACCGTCATACTTTTAACATTCTCTTTTTCTGAAAGGTTATATATATATTTAGAACATATATACTTTGAGGAATACTGAAGGGCTACATATTTAGTAAGGGGAGCATATGGGACCCACGGTTTTTAAAATCCTTTTTTTCAAAAATACCTACAAAAAAGTTTTAAAATCCCGTCTACTTAATTTATTTATTTTTTTAATCCTTTCTTCCAAAACCCAGCCATATCTATTTTTTTCAGTAGGTACATAATATATGTACTTATGTCATGAAGATTTAAAAAAAGCGAGATTATAAAAAACAGTATAAAAAGCTGGACTGTAAAAAGCGCCATATCGAACCCAACCTTTTTCAAAATTGTTATTTTCATAGGGTAAAATGGGGTAAAAACAAATAAAATTACCATCGGGTTTTAAAAATCATTTGGTAAGTTTATATTTTTAGAGTATAGACTTCGGTGATATTTTTTAAAATTTAGCTTTTGTTTGTTAAAAATAGTAGACTAAGAGCCCACAGCTATTTTTTTGGCTGTGAATAAAAGCAAAAATTCACTGATATTTATAGATAGATCATATCCTTTCGCATGTAAATATTAAAGTCTTCCATTCTGTGGTTGTTGCCATTGTCGGTAATGCTGCATTATTTTAGTGCATCTGTCAGACAAGCGGCCCCTTGGGAAACGTCTTGGATAACCATATTTGTTATCAAAGGGGAATTTTCTATTATTGAGAACATATTGTTAAATTCTATTACAATTTATTTAGAAATCGGTTTCATATATACTCATCATTGGGTTTGTCTTGGATGCAGAAGGCCCAACCCAAGACGTTTTGGACCCTTATTTTCATGTCTCTGGCCCTCAGATCTAGTTGCTATATACTTTTTATCTGCGAGCTTTCGAAAAAAACGCATTTTCAATGCATTATGCAACATTGCCGACAAAGGCACAAACCACGGAATGCAAGACTTTAATATTCACATATGAAAAGTTAAGTTCTATATAAAAATGCCAGTACCTAAACTTTTTTTATCGTTCACACCGAAAATTTAAATATTTTTTTATTCCAATAAAATTATTGTGGTTTTTCATAAAAAGAAGACCAAAATTTTCTATAAACTTTTCAAAAATGAAAAAAATTGTTTAGAAAAAATTCCAGAAACTAAATTACGGGTTTTTTTTTTGACCAAATTTCTTTATAAGTATTTTTTACATTTTTAATGGGATTTTTCTATGATAAAACATTCGCATTTAGAATGGAAAGCTTTGAGTGAAACAACAGAGTTAAGTAATTAAATATATATATAATATTAAAGAGAACATAATTTAATTCCTTTACTGAATAATTCGTAAAATGTCAACAATATGAAGAATTTTTAAATACAAAGTGCAAACATTTTAAACAACTTGCTGTTAAGATATTAACAGGATACTACTTAAAAATTTTCTAACTTAAAAGCTCTTTAATAAAATTCTTAGTTCTTAGTTTTAAACATTATTTAACTAGGATCATACTAAATCTATTTGCTTAATAAACTCCATCTGAACACGCCTTAAACAGGGACAGTTCGTGCAAAAAAGTAAACAAACATACCATTTTCACATTTGTATATGTCAAAGTGAAATTTGGAATCATGAGAAACTAAAAAGATAAAATAGACATTTGGTGATTTTAACCTTAATAAAATGTTTAAAACAAAATACGATGCTAAATCGGTTTAAATTAGAAAAAATCTTTTTTTAATCTAGCATCATTATTAAAATGCTCTAAAATCTTTCTACAATATCATCTTAAATTTTGTGCCAAACATTTTAGTACAATATCTTCTTTGAAAATTTAGTTTTGTAATTTATTAAAATAACAAACATATAACATATTTCGAAATTTACACAAAAATTGCGAGAGAAATATTTTTAATTGATTTATGTATAATACATTCATTCGTTATCTTTATGCCTAAATAAACTTTAAAACAATTTTTTTCCGTCAATAGTATTTTGTAAGAAAATTTATTTCATACTTGTTCACAGCACGTACCTTAACCAAAATGACCTGATATTCTTTTGCATATATACAGATATTCCTTCTCAATTTCTATATAACAACAATGGGTGTAAAAAATATTAAACCAGTAATACCTACGATCATGGTAAAAACAACAAATAGCTTGTATTAAATTAATTAATATTCAACGTGGTGGGTTTATATCATTTGTAAGGCGACAAGAATAAAATATAGTAATGAGTGGAATTAGTAAATCTTGTCTTTGTTTGTATGGCCGCACCACCGGGACTATATATATATAATGAATTATTATTAATAATTTTAAATTTTAATTATAGTAATTTGTTATATGGCAACAGTCCTGGCTTGACAAAATGCAAAGAGTGGAGAGTATAATGTTTTTTTTCTCTGCAGGTGCTTATATAGCCTTTAGAAAAAAATCTCAGGTACAACTATACAAACATAAATATTTTTTTACAAAAAATGAGAAACATGCTGATTTTATTGCAATTTTACTTTTCAATTTTTTTTTAGGAAATTTGAGACGAAATTTCGAGATTACAGTATTTGAACTCTGAAATGAAGAACAAACAACATAATAAACATGATCCTTACTGTCGCAAAATATACCCACTTATGCATCATATAAAATAAAAATCTCCTTAATCTCTGCATGAAATTTCTAAAGCATAAAAATTTTAATCCTTAGTCCAGAAGCTTGAGAGAATAAACTCAAATATATGTATAAACATCAAATTATATACCTTCAGAATCAGATACTTAAAGCTTTTCGAAAAAGTACAAAAGACACTCTTTCAATTTTTTTTTTTTGTCCGGTCCCAGCCAAATATAAAATGGTAATCTTAGAATCCAGTGTATTTAATGTCTGTATATACAAAAAAAAAATACCCTTAAAAGATGAATCCTCTGAAAATAAAAAAGTGTAAAAATAAAAACATTGAGCGGCAAATGTTAAAGGACCCTGATAAACAAAAAAAAATACAAACAAAAAAATTTAGGTATAAACAAATGATTGCAGTGAAAACAAAAGAGCGTCTCAAGTGGAATACACACGAAAATTCACAAGGATAATGGCCCAAGTAATGAGTTGCATGGATGTAAAATCTCACTCTTTGCAGTTGGTTAGTTTTTTTTTTATTTTTTTTATACAAAAAAAAAATACAAAAATGGGAAAAAAATAATATCCTTCCGCCGTTTACCACACTACTAGTACCTACACCCTTTTTTTCATAATTCCGCCAGAGGGAAATCTTTTGTTTTATCCATAGGACTAACAAATATTATAACATAAAGCGCTATTAACCAGTAGCAAAGTATCACGCTACTCGAGGGAAAGGATTTGCAATTAAACTGAACAAATTTATGAGGCTGCAGCAATATGTGACACAAAAGGCACATGAGGATTTGGGTATATACTTATTTCAATTTTTTTTTTGTTTTTAGAGATCTTTTTTGAAGTCCGAGAGGAACTGATGATGGTGACGGAACAAAATGAAATTATTCATGGTCCTCATATAATATTAATTATAAATGTTTTGGAGTCAAAGTTCTGCGAAGCTCTGTTGGTGCCAACTGTCGCAGTTTTTAAATAAAAGTCCAAATACAGTAAAATAATAATAAATATAATTGATCCTACAATAATAATCTAAAATTTAGTGCACTATAATATATAGTTGTGATGAAGGTGTTCCATTTTTTTTTTTAATTTTATGAACTTTTTGATGAAACGAATTTCGTTTAAAGAAAAATATGATTTTCACAAGATTTTGGAACACATAGATAATTATGATCAAATTTTAATTTGACTTACAAAATTTTGAAATATGTACATTGTACACTACAAAAATGTGCGGAATATTTTTTTCTTTAACCAAACAAACTTTTAATTTAATTATTATAATATACTTATCAAACACTTCAATCCAAGTCACGAAGCCTCCATTATAAATTCCAACTTGTTTGAAAACATAAATTTTCCTAAAATTCGCGGAATATTGGAACTCCAAAAGTGACATTCAATACTGAAACAATAGATTATAGGTAATACCATACTTGCTCGTCATTATTAATCTTTCTTTCTAATTTAATCATCATTATATCTAAGCGAAAAAAATTTAATAATAATTTATTCAAAATGATTGAATCAATTGAACCATAATTTGTGCTTACATTGACGTTTCTTATATTAAATCTATTCATCTTCCATAATATAATACATCATGCTAGATAAGTCAAATAATTTTTTTTTTTATTTTATTTTTAGAGATTATTTGTTCCAGTTCACTAAGCTCGCAGCATCAAATCATCCTAGACATCCTCTTCGTGGTATATGTATTCAGATTGAAGTTTATTTGATTTTTATTCGCAGACATTTACCCTTGACTTGTGACGACTTCTATGTCTACATTTTTAGTAAAGCAAAGGTTCATCCAATTTAAATTGTTTAAAAAAGAAAAGAATTCTCTGGGCTGAAATTCCTGTGGTTGGATGTGGCATAACTGCCAATTTATTCTAATTTGTTGCGACTTTCATGTGGGAGTTTATATCGCCTTCCATGACTTTTTGTGGGTTTATACCATTTTTTCAATATAGAATTGAATAGTGTATGAAGTAAAAATTTAGAGGAAGACAGCCATGTGTGCTTCTTACGCATTCATTTTTTTTTTAATATGAAATCACCCTTCGCATATTTGCTCCTCATTGATAAAAAAAATTTTGAATACATGTGTGATACAGAGAATTATGGGTGTTAGAGGAAAAAAAACATTCAGCTATATAATTTGATATTTCCCAACTTTCCCCTTCGAAAATTGTTCACATAAGAGATATTCTTCTAACAGGTGATTGGTCCTTTGATTTTCTTAATGCCGTGAGTATAAAAAAAAACATATTATGTATATGTCACTGTAAATCCCCGGTAAAGCAGGTACATTTTTTTTTATAATTTGTTTCAAACTTGTACTACTATAATTTTAGTATCAAGTAGTCAATGTATTGTTGTCCAAAACAGTGTATATATAATTAATAATGAAAACAAAACATTCCTGACTGTTACCAATTTTATTGAAAAATTCTAAGTTGTACCGGTAAATTGTAGAGTTTCCACATGTTAAAGCCACAAAGTAATATACACAATGTACATTACGAAATAATATTGTTGTTTGTGTTGAAATTTTTTTTAATTAAAGAAACATCAATGTTAAAATCCAAATCCTTTTGATCCTTAAATTTGACGATTTTGTTAACTCTTCCAGAAAGCTGAAATCTTTTTCTTAAGGATTTCCACCAACCAACCGACCATAACTTTATTCAACGAATTCAGTCAAGCATTTGTATTATTTTTTTTTTGGCAAAGCCCTTCAGTTGAAATAATGAAAATTTATCAAAACGGGAATTTCTTACATCGTTTAAAATATAATTCTAGCATTTTGGGAATGAGGTCGTGAAAATTGTTCACATTAAGTTTTTATACAAATGTAGATTATGTATTCAAAGGCAAAATTATATTTGTAGGTATAATTCTGTAACTACGCTAATTTTAAGAGTTAAAATTACTCAATTTTTAACACGTTCTCTTTATTTGTTATATTTATATTTAAAATCCCATGTTGTGGATTTTAATGTCGCTTATTTATAAATAAAAATAAAATTAGAAAATTTAGTTTTTAGTTACAATTATTTTTTTTCGAGAATTAACACAGAAATTAAAAATTTATAAAAATTATATTATGTTGTTGCAACTTTAGTAAAGGTTTTTGGAAGGAAACCTGTTTGTTTACAATTAACATTGTTGTTTTCATCTCGTGTCGATGAAAAGATGTGAATTACAACAATAATTTAACGGGGTGAGTTTAATTTGTTTTGACAGACAGGCGATTTATTATGCTGGAAAAGTGCAGCCATTAAAAAAAATTCAACTCACCAGCTTTTCACCACAAAAATGGCGGTTGTTATGGATGGTTTATCGGGATTTGTTGGAAAATGAAGATTTAATAATGCAAACAGAATATAAGTACTTAGGCAAAAACCGATTATATTGCCGATTATTAGGGGCGTTTTATTTGTGCAAAAAAAATTCATTTTCACTGGAACTGAGTATGTACTAGATTTTTAAAGTTATTTAAAGCCATCTCTCTCACAAAGAAAGAAAAGCTCTGAATACATTAAACATTTCTGTCTTGGTGATCATTATCAATAAACAGACAGTAAAATTTATTTTCTTCATAATCCAAAACGTGATAATTACCTATCTAGCCGATTCATTTCCTGGATTTAATCCAGCAATTTTGATATCGGATTCTGCACACAAAAAATGTGTTGGTCTGTTATTTATGATTTAATAGTTTTTCTTAATTATTGTTTTCCCTTTTTTATTAACTGTTTCATAAAATCTTCCATACTTTTTTTCAATTAAATGATAAAAGATATAAACGAATTGTAAAGTGCTCTCCACTTTACAATTCGTTTATATCATTTTTATACTTTTTGAACACACCCATTGAAACTTATTAGATTTTCAAAATAATTGGGAATTTGCATATGAACGGAGGTGAATTCATATTTTTGCACTAGTTTGCGTAAAAACATATACACTGCATGCAAAACTATTAACTCACCACCGTGCGTCGTCGGCCATTTTCTTCAGCTTGTATAGGCAAACCGGAATGTGAGCCAAGGTTTCTTATCTTCATCATTCATAATTTCTGATCAGCTTACTATTTTTGAAATTTACGTTACCAAAAGACAATTGAAAGTTTAAGGCGACTTTTAAGACGTCCAAACGCGTTTGGCCCAGGCAAGACAGTTGGGCTCATCAATTACATAAACTGTCAACAACAAAACAAATACATTTTTACGTGTCTTGATCTTCTTGCTATGTAAAAATTCTATACGTTAAAAGTTATAATGCTCAGAGAAGTGACAGCTGAAGTAGATTCTATTTAAAGTTTAAAGGAGAATAGATAAATATTTGTAACCATTGTACAACTTGAAAAACCTTGAAATAAGAAGGTTCTTGTGCTTAAATATAAACATAGGTATGTATAAGAAAAGGACACACATATCCTACAGTTTATCTATAGTCATTTCCCAATTATACAAGAATCTCATTTTAAACGCATAAATATGGTTAGTAACAGCTTATTAAACACCATAATAACAGTTCCAGAATCAGTAATCTCCACCAATATATACATAACATGTATACACAATGCTATTCTGGTCTAAGATAATTTGCGTGAATATTAGCATTCTGATGGCATATCTCATGTATATGTGAGTCCATCAATGTATAACCGTTAATCACAGTGCATTTATCTGTCCACCAGAATATACATCTTGGATCGATAATACGCGCCACCAATAATCCATTATCTAGTTGTCGTGTAATGAACCTAATCTTCATTCACAAATCTTTCCGCCCTGGGGCAAGAGAGATATACACACACAACATCCCAATGGCCACTTCTGGTGCCTGAAGACTGTATAGTAGGTATAGAGTCCGGCACACCGCCATATCGCCATAATCCGAACCGCATACAAACAGCATACAACGACAACGGCGCGGCGTCGATCGACATCGCGATGGGCATCGAACACCTGCTGGGTGCATTGGCCCATTCGGTTAGTCTATATCCTTGGCTCCTGAGGCTGACTGTATTACCTATATAGTCGCACTAATCTTGAGGTGCTGCCCTCCAGACCTCAAACGCTTCAGGGCTATCACGCTTTGATGAATTGCAGTGCAATGGAACATCCCAAAAGGTAATCTGCATTCGAGGTGTGTCCACCGGCACCATCGCATCATCATCATCATCATCATCATTGGATGTGGCTTGGAGGCGGTGTGGCGGCGGCGGCGTCGCGGCAAGAAGGACATTTTCTCTGTGCTGAGGCGCACGCGTATGTATAATATCCTTCTTGCTGATGTTCCCTTGTGTCCTATTGGACAATCTTCTCTCTACAAGATCGAGATCATGTTACTATCGCGCGATCTCTTGAATGATTATTAATTTGATTTAAGATCATTGCCGGGCACATTTGCGACAGAAGAGAGAAAGGGAAGTACCTACTAAACTTGCTCCATTCTTCTGTGCGATTTGGTTCAACGTCCTTGATGCGTGATGTTGGGACATAAAATCACTAACATAGGTATATATATGTATTTATATATATTGTATATAGATAGGGACCAACATATAGGGAGAGAGTCACCATCATGGCATCAATGAAATGTTGATTGGAGCGATCCATTAATTTCTTCGATGATGAATTGGTGGGTATATATATAGTCAAGTTAAAGGTTCTATATCTAAGGCTAGAAGCTCTGGGAAGACACAAATGAGCGTGGCTAGATAATTCAGTTGGCGAGACACTAAAAAAGATGAAATTATGACACTATACCATAGATACATATGTATGTATAGATAAAGAATCCTTATAGAGCTCAGACCACTTAATAGATATTTAGGTAGCTTGAGCTGCATCACCAATCACTGTGTGTATATACATATATACGAAACATGTTTGACATGTTGTTCCAACTCTGTTATTATGTAGATTACTGTCTTGGTGCAATTTTCAAAGTCAAGAAAATAATGTAATGATGGGTTTTGCAGAGCTATGGAAGTCTTCGAAATAGATCTTTGTGCACCTTGTATATAGACATATAAATAGGGCATTGACACTCCAGGCAAGCTTGATTTTTCAGTTTACGTAACCCGCATATCAAATAACATTATAACACGAATGACCACTTTTTCTATCCTAGGAACCAGTATTTTTTTTATTTATTTTTCAAATTTTTTTTGATGATCTGAATTCAATTCTGTCTTCAGATTTGCTTCATCAAATCAGATCAGGTCTTCGAGATATTGGTCGCGTTCAGGGATCAATCCAAAGCTATCCGGATAGGTTTGTGTTGTTGTAATCCCTTGTGCAACAACAACCCAAAGTATCTGAAAATGTTTGGGATAGGTGGATAGCCTATCTGATAGTTTACCGAACGCAAGGATTGACTAAGTTCCAGAACGTTAAACATTAAGCATATTTTGAACTCATTCTGATTGATTTGCATAGGTATACATTATTTTACGTTGCATCAGTTTGACATTTTGCAACGCATTTTTAGCAGCGTAAAATGAAAGAGCGGTTAGATGTCGTTTTAGTAAAACGACAACCGCAATAAGAATGAATAACATATCATAATTTAAGCTAAGTACAGACGATTGTCAGATCTTAAAATATTGTCAGATCTGTCAGTGAAAAAACTGTTTCAAATGTCTTACAACCGTCTGAACACACAATTTTGTCTGAAAATATTGTCAAAAACGTCATTGTCAGACGACAATCTGACAAAACATTGTCAGTTATCTTACAATCGTCTGAACACAAAATTTGTATCTGTCAGTCTATTAGGACATTGTCAGACTCATTGGTCATTGTCAGATGTTGTCATTGAAAATGTGTTACAATTGCTGACAATTTCTTCACTGTCCGAAATGTCAACGAGTTGGTTAGAGAGATAAAAAAGAGCTGGCAGTCAAATTGTCAGACTTTGGGAAGAAATCTACCAACCGTATGAACGGACAATTTTGCATTATAAGAAATATGTCAATTGTCAGCTAATTGTTAGCTATTGTCAGACCATTCACAGTTCTGACAATCGTCTGTACTTAGCTTTAAGAAAGAAAACAAGAGCACTAGAAAAATAAAATTACTTTGCTCAGACTCCATTTTTTTGTCTCACTTTCATATGTCAAATTGTCAAGTGAAAGCATCCACATTCTAGATCCAAACAAAATTGGATGCGTTTGCTGCTCACTGCTCAGTTTACGCGCTTTGTTGACGTTTTGAATGCGTTAAAAAAACTCATGATATTTTCATCATTTTCTCTTTTGACTGTTGGAACTCTTAACTTTGCATCAAATACGCATGTGGTGCGTTTTGTAACTCAGCTTATCTAAACATCCAATCAAAAATAGCTGGTATCCTTTTTGCTCCCTGTGCCTTTCCGAGTTTTGACCTTTGGGTAACTCATTTACCATTGTTCCTATATTGAATATTCCTTGCTTGGGGGCCTCCAATTCTTCAGGCAGGCAACCATTTAGAAATTCGTTGAAATGTATTTGACACCGATTCAGTCTCTTCATAATCGATTATCAATTTTTTCCCTCGGTTCTTACAGTAATTGCATCAAAGTGAGTACTGTGTCATGTTTCAGAAAGATTGGTAGAACTTCAGAAATCGCTGTTTGAGCACACTCCCTCGGATATTTTCTTTCATTCAGAAATCAGAATACATATATCGCTGAATGTAATTACGCCCTCGGAATTTAAAAACCGTACCGACGAGTTAGTGTTTCGATTCATATATACCTTCATATAAGGCATGATTTTGTAGACTGGTTATACAGAATGCTTGGAATGAAAAACAACAATTTTTGGAGTAAATCTAATAAATTTGATACTTTATGGAAGAAATATTTGGTAATAATACAATAAGAGCAAAAAAGAAACAAACAAAATGATAATAAAACAACAAAGACATCTCATTTCTCCTTGACAACTCAATATTTAGTTAGTTACACCATATCATATAGAAATTTCCATATCTAACCGATTCTATCCGTCTTAAATATATTATTATCAATTTAGACAACAAGCCAGCCGCATCTTTTTAAAAGCAGTTTCTTGAAGAGCATAGCGCAGAGATATATAGAATGCCGTCAAGCTTATTTTAATTTAATATGCAGATGCAGGCAGACCCCAATTTGATGCAACGATATTGTCGATTAAAAATCCATTCAACCATCACTTGGGTTGGCATTTCGATTTTAATGGTTCCTATCTGCAGGAACATAACACGAAACAAGCATCTTTATGGAGCTCATAAAATCTCTTAAAAATCCATTGTCTAGCTGTCCACACAGCCTACGGACAAAACGAATACCTCAAAGATCATGCACCATACCATCAGATATTACCGATCGATTTTTAGTGCATGATCAACAAATATCTTTCTCCACAACAGAGCAAAAACCAAGATGATCATTAACATGATGGTGTGCTGCACCGCCAAAACAGACAGCACGCCGTAAAGCAGTCAGTATAAAAATGGATATATGGAAGTCCTCTACTCTACTAGGTATAGGTATAGAGTTCTGTCGGACATCATCGATGGAGCAGTCACTTGGGCAAGGTCACCGTGAACATTATGCAACGTCCAAAAGGTTAATTGCCTTAGCTATGGAGAGTTGTGCAATAATAATTCCTCTCTGGCTGGCGTGTTCAGTGTTCATATGCTTGGTTATATAGTTGGTGCTTGTAGTGTGTTAGCTGAAGGCTGAGCTAAGCACACTGGAGCGTCATTAATGGCAATTAGGAGGTGATGTATTCGAGCTATTAAATCGGTTAGTGGGATAGAAATGGTTGAAAGGTATTTCTCTTCGGTGCAAAGGTGGCTAAATAGAATGACTATAGGAATTTTCTAGGTGTGTGTTTTTTTTTTTAGTTTTGTGGTTAAAAGCTAGTCGGTCATTAGTCTTAAACTATGAATGGGCAAATCAAAGTATTATAATTATTTTTTTTTTCTATTTTGGAAATTGACTTGGCACAAATTTTAATTGCATTCCAAGGAGGTGCTGAGTTTAATGTCGTAATCAAATTGGTAGAACAAACAATTCCAAGGCAATAGTCTTTGAGACTCGAAACAGCACAGCTGTAAAACTGCTGAGTTCCAAAATGCAACAGTGTTTGATGAAAAGTCATGAGTCCCGAAAGTCAAAATGAGATCTCAGAAACGTCATTTTCGTGAACAGGATTCTTCAGAAAAATTTGTAAGCTTTGCTGTCAAAATCCTAACGAAAAAAAAGTTTAAGATTCTGAGTCTCTTTTTGAAATCTCCATGATCTCACGCGCCAATTGAAATCTTAAATAAAAACTGAACGCTTTGGCTCAAAATTCAAACTTCAAAGTGACAGCTGTCAAAGAATTTGACATTTGAAACCCCTGCCGAAACGTCGGAAATAGTAAATATTTACTTAATTGTTTCATTTCAACACCCATTGCGACCAGAAAAGCCGACCAGAAAAGCCGAAGCCGATCTCACCCTGACAATCCAATTCTGTCTTTTTTTTTAGACCTAGGGTCGCCCTGAACTCGCCCCGAAGTAGCCTTAGGTTTTTTGCTGTAGCGAGTTGAGGTAACGAATAAACTGCCAAAGTGTCATGATTTATGAGGCAATTATTTTGTTGTGGATACGCCTGTGTAAGGAAATTTTGAAATAGAAATTAAAAGAAAAATTGATTGATAATAAATAGAAATAGGAAAGAGAAACGCTTGAAGTTGTTTTAATTCATTTTTAAAACTAATTTAAAAGAAAGTTTATGTTTTAAGTGTTTAGTACAGAACTGCGTCGAACTCACAATTTAAAGCCCTATGGTGTTTTTTGAAAATGTTCTCAAGAGAACCTGGGTCAACCCTGGGTCCTGGGTAAAGTTCAACGAACGAAACTATTAACTACAACATGTAGTTTTTTTTCTACAAAGTTCTGCCAATCCTGACTGAAACTGGAATAAACTTAAATTTCCACGGTTCTACAATGGGATTTGATAAAAACTATTCTGATTCAATACATTTCAGTTTCATTCTATTTTAAATCCCCAAGCGTCTGCATGCCGCACTCAACCCTTAAAGTGCTTTATTTTTATCTAGAGTCATTGTTCTATCTGCCTTCTATCCCGCTTTCAAATATTGCGGGATCCCCTCGGTCATTACTTCTTTATACCAGCTGTTATATCTGGATTCCTTTATTAGTTCCCGTGCCTTTCCTTCTGCTGCTCTCTTCTGTCTTCCCATTCAACTCTCTCGTATCCTGTCGTACTATCCCCTCTTCCTTCCCTTCTCCTTGTTGTCTTTCTTCCTTGTTCCCATCGTGGTCCTCTCTCGCTTCCATTTATCTCTCCCTTTCTCTCTCTCTCTTTCTCGCTCTCTCCCTCATCTCCACTTATCACCTATTAACATTTCTTTGCTATCTCGCTTCCTTTTCCACCTGTTAACTTCGCCGATTAGAAATAATTCGTCTTTGATTTGAGTTTATTAATAGGGCTGTAAGAATGTTTATTTTTCCTGAATTCCACACAAAACCTCAATATCTGTTTAGTTTTTTTTTAGTTTTTTTTATCACATTTATTTTACCACCATATAGAAATTCTACACACCATCCTATATAAGGTCCTTCTTAGTGATCATATTTGCAAAACAGCACCCAGTCTTTAAAAATCCTTTTTCGACATAAAATTATGATAATTTAGTATTTTAAATATTTTTTATACAAAGATGACCATTTAATATTATAGCCATCCATCATATAACCCACGCCATCTTCTGAATGCTAGCCATAACCATAACAGTAAGGGTTGAATTTCCTTTTTCATTAAATTTCCCATGACGAAGAATTTTGTCCACCATTCATGTCCATTGGCAGCTGCGAGTCGTCTGTGCTATCCTATTTAAAAAAAAAAAAACCAACTTCCTTTTGTAGCAACCAACAAATTATGTCCCGCCATCATCTTCTCTTACGTGGAAGCATCCATTACCATCATCATCCGAATGTATAGTTTATACCCTGATCCCTGATGATACGCGTACATAAAACTATAACCTAACAAATTGATTGACTCACCATCGAGCATCAGCAGAGCAGCAATAACCAGCTCACCAAAATAAGTATAAACAACTTCTCGTCCTCGTCGTCTTCCTTTTTTTCTCTATCTAAATCATCATGCAACTGCGGTATCTCTTACATCCGCCATATTTGGTTGATGACCATACAAAACGATTTCGTGATTAATGGTCAACGTCCCAACTGCCACCTAGTTAGGTCCTTGTAATAGGCAGCCAATTGACCAACAAACATAACCACGCACGATGGCGATATAGACGACCTCATTTCCCTAGCCTCCTCCTTTTGCTTTATTATTATGACCGCACCACACCAAGCCTAAGGAAATTCTCACCACGTCAAGATTCAAAGAGATTTACAGCGTCGCTTTCTTGGCGCGATAAAAAACGCTTGATCTTTGGGAGACAGCCATATTTCAAAAAACCATCATCATCGAGTTCGGTTCTGTTCTCTGGCCGACCGACCGACGCGACGAGGCAAGGCGACGATTTAGTATAGAGACAATATTTGAGGAGAGCATTAAGTAGTTTAGTTCTGGTCTGCGATTGTCCCGCACATGAGGATCAAGAAGCAATAAATCGGAACAAAGTTGTACACATTGACATCGATGACTACGGAACATACCTACTGTTATAGTTCCTTATAGTTCCCCTTTCAGTGCTATAACGAAATTTTTATGAGCGGTAATTACGATGACTTATGGGCCATTAAAGCATTCCCGAGTTCGAATATACTATATATCCCATGCTTCTATGCTTCAAAGTCAAACCAACGCCCATCGCATATATAGCTTCTCACGCTTTGTGGTGTGCCGTACTGCAATAAATCCTTCCTCTTTTATAGATATTGTATAGCCTCAGGAATTCGTCGTCTGTGCCCAAAGAGGCTTGCTGCCTCTTTAAATTGGATGATGATTCCTTATACCCCCAAAGTAAAGAGCATTCCTTATATCTACTCTCATAATTTCTTGCTACCCGACGATTATTTTTGTTTCCTCCTGTCCCCGATTTCATGTACGAGCATACTTCGTACTGAGGAAAGTGCGAATCTGGTATAGCCAGAAGCAGCTACTGCACCTAGCAAAAGAACAAACTCTGCTCCCGTATGGCCTGCCAAGATTAATGGACAGATGAAGCGCGCTGAAATATTGGCTAATGCCATGTCATTAAACCCTGTGCGTCTAGCGCGTTGTCCATTGCACACCATCATACTATCACGATACGGGAAGCTGTGCCACCGCACCGCCACAAATGATGATGCTGGAGCCTATGGACCACGTGCATTTCATCCAATATAAGCAATATAAGAAGCTATTTCCAATTGACGACTTCTTCGTCGTCGTCGCATCGTCGTCGTAGTCGTTCACCGAAGTCCGCCATCAAATAGGCTATTGCTACCTGAAATTAGCTATTGTAATAATAGAGCTGCAAGCCTTTGTGCTGTAGGTTGATTGGCTGCATAGAATGTGAGCGTACGCTGATGATCGAATCATACAAGAATTGCAGATTCGATTTCTTGGAGCTGCTGAACAATTTTAATATTGCTAACCAATGAAGGCAAAAGGAATCATCGGAATAACATTTTACCCTGGGCATACAGATCTAATGGGCTGACCAAATGCATTCCCAATTAAGTGATTTAAATTTTGTGTGTAAAAAGTTAAGTGTCTATTATTTTATTTGAAAATTGTACTAGATTAATTGTAGTTTACAAATTGCTAAAGGTGTGACCATAATAGGTGTAATGTTTTTTCCATTCATTCGAAGTCGAAAAATAACAGAAGTGATAAATCAAACAAAAAAAACCACGATAAAAATAATTTAATATTTTATAATTTTCTACTTATTACTGTTATCTTGGTTTGGGAGCTGGTAATTAAGATTTCCAAGGTTTTAGTTAGATTTGTGAACTTAATTAACTAAAACGTGGACTCATTAATAACTAATGGGTCATAACTTCCAAACATATATTATTCAACAGAATTTTAAAAATTATAACATTCATTGGCTCGAATAAATTGTCTCTTAAACTGAGGTTACCAAATATGAGGCTATTTCAATTGAACCAGTCATAATAATTACGTTACTTCCATTTAGAAGCTAAATACACTTAATTTAATATAAGTCAATCTATCACTGCTATCACTTTATAGTGTTTCCTCTTACTTAAAATAACGATAGGTTATTTTACCTTAAACGTTTTCCAAATGTGTTTGCGTGGGTTTTTTTTTGTTTTTGTTGTCATCACCACAAGTTCCTATAGGTATACCGCGCAGTTGGTAGCACGCACGATCTTATCCAAAAGACAATCAAAAAAAAAAAAAAAAAAAACAGTCAGACGTAAATGGAAATAATTAAATCTCAATGTCGTTTCTATAGTCATGGCGTCATCGTCATCCTAAATTGCAGCTTCCCAATGAAGTTGTTAAAATCTCTGGCATTGCGCGACCATCTGTGGCCACCTTAACTATAGATATACATTGACTACTATAAAAGAGCACCAAAAGTGGATCTAACGATAGGCATGTTTTCTTTCTTTTTTTTTTTTGTTTTATTGTATTTTTTGTTTGCTCTGATTTTACCAACGATCACATTTAATTGCCACCGTTAACGCGCAATCGTTGCTGCGCACGAACTGTAACACCGAAAAGTAAAAGCAAAACCTTTTGCTATGGGCTATATACGAGTATAAGCATGGAAAGGTAAAGATGTTGCTTTAGCACCCCACTGGAGGCGCTGATTGATGGCTTGCCTTCTTTCGTCTGTAAATCTGAATCTCTCGTTAAGGATTTAAGTTACAAACAGAATTCACGTCTCTATATAAACTTAATAGTCTTCCTCCTCACGGACGTCGCAGTTGCAGTTGCAGTCGCGTCGAACGGACGACGGCGACGATGTTGTCGTCATTTGCTGGTACATATTTGAAAGGAAACACCAAAAACCAGCAGCTGCTCATTGCTGGCTGTCAACATTGTCGCGTTAAGGTCGTGTTTGTGGCTTATTTATGCTTTAGTCCAGACGGACTTATATATATCTACCTTTACTTCTTTTGACTAGAGCTTAAGAGAGCTGCCCACGATTTTTGATTCCTTTTTTCCCTAGAACTCCATTACTGGTTAGTGGTTACATTAATTGCCTTATGGTCACAATAGAGTATGTTACAATAGGAAACATGATTGCCAGATGTGGTTTAATTAAGTTCCACCTGCAAATATAATATTGAAAATTATAAGTTTTCTTACTTCCTTTAAAGTGTATTCATCCTACTAACAGTTTTAGGAAAACTAACCGCAAAATCAAAAAATAAATGACCAAATACTGATTGTTTCGCGTTAAAAATGTCATGTCATATGTGACATTAATGACAATTTAAAGCCCTTCCACACTATCTCACTGAGTATTAATACAAAGTGGAAAAGAATTCCATGCTACTGCCAAGTTTGTGAGAGAGAAATTTCTTTTCATTTTTTGACCACACACAACAGTTTAATTTAACCTCAATAAAAATGTGATGAAATGTGTGACAGAATTAGAACCATTTCTAAAAATTCTCATGTATTAACACATGTCAAATCGTGTAGGCTGGGAATATCATATTATGTTTCCACACTATTATACATGATTTGTTTCACACTTTTTTGACATGTATTAATACTCAGTAGTATAGTGTGGAAGGGCTTTTAAGACTGATCACAGAATTTTTTAAAGATTTATGCGAACATACGGTTATAAGTTTGTAATGTTTGTTCATATATCATATATCTTTAACAAAACCTAGTCCATTGTCGAAATACAGTTTGAAGACACAAAAATAATTTTATAAACAAAACACCAATCTGGCAACATTTTAATCAAACAGTTGGGGCATGCGCGAGCATTTGTGGATTTCCTTTAGAGTTTTTCATTCAATTAGGGTGACAAGAAATATGTTACAGAGGTTCTAACAAATACGTTGCTACTGTTAAAATCGACCAGGCGGGCGGTTTACCTAAATCCAATCAGTGCAGTGCAATGCAGTGCATTGCATTATATAGACAGAGCGGTACGGTAAAGTGAGTGAGTTGGAATACAATGCACGACAAACATAAGACAATACACGTGTGGAATTTATTGCTTTGTTATCTGGATAGCAATTTGGAGAAGGTAGATTCGTTATAGGTAGGACTTCTTTGGAAAGGTTTAAATTGAGTGATCAAGTTGTTAGGGCCATAAATGGAAGTGCTTATATAGTTAGGTTAAGGATTTGTTTTTAAGTGGAAAACTTACTTTACTATCGGACTATAAAACACACACAAAAAAATATAGAATTTGCCTTTAGGCTGGAGGCGGCATTTATCAATCAAATACCCTGAGAATACCCTTAATCTATTAAACAAATATGGGCGACGATCGATATTGATTTTGTTATACAATGTTTTCAGAGAGAGAACAAAGCATCACAATTATAGTGCAAACATACATTTTTGTACGTAGACCAATTTTCCTCAAAATGTTAACCCAAACGTCAAAATCTTATGATGGGAATTACCCACTCAAAAAGATCTAGTATCGACTTTAATTCTAATACTACTTTTCCATCAACCACTATATCAAGAAATTAGATTTACCCTTGCCATATTATTCATGTCGATACATCCAGATTAAAACTTAAATCCGGATGTAAATTATACAAATTCAATGTAAATACATCAGGATTTAAGTTATAATCTGGATGTATCGGGTGAATAATATGGGCGTTAATCTTCTACATATTTATTTTGTTAATCTATATAATAGGTAGCAGATTTTAAATGAATCTTGTCAAATCTTCATAGGGCCAATAGTTTTACAAATCGAACTAAACTCTATTATATCGCTCTGAACGCATTCATTTGGAAATCGAATTTAGCTCATTTTGACATTCATGAAATTTTATGTCCATATGCGAAAAAATGGAACATAAATTGTATTTTGAAATATAAGCAAAGATAAGTACAGACGATTGTCAGATTTTACAATATTGTCAGATCTGTCAGTGACAAAACTGTTGTTCCAAATGTCTTACAATCGTCTGAACATACAATTTTGTCTGACAATATTGTCAGAAACGTCATTGTCAGACGACAATCTGACAAAAAATTGTCAGGTATCTTACAATCGTCTGAATACAAAATTTTTGTCAATGTCAGTCGATTAGGACATTTTCAGAATCATTGGTCATGGTCAGATGTTTTCCTTATCTTACAATTGCTGACAATTTATACATTGACCGAAATGTCAATGAGTTTGTTAAAGAGAGATAAACAAGAGCTGACAATCAAATTGTCAGAGTTTGGGAAGAAATCTACCAACCGTATGAACGGACAATTTTTCATTGTAAGAAATATGTCAATTGTCAGCTAATTGTAAGCTATTGTCAGACCATTGACAGTACTGACAATATTGTAAGATCTTACAATCGTCTGTACTTAGCTTTACTGTCAAATTTAATTTACTTTTAAATCTTTTTGTTTGGGGGGGACACTTCGTAGATTTATTTAACCTAAACTGAGATAAACCTTCGATAAAAACATAGCATAAAATTTGCTGAATATTGAATACGCACTCTTTGTTTTTTTGCAAGCAAAATTGTGTTACCGGCATGATCGATATAGTTTGTGATTTAGTGATGGCGTCGCTAATCCCCGTTGTTGTTTTTACCAACCGCATTAATTCGCACAGGTAACATACGCTTTTTTTTCGGAATAAAAAGTGTATTTATTTTCAATACCGGGGAAAAGAAGGAAACGACGGAATTAGCGACGCCATCACAGAAACAAAATGGAATTTTCATACAAACTATTGATAAAAAGTATGTAATTCACGCCGGAAACACAGTTTTTCTGTGCACTTAAGTTAAGTCCCGGATATTCTCGGAGTTTATATAGCGAAGCCCACAGGTGATTAGTTGTTCTTGCATTTAACATGTTAATTGTTTACCTCCAAACTAGATTTTTCGTCGAACTCCCTTCAAACTTTAGACAGATAGGTATATTACTCTTTATTAATAAATATCTATAACTGCAGAATAGTTGCCAATAAAAATATACTTACTAAATCCTAATCTAAACGAACCCTTAAAACGAAATATAATCACAAAATTATTTAAAACCAAGCCAAGACGCCATGTTGCGAAAAGGGTGTAGGTAAAGAGATACTTGATACCCTCTACCAATTGGTCAAAATAACTCCCCTTGATCTATCTAACCAGAATCCATACAAGTGTCTTTAAATTGACTAACTCCATTCTGCTTGCTTGCAAAGATATAACCCTGGTACTAAATCTATATACATATTACATATACGTATATACATACAGTTCTGTGTATTCCGTTCATGTTTTTAGCCCCAATATGACTTCCAGAGGCCACAACTCTGCACACCATTTTGATGATCGTCATGTATCTTTCACCTACTTTAACCGCTCATAAATAACCAAGATTTACGGCAGCCATTTCCTTGATAAGCTATCTCAAACATGAGTTGCTTTGGCACTGCATCGGGTTTCTTTTGACAATATCCATAACGAGCAACAACAAGTGAGCGACTACAGAGCAGCGCAGCGACGGCGGTGGCGGCGGCGCGGCGGCTGCCACTATGGCCGGCAGTGGTGCGCGTGAAATGTTATTAGCTTTTAATGGCCGCCAGTGTGAAGTGGATATCTCACGATCGCACGGTTTTTCATCACCGATCTGTCTCCTTCGTTCGCTTTTGATTTCTTTTCTGTTGTTTTTTGTTTTGTTTTATAAAGTGCAGCGCGATTTCTAATGACGGTTATTAACTGTTGACCACTTTTGCATTTAAATTCAAAAAGGTTTTAACTTTTGTCGGATCACCGCAGGTGTTTCCCTGGCTATAGTCAAGCGATCAACCCAGCAGTGACACTCGATCTCTGACAGCAACGTTGTCAAAGTTAATAGGGCGAGTTTTTTTTTTTCTAATTCCAAACCAAATAAAACAAACTAGGTCAAATCTTGTCCGTTGTCGAAGCAAGGAAGGGATATTGAAATCCAACCCACTCAAATGATCGTTAACATGTGTTCTGCGGCGATTAGCGATCAGTTGCTGTGTTGTCCAACGAGATAAAGCTGTGCAACCTCCTCCTTCTCATTATCAATTCAACCTTTGTGCACATTCCTAAGACGAACTCAACAGAACGATTAAAATCCACACGAGCCACAGTCACAGCCACACGATCAGTGCCACGATTTGAAAGCGATCAGTTTTACTTTGAGAGAGTATTAGAGAACGCGCGCGTTACGTAAGCAAATTTGAAAAGATTGCGCCTTCGGAATGCACCAAGTTCCAGTTTCAAGTCCCAGTCACAGCCACAGTCTAAATATAATGGAACTTCGATAGCAGCTGTGACGCTGCGACCGATCGTGTACTTTACGGGGGTGTCAATCGATTGATGATAAATTATTATTTCCCCTCTGGGATTTGCATAGAATCGAATTCAATCCAAACTCGATCGGATCGAAACGGAAAGGAGGAAGAATGGGTGCATTAATTAGGCGGGCGCAAGAGAGTGGGATGTGGGATGTGGCAGTGCTGGTTCTGGCTGACTGGAAGTGGCATTTCGCTTTTGTTTACCTATACCACGTTCAAGTAAGTACACATTGTGTGTTGGAATTGGAGGGGCCACACCATAGTGGAATTCTTTGTCTTTTTTAATGACAGGTTTTTTGCGGTGAGGCGAGTAATTATATTCCACCCGAAAGATAGATAATTGGCACGTTGTTTATATAGACGGAGGCCAACTACCATGCCGCTGCAGTCTCGCAGAAGTAGGAAGGGAACAAGTATAACCTTTTGCGATTGATGGGGAGTTTCAAGGCGGTATCGTTTGGTATTTTGTCGCGTTACGGTGCGGCCGCGGCGGTGTTTCAACATCCTCAGAGAGCATGTTATGTAAGTTTTATATTGTTGTATTTGAAACGGCGTCATCGCAACTGGACATATCAAACTCAACACGTCGCAAGTGGACATCGACCACCCATCGCAACCTAACTGAACATGAGGGACAGGCCATCATCGGGACAGGTCATCATATTGCATGATGAAATTCATTTAAATAGTGAGTTCATTCTATATTCTTCAAACATGTTTTATTGAAAAAAACCTCCCCCTTCTATAACCATGTGTTTTTTTATGAAATTATTTTATTCTCAGTCTCATCGCAGGAGCGATGGGGATCACAAGGTATGGGTGCGCTTGCGCTTTAAATTAATTGTAGGTAGTATAGTTCTAGTTGGATTCCTTCTTTTTTGGGAAATTAAATTATTTAAGAAATGATTTGTCTTAAATCAGGATGAGGTTTGAATAATAGATAGAATAGCGGCTCCGGGATCTTAGCACCTCATATATGGGATATTCGCAAAAAAAGTATGCCATCTAAAAGGTCACTAATTGGTCACAAAAGGTCAGCTATTTTAAGAAATTGGTCAGGCTTGGAAAACTTGTAATCCAAGCTTGAACTTTTTCAAGGTCATTACCGATTTTTGGCACCTCATTTATGGGATATTCGCAAAACAGTATACCATTTGAAAGGCCACCGGATCGTGATAAAAGGTCAGCTAGTTTCAGTAATTGGTCAGGCTTAGGTTTTTTTTATGAATTTAAAAAAAAAATTCAAGGTCACAGTATAAGACTTTTAGCACCTCATTAGTGGAATTTATAAAAAACAAGTATGCAATTTAAAAGGTCAGTAAAAGGTCATAAAAGGTCAGGTAGTTTCAGTAATTGGTCAGGCATATATTTTTTTTAATAATTTTTTTAATTTTTATCAAGGTCATAGCGATTTTTAGCACCTCATTTGTGGGATATTCGAAAAAAGTATATACCATCTGAAAGGTAACTTAATCCTTATAAAAGGTCAGGCAGTTTCAGAAATTGATCAGGTATAGATTTTTTTTTATAAGCTTTTTAATTTTTTTTTTAAAGGTCATACAAAGTCACGTGTACCTTTAGCACCTCATTTATGGGATATTCGAATAAAAATTATGTTATCTGAAAGGTAACTCAATCGTCATAAAAGGTCAGCTAATTTCAGAAATTGGTCAGCCTTGGATTTTTTTTTATTCATTTTTAAAGTTTTGTCCCAAGGTCACGTGTACCTTTAGCACCTCATTTATGGGATATTCGCAAAAAAAGTATACCATTTGAAAGGCCACCGGATCGTGATAAAAGGTCAGCTAGTTTCAGTAATTGGTCAGGCTTAGGTTTTTTTTTATGAATTTAAAAAAAAAATTTCAAGGTCACTAGTATAAGACTTTTAGCACCTCAATTGTGGAATTTCGCAAAAAAATGCATACCATCTGAAAGGTTATTTTATACTTATAAAAGGTCAGCTATATTCGGAAATTGGTCAGGCATAGATTTTTTTTATGATTTTTAAAAAAAAAATTTCAATGTCAGTAGTATAAGGGCCAGTTTCACAGTGAAGTAAGTGTCACTTAAGTGCCGAATATGGAAAACTATTTCCCAATTTCACAGTGTAAACTTATCGGAATAAGTGACACTTAAGTCTCCGATGTTTGCCACTTAAGTTCCACTTACTCAGGTAGTAAAACTGCGGCTTAAGTGCCAAAATGGGAAAATTAAGTGCGGCTTATTTTGTTAAGTGTGCACTGTGAAACTGGCCCTAAGACTTTTAGCACCTCATTTGTGGAATTTCGCAAAAAAATGCATACCACCTGAAAGGATATGTTGTACTTATAAAAGGTCAGCTATATTCGGAAATTGGTCAGGCATAGAGTTTTTTAATGATTTTTTGCTTTTTTTTTGTGAAATTCCACTAACGAGGTTCTAAAAGTCTTACACTTGAAAAAAAAAAAATAAAAAAATCATAAAAAAAATCTATGCCTGACCAATTTCCGAATATAGCTGACCTTTTATAAGTACAACATATCCTTTCAGGTGGTATGCATTTTTTTGCGAAATTCCACAAATGAGGTGCTAAAAGTCTTATACTAGTGTTCTTGATTTTTTTTTTTTAATTCATAAAAAAAACCTTAGCCTGACCAATTACTGAAACTAGCTGACCTTTTATCACGATCCGGTGGCCTTTCAAATGGTATACTTTTTTTGCGAATATCCCATAAATGAGGTGCCAAAAATTGGTAATGACCTTGAAAAAGTTCAAGCTTGGATTACAAATTTTTGCAAGCCTGACCAATTTCTTAAAATAGCTGACCTTTTGTGACCAATTAGTGACCTTTTAGATGGCATACTTTTTTTGCGAATATCCCATATATGAGGTGCTAAGATCCCGGAGCCTAGAATAGCTTATTATTTTTTTACGGAAGTAGTAATATTACACTCATATTTGAGGAATTTTTTCTTAAGGTACCTGGTAGGTAGTATCTATCTACCTAGGATATACATACCTATTATTTAACACCAATTGTCTAAGGTCAGTTTTAGTTAGGTAGGTAGTTGTTACTTTTATCTTCTTAAGGGGTTCGTTTAGAAGTGATATATACTAAAGGATGGTGGAAAACATAAAATAATAAAAAGGTAGACGACAAAAGGTGTAGACAAAATACTATACCTAGCTACCTAAGCGGAGAGTTTAGATTTTTTATGTGGATTTTTGTTTATACACCTATCTATCTACTTTTAGATAGGTATAGGTATTTATGTACGTATATTTATGTTAAACATGTCATTATGCCAATTATGACAGTTATTGTTTATGCGTTTAGAGCAATGGGGTTTAAGATTTATCGGAGCATCTATTTTATATAGGTATTTTCTTTTAAGAAAAAGGTAGGTAGGTAACTGCTATTGATTTTTGGCGTCCAAAATGAATTTTTTAGTTGCAAAAATCATAACTTTTGAACGCATAAAGATATCGGAAAGGAAATTTTCAAGTCTATAAAAATAGTGATTTAAAAAAAAAATGCTTAAGAGGATGTTTTCAAATCTTAGACTGAAGTAAGATTTTCTTTGAAAAAGGAATTACAAGAGAAAGGAATTAGAGAAAAACTTTAAAAACAGTTAAAATTTTACAAATTTTGTAAAAAAAGGTCAGCGGCTTTTTAATGTTTCACAGGGTTTTACAAAATAAATTTTTTACAACAGTGAATGCATAACATTAACGTACCAATTTTTTATGTTTTAAGCAAGATTTTTTTCATGTTTTAGCTCATGGACATTTATCTTATATTATGCCTAGTGTTTACGTGACTAGTCTTATGTGAGACAGTGTGGGGAAAAAGTAAACGGACCAACATTTTAATATATATATTTTTTTTATTTTTTTTATAAAATAAAATAGAATATATACATAATTCGTCTTTTTTTTAATAATTGTAGATTTTAATTTTCAGTTTTTGAGAATGGAAATAACTCAAACATTTCAAAAGTAAATTTGCTTTTAAGACCAAAATGTTAGAACCTGTAACATTCTTTTTTTTAAACAAATGACATTTTCTAAAAACATTGCAAAAAGTTGCAGCTGCAATTTTGTATATGGTTAAACAAATAGTCAGGCTAACATATCCTGGTAATTTTTCAGCGGGATGTAGTAAGACTTTTTTTGTAGCTTTATTTTTTTTTTGTTTTTTTATTAAAAATGTTAAACTTTCTTTTTTATTATTTTAATTTGAAATTTTAATTTACTTACAAATAAAACAACAAGAACGTAACTTAAAAGAAAAAATATATTTTCATTGAATATGCCATAATTGCAGTAAAGAAAATAAAGAAATTCGTTTTTGTTATTTTTTTACTCTAGTACCTATTATTAGCTAAAATATCCCAACTTTATATGCTTTATAAACCAAACAATTAAAAAAATATTTTGTCTGCTGTTTTTGAAGCTTTGTCTATATTTGTATTAAAAATAAAAAACAAACAAATTTAAAAAAATATCGGATTTTGTAATTTTTCTTGGCTATTCCCAGGCTTGTAAAAATGCGTATTTTTATGCATTTTTGGTTGCATTTCTTATAAAAAATAAAATTTTAATGTACCTAATGTACAAATAATTTTCATTAATAAAAAAATTTTATGCAAGTGGAAAATTTGTGCAGTAAAAAAAACGACAGTTGAAAATTTTTTGCATTCAAAATAAAATTTTAATACAAGTTGAAAACTTTTTGCATTAAAAAAAATGCAATTTACCTAATTAAACTTTTTTTACAAAAAAAAAATATAAGGACTTAGTGGTACGCATTCTGAATACCTAGCTATTGTAAACCTCTTAGGTATTCATTTGATTTCAATTAGTCAATTAGTAATACATATACCTACTTACTTAGTATAGAAGATCCCGCCATGGGACGACCTACCCTACCCTTATCGAGTTACCAGTTAAGAGGTAGGTAGGGGCACAGTTTTTTAGGTAGTGTTTAAAAAAAAAAATTGCGCATAGGTTTACCTAGTGAAATGTGGTGAAGGCCGTAGGGTTGCCAAAGCTTTAAAGCTCAATGTTTGGGTTGGTTCAATTATTTGACTCTGCTCATATGGTAGGTTTAAGTGATACAAAAAAATATCACGTGAAATTAAATTTTATTCAACAAATAATTACTGCACAATTTTTTAAATTCAGAGTATTAATATAGGGTAAATTAGAGTAAACAAATTTAAAGACCAAGAAGCCAAAAAGATCGAAAAAAGAAAGATAGTTTATTTTTTTTTCAAATCGATTTAAATACAAGAAAGTCATACATAGGTACTTACATAAAAAAAAGGAAATTCTAGAGAATTTAAAACACGCGATGAAAAGAGACGTAGGAGAAAAAAATTACCTAAAATCAGGATGATGTTTTTAAGAATTGAATTTTATAGTTTTGAGAAGCAATTATTAGACCCGTGTTTGCAAAATTTTCCATTTAAGCTTTTTTCTTGGCTATGGTGAATTTCTGAACAGTATCAATATATAGGTACATATATATTTTTTATCAATTATTGGTTTTTATTTTTTCCTTTTTAAATCTCATTGATATTTGCATTTAAAACAACATAAATATAAAGAGAATTCTATTATACAAACACGATGGTATGTACTATGTTGGCGAACTTTTAATAATCCATGTTTTTTAATTTTTCGGTGCATTAAAGAAAACAATAATTCTAATAGTCTCAGAGATATGAAAGCATACTTTGGACAGAAACTTATACCAAAATGTGAGTAAGTGGGTGAAATGGGAGAAGCATCATGGTATCGAATTCAAAAGTGTAGCAGCTTTTTTTTTGTCAACTTGTGAGATGTGGTGGGTTACAAAATTGAATTTTTCCAATTTAGTATTGTGCAAGAGTTATAGGTATAACCAATTAATTCATATATTAAAAACTATAAATGATGGTCTGTCATTTTCCTAAATCACTTGAAATCTTCAAATTTCTTTTCATGAAACAGCTATTTTTTGTGTCCTATTCTTCATAAAGTTTTACTTATTATGCAAAATTTAAGAGCCTATGCTGCTGATGTAAAACAACAAAATACCTATACCTATAAAAGTGAGGGTAATGGGTTGGGTGAAAGGTAATAAGTCCACAAGGCCAAAAGAAAAATCCACAATGGAATGAAGCGAAGAGAGTGGAAAAAAAAATTTAGTAGCGGAAATACTATGTAGTTTTGTAGGTAGGTATCCTACCTGCAATTCGGCTGTATATAGGTATGGAGCCTCTACTAAATTCAAAATACCAACATATAAAGGTACAATCCATAAGTACATAAATTTATGTAAACTTAGTTAGGTACCTTAGGTATACATTGGTAGGTAATTAAATATTTTTGTCCTAAGATAAAATTTCTTTAGCACTAAACAAAAATTGTTAGCTACCTAACCTATGTCATTTTTAAGAATTTAATAAAATAAGAAGGTAGGTAGGTATATATACCTAGAAAACGTATTTCAAAAAATTCACCAACCCGTTTTTTTAATTCTGATTTTTTTCCAAAGTACCTATGTATATTTTTGTGTGTAAATGTACCTACTTATACCTACCTACATAATGATTATTTTCTTGGTAAAAAGAATGTTGTTGCCTACCTAACCAATGATTCACCAAAAATTAATAATACCTAGGTGCACTCTAAAATATTTTAACAAAATCGTTAGAGCTGTTTCCGAGATAAATAACCTATTTCCCAACGGTTGTATGGCAGAGTATGGTAGGTACTGTTACTGAAGATCTAAAATTTATTTCAATTTTGCCTCTAGAGAATCACCTGAGTATCTGAGTAGGTATAAGTATAAGGTAATAGGTATTTGACTTTATTGACCTGTTTTCACTTCACCATGGCCCTAATTAAAGGCACCTAAAATCTTTAAGTTTGAAGTAAATCGCTTGGTTGGTTTAGGCTGTAGGTCAAAATACATACAGCCAGATACCTACATATAAAAATACATACAGTAGAATCTCGAAAAGATGAACAGATATAAAACAGGACCGTTCATCTTTTCAAATTGCTCATCTTATATAGAAACGTTCATCTTTCCGAGATTATACTGTATTTACACATACCTAGGTAGATTCATGACAAAGACGAATCCAAAACTTGACATAACTATACCTACCTACCTATGAACTGTACAGTGTACATAGGTACATGGGTAGGTATAACGCAAATAAATTTTTTTTCCCAAACTTTTCCTAAAAAATGACTTATGTAATTACAACGATGACTAAATGGGGAATTCATGGGCCAAAATTTTGTTCTTTACTTTAATACACGTCGTCGTATTGGGTTGCCGTGAACGCCATTTAAACGCTTTGAGAAATCGCATTGAAAGATTTTGCAGCCTAGCCCAGGAAGGTACTGCATGAAAACCAACCGGAGAAGATTTTTTAATTTTTTGACACGGTAGGTAGGTAGGTACCATACCTATATTTATATGAAAATCCTCTTTCAAAAAATGTTAGGTAGGTACCTTTATGGTCAGAGAATCACTTATTTTGCTTTACAAATTCAAATTTGTAGTATATACATACATACGTAATAGATTTATTTTAACATTGATTACGTAGGTTAGGTACCTAGGTAGGTAGGTATATGTGAAAATAAAACCCATTCATAAAAATAAAACAATAAACAAAATTATTTTTCTAGGTAAGGTAATAGGTATTATGTACCTACTTATTCAAAATATATTTTATTTTTTTAAAAAATTACAAATTAACTACCTACTCCAGGGCAAAAGTAAAAAGAATATTTCAACACAAAAATTTATGACCACATATTAATATACATAACCTACATAGTACCTACATATTTAGACCAATCAACCAAGTTTTTAAAAGTAAATATTTTACTCCTCCTCCTAATGCCACTTATTAAATATCGCTCTCCGCCATCGCTCTGGTTTACAAAAGTTTAAGTTGGTTCCTAGATGTTGTAATTGAGATGAACAATGAGGTCTTTTTCAAATTGTTTTCGTATCAAAAGGTATTAATTTTACACAGAACTTTAGTACTAATATGTTCTTTAAACGATACCTCTGACTACAAAACAGGTTTTAAGAGAGACAAAATGGCGTCTCATACAGAATTATGAGAGAGAAAATGTTTGAACGCCTCACTTAACTATCATTTATATCCTCTTTCTTGCAAAATGAATTCTTACCCAACTTCAGTGTGTAAGACGGGAACAGACAATTATTAAAAAGTTTAACCCCTATCTTACAAGGAAGTGCATATAAACATACCTATAGATAGGTTGGTAGATAATTTTTAATAATTATAAAACTTATACTATAAGTTTTTAAAATACATATTAATTTTTTTTATTTTACAAATTTTATGTTACTTAACGCTAAGAAAGGATTTTTTTAAATTCATACTATAAGTAGGGTAAAATTGGATAAGAATGGTCAAGTGTTCAAAAACTAACTTCTAAACGGTAAGTCGTACAATATTCTTTTATTTTTTATTAAATAGTTTAACAAAATTCCAGAACTTTATTAATTTAAAAAAAATTCTACAAATCGAGATATAAATTTTCAAAAATTCAAAATTGAAAAATTACATAATTCCTATAAATCAGGGTTTAGTCCGATTGAAAAAAATTTTGCACCATTCGAAAGGTATTTCAAAAAAAAATTATCCATGTTTCACCAAATTTTGATTTAAATTTTTTTCAACACAATTTTTCATTTTTCAAAAACACCCATTATTCCACGTCAATTTTTACCACTTTTTTAATTTAAAAAAACTAACGGATTCTTTAAAAAATCTCAAAATCATACAGCTTATAGATATTAATGATTTACATTTTTTGTAAAAAATTTAGATTTTTCAAAATTTGTTTCCACACATTTATTAACATAATTCTGTTGTTGTATTCATCACCTCACAACTCTTTAGTTATTGCATCCTTACGACTAGTTTTTTTTTCATTCGCATCTACGAAAATAGACAATTAATTTGATACATCATACATAACTGTACACCCCACACGACCTTCACAATAGTTCAAAAAGAAATGGTTTGAAAAATCTCGCAAAACACCAAAAAAATGGGGTTGTTGTTCATTGCCAACCATCGTGTCTCAGTGGAGAATTGTCCAATTTTTGTTAAATTTCAAAAACGCCCCTTTTCCATTCATTCAAATGCTTATATCTTCACATCCAATATTCCGATTTTGAAAATTCAAACTTTAAATTAAAGCCACAATGACAGTCGAGTTAGAGCAACAAAAAAAATTTCAAAATCTCTCAAAATTTCATACTAAAAACATGAAATAATATTTTCGGGAAAAAATTTCATCGAGGCAAACGTAAAAACAAAGAGGAATACAATAAAACAAATAAAAAAAACTTTCCTATATCAATCTACTGGTGGGAAGGAGATGGCTATTCTAAAGATGGTCGAGTGTGTGCAACAAAAAATCATAATCAAGACAAAATTTACTATACATTTAGGTATATATATTATTATATGCACGATGGCATGATGGCACGTTGGGGGTAGGTATTTTTCATGCACAACAATACTAAAAGTCCACTCATGGTTGGTTTGGTTGGCTGATAACTTTTGTTCTTATGATCGGATCGTTAAGGTTGATGCCTTAAAATGTTCATGCACGTGTACTGGACCCTTTTAAGGAAACATGATGTGGGTTAAGGTATACATATTTTACCCAACCCATATTTTGTAGGTATTTTGATTGATTTGGTTGTTGGCTTATATCTTTTGTTCTACTTATCGGATCTGTAAGATTAAGGTCTAAAATTAATCTTAAAATAAAGGTTAAATGGTAGGCTAACTTATTTTTGAGTTATAAAATAACAATTGAAATCATATGAAAGTGTAGGTATTCGAAAAAGTTGAATTATTTCGATGTTGATTTAAAAAAATTAAAAAAATCGGCAAATTGAAAGAAAAAAAACCGTTTTCGCTGACATTGAGATTAAAATACATATTATGTACATACCTACATATATATGTGTATATATATAAGCACATAATGTAGGTATGTAAATTTATAAAAAAGGGTTGATTTGGTTTCTTTTCTAATAATAGGATTTTTAAGATTAAGGTCTTAAAATTAAGAGAGGCACCTAGGTAGGTATAATGTCAGTTAACACATATATGTAGGTACCTACATACAAAAGTTTGGGATTTATTTGAATTGTTTATTTGCAATAGTACCTATAAATTCATAATTATCTTCTAATCTTATAGGTATTCTTAAACGACAGTGTGTTAAAGTAGGTAGGTATAATTATTTGTTAGATATCTAGGTACTATCTACCTACCTAACCATCAAATCGACTAAGCAATAATTTAGAATCATGCAAAGTGAAGTCAAGTGATTGACCTGGCAAGTATAACTTGAGTTATAATGGTCAGATTTTCTAGGTCAAGTTTTTTAAATTTTAATTAAGTATGTACCTATCCGGCTAAACAGTGAACCTATATTAAGTTAGCAAAACAATTCATACGATTCACCCAAACGTACTTTTCTCCGAGAAAACTGTAAACATTGGCTCCTGCCTGGGGACTGAACATACCCTAGGCGGAGCAACGGAGTTGCGTGAGCGAGACAATGGACCCGCAATCGATTTTTATCAACTAAGGTGAAACTAAGTGAGTTACTGGAATAAAAGGTAGCCTAGATGGAGTAACAATGGTCAGATTTTCAAGGTTAATTTCCTAAAATTAAGATCAATTATCAGGCTAGAGGTAAAAAAGTAAGTCAAGGGCAAGACACTGGGCAATCCTTCTAATGAAAATTTTTTTTGAAAAAATCAAGGACTTTCAAATTTGTTATTTAATAATAAGGTGACTGAAAAGGCTTATAATTTTGGCAATTCTTTTTGTTCTCCTTTTGGTGGTACCTACACCGAAAGTTAAGACAAATTTTGCCACCAGTACGATAACTATGGCCCCAAGAATTGTTAACGGTTTTTTGTAGAGGGGTCAAAAACAAGTATTTTTTTTACTATGGGAGGGGGGGTCTATCTCACCCCGCTTAGGAGGTAAGGGCAATTTTAGAAAAAAATGATTTAAACTGAAAAAAAAAAATATTAAAAAACAACGACAACACTTACAATAAAGTACTACCGTACCGTAAAGTACCGGTTTTGAAAGCCAGAAATCTGTTCTATAATCCTAAATTTAAACTTAATTATTTATGTCACCAATTTTTGAAAAATTCGCATCCAAACACAAAATTTTGATAAAAAAAAATTAAAAGAAGTTTAGACCAATTTTTTTCAAAATTGTGAAATGAAGTGCGAAATTGACTTTTTGTGGTCAATATTAATATCAATTCTAAATCGAACAAAGAAAACCAAATGGTTTTATGTCTTCTAGTTTTTGAGAAGTTTGAAAATTACTGAAACTACTTTTTTATAAGATTTTTGTTTTTTTTTGCTAGCTTATACATAAATACATCAGAGCTAGCACCCAGCATTACGGCTTATAAACAGTGTGGTATGTATCGGGGGGGCATGCTGCCCCTCTGCAACCCCCCTACTTGGGCACACTATAGGATTTGGGGTAGGTGCGAGGTTGGGTGTATGCAAAGTTTCGTTCGCATTTAAAGAATCAGGATTTAGAGAAAATTTGAATTTATCCTATAAATAAAATGATAACAGCTGTTTTCTAAATATTCATACACGTATATTTATTTTATTTATTTATTTAAAAAACGCTTACAAAGTAAGATATATATCTTGTTAAGTATTATAAGCCTTGAAATGATGTGAGATTTAATGACTGAATAGATTAACTATATAATAATAAAAAATTAAAGTTATAGAGAAAGAAAAAAAAAAATAAAAAAAGTACGATAATAATAATAATTCAACGATTTGCCAAAACTTAAATAATAATAATAATAATTCAACGATTCAACGATTTGCCAAATACTTGAAAAGTAAGGATGAGAATTTCCTTGAGCTTCCTATTCCTCTAATGGTGATTGGTAGAGAGTTCCAAAGGTTAATGACATGAATAAAAAACTGCCGTTGAGTATTCAGATATTTAAATCTTGGTGTTATGAGAATGAGAGACCTATTTGAATGAGGGAAGTTCAGTCTATTGTACAGATAATCAGGTTGTTTTGTTTGTATTAACAGTTGAAGGTATTTAAGTGACCGAATTTTCAAAAGATTATTTAGACTACCAACCACATAGTTGATTTGAAAAAAGGGAAACATGATTAAATGGGCGGAGATTATATACAAACCGCGCAATGTTATTATAGAATATATTAAGCTTTCTAGAAGTTTCATAATCGCCAAAAACTTCACAACAGTAAAGCAACATTGGAAGCAAAAGCGTTTTTGCTAACAAGAGCTTAGTATTCTGAGGAATAAAGCCTTGAGCGATTCGAAGTGCTCTAAGACTTCCATAAGCCTTCCCTATAGAGCTGTTAAGATGGTCATTCCAGGTAAGAGTTCGATTGAAAACCATACCTAGATTACGGGCAGAGTTAACATAAGAGATGGTTTGATTCTCTATCTGCAGGGGGCTTAGTAAGGTTATGTCGAAAATCTTCCTATAGATAGGCAATGTTTTTGATTTAGAAGGGTTTAGGTGAAGATTATTTAGTAAGGACCAACGTGTGATGTTTCGCAAATCCGAGTTCATCAGAGAGACCGCCTCGTCCTTCACATTCAAGGGCCGGCTGATCAAGAGCTGCACGTCGTCAGCGTACAGGTGAATAAAACAGTTTTTAACTATGTGTGGTAAATCATTAATGTACATGGAGAAAAACAGTGGGCCCAATTATGATCCTTGTGGGACCCCGTGATGTACATAAGCGAAGTTGGAGGATCTACCATTTGCTACAACACATTGTTGCCTGCTATTAAGATATGAGTGGATCAGTTTGCACGACTCAGTTGAAAAACCAAAACTTTGGTGTAGTCTTTTACAGAGTATTGAGTGATCTACTGTATCAAAAGCCTTGGAGAAGTCTAATAGCGTGAGCAGGACAAAATAGTCTTTATCTAAGGCAGCTCTTATACGTTGATCAAAATTCCACATTTAACATTTTCATATATGAAAACGTAATGCATTACAAAAAATTCACATTACCTAGGTACTACTGTACGACTGCAGCAAATCTATATAATTTCTTAATATGTTTCGTTTGTGTCTTACATACTTACATATATATAATGCAACTGTAACGCTTGATAAATTGTTGTACATTACTTATACAAAGATGAACCTATCATCAACATTAATCCTCAAAATGAAATCACAGTAAACACCAAAAAACAAATATCTCATACAAAATAGTTTTAGTAATTTTCAATTTTCTCAATAACTAGAAGACGGAAAACCATTCGGTTTGTTGTGTTCGATTTAGAATTGCTAAAAGCATTGACTTCAAAAAGCCCAATCAGTACTTCATTTCACCATTAAAAAAAATTGGTTTAAATTTTTGTTTGTCATTTTTTTATAAAAAAATTTGAGTTGCATGTGAATTTTTCAAAAACTATTGACATAAATAATTTAATTTAAATTTGGGATTGAAAAACAGATTTCTGACTTTCAAAACCGGTATAGAACTTTATTGTAAGCGTTGCCGTTGTTTTTTAATATTTTTTTTTATTCTGAGTAATTCTAAATTTCTAAAACTGCCCCTATCTTCGAAACGGGATGAGACAGAACCCACTCCCTTACTATTTATACGCCGTAATGCTGGGTGCTAGCATTGTATTTATGTAAGCAAGCAAAAAAACAAAAATCTCATTTTAGTAATTGCCAATTTTCTCAAGAACTACAAGACATAAAACCCTTTTATTTTTTGTGTTCAAATCAGAATTGATATGTACACTGACTTCAAAAAGCCAATTCAGCATTTCATTTCACAAATTTTGAAATAATAGGTCTTAACTTTTTTTTCATTTTTTTTAATCAAAATTTTGAGTTTACATGCGAATTGTTCAAAAACTATTGACATAAATATTTTTATTTAAATTTATGTTTATAGAACAGACTTCTGGCTTTCAAAACCAGTATAGAACTTTATTGTTAGTGTTGCCGTTGTTTTTTAATATTTTTTTTTTTTAATTTAAGTCGTTTTTTTTAACTGCCCCTACCTCCTAAACGGAGTGAGATAGACCCCACTCCTATAATAAAAAATGCTTGTTTTTGACCCCTCTACAAAAAACCGTTATCAATTCTTGGCACCATAGTTATCGCACCTACTCTCCCACAAATTTACTTCAGCAGAGAATAGACATGGTAATTAATTAAGTTATTTGGACCTTCAACTTTGAAGGTACCATTGAGGTTCATTGCTTTGATTGTTTTGGTCAAAATATCAAACGTACATACTGATTTTAATTTGATCTTAATTTTGGTAGAATTTTTTTAAACAATCACTAAAACTAGCACAAAAATGAAAATCTTTCACATTATTCCTTATATGCTTAAGAAGTACAATTTCAGTAAGAAAACCACAAAAGGAAGAACACAAAAAACACTCCCTAAGATATGAAGTGAATTTTATTAATTTTTTTCTTTTAATATAGAGATATTTTTTAAATCAACTTTTTTTTTTAATTTGAAATAATAGATTTAGATAGGTAATAGAATTTGGTGAAAAGATTAATTCCATTCTTCTTTTTTGATTCACCAAATCTACAACATTAGGTACATCGATTTTAACAAAGCCTATATCCGTTAAGCCAAGCCAGTTGTTGTGCTCGCTCCTCGCTCCTCGCTCCTCAGTTACGTTTTTAAGTGGAAAACAACATTATAATTTGCAGAGTGCAGAGTCACTGGTAGCACCCAACTTCAATTGAGTTTGTCAAATTAGGATACAAATAACAAATCCTAATCGCAAAAGGGAAGTGAAGTTTCAGGTAGGTATAGTTATACCTAATTGTTTCCACATTTGTTTTCAATATCAAAATTTTGCAATATTGCTACCTCAGTCAGATAAATTTCATTTTTTTATTAAGTCTATAGTACTCAGTCCGAGTGTAAATGATATTTACAAAATAGACATATGTTCAGGAAAATGAGATCTCACTTAGATGAACATACTGAACAGGATTCCAAAGCAAAATTTATCAAAAATCAAAATTCTGAAGAAAAAAAAGATTTGCTTGCTCTTTGAACGAGCCAAAATGTACGGCAACATAGAAAAAAATCTTAGTAGGTAGATAGTTGTGGAAAATTGTGACATTAATTTGTCAACCAATTTGTTTTGCTCAAATTACAAATTCTGAAATTTGAAAAAAAAAAAAATTATTTCGGATTAAACCAGCGTTTTGTTTTGTCAACAAGGAAGAAAAAAGAACAAAACATGGAATTTATACACTCTTTTATGAACTTTTTCAAGATTCTGATGACAGTTATGAGTACTTATTGGAAATTTAAAACTGAGAATTCATGATAGGTATGAAATTTGGAAAATTTTACTAAGTGATGTGCAAAGTGTACACTTAATTCTACATAATACCTTCATATTACCTACAATATTCTTTGAAAAAACATAGGTAAGAAAAAGACATTTATTTGTTTAAATAAATAAAAGATATCATTTTAAATAGCTATAAGAAACACTTATTTTATTTATTTATTTACTTAAATGTATTTCGAAAGCATGATGGATCATGGAATGCTTAAGTAAAGTAAGTAAAGTGGTAAAGTAAATAAATAAATAAAATACGTAAGTGTTTTTTATAGTTATTTAAAATAATACCTTTTATTTATTTCATGAAAAAACACGTTGAAAATCTCCAATATCAAATCAATTTAATTGTTTCAAAAATATCATATTTCAATTCAAATTTGAATACCTAGGTAGGTATTAACATATACTAGTACGTCCAGCCCTCGAAACTTTGCTTACCTACCCATAATTTGTTCTCATTATCGGCAACGCATATAGCTACCTACCTACAACCATTAATCACTCTACCTTCCTATATGGCTGTCAACCCAATACTTTGTTTCACACTACCTCCTCTTACCTAACTATAGATAAAATCACAACAACAAAAAGTTATGGTTCCACGCCTCAGCCAAAACATCTCTCACACTACATCTACAAATAGGAAGCATGTTTCCTTTTCTTCTCACATTTTATTTGAATTAAAAAAAAACAACACCCAATGAGCGAGAGACAATAAATTGTATATTTCCATGCAAAACAAATATACCTACAACTATACATAATATACATGCTTCTTCCCATTAAATCGACCAATGGCCGAAAATCCAACACTACACTAGACTAGAACTTAAGTTAGCTAGGTAAGTAGGTAGATACCTATATAGGAATCGATAATGAACCATATTGTAGTTTTCATCTTTTGTTAATTAAAACCATCCCTATACCTACGTATATAATATTCTGTTACCTATTTATTATCGATTTTAAGACATTAAGACATATAAGATCCGACGATTAGAACATAAGTTAAATGCTTCGAAAAGAAACCATATCGAAACCCCCATACAAAATTATTTTCGCAACGCCACATACAATAAGAACCTACCTACCAAAAACTTAATTGATTTTGTATTCACCACCGGCACATGTATGTAAAATACCTCCACCTATTCTCTTTCTCTTTTTCCATATCAATGTACCTACCTTCCCACAGCCAACCTCACAAAACACAAAAAAAAATGGTTAACCTAAAGGTAGCACCGACATTATAATATTAATTTATCTACATATACCTATATATACAAGCAAGTCCAGTTTGCATTTACCCAATACACTTCCCAACATAAACAATATTAACCTATCAAAAAACTAAATCATTATGCCTTAGTTAGCCACCGTCACACATACGAAGCCTTCCTCTTCTCTTTTTCTTTTGTCTCTTTCATTGTACCAAGTACCAACCCTTAGCCAACCTAACGCTATGCAACAAAAAAAACAAAGCATTCATTTTCACAAAATTCATTCTTAAAATGAATCTTATATCAATCTCGAGTCCATATCTAGTCCATATCGAGTCCATGTCGAGTTCATGATGAGTTCGTGATGAGTCGCGAAATTTCAGTTAGGTTCATGTCCAGTCGCGAAATGTTTAGCTAGGTTGTGTCGGGTTGGCTATGATGGGTCGAACCGTGATGGGTCATACCCAACCCATTTGAAACTATGCGTTGGAGCTTGAATGGAAAATCAATGATTTGATTGACTCTTTAAATGATGAGGCATTAATTAGGTTCCGTAGGAGGCGATCGATGATAATGTTAAATGTGAAGCAATCAAAGTTCTGATGTAGGTGGATTTTGTTTTGGAACTTAATTAGCTGAGTTATGTACGAATAGAAGGCCAACACAATAATTGAATTAGTGTATTTAACCTGTTTACGAAATTATATCGTCTCTATACAAGTTGAAATGAATATAGGAATAACAAAATGAATTTGACACCTTTCACCGGATTTGTTAATCGGATGACTATTTCGAAATTGAAAAGCTCTTTAAAAATCCGCGGTTCGCGTTCCCCAAATTGTCTACGTATAGTCACTATTTCCACTGCAATCTCAGACCCTTGCTGCCTCCTGCGCTTTAATCCCTTATTTATACAATCGATCTTTATCAATCAATTCGACTATCAATTAATCTACCAGACAATTATTACTGTAAACATTTCGAATTCAATTTCAGACTTCAGTTTTTATTGGGCCTCAGAAGTTTGAGCCCAGCAAATTTAGAGTCTCTGCACCGATTAAGATACTCACTCCACACTTAATCCGTCTATAACGTCCGGAGGCAATGAATTTAATTAAACCAATCAGCACGATGGCAAATATACATCCACACAATCATATACTATAGATAGGTATAGAGGCTTTCATATAATCTACAAGCTGCCGGATAGGCTGTATAGTGCAATGCGGTTTGGTTTTGTAAAATTATATAAATAAATTTCCAGAAAAAAAATAATAAAACATGGAAACACGAGACCACGCGAATGTCATTGTGTCAGCAAAGCTTGCAATAAAGAGTGGCGCTGGCTACAAATCAATAAACTTTGAAACATGCGCCTTCCAGACTAATTACTGATCTGCCCGATCTCGCATCTCATACAAAATGAAGGTGGCCAAGCCCCGGTCATAATTCATTCAGCTTCATAAACAGCTTCACTGCTCTGCAGCAGCGCTACGCTAACGCGCACACACCTTTTGACCAGAATTTCCATTCCAATTAATCGGCAATATGAGCGCGAGATTTTCGTTGTGGAATTCTTCGAAGGCTATTATCTACCATAGACATAAGACCACCGCCTTTCAAGCTCATCGCAGATGACAGCTCGGCAGTCATCGCGTTCAATACAAAAAACTGATTTTTATTGCTAACGAGCATGACGTTAAGATGCCTATAAAGCTGCGCGCCGTGCAATTAAATGCACGCGGCCAAGATGGCACATCATAGTGCGGTAAGCTGCAGCTGCTGATGCTGGTGCTGCAGCTACTGCGCACTATTCTTGCGCTGCGCCGCGCTAGCATGCTGGTGCTGTTACTGGTGTGCAGCCATGTCCGCGCAGACTGCAGGGTATTCCATTTCGGATTTGAAATTCAATATTTAACGGATTGAAAGCAATCAGCGAACTCATGTACCTGTCAATTGGTGTTTTGCGGGGATTTGTCATCGATATTGAACGGTGACCGGTGTGCACGATGGTGATAGCAAGATGGCGGTCGGTGGTATAGTGCTTGGAACGCGGCGGCGCTGCGCGGCGTCGATCGTCGTCGTTGGTGCGGCCGGCCGGCGGTACGCATCTAGTATGCTAGAGTCGACGTGGTTTAGCGCAGTCCTAATGAATTGCCCAGTGATTGTGGCTGGCATTGAAAATGCGGGAAAATGTGCGCAGACTTATAGGTGAACTGTACTGCAGCTGCTTCTATATATTGTTTAGAGTTGCTACTGCTGCTGGCTGTTGTTGTTTGCTTGGGCATCAAGTGACTGTAATTCACTTGTTGCCGCGCTGCATACAAATCGGGGGCCCAACTGCGGACAGAGAGCGCATTTTATTTTATGCTGTGGAGAGACTACGTCTCCTGGATACCAAGTATCAATCGAATTTATTTGGTTTAAATTTGCAACGTGCTTGGATTTTTATTATCGAAGAATCGATAGTGATCGAGTATAGTGATCGTACTTTTATATTAAACTAAAACCCAAAGCGATAGAGCAGCCAACGCAGTAAGATTGATAATAATAAAAAAAAAAATAAAAAGAAGTAAAAATAGAAAAAAAAACTGAGATGGAGATATAAAAATACGCAGAGAGAAGGAGATTGATATCTGAAAATAGCCTTGCTTGCATCAGGCAACAGTGCGATTCAATATTAATCAGAAAAAAATTATTTTGATGAAAGTGCTGCAGATCATATACGTTACTTAGTTATACGAGCACCTACCTAGCTATTGAAACATTCGAAGATATATTGAAAATGATAAACAATTGAAGAACGAAAATGGAACACAGGAAGGTTGTGTAACTGTTCTTCGAATTCAATTTCATAATTAAAGTTGTTTTTCTACTTAGATTTGTGGGTTGTTTTGTTTGGTTTATGGGTATGAGCTTGGGATAAATATGTGACCGGAAGTGTCTTGTCTATGAAACACAGCTAAGCAATGGAATGTTAAATAGCTATAACCTTACTTTAAAATGGTCATAGTACTTTTTAGGTCCAGTAAGTGCCTCTGATATAAAATGTATTCATAAGTAGTAAGTACTTTTGGGAAAACATATATACAACTGTATACAAATAAATTCATATAATTATATAAAACTGTTACAAACACAAGTTTATAGAAATTCTTTAAGTATAAATTTATCAGCTCTAGTACCTAATTTTTGTGTGAGAAGTTGAAAAGGTAGTAGAAATTGAAAATTAGAAGTCCATCTTATCCGCTATTGCGCTATTTAGGACTGATGCTACGAATAAAGAAAAGATATTCCTTACCTTTCTCTCTACAAGATCTTTTGTCAGAAAAAGTTTATTATTCTTATCGAGGGCAAAAAAGACGAAATTGACTCTAGAGATTTCAATTTATAACAGTTTCATTTATAAAAGTACTTTTAATGCGGCCCCGCATTTGCCAGGGCCGCCGGTGGGAATACTTTCGACATGCACTCAGAGTTTGTTTCCCTTTAATGCACTGACACTTTTAATGGCAATAATTTGCAAAAAGGTTATAACTGTTATAAATTGGCTTTTCTCTAGTCTCGTAAAACAAAGAAATTGTCCTACCTATATTGCTTTATAATAAAATACTAGAAAAGACATTTTTAATTTCTGACACTTTCAACTTTGACAACCAATTATGTGAATGTGCCATAATTTTTACAAATGGCGTCAAATGTCTATACCTACACCCAGATGTCAAAACGAGTTTTTTTTTTCCAAATCGTTGAATTAGATCTCGATTATTATTGATATAGCAGCAGGATGTCAGCAACCGCTAACACATGGTCAGGCAACGATTTAGTTTTTGAAATACCAATTAATTATGACATTACTTCTGCCACAATTTCTATTTATTTGTGGATTTAAGGATATCTTTAGGCCAGGATCACATCTTTTGCATTAATATAAAAGTTTTGACATTTTATGTTAATTTAATTTCTATAGTTATAACTATATACATTCTGTTTTGGTTGTAGAGCTTTATAGTTATTTTAAAGAATAATTACAATCTTTAATTAAATTAAATAATACCATTACAATTTAGTTTTTGAGGTAAACACTTTTTATTGCCAGCAGACTATAAGATTATGATTGGCCGCGTTAAGGTTTGGATCCAAAGCGATATTGTTGTAATCCCTTGTAAAATCAGAGCTAATGTCAAAGCAGCTGTTGCCAGAAATTCGCATGATTTGCGTTCATAGAAACATACATGGATACTAAAGCATATCTTATATAGCCTTTTCACACCAAACTCAAAACCCGGTTTTCGCGATATTACAGGTTTTGGCAGAATACCTACATCGAAAACTCAAGATTTACTATACATTTTTGGTAAACCACAAGTTTGCGTAAACCTCTCAAAAACTAGTTGCAATTCAAAGTTGAAATAAACAAACAAACCTTTCGAAACATTTAGCGTTCAATCAAAAGTAAAAAAAACAGCTGACAGCTGCTGTCAAAAGAAATTTTATTTTCAAATCATATTTGGTCGTGATAATTAAAAGATTCCTCACAAAAAAATAATTATTGTTTTCATTTCCAAATAAATAACAAAAAAAAGAAAATTTTGGGGGAGACATGAAGAATATCTCCTGAAATTATGCGCCGGCGCGCGCCCAACAAGGGTGTGGAATTGCGTGGCAGTCGTTAGATATTTTCGTTCATATTTTTTCAAACAATTATCTGCAGAATTTGTAGGGAAAATAAATCTTTAGAGTTGCATCACCAAAAAATGTTAATTTTTAAAGTTTGTCAAAGAGACAAAAAACTTCAGAGAAAACTTTTTCAAAATAAAATAAAAAAGTGTTATGTATGCGTGGATAAATGAGATATTTTGTTAACGTTTTTTTTTTTTTGCAGCAGAGAATTGGTCGTTTGTGAAATTTCAACCGAAAACGTGTAATAAATGTTCGGTGTGAACGCTTTTCGAATTTTTCAAAACTAATTAGAATGTCATTTTGATAAGCCATTTAGTCGTTGGTTGCATTCTTTTCAAGTTTGTTGTCAGTTTAAAAACAAAAACAGCATTCTCAAAAGTCAGAGCTTCATTATTTTTTGGCCTCAATTTGTATATATGCGCCACTCCCTCCGACACACATACACAATACTGCCTGTCATTTAAGTTTTTCAATTCTTCGTGACGATTAATTTAACTGTGAATATTCATTTGCAAACTAAAGGATCTCTCATCTCGATCTCTTGTGCAACTCCAAACAATTTCCCATTCAAGACAAATCACTTAACTCCCAATCACAATCAATATTCCCAGCATGTGCATCCATTAATTTAACACACATTGCACAATGTGCAACGCGTTGCATACATATACATATATATGTAGGTATATATTGGCTAATTGGCACACCAAATATGTATGCCCGCCATACAATACACACTCTGTTTTACCTATATAAATCTTGGAGGTGTGTCCGCGTGTTGCTACAACCGATCCACCGCCTGATCGCGCGCATTAAAAAGGTCTCAATGAGGTCACAAAATGTGGCTGATCAAAAACAATATTGAAGAAAACTACACAATATATTTGTATGCTGCCTCCGCTCACGTGTCTTGATGCTTATTACATACCTCTTGCTCGCCAAAAGCTATTAATTTCTCATACAGTAAAAAAAAAAAGGAAAAACAAGTCTGGATCATAGTCAAAGGAAGCCACTTCACGTATTAGCCTCTTGACATTTGGAAAAAATGAGGTCGCCCCCAGTCATATTGCCATCATCTCGTCCCAAAAAGTTCAATTAATAATCTCAGTTTTATCTTTTACTGTTGAAGATACCAAAGAAATAGGTGAGCGTTGATTAAAAATGTTTCTTATGCCTGTATCGAATAAAATATACCGAATCAATGAACAAGACTACAGGTATATAGTGATAGTCTTCGACAGGAGATTGCCTAAGCCCTAGCATTCCTCCTTTGAAAATTTCAAATTTTCAATGGAATCTGCAGTTTCGTTTGGTGGGAACAAAGTCGCCACCCAAACAGTGCAGACTTTCACCTATGATGTGGCTTCAGAGTTTCTCACACGACCGAAAGAGATGCTTCGGTGACCTATACCAAAATAACTATCAACTCGATGCATCCCCCGTTAAAAATTAATTTTCCTGTCGCCTGATGCACTGCAGACTGGCAGTGCTTGATGAGCTAAAAAAAAAAACCGCATCGTATAGTTTATGAAACCTTCTCGGACAACATCGTCCACCCACAAAAGTTCCTCCTCGGGGTGTTTTATGGCATAATTCATTGTGTGTCCAAGAAGTGCTTATCTGTCGATCGCTGGTATAAATCCTATATCACAACGCAGACCAGAACGCGCTGCGTTGTGAATTGGACACCATTCCAGCATCCACCCAAAGATGGAGGAATATCTCAGGTGACTGGGGTCAAATGCTGTCAAATGGCACCTCTAATGGTACTTCATAAATCTACTCTGTGCTCGCGCTCAAGATGGACCTGTTTAATCATGGTCGCGCTTATAGTCCCTATGCACATCGTCCAAGTGCAATCCACTTAGTCAAGAGAAAGCTTTATAATTTATATATTTATATATGGAACTGTTTGGGACACAAGGGAATTCTCTCTCTCTTCGACATGGCACTGGAATCCGCTCCAAGTTATAATCCGCCTGTAATCTCTGGAATTAGCTGTAAATTGTGAAGCGAAAATTGTTAGTTTCCTTCCAAAGGGTGCAGCAGAGGGGGATTATGTTATGTTGTTGGGTGATGGTCGAAATGGATCGAATCGCATGCCTAACCGAGATTCGATCTTCTCATCTGTTCCGCATTTAAACCGGGCGGCAAAAAACCAACGAGAGAAATGATGAAATTCACTGGAAAAAGAGAGCCACCATCAGAGAGACTCTATGGTGAAAATGATAAAGCAATACGGATGCCCTCAGGGTGATTGGTTAAATCCGCACAATTTATCTGCTCGCCGATCATCATGATGATTGTTTCTAAGGCCATCGTCATCGTTGTCGAAGTCGCAGTCGCCGTCGCTGAAAATGCCAAGCACCACCACACCATCAGGCTATAGAAGCTAGGAACATAATAATTTATCCATCATTTATCTGTTGAGGTTAAGCTGTGAGCGAATCGCGATCGATTTGTGAAACGCAATGCAACAGGCACCTCATTAGTTATGGCCATTGGGAGATACTTCGACTATACAACGACCGACCGACAAGCAACAACGACGACGACGCCGACGGACGTATAAAGTTCCAGTTGGGTGGGATATGAATCGGTTATTTGTTGGGTTGTTTGTCAAGGAAGTCTGCAAGATGTTTGCACAAGGTGAATGTTTGTTTAACCACTTTGGATATAGAGTGCGGACACGTATATGGGAGGTTTTTATGAAATTGTATACCCATAGACAGACACAGAGGAATCACCTGAAATTACTCACCAGAGGCGCGCATATTGCTTTATATATTTCGAGTTCTATATAAGCAATGGATCTGAGCTGATGGTTATAAGTGAGGATTTATTTACTTTGGGGAATTTTCAAAGTGGTGCGTTGTGTTATGTTGTCTTGTCAGAGAAATCAAAAGATTGCCTATATAACTATATCTGTAATTTCAAGTGGAGGACTCTAGAATTATTTTATATTTTATCGCTGAATTATATTTTCCTTACCATAGATTTCTTGATTTTATGTATAGGTTATAGGTACCTATAGCTTTATAAGAATGTGGTTAAGATTTGAATTTATTGAAGAATAGGTCAACATCTATGGACTTCAATTGTGTTTGTATTTCTTATACAAACATGGGTTTATGATTTTATAGAACATAAAATAAATTAGAACCGGAATGTCTAAGCAATAGAATAAGAGAAGTTTCCTTTCATAACACAAAATAAATCATTTTAAACTTTCAAAAGTAGTTACACACATTTGACTTACCTGTGAATAGAATCAATTATCACGAAATATGACACTTTTTAAATAACGCTTGAATAGTTTCCACCTCAAAAGTCACTGAGTAAATGAAAATATAAAACCGTATTTACCCACACAAAAAAATAAAATTGACAGTCTCCATAACGACATAAGTGCCCTCTAGCCGTCAGTTTTTAAAGCTGTATAAATGTCGTTCTTCCAATATAAACATTATATAAATGAGTTTGAACTATATCATTAGCCGCGTTATATTATCCTTGAAAATTCATACATATCATCCCATGAAAATAAAACGATACGAATCCTAATGACAACCTAATGTTGTATGCTGATCTCTTATTTTCTTATGTTTGTTTATTTTTCATGTAGATACTATATTTTTTGCACTACAATTTGTGCTCCCTACCGACTGAAGAGCCGTCTACCCGCCAGAGTAAGAACTAATTTTCGGATCTTTAAAATAGATCCTGATAGAGTAAGTTGTTGTTTTATTAGCCGTGTTTTATTATCTACGGATCTGGATCAGGCTCATCTCATGAAAATAAAACGATACGGATCCATAATGACAACAGTGTTGTATGCTCATCTCTTTTTTTCTTATGTTTTTTTAATTTTTCTTGTAGATACTGTCTTCTTTCTTTAGACTACAGTTTGTACTCCCTACCGACTAAAGAGACGGCTACTCGCCAGAGTTAAAACTTATTTTCGGAATAAATCCAGATACAGAGCAGGATCCAAAGTTGTTGTTGTATTACGTGTTAAAAGATGATCCCGATCTAGATCCGTAGATAATAAATCACGGCAAGTGTTGTATGCTCATCTCTTATTTTCTTCTGTTTGTTTATTTTTCATGTAGATACTATATTTTTTTCGTTACACTACAATTTATACTCCCTACCGACTTAAGAGCCGTCTACCCGCCAGAGTAAGAACTTACTTTCGAATCTTTAAAATGGATCTTGATAAAGAGCAAGTTGTTGTCGTATTACGTGTTAAAAAATGATCCCGATCCAGATCCGTGGATAATAAAACGCGGGTATTATAGAAAATGGACTGTATCATTACTTCAAAAATCTGGTTTTCTGCGTTATGACGCTGTTCTTTTTAATGATCGATTTATTTAACTAATTTCCCCATCTATTTATCTATGTCTATCTTAATTTATTCACACCTGGCATTTCTTTTCTAACGAAATCATTTTTCACATTCCTGGCTTTCTAAATGTTGTTTATATCTTTAGAGCTTTCTATAAAGCCGATAACAATTTGAAGCCTCTCAATAATAAGCATCATTACCAGTATATAGCAATACCCCAATTATCTATATTATTCTCTTTTCATTTCCGTTTTACAAGTTCCATCTGTAATTTTTTTTTTCCCCAAGAAATCTTCTTTGTCCACTCCACGCTAAATGCATCAATCATCATCAATGAACCAGGTGTTTTCCGCTCCATCGCAGCTAATATAGGTACCTTAACTCGAGCACGCATATGTTATACAAGTTTAAATATATCGATGGTGGCGCGCGCAAATCTACTCACCCAACCCTGCTACTTAAATAAATCAGCATGTACTGACCTGAGATTTGCAAATTAATACCCCACAGTACCTAGCATATAACCATGAGTCTAGGTCCATTTTTTTTTTTTTATAGACTTCACGTAGGCATCATAACACGTATCCAATTATGCACCATATTATTACTAGGTATAAGCCATGCCTGATGCCATGATGGTGATCCAGCTCACATCATCAGTAATTCTATTCCCAAATGAATGGTGGCGAACGGGATCTACATTTTTTGCCCACACACTGCATTTGGAGCATTTATAGAGGAACAACAAAAAAAACATGTCTTTGATCCACAGCACATCAGGAATTAAGCTTAATACACGCATACCTACACCTGGTCTGGACCAATTTGTACACAATCGATGCCTACACTAGGATAGGTCAAAATTTATGGCTGACACAAAAAGGATTTTAGTTTCAATTTGGCGAACATGGAATACTTTCATTGTGGTTTGGTGTGGCGTGGCTTGGCGTTGGAACGTCGTCTTTGCCACGTACCGTACATAATATACGTCCTCTCACAACAGACAGATATAGACTTTCAAGGAACAAACCATCATCAGCCAAAGGCTGTTCCCACTTGGACGCGAACTTAAGCGTGCGTTGACAACTTCTAGCGCTCTTAGCTACATCGAAGGGTGTATCTTTCCTTGTTAACAAGTCTACGACTTCATTGTGGCACGCTCTTCCGGCATTGAGTGCTTATATGTAGTAGTATATTCCTTGGCTTCAAATGGAGTCTTTGAAGACCCCCACGTAACATGGCAATTTATTACAGAAACATGACGCGCAATGAACGAACAAATCCCGCCGAGCATGGGAACTCAAAAATAAAAAAAAAATAGCATACTTACTAGCATGGCTTAATGGGGTTCGACACACATTCCATCACCACCAGAGACAGAGAGCGCTGTCATAATTGGGGTTTTTGAGCAATTATGCAAATGGTCGTGACACCTGAAAATATTGTAGCCAATTAGTCATCGTTGGAATTTCATTGGATGACGATAAGCTAAAGATTATTATATTCGTGTTGGCTGACACGCTTGAGTGATTTGCATCTAACTGTTATATGGGATATGATGAACGTCAGTCGTCAATGATCAGAGTCTGGTTAGAAAAAGAAACAGATTTTGCAAATTTAATAAAACGATTCAACAAGTTTCTTTTAAGAGACTTTTATAAAATTAAAAATAATGATGCTAAGATGAGAACCCTGCGGCTATTCATCGTTTTCCTGCATATTATATGTTTAATAGCTTCAGGTATAAATTGATTGAATTTACTGCCTTAATAACGGTTTAATTATCAAATTTGCATTATAGATGTTTTTTTAATCACCATAACTAGTTAATAGCCTCGTTGTAATGGCTTGTTAAAATTGTTAATTAATCATCATCAAATTGTTTTTTTTTTTTAAAGTCAGGGAGATATCCTTAAATAAGAAACAAAGGTCATAGTTTGAAATTTATTCATATTTGTATTTGTCAACAAATAAACATTGTTTCAAAATATAGAAGCTCTGAAGATGTCACTTTCAAGCTGGCATTCGATAATTTCTGCATGACGGTGTTCATATTGGATTTACCCCTCTGACTTTTTTTTGTGGTATCTATAGGTATACTGATCTCACTCCCATTTCATGGCGAGAAAGAGGTTGCAAAGAAAGACATCTCTTTCTTTCCATGAAGTGGGAGTGAGAAAAAGGACGCAGAGACGTCAAAAAAAGTCAGCGGAGGCAGTCCAATGTGAACACCGTCCTTCTGAGTTTGATTTAAATGAAATATTATAACCTTTTCACACCAAACCCAAAACTGGGTTTTCGGCAAAAAGTTTTCAAAAACTCGTTTTTGTTCAACATATTTTCGACAAAGACCCACTCCTCTCCTTCAAAAAAAAACACACTAACAAAACATCTCATTTACATAACACTTTTTTATTTTTATTGGGAATTCAACATTTTGAAAAAGTTTTCATTGAAGTTTTTTGTTTCTTTGACAAAAATTTTTGTTGTTCCAACTCTAAAGATTTGTAGTATTTTTCCCAACAAATTCCGCTGATATTTCTTTAAAAATATGACCATTCTTCCGACTGCCATACAATTCCGGCTCCTTGTTGGCGCATAGTGTCAGGAGATATTCCTCATCCTGGCTCCGCCAAAAATTTTCTTTTTTTTGTTATTTATATTTTCTCTTCCATCTTCTGGAAATAAAAACAAAAAACAATAATTCTTATTTTGTGAGAAATTGGTATAAATAATATTACTTACCACGACCAAATATGATTTCAAAATACAATTTCTTTTGACAGCAGCCTTCAATTGTTTTTTTGTCCAAAGAAATTTTTTGGACAGAAAATAATATAAATAGGGAAATGCTTTACTCTCTCACGGTCATTCTCTTTTTTGAAAAACTGCCAATATTTTGAGTATCGGAACGACATTGAATTGAAAGTTATACAAATGCACAAAAAAAAACAGTTTTTTACAAGTAAAGGAACTGACCTTTCATTTATTGGAAAAACTGATTATATTCCAAGAAAATTCAAATTCGATATGCTGCATTGTTACGATAGTTATGATTTTCTAACCAATAACTAATTCCGATTATTATATTATCGTTTCCCACTTTGGTTTCGGTCTCTTGATCATCTCTCATCGGCATGGCACTCGTGCTGTCAAAGTTCAAGTGGAACAAATGAGCTCCAACGATTGATTTAGTGAAAGGCGATTCATCATCATATTCTGCATCCGTTGTTTTCAATATTACAGCGATCGACCATGATCATCCAACATCAGCATCGGTACACAATCTCTGATAACCATCATCATCATCATCATCATGTTTTCAAAACTTAAAAACGCAATCGATCGACCCCTTTGCCTTGAGGCATTGGCTTGACTTGGCTGAGAAAAGAAATTGCGAATGATTCGCGAAAGATGGGCGAATAAATTATGCTCGGATGGAGATGGAGTTGAATTCGAACCCCTTTTCAATGTTGATGAGATGACAGCGAAACAACAATGACGATTCCCATAATCAACCATGCCATCATAGTGGTGTCTTGTCTTGTTAGACCGAACCAGCTTAATCACCTAAATCAGCTGAATTGCAACAATTTAAAGTTGATTCGCACTTTTCTGGAAAAACTCTATACGACATCGACTCCGACAACAACGACGATCGATGGAATGATGGTGAGTGGGTCAAGTGATTACCGATCGGTCCCTATGTCTGTCCAATTTACTTTGACACGTTGTTACATCGTCGGTATAGTCTTCTATATTATCGACGGGTGTTCGTCGGAAAGAACGGAGGGGCCAGAGCTGCTCTCTGTTTGTTTTTCCCATTTGGCGTGTGATTTATGAAAGTAAAAGTAACGATCTAGCAACATACCTAACAACAGCAGCTAGCAAGCAGCTGGTTCTACAAAATCCCAGACAAGAAGACAACAAAACTAACCTGACTAAGGTTATGTATACCACTTAATCCCAACACAGATCTATCTATGGTAGTGTATTGCTGTTTGTTTTTAACTGTAGATCGGTGCCGTCTTCGTAAGGAATTTTAAGAGCAATAGCATGAGTAGATGCAGGTATAGGTATGCAGCTTTATAATTGCATTATTTTTTTATTAGTCGTTTATTTTTTTGCATTCTTAAAATTGGTTTAAAAAAATTGCCCCATAGATTTATACCAGAAAGCTCAATTTTAAAATCTGTAGACAATCTCACTCATTTAAAGTAATCAATTAGTTCTATCTGTCAAACTTCCTTATGCTATGCTTTCACCCAAAGTTTATGCCAGTTTAGATTAATTAAAACTGCGAAGTGCTTCTAGCGCACAAAAAGATTAAAAGGTGATTAACTTTAGCAGTACATACCTACCTTTCGAAAATTTCAATGATGTTTCTATTTTTCTTATGAAGTTGAAGTGAGACAGAATGTTTCATGTGTCAAAAGATAGCAAATAAAATTCCAATGAATGCGTTCAGCGTTTAGGTTAGTTCGATTTGTAAAACTATTGACCTTATGAAGGTTTAACAAGATTAATTTAAAATCTATTTCCTACAGCTTAACGGAATGTCAATTTTTTAATAAATCTTGGATTTTTGAAAAAGATTAAGGATAAATCTAATTGAATCATAGTTAAATGGTTGGTGGAAAAATAACTTTACTTTAGTTATTTAAGGGTTTTCTTGTATTTTCATACATACTGTAAGAAAATTGTGAACGAAAACACAGGCATAATATTGATTTTTATATACACACAATACCTACTCATAATAAGAATTTCAAGTTTAAATTATGAATTATTGTCAAAAGTCTGTCTGTAAACGACAGCACTGCTCCATAGATGATTATATTTCATAGCACTAGGACTTTTTTGATGCAGGCTGATATGCCTATGCCGTTCTTAGCCATGAGTATATGAGTAGATATAATGGTGCTTTGAGCCCGATCTATTGATCGTTGTTACGATTATCGCTAACACGATTGCATTTTGTATATCATATCCATAATGACGGTCTATGGAATGGGCGGGCGGTACTCGAGTAACAGAAAGTAAACAGAAAAACAACAAAAAAAAACAAAACCTAACCTAAGCCTCTCTTTATGGTTATAGCATACTTCTAGGACGTATGTATAATTGTGCGGCATGGTTTGCAAGGCGGCAGCGGTGACGGCGCGGTACTTGTTATGTGTGTGCTCGATATCGTTCGATCTTGCAACGCGATATCGATATTGTTGGCGTTTCTAAGAGCCAGCTGCTGTGGCACGAAATGATCTTCACAAATCTTTCGTCCTCGTTTCTTTTGGTTGTAACGACAAGGTAACGAATAAGTGTACCTAGAGCTTACCACAACGTAAATATACACAAGTAAGAACAACAACAAAACCAAAAATGAACATTGCACATGCAGCACGTTCAACATCCTACACCATTTTTTTGTTTGTATTTTTTTTTTTTTGTATAAGAAGCTCGAAATTGACGGGTGGCTTATGGTGGAGTAAAATTAAACCTCCTCTTTTGGGTGATGGTGGCGCTGCACTTTTGATCGCAGTCACGATAAAACGTTCGATGTGATTTGCCAAAAGGTCGAGGGTAGGACTTAGATTTTGTTGTAAAACATTTTGTGAAATGACAATAGGTTGACTAGAGAAGTTAACCTCTTTTTTTCTCTGATCGATTTTGACCTATTAAATTGTGTGACGGAATATAAGGTAGACGGTAGGATGGCCAGGTAACAACAACAAAAAAAAATGTATTAGGTAGCGATAAAGAAGTCAAATAAAAAGTTATGGTAATATGCATACATACAAAGAAAATTGATTGAGACTCTTTTGGAAGATCATGCAATATTGTTTGTTGTTGTTTTAAATATAGAGAATTGCTCTTGTTGCTCTTTTTGAAGAGATGTCGTGGGAATGTGATTTTGTAGAGATATAAATATCTAGCTTTATTTTTTTTTTTTGAAAATGGATTTCCATATTGTATAGGAAAAAACCATTAACCTTATTTTGTAGACGATAATACTAAAATGAAGCGTTTTACTTTCACCTTCACCAAACGAAATATCTCCCAAACAAATTTTCTAAACAGCAGTTAGAGTAATTTTAATTGAACCTATAATTCATACATTGCAGTTGCAATAAAAAAAATCGCATAACTGAGATAGGGTTTGAATAAGATCTAGAATAAGACCTAGAGCTGTCAGAAATATATTGATGAAAGTACTTAACGAGCACAGTACACATATTAAAGGTAATATCATTAACGTTTTCATTTTTGTTCATTTCTGCGCATCTGTCAAAATCGAGGTATTATGGTGGTAAAATGGTGGATCCTGTTCCCGTTAATTTGTTTAAATCAATATTTTGTTGTTGTTTTTAATGATGCGAGTTGAGTTCCTGTGGGCACTCGAACAGCAATTTTTAATTTTTTGACACTTTCAACTTTGACAACATGCGCAATATTTTACCTTAGATTTGTGTACTATGCTTAACGAGATAAGAAATCTCGGACTTTTCCGGACAAAAAAGCATGAAGAAGAGCACCAGCACAAAACTAATAAAAAAAATAAAAATTTGTACGTGGGTGCATCCGTACATGAAGTTTTTAGCGTTTATTTTACATTATGCTTGTATAAATCAAACTAAAATATAGTAAAATTCGATTCTTTTTATAAAAAAAATCGTTTTCTTTGTTGAAAGGAATTCAACATTAGAAAGAGAGCAAGAGAGCAAGAGAGCAAGAGATGGCTCACAAATTCTGTTCCATTTGAATTTCTCTTTCTCAATTACTGGTTCTGTATGATTCTTAATTTTGAGTAGTCCCCGACCCCCGTTTGATTTTAAGAATGGGTAATAAATTAATAATATTAAACAATTAATTTGTGTACGAATAGAAGACAATCCCAGACAATCAAGAAGACTATACCGGATGTTCCCGCATGTTTCCAAAAAGAGTACATGTCCGGGAAAATCCGGAAAGATGGCAACGCTAAGTATACTTCATAAATAGTGTGACCGACTTTGTTTTAATTTTACAGTTCGATTTTTATAAGTATGTAATTCAAAAAATTAATACATATCGACCGCGACGGTGAAAGTGTAGGACCTGGTATAAGTTAAAAAATTCCAAAAAAATATTATTAATGTAACAAAAATCGGCAGAATCAGAACCACCTTTTGACAATTTCAGTGTAACAATGGTGTTTAGAACATTGTACAGTAAATAAAGAATTCAAAACCTCTCCTTTTCTGAAAAAACATGGAAAAACGATTAACGAGGTTCTACATTTTAACCGCGCGTCGCGTCGGTCGATATACAATATTTCCCGCTTAATTGCACCGATCATTTTGTCTGATTTTTTTAGATACACTCAAATCAAACTTCAATTATTGTTAATCAGTGAAGTAAGTTTGAAACCTTATCAATAAAATAAACAAAAAATTAAGTCATGTTAATTCCCTATAATTAACCCTAGTAGGTGGATTAATGAGTAATTAAGTTAAAAATATTACATATATTTTATTGGCAGATTCGTTCCTTATATCCGCAATTCAAACACTGACAGGGAATTCTAAATTCTGACAATTATAGTAGTTTAAAATCCTTTAATTTCGTTTTATAAATCGCATTCCTTTAGCACTCTGAAACTATGCAGGTGTCACAGGCAAAACTTATTTTCCTTTCCACCTATATGTATATCATAAGAAGTATAAGGAAAAATACATTACTGTCAGAAATGAACAAACAGGTGACATGTTCAAAATGTCATTATGAAAAATTAGAGTATAACCGAAGTTAAAAGTGTTGTTTTTTCACCAAGATGAAGTACATACAAATTCTCGTATATATTCCCCCCAAAGTGGAGTGGCGTCGTCGGTTGTCGTCGTCGCCATCGTATAGTCGGTCGGCATGCGCGAGAAAATCCTTAATCATTTTCAGTTATGGCAACTAGCTATAAGGTATATCCTATACCCATAATGTAGGAGTTGCACAAGTCGCAGCAGTAAATTTGTAGATAATGCGCGCAGGTGTTTTAAAAAGTAACTGAGTGCCAACAATATTAACCGCCGACATGTTACCTTCTGCAAGGAATGTCTGCCTTGAAAGCTTTACAAGCAATTACCACGTTGCGCTTGCGCTCCTGGTTTGCCTGTGTGCCAAATAGATATTTATTTATTTATTTTTTTTTTATTAATTTGTTTGTGAAAATCGACTGCTCTCCTCATGCGACATGAGACAATTTATCGCCGACATCATTTGGTAATACAACGGCATTTGTCAAAAAATATAAAGGTACAAATACCAACAACTATATATGAAGACTATAAGACGATGATGATGATGATGACTGAGTCTGAGTCTGAGAGTAAGACGACCACCTGAAAGATTTGCATAAGAATGTTCATGGGGTCGCGCATGTACTTTTCGTGGCAGGTTAATCAGCCTCAGGTGTTATAATAAATAGCTTCGTGACAATTGGTTAAAACCTCCCTCTCTCTCTCTTCCTCCTCCACCATTAACTTTGCCTTTTTTTGACAGTTGTTGCAGCAGCCTCTGGCAATCAATTCGAATTCGAAAGAGACCCCCAAACGTACCTAACCTACCTATATACCTAAATACGTAAGCATGACAAATTGCCCAAAACGTCTCAAGAAAAGTTCGCAAATCGCAATCGACAAATAAATAAAAAAAAAAAAATCTCAGAAAGACTATACAGAGTGGGCCAACGTCAAACGACAAACACACTCAGCATACCAACAGCTCAATCAGCAAACGAGAAGAGATTTCAAGATTCGCGTCTATCTGCGAAAATCTTGGCGCAGTGACAAAGCGCATGTATGTATGTATATGATATGCAAATCACCTGCACCCGCTTTGACAGTCTTTGGCAGGCTTATGGGCGAACTCAATTCTGTAGCATTCGATTTGTGAATTTCAATCAAAATTTATTAATCGAAATATACGAATGTGTGTGGTGGATTGCGCGAATTGGTTACTTCGCGTGCAAGCTTACAGGTGTTTCGAATGTCCAATGTTTGATTTTTTTTACCGTTGTGCATAACATATGAAGTTATAATATATGTATATATTTAGCAAAGGTGCAGCTTCAGTCATCCAAATATTTATGGCCATAAAGACATGTTGTTTGTCATGCTAATAGTTGACAAGAGAGTTGTTAATTACTGATTTTTATCTTTGAAAAATATGGGTGTCATACTAATGTTGTAAAATGAGTTTTAGGAATTTCTAGAATTTAATAAGACCTCCAACGATTTCATTTGCCAACTTTCATAAGTTACTTTAAAACTCATTTCAGTATAAGCACCAAAGGCACCCTACTTTTTGACTTTTTTAAAAAGGCTTATACAATCAATTACTTTGAATGTAAAGACTTTGCACGAACACCCATTTTGTCATTCAACTCATTACTCATTTTCGACAGCCTAATCCAGTATATGTGAAGACTTTTCCTATAGTTTTTATAAAGTTAATCCTCATTTTAATACTTAAGTAAAGGGTCTTCCAATAGGGACTTCCGAACTTTGACAGTTGCTAGCGGCCATATTGTTAAAGCTATACATCTGTCAAATTGACTGTCATTTATTCAGTCTGTTTTGCCAAATCAGCATGGATAGATATAGCAGTCAACAACACGTTCTAAACAGACCATTAAGACCGTGTGATTTTACCCCGTTAGACTTTTTCTTGCGGGCTTTTCTGAAGTCTCAGGACTATGCAAAAAACCAGAAAACAAAGCGCCCCTCAAAGCTAACATAGAACATGCCATCGATCAAATTTAACCTGATTTTTGCGGCAGAATCGTGGAAAATTAGATGTTTCGGATGCGCGCCACCTAGAGAAGCCGCGGAAGACCTTTGAACGGTGTTATATTTAATACATAATCCTTGCGTTCGGTAAACTATCTGATAGGCTATCCACCTATCCCAAAAATTTTCAGATACGTCGAGTTGTTGTTGCAGCAGCTGTTTCGTCACAAGGGATTACAACAACACAAACTTATCTGGATAGCTTTGGATTGATCCCCGAGGGCGACCAATGGCATCGATAGGCCTTTCAAACGAATAAAAAAATTTCGATGATATCTCACACATACAATTAAAGATAGGAAGCGCTTAATGAAAGACCCGTAGTTCTGAGTGCCAATATAAATCGGATTCCAAATCTGAGTTCTGATCTAGGCTATCTAGACTATATAGACCATCTGTAGACCACATGTTTTGAAACTTGTTTATTACGTCTTTGGTTTATATGCAGATACAAAAACTGTTTAATGCTTTATTCTATAGGTAAAAATCCTCATAAACTCTTCACCTATTCGATTGTTCTTTAATAGTTCAGCAATTCACATATACCTACTATTTTTGTGCAGGTGTTTTTTTTTTTTAATTAAATTTTTTTTGGTGAAAATTAGCACCACTCGGAAAAAATCACAATCACTTTTTACAAGCTCGCTCACACAAAGTGAATGGTAAATAAATTGCAATACAAATTTCAACACCTTTTTGCACCCACAACAATCATCAAGCAAAATGTGTAAAATTAATCACAAATAATAACCAAAATTTATCGTTTTCCATTTCAGAAATCCATGGGACCATGGGAAAACAATCAAAAAGCTGCATAAGTGCATAAACTGCCAGATGCAGTTACAATCATCATCATCATCGTCACTATCATCAACACTTCTTATTTGTAGTTGGTAAAGAGTGGTCTGTCAATTTATGAAACGACAATGTTTTCGATCCAACAAATCCGAAATCGGATTCAAACGGCATCAGGCTAAGGTATATATCGAAGCCATTCAACAACAGCTTGACACTTAATTTAGATCCTTAAAAAGTCATAAAATGGCAGTTTGCGTGTGAAAAAGTGAAAGGAACTGCAGCCATCTTGATTGAATAACTGTATATATTATGTAATCCCAAATAATAACACTAAATGTGGGTTAAAAGTGTTTGTTTACACTTTACAAAACGACGATGATTGGCATAATGTGATGGGAAGAACCTTATTTAGTAGCGCGAATAAACAAACAAGCAACTTGATAGATATTATATAAACGAAAGGAACTTCTTCATTTCTGGAAGAAGACTCTCCATAGCGCAGGTTAAACAAATGACCAAAGCAAATATCCTCCAGGGAGGTATGCCAACTTGGTTGGGGGAATGCATAATCTTGACAATTTATTAACATTATTTATCCCCTTCCGATGATTATCTCTAAAGAGCACGATACTGAGTTAAAGTGCTTCAGCTTTATAACTTCAGCCACCATCAGGTTGCAGGCTAAGACTAATACCAATTAAGGCATCTTTCGGAATAGTTTCACGCGAATGGTTAGAAAGACGGCCAAGCATTCCATCCCACTTGTGGAATCGCATTATGGTTGGTCAGTCAGTCTTTCACTTGCTTATAGCCCGGTAATTTTTGCGGGACACATCGCATGAACGCATCTGCATCCGCATTCGCGTGATGGACACTTCTAAGTAGGCAGGCACTTTTCAGACATATACATGAACATATACATACATATAGGACAAAGCGACGAAGACGATGATTCCTAAGGCGTGCGCGTATGCGCAATATGGCCCCAACATATTGGGGGTCAAGACGTCACGCGTTTTGTCTAAGATCGCACAAAAGTTGAGTTGGGCATGATGCCCAAGGGACGTAAAACGTAAAGGCGCAGCAGCGACTACGACGTTATGGCTGCCTTTCGAGCTAAATAAACAGGCTTCTATTTATGCATCTTTTCTTCTTCTTCTTTTTCTTTTCTATATTATATGGTAAGGAAAATGAGGAAGAAGATAGATGCCCTCTCCGGCATGGTTGAGAAAAGCCAAACAGGTGAAGTATTCTTCGAGAGGTAAACTGGACGTATACAATACAACATATGCCGTATGCGATGCGTTGGCCAGAGAGTTAGTTGTTGTTTATGGTCGAGAGAAGTTAGCAAACAAAAAAAAAAGCGTTTGGTATGCATCTCATTCAGATATTATATCGTTGAAACTACGCTCTAAGAAGGTTCTTCGGCGTAATTTGATGACTTGGCTTGTTAAATGTTTAAGGTGAGGTGGTTAGAATATTTGAACATTTTGATTTCTTGTTTATTACCTGAACTGTTTGGAAAATAAATTTTAAAAAGTCCATAAAGTATGCATTCATATATTCTAGTCTATAGTGTAGGTATATGTATTAGACAAGATTCATGTTGAGAAACAACCAGAGATTTTTTTGTAAAATTCATTTCCTTGTATTGGCCTATCACTTTTGGGGTTGATATAATTGGAAAACCTGAAAGAAGTAGAAATACTTATTTTGGCTGTTACGAGTTTTTAGTCTCACACTAACTCAATTTCTAAATTTCTACAAATAAGTTAAAGCATTTTACCTATGAAAATTCAACAAGGACAGGCTTTTTATATGTGATCAATTCGATTCTTTTTACATGAATTACTGCTTTGAAAAATTAAAGCATTTCAATATATTCTTATTTTGTTTTTTTTTTTTACTGATCTTTCATAAAAAGAAAATGGAAACAATTTCGCAATCTTTCTTAACCAATATTTGTTTATAATTCCGCAAAACGCAAACATGTTGAAGCAGCTTGCAAAAGTTTTCCCGTTCATTAGAAACATTAGTAATAAGTTATTTATTTCAAAATCGAAGCTGAGTCTTGAAAGAATACGTATATGTAACCAAACAAAAGTTTTTTTCACAGATATGTTACTATTCCTTATGATCCAACTTGAAGACTATAAAAACTTCTATATTTATAATACTGATTTCTTCGACTGACAAATCGCCGTATATATGTATTCAGTCCTGTCTGTTTTTATATTCAGAGAATTATTCAAGAAAACGTTATACGACAGCCAGTAACTTCAATAGTCAATATTCCAAAAAAATGGCATTTTTTCAGTCGTATGAGTCCAGCATAAGATTTAAATTTGTCGTACAAACCCAGATGAAGGAGCATCATTTGCCAATTTATTTCTTTGGCTGCTCAATTTTAGAGAAAACAATTTTTTTTCAATTTACAAATATTCTTAAATGGAAAGTTAACTTTAACATAGGTAGTCCAGTGTTGCCGATGTGGCCCGATCGTGCACTTTTGGCACCTTTTCATTTAAATGTCACTGTGGCACTAAAAGATTTAATATGGCACTTTCATTTTGATATATTAAAATCAAATATTTGACGAGCAAAAAACTATATTCTTAGAACGTTTATAAAGCAATCAACGCATCCACCCTACTCATCGTCATCTGTTCAAATGTTATCTGTTTTGATTCAATTGTTTTTATTTGGGAAATTGGTCATTCCTGATTTGTTTTTCTTTTATATTTGCTAAAGGTTTGTCAATAAAACTGCAAAAGTTTTGGAGAAATAGACATTTTTTTTATTTCTGTTGGTGGCACGCAGTTGCTTAAAATGGCACTTTCTTCTGACAGAGCGGTGGCACTAACAAAAAAATTATTTCCGGCAACGCTGATGACATTCCTATTTATGAGTAGTTACCAGAAACCATGTTCTGCATTTCATATAAAAGGTCATTTTGTAGTCAAATTATAGAACCAACCGAATGCAGAATATTTTTTTTTCAAGAATAATAATATGCACCTGAAATGCTGCACGTAGTCCATTTTTTTCTATGACATTATACACCTTACCTATACATTATAAACAACAACTTCGAGTTTGAATAGTTTTCTTTTTTTAAAATTCATCTCACAAGTATTGCTCTAAATCTGGTGTGTGGAAGAAATGCGGTTAGAATTTTTAATAACAAAAATAACAATTTAGTTACATACCTACCTACATATAGTTGACGTGAATGCAGTTGAAATTTATAATATTATGAAATTGTTTGCCATTTTAAAATGAATTATACTCATAAGCACTTTGCTTTAGTATTATATTATTGTCGACGTTAAGTCTGAGCTTTTTATAAAACGCAGTTTAATAAAAATTAATTTTTTTTTTCAATTTACCTTGAATATTTTTTTTAATTTTAAATTACTTATATACTTTTAGAATTGTAGTTATAGTTATTAGGAAGATACTCCTTAAATAGGTATACAAAATATCATATATACAATGGTTTGTCAAAAATGGTTATGGTTGTTTTTCGAAAAAATTAAAAATACAATACCTTATACTGATATTTTTAGGGGAATACGATTTAAACCTTAATATAAGATAGCTGAAATCCTCTAAAGAGTTAATGATTAAGATTTCGGATTTAACCTTAAACTTTATTTATTCAGACAACAATTATTAGCACTGAAAACAAACGAGGAATAACTCTTGCCAATCTTTACTTCTTTGTGCTAAGAAGGCATTAATTGAATAGCAAAACTTTGTCTGGAACAACTAAATCCTTTTAGAGGATAACCTATACCATCACTTAAAATTTTAATCTCGATTAACCTAAAATTAAGAATTTATACACCAAAATGGGATATCTTATATAGAAACAGCCTATAGTAATAAAAATTATCTCCTAGTTCAAAAATCAATTAAAACGTTGATCGAAAATTAATTCACGAGTTAAAATATTGTACGCTGTCAAAAATGTCAATATCACCTTTTTTCATTTGAGCTATAGAAACATGAATTGTTTAATAAATTCTAAATTGTATTAATAAACAATTAACTGCTAATTCACATTAATTAGCAAATTTTAACGAAAATCTTGTACATTCAACAAGAACTCTGCTATCGCCAGAGAGTTTTATTTAGTCGTTAAGACCATAAAATTTCTGTACAAAGTGTGCACTTTTACACTCACGCTTTCTTATTGGAGGTTGTGCAATACATTATAATGTACATTATGAACATATGTCTCATTAGTATTTGTTTTCTTTTTGTATCTATAGCTATTGGACAAATTATTTAAAGTAAATTTAATTTTTCGCACTTACGACGCTGATTAAAAATATGTAATTAATGTTTAATTTGAGTTTATTAATTAAGGAATTAAATTTCACACATTTATATTCATATAAAGGTCGTGAAAACTTTGAAAGCATGCATCACGTGCGTAGCTTTAACTCTAAAAAAATAGTATTGTAATAAAAGAATAATACCTGTTTGGTAACTTTATTTTCACCAAATTTCTTGACAGCAAATTGTGAAAATTTGTGCGAATTCTCAAGAAATTTCACGTTACCAAAAAGAGCTACTTTGTAATGACTCGTATTTATTTTATCATGTCAGTTCTTCCACACAGTACTAGATTAAAAACAAGAATACATTGTAATAGATTATAGAATAATAAAGATCCGTTCGCACTTGATAGCCGAGCGTATGCAATTTGCCACTATATTGCAATCAAATTGATAAAGTGTATGGTTAGGGCCCTACCAATAAATAAATATTTAAGTAAAATGAACCATAATGGTATATATATCTACTCTATATAACCAAACATGGTATGAATTAAATATTTAAGTAGACCCTAAATAAATTACATGTTAAGGACTCTTAAATATGAAACATGTGATGTATGGTTTCATTATTTATATAGTCCATACCATTATGGTTCATTTTATGAATATTTAAGTCGTCTTTAAATTTGTTTATTGGTAAGGCCCTATGAAACATTTTGGATTCAAAAATCCAATGTTTAGCTTAACAAAAAAGTAAGAAAATAATAATTTTTTATTATACTTTTTTTTTGAGTTAAATTGTTTGAAGATGATCCCAAAATACTCGAATTCAAAAACATCTATCATAGTCTCGGTGTCTTCAGCTACTGGCCTCTATATTTGCACTTTATATAGGTATTTTCTCGAAAACAACAAACAGATGAAATTTCTTCTTGCCGCACATGCGTCTTTTCATCTAACCTCAATCCACCTAGTTATACCTATAGTATAGTGTAAGTGTAGTGTACGTTCTAGTCACCAAAAAAGCATATTGGCGGTGTAAGAAATAAAAAGGCGAGAATCTATGAATCTGTGGACAAGTCTCTTTTAGACGGATATTAATGGCATTTAATTATGCGATAAATTCATTGTGACATTGAACACAAACGCTAAATTTATGCAAAAGATATATACGCGCAATGACGACGACCGACGATCAACGACGAAGACGACGACCGCGACGCCCGTATCCGTAGGCTCTGTGTGGTGTGCACGAAGAAGAACACTAAATATTCCTGGTTTAGAATCAAAATGTTTTACAATTTTGGTACAGATCGTTTTAGTTGTGGTATGGTGAGGCTATAAGGACCGAAGAGGTGGTTGGGTTGGTTCAGTTATAGTCTGGCAATAGGCGATAGACTCTGGTCCTAAAAGACGTGTCGCAATTTGTTAATGTTTTCGACTATAAATTTAACGAATTTGTCCGACACTACGGCACGCATAGTTCGCTTTGATGATTTACTGAACGGAATGTGGCATGCTACGTCGTCGGTTGATCGTTGTGCAGTGAAAATACTATATGAACGCCTGAATAGTCATCCCCCTTCTTTTTCTAGCCCCCTGAGAGCAAATTGCTCTCCTATATACATACATATGTATACGAGTGTTGTGAAAAGATGGGGTCCTTGGTGATCTTTCAGCAAATGCAATTATATCGCAAATGAACAGGCAAAGATTAATAACGCAAGACATTGCCATCTGCTAAATATATACCAATATATACTATATAGTGTGTGTTGCTACTGCCTTCACAGCACATATTGGTGTGATTGCAGTTATGCTCGTTATAGGGTTGCCAGCATTTAATAGTCTCATGCGTAAGGGGACAGATGCAGAGAGAAAGAGTAGTATATTTTTAAGTAGATATATGTATTTCTAAAAACAAAAACTTCGTTTGTGCACTTTACGAGTGCATCGCATAGTGTCTCGCTCACTTTGCCAAAATGATTAATCTCACCTGACACATCCTGATATTATTGGGATTGGGAGCTACAGTATTAGAACTCGTATATATGTTCACGGAGTGCCGGGAATTTTTGTTTTTTTAAAGACCTGCCAATTTGGTGTGTGGTTTTAATGTTTCGTCATTCTGGTGTGATGACAGATGACCTGATGGGGCTTTGAAAGAAATTAATTTTATAATGAGCGGATTATTGTGTCAGTGAATTTCATATGCATGTAGATTCATCTATTTTAAGTGTATTTGTTTTTACACCAGTTTGTTTTCCTGACTTGTGATGTTGGTCTGGTATTGAACATTTTTCAAACTTTTGTAAAAATATTAACTATAGAATTTTAATGCTTAACACTAGAGCTCTCGGCTTTAAGCGTGTATCTAATTACACTTGTATTCGTGTAACTGTACGCGTGTAGATTCTAAATACACGTGTAAATAAAATTACACGTGTAATTATTACACATAAGACACATTTACACTTTATTTTTTAACTGACAGAGGTGAAGCGATTTTAAAATGTTTTTACAATGTAAAAGAACGGTTATTAGGTACCTATTTCTTGATATTATGCTACACCAAAAAACTAGTTTTCCGTAATTGTTCTTTTGAACTAAAAAACATCATGAATGATTTAGGAGTATAAATACACCTGTATTGCCTATAAGTACACGTGTAACAATAAATACACGTGTAATTATAAATACACGTGTCGTGTAATTATAAATACCTACACGTGTTCATACAGAAATAATTTAATTACACGTGTAACACGGTTATACGTGTAGACGATGCAATATGGGGATTTACTTAACACTATAGCAACTGTACTAAAACCAGAAATAAGAACGGTGTTAGTGTCATTTTCATTAAAAAATCATGACTCTTTTCAAAATTTTCTTTGCACTACCTTACCATTTATGCAAAACTAAATAGCTATCTACCCGCCAGAGGAACAACTAAATGTTTGGATCATGAAATGTGATCCCAAAAATGGCAGGATCACGTGTTGTTGTTCTAATTGATGTGCATTTCTGATAATAGAAAACGGTTATAGCTGTTGTCCTTTTCAACAAAAATGTTTTGTTGCTGAAAATGAAATATGTGTGGGAAAATAATTAAAAATAATTTCCATGTAAATTCATAGAAAAACTACAAAATCCCTTCTAAGAATAATAGCTCTCAATCCACGTCTTCAAGTCTAAACAGCACACGCAAAACTTGTCTAACAAACAAAATAATTGAAATAATTGGGTAAACTGTACTCAATAACCAAGCCTCAATTTTACAATTTTTTGTCCATTAGGAATTACTGTTGTTTTACATTGGAAACATTCTTCCGATTGCCCTTATTTGATATGTGGAAACCACTCACCAAATACCTACTACCTTCAAGATTTCGTTGTCACTGCGGTAGAGCATACCAATATTATTGCAACATTGTTGCAAACTCAATGATATGTGTTGTGTATGCGTTTGGTTGGGCATAATAAGCAATTTTGCTCAGAACCACCATCAGGAAACCAAATCAGTGGCAAAAGAATCCAATCAATGGTTGCAATGGCTTGGCTTGGTCGGTGCAGTGTCTTGTCCACTATATACTTTGTATTCAATTGCTTCCAAGCTGATTGGACACGCAATTCGAAAGGTGATAGATACACTGACAGTTACCTAATTTGGAGTTATGGACTCTTTCATCTCATCATTATGCTATGAAAAATGACTGGAAGAGCGTTAAGTGTACTCCTTTTTTTTGTGTTGTTTTGTTGCGCACAGTTTACCACACCACATTGTCGGTTATGGAAGCTTCTTCAGATTTTTAATGTTCCATTTAAAACATTGCAACCACCTTGGGAAATATTTTAAAGACTTTCAGCAGCATTCCGGCAAGTGCGAACGAAGCAATGAGAAATAAAGAGACCACCTATGAGAAAAAAAAGAGGACTGATATGAGTGATGACTGATGCAATGTGATGGCACCACCTATATCTCGCACCTGCAATAAATGGAACATTAAGACAACAAAAAATATTTTTTAATTTTCCTGAAAAGAACTGGCAATGTGCAGTGATGGTTATATTTGTTTTTCACTTCTTCGAGACACATATACTGTGATGCACGTACATGCACATGTACATTATTGTACGTCAACGCTATATTTGCTGTCAAATATAAAGTTAACGATCATAATGTTCATATAGACGCACATATTAGGTATAGTGCTGTGCAAATAATTTTTGGTGGATCTGTTTTTTTTCGAACTTGGTTGCAATAACTTGCAAAACATACTTGGTTGGCACTTGACAGTACAAAATTCTTCAACAATCAAAATTTCAATAATGAGGCTGAATAGGTAGAAATACTGCTGAAAAATTGAAGTGCTTACTACTTTGATAAAAAAAATCGATCTGGTTATTAAAAACATTTACTTGAATAACTCTAAAATATGGAAATATTCTCAAAAAATGTCAGAACCCTATATTTCCGTTCTCAGAAAAGACCTGGAATGCAGTATTTTTTCGATTGCTTTTGAAATCGAAGTTTAATCGAAATCGTTCAAGTCGTTTTTGAGAGAATTTGAAAAAAAAAATCTAGCAATTATTCTTATTTCTCCAAATAGGCATGTTTTTTTTGCAAGCCCGGGGGGAATTGGATGAAAAAACGACGTCGGTGCTAAAGAATTACATGTAAAATGCAACAACAACTACTCCACTGCGGGCTTAGCTAATCCCAGAGAATTCTCGGGGCTTAACTTGAGTGCACAGAAAAACTGTGTTACCGGCATGAATAACATACATGTTATCGATAGTTTGTATGAAAACTCCATATTTTTTTCTGTGATGGCGTCTCTAATCCCCGTTGTTTTTTTTCAACCAATTGCCTCCGGGATTGCAAAAAAAATACACACCTAATGTTGTTTATAAACAGTGTACAAATTCTTGAACAGACAAACTGGTTTTTTTTTAGTGCTTTTTAATTTAAAAGTTCTCACGTAAACTCCTTCAATTTCAATGGACCTGATATTTGTACACATCTTGCATGATAACTGATATTTTAAACATAAAAAAAAAACTGTTTTTTTACTTCTGGCGTTCACCTTACAAATCAGAGATTCACGTGTTTGTCGGCAAATTAGACTGCACTACCATCACTTACCCCGCGTTTATTCATTCTTAGTCTATAACGCTCTCAAGTGCACCACACAGAATCTCAATTCAAATTTGCTGTCGGTATCGAAATATTCACGTTCCCGGCGCATGTGTATCTTATAGACACAAGGCTCTAAAAGTTGTAGGATACATCGTCCTCCGATAACAGCATTTATCTATGATGGCCACTGACTCTGCCACTTATACTGCGCTGGTGGTTTCTGAAGAGAGTGAATTAAGAGTTGCGGTAATTTTTTTTTTGTTGACCACCGCCGCGCCGCCACACTGCTGGACTGCAAGTAGGTAAGGAATGAAGGAAAAATTGACAAAACAAAAAAAAAACACAACTGATAGCAGGCTTCTTGCAGCAAAAAAACGATGCATTTGCAATGTGTCTTACGCTAGGGGGCATTGCATTTAAATGGTTTTGATTATTTCGTATTCCGGTCGGCAATTCGCGCTGGGGCGGTCCATTTGGTCTAGGGTCTAGGCACGTATTCGTTAAAAGAAAATTTAATTTACAATGCAAATTGGTATTCTGGGAGCGCGGAAGCTGCTATATAAAAAAGCAATTGCAAGACACAGTTTTGCAAGTTGCCTGTGTTGCTGATGTTGCGCAACAACACAGAACACTACACTAAGATGATGGCTGTAAGCGTTTGATTCAAACTATATTAATCGTGTCCGATACTGCAGGCAATAAAAAAACAAAATTTTTACCCCGATCGATGCAAGATCGAATGCGCAAACAAAAGGCGTCAGAAAACATTTTACGTTTTGTCCTAAAAAAGTTAATGGAAAAATATAAAATTGATTAATGTTTGATGGTCGTTATAACAAGTAATAGTTGATCAGTGATCGCATGGACCATTGACAGGAAGAAAAATTACTTTTTTTTTCGTTTTAACTGCAAGCTCTGTGAAGTTTTCGATTGAAAAGTTACTTGAATTAACGTTCTGTTCGTTTTGGTCATGCTGATATTATATTGAAGTTTAATAAGGCTATGGGTCAATGGATGTTTTTTGATTTTGCATAATTTATCAAACAAATTTAGGGTGTGCCTCAAAATAATACTCTGATGATTTTATGAATTTTTATTTGAAATCCTATTGAAGGCGAAAAAAAAGATGAGCTTCTGTTTTGAGAAGCAGAGAATAATTAATTTTTAAAAAAATAACAATTATAAATTGAGTTTTTTTAAAGATTTTTTTTAAATAAATTGTAAGCAATACGTATACAAAATTAGAATCTGATCCAGTTCTTAAGAGTTAAAATTTTGTACAGTTCCGTAGTTTAAACGCAGTTTAATTGTCAAAATCTTATTTCAACCAAACAAATTTTGTTTGTATTTGATGAAGAATGGGTAGTTGAACCGAGGAAAAACGGACTAATCTGAATGAAAAAACAAGTGATACCACTGTTTATTCAAAAGTAAGAGGGGATTAACGGTGGAAATCTATTTCCACTTTTCATGCCTACTACTCACTAAAGCGAGAGGGGTTAGAGGGTATATGAACCTTATTATACCAAAAAGGTTAAACTTTACTATAGTTACAGGAATGCACCTAGGGAAGGAGCGTGAAGCTATTACAGTTGCTTGAAAACTGAAATCAGCAGGAAACTTTTCTCTGCTCTTCTAATTCGAAAACAAGAAAATCATTGAATCGATAAACTACGAATTGAAGAAAATTCTTACATCCTATTGACACATATCCGGCAATGCTATAGTGTGAATTATAAGACGACGAAATAAATGTAAAAATATAATTATTTCGTGATGATGACGTTGACTTCATCGAATTGTGTGTTATAGGTAGGTGGTGAGTGGGTTGTTATATATTGTTATATGAATGCTGATTTAGGGTGCTGGTAGTTGGATTGGATTATGTGTGTCAGATGATGCGGTGATGGGAGCTAAAAGCAGTTGGGTGTTAGATGTCGGTAGATGCAGGCGGAAGTATAATGCTTCGTTACAGAATTGACAATCGGAGCTTCTTCGGGTTACCAAGGCATTTGAACATTTGAACAGTAGGTATCAAGGAAGGATATCAAATACATTTCCATCATGTTGGTTCTACTGTTTAATATAGAGACAGCAGAATTATGGATCTTGGCTTTGACTATGCAATATGCATAGAAACTTGCAAGCTTACACGCAAAAAAATAATTCATAATCGAGAGCGTTTTCTGGTGGTTTAAGAAAAATTTGTTAAATATTAAGGTCAAGGGTAAAAATTACATAGTCTACTATGTAAATTCTAATGAGTCGACTCGATAAATATAAATTGTTTAAAATAAAAACCTTAACAGGTTATAATATAATAGAGACACTTGGTTAGACGTCGCAATTTTGAAGATCGTTTATGTTAAACGAGTAGCTTGCTTAAATTAAATAATTATTTTTAGTTAATTTCACACATCTCTGAGTAAATTAGTTAATATAAGCGATTTAATATGTTTCATTAACTAAATTAATTGTTTTTTTGAAACCGAACAAACTAACCCAGAATTAGTTTAGTTAAATTTAGTACAATTTAACCGAATCAGTGTATAGATTAAAATAATGTTATTTAATCGAGTTCATTCGTATAATTTAACCTGGTGAATTTGCAGGTTGTATATTAACAGTGTTTGATATTTAACTTAACCGAGTCTTACATTTTTTTTAACCGATTTTTTACTGTGTGTATTTCTGAAGCATGGAAGAATGACAAGTGATACGGGCTATACGTTGCAAAAATTAGGTATTTAAAAAAAAGGGGTTGGACTTTTGGAATAAAGTTTGAATTTCATATATAAAATATCAGCTGGGACATTCAGACCTCAAAAAACCCACTATACATCACTTCTTTATACATGTTTACTTAAAATCATTCCCCTTACATTAAAAAATAAAGTAAAATTTAAAAAAATTAAAGGTCAAACCTTCAAAAAGTTTAGTTTTCGAAGAACTTAACTAAACTAAACATAATTCAAAGCCTCACCCCAAATAGTAGGATGACAAATAAGTCATAAGACATTTTCTTCTCACTTTTTGTACGGTATATTGCACCTTTTTTTTATGTATACCTAACTTTAATCCTTTCGATTTCCAAAAACAAAAATAAAATAAAAAAAAATTTTGTTCTGTCAAAACAAAGTAACTGTGCTTAGAATTATGCATGTATTTCAAAATCGACACGATTCCCACTTCAATCAATAGGTACTTGTTAACGGAGCGCCACTCCTACATCACAGCTTACGCACTCGGCTACCTATATATTTACAACTTAAGCAATAAGCTCTTTAAACGTAACAAACATTTTTGTTTCTTTAAATATCCACTGGAACACAAAAGTAAAATAACAATAAATTACAACAGCAATTTAGAGTCCTTAATCTGCTGCAATATATTAAGCTTTTTAAAATGACAAATCTTTTCCAAAAAAAAAAAAAAAATCGCCCCTATAACAAAGTATATAGCACAATTCTTCTAAACAACCAGCCGGACATGTTTCTCTAATGGTATAACTTTAGTTTCATGGTCGTTTTCCATATAGGATTGACATTTTGTTGCCTTCTCAAAAATAAAAACCCAACCCAAGCCATTAATTTGTGCGCTTATTTTGGTACATAAAACAACTTATATAGGTACATATCTTAGCGACATATAGCAATCTAACTTTGGCTCCAATCACTCAACAATAATCCACTTAGCCAGTAAAGTATCCCTCAAAAACTTTGTACACATTTATTAATCTCTTTTCCTTTTCGATTACTGAAACAATCCCAAACGTTATAGGTATACCTACCTATATGTAGGTTTAAGGTACCTACATATATGAATATACCTTTTAGAATCTTGGTGACCCCATTTCGGAGTTGCAAGCATATATACAAACGCCAAACCAAATCCTTATACATTTCGAGCGATTTGTAGAAACTGCACCCATATTGGCCAACATCAGAGTGCTTCAATGACCATAAAAAGAACATAATATCTGCGCCCGATCACAACACCAAAGGGGGTCATTATGGCCAAAACAATAGCGCAAGCCTCCGATACCCTCGGGTGAGTAAATCACCTATGAGCAGGGACTACGTGACATAAACAACTCGCGCTTCGCGTCGTTCTTTATTTTTTTTTTGTGTTTACTTCATGCGAGTAGTACGTGCACATGTACTTAACCTCACTCTCACTCCATAGGTCCGAGCCCCCAAAAATGGGTTCATAAGCCATCGTGCGATTCATTTGAATATTCCCATATTGGTGTTGAGTCGTAGGAATTTTTAGTTTCATCACTGACATCAGCTTTCGAAGCGATTATCGGGGTTGGCGGCAGAGAAGAGCAGAGCTAGCGCAGGCCCGCATGCGCGCACGTCAATCTTCCAATCGAATGCAATATTTAAAAACTGTCACGACTTTCGCGCATATATGCAAAGGTGGGCTACTTAAATAGCTTCTTTATGGCCCCCGAGGGATGGTCGCCACTTTTGGATCTGTGCTATAGAACTCCCAATGCCGCCACCTACCACCGCCACTGGCGGATTACTTCACAGAGAGTGTTATTTCTTAATGCCACCCGCACTTGAGAATCAAATTGCTATAAGAGTAGGTATACCACAGCCAGAGAGTCACCTCACGTTTTCTATGATTTCATCTTGATTGCATCAAAATCAACTCAATCTTCCCCTTGATGGTTAATGTATATACGGATGCCTGATGGGAGAAGAGCACACCTCCCGATTTGTGGTGTACCGCAGTGGTGTACCTTTCCGATGATGGCGGTCACAAATTTATTGTCAAAGTGCGCTGACGCGCGTACCTATACTTATATAATATATATTTTTGCATATGATTGTAGCAGCGGTACGTTCACGAAAATACCATTCAATCAGAGGGAATTCGAATTCGAGGTCTAAGAGATTGTGGACCTGGATAAGAAGGTTCTCCACTGCACTTCATAACAGTGGCGTCGGTCGGTGACGTCGCGTCCGTAGTCTTCGTCACGGGGAAGTAAAGCTATCACAATATAGCAACTATATGTTCCCATATGATGGCCAACAACGGCCCCAACGATGATGGTGGCAATTGTATACGCGTCTGATCTTGGTTTTAATTTATTCAGATAGTGCGCAGGTACCCCATACATACAGCGATACCGTAGACCAGGCAACAAAATAATACATTCGCAAGACTCAGTTACACATTTAGATGGTGCGAGATATGGGTTCTTATAAACATTCCGTACAGCAGCGCCTCGAGATACATGTCGCCACTGTTGCTGCTGCTGTGATGCGCGCCTCCGTATATGAATTGATTTCCATGTGCGATTTCCTTTGGGGGATGCATTAAAAGTTGAATTTATTATGCATCAATGCTTTTCAAGCCAATGTAATGTGTAGGTACTCGTATGTGGTGGATCTTTACAAAAATTTAGCCTTCATATCGATGATGTTACTTTTGGTTTGGTATGTCGAAGTTTTGGGTTAAAATATGAACGGAATTCAGATGGATATAAGTTGTTTGTTTTTCTTCTTCCTTTTTTTTTGTTTTTTTTTTTGAGGAATCTGAACATTCATTATCGATCGATGATAATGGCAGAAATAAAAGGAATGTTTGGTGTAAATGGAGAGTCTTTTCTTAAACAGGTTGATGGTAAAAATGGGACTTTATCAAGTTATCTTCAGACGTTGTATATTATAAGGATGTTAATTTTCGAATACGAAGATTTTTAACGAAGCAGCACAAATCCAGCTATCAGATCAACTTACATAGGGATCTTATTAAAAAAATTAAATATAGGGAATTTTACTTTTTTGTTTGAAGTGCTTATTTTGTATCGATTTGGAAATGGTATAAGTTTTAGAATTTTCGTATTTCATTTTTTTAGAAAACACTTTTGAATTTTCGATTATTTAGTGGGTGTATATAATTTAAAGTTTTATAGTGATCCTAAGATGGTTTGTCAAAGTAGAGGACCTGGACGTACGAGGGCCCCGGGGCACAAAACAAATAAGGCCCTCCCTAAAAATATAGGAATGCAAAGTTTCATCCTCGATTTCGAATATAATATAGATTGAAGATGGACTTTGAGCTGTTTATAGGGTGAAATGGGGAAAGGATAAAAACTGTACCTGATCCGTTTTTTTTTAAATTAATTTTTTGTGTTGAAATATAATATTTAAAAGATGAACTTTGAGGATCATTTTACGGCTAGATAAATTAAGCTATTTAAAGTATAGGGTGAATTGGAGTAAAAATGACAAAATATTAATATTTTCAAATATGTACTTCTTTTTTATTATTATTATTTTATAGTGAAATAATGAAGAAAATTACCCTGCGGTGAGAATGAAACTCATTTTCGCCATGTTCTTTATTACCGAATTCATAAGTATGAGGCCCATGCGTGTTGGATTCAAATATTTAGTGTACTTTAAGAAAAGTCAAAAGTTTCGAAAAAAAGGCAATTGCAAGAAGAAATACATACTACAATTATCAAAACACCAGCAATTTTATGTATAAACTCATTCGAAAATATTTCTAATTTAGGACAGCTGTCCAACTCCAAAACCTTATCTATAAACATGTTCCATCATATTTTCTAAGTTAGATGCTGCAATTGGCTGTCAAAACATATTCTAAAGTGTGTACGTTCAAAGAACAAAGAATTGAAAAGTAGTCTTAGAATTATGAAATGTTCGTTGAACGTATCCAAAAGTTCACGAAATTGACAGATAACAGGGATGTCAGTGAGTATATCGACGGTTAAAGTGTAGGACCTCGTAAGTCTAAAAATACCAACAAAAATATTAAGGGTATTCATGCAATGATTGCCATTTGGCTAGGTTTACGATGGGGTTAAGGAACTGTCGAAATTTGATTAAAATTTGGTTAAAATTTGGTTAAAATTCCTCAAGCTGCGGAAAGTTAGCCGCATTTTTTTTGTTAAACTTAACCAATCGTCATCGTTAATTTTACAATTAGGCGTGTTCAGAAATAGATATCTCAGAGAACCCGTGTTTTGTAACTATCGCATTGAGATTAGTCGGCGATAAAAGTTGTAAATTAATACAAACAAAAATAATAAAGACGTCTTCATTTTCTGAACATTGTTGATCAGCATTGTTAATTTACACAAATCCACATTATGGGACATAAGCGGATATCCACCAATTTGAGGTCGCCATATGATTTTCTGGTATTCGCTCATTTTCGTTCGATCACTGCCATCAGCGATCACTGAGTTAGCGAATTTTACTGTTATAGCTTTAGCCCCGAAATCGTTTTCTTATCTAATTCCCTTTCAATCTTTCAATTTTTTTTAACCGTTCCGAGACATTCGGCTACTATTTCACGTTGGTTTGGGAGAGGTTCTCTATTTAAAAATAATTTTGAAATCTGAACACTCTTATTTGTATACATATTTTGACGTTTAATATTTGACATTTAACGAACAACTGATTCAATTACACGGCATTAAACCAAATGAATTAAAAGGGCGGTCATTCAAATTTTTTTCTAAACTTATCACTTTTTATTTATTTCCCTCCGAAAACAACTTTTGCAAGCGAATACCTGCTTGTCTAATTTAAACAAAATAAAAACAAAACAACCTCGCGAGATGCCGTGCGTTCACGAAAATATATAATTCGCTACAAAGTTTCGTTGTTGTTTTTTTTTTTTTTGTCACAAATCATATGAACTTTCCACAACCTTTGAAATACTGCACGTTTCTTTTGCGTTTGGCAACAATTTAAAATTGCTACAACCGAACTCAGAGCTTAGCCCCAGCGCGGCATTCCAGTTCCACTTATTAGCCGACCCATATATGCGCAACCTGAACTAATTAAATTCATTACAAGTATATGTAGCCAATCTCTACATAACCCTGAGGTTCAGATAACTTTAGCCAAAACAACAACAAAAAAACAACATTATTAAAATCCCAAGTCGAACCGATCTAGTTGCATGCCAAGAGAGATTCCATCACAATGCACTTTAGCAAGAGTCAAGCCAAAGTGTAAGACTCTGACTCAGTCTCGGTCGCTTTGCCGTTCGGTTCGGTATAATATAGCCAAGACAAACTCAAACTCAATGACCATATTCCCATCCGCATTGCAGAGATTTTCTTCGAAGCTGAGCGCGCCGCAAACACATCTTCGAGAGGGTCAGAATGCCAGAGGTCTTCACAAGGGTTCACATGTGATGTGCAAAAACTCTTGAGAATTTTTTTTTCTGTGCCTCCAAATAACAAAAACTTGATGCAAGAACAAAATTAATCCCTGATAGTATGTGAGTTGAGTATAAGGAGCAACAGAGCATCTATCCAGGAAGTCGATAACGTCGCGAAAGAGAGAGTTTCCAATCTCTCGCTGATGATGGAGTCTTTTAAGAGCGTTTGCAGCTCCAAAATTGCTGCTGCTAGGTGTATTTGACTATTTTTACGTGATACAACAAATTGATAGAATGTCATTCCGGGCACACCAGATTTTTAATGAATCATTTAACTTTGCGCAATTCGTAAATTAAAGGGCTCCGCCAACGGTCCTGGTAGAATAAGTATAGACTTTTAGTTCCGAATGGACCATAATCGAAATCTGCAAATTATACATTTGCCAGCTGGATGCAAGAATTGCTGCTGTTGCTTGCCGTATAACGATGTTGGCGACGATGATGGCAACGATCGAAGAGCATGCAACAAACTGCTACCAATCCATCCATCTAAGCACCGGAGCGCGAGTGCTATAATTCCACCTACTGGCGAAATCAATTTAGTTCGTGTGGCACGTGCTCTAGAAAAACAGAATCAGCGCCAGCGCCCGCCTTCTCTGGAGCACCTTGAGTTACTCTATGGTTTTTTGTTTGCCAGGCGCTCACTGTAATTTCACCTATTCGAGCACCATCCGCGACCGCGTCCTCATGCTGTGGTCTAGGAGTTCCAAAAAGAACAAGACCAATGAAGGCCAACACCATCACCGATTAAAGGAATTCTCGCTGCTCTGGAATTGCCTGTTGCTCTACGGTGGTGGTGCACGGTGGTGCTAGTGCTGGATTGGACCGGGATTGATAGATGTTACGACGAAATTAGAATTCAATTGGTGTGGCGCAAACAATTTGCGCGAGCAATCTTTGTGGGTTGTGTATTCGTGAGCGGCTGCTATGGAGTGTGTGTCCCTCTGTTGATTGAAGGTCTAAGCTGCTGCTGCTGCTAAATCTGATGGTGGAATTGCTTTGCTTTGGAAGTTGCAAGGCAGCAGCTTCAACATCAACATCAGCAGCGTTCAGCCATCCATCTGTGAGTTTGTGTATCTTTTTGACTTGAGTCGCGATCTGTCTTTCTGCGACGTTCTCTGTCCATTTGGTCGCTGCAGCCAACCTGCGCTAAGCTATAAACTGAGTTTATTCTATTATATGGTGACTTTCGCCTGGCATGTCGTGATCAGTGGCAATTATCCCGTAAAATTGTGGATATATCTCTGTGGCATGATTTCCGACAGATTTGCTCCTTTCTGCATGATGGTGTGTCTCTCTGGTGTTTCAGCTAATATTGTATATGTATAGAATGTATCGTGTTGGTTTAGTTGTTTTTTGTAATGTTTGGTTCTTTGTCTCTTTGATGATTTTTTTTTTCGCTTTTACAAGTTTCAGACAAAAACAACAAAGTGGACGAAAAAATAAAGACAAACAACGACAAAACTTAAATTGCTTTTTGCACATATGCTGTTTGCTTGTTTACACGTATTTAGTTGCCACTTGGATTCTTAAAGGAGATTGTCTATTATACCTATGAAGACTTTGATCATTCATTCTTTCGCTTTTTTTTTCGGAACCCAAATTGTCCATATATTATTTGAATGAGTCATGCAAAGTAAACGATATAGGTTTTTGATAAAGTTAGGGGATTGGTGATCAGTGATTAGCGTTGGGAGGTTAAAGGAGTATTAGGTATACATTTTCGTGAAACTAATTGGGGGGTTTTGTTGACAGAGATTAATAAAGGTGTATGTCAATTGTTGATATTGTGACTGCACGATTTATATATATAAAGGAACCAATTTGGGTGCATTCTTTTTAAGTCTTAATAAACGAGTAGGTAGTTAAAGAAACCTTAATTTTAAATTATCTTAAAGTTCATCGTGATACCCATAGAAGAATAAAAAACAATAGAAACGAAAGAAAACAGAAACAAATGTATTTGGTAACGGAGGTGATGGGGCGCCACGCCGCTATGCCGTAGGCGCCTTAAAACTAATTAGTTAAATAATCTCGTTTAAAAACTTATGACTTACCTGGGGTTCTTTAAACAGGTGAATATATAGTATACTGGTAAAGGTTGTTTAAGTGTAATTATAGGTACCTATACACGAAAGAGCCAAAGCCAAATTTTCTGACGACAATTTTCGATTCACTGAAAAATACTATATAGCAAAGTTTGCGTAATGGAATTAGTTTTATGGATGTATTTTCGTTTTCTTATTAATGGCTTAGTTTCGAAATTAAAGTTTGCTATTTAATAAATTTCAGAACAAAAATAGTCTTTCGATTAAAAGAAATATAAAAATATGACGCTTAAATATCAAATTCCTACTCCTTCTTAAAAGTGCGATGCAATTCATTAAATAATTGTTTTCTTATTTCAAAACCATTTTAAATTAAACCTTAGAAATGATTTTTTTCAGTTATAGACCGAAAGCCCGCAGCATTTTTACAATTTTGAAATTTTTAGATCTTACCGAAACTTAAAAAAAACTCGTATCTTCAGGAGACATACATACATTTCTATTCAATTCTAAAAAAAAACGGTACCTGTCATTAGAATTAGTTAACTAATCTCAAAACAGCTCTACACAATACTTGGTAAAAAAATACTTTGGTAAAAAAAAATATAGCGAAAACTTTTACTGCACTTCTCATAGTTGATATTTACCACTTTTTCGTTAACAAAACGTTACAATTTCTTTATAAAATGTTAAAGAAATTTTATATATGTATGTACAAAAATTTTATTTTTAAGAAAACTGCTCTATGGATTTTTTAAATTTTGTTTGCATACATACAGTCGTATTTATAAAATTTTTGTCTACTTAGACACTGTCTAACTATTTTCAAATTGGAGGAAATATGCTTTATTTAATAAAAATAAATATCACATTATTCACGGTTAAGATAATTTACTCTTGTGTCTTAGTTAGGCAGCTATAAAACAACAATAAACAAGATTTTTAAACACATTTTCCAAAGTTGGACAGTTGTCCAAAGTTAGACAACTTTTATATATAAGACCAATAGTTTTTATAAGTTTTTTTTTCAATAAAAATCAAACGCCGTTCTTTTTTTAGCTAAAAAGTATGTTTTATAGGTGTTACTTAGCAATTTAAAGCACGACTTTCATGCTTTCATGGTTAACACTTTCCTGCTAACAACCCACTCGGTATCCAGATATATGAAAACTAAATATATATGCTATTGCTCAAAGACCGGACTTTCCTAATTAAATTAAAATGTATAATGAAAACAATTTTCTTCTGTTTGTCAAAATTCCTCCAGTTCAAATTTATTCGTTCATCTTTAAAATTTCTTTGTATAACCTTAAAATTATATTGCATCCATTGAAAATGAATTGAATTCCAACGAATCTTAAACTTACAAATTTCTATACTCCACCTAAGCTCGTTTAGCTTTTATAAATATGCCCACAGCCCAAAAACAAATAATTTCCCACGGCATTCCAGCACACGATGCACCAACATCATGCTATACAGGCACACGTATTTTAACCAGCCTTATCTTGACACAGTTAGCATTCCAGCTCACAAAATCCCAAAAAAAGAAACAAAACCCAAAAAGCCAAGACTTAACCATATACAATGCAGGTACATACTCATTTCATTATGTGAGATTCATGCAGACCGTTTTTGGATGCACGCGAATCTACTGGGATAACTACGAGCAAATAAACAATCCTATACCGACTATGCTGCTTTATGGTTAAACCTAATTAATGTCCTGTTACGAAATTAATCCGTTGTAAACATGGCATTGCGCACGTAAGACGTAACAGCATACAACCAAAGAAAAATCAATAGCTTTTCCATTTCTCTTATAATAGCACACAGTGCGCTCAGCAAAGATTTCAAAGATCTGCATCTTTAGGTTTGTATAAAGATTGAAGGTGATTATCGATCGGCATTTTGATTTTGGATACCAAGTCATGGTGTTTTTCATGTAAACTGCTACTAGCTAAGTTTGACTATACCTACCTCTATAGACACTGATGATAGATGTGAGTTGAATTGAAAATTGTATTTGACATTTGAAACTTTAAAATTTTGTTTGACTTTTGGCAAAAAAGCTTTATCACTTTTTACCAAGCACTTTAAAATAATAATCGTAAACTATCCTCGTATACCAATTCGCATTTGCTTGACAATCAAAAATTAATGATCTATTTCGATCACATCGCCATCTGCCAGATAAATTTCATTGAAAATATCATTTATTAAGGTAAATGGGTCATTTTCGTATTAATGACCAACCTTTTCGGAGCAGATAAATTGGCAATCTCAATTTACAAGCCAAAAGGTGTCATTTTTAAAAGTTCATTTGGAAAGTAATTTACAAGACCTGTCTCAATTAGTCTCAATAATTGGACTGGCATATATTCTTAAAGCTAAAGTGGCAATCATTACAGTTAATTGAGAAATTTTTAAAATCGTATATAGATGAATGAATAATAAGAACATGGCCCTTTTTTTTGTGTCCCTATATAAACACTTTTTCAAACCAAATTTGACATTTTAATTACAAAATTCGGGTTGGTTTCAAGGTCTATAAATTCACACAAATTGCGTCACCTGCGGCAGCATCAGCAAAAGAAAACTAATTTAATTTTTTGCTCAAAATTGCAACATTATAGCCAGAAATCAAATAAATTTTAATTTAAATGTATTTGGTATTTGTGGAATTGGTATTTTTTTGGGTAATTCATGTTGAATTTTTCATCAATGAGGCTCGCTGAAAGTCAAGAATGTAAGAGAGTTTTGATATATTGGTGACTGGAACAAATGTACCGCTGGTTAAAGCAGTCATGCTAACTTAAGTGTATTGAGAGAGAATAGTATTTTTTTACCTAATTAAATGAGGGAATTGAAAATTTATGGGAACCCATAAACATTTTAGAAGTCCATGGGTTTTTTTTAACAATATGATTTTAAGGAGGAGTGTGATGTATTTCAACAATATGTTGAAAATTAAATCTTTGGCAGAGTGAGGTGATACCAAATCAATTGATTTTGTGAAATCACGAAAAAAAAATATTCAATGGGTCCGTTCAACAAAAAATTCAGAGCTCAATAATCAAATAAAAACTTCACCTTGCTGTGTTGAGTTTTTTGTGAGAATTGTCTGAAAATACCGAACATGTTATCGAAAATTGATTTTGTGAGCTTTCATATTCGGTAGCTCCCAACTCATAAGTTTAATATTTCAAAATCACGAAAAAATATTTAGAAATGGATTCGTTCAACAAAAATTCAGAAATTAATAATCGCATACAAAATTCACCTTGTTGTGGTAAGTTTTTTGAAAAGATTGTCTGAGAATACCGAAAATGTTATCGAATCACAAGAAACCTCACACGGAATCAACATCGCAAGAACTTATGAACAGAGAGTTTAGGAATTATAATCAAAATTAACACTACGATGATAAAGAAGTTCGAAAAAGTGTTGTTTTTTTTGTAAACTTTATTTAGCTAAAAAAAGATATTTGAAAATACAGTTTTTTATTTTAAAATATATTTTTAACTTAAATTATGGCCAGTATGGTACAAAAATTTCATTAAAAATAAATAAACCCCTATGCATTACCATAAATTTCTAGTTCTTTGGTTTTTATAATTTATTATTTATTAAAATCATTTGCATTTCTTAATAATATGAATGGACTTCATTGACATAAGTTAAATTTTCACAAAGATAGTTTGGCAAAAGATTAAATATCATTTTATATACGAATAATAACACGTTAAATATAATTATTTGGTTTACACTCATTATCATTATCAATCGCGAAATTTAATGGAAATTCGAATTGTTGCTTTAACTCATCTAAACGTGGATAACTGACATAATACAATTACGTTTTTTTTCAATTTTCCTGTCCTGAATTAAGAGATTATGAAAATTTTGTGTCTCAGGTTTTTTTTCCAGAAAATTCGCATTACCGAAATAATTTTTGTCGTTTTTTTGGGAAAATTGTGTCATTTTTTGAGTTATTCACTTTTAGATTTTTGATGCCTTCACCAATTTCTTTTTTATTTTGCAATCTAATGCTTCTATGTTAAAAAATATTGCATTCAAAAATTTGTTTAAATATTTTTTCTTTAACAAAAAAAATCAAACAAAAAATTCATTTTGTTAGTACTTTTGACTTTTTTTTTAACATTAATTTGTACATTCAAGTAGCTAACCACAAGTGATTCGTTGGATCTAGCCGTGCACATTTTGTTCTAAAATTAGTTGCACATTATTAAATACTTTAGATCTAAGCGTACAAATTCAGAAAAAAAATTAGATTTATTTTGTATAAAACTGTTCTGCTGGAATTTTTGAACTTTTTTAGCGTATTTTAAATCGAGGACTCACGAATAAAATAAGTTAACATAAAAACTAAAACCCCGAGCCATAGAAAAATTAACTCAGATTAATTGTGAAAGGAGCAGTTAGTTAGGGTGAATTTTTGCAGAGATGATTCAATTCATTCAGGGCAGTTGCAGGAACATTGTAACATTGTGTTTGGATTTGGAAATTGAATTTGGATTAACTGCGTATAAATTATTACAAGTGAACTTCTTTAATAGAATAAGAAAGTTCAAACTAATTTTTTTTAAATGAAGGTCACTGTGACGTATACGTGATATTTTTTTTTAAATATTTTCTATTTTAAGTCATACGACTATATTATGCATGTCATGTGACATATACATACATACATGCATTTTCGATGAAGGATATTTACTAATCACAAATTTCGACAGTTGGTGCTTATTAGCTTTGCAGAAAACTACTTTGATTCAAAATAACTTTTAACGGCTTTTAGTCAATTTTAGTCAACAAAAAATAGCTTTGAGGCCCCGGCGCAATGGAAGTAGTGCTTGACTGCTAACCTAGGATGTTTATGGGTTCGATCCCCAGTCTAGGCAGCATTCTTTTCTATATTCCCTCAACTGAACGCCACCCCTGGGATTTAATGAGATAATCAAAATCTAATTTCTCAATCCACTGTGCCAACAAAAATCTATCCTATCCTTCTATTCCTTCTAACATTTGCCTAATTTATAAGACCCTAGGTCTTACTATCATATATATATGTTTGTGTTGTTAAACTTTGGCTAATCTGTTAACTAGTAAGGGCCTTGTCAATACAAAAATTTTCTTAAGTTAATTTTATTTTACACATGTAGATTTCAAGACGAATATCGGTCCTTTCAATATAAGTCTTAAAAACATATGGCTTTATATGTATATGGTATTTTATCAAAGCGACGAAAGACACCATGTGTTCAAATACAGCATTATGTCACTTTACGAAAGCGTCATAAAACTTTATTTTGAAATATGGTTCCTTAAATACCTGCTAGTACAAAAAGAAATTAAAAACAAAAAAAAAACAAACAAACAAGCTCCTAAACAAATGTTACAATCTTTTGATTGTAAAGTGAATGGCAAGCGCCACCTACGCATTCCGTATATAAGACGACAAATGCACTGTACTATTCAACTTAATGTGTAGGTGGCATAGTGTAGTGCACTTCATTGAGCCAATAAACAAAATAACCACAAAATACAATCTCCTTCTTTATTTACGTTTTTGTTTTTTTTTTTTTTTTTTTTTTGAAAGATGAATTACAAAAGCATGACAACAGGAGAATTGAATTCGAATCACATCACATCCAAATTCACTAAAATAATTGCGAGGAAGGCAATGTACCTATATATATTTGTGCGGCTAAAGGAATTGCGCGCAAGCCACAACCATTCACATTGCCTTCACTTTCCATTCGATTTCGATTTAGCACACTTAAGACTTAGCGTGAGATAACACTATATTATGACTCATGAGCGCCTCATTTAGGATGCTACAAGCTAGCTAGCTATATACGATCACTTCTTGCGCAACACGTGCCACCACAGACGCAGAGCACACTTTAAAGCGTTATCGTGGTGCGATAGAAAACACAAACAACGACATGGCGCAGCAGCCAATATCAGTGATCAACTACACCATCGTCATCGATTGGGAGTCATAGTTATTTATTGATTTTTAATTATTGTCAACAGTTTTCAAAGCCAATTAGTACGAAAATTGCTAAAACATTATTATCCAAGCAAACATTGGCGTGATGGTGTCTCCCATTGATATATAGGATTACTGTGACGTCTCCGCATTTAACTAAAACCCCTGACGCCATTGCTGACTTGATTGACTGATTCATTGACAATCGTCATCGATTCCAGATGGTGGCGGCTGTTTCGCTATGTCTTTCCGATGACAACAATGAAAGCGCAAAAGGTTTAAATAAATTGCCATCAGGGACGTCGCTGCATGAAAGAGAATTCAAACGACTCGATTCAACGGGGAATGAAAGGAGAACGCATCGTGCATCAGGCAACAGGTCGTAAAAGATAACAAACAAAGATCTTCAAAAGAGTACGGCGTCAAAGAGAAAGGATATTTATGACAGTCATAGAGAGTTATCGTTTAGATGGTTTGACTTTCCAAGTGGCATCAAGTATAGTGTATAGGTATAGAGTGGAATTGGAAGGATCTTAGATGTCATTATTTAAAATGGAGCGACACAAAATAATGAGATTGAAATGAATACCATGACATGGGATTTGTTTAATTGTTTTTAAGAAAAGTTTTCAGTCGGAAAATAACAATTTTTTGTACATTTAGTTTTGGATTTAATGAGGAATAAAGCAACATTGTTGCACATCCTCCATACGGGTAGGTACTATAATGAACTGGAAGTGATAGTGATGATTAGTGTTATGTTTTTTATAGAGGTTTGGTTTTTAAATTGGCAACACTGTGTCTATTGACAATAAATTTGACAGGTGACAGATGATTTGTGATCAGTATTTTATTTTTGTATTTTCACTATAGATTTCATTTCATTTCATTTTGAAGACAGTATTTCTGTTTGATAAAGTGGTCGAAAATTAGACTTTCAGGTTGAACCAATCATCCGAAATCATTTAATAACAGAAAATTATCCTTTGCGCTAAGCCAATATCATGGTCTTTATTGGATTATTTTTCTGTATTTAATTTCATTTTAGGTATACAACCCTCTAAAAAATATCTTTAAAATTTCATAGGATGAGATGAAGGTGCATACATATAAATGTCCGGATGAATGGAACCTTGGCATAATGTGTATCTATATCCACAAAAAGGAACTATTCTGAACTTGTTTTGTTTAATTTGTAATAAAAAAACATGTTTTTGCTCTAAAATTGACAATCGAGCATAGAAAGAAAAAATTCTGCAATAAATTCATATAGAGGTCGCTGTCTATAGATTTAGATAAATACTACTTTATAATCCTTGGCAAAGAGACATTTAAGTTAACATTTTCAACAGAAAATTAAATGTCTTTCAATGTTAAAATTATATAGTGATTAAATGTACTTTTAATGTCTTCATAAGCATTCCACACGTAGGTATATTTAAAACGAACTCCAACCCAAACCTGAAGAACGACATTTCGATATACTATATAGTAGGTATGCAAACATGTGTAAGAAACTTCGTAAAAATGTTCAATAAATTTCGAGATCCAAAATCTAAGATTATTTCTCCTCCAATGACATTTAATTTTTGAATTGAGTAAGTATCACTTTTTATGTGGCAATAAAGGCTGTATCAGCTTTCCTTTAACAGCACAAGTATATAAACCAAACATAAACGTAAACAATCCTTCCTGCTGCTTTCCTAGAGCACATTAAACTGTTTCGTTTTTAAAAACACTGTCAACTTGTAGACGTATCATTAAATACGATTCCTTAATAGCCTGTCTTTGGCATCACATAAGCATTATACGAGCGAGAGAGCAGCAGAAGAAAAACCAAAACAAATAAAACCTGCCTGATGGTATAAGAGGTATATTAAACGCCTGTCGTTTCCGCGCCGCCTTCCCCTCGATATATGTACGGGTGAAAGAACACAACTCAACAACAAGCCAAACATTGGGCAGAACTTTTAATTCTCCAACATGTCCCATATGTCCACCTCCTCAGTAAGAGCCAGAGCAAATTAAAAAATAAAACCATATATAGGAAGAACTCTGAAACGCCTCGTGTCATTCTAGAGAGCCAGAGTATAGTAAGCAAATCTTACAAAAACCTCAAAACCAAACTACATGGAATAGGTACACCACATATATCCCGATGGAATAATCTCCCGTAGCATCCCGTCTGACGGGTGTGTTTGAACAAGCGGAAAACAACACTTGCACACAATTGCGTGGCATTGGTCGCGATCAGGCAGGCTTCTTCGCTCCGTCTTCCTCCTTCATTTCATTTGTCCAGGATGACTTTAATCTTGGAGTAACAAACCGGAACGTGAGGAAAATCACACTCCACCACACCACATTTGCGTACACTCAGCCGCGACCGCAGAGCCGCCTCCACTATATATACCGCTGCTATCACGCGCTATCCTAGGAAAATTGATTTACGATTATTGGCAAATGCCGGTGAAGTCATTTGGAGCTCTCTGAACGTTGAGCTAAAACTGTAGACCTGTGTATCTATATAGTGAGCTGGTTAGTTAGGCTTTTTCATGGGCAATTCCCACCGAAGTATACTCCACACTTTGCGCGCATGCAAATGGTGCATATTAAAACTCGCTGGTATTGAATATGTATGTATATGCGCGGATGGACTTCTTTGCCTATTATACGTCTACTTTGCTTGAACCTATGATGTTGTTTTGTCGTCATTTGCCAGCCAATTCTGGAACTGGAATAGCCATTTAGCTCAAGTGCCAAATGAAGGAACGTTTTTATTTTCATAGTCGGTTCGTCGTTGCCGTCCACTTCGTCGTCGTCGTCGTTGTCGTCGCTTCGACTGCTACTCTCTTCTTGGATATAGTTTTACCATTTTTACGATCACCTTTATAAATGACAGGCTCAAAAAGGAGGCGGGCAAGGCTCAGAATAGAAGAACAGGAATAGAATTCAGGATTATACGAATATAATGTTAACAAAGTACAGGTTACATGTGGTGTATACAGGTGTTTAAAACCAAAACAACAAAAAAAACACACAAAAAAAAAAATATACAGAGAGTGGTACATAAGGTGAGTCTCTATGTTATAGACTTGAATGGCATTGGTGAGATATTTATGGTTGAATCTTGACTATAAAAGTAATTTTAAAAGATTGTGTGCATTTTGATCGAGTTTTCCAGGGTTAATTCAAGAATTTTACCTTGACGGATCGAGTTTCATGCGGTGTTTTTCTCTCTCTTTTTTTTAATTTTATTTAACGATTAAATAAAATAGTTTTAGCAATCCGTTAAAGCACAGTATCAAATTAAATCGAAAATATAAGGAATAAGTATTTTAAGAAATAACAAATTTTTGTATTTTGAATTTTAAGGTTTTGATATCAGCTCTTTTGTTTTTTTTATAAAACCAAGTAACTCTTTAAGTACACATAAAATTGAGTTAAAATTTAGCCATTTTCATTTTGTCCTCTTAAAAGACTTTATGATATTGTCAAAAAAATATTCAAACAAAATTATTAACCTAACGTATGGACAAATGGAGATATTTAAACATAAAACAAATTAAAATCAATTTTTAATTTTCTTGTGCATTTTGAAATCTTTTTATCGTTCCTAGTTGATCTTATCTTGGGGAAAAAATATTTTTAACTAAGCTTTGCGCGAACTTAAAGATATTTAAATTTTGAATTTTAACTCCAGTAGATACAAAAAATGAAAAGGAAAAATAACAGTGAGAAATCGTGATCTATTATAGCCTAGGAAATAAAAGAGCTAGGAAATAAAAGAGTCCTATAATAACGATAGGTGTTTTATTTTGCTAACTGACTCTTTTGAAGTGCGGCAGAGTGTGATGTGTAAAACAATGCAGGTGAAAGTAGATTCGAGCAGTTTAAAAATAAATAACAAATAGAAAAAAAAAATGCACACAAGCCGCTCCTCACATCAGTGTTTTATTCTACAGGAGACGCCAGCTGAAGAGATCGAACTGTTTATTTACCTTGGAAGTACAGCAACGGCAAACAGTGGCACGGATCTTGATGTTAAAATTAGAATAATAAAGGTCGCGATGCCTTTGGTAATCTGTCTCAAATTTGGAACTCCAGTTAAATCTTCTTACGCACTTAGTTGAGATTCTTCGAATCTAATGTGAAATCCGTGCTATTATTATACTTGCGAAACCTGGAAAGTCTTAGATACCATCTCGAAGAAATTGCAGGCTTTTGTAAATCGCTGTCTATGCCCATTCTTAAGTTACATCTAACCAGGAATTATATGACAAAGGTTAAGTCAAGAGCGGCTGGTCGCAATCCATTTAACAAACGATGATATTGTGAAGCAGTCCTTTAAATGGGATCCACAGGGTGCACGGCGGGTTGGTAGCTAACAAGGAAAACATGGAAATCAACTATACTAGCAGAATCTCAGAGAAAGACGTGGCCTCAATTAAAATATCTAGCTTCAGACGGTGAAGTATGGAGACGTCTTTTTGTGCCCTATGCACCTACCGGGGTTCCAGAATTTGATGATGATAGCCAGGAAAATGTTTTACGTGTAAAAAAATCACCTTTACCTTTATGTTTAGCTTCACTTTAAAGTTGAATTCTTTCACAGTCGAACGCAAGTTAACTTACCCTTACTGTGAATACTCAATTTTTCGATTAATTCTATACATTTATAGTTGCTATGCGAAGAATAAAATAGTACACAAAAATTCATTAATCTTTCGAAATTCCACCCAAAATTATTGTGCAATAATTGTTGTGATGCACAGTACACAAAACTAAGGTAATATATTGCGCAGGTTGTCAAAGTTGAAAAATTCAGAATGGCTGTTCGAGTGACCTCAGGAACTCAGGACGCATCATTAGAAACAACAACAAAATATTTAAATTAGACAAGTAAAGGGGCACTGGATCCATCATTTTACCATCATATACCTCGATTTTAGACAGATCCGCAGAACTGAACAAAAATAGAAACGCTAATGATATTACCTTTACTATGTGTATACTGTGGTTGTGATGTACTTTATCACATATTCTTATCCATGCACAAATATTTACTAACGATGTAAAAATCATGAGAAAATGTGATTTGTCGTGCAATTAAATCGAAATATCCTTAACGCAGGTGATGGTGGGAACTCCTGTGAAATAATGAATTATTAAATCATAACGTTCTAATATACATATTTCAATTTTTCAACGTGCAACCGCAAATAAAAAAGTTTTAAGGTATGTAGGTAGCGTGAAAAAAGTTGAACCACGAGTTAAATTCAGACTTTTAATCCCAGTTAACCACACATGTGCTCCAAATTCCTTTGACCTATACATCTATTGCTGTCATGGGAAACATATTGTTAATGCATTTCTGTATTAATCTGTCCGCAAGGTCATTTCAAATTCCGACGTTGTTCCCACCCCTTTAACAAAAAATAACAATAAAACAAAAAACTGAAAATGTAGGTATATTGCTTTATAAGGACACCAGGTGCAAGTTGAAGAATTTATTATGGTTCAACTAAATATAAAGCTCAACCACAAATTCAATACATACATATATTCACATTTTTGGGATACCTAGACACCGGCCTCGCCGTCCTCATCTGCAGACAACCAGCTGAATTATATTCAGACAACCTTCTCATAAGCATGTGCGCACATTTTGCATATTATTATTGTACATTTGCGTTGCTCCTGGTTGTGGTCAAGCTCGCTGTACAATTATTCTTTCTGGTCACAAACTTCTAATGTCAAATTGGATTCCGTTCCGGTTTTTTTTTTTATTTTATTGCCGAATGCATTGATTTAAATAGTTCAATTTACTTAAATGTACAATTTAGAATGCAAATTAAATGCTTCAGACTTTATTTATGGGTTGGCACAAACTTTTCAACGCCAAGACATGTTATTAACGAGCCCAGAGTAAATAGCTGGGTATGTACTCAAAACAGTTGTGGTGGGAAAAAAATGCCCATCGCCAAGAACCCAACTGCATATGGTCGAAGTTCTTTACTTGCGGGTGCTTCTTGGCACAACTGTTGCTCTTATTGACCATTTTTCTGTGACTAAATCAACCACCGATTGCAGGACCTACATATATGTACCAGTCCCAGCTAAGCAAAATCTAACCGCAACCCACACGCTCTCCGCTGGTGCTGGTGCCTGAAATTCCAATTCCGAAAAGCAATTCCGATTCTCGATCCAGTGCCATTTGTTGCCAATCGAAGTGACTTGTTGTACTATTTGTGCTGTCCAGGACGGCTTTAGGTATAGAGGCACCAAATTTATTGCCCACATTAATGCCCGCTGGTCCGATGAAGTTGCAGCCGGCTGTTTTTGTGTCGGCCCTTGTTACTTTGCTGCTGTTGCTGTTGCGTGGTGGCTGCAGCTAGCTTCACAGCACAGCCTCCACAAATCTGTGTGTTGTGGTGCTGTTTAAGCCAATGAGCCATCAGAAGACAGAGCCATTGAGCCACCTGGGCGATATGATTGATGCTTGGACATGATTATTGTTTCTCGGTGACATGTACCTCTGGGTCTATAGTATTCCGAGGTGCGGGAGAAACAAAACAACGACATATCTTGCGGCAACATTGTAATCAGACCATTAGTATAATGGCACAAATCATTCTAAGGCGGATGCCAAGGCAATTTGATCTTTGGCCGCGTGAATAGTGAAGACATCATGATCGCGACTGCAGTCAGGTGGATGAAGATGATGATGATGATGAGGCTGATGATGGTGTCTAGCATAGCATCCTTTAATTCACACACAATTCTGAGTGAGGCCACTACGTGACAAGCGACACTGGGGTTTATCGTTTGAAAAGATGCACGTTTCACGACGACCAAAGAGACGATGACTACGACGACGACACACTGCATTATGACTATGGTTATAAATTATAATGCTGCTGCTTATGATGATAATAATATGCTGGATGTGACTATTGTGTACTTTTGTGGCAAGGATTAGACTTTTAATGGTGCCGATTTGTATGGAACTCCCAGTAATGTGGCAAAGCAATGATATCGTTTCCCAAGAAGTTGTTTCAAATTTATAAATAAAAAAGGTGAAAATCTATATGGCACCATTTTTAGCTCGAAATATAAGGAAGGACATATGGAGCTGGCGACTCATGTGCAGTGCACAATTGCCAATTCATGTTGTATGAACAACAAAAAAATTCACATGGCTCATGTGGCGTGAATTATGAAATTCAGACAAATTATGTTTGATGACCTTTTTTGTGATAAAAAGTATAAAATATAGTTGTACCTAACTACTATTAATATTTGTTTGGCGTCGATTGTGTCGGGAGATGCAGTAATTGGCCCAAAGGTCGACGGTCTGAATTCTGCAATATTTACATCTAGATAGGCAGCTGTGAATTGGTTTTTTTGTAAAGAAAATTATTCGAAATTTGTAATGTACATATATGTAATGCTGTCGATGAATAAGGTTGCAAAAGCTCTGAGACACCATCACATAAAGAACTCTTTTCTGGCTGATTTTAATTTATCTTTTAGACTTAACCTTTAGAATAATCCGTACGTATACATTTTTAACGAGAAAAGTAGTTTCTATTTCAAGCTCTGCAACCTTTTTGTTTGAAATTTGAAGACAAGAGCCTTCAATGATGTGTAAACATTCGCTTTTGTCTCAGGGAACGAGTAAAAAACGCGATGGCAAAAATTAGGAATCCCGATCCCGTTATCCCTAATATCTACCATAAACTCCGAATATATGTATGTAGGTACTAAAATCCCAAATGCTCAAATAGTCACTTATTTCAACTTAATGATTAGAAGCGTAGTTCAAGATCGATTCTGCTGAAAATTAATTGAGTTTTCACTTTTAAGCGAAAGCCGAAAATGGTCGATTCGTTTCATATCCTCTCGGTGTATCGAGAGCTAAGATATTTACAAACGTTGAAAACCTACAAACAAAATTAATTTCAAATTTCAAACCAAATATTTCTCTCGAACGAAATGATAAAATGACATTGCATATTTTGTAGATGTAGAGTAAGCGGATCAAGCATTCTACAATCAGTATTTTTCAGAAACAGCAACTCTATTTGTAAGCCGTTTCCGTCGCCGTCATTACCACCAAATTCAATTCAATTTCAAATTTTATTAATTATAAACTTAATTTACATACATACATACATACGTACAAAATTTATTTCTTAACAAAAAAAAAGTGTGAGTGCCGGGACTCACGGTTAAGATGTGTAAACATCAACATTCGTCCGAATGCCTCATAGACCGAGAGCCTACATCAAATTTAGGGTGTGGATGATAGCAAACATTTTTTTTTTGGTACTTTTATATAGATCTTAACTTTTCATAAGCAAATTTGAAAATCGGTAATGATGCATGGAAAATGAAAGCGCAGTCCATGTACTATATGGTCTAAGCAACTAACCACATTTCAACCCAAACTGAACTCGACTTTTTGATTTCGTATATAAACACTCAGCGTTTAGTTACTGAGCGTACATAGCGTTGAACGCACTCCATTTTCGTGAAGCTCAGAACAGAGATTATGGATAATTCATAAGTCTGCTATTAAACGATGAATCTAGTTGCATGCGCCTTCTTCGAATTCTTCTTTGTTATTTCGTCCGCTGTTTCAAGCGCTATTACACGTTGAAACCAAAGTCAGGAATCTAATTTGACAGTTCTCTTTATTTTTCATTTTCGTGTTGGGCTGTGCTCAAGCAATAAAAAAACTTTTTCTGTTTTTATTTTTGTTTTCATAATTAGATATATTGAAGAAAGAAAGGTTTGTGTGCCTTTAAATGAATATCAGTCAAGAAAAGCAATAATTTTTTTTATATGTTGTTTTTAAAGATGAATTCTCACTTCTGGAAAGCCTATAAGGCTATCAAAAACAGTGCGTTGCATCGAAATTTACTCTTTAAACAACAAAACCATATGAAGCAGAATAGTAAAAAACGGACAAGAGAAAAGAGAAACGTCAAATAGTTGCACCGAAAATTTTACTCACGCGACATCGGTCACTTTTTTTCCGTACCATCTTTTCGATTTTTTTTTCTCTTTTGCACTTACGTAGTTCGAAAAGTCGCATGCGTCTAGATGCATCGTGTAATAGCAGACTAATCTCTGGCTCAGAATCAAAATCACGACCACGGCTACAAGATAAGAATCACGACTACGAGATGAGTGGGCGTAAATTTTAATTTTTTTTTTAAATTATGGGTTTTCTAAGTTGACGCAAAGTTTTTCAAAAAATTCAAAATTTACACTGAGCCATCTTTGGTGTCTACTTTAAGGTACATACATTCATACAATGTATGTGATGTATGTTCTGTGAAATAGGCCGCTGGTCTCAAAACAGTCATGTAATTGAAAAAAAGTAATGCAAAGAATACAAAATACGGATAAAGGTAGCTGCAAACAAACGCGAAAGCGGTGGCGATCACGATAAAATTGTGGATGCCATACACATAAATCAAAGGAAAGGCACACATCTACACGATTAAAGTGTGCTTTGATTTTTATATGAGGCATCCACATTTTTATCGTGATCGCCACCGCCATCGCGTTGGTTTGCGCGTAGCCTAATGCTAAAGAAGCGTTAAAAAGAGTCTCGTAAAACTTGGCCCACGACTCACAAGGCAACTGGTCTTCCATCTTATCTTTTTTCTCTTTCGCTTTCATTATGTTTGAATACAGTCAGACGCAAAGAATCATCATGTAATAGGGGCTTAATATATCCTCTAAGCAGCCAACCAAATTTCAACCCGAACTGAACTCGACCTTTCGATTTCAATACTCAACGTTTAGTTACTGAACGCACATATTGTTGAACGCACTCAATTTTCGTAAAGCTCAGAATCACGATCACGATTACAACGTTACGTTACGTTTTCTTTTCACCCTACCGCCAGTATAGATGTTTACACATCAAAAATTGGTATGACGTAGATGCCGTTTGCAAGATTGCAATGAAATGGTAGCTTCTTTCACGTCTAAATTGCATAGGGTGCAATAACCAGGTAGGTTCAGTCTATGTGAGATGTAATTTAGGTTAAGCATCTCGTTTCTCGCCAGAAATATTAAGCGAATGCTTGAGATACGCAGTGAATCGTTAAAGTAATTTCTATTGCCCAATTAATGATCCAGATTTGTATATATTATACGAGAGCTACTTGTGCTTTTTGCAGGTGTTCGACATAATTTTTCATCGACCACAGCAATTAGGTTATAAAAAAGATTCATACCACCTTTGATGTGTTGGTCAGCAAAACGAACACCTCAAGGTATGCAGTCGGTCAGGTAATCTATGAAGAGTGAAAACATTATAGGACTTAAAATGCACCCTAGTGGTAGGCTAGTTGAGCATCTGAAAAACTGGGAAGTTTTCTCTCAATGCTCTTGTATCTGTTAAAAGCGCTTCATACATTAGAATGAATTTTCTTGATAAACCAATATTGTTGAAAACTTTTATAATAATGCTTGGCGGTTAACTTTATCAAAAGCTGCTTTGACTTAAAATGCACCCTAGTGGTAGGCTAGTTGAACATCTGAAAAACTGAGAAGTTTTCTCTCAATGCTCTTGTATCTGTTAAAAGCGCTTCATACATTAGAATGAATTTTCTTGATAAAACAATTGTTGAAAACTTTTATAATAATGCTTGGCGGTTAACTTTATCAAAAGCTGCCTTGAAAACGGCAAGCAGACAGAAGTGTTTCTTTTTATTAGTTATAAAATGTTCTTATATAGAAAAAAGCACAAAAACTTGATCAATGGTGGAGAATCCTGGTCGAAATCCGGCTTGGAAGACACTAAGAAGATTTTGATCATCGATCCATTTCATCAGTCTGATGTACATAATTTGTGCGAAGATTTTTTCTTTATGAATTAAGTACTGAAATTCCTCTGTAATTTTCTGGAAATGTAGCATCTCCTTTTTTTAACACGGGAAAAATGATCGCATCTTTGAAGCTTCCTAGTATGAAGGCTGTTTCAAAGATTTGATTATACAGTTCGCAGAGTTTCAACTTGAAGTTGTCTGTTGCAAACTTATAAAATTGATTAGGAATTCCATCCGATACCGCCGCTTTACTGTTCTTCGATTGATCTTAAAGCTTGTTCTAGTTTTTCCGTGTCCATAGTTCATAGTCAAATTCATCTATTTCAGGTTCTGGCAATGCGTAAGGAAAAGTGTTTCAGGATTCATCCACACGAAAAAACATTTCAAAATGTAATGAAAATAGATCATTGATGGAAACTCGAGGTGTGAAGCCTATCTCCTTGACGGTTTTCCAGAAGTATTTAGAGTCCTTACAAATTTTCAATTCCATTTGCTATTGGATCGAAGTGCAGCTGCTTTTTTATCACCTCCATTACCGCCATTTACGGTGCCTTTGTCATTATTATTACAATTTTCGCGGTCGTTGCAGTTTCAATTTCCCTATACCGAGAGCTAAGATGTTTACAAATCAACATACGGTTACGTAGGTACTAAAACGGAAACGGATTGTAATATTTTAGGTTGATAAGAATTAAGAATCATAATATTTCGATCATCATCTTGCTGTTGTTCCATTGAAAAATGCCATAAATTAATTATTCTTAATTATTTATTTTACTGCGTTAAACCTAACTACTTCTTAATTTTATCAATCGGAATCAGTATCACTAATTATCATTACAGCCTCGGTTTCCTTTGAATTTTTACAAAAACTTATATCCATTGATCTTTCGAACTCATCTTCTCCTGCGCATTTCGGACCAAAAAAGTAGCTCGTATTGCAATCGGGTTGTTCTTGCTTAACCAATGAGCTTCTTTTGCTGAGAGAAAAGTTTTTGTCCAAAAATCTATCAACATGTGTGAAGGGTGATTGTCCACTGTGATGAACATTATTCTTTCTCCCTAACAAGACATCTTGACTATCATCCAAGGAGAATCTCTTCGAAGACTTGTCCAAAATTGACCAAGAAATATTTCGCTTTTTTGACTCGACAATCAAATCCAAATCATCAACACTCCTATCCAACTTAACAGGGTCATAATGTAGAATATGCCCGTTGTGCTTAGCTATAGGTGGTTCAGTGTTTTTGATGATTCCATTAATAATCCCAGACATATCGAAGTCATCCTCACCATCACTGTCCATATCCGATGGTATAAACTTGTTCTTTGGGGTCGAACATTGCCCACTTGGATTGAACGAGGATTTTGCAGTGTTGGGTGGTTTTTTAGAAACAAAATATTTGTCAATCATTTGAAGACCTTTTTTCGCCTTTGGCTTCGCCAGAGGTTTTTTAGGTTTCAATGTTCTAGCTACTTCATTTGTCGCTTCTAATAGATCATCCAGATTACTCAAGGAATCTGTTTTCTCTCTCAACATATCTTGCTTTTTAGTTTTTCTGGGCTTTTTCACTTTCTTTGGCTTTTCTTTTGATGCAATGAATTCCTTTACTAACTCTGGGTATGTCTCTTCCATGAGATTCAAGGGTTCAACGCTTGTCCAGAGATCTTGTATACCCTTGGGATCATTAGAAGCGAATATTTCTAATTGATTATCAGGAATTAGTCCATGGAAGAAGCTATTCTGATCCTTCCATCGAACTTCCAGACTGGGAACACCTTTGACAGTTCGCTTTTTTACTATCTCCTCAGGAACTAAATATGCGACGGAATTAATAGGCTGTTTATTGATAAAACGAACCTGCCATCTAGTGAGAAGTGGAAAAAACTTTTGAAAACAGTAAACTTCCTGCCATTGTAGCAGTTTAGCAATTTGTTTGATGAACTTAACAATGTTTGGCTGCTTCCAACGGAAGTCAAGCTTAGGGATGGAATCAGGTTCTCTTAAGAACTCATCGATTATTTCTTGTGATGGAAAGTTTGGATTCAACATGGCTTTCTTTCGCAGGGCTAACTCTGATTTTAGTGAGAGCCGTTCTTCCCTTAAAAATAAAAACATTACAGTGAATATAAAATCTGGCAGGAGCTTGAAGAAACTTACTTCCATCGACCCGAATCACATCCGCGATGTGTTCCACATGATCCACAGCCATTTTTTGTGTGATTAACTGTCCTTCCAAGATGGCCACAGTTGGAGCAGAAACTCTTGTCATCGACTTTCATTTCCAGAGCCGAGTATTTGTCATCGTCTTGCTTCCATGACTTAATTCTGAAAAGGACAATGAGGAATAGAGAAACTAGTCGACTTTGTTATATCAACTCCCAGACCTATCTATGATTACATTATTGGAGTACTTTTGGAAGAGTTTCAAGACTCCATCGCGTCCTACCCCACCAACACCGTCTGGGCAGTAATCACAGCCGCAGAGCAGACCCATTACAATTATCTTGTTCTGACCAAAATCTGGGAGACGAGATAAGTCTTGAATTTTTTTAGAGTATCCATCAACTACCCACCCATGTTTTTGCATATCTTGGTCATGTCATAAACATCCACAGCTCCACCAGAAGCAGATGAGGTGCCCTGAGTGGAAACAGAGAAATTCCTGTAGACTTTCAGAGCTCCGTAGGCAAAACAGTCAGAGTCCTGGCTAATGACACCATCAACAAGCTAAAAACTCAACAATTCAGAAACCCTTCTTTCTGTAAACAAAAAAAACTTACTCCTCTTTTATTGAGAAATGCACAATATGCCTCCGCTTCTCCGGGTGCTTGGACACAAGTTATTCCCATAGCTAGTAGCAAGTTCTCGCACTGTTTGAGAACATGGTTGAATCTTGTTCGAATTTTTTCTTTATTTGCCGGCTTCACAACAGGTGCCACTCCATCAGGTTGTATTTGAGGTGTCTCCTTGGGTTTGACTCCCCGGAATTGAATTTCATTTCTCTTTGCCATTACATCTGCTTTAAGTTTGGGTGCAGCTCCTTCTAGGACGAAGACTGGGATGACTTCCTCCCAAATAAGGTAGCAAGTACGAAAGAAAAGATTCCTAAGGATAAGAAGGTTTAAAAATGAGGAAATTTCATTCAATGTATAATCAACTTTAGATGTTGTCGTGGATGGACAAAGTAATCAACAACATTGAGACTCTCGCACACCCAACCGGCTAAATCGATTGCAACCTTTTTCCCACGAAGTTCATAGAAAGGTTTTCGTTCGCAATATGGTGTTAGAACTGTCCAGAGTTCTTTGATTCCCATTATATATTAAGTTTTGAAATATTTAATTTAGAAAACCAGAAAAAGATTTTTTGAATTAAGATTTGAATTGGCATCTGCGCGCGGAACTGGAGTGTTATATGACAGCTAAGAGTAATCAACCCTCTGGTTGTCGAATGAGGAAACACCAAACGTAACGCAAAGTAACTTGAGAAAAAATTCTTGGGTAGTGGTTACACTTTTGACTGTAGTAAGTTTGTTTTTTCCAAAGAATTCTAGAACATTTTGTAATTCTGAACTTCAAAGGTCTCTCCTGAAAAATGTTAAAAATCGAACACAACCCTTGTGACCATAGATAAAGTGTGTTTTTTTTGCAATCCCTGGGGCAATTGGTTGAAAAAAAACGACAACGGGGATTAGCGACGCCATCACAGGAAAAAAAATGCAATTCATGTAGATAACACAGTTTTCTGTGCGCTTAAGTTAAGCCCCGAGAATTCTCTGAGATTAGCTAAGCCCGCAGGGGATTAGTTGTTGTTGCATTTTACATGTAATTTGTTTAGCACCGACGTCGTTTTTTACATCCAATCCCCCCCGGGCTTGCAAAAAAAAAACACCTATATATACCTAGATTTTGTTTTCCTTTTACATATAAAAAGTCACAGTTTAAACTAATAGCCTAGTTCCTTTACTTTGAAACTCTGTGCATTTCTGTGATTTTCTACACCAAAGTCTGTCAAAGTTCATATAAAAAAAATAAAATGACGTAGAAATTCACACAAGTGCACGGACTCTCATATAATCCTATAGTATACTCAGGGCCAGTTTTACAAATATTTAAACCGTGGCTCTGCAATTTTTTTCCACCGATTTTGGCGGATTTATTGAGTTTCAGCAGTGGTTTACTGTTTTATTTTGTTTGCGGAATTTTTCAGAAATTAAATCATTTGGTCTGTTTGGTAACGTGAAATTTCTTGCGAATTTGCACAAAATTTCACTATTTGCTGTCAAAACCCACAGAAAAAAACTCAGTTTTTGGGAAATTTGTAGAAAAAAATTTATCAAAAAAAGCATATTATATTGTGAAGAAAATTGTTTTAATGATAAATAAATATTTGTGTGGTTAAAAATGAGTAAAAATGTAAATTTTCCTATTATTATGATTTCAAATAACTTTAAATGAAAACAAACAAATTTTCTAACAGCTAATTATCAAAATTACAGACGTCAGTCAAGGTACAATTGAAAGTATAGTAGTAGTAGTAGTTATGTGCGTAAAAGCGAGAAAGGTAGGTTCCACCCAAAATTCACCTACGCGACAGATTCAGATAATATTCTCCGGTGAAACATGAAAGACTTTTTTTTGTGTGAGTGAGATATTCATAAATTTTTAAGTTGAAAGTTGATTGAACTAAAAGTCCCCTTTCACACGAGGAAACAAGTTCCTGGAGATTTTTTGACTTTTTCTTTTAATTTTCAATTCCCACCAATCGTAGACCGTTCAATACTCTTACTTGGTGCCCTTCTCACCCAAAAACTGAAAGTTACCGGAAACTCAGTTTCTTCGTGTGAAAGGGGAGAAAGGGTTTTTTCTTTATATATAACGAATTTCAGTAAAATTCCTAGGTAAACGCAGGCACTTATATAAACGTAGAATCTGTGTTGGATGTAGTGTAGTCGTGCCATTGATTTTTCGCTGAATGCACTCATAAATTAAATATACTTTTCTCTTTCATCTTTTCAAACCTCTCGCTTTGACTCCATTTTCCGATTTTTTTATTCACTTTGAAGCGTTCCACATCTTTACTATTTTTAATTAAATTTCAATCGATTTGTCTGTTCGTCTCAAAATCACAGAGACGCTTTAGAAAATTACAATTTCAAAAGAATAATAAAAAAAATAATAATTCACAATTTCTGTGTGTTTTTCTCTGAATACCAATAAACTCAACAAAAATGTCTGATTTCCGCTCAAACTACAGAGACGACCAAAACAGTCGGTCGAATAAACGAGACGAGCCTCCAATGTCTCGACTTTTCATCATTGGCAACAAAGAAAACACCGAAGATGATCTCCGTGAGGTATTCAGCAAATTCGGCGAAGTCGAAGATGTGTGGGTGGTTAAGGATAAGAAGACGGGTGACAACAAAGGAATCGCTTATGTGAAATTTGCGAAAACTTCAGAAGCAGCACAGGCACAAGAGGAGATGAATGGAAAGCGTATTGGCAAATTCGAGCGACCTGTTAAGGTTATTGTTGCAGCAAAGTAATTTATAATCTCCAAAATGTCTAGACAAGTCATTAAATAATTTTGTTTTGTAGTAAAAATCAAGGCCGCACAGACAACGAACCTGATAGGTATGTTCGCCTGTTTATAGTTGTTCCCAAGAATGCCACCGAAGAAGAAATTCGAGAAGAATTCGAAAAATACGGAGATGTGGCTTCGGTTTCGGTAATGCAAGACCGCCAAACAGGAAATTCCAAAGGTTTTGCTTACGTCAGATACGACAGGTGAGGTTTAGAATTGTTCGATTGGCATTATGATTTTTGATTTATAAACGAGTGCGAAATCCTTAGGTTTTATCACGCCGCCCTTGCATTCGAAAATTGCCCAGCTAAATACAAGGCTGTATTTGCCGAGCCAAAACTTGCTCGAAACCGCGATGGTGGCCGAGATGGACGTGATGGAAATCGCGATGAGTCATTTAACCGATACAACGACTGGGGCAATGGGAATAGCAATAGCAATAGCCAAATGAACAATGCCAGCAGTGAAATGGCTTCATTTTTAAAGATGCAAAACTCTGTTGACCAGATAACTACTACTCTGGACGTAATTTGCAGCAACAACGTCAACCAAGATCAGCTATGGCGTTTGTTTGATATTATACCAGGCTTAGACTATTGCCAGATTACTAGAGAAGGTTAGGTAATAAAATTGAGTTTCAATATTGATTGAAATGTTTTTTTTTTGTAATTTTAGATGGACCTAGAACGAATGAAGCTACTGTCGCTTATAACACTCCAGAAGCTGCTATATATGCAAAGTAAGTTCAACCAAATCAAAAAAATTTAACTGAAGTAATAATGAGCCATCGATTAAGCAAAGTGCAACAATGAGATCATATTTATTACTTTAAAGACGAGACTAGAGAAATACCAATTTATAACAGTTTTACCATCAAAAATGAGGTGTATTAACGAGCTTCACGTGACTTGAATATGCCCAGTGAGGCCACATAAACAATACATTTGTAAACAAAGCTGTTATAATTTTTGTCAAAAAAAATTAAATCCCAAGACTTGGATAGAAAATCTATTTTTATTCGAAGTGATAATTTTTTTATTTTATTTTAGAGAGAAAATCCACGGTCTAGAGTACCCAGTTGGTGAAAGAATGATTGTGAAATTCTCGGTTATAAATCCTCGTTTGGACAATTCCATGATGGATGGTTGGTAGTCTTAAAATATAAAAAAAAACTTAATTATATTTAAAAATTTGTTTCCCCTAGTACCAGTTTCTTTAGAGCGTAACCATAACTCAATGTGCAGTGTTAACTTGCCGCCTGCAGCACCTATGGCTACGCCAGATTCACAAGTTGCTCGCAGGCTTTTTATTGTACTCTCATCGGTAAGCAATATATGATTTAATATATTTTTCGAAAATGTTAAAATTGTTTTAATTATGATTCTATTCACAGAGTATTCCGCAAGCTATTTTGAAAAACGTGTTCTCCTGTTTTGGCAGTCTCATTGATGTGTATTTGCTTCCGAACCGTAACTGCGGATACGTTAAATACGCTCGTGAAGATAGTGCTCAAAATGCCATTGACACATTAAATGGAGTTGAAATCTGCAGTTCCAAGATTAAGGTAAATTTGATCAAATGATAGAAGATAGTTCTTAAAAAACAATTTTTTTATTAAAGGTAATGGATGCAGAAGAACCTAGCGAAAACAATCGCAAACGAGTGCGTCGGGTTTAAATCAAGGTAAGTGATGATGTCAAAAAAAAATATTCTTTTCTGCTCTTTCTTTTTTTCGAAAACAGCAATTTACTGAAAGGGTCTGGTGGTAAGTATGAGTGAGAAAGTACACGCGATACGAACACGATGGAGTGCCAAAAAACCGAGACTTTTGGTTTTGAATCTTCTCTATGTTATGACGTTGTAATTTTATTCGTATTTTTTTTTATTATTTTCCACAGACAGTATTACCTGAAACAAACGATGACAGAAATACAAGTGTTTAGTTTGACGTCAAATAACAAGAACACCAACAAAAAATAAACGGAAAAGAACAACAACTGAAAACGACTGATGAAGAACAAGACCCAACCGACCGAGTGACCCAGACGCGACTTCATTAAAAATAATTATTTTAAACTAACTGATAATAATTATTAAAAACAAGAAAAAATTATTTGATGTAGAACTTATACCTATATTTATTTAAAAATTGATATTTCAATGGTACTGAATAATTTTTTACAAATACATCTAGACATTTTATCTATTTTAATCCCACTGAAAAGAAAAAACGAAAAATTGTTCAAAAATATAAATCCAAGAATTTAACGAAATGACAACCAACACGACCCGAGAACTTTGAATCAATTTTTTGAGTGACTTCAAATGAATGACCGAGGAATTGCTTGAAAGGAAAAATAATATGTATAACTTTTTATCTATAAAATAAATAAGGATATACGCCACATGGAGTGTATGTACATATTTCATATCTTTTATAGACTTATTGGTTCACATAATTTGGATAATCATTGGTGGATCAAGTTTTAACATTGTGATTTATTGGGCATTTCGATGACAACGAGTTTGGTATCCCAGATTTTGTTGTCTTTACAATCATTTTCAGAAATCGTAGGTTGCATGCGTCTCACGTTTTTCCTTTTAAATGTATGGGGCAGGGGAAACATATTTATAGATTTTTTATAAATTTTTCTGATAAAAAAGTAAATTTATGATAATTGATGCATATAATAAACGTTTAAGTACTCGTATTTCTTATCTTATCTTCTTTATTTTTCTTATCTTATTTATATATTAATTATTATTCTTATCTTGTGATAATTTTTTTAATTTACAAAACTTAGAACTAAGTGCTTTCTTGGCTATTGAGAAAATATCTTCCGGATTACGATTACCATTCATAAAGGTCATACACTTCTTGATGAAATTTTAACAGACATAAATAATGCAAATTTTAGAGCGCATTTCACTTAAGTGAAACTGACATTTGGGGGAATGGAAAAAAAAAGAGACGATTCCTTTCACTGAATATGGGAAACTTGCAGTCGTATTTATTAGATTTTTGTCTCATTAGACTTGTGTTATTTATAAAAGTTTTCTAACTTTGGACAACTGTCCAAATTTGGAAAATCTGTTCAAATCCTTGTTTTTTGTTGTCTTATAGCTGCCCAACTAAGACACAAGAGTAGATTGTCTTAACCGTGAATATTGAGATATTTATTTTTATGAAATAAAACATATTTCCACCAATTTGAAAAGTTGAACAGTTGTCTAAAGTTAGACAACGTTTATAAATAAGAGCTTTGATATCTTAAATCGGAAGGCTACAATACAAAGCACGGACATTTTCCCTATTTGACCTCGTCGCGTTACGTTTTATATGAAAATTATGAGCGTAATACGTTTCGACCGAAGTTTTAATGGCTGTCACATTTTTTATGTTTCTTCTCTAATGACGTAGACGGTGTCGTTTTTTGTTTTCTGCGATTCATGAACAACGGCAACATCGCGTTCTTTTCTTAACTGAATGCAATCATTTTAGTTGTCAAAAAAAAAAAAACAAAACCTATCAAAGACAAGTGAACGGACGCAACTCGCAAGTCGCAATTATTTTTCGCAACACAAAAATTACCCTGTTTCTTTTTTTTATTTTCTAAAGAAATAAGCGAAAAATGCCAACTGAAATAGAAAACATAAATCCAAATGTTTATGGTAAATGCAAAGAAAGAGAAACAACAGCTGACGAAGAAAACGAAAGTATTCCCGATCCATTTGATTCTCGTGAAATTTTCGGTAGGTTAATAAATTAATTATATGTATTTCCTAAACAATTTTCACAAAAATAAAATTCTTTCCATGAATCAGACCTTATCCGTGGCATCAATGATCCAGAGCACCCTCTGTCTCTCGAGGAACTACATGTCGTCCAGGAGGACCTCATAAAAGTCAATGACGAATTGAATGAAGTTTCCATCCACTTCACACCAACAATTCCCCACTGCAGCATGGCCACGCTTATCGGACTGTCCATTCGAGTAAAGCTACTTCGGTCGCTACCTCCAAGATTCAAGGTCAACGTCGAGATAACCCCCGGCACTCATGCCTCGGAAATGGCCGTTAACAAGCAGTTGGCCGATAAGGAAAGAGTTGCCGCAGCCCTGGAGAACAAACACCTTGCTGAGGTTATAAATCAGTGCATTGCCACTAAAGGTTAATCTTATTTCCTAACAAAAACGCAAGCGCAACAGTGTTTATTTTCTGTACATATACAAGATTGTTATTTAATTCCTTAAAGCTAATTAAAGTCCCACACACGGAGGAGTTTTTATTAATCCTTTCTTTTTGCTTCTACCGCCGTAGCGGGAGGAGCTTTTGTAGGATCGTACTTGAATGTCTTCACTAGTGGGCCCCTTCCCGCCTTGGCGAAGCGGATTTGATCGATTTGCTGTCGTTCTTCAATCTGTCGGGTGATTTTCATGTTGCTCCAAGCTGGAATCATACAATCAGTTTAGGAACAGAATCAGTGATATCAACATTAACTTACATTCCTTTATACCCGAAACGAATCCCGTCTTCTTTTTCTTCATCGGCAGATTCGCTGGATTGTGTGTGACCAATTTATCGATCTTGAAGTAATCTCGCACGGCGGGTATCTTCAAAATTGCAACCTGTCCAAGTGAAATGAAGTTACTACAGGTCCAGTAGCACAGAATGGCAGCTGGAAAGTTCATGGTGAAGGGAAAGATGGCAATTGGAAGAGCACGCAGCACGTACTTCATTACGTGCATATTCTGCGCCGAGAGACGCGCACTGTCTGTTCCGATTTCAATGGTAAGATAAAGCGTGGCACTCGTGATGGCTGGCAGAAGAAAATAAGGGTCTGCCAAGGTCAGATCTGTGAACCACCAGAGACCACCCTCGCGGAGGGAATCCACGGGAGTGTTCGCCATTGATCGAAGGCCCATGAAGAAGGAAATGAAGAGTGGCGCTTGCGCTAGCGGCACAACCATATTTTTCAGCGGATTCAAACCCTTGTCTTTCATGAATAGCATCATTTCCTGGGCGTAGCGTGCACTTTCGATGGCATCACCTGTTTGGCGGGCTTCGGTCATTTTAAGTTGCAAAACCTGCAGCTGGGGCATATGATTGTTCATCTTTGCGGCGTTCCGCTGTGAAACTATGACCAGAGGGAAGATGAGTGTTCGTACCACAGCCGTGCCGATGGCAATCGCCGCCCACCAAGGCATATCCAAGCCAATATGCAGGTACTCCATGCAATTTTGGACCATACCGACGGGAGTCCAGCCGCCCAGGCCTAATGAGGCGAATGTTGGCTCTCCAGCTGCATTGAGAATCTGGACAGCAGAATCAGTTACAGATAGAGGTTCTGGGATAGGTGGTGCATCTGGGATTTGTGTGAGGTCGACGATGTTTTTCCCTACAGCATCTTCACTTGAATATCGAACACTAGCGATTCCTACTAGAGGTGTCAGTTTTGAGACAATTGCCGGATCTATTGTCTTAATTGGCTGCCGGCAGTGTGCGACGTGCAGATCTCGATTGTTAAAGAAAGATAAAGGGGTAAGCACTGATCGATTCGCCTGCAACAACACAACCAAAGAACCGATTTTAGGTTAGGCGATTTAAATAGATTTTTAATTTCATAATACTTACTTTTGACTGCAAGCACATAAAGGCAGCATTTTGTCTGTTTAATACAATTCGAATTTTGGAGGAGAGCATTTCTATTTCTTTATTTTCTTTAACAGTGTTATTCAAGATTTAACTAGTATTTTTTCGGTCGCAAAATGTTTAAAGGAAAATTTTTACCAGATGTTATTTGACATTTCTGATGACATTTCTTGTTGGGCGAAAAGTTTTAGGGTAATGAGAGCTTCTTAAGTTGATGTGAGTTTGTGGACCCAGACTCAACAAAAAACTCCTATTGTACCTAAATCCCTGTTCTTTTGTAGCTGGCTGAGGCCCAGTTTGACACTCGATTAAGTGTCACTTAAGTGCCAAATATGGAAAACTTAGTGCCTGTTTACATAGGGATTTTACTGAAAGGCGCATCCAGTAAAACAGGTAGATTTTATGTGCGTGGAAACGAGAAAGATTTTGGGAAGGAATTTACACTTCTTGTTTCTAAAGGCTTAACTACATAAGCCAAAAAGTACTGAAGTACAAAAGTAAAAATATTTTTTTTACCGCTAGCGCCGTTGTTTTGTGAAAAAGAATACACAAATTTGTTTTTAAACCAAAATTTAAGCTTTCTGCATCATTTTTATAAGTTTTCTAGTCAGAAAAAGTATCACAAAATCAATTTAAAAATTTTCACTTTTGCACTTTTTCAATTTTTTGGCTTATGTAGTTGAGGCTTAAGCACACATAAATCTACCTGTCTCACTGGTTGCGCCTTTCAGTAAAAGGCTTGTGTAAAAAGGCACTTATGCACAATTTCACAGTTTAAACTTATCGGAATAAGGGCCAGTTTGTTCACAGTGGGTTAAATCTGCACCATCACTTTAACAGGCTCTAATTAATTGGTGCTAATCAATGAAAATCGTCTGATTAGCAATTTCCATGATTAAAGCCTCAACTACATAAGCCAAAAAAGTGAAAAAGTGCAAAAGTGAAAATTTTTAAATTGATTTTGTGATAGTGTTTCTGACTGGAAAACTTATAAAAATGATGCAGAAAGCTTAAATTTTGGTTTAAAAACAAATTTGTGTATTCTTTTTCACAAAACAACGACGCTAGCGGTAAACAAAATATTTTTACTTGTGTACTTCAGCACTTTTTGGCTTATGTAGTTAAGCCTTAACACCTCAAATTTTGTTTTCCCTAACAAAAATTTTGGGTAACATGCACATTCTATGATTTACCAATTGCATTAATCCTTGATTAAAGATAATCAACCGTGAACAAACTGGCCCTAAGGGTCAAATCTGAACAATGAGTTTCACAGCTTAGAAGCATTGAAAAAAAATTTGATTACCTTGCACATTCGATGATTTACCAGTTGCAATAATCCTTGATTAAAAATGATCAGCTGTGAACAAACTGGCCCTAAGGGCCAGTTGTACAATAGTGGTTCAGCCTCGGTTCAAGATTTTAACTCACCGATTTCGGCGGATTAACTAAGGTTCAACGCTGGTTCAAGTATGTAATTGGTTATTATCACACACTTGAACAGTAAACCACTGTTAAAACTCAATTAATCCGCCGGAATCGGTGGATAAAAATTGCTGAACCACGGTTTAAATATTTGTACAACTGGCCCTAAGTGACACTGAAGTCTCCCATGTTAACCACTTAAGTTCCACTGACTTAATAATGCGGCTAAATAAAGTGCCATTTTTGAATTGAATTGAATTTTATTGAGACTTTTAAGAAAATTTAACAGAGTACAATTCAGAATATATATTACTTAGCAAAGCTATGTTTACTGCGGTTGTAATGTATTGCCTGCTCTATCTAGTTACATTTTTGGGAAGCCTCGTGGCTGTCACTTATAATATATAAAAAATATATAGTCATTCTGCTCTTGCTCAGGAGCAATATTTAGGTTACGTGTTGGATGTCATGTCAAAATCTGGACCCAACTATGTAGTTCGATCTTTGTATATAAAACCTATAGTACTATCATCGTGACAAACCCCGACGCGCCACCATGCGTCCACACATGTAAATACTTACTATCCACATTCCACAATGCGGAGAGTTGGGTCGGAGACTAAAGAATTGCCATCCAAAGAAAAAAATGCGATAATAATAGAATGAGAGCACAGTATATAAAATTTATAAGAGTTGGAAGGAAAAAAGGATGCTACAATTTCGTGAATTGTTTTTGTTTTTAATAGATTTAATTTTGCTGAAGAAGAGGTTGGCAGAAAGGGAAGAATGTTGGTTGCAGCCTGCAGGGTTGTTAGGATGTTGGTCGAATATTTTTGAAGTAAAACTTCTTTTGCGGCATGGGGGTAAAAAATTTGTCTATGGAGCTGTCAGTGACATGTCAAACCGACATACAAATTCCCGTCACGAATTACAAAATTCAGCGTCACGATATTATATTTTCGTTAAATGCAATGGTTCGTGCATTTAATATATTCGTTAAGATGGTTAGATAATTCGAGTAAGGGTTTTTTGTGGGAAGAATTTTATTTCTGAGGATTTTTTTCTGTTGTGTTGGATTTTCGGCCATTGGTCGATTTAATGCGAGGAAGCATAAATTATGTGTAGTTGTAGGTTTATTGGTTTTGCATGGAAATATTCTGCAATCTATTGTGTCTCTCGCTCATTGGGTGTTGTTGAAGTAAAACTTCTTTTGCGGCATGGGGGTAAAAAATTTTTCTATGGAGCTGTCAGTGACATGTCAAACCGACATACAAATTCCCGTCACGAATTACAAAATTCAGCGTCACGATTTTGCAACGGTTCTGAGTTTCAAATCGGGTGCTCTGAGTGGTAGGACTTGAAAAATACTTGCCCTGTTGTCGTGAAAGAAGTTTTACTTCTAGCGCGTGTACATAAGTACGCACACTCTTTTTTTTTGAAGTAAAACTTCTTTTGCGGCATGGGGGTAAAAAATTTTTCTATGGAGCTGTCAGTGACATGTCAAACCGACATACAAATTCCCGTCACGAATTACAAAATTCAGCGTCACGATATTATATTTTCGTTAAATGCAATGGTTCGTGCATTTAATATATTCGTTAAGATAGTTAGTGAATTCGAGTAAGGGTTTTTTGTGGGAAGAATTTTATTTCTGAGGATTTTTTTCTGTTGTGCTGGATTTTCGGCCATTGGTCGATTTAATGCGAGGAAGCATAAATTATGTATAGTTGTAGGTTTATTGGTTTTGCATGGAAATATTCTGCAATCTATTGTGTCTCTCGCTCATTGGGTGTTGTTGAAGTAAAACTTCTTTTGCGGCATGGGGGTAAAAAATTTTTCTATGGAGCTGTCAGTGACATGTCAAACCGACATACAAATTCCCGTCACGAATTACAAAATTCAGCGTCACGATTTTGCAACGGTTCTGAGTTTCAAATCGGGTGCTCTGAGTGGTAGGACTTGAAAAATACTTGCCCTGTTGTCGTGAAAGAAGTTTTACTTCTAGCGCGTGTACATAAGTACGCACACTCTTTTTTTGTAAGCTATGGGTGATGACTATATATTAGGGTGGAGCGTCAAATATTTTTTCCGATTTAGCTTTTCGAATAGCACTAAAAAGTTGCGTAATTGGGTTAGTTTCTGAATGGCGTATTATGAATTTTTAAGTTTTTATTTTCCAGTTTGTGTTAATTTATTTGTCTAAATAAAGTTAATATACTATAATTTGTATTTTTCCTTTTTCATGAATGATATCATATAATTTATTTCAAACTTGTGAAATAATTTTACCGTTTCCGAAAAAAATTTTTTTTTCCAAAAAGTCGAAACTTTGAGCTAACGTAGAGGACTAAAGACTTAATCCAAACTTTTTTTTTAATGTCAAGTTATTCTACTCATCGAAACGAAATTGATACAACAACTTTTATTTTTCTCCATACATCGACGCTCCACCCTAATATATATGTTTATGAAAAAATATAAATTGAAACTATGGTTGCTACTTCTTGAAATCAAGTTTTCTGCCAAAATGACTATAATTATACTGAAAAAAGTATAGAAACTTGTTTTTATATCAATTTTCTCAAAAAATTGATTATTAATAATATAAAATTTTTGAGAACAAAAATAAATGAACAAACTTTTTTTAATTTTTTTTAAGATATTTAAAAATAAAATTGCAAAAAAAAAAATTTTATGTATCTAAATTCGATTATATTGGTTGTTTGCCAATCGAAACAAAAATCTAACAGGCGTATTTATTTGATTTTTCAGTTATACAGTGCCTTAACAGATCAAAATAGTTCGTAATAGTTAGAAAAATGCTTTATTTTATTAAATAAAGTGTTATATTAGCCAAGGTTTAGACAACCGTGTCCGTTGTCTAACGCCCATATTATTCACTCGATATATCCAGATTGAAACATAAATCCAGGTGTATTTACATTGAATTTGTATACTTTAAATTCAGATTTAAGTTTTAATCTGGATGTATCGAGTGAATAATATGGGCGTAAGTAAGTGGCTGTTAAATTAGTTTTTGTTGCTTAAAAATTGCGTACAAATTTTTCATCTTAAAATGTTTTTCAAAATTTTATATACCTAGGTATAAAAATTATCAGCATATAAATTAAAAAAAATTAAATTTTGAATTAAAAAAAATTTTAATTAGTTTTTGTTACTAAAAAAATGCGTACCAGTTTTTTTTCTTAAAAATGTTTACAAAATTTGATATTTACAAAATTATCAGCATGATAAAATTAAACTTTGAATCAAAAAAAATGAAAAACAAAAAAACGAATTTTAAATTAATCCCTTATTAACATGAAGATTTCCACCTGTAAAAAAAACTTTTTTTTATCCTGATATTTTATTATTATTTAAACATAACATTTATATTTATATATTATTAATATATATATATATTTATATATCTATACATAATTTATAACGTAGTAATAGAGAGAAATAGGCCTATCGGGGAACCTAAAAAAAAAACGCATCTAGTATTTTACCCCACTGGGTGATGTGGAAAAAAATACAAAAAGGTAAGTCATATACCTAGCACCTGCAACATGAAAATCTATTTTGCGAATAATAAAATTTTCTTTATAGGTACCTATGTACCTAAAGACTTATTAGACTATAAGTTAGGTAGGTACCTATAAGGTATATTTTTATTTTTATTCTAAAAAAAATGATAAAAAATGAAAGAATTTAATTTACATGTGTTTACATGTAAAAAAATATACATTTTTGATTTTTTTATAATATTTTTGCCAAAAGTTGCAATAAAATGTGACGTTTGAGAAGAAAAAATTTTCCAGCCGAGGATCTTTCGTGCGAGAATAATAATAATTTGTTAAACAAATTCTCATTTTATTTTTGAAAAACATAAAATGTAAGTTTTTTGAACAAATTATTATTATTCTCACACGAAAGATCCTCGGTTGGAAAATTTTTTCTTCTTAAAATACGTCAGAAAAAGAAGACAGAAAATCAAATGGTGTAATCTTGTATTCTTTAATTTGTGCATAGGTATACCGTATAATACATATAAAATTGTCATAGCTATATTTTTATATGTATATACCGTTTTCACAGCATGGACATGAGTTTTTTGTTGTCGTTGTCATGACGATAACTTCTGATTTAGCTATCTCCCTTATTCCCCCTATTGTTGTCAGAATCACAATAATACAACCCTCTCCTTCTATTTTTTGCTTTTCCTTTTAGTATTTTCTTCCACTTTAACTCTCCATTGTCAAGTTTTGCTATTCAAGCGCCACGTAGCGTCCACACATAAAGATAAAATTTTCAACCTCATGATAGTACTATAGGTTTTATATACAAAGGTTCAACGACACAAATTCAGATATCTGAAAATTCAGATGTTTAGTAATTTTAATTGAACCCGCCCATTAATAGCAGAAAAATCATATCAGAATGACAGAGGTGGTGAATAGCTGCCTATTGTTATATACCCATCTCTTTTTTCCATTTATTTTTTTTTTATTTACCCGTTGTCTTTTTTCTTCGCATTACTGAGGGCCAGTTGTACAAATATTTAAACTGTGGTTCAGCAATTTGTATTCACAGTGGTTTACTGTTCAAGTGTGTGATAATAACCAATTACATACTTGAACCAGCGTTGAACTTTAGTTAATCCGTCGAAATCGGCGAATTAAAATCTTGAACCAAGGCCATGTACGGAGATTGCTTTATAGGTGCGTTTAAGCTAATTGTGAAAATACATTTACAGAAATACGAAGTTCGTTAATTTATCCGTTGCATGAATACCCCAATAATCAACCTCTAAAACTTTTTTAATTTTTCACTTCAAAAAATTTCCAAATCAAACACATCTTTTTCCACGCAAACAAAAAAATGGTGAAAAATTCTGATGCACAACATCCGAACATCGAAATCAAGCAAAAAGTCACTCGCTGCTGAAGCTGATGGTGGTGTAATTAAATTATTGTTGTTGTTATTTTGTCATCTTCTTTTCTATAACTTTTCCAAAGAGACGGCCAGTAATACGAAAGAGAAACGTCAGAAAAGTGAAAGAAAAGTCCAAATCGTAGTTTTTTTTTGTCTGAGCTGCTTGCAACGACACAGAAAAAGTGAATTTTATTTGCAAATTATATTGCTAACTATCGAAAATAGAAATTAAAAAAATTAAATTCTCCATTTAACAAATCGAGAGCTAAAAAAAAGAAATATTTTCAAGGACATCATCGACAAATTGACACGCGAATAAAAGGCATTTTCATCACCATCGACAACGATCGAGAAGTTTTCTTCACAAAAAAATCGTCTACTTGGGCTGTTCGCTGTTGTTGGTGTTGCCTGTGCCAGCAGTGTACAAATGCACTGAAAAAGAAATAATAACTGCAGAAATCGACAAAGAATGTTTCCCGAAACTAGTGTTTATACATAAAATGAAGTTTTCTCCGAATAATTAGAATCAGTGAAGATAATTTTTAGACTATATCCTAGGGCAGAAAAACTTTTTCCAAGATAAACGAATTTGTTCTTTTCGCCCCTCCCCCCATTTGTGGACTTTAATGTAATGCACTTCGCAACGAATCCTACGTAATTTCCTAGGGAGAAGAAGAAAATAAAAATTGTTAAAAAATATTTTATTTGTATTTTTAGAAAGATTGTGCATCGATAGGGCTGCAGAGGACCTGTCTCGAATTTTTGCCAACGAAAGGACCAGCTCCTTTTGTTGATATATTTTTTTATATAATCTTTGTTTTTGAAAATAAATAAACCTTGAGACTAACTTCAGAGGAAAAAAATTTAACTACAGAAACAACAGAAAATCGAACATAATGAGTGGAAAAGTTCGATTAAAGGCCAATGGGGTCCTCGACGAGGATCCGCCGACATTGAAAGACATCTCATTTCAGTATCTGTCCAATAATTTGGACGTCATAAGTTGTTGCGACGAACGAGAATATCGCATTCTCGACGATGGTATTGTTTTGCCAAATGACATTTGCGATCGTTTCGTGGAGTGTTACCAGCGTTTCCAAAAGCATCTGGACGACAAAGTTGTTAACCTATTCCGAGACACAGAGAAGACATCGATTAAGATTGTACATTTAAGAAACAGTACATTGACTGGTGATGGTGAGTTTCAAAATTACATACCTACATATATATTTTTTATTTTTTTAGTTTGGCTATTTTAAATGGGATTAGTAATCGTCTATGATTTATCTTTAATGCGCCCTTACCTAATTGATTTTTTTCGGTGCTTTGTGATAGTCACAAATTTTTTGTTTTTGAATCATAAAATAAAACAAACAATAGCTTAACAAAACCAAAGAAACAAAGAATAATCTGTCACCCAATTTTTCATGCAAATACATAAGTTAGAATAATTATTCAATATGGGTACAAATCATCGTACAAATTTTACAGGTTTACGCAGTTTACCACGTTTACGATGACTTCACGTCGTTGCATTAAAAAAAACATGGTTGATCAAATGTCAAAATCTAAGATATGTGAAATGTTCCCAATGCTGGATTTATACAAGTCAAAATGTAATCATTTGTGCCATATTTTAAGTTACCTTAAGTTACCACTATCGTGTTAAATGACAAAAAGCAGAAATACTATATTATCCCATTTATAAACTAAAAACACGCTACACGACACGACTAATAATAATTGTTTTACCATCTACAACTTTACCGTACAAATGATCCAAAATTTACCAGTAATATTTTATTGCAGGTATTGAGAACATTTTAAAAATTATAACAAAAACAATGATGGACTTGTTCATTGTTTTCCGACACATTGCTAGTATCTTCAGAAGTGCCATTATTTGATTTGGCGTAAATTCGGAAAAACCAGAGATCTCAGTACATGACACAATTCCTTAATCTTAAGTTGAGCAGGCGAATCCGAATTTTTTCTCCGCAATCTCAGAAACATAAACTGACCAAATAAAGTATGTTATTAAGAATACCAAACTCAAACTGTAGATCCCACCGAGATAGATAGAAAAATATAGGGATTCCTGGTTTTAAATGGTCGCATGGTCTTCGCAATTCTTTTTGAAACACACTGCTTTTCGACCATGACTTTGCAAATGGGGTTCAAAGTTAAAATTGGTGCCAAATGAAAGATAAAATTGTACTGAAAATAAAAATATAGGGTTGCCACTTTTAAAATTGTCCTATGCACTTGGCATTTCCCAGTTTTAAGTCGAAAAACTCGTTCTTCATTATGACTTTTTATTTTAGTCGATCTCGGAAGTGTTTTTAAAACAAAACAAGTTACGCTAAAAGGCACAAATACGCCGCAAAAGTAATTTGTATGCAAAAATATAAAAAAATACTTCCTTTTGAGCTAGTGTGTAGAATTTCAACTGTAGCCTAGAATCGGTTCTATGTGAAAAAATATGAGTTGCCTAATCTAAACCGGATGCTTGTGTGTGGTTTAACCGATTTTTCCTGAAATTGGAATACTTCTCAGCCGGAGCAAGTACGTGCATTATGTTTTATTATACTGAACGAACCACACAAATACGCTCGTATACTACTCGTATACATTACATTTTTACCAATATGCATTTATCCTGGCCATTAAATAATTAAAATAGGTACAATTTTTGTTGGATGTTAGAAAAAATTAATGTAAGGTGATTCGTATTAAAGCAAAAAAGCTAGTATGTGTAGGTTGGGTCAAGTCAAAACGATCGTATGGGAGGGGGATCTAATTCCCCTCATTTGAAAGCGTAAGGCAAATTTGGTAAAAATTTACGTACATTATAAAACAAATATTAAATAATCAAATCAACACTCACTTTATTCTCTAGCACCTTTAAAACCAGAATATAGCTTAAGATTTGGACTCGAAAGCCAGAAGATTTTAGAAAATTATTTAATTATTTAAAAAAAATTGAAAAAATGGATTTTTAAAATCAAAATTTTGGTTTTATGTATGAAATGTTATGTAGGGATGTAGTTTACCTGTGTAATTAAGTAAGAATTTGTTTTTTAGTTTTTAGAAAATCTTTGCTTGGTCGAAAATTTATAACACGATTTCGCATTTTGTTTTTCCGAGTAGTCTTAAGAAAATTGCACCAAAAATTTATTTATTAAACTAAAACTTTTTTAGTGCCAATACAAACGCCTATTTATCAATTTGTTTAGGAAACAATTTAAAATGTTTACGGGCTTTCTATTAATCGAATTTCTCATCAAAAAAGTTTTATACTTCAGGAAGTGTTTATATTGGAGCTGCGATAAATCATTCGAAAAATTCAAGCAAGACTGAGAAAACTTTACATTGTTGTTGTTCGAAGTTCTGTTTAAGTTTCCAGCATTAAAACTAACAAGACACACTACGACAAGAAATCAATTCTTGTGAACCAGTTATTCCATAAAACTAGATATAAATACATTTAGCAGAAAGTCAACTCAGTCGTTAAAGCATTGATAGAAGTACAAATATGTATACACTTTTGGACAAACAAGTTTGCTGCCCAACTAAATCATCACTGTAAAATCTTTTAACAAATTATTTATAAAAAAAAATTTTTTTCACTGTTAACTAATTACTGATTCAATATGTATATTCTTTAGGTCTAGAAATTTTACTGCGACATAATTTGTATGCCCTGTCAATATGGTATTGTGACAAAATAACAGTGCAATCACACCATCTTTTAGCGAGATACGGAGAAAGTCTTCGTTCGCTGGAACTAGGTTTAAGTGCACACCTACTGCAGCAGCCCGAACCAAATGAAAAAGAACCCGTAGACTTCCAATTGAATTGTCCCCACCTGCGCCGACTTGTTTTAAACGGTGTGGTTATGCATCATCGCCTGCAATTTGCACATCTGCAAGACTTGAACTATTTAGATTTGACATCATGTATTTTGGCAAATTTTAGTTTGGAAGCACTTTGCAGTCTACCCAACTTGCATACGTTAATTTTATTTAATGTATGGCCAATAGCAAATCAATTACATGCTATTTGTAGAATGAAAAAATTACGAACACTTGATATATCGATAAGTGGTTCTGTAAATGGTCATGGGACATACGACCTTCCTGATCAGGTAGAAAAGTTTATTTACAATCAATGATGGGAAAAATGATGAAATAATTTTTTTTTGTTTTAAGACACTTGAAATGCTTGTTGAAAATCTACCTGAACTATCACACTTGGATATTTCGGGAACAAATTTAGCTGGCAATGGAGTTGCACAGAAAGGAGCATGCGAGAAAAAAGAAGGCTTTAGCTCTCTGGAATTTCGACCACAAATGAATTCAGACATTCCTGGTCTGGCGGGAAGAACTGAGCGGCCACTTCAGTACCTTGGCCTTTATCATACACCACATTGGGCCTGTAAGAGACATGATATTCCTGCTATCGAGGTACAAAGATTGTATGCTTTTGTGTGTCGGAGAGGCTAAGGTTTTTATTTTGTTTTCTAGATTGCTGGAGACGCAAATGAGGAACAAATTTTGACTGCAGCGCTTTACTATTATGATAGACCTGCTGTTTTGACAAGGGTAATTTTTTTATTTCATCAACGGGTCTAAGCAAGATTAATGTAATTGTTTTGCATGTTTAGGTTCTAAATGATTTATATCACATCTTTCGTTTTGAGTGTTGCAAGGAGATCCACACTGCTCTTGATGTTGTTCTCACAGCTATGGACCGTCATTTGAAATTTAAACACATGCAAATATCCGGAAGGTAATTCAATAATCTTCAATGATCGTTGTTTCACTTTATGAATTTGACAAAATTTTCTTCCAGTGCCACTCTGTTTTACATAGTAAAAGGACGTGATCGATCAAAGTTCGGAACACCCCTTAAAAATCACATAATTCGCACTCTGCTCAATGGAATGGAAATGCACATAACTGACGACACAATGCTTCGAAATGGCTACCTAACACTCACGCAGTTTTCCATGCCAAACGATGTGGTATAATTGTTTTTTTTTTGATTATATAAATTTTAAATTAACGATCTTTTTATCTTTCCCATTTTGCTTATAGCTTTTTGAATACGAACGTCTTATAAAAGTTTTGCTGCATGGTGTATCCAAAACCGAACAGGAAGGTTTTGTTCAAAGAATAGCTATTTATTTATTAAACACCTTAGCTTGTCAGGTTGACGGTAGGCAGAAATTATTTTTAGGAGATATGGGTGTTGTTAGTGTGAGTATTTGTTAGAGGTTTTTAGTTTTGGGAACATTTGATTGGATTGCGATTTTATTTAAATAGACGATGTTGGGCTTAATCAAGGACCGTTTGACACGCACTGTATTTGACGATGTAATGGAAGTAGCGTGGTCCACGATGTGGAACGTAACCGATGAGACTGCAATTAATTGTAAGAGATTTTTAGACGGAAAAGGAATGGAGTACTTCCTGAAATGTTTAAATGTAATTTTTTTGTCATATAGAAATATTTATTGTTAAACTGATGGTTGTTTGTTTTAGACATTTCCCGATCGAGAGGAACTCCTTAGAAATATGATGGGTCTACTGGGAAATGTTGCTGAAGTCAAATGGCTAAGACCCAATCTGATGACACCGGAATTTATTGAAGTGTTTGCTACACTCCTTGACTCTGATAGTGATGGAATTGAAGTAAATTTCTTAAAATGATTTCATTAAAATATTTACAACAATTTAATTTGCTATTAGGTAAGTTACAATGCAGCCGGTGTTTTGGCTCACATAGCTTCCGATGGTCCTGAGGCGTGGAGTATTATATTGCCGCCGCGTGACGATGTCCTGCTGCGCATGGTGAAAGCAATCGATCGTTGGGACATTAAAAGTCAAAGAAATATAAACTATCGTAGCTTCGAGCCTATTTTGGGCCTGGTGCGCTGCTATGATACTCCTCAGTGTCAACATTGGGCTGTTTGGGCATTAGCTAATTTGACATGTGTAAGTAATTTACATACAAAATATACTGCAAGAATAAAACAATTATTATAATTTTTGAAGGTGTATCCTGAAAAGTATTGTAGACTTGTTGAACAAGAAAATGGCCTCCATATTTTAAGTGATTTGATTTTGCATCCCAGTCCGTATGATAAAATCAAAGAAACGGCCCAATTGGTTATTAAACATTGTGTAAATCAAAGGGCAACTCTTGAGGGATAGCCAATGCATATTGATGAAGTTGATCCCAACTATTGAGCTGAGCTGAGCTAATCGTTAACGACTTTAATATTAGTTTCTTCTGTCTCTTTTTTTTAAATTTAAGTGTTTAGTTTGTACTTAGTCTCTATTTTATAGTTTTATAGTTATTTGATTAGCATGCTTTGAAAACCTGAACGTAAGTTTAAAAAACCGCCCTTCTTTCCTTGCCTTATACTCTCACACTTTATTCAAGAAACAAGTTTTACATCGATTTACTTTTATTGTAAATATTTGCTGCGCAAAGAATATTAATTTTTAAAAAAATATATTTGTATTTAATAGAAATATTTTATTTTATTAAGTTTTTCTCTTGGCTTCCCTTAAATTTCTGGATAATTGTAAGATACAGGAGAATATTTAATTTAAATATATTGTTTTTTTTTTATCATTATACTCATTGGCCAAACTTAATTTTTTTTTTAATTAAATAAAACGAATTTTCTGCTTCGGTGAAACTTATTTTTTCTTTTCTTCGAGTATGATTTTCATGCGCTGTGAAATTCATTTCATAAATTTTGTGGTTGTTAATAAATCAATTGGCAACAGTATATTGCCAATTGATTGATTGATTTATTGAATTTTTCATTTTCATTTTCGATTCTAAAGATATTGGATAATATTTAATTGCAGCTTGTACTAAAGTATGATAATGGTCTAAAATATTTTAGATTGCATAACTATTATAAATTATATTGGTCGTAGCTATTAGTTAAGAAATATATTACAACATTAAGTCCTAGTTAAGAGTTTTCAGTAATATTTTCTCTTTCCTATTTCCCAATTTTAATTTTATTTTATTTTTTCATCTAGAGTTTCATTTAAATTTGTACAGACTATACAGCAAACTATAAAATAAATGATAATATGTGTTGGAATTAATGCAAAAGTAAAATGTAAGAAAATTGAATAACTAGGTTATACAAAATAAAAGAAAAACGATATAATAAAATTTAACGCAAATAATTAATTTTTTCAATTCTAATTTCTCTATTACGGATGACAATTAAACTGAAAGTTGTCCCCCAGTACTGTTGTGCTCTGTACCTACTCTGTCCTGTACCTATTCAAATCAAAGTAAATTTTGCCGGCAAGTGATCACCGTTTAACGAAGTAGAAGTTAAAAACGTCATTTCATGTTGTTAACCTACAAATAGAAGGTTCATGGACAGTTAGTATTAGTGTAGGGCTGCAATCGCAGCTCGGTGAATGTGGCAGAGTACATTGAGTTGAGTTTGCTTTGTGCCACTCACAAGTAAGGCCTAAGGGCGTCTTCCCGAGTTCTCGACGAGCGGTATTAAATTTATAGGTAGTGTAAAGTAGTAACAATTCAGAAGCGAGATTCGAGTGCCATATAAAAGACCTACTTGTGCCATTGAAAATGTTTTTGTGGACTAGAAACTAATTTTCCATCAATTTGGTTTTTGTGTATGACGAAAAAAACGTTACAAAAGATCTTGCACAACTTCAGCAAAACATGTGCTTATCTCCATTTCCATATGCCTTATATATTCGTTGAACTCTGTGTGTATAGCTGTGTGTAGGTACACCATCATTTCTTAAACAAATCTCAATTTATGAGAAAAACAAATTTAAAAATCCTTAGTGTTTTTTTTTATAATTTTTTATATATACAATTTTGTAGACATTTTTAAGCATTTATCTAGCAGAGTTAAAAAATTAATTTTGAAAAAAATCAGCTACCCATTTTCGAAATATCGAATTTTCAAAAAATAACTGAACATTTTTTTTTAAATCCAAATTTTTATTTTGAAAATTTCGATATGCAATATTATTCAAGCTTATTACAAGCTCTTATGTAAAAAATTTCACTAAACATTAACAATCACAGAATCACAATCACGATCACAAGATACGTTACGTTTTTTTCCACCATACCGCCAGTTTAGATGTTTACACAACAAAAATTGTGGGCACGTTTTTGAGAAAAATAAGATTTTTATTATTTGCTAAAAGAAATTGTACGGAAGGTATAATTATTTTTGGTCGTAAAAAAATTATCAATTAAGCATAAAAAGGTGAAATGTGAAGCTGTAACTTAAGCCAACTTATACAGCTTCAGGAACATTTCATTGGTGTTTAGTTTAGCAGCCGGTAAGATTTGCGTGCTGTTATAGTTCATCGTGTGTTATACTAGTGAACAATTATTGTATAATTCGGTGGCGGGTCCTGCATACCGTATTCAGGGAAATTTCCAATTTTATTGACGGGATTGAATAAAATCCGTGTTGTATGAAGCCAGTAAATCTGTAAGAACATAAAATTGTCGTGTGTATTTCATTTCTAATGTACGTCATCAATGCTAGAATTTAAAATCGGGTAATTTTGATATAATAAAAAAAAAATCTTATTTAAAACAAACATTACTTGATAAGTTAAATAAAAAAAAAGTTAATAGAAGAAAAACTATGCATTGGACACAACAGGCAGTTCCAGTATTAATTGCATTTCTATTCCGGATTTTGTAGTTTATCAAATAGTGGGTGTAACAGCAACCCCATATACTTCTAACTGCATTCTTAAGATAGAGTTACTGTTTTTTCAAAAGCTAACCAAGCTATCAATAAGTCTCCAAATATACGGTAATTTTTTTAACTTCACCCTGAATAGTGGGTCCCCACTATTTTATGAACTGCAGAAAGAGAAGCAAAAAAACTGCCAATTCCTGTTGGGAACCGTCTAGATGAAAATTACCAAAAAAAGACGCACAAAAAAAATTCCCCTGGAGTTTTTTCCCACTTTTGGAAATTTGCTATCAAAAATTATCTTGGGAAAATTTTCCTATCAGCAAAATAGGTGTTTTTATTCATTGCTGCATAGCCAGCGCAGCAAAATTTCCCTTGGCTACCAAAAACAATTTGATTGCTGGCGAAAAAGAAATCAGTAAAAAAATATGTGCACGACTGGGTCGCACGAACTTGCTCTTATGTGCGATCACACAGTGTTTTTAAATTTTTAATATTTCAAAAACTATATTTTATCTTATAAAAGAAATAAATTACCTAGTTATGGGAGCATATATTGTATACCACCTGCTTAAAACGTTATTAAGTTTAAGGTTGTATTATGCGAGTAGGTACATTTATTTATGAACAATATAGCACCGTGTTGCAAATATACATGGAACTTACAATTTAGACCACTGTTGGAAAAAGCCTTACTATTGTACTGAATTCAGTACAATTTGATTTTCTCAGTACGTAAGTACATCTTTGTCATTTTCAGTACAATTTTGAATTGTTTGTACAAAACTGAATTATTCCTTTAGTTAATTTTCTCTTATCTTCATTAACAAAATCTATGTGCGATGCGAATATATTATACCCAAAGCCCGATTACCCAATATCAAAACCTTCCCCACTTGGACTGAATGCTCTCATTTGATTTTAAATAGTGAACATCTGAACGTCAATTCGATGACTTTTCTGCATTCTTTGTTTTTGTTTGTCTTAAGGTCTTAAATGTTAAGATATATTTCACTATTTTATCGTATATGTCTTAAAAATAATTAATGATGTTAACTTTGAAATGCAATCCGAAGATCTAAGAGTACATATTTTGCTTCCAAGAATGAAAGTTATTTTAAAACAATTATGTAGAAATTTAAAGGTAAGGTAATCTTTTGATGAAAATCCAATAAACTCAAATAAACTTTTAGAAAATCACCTACCAGTTATGGAGATATATTGCAACACCGAATGTGCAATCTCATACACTTCGAAAAAGTTCAGTGAAAAAGATATACAGAGCTTCAAAAATCATGCTAAAATGTTTTATAACATTTCTACAAGAAATTAGAAGAAGATTGAATTTCGATGACTGTTTCTTAAACGCACTTCAAAATTTCTCACAAAGTGCAGTATTGGATGGTCAAGTTAACTCTATCGTTCAATATGTTTTAAATTTTTTTCTAATGAAAACAAAAACATTGAAGCTATAAACAACGAATATAAAGCTCTAGATGTATAGGCATTTTGGGTTAAAATTGGACTTTTAAAAAATGAATGCAATGGCGCAAAATTTTAAACAGTTCTCGTTTAAGCAATAAACCCGACTCTAGTTAAAATAGTCCTTTATTTAAAAATTCTTGTTTAAATTTTTCTTAATTCTAAACACTTTAAACAACTCTTCTAACTAAAGAACGTGTTTAACAAAACGTCAGCAAACTTTTGTGAAACACGCCTAATTTTGACAGCTGAATAAATCAAACAGAGCGAAAAATTAAAAAAAAACAAAAAGAACCCAATCTGTAATTTTGCCGAGCTATAGGAAAGTGTTTCGAGATTTAAATTTCGAGTTAAAATAGTGAAAATACTAAATAAAAAAGTTAATTAAAAGTTAACATAATGAATAATTGCAATATTTTATAAAAAAAAACAAAACAACATGAGGTGCTGCGTTAAATCGTGTAAAAACACCTATAATATGGAGTTTTCAAATTTTTCTTCTCACGGGCTGATTGTGTCTCATATTCCACATAAAGTAATGTGAAGTGATGTTTTTTAGGCTAATACATTATCTGAGAATACTTTTCAATTGATATTTCGTAGCATTTTGCTTTAAAAAAGCAAATTACTTGAAAATAAAAATACACTTCAATCACGGGAATTAGCTGAACCCCATCTGTGAAAACTGAAATTCTCGTCCAGGGTAGCATTAGTTTTTGTTGGTGATGGCAAGGCGCTCAAATCCACTGAGCGCCCGTAGTGCAGAGTAATTTTACTTACTTTATGTGGAATATGAGATACAGCTTACCTGTGAAATGAACAAAAATTACATTGCTTGTTATAGGTGTTTTTAAATATAGGTGCAGTATTTAACGCAGCACCGCGTGTAGTTTTCTATTTTTGTACATTTTTGTATTGCATGTAATCACTTTAATTACTTTTATATTACTTGTTTCTTTAATTTACTAAGCTTTTTTACTATTTTAACGATTTAAAATTTTAAAACAATCCTAAAACAAAACAGATCAAAATGCCTTTGGGTGCATTTAGCTGTCTAACTGCACGCCTTCCCTGTGTGGATGCATTTGTGTTTGTGTAACTCACACTCAAAGTGATAATTTCCCACAGATAAAGCATACTTTAAAAAGATAGAGAAGCGTTTTGCTGGTTTTAAAGTTAGAAGACCTATTTAACGCTAAAGTATACTTTATGTCGTTTAAAATTTACAAAGAGCCGCCTCTCATTCTAAAGTTATTATTAAGAGCCGACTCCCATTTTAAAGTAGATTTAGAGCCGCGTTAAAATGTTTAAAATTTTGCGCCGAGTTTATGTTTAAAAATATTCATCGAAGTATTCAAGGTTCCTTTGTGTTCCTCATGCTCCACCAAACGTTGGAGGAATTTTGTATGTTAAAATATAATAAAAACTAAATTAAGAAATCGGTTACAAGTTCCAACGTGTTCTGCACTGATAAAAACCAAAAAAAAACAAAAAGGAATGTTGTCACAGTTTTGTAATTAATAAAGATCTTGTTAATTATAACGTGACAAACAATCCTCTTCAAAAAGAAGAACTTTTAAAGCACAACTCATTTAATGTTATATACCTAACTAACTATGTATTACTTACTGATCTAAGGCACCAGTTATACCTAATAATCATTGTAATTGACCATTTAAAATTTCCATTTTTAATTTTCAGATCTTTAGGAAGCAAAATCAGTGATTATTTTAATCGCAAAATAAACCCGATAGTTTAATAATTTTAAAAACCTCAAAACTAAAAATCTAAACATACAATGATGATATTCAATGAAAGCTACAAATGGCTCAGCTTACTGTGATACGGGATCCGTTCGTTATTTCTTTAGCTATAGTAATGAAATTCCTATACTATGTTACCTTAATATTTATTTATAACAAGTGAATGGTTCTTGTTAATAAATAAATTTTATTGTTGAATTTGTGTGTTTGCTAGTTTTTATCAATTTAAAAGAGCCCAGTACTATTTGTTCTCTTTCAGTACTATTTTGTTTCAGCGTTCAGTACAATCGAAAAAAGCCGATTTCCATCACTGATTTAGACTGAAAAATAAAAAAAAAACATATAATTAAACATAAATTGATGAAACAACCACTAAAATTGTTTTGATACCAATGCAATGTACATCATCCGATTTCTTAAGAAAATCTCAATTTATGAGAAAAAAAAATTGAAAATCGTTGGAGCGTTTTTTTTTTTTTAAATAGTTTTTTATATATAAAATTTTTATATTCTACCCATTTTCGAAATATGGAATTTTCAAAAAAATAATTTGGAAAATTTTTTTAAAAATCATTAGTTTGATTTTTTTGAAAATTTTGGTATGCAATATTATTAGAACTTATTTGAAACTTTTGTGCAAAAAAATTCATTAAAATCAGTTCAACTGATAATGAGATAGTCGAAAATCAAGAAAAATGGTTCTATGAGAGATACCATTTTTAAACCGTAGAAATTTTTTTTCATTAATATGGTAGATCGTGTAAATATTAGATTACACAAAAATTTTAATCAAAATTGTAGGAGTCGTTTTTGAGAAACATGAGATTTTCAATAACGGTTTTTAAACATTTGTATAAGAGCGTACCGTTATTTTTGGTTATAAAAATAACTTTAATTAAAAATTTGCTAGACAATGTTAAAAAACTGCTGGGTACCAAGTTTAACCTAGTCGTTTTAAAATTATTAAGTTCTCAAAAAAAATTTTGGAAACTTTTTTTAAAAATCCAAAAAATTTTAATATACAAAACTTTTAAAACTTTTTCAAACATTCTCCAAAAAAAAATCGAGAAAATCGAAAATCAAAAAAATGGTTCTATGGGAGGTACCTTTTCTTACCATTTTTCGGAAATTCTTTTTTGCAAAATGGTTACCTTTATGTAAATACAATTACTGAATTTTTTTAAAAAAAGTTGTAGGCACGTTTTTGAGAAAAATAAGATTTAATTTTTTGGTAACAAAATTTGTATGGCAGGTACTGTTGTTTTTGGTCTTAAAAAAAAATTAAAAAATGGGTGGGGATAATGCCCAAAAAACGGTAGGTACCAACTTTGAAGAAAATCGACCGACCCGTTTAGGATGCAGCCGAAGAGACAGGCAGACAGACGGACAGAATTGCGAGACCCACTTTTTTCGACTTCGCTATCATCGTATTGTCAACTTTGATAAAAATCCCGAGTTCGATTTTTTCGTGCTGGCAATAGAACTTTGAATTACTGAAATAAACGTATAGAGTGGATATCATCATTTTATTCAGACTTGTGCTCAGCTGGCTATGCAGCAATGAATAAAACACACCTATCGTGAATAATTTTTGCCAGGGAATTTTTTCCTTACCGAACATGACCAATGTATTTTTAGGTAAAAATAATTAAATATTTTTAAGAACACAAATTGGGCTTTTACAATAAAACAAAAAAATATACTTAATAACGTTTTTTTGTGCACAAAATCATATCGAAGTAAAAAAAACAACCTAAAAATACTTACAAAATGTGTTTGATAACAAATTGCGGGAAAACCGTTATGCACACAGTTAACTGTTCTTGTTCAAATACAAAAAAAATTAAAAAAATCGGTTGTAGTTTGGCAAAGTTAGAGCCAGTCAAAGGAAAAAATAATTAAAATCATAAAAACCGTTATAAGTCGAAAACGAAGCAAACACGGGAAAATTACCTCTTAAGTTTTTCGAGTTGAAATGACTTCAAGAACTCATGGCTTTCTTCTGAGGCAGATGACTTTTAGAACCATCTGTTAGCTGACCAATCAGAAGCTAGAAAAAATCTGAATTTTCAAAGTAAATTTTCATGTGTTGAATTGAAACCGCCCAATGTTTATTCCAAGTATGAACATACAAACAAACGTTTGAACATTATTTAAAACACTTACGATTTTGTACCATTTTATAAATAAAACAAGGATTTCCATTAAAAACACTCAAAATTAAAAAAAAAAAAAAAACAAAATTTTTAACTGAAATCTCAATTTCTTTAAAGTTTGATTTACAAAATTTTTATTTTTTTTTTCATACATTTTTTGAATCTGTTTGATTTTATGTTCAATATAAAAAAATATTTCTAATATTATTATGTGTACATTTTTCATTATTTATAATTATAACTACACTATACATACACAAATCAACACTTACATTAAACAATTCTTTAAGTTAACATTCTCCACATTCATATAAGTATGTACAGTACATAGCTCTTCATATTTACAAATCTTATAATTAAGTTTTATAATAAATTCATTTATAATATTTATAATTAATACATAATACCTAAGCATTGACGATGTGTATTATGGCTATATCAGATTACGAAGGGTGAACGCAATCTGACTAATGCCACCCCTATTGACTTTGCCCAGGCGTGTGAGGTGAATTGAAGAGAATCTGCGAAGTTTCCTGTGACGACATCTGATATGGCAGGATCTCCAAATCATTTGGCAATTGATTGCTTTGCGTTTGGTAGGGGTTGAAGTGATTCTGCCCGCCGCCGCCAACTGCGTCTTCACCACGGCTCTCAGAAACATCGTCACTCATGCCCATTTGAAAGTGTAAGCTTGATGTGGTCGTTGGTTCTGTTTGTATATGCATGTAAGAGAGTAGATTATCATCTTGCTGGACACCGAGGCTATGCGGATTCATAGACATCACAGGTTGCTGTTGGGGTGGCTGCAACTGTTGTTGAGTGTTCATTGTGGTTGGAGATGGTGATGGCAGGACGAGCGTTGGCTGAAGTTCTTCGGCACTGAGGAAGGCTTCTATATCCTCATGGCCAAATTGCTCCAAATCAGGTACAGGTGGATTTCTCGGAAGCATTTGTTGCTGTAGAGATTGAGTTGATTGCTGATGCGGCTGCGCATGTGTCTGTTGGTGAATCGTTGCATCGTGGTGATTGCTTGGCATTTGATCGCTCATACCATAATTGTAGTTTACAAATTGTGGCTGTTGCTGCTGATGGTCCATAGAATTGGCGCCCAATTGAAAATGCCTATTCGGATTTGGATTGTTATATGTTGGAATGATGGTGTAGCGAGCCATTAAGAGTTGCTCAGATACTCGTCGAAGCTCATCTTGTTGCTGGAATATCATCTTCTGCAGCTCATCGTGCTTTCGCTGAAGCTGATCTTGGATTTGCGTTTGAGTTGGTGTCATCATAACGCTAGGAAGAATGTCGGAAGAATTCTGAAAGCAAATAAAGATCTAGCATTCACTTTTTTGTCAGCTTAAAATACTCACATTCATTGAAGGCAGCACTGGAGTCATGGGAAACGGTGCTATCACCGGCTGCACAGGTATTGCTGCTAGATACTGTTGTGGCTCGAGAAAGGTATGTGCCATTAATTGAGTATTTCGGATGGGATAGGAAGGCTGAGTAAATTGAGTAGGCGGACTTGAAACTAGCTGAAGACCTATTGCCTGTTGAGACATTTTTGAAAGTTTATTATGGGGAAGAGATTGCATTTGTTGTTGTTGCATTTGGTTTGGAAGGTGTGGTTGCTGTTGATGGTTTGACATATTATGATGTTCTTGCTGCTGCTGTTGCTGGGCTTGATGTAACTGAGATGATAAGTTGTGCCTTGTTCTCGCTTGCTGAAAAATAAACAAATAACTTTTAAAGTGTTAATTGCATCAACGCATAATTTGTTAATAGTCTACCGAGCTAACATGCGTCAATATAGAGTGCCTGCTTGACGACGAATCTGAGGTATAATCTGACTCATTGCCTCTCGTGTGCGAAAAACGTTTCCGCTTCAAATTATTGGACAAACCCGCGGCAGATGTCATAGTTCCATAGTTTGCAAGTTTCGCTGCTCTTTGTGGCCACACTATACTTGAGTCTATTTCCGGTGACTTGGTAGTCGTTGTTGCAGGCATTTTTTCGATTGCACTGACATCGATTGCAGTCACACCACTCATGCTACCACTTTCACCAACCACCGCTGCACTTTCAAGATCTCTAAGGGTAACTGTTGCTGAAGTAGATTTAGGCGCGGGTTTATTGCTATTGCTGCTATTGAGTTTATTTTGTTTTATCACATCAACATAGCTAACCACTTTGTGCGTACAAACAACATAGTCAGGCTTTGAGCTAACATTGTGATACGATATGTAGTAGTCACTTTGTAACCAAATCCATTGCTGACCCTTGGTTAGAAAACGATAGTAACATGATTTACCTTCACCCTTTTGCATTACTGAAATTTTGAAGAAAATAAGTAGTCTGAAATGGAAGATCACTGCCAAACCTAAGCTTACATTCTTCGTGGCAACTTATAATGTTGTCCAAATCATCAAAATGATAATAATCATAGCCGGAAGTTCCAAGTACTTCAAATGGCATGTATCCGATAATTGGCGGGGCTCGTTGATCTAGAAATATAAATTTCCATTCCATACTATGTTTGGACGTGAATTCATCTTTATACGGATCTATTGCTGACATTTCCCGAATTAATTGAGGCATTTGCACACGTCCTGTTCCAACAAATGTAAGACCTTTATCGAAGCTATCCGTCGAAAACGACATAGAATGAGCATTTGACGTTGTACTTTCTGTTTTTGTATATTTTTCTACAAGAAAAAGAGGACAAGAGTATGTTTTTGGAGTTTAAAAAATTACCAATTCTTTCATCTTACTTATACAGCCAACAAGTTTCACCAGCTCATACGCCGTAGTATCGACTTTATCTAAGGCACCTCGTTTAAGATGAACAAAAACATTTATCTGTGTTTCGGCTGATAATTCGGTTTTTGGCTGATCATTCACTAACGCTGGATTCAGAAAGATGTTGTATAGTTTCTCATGATCAACTTCATATGCTAAATCAAAGATTGTCATATTCAATAGATCGCTCTGAAATTTAGTTCATCGCTCTGATTCAATAATGGCTGATTTAAATTAAATTTTATCAAAGGGCAAGATAGAGTATAATATACATAGTTTGAAATTTAAAAGCTTTTTTGAGAAATATTGGCAAAAAGCGGAAGATGTAATTTAGATATGTAACATTTTTCTTAACTTACCGGTAAGTATCCTAAGAGAGATGTAACATTTTCCGATACGTGATGTATCGAACCGTTGCTGGAGAAAATAATTATGAATCCATCGAGTGCCTCGAGCATGAGATGAGAAAATTCGTCATTGGTAAGAAACGTAGGCTTCCAGTCTTGTGGTATTTCATGAATTTTTGATTTATCAGTTACTTCTGCAAATTACAAGAATATTGATTCGGTTGAATATAAGAGTTTTTGGGCTTGTTACCGTTGTGATGTTTAAGAAATGCTATTGTCGACTTGAGTACTGTGGATTTATCCATTTTCCTAGATGTTGATGATATTAAGCCACTTAAGTCGTTCACCAGCATGTTAAACTGATCACGACGTTTTTTCTCGCTGAGATTTCTGGACTTCCTGGAAATGATGACAAATTATTAAATTAATTAGTTATAAAGGATAAATATACAAACAAATATTTGATTATGAACTATTAAAAGGTTGTATTTTAATTATGGAATTTAAATAGTCGGGGTTATGACTACTCTTAAAATATACATTGACTAAGAATTTGATTTTTTACTTGCTATGGAAGGCAATTCGAATTTTTGTTTTAGCTCAACTAAAAATACACGTTAGCCAACGATTTTTTCTCAAATTTTCACAGAAACTGGTCTAAAAATTTTGATTAGACTTCGTTCTTGTAATGATGAAACTGATTGTAAGAAAACTGGGGAACTATTTCCGATACCACTATTTTTAATGTTAATAAGGCACTTTCTCCTGATTTTCATATATAAAAGTACCAAAATACATTTTTCCACTATTGAATTCACATAATTTTCAATTTTATTAAAAATCTGTGTAATTTAAAACATTTAATTTGTAATTTTTCATCGCCATTATCATAAAATCGAGTTTCTCTTTTCAATTAAAAAAAAATCTATTCCTTGCAATTTTTGTTTCCATCGTTTAATTGTTTTATATTTTGATGTGTTTTTTTGTGTTTCGTTGGCAGTTTAGCTTCGTTTCAATATTTTTAATTAAAATGGACAAATATTTTTCACGAATATCCAGGAAATTGATTCCGAATACAGGAGAAATAAGAAATCCTGACTTTAAAAGTAAGTATCAGAAAAAGTTGATAAATACTATCAAAATTAAAATTTAGCGTTTACCCAAATTCAACGTTGAGAGAAAATTTTCCCAAATAAAGGACGATGGCCATTTTTGCCCTCGTACCAATAACAATGAGTCATAATATCGTTGGAAAGGTCTATTTATGTACATAAAATATTTGGAAAAAGATATGGCTCAAAATAAGTAAAAAACAGCACATAATCAGCCAACGCAGCTTGACCTTTAAAGTATATTCTCAGTCAAATGGTGACGTTGATCCTTCGATTATGAAACCCACCTTGGCAAAAATAACACAGTTATTATAATGCCCTTTCTTTCCAAAGCAAAAAAGCAAAAAAAAGAAAATGAACGTATGAATGGATGGATTTAAAAACTTTAGAGCTTCAGAAGAAAATCAATTAGCCGCGAACTCTTAAAACGTATTTCTCACAGCACAAAGGTCAACCAGTGATGCCAGACTTTAGTACCGGTTTCCCCACCGTGATACCCAATTTTTTCACGCCTTTGTAATATAAATATTTCACAATTCTCCCACGAAAAAATAAATAAAAAAAAATAATTTATGTATTTTATTGTTCTTCATACAGTTTTTGAAAAACATTGAACATTTACATTGAGTGCATGAAAGCAAAGAAATCAATACGAATAACAGAAATATACCCAATAAAACTCAAATGTTATTTTTTCGCACACAGTTAATGGTCCGGGAAATTAATTGTAAGCGAAAAAAAGAGCGAAGACTCCTCCAAATATCTAGCTTAAATTAAATATTTCCTTTATCAATAGCGTAGTACTGCAGAACAAAAACCAGAATGGTTTCATTTGGTCATTTTTGTATGGCATTTTTCGTTTGTCAGGGTACTCGGCTAAAGTAGGCAAATGTATGAAAATTAAAAAGAACGTATTCATATACATATTTAGAATGAAAATGTTTTATTTGATCAAGGTTAAATTCAATTTTTTTTTAATTAAATGAGCAATTTAAGCAAAAAAATTGAGCATAATGTAAAATCCATTTTTTGTACTATGAGGTTCGAAAAATACCATTTTGCTTTTTAGCTTATTTTAGATATGAAATTCCCATAAAAAAGGATAAATCTCACAATATAGCATGGCTGGGGCCAACTGCCGATTGACCGATTATATAAAAATAAAACTTACTTGTTTACGTTCTTCACCCACTTCTCTTCGCATATTTTTCCGTTGCGCTGCGTTTGTAAAGTATGTCGTACATTTTCTTACTCAGTTCTACTATTGTGTCCATAAATTTTTTTTTACAACGAATTGAGACTTGCATCTATGTATATTAACAATTGATCTATGCAAAAATACCTTTTCAATGATATATGACTGAGGGCCAGCACCCATACATAATCGACCCAATTGTCCTTTGAATAAAACAAAAATCGAATTTTATTATCGAAAGACCACTTGATTTAAGGAGTGGTCAGTGCAGTAATTGTTTGAATTTGAACCATAAAGTTTGAAAATTATGTTTATTTTAGAAGAAAAATATTATTTCAATTTTAAGGTGTCGCAATATCAATTTAAATAAAATAAAATAATGAACAAAACAAACTTTAATATCAAAATTAATTCACTGATTAACACCGATTTCCGATACGGTAATATCCCGATTTCCAAAAATATTTTATGGCAACACTGTTTCTTAATACAACAATAGATATTGCATTTAAAAATAATTGTTTTTAAACAAAAACATTTTTTAGTACTTTTGACTTTAAAAAAATGTTCGTTAAATTGTAGCTCAATATTTCTAACCATAAAAAAAATTTCGTCGATTTTTGAGTTAGAAAATTAATTTTTAAAACCTTTTCTTTAAAATAACTTTATTTTAAAAGAAAATTATGGAATTGAATTTCAACGTTAAAAAATAAAAACTAAAATTAACTAAGAAATAAAGAAATTTTTTTTCTATTTTAAGGAACTTTTTTTTTAAACTATCACTCTCACCTAAATGAACGGAAATAGACCCCTAAAATACGATGTTGTCTTTTTTCAATCCAAAAGACAATTACTTAAATTCGAAGGTTAAAAGCTCAAATCCTTTTTTAGCTTAAGTCCTAATTTAATTTGCAAATCAATCACTTGTGAATTGAGAACCATTTTATTCAAATTCTAAGTTTTAGAATAATTTTTAATATTGGACATGAATGATCATTTTCATGGTGGATTAGTGCCATTAATAAAACACTAATTCAACGGTTTACCCTCGGTTTCGCCGGATTTTTTTGAAATATCAATCTAAATTTTTGAATTTTTTATATGAAAAAAAAATTACCATTGCCTACCGTTAAACGTAGAAATTTATCACTCCTATATTTGTATCAAATCATTTTTGAAAATAAACAGAAGAATTTTAAGAGTTACGATTCATTTCCGAATTTTTTAAGTTGAAGATCAGATTTACAAAAGAAATCCAATTGCCCTTTCTGGCAAAGTCTTGTTTTTAAATCTTTCAAAGCCTCTGCCATTTAAAAATTAAAGTGGTTATGAGGGTAGCACTCCAATGAGGGGTCATGTTACATAATCCATATACGCGTGTAAAAAACTAATGATAATGGTTTAATTTTAAAGTTGTCAGCACTTTTTATAGGGACAAAAAAGTTCCATGTTTCGCTGTAGGTTTTAGAGAGCTTATTTACAAAATTTTATGTCGAATTCCTTTCCTTTTTTTTCTAAACGAATAGATTTTTATTCTGAACAATTCGAATTTTTTCTGTCAAAACAAATCTTGCTAATTTTACACCGATTTGAACACACACTTGCAAGATTTGAAATTTCTAAAAATGTCAAATTCAATGCCGCGGTGTTTTAAGAAAACAAATTTTTTTTTATGAAAACAAATTGTGTTTTTGGTTGCAACGAATTTTCGGTGAATTATATACATAAGGGGTATTCACGATCCGATGCAAACTGGTCTTGTATCATTGAAAAAATGCAAAGTTTTTTATTTACAATGGGGTTAGGGTATAGCAATTTTACACTTTTGCATTTTTGCAATGATGCAAGACCATTTGCATCGAATCGTGAATACACCTATAGTAAATATTTGTGTGTTGTTTTTCAATTAATAATAATAATAATTTCCAAATTGAATATTTTCTGGACATTTTACTTCTAAATTTGCTGCTGTCAAGTGCCACACACACAATCACAAAAAAAATCGATTCTTTTCGTCTTTTAGTATTCCTTTCAATGACAGAAAAAATTCGATTCTTTTTAGAAAAAATTTGATTCTTTTGTTAAAAGGAATTCGCCATTAGTTTTCTAGAATAACACCATATAAGAAGAAAACTTAAAAATAAAAAAGGGCCGTTCGTAGACCTATGTAGGTAAAAATTCATAAAAAATTCACAGTTCGCAAAATAGATCACGTATCACCACCAGGTGTTGTCATGATCTTTTATTGACGAATTTGCTCTTGGTTGCACTTCATGATGTTGGGTATTACAACTTCACGATTTTGATCTCATCATCCTTCTTTTTTAATACTGTGAAATAGATGGACTAAGTCTATAAATTTAAGACGTTTGACAACTTGGAGGGCAAAATTAACATCTCTATACCTTTTGAAAAAAGTAGTTCAAAATTGGACTTTCAGATTAATTCATTGAGCCATCTGCGCTCACATTATTTTTTGCATGCCCGAAAACATATTCAAACTTTATACAATTATCAATTAAATAAACCAAAAAATTAGCTATTACCATGACTAGAATTTGATTTAATTTCTAAAAAAAAAATCAGATGGCAAAACTGTAAATTCCACCAATTTAGAAAAAAAATTAAGTTAATCTGAACCTTTGGATAAATTTTTCTTGAATTAAAGTAGAAATAACTTATTTCAAATACATATTTTTAGGATATGATTTCAGTTATTGTGAAACCCAGATAATCTCTATTGTCCCACCTGTAGCTTATGTTCCGAAGCAATTTAACAAACCCCAAAAACTAGATACATTTTCCAAGAAACTTCTCAATCGTTATCTAATTATTCTCAAACTGGGAATTTCACTGAATCTCAGGTGCAGAAAATTCCACTCAGATGCTTATAAATTGGGAAGGACATCACTACAATTAGTTTATTTTTACCGGTCGACCTTTATACATACATACATATATAGGTACCTTTTGTATTCCCGCCTCACTTTAAGAATAGTATAAAGGTATATCAATCCAGAAGCCTGAATTCATTCGAGCATCTATTGTTGTGCGATTTATCCTTCTAAAGGACAACTAAGCTATACAACAACTGATTCTGATTCAACATTGTACAATGATGTGATGATGATGATAGGTTGGTTAGAGTTTCACTTTTTAATTATTGCATTATATTCGCAACTAGCAACTGCTAGTCCTTGTCACATTTCAACCCTCTGATACCTGGAGTTTTTCTCTTCGAACGTTAACCGGCAGAAAATCTTCTTTCATCCTTTGGCTTGAGTCTAGTATTTTATTTAAAACTGTCATTAGCAGATTTTTGCAAAGAAGAATTCCTCTGAATAAGACGTCTATGGACTATTTACAGATATTCAGAGTTCAGTCTGGCGTGAAATACTATATCTGACAGCACATGTTGTACATACAATTATTATTTTATTTACTTTTGGAATATTCAAACATCTATAATTTTTTTACGGTTTTCTGAACATTCCCACAATCTCTGTCACGACCTACGTTTTTTGATATACATATGTAGTTATGTACATATATGTAAAGGAAAAGACTTTATATAGGAACTTAAAAAATCCTTTATTTTCGATTGTGTATTGGTGTTCAATTGGTGGCGTGGGTATAATATTGTATATTTTTAAAGTTGAGTTCATCTGAAAGGTTTCTCTAGAAAACTTTTTCTGAGTGCATTTATATTTTTGAACATAAAAAGGTCATGTAATAAGAAACGTGTTTTTAAACAAACGTTTCTGTCACAAAGAATTAAGTTGGCAGACGATTAGTTATAAAAATACATTTCCTACGTAACAAGACTCACACACATGTCTTGAAAACTCGTTTTGGAAAATCTAGATATAGAACTAAAAATGTGTGTTTAAATAAACTTATATTACATTCATGGATTTCCTGGTACGAATCGATAATATCGTGTAAGAAAAATACTATTTTAAACTGAAATCAATCAAATTAAAGATTTATAAGAATACCAGCTCAAACTGCATTAGCAGAATTTTTTTTTTGGTAAATAGTTAATATTTTGACTAAAACAGAACTAGTCCTTTGCCTACTCTTTTCGTCTCAATAGCTATTTTTTTTTATTACAACCATATCAAAAACGACGCAAATCAAGTTTCCAGATTTGTATACTTACGTCAGTAAAACACATGTGTCAAGCGAACTTTGTTTTGTACATATTATTATGTATGTTAATCCAGCAAGATGTTTTTTTTTGTATCGGACTTTTTTTTGGAAATCACTCCATTTATAAGCTCTGTCTTTTTAAATGAAATAGCAAAAATTATAAATAGCAATAAGCAATCCCACAACATAGTTTTGCATTATGTAAGCGAAAACAAAGATACCCTGGGGTGATTCTTTGTCAAACTAAAACAAAAAATTAACTAGTAAAGGACCGTACATTAACAGTGATATAGTTTTCGCAACATTAGGATGTCAGCTTTTATTACAACTTCTCCTCGAAGATAGCGTTAGATTAGAACAGAAATCTTTGAAAACAAAATTTCTTTACAAAGTTAGGTTTTATAGCTCTGGACCTGGAGGAGCAATGTTGGCTTTAACCTTTTCGAGAATAGCTGAGCCGAGTTTATTTCGGATACTTATAGGTTTGGTTGCTGTAATTTAAGAGTAAATCAACACATCTGCTACTCATATCGAATTGATAAAATTGTGAGAATGACCTTCGTTTAATTTATTTAACATAGGCATAAAGTTCTGTATTAGTAGTAGCCCGTGGCGTAATGGTTATAGTGCGTTAGTTACCCCGAATGTCTGTTAGAGTTACGCTCTTCCAAACAAAAAACATTAAAAAGAAGTTTATAAATTGATTTTAAAATAAAGTTAAAACGAATAATGAAAATTTAATAGAAAATATTCTACAAATTCTATACCAGTTATAATCAAGTTATAATATTGTTACTTTGATTAATTTATTAGATGAAGAGTTGTTTCATCGTCAGGTAGAAATTGATTATGTTCAACAAGGTATTTGTTCGATTTTCAGTCTATGTCAATTAAAAAAAAAAAAAAAATGTTTTTCACGGGTAAGATGCCTCTTGTGAGAAATTGACATATCCTCCAAGAATAATCTCTTATCATGAAAAAGTGCTTTTCATATTTCGTTTTAATATTGAGAGATAGCCTCACACTTAGTTTATTTTACAATTAACTGTGTTTGATATTTCTTTGAGGCCTAATTAGAAAATTTGTATTGAGTAGTAGGGTAGAACATGGCAGGAACATGGATATTAAGAGAAGTTTATCCATGAACTATGAACTTCACTTTTCTTGTGTATATCCTCTTACCTCCATAAACCTTGCGTATTTGATAACCCCACTCATTTTTAATGAGAGTAGGGTGGTCAGGTTAATTGCTGTTTATTTTAGGTTTACAACGTTTTAATACAATTTGTGTAAATCGGCTCATGGTCTTGCTGCAAAAAAAAAAATTGACAATGATCCTAAAATACACTGAAACTGAGGCAAGACTGTTTCCAATATTGTATTGGTATTTTATTATTTACACAGCTAAATCAACAGTACCATTAAATGATATACTGCATTCGCATACCATAACTCTTCCCTCACGGTTATAATAGCGATCAAAATACAAATTTTCTTTTCTTAAATGATGGAGGTAGTAGTATCCATCCGGCGTTTAAGTAAAACTTAAGCCTTAAGTGGTTTAGTGGTTTTAATTGGAATTTTATCATATTATTTTCGTATATCAATTTGGGCATTCGATCAATTTGCTGACAAATAAAACGTTTCGTTAGTTCCTGCTTCCGATAGCCCTCTGTTCGGGCGATTGAAGCACCCAGTGCAACAACCAGATAACTCCACTTTTTAAATGTTGAGATAATTAAAAAAAACTGTCTCAAAAATAAAAAATTAAAATAATTGCATAATATTAGTTAATTTTGAAAAGAAATCATCAAAAATAATTTATTTAATTAAAAGCCATATCAAAAAATTGTATATTAAAGTAAAAAAAAATAATTTGTTTTTGGACTTGTCCTGTTTTTGCACCGATTTTGGTAAGAATTTAAAAGAACAGACTGCTGCGACATCAAATTATTGTAAAAGGGCATATCCGCTGGAGGAACATACTTTTGCGCCAAGTTTATGACATCCTCATATTTCTTGGGGTTGAGGGAAAGATTATATTTGTATAAAACAGTTTTGGCTTAAAGGGGTCACCATGCAGGTTTGCTTTTATTTTTATGTCGTATGTCGTATGTCGTTAATGGATAATGGTGATTAATGGAAGCCGAAACGCTGGCGATATTTTCTTCTTTCCTGTAACAAAATCTTCGGTACTTCGAGATAGTCCACTTAATACGATCTTTGTTGGTGATAACTCCAAAAGCGAGTTTCCTTATCCAAGAGTCAACGGAGTTGTCTTTTTGGTACACCGAACGACGCAGGATTTTTTTTCGTATATTTCTGCATTAAAAACTATATTTCACAAAAAAGAGGAGTTATCTGGTTGTTGCACTGGGTGCTTCAATTTCTGTAACCGTTAATGAATTTTGTCTACCCATTTAAACTTTTAAATTGAAAAAATCACAAAACATAACTGTTTTATCACTTCCTGATAACTTTTCGAGACCTATACGGACAATTTATAGCTTAAAATGTGTAATAAAATCAATTGAGGCTATTCAAATGTTACAAACAAAATTATCGTTTTAGTGACTGTAAACAAGCTCAGAAAATTAAGTTAACTTTAAGAAATTTTTTAAAAAATTGTATTAATCTCAGAGAGGATTCTCTAACCTTGTCCTTTAAATATACATTTCTTTATGTACAAATCAAAGAAGTTTAAAATTCAATTGTTACGGACTGTATGTATCTCTTTTTAACTTTATATTTTTTTTTAATTAATATAGGCAAGGTACAAACTGCTTAATATTGGCATGCCAATTGCTTGTCTTCCATTTTAATCATTTGAGAGGCTTTGCTTGACAATTTGTGTTCAACTTTCGTGGTAACTTTAAAAAATTCTGTGAAAAATGGATATTCCCTGTAAAATTAGACGTTGACTTCAAAATAATACCAACAAACGAGAATTTTGTTGGAGAGCTTTGTTATATAGATTGTCTTAAACGTATTCTATAAAGTTCCTAAAATTGTAACCATTAATTTTAAAGGGTGAAGGGGCAGAATATAAGCTGTGTACATACATATATCAACTTTTTCTAAGAAATTTCAAGCTGATCTTACGAAAAAAAATTATAATATCTTTTGTGTAGAATTTGAAATACCTACAAGTAGGTACAGTTTTATGCCTAGACAGTTCAGACATTCCAAAAAACTGAGTGTAATGCTAAACCCACACCACAAATAAAAAGACAAGTACCTATTCAGCTTTTTGAGGCGGATGTTTAGTTTGACTGAGCTATATTGTATTTTCATTTGTTATGTCGTTTTAATTATTTCGCACTTCTGCACTATTTTGTATAGTTTAGTTTTAAGATTGTTTTTTACTTTAGATCTTAAACATGTAACTCAATTTTATTAAACCAAAATTTAAATAATAATTTACATTTTCTAAACCTTTCTTTCTATACCGTTGCTTTCGTTGGAAGTAAATTAGGAGCAACTTCAGAACTACAAGTTTTTGTTTAGCTGAAAGCTCTTGGCTCTGTTTATTTGTAGGTAGGCGACCCTGCGTTCACATTCAGCATTTTAAAAGGTTTGATTGTTTAAAAAATCGTCTATAAATCAGTTTTGAGAAAGAAACGTAGTAAGTGTGAAAATTTGATTGAGTTTTGTCGCCAAATTAAAAGCACCCAATAAAAAAACAAACTTTCACAAAAATAATAAAAACTATGACATCGCACGCTTAGAATGAAAGTGACCTAACTAAAAAATTCGGCATCTATTTTACAACCTGGTTTTAGAGTTCATTTCGCTTTTAAAGGTCAGTTTATTGAAAAATCTGAAGTTACAGAAATTTTGAGTTAGGTCACTTTTATTTAAAGGGTGCGACATGTGGGTGAATAAAGAGAGCAGACCAAAATGCAGAAAACCTTCATATATGCAGATTAAAGGAAATGCCATAATGAAGATATGAAGACGAAGATGTTCATCTTCATAAAATACTCTTTCTCAAAATCCTTTTTTTTGGTATACATCTATCCCGCTCTATTTGTTTTTAAATTTGCAGATGCAGAAGAGGAAGATTACATAATGTTAATCCACGATTAGAGATAAAACGCTGGGCAAAAAGGTTACATACATATATCTGCTAAAAAATCACATTCAGGCGTATTTATTAGATTGTTTACTAGTTAGACAGTGTCTATAGATAGTTGAAAATATTAAATAGTTGGGAATATGCTTTATTTGATTAAATAAAATGTTTCACTAACTAAGGTTTAGACAACCGAGTCCATTGTCTAAGTTAGAAAACTCTTAAACATAACAAAAAAATTTAATCTATAACTTGGATGGCTATACTAGACAACTTTTAAAAAATACGACCGATTGTGTTTTAACAACTTTAATAAGAATTTGAAAAGAAAAATAATACTTGGCTAGACAACTTTTAATAAATACGACCGATTGTGTTTTAACAACTTTAATAAGAATTTGAAAAGAAAAATAATATTAGGCTTGATATTGCTACGAAGCGGAAGGTAAAGTTGAACTTCTGAACTTCTAATAGCAATAAGGTGACAAATAGTATAGAATAGTTGTAATTATATTTATTAAATGTGGTAATTATTTTTATGAGGCTCATAACTCAATATTTTGTATGTTATACACATTTTATTTTTTTTTTTAATTTTGAACAATTTTTTAATGAGAACGCTGTCATAAGTTATGAAGAATTTTCTTAATTAATTATAGGTACGACTATATAGTAACCTCCTCTTTATGTTTTATGAGATCTCATATAATTATTGACTATTACATGTACAAACTATACATAAATTTGAGAGGTGTAATTTAAATTTAGAATTCAGGTAAAACTTTTGTTTTAATGTTTTTGTTTGTGATAAACTAATTTTCAAACATAAATATCAATATACATAATTGAATCCTACTAATGTGGGTCTTTTTTGTTTGAATTCAAACCAAAAAAAACTGAAGCCCACAAAAGTAGGATTCAATTATATTAAAATTAAAAAAGGTCACGAAAAAGGAATTATTATTAAACATAAATATCTCCTACATTTTTAATTTGCGAGTTACAAAATGCTCTGCAGCAAAAACATTAATATTAGTCGTTTAAAAAGACGGGTTTAAAAAGAAATAAAATTTATGAGTTAATAATTCCATAATTGATATTGTTTCATTTCTATACAGAAGAAAATATTGCATAATTTTACTGAGAGATTATTATAATTGCATTTATCAGAAAGTAATAAATGCAAATATGTACAACAATCTTTGCTCAGGCACCTATACAATTAAAGTCCTGGCATAAAAGTTTTCTGTAGGTAGATTATGTATATGTGATTATAAAATTATTAATTACTAATCCAAAAAAAACAAACGTCCACCTTGGGCTATTCTGAATAATTTCATCCACGTAATCAATGGTATAGGTAATAATTATAAAGAAACACACTGAAGATAATTGAAACAACTCTAGACGAAATATAATACAGGAAGATAAAATAGAATTGAAGGAAACAACAACGCCACAAAAACAAAATCAAAATCAATTATTTCCAGTAAATAATTATGGTCCAGTATGTTTGTTCTTCCATCATGATTGTATGTAGGTAAGGTATGGATTTTATATAGGAATTTTTATAAATTTGAGAAGATTTGTTAAAGACTTACCTTTTCGTGTCATCCTTATCGTCGTTTTCTTCTTCCATGTTTGATGACAGCTTTTATAGCTTCCAATTTGACAATTTATTTATTTAAAATTTTTTTTTAATTGTTGTCTGAATTAGTTTACACTTTTTTTTACAAAATTTAATAATTTTTTTTAATACTTTTTTCTTTCTTTTTTTCTTTTGTATTTAAAAAACTCAAGTAGCGTCAACATTAAACAATATACAGTAATTTAGAACGCACATTCTGCACCTGGAATTCACAATTCTATATTTAATTATTATTTTTCGATAATATTTTTTTACTCGATATTATTTTCAAAACGACACTTTAAAAAAATTATAAACCAACTCCGCCGCGCGCCGTTAGCACACCGAAATCCAAACGCCAAATGTCTATTTGGATTAATTTCAGAAGTACCGTCTTCAAATTAATGTATATCCTTCCGATTCAATGTGAAATCCTTGATATAGAACGATATAATGTGTATTGGTGTATATTGGCGGAGATTGTGCTTTCTCAAGAGCAGCAACAAGTGCACTCTCGATGGAATATATAAATCATAGACTCAACGACTTCGAGTCTCGAAATAGACACATGAATGTGCAACAAAAGAAATCTACTACCTGTGGCATGTTTCCTGTTTGCTTCACTCTTGGTGAACAAGGATTTTTCTATTTACATATTTTGTATTCAACCAATTACGTAACGGACATTTGGTGATGCGCAGGATCTCATATGAAGCCCAGGCTTTTAACGTCAGCAGATGGAGTGCCTTCCTAATATTCGGTACCACCCCTACACTTAAAATCATATCATATACATAAATACAAATATACATATATACATGGGTGATTCTCTGCCAACTGTGATTCTTTGTGTCCAGGGCTTTATTTGTAGCTTAATATAAAATTTTCTTATGAATTTCTGGTTTGAATTGTGGAAATAAGTTTGTACTACAATTTACATTACATATTATAGTGATTAAAAATTTGCTACCCTTGACTGGAAAAAGTATACGCAAAATGTCAGTAGCGTGGCATGTCCCATCCTTGTTTTTCCAATTAAATCTACTATTTTCTAAAAATCTTGTTCTCAGAGAAGTTTGAGTACAATAGTTGCTTGATTAAATTTTGACAATATCAAGTCAAAATATTTGCTCTTGAATTAAACAATAATAATTAATTGAACATTGTTCCCGGATTTCATTTTATTTTCGAATTCGAAAGATTTCCCGCTGAACCGCCATTTTGGTTTTAGTTTGATGGCATTTGTGTGGTATCATTTGAAAGAGGCACTATTTATTTATTGTTAACAAAAGTCATTTTCAACGTAATTTTGCTGTAAGACTGAAGTGTTTTTATTCTAAAATCGTGTGTCACAAAATTACCTGTCAGTACCGTGGTAGTGTTATCCAAGCGTGTTATGAAATTTTTTGGGGTGATTTTTAGAATATTGTATTTCTTTTTAAGTCATATAAGTTAAAATTATTTTTCTCAGAAGCTTTGAGATATTAGGTTGTATTAAAGCCTAAATGTCAGTACTGTGGGTGTCAGTACAGTGGTATATTTATTTATAATGAACTTAAATTAAATGATTTCAAACAACTTTGCTAAAAATCTTGTTATTTTTTTATTAAGAATGGTACCAATACTTCGCACAAAACATATACATAAAAACAAATCCCTGCAATATATGTGTAGTTATAACCTAGCACAAAAATAAAGACTCCAACCTCAAAAAACAGATTTCAAAAACTAAAAAAACATACATTTTTGAATAAAACGTTGCATTTCAAAGTTGAAATCGTCGAAACGTAAGAGGGAATTTAGAAACTCATCAAAAATATTGTCAAAAAGAATTAGAACGTATAAAAATTTAAAAATAAAAAATCAGTGTCAGCACCGGCGCATGGACATAAACCCAAATTTTATTTATGGGGCTTTTCTCCCACTTGAGTGGGACATAAAGCCCAAATTTAATTTGGGCCTTAAGTCCCACTCAAGTAAGGACGTAAGCCATACATACCTCACTATTTATCTGCCGTAATTCTGGGTGCTAGCAATGCACTAATTTTCTTTCAAATAAAACATCAATAAATTATTATTATCTTCTATGCCTTTAAAAAATTTGGGACTTATGTTCCATTGTTAAAAAAAATATTTGGGGCTTGGGTCCCACTTGGACTTGGTTGGTACATAAGGCCCAAATTAAATTTGGGCTGTATGTCCCACTCAAGTGGGACATTATTCCCAAAAATAAAATTTGGGCTTTATGTCCCTGGGCCTTATGTCCCTGCACCGTCAGCACCATGTCTTCGAGATTTAGTACTTTTTACGATTGTTCCTTAAAAGTTGTAGTAAAATGCTATTGCAGATTTCATACCATGTCTATTTAAAAGATAAAATAATAAAAATCAATTTTCAATGACTTTTAATTTTAGCAAAATTTTTATTTAAAAAATCACAGTTTGGTGATTCTCACCCACATAGAATTCTTTTAAAATAGGGCAAAACGCATTCATGTTTATGTATTGTATAGTGCCGCTTTGACTAATCAGCATATCAAAAATTAAATAGCTTTCACAAAATAACAAATATTTTGAAATTTGGTTATAAAATTTCCTGAAACTAAAAGACTCTATAAAGAACAATATCGAATGACTTGTTGCCAACTAGAAACATACATAGGTGTATTATTTTTGATTGCAAGTACATATAGTGTTTGGTCTTGGGGCTTCCTTAATAATTTAGTAACAATTTAACCTGATGCAAAAAACAAGGGTGGTAAAACTAGAACAATAGAGCGTGAATAAAACACAGAACAGAGCAAAGCAAGTTGCGGAAGGTATTTCTTGGTTGGTTTTTTTGTCAAAGCTATATACAGCCATCAGCAGTGCAGGGCTATGATGGATTTCTTGATTGTTCTAAGGAAGTCGTTATAATGTACCTTTGAAAGCAGAAGGAACATGTTTTCTTTGATTCGAAATGAAAACAACGTCTTTGGAAAGTCTGAGGAAACTTGTGAAAATTTTATAAACGCCTTCTTTGAAATAATGACGCATTTAGTTGGTTTCCGTTATTTGATATAATATAACTTAAAAAATGTTTACTTGATGAAAAAATAAAATAACAATCATCAAAGGGTTGAAAAATATTTATATTATTTCTATCACTTTATAGAGATTTATAGAGAAAAAGTATTTCATTTTTGAATTTAAAGAGGTTGAAAATTATTTGCAATTTATAAGTCTATTCAGTAAATATAATTTTGTCAAACATAATTAACACAAAAATACGACTGGTAAACTCAGATCACAGTACCTAATTATTGAAAATTTTATAATATTTATAATGATGTTGTCACTATCTACCAAATTATATTTTGAAAGCAACAATTATATTCTTGCCGCTGGAAGGAACCTTGGGCGAAATTGAATAAAACTTTATGACTCTGCAGAAAAGTAGGACTTCACGGTTAAAATTGACGAATGCGTAAGCAAAATATTAACTACATCACAAGCTTAATGCGTTTTTTAATTTAAGTCAAAGAAGAATAGTTACTTGCCGGTCTCCCAGATGAATATAGCCCCCTAAAGTTATGATATTGCGTTTAAATTATGGTGAAGCATTGGAATAAAACTACAAATGTGAAAGGACTGTAAAAAAACAACAAAAATGTTAAGATACATAAACAAACACATCCTCCAACACAAAACCAGATGATTTTATATCTTTAAGTTTTTGAGAAAATTGAAAGTTATAGGAAAACTACTTTTTATTTTTAGTATCATCGTTCAAAAAATTGGCCCTACCACGCACGTAAGGAACTATACTCTCCCTGGCATAATCAGAAATGCTTGTATTTTGTCTCCCATACTATAATCTGTTACCATTTTGCGCTGCCTAAATTATCAAATTTATGTACCAAATTCTATAGGGTTTTACTTTTCGTAAAAAATCCTAATTTTCCAATTTTTTTTCCCAAGAGCGACTAAAATTTAATGATCAAAAAATCATTACGCATATATATAAACCATGAGTTGCACGCATTGTTTTATTTCACTTTAAAAGCTACGAAACATAAGACAAAAAAAATAGAACTTTTCCCGATTTAATAAAGTAAAATCTTATAGCCGTCGAAAAATAAAAATAAAATTAAATTAAATTAATTAACAACTATTAAATGTTGTGTTTTAATATACCATCTTTTTAATAATGTGTTTTGGGGTAAATACGTGTATTGCCAATTCTTTGGGACATTTTTCATTTACATTTGGTTTATTTGAGACACTTAAAAACCAGTACAAAATTGTACACTACCAAAAAATATCTACATATAAAAAAAGGAACTTTACGAATCTGTCAAAGTCAATATTGAAAATTGCAAAGGAAACAAAAGTGTTTTTTGTATCATAAAAGAAGTGTTTACTCATATTTTAATTTTAAACCTTGTACCTACTCACTTTTGTGAAATGAAAAATAAAAATGTTTCAAAATACAAGTGAAAAATTATTATGGAACCATAATTAATTCTCCATACGTGAATTTTTCTGAGTATCAAAAATTTGGAATTCTTCCACTTTGACTGAAAAAAAACTATAAAGGACCATGGGCAACTTTGTATGGAGTTTGGGCCCACTTTCAACATTGCTCAACAGTGATGAAACTTATGTCATATGAAAGCGTATGGAGAGCAGTTTATTTTATTATATGGCAGCTAAATTGAAATCGAGCGCAAAAGTTGTCTTTTGGCACATTTAATAAAAAAAGTATTTAAAATACAAAAAAGTATTTTAAAAAAATGGCAAAACTTACTAAAAAGTGTTTTAGCTTTTCTGAAAGCCTGAAATCTGTTCTTTCATTTTATTTTTAAATCAACTTATTTGTATTAACAGTTTCTTATAACTTTTAATCTTAGGCTATCATTGGTGAGGTTTATACATTTTAAGAAACTTCAATATCATGGCCAATTTTTAAATCTAAAAACCGGTATGATTTTTTTTTCAGGATGCTCTTTTAAAAATTGAAGTAAAAAAAAAGGTTTGATCAAAATGTCGTATTGTCAATTAATTTTGAAAAAATTGTGCAGGATATCAAAAATATTTCAATGCAGAAAATTAATCTTACTATCATACAATATTTAAGTGAAACAAATTAAGAAAAACAAAAATCAATTATGGACATGGTTCAAAGTAGGGGTTTTTAGAAATTTCCATAAAACTGCCGTTATTCATTCATTATGATGGGGTACGGAAAAGTTACTAAATTCTAAGTAGTAATGACCTGCCCTATCACAAGCATCAGTTTGGACCATTGTTTATGGGACACCCTATATACAGAAAAGTAGTAACTTTCTTTTTCAGCTTTTCGAGTTTGAAAGAATAAATTCGAAAACTGTTTATACAAATAAGTTGATTTACAAATAAAATGAAAGAACAGATTTCAGGCTTTCAGAAAAGGGTAAACACTTCTTAGTAAGTGTTGAAATTTTTTTTTTAATATTTTTTGTTTGCATTTTAAATACTTTTTTATAAAATGTGCCAAAACACAACTTTTGCGCTCGATTTGAATTTAGCTGCGATATAATGAAATAAAGTGCTCTCCATAAGCTTTCCTATGACATAAGTTTCATGACTGTTGAGCAATGTTGAAAGTGGGCCCAAAATGCCCATGGTCCTTTCTATGACAGTCAACAGAATCTTATGGCGTTTTTGATTGGTAAATGGTAATCCGGAAGAGAAATGCCAATCGAACGCTTCAAATGGATCTTATCGATTCTGAAGTATAAGTGCTTCTGGTTTCGATTCTTAATACAAATCCAGAAGCATTTTTTCTTCTATTGTGAAGAACTATCTGTGGGGTTTAGAAAGCTTCTGAGCGACCAATTAAAAAACCCCATTAAAAAAATTCTTGATGGACTGTTTAAATTCCGTGTTTGCTTTTTACTCATTGATAAGAATAAAAATGATAGAACAAATAATCGTTTAGTTTCAAAATTTGTATTTTGAGCAAATCAAATTCATTGATAAATGTCACACTTTATCACAACGCCTCTGATTTTTTTTCCTAGTTGAAGAAACGTTTGACTTTCATATTTTGGTATTAATTTCTTGTTGTAAATTTCATACCTGTTTTGAAAAATTACAAAAAATTAGTGTTTAGAATTTAAAGTATAATTTTAATTACCAAATTTTTTGCTTTATAAAATAGCTTAACTAATAAATGTCAGTGTCACCAAAGTAACACTTTGACGTTTGTGAAAAAACTGGAGAGGCATGTTTGGTAAAAAACCACTATTACAAACCATGGTATTTGAAGACCAACAACCTCATAAAACATTAAACAAACAACCGATAATATTCTTGTTTAGTTTTTTCTGTCTTTTGATGTTCAACAACCTCATAAAACATTAAACAAACAACCGATAATATTCTTGTTTAGTTTTTTCTGTCTTTTGATGTTCATGTGAATTTTTAGAAAATTTTTGTTGAATTAACTTGATTCATTAAACTTATTTTATAAAACTTAATTTTCTTTCCTATAATTTTTCTAATTTATTAATTTTCTTTCATATTTCATTTTTAATATAAAATTGTTTAATTTTTTCTTGAAAAAAGTAAAAAAATAAAAAGTTCACACACAAGTTTAGGAGTTTTTAATGTTAAAATGTGAGGGATTTTTTTTTTCATTTGGCAATACTGAATCAAATTGTTCCCTAAACAAAAAAATAAAATTTGATAGGAAAATGTACAAAATTGCTCTAATATGATACAAAATGTTTGTGTTTTTCAAAAAAAAAATGGACCCAATTTTCTCAACCAGTTCAACGAAAACTACATTATTATTTAAAATTTCTAAAAAAGGTCTTTTATTTAATATAAACTAAATTAAAATTCAGTTTATTTCAGAGCTAAAGTTTAAATATTTCAACGCCAAGTTATTTTCTGACTTTGAAATCAATCACTAAACTGACATCATTATTTAACTATATCAACAATTTGCTAAGGTATGTTACTCTTTTAATTTTTTTAATTTAATTTGAAGAATTAGATACGGAAAGTAATATAATGATGAGTGTATCTGTATAATAATACACACATAAACATATAAATAAATACAAATAACAAAATTAGGCTGATAAGCTTTCTTTTTTTTAAAGCGAGTAAGTCACTCATCAATAATACTTCTTTGACAATGCCCAATTAGCAAGAGATGTACTTTTAATTGCCATTTAATTAATGTGTTTAAAGGCAAAAACAAAAAAAAAATAACACGGATTTATGTTGACCATTAAATGCATTCGCTTATTAATCAAATACAAAATAAACCGATTACCTGCTACCTGGTATCGGTATCTGTTATATTTATTTCCCTACCACTCTCCCTCTATCATTCTCTCGTTTCTGTGTGTACACCTGCTGGACTTAACCAATTTTAACAAGCTTATAATTTCCCAGAGGTACATACATAAAGGTACATATATTCTGCTAAATTTAACCAAAGGAGGTGTCCAACACTGCCCACTCATAAGTATACCAAGAATTAAATATAGAGAAAGGATTCAGATTAAACCATCATCGCCGGGTAGCCATCATCATCAGCACAGAGACTCGCAATCTCTAATTAAAATTCAAAACAGCAGAAAATCTACAAAGGACAAAATACGGATTTGTTGACATTTATTTTGGAACTGAATATATGGTATTGGTATCCTCTGTGAATCTGTGATGCAGCAAAAGGTTTATTCTCATGATCCCTATTCGCAAATATCATCCAATTATTTCCAATAAATGTACATTTTCACAATGTATCTATAAATCATTACATTGTATTTAAATTGGTTTAAAATCAATCTGTAAACTCAACTCTTAGATGTGAAATGTAATGTTGACAACGACGATGACAATTCAACAAAAAGCTCGACACGTACAGAAAAAAAAAGTCGAAAAAAAAACGTCTATTGCACTATTTTTCTGTAATTGTTATTTCGTTGCTTAGATTGTGTGCATAATATAATACTTAGATTGTATGGGTAAAGCATGGTTGCCGTTAGTAAAGTTTTTTTTTGCCATTGAACTTGACTTGAAGCACACACATAAATACACTTTTGCTACACACAGACGGGAAACTTAATTGCATTATCTGAAGTAATAATATAAATGACAACTTTGCAGCGAATTGCATAATATTTGCAGTGGCTTACGTAGATTCTTTCTTAGTGTGGCTACTGAATTGCATACATAGAATAGTTCAGCGCACGGGACTTAGAGAGGTAATATACCTACACGTACGAGTCAATGAGAGAACATGTCTGTTTTTGGTAGGGGGCGGCGGGTGGAAGTGTTGGAAGAAATGAAAATTAAATAATATCATAAATAGTAGTCACCTTGAAGCTTTTCTTCAACCCCATTGCAACCCGTTTGCATAAACTTGGCTTACCTTTACCCTGCAAGTAATGTCGGTGTGGCGGACGACTGACTGCAACGGGTGTTAATGTGCGCTGCGCGCCGAACCGGTGATTGGAAGCGGGTATGTATTACTTTCAGCGGTAAGTCGTTCTTTGACCGCAAAAAATTTTACAGATGCGGCGAGATTGGGTTTCCGTAAATGAAAACATGCGACACATGGTTGGTTTTGGTTAGTTGTATAACGAAAGCATACCTAGGATTTTGTTTTTTACTTTTGAAGTTATTTTTTTTTGGAAATTGATAGGTCAATTACGATAACGATGGCGTATGTAGGTGTTGTTTTGTTAAACATGAGCTAAGATTGGAATATTTGTGAAAATTTTCAAATTAATTCAGTATGAGAGTTGAAATGAGTTGATATTGGTAACAAATATTTAAAGACGAACATGTAAATTTATCAAAACATAAAATTTGACGAGGATGGCCTTCGTAATTTTTAAAAATTAAAGGGTTGCAAAAATATAAATAACTCAAAATTCAAACATTATTATCAATAATTTTTACTTGCTTTAGGTATGCATACATACATATTATATCTACTTCAATTCTAAAATAAGTTTTGCATTGAAGGTTTTGAATGACAAAACAACCACTTTGGTCAGCTATTACCAAGTTTTTATAGGTTGGAGTTAAAACCAGGTACATATTTCACGACTACCAGACTCCTTTTTATCGGGACCTAGTCTATTACATAATATATTTATTGTAAATTGGAAAAATTGGAAATGTCGATCATCCATAAGAAAAAAATAGAAATAAAAATTTCGCAATAAGTGAAGTGGAAATTGTATGAGTTTTTATAATTAGGATTATATAGAAAATAAATTCTTATTCTCATTTCTATTTGCTTTACTAATCACCTAAAATTTTCGAGAATTTTTCTTCTCAAATTCGCTTGCTTATAAAATCTGAAAATGTGGAGAAAAATTCTTGAAATCTTTAATTAATAAATAAAGCAAAAAAAAATGGTATTCCAATAAGAACTTTTTTTCTATAACCTTAATTAAAAAAATCGAATTTAGCCAAGCTAAAATTTTGCCACGAGTAGTAAACAATCAAGTTTTTGCTCCTTACTGTACATAATTTATTTGTCAATATTTAGCGCACTGAAAATTATTCGGTACATTAATTCTCGGGCTATAGAGTTTTCTGTAACTTTTGAATTTTGCGTGAACTTTTCTTTGGGAAAATAAATATCGAAATGGAGGAATATCTGAGAATACGCAATTTATTTTCGTCAAATAAACTTTAAAAATAATCCATTTCCCAATAATTAAATTCACCTGAGATATTTGGCGTTTTCAGAGATATGAGATCTCAGAGATTTTGCTCACTCAAAAAGTGAGCAAGCAAATCCAAAATTATTTCTTCAGAGTTTTGACAGAAGATCTGGGAAATTTTACTGAAGAATCCTGTTCAGGTAACTGAGATTGCTGAGATCTCCGAGGACCGAGATCTCATTTTCCTGAGCATGCCTAATGAATACATAATTTCTTCTCAGAGAAAAGCTGTTTTCTGTTACATATATTCTCCACAAAAATCATACATACGTCAAAATTTGGCTATACATATTTGGATCATGTTTGGAGAGAAATTTAGATCGATTTCCGTTTTATAGACATAATGAAATATATATTTAATTTATAGACCATAAGTATTGGTTTCGCGTAAAAAAATCTTTTTGAGGATTTGATCAAATCTAACAATATACTTAAAATGTCATCCTAGTGGAATTTGTATACCTACATAATATGTCTAAGTAAAGATCTTTTCTGGCCTCTGTCTCCATCTAAAAATTGAGTAAAAGCCTACACAAATTGATCAATTTTTCTGTACATTTCTTGATTTTTAAAAGATTAAGCAAGCATTTGATTGTTGATAAATTATAAAAAAGTTAATAATATGTACATAGGTACTTCCTACACAAATTATGTATTTTTTGATGGTAATGGGAAATTAGGAGCTGCTTAAAAGTAAATTTAAAAAAGTCGATGAAGCCACTTACGATAAATATGGGAATGAAGAAAACATTATATTTCCGTTATTTGAGTTTTTACTAATTTTCAAATTATAGGTTCGAATAAATAAAAATTAAATTAATAAAAATCTTTTGAGGCGTTTTCGAGAATATTTGAAAACATAAATAAATACCCGTTTAAGAGCTGAAATAAGAACTCCTTCCTTCTTGTTGATAACATAAAAATGCTCTGTTATATTTTTTAATAAAATTTCACCATTCATTTAGTCTCTAGCTCGACGCACAGATATACAGACAAGTCTGCCGACTGGAGAAAACAAGTTTTTTAGACTTTCCTTTCTATATGTGTGAGATTTAATTTAATTCTTCAACATTTTTTTTTACAAAAAAGCCAATACTTGCCCTATAGACCAATTAAAGATTTTAAAAATTTCGGATTGGATTAAAAATAAAAAAATGCCACGTTAAATATAAAAATATAAACAAACACTTTGGATCCAATGCTCAATTCAGTATTCATCTTCAATTTAAGTCATTGAAGTATAAAAGTATATCTATACAGTGTACACATATCACTAACTGATGATGTGTCAAAGGTCATGCGAACACACTTCAAGTTCACATACAAAAGCTGATATAAAATGCCAGAATCAGTTACTTGTTCTACAACTTATACATACATACATATATATTTTCTTTAGATTGGATTTTCTTGTTGCTGTTTGTTTTCCATTTCCACTTATTTATAGTTTAATTTGCAATGATTAATTGCATATATTAAAAATTAAAAAAAAAATCCACAAGTATATGTGCACTCGCAATACACGCCTCGCAGCACCGCCATCAGACACACCAAGACACACAAATTCATTATTATCAAATAGCTTATATTTACATTACATGTTATTTTCTTTCTATTAGATAATTAGAAATAACGTCTGGAATAGCAATAATTTTTTTTGTTGTTTCAAAATAAAAAAATAAAGAAACTTTAAATTAAAAAAGCAAGAATTAAAATGAAGGTGTACACATAAACGTCAAAGCTCAATTTCACAGGTAATTTGTCCGTATTTTGCTTGAGAGCTTAATAGAATTAAACAAATCTATATGCACATAAAATGTCGTTTTGTTGTAAACGAATTTTTTTGCTTATGCCAGTCGGGGGTGTCGAACTTGAACTTTTGCTTTCGTTCTTTATTATTGCGCTGGCCAAGCTTAAAAATCCATTTTTTTTTTTAATTAAATTATTTAATATTTTTTTTACAAAAAATTTCGCTATTTTTATTCACTTTTTAAAACAAAAATTATAACCGTTACTAAAATAATAAAATCGAATACAAAAAATTCTAACGTCTCAAGCCCGGCAGACAAATCATAGCTCCGCGGGCAGTCCGAGCCTTCCTTAAACCGAACTAAGTGCATGCTGTGCTGCATTCTAAGCTTTGCTGTCGCAGAAAAAAGACAACAAACTTTTGAAAATACAACAAGTTTACAACCACCAATATTGCCGTTGGTATGATAGTGTGTGAAAATTGCATCGTTGTTCCCGGTACACAGTTATGAGAAGCCTCCAAAGCTTGACAGTCATCAGAACTAACTATTGGGTCAGTCGTGCTCTAAGAACAAGAACAACGCGCAACATACACTTGCTCTTCGACGCAGCTCACTATTCAATAACTCGCATTGGTGAAATGGAAAAGTTTCTAACGCTGACATTCACAATCAGTATGTTAACCCGTTCAAGCTCAGGGAGAATTGCCACTTAATCAGATACATATATACCTCTAGTTTCTATAGTGAAAGCTTTAGATAGCTTGGTATAGCTGTACATATCTCACAATCTCTGAGACTCTGATTAAAGTTGCTTTATCTTTGTTCCACAGGGGTTGTTCAGAGGGTTTTGCCTTTTACTTGTCTGTTGTTATCGTATAAGTTCTTATTTGCTGCATGCGAACTATATAACTAAGCTTCCATAGTAAATGGTATTACAACATCGGTAAAAGCTTTGATTGAATTATTATCTTCTATTCAAATGAAGGAATGAATAACTGTGTTGTTCTGACGAAACGAAGGGGCTGTATAGTTGTTGTCGCAAGGGTTTTACAAAAATAGTATAGTAAACAGGGAAATGAATGATTCAGAGAACCATGGATATAAGTTATTGTAAATTATACCGTGTTTCAAAATGTATGCATTTGTCTTGGCTGGGAGATACGAGAGTTGCATGTCAAGAAATTAAAATAATCTTATATAGGTACACGGAAAAGTCCAACCGAAATTGTTTTTTTAATTTACACCAGGAAAAAATAATGAAAAGCTAAATCAGTGATCAGTCAATACATAGGTAAGTTTTAAATAAGCCTTGCCAGGGTCGGACCCCGTATTTTGATTTGGAGAGTACATGCCACATGAAAGCACCTATTTTACCTATTTTACCTAAAATCAGATGAATCTCTTTTGTGATTTATTATAGCTGTATACGGTATTTAAAATAAAAAGAAAACTGATCTACGAATCACGAACTTTACCTAAACGTAGCCATTTGAATTCAGTAGAAAATTGTAGGTCTCCTTCAATCCACAAGAATGTTTGAGAATTGTAAGTCACTTGGCCTTGGTTCTTCACGAGCTTTCAAACTAACAAGTTTAATTTAATTTGTTTATGTAGGTATTATAAAAGCGTTACTAGAGGAATATGTGAAACTTTAATTTTAGAAATAATAAAGCCAGCAAGCATACAATAATAACTCGGCTTCAGAAAAACTTCAATTCTCATCTTCCGTATATCATATGTGAATTTTTCAAAAATAGCAAATGGATTAGTTTGTTTAAATTTGTTATCTTTCTAGTAATTGATACACTGTGGAGCTTTAAGCTTTACTTCTAAATTTAAATAAGATGGTTTTATGCATAGCTATATTGATGCATTGAAAATGTAATGTCTTGAATCCTCTAAATTATGACTCACTTTTTAAAACGTTATATTTGAGTTTCACCCGAAAAATATTTCACCCTAAAATTTTTTGTCCGCTTGGAATTTAAAAGCTATTCTGAGTTTTGCCTGACCGGAATTTCTTTCACATACTGAAAATAAGTGAAAATTTAGGCTGTCAACATAACGCCTGCATAATGTTCACAACAAGTGGAATTTTTCGAACATGAAATTTCGGGTGGAACTTAAAATAGGCGAAAAGTGAAATGCCAAATTTTCCGGGTGAAACTCACAATAAGACAGATTATTTTAAAATTCTTGAAAACTCAATTTTGGGGCAGTATTTCAGTTGTGATCAATATAACCAACTAAACTTAATAACGTCTCTGTGGCAATCAATTATTTTTCGCTTTCATTTTCATTTTCATTTTGTTTTTTATCTTTTTTAAGTGGTTGTGATTTAAAATGAGAGCTTTTTTTAAATAAAGTTTTCTTCCAAAAGTAGTGAATCAATCTTTTTTTATCATCCAACTAGTTTAACAGTTTCGTAATTGTTGGAAAATGAGAGCCCAATCTTTTTTTTAACTTTTTCAAGCTATCTGGACTTAGGACTCTATCCAAAAATGTTTGTGTTAGAAAACTAATCCGAATTTAAGTTAGATATTTAGAAATACTTCTTGATTCTGATTTTATTATTGAGAATTTACTTCGTATCCACTTATTTGTATTTCAGTGAGTTAGGTATATAGTTGTATTATTCCCTAAATCAATTTCACTGTAACACGTACGTTAGCTTACCCTTGAGCCTAATTTCGGATGCACTGTCAAGGAGAGATATTTTTCATAAACCACACTACACGATTGTAGAATGCTTCATAGGTTAATGTTTCCCTCTATATGTTAATAAAAGCTAACTGTGCTCATCCGTATATGCGGACAATAGGTATATAAAAAACAACGTTTTTTTACAAACTTTATAAATATACTTGTATATTTATCTAGTAGACAACATTTTCATGTGATTTATTGGAGGGGAAATTCAAATTTTTATCTTTGCTCATCTACAATAATTTCAATTTTGAAAATATCTCGGAAACGGTTCTTACGTTATGATTCTGATTAAACTTCATAAATATAATGTCTAAATGAATTGAAATAATACTGCAATTCAGGCGCTAAAAAAGTCTCGTAACGAAAATAGGGTTTTGACTTTTTTTGAGAAAATGCCTAATTTTTGAGTTATTCATTTGATTAGGTCGACAATCAATCATTTTTTTTTTGAGTAACCGTGACTCTCAAGTTTTGGTTTTTTTTTTTTATTATTTTTTTCGAAAACTTTTCGCTGTATCAATAAAATGATTTCTTTCATTTTCAATACTGAGCATTTTTTTTAGTTATAAAATAGTAAGCTTCTGTTGAACTTAGCGGAGCATTTTATTTTATGAAATCTTCTTTGTTGAAGTATGTATATAATTTTTGTATAACCAAAAGCAAGGCCTTAATACATAAGATTGTTAAATTGTATTTTTCTGCTGTGCACGAATCATAATTGTGTCCGAAAAATTATTTTTGCAGGAACTAAACAAAATTTTAATTTCAATTATAGCAGTAGATATTAAAATTTAGTTTTTTTTGTTTATATGAAATTTTAATGAATAAAATATACGACTTGCTCTTGTGGTTCGAAATTTTTTAAATGCAGTGGTATTTCAACTACTTAGAAGAACCAGACAACAAACTGATGAATTCAATAATTTATAGGGGAGTAACCAGAAACAATTTTATCAAAAAATTAAAATCCAATTTTTCGGAAAAAAAACAGAAATGCAGTATTATTGCAAACGTTTAATAAATCATGGAAGTTTAATCAAACTCGGTAGTATCGTTTTTAATGAGCTAAATCAAAGATGTATTACTATTGAATCATTCAATCATCAATCCCTTGGAACATTCTTGTATTGTATAGGTAGATAATAAAAAAATATGAAACAAAAGCTCAAATATTAAAAGCTTATAGAAAGAATTTTATTCTTGATATGAACCGAATTAAATATTCAATAAAGAACGCAGACATTTGTTGACTCATCCCAAAAAGCACGCCTGTCATTACAGTTTCTAAATTTGAAAACTTTCAAATCGTTAGAAATAAAGGTAACAACAACAAAAAAGATACTCATTTTAAATTTTGATTTTCTTTCTTCACATTTTATTAAGTGTATTTTAAATAAAATTTATTATTTATATAAGACAAAGGAAACTAATAAAAACACTACAACAATTACATTTAAATGATTTTTGTTTTTGTTTCATTATATCTTTCACGTAGTATACATATAAAAAATACAGGATATTTTGATTGTTAGATAAATACTTCACCTAAATGTCTAAGAAATTATTATATGGTATAAAAAATATTTATAAAAAAATAAAATAAAATAACAAACAACTTAACAACAAGAAAAAAAAAAATAATAGAAATAAAAATGTAAAAACAAATTTAACATTTTATTTTATGGTCGAAAAAAAAGATAAAAAAATTTCATTGTCAGTTTTGTTTCATTTTAATTGAGAAAATAATTATATATAATAGATATACAGACAAATAATAGTTTTAATAAAAATATATATATATATTCACAGCTTTAAAAAATTGTTTTATTTTTTTAATTTGTATTTTTAGAATTAAATATAACTAAAGTTAATAAATAAAATTGTGAGTTGTTCGAGGTTAATTTTTTTTTATTTCATTTTTATAACATAAAGTAATATACAATTTTGTTTGTATTTTTAATTATTATCTAAGAGTTTTAAAAAACTAATTAATTATTTTAAATATTTTTGTTAAATAAATTTTAAGAGACTTTGTATGCATAGAAGTTATATAAAAATCGGATACAGAAGAAACTCTCTTGGGAATGAATATTGGAGGAGGACAAAAAGACAAAAAAAGTTTTTTTTTATTTGTTTTAAACTTTCATTTAGCAATTTTTGTTTTATTGGTGTTATTTTGTTTTATTTTTAAACTATGCATAGTAAAAGTGAATTTTATTTTCTGGTTTATCTGTTATCATTTTGCATTTTATAATATTATTTCTTTTTGTTTTTGAGAAATGTTTACTACGCATGTACGCGCGCTATACAACACGAGTAGAAACAAACGCGATGACGCTTTAACACGAGATTGTCATTCAGTTGCCGTCGATAATTTTTTTATTTTATTTTAATTGTGTGTTTTGTATTTTGGAAAATGTATTCTATTTTAAATTTTTTGTTTCACCTAAATCATTCTGAGAACATTTAATGGATAGTAAAATTGTTAATGTTACACATTTGGAAACCGTGTAGTTCATTGGCTAAACGAGACTATTGACATATACAAAATATATATATATATATATATTTACTGTACAATATTTTTTTTGTTTTGTTTTACAATATACACATACATTTATTTACTAAACCATCTATAAGATACAAGTATATTCCCTAGATTATAGATAATGGTTATACATATGTTATATATATTTTTTTGTTTTAATTAATTTTTTATCGGAATGTATAAATTCTGTATTGTGGAATAAGTTGAACCAATTAAACATTTTGCTATTATTTATTAACATATATTTTTTGTTAGTTTTGTTTTAGTAAAAATATCTATTTTTTGTTATGTTTTTGTTGATATAAGTATATAATTATATGTAATATGGATAACAAATTTTGTAATAGTAAGAGAAAGATCTAGCTAAAATTTGCATAAATATTTTGTTTATATATAAATATAAATGTATATATATATTTAATTTTATTTATCTATATATAATTCCCTCTAAAAGTTTGATTGTTTGTAAGTTATAATTATAATTATAATTTTTTTTAAGTTCTTTTTTTTTCTATTAGTGTTTTAATTTTTGTTTTTTTGGAAACAATTTGGTTATAAGAATTTTTGTTTAATAATATTTTTATTTTGGCCCCCAAGATGTGTTCCTACGTTTGACGAGAAGAAAATTACTATAAAATGAAAAGAATACTAAAAAGATGAGAAGAATACGCATTACGAATACGAGTTGGATTATACATCGAATATTTATATAATATTTATTATTCTAATTATGTTTAGGATGACAACGGCTCAGACGCGCGGGCTAAAACATCCCTAAAGCTATAAAGTTGGTTGATTTTTTTTTTTAATTTAAATTTAATTTTAAAATTAGTTTCACTATTACAACACTTATTTACTTAAATTTTAAAATTATAGTGTGTTTTTTTGTTGTAAAAAAAAAACTAAATAAATGTGTAGTGTAATGGTCGATTATACATAGTAGTTAATTTGCTGTTGGTAATTTTAAACTTCATATAGAGCCAGGAACTAAAGCATTAAGTGTGAATGTTCACTTGGTGTGTGTGAATCACTGCTGCTGGACAATTCAGATGAGGAACGTTGACAGCATTCGACTGCTTGACATGGCTGAATGCATTCACGATGGACAACAACACAACTTTGTTGAGAGCGTTTGAATGTTCCAGACATGCAATCGAGAGTTTTTTCAATGGCACGAAGTCGTTTTTCTAAACTTGTGGTAGCAAGAATATCCACCTGAAAAAAAAATTATAATATTAATATTATAGATTTCGAGTAAAAAAAAAAAATAATTCAAAGTAAAATGCATATTGAGAAGTATGAATCGAATGCAAAATATTATATTATTATATATCCATCAAATCTAATTCAAAAATAAAAGTCTGATTAAAAAGTTTGAAATAACTTATAATTATGATTGTTTTTCCTACAATCAATTCACATATATGTATTTACTTAAAGCCCCCATATAAGTTTAAGTTTAATTCTTCTCGAGCCAAAAAGATTACAAAATAGAGCTTGTAGAAGGTTTGAAGCGTATCCATATTCTCACAACTATAATTTTACTAGTTTTTTGTAACAGTTCATTCTTTCCATTTGTTAAAATAAATTTATTTTTAATTACATATTATAAATGTATAAAATTAAAGCCTGGTTTATATATTTGAATTTAAATTATTTTGAAGGCTTTGTGAACACAGCCTTTGTATTTAATTTATAGCCTTAAAAATGGCGCCCAATGTGGTTTGTAATAGATCTGCAATTCTGTATGCATTATACAAAAATCCACATAAAAGCCAAGTTGCTGATTATTAAATCAAATGGAAGCTATTAGCATCCGTCTATGAAAACCTAGTAAAACCTGATTTAGATGTGCCTATGTATATAACCTGGAAAATTATTTTCCCACTTTCATTCCTGCTATTTCTTTTCAATTTTACTTATTTTTTTTTTTTTAACAATCGAATTTGGACCAAAGCTATGCCACTAAATTTTTTTAACAGAATATTTGATATTGAAAATGGCGCCCAACGAAGACAAAGTTTTTTTTTTAATCACATCAATATACATATGTACATAATATGAAAAATAGAATAAAAACTGATTTTTCTAATTTCCCAATTAGTTGAAGACTTTTTTTTAATATGAAGCTATTTTAAAGTGTTTATTTAACAAATGGCGCCCAATGTAAATTTGAAGCAAGGAATAGTTCAACTGCAGATAGTTGTAAAGAAAGTAAGTCTGATAAAAATTCTTAAATAATACCTTCCATTTTTTTTTTATTTTAAGATTCTTCTGAACATTTATATGAAAACAATTTTAATTATTGAAGAAATGGCGCCCAATGTTCATAAAAAAAATAAAGATTATTCAAATGAATTTAAAAACAAAAATTTGCTTGAAATTCAATTCACACTAAATTGCACTCTAAATTTGTGAATTCTATTAAACACAAAGATCAAATTACCTTCAATTGCTGATTGAGTGGTAAAAGTGCAATTATCCACCACGCCCACGCTGGTCCATCAGCAATACTCTCCCAATTATCCTCCACCGATGGCATACCACCAAAGCTTCTTAAAATCTCCTCTTTAATTTCTGTTCCCAAACTCTCATACCATTCGATTGCCTTGCTTAGCACTGACGCATGCATACTACTAATAAATGGAATTGTATCCTCTGTTATAATCTCATCGTAAATATATTCGACTTTAGCTGTCTCATAGCCATCCTTTTCATTTCTGGCAAGTATCCTGAATCTCTTACATCCGACAGTACTTAAAATCGAACAGCCATCACCCAACAGTACACAATCCCGTATGTCAAGAATTGTACCCACATCAAAATACCGTGACTTGCCACTGTGTGGCTGGACAATGCCAAACTGTTTTTCGCCTGACTCAACGGCTCGTCGCACCATCAGTCGGTATCTTGGCTCATAGACAAATAACGGGCAGGGAACATGTGGAAATGCTGTGGTGCAAATAAACACCGGAACCGATGGCTCCAGGTCCATTTCCTGTTGGAAACGCTTCTCATAGCACTCTGGAATGAATCGTTTCATGGCTGCTTCAAGGAATTTAGTTACTGGCCTCTTGGCAAGAATGAAAGGAACTGGTGAGGATGAGCCTTGCAATACATTCACATGCTGTTCAACAAGTGGTGACATACACAATGGACACGAGGGTGAATAATCCATGCATCGGTCCAAGCATACCCAACAGTATGTGTGACCGCAGGGCGTCACAACGGGCTTCCAAAAAGTCCGACAACAGAGTACACAATCGAAATCTGATGCATCGATAAGATTAGGATTAACAGGCAGGAGGTGTCGCTGTTCCTGACTTAAATTTGATTCTGATTCTAAGGACAAAGAGAAAAACAAAAAAATGATTAAATCATATTCCGAAGGTTTTACAAAACTTGATTATAAACTCGCTTACCTTTGATTCTTTGTACTTCTTGTTGAGTTCTTTCCAAAATACTATCAAAACGTGCGCTTCCGAAAAAGTTCACTTGCAACTGTGTTTGTTTTTCTACAGCTTGTTGTTGTTTTTGTTGCTGTCTGCGACTTATGCTGTAGGATTTTCTGCGACAATGTTTCCGTGAGCCTTGCCGCAGAAGGTCAAAATCTGTGGTTGCATCTGTACTTAGAATGCACTCACCCCCCTTATAACTGCTTTGTAATCCAATCTGTTTCCTTCTTTGTCGACTTTCGAGGACAATAGCATAGGGCGCTGAATTGGGTGACGATGATGATGATGACGACGACGACAACGAATTGAGATGGATTTTCTTTGGAGATTGTGCCAAAAGTTTTTGCAGGAGCTATTTTTGTTGTTGGTTGAATATAATTGAAAAAGTAGAGATTAGTTTGGGGATTATGTGGCAATGGATGTGGTTAGGTTAGGCTTTTTACCTTGGCGAGATCATGTTGAAAGAGTTCGGTTGAAGAGAGCTGGGAATTTTTACCATCCAAGCCAACTGCCAGACAATGGTCAACAAGTGCTTCATCTAAACGGCCTAATCCACAAAGAGCCAGTGAACGATGATAATGGGCCTAAAAGATAAATTGAAAGAAAAAAAAAGTGTCATGATAATGTTTTAATTGATATGACTATAAAATATGTTATTTTTTTGGTTGGGAAAGGAGCCAAAAATAAAAGGAAGTTTTGGTGTGTTTTTTTTTGTATAATAAATGTGTTTTGGGGTTTAAGAGGATTTAATTTCGAAATTATAATTAAAAAGAAATATTTACTTTGGCTGATGAGGATTTTCTTCGCAGTGCATGGTCAATGTCTGCTAAAGAACTTTGGTAATGATTTAGTCTTCTTAGGACTTCGGCCCGCAATAAAAGACTGTTGAAATTATTTGGACCTGTAAAGATAAAATAAAAAAAAATAAATAACGTACTCAAATTTTTGAATTCAATAATAATTAATTTTTAAATTTATTTAGCTGAATAAGGTAAGTTTTTCTATTTAGAAAAAAATAAGGTTCCAGTTTCATATCTTGAACTTTTTTTTTTTTTCAAAATTTCAAAGTTTTGAAAACCCATTATTTGGATAAAAAAAATAAATTTAATTATGAAACCCATTTTTTATTAAATACTAATCATCCAGATGCTGTTCACATTGGACTGCCTCCGCCGACTTTTGTTGTACTTTTTCTCACTCCCACTTCATGGCGGAAAGAGATGCCTTTCTTGGCCACCTCTTTCTCACCATGAAGTGGAAGTATCCAGAGACGTCAAAAAATTCGGAGGAGAAAGTCTAGTGTGAACTGTGTTGGTAAATTTACATGACCCACTGACAGTTACCTACATCATATACGTCAAGATTGACCTTCGAAAGTTTTCAAGTAAATTTTTTTGTTAATGAAAAATGATGATTTTCAATATTTCGATGATATTAATTGAATAAAAAGAGGTGTGACACAAACTAATTCAAATATAATATTTGTATATCTACATTTTTTTTTTGAAAAATCCTCAATTAAAATAATGAAGTGTGACAGGAAATTTTCTTCTCATTCATATTTAATGATGAAAAATCAGTAAAAACCACAGAAACATTTTTTCAAAAAAATAAAATGTGTATAAATAATAAATTATGAATTATATTTTATTTTAAAACGTTTTAAACATAAATCTTTTTGGTTTCTAAAAAAGCTATTGTTTTGATATTTTCTAAAACTAGGTATATATAGGTAATAGAAGATACAACATGAGTTTTTAACAAGTTTGGCTACCAGCCCAATTCGTTTATGTCCCACTCACACGCAACAAACTGTCAACTGCCAACATAAATCAGATGTCCGACAACTGACTGCCGCAATATTATGTGGTGGCATCACTCTAGACATTTATACATATACACACACACACACAGTGTGGTTAATGTCATCACAAATGATATTTGAATAAGAAAATGAGATAATTACCATCTAATGTACTAAACTTCTCTGGCTAAAGTGACATAATCACCTTGCTCGCTCGGTCTTTCAAAATGAAATACATTCACCCGTTTATAGTATATACCGTTGCGCTGCGATGGTAAGTTTTAAGTGTCATTAGGCGCACTTATGACATGCCATACGGCCATAATGTGGTGTTTTAGTTGTATCTCTTACTCCTTCGCTTTGCACATCGGAAATGTGTGCCATGCCGCATGAGAGCTGTTGTATAGGATTTTGTTTGTGGCAGGTTTATCTTATACCAACAACAAAAAAAAAACTCTGATGGCGGCAGCCCGCCCGTCAGCTATATTACGTTTTGTGTAACATTTAAATGCCTTTTGTTGCTAAATTGTAAAGTTTATTCGATGGCGTCATAGTGTTACCAACATTTACTATAATGAATAAAATAGACGCTGTTTGTGCAACATGATTTCGTTAATAATTTTTCATTTGAATGGATTGGCTCTGTGTTACATTGCAAATTACGACAGTTATAGATATACAGAGATTGACTTATTTTTTTTTTCTCCAAGAGATGGCGTTTTTCGATTGTTATGGGTGAGTTTGAATGTTTGGTGAAAAAAAAGCTTTTATTATAGAGCATGAGTTATCTCTTCAAGATAGCTTGGATAATATTTCGAGCATAAATTTTACTGACACTTTGTTAATAAGTTGTGTTGATATCAATTTTTAGTCTTCGTCATCAAAGTGACAGGTGAAATCGATTGAGGCTTAAATAAATATGATCCAGCTTCCTAAAGGAACACATGCGTTGTGTCAAGCTGTTAGGTTCATTACATTAACATAACAAAATCTATATGACGCGTTCAATAAAATGGACACTGAATAATAGATACGTACATACACTTTTCAGTTTATTAAAAGAACAACAAAGAAAAAAATATGGAAAACTAGGAAGTGACCTTGCCACCTCTTTAGATCACTCAGGAGCATTCCCAACAGTTTTACTCTTTTGTTTCTTATAACTTGGCTTGCTTCCATAATGAAAATTAAAAATTTGTTTTATGTCAACAATCAGGCAAAAAAAAAAAAAACTCTATAAAAAAAAATTAAATTATTAATAATTCTACTTCACTTGTGATGACTTTTAGTTTATTGATTCACATGAATCATATTTTGAAAAATTGAAAAAGACAACGTATATGTCAGCGTCTAGTTGTTTTGATGACTGATGACATTCATTACATTACGTTTCGTTATGTTAGCATGGTATTATGACCATTTTGTTGGTTGAAACAATGTTGTTGTGTATGTAGGTATGTATTTGCTATTGTGTGGGTGGGATGGACTGTGGTGATGTTTTTTTTTGTTATAAAACAAAAATGTTGAGATACTTGTGGGGTTCACCTTGATTATGTTATAGGAATAATAATTGTAACCGTAATAAAGCACAAAGTGGCGCGTCATTGTTTATTTTGTTGGAAAGTTAGAACGGGACAAGACTCTGTGGGGTGATTTAAAATATTATGGTTGATTGGGTATTTTATGAAGCGTTTCATTCAAGAAGGGTATAAGGATTGTGCCTATGTACGTCGTAGAATGTGATTTGTTTGCTTATGAGACATGTACATACATACCTACATACATTTTATGATTTGTATGTAATAAGAAATTATATGGTGCGTGGGTGAAAAAGAAGTCGTAGGAGTTATGTTTATGGAATAAATATTAAAAGATGCGATGAAAATTAAGATTTTAGGATTCTTATCATAGATATATTTGCCTTTTATTTAAAATATTTTTTACAAAGGTAGGTATGTACATATATTCTTTTTGTGTATTATACACGAAGAATGCGGTCTACAGTGATAGGTCTCGGGTTTATTTAATTGTATGTAATTTAAATATCAAAAGTTAAAATACCTATGTGTGTACCTATGCATTTTCTGATATAAGCTTTAATAAAAAAGGATGCTACTCTCGTTTAAAATTCGCAAGCTCCTGAACACGCCTAAAATAGTGACAGTTCGTGCAAATACTGTCATTTGTAAATGTCAAAGTAAAATATATGAAATTAGTATGATCCAAAAAAGATTAATTAGGCATTTGGAGATTTTAATTTTAATAAAATTTAGTACCATTCCAAACTCGTTTAAAATTTAAAAAATTTTCATACTTAAAATACTTTTACATCGAACTAAAGCGTGTAAAATTTTACGCATCTGCCAATAATAGGCGTGTTTTTTAGAAAAACTGTGTTACCGGCATGAATTAGATACATGTTATCGATAGTTTTGTACGAAAACTCCATGTTTTTTTCTGTGATGGCGTCGTTAATATCGTTGTCGTTTTTTTCAACCAAAAAACAAGCCTAATCTTAAAGTTGTTGACTGCATTTCCCCATAAGAGCTTTCTCATTCTTCAAGAAGCTACGTTTTTGAATGGCAGGTATTTTAAATTTCAAAGGTAAAAGTTTATTTATTTCAGTTTGTTAAAATAAAAATCAAATCGTTTTTTTTTTGTTGATACTGCAGTAGGGGGTCTAACTACAATTTTATCATTAAAATGTTCAATTTCTATTTTCGGCAGATTCTGAAAAAACACGAGCAATTATTTGTTTTTTTTTTTGTTGGTAAGATCACAGCTTGAATTGTTTATCGCATATCCAACATAAATAGTATAAAACCATTAATAGAAAATCTTAAAAAAAACTACAAAATGTATACGAAAACAAATAATTACCTAATGTTATTATTCCGAGAAAACAAATTCAATCAACCATAATTTCCACTTGCAACAAAGTTTAAAGAAATTCAATTTGCAATTTTTCAAAAAATTTAATGAATTATTTTTGATTTATAAAATTAAAAAGAAAGACAATTAAACAAAACACATAAAATTCAAATGATTTAAAATTTCAAACTAAAGCACCGGTGACCGGTGGCAAGCGATGCAGAGTGAATGAGTATATATAGGTTGTCGAAATACCACGAAAATGAATTAATAAAAAAATAAATAGTAAACAATTATATTTAATCAAATTTTACTCTTCTGCAATATAATCCTTTTAAACCGAAAAATCCATGGTGAAAAATATTTTTGAAAAGAATGAGATTTTGGAAAGACATTAAACATAAAAAAAACATCTTTCTGAAATATTTGTTCATATATTATATCTATTCATGACTGGCACGGATAAATAATTAAATAAGAAATTTTTTTACAGCTATTGCATGTGAAACTAAATATGATATACGAGTAGTAGTTGTGCGGTATAAATACACAGATACATGTTGACTTAAAAGAATGTTCTATTCCTATTGCATAAGACGATAAAATTGCAAAAAGGTGTTACAAGATCTCACTTATATTACCTACATATAATTAATATATGATGTAACAAAAATAGAAATAGAAGCGTGCTTGCATTTTTAAATGCATTATTCTGTTTGATCAACATTTATTATATTCGCAATTAACCTCGGTGTGGATAATAATGTTGCAACACCGGTTTTTGCTTGAATTATTTGCATTCTATTTTTATTTTGCTATTTATTTCCTCTGTTGGGAATAATTTAACGGTTCAATGAGAGTCATATAAACATAGTTATATACAAGCTGAATGTATAAACCTACCTACCTATTTATTTATTTCCTTCAAATAGCACATCTGTGCATCTGTTAAAGTTCAACATCAAATTGAATTTCAATTCTGACCTAAATATTATACACTTTCAATACAAACTTATATTCTTATATTGATTGAGGGACAAATATAATATGAAATTTTGTCCGAAATCGAATTAAGCTTTCTTCAACTTGCAAGACATCTCCCCATTTTATTTTTGTTCACCTGAGTTACTAATTCGATAGATACACTCAGATGGAATATGTAGCTTTTATACAAGCACACCTAGCATCACTAAAGTCTAAAATTAGAACAAACTATATAAACAACATCCAAAACAAACTAACGAAATCCCAACCATAATGCAGTGTTAGAGCAGAAACTTCAAAAACAATTTAGTTTGTGGTGTTTTTTTTTTTTTTTTGGAAATGGACCTTCATTTTCAACCCACAAAAAAAAAAAAAAACTCCCAAAACTAGGTCACATTAAAAGAAAACCATATCCACTTCAACTGCAGTCGACATTAAATTCACAAAACTACTATAGATACAGAAGATACTCTGGGCCTTGCATCGTCAGAATTGGAGCACATCACCCATTCATGGTATAAAGTTTCCCAAATCATCCGAAGCACGGACGACTTGGCGAGGACGACGACGACTACGACAACTACAACGAGCAAAGTGATTTTTCAATTTCCAAAATCACAACCAAGGTTCATCACATATGTACATATGTGTGGGTGGGTGGATGGTGATATTATGGAGCAGGGTGAATATATTTGCCAAATGCCAAAGAATTCATTTTTGACAAATGAGTTTTTGAACGGATGCGATTGTGATTGTTATTGATTCACAATAAATGCATCTACTACTATACAAAAACGCACTCTAAAGATTAATCGACTAAGAACTCACATCACAGAGTGTATCGATAGTTTCATATAATAAGCCCAGCCCACACACATAAATTTGACAAATAAAAGTTTAATGCACCTACCCAACCGTATGACAAAAGACTACGTATAATATGATGTGGGTTTTTGGGTACGTTAAATTATATTACAGTTACGTTTAAGTTGTTCAACATGGAAGTGAATAATTTTGATTCATTGTTCAACTGTGAAATTGTTCAAGTGACGTATTTTGAGTGGAAAACTGTAATTCAATTGGTTACGTAGATATTATATGTCAACTAAAAATATTACGAATATTATGGAAGGAAGGTCAATATGATGAAATAGATAAATGTATAGGTGATGATGAAATTTTCGCCCCATTGGACACACAATTTGATTCAACTGTTACTATGTGATGTGGCCACAATTTTTTTTTGTTGGGGGATGAATAAAGTGTGATGTGAGAGTAAAAAAAAATTGATGACCAAATATTTGCCACCGGATACATCAGACCATTAGAAAAAATACAAATCACAGTGATGATTTTAGCATAAGCAAGCAAACCGAATTGTCTGCGCGGGTATAAAAGAATCAACATATTATTCTATTTTGATGACTAATGAAGCTATTATACACGAGCATGACTTGTTTTTAATAGAAATGCAAAATGTTTTGCATGCAGAGGGATTTTTAAGAGTGTATATATTATTATTAGGTCATAAGAGAGAATCACAGGTAAATAGCGTGGTCATTGCTTTTGTGTGAAGATATTTTTGTTTTGATTTTTTGAAGCACGCGATTTTTTTTCTTTTTAGTCAAATATTGTGAAAAGAACAGTTTTAGAGGAGAGTTTAAATTTTATAAAAAAAAACATACAGAAATGGCGCCCAACTTAAAAACTCGATTTTGTAGTTTTAGTTTGAATTTAATGCTTTAACAGGTACGTATAACAAAGAGATCTCTAAGTTTCAGTTAGCAATGATTTAAGTAAATCTTTTAGGTATAGGCATATATAAAATCATCATATTGAAAATATAAAAATGGCGCCCAACGTGATGGAGGTTGGATCGAAGCAAGAAAAAGGAGTAGAAGTCTATTTCCCTCCATTTAGGGAAAAATCTATAAAAAATCTTCTCAAATTAGAAACAAAATACCTAATTAAAAAACCAAGACAGAAATTAAAATGTCATCCTATTCGAAATTTGGTTGGATATTTAATTTCTATTTAAATCAAGGTTTTTAAGTGAATAGTTAATTTTTGAAAATTAAATTTTCAAAATTAAAAAAAAAATATTAAAACAATCTTTTTATTTGTTCTGTACTTAAAGGCATAATAACTATTTTCTTTTCAATGTTCAATGCTCTTATTAATTTTTAGTCAAACATATAGCCCAATGCTAAAGTGTCATCTAGTTTTTGATATAGTAAGAGATTTTTATATTTATTCTTATTTTTTATGATTCATACCTAAAGTTATCTAATTAATTTACAAAATTTACTTAATTTCAAAAAGTGGCATCACTATTACTTGCAGCTTGTTGAATAACATTTTTTTGTTTACACCACAAAATACGAGGTTATATGCTCAGGGAGAACTATTATATTTAGGTTACTCAACTAATTCACTAAAAAAAAATAAAAAAAAAAAACATTACAAAAAAAGTATCTCTTTCGTTCGATATTGCGCAAAAGACAATTTGTTAACGTAACTCTTTTGACAAGCAAACATTTTTATCGAAAGAAAAAGCTTTATTTTAGCTGAATAAAAGAGTAAAACATAAAATAAAGAGAGATTAAATTTATTCAGTAAACTATACAAAATTGGAAAAAGCAATATGACAAAATTATATACAAAAATACAAAAAAGCACAATCAAGCCGGCATCGGGAATCAGCATAATATCTCCAACAAAATTCCATACTTCTGTTGACTCTGAGTTTCTAGCTGACAGTTGACACTCAATTAAACTCTTTCTTAAGTTAAAATAACATTTGTAAGCATTTAAGAGAGTAATCGACCTGCAGAGAAAATGTATGAGGCCGATTTAGCAGCAAAAATGCTTGTATCTATTTTGTTCTATAAGAACACCAAAGAATTGTACGTTTTTTTTTTTAATCAAATCCATGGAAAGCATTTCCAGAAAAAAAAGCTTTTCTACTTTGTATATGTCACGCCTCACGCCATTCAAAACATTTTCTTTTTTCTCTCAGAAGTCCAGCAGAATGATGATATAACATCTATGCAATATTGGAGGTTTTGTTCGAAGAATGTAAAAAAAACACTCTTGAGAGCGCAGTTTTTGAAGGTTCATTCGGTGTTGATCTACAACCCCCTCCAAAAACAAAAGTTGCAAGTCTTTTGACCTTCTTAATTAGGGTCGGGATTTGTTGTGTAATCATCAGCAATGAATAAGGGTTGAACAAAAAGAAAAAAAAAAATAATTAACCAAATCGACTCTCTTCCTAACACATACACTGTTATAATATCCAGTGTGAGAAATATAAAGTATTGACACGAGACACGCTAAAGCCACAGAAAACACTAAAACTTGGTGTTACGTCATTTAGATTAAATTTTGTATCCTTTATTTTTCGTTATTTCGCGCGATGTTTTTCCACGAGTTTTTTAAGGCAGTCCCCTGCTTTATATTCCTTCCCCCATTCTCTTTGTCGTCTGTCTGCGTGGGGAGTTTTGTTAGCGTCGTAGTTGGGGCAGGGTAAGTATAAATGGATGGTGGATACATGAGGGTGAGTTACACGCTTTTATAAGAGTTCTTTGTGTGTGCGGCTGACTGTGGCTAGTCAAAAAAAAAAAGTTTAAAAATCAACATCTAGGGTTTTTTGTTGTTGTTGTTGGTTTGTTTTTCGTTCTCTTTGTTTTGTTTGACTCGGCAACGCTTTGTTTCGTGAAGGCAACGACTCAACACTTCATCACACCAAACCACCCACCACTGACGCCCCACAATGGCCCCACACAGACAGAGAAGAGAGAGCAAGGAAGGCCACTCACTAAAGCCAGCCATTGAGAGAGGGAGTCAAAGAGACGAGAACAGTTTGTATTTTATTGCACGAGTACGAGTGTATCTTATTTTTTTTTTTTTTTTTTTTTTTTTGATTTTGACGTACAAGTGGGGTGGATGACCTGCTTGATGTACAGTAGTACCAACACAGAAAGCACCCATATCCGAACAGGCCAGGGGGACATTGATGGGTGGAAATGTTGAGGGTGCAAGCACGTAAGGGCAGTGTGGTGTTGTGTTTTTTTTTTTAGTGATGGGGAAGCAGAGACCTAACTCTACGCTCTGGACGGACAGAATAAATTGTGTGAGGACTGAGGATGATGTTGCGATAATGGTTCTACAAATCGTGTGCATGTGTATATTTACTAAAAGAGTATACTTGTTTTTGTAGGTACATATGTATGTAGGTAGTTGCTGATGGAATTAAGTGTTGGAGTGATATTCTACTGGCCTGTCACTGATTTTGGAGTGAAGCGAAGTAAACATTAATTTATATTTTTATAAATGTGTATTTTGTTTATATCATTTTATTTCGCTGTATTATTGTGTTTTGTTATTTTAATTCTTATTGAAATTTTTAATGTGTGGCTTTTGTTTTCATTATCTTATTCTGTTTTGAGGTTATTTTTGTCAACAAGAAGTTATTTGTGTAATTTAAATTAGATAGGTATGTGCATGTATATCTTAACAAGTGTTTTTTATCTATTGGAATTTTATTTTAACTAAAAAAACTAAAAATATTTTTTTTTTGTTTCAAAACAAATAATATTTTGTGCACCAGATAGAGGTGGGTTAGCTCTCAGCTTGTTGATTACGAATTGAGTATTTTTATTGTTGTTGGTTTTGTTCACGCCACCACCACCCCCATCACCATTATCAACACCAACGTGGTCACGAAAACAAATTTTCAAATTGAGGATATAATAAGAGGTAAGAAGCATCAGAGGGGCTGTGTTTATTGGTTTTGACTATACCTACTTACCTATTTACCTAACCAATTATTGTAGGAAACTTGGGGATGTTTTCATTTTGCGTTTAAGTTTATGCAAATTATATTATGTACATATCTACCTATCTACAAGTGAATATATAATTTATTGTAGAAATTAGAGAAATCGCTTTGAGATTTCAAATAGATAAAACATATTTCTATACCTATAAAGAGGGGGAATTTTGTGATCGAATGAAAAGATATATATGTATAGGTACCTATCTTACCTATTTATTTTTCTATCTAATGTCTTCCAAAAGTTATTAAGGTAATTAAATTATTGTTTTAAGATAAGTATTTATCTGTATACATAAGTCAAGTTATAAAAATAATAATAAAATAAGTCAAGTAGGTGCTGACATTTTCTACGATTAGGTAGTTAATTGTTTTAATAATCAAGAAAAAATAAAAAAAAAAGTGTTACAATTTGAAGAATTTATTCATTTGTAATTTCACTTAAGTTGAGTACCTATAACCTACTAATACTTTAATAAAAAAGTCAATTGGAATGGGGATCAATGTTTTGTTATTTTTTTTACTACTAAGCCTAGTTTACACATTGTATTATATCGTTTGGATGTAAATTTTCCCAAATCATAAATAAAAAATAATTTGACTGCTTACGAATTCGGTCTAAGAACTAAACTAATAGCTTTCGGAGGTATACAAAGATCAATTGGGGTTTTTCAAAATGGCGGATTTGTTCAGTGTCTATAAAGTGGCGCTATGCCTATAAAGTGACCCATGTCTAGAAAGTATAACAAAATTTTGAATTTTTTTCAAGTTTGACTTGAGTTTTCTGAACAGAAATAATTGGTTATTAAATTTGAACAACATCGGAAGACAAATGGGTTCGACATATGACAAAACATAATTCGTCTTAATTTACAGAAAATTGAAGTCATTATTTCCATAGCTAAAGACCTGAGAGTCAAGTCCCCAAACAGTAATCATTTTTGAGAACTTTTGATAACAGTGAAATTCAACCCCTTAAAAAACATATTGTCTAAATTAAGGGTAGGTATACATATTTTAATAGATCAAATTCTTCTCCACAATAATCCTCTTAATTTTTCGACGTAAAAATCAAATTTCTCTAGGGTATAATATTATGTACAATTTATAAAAACAATCTATTCAAGCCATTAGCTTTTCTATATATTTAATCACATCTCCATAGAAAAAAATAAATAGTTCCTCAAAGCCTCATCAAAATAATTATACAAAACTTTATTATTAGATTTTTATCTAATGAAATTCCCTTGTGTGAATATGGGGGTATCGAAACAAAAAAAGTGTATAAACCACACATTTTCATATATGTTTATATTTCGAATTAAAAAAAATTTATACATTTATACATATGCCCTGTTTGATGAAAACTGTACTCATATAAATTCCATTTATACCCAACTCCGCATGTGTTCATTATTCATAGTTATGGATAGAAATAATAAAAAAAAAAACTGTATATCTACTTACTCGTACATATATGGCAAAACTTGGTCTATATTATTTTCACGCCCTTAAACATATATTTTCATAGCAACACCACCCACAAATTGTGGTGTAAACTTTAAATGCATGACACTTTATGGTAGTGGCCTGGTAACTATATTGTTTACACGATGCATTACAAACTAAAAAATTATTTATCCAAGAGAGTATCGATTGGCTTGGTTTTTTTTAATTTCTTTATCCTTATACTAAATGTATTATGTACATATGTTTATCGTTGGGTTGGAGTAAAAGAGTGTGAATGACACATAGGTTTTTATATGAAAAATTTGTGAAATTTAACAAACACTTAAGCCATCACAGACAATGATAGAAAAAACTCATCGAAAATACCAACATTTGGTTTTGAACGTGTCAACATTTGTGTGTGTCTATAAAGGCCATAACATCAGCAACAGCAGGATATAATCCTTCAATTAAGTTCCATTTTGATAAAATGTTTTTGCCCTCACCGCCTTGTGGACTAAAAAAAAGTGGTCATCATATCTTCTTTGGTGATGGTGTGGAGAAAGAGTGCAGAGTGGGGTGACAGCGACAAATGATCCATTAATGCGACCAAAACGCCAACGACCTATGAACACTATAATACTCAAGGCCATGCCAAACGAAGCATTTAACGATGAAGCTCTGAGTTAATGTGTGAATGTTGAATCTTAGCAAAATGATGGGGACGATGACAAAATGACGGGACGCAATGGCAACATTACTGCATATATGGTTGACCATATACTCGTATAGGAGGGGGATCATTTTTGTTTTTTTTTTTTTTTTTTATTTTTCATATGAATAATATTAATCAATTATTTTCATATGAAAATATCTACATAAGAGGTATCGGATATATAGAATGATAATACGTTTGTATTTTATATGCCACTTAAATTAAGAATGCATTTATGTAGACTTAGAGAGAAATAACGTGGTAAAATATACCTGTTTGTATTTTGATACACAAAAATGATATCACAAAATTATTATTAAAATTTTGTGGCGCATTTGGAGATTGCAGGTCATCAGCAAAAACAAATTGTTTTTTTATTTTTTAAATGCGCACAATAAAGCAGTAATATACATACTCGTACATATGTACAAGCAAGCACAAGTGCCACTTTCCGTAAAATATACATTAACCTTGATATAATTTATGAAAGTCAAAGCAAGATTGGTTGCATAATATGAACAAAACACATTGAAGATTAGGTTGGTAATCATTTTGTATATTTTAAATCACAATGTCCACGATTTATATTGGGACAGAAGCTTAATGACTTTACGAATTTTTTTAACTTGCATTCGACTTATCATTCTTGATTTGCCAAATGATTTTTTATGTGGTACCTACTAAGGTATAAAACCTGATATTTTAAGGATTTTGAGGTAACGAATTTGAATGTTTAAGGGTTTTGGTAGGTAGGTATAACTAATCGAATATTGAAGTGTCAGGATTTTTATTATTTAAATCCATTAGAATGGTGGGAATTTAGCAAGTTCTTAATCCTTCTGCTGATCCAGGGAGCAGAGAGGAAAAAACTGTATTTCGACATTCCTCTCAGGAAATTGGTTCAGTAGTTTTTGATTCCATGTTTCCTTAATAGGCAATCATTAATTTTTATACAAACTAGAGTGATTCAAATTTTTTTATACATTTTCGCCTATCTTAAAAAAGATTTAACTCAAATTTGAGGAACATCGAAATATCGTTATCTGAGATTCAGTGTTTTTCAAACTCTCAAAAATGCATAGCTTTTATATTACAAGTTTTTAAACGGTTTGCTTACTTTTTGTCATAAACTGCCACAGTTTAAGACGTGTGCAGCTGGAGTTTATGAAGAAAATAGGAAACTAATTCAAAAATTTTTTCTTGAATCTGGGACTAAAAACAAATTTCAATTTTTCTAATAACTCTCCAAATTATCACAACATGTGCTTTCTTGTGTTTAAGCTAAAATGATGACTATAAAAAGAGGAATAAACTCAAATATAATTAAAGTGGGTGGTAGGCGGATTTTTCTGAAACTAATTTATAAAACTGTTTGGCTCTGAAAGGAATGAATTCTGCGAATTTCAGCGAAATTAGTTAAGTAGTTTTTGAGTCTATATTTTGTTCAAATAGACAAACATTGATTTTAATAAAAATTAGGGTGATTCCAATTTTTTTGTATACATTTTCGCTACACAGATACCCACCACAAAATTTTAGATGTCGATATCTCCAATTTTTAAATTCCCGTTGGAAGTTATTGGTCCGAATTGTTGAATCGAAAATTTGTGCATATCTTAGTGTTTCGAGGTCCCAAGAATCCAAATCCATCGTTTTTTAGAGATATGTCTGCATGTTTGTGTGTACATACATTAGTACCTTCGTATGTTCGTGATAGGTTCTATCGGTCACCGTATCTCAAGAACTAATAAAGCAATTGACTTCAAATAAATTTTATTTTACAGATAATAACGTCATCAAGTGCAGAAAAATGTTTCAAAAAAATTCAATTACTGGATTTTTTACTATACCAATTTAAAAAAAAAGTTGTAAAATGTCATTCGTCTCCAATATCTCGAGAACAAGATTGGCATTTCTTTTATATGACTTCAGCTCAATTTTACACTACACATAATGACGTAATGAAGAATTGGAAAAAGTTAAAAAAAAAAAAAAACACCTGACAGTTTTTTTTAATAAAAAAACATGCAAATTTGTAGAAAATCGCTTTTCGGCTCGAATATCTTGAGAACAAACAATGATATTGATATTGGGATAATTTTATTCTGTATACCATGTCATATTTGATCATAAGTGTAATTTAAAAACAAAAAAAAATAATTTAATTTTTTTTGTAAAGTAAAAAAACTACCAAAAAATACTAAAAATTGTTGAAAAACGTTTCTTGGTTCGAATATCTTGAGAAAATACACTGATTTCCAAGCCAAACTAGTTTTATTCTATACACACAATGACGTAGTTAATAACTGATAAAGTTTGTAGAAACATTCAATTGACAGATTTTTTTAAAGCGACAAATATGCAAAACAAAACTACTAAAAATTGTTCAAAAATGTTTTTCATCTCGAATATCTTTATGACAAAGGGCCCATTTTTGGGCTTCACTGACAAGGTCTTCAAAGATCTTGAATTGTGAATTTTCTGATTACAAAATAACTTTGCGTCTCTAGTTTCCAATGGTACCAGTTGGAAGTTACCTGTGTGGGAAAACTTGGCGTTTTTTTCTCAAAATTGCATAGCTTTTCGAGTTTAAACCTTACGTGAAAAGTAAAAATAATATACCTACATACGTTCTCCAACTTGAATCATAATGTATCTAAAATTTTGCAGAATACAGTCAAAAACCTTAATCTGTTTTTAAAGTAAAATTTATCTCAAATATATAGAAGCTCTCAAACGTAAAATTAAAAATTTCTCACCGATAATTTTTCATGAATTTTTCATTACAAGAAAGATCCAATATTTAAACACTGTCTTGTATCTAAAAATACCTTTTTTAACGTTTGCTCAAAACCAAAAAAATACAAAAAAACAACACTGATGTAGGTAACTAAAACATTATAAAAAAAACACGACGTATTTTCTGCTACAGAAAAAAAAAACACTTAAAAATCATGACTCTTGCAAATAACCGATAAAACACCACCCACATATTTTATATGAAATCAACCCTGGGTTAACAACCCAATTTGTTAGTTCATAGAACTTCTTCAATAAACCCATCAAATGTGCTCCATTTAAAAAAAGGAAGACGAAAAATCTCTCTACATAAGATGAAAAAAAACCTCCAAACGCATATGCGGATGTAGTATGTATACAAAAGTTTACCCCAAGTGGGCTTTTTCCGCTTTATCGTTGTTCGTCGATTAAATGTCTTTTAAGTTGGTTTTGAAATATTCAGCAATTTCGCGGGGTAACCATATAAATACAAAATGGTAATGATAAGGGTATACGTGTTTTATACCCAAGCATCATCACGTCTCTCAATTCATGGTTGATGTGAAGTGATGAAGCCTTTGCAAAATGGCCTGCTTCGAATTTATTCAATCTGTTTTTTTCTTTCTTTTTCGTTATATTTATTTGTAAAGCACATATATACACAACATCTTTTGTACATATATTTTTTGTTGTTGTTCGTCTTCGTTGAAACACAAGCCAGAACACATATGTTTCATTATTTACTGGCAATAAATTTTAATGTTAGTGACAATGTGCGCGTGTATTCCCTTGACCCAAATCACTCCTCGGCTCGGATGACTCAGACTCAGTGAGAATAATGTTGGTTGGTTCCTTGGTGTTGGCTGGCTGGCTGGTTAGCTTATGAAACAAAACAGCAAGGATATTTTCAAGGAAAAACTGTAGGACATTAAATTAATTTATAAGGTTTTTTTTTTTTGTCTTCTTTATCTCCGCTTTGACTCTTTGACTTTGTCTTTTCATTTCATTTTATTTCACTTTATATATTATTTATTGCTTTTTCATTTTCTATGCAAATAATTTTATGTAGGTACCTATAATAACTTTATTAAATAAAATTTTACAAATTGGCAAAATTTAATTTTCTTATCTTCAAGGGCTTGAATGAGTTTCATTTTATCTTTTATTTAGGCACATGTCTCAGAAAAGCAGCGGGTTGTTCAAGAGAATGGGAAGATACTTAAAAATTAAGGAATATTTAATTTCCCATAAAGATTCACACGTATACACACAAACAAATACTTTAAATACAATTTCTTATCCTGAATCCAAAAGTGTTTATTTGAAACAACAAGATTGTTTGTGAATTCCAGAAAAAGCAATAACTTTTAAGGACATTCTTCTTTGTGCTTTTGTAGTAAAGTGGTTTCTACAACAACTTGATATGCTTGAAGAGTATACTTTTTATAAATTCCCAGACAAAATGCTATAAAGGAAAGGCAAATGAAAGATATACCCGCGAAAAAGGGGATTAAATCCTTATATTCACAATGTCAGAGGTATTTCTTGGATAAAATAAAATAAAAGTTATATAGAATTCAAACAAGTGGAATTCTGGCAAAGACGCATTCACAATTGACCCTGGGAGGGTTGGTGTGATGGCAAAGTATGGAGATATGGAGAGGTGTTGGAAAATAGGATAAACAAGAAATGTATTTTTATTGGTTAAATATATGTATATAATTCGTTTCCAACTGAGTAATAAATCCTACTACATTGATGGAAACCACAGGATTTCGGTTATGAATAAACATATAATTTAAATCAATAATTTTATATTTAGCTACCTATATTTGGTTAGATAAGAATATTTTAAGAACGATAAAAGATATAAATGTCAGTAATGACGCGCAATCTCATTGGGGGGTATATACCAGCTTCATTTATATATAATTTTTTTTTTCTTACATAATAATAGATCTGAAAGAAAGAATAATAATTTTTATTTTTACTATGACATTTGTCATTTTAGGATTTACTGGCAATTGGCAAGAAATGTTTATAAGAGTTACGAACACAAGTTGTTGTGAGATTTTATTCAATTTCGAAAATATCAGAGCTCTTCTCTCAGTTAAGAATTATATAAAAATATACCTAAGTACCTAGAATTTTCAAGTTATTTTTGTCAGTCAGCGAAGCACATTAACTGAGCAGCAAATGCATCCAATTTTGTTTTAATGCTTTCATTTCATTTAACAATTCGACATTTGAACTTAAAGACGATGTTCACATTGGATTGCCCTCTCCCACTTTGTTTTTAGGTGAATCCCATTTCCATTGTTCAGACACAAACTAATGTGAACACCAGTGACTCATTCTGCCGTTCAGTTGTCAGAAAAATAAAACACAAAGAAAGATATAAAGTGCCGAGTAAATTTATTTTTTTTATTGTTATTGTTATCGTTTTATTTTTTTTTCGTAAATAATAGTTCTCTCTTGTTCTAAAATATAACCTCATAAAATAAATTTAACAAAACAATTGATCATCAAAATATCTAACTGCTTTTTCAATTTAAGCTGCATAAAATGCGTTCCGAAATGTCAAAAGTCCAATTCAAAGTAAAATTTATGCAAAACATTCGGGATGCGTTCCAGATGCGCATGAATAGAGTTAAGCTACCACATAAAAACTTTTGTTAGACATTTTGGAACTCAGGCTACTTGTAGATAATGTTTTGACACTCATCTGTCAAAAATATATATTCAGTTCAATCAGAGTTAACTCACCACATTCCATGAGATCGACTGAAAGCAATTTTTCAGGAGTTAAATCGGGTTTAACTCAGAAATCAAGATGATTTCGCACGGAAAAACACATCTTTAATGGCAGCATATTTTCATTATTTGTGTTTAAAAGTTACAGACAATCGTTCTACTATCATTTAATTTTTACGTTTATATGTTACCGCTAAAGCAGGTAAATAGTATAAGTTATTATAGACTTAAGTGAAATTTCAGATAAAAAATTCCGAGCAGATTTCACCGTTCGTGTTTCTCATTGTTTTCTCTGGTTTAGGTCTTTGTGGAAGAGAAAAGCATAATTTTCTCATGAAGAGTGATACTCTGTATGTGTCAAGTTTTGTTCATATGTCAGCCAGCTGTAGTTGACCACGCATTCATTGTGGGCTAAGAATGTTCTTTTTATATTTTAAGTTATTCGGTGACTTCAATTTTTCGTGCTGCAGGATATTCCCCAACCTTAGAATGCTTTACTGCGGTATTTTGGTCAAAATCCTAAAATTAATATTTTTTAAAATATACATAATATAGAAATTAAGGCAAGTATTTGAATTAAAATAGAATTTGGCTTTTTTCTTATTCGTTTCTATCTTATTTGCATTTAGAAATATTTTTCAAATGTTTCACTTTTAATAAATTCATGCTTTGTGTATAAACTTTAAGACATTAAGAGATTATTCCATAAGAATTTAAAACCCGATTCAAAATGCGATGAGATAACAAAACATCAGATTGACGAGATCTCTTCGTAGTTGTCTGCCCTTATGAACCAGTTTCAAGCAATGAAATAATACACAATAAACCATCTCTTGACGTCACATCTCCGCATAAATTCGAAAAATTGAAAAAAAAAATATGGAACGTGACGACGATAAATGCTTTATTATAAGTAATTTCATTATTTAATTTATTTTTTAAGAGAGAACGACTGCAAAGAGATCTCGTCATGCTTGTGTCTCTTCTCATTTTGAATCAGGCAGGCTTCAGGTTAAGGCTTTAAGTTCTTATGAAATGTGCTTTAAATTTTATACACAAAGCATGATTTATATCAAAACAAAACTCAAAAGCAAAAAAAAAAAAATATTTGAAAAATGTTTCCAAAATGAAAGAGAGAGAGAGAAATAAATTAAAATTCCATTTTGATTCAAATATTTCTCTTAATTTTGAATTTTACATATTTTTTAAAGTATTTTTTAATTGTGTTTTTTGTTCAAAATTCCCCAGTGAAACATCCTAAAGTTATGGAATATCTTTCAGCACGAAAAATTTAAATCACCAAATAACTTTATATAATAGAAGTATATTCTTAGCCTACAAATCTGGTTTTAATTAAAAAAAATATGACTCCATAGGTTATCAAAATAAAATATAGTTTTTTTAATTTTCTAGGGTTATGACCGAGCTATCACGTTATATATTTTAAACAAAAGAATAACAATACTTTTTAACTTATCATTGCTGTTCAAGTTATATTCCTACATATGAATATTCATAAAATAAGAACAGCTTAATTTGAAAACCAGTCCAATAGAAATTTATAGGTATAGAGAAGTATATTTATAACTGCAAAATGTTATGCAATCGGTTTTGTGATTGCAGATTTTTTCCCATAAATCTGTCTTCTTTCATTATATCAAATAACAAAACACAAACAACAAGAGAATAAATAAATTCTATTCTCCCTCATTATTATGTAAGAATTTCTTTCCGTATACTCACATTGCATAAATATAAAAAAAAAAAAAACAAAAACAAAACAAGACAAGAACTCAAATAAAATTATCTTATTGTCGATAATATTCAAATATGTAGTAAACACAAAACACACAAAAAAAAAAAAAAACACATAACAAACATCTAATGAATGCATTTGTGAATTACTGATTATGACATCAAAATGACATTAGACTCTCGTATATTATTACAACTGCCGCGAAAATTGATTCCACCGCACTACTTGAGTGCAGCAGCGATAACTGCCCCATAAATAGCATTACAACATGCAACGCAACGTACAAACGAACGAACGGAACGGCTCAAAACCGCATAAACCTAAAGTACACTCGAGGCCAATCTTCATCATTACCGCTATACAACCTAAGTGGTTTCCGAACATAATAAACATGTGTATCTAGATATACATATGTATGTATTATGTAGATACGGTTGTTGTATTATATTTTCTTGGATGTTGTTGCACATCTAGTTGGTGTTCGTATTACAATTTATATAAATTTTTGTTTTTTTTGTTTTTATTATTTATTGCAATTAAATGTATCTGAACGAGGGAAAACAAGTATCTGAATACATAATAATGCTTATCTCGACCTTCAATAAACTATACATATATATTATACATCTAAAGATAGGTATAGGTATCTTTCTTCATATTTTTCTTTCCTTAGGCTTTTGTGTATCTTGAGTTTGAAAACAATCCCACAATAATTCGCTCTAATTATCCGGATTTTTACTCACAGTCAGTTTGATGTGGGATTCACAACTTTTTTAGCCAAGGCAAAAGGCATCAAATTAAATTTAAATCTCAAGTACTTTTTGAGATATACGTAGCTATAGTATTTCATTCACGCTTTTAGCGGCCTAGAAAAGCTTACCATCCTATCGTTTTGTGGTGGTGCGATGATGGTGATGTGTTCTGCTTTGTATCTTATTTATTATTTTTTCCTTCTCGAGAAGGTACGTACCTCAAAGGAATTGCCGGGTTTTGATGATTGAATAGCAAATTTATATGACTCTTTTTTTTTTTGAGAACGAGTCAGCAGAGAGAGAGAGATTTAGAGCCTTTCGGTATGATATGGTATGGTCTGGGGAATATAACAAGATTGCGAATAATGTAGGTCGTGTCGTGATATTGTATTTATGTTTTATGATATTGTTTTTGAAAAAAAAAATAAATAAATAAAATGTGCTGTTATATAATTTTCCACCATTTATGAAGTGGGATATATTTTTATAAAATATATTTTCAGTAAAAAAAAAATATATATAATATACAAGATACAATATCATTTTAGGATGGAAACGTGAAGAAAGAATTCAAGGACATTTCATCTTTGGCAAGTGCCATAAACAAATTGAATAGGCCTCAAGGAGATTGCTTTGAAAATCTGTTTTTATTTCTGTTTTTTTTTTTATCTTCTTTATCTTTTTCGTTGTCTTGACAAGGGAGATTTTTGGATTATGAAATAAACTTGGAATCAGTGTACGAGTATATAGTCGAAGTAGGAAAGCTTGTGGCTTTTTTTGAGGTTTTCCAATTTGGACAAAGAATTTTTTGTGTATTAATATTTTGCTTGAAAAAAAATGGGTCTTGGGTAAATGATCATAATGGATTTTGTTGTCAATTTGCTTTTCAAGAGCAAAAAAAAAGTTAGTTATGTGGTTTTTTGACATTATCATAATGGCATTTTAATAGTAAGAAGGCATATCCAACAAAAATAAAAAATAGGGGGGTTTATAAGTGGCGGTGGCTTGTGCAAATCAAAATCATTAAGTGCAGATGCTGATGACAAGGAAGGCATTTAAATATGTGTCAAAGCAAATATGATTGAGTTGAGATACAATAAGAATATTTTTGCTTAGAAATAAATTGAATATACAATTAATTATATGAGAACCATCTCGAAGTTGAGGCCCAAAACATGGCCTTTCACACAAAAGCTAAAAATCTAGTCACGTATTTCATTTTTAAAATTTATGTTTAAAATTTTTCCTTTTAATTTATGACAGACACAACTTTAACATAATTGTTTTTTTTTACGGTCAAAGTTTTGCATTCAAATACTCCAAAATGAATTTTTGTGCCCAAAGAACTGCTTTTTGTTTTTAATTTCTTAGAAAACACGAGAACAATTTTCTTTAAGTTTTATTAAAATAAAGTTCCATGAATACTTAAATTCTATAATTCTTATAGCGAAAGTAATAAGTTAAAATTAACAAATAGCTAATAATAATTTATTTTTCACTTTATTTAATAAAAATAAAAAAAAAACATTTAGGTACACTCTGACGTATGAGTAATTTTTTTTATAATCAATTTTATTTTTTATTTAGTTTATAAGAAATAAAAAAACTTCAGTGCACTATAGCACACGAGTAGGCATTTATTCATTTTGTAATAACATATTTTAAAATATCAAATCCTTTACATTTTTTTTCGTAAACTTATACCGTGAGTGTGCAAAATTAACCCAGATTTTGTTTTATCAAACAAATTTGAAAGAACAAATTACAAATCCATCATTAAAAATAGAAATACATAATTTTCTGAAATATAAATTAAATATACCCTATTTTACTTCCTCAGAACTTTATCATACTAATCTAGTTTATGAAGAATGTACATTAATAATTCCGTAATGAAAATATAAAAAAATAAGTTTCTGCCTAAAAATTACTAACAGAAATTAAAAAAAAAATCAAAAAAAAAATTACTGCTCCTTTCGAAGGTATTTTTAGAAAATAAAATTTAAAATTTTTCCTAATGACATAAATGTTATCAACTTTTTCAACTATTATCTATTTTGTCTAAAGGTCTTAATTTAATCCTAAAATTGTTTGATACAAAGTTTGTTCTCAAATTTTTTTTCATACGAATACGACAGTAATGGAAAGTACCAGATTATACACTTCTGTTGAAGAGAAAGAAAATCCATATCTTTAAACATTTTATTGGCTCATGTCTTTTTTTTTTCTTATCCACAAAATAAAGTATAAAATAAAGACAAACAACAAATAACATAAACATACATAAGAGTGTTTTGGGCAGCCATAGAAATAAACATTGTAATGTGATACACAAGAGCCTAATTTTTAGAGTGCTTCATAAAAACAACAAGGGTCTCAGTCAAAATGTAAAAAAAAAAAAAAAAAACTTAAATAAAAAAAGGACACTGAGTAAACAAACTTAGGACTCAAGGACAAGTATATATATACACACATATATATGTGTAGCTTCCAAATTCAACAGGGTGAAAAACAAAAGAAATAAAAAGTAAACACCTTTTAACCCTGCCCAAAACTCCCATTTCAAAACTGTAATCAAGAGTAATTTTTTGTTGTTGTTTTTGTTCAATTATTATTTTTATGCAAAATAAGGGAGCGGTTTAATATTCCTTGAGTGTTTGTGAATAGAAAAAGGGGCTTTAATCGATATCCGCAACATAGCATAATAATTATATATTATATGTACATATACAGTATTGTTGTAACTAAACCTTGGTTTAAACTATATTCAGTTCAACTGAGTTCATATAATATAAAAGAACAACTGGGATGGGGAACATAATATGTAGTAGTTACATAAAGGTGTAACAGGAAATAAGAATGCCATGCTAATGAAAGTACGGAAAAATGGACAGACACATGAAAATGGGATCTATTAGAAGTAAACACGGCAAAAGTATGATTAAAAAACTTTTCTCTTTTTTTTTATTAATACATATGTCGTTTGAAAAATAAGCTTAAAACACTCTCCCATGAATCAAAAGCAAAAGGATTAAAATGAAAATATGTACGGAGTTTATTTATGACTATAATGATAAAAATTAAATAGGTATTTATAAAAGTTTTTATTTGTACTGTAATAAGTATTGTCTACGTACAAAATTTGAACAAAAACGATTGATACAAGAGAGAATAAAAAAAAAAAAACTAACCTTGCATGCTTCTACATAATTTCAAAATTACGTTTGATAAAATATCGATTTTTAAACGAAACTAATAATTTTCTTATAGAGAAATTATTAAAGTAAAATTAAAAATTGTAAATAATCGAGTTTTGAAATTGTTTTTCAATTTTTAGCAACTGTTTTAACAACTTTTCAGTAGCAAGATATTTTTACCATTTCTCTGTATGTAACTTGTGCTGTTATAACCAAAATTATGCTGTACAAAAATAAAGGTAAATTCACTTAATTTAATTTAAATAAAAAAAAAGAAAGAAAGTTCACTCTGGCGTATGAGTAATTTTTTTAGAACAAAATTTTAATTTTTTTTTAATAATACAAATTATAATATATACATATGTACTACTGAAATACATCAGACAAGTAGAAGACTAAGCACTATTTAGAGAGAGATCGACGGAAGAAAATGCAATTTTTGCGGACTAAAGGCCGTTAAAAGCTATTTTGAAACAAAATTTTAATAGTTTTTATTCAGGTTATAAAAAATAAAAACTATCATTACTCTATGAATTATGAGTACTTACAAAATATTTATTTTGTTAAAAGTCAATTTTGTGGCAGTTAAAAGCGATTTTGAATCTAAATTTGTATTGTTTTAATTCAATTTATAAAAAAATAAAAAAATATCAGTTCACTATGGCGTATGGGTACTGAATAAAAAATATTCAAGCTATTTTGAATCTAAATTTTAATTGTTTCAATTCAATTTATAAAAAATAAAAACATCAGCCCACTATGGCGTATGAGTACTCAATGAAAAAATATTCATGTTGTTAGTTTACATACTCTAAAATACAAACTTATTGTATACTTATTCCGTGTGCAAAATAAGTAGGTACAAACATTAGTTTTTTTATTTTTATTTACAAAATTTTGAAGAACAAATTAAAAAATATTTATTCTATTTTTACGAGGAGAAATATAATTTTCTAAACTATTAAATAAATATAGTAAAGTAAGTATGAACATATATATTAAGAGAAATTAAATGAATGTTCACCCCATTTTACTTCCACCGAACTTTATCATTTACTTGGTCTATAAAGAATGTGCATTTATCACGAAATTCGTGTCACTTAAAATGGAATAGTTAAATTCCTCTTTCATTTCATTGTTTTTAGTGCATGAGGAGGTACATACAAAAAAAGAAATATAATTATCTACTTTGAAAAAGATAGAAAACTGATAAGCCTTTAGACCTTTTTCAACCGCAAATATAGATATACATACCACTTAAAATGAAAACAAAAAGAAAAACCGACAAAAAAGGTTGTCACAGAGTATATTGTAATGAAACAAATAATAATAATTTGGTTCCTAAAACAATTTAAAGAAATTATTAACTGTAAATTTATAATTTGTCCAAATGGGAACAATTTTCGAAAGTTTTGTTCTTAAATAATTAATATTTTTTTTAATAATAAACCCATGTGAAGGAAATGTACTCTTGAATGTCTAAACAAATTAAAAAGAATTTTTTTTCCAACCTTTTTTTTTGTTGTAAGTTGAAAGGATATTTAAATTTTCCAAAAAAAAAAAAATAAAAACCAAGTTCATTTTAATTTAGGTGGAATAAATTTTAACTCAATTAACACAAAAGGAAACATAAATATAATTAATTTGAGTTGAAATGATTCATAAGAAAGGTCAACGAATACACGTTATGATTTTTTTGTTGTTGTTTACTGTCGTATAAAAAAGATTAAACCAGCTGAAGTTCCAAAACCAGTTTTTGTTTTATTTGGGTATCATTTTTTTTCGACAATAATTTTTTTTTGTTGTTTCTATTTTGGTAACGATTAAACTACTATATAAACATTCTGTTCTGCTTTTGATTATATAAGAACTAGAATTCAAAGATAAAAACATTTATTTAAATTTTTGTTAGCTTGAAATATTACTCATATAATTTTTGTTTTAGTAAATTACAAACATAGTGTTGAAGACCTTTTCTGACATTATAAGAAATTGACATACATATATGTGTATATATATATATTTTTTTATTTTATTCATTATATAATCTATGAATACCAGTTGAATTTTTTGTTGTTTACCCATAAAAGCAGCAGAAGGTAAAGATAAAAAGATACATTTTTTTTAACACCTGTCAATAACATCGCTAGCACATAGAATACAACAACCTCTATGAGAAACGTGTTCACTATCTTTGTTGTTTGTGAACAAATACTACTCATAGAAGCGTGTGATGTTGGATGATTTTTTGTTTTGTTAGAATTTTTGTTATTTTATAGGTCAACTGAAAAATGAAAAAAAAATTATAAATAAATATGTATAAATTGCTTCTTTTGGAGAAAAGTCAGCGATACGTGAGCTTTGAAATTTCAACAGCACCGCTGCTGCTTTATCTCAACGATGATGATATTCAGAGTGTATTTTGTTTCATCTAATCTTAAACAATATTAAATAAACTGTTCAATTTATTAAAGTTTTTTTTTTTCTTATTTATTTAGACTTTTCAGATTGTTGAATTAAAAATAAATAAATATAAATGAATATTTTAAACAAATATTTTAATTTGTTTTGATATTTAAAATTTAAGATCTTGATAAATATGAGAACCTGAAAGTGCAAATATCAACATTTCCAAAAAAATGCGTCAAGACAGTTTTGATATCTGAGCATCAGCGTTCAAGATAAGACGAAGCAACTGTACTCTAAGTAATAAACATGCATTTGACTAAAAGAAACAAAAAATATAAAATGAGGCAGTTCATCTTAATGAATTAAAAAAAAAAAAACATATTTTTTCCAATCTTGGGAATGAATTAAAAAAAAAAATATTTTTTACAATCTTGTACAATATTGAGAATGAATTTAGGCAGTTCTCATTAAAAAAAAAAAAACAATTAATTCTGAGCATAGACATTACATAACATACAATGAGTCTTTTTTTTAAACTTTGAATTAGTTTCTCTGTTAAAATCTATTATTTAAATCGTCCTCTGGGGCGTATGAGTACTATTTTTCATTGAATATAAAAATTAAAAACTTTTGTTTTTAATTTATTTTCTGCTTCTTCTATTAGTTTCTTTTAGAAGGAGTTATTTAATTTAATTTGGCCAACTTTAAATCAAATAGATTAACGGCTGAATTTATGTCAAATTTAAGCTGTAATTTTTTAAAGCCTCTTGTTAAAATTATTTGTAATTATTTTGAGACAATTATGATTAAACAATTTTTAACTTTTCAATTATTTTATTTAAAAGTATATAGTTGTTTTTTGTTGCTTTTACGGTAAGCTTTGTTCGAGAAATATTGTCACATAACGTAAAATTTTTTTCTGCAAAAAAACTATTGTTTAAAATTAACTTGTAGACTCATGTTTTTCAGTGCGAGGCCTTCCAAGTTTCAGATCAAAACCAGAATTAATTTCTGAATATATATATTGTTAATTCGGATCTCCAGTTAATTATAGTACCGCATAGTATCACCCTCTCTGTGAAGATAGTAAAACCAGATTTCCATAGTTTCGAACTTTGATTGCGATATATCCTAGTACACATTTAATTAAAAATTGATAAAAGCATATTAAAATAAAAATGCTACTTATTAATGTAAAATTTAGAAAAAAAAGTTTCAACATTTTTGTCTTCTTTTTTTTTTTAAATTAATTTTCCAAAAAGTCTTCACTTAAATAATGTTTTGAAAACAGAATTGAAGAATGTATTTCTGGCTTTAAAAAAGACATATCATGACATTTTAAGTGCTTTTAAATATTCTTTTTTTTTTAAGTATTTTTTTTGAAAATTCAAGATGGTGTCTTAAGCTCCAGCGAGATTTTCGCGAAAAAAAAACTACATATATGCTTCAAATAATCTCCTCTAACGAATAGTTAAAGAAAAGTGTACAATTAAATTTTTTCCCGTGCAAATCTTTTTTTTTGTATACATACCTATGTATATAGCGACTGGATTTGTAAATACCAAATTTTGTGATCAGACTGATCCACTGATCCGATCAGTTCATTTCTCTTCTTACATCACATTCATGTTTTACTATGAGATCACGCGGATGAAACGCCAATTCTAATAAACTAAAAGCCATTCGAAGATACTTTAAATCATTAATTCAACATTTCTTATTAAATAGATCTAAATCTTTTATTTGGCTGATTTATTTCAGTAAATATAAAGAATTTGTATTAATTAAACTTTTTCTTATATGAAATTAATAACCTTCACGCATTTTTACTATATTTGTTTAAATGACGAAAACACCTTTAAATATATTCTTTATAAAATGTATAATTCAAATCAAAAACTCATGTAACGGTTTTTTTTAAGGTCAAACGACTAAATTACTTAAAAATTGCACACACACAATCAATTAAAAATTACTATATTTTTTTGTTGTTTACCTATTTTAGCTAGTCTATTTTAATTTTTATTACAAACACCAATTATATTACCATAAAAAAAAACAATGCTCATCTAAGATTGTACTGCATGCCTATGGTCGATCAAAGTTTTTTTTTTGTAATAATTAGGGTTGCTTATAATTGGCTACGTTTCAGTGTGAACACATTTATTTAGATTGATTGATTTGGCATAATATGAAATATGTATGGCATGATATTGCAATATGATCAAATGTCAGAATGTACATAATGGCGAGTAAAATCATATATAAATGTTATGAATGTATTTAAAAATGTAGAAATAACTAAGATTTTGTTAACAATTAATCAAACTATCAAAGTAAACTTATTATTTGTCTAGTTAGATGAAATGTCAAAACCTCCATTGCACAACTGTCAGAATGAAAAAAAAAAAAATAACATGATATATACTCTCATACCATAGCTGGCAGAAACACACATTTGTATGAGTTAAAATATAACTGCAGCTATCTTACGCAATGATCACTCGCATACTCAACGTGTTTGAACGTGACAGCTCGGCAACAAATTCTTGTATGGCACCTCATGACAGCTGAATACACAACAAACTGCAATATTTACTCAAATCATATTCACTGCTACAACAAGCTATAGGGTACAATTACAATCATTGATTAAATCACTCTAGTTACAGTAAAATGAACAAAAAAAAATAGATACAAATCGTAAGGGAATTACAATTACCTTCCTCCTTAAATTGTTATTTTGTTTTTTTTTTTGTAAATAATATAATTGTCATCAATTGCATAATAAATCGCTGTGCAAACAATTTTAATTCCCTGTTTTTATTCGTTCTATTGACTTGAAGTATTCTCCTTCAATTTGAGTGGTTCTTGTGAGAAGTGAATAACATTTTCCCAACCAATTTTGCCTGCCAAACAACAACAATAATAATTCTATACAAATTATGCATTCATAAGGAGAAGAAGAAACGGCGGAGAAAAAATAAAATAGCAAACCGGTGGCAGCGGCGGCGACGACAACGAAAAGCATCTCGTCATAAATCGCATCAGCAGAGTTATAGAGTAGGTATCTTTTTTTTCTATATTTCTGTGTGAACCTAATTAATTCAAAAACGTTACCACGCTCTTGAGATTACCTCACACTGTCTGTCTGCGCGTTGTCGTCAATTTAGCTCTATAGTAACAGTATAAGATTCATAACTCATATCTCCATTTTGCAACAACACTGCTATGCTATCTGGCTACGGCTCTGTGTTACCATTTTCATCACACTCATCGAATTTGGCTCGAATTAATCCAATCCCCAAACCAGGCCCCCTTTATACGGCAAGACGTCTTTTTTTTTTTTTATTGCACATTTAGGCATTTTTTGTTGTGTGCTTTTTTTTTCTTAATTTTTATGTAACAGACCTACATGCAATACCCGGCGGTTGACTTTGACATACTTTTCGAACAACACAATGAAAGGTATGAAATGAAGAAAAAAAAAAAACAACAACAACAATATACACACAGATAACATGGCCCAAACAGCATAACTCTTGTCATATATACTCTCATTTTGAAGCTTTGTGCCGCTTTTTTGCCACCTTCCTAAGTTGTGCTGAAGCTACTGGGGCGCTATAAGCTATATACGGGCATACAGCAGAGATTTAAGTCATTTAGGTTGGTTGCTCTTTGTATGGAGAGATGGAGAGAGGAATACAAAAAAAAAAGAAGAGAATTTCGACTTGGGAAAAGCAAAAGATGTTTAGCCGCAATGCGCTCTTGCTATGAGCTGTTACTTTATCTATAAGCTACAACACTGGTTGCTTTTTTAGATGCTGGTTGCTGCTCTAGAGTAAGTTTACTTTTGCTGGTTGGGGTTCTACGTATAACGTCGTCATCGTCGTCGTCGTCGTTACCGTGTGCCATTTGTAAGATATTTTTGCTCCAAATTTAGTCTTTACACTTATACAGAGATAAAGCGACAATTTAAAGATGTATTTATGTTTTTTTTTTTAAGTGTTTGTTATTTGCTGTAGGTCTTTTGTGTTTGAGTTGTTTTTTCTTTAATATTACATAATTGGTATGGAAATTATCTGTTTGCCATAGCGGGTGGTATAAGTAATAGTTTCTTGCTTGCGCTTGCATATAAGCAGGATTGACATTACAGTATAACTACGCCTTAAGCGTTTTTTTTTGTTTTTTTTTTTTTGAAGCCTGTGGGTGGTTTTTTGGAAATTCAAAGCATTTAGCATCGTTTTATATTTATTCAAGGAAGATAAAAATAAAAAGAACGAAAGACAAGAATGAATTTTAATTTTAGATATTTAACGAGAGGAGCTTGTCTTTTCTTTTCTTCTCCTTTCTTTTGTTAATTGTTTTTTTTTTTTGTTTTTTTAATTTTAAAATGAAGCAATTTTAAAGCTCGAAGGACACTCTTGTATTGTATTAAGGAAGATAAATTTATTTGATGGGAGACAATTAAAATGTTTGATTAGTGATGATTAAACACTCAAACATTTCTTAGATAGTTAATTAGTCTTGAAAGTGTGATATGAATAAAGTTGTTTTGAAAGCAATTAGGTTATTTTTAGATGATGTTCATGTTATGTGTATGTAAGTGCATAAATACAAACTTGTGTACATCGCCAGATACACCTTCCATTTATTATTAAAATCTTGAATCTACATATTATATGTATATAGGGACTAACTTTATGCTTGAGTTGTTTACGCATGAAGGAGTCTGTTTAAAATCTGAATAATTGTAATTATTATTGGATTTTGTAAATTCTTGTGTAAGGATGCATTCTCAATTTATGCACACTATTTCCATTCTACTGTACCAATCCCCAGAAGGGATAAAATCAAACATTAGATCTATTATTTGCTCAGTTGCACTAATTATATTCATGTTTTTGTAGGGAAATTTAATGCTGAGAGGGATAAATATTTTAAAGGAAATAATTTTAATTCTTTAAAGTAACTTATTTTATATAAAATTTTTTTTTTAACTAAAACTTGGCAGTTTATTATTTCTGAATTATTTGAAATATGATTTTAAGTACAGAACCACAAATATTGTAATTTTGTTTAAATTTTTTCAGAAATCTGAAACACTTTTTTTTAACATTTTGTAAAAAAAATATAATTTAAATAAGTGTAACAGATAATAAGATAACCTAAAATAGATATTGATATTAGTCAATGCATAAAAATTTGAATCAAAATCGTTGGAGTCGTTTTTGAGAAAAATGAGATTTTCCTTACCGGTTTTTAAACACTTGTATGGGAGGTACCATAATTTTTGGTCATAAAAATAATTTTTATTAAAAATCTGATAGAAAATCTTTAAGCACAGCTGGCTGCCAAGTTTAATAAAAATCATTTAGTTCGTTTCTGAATTATTAAGCTTTTAAAATAAATTTAAACTTTTTTAAAAATCAAAATAAATAAAAATTAGAAATGTGTGGTATACAATTCCTTTGAAACTTTTAGAACATTCTCTATAGAAAAAATTTTTTCAAAACTATTTGAACCGTTTTTAAGAAAATCGAAAATAAAAAAATAGTTCTATGGGATGTACCACTTATAAGCATTTTTCAGAATTTTTTTATTTATAAAATGGTAGATTTTTTGTAAATAAAATTACTGACTTTAAAAAAAATGTTGTGGGCACGTTTTTTTTTTTTATTTTTTTTTTTATTATATGCGAAAAAAAAAATCTGTATAAAAGGTACCGTTATTTTTGGTCCTAAACAAATAAAAAAACAAACGTATCTGGGGAAGGTCCAAAAAACTCTAGGAGCCTAGTTTAAACAAAATCGAAAAGATATACAAACATATAGATGGACAAAACTGCGAGAAGCACTTTTTTCGTCTTCCCGCATAGTCATAATGTCAAGTTAGATCAAAATGTTAATTCGGATTTTTTTTACGAAACCATAACGTGCCATATATGTATGTAGTACCTACAAAACCTATTTATCCCAAGTAAAAACAATAACAGCAAATATCATCTCCCAACAATGTGATATACTCAACTCAAAGAATGCGGAAAAACTTATATGCATGTAAAATATGAACCTCGAAAACCACTGACCGAAGTGAAGCATTAAAAACAAAGTCACTGCCGGAAAATTGTTGAAACTTATAAATCATTGCAAGCCATTATTATTTTATTTTATTTTATTTGTTTTTAAACAAATTTGTATTTAGTTAAATCTAATGACACACCTCTTGATATAATTTCTTTTTGCCAAGAATATACACAACTAACTAAATAATTCTATCAAATGTAACAAATAATACTAAATAATCCTTCTCCCTTCCCCCCACGCCTCACCTTCCGACTTAACAAGTAAAACAAATTGCAAACATTTTATTCTCATCATATTTTTAAATAATGTAATGAAATCAAATTTGTCTGGCACCTTCTTTTGTCGACGAATCGTATAACAAAATAAACAGCAACCAAAAAAAAAACATCTTACATAACAAAAGTAGCCTAATATTAAAATGAAATCATACGATACTTTTTTTATAAGATGAGATTTTCAAATCATCAAAGCTATCTTAAGGATGAAAATAAAAAGACGTATGTATTGTGGATATATTGAAGTAGATGGCGGCGGCGACAACAATCCATCTCTATATAGACTCATATATGAAATTCTTAGAACTGTCAACTCAAATCAACTCGAATCACCTTAAAAACGTAGACTTTTTTTTTCTTTACTAATTTGGCACAATTCCATTTAAGAATTTTTATTTTATTTTTATTATTTTAATCGGATAAAATGAGGACGCGCAGTACATCGAGGAGGGTCACCCAACCCAACTCAATCCCCATCATCTCATCATAAAGTCCTTTACTGCATAACCAAGAATATACACTTTTCACGTATGTTACCGATTTATCTTTAAAATATTCATCTCATCAAATTTTTAACGATATCATCGAGCGGGCGAATGATTTTTGTTTTACTTTATTTTTTTTTTTTGTTGATGATGATGCTGATGATCTTGGAAAATTAACACACACCACATTCATCCCCTTCCCATTGGTGTGTCGTGTCTCACTTTTAATGTTGTTGGTTGCCAAGGAACAGCTTGCATTTTTTATATTTCTTGAGAAATTAATTTGAAGGGGCAATCGAAAGTTCATCGGATTCATTGAAAAACGAATAAATAAAAACAAAAATATATATCTTAATTTGTTGAGCACTGCAGCACACACGTTCTTCGTATTTAGAAGTAGTAGGTATAGGTACTCGTGCTTAAATTGTCAATATTATTACCTTGCAATGAATTACGGTTGCGGGTTGATTGAACAACAGGTACAAAGTACAGGTAAACTAGGTATTATACTTTTGTTTGTTGTTTACATTTTTTCTTGATTTCGTAACACATCAGAGAGTCGATAATAATATTGTCACTAACTATTTTTATTGCTGGTGATAGAGCGAAACACAATTCGTCATCGTTTCGGCTGTTTATACAAATGTATATACAAACTCATTGATTGAATCAGCAACAATGAAATTGGAACAGCAAATAATTAAAAATCTTATGAAACTTAAAAAAATATAAAGAAAAAGCTTTTCTATTATTGGTTCTAGGTATAGGTACTTTGATGATGATGATAATGATGAGCCATAGCTCGGATTCATAAGAAAATAAAATTGCTAACATTTCCGTTTGGTATAGGTATCTATGTTTAAGCTTTTTCACATTCTCAAGTTTCTTACCTAACCAGCCATATTGAAAGTGATTTTTCGCAAGTTCTAAAAAAAGAAGTTACTTTTGAATTATGTGACCTATTTTATAAACAAGAGAACTTGAAAAGATTTTAGATGAGTAAAAAAACAAATAATTGTTGTTTTTTTTTACTATCTGTGTTTACAATTTAGAAAAGTTATATTATCGTTTGCTTGAAGTACATAAACAGGTTCTATAAGAAAATTAAATAAAATAAAGACCGGAATTTCCTTTTGAAAATTAATCGCAAGAAAATGAAAAATCTTGTTTACGAACTGAAGCCTGTTCTGCAGATTAATGGGTTTTTATTCTTTTGAATGTGAAGGTTTGGGTATTCACAGGTTGTGTTATCGGCTAAGGGTTTTTCCACAATTTTTTAATTTGTGCGATTGACCTCAGAAATTGCATAATACTACCTGAATGATTTGTATTGATTTTTTAATGAAGAAAGATTTTCCTTAGGATTTTCCCTTATATGTAGGTATGTACATAATAATTGAATCGGTGAGTGGAAGAAAAATAGACATAGGTATGTTATGCCTGTACAAAAACCACCTGAGGTATTCTGCATACGTTTTGCAGAAAAAAACAAATATTTTTCTTTGTCAAAATGTATAATTTTAATTTTAAATTTTTCTACAATGGCGTTTGTATATATATTGAATTTTATTACACTCACAGATTTATTTAATGTCCATTGGCGAGTGACAAATTCTCAAATTTAATTGTCATTTTAAAGATACTTATTATTCTTGTAACAGAATTCATTTAAACGAATGAACATAAATCATATTGTAGTATTAAATCAAATTAATAGCTGGCCCCTAGAGGAGAATAATTTCGTGGTGGTCTCGGTTTTTTTTTGAGAATTATAGTTAGTTGAAACAAATCCAAAACGTAAACGAGACAATATAAAGTAGTCCAAATAGATTTGGATAACAATATTCTACTTAGGGATTTAAACGATTTGTCGCATGGACGATATTTGTTGCATAAACGACATTTGTCGAATGAACGACATTTGTCGCATGAACGAAATTTGCAATGAAAGCTCTATGTTTTTGTTTTCAAACAAAACTTGAATATACCAAAAGTCATATATGAAAAAAATTGTGAAAATTATAGTTATTTGCAACAAATCCAAGACGTAAATGAGACAATAAAAAACAATCCAGATTGATTTGGATAGCAATATTCTACTTATTTAAAAAATTTCCATTTGTCGCATGAACGACATTTGTCGCAAAAACGACATATTTGCAATAAAGGCTCACTGTTTTTTGTTTTCAAAACCAACTTGAATACATAAAAAGTCAAATCCAATTGATACTAAACCATCAAGTCTTAAATCAAAGAAAGTATTGTCACTTTTCTGATAGCAATTCCTTTCTAAACTTTTAACTATACAGAGAACTTTTAATTTAATTCAATAGAACCAAAAAAACAAGAAAAAATCGTAAATGCAATCCATTTCCAAGGCATTAATGATATTTCGCAAAAAAAAAAAAATAAACAGAAAACAACTTCACAACAATTCTCTCTCAATGAACAAATTAAAAACATCAGAGTATAGTAAATAACAAACTTACACAGTGTTTGTGTTCCTCGCTATGGGTTCTTTGAATTTTAATAAATGCCCAGCAGGATGGCAGAAAATTTTGAAAAAGAGTTAACTAGGATGGAAAATTGAATTTTTCGCTCCGAAAGGGAGTTTATAAAAGAAAAAAAAGTCTATCTGAAAGCATACGAAATACATATATACATTATACATACCTATACTCGCTCCAGAGCAAGAGTAGAGGAGAGACCACAATCTAAATTCCTTCCAACATGGCATTAAAAATTCATTCATTGGATTGAATGATGCCGCTTCCTTTCAAACACGAACAAAAATTCTACTGGAAAAAAAAACCTGCTATGGTTGTTTCGACAGTTTTTTGTGCTTTTTTTTTTTAATTAGAAGCCTCAAAGCTGAAAAAGAAATAAAAGAAGTTGGACTCGTTCTTGATTTGCCATGAAAGAAAAACGTAACTTCAAAAATCCCTTAAAATGAACCCACCATCACTATACCATTAGTGATTAAATTTTCAAAAACCAACTACCTACCTAATGGTTATTTTTCTTTTTATGGTTTTTATTACACAAAAATAAGTCTGCAAGTTATTAAAAAAAAAAAATGATACCATTAACCATAAATCTGAAACAAATCAACAAAAGTCAAAATGCCAAAAAATTAAAATGAGTTAAAAGAAAAGGCAAGCCATCCAACAAAACGAACGAACGAACGATGACGATAGCAATGACTACGACACGACTAAAAAAGGGTATAGATGGCCATTGCGGGTAAAAGGGATGGCATGTCAAAACAAAATGAAAACTCATTACATTAGAACAATGGAAAATGAGCTAAACGCCAAATATTTCACTTAATTGCATGCCCAAGTGTGCTCTCTCACTTGCATATAGCCACTTTATTCACAGTCTGTTTGTATGCGAGTGACCTCATTTAAAAAAAAAAGTTCATTTTTTTCTTTTTTTTTATAACGAAACAAATAAAAAAAAATGGGACGAATAAACCCAAACACTTTGTCAGTTAGTTGGGGGCAGGAAAAGGGTATGATACCTACATATATATACAAAAGCGTGCATTATTGTTGGAGAAACATTAAAACCCTACCAAATCACCAACAAAAAAAAAAAAAAAACAGTTCGTTCTTTGTTTGAGAAAGGGTGTGGTAGGTAAATAACACTGAGGCACCCCCAAAAATAATTCAATATTCAACAGGAATGCGTTTATATTTTATGGGAGACAAAATAACAAAATAATGTTGCTATAAATAGGGGAATAACTAGTTTGTGAGCGAGAGTGAACCAGGGGGTGCAAAAGGTGTTTAAAAAGAGTATCATTTGAATATGCCACAATTGACAGGAACTCAACTCAGGGTTGACACTTTGTATTAAATGGTATCACATTTCAGTAATGTGAATTTTAAGGCAAGAAATTCAAACAATGATGTAAAATTACAACGATCTTTCGCTGTTACAGTACGGGTACGAATTTAACGAAAACAATTTAATTCTCTTTCGAGAAAATTTCAAAAAAGCGTTTAATACTTCATAAGTATACCACAAAAAAAATATTTCAGATTTTGGCCTTCGAAATTTTGTGTTTTCGGGATTTAAAATTTTTGGGATTTTGGATTTTTTTTCGTTAAAGCAATACATTTGGGAAAACCTGGCGCAAAATTACCTACAATATCTGTTTTTCTATTTAAGTGTTCATACTTTTCCCATACAGAACTGCTTGGGTGAAGTACTAAGAGCGTTTATGTTTTTTTTTTTTAATTATTGCTTTTTCAATTTTTGTTTTGTGATTTTGTATTTTCGGGATTTTTGGACTTTGGGTTTTCAGGATTTTAATTTTTGGGATTTTGGGTTTTCAGAATTTTAAGATTTTGATTTGTTTTTCGTAAATATCAGGTTTTTTTTAATAAAATCTCTTAAAATTCTCTAGGTGTAAAATTTTATAACAAAAAAAATAAATTTTGCACTTCTCATCTTACAAAAGGGCAAATTTAGGATAATATTAAAGAAATACTTAACACAAAGGTCTCAACCAAAATTCAGACTTGTCGGAACTTTTTTAAGTGAAAGTCTTATTGAATAGGAAGGATAATAAAGAAGTGTTCTATTACCAAAATAATATTTTTTGTTTTCAAAAATAATAATTATTTCTATATCATAAGTAAATTCTTATGTAGGTATATATGTGTCCTTTAAAGAACCAATGATAATAAATAACATAAAAATGTCTTTAAAAACCGATGTCAAAGAACAAGACGTAACAAGCAATGTCAGCATACCGATTATAATGATTTTGGTTAATTTTTATTTGATTTTTTTTTCATATCTTGCGGATGGGGATCGTGGTTTTCACAATATACCATCACCTCGCACTGGTTCAGCGTTTTTACACGAGGCAAAAATCATAAATGAATCATTTTTATGTTTTTGCAAAAAAAAAAAACGGAAGCTGAGAGAAGCAATATGAATGCCATAGTCGCATAGAAAAAAAAAAAGAAATAGCAGAAACTTAAAGTCCGTACGTGACAGTCGTCGCACGTCTAGATTTTTTTTTATATCTTCCGCTGTCGCGTCGCACCACGCCAACATCATCGACAATTCGACGACAACGACGCCAGAATCTCTTTTGTCTAATCTGATGATGTGCGTTTTGCTATTGTGAATTGTGATTTGTGTAGAGTGAGTGGGATTAGGAAGATTTTTTTTGTTGTTTTTTTTTATTTACCTACTATGTGTCTACATGACAGAAGGTTAATGTGATTGCGTACACGTAATAATTTGCCTCTTGTGTCTGTGCTCATTAGATTTTAATATGAAAAAAAAAAATTAAAATTTTCATCTCACTCAATTTCTCAAAAATCTTAAGCAATTTAACTATATTTTACATATTCTTTCTTTTTTTTCTCTCTCTCAAGTGTATTGTTTGAACTTTTAATGAACATTTTAGTGCAGTTTTTTTTTACGTGGGTATAATACATAATGTACTCTATGACTATCAAAGGATAAGGTTAGTTTGGCTTATGGGATGAGAGAAGAGAGAGCAAGAGATTGTATGAAAATTACCAACTTTCTTTTAGGGGTAGTTTAGGGCATGAAAATGGGAATGAGAAACTGGGAGATACTTTTACATATTGTGTACCCCAAAAAACAGCGATTCAGGACAAGGTAAACAAGGATGTGCGTCATCATTGTCTATATAGAATGTAACATCCTATAAGCTAAAGGTTATGTCAGAGGTGTGTGTGGGAAGGTTATATTATAAAACAACAAGTTATACCGTGAAGGCGAAAGAACTAAAGTAGAACAAGAAAAAAACATAGATTCGAGAATATTGACGTAGGATGGTCTAAAGATAAAAATAATTCACAAATAGTTTCTTTATAGTAATTTCAATAATAAAAGTTAATGGACTTTATTTTTGTATAAGGTTAACCAAAAAAAAAAACTTGAGTGGGTTAATATAATAGTACTAAAGGGTTCTTTGTAGTAATTAAAATTCATAAATCAGACAGAAATAAAAGAAGAATTGATATTTTTTAATTTTATTTAAATGAAAATTTCTTTTTTGTTAGTTCTTGTTGATTCTCAATTTTTAATGGGACTATTGATGAATTTAACTTATGAGTTAAATCTATGAATTTTAAGACAAAATGTTAAATCAATTAACAAATAATAATATTATTAATTATTAGGTACTGATATTTGTATGAGGAAATTTTGTTACTTTTCCGGCTTCAAGTCAAATTTTTCCACTTAAGTCCACTTAAGAATAAAATTTTATTATTTTATTATATGGTACTTTGAGGGCAGCAGTTTTCAACCACTTTAAAGTTTATGAGGTTTATAACTGAAATATATTATATTTGTTTTGCGAAATTAATTACAAAAGTTTTTGAAGAAATTTTTTGGGAAAGTGAAAATATTCTAAATATTGGATTCAACGTTGAATAATTCTCAAATATACGGTTCTTGGACTTGTTACTTGAACTGCAAATTAAGTAAGAAGAAGGCAGATTCATATGTAGGTTAGTATACCAATTGTTGCTTCAGATTAAGTTGACTTTTAAAAACCTAAGCTACTTAAAACATATCATCATTTAAAATAAATTTTATCAAAAGTCTGAACAAAATATATGAGTAAATAAATTCTTATGAAATATTTATGTTTAATCAAAAGATAATTTAGAGGTCACTGATATTTTTAAGAAGGAAATATCGACATATAACGAATAAATAGTATCATATGCTGTTGTGGTATTTATGTTCAGTATTGTTTCATCATCATGTAAATACATAGTTTAGGTAATCGTCTAGAAAATTATATTGTTCAGCGTTGAGACCAATTTCTGGCTTAATGGCTACATCAATAACCAAGCTGTTATTGAAAATAAGAAAAGCTTTTTTAATACACACATAAACCGTGTTTTAGTGAAAGTGTATAGCAACTCAGTAAAATCTTTACAAGCAAATAATAAAAAGCCTTTCATAACCAATTTTATTTGTTATTTTATTTTATTTTATTTTATTTTAATTATGTTATTTTATTAACAATATAAAAGTTTTTATAAACAATTTTCTTGGTATATGTTCTTTACTTGTAAAAAATTAAGCTGAGCTGACTACACATTCTCAGTAAAACACTTTATTATGTTGAGTGCCTTTATTATTGATAGCTAGTTTTTGAGTTAATTAGATTAATAACTAATTGTATTTACTTTGTGTTTTTGTAGATACATATGAATGTATTTTTTCCCAAACTAGAACACATTCTTTCCATAATAAAGCTTGATTATCGGAATTCCTTATAGATTCTAAATTTAACAATTTAACCGACAATAAGTCTACTCAGGTGCTCAGTGTGATAAATTTTTAATTTGTATGCGTATACCAAGCTGCCATTTATATTTTTCCAAAACAGAATATCACCCCTGTATTTGACTATATACTCCTATACCTACCTACTGATTGCCAAATATATAATAATCATCATTCTATACCATAAAGCCTGTGTTAGATATATTGCTTTGCCTATATACCTACCTACCTACCCACTTCAAAAGAAGTTAAAGTATAAATTTATCACACTGTTGCGTAACATAAAGTGACGCAAAACACACGATATATCTTATAAATATTTTGCTTTATATTTAGAAGGAATATAAAAACTTACAGTGTGGATAGAACTGATATAATTCATATTATAACGTGTGTCGATTTATAAGAAAAGAAGACAAAACAAAAAAATTACCTACTTATTTACAATCATCCCTCTGTGCATAACACACAAAACTTTTATCTTTTTTTTCGCCATCTTGTATAAACTCAACTAACAGTTCAATGATGGTAGTATGTTAGTTATTATGTCATAGCATCGTTATAATAATATGTGTTATCCCACGAAACACAAACAGAATGATAGGTTATAATTTGTTTGCTTTGGTTAAAAACCTTGATCTGGTTATATATGTACATTAATGATTCATATATAATCGGTTTTATATACCATCAGTTGCAGAGTGATAAGAGCTTCTCCAATTAAAAAAAAAAAAAAATATAAAAATATTGATCGAATTTTAATGATAACAATATTAATCGCTTGGTATTGTCAAAAACAGAAAATCATTAATCACACGTTGTGAATGTTTTGTTTATTTAATTTTCAAGTTCTTTATTTATACAACAGCTCTATTGGCCAGGCACGGGGACGGAGGGTAGTTCATGGCAGCAGTGTGACGTTAAAAGTTTTGTTATGCAATGCACGTTGTTATGTTGATGATATAACGCGTCTCAGTTAGTTGTTTGTTTTTTTTTTTTTTAATATTATTATATTTTGTTCAAGAACGAACGATTTGTTAATAAAAAAAAAAATTGTATTTGTTTGTTGCATTTATTGTAATGAGCACTACTCAATAAAGTCGCACGTCCAGACGGAGGTTATAATATTGTTTGTGTGATTGTAATTAAACAAATGTAATGGAAAATCGGACAGACATGTAGTTTCTATAAAGGGGTGTAAGAGATAAAGAGAGGGAGAGAGAAAGAGAGAGAGAGAGAGAGAGTGAACAATTAATATTAAAGTTTATATATGCGCACCCTTGAGTAACATTAGAAAAAACAAACAAAGTCATGAAAGGAAAGTGGAATCACACATTCGTTTTCATAAATTTTTGTTGTAGAATTTTGTATTTTATCATTGTTCCGTGTGTTTTCATGGAAAAGGACAATAAAATGATGAGTGACCATTTCCGGTGTTTGAAGCTTTGTGATTCGGAGACATGACATGAATTTTACTACCACTTTAGTTCTGAAGAGAGAAGAATTAAAATGTTGTTTTTTTTTTTTTTATTTTAGAAAGTGCTTGTTTAGAATTGATTATTAGATAGATATAATACGAGTATATTATTTGTAATTGAATTATCAGCAGACATGCAAATAGATTTTATAAAGAGATATAGGAATATCAATAGATGGTATTCTAGAGAAAAATTAATCAAGATTCAGAAGTATTATAATTTTAAAGGTTCCATTTTTAATTAATTTGTTTTTATCAAATTCAGAAGTCACTTAATCAGAAAAGAGCAATTTACTTGCATATGTCGATATGGGCTAAAATTATTCAATTATTCAATAACGGAAAAAAATCAATATATTCACTAAAATCGTATTTTAGCTGGTATGTACGAGTTTAAAAACGCGCCATCGGGTGTTTATTTGATACAAAGTCATGAGTTCCGAAAGCCAAAAGAGAAAATGCTGACAAAGTCATGAGTTTCTTAACGCATCCCAAATGTCAGCGATGCACATTAACTGAAGAGCAAGTGCATCTAATTTTGTTTGGTTGCTTCAATTTGATAATTTGACGTTTGAATAAAAACAATTAAACTACGGAGTCTCCAGAAAAGTATGATTATTTTTTGTTTTTTGTTTTCTTTTTTCTGTAAATTATGGTTTACCCTTATTTTTATATCTAACGAGATAAAATCAATTTAACGAAAAAAATGACAGTAACTGCACCTTTTAATCTGCATAAACTCTGAAATGTCAAATTGATGTACATATAGTAAAATGTATGCAAAGCATCGGGATGCGTTCAAGATGCGCATAAATAATGTTATACTTAGATTACGGTGGTGATGAAAACCCAAAATTAAATCCAAAAATTCTTTCAATTTGAATGTGTTTTTAGCGTAATTAGCATCGGAGGAGATGTTTCAGAACCATATGTCTAACTTGACAACTTTAAGATGGCTGATGAAATAATTTTTTTTTTCATAAACAAAATTAAAAAATTACCGGAGAGCTTGAAAGTTCTTGGATAATGAAAGTGTTAATACGTTTGTAATTTTTTTTTTAATTTTTAATCTTTATAATATATATTATTTTTCAATATTTTATTTTTCAAAATATCGGTCTTCCAATTTTTTATTTTTCAAAATATCGGTCTTCCAATTTTTATTAAAAAAGGCCAGTTTTCATAAAAAAGTCCGTTTTTATAGAAATCAAAATACTTGTACTTTATTTAAATTGTTAAATTTAAATTTAATTTTTTAAATTTTATATTTTGCTGCCATTTAATTGTATTATTTTCATAACTTAAAAATAACGAAAACAAGTTTGTCGGTGTCATTGATCTTCATATCACCGTTGTCTTATCAACAAAAATTAACTCTCGATTTGACTTTAATATTCTGCAAAATGAATTTAAAAATCAATGTATATATGTGAATAGGTAGCTACTGTTCTTTATAAGATTAAAACGTCTAATAAATAGGGTCACACGTTCTTGTTCTTATTCTTCTTATATAATATATGATCAGATTGAAGTTAAACAAGTTTGAGGTTTGAGCATTAAACAGTTCATCTATGATTTTGAAAGAAAGAAATTAGTTGAAAATATACGTGTATAGTGCATGCTCTAAAATTAGGTTTATCTATCTTTTATTTTTTTTTTTTTGTATACAATATTATGTATATAAATTGATCAAAATTGATTGAACCGTTTTAGAAATTCGAGAAATTCGGAAATACCCTTGATAATCATTTTTATTTTAAAAATTAATTTAATTTCGATTTATGAAGATATAATTTTCAAAGATATTTAAAAAAAGGGAATTCACGCAACTGTTAATTGTTCTTGTTGATTCTCACATTGCTATTATTATTCTTTAGATTAATAATAACAAAAGATAACGGTACCTAGATTATATTAGACTGATATATTGTTTGTTTTCTTCTTGATAATACAAATTTATATAACAAAAAATCGATGAATAATAATAATATATCTTATACATTTTAAGGTAAATATTATTCTTTTTTATCTTGCTGATTATATTCCAGAATTTGCATTTGATAATAAAATATATATGTGGTTTTAATATATACTTGAATATGCAATATAAAGAAATATAAAATAAAATATTATTCGAAAATTAAATTGATATAATGATTTTGATAAAAATGACGAAAGATTTGGTTCTTGAAAATTTGTTTTTTGCTTTCATATCGTTGTAAGTACTGTATACATAGGAACCTATTTATATATATAAGGCAGTAAGACAAAAATTAAGTTATTACATTGACTTTTTGTGGCAAAAATAGAGTTTTAAGAGAAATTGGAATTCTTCTTCGTATATTTTGAAAACTTGTTATTTTATAGTCTTAAAAGGTGAGTTGAAATTTATGTCATTCGTATAAAATTTGTCTGGTTTGAATTTTTCAAGTTTTTTTTTTACTAAAAAATGTTTAACGGAAGATGATGCAATTAGAATCTCAGCTCTCTATAAAATCAACATTTTGCGAGCTTTAAATTGTTTTTAACATTTCAATTTATATTTTATATCTTTTTAATTAAACCTGCTCGAATAAATAATGCAAAAGTTCCTCCCATTGCTTTGTTTATTTAAAATCGAGCTCATGGTATAGAAACTTACAATGAATAAAGCAATTTATCAAAATCGACAAAAAAAAAAACAAAGAAAAATATAATCCAAACAAAGAGAACATTTAACATTTAAAATTATGATACCTAGTATAACAAAAAAAAAATAAAATGGTCGGAAACAAATATTAACATATCTCCATGTCATAGGACACCGTTATATTATAGTGTATAAGTATATCCTCATGAGAATATTCTATAATATCATGTTTGGCTAGAAAATCACATATTCTCATTCTCTTTGTGAACCATCATCATACATATATAGGAGGACAAATGAGTAAGCGCGTGTACGGTTGTGACAAAGAAAGAGCTTTTCTCATTGGTATTATATGTACAGAGTTCACGAAATACAAAAGAGACCCCCAACCCCCTCCTGTCAACCGGTTCTCGTCACTCGTTTAATGCTTGGATACACTTAACTCTGTAGGGATCGGTTGGTCGGTATAATACTGTCTACGTCATCAGTATAGCGACGACAACGACGCATGAACCCATAACAGCAACAATATTACAAAAGCCAAAAGGTCCTTGACCCATTAAATCTCATATATAAAGGACATAAAATGCAGCCACAAGGAAAAATATGTATGTATAGTATATGGAAAATATGTACAATCAAAAACTATATACTCACATTTTTCCAAACTGACATTGCAGAACTTCAGGGCGTCATCGAGAAGATTCAAGCTCAAGAAACTTGCTGCCCTTTCGTTGATTGTTTTGGCCTGTAAATCAGCACCCCACCACTTATCCACCAGACGCCTGACGAGCACATCCGGCATAAATTTCATTGAAATATTATTATTGCCGTTGGTATGTGGATGATAATCTCCAACGCTGCCACCACTGCTAGTTGTGTTGTGTAAGAGAGCAGCCGTATTGGTGATAGCTCTGGCCGGAGTTGGGCCTCCTCTATCGGATGTAAAGTTCATGTACTGTGACGCACTTGTATAGGAGTTATATAGCGACGACATCATTTGGTCTGACGCCGGGAATTCGGGTGACTTTACCGACGCCGCTACAGCTGCTACGGGATTAACTAAGGTTGGAAATTTTAGGCGACACACGGGACACATAGTTGCGGCTTCACAGCATTCTCGGCAAAAACTGTGACCACAATTTGCCGTCACTGGACAACGAAGGACGTCACGACATTGAGGACACATCAGCGGGTCTAATTCCGCTTCAGCTGTGAGAGAATTCTGCTGTTTCTGACTGGTGGAGTCATTTGGCAAAGCGTCACAAAAATCTACATGACTCTCGTCACATAGATTCGAGACATCACTAAATCTTCCACCACCACTGCTAGCTCCACCAGCTCCACCACCATCTTTCCAGTATCGCTGAATTCGTTTATTTTTAGAATATCTCACTCGGTCACAATTGTTTGTGTTTGTACTCAGCAATGGTACAGTGGAAGCTGCCATTGCACCACCACTACCACTGATCGTAGAATTAGCTTCCATAGCTAGACTACTACTTGCTACCCTTCGCACTGCAGGGGCAACTGTGGGACAGGGGGTTGCTTTCGAAGCTGGCATTGCTGAGGTACTGCTTATGTAATCGATCAATGTGGACGAGAGAACTTTTAAACGCGCTAACGGAATACACCCGTCTAGATAATTGCTCGCTATAAATGCATAAATATCGAAGGCCTCACGCAATTGTCCACAGCGAGCCAGCGAATCCCCATACAGGTAGTACAGGTTTAAGCTGTTGCTGTTGCCAAAGTTGGTGGAATTGTTGTGCTCGTAAAACTGGGAGGATCTGGCGGCCTTCCTTTCGGTGGCAATGTCTGGAATATTCAGTGGGTACAAATGCTGCAGATGATTGTTATTAAATGTCGATGACATGATGGGCTGAGGAGGAGCCGGAGGAGGTTGTGGTGATAACGGTGGTGGTGATTGTTGTGAGTCTTGTGTTATGGCTGCATACACTGCTGGCGATAAATTGTTCTTCTTTTTTCTTCGCCTTTTCATTTGTTGATGTGTTGTTGATGGAGATTGCTGTGAGGACAAAGAAGTTGGTTCTCTATAGCCATCGCTACGTATGCACCAATCAACTATGTCTTCAGTTATGGGCTCATAGGCGGTTTTGTGAAGTTTTTTGAACGCATCTTCTGCGTTCTTTGACATTTTGTGATAGTTTTTTTTTTATTTTTTATTTTATTTTACAAATTTGTATTTTTTGTAAGTTTTTGTATTTTACACAAACACAAAATTTTTATTAGTTCTTTTTCACAGTCCATAAAAAGTCTTTATTTTGTTATACATTTATTTTTCACTGAAAATATTAAAAAAAAATTTAAATTTAGTACAAAAAAATTACATTGACAATGAACAGTTGTGATTTATGATTAAATTGTTCTATGTTTGAGGTCTGGTAATTTAAATGAAAAAGAAGTTTTTCTTAGAAAACCTATTTTATGTATGCATAAATTGAGCTTCAATGTAAGAAAATATAATTATGTTCTCCTGACTCATGGAACAGTATTAAAAGTTTGTAGATTTGTTTGAATTTTCTCTTCACACAAAAATACTAAAATATCATATTATGTATATAAAAAAATCTGAATAATTAAAAAAATATGAGAATCAACAAGTACTAAATATTTAATATTTATTTCAATTAAAATAAAATTCATTTCAACAAAAAAAGTAAGAAATTAATCGGTTTACAACTTTCTTTAAAAAAAAACTGAAATTGTAAAAATGTTCGTTCTTGTTGATTCTCACTTTTTCAAGTTACCTATATTTGTATGAAGAAAAGCCTTTTGATTGATTTTTTTTGTCACCTATCGTACTCAAAACATTATCGAATTCATATGACAAAAAGATCAAGACTTTCTAAATTATTGCCCTATATAGCTATGAAATCAAAGAATCAGTGTTTCACAAAAATAGCCAATTTGAATACCATCCAAATGAAAATTCATTGTTATAAGTCCACTTTAACTACCTATCTTATCATCGTTAGCTCTATAAACAGTCATTACTCATGGTCATATAACCCCACATTATTGCCGCCATCAGGATTCCCTCCAAATTTGAAAAGATAACAACTTCAGCGAAAAAGTTCTTCTTTTAATTTATGTGCACATTGCGTGGGTGAAAACCATTAGCTTTACACGCATGAAAGACTGTTGAATATAAAGTTCCCTATAACCACCTTTCTATGTATACCTAACCTATAACTCTAACCTGGAAAATAAAGTTTAACTTTACAAAGAATACCAAAAGGGATACCTAAGTGTATATAAAAGTAAGACCACAAAAGACGTTATATTGTGCACATCTGTGTTTTTTCGTATAATTTTTTTATAAAGAAGTGGGTATAAGTGAATGTATAAATCTACTAAAGTACTCAATATTCGTGTACACAATGCGAGAAAGAGTTGTGTAGGTAAAAATAAAAAGGAAAAGTTCGTCGTCTTCGAAGAGAATTATAAAAGCAGAAAAAAAAAACAGAGTAGCAGCGGCAGCAACAGTTAACTTCGATGTCGAAAATGGGTGGAAACACTTTTTGCCATTGACCTGAGTGAGACCCTGAGATTTTGCAAAAGCCCCAAAACCAAAAACCACAATGTGTTTCCTTCCATTGTTGGAATTTGTTTGCTTGCTTTGCTAACAGGGTTTCACCTTTTTGTGTTATAGGTATATATTATAGGAGTAGTACGAGTATACGTCTATGGCATTTATGTATGTAGGTACTATAATATATCTTGTATCTTTTTGGCCTTTTGTTACTTATTGGCTTAACTCTCACAGTGTATAAAACTAACAACGTTTCGTATTTTGGTGAAGTACATTTTGCAACAGAAAGCCATTTGTATTACATATTTAGTATGTACATAATATCATATATGTATGGATGGTTATTTGACTATTTATATAGCGGTTTTGGTTTAAGATTAATGTGAGTCTAAAGAGATAAAATATTAAGTGAACTACTTGTTACAGAGATTGCCTTATGACAAAGATGACTTATTGTAATGAAGTCAAATAAATTTTAAAATTAAGTGCATGAGTTTAATTTCTCAGAGAATAAAGGAGAATCGAGGATCTTTTTGAAAATAATTTATGCAAAAGAGATTTATTTTTTTTAATTAAAAAAAAAAAAATTATATTTTGATTAAATATTTAAAAGAAAAGGTTCTTTTCTAATTGAAAGTTGGATCCTTTTTTGTCATGCTTTGAAAATAAGTTTTATGGATGAAAAAATCCCAAAACAGATAATTGCAACATAGTATTCCCCTAAAGGTAGACAAAGAGAATCTGAAAATTTAACAACGCTTGAACTGTCAGAGCAGCATTAATAGATATATAATATATTTTAATTGAAAACTTGATAAGGGTTAAATTTATTTGTATTATATAAAAAATATCGCAATTTTATTTTTATTAGATAACACTACTCTAGCACTTGACGCCTTAATTTGAATGTGAGAATTTTTTATTAAATTTGTTCATAAACTATAACGCCTTTTTATCATGTTCATCTTAATTGATGAACAAAATTAACACTTTATTAGGGTTTCTTATAATAGGTGTCGATTTAAATGTGTGAAAACGTACAAAGTTGTTTATGAAATCTTGAAGAGAAATTCTTAGTTTGTTTGGAAAGGAAATAATAATATAAACTTAGGAAAGAGGTCAATGGACTTAAAATTTAATTTTCAATGGAAATGGGTTTTATCTATAAATTTTTTATTCATATTATAGTTCCTAGATTTAATCTCATTTTAAAAGTTCTTTCAAATTTTTCACTCATTTTCAGTAAAAAGAATTTGGAATTAAATATAATGCCAGGTTAATATTATTCCTCCAATAACATGCAGACAGGAGAGTCACTAGGCCCTCGTTCTACACCAGCTGCCAAGCCACCCAATTTATTTACATATTTAAAATCAGTTCACACCAATACCTTATGAGTGATTAGAATTAGTCAGACGTTATGCAATAGGCTCTGAGTCATTTAATTTTAATGTAGGGTGTTTTTTTAGACAGATGATGAAATAAAGAAATGCTTTTTCTTTTTGATAAAAATGTTACCTCATTTAAAAATAAGTTTTAAAAAAAAACTAAAGTAAAATAAGTCGTAGATTTTAACCTCTAAAGTTTAAGCTAAAGTTTAGAATCTTTAAACAACTAAGCCATTATCATTTTTGACGAAAAACATTCAATAATATCAAAATTGAATTTTTATTTTTATCATGACATTCAAAGTTCATAGACATTCAGAAATCTTAGTTCAAATATATCAATTCTACGAACAACAAACGAGAAGTCTAATATTCATATTATCTAATAAATGTCAAGTAAATTAAACGCTTTCATGATTACAGCGAAGTCATTATGGCCTTTGATTTTATATTTATTTCAAATAGGTACCTACCTACACCTAATTGCGAATCAATACCCTGGCCTTATTTGGAAGTGATACAAAATATTATTAAGAAATATATTTACCTACCATACCTAAATAAATATAACTCTAATTGAAAAAGTTTATTCATTCATCCAAAAAAAAAAAAAAAAATACATCATTATGGTCAATTAAACTTCTTTCAAAACCACACTCTTCTAACTTTCCAGTTTATATTTCAAGGTTAAAACGATAAGAAGCTTGTTTTTTTTTTTGTGTCATCATCAAAAAGTTGGTTCAAACGAGCATTTAAAATAAATTTATCGTCTATTGATCCCACTCAATATTATTTTCATATCTAGGTATATATAATTCTGTTTTACTGGTTGTTACCTAACAAAGAACCACATTTTATAATCTTCTCTCTTTCAAGGTGATTCCTTAATTTCTTTTGTCCAAGAACTTTAGCCCCAAGAAATAAAAAATTAATATAAATAAAATGCAGATATTTTATTTGTGTTATCACATCTGCGAATAAAAAATACAATTTTGCAACAAAAGAAAAACAAAAAAAAACAACAACAAATAATATAAAACAAAATGCTGGAGAGGCCACCTTGAATAATGACGCATACAAAAAGTAAAACAAAAAATAAATTACATTTTAATAAAAAAAAAAAGAAAATGAAAAAAAAAAAAATAATACCTAGGTAGGTACTCAGTCAAAATCATTGTTTTTGTATAATTATGCCACTCGTTTCCTTTTTTTAATTGATAATTGCTACTTGAGTAGGTATTAAATTAATACATACCTATACCTACTTAATGATAATCTCAAGCTAATTAAAAAAACATTCTTCTTAAGAACACAATAAAAACCATAAACAGCCTCCTTTTTCTTTGAACCAAAGGCCTACATCTCTAAACCCTATAACTATAACTATTTTTATTTTTTATTTTGTATTAATCTTTGATCTGCAAGCTCTTAATAAAAAGCAGCACCAAGAAAAAAAATCTTAAATCTTTGAAAATGTTAGATTTTACGTAACAGCTTTGATTTTATAAGTACAATTTGAAAACGAACAAAAAAAAAATGAATAAAAAGGCTGTTGTACGTAATATTTTGGATAAGATACATATTCCGATATATACCCTCATATACGTATATATTTCACATTTATAGGACACAAAATTGCAGAGCCAGACAGAGATAGAGTGAGAAAAAAAGATTTAGAGTGAGAGAGGGAGATTTATCCAGAGAGAATATATTTTATGGCATAAAAATGCATCAAATGAGAAATTAAGAAAGAGCACAAAAAGCTATTGTTTTAAGAGAGAATTTTTGTGTATATTTTCCAAAGACGATATAAACACCAAAACTGAGAGACACAAATATAAAACGCTGTCAAAAATGACAGAAAAAAAAGAGTGCGTCCTCCCATAATCAATTTTTTTTCATCTCGTACGGTGTTACTTAACATTTAGTTTTACCCTATCGCGTGTAAAAGCGGCAAGGTGCTGTAATTTTTTTTGTATATTTCTCAACCAAAAACCCACCTAATGATGAGGCGCAATTATAAAGAAACAAACACAACTCGAAAGAGGGTAAAACTAATAAAATATATCTCTCTCACCGATAATAATAATTAGAAAATGAATCAACTTCGTATCTAGATGATTCTATAATTCATAGATTTTATTTTTTTTTCTCAGAAATTATATAAACGGAAGGAACACGTAACACTATATTGTAGTCATGATTAGGTAAAAAAAAAAAACAACAAAGCACACAAATATTTACAATCAACAATGTATAGAGTCACCCCAGTCAGAGGCCGGGCGGGCCAGTCAGATACAAATTCTTTCGAATTAGGTAACAACACAAAAAAAAGAAAGAATAACAATCCAGATTCAGGTTGAAAAAAATTGATTGAAAAAGTGTATTTGCTGAGGAAAAATTAGCGTGAATTTGTGGAGAAAAAAAACTGCATCTATTGCATACGTAATCAAATTGCACATAGAAAAGCTTTTTTTTAGATTGTTATTTTTTTTGGAATCGCGTCCTATGTGTTAAGAACCACGTAGACAATTTAAGATACAAAATTCTTGTGCAAGAAATTGCACCACATATGGTTGATGATTTGTGAGATGTTTATACAAAATCACAAAAAAAAAAAATCTGAGACAAACCAGATGCCACTAGAACTTCCCGACTAGTTTTATAATCAAACTCTCAGATACAGTTTAATTTAATTCACTCTTCAACAAAATAAAAAGATAAATATTCTGATCATCTAAAAAAAAACAAAAAAATAAACCAGGGTGTATCTTCCACACATATCGGTGGTGTGTAGAGTGTTAAGTAACCGCTTGATAGCTGCTGTTGTCATAACGCACTTATGTAACAGTCGCGCATTATGTGAATGTGCCTTGCTGCCGTTTCAATCCAAGGCAGTAGAAGCATTACGATACAAAAAAAAAAAAACAAAAAAACAGACCAAGAACTTCCAGATACTCGAATCATATCTCACAACCGCTTTAGATAGATTTTCATAAAATAAAATAAAAAAAAATGTGATTTGCAAAAATTTGCACACACAAACCTTGTTTTTAAGCCCCGAACAAGCACAGAAAAAGACGGCTGCGACGATTACGAGAGCCTCTCGGGGAAAAACGTGTTTTTCGCCTTTACTCGCTGTGATGTCGTAATAACATGCACAGTACACACGAACCGACGACGACACCGAATTTTTTTCTTCTATCTTCTAGTATAAAACTCTGTAGATACAAATTATTATTATTTTTTTTTAATTAATAAATTCCCGCACTCTATTTAGTTTACGGCACAAACTGATTCCATAGCGTAAATGGGCGTATTTCCCCACAAAAAAAGAAGAAGAAAAAATAAGAAACACTGCTGCGGGGGGTGAAAAGGAATTAAATTCTTCTTCTTCTGCCGCCAAGAGTACATTCACTTTAAATTTATTTTTTTTTGTATATTATTTTTGTATCTTGTATAGCTCTCTATGCGACGCACACGCGATTGAAGGAAATAATAGAAAATATATCTCAAACTAGCGCTGCTGTTCGCCAGCGAATGAGTGGCAAACCGAAATTGAACGAAATATTAACCTCCAGTTGGATTTTTCTTTGTAGAATATACTTTTCCTCCCTTAAATTATTACATATAAGTTAAATCGAAAGCTTTTTGGTTGCTCTTTTGTGAGCCAATACAATTGAATAGCAGAGATAGATTGGAAGCATCAGAATCTCTTAAAACAACAAAATCCCAAAGTGTGGAAAAATATACAACACTTTGTGTGAGATATAATATTATTTTTTTTTTTTTTGAGAGAATGGCTTTATTGTTATCTAATGAAATAAAAACAAATGCGAATTATGATGATGAAAGAAAGTAAAAATGTGTTATAGTTGCAGAAGAAAATCAACTTATTGTTAAACAAAAAACTATTATGGCCAACCAACATGTATGCTTGCACATATAATGTTATAGCTTGGCATGACAGCATGGTAGCTACTTGCAGCCATCACCATCATCAGTAACTGGTTGTGCAGAGAGTTATTTCAAGCTCAAGTTCACGATGATATATACATATACCTACGAACATATATGTATTTTCTTTCCTGTCTCAACTCTCAAGTCACACCAGCTATCAGAGTATTTCTTTTTTTTTGCTTTTGTATCTACCTGTGGCATTCGTTTGTAGATCTGTATCATCAACGGAATTATTTGCCTTATTTGACAAATTGTGGACTCCTTTAAAGTGGAAATAGTGGAATATCCGTTGTTTGCGATCAAATTGAAGCGATAACGGGAAGTACTTCACAATCACCACAACGAAACATACATAGGTGTACTCGTAATATCTTTCAAATTGTCGCGCAATCTTTGTTTCGTGTTAATTTTTCCTATTTGGAAGTTTTTTTTTTGTTACGTATACGCCCGAGTGACTAATCCTTGTCATGATAGTTTTATTTTTCGTGGCAGGCTTAAGGGACTGCAGATTGAATCCATAATTACGCAAGACTATACTATGGCAATATGGTGATGGTGAGGAAAAAACAGAGAAGGGGTGGATGATGGTGACTTAACGGAGTTGTGCAAGTGCAGCAGGCACAGTATACCTACCTGGTTGTAGGTAGGTTGTGGTGTGCCTTTTGAAACATGTACCTATAGACAAATTCGGTTGCAACAACGAAGGCACTTTGGCAACAACAAAATCTAAAACGACGACGACAACGAGTGTAGCTATTACAACAGGCGAAACTTTGAACGATGATGATGATGGCTTTGTGCTTTGTGTGCTCGTAATCGCAATATTGAGTAAGTGGCTATACGTCTGCTTACATTGTGTGTTAGAAACAAAGTCATTTGGTGTTCATTTTCATTTTCATTTTCATTTTATATTTTATTGTTGTTAGTATAGGTACATCAAATAGCCAATTGAATGTGTATTTTTGTTTTTATTTTTTTGTATTTTTAAGTTAAGTGTGTTTCATAACAACTGATTTCAAATTACATTGTTGCATTTTATTTCCAGTAAATATAGTTCAATATTAAAATATGTATATACATACATTCAACCTCTTTCTAGGTTATGTAAAAATAAAATGATTTGCAATTTTGTTGCGCTGATTATTAATTATTACAGGTGCAATTTACTTTAAGTAAACAAATTTGCCATTGACATACATGTGCGCACATTTTAAACACATGTGATATTTAATTAGGGGATTTTTTGTTCTGCCGTAATAGTTATAGGTACAGGAAAGAAATAAACGTGGGCTTTTCGTAGCTTAAAAAGGGTTATCAGAGAAAAGTTTAGACCAGGCTTTCGAGATTATTTGGTCAATTTTAAGTTTTTAAACCTTTTTTTGATTTCAAGCATTTTGCTTGTTTTTAGGAGCGCTTAAAAAATTGTTTCCAGAAAAAAAATTCAAGAGCCCGAAATTCAAAATGACTTTTTTTATATTTTTAAAGTTGATCCGGTGTCGCAGTCCAAATTTATGGCTCTGGACAGTCGCCTAGTAAAGCCTTATCTGTCGATACATCAATTTTTTAGTCTTGGAGATAAATGTAGGTTAATTGGGGCACAAGATTCTCCAGTGGTCTTCTTAGGTATGTACAAATATTTCTACATTCCGTTCTACAAAACAGCAGATTTTTGACTTCCTTTTCTTGTACCTACTTTAAATGTTTTTGTATTTTTGTTTAATAACGATTTCAGGGTTCGTTGAGTTTAAAAGATCAAAAAAATTTAAATACCTAATTATAATTTTGTAATTCCAAATATTGAAGTGCGTAGTCATTTTTGGGCTTCAGTTGCGTTATTAAATTCCTTTCTAAGCTTTCATAACATAGAATTAATATAAAAAAGAGATTGAAGTAAAAATTCTAATTAGGATAAAATAATGTTTGCAAAAATGTCTCAAATCCCTCCATCTGTTTGTTTGTCTGTTTTTTAAAGTTCTGTTATTCAAAAATGTAATAGAAGAAAAAAAACAACGTCTAAAAATCAATATTTCAGTTGTATAATAGTAGGAATAGATACAAAATTTATTTTCATTCTCTTAAAAAAAAGTGTTTTATTATTCTCAACGTGTAATTTATAGATAAAAACCCAGAATTTAATTTTTCTAAATATATTAAATGCCACAAAATTGGAATGAAGACTTTTAGTGTGGGAAAGCAGAATTTCTTATTCTTTCAAAAATTTTATTGCAGGATATTAACTCTCCTTTTTCCATTATGAGATTTTTTCTGTCATCTCTCTTGAAACCCACCGCCTACATCAAAAACGGTCATATAACACAATGAAGTTCACACAATAACCTTTTCAAATTTTTATTTAAATAACGATTGTTATATGTTTTGTTTTTGTTCAATTATAGGTTTACAGGGAATACTATTTTGATGACTTAGGGAGGTTTACTGATACTACACATAACGATTTAAGTTGAATTTAGTTTCTTAAGTATCACTTAATAACATAGAAAAAAAGTACCCCTAAAGAATTTAAGTTCAACCAAAGAAATTTTTAATAAATTAGAAATAAATTAAAAAACAATAAAATCACTTTTTATATTTATTTTTATATTTTAATTTAAAATTACACAACTTTTTACTTTACTGTACAACGCGTTTCGGAATAAATTCCATCATCAGGTTACAAGTTTACGTTAAATTTAAATCGTTATGTCTAGTATCAGCAAACGGGCCTTATTCGTTTAATATTTTAAAGCATTTTTATTTTCTATTTTAATTACCGGATTTTGGTTGTTCGGGGTTTTTGGGATTTTGTGTCTACCGGATTTTGGGTATTGGTGATTTAGTTTTTCTGGATTTTGGATTATCTTAATTTTAGCTTTTTTGGACTTTGTGTTTTCGGAATAATGGGTTTACGGGATTTTAGGTTTTTAAATTTTGATTCTTCGAGAATTTGGATTACCGTATTTTGGGTTTTCATGATTTCGGTTTAAGGATTCTGTTATACTTCATTAAACAATTTCATATTTTAACTAATCCATTCAGAGAATTTTTGTCTTCTTTAAGGGCGAAAAATAACAATGTGGCAATTGTTTTACTGTTTTACTCGAAAAAAACTTTTAATGACTATAATTTTTCTTTGGGGTTGATTTGATCCAGCTCAAAAATCACTTCTATGAAAAAAATATGTCTGCGATGAAGTACAGTGAAACCTCCCTTAGGCGGACAGCGATGGTCGAGATACTTTTGTCCGTCTAAGGGAGTTGTTCGTGCAAAGAAACAATTAAAACAAAAATTAAAAATAGTCATACAAAGAAACAAGACACGAAAACAGATCAAAGCTGCAAAAATAAAATCTGTTATGCATTTGATGACAGACAGCAATTTGGTGTCATGCACCAAACACACACACTGCGCTACATTGTTGCAATTTTGTTGTTTTCTTCATTTTAGTTAGTTCATTTGTCTTTATCGTTCCCATCTATTGCTGCTATGATATGGAATGGAAACCTTTTTAATGCAAAAGAAGATATTTAAAAATATTTCTTGAAATAAGAGTTGAAATTTATAAATTCCAAATATTTTTTATCTGTCTAAGAGAATTAAATCTAGCAAATTGCGTCTGATATTCTTGTCCTCGTCCAGGTAAGGGAGTGTCCGTTTAAAAGATCATAAAATGTATGGAATTTAAATCCAAGATCCACGGTCGTGAGAATTTGTCCACTCAAGAGAATTGTCCGCTTAAGGGAGTTGTCCGTAATAGGAGGTTTCACAGACTTTATCCAAATAGGTGATATTCATTTAAAGACAACGTTACATATTACGCTGTAACGTCAATCTTCCATATTAAAGCTATTTATTGCTAATTATTCAATATTTTATATCAAAAATAGGTATAAGGCAGGAGGTGGCAATACAAAAATCCAACCCATCGCTACTTATATGTAGCGTTAGATATTCATAAGGTGATATAGGAACGCTTCGTCGTCCATCCCATATTTCGATCAGACCAACTGGCCAACCAAAAAAGAAGCTCATTTTTTTGGGGGGTTACCACCCATTGATATAAAAGATGAAATATTGTAAATCAAACATATAAAAACATTCACCATTCATATTTTGAAAGTCGTGCGAGCACAGCTGGGTCAGTTTCTCTGGCCGACAAGATTTATGCAAAAAAGTAAAATAATGCGTATTTCCCTTTATATATTAATAACTAACTGGATGTCCAAAACATGCTTGAAATTTTAATCAAAGACAGCCCAAGCCATTACCTTTCAGAATCCTAACCAGTTGGTAGAAATGACTAAGTGAACTAAAATTATGGTGAACGTATATTTTTTACTTCAACTTGTGGAGTTAACAGTAGAAAAAATTCCATTACCGATATTGGTTTTGCAGTTTCTGCAAAGGTATGAAACTAACCATAGGTAATCTTATATCAGAAGTTATAACCATTTTACTATAATTAGCAAGAATTCTTAAAAAAATCAGTGTTTTTCGATATATAGCAGGTGTGATATTTTTAATTTTGTATATGGAGATTTGGAGCGAAAACTATTGAATAAATGAGATATCTTGCTCATAAAACGTTAAACATGGAATTTTTTTTAGAGATTTGAAAATGCATTTACTTTATGCATACTTCCATTAAGTGCAAGTAATTAATGCAAATTAAATTATCAACACTCAACAGAAATATTTTGAATGCATTTAAAAGTGAAAATCTAAATTTATTTTAATTGTTTCATCATTAATTGAAATGTTACGAAGATGAGAGCCTGGAAAAAATATTAAACTACTAAAATTCTTTTCTTCAAAAGCTCAAGTTTTTCTTGTTGGAATTAAACGCTCATTTTCAATTTAAACGAATTTTTTCACACCTAATATATTTAAAAATTAAAAAATAGATTTATTTGACAATTCCAAAAATTAATAGTTAATTCAAATCGGATTTGAATATATTTTTTATTTCATTTTTAATTCATTGAAGAGACTACAGACTTTCTATTGGCTGAAAGTTTGGTCGGTCTCTAAATCAGTATTAAAATATATGAAAGTGCGCACACTACAACGATTCAAAATCTCACAAGCAGCCCAACCCGACCAAACAATCGGCCGATAAAAAGCCTGTAGTGCGGGGGCTCTTAAATTTTGTATTACTGTCTAATAAAAGACATTTTTTTTTTTAATATTCAAGGTTTTTTATTTCTTCATACTGACGAGGATTCTGATTTGAAATAGAGAAATATATTTTGTATTTTTCGCACCAATGAAATGGTTGTAGAAAACTTCTTTTTGATTCCGCACGCTTCTGGGCATCATCTAATGAAAAACAATGGGAAGAACATTGCATAAAATAAAATAATAATAAAATTTTAAACTGTAAATCCAGGCTCGGCTCTTTTTTGAATTCCATTTAAAGTTATTTCCAAAACGCACATTTCAAAAATTTTACTTAATAGTCACAAATTCAAACTTACCATAATTTCCAGAAAAAAAAAATAAAACTCAAATTTGTATTTTCAAAATTTGTATCTAAACTTTTATTGTTTCTGACATTTTTTTTTTACTTTCAGCTTTTTAGCAACAAAACAAAATGTATGTATTTTATTTTTATACAAACGAAATATTTCAAATATAATATCAATCATTGCGAATAAAAGTTGTCTATCCTTATAATGCTGTTTTTTTTTTAGCTCTACTATAACTATGCTTATATTTAATCAACGCATAGTTATCTAATTTATATCAAAACAGTTCAAATTAAAGGTACCTTTTTTGTTGTTAATTTAAACAAAAACAAAACAAAAGACAAAAAATTTAAAATTCGTCTTGGTCTTTAAGCCTATATGCACACCAAAATACAAACGTTCTAAATTGTATAGCGAATAGGTACATATTGGTGTATATCAACATGTCTGTGTGTATACGTTTTCTTATTTACTCTCATTTAATATTAATTTAATTTATTATTAACATTTTTGTTTTGTTTTTGTATTTATTTTTTTTTTGTATTTTTATTCTTTCTTACATGTATATATAAAATATTATTATGTTCAGTTTCATCTTTTCACCGTCATGCAAAAATTTCAAAATGTAAATCAATGTAAATAAAGGCTCTTATTAATTTTAGTTTTTTTTTAAATTTATATTTATCATTTTTTTTAATTTATATTTGAGATGCTTTGGTATGTAGTGCAATTGTTATGATTTTATTTTTAATTTTCCTTGTTTAATTTTTTATAACTAGAGTATTTTAATTTTTATAGTAGTATATTTAATATATATAGTAGTTGTTTATATGCTATGTATATAACTGCTTTTTTTTAATACTTTTTGTGTATATAATATATCTTCATTTGTTTTATATAATTTTTTTTTTTTCAATTTATGAAGTTCAACAAGTAACAGAACTAATGTTTTTTTTTTTGTTTTTTACTTAACTTTTATTTATTTGTTTCTGTTTTTTTTTTCTTCTAGTAGATATTATTATAATAATATTTATAACAACTCTTATACAACTTTTCATGCAATTCATTTATTTTTTCTTTATTTAATTTGAATGGGATTTCTAAACTATGTATGTAATAGCGGTGTCATCTATATATTTATTGAACTTATTTAAACTAAAAATCGAAATGCTATAAAACAACTAGAATATTTTAATAAAATAAAAATAAATATGTTTTAAAGAAAACTTTTTCAAATTAAAGCTTTTGGGTACAAAATGTCTTCTAGGTTTTGCCTTGCATTATTTAAACTAAATTATAATCACTCATTGCAAATCTTTGTATTATAATGTTTATTGTAGGTATTTTTAACATTATAAGGTTTTTTATTACTCTTATATATTAGAAAATAGGTGTGCTTGGATACATTTTTTTAACGAAACAAATGAACATTTAAAAAAGGGCAGATACATAGATAGATAGATAAGTTTATTCAGTTTCAGTTTATAAGTACAAATTATTGAATAATTTTTTAAGGCATGATCATTTAAAAAAAATATACTCAGTGGAAAAAAGAGTTTATAAGAGCCTACTTCTTGTGTGAAAAAGTATAATTATTTTTACAAACCAATTATCTTTCTCCATCTTTGAAAACGTTGTTCATCTTGCTAATGAGAGAAAGAGAAGAGTATTTTCTTTTTTAATTTTTAGAACTCACAGTTAAGAGCCATACGTAATTTATTACGAATTCATAATTCCCTAATTTGTATCTTAATAAACATGTAGAGTAAAATAAAACAAGTGTCAGGATTAAGCTGGAAATACACGATTATTTTATTCATAAAATAAAAAAAAAGCATAATAAATGGACGTTATCGTAATGCATGAATATCAAATTCAAAATAACGAATTTGTCATGAATTTAAAAACAAATAGTGCATTGCATACTTTTGTGCATCTTCATACAAAATATTTTACTAAACTCCATAAAACAAGCAACGATTTTGTATTGGGAGAAAGTGATACCACTTCATGCCACTACATAAGTACTTTCAAATAAATATTTGGTTTAGATGTACCTAACCTACATATTCATTGGCTTTAAGTTAAGTCATCAATATTTCTTATTAAAGTAAATGTTAGAAACTAGAACAAATTCTTATAATCAGAGGTAATGGTTGAGTGTTACCTAATATAATATACCTAAAATTTTTGAACTTAGCTTTTTTAATCATTTGATATAAAGTAAAATTGATTTTTGTTATCTCCAAAAATACTTGTCATACAACCGTTATGAAAGAGGTTATTTATCTCGGAAACGGGTTTTTGAAAGCAAATTCTGTGTGAGAATTATTATAGGTATGCGGTCAGCATTTTCGGCAAAAAAAATGCCAAAAACCAATGTTAAAGATACCTTCCACAGAATCTTTTTTTTCGACTTTCTTATTAATGGCTTAACCGATTTAAATTAATTGATTTGAAAATACGACCGGAATCATTGCTCACAAGAAGTCCCTATGCACTGTCAATCTTACTGTGCAATTATATTCTGTGGTGTAAAACCATCATAAAACGAGATTAAATAAAATATATAATTTAAATATTTTTTTATCCTTGTAGTCAATCTAATGAATATTATGGCTTTTGACGCTTTTTTCTCAATTTTTCGACCATTTGTAAGTTTTTATCCGTTGTGACTTTTTTTATTTTAGAATTATGACCTTGTTCGCCGAGACCCTGCACCATTTAAATCAAAATAATTATGTCCAAAATATTTTTGAAACTATATGCAACTAAGAAAATGCCTTTCCAAAAATATTTTTTTATTTTCTAAAAATAAAACAAAAACTCAAATAATTTTATTTAAAAAGTTGAACACTATAGGTACCTGAATTAGTTGCAGAGAAAAAATTTTTTGGCAAACATTTCAATATAGAATTGCAATAATTTTATTAGTTTTTATGAAATGAAGGTCTAGCAAATTTCAATCCGCTGTTAGAGTATTATTTTGAGAAAAAAGTACCTAATCAATAAATTAGCATCATACAAAAATTCAAAATATTTTCAAAAATAAGTTTTTCATAAGCATTTAAATGGTCAATGTTTTATATATCTTAACGATGAAAATGAGACAAGGTTTTTATTTTATATTCCAGCTTAATCCTGAAAAGTTTTATTTCAAAAAATTGGGTCTTAAGATTCAAGTTTTAAAAAATGGATTCCCGGTACCAGTTTGAATTTTTGTGGTCACTCTGCTAATAACTCTTAAATTTAATATCAAGCCACAAGTATTGTGAGTTTGTGGCTGTTTTGATTTTGGGAGATAAACCCTTGCACTATTAGTTTATCCAGTTCATTTCCATTATTTGCAAAACTTCGAAATTTATAAAACAAATATATATAATCTATACAAAATAAAAAAAAATATATTTTTTGACATTTTTGCTATGCAGCATAGAAAATAGGAAAACAAAAATAATCTCTCTCGACCAATTTATTTTCAAACGGTTCAGAGATAATAAGGGTCAGTTTCACAGTGAAGTAAGTGTCACTTAAATGCCAAATATGGAAAACTAATTTCTCAGTGATTTGATATTGGAGATTTTTAACGTGTTTTTTCATGAAATAAATAAAAGATATTATTTTAAATAACTTAAAAACACTTATTTTATTTATTTATTTACTTAAATGCATTTCGGAAGCTATGAATTAGATGCTTTTGAATCTCTTTACATTTTCAAAAATAGAAATAATTTAATCAATAGTGACGATGGAACAATAAAAGATCCAATTTCAAAAAATTTTATAATAGATCTTAAATTCACTATAAATTTGTTTGTGTAGTTTGTTTTTGTTTGTAATGAGTTATTTGTATTTAATATATCAAAAAAATTTTGTTTGTATTATTATTTATATAAAACTTACTGACGATGGAAGCATAGCTTCCGAAATGCATTTAAATAAATAAATAAATGAAATAAGTATTTTTAAGTTATTTAAAATAATATCTTTTATTTAATTTCACAGTATAAAATTATCGGAATAAGAGACACTTAAGTCTCCCATGTTGGCCACTTAAGTTCCACTTACTCAGGTAGTAAAACTGCGGCTAAAGTGCCAAAACAGTAAAATTAAGTGCCACTTAATTTGTTAAGTGTGCACTGTGAAACTGGCACTAAGAATTAGAAAAAAGTTTTTAAACAAATCGGAATTTTCTTTTCAATTCTATTTGGTAATAGTAAATTCATAAACTAATTGTTCAAATGGAGGTGAAGCTTTATTCCTTACTTTGTCTTGGAATAACAGATTTGAGGTGTTAATTTTTATAGCTAAAGATTAAAGTATGCATGTTTTCACAAATGAATAAAATTTTAAGAAGGAATTATCAAAGTCATTAGGGAACATATTATAGACGTTCGTCTGGCAGCAGTCATTGATCCTCAGAAAGTTAAACAAAAAAAAAATTCAAAATTTGATGTCATCGGAATTCTTTTGCAGTATTATTTCTTCAACATTACTTGTTATATAAATTGTATTAATTGCATTTGGATGCTGGTTGTTTTTCGACGTTACATAAACATACATACAATAATGGGTTTTTCAGAAGCAATTTCCAGAATCCTGCCTTAAATAGCACACATTATTCTAACAGCTATACTATAAAGGCCCTGGGATATATTCTCAGCCTACTTAAGAAAGTTTTTTCCACGTGTATACCTACCTATTACTTTATGAATTATCATGAAAATCATCTCATTACTCATTAACCATTCGGATTCGGGAGAAAATTGTAGGCCTCTTCCATTTCTATCTAAACAAGCTTATAGAAGTGGTTGACAGTTGTAAAACACTAGGCCCAGGGTTCTATACGAGCAATAATCGTACTGACCTGGGCATTCTTCGTTCGTCCGAAATTTTATAAGCTATTCCCTTAAACAAGAAATAATTCAGTTCAAATGACTCGAAATTCACACGATAAATGTTTTAAGGGACATTCTTCTTACATATACTGCTAAAAGCCAAGCTTCAATGCTTTGATAATTGATACCTGTAATTATTATGTATTCGGTATTTTAACAATTGTAGACTTTAAACGGTATAAAATGTGTATTTTAATGCTTTGTCTTACATCAAATATTCTTCAAAATTCTTTTAAAACATTAAAATCCAGAGAAAAGAAGTTAAATTTGTGTTTGGGATTTATCGGCTTTAATTACAAACAACCGAATCAATGTTAATGTTAATGATTTTTGAAAAAGGTGTTTATCTGTAAAAGTCTGAACAATTTTAAAAACTCCTAAAATAAAACAAAAATGAAATTTTTAACCCAATCGCAAGCTGTGAAAAAAATATGTCAGACTTTTGTATTCAATATCACGCTTCTGACTTATAAGTCGATATAACTCATATTTTTTTATAAATAATCATCCACTTCCAAAATTTGCTGTCGGCTCTTAGACTAATTGATGATATTCCTGACATTAATTTTGATAAGAATCTATAGTTTTGCAAGCTTGCTTGTTCAATATCATAAACATAGGTATTTGACACATGATGCTGCATTTAACTCCAAAGCAATAATTGACGTACTAATATTTTTTCTGTAGTAATAAGAACAGTTTCAAAAGCTTTTTTTGAAAAAGAAATAGTTTAAAAAAATAAATGCATCTTAAGGCAGTGTGAATAAGCCATTTTTGAAAAGTATCCAAGCACATTTAAATCCAACTATATAATAAATTATTATATATGAATTATTACAAAAAAAAAAAAATATAAATAGATATACATAAATAAAAATATAAAATAGTTCTGATATTTTGTTCTTTATTTTCCCAACAAATCACTAATAACTACAATTTCTTAAATCTAGATCTACCTACCTACAAAAAAAGCAGTTAAATATAAAACAAAATAAATAAAAAAATTAGAAAAAAATACCACTTTTGTTTCAATAACAGTAGGAATCGTTTATTAGTATAATAATAATAAAAATAATATAACATTCTTAAAAACAATCAATTTAATTTTTAACAAAATTCAAATATTAAAATGTATATTCAAATATTACAACAATTTTGTTCATGATGTTTTTTTTTTAAATAATAAAAATTCAAATAATTTTCAATAAATATTATTTACCAAAAATATGTTTTTTTTTTAATTTTATTTTTCTGCTATTTCTAATATAATATTATTAACTAGTGTACATTTTTGTTTTTGTTTTATTTAAATAAGTTTGTTTTTTTTTTTTAATTTTTCATTTCAGTTTTTGTTTTCTGTTAAATGTTGACAACTACATAATATTAATTGCTTGCATGTATAAGTAACATCATTGTTTTTTTTGTTTTGTTTTTTAACTTTCATGTTTTTAAATTCAACGAAATTAATTTGTTTTATTTTGTTTTTTCTTTTTCAATTTCTAAATATTAGAAGATTAAAATATCTACAATATATGTAATTTTGTTTAAATTTTTTATTTTAAAAATGTACCTGATTGTTGTACAATATTTAAATTTAGTTGCGTTTTCTTCTTTTTTTGTGAAAACTAAATTATAATAATTTCTAAAAAATTGTCAAGATTTTGTTTGTTTTTTTTTGTTTATTTTTAATGTTTAATGAAATGAAACAAAAAGTGTTCCCTGTTTACTGATTTAGATTTAAATATTTAAAAATTTGTTGATTTATTCAAGGACGGGAACCATTATTAAAAACAAAATAATTTTCAACTTTTATCACAAACGGTAAAATTATAAAAATCAATTTATTTTATCTTGAAATAATATTATGAAAGCGTCTTTATAATTTTTTGTAGTTTAGTTTCGTATTTTTTTGACGAGTACTGCATAATTCAGTTGAACATAACTCTTTGACTAAAGGACATGACATTGTTTATCTGGGATGATTTCTGATTTTAACTGAAGTAATATTATTTTCTTTTTTGTAAATTCGTAGTATTTCGTTTGGGGCGGTACTACAATTTTTGTTTTTAAATTTAGTTTGAGTGTTGAACCAAAATTACAAATTTTGCATTCCAACAAAATTGCTTTTTTATTTTTTATTTTTAAATTTTACAGTTCATCAAATTCATTTTTGTTCACATTTATCATGTAAAATATTTTTTACAATGTAAAATTGTAAATAATATAAATTCTTGTAGAATTTTATATAAAGCGATTAAATTAAATTTGTCGTTAGGGTTTTTAATATTTTGAATTTTTTTAATTAAATTTTGTTTTGTGTATGTGTTTTTTGTTTTTTTTTTGTTTGTTTTTTAAATTTTAGTGTTGCTCTTAATTTAATCCTGTGAGATCGCTCATAATTACATAATATAATTTATAATTATCTATATTTTCATTTTATTTTACATGTTTTTTGTGTTGTTGTTATTTAATCGTTTATGCATGAGGAAGTTTAATTTTTTTAAAATAAAGAATAACTAATTTAGGATATCGTGCTCCAGTTGGCTAATTTGTGTTAAAACTCATTTTGTTACTCAAGTGGATGTTGATTTTTTTTTTAATTTTAAATAAATATTTACACTCGTAAGTTTTGTTTTTTTTTTTTTGTTTTGTTTTCATAAATAGTGGGATTGAATTTTGCAAATAAACTTAGTTTTTTCTTTGAGAAGCAATTCAAATATACGTATGGATGGAAACATTCTCAAATAAATTTGTATACCTATATTTTTTGTTGTTGTTGATTTATTTAAATTTTTGTTTTTGTTTTAGTTTCAGAAGAAATAAAGGCACTATCATTTCGATTAGTACGAAAATTAAGGAAGACTCGAAGCACTGCAATAAAATGAATTTTGGCAGTGTTGTTATATATATTTTTTTTTTAACTTTAAGCTTATTTTATATGCTTGTTTTTTTGTTTGTTATATATTTATATTTTCCACTATTTATGATAAAAAAAAATATAATAACTGTAGGGACTATGTAGAGACGAAGTTTTTTTTTCTTAAGAATTTATAAATGTTATACGTTTCTTACTTTATTAATTTTCTGACTTGATAATTTTTTAAAAAAAAGTTTTGATTTAAAAGTTTTTGAAAGGATTTCTAAGCTAATGGAGGCTTAGTTATTATTTTATGCACTAAGCTGCTTCCAATAGATGATACAAAAATGATTTAATCAATTCAATAGATTTTGAAATTTACTTTTTATAGGTAGAATAAAATGTGAGTTTAGTTTTTTTACTAATGGTTTCTGCTACAAATTTTGAATACATAAAGCTTTAGTTTAAACTAGATTTTCATTCAAGGTCGGTTTGTCACGAAAGCTAAATTTTAAAATATGTCGTACCTAAACATTTTTAAAACGCACTCATTTAAAAAATATTAAGTAAACTTTAATACAAGTTCAAAGTGGGCTAGGTACTAGGAGATATTTTTTGTTTAATAATTGAGTTGCCAGCCAATGAGAACCTTAAATGTCCTATAAGCCTGTTAAAGTTTTTTTTTAACATTTACAATAATTTTAAATTAAATTAACGTCTTATCTCACCCAAAGTTGATAATATTGCTATTCATTATGACCACATAAAGTGAAAAGTTATTGGCAGTTTTCAGTTTTTTCAGTATTTTTTGTTAATACAAATATTATGTGAAAGGTAAAACTGTAATATTCACATCAACAATTCAACAAAATTGAAAGCAGGATTATTCAAAAGCTTCTATAATATTGTGGAAATATTTATTTTTGTAATTTAGTTTTAATAGTCTTTAGCTATTCACTCTAAAGCATTACAAGGTTCAGCTGCTAATGAAATTTTGATTGATAGCATGAAATTATATGATTTACATTCCCCAGGTTATTCTTCGAATCGAACTACAAACTAATTCTTTCTTAAAAATGCTTTTTCAACTTTTATCTTTTTGGTCGCACGTAGTAAAATTTATAATCTGAATATTTTTGTAAGTATTAATTTTAAATTTCCAAAGAAATTTATATGTAAGATTTAAACCTTATACATAGTTCAAGTGAAAATTGAATATTCCTTTAAAATACATAATTACTGAAGGAAGTTTTCATTTTTACACAATACCACAAATTTTGGAAAAATTAAATGTGAAATGGATTTATTCAATTCGGAAAAATGTAGTCTTTCGTTCCACATATGTACATCGATGAAAAGCTAATATCAAACAAAATAGTATTTATTTGATGCTAGTATACGACTTTTAGTGATTTCCTCATTTGTTTTTAAATTTGGAACACAATCGAATTGGTTTTAAATATGAAAAATTAAAACTGTATTAATAACTTCGGTTTGGTATTTTAGTACAATCAAAAGTTTAAAACATTTTTCTATCGTGTTTCTTTTCTTTTCATGTTTTAAAAATTTCTTTCTTTCAATTTCTACCAAAGTCATAGAGAAAAAGTGCGAAAAAAAAATATTAAGCTTTCAATTTTTTGGTGGTCCGAAATTCGACGCCCTATAGTAAATACCTAAAAAAGATATAGAACGACAAATCTTCCAAACATTTTTTCTTCAGTTATGACCTAAGTGACTTTGTTACTATCTTCCCTAAGCCACAATACGACAATAAATGTTAAAATTTAGAACCTAAATTGGTTTTTGCCTATACACTTTTTCTATCCGACCAAAAGGATTTTAAATTAGTGTATTTAAACTTTAAATTTTTAAACTTTAAAAATATAAAATACAAAGTTCAGCCTGTTAGATAGATAGATAGATATTTGACAAATCCGTTTTATGCTTACGCTACAGAACATGATTATGATATCAAAATCCCAAAAACTTGACAGTACTAATATGACAATTCAAAAAAAATTGCTTTGAGGACTTGAAAAAGCATTAAATAACTAAGACTTAAATGTTAGTAATTTTGTTTTACTTATTTAGGGCCAATTATTAACTTTTCCGTCTAAGCGGGGTTCCTACTTTGAACTAAATGTCAAGAATTATATTATAATTAATGTTTTTTTTCGTTTCTTAACTTTTTGCCAATAAATATTATTATTATTAAAATAAATTAATAACATTAAAATTTTTAGTTTTTCCATTTCAATAAGAAATTAAAATAAAATAATAGTTTCTTAAGACAAGTATAATAAGTTAAATACAAAAATATTTTTTGTCAAATGTACAATAACCTCATATTTTCATTACAAATTTTAAAAGGTAAAACTTATGTTTTACTTATGTACCAATTTACAATAATTTGTTTTTTTTTTTTTTTTGTTTTTTAGGTTAAACCAAAACTATTGCAAGAAGAAATAAATAAGTTGTATTTAATATACTGTATTTTATAACAATTTGAAAATTGAAACTTAGTAAATTTGTTTTGTATTCAAAATTTAATAGAATACATATTTTTATTTATTTGTATCAATAAAATTGATTTACAATATTTCCATTTATTTTAGGAATGAGAACTGATATTTTTCGGAATTTATATCTGCAACGACTTGAAAACATTAAGTGACTCATTTTTTCACTAACTTCAGAAAAAAAAATATCCTTTTTGCTTCTGGCTGGAACTTGTATTTAAAAAGGTCTAAATTTACATTAATTCAATTTATTTTCACTGCTCAACCTACAAATGTCGTTTTCCATTTAACTGATCTAAAAAAATAAACTTATATACTTCAGTTTTAACAAAAAAAAAAAACAGATTTCCCACCAGAGTCATTGATTTTCGATTTCACTTTTAAAATCCATTTGAAATAAAACGAAAAATAGATAAAGAATTTTTTGAATCATTTGTATAATTTTATTCCAAAAAGAAAAAAAACAAAAATATATATATTACCTATGAATAATTATATAGCTTCAGTTGCTGAAAAAAAAATCATTTAAATAATATATATATAACTTTTGCAAGCTTTATAACAATGTCCCTACAGTTTTATTATGTTTTGTTTTTTTTATTTTAAAATTAATGTAAAAAATAAATAAATTTAAAATCAACATCCTACTTTTCTGCAAAATGAACATATTACATTTCATTTCTATAAACATTGCTGTCTGTCTTAGTTACTTTTTTTTCTTTTTCCTTAAAGCATTGTGTTTTCAATATTAAGTGTTTTTTTGTTTTAATCTATGTAGTTAAACAGTTTTTTTTTTTTCTTTTTTACTAAATAAATCTCTATTTCAGAGTATACATCTATAAATAAAAAATAAAACAGAGTTTAATAAAAATATTTATATATAATAATAATTATAATAATAACATAGTTTAAAACCAAGATTAATCAATTGACTCATTTTATATATCGTTTTTGTTTTTCTATTATTTTCAAAGAAAGTAAAAAATAAATATTAAAAGAATTATTTTACATAAGAACATAAATAAAGGAAAATATACTTATGAATAATATGTTTTTAGTTTTTAATCAAAAATAAAATAAAATAAAACAATTTTTTAATTAAAAAAAATTGTAATGTATCCAACTAAGGAAAAGATCTTTTTATACAAACTAAATTAGTTAAAAAAAAAAAACAATAAAATGATTATATACGTTTGCGTCAAAAAAAGGAAGTGTAATTAAAAAAAAAGAAAGAAGTTAACAATTTTTTTTTGTTTAGGTACAAGTTTTAAGTTTTTTTTTATTTTTAAATATTTCTTTTGCATTTGCATTTTGCATTAGGATTTTTTTTTTAAACATTTTGTTTGTTTATTATTTTTAGTAAGCGTCAGCAGGAATAACTATAGAATATTCTCTACTTCAGTATGTTGTTGATTTTGTTTTTCCTTATTTTAAAATTTACAAATGTACCAACTTTATAATTTAACTTTGCATTTTATTTTACTAATTGATATTTTTTTTGTTTTGTTTTTTTAATTTATTCGTTAATGTTTTTTTTCTGTTTATTAAATTATTATTTGCAATCCCGTACTGTTTTGTTTTTATTTTTATATGAATGTTAGTTTTTTTTGTTTAAACTTTTTCTGGTTTGTGTATATGTATGTATGTATGTATGTATGTATGTATGTATATAATTGCTCTCAATCATAATAATAATATAATAACAATATAACTTAAGCTACATTTTTATTTATTTATTTAATTTTCATTAATTTAGCTGCATTATTTATAATTTTTTGTTTTTATTCACTTTAAAAATATTCTGAATTTTTCATTTAATAATTTTGATTTATTTATATTATTTAAATAAGTAATATAAGAATGGGGCCGACATTACACATCTTGGAATTTGGATAGACGTGCTCGCAAGTCCATGTTCTCTTGTTTCAATTGTTCAACTTCTTGATGTAAAGTTGAGTTCTAAATTAAAAAAAAAAAAATATATTGTAAAATTTCTATGTTTCTGAGTTGAGTTGAGGAAAAACTCACCTCCTTTTCTAAATATCTAGCCCTCATGGCAATTTGATTTTCTTTCTGTCGGCGTGCGTCTCTTGACCTTTTCGCAGCGATATTATTCTTTCGGCGTCTGGCCCAATACTTATCGTCTTTTAGTTCATCTGGAACAAATTGTTTTCTTGATTTTTTTATCATTGGTTGGGGTTTAAGTTCTTCATCTGAGAACGCTCTGGTACGTGGATCGAAATCCCGTCCCGACGATGCAAATGAAAACGCTGAAATATCAAATACTAAATGTTAACAATGTTTCACAAACTGTCCATTGTAAAATAAATAAAAAAATGAATGGGGGCGTGGCGGGAAAAATTAATTAAGAAAAAAAAAAAAATAATAAGAGAAAAAAAATTAAAAAAAAAAGTATAAGAAAAAATTAAAGAAAAACGCAAATGGGAAACACATTAAATTTATGTGATTTTTTTTTTTGATTTGGAACATTTTGAGTTTTTGGATTTTTGCTTTGTGTTTTTCAACAATATTAGAAATATTATAACATTTAGCATTTGATAATATCATCATCAACCACATCACCATTGAACATTTTATGTTTTTTTTTTATTTTATTTTATTTTGTAAAATTTAATTTATTGTAAACTTATAACTAAATTAGCTGAAACAATTTAACGCACAAAATTTTGAGAATTTTTTTTAAATTTTTTTTGTAAATTATAAACATATTATAAATAAAGGACAGAAAATATTCAATGGCAACACTGGCAGCATTTATAAATTTTCAATATTTTGAGAAAGATGTTGTGTGAATTGTAAATCATTTGAGTTTAAGTAAAAAGTGTTTCCATTGCATTTGCGTGAGAATATATATTTTAAATTAATTATAACAATTAATTAGGGAATTATTTAATAGAGTTTTGTTTAACATGTACCAATTTGTAAGAATTAAAAGTGTGTTTGTTTTTTAATATTTCTAGTTTTAATAAACATCACAGTTTAATAAATTTTTATTTCCGTATTTTCAATATTGGAAATGAAAAAAATATAAAGATTTAATATTCTATCCGTTTTGATAATTCCAAAAATCATTTAATTCGTTTAAGTGAAAAAGATTTTAAAATATAGAAAATATTTTTTTATGACAAGGTCATAGGGATTTTAAGTCGAAAATCTTATAAGAAAATTCAATTAAAGAATTAAAGTAACTTCTCTCTTTAATTCTGTATAAGATGAAAAGTTTTGTTTGGATCCCATTGGGTAAGCTCTCGAGAAAATAATTATTGGTCCATATGAAATTTATTTTATATAATTCGTTATTTTGAATTGAATAAATAAATAAATACATTAATATTTATTTTCTATCAAAACTTATTGTTTTTGTGAGATTTTAATTTAAAATTTTAGTAAAAACAATTTCTGTGTATAAACAAATAAATTGTTTATGTTGATATTGTTAAGAAAATTTTGTATGTACCGTTCGTAATTTTCAGCAAAGAATAGGTTACTGCATAGAAGAGTAATGCAATTTTAATTGATTTGGTATTGATCCACTGTCAACGAGTCCAAGATTCGGCTAAAGGTTGAATTTTCGTTTTCGTAATTCTCAATTAAATGTACATTTAGGTAGTAAACTAACAAACACACAATTTGCGTCTGCCTAAAGATAAGTGCATAGGGCTGCCACACATTAAAGTTAAATTTTTGGTTTCATTTTCTACAGTTCATATGGTACCTAAGTCTTAGGTAAGAATACAATAGAAGAATATTTTATTTTAGGAAATCTGTCTTTTCGACATTTTTTGAATTGGTATTTCAAAAATTAGGGTAAACAAAGGGCAGGGTCGAAAATTTATTTTATAAACAGAAAATCCCAGAAGGTGATATCTATAGATTCTTTTAAATGAAAGAAAGTTTTGTATAGATATAAAAATTATGAAAAACCTTCAACGTGAGATATATGTAAATGTTTGAAAGTCAAAAATTAAAAATTAACGTTTGAATAATAATTCACTATAAAACAATGCGATGTTTTTTACGGAATTTTGTTTGTTTTTTTTTATGGTTTTCCAAATTTATCTCTTTACCAAATTATCTCGTTGAAATTTTTATAGAAGGTACAATCAAACAAAAATGTTTCAAGTAATATGTTTTTAGGTCAAAACATTTTTAAAATTAGTTTTCGACACATTTTTTGACCTGTAACATAAATTTATTTATTTTTATAAATAAATTTTCGTTTTACAGTGAATATTGTACACATAATATACTTTTTGTCTTCTATTTTTTCAATTTTCTTTTGTGCTGTAACAATGATTTTTAATGACTCAATCAGCAAGCAATTATACAAATGAGCAATTGAAATTGATGAGAAGAATTAAACAATCTGGATAAAATTTGTTATTGAGTTTTTTTTGACAAACAATTATTTTAAAATGCCTTCATATTGAAAAAGTCCTTTCATTAAAAAACTCTCCATGTCTCTTAATTCTAAAAACTTTTCTAATTTCTCAAAAATAATATTAATGAAGATTTTAACCTTTTAATTGTTTAAAAAAAAATAATATTTTCTCTGGGCTTAAATCATCACCTGCATTCAGATTATCTAGTTAATTATAAAGTTTGATTTTTATTTGCAGTGGTACATGTTAAACAACCTCTGTTTTCTTTTTGTTCTTTTTGGTTCTTAAAAAAAACGAATCACCAAAAAGAATCAACATCGATTTTTGTTGAATTAAAGCAAATTATTTAATTTATTTAGTCAGTTTATATTTTTGAGATCTAAGAGATTTTGCGTTCCTTAAAAATATATACCTTCAGCCAATTATTCTTGGTTTTTTCAATTATTGACAAACATAGATTTTTTGAAATATAAACTGACTAATTTATTGAATAAAAATTTACATCCTTAATAGTCATTTAAAAAAAAACTGTAATATTAATTTAATATTTAAATAAACTTAAATCAAGCTATTTCAAAATATTACTCACTTGATTCAGCTGGTGATGGTGGATTGAGAGTATCCGGACTAATACAATCTGACGGTGATGGCGATCTTTCACGTTTTGTTGTTATGTGTCCGAGGCCCAGTGATAATCCGGTAGAGTGTCCCAATGAATCCGATCGATGTCCCAAGCCGGTACTATGCCCCAAATGTGTTCCCGGTAATCCATCGGGAATATTATTTTCCGATAGGAATTCATCTAAATCGGCATACTGCATGAAAAGAATATACAAAATTTCAACATTAAACACAAAAAGCAAAAAAATTCTTAAATACTAAAAACTATACACATTTTATAGGCTAAACAAACTCAAGCTAAAACTTTTGATGACTGTCAGAGTTGTAATGTAATTTTTTTTTTTTTTTTTATTTGAGAAGCAAACCAAATATTATTTTGTATTTTCTTATCAAAAGCAATGATAAGCTTATCAAGTAAAGATTAGAATAATTGTGTTTGAATTTTGAAATTTACAAAGTTTTAGCTCAAAACATGCAAGTATACAATGCAATTCATTTTTTGTATATTATTTACTAAAAGAAAACACACTCGCTATATAATTATAAAAACAATACACAAGCGTGAGATTTTTTAGTTTTTATGATTCTATTTTTTATTTAATATAAAATATTTACATATAAATGAATAAAATGGCGGCTAACCAGAATACTAACTTGTGTTACCTTGAGGTCAGCATCGTATGGCAATGTTTTATCCCATAAATTTGGCCCTAGGAAGGCGGCCTGTGCTTCAACATTCCATGGATCACCATCTTCTTTGAATTTGTCATCGCCGCATATCTCTTTGCTGTTCCCTGATTTTCCTGAATATAAACAAACTTTAATTTTAATTATAGTAAATAGTACTTAAATCGCATAATTGATGCGAAATGAATTAGTGCGAAATATTGTTTGGTGTGTTTTGAAAAAAAAAAAAATTATTATTTTCTTCTTCTTCTTCTTCTTTTTTTTAAATTATTGTTAGTAAATAATTTTACATAAAATTGTTAATTTTTTGATTGTTTTGTGTAAAAGATATTTTTTGAATTTATAGGTTTTCTTAGGAATTATATAATAGAATATTTAATTTAGATGATCCTATAAGCTCGAAATAAAATTTAAAAATCCTGAAAATATAGATTTTATCATTGTCTGCATAGCACTGATGTTCTTACTTCTAATATATTTTGTTTTATTCGGTACAAAAAATCACTTTCTAAACCTATTTTGCGTATAAGTTTCAAGCTGTCATAATTAAAAATATTACAGTTTCCTAAACTTATTGACTTGTGTCTTTACAGAATGATATTAAGAATTTCATAAAGTTACACATCGAGTTCTGCTGTAAGCTCATAATGATCATAGATTTTATTTTATTCCGTAGATCATACTCCTAACTCTTCAATGGTTATGAACTTTTAATAAAATGACTTTGATTTTGAAGTACTACAGGGTAGCCATTTAGGTCCTATATTTTTTATTTCATTCATCATTTTGTATTGAAATATTCAAATTATCTCATTTTACGGACGGACATCTATAGTCTTCAAAGTAAAAGTTTTTATTTTTATTTTGTCTTTATTGTAAAAAAACATTTTATCCACATTTTTATCTTAAGTTAGTTCACTTCTAGATACTTAAATTTTTTTAAATATTTAGTGTGATTAACGTCTGTTAAAAAAACCAACTTTTTAAACTAAATGGTATGTATTTATCTTTCCTTAATCACTGGATAAAATCTTTAATCTCTAGCTTAAACACGATAGCCACACAATCTCGCATTTCCCTCCACCATACATATCTCTATAAAAAAACCTTTCCCATCATTATCAATTCCAATCGAAAGTGAAATGTAGCATACATATTTTTCTTTTCTTTTCATTTCTTTAATGGTGCATGCAAATGATCATGCTTCACTGGGGCGTATACGTAACCAGCCAAAAAGCGGAACTAGAAGAAGCAAACAAAACGTACACGGAAGAAACAGATCACTAAAATATATGTATACAGAGAGAAAAAAATATATAATACCTTAAACGAAAACGAAAGAAGGAAGATGTCATCTTCTTCTACGTGCGGCGGCGGCGCGCAGCAACACACAGCCCACTTCATTTCGCTTTCGTTGACTTGAATTTTGTTTGTTTTTTATTTTATTTTTCCCTTGTGACCTGATTTCGTGCCAGAAAGCCGCAAAAAAAAGTAGGTACTAAAAGATACCAACAACAAAAAACGAAACAACAAACCAAACACAGTCAAAGCTTAACTTTAAAAAAAAAGTAGTTAATCCAAAGAAGAATAAAAAATTACTAAAATGCCCTAAACGGGCGGCTTTTTTTTCGGAGCATACGTACATGTACAACTAACTATGTATGTGCTCAGAGTAAATTTAAACAAAACTGCTTCCGCGTCCAACAAACTGGAAACAGTTATGTTAACACAAACACATCGACACAAAAAAAAAAGCACACCGCTATATCTTGTCTTGCTGATGAAGAGTGGTATCAAAGAAGAAGAAAGAAAGTAACCATCGAAGATCATGGTAGAAGCCATGGATAGCAACTTATCTGTTAAATTCATCGCAGATCGCGATATATAAAGTGTGAGTGTTTTTGAAGTAAAACAAAGAGGAAAAGAAGAAGGAAAAACAACTACAACACAACAGCAAATCCAACGAAACCTAAAAGCGAAAGTGATACTTCTTCTTTTGCAATCGATTGGATGGATGTGTTGTTTGTTGTTTTTTGGTATGCATTTTGTTTCTTAAGTGTTGTTTGTTTATTTTTCTTGTTTGTTTTACCATGTGATCGAGGAGGTCTAGTCTAGAAAATTTTTTTGGAAAAGGTGATGTGCGGAATGGAGTATTAACGTCTATTATCACACTTTTCTGTCAATTCCACCTTTGATAGATTTTTGTTTCTTTTTTATTTTTCTTCTTCTGTTACTATTTCTTCTTGTTTGTTAACACTCTTGTGTGCAGCGGCACTAACCAACAACGCCAATGGAGTGCGATAGTGCATTTTGTTTTCCGCTATCGTATTCACTCTCACTTTCGTTTTCATACTATGTAGATAGTTTTGGTTTAGACGTTTTGAGTGTTTTGTATGCGTTTTGCGGAAATTCACATTCACTGCGATGAGGTATTGGTATAACCCGTTAAATGCGAGTTAGATGGAAATGAAAAAAAAAATAATATAAAACTGATTTTGATACTAAAATAAAGTTTATAAACACTATAAATGATAAAACGAAGGCAAAAATTAGATTAAGGGAAATAGGTGACAAGCATACGATGCATTTAATTACTCCCATTCACGGAATATTAAAGAGAAATTGGGTTACCAGTGTGCAATTATATAGTTTTAAAGTAAATTAATTAAGTTTAAAAGTAGGCTGGACAAAATATTCAATATTAATTGAAACTAGGTAACAGAGCTCTTGTGTGGTTTTGATATCTCAACAGATAGGTTGGTATATTTAATAAAAATGAATTATCATTTCAAATTATTATTAAATTTCCTTTCGTTGATTTGAAAATTGATTTTTTTGAGTTGTGTCGTTTTATTTCTGCACTGAAGCGACGATATTGTATCCAAATTCAAAAATTACTAGGATATTGATATTAAGATACCTTAATCAAAAATGTTGAAAGTGAACAGTGAACATATGTTCACAGAAACGTGAATCTATGTATGTGAAGTGAAATCAAAATTCATATGAAATATCAGAGCATTTTGTGACGAAAATACTAAAAGGAAAAAAAAAACTCTTGCAACTAATAAAATTCTAAAGGAAATTTGTTTAATTTTGTTGACCATTAAAATCAATATAACCTGAATGTCACCATTCATTTAAATAATAGATATCTACGGTCGTATTTATAAACGTTGTCTAACTTTGGACAGCCGTCTAAGGAATAGATAAACATTTTTAATTGGTGTTTAAGAGTTTTCTAACTTAGAAAGCGGACTCGGTTGTCTAAACTTTATTTAATCAAATAAAGAATATTTCTAACTATTTTGGACTATTAAGACACTGTCCAACTAATCTAATAAATATGCCTTAGTAATATAATATTATACCTTATATTAATTGCTGACATGATTTTGATTCAATAACAAATCCGACTTTTACTTATTTCCACTTAAAATTAGTGCCAAAATAATGTAGTTGTCTAATTCAAGGATAATTTTGTTTTTAAATTTTGTGTGTAAAATTTTGTATTTTGAAGCAAAAAACTTTTTTGGTTATGTTTCGAAAACATCAGCAAATTTGCACTTTTCTCCAGTTTTTAGCAAAAATAAAAAATTATATTTTAATGAAGTATATTGAGAGTTTAACTGTTTTATTTACACATTTTTTTTGTCAATTGATAAAGTGTTTATTCCGACTAAGTATACACCTAGATAATATATAAATTCGAATATTTATTATATCAGGTGCTGTATTAACAACTGAATCGATTTTCTTTAATTATAACAGAGAAAGTTTTGTGATAACATCAAGAAGTGTTTCTTAATTTACTGTTTTATTAACATACATACATACATATTTATAAATTATTTAATACAGTTTTGTTTTGCGTGATGCAATAATGTCTGAAATTTTATCAGCAAATTTTTAAAAAATGGAGTTTAATTTTTTTTTATTTTTGAGGAAACTGTGTAGCGTTATTTAGAGTTGTATTTATTAGTTGTATTGAAATTTAAATATTTTTCAGATAATTTCTAAAAAAATTTAAGCAGTAAATTGTAGCAAACAAATTGACAACCATAATTAATTAAAATTGAATAATATGAAGACCAAGCATCACTATAAAAAAGGAGATGATCGGCCTAGCAGTCGTGAAAGAGTTATAACTCCAGCTTATTTCTTGAGGTAGCTCACACAAGTGTTGTTGTTCCATTCAAACCTTCAATATTAATATGATGGTGCGAAAGCTTTGCAGTTTAATTGCAAGTGTGTTATCTCGCAAAAACCCCTCATAATTAATTGTATTTGCTTTTATAAATCCTGTCCTAATTTTTGTAACATTTAGAATCTACTCAGTTTTTTTTTTTAAGTAGGTACCCCCAATGACCTCAGACAAAAAAAAACAGACTTCTTTTTTTTCACAAAAAAAAAGTAAATGTGAAATTTTTTTTTACGTAAAAACAAAAAAAAACTCGTTGGTCCATTACGGATCTAAAGTCAAAATCTAAAGAGAATGGTCAAAAATAAAAAACAAAAAGCGCACTAAAATCCGCAAAGAATGCCCAAAAATATAAAACTTGTAATGATATCCGTGAGTCAAACAAAAAAAAATTCACATACATAAATCTTTTTATTACTTTTACTTTTTTTTCCACTTTCACTTCTTCTGAAACTCCCAAAAAAAAATTTAACATACATTTTTTTATGGCGCCCCACTTATTGAACTTTTTTTCAACCTCAATTTACGTACCTACGTATGTATATAGACTCATCTCACAGCCGAAAAAGACCGACCGCAAAGATATGACCACAATCAAAAAAAGAAGTTGAGTGAAGATCTTTTTTTTTCGTCGAATATTTAAGTTTGTATCCAATTTTGGAGCATTATTATCTCAATCGACAGATATAAGTTAAGTAGTATAAGTACTTAAATGGGGTTGATGATAAAAAAAGATAAAACGAAATAAATTGTGACGTTATTATTGTTGCGTAATACTCAACCAGTTTTTCATTTTCATTTTTTTTTCTGTTGAAATTAATTAATATAAATTTTGGAGATCTGAACAAGAATATCTTTTTATTTTTCACTTTCATTAGAAGCATTGGACCATTCCGGTAAAGTGAAAATATTTCCGCGCTTTGCGATGATGACTGAAGAATCTCGTCATCATGAGTATCTTACTGGACCATGGCAATGCGGAATCAAACTTTCACTATCATATATACATTGTACCTACCTTTCAATATTATAGAGGTATAAGCCCTCTGACTTTTGGATAAATTATACCAAAAAAAAAAAGAGTAATTATACCAAAATGATAATATTTTCACAATACTTTTGTAAGCTCATTTTTAGAATTTTAATATTGCTCTGAATGTCACAGATACACACATATGTAAATATTTTTTTTTTTAAAGAAAGTGAGTTTTATTAAAAATACTAATAAAATACAAATATGACGATGAGATTTTGTCATTATAATTTAAAACAAAGTTACAAAATAATAAGAAGAAAAATATAAGCTTAATGAATGCAAAAGAGGTCTAATCAAATTCACATCATGTTATTTTGATTTTTTTTTTGTTTATTTTTATGTCTGTTGATATTTCGTAATTTTGCAGTGAAAGTGTTTTGCCAAATAAAAAAAAATAAAACGAATTACCTACTTCCATTCTGCACAAACAAAAGTTTTTGGAACTTTGGCAGGTTAAATTGGATTAATATTATTTACGATTATTAAGTGGATTCATTTTTGACATTCGAAAAACAAATAAAAAATACTGGGTATTGTAAAGCAGGTTTCTTGTTATCTGTATAAATAAAGAATTAAGAATGATATTTTTAAATTATTTGAAAAGGAAAAGTGATGCTAAAAATTGACCACTTGCATATTGGTATATCTAGATATAACTTCGATCTAACTTGTTTAAGGAAAAATAACTACCCCTGTAGTTATATGGCAAATAATTTGATTTTTAGGACTTTTTTCAGTCGAAGTACATTCAAACAAAAATTGAAAGTAATTTCATTTGGCACATGGGTTGGGTCCAAAGTGTCAACAGAGTAATCATTTTGATACTATATAAAATTCAATGTTTGTTTATGTTAACTGTTTGCTCGTTTCTGCTATTTTACGCTCTTGTTCCATTGGCAATATTTCAGGCAATGTAAATTTCAATGGCTATGGTAATTTATTGTTTGGGAGGGCCTTCTAAACTGCCAGGTAATTTCAGTTGTCAAATTTCATAATAGAAATTACCACCGCTGTCAATGTTTTTTTGGCACTTTTAAATCAGTATTGTTGACAATAAAAAAAATTAATAGGTACACTTAAATTTCTCATATTTTCAACTTTAATTTCAAAACAAAGCTTAATTCATTCAAAGTAGATCGCGGAAAAACCATTTTGAAGATAGTGAAATGTCAAAATTTATTGCCTCAACGATGGAAATCAATAATTGCCTTTCATCTACCGAGCAATGTTGCCATTTCTATTGCCAAAGCCTCTCCATTAGCAATATTCAATGGAAAATAGCAAAGAAATGTATTTCCTCAAATATTGGCGCTGAGTTATGATAAGTCAAGCACTCTTTAAGTATTCACTCGTTCTTACTATAAAGGATTATTCACGCATGAGAGCGACCAACGACCGACGAATGAACGAATATTCGACCATATTGACATTTCGTTCACATCGCTTTTTTATAATTGGTCGCATGACCAAGTAAACAAAAACAAGAATGATTTTGAGGTTATCCACACGCGAAAAATTCATTTGTTGCAGTGTCGATGGTATGCGGAACGCGAATAGAGTTTGACAGTTCATAACAATTAGATTGCAATTCGTGAAGACCAATTTATTTTCTCAAATTTCTTTTATTTTAGTTATTAAAACGGAAATTTTAGTATCTTTACATTAATTTAAATAGGTTTTCTATACTGTTTTGTTTAGTTTTTGTTTTTAAATGTTTTAAATCACATTTTTCTTTTATTCGTCGGTTGTTGGTCGCTTTCATGTGAATAGCCCTTTAGGCCTACTTAAATGGCATCGCTCTGACTTATGAAATATTAATACGGTGATTCTAAAGAACCAAACAGGGGAGAGAAAGCATATTCTTCACATTTTTTGTTTGCCTTAAGCTTAAACCGCACTTTTTGTGTTGTTGACGGTGCACACTAATCAAGTTTCAAACTTGCGTTTTTCTTTATTGCAAAATGTCATTCGAAAAAATCGTGCCTCTTTTCGTTAACAATTCAATCTCTTTCTAATAAACATAAAAACATTTCTACGACACATGCACAGCCTAGTGTTTCCCAAACGAAATGGAAGTAATTTTTACACAACATGGGTTATGATTAACTTTGACATTTCCTTTAAAAAAATACAAATGCTGTTTCATTTTTCTTCTGAAGTAGAATGGAGATATTTGGGTACCTAGTTCTATTTTTTTTTTTAAATGAAAAAAAATTTTATTCTAGAACATCGTACTCAGTAAAATATTTGAAAAGGTGTATTCGATTTGTAAAACTATTAACCCTATGAAGATTTAACAAGATTAATTTAAAATCTAATGGATTTAAGAAATAAATAGAATTTCTACCACAAATAATAATAAATGGGCAATATTTACACAATATCAGTATAATGTCAAAATTAAAAGTCAATTCCACTAGTCCGTTTTTTTGTGATGAAAATATTGACAGATCTTAGACCATTTACACGATAAATTCATAAATGTTGAAAAAAATGTTCATTATGGAAGCTTTTCAGTCGTGTAAAGGTTTTAAACGATAAGGAACTTGTTTGAAATTTCTATAAAACATGAAGGTTCATTTTAATTCTAGTCCGTGGTAAACACGTTATGTTGCACATGTGTTGGACACTGAAAAAATCAACAATTGTTATGCTTTTCGCGTCTCTCACAATAAAGCCTGAGTTCAAAAATGTCAAACTAAAATGTTTGATGCGGTGACATTACACTATTCATGCGCAAGTGGAACCCATACCGGATGGTTTCCATACTTGCATCAGTTTGGCATTTCGAACGCATTTTATGCAGCGTTAAATAAAAGAGAGGTAAGGTGTTATTTTAGTAAAACGACAACCGTTATAGGGTGAATATCAAACAATAAATTACGAGACAAAAAACAATAACAATTGAAAAAATAAACTTACTTCACTCGAGAATCCATTCTCACTTTTAATTCAAATGTCAAATTGTCAAATTAAAGCATTCAAACGAAATTGGATGCATTTGCTGCTCAATAAATGAGATTTGTTAACGTTTGGGATGCGTTTAGAAACTCATGAGTCATGACTTTATTACAATTTTCTCTGTTGGCTTTCAGAATTCATGACTGTGCATCAAATACACATCTGATGCGTTTTGGAAATCAGCTTTACTAATTACTTAGATAGTATGAGCACTGCCTTAAAAAAAACATTTTCCATGATTTTTCCAAAAGAAGTTTAATGCATTGTGATCATTAGATCCCCCGGATCCTGTACCCGCTACTGTGGCCCTCTACAATCTACATATGTATATGTGTACGTGTTGGGTGTTTTGGAATACATAATAGATCTTAATTTATTTCCTTAATGTGATATTCTGAACACATATCTTTCAAAAGTTATGTTCGTTTTCATAGTTTGCTTTAAAAGATAGCGCAAATAATGGCGTCCGTGAAACTTCAGACTGATTTTGCATTCATCGCTGAATGACATTTTTACTTTTGTTATTTTCGTTATTTTTTTTATTTGTTATTATTTATTTTGGTAAATTTATAATCTTTTGAAAATAAATATTTATCAAACAATATAATAAAATTGCAAGAGTTAATTTATTTATGTATTCATATGACAGAAAAAAAAACTTGAATTGTTAAAGCTAAGTTTGTTTTTATTCTAAATTTTTTCCAAGATTTGGACAATGTATACTTGTCCAAATCTACTGACGTTCATATTTATTTATGAATTATACAAATTATCATCATATTCTTGGTGGCACTTGTTTTCAGATATTGGAAGTGAAATTATTCTTACAAGCAACATTTGAATCAGGTGCATTTTTCTGGCATGGGAAGACCTCTTTACAAAAATTGTAAATAGAGAAAAGTCCCAATAAGTTGCATAATTCTATAATGATGGTGATGATCAATTCAGCAAACATCTCGTTTTACTTTTGGTTTGTCATAAAAATGTAAGGCGGTAGCAATAAGGAATGCATTTCTGACCCACACATGCCATTGCAATCACGAATACTAAAAGATCTCTCGAAAAAACCATCTCAAGCCAAACCACATAGCCAAAGAAAAAAACCATTATCAGCGGCAGTTTTTAAGCCTGTGAAGCCGATATGATGCATGAGTGTATCTACCTGCCTACCTAGTTTCTCATAGTTGCATGATGCGGTGCAGTGGTTCGGCAAATGCGAACAATTTTTTTTTTTCGAAATGTGTGTTTGTTTAGTGGCTCAGTTCAGTAGGCCTATTCTTTTACTCATAGCTTCGTCTAAGTTTGAATTCTGTTCGTTTTGGTATCTCTCTTTAAGTCGACTTGTTCGTACGGTGCGTGGTGCGATGGATGATGATGGCTTGATTTCTGAGACAGGTAGTTTATTTAGTAAATATAATAAAAAAAAAAGACAGTTTTATGTGTGTGATTTTTTGTTGTTGTTGTTTTTGTTCAGAGTCAGATATTGTATTGAGGCAGTCAAACTGGTAGTTTGGCATGATTGGTGGAAAACTCTCACTTTCTTCCGTTGAGTTGCGATGCGGTCTGTTGCTGTTGGATATTCGTCGGCTTTTTTTTTTTTTTTTTTTTTTAGTGTGCGAGTTGCTGTCTGCATGTCGTCTCTTTGAATTATGGTTGGTAGGATGTGATTGTGTGTTGTGTGAAGTGGTAATAGAGTTATATACGATTTACTATGTTGTCATAGAAGGAAGTAAAATTTAATATCGATGTTTTTTTTGTCCAATTGGAATTTCTTTGTAGGTACAGACTTATATAAATATATAGGGGAATTATATTTTGAATAGATTTTAATGGATTTGAAATTTAAATTAGTTTTAAATGTAATTATCATTGATATGAGTATAATTTGGCTTAAGTTAGGTATATTGTTTAAAAGGAAAAGTGAAAACGAGTTTATCAAAATATCATTATAAGTTGTTCTTAATCCACGTTTTCTATTTACATTTTAAAACAAAATGCTGAATTATTGCTTTCGAAATTAATCTTTTTTGTGAAAACAATCGATAAAATCTTACAAAGTTTTTAACATTAAAATGATGAAGAAATAATTTTAATCTCAAAAATTCTTTTTCAATAAAAAAATTTGACCAATCATTCTGCTTTAAAAAAGAGGCAGTATACCTATGTATACCCGTGAAAAAAACTTTTTTGTTTTTAAGTTGAATGGACTGGGATTTGATCCCAAAAATTCCGCCAACTACTAACTTAGTTCGTATATAATGGGAAAAAAAGTCAATAAAACTAAAAAGGAAATGTATTCTCTGATTTGTTTTTATTTCAACAAAAAAAAATCTTCGTAATATTTTTAAATGCAATATTCTTTCAGCTAGTTGGAAGCACACGTATTACAAAATTATAATAAAAGTGAATTTCCGAACAACAACAACAACAACAACAACAACAACTTATTTATAAAAGTGGTTAAGACATTAAAGATTTATACCAGTACAATTCGAAAATAAGGCTATTTTATCAAAAAACGTCAAAATTCAATTTTTCATGTGATTTATTTACAAAAAATCTGAAAAACTGTTTTTTTACAAATTATTTTGGACATTACAAGCAGGCTCGAAGTTTAATCAAACTCGTTAAAGCCATTTTCGATAAAATCAGAAAAAAAAAAATTGTTGTATGGGAGCTTTCTGTTCTAAATGAGATAGAAAAAAAATTCAATTTCTTAGCAAACCGATCCACTCGCCCAAACTCTAGCTAGAATTACAACGGACGCTCGGACGCACAGACAGGGGGTTGTTACGACGCACGCACGTACGAAAACTACTTTTTCGGACTTATCCATCATCGCAATATTAATTTTGATTCGTCCTTTATATAGAGCAAGTAAAAATCGTATTGGAGGGGGGAGGGGACTATATTTCTCATCGATTAAGCGAAAAGTGATTTTACTAAGAAAAAAGTTGTTTATTAATTTTTTTTATAAATTAATCTCAGGAAGCATTTTAAACGGGTTCAGTCTCGGTTCCCAATTTCGCCAAATTAGTTAAGGTTCAACCATCTTTCAGGCGTTCGAATATCTTATAATGGCCAATACAGTGAGTGAAAATCTTGAATCGAGGCTGAACCGCGTTTAAACAATTGGTCGTTTTCGTTGAAAACAATTTGGTTCAAAAATCACCGCTAAACCTTCATCAAATGTCACCTGTCAAGCTGTATTTTTTTTGTTGGCAGAAATTTACCACACAAATTAAAATCTTGAGTAAATTTTGAGATACCCTTTATTCGGCTGGTATTAATTTTGTGTTACAAAATTTGAATCTCAAGTTTTCGGATTCGAAATTGTTTTAGTGAATAGGATCTTTGGTGTCCACACACAATCGAGGGTCTCCTTTAAAATATTAATGAGTTAATTATTGTTTTGTTTATCGTTATTTTAAGCTTTAACTTTATGTTTTGTATTTTTTAAAATTTATTCTGAATATTTGACACTTTCAAACTTCTTCAACTTTAAACATTTTGGTTAAAGTTATTTAGATTATTTTCTTTTTGCCAATTTCTCTTCCAAATCATTTGAAAATATTTAAATAGCTATACATATGCTAAATTTATCATTATCATACTTCAATAAAAAAAAATTAAATAAAACCAAACCCCACTTTCTAAGTGAATTTCTATTTTTATTTCAAATAAATTAAAAAAAAAAAGGCTCAAATAATTGTCAACGATTTACAATCATCATTAAATTGGCTATTTATATCTTGATTCTATATTTTAATTAAAGCTCGATGGTATGCAAAAATAAAAAAAAAAAAACAAATTCTAACCTTTTGTGTGACAATCTTTTGAATTAATTTAAGCAAATATACAAGTTTGTACAACAACACCGCAACAAAAATATATATACAAAAAACTCGTTCCGGTTTTAGATTAATTGCGAAGAGAATACATTTTGTGGTTAAACTAGAACATAATGAGCATATCCGTTCAATATATGTACATATATAGATATATTCTCCCTAAAATATGTATAATCAACCAGTAAGCTTAAGCTTTAAATACTGTTGCTGAAAACAATGAAGAAAAAACAATAGGTTAACTTAGATATTGTATCTCGATCAACAAATTATGTTAATAACAAAAAAAAAAAAAACTAAACTAAACTAAGCCATCCAACGAAAGAGTGGAAGCAATGAATAAAAAAAAAAAAAAATAGAATCCAAATTTGGAATAGGTGTGCGAAAATTACACTTTCACTGATTTTGATTAAAATCTTTATACCAAAAATAAAAAAAATACCAGAGGAGGCACACGCTACTTTTAAAACAACGACGCGCGGTATGTATAGCTTCTGGGTAATTCTCCAAGCTATGACTATGCTACTTAAACATTACGCAATTGCATGCTATGCTACTTGTCGAGCAATTTAAAGTCAAGACGAGTCATACAGTCTGATGAGTTAGTGTTATAATAGCAAAGAGTATACACATAGATACAAAAATGTATATATAAACTTCAAATTATGTATATATAATTGCAATGGATGGCTTGAGCGACTTGTTCCGCATATAAATTAATCTCGCGGCACACATATTGGCAGGTAAAATAAATAAAAAAAATAAAACCATCTTAGACTTCACAAAATAGGTGTTAAAACAAATCATTGGAAATATAGTGCAAAATAAAAATATGTATAGACTTTTGAGCACATCATGCAAAGTTATTTAAGTCAACAATGTCAAATTTTTTCGAATTAAGTGGCACGATTTATAGGTAGTACACACGACATAAAAGATCGAAATTTGTAGCTTTATCGTAAAGCTTTGGGCTTGGGAATTTAATTTAATAATTGCTAATGTGATTAGTCTGAAAATTGTTTAAAGGAAAACTTTTTGAGCTGATAATATGCAGTAATGTGTTTGATTTCTTATTCACAGAAAATTACCTTATTCCAATTCCATTTTCAAAAGACAAAATACAAATTAAAAATAAAAAAATCATAACAATATTCTTTTATATTGCTATTTGTTAAAAGTTTAGTTTTTATTCTGTTGAACTCAAGAGTATTTTAGAAATATTAAAAAATCAAAATTTCAAAACATTGATTTAATTCTTAAGTTTTTAAAACATTTTATTTTCAATTAAGAAAAGCTCTAAGGAAATTTTATGCTAGGAGATTTAAAAAATTTCCATGTTTGAAATATTGAAATCTCAAAAACAAAATGTTTTGAAAATTTCCAAAATTTTAAAATTATCTTTGAGACACTAAGTGATAATTTAAGTTTTTTTTGAAAATAAAAAAAAAACTAAAAATTGAAATTTGACGTCTTTTTTCATCAATTTTAAAATCCCAAAATAAATGATTTTCTAATACAATAAAATTAAAAAAAACTAAATTCCAAAAAATAGTGGAGAATTAGCGATTTGAAAATTTAAAAAATCTTATTCTCTTTTTTTGTACCTAAAGTTTCAATAGAAAAGTATTTTCTTCTAATTTTTAAAATTCTGAAAACGGTGCACAGTTTTGAAATTTACGAAATCTAAGCAACTGCTAAATTAAAACTTAAAATAACTCTCAAATTATTCATGCAATACACTTATTCCTATAATTACAATAATTTGTACTGTAAGAAGCTTAAAAAACTTGTTAATTAACTGGTAAGGCTCTTTAAAGAAAAAAACTCTACCCTACCACAACTCGTATTCCCACGCATAGACAAAACAAAAAAAAACCCTATTTAAAATATTAAAAAAAAAAAAATAATAAGAGATGATCACCTTAAATGCAACTTAATTATAATCTATGTTTCGTGTGCTGGTCATAAAAAACTAAATTTTAACTTTCGAATTAAAAAAAAAAAAAAAACACTTCCAAATATAGCTTTGCACGAATACCTTCTTATAATTTTAATTTTTTTTTAGTAAATATAAGCCCGAAATATAAATCAAACTGCCGAAAAAGTGAAAGTTTACAACTTAATGAAAGTAAATTCGAAGACCCAACCAACCAAAAATATATAGGTAGGTACAAAAAAAAAACACACACACACACTTTATAATACATCATATTATAAAAGTATAAACTCACAGCCACACTGAATACGCGCGCGAACACACGAACCATGTTAATTCGGCAAAAGAAGGTTCCAAGTCACCATTGCCCAAAAAAAAATATATATATTAAGCTTCGGAATTAAATATAAATGTATAAATAAATATAAGACAAAAATATATATACAACTTGAACCACGAAGACAAAAATAAAAGATACAATATCTAAACGAAATAAAAAAGAATGAAAATGGAAAGTTTAAGTACGGTCTGTCTGTCCCTTTAATGGGGCATCTATAATAAAAACTTACACACTCATGCCCATACACACTTTCAGATAATATACCTTAAGAAACTTGTAGGCCTAATAATAATTCTGATCGGAAAATCATGCACATTTTGGGCAGCAACATCAAGTTTGTTGGACAGGTCAGAACACAGAAATTATTTCTTTTTTTTTTTTATTCAAATTCAGATTTTTAGAAAAATGAGAATAGAAAAGATACAAATACAAACATTTTTTTGTAACGCATCTTAAATAAAGGAATTTATTGTTATGTGGTGAATTCCAAAGACTTCCCTCTGTTATGTTTTTTATTTCTTTGGGATTAGAATAGATAAACAACTCGGAACTAAATAAAATAACTCAAGTGACACCTTCTTTCACAAAAGTTGAAAGGCAGACACTACACAGGTACATACCTAAAGGTAAATAAATATATTCATGAGGTATGTTCGGTGTAGGCTTGGCAGTTCTAGGTCAGGTTCGAGAACGAATTTTCGCTTAATATGCACGAATAGGCCTTTAGCGATGTCGATAAATCAATAAAATTTCAAATGGCTTTAAGAACCCATTAAAAAAAAAATAAGGGACTTTAATTAGTTTAGAATAGTTTTTTAACGATAATATGTTAACATAATTCAATGAGTTTGGAAAATTACTGAATGGTTTGGAATTTTTAAATGTTGAATTATTTTTAAAATAAATAGAAAATTTACAATTGAAGAGTATTTTTTCAAAAGGAGATACATACACATTTTTAACTTTTTATTTAAATGCCTTTTCAGTATATTGGTGCTCAGTTTAAATTGAATAAAGGAACTTAACATTTTTAAATTCAGTCTTAAGTCAAATTGAGCTCTAAAAACAAGCTGAAACAATATATGGAAATGTACAGCTTCATAATTTTTTTTTTTTTATTTCCTGAAAATTTTGTAAAATTTTTTAGATAAAATTTTAAATTTGAATATTTCACAGAATTCCTTATTGAAAAAAAATACCATTAAGTCTTTTAAACTTATGCCCAACTGTCCAAATATGCGTAATGTGTAATTGGTTTTGGATTCATTCTTCATCCATATTTCATGAAAATAAGGAAAATCTTTTAGAAATAATAGTTTATCAGAAAATTAATATGAAAATGAGTAATTGGGTTTTTTTGTGTATTGACCTATTTATTTCTATCAGAAATATCGTTTTAGATTCATGTTTTTGATAATGTCAATTATAAATAAGTAAAAAAGATTAAAATAACCCTATCAAAAACAAAAGGAAATTTTGTGGCTTAAGTTTAGTACGCAGATTATGCTTAATTTTAGCTGCAATTTTTCTCTTCAAACATCAGCTTTTTCTTTCTTTTAGAACAAATATTATAAAGAAATTATTTTTTTTTTCGTTACTTAGTCTGAGAATCAATTATAATTATTATAGGTGTACAAGATAACTGTTGTCAGCTTAATGTCAAATGCTACACTAGCGCTTTTCACACAAATGATTATAAGTTATAGATAAATTTCTAGTCTAACTAGTTGTGTTAGTCAATTTAGTTAGTTATTTATTAATAATTATAGAGAACTGAAGAATAACATTAAACTCGTTAATGGTTCTTGTATAGAATGTTCAAAATTATAAATTGTTAAAGAAATACAAATATGAACTTACTTTGTAACTTTAACCATTGATAATAATTTGTTTCTAAATGTATTTAAAAAGAAATATGCATTCCAAACTAAATTATCAATTCGATTGAATCAAATTGTTATAAATTCTTTTGGCTATATAACAATTGACTATAAGAAACAACAAAGCTGAAATTCTATTATAAACTTTAAATTTAAAGAAGGAATTATGTTTCAAATTAAATTTATGTCTAAGCTTATTTTATCACAGGTCGAATAAAAGTGAAATATTCATGGAAAAAATCTTTGTCGTGAAATTTTCTACTTTTCATTCCACAAAATAAAATAGGTACGTTGATAGAAAAAATCCTATATGTTATTTCTATAGTCTAGACTCTCTTTCCGACTCTCATACTACACCGTTTTTGACAAATGAGCTGTCAAAAGAAGTGAAATTGAATTATAATTTGATTTTAAAAATGTTAATATGTAATTTGTTCAAAAACTGCATTTGTTTGTTTTCGTGCGTCTTTTATTTTTATGAAATTGCGAGAACTCTCGCACGGGTACGCTAGTGTAAATATATTCCACTCTTGACGTGTGATTACACACTCAGAAATAATTTAAATATGGCCTGTATAATAGTTTGTAAAATGTGTATTCATCTTTGAATTTATGACAGAAATGTATGGCCATGTTCAGAAAAATGAGTTCTTGGAGATTCGTTCCGTCAAAAAGTGAACAAGCAAATTCAAAATTATTTTCCCAATTGACGTCAAAAGCTGAGAAATTTTGATGAGAAATCCTGTTCGTGAAACTGAGATTTTGTTTAGATCTCATTTTGGGAACTTTGCCTAGTGTAAGGATCTAAGCAATTTTTTGAAATTCTCATTGCAATGGAAGAATTGAATTTGTCAATTCTATGTTCATTTTTTCCCAAAATCTAATTTAAATCTTAAATGAAAAAAAAAAAAATAAAATAAACTATTTTCTTTATCTTTACATCGTTTGTTAATTTTTTAAATATGAAATGTACAATTTTGAATTTTTTTCATTTCTGTGGAACATTTTTCGATTTGGGAAAAATTAATTTTTCACTGATAAATCTCTAACTGCCAACAAACTACAAATAAGGAAATATATAAAAATAGCGTAAAAGAATTATTTTGAAAATGAAAGCATAGATTTTCGTATTTCACATTTTCATTTCCATTTCCTTGAACATTTATTTTGACTTCAAAAACCACACAAAACAATTCTATGTTTTTAAGAAGTAATGATCAGTTTGCAAATTGAAATTTCAGGCATTGGAGTTAAAATCGATAAGACATCAGAACTTTATTGTTCTGTGTAAACTTTTTCAATAAAAAAAAAAGACTTCGGTAGCGCAATTCTTAGTCCACATGGTTCTGAAGGCACTTGCTTTAGGTTAATTTCCCGGTGGAGGCAAAAAGTGTTTCAAATTAAATTGAATAAAAATAGACTAAGCTCCACTAAAAGAAAACTGAAGATCATCAGTTTTCTTTTAGTGGTGCTTAGTCCTTAAGCCTGGCTGTCGTGAAATAGTTTTAACTCTAGCCTATAAAATATTGCTGGGAGCTCACTCAAGTGTTTGTTGTTTCATTGAAACCTTCAAAGAAAGTTTATGTTCCCTTAGTATTGGAAGAGAACACCAAAAAATCGATCAGTAGGCAAATAAAAATGAGGGCCGCATAGGTAAATAGGTTTTTTTTTAATTATATGCAGCGGCTAGGGGCACTCATTTTTTTTATTTTATAAATACAATTTAACATTTAAAACAAAAAAAATTAAAAAATCCACTTCAAGCTGGGTAACTTGTTTTCTTTGATTTTATAGCACCAGAATATTTGTTAAGCATATAATAATAATATTAAAATTACAATTTAATGAGTAGGCGTATATGACGAAGCAATTTACTATCAGCCTTATAACATTGTTTCACGTTAATTAATTCAGAATATTTGCATTTAAAACCAGTTTTTTATTACTGGTATAAAGGATGAACCGAATATTAAAAAAAAAAAATAATCTAGACCACCAGCCCAAGTCGAAAAAAAATCACATTCGATTAAATACCTTAAATCTATCTAAAAGCCCTTACCATTTTACCAATCTTTACCTTACGCATAGAGGAAAGAACTGCCCCCAAAATACAATTTACATTACCATTCAAATAGGATGCATGATGTTTCCATAACTGTTGAACTTGAAATTGTGTCCAGCGACTATTTTCATCAGCAACATTGCCACCATTGTTATTGTTGTTATTATTATTATTTGTAATGAGATTATTATTATTTGTTGTTGTATTATTATTAGGAGTATTTGGATTATTATTATTGTTGTTGCTATTTGCATTTGCTAAATGTTGCAAATGATGATGCAAAAGTTGACTACTTGGTGGTAAACTACCTAAACCATTCAATGGTTGCAGAGTATTGCCATTATTTCGAAGAGTACTGTTATTATTATTGTTTGTAGGCGTATTGGTATTAGCAACACCAATAGTAGTATTAGCAACATTGGTATTACCAAGTAAATGAGGCAAATTATGAACAACTTGTAAGGGTAACGAACTTAAGGGTGGCAATGTTGCTGGTGGTTGCATTGATCCAACAATTTGTTGCTGCTGCTGTTGTTGCTGGAGTTGTTGTTGCTGCTGTTGCTGTTGATGTTGTTGATGGACATTTTGAAGAATTTGTAAATGAGATTGTTGTACTTGCACCTGCGATGGACCAATTTGTAAGGTCTGCGGTGGCGGTGGAGGCAATTGATAATCCATCCTCATTGGTAAGGACTTCATTCATAGAATTTTTTCTATTTGTTTATAAGCAAGAATGATTGTTAAGACAACAAACACACACACACAGTTTTAAGTGCCACTTAATAGTTAAACATCTTGAATATCAATTTATATAGAAAAGCTTTCAAAAACTGGTATTATAGAATCTCGAAACACTTGACTTATGTCTTGCAAAAAAAAAAAATAATAACAAAAAATAGATAGGTAGGTATAGTAACGAAAACCACTTCAGAAGACGACTTGATGCTATCGCGTGACATACAAAACGAACAACACACGGGGCACCTATAAGCTAGAGCTTGACGGTAATATTAAAAAAGCTTTGAAATAGTTTCACATCAGAACAAACACTTTTTAGAACCCTAACATACACTCAGATACTTTTCTTTTTTTTTAATTTTTTTTTCTCTCAAATAAAAATGACAATAGAAAAATAGAATATAAGCACAGTGTGGGGTGGGTTTGGAAAAAAGTTTGACCTTGAACGTTTTATTCCACGCGTTTCACGATCATCACAAGAATTCTAATGCAAGTTTTGTTTGGGGAACAAATAAAAATAATAATAAAACTGCACAGATAGATGGATATGTATGTAGATTGAGATAGGTAGATTTGTTTGTATCTTTTATACTCTCACGCTAGTGCAAATAAATTGAAACTAAGTTTTAGTTCTAGAAATTTTCATTTGAAAGAAGATTTTTATGAGTTTAGCTTTTTTTTTTATTGAACAGCACTCCCCTGTTAGAAGAGAAACACCTGTTTGTATAGATATAGTTGACTAAATATAATAAACATTTAACCAGCTGCAGTTAGATATACATATTTGAATTTTTAGGATATACTACATTATTTAATATCTGTCTGGGAATTGTTAAGTTATTGGAAGGGGAGATAAACACAATCTAATATCAAAGCATCACAGCTGTTTTTTTTTTTTTTTTTTTTTTTTTTGTAAATATGTAATTGTCTTCACTCCTTAATAGATTATATTAATAGTATCTAGTAGATACCGTTGGTTTTGTTGACTGAATGATTTGACGATGAGAGTCAATTTTTAAAAACACATTTACGATTTTTAATTTAATGAGAATTTAATGGAGTATTTGTTGAGAAATAACAAACTAACGATCGATTGGCGCAAAGTATATATAAATTAGTTTTCACTTTGGTTTAAAAAGTCTTAATGTTTTGAGGGAATGGATATAAATGAATATAATTAAGGTTATGAAGAGGTACCCGAAATCGAACCTTAGCCGCCGAAATACGAATGAAGAGTGAGAGTCAAAATACAACTAGTGGATAGTTTGCGATTGGGAATCCCATTTTTCTTTCTTTCACATTAAAAACTTAACACACCAACCAAACAAAAAAAAAAGAAGCTAAAACAAAAATAATGGACAGAAATAAAACCTAAAAAAAAACAGGCAAAATTGCTGCAACCCAACCAAACCTGACAACGACAACGATAAAAGATACAAAAAGCTCGTCTCTGGGCTTAGGTTTGTTTTATTTTTATTTATTATTATTAGTGTGTTGAGTTTTCGTTTTTACTTTTATTCTTGTGTTTTATCATTGACTATGTTTGCCTCCTTTGCTTTGCCGGTTTGCGGAAGCAAAATGTAAAGTTTCGTTTGGAATTTCGCTTGAGACTTTGGGAGAGTGAGAGAGAGAGTGCTGTGTGTGTGTGTTTGATGGGTTTGGTTGGATGGGGTTCGATGATGGGTCTATCTGGTTTGACTAATAGGCTTTTCATTTAGGTAGGTATGTCCATTGATGGGAAAGATTGTGCGGGTAGTCGACAGACAGTGGTTAAGTTAAAGGGGAGTTAAATATCTACATAGGTAGGTATATGTTTGATACAGAAGAGATTTGGAAAGCTAAGCTTTGCTTGGATTGGAAGAATGTTCAATGCGTTGGAAAGTTATAGTTTAAAGCTTAGCTTGATTTATATTTCTACTTGAAAAAAAAAGAATTAAAAAAATGATGAATTTTTAAATTTGTATAGGTAAGTAATTTAAATATTCATAAGAATTTCGTTTTTTCTTATTTCGAAATATGCTTTAATAAATTTTCATAAATTAATAGAGATGTGAATGTAAATTAGAAATCAAATGAAAGTAGTTGGAATATTTAAATATTCAAGCTTTAGAGATACGAGAAATATCGATATTTTGTGAAGGGTTATGTACGTTATAACACAAGTCTATACCAACAATCTAGACTTTTGATCTGAATCATATGGAAGCAAACATTCATCAAACTACGAGTAGGTATAGGACCGACATTCAGTTGCAAATGATGATCGAAAATTGGAGCTGACAAGTGTACCAATGTAAAGAAAGCTGCAGTGCACATTTGAACGATATCTTCCTCCAAAAATAACTGCATAGGTAGGGCTTTAAAAAAATCAAAGACTATATGGATACCTACTTATATGAAAAAACTCTTATTTTATTAAAAAATACCTACAACCTATAATTCTTAATGAACGACACTCTATTAGTCTTCGTCAACCTACTTTTGCCATTTTTGCTTCAAAACGAATGTAATCATTTTAATAAAACATTGCTTCTGTGATATTGTAAATGTAACTTCAGGTTTAAAATTCACAAATTATGGTATTTTTCTTAATTCCACGACTTATTCTATTTTGTGAATATGTAGATAAATAATTAAATAAATAATTTTAAAAAATATACATCTGTAGTTGTATACACATTACGCAGTGCTCTTTATAACCTTGAACTAAATATAAAAGTAAATACACAGGTCCTAGGTGCTACTCAGTTGTGCTTAAAATTCCACTTATAAAAAAAGAAACTGAACCGATTTTGATTCAAAATCATCAACGATCAAAATTAGACCATTCTGTGGCTTCAATTTATTAAAGTTAAAGTTTAAAGCAGCCAATAAATTGGTCATAGTTTTTTTGTCTTCTGATTCTTTAATTATCGAGCTATTATCATTTTGCACTCTCCCCTTCCACGTTCCACAATTACCAGTTATAGTCAAGCCACACTCAACAACTCAACATCGAAACGAAATCGAAAGCATTTCTCTGTGACTTGGTCTTTGCCATTTCATTTACTAACTTTACTTCCTTATGTTATCGAATCTCTTTTCTACCAATCTTCTTCTTATAGCTCTGCTGCCGGTTGGTGGTTCGTCGAAGATACTATATGCTATATGCACTTTCGAAGAAAAAAAAAACTTGTACCTACATGTAGATGTAGTTATATTTAATCTAAAGGTGTATGCGGAACAATTCCCTGTTGGCTGGTTTGGATTTGAGCTTAGCTTAGCTCAGACCTCACAGTGATCAAACAAGAGATTTGAGACGCTCTCTTCTCACGACCGAGTACCAACCAAAGTTGTAGTCGTTCGTTCGTTGAACAAAGATGATGATGATGATGACGATGAACGAAATTGAAATTGTATTTTATTTTTTTGTTAAATAGAAATAAGAAACAAAAAAATTGATAACCCGTTGGACAAGAAACATTTTACTTTCATTAAAGTAGGTAAAGGGATTTTTTTTGTCTTCTCTTTTTATTTGACTGTCAAAATGGACTTGCAGTTTACTACAGGTATTGTGTCTGTCTGCTGAATATTGTATTTCTGGTTGCATTAAAAGAGAAGTAAAAAAAAAACAATGCAATAGAAAACAGGCCCGAGGAGAGGACTAACTTAAAATATAATTTACAACAAATACAAACTTAACAGTTTTTTTTTTTTTTTAATTCTATTTTTTCTCAATCCGGACATATAGAGAGGGAGTGAATTGAGAGATACAATTTTTGTGTTTTATCATATTCGGGAGATTTACTTCCGTTTTGGTGGGGACAAGCAATTGAAACAAAAAGACCCACGAGTGGACTTGAAGATAAATCACGACACAACGATGAATTTATATGTACATTTCATTTGAGTAGGTAGGTACCTCTATACCTATTTTTCTTTCTTTAGTTTAAGTTTTTTTTTTATTTATAATTTGTTTTGTTTGTTGCTAACTTAACCTTTTACAAGTTTAAAGGAAACACCAGGAATAAGAAATGTATATAAAAATGCATAAAATAAAGAAAGTTGACATTTACCTACCACTTCGTTTCTTGTATCATATTAATATAAAATGTAGGTAGGTAGGAAGGTAGTCTGGAAGTTTCAATTCAAGTGTGATTGTTAAGAATTTTTGTTTTATTAATTAATTGATTCAGAGAATACAAGATAAAAACATTTGATTAAATAAAATAGTAGTGAAATTAATTGAGATATATATACGTATCTTAAAGTTGTCAATGTTTAACAAAGAATAACACAGGTTTACAATTTGTCTCCAACAGAAACTTGAAATTATTTTTTTTTTTAAGATGAACATTAGTTAAAAGGTAGCTATACCTAGGAACCAACTGTCAATGAATTTCTTAGAATTGAAATTATTGTAATTGTAATTGTAATTACGTGAAGGTACTTTGTAGGTAGACTAATTAAAAAAACATTTAGATCGATTTCTAGTTTTTCAAAGATTTATAAAAATTGGCTTTTAATTAGCCATTAGTTGGAAGGCAACGATTGTTTTAAAAATGCAATATAACTTTTATAAATTGCCATCCAAAATTTAAAATTGTATGGCTTTGATAATTGGAAAAAATAAATAACGGTAACGCTTTGTACTCGAAAAATAGAATTGAAGGGCAAAATTGAATATTATTTTTTTTTTAATTTTAAAGGATTTGTAATGGCATCACACTTCGTTTCTTCCATCACCGACCGGCCGGTACCGTGTATAGAAATACAAACACCCGTCAACACTCCCGACACATCTGACCATACCACTTCAACCATCTCTGGTGAATTATACCAAAATACAAATATTATTTTGTTCGTCATATTATAGTTCACATTCAGTTTGAACTTAATAATCTATATATAGAAGAGCACGAACAACCCAAAGCAAATAATAATGAAGCAAAGGAGCTCTGCTATTGTTTGAATACAGTACCAATCAAGAATACTTTTTGAAAAGCTTTGGCTCCAGCAGCGATAGTTAAAGTATTTAGTTAGTGACGCCTGCTATCTGAGGCTGTAGTTAAGTGGTGTCTGCTATTTCAGACCGTAATTTAGTGGCGTCTGCTATCTCAGACTGTAATTTAGTGGACAATGTTATCTCAGTCAGATAAAATATAAATTTGGTTATAGGAACAGAGGAATAATTCAACACTGGGTCATAGAGAAAATTTTAAGTTTAATTTTAAAACGTTCATCAACTTTTATCATTGTTGTCTAAGTCCAGAGTTAAAATTGGTCACTTTTATCAGTTGTCTAAACCATGACTAAAATAAAATAAAATTTTAACAAGTTTAATAAAGTATAATATTTCCAACGATTTAAAACTGTTTACACACTGTCTAAGGATTTTCGTGCATGTGAAATATTGTCAGGACTATCACAGTGTACTTATATGGTGCCTAAAATGGGATTGTTATAGCTTCTAAGCCTACCGTAAATGTGGATTTATAATCTGCTGAAATTTAACCGAATAATGTATGCATTCATATAAAATGTGGTTTCGACTATTTTGTGCAAAAATCTTTTGTGCCTTAAATTATTTTATGAATTTCATCAAATTTACTTAATTATTCTCAGCGAAAAAAATAAAATAGTTCATTAAACATTTTTGTGTATAGCTTTTAAAAAATATTTTAAATCACATATTTAATAGACTATAATATACAAATTCTCATTACCAAATTCTCCTTCAATTTCCTATATTACTTGTATATTTTTGTACAGAAATCGATTAAGAATAGCATAAGCATTAACAATGAACACACACAAATTAAAAAAAAAATTATTACAGTGGGGTCGATAGTTGAAGTGACAGTGTTTTGTTTTTTTTTTTTTTAATTACGATAGTTATTATTATTTTGGACAAAAAAAAATAAAAACACAAATAAAAAAAAACATTTTCAATAATATTTTAGTTGGAAGAGACTACATATTTAAAGATATCTGCTCTTCACTTTCTTCAAATATTTTTCCAAAACAAGAAACAGTTAGTTGAATAAAAATTTCTGTTTGCTCAAAAATATTATTTTTTTAAAATAATTATTTTTTATAATAAAATAATAATTTTAATAAGATACCCGTAAGACCTGATGTCTTTTAAATACTACCTTAATTTTACGGCAGTAATTGTTAGATGTTCTTGATTATTTCTGAACAAATCGTTAAATAATATCAAAAATGTGATTTTACAAATATTTATAAAATTTCTGAACATCTTAAATTTCTTAAAAATCTTAGAGAAAGTACTTAAATGTTTTTCTTCAAATTGTTTGTTTAAAATAATACTACAGAATCACACTTAAATCCAAATTTAAATAAAATAAAGAATATTCAATTTAAAAAGCGGAATCTAACTTGGAAATTGCTTCCAAAAAGGACTTCATATTTTCTTGATTCAAATTTAAAAGTTTCAACTACTAAATATTAGAAAAACACCATTTAAACTGACTACACACGACGCCACTGTAATAAAATAAAAATAAAACAAAAAATCAAATATTCTATTACTATTTTTTTGTTTAATCAGTTTGCATGACTATAAAATTATTTCTTTTAATTTTTTATTTGTTGTTAAAAAAACGCTAATTTTAAAAATAGCAAAAAAAACAAAACACAATTTTATTATTATCTTTAAGTTTTTTTTTTTTGTTTAATTTATATTTTACATCATCAGTACGTACGTGCGTATGCAAGTGAATTCACAAAACAGATTCCATCTAGAAATGAGAAATGTTTTTTGTTAGAAATTTGTTTTTGTTTGTATCTATCATCAGTAGTAGTAGTAGTTGGATCATTTTTTTTTTGCAATTCTATTCTAACATGAATTTAGTAATTGATTGGCATACGTGAACCCAAAAACTATTCAATGTGAGTATCTATCTCATTACTATAGATATTCGCGTATTATGAGCTGTAAAGTGGGTGGTATAGTGGTGGTGGTTGCTTGGTTGGTTAGCAGGTTGGTGTTTAGACCTTCACTGCATTGAATTTTTAGTAAAAGTTGTGTTTTTTTTTTTGCATTTTGAGTTCAAATTGTAAAGAATGTGAATAGAAATGATGGATAGATCATGAATAGTCTTGGATAGTCCACAGCAAAATCCAGTGTATGATGACGAAGCACATGCATTTTTCATAATGCTAATGAGATGTTGTGTTTATAAGCTTAAGCCAAGTATAAATAGCAACGAGAGAGAATATATAGCATCTTTTTTTTTAAAGGTTCTATGGAATTGTGGCAGCATAAATAAGCACATGATTTGTAATTGCATTGATTTTGAATATATGACTTTAAAATTGTTTTTGGTTTTTTTTTGCATTTACAGAAGCAAGTTTTTTATGTATGTACATTGTTCAGTTTTGGTAAATATAAATTTTTGTATTTAAGGTCAAATTAAAAAAAAAGAACATTATAAAAAAGCTTTCACTGCACGTCTGATGTTATGTAATGCATATATGATGAAAAATAACTTTAATTTGTATGTCCTGAATTTATTTTATAAATCTTATTATTTACCTATATCCCAAAACTTTCAATAACCTAAATAATTTTACGTTTTATCGCAAGGGCTACTTGCAATCCTGATAAAAAAGTAGACATATTATATAGGAATATTTAAAGGAATGTACTCTTAGAAAGTGGATAAAATGGAAGATTTAAGACAATTTTGTAGATAGATAAATATGCCCTGAAGATAATGAGTGTTTGATATCTCCAAATAGATTTTTTATTAATAATTTTTAAATCATTTTTTTCTTATCTATGTCTTAATTTAATTTTATGCACTGCTACACTATACCGTCTCTAAAATTTTAGTTGATGTAATGCATCAGAAAGAAATTTAAATAAAATGTAAAACCTCTTTTTATAGGATCTTTTCATTTATTGCAACTTATTATTCATTCTTTTAACCGTGCTATTTTATTGCAAAGCGTGACCTCGGGATCGACGTCTTGGTTTATCGAAATCAACTTTGTTATACAAAATTAATTTATTTGTTTTTAACAAAATAAAATTAAATTAAAAACAAAATAAAAAAACAGAAATTCCCATAAAAATGCCGTTTTTATAACGTTAAATTCGAGAAGTTTTTTTATGGGAATATCTACTACTACAGTATAAATAAAAATATGTAAAATAATAATGTTTATTTTTTTTTAAATGAAATTTTTTATAGTTTCAAAATGTTAAAAATATAAATCAAAAAATAATAAAAGAAGAATTTTTAAAATAGCGCAACTCAATAAAAACAGAAACAATAAATTTATATTTTAAAATAATTGAATTTTAATTGAATTTATATTAACAGTGGTCATGATTTAATTAAGTAAATATAATCATCAAAGTTAAGATTTTTTTGTTTGTTTATAATTTATTTGATTTTAATTGCGCATTGAATAATTAAAATATATATATGGCAACTACTTTATTAAAATCAGACGGAAAGATTCCTTATAAAGTTACCACCACTTATTGACATTCAGCCTCATATCTAAATCTTGGTGCTGGGGGAGATTAAGCACCGCACAATTTTTTTTTATTTTTTATTTTAAGTATTTTGTAATTACTTAAAATAATATCTTTTATAATTATTTTGTAAAATTTTTTTTTTATTTTTTATTTTAAGTATTTTTTAATTACTTAAAATAATATCTTTTATAATTATTTTGTAAAAATTTCCAATATCAATTCAATTTAAATCTTTATTTTACAAGAAAAATATTAATTGTTAAATATAATATAATCTCTGCAAATTGATTTTAATCAATAAGATTTAAACGACTGGACGTGCTTACAAATTTAGTAGCAGGATGATTCTTATAAAATATTCGATAATTATTAATTTTAAAAATTTGTTTTATTATTTAAAAAAATCATCAAATCAATTTAGAAAAATTGTAATTAAACAATTATAAATGCATTCTCACTTTCTAAATCCTCTTGACCAGAACTCAGTTTGCAACTTTAGACTCAAATTAATCAGGATTAAAAATTAAAAATTAGTGCAAATCTATCTCATTTTTATAAGGACAAATTCTTCTTATTTTGACAGTTTGGATTTGCTAGAAACAAGTGTTAAATTGATTGAATGAACTTAATATTTTCATCAAAAGTTTAATAATATATGTAATTGAATAATCCTTTCAACAATACTTTAATAATATAGTTAAACAAAATTTAAAAACTATAATTTGTAAGTTGCTATAAGCATCCCCAAGAATACATTCAATATACGGACCTGCTAATTTCTCCACATTTACCCTACACAACAAAGTTAAGAGAAATAAATACAAAATGAGAATCAGTATGTTAAACAAATTAAAAAAAAAAAACAGTGCATAAATAAACAGCCCTTAAACAAAAGAAGAAAAACAAAAAACTCAAAACTCAAAACAGAAACTACGTCTATTTGCTTCGCTTGATATGCACATATGCAATAAATTATTATTTCTAATTCAATTGACAGACGACGGTAACGATATCGTATATACAAATGCGGCGTCATGTCATATAGCGAATATAGTGAATATTAGCTTTACTTGCTTTATCACTTTTTCCGTTGAGAACACTTTGTTTAGCTTTTAAGTGCAGATAAACTCAAAGATCTGTTTCGAATTGATTTTCATATAGATACTCCCAGAGTAAAATATACATATATTGTTCTTCTCTTCTCAAAAACGTGTTTTTCTTACTGCAACTTACAAATAAAATAAAAAAAACTTTTATGAATTCTACTTTGGTGGTCGTTGGATTGGATATATTATATTTTCATAAGAACTCATATTTTATTCGAAAGGTTAAAAATGTGTGAGCCCCACACTTTTTCATCAACGAGGAGTCTTAGGCGAAATAATGTGCACTTTCCAAAACACGTGCGAAAGCTCTCTATTTACACCGAAAAAAAAAGTGAATGGGAAACAAAATGTGATAATGTGCTACAGGCACAGGGGGTTGGTTGTTTGGTTGGTTGGTTTATTTGATTGTGTATATGTTTAATATGGGAACTTTTTTAGAATATTACAAGAAAAAAAAAATTATACAACAACAAAAACTTTTTTGTTCATTCAAGCAAATTAATTTTTATAGAAGCGATGGATAGTTGTGTTTGTTAGGTGTTTGCCGTTGTACTTGTTTTGTTAAAGTGTGCAAGTTCTGTGGTCAATTATAGGATAGATGTTTTTTTTTTTTTAATTCTTAATTTATCTATTTAAATAGAGAATTTGAAAATGACAAATTCTATTAACAATAACGAATAATTTTAATTAAGATATACATCGGCTTTATTTCAGGCTCAAAACAATGGCAGATTCATATCGAAAGGCTATACTTAACAATTTTTCAATTTTAAGATAATAGAATCATTGCATTGGATGTATTGAATTTTTGTTTTTATTATTTAAACAATGAGGGCTTAGAGATCGTTAGCTTCTGAATGCAAATAAAGCACTTATTTCATCATTTTCCCGACACTTCGTTGGTTTTTTTTAAATTTCTTCAAGTTATTTGATTTATTAGGTTTAAGGATTTAGGATCTGTAAGCCCAAATTATTTTAATAATAAAAACTATTTTGTTATTTAATAAAATATTTTAAAACAAAAAAAAACATTAAGAAATCATCGGAATCTATGTCACTTCTACCTTATAATTTTTATCTTTTGTAAAAGTTCTAGAACTTGAATAATGACTTATTTGAATGTACCATTTTTGTTTAGTTTTGCTTAGTTTAATATTGCGTACTAATATTTAAAAAAAAATGGTTGTTAAATTAATTTGCAGAAAATAAGATTACTTCTTTACTTAAAAAATAAAAATCAATTGAAAAGAGATTGAAAAAGTTATAAATCTTCTCAATATTGGAATACCTCAGGATTCTATTTTGGGACCAATAATGTTTTTTTATTTTTTCAACTTCTTATTTATATTGCAATATAAAGGATGATTGACAGCATTTGCGAATAATGTAGGCTTTATTCAGGCAGTGCTTTAAATTCCATCTCAGAAATAAATTCCGATCTTACTAATTATTAGTTCAGAAAAATTCGATCTCAGAAACATGAGCAGTTTGATAAATATAAACAGGATTCCTTAGCACAAAATTTTTCAATTTTTCTGTCAAATTCTCTTGCTCACTTTTTGATGAATAAACATTTTTAGGATCTTATTTTTCTTGACATGAACATTTATTCTGTTGGACAAAACATTAATTTTTATTTCCAAAGGTCAGAAATATTAAAAAAAAAAAGTAAATAGTTTAAATAAACTATCACAGTGCAATACAGATACTGGTAGAACTTGTATACCTACTGAAAGTTCTTCTCAGGTCAAGTAATAAATATTTGAAAATAAAAAATGTGAGTCATTTGAGTCTTTTTCGTTAGGACTCAAGATTAGTTTGGTTAATTACCCTCTAAAATTTGAATTTTTTTACAAAATTTGTTCTACTGTTAGGAAAGTATTACGGAATTTTGACTCTCGTTGAAAATATGGGAATTCTTATAAGAGAAAGGTTAAGGATTTAATAATATTAAGCATCAAATAATTAAAAATGAAATCTACCCAAATAAGTTGAAAGTTCTGCTCCATCATCAACGAAAGTAGATATTTTGAAATATAGTTACTTCAGCTCCTAAACAGAAATAACCACAGACCACTCTGAATTTAACAGCTGCTTCAAAACCAATAGAATATCTCAAATAAAAGGCTTTCCTAAATGTTTTCAATTCAACCATTGAGTCAACTTAACAACTTTTTATTAAAATATTTAGCATTCAAAAATACAATAATTCAATAAATATTTCTTTACTGGAAAAAGAATTAGGAAATCACTCTAACAAAAACACCCATCATTCGTTTTGTATTTTTTTACAAATCAAAAGCTCAAGCCACGCGCCGCCAAACTAAAACAGAAAAACCAACAAGAGAGAGCCTCTAGAATATTCAAGTAGTTCGAGGCGCCATTTTTTAGTTCACACTGCACCGATTATTGTTTATATTAAAATGATGTCAACAACAAGTGTTTTATTTAACAAACTTTAAAAAAATTAAAAAAAAAAACTATCAACTGATTAAAATTCTAGATTTTCCACCAAAGTATATTAAACACGAAAAACAACCGTGTGCAACCACTGAACTGAATTGCTTGGAAAAAAAACAAAAGACCAATAACGTCATACTTCAAAAAAACAACAACCTCATTGCATTTGTCACATGTGTGTAGGTTATAAATCACTTAAAAAATGTTGGACTAAACTTTTCTACTTCTTTTTTTTTTGTTTTGTGTTTTGAAACAATTGTTTAAATTTATTTATAATTAAGATAAACTTATATGAGATATTTTAAGTAGGTATCTTGAAAACAAGGTTATAAAAAACAAATAATTTAATTTTAAAACCCTAACTAACTATAAAGATGTTGCTAGCCTGGAATAACATTCATGTCCCCTCTTCATGATATTTTTGTTTTTTTTGTTTTGTGTTTTTATTTTGTACTACCCCTTAAGATAATACCTTAAAGGTGACTTCCCACTTTATATAGGTATTGTAACACGTGCCATAGCCCTTATCTATCTCTCTCTCTTTCTATCTTTCCCTTTTGGTCTCTGAAAAACCACTTCAATGACCTATGATAACTCAAGTTTTATAAGATATTTTTATGAATTTACTAGAACAATTTTTTTGCAAATAACCTACTGCAAAGTTTGTTAACTAAGGTATAAATTTGCCATGACGTCAAAAGTGTATGCCTCATTTCATTTTTTTTTTGTAAAACAAATAACTGATCAGAATCAAAAGTATGTATTTGGAATTTAATCAAAGCTTGCACTCTATATAGAGTTAGTCTCATCTCGCTTATAGAAAAAGCTTCTATACGATTAATATTTACAATGCTTTCTATATTAATTAATTACAAATGCAGAATATTTACTCCCTCTTTCAGTCATATTGACGCACTACGATCGATCAATCAAAAGGGTTGATGATTAACAATCTACGTCTTGATGATTTGAAAAGATTGATTTTTTATTATTATTTTTTTGTTGCTACTAACCTGAAGTTGGTGGTGGTTGAAACCTTTTTGTATTAGCTCCACCGCCGCCATGATGGGGATGATGATGATGATGATGCGGTTGCTGGTGATGATGATTAGTCAACAGATTCTCATTAACAGGGGGCGCTACTGATGCCGCTGGTGCTGTGTTGCTGTGCGGATTACAAGATGCATCAGTGGGATGAAAACTGCGCTGATAATGCTGCGAATCGTTGTAGATCCGCTGATAGCACGACAGGCTGGGAATCGTCCATGAGTTGTTTGTTTTGTAGTGGAAGTTGCCCGTACCAAATATGGAGTGTGTATTTGCGGCAGCAGGTAGGTTTTGCGTTAGCGTGTGACTAATCGCCGACAAATGGTGCGGGTGGTGGTGATGGTGTGACGTTGGTGCTGTCACTGAAAGTGGTGTCCCTGGGTGCGACTGTTGCTGTTGTTGTTGTTGCTGCTGTTGGTGCTGGTGCTGGGATAACTGTTGTTGGTGTTGATGATGTTGGTGTTGTGATTGATTTGAGGAAATCTCATTCCACTGATTCCCCGGTGTATTTCCAGATGTATTCGAATTCGAACTGGAATTATGCACACGAGAATTGGTGGAACTCACAGAGCTCGTACTACTCCCACTCGAGTGCGTTTGAGAGTTTTCATTCGTATTACCAACATCACCATTGTTATTTGCATTCCCAGCCGAACTACTACCACTTCCAGCTGTACTACCACCCGATGGTGATGCCAGCTGTTGGAAATAATTGCTTAAAGCAGAATTTCCATGATCGTTGAAGAATCCATTGCATGAACCTGTTTCGGCAGCCATGCTTTTGTTTTTTTTTTTTTTTGTTAATAAGGTTTGATTGATATTCTTGGAAAAGGATTGTTTATATATGAAGATTTTGGAAGAGCGAAATCTTTCTTAGATTACATTGTTAAAATTTTTCACAAATTAGTAAATTGAATTAAAGTTTTTTTTAAGATTTTTCTTTTTTAAAATCTTCTTACTTTTGTATGTTTCTGTTTTTTCTTTTGGTAATTTTTTCCAAAACTGTTTGATTAAACTGGGTGTTGGATGATTCTTCTGAGGATTTTAAATAGGTTAATCTCATCATAACATAATAATCAAGCTTATAAGAGCCAGATAAAATGCAAAGAAATATGAATTGATTGGTGCTTGCAATTTTAAAGAAAAGATACCTATTTGTTTAGATTCAATTTGTACCTACATTACGCTTAGTTTTATTAAATGAGTCAGTGCATTTCGATTATTATAATAGACTGAGAAAGTATTTCATGCACATATTGATATTCATTTCAATTCAATTAAGAACGTATTCACTGGGGCGTATGAGGAATATCAATTTTTTTAAATAAATAAATTGTATAGAAAAAATGTGCACTAGGGCGTATGTGGAATATTTTTTTGATTATTTGTAAAATTTACATATTTTCAGAAAACTAGTTTTTGGGTTTTCTTGGTGTTAATTTTATGATTTAACGAACTTTTTGTTGTCGTGTTTTATACGATATATAACACCATACTGTAACACCATTGCATATAAACTGTTTATATTTATTATTTTGTATTATGACAGTCGAAATAAGAATATTTACCTTTTGGAACTAAAGTGCTTTTGACATTTCACATTATCAGCTTACATTTAAAGCTTCTTGTTGTGTTATATTTAACATTATCAGAGAAAGGGAAATGCTTAAAAAGTAAAAAATAAGTTACTTAAGTGATCTTCTAGACATTTATATAAATAACAAGCTCAGACGTAATTGCTATTGGAACTTTTTTGTATTTTTAAAAATACTTAATTTAAAATAGAAAGGTACAAATAATGTTGAAAACTACTAGGATGATTAAACATTATAAAGAACTGTTAGAATTGGGCTTGTTTTTACAAATCTAAACTCGAAGTTCAATAAAAGAAGTTTTCAACATTTTTACTAAATAATTAAGGCCCAAACGTTAAGTAATCTTTAAATAGAAAATTTTAATTTTCAATTTTATAGAATTATTTTTAATCTTTTATTTTATCAAGCTTAAAAAATTTTTCGGGGAAGCTTTATCTTACTTATGTGTTTTCATCGTGGAATGCCACGTCGATTTTAAACAATAATTGTAACCAACAGTTTTTTGTTATGGGAAAATTTTACAGCATATTAGCACAAGATTTATTTGAATTAAATATTGCAATAAGAAACATGGAATTTTGTATTTTAACGAAAAAAATTCAATTGAATTAGAAACATTTGAAATGCCAAAATGATAGAAAGAATAGAGACATATATAATTTTAATAAATTTTATACAGAATTTTATAGACAGTTTTAAAGCTACTTTATTATTTTTTTTTATTGAGAAATATGTCTATTGGTCTACTGGTCTATTTTTTTTTGGTTTTGGTGTAACAACTATTACTTGTTCATGACGTTAAGTTTTTGTTGGAATGAAAATAAATTTCAGTAAATTTTGTTTAAAAGTACATCTTAGAGATTTTTAAAAATCCAAATTTCGTTGAAACGTAATCCTTTTTAAAGGATTTATTTATTTACAAACAATTTACAATAGTTTATCTGAAATTGATTGATTTTTTTTTCAAATTCAAGAATTTCAGATTTTCAGTTGTAAATACCTCATAACATTTTAGGTAGATCAGCTGAACATTTATGTTCGTACCTATAATTATTTTGGAAGCACCAATTCAATCTATATTTGGTTGTGATTTTGCTTTTTTTATTGAAGTTGACATTCATTATTGCGACTAAACAAAATTAACAAAACAATTTTATGGAAATCTTAAATAAATTATTTTTTTTTATTATTTTTTATAAATAGGTAACACATTTTTTTTTTCAAAATCTATATTTGTGATTTATTTTTAATTAATTTTACTTGATTTTAATTCACTTAATAATTTCAAATTACATTATATTCTTGTGTCAATAGGTTTTGTTTGGTCGCAATAAATACCTTTAATTTGGTAAATTATTTAGTTTTGATAAAAACAAATAAAATATTTTGTAAGGTATTTTTGAAGATATAATATCGTTGAAATTTGTTTGAAATAAAAAAAAAAAAAAACTTTAAACACAAAACCATAACTTTAGTAAGAAACCCATTTGATAGAGATTTTTTCAATTATTATTATTTTTTTTTTTTTTGCTTTCAGCGATGAGAAATTTATTTTATTTTCTTGCGAATATAACTTTATTATATTTTTTCTTGTGAAAAAAAAAACTAATTAATTCCACTTGTTCACTTTTTAAGTCTCACTTTATATTTATTTTTATTAAATCACTTTTTTATTTTGTTTGATTTAAAAAAAAAACTTAATTTTGTGTACAAATATTTGTATTCAAAAATTGTAACAAATGCGCGCTCTTCACTCAAATAAAACGGTTATTATTATGGATCTTCAAGTTGAGAAGATACAAAACGAACTGGAATCAAATCTATATTTCTAAATTGCACAGAGAACTATAGTAAAAAAGAGAGCCACACGAGCCACCAAGTAGAATTTACACTTTGAGCTATATCTATATAAGTTTGTAACGAAGCAAAATGTCGGTTCAGTTGAGGCGGGGGGTATAGGTGGGGTTGGTATATAGGCACCCTTTACAAGGGTATGAGACGACGCGAAACAAGGTGAGACGGGCGTTCGGCGACGTGTGGTCGTTCAAGTCCAATCCACGAAATAAAAACAATGCAATAGGTATATTATTTGATTTTCCTTTTAATTATTATTATCTATTTTTTTTTTGTTTTTTTATTATTATTTTTTTTTTTTTAGTTAAGAAAAAACTTGCAGCTATCGCGATTATCTTAACAAAGCAAGCAATAAGATGTAAGAAGTTTTATAATATTGTTTATTTATCATATGTATTTAATATTGGCAAGCTTATAAGAAGACCGAACTCGCTGTGTGACGGTGTCAAAGTGGCAATTTGTATAGATAGATTGGTTTGAATTTGAAAATATACACAACAAGTCTTTTCTAAACGGGGTGGAGTTTTCCAAATCTACTAAACCAAAAGTACACATTCCCTATAGACAAGTTTGCCGATTTGCCTTGCCGCCCGTCTGTCCCATGCTCTCTCACTCTCTTATATAGCTTGCGTTGTTGTGGTTCTCTCTATATTATAACCCCACAATTCACATACAAAATCATTTATACTGTAGGTAGGTATAAGTATATTACTGCTATAGGTATACACAAATCCAATCCAACCGTATAGAATGTGAAATGAAATGCATACTATGGAAAACTTGCACTGGGCTTTTTTATAAGTCACGCGGATCTCAGTATGACCTGAAACCTACTGTCTAGTAACGTTCTAAACACGTGGATAGCCACACAATGTGCGCCTTACCTAGTACCATACCTACTTAAACCTCCTCCTATTCTCGTGAAGTCATCTCTTTCTCTCTACTCTGTCATAAAGCTGCTGGGGTGCAAAATCATCGTGTTAGTCTATGCAACCCCACTCACACTGTAGATTGATAGATACTTTTGTATCTTTTTATATTTGTTCCGTTGTTATCTTTCTAATTAAAAGAATATTTGTAGGTACCTACCTAGAAATGTGGATGCGGATCAAATCATAATTCACCCTTGTGGGGTTCAGTTGAGATTTAGTTACATCTCTTCAAAACAAATCCCTACAAAGTGGTAGATGACAAGTTATATCTGGGTAAATGTTTAGCCATAATTTTGATATTAAAGATGCTTAAAGTACCTATCCCACCCCCATCCTTAACATCCAATATCTGCATAGGTACAATTAAACAGGAAAAACAACAACTAGTTGCTTCGGACGAAAAATAATCCCGGATTCATCTTATTCGATTAAAGTAATCAATTTGTCTCTGAAATATAAATTTGCCCAAAGGAAAATAAATGAGATATACCAACAACACGTTGTACATACACTTAGCACTATGTATAGAGATACACGTTGGTTTGTTTTGATGTCATTTCGATATCACGTTTTCGTACCACGTGCGCCATCTGAAAGTGTGATTACTGAAGGAGACGGGATGGAAAATGTATACAAACACTGATACAACCACTTGTCTGGATGTATTTATTCATAAAAATGCACAGTGAAAAATGAAAAGTTAAAGAGAATTTGTTATTTGGATTAAGAAACCGAGAGAGAAAGAGTGAAAAAAGCTTGTGTGAGTATAAAGAGAGAGAATTCTAGCGGCGAATAGATGAACTAATAAACTTTTCAAACGTTTTTTTAAATTTAAATGTGTAAGCTTAGATTGATATTGTTCATGTTTGGCATGGGCTGATGGGAGTGGAAAGTTTTTTTTCATAAATAAAAGTTGCAACTATTTGGAATTCCAACAACAAATATTTTATTAAGATGATCTATAGACGTTCTGTTTCGTCTACAAAGAAAAAAAGCAACAAGCACTGCGTTTAAACATTTTAAGAGTAGGTTATCATAACCCCTTCTGAGTGCGGAAAGTATAACAAAATACAAAAACTAGTTTAAGGTAGAAAAAATTACTTAACATGGTGAAATAAAAAAACATAGTTTAATTTATCAAGTTTATCTACAACTTTTACTTTCAATAAGACCTCGTGGAATATAAAAAGATACTATTTAAATATTTAAAAATGAATATTTCAATATTTTGATAAACTCTCTTTTTTGAAGGTACATTGTTGTAGGTATCATAATTAGAAACTAAAATTAATACAAATTTTAATTGCAAGTGAAACATTAAACAAAAAAACAATTTTACCATCATGAAAATTTTTCATAAAGGTAATTACAAAATACTTAAAATGTCTATTTTAACTATTTAGTATTAAAAAATTAATGTTGATTAAAACACCATCGAAAATAATAAATAAAATGCACGACTGGGTCGTACGAACTTGCACTTACCTATGTGTAACTACACTGCGGTTTTAAAGTCTGAATAATTGAAAACTATTAGTGTGATTTTAAAAGAAATGCATTAGGCATTGAAATCCTTTATTTTGTGTCACCGATGCCGCGGTTTTTTTAAAAATTAATTTTTTATATATAAAATTTTGAAAACATTTGAAAAAAAAATAAGAATTCCATTTTAAGTGCGGAGAAAAAATAAATTTTGAAAAAAAATCATCTACCCATTTTCAAAATATCGAATTTTGAAAAAATAATTTTGAAATTTTTTTAAAAACCTTTCATTTGTTTTTTTTTTTGAAAATTTTGATGTGCAACATTTTTCAAACTTATTAGAATCTCTTGTTTCATTAAAGTCGGATCAACAGCTTATGAGGTATTCGAAAACCAATAAAATGGTTCTCTGAGAGAAACCGTTATACGAAACGGCAGACATAAATTTTTTTTCCAACAGTATAGTAAATCGTACTGATATTTTGCTCCCATACATGTTTTTTATAAAAATAGAGGATTCATTTTCGAAAAAAATGAGATTTTCCTTACCCGTTTTTAAATACTTGTATGCGAGGTACTGTTATTTTTGGTTATAAGAATAATTTGCATTTGAAATTTGCTAGATAATGTTAAAAAACTGCTGGATGCCAAATTTGATAAAAATTTTAAAACTTTTTTTAAAAATCAAAAAAAATTTATTTATTGTAAATCAAAAAAATGGTTGTATGGAAGGTACCATTTATAACCATTTTTCGGAAGTTCTTTTTTTTTATAAATTGGTACCTTAAAAAAAAAAAAAACTGAATTGTTTTTAGAAAGTTGTGGACACATTTTTGAGAAAAATAAGATTTTGAGTTTCTGCTAAAAAAATTGTACGGTAGCTAATGTTTTTTTTTGTTCCTAAAAATAATTAATAAAAAACCGCTTCGCACCAACTTTAAAGACAATTTAAATTCAAAATTTACTCAAAAATAATACTGCAAATCTTCTTTGTGGGCTTTAGGTTTTCTTTATTTGATTATACCTCAAAAGTTTTGAGTAGATTAACAATTTTCCCGATCTTTAACTGTTTTAAACATATTCTTATAAATTTATTATAATGAGATAAAATACTTACAATGTTCTGTTAATTTTTTTTAATTTATTTAGTTTATTTTCTAGGTATTATACAAATATTTAAAATTTTTAAAACCCCTTTGAAAGGATTATAGCTACAATTTATTTATTAAAAAAACAAATTTATTAAAATTAATGGTATAGGTAAAATTTTGATACAATGGTGTCAAAAATAATAAAAATAATCTTATATTAACATATACAAAATAATTATATACATACCTACGTATGTATATATTTAAGAGTGATTTCTTAACGCTTCAAAAAAATGCATGACCTTTAGCTATACGAGTAAATGCACATCGGATGCATTGTATTTGAATTTTCACAAATTTATAATGTTTACCTATTTTATTCTTTGTTTTGTATTCATAAACCAAAGAGATTAAAATACATGATACCGAAATGTCTCCTCGTTCAGCAAATTTATGCCACGATATTACCCTCTTGTGCTAACTAACCAATGAATCAAACTTAATCTACCCTATATCTAAATATATACATATATATAATAATGTGACAGTGTCAGTAAAAACTTAATCTCCTCAGCACGTGTTTTAACTCTTTTCTATGTATTCTCTTACAAATACATAAAAATACATCAAATGAGAGAGAGAGAGAAGAAATAGACTGTTTAGAAAAAAAGTTTAAAAAATATTAATGACGTTTGTGTTTAGGAAATAGCAGCAAATAAGGAGGACGATAAAAACTAGAAAAAAATGATTGGATTCTTTTTGTTGAGTGAGCTTTTATTCAAAACCTTCAAATTGCAGTTCATTTGGTAATTCGATAACAGATGGCACTAAAAAAGCTTAAATTTAGCTTTTTTTTTTAATTTAAAGATTACTATAGTGTTTATTTTAAAATAAACTAGGTATACACTTTAAAAATAAATACAAAAAAAAAAAGAAACAAGGAAAGATTAAAATGTAAGCCACTAACCAAGGACATATCATTAAGCTAATGCCACACTAATTTTGTTCAGCAAATGCGTAGGTAATAATGTTAAAAGCCTGAGAACCAATACCAAGATGACACAACTCAAATTAATGGAATTAACTAATGTGTACTTAAGTTTAAGTAAATGCACAAATCAAAATACAAAAAAAACATTGTTTCTAAGGGTTGAAACTATGTTATTATTAGGTACTTCATTTTTATTTGAACTTTGAATAGGTACACAATTCAATGAGTGTACAATTGTATACATATGTACGTAGGTACATTTATGTGTTTTTTTCCCTCAATTAGACTTTATTTTGTAAACAGATAATCATTTTTATTGTGAAGTGTTGTAGGTACACTATATCGTTTGTTAACAATCTATTGCAGACAGTTGATAAGGAAATTTGTAGTATAGGTTGGTATGTACGTATGCGTTCTACATAAGTAGAAAATAAAATATACTATGTAATGACATTGATGTTTTTTGTTGCTTTTATTTTTTTTATTAATTAATTATTAGGAAAACAAATAAATGCGTTCCTCGTGTAGATTCCAACTTATTTCAAGACTTTGAGAATTTCAGGGGGCTTACAAAAACAATACAAATAACTCGATAGCTTTTAGCATCATTTGATTATTTTTTTAAAATATTTTACAAAATCTGTAACTAATAAAGTGAACAATTGAGTAAGAAAAAAAACTATTAAAATATAAATTTAAGAGACTTTTCCATGCCTCCAACCAAAAACAGTCTTTGGCTTTAAAAAAAAAAGTAAAAAAATAGGTGTAAATTTCAGACCTTTCAAAAATCTAAAATACATATGTGTTTTTGAAAAAAAAAAAATAAAAAATAAAAACATAGAAAACATAGCACGATGAAATTAAAATTGAATAACAAATAATTAATAAACCATTCAATATAAGAAGTTTTTACGGCGTTTGGAGGGAGTGCTTTTCTTAGTTGATATCAATTTTGAAATTTGATATCGATTTTTAACGAGTTCAAACCTATGAAATTGTTAGTTGATACCTCTCCTGTAGTTGTTGGAGGCTTGAAATATTTTAAACAAAATTCTAATTGAAATTAACTTCCAAACATAAAGTATTAAGTATACTTCAAATGGCTGCGTAAGAGGATATCACATTTTATAACTAAAGAGCTATCACAGCAAAAATTGCATTTTCATTTTCCAATAAATTTGTCGTTTATAACGCAATACGACTAGAGTTACCACCAGCCTACAAAAATTATACAATTTTATTTTTTTTTAACCATTCGCAAACAAACAGAAATACACATTCCTGTGACCAAAATAATTACTAAGATGAAGAAAATAAAAAAACTATATATTGCAAAGATGTCTTTTTTGTTCTATAATTTTGATAGCTCACTATAAAAATTTTCTTTTCAACCATTCACTTTGTTAACCATGTTTTTGACAAAATATGTTATTGGAAAATATGCAATTGAATTTGGCCCGTTCAGAAAAATAATCATGTCGATTATGGAATCCGCATTGATTTTCAGTTCAGTGTGCTCTCTTCTTTGAACGACAAATGAGTAAGGCAAAAAGAGAGCTCTGCACTGTGAATCACAGCGGATCCAGTGTTACGGATTCCATAATCGACATGAATATTTCAGAGATTTTTCTCACAAACAAAGTAAGCAAGGAAATCTACGACTTTTTTTTTCCTCAGTGGAATCCTGTTCATGTAACTAAGATTTCTGAGATCTCCGAGATCTCATTTTTATGAACTGAATTGAGTTGGATCATCTTACCCAGACGAAAAACTCAATAACGATCACATGTTTTTACTTTATGGTTGATGTGACAATCACTTATAATCTTAACCTATTTTACCCGTGATTTTTAAGATGCGATAGAGATAAGACGGGATTTTAATAAAGCAGAGCTGAATACTGACGTTTCAAAATTTTGTCAAAAAAAAAGTGTTATCTACTTTCTTGGCGGTCTAACTCTATCCAAATCATACTCGATGTGCAGAAAAATTACTTGCATCATGCATGCAGGACGCGGCCTTATTGCGCCATTTTCTTGTTGAAACTCTAGGATGTTTTTTCTTTTATTAAATTCTAGATTTTAAATTGAATTATAACTTCTACAAAAAAATAAATAAATAAAAGTGTTGATGTATTATGCACATTTAAATCTAAATATTCTATGTCTATAAAGTGTTGATGTACTATGCACATTTAAATTTAAATATTCTATGTCTTGAGTGCAGGAGAGGAGAGCATTCCATTTAGTCTTCAAGAATTATTCAATACGGCACAAGGTGGGCATATTTTAATTTGTAAAGTTTTTGTATTTGTAATGTTTTTGTAATAATAAGAAAAGGATTTAAAGATATAATTAGGGTCGTATAAATATTTTCATGATGGTGGCCAAACAGTATAACTTTTAATTACTTGAAGTGGCAAGTATACAAAATACTTATATTTAATAACTCTAGAAGATTAACAAATAAAATCCTGCCCAATATGTATTTTTATTTTCTTAATATGTACTCATATAAAAGCTTTTATAATTGTAAAATTTCATAAAATATATCAACATTAAATTTTTATAGGTATGCTTTTAATCATTGCAAAAGACAAAAAGTGTATAACATACAGTGTGGTTCACTTATTTGGACGCAAGAATTCTTTTTCATTAATTTCAATTTTTAATTGTGATACGAGTATACAAATGTACATATATGTATAGATACTAAAGTGTAAACAAAATCTGAACAAAAGTAACACATTTTTTGAAAAAATGTTTTAATGCGAACTTAATAATCTTTCCCTTAAATGCAATTTTTTACTTAATTATGGATCAAAGAATTATTTAAAAATGGTGCGTCTAAACAAATGAACCGCACTGTACATTAAATATATACAAAATAATAATGAACATAAATGATCTAGAAAATGTCTTTTCAGTTTGCACCATATAATCATTATGAGTATAAACACTGCATCATTGAATTACCCAACAAAATTGTTTAATAATCCAAAATTATTCTGGTCAACCGCAATTGGCACAATATCCTAGATTTTATAATGGTGTATAATGCCCAGTACACACATTTATATAAATTAAAAAAAAATATGAAATTAATGAGGCGGGAATGAAAAAATTTTTGTTTTGGATTCTGGATGATGCAGATGTTATTATAGCATATTTATTATTGATTGAAATTTTAAAGTATTTAAATTCATGTCAAAATTAAGTTGTGGTGATATAAATATCACATAACTTCACATTTATCAAATTTTATATTGAAATGAAATACATATTTGAAAAAGTGAAATATTTTTCAATTTGATTGAGCTTTTCTCCCTAATGATAAAGACATTTGAGATTTAGCGTGGAAAAATATTTTGGAATGCATTAATTTTAATTAAATGAGTGGAGAGGCAACTAAAGAAATTGGAAAAATTATAAATGAAAATTAATGTAAAATTTTAAAACATAATTTAAATTTTTTGGATGCGTGAACGTTTCTTTATTAAATATATGTTAGTGGGCTGACAGTTGATCTTGTTACCGTCACACTTATAGAAATATAGGTATTAGGTACTTAGGTTTCAATTACTTAGTTCTGTTAAACAAATTTTTTTAGATTAAGAAAAGCAATCAATGCGTTCAAAAATATGAGATTACAGAGACTAAAAAAGTGAAGCAAGCGAATCCAAGATTTTTTTCCTCAGCATTTTGACAGCAAAGTTTGCTAAAGAATGCTGTTCATGTAAGAAAACACTGTTCATGCTAAGGTCTCAGAGATTTAATTTTTCTGAACATGTCCAATTTAAATTAAAAAAAAAAAAAACAATAATTAAGGTACATCTTCCTACATTTGATCTGTCAGATTGACGTTGGAAATAATGTGAAATTTCAAAAATCTCATTCATTTATTAATTGGTTATTTTATTAATAATTTGTTTTTTTATTTTGTACTGGAAACAATTGCGAATCATTTTATTCTAACATTTTCCACTTGAAATTAACATTGCAATCTTTAGTACCTTCATGGTTATCTTCTCTGCGCACATATGTAGGAATATCAATCTATGAATGGTCAAAAATGAAGCGTATGTTATGAAATTTTGACTTTTATGTCAGAGATAAATAGATATGACATTTTTTGACAGTCATACTTGGCATGCCATGTCACTTGAATTTTTATTTTTTAGGCTTTGTTATATCAATAAATTATTATTGTTAAGCTTTTTTTAATTTGTTTTTATATATTATACTGACAAAAATGTATGGCAACGCTGATTACATTGAATTTTATATACCACTTAAAGCATATATACGAAGCCAAATATGGCTTCCACGATTTTATCATTCCGAAGAAAATGTTATTACCTTTTTAGAGATAAATGATATTAGAAGAATTTCACAAAAATAACTTTCTTTGAACCTATGTAGCTTTACTAAAACCAATATAAAATGAGACTTACAGTTGAAACTCTCAAGCATGAATATGTCTTACAATTTTTCTTCCAGGTACAAAACGTACGTTAATATTTAATTTATAAATTTTCTTGATTTTTCAGGATCCGTTAAATTAACTACATATAAGTATAAGATGTAACCATATATACATTGGTACTACTGATCCTATAGGTATCGATAGACGATAGTCCCTTGCAGCTTTATCTTAATTATATTCAAAGTAAACATTGCTTTATCTTATATTAAACGATGCATCAAAAACTACTATAAAATAGTTAATATAATATAAGAAAAAAATATAACTTTATATTCTTTAAGACAACTAACTTTAAACATTCAACAAAAATATTATGAGTTAAAAATAAATTTAAACCAAATACCTACTAATTTATTATTATTTTATAACAAATGTTCGCTAATTTAAAATTAAGAAGTTAAATGATTCTAAACAAAACAAATCATTTCCACCTGTTCCATCACCTACATACCTACATAAGTATAGGTACCTACATACATTAAAGTGTTTATATGCGCCAGACTAAAAGAACTCATCCATCCATCAACCAACGCATTCCAAACGCACATTGATGTTGCTTTCATTAAAATTTATATCGCTATTTCAATGAATGAACAACACTAAAAAAAAAAATGATAGAAATAAATATAAAAAAGAAGATAATTTTTCTATATTAAATTCTTATGCAAATTCGTTTCAGTGTTCTGATTACAAATAAAATATCTCTGCAGGGACTATAATAACAAAAATGAATTTTTGTTAAAGTGCCAAAAAGTTTTTTTTTTTTGTTTTTTTTTTTTTTGTTTCATCTAATAATTCCACAATGTCATCATAAATAAGAATTTAAATAAATTCTGTGCCTTTACTCCGCCTTTTATAAGTTCCAAATGATTTAGAACCTATAGAAGTGACAGCATAGGGAAAGAAAAATGGCCCCCAAAAAAGGTTCATTGATAAAGGTGCGTAGTCCTTTGACAGATAAACAAAAACCCACCAACTAAAAGTGTAGGAGATCAGTGCTGCCTGCCAAAAGTTTGGAAATTAAATTCCGTGATCTTAAAAAAATGTGAGACCATAATTTACAAATTCATAATTTTTGGTAGTTCATTTATTTGTTTTTAGTTATAAATATTGACAATTTAACAGCAAAAAAAAATTACTAATAATTTAAATACAAAAAAAAACCAAAATAAAACATAGGAATACAAATTAAAAATTGAAATACGTTCATAGTAATTTATAAATTGAAATTTTTACACAGTTATAACTTAAGAATCACTCAATGAGCGAAGGTTCTTTACATAATCGAATTATTTAGGTACTGTCTATTAAAATATATAAAATTGGTGAATTATTTTAGATTGAAATATTGATTTATATTACTAATTTTGATATAAAAACTGTTGAAATATAACATACGAATACGAATACGAATGCAAACACGAATACGAATACAAATATACGAATAAACAGGAATACGAATATGAATACACACCCAAATTAGTTTAAAATAGTAATAAAAATGTAAATAATTTACAATTAATTGTAACACAATTTCTAACAGGAAATCTATTTCTGTTATTTTTTGCCATCTTCGAGAATTTGGTTTGAATAAAAACCATCACTTACTCAAAAAAAAAACATGCCAAAAAAAAGGTATATGATCTAACATTTTATGAAAAAAATATGAATAGGTACTACAGTTTTTGCAAGAAGACTACACTGTCATGGTACCTACAGTCAAATTTAAAGTGTGTTCCACACCCAGTTTCAAACAGTTTCAGACTGCCAGATTTAGTCATTTTTAGTCCGAAGTCGTTCCAGACTTCAAAAGTTGTGCTAATTCTTACAAAAGAGAGCGCGCTCGAGAGAGTAAAACATTTCCCCTTCTTGCCAGTTTTAGTCCGATTATTTCTTCTGGCTATTTCTGGGCTGGATGTCAAATGCCTGGTTGCCGTATGTCAGATGACGTAATTTGTCAGTTGAGTACAAATAACAATGCCGGACAAGGGTTGCCCAAGTGTTAATTTTATTTTGATTTTAGTTTTGAAAGATAAGCATACTTTTTATCATTTTATTAATCTTTTAACTAATCAACTAATTATTAAAAATTTACGCCAATAAGCAAAACTATTTCTTAAAAAGAAAATTTAAAATTGACAATATTGAGTAATACTTATATTATATAGTGCTACTTGAAGAAAAACACACTTAAGCTTCATAATTTAATGTATAATTAAAGATTTGTTTGTTTGTATATTAATATACTTGATGTAAGCTTGTACGTTTATTCTCTGTTAACATTTTATTTTCTTGGGATGTGATTCTTGAAAATTTTGATTAAGATTTATCACTGATCTACGGCAACCATAGTCGAATATATTTTTTGACGTTTAAAAAGTAGTCCAATTTAGTGCGAAAACCGTTCCAGACATTTTTTCAGTTTTCTTTCTCTTTGAGAGCATTTCATCCCCACTCCTCAAATTTGACATTTGACCAACTTTTAGTGCGAGAAATCTTGGGAACGGACCTTTAGTTTTTATCCACAAGAAATAAAATGCACCACTGGATCGCACGATCTTGCTCTTATAGTTCAATATGATAATACAACTAAGTAATTGTAGATTTAAGGTACCTAATAATTAATTTATTCAATGACATTTATACGAAAAAGAGTGCAAAATTTTGAATGCACGGAAAAATTGATTCTTTCTTTGTGTAGTGTGTTTGTACAAAAAAAAAAGCAAATCAAAAAGCAAATCCATTTGTTCTGTGCATTTTACATATTTTTCATAAAATAACTGAAAAAAATATAAATTTTTAGATTTTTTTTACAATTTTGTACACAAACAGACCTTTTATTTGAACATCTTAGAAGTTTACCTGCCTATTTTTAAATTGGAATAAAAAAGGTGTTGCCAATAAAGAGATATCTCTAATGGATTAATCAAAAATAGGACACTTTTTTTTTCAAAAAATAAGACACTTTTTTCAAAAAATCATCAGAACTCAAAATCCTAATTTTTACACGAAACCAATACTTGCCCAATAGAACAAAAAATAAAATGCTTTTGTCACTTTGTTTTCTTCGTTGTTGTCGTTCTCAATGAGCTTAAGTTATTTCTGAATACATTGTTGGAGAATATACACGCACATTCAAAATGTGTCCAATTAGAAAAAAGGAAAAGAAAAACCTGCTCCTCGAAAATAACAATCTTCTTCTATTTATATAAATATATACAACAAAAAAACAACAAAAACTTCTTCGAGGTAACGTTGCTTGGGTGGTAATGTTTTTTTTTTTTTTTATTTCATGCCTAACCCATTAGAAACAATGTAATGTAAAATCAATTATATTTAATATACATCAAGCATTTGAAAATCAAGTCAATCAGAAGAAATTGTATAGAAAAAGAGGGATTCCTTCATCGCTATACACACCAACATATGATTTAAGGATGGGGTGAAGGTGGGTTAGCTGTTCGAATTCAGTGCGTTGTTGTAGGAAGACATTTTTTTGACATTTATAAATGTCAGTTTTGTTACAATGATCAAAGGCATATTAGACAGTTTACATCAATTCTTAAAGTTTTTTTTTTCTGTTTAAAAATAAAAATTATTACTATATGGGACATGGTGTCTGTCAAGATAATTTTCAGAAATCATTTATAATAATAATTTTGTTAGTAATATCGCGTTAGGTATATAGGGAAATGAAGGGAATATAATGGATCCTCGAGTGTTAATAAATAGATTAATAGATAATTTTAATGGAGTGTGTATTTTTGTGTAATATTGATCGCGGGAAGTAAATTAGTTTTTTTTTTTTTGACATAGAAACCGTGACAATTGTATAAATATTTAAAATTGAAGATGTTTACTTTGCTTTTTGGAATGCCGCCGATTTTAAGAATATACCGCAAAGAATGACAAGGAGATTGTATAATTTTATTATATTTGTGTACCTTGTATTCATATATCACTAAAGAAGAATAGAAAATGAAATAATTTTTAAAAATATATTTGCGTAAGAATAAGAATTTTAATAATGTTGTTGAACTTCAATATACTTATTTACAACCTTGTATTAAAATATATATGAATTTAAATATAAAGAGAAGCAAAATGGTTTCGATAACAGTATTTGTAAATATGCTTAAAAAAATGTGCGAGTGTCGGAACTCACGGTTAAAATGTGTCAACATCAGCGTTCTTCCGAGTGCCGGATTTTTGTTATCGAACGTAGTATAAATAATGCAACCAAATCGTAAAGTGTGGATACGTGTAACAAGTATTGTGTGTAACGTAACGTGCTACACGTAAAGTACGTTACGTTCTGTATCCCCATACATGCTTACACCTCAAAATGAGTAGAAGGTACAATGTTTTTTTTATTAAATATCAAAACTTAATAACTATAATTCGATATACATATACCTACATATTATTATGTTTAAATAAAGGAGATAGGTACTGGTTCATATATAAGACAGAGGCCAATTTTTAAGTTATTTGTATATTGAATTCACTAATTAATCATATGGCGTTTATTTTTATAAAAATTCACGAGCAGAGGTTTAAATAAAATTGAAATTTTGTTTAATAATTTTTACTATAGATTCAAAATAGCTTTTAACGGCCTTTAAGACCTTGAAAAATTGGAGTTTCGTCCCGGCGATCTCACTTGGACTCATCAGTTGACTAGTGAGGGCCTTTATCAATACGCAATTTTTGCTAAGTTCAGTTCATCTTACATAGATTTCGTGACGAATATCTAGTGTGAACTAGAATAATTTAATAGTTTTAACTATATGCCAGTAAGAAGTATGGTCATTTAATTGTAACCTAAATTGCAAGGCACTAGCTAAAAGGAATAGAAGAAAAGGAAAGAATTGTTTTATTTAATTTAGTACATAACAAACATTTTGTTACTGCAGGCAGGACTTTGTATTTTATTGTGCTTGGATTGCATTAATTTAACCTCTATCGTTTGTTTTTTTTTAATTTTTATTTGTTACAAAGAAAAGTGTTTATTCAACTTGCGATTTTGAACATTTTGTGTCATTGGTCCGACTTACTGTTTCAGTAACTGGCCAAAAAAAGAATGATAACTGCAATGTTTCCAATCGTTTGTTTCTTTAAATTTTGGAGATAAATCGATTTTTGAAAATAAACAAAAAAAAAAGCATGTTAAATTGGAGAAGAAGATACGTCAATAAGCTATTTCATGCTTCACAACTTTGAAAAACAAATAAAAAAGATCTTTTTAAGAAAGAAGCAGTGTCGTTATTTTAAATATTTCTAAATAATTTTTTTCATTTTAAGTAAATTTTTGAAAACAATTTTTCCTCCGGGCTAAGTGGATGAAAAAAATCTCCCTTTTTTAAACGATAATTTCTTGTCTTGAACTTTCTTCCGTCACATTTTATACAAAAAACCTTTGGGAGAGGCAAATTTTATTTTTTGTTTAAGCACATCTAGAAGTTTACGGGATGGGTTTTGGTTTTAATTAAAACTTTATCGAAAATTAATTAGACAGTTTTAATTAAATTTTACACTTTCACGGTTCAAAGTAATCTAAAAAAAATCGGTTAAGATTTTTGAGTAAACACATTTTACTTTCTTTAAAAAATTCACACAAATTAATTAAAATCTACGAATAAAATAAATATCTATCAATTTTTTGAAACTAGAGGCTACATTTTTGGGGAATGTCACAATTTTGGTAAAAACCTTTCAGAATTCGAACACTTTATTTGGCCTCATTTGGAAGCATCTGTTGGCAACTGCAGATGTTTTTTTTGTTTCTTTAAGTTCATATAATATCTATGTACATACATATTTTTACAATCGAATTATCTCTCAATTGACTGATTTATGTTTAAATTATATAGAATTGTTAATGGTAAACCTTTCAAAAAAAATACCGCACTTTACTGTAAGTTTATTGAGGATATTCATAACTATACATTTAATACCAACATGAGGAAGCGTGTTTTTTTGTTTAATTATAAAAATATTACCAAAAAATTATGCAGGTACCTACTACTATAAGTTTTTAAAACGAATGAATATTTAATTTATTTCCTGTATTTATTTTTAAACAACTCCATTCTCAAACATTCCTAAATCAACTATATATGTACATATATATCACAAATAAACATGCCTATATACAACTATACAAGTTAGAAAGGATTTTTCCGTTTTCAAAATCCTATATCTTTCTACAAAAAAATGTTTTTTTTTTATTTGCATAAGTACTGACTCCACTCCGGTTAACCGTATGTCATCCATTTATTGCAAAATCAATAAAAAAAAATTCGGCAGTTAAAGGTTAAATTATCCAAGAACGTCGCATTAAAAAAAAAAACAAAATTTTATTACCGTAAAGCAATTTCGAATTCGTTTTTTTCTTCTTTGTTTGTGAATATGCTATATGAGATGCCATTATGCCAAAAAAAAAATATATAATGGTAAAAAAGTTTGGAGTTCATTTCGAAGAGAAATCAAAGCATTTGCGGTAAAAAAAAATATTGTTTTTTTTCCATCATATTTAGAAATAAAAAATAAAAGACATTTACTTCCATTATAACAAGAAATATGGTATACCTAGACCTACCTACCAAAGAAGTTGGAAGAAACAATAAAGGGATATGCAATGACAAAACAAAAATATATATGGATTCAATACATATATTAGTGGTTTGGGAAAATGAAGTATAATAACTGCAGTTGCATTATAATAATTAATAAGGAAATAAAATCATACTTCTGAACCAAAGTAACTTGGGTTGACACTGAAATAAATTACTTATTAAATTTATGCTTTACTAATTGATTGCAAATATTAATTAAGTTAAGTAGAAAGTTAAATAACATAGAGGTTATAGAAGAAAGAGGTACAGTTTTATTAGAAAATTATGAAATATTTTAATTTTCTGTTTTACCAAAATTAATTAGTTTTTAATTCGCCATTAAGTTCTTATAAATAGTAAGAATCTGTATTAAATTTTCAAAATTTGGTCTGTGTTCTGAATCCACAAATAAATAAATTCAAAATTAAAATATAAAACGAAATAAAAAAATATAAAATTTCCATAGAAAACTAAATAGTTAAAATAAAAAAATTAGCAGAAAATTTCGATAGAAAGCTCTTTTTACGAAAAGAAAATAACTCAAAGTATTATGACCGTTACGAACTGCCTAAATTAAATTAAACTTCATAAAAAATCTTTTTTAAAAAATACTACTTACACGCCTAATTAATAATTCTGCTATGCTTTGAACTTAAAATAGTCTAGATATTCGTCATCATATGCTTAATATTTCTATAACATCACGAGCTAACAAACAACAAATGCCAAGAACAAAACAATAAAAATAAAATTAACTAAAAAAAATGTAGTAGTATACATACATACATATATTAAAACAATATTATTCTTTGCTTCCCAATTTTATAAACACACTTTAAAATAAAAACAAGAAAAATACACAAAGGCTACCGTCTTTTCATTGTCATCCCTAAATAATGACTCTTTAGAAAAAAACAACACTTTCCCCTTCTATTTTTCTATTGTGATCTATGCAGCATTTGGCACACACTTTTATCTATCTGATTCACAAAAAAATAAAACCAAAGAAACAACAAAAAAATAAATCTAGGACAATACTCAGCATGCGACTGCAAGACAAATAATAAATCCATTAGACATTGGCTTTGTATATTATATATTATAGTCTGGCTATCGCACTGTACTGCAAGTATCTCTAGAAAATTGCTTATGACAAATAGTATAACGTATATCTAAGCTTAAGCTACCCCCAAAGCGAGAAAATATTCAAAGCTTTTTAATAATTTCCATCCGCCGTTTAATGTTAATCGCTCGGCATCTGCCTGAGTTAAATGCTATATAATATTGCCAACAAGATTTATCCGGTAGGTACGTACATATATGTAAATATAATCTGCTAGATTGAGAGAGTCTTCCTATACACAAATATACTTTTTCTTTTATTCTAAAATGCACGTTTAAGATGTTCAAAGAAATATCTTCACACATTTAATTAATTTCCGTATCTAACAAATATTTATACATAAAAGTAAATTGAAAGTTGATGGATTTCATATACATATCTATCTAAATATTTGCATTGATATAAAATGAACAAATAATATCTAAGTAGTGTCTAATTAAAAAAAAGAAGAAAAAAAAGGAATAAACACACGTGTCTGTGTCCCTCGAGCTCCTATTGCAAAAGTTACATTAATCCAAACTAAAAACAATTGAATTTAAATTTATCTTGTTACTCTAAGTATAATATGTACATGACTATATATCTACCTACATACATTTGTCAGATGGGAAAACAATAAATGGATGTTGAACATGTTTAAAAAAAAAAAACAAATCTCAATCAACACTGCATTGTTTAGCGTATCTGTGGGATTTAGATGTTTTTTTTTTTTTGCACGTCGACGACAACAACGTTGATGACTTTTGTTTAAATTAATTTAAATACAAAAAAAAAATACTTAACAAAATAAAATCCCTAATAAAACAAGAGAATCACATACCACACACATCACATAGGACTAACCATGCGTTAATCTATAATAACAATCACGAGGCATTATAGTCTGCATTTTCACGTTAATTGATTTCACAAACAGCGGCGGCGGTCGGCAGCATGAAACACACAAAACATGTGCACACGGATTTTGATTCAAATTTTATCAAAACATGTGACCCAACCAAAGGTATCTGTTTATATTATTGTCATAGGTAAATATAATTATTATATGTAGGTAGGTACTTATACTTACAGTAGATTAGGCTTTTAAGAATTCTTAGGAACTAGTTTTTATGTTTTGTTTTATGAACAAAGTCGAATATAAGAAGATTTATAGTTCTCTTAAGTCGGAATCACACTTGTCTCGTGTTTTGTGTTGTGTGTTGCTTCAATGTTTTTCATATGCTTAGAACCATATTTGTCTCGTGTGAATTGTTGTGGAGTAGTGTGTTTTTTTCGGAATCCATCTTGTTTCTATAATTGCACCATACCACGCTGAGTTGCAGACATTTTTTCTGTACTTGGGAAAGAGAAAACAATGTTCGCGGAAAGATTATAATTAAATAGAGAAAACAAAAATGACAGTTTGGAAGTGCAATACAGCACGATTGACAAGTGTGCAGAGTTGGAAACATGCCGTTATCGATCAAAAAATAACACTCCGATTACAGAATCTGATAAATGAAATGCAGAGGGATTTAGAATCAATTTTGAAACTTTTACTACTAGCGAAATGTCAAAATTAAGTCTGGATCTCTCCGCAGCTCATTTATTGGATCTGTAATTGCTCTTAGTCTTCTTTCACACGAAGAAACAAGTTGCTGGAGATTTTTTTGACGTTTTCTTTTAAATTCTTCTTAAATCTTTTGTTGTAACTTTCATACGAGGGAACAAAACTCTAAGTCCCCTTTCACACGAGGAAACTGAGTTTCCAGCAACTTTCAGCTCGAAAGATATGAATACTGAGTTTTTAAAAATAATTATTTTATTTCAAAATTCCAAAAAAATTTGTTTTTAATTTTGGTAAGCAATACTAAAAAGCTGCAATTCCCGTTGCAGCGCTCTATTGTGTGTGTTCAGGAATTCTAACTGCAGCGATATAACCGTATGCGGCAAATCTTTTTTTAATCCGTTGAAATTTTACAAAATGTTTATTGAACCTTTCAGTTTTTTTTTATGTGTCTGTAGGTTTATTGTGAGTATCCTACTTATTTGTCATGGTTTTTCTATAGCCCAACATTTGACCGCCATCTTGTAAAAGATGGAACTGCATGGCAACGGAACTTCATATAACTAACAGGCAACAACGCTGCAAATTTGGTCAAATTATCAACTTTGATGATTAGCACCGTACCTTGCATTTTAGTTGCCGGTTAGTACGATAAAGTTCATTACGATGTTATATACAAGTAATATTTGGACGCTTTGTGAAGTTCTGTTGTCGTGCAGTTTAGATAGATAGCGGTCTAAGAAATAATAAAAAAAAATACTTATCTAAATGTTTTTTTTACTATCGTATATAATAAAAATTGCCCACAGAAAATGTATACATATGTATATAAATTAATTTTAAGAAAACCACATTTTATTACTTTTGTTTATTTTTTCTCTTATAAAATTATAAATAAACAAAATTGTGTTGTTTTAAAAAAATTTTCTATAAACCAAATTTTCTATGTATGGTTGATATGTCCTTTATATTCATGGTTTGTCTTGTTTATAAACTTTCAAATGGAATTTCTTCACGTATATTTAATTTTATAGAAAAAAATTTTGAAGAGTGAAACAATAAATTAACTCCTCGCCGATCTTCAAAAATTTTAAATTCTTGTGCTTAGTCTTGTGGGAATTATAAATTATTTCAAAACAGACAGGTAATTGCTTTTAATGTCGGTCATTTACAAATTGCTTAATTAGAACAGAAAAATTAAAAACAAATTCCATTTTTATGGTTTTTTTTATATTCATATCTTTTTTGCAAATACATTAAAATATTTAAATTTAGTAAAACTGAAATACGATTTTTTATAGTTTATTATTTTCATGAGAATTTCAAAAATAAAATAAAAATGAATGAAAATATATTTTAAATGTTAAAAACATTAAAAACAAAAATTACAAAAACAAACAATTTATTAAAAAAAAAAAACTGAAATAAAATTGTGGCATTGAGATATTAATTTCAATCACATGTCAAGCTTGTACATATAAAATGTTTGTTAAACTTTCAATCATATAATTCTTGAAATATTATATTTTAAATCTTAAATAAACAAATTCTTCTTTTTTTTTGTGATAAAAGCATTAACACATTTCATTTTCCAAAGTGGTTTTTCTTCTTCTTCAAAAAAAATATTTATTTATTTATGTACCTACATGTATGTATGTACATAAATTCATTTTCTCGTGTGTTTTAAATAAAAACATTTCAATCTGCCGGAAAATAACTTTAAAAAAATTTAAACGTAAATGCTTGACTGTCTTTTTTGTTTCATTTATAGTTCACTCGGAAATGAATCATCATTGGGGAATTCAAGGCTAAAACATATACAGGGAGTATGGGGATTTGGGGAGGTAAAAATACTGTTTTGTTAAAATATAATTACAGATGCTTAGGTGTAATTATATCTAAGGTAGTTCGTGTAAAATCAAATAAAACATTTAGAGTCTTTTGTATTGTACCTAATCAATTATATTTAAAATACAAAAAGAGCAAATAAAGAAAATTTTCCGCTTAGAAACTTGAAAATCCTCTGTTCATTGATTTTGTATTCAGTTCTAATACTTGTTTCTCATGAAAGTAAACGAGTAAAAGACTGCATTTGTACAATGTAGATAGGACTTTATATCTTGCTGTTAAATAAAATGCACGGATGAATTTACTCTTATATGGTTCAAGACTAAAACGTAGCTAAGCATGTTACTGTCGCATTTTATTAGTACCTAGAAAAGAACTACGTTTTCAAAAGAATTTTGCTGAGTTTTCCGATGAATTTATATCTTGCAGCAAATATGTAATTTTATCAACAAAAAAAACTGCGTATGTTACACACATACTCAATTAAAAAATTGATAAGACTAATTGCACAATCTTAAAGTCAATAATTCATCAATGTTTTTTTCTTATATTATTTCTGTGTATGACTTTCACATTCACCAGCATGACAATCGACGTCCTTGTGCTTACTTTTTCTTTAAAAATATACATTTTACGCATTTCAAATCATGTGAGTAAATTCTACCCCACGTTTGTCATAGACGCAGTAAATAAAGATTTTTTTTTCATTTTAAATACATATTAAATGAATAAGAACACAAATGTGTACTCCCCTAAAAAAAAAATGTATAACATCAATAATAAATTAACAGTTTATTCACGTTTAAAAAAACCTGTGTTTTCGGCTTTTGCGTTCTGACCATTAAAATATATTAACTTAATTAATTTTTTGATTCCAAAAAATATTTCAATTTAATCTAAAATACTATTAGATACCTTGACTGACGTAGTAGGTATAGATATATAATTTTTATTCCTCAATGGGATTCCTATTGGTTGGGGTAAAGATTCGATTTGAGTTTTAGTGACGTTATAATTTTTCAATTTTAGAAAAGAATGTCTGTGTTTAGATAGATACGAGATTTGAAGATGATTTTTTTTTCTGTACAAATAAAAAAATATATGTATTTATATTTGCTGACGTACGTATTGGAAATAGTTTTTCTATTTTATTGACGTAGGTATGTCGGCTGCCGACGACATTTTATAGCTTTTGGAAAGTAGTCATATGAGCAGCATTTTCACAAATATATAGAAGGCAGGTCTTTTATTTTGAGTTTTTAAAATGAGTATCAAAGTGCACCAAGCCTTTTATGGTGAAGAATAATGTAGAATGTTTTATTTTATTGTTTGATTTTCGTTAAGAATTTTCTATAATAAAAATAAATTATGAATTTGGAAAAAAAGATTATTGAACTTACAGAATTTTGGAATTCAGAGTTAAGGGCTATAAATTTTGGAACAAGCTGAATTACATTTTCAGGAAAAATTTTTTAAGAAACTTTTGAGATATATACAACCTATCATTTTTAAAAAATGGAGTTGTTACAATTTTACAATAAAAAGTCCGTTAATCTGTTAATAGTTAAAATCTATTCAACATGAACAAATATTCCAAATTAATTAAAACAGATTAAGAAAATCTACAAGTTCACATTGGTTTTAAATTTATTAACAATATAATTTTTCCGTTGTCTTATTAAAAATAAGGTTTTCCACGTTCGTGTAGTGTTGCTAATAATGGAGTCTTTCATTATTTTATTAAAAATAAAGAATTCCACATTCGTGAAGTGTAAGCTAAAGAAACAGTCTTTATTTAAAACAGAGAATTCCACTTTCGTGTAGTGTAGCTAAAGAAAAATTCTAAGGATATAAAAAATTCTTCCATTGTTTTATTTAAAATAGAACATTCATGTGGTGCTAAAGAAAGATTCTTTCATGGACTTATAGTCCATTGAAATGTTACAAAATTTTGCCCGAACCTTGCATTTAGTATAGGACAACGGTTTTTTTTTAATGTGTAGAGTTCATCAGTGTGAGTATACGAAATCATTTTCGGGGCTAGAACCCCCCCCCCCCCCCCATTTGGCCGCTATCTTGAAAAAGAGGTAAGAGGCCCCTTTTCTCAATATCTTGAGAAATAAAGGTCTTACAAAAAAAAATTGTAGAACATTTTTGTAGAAAATTTAATTCTCTACAATTTTGGTTAAGAAACTTTTTACCGTTAAATTGAAAATAAAGAAGATATAGCCAATAATCGATGAACATTTTCAAAAAAAAATAATTTAAATGGTTATAACTTTTAAGCGCACGTACAAAAGAATCTCTGTACTTGTTTAACATGTTGAAATTAGGTTATTAGGGTAGACTTAAATACAATTCTTCTATATTGGTCTAATATAAAGAGAATTCCACATTCGTGAAGTGAGACTAAAGAAAGATTCATCCATTGTTTTATTTAAAAAGAGCATTCCATATTCGTATATTGTGGCTAAAAAAAGAGCCTTTATTAAAAATATAGACTAACTAAAGATAGAGTCTTCCGTTAACTTATTAAAAGTAGAGTATTTGAAAATCGTGTAGTGCACTTTCAAATTATAGGTAACTGGGTAGACTTAAAAACAATTCTTCTATTTGTCTATTAAAAAAGACAATTTCACATTCGTGTAGTGTAGATAAATGAAGATTCCTGCATTGTTTTATTTAAAATAGAGAATTTCACATTCGTGTAGTGTGGCTAAAGAATTGTTCAGTAATTCTTGTCACTGGAATTTTGGATGGAAACAGAAATGTATGTTCACAGTGGTTGAAACGACACAAGACAAAAAAGAAATCATATGATAGATCAGAGTCTATAAATACAGTCTAGTTTAAAGCAAGATCATAAACTACTACTTTTCAAAGAAAATATTGCATTTTAAACAAATATCTTTTTAATTTAAATTGTTTGAACATTTGGTAATTGTAACATATTTTGTAATATGAGTTATTTAAAAAAGAAAATTCTCAATCTTAAAATTCCGAAATATCAAAGCATTCGTAATACGGAATTATAAGATTTTGAATTCTTTGGTTTTTGACAAATTTTGATGTCATCTAAAATTGGGATACCAAAATGTATGTCGTTTTAAAATACCGCCCCAAAGTCTAGCCATCACTGTCGGCCTAAAACTCAAATCGACCTTCATTCCTCTGTTTTTACATTATCGGAAATAAAAATCATTGCAAAAATATAAGAATTTTCGCAACACCTCGTCAAGAATTATTTAAACTACACAAATATCAACACTGTTCTAATTAGATCAATCAAATGCGGCCAACACGCATCATCTGCAGCATTCCCTGATGTTCTAAACTTAAATTCGAGATGATAAATATCCAATTCAATATTCAAAATCACATGCATTTGTAAATTTATTTTCTATTAGTTTATCCTAAAAATAATTTCAAGATACATTTTTATTCAACACAAAAAAAAAAAAAGAAAAAGAAAAATCACCAGAAGAAAAAAAAATCCAACCAGACCAGACAAGACCTTTTGCACATCATCAGAGGAGAGTACTATTTTACATACCTATATATAGTATAGCTCTGGCACGGTTTTCAAAAGACGGTTTTCACTGACATATGAAATAGTTCATTCTGCACTCTAATATAAACACCCTTCATTGCACCCCCTTCACCAGCCCTCTCTATACTTGCCCATGGGAAAAGACATTTCCGCAAAAAATACCATGCGACTAAACCTAATTGAATTTAGAAAAGCGCTTAAGATATTAGACATTATAACGAACAAAAAAAAATATATAAATTTAAAGAAAACAAATTAAAAAAAAAAATGTTTACTTAAAGCCTCCATTCGGCGCAGCGCGCGGGCGGAAAGCCATGGATACAAATAACAAATGCATTTAGTGCAGTTTTTCCTTCTATTTTTTTTTTTTTTTTTACTTTGTGTAATTTTTGTCGGTTGATGCCTGCTGTGCCATTTTTCGATTGCTTATTCAATTTTGTCGAAAGGGTTTATTGTGGGAGTGAGGGGTTTTTTTTTGTTTGTATTTCACCTCCTGTGACGTGAAAACGTATTTTTCATGCTGAATTCCATATCTATCAACGAAAAGTGTAATAAAATGTCAAAGGATCGTAAATTTCGTAAGACATAAAAGGCCAAATAACATGCAATATTCATGGTAGGTATATAGATATTCTTTAGTTTGGTATATTTTGTTTTTTTTTTTTTTTACTGGGGAATGAAATAAAGTATTTCATGGATTCAACTCGATAAAACTCCAGAACAATAACTTGAAATACAAATCAACTTCTTTTGATGGTAAGAGGAAAACTGAATGGTTTTATGAGACTTCCTGAAAACCTGATTGTTATCAAAAAATTACTTTATTTTTTTTTATTTAAATAATTCCAAAGTTCCTCCGAGATACAAATTGTTGAAGAATAAGAGCTAATTACGATAGGAATCTTTACTTCTATAGTAATTTTGTTTGATATCTTAGCGTTAAGTATGAGGTAAGGAATTTGAGTATTGCGTGCGACTTTGATTAATGATATACGGATATCTAGCTTGTTTTTTGAAGGTGTGGGGTTTTATTTTTAGTTTATTGTTTTCTTTATATATTTTAATACAAAAATGTATTATAAAAAAACAAAATTAGCTGATGTTACAAGAAAATTATAGAATGAAATGGAAAACTGAAGAAATTTCAGTAGAATTTAAACAGTTGTAATGCAAACAAATTTATTTTGAAAAAAAAAATTTAAATACATAATTTGAAAAGAAAATATCATTTGAAAGCATGAGAATCAACAAGAACGAAGGTTTTTCTTCTTTTATGAAATTTGAAATTCTGTGGTTCGTGTTCTTGCTATTGTTTGATTCATTTGAAGCGATATTTAAATATTTTTTAGTCAGGATTTTGTAGATTGAAATCTTTTGTCTTTCTAATTACTGGCTATACACTTACCATTTAAACACGCGTATCATATCAAACACTTTTACAATTTCTTGCTCTATGATTCTTAAATGCTTAAATTTCATTTGTATTAGGTATGTTTGTTCATTCTTTCAAATTAAACGAAGATTCATAAAATGTTAAAAGGAAATTATAAATTAACATTTAAAAATTGAGTAATTATAATTTCTTCAATACAAAACTTTCAAGATCGTTAATTAAATTTTATTGATTGTTGTTTCTATTTGTTTTCTCTTAAAAATGTCTTCTCCCAAAGAATTTCTAAACAACTGTAAATGAAAGACCACTATCCTTTTAAATTATTGGAAAATCTATAAGTTTTTTTTTTATCAAGATAATAACCTCAATCTTTTTTTTGAAGACCAAATCGAATAGATATAATTATACAAGTAGGTACAACTCTGCAATTATAAACAAAAAAATTGAAAATATACGCTTTTCAACTACTAATTGGAAAATAATTTACATCGACCACAAATTTTCATTGCCCACCATAAACATAAATTTTCTTTTTGAATTTTAATTAATGATTCACTAAATACTGAACGATATTACCAACAAAAAAAAAAATACACATTTTTCTTTCAAAAAGTTTTTCTTACTTTTAAATTGACACACCGCTGGGATAAGTAAGAATATTATTTATGAATTTATTTAAACAATCATTTTAAGCAATGTTTTTTTTTAACTTAATTTGCTTTTATTATTTTCTTACTTTAAAGTTTAAATATATATTTTTTTTTTTGATTTATGAATTTTTGTCTTTAGTAAATAATTCTTAATTTTTTTTGTTGTTCGTATTTTTAAAAATGTATATATTGCTCATCAAAAAAATAAATTTATATTTTATCTCTCACACAGTGCCTGTAAGATAAAATTAAAAAAAATACCAAATTTTACGTGACACTTGCGCCCTAATGTCCTCCTTGCACTTCTCATTTCATTTAAATTTTTTTTATAAATTTTTATTTTAAGACATCACAAAATTTACAAATGACTTGTGACGCCAAAGGGGGTTGCAATGGTGGGAGAGTAGGGTTTTAGTTGTTGGCGGCTTGGCTTGCTTGCGGTTTTCAAATAAAAAAAAATTGGCATACAACCAAAAATGCTCTACAAAACTATTATTCTTATATTCTGTGTTCTGTCCTTTTATTTTTTTTTTGTTCTTAGTTTTCTTGGGACTCTTTTTAAGTGAAGGTTCTATTGGCCGTTTATTGAGTAAAACTAACAATATATTGCACATTATATTTGGGTATATAGTCTTGCTTTTGTGAAGCAATGAAGTCAGAAGAAAGTGCTATCAACTATATGCAGATGTTGTTGGGGAGAAAATGTGAGGGCGTCTATATAAATATGTATGTGCTCGACGATATGTACGTATGTAGACATTTGAATAGCTTTTGTGCTTGGAAATGTTATAGTCGGTGGTAAAGTCAATTTCCATTTGACCATATACATACATACATATATTTTTGTGCATGTGTGGAATATTTAAGGATATCATTATTTTTGTTTTTTTGAAGGATAAATCTTTTAGATATGGAATTATTTGACATGTGAGTCAGACACCAGTAAATGATGGTGAAATCGAAAAGTGAAAAGTGAAAAAGGAAAAAAACGTTTTTGTTAAAAATTTGTACATATGTATTTTGGTACCAGCCTACCTATTCAATATTTTTTAAATTGAAATTATCTTTTTAAGTTTAAAGATTGATTTATTTGATGTCGATACATTTCAACTCTATATACATATAATCCGAAAAAGAACTAAGAGTCCATGAATTAAATTTCTTTTTTAAACAATTTTAATCATTTAGTAAAAATCCGTCTTTTAATAAAATTCATGAACCTGTTTTTGAGATATTAAATAAAAACAAATATTTAATTTTTTTAAAACTATTTATAAATAATATGCAGCTATACATTCAGTAAAACTATGAGAACAATTAATAGGAACAATTTTTTTATTTTATCTAAAAAAAATAAGAACTATCAAAAGTTTAACTGACTATTGAAAAAAATGGCCCCAGAAAATTCATAAAATATTTTTGGAATTTTTGGTATGCAATATTATTGTTTTACTTTAAACGAGCTCAAATGCGAGGTGTCTAGTTTCTAGTTTTTTAAACACATATATGAGGCATAATTTTTAATTATTCACTTTGAAATAAATAAAATGTTTTAAATTGACTGCTTTTTTATGACTATGTCCAAAATTGTGAATTAAAGCTGAGCTTTTTATTTTGGTCCAAAACTATAATGTGCTAGATATTTTGCAAATTTAAGGTTCAATGACGTTAGAGAAAAAGTTTACCTAAAGAAGAAGAAGTCAAAAGTAGGAACTCACAAAAATTATTTTTTTCTTTGGTTTTGTTTTTATTTAAAATAGAATTATTTGTCAAAATTTTGGAATGCAATTTCAAAAGACCGAATTGCAAAAGAAGAACAAAATCGGTTCAGCCATTAATAAGATATATCTGAATATCCCAAAAATAAAGTAATTTTCTCAAAAAAGTCCGTTCCGTTATGCGAGTTTTTTTTTTGCAAAAACTGCAATTCATATTTTTTATTTTTATGTAAAATTTGGGATTTATTGGTCATCTACTTCTAAATCTACATACATGTATACAAATAAAACGATTTTCATACTTTTTCCATACGTTTCGTCGGATTTTCCCCACTTCCTTAGCGGTAATTTTATTAAATATAAATAACCATGTTACTACATTTAATTTTATTATAAAAAGAACTAGAATTTGTTTTTACTAAATTTTAAAAAATTTTAAATTAACAAATAAATATGGAAACCGACAAGCACTTAAAAAAAATTTAAAAAGAAATCGCTACTATTTCAGTTGCTTAAGATATTGAATGAATGAAGTTTAACTAAAATTGTTCGAAATTTTTCTGAGAAAATTAAAAACAAAAAAAAAACAGTATCGTTATAAGAAAGCGACCCTAGGGAATCAAATAAAATTGCAGTGGATGTACGAACGCACAGACGCACAGAGTACAGACGTACAGACGAGATGTAGGCACATGCACAAACCCACGGCCTATATGAAAAAATCAACATTTTCGGACTTCTCCAATATCGTAGTGTAATTAACACTAATTGACATCTCGATTTTTCTTACACGAAACAAATACATATGTATGTATAAGCAAGTATTAAAATGCTTAAATTGAATCAAATTTCAATTATACATAATCAAAATTGGTATAAACCATATTCTGTATTAGTACTAAATTTGTGAATTTAAATCCTTCTAACTCAATTAAATAAATATTTTTATAATTTATAATAGAAATAAAGACTTGCATGAAGTTGGCACTCCAATATTATATCGTTTGATTTTAATTATTCTCTAACCAAATTAAACAACAACTTCCAACTTCAATCCACAAAAAAAAAAAAATAAAAAAAAAAAACAACATCAAAACAAATTGTTTACTACCAAAAACTCTAGTCAACACTATCAATTAAATCAAATATAATTCAATCCAATATAGTAGATAGATACACATTATTTGCTTTAATTACATTCTCACATTAACATTTTGTAGCTATATATATGTATTTTGTATAAGCACCATAATGACATATGGTAGTTTTTAAGCACATGACTCTTAATTGAAATTCATCTCACTATATTATATCGTTCGCGAAATTTTATCGATAAAATTAAATCTTTTTGTTTAGTTTTATTCAGTCAATATAGTTACCCATTGTTTCAAATCAATTAAATCGCATAGATACACAATGCATTCCAACTTAGATGCTGCATTTTAGCCATTAGATTGAAATAGCAAAAAAAATAAAAATAACAACAAAAAAACAATAGCTGATACATCTGTATGGTCTTTTCAAATTGGTATTTAAAATAGATACATAGTTGCACCCAATGATATAGAAATGAAAGATACAATAAACAACACATTCATCTCTCTGATAATATACACACACATACATCCGTTTCTCTCTTTCTGTTAGGCATCCTCCGTCCGAACCTCTCTATCTCTTTCTCTACCCATTGCTTGGCTAAAACAAAAGGGTTGAGGTTAATCGAATGGCAATAGAATAAATCTGTTTTCATTCGAACAATTGTCATAGATACCGGCAATGTGTGTGGTGTTGTAGTGCTTAACTGTATTTTGCGTAAAAGTATCTATATTAGATTGATACTTTTAGGAGATCAGTGAGAGAGAGAGGGAAAAAAGAGAGAAAAAAAAAAAACCAGACCGAAGGAATATTGATTTGAAATTGGGTGAAGTAGGAGGAGTAGGTGAAAACAATTATTGCGTGAAGCAAACTGGTCGATTCGGCACCAATTAGTTCAAAGATGTGAAAAATTGAATCTTTAAGATACATATTACCTCTCTCCTTCCCTTAAAGGAAGATGTGTAAAATGAAGAAGCCAAGCAACAAATTAGATCACAAAAGTAGACACTCAACGTGATTTGTCGTCTCTCTGTGATGCTCTATAGCTGATGCCCTGTTGCTACTTTCTGGTGTTTCTGTGTTTGGAGGTGATAGTGACGTTGGTTGTTTGCTTGGGCTATATGGGATACTCAAACGGTGTTAATTAAACCGAACTAAGGTGTTTGCCTGAGGCCAACATAGTGCACGTTTTGTATCTCTGTATCTAAATTTATGCCTTATTTTAACAAAATGCATTCGTAAATGTATGTGGCTATGATGAAATTCTTTTTTTTTTTACGATCGTGATATTTAAATTAGACTAACCAACTGACTGAATGTGTAAAAAAAAATAAATATAAATTTGTATCTCTGCATACCGCAATACAAAATGCCAAAAGCGAGCAAGATTTTTGATTTATTTATTATTTTATCACAAAAAAAAATAATTTTTATTTTGCGCCTCCAAATCTGAAGGTTGAATTTTGTCAAAAATTTCTACAGTGGGAAAGGGTGGAAAATCGTATTCAAACAGACAGACAGACGGTTTATGTTTTTTTAAATTTTCGATAATGAAAAATTTCTACCTGCAATTATATACATATATTAGCCAGGGTGAAGTCGGTGGCAGATCTTTTGTGCTTCCGAGATGAATTAAAGTTTTCGAAAATATTTCTAAATTGGCGTCAATCCAATTAGAATTTTTGAAAATTCGCAAATTTTTCTATATGAGTTATGAATTTTGTTCAGAAAATAATTTTTTTTTGCAATTATAATGCATCGGTGATAGGTCACAAGACATGAATGTTTTCTTTACAATTATTATAAACTAAACGTGTCCAGATGGTGGGTGAACATTTTTATTTAAATATTTTTAATATTATTTAATTATTTTTTTAATATTGAAACACCTCAACGTTTTGAAAATATATTTTGCATTTGTTTTACTACAATAATGTTCAATTATTCGCGACGGAATTTATATAGACATTCTGCAATGAAGATGGAGAGGTATTGAGAATGATCACAATTTTTGATGGGTAGGTATATCTTGAATTAATTTTGTTCGGCCTGAAATATAGTCCAATGAATTTAAATTAGGAACGCTTGGGACACAGACAACTTAAAGGAACTATTATCATTTGATATGGTTTGAGAAATTAGGACAATTACCATGAAATTAAAAAAAAAAAAATTAGTCGTTGAAAATCATATACCACCAGGGGGAAAGGAAGTAGAGTATATAGAGGTTGTATAGACAAATCTTGTTTTCCTAATGAATATATCTTTAAAATGTAAGACAGCCATATTTATAAAAAATATCCAAAAAACAAAAATTCGCGATATAAACGCTTAAAAGTAAAAAAGCGGGACTTTAGACTTTTAATAAATAATTTTCCATAAATCAAGATGATGTCCGATTGTAATGAATTATAAATATTTGGAAAGGGGATAAAAAAATATGTTAAACGTATTTGAGGAATTTTTCTTATTCGTATAGTGAGGACATTTTGAAACCACACAAAGTTGTCAAGGTTTGAAAAAGTATTTTTCATTTCGATTTTTTTTTCAAAATTAATTTTAAAGTGGAAAATAACTTTTTCCAAAGTTTACCGAAATCGTTTTAAGCGATTTTGATTGATTTGTGTATTTGTGAATGTCAAAGTGACATTTGGAGCGCCATTTTATTTAAAGTGTAAGTACTTCAATTCTCTTTTAACTTTCCCATTTTATTAATAAACCAATAGATTTATTAATAAACCAATAGATTTATTAATAAACCAATAGATGTCAATAAATTCATCAAAGATGCTTAGTTCTAATTTTGAATTAGGATAGTAAGATCATGGAATACAGAATATAATTATGTATGTGTCTACTACTTAAATCATCATAAGCTTTTTTTGAGGACTTTTGTACCTCTTACTCCGATGCAAAACAACAAGCTTCTATAGGAAGTCAATAAATCCTCTGTAACCATATAACATCATCCTAATGCATTAATGAAAATATAAGCCCTATATATCTCACGCTCCACACAGCACTTTCCTTAAGAAATTTATTCACTATGCCTAACATGCGTGCGTTCTCAATATACAAAATAACAACACAGATTTGCATTCATATGCATTTCTAACTTTTGGCGCCAATTTGTGTTTAAAAAGAAAAAATCTTTTTAATTAAAGCATATACCATTTTATTAGACAGAAAAAAATATTCACCATCCTGACATCGCTTTAGCTAGCTCAGCCCACTCTATATCTCTCCACTATATGTATATGAAATACAGAATTTTGAGCTATTCTTATATATGTAGGATTTTAAATTTTTCTTATGCGTATATATGATACTCACTCTCGTTTTGCCAAGCCAATGACAGCAAATTAGGTCTCATTTTTTCACACAGCACTATGAAAGTGCAAGCAGCGTGAATTTACCCCGATTCATCTTTACCCCTCATCGGAATACCCCTATGTACCTATACTTATAGATTTGAACAGGATTGCCATATTAGTGGGTTTTTAATATTATAATTATTATGAGATAAATTATTTTAATTTTTTAAGTAGGTATGTACCTAAATTTAATTTATCAACTTCCATATTTACAATTGAAAATAATTTTATTTGCTTGTGCATATCAGCAATGAAAGTACTAAATCTAAAAATTAAATAACAAAAAATTTCATCCAACGCTTTGAAAATTGGTGTGTTCAGAAAATGAGATCTCAGAGAATTTTCTCACTCAAAAAGTGAGCAAGCGAATCCAAGATTTTTTTTCCTCAGAGTTTTTGCTGAGGAATCCTGTTCAGGTAACTGAGATTGCTGAGATCTCCGAGATCTCATTTTCCTGAACATGCCTAATGTCAATTTCAGTTGCGATGCCAATTTTTTGGCATATCATTTCCAGATGATTAGAGTTGTCAAATGTCAGTACACAAGAGGTGACCACTGTCAAAATGCTTTTTTGCTCTTTAAATTCACTATTCTTGATAATAAAAAATTTAATTCACTAAATTTCTCTTGTTTTCAATTTTAATTTCAAAACTAAGCAAAAATCATTCCAAATCGCGAGAAACCATTTTGAAAAAAGGTGAAACGTCAAAATTTATTGCTTCGGCGCGGCGCGGCGATAGAAATCAATAGTTGCGCCTTTCATCTCCATTGGCAATATATAAAGCAATGGTAATGAGCCAAGCAATTTATTTCTTGCCAATGGTGAATGGAGCCACTGGATAAGGTTATTCACGATAATTAAAAAAAAAACAATTTTTTTTTTGATTCCAGATTAAAACGAAGGCTATAGAATTTTGCAAGATTCCTCCCTCTGCCATTGTAATTTCTATAAAATCTCTATATAAATCTTCCTGGTAAGAAATTCGAATAGAAAGTAAAACCTTAAGCAATGAGAAGCCTGAAAAGAATTCAAATATCGCGTTCTGACTCGATAATTGAATTTTTTTTTTATTTAAAAAAAGTAACTTTCTGCGATAACCCTCCCAAGAAACCTCACAAAAAAACTAACCACCGCAAGGTGAATTTTTTATATGTGATTGCTAAGGTCTGAGTTTTTATTGAATGCAGCCTCTGAACTCATCGACAAGGAAGATGATTGTGCCACATCCATACATATATATGTACACCACTTGCTGTTCTATGTCCATCGTACTCGACGAGAATTGTTTTGTGAATAATAATTTTGTTTTATGGAGAAATACATTTTTTTTGATTTATGACAGAGGAAACATTTTTTTTTCACCAGTTAACACGTTGATTTGGTTATAAAATGTTTTTTTCAGATAAGAAAAAACAAAAGTGTCTTAAAATTGTATTTCAAAATTTGTGAGTTGTGACTTGTGACCTATCTGAAGAAGATCACAATTTCGATAGTTTTTGTGACGCTGACAGTTGTGAGGGTGCTGCCATGAATACGAAAACCTCACAAAATCGAATTCACCTCTCCTTGTGAGGTTGTTTTGACTTGCGATGTATCAGTGAGGTTTGTCAGAATAGGGCTGTAAGTATAAAATAATTTAAAATTACAAAGTTGCTAAGAAGTACCATAACATTGCCGCTGCTTAAAATTTTGGCGTCATTATTATTATTTTAAAAAAAATCCTAACTTGGCAGTTTGTTGTTGAGTATAAAATTCGTCAAAATCCCTTAAATAATTATAATGAAAAAATCCAGGGTAGCTGGTAACTCTAATTCTTAAACATATACATGTATAAGTACAAAGTGCAGAAAAAAACAGAACCAACTAGAAAATTTACCACGAGGCAGACATTTTTTTGCTGTTGTATTAAAAATTAACTTCAAGTACCTACCACTTCAGCATTCAGCACACACATATTATGCTTGTTTGCTCTCAGTGTCTTTTCTTAGGGTGGTAGGTAATTATTAAAAATTTTAATTGGATACGCTCAATTATAAGGTTATAAGAGTTGGTATATAGCAATGTAAACAAATTTCACTCGATAATTATATTTGGGGACAGTCAAATAGTGTGCTGTCAAAAATCAAAAAGGACATCACATGTCTATATAGGAGATTGACGAAAATATTGACGTCTCTAAAAATGAATGTCACATGTTGTCACAAAATACTATTCATTATTTTGAATCATTATAATTGAGGTTTTTGTCATTTGATAGAAAAAGTGAATTTTTGTTTGCCAACAAGACAAGTCCACCCGTATATACTATATGCAGTGAAATTGAAAACATTTTTTTTTTTTCGTTAATTGTGCAAATATTATTATCACACAGTGCCAAAAATATCAAACCAAATAAAAAAACACAACAAAAGTCCAATTTATTCTAAAAGTTGAATAATTTTAATTATTTAACAAAACAACGTACATACATATATACATATGAACATAAACATGTATGTATCTATAAATTCTAACACCAAAAACATTTTGAAACAATATTGCTAAATTGTGCAGTCATATAGAAATTATTGGATATAGACCAGAAGTTTGACGTCCAATTGTCTAAGGACGCACAGAATATTTATACCTATGCACCTACATCTGTATAGTTACGTTTTCTGCACTATAATATATTGTTGGGGGTGGAATAAAATATGGTATAAGCAGGAAAAATTTAAAAATAACTGAGAGAACCAAATGAGATATTATATATTTATGTTCCTAGGTATCTTCTCATTTGAAATAGGTTGTGAAGGCGATAGATGCAGGCTCCAAGTGCTTTTACGTAGTGTTTCCGACAAAGAATTAATATATGTACATGTAGATATTTCATGAATCAGACATGAGCTATGTAAGAAATCTGTTTTTATTTAGCTAAACAAAATACATATTCTATTCCAAACCGTACGGAATTTATCTGTATTTATAGCACATTTCAATTTTTTGAAAAAACAAAATTTATATAGGTATATAAAGGGTGTTTTTTATAGAGGTACCTTTGCAAATTTTAAATTAAATGAAACAAATAAAAATAATTTAATTGGTCAGCTGATGTCATTTATCGGCAATTTTCAATAGGTTTCCTGGGATAAGTCTATGCATAGTGAAACGGCAAAACATACTCACCAGCATCTGTCAAATGTACCTACTCTTTTTAGAAACTGTGATGGCAATTTAATATGGAAACTCACAAAAAAAAGTACCCTTTATACAAAGTTTTTTGGATGAGATGTTTTATGCTATAGGACATAATATAAATGTAGATAAGAAAAAAAAACCTACGAGAGGTGGGGGTGGTCTATTTCCCCCCATTTATGTGAGAATCGAAAATTAAAAAAAATTATTTAAAATTAGAAGCAAAGTATTAGAAAACGACGGCAACAGTACCACGTAGAAGTTTTTTTCCAAGCCGAAAATCTTTAATTTTCATTTAAAATCAAATTATTTTTATGAATATTTTTGGAAAAATTAAAAAACTTTTAAACAAAAAATAATTAAAATTAAATTTCAATAAAATTTTTTTTCTTAATATTGGGTACTTTATTAAGTGCTATTTTTTCAATATTCAATTTTTTTGTCAATTTTAAGTCAAACACTTAAAACCAGACGGTTTAATATTGTATAATTTTTGAGACATTTATTTTCATTTGTCACTTTGACGATCCAATAAGGGTGGGTTTAGAAATTTTTTGTAAATTAGACGGCGCACCATTTAGATGTTTACACGAGAAAATTTCTTATAAATGTTTAACTTTTAATGGATATAGTTCATGAGATTTTGTATCAGAATAAGTTTCTTATATCAGTGTTTTTCATATATGAGGTAAATTTAACACATATCTTTATGGGAATGTGAAGTGTGTCTTGGAATGTTTGTCTTTCTTATACGAGACTTCCAATTAGATCCCCCATCTACTAATTAAAACTTCATATGCTTCCCATGCATTGTGACAAAGTAGGTATAATTATCAACATTTTATTTACTTATTTTTACAATAAAAAAAACTTAGATACCTACAAATTATTAAAAATTTTATAAAATTTGTTTATCTTAAATGTTGTACTAACCACAACCCCCTCCTCCATCTTACTCTCTATCTGTGGAACAATATTTTTCATTTGAAATACACAATGTGGCTATTTTTACTTGTGAAATATATTTTACATATGTACATGTCCATTGTACAAATAAAAAGGAATATATTATGGATTCACAAAAAAAAACGAACTCGATATTAGCTGCGTGTTTAATTGGTAAAGCTATGCGTTGTATAGTACGATTTTACATGCATTACAAATACAACATCGCCAGTAGTATAACGGCCGATAAAAAGCTAAAGTAGAATCCTACTGTGGATAGTTTGACCTTTAGTCGAGTTTCGAATTGGATTTTATTAGATTTATTCTAAGATGTTCGTACGATTAATTATAATTGAATTGTATATCGATAGACGTGTTCATTGAGTAGTTATAATTGTTTAATAGTAGGTACTAAATGTGAATATAAAAACCAGGCTACTGTCGATGTGTTTTTTTGGAAATTTCTTACTGTACGATTCCCAAAAAAACACGTCTCTTATTACCAAACTTTCATTATACATAAGATTATAGGGAATAAAACGAATAAGTGGGTCTGGAAATTCTGTCCATCTATATGTTAGTCTGTTAACTGCAGTTAAGTCGATTTTCTTTAAACTTGGTACCGACGTTGCCGCCCAATTAAAAATTTCCGTGTCACATTTTCTAAAAATCCGTGCCATTTTCATGCCAAATTAAAAAAAAACTCAAATTCTTATATTAAAAAAAAATATAATTGAATTGTGGAGTGAAATACATCAACAAATTGGAAGAAACAATTTTCTCAAAAAAATAAAAGTTTCTGACAGTTTGTATTCCACTTGGAACAAATTTTCTAATTTTTGTTTATGTCCTTTATTTGAAGTAAAAAATGGAAATAAAAAATGTGGCATATTCAATTTTTTCCTGCCACTGTGCAACGATGAAATTTGTATGCCAAAAAAGCACTTTACTACGGGTGCTTTCATAAATACATGGTTGCGAAAGTATAACTTTCATAAATGCAAATGATAAATGTCAAATTTTCATAAAAGCAAAACGCAAATATTTGCAGCGCAAATGTGCAACTATAAAAAACCCCCTTGCAATCTGAATTTCTTTCTTAAAGAAAGAGTGTTGCACACACTCCACCATCGCTTTAGAATAGCCATCTCCTTCCCACCAGTATATCGTTAATAGGAAACTTTTTTTATTTTTTTGTATCCCTCTTTTTATCCCTCTTTGTCATTACGTTTGCCTCGATTAAAGAGTTGTGAGGTGATGAATAAAACAACAGAAATATGTGAATATCTGTGTTAAAAAAAAATTTTACAAAACATGTAGATCAATAATATCTATGAGCTGTATGATTTTGAGATTTCTTAAAGCATTCGTTGACATATGACTCAAATCAGAAAAAGGGTTCATAAATGCAGCGTAAAACACATGCGCAAATATTTTGTATGACGTTAGTATGATTGCAATTGGATCGCATGTAAATAAAGCAACCATGCATTTATGAAAGCACCCTACTTCGGCAACGCTGTTTGGTACCAAGCAACGATTTTTTAGATTTCAATTTGATTTTTTAAAAGAAATCAGATGGTACATCGCTTTGGTCTTAAAACAATTTGAGGAATTTCGTAATCAATTTTTTGTTAATAATTTTTCAGTTTAAACTGATGAGATTCAATAAGACTCTCAAAATGTATTTGTTTCCATTAAAATCAGATGAATATAGGTTTTCATTCGAACTTTAAAAACAGTGTTATCATACATAAGAACAAATACGTGCGACCAAGTCATGTATTTTATTTTTATCACAAAACAAAATTCCCCATCAGAGCTGTGGTTTTTCATAAAAGTTAACAAATTCATTGTAATCCAGTTTCAAGTTTAGCTGCTCATACTCGATGACATAATTGTTGAATATTCCAACTCAAAACAATTAATAATAATACTTCTTCTAAATGCATATCTTAATACTTTTGTCAATATTTACTTGGAAAATCCGAACTTGAAAAATTAGAAAACACATATTTTTGCACTCGGTACCTACCATGATTCAATTGTAATGTGCTACACTTTAATGAACTAACAAAATGAAGATCATAATGATACCCAACAAACGTCATTGTATGTACCTAGTTCTATTTTTTTTTTAAATATCATACATTTTGTACTTGCCAAATACAGTCATGACACGAACAAGATAAAATACTGGCGCTGGCACAGACAAAATAATCTTTATTTTGTGTTTAGTTTTGAAGGAAACGAGACACCCCCTACTACATACACCCAAATGGGCATTTATGTCGTCGTCAAGAAAGAGAACACAATTTATGATGCAAAAAAAAAAAAATGCATTCATACAATAACATAACATAACTATGTCTAGAAAATGATGTTTTCTGTGATACAAATTTATTTTTGTGTTCTGTTTAGAACCAATACATAGTTGATACCTTTTCAATAAAATGACATACAAAATAATATATACCTACCTACCTGTCAATTTTATTGTATAACAGTAAGAGTGTATTGAATTTTGAAGTTGTATTCCGTTTTGGTTATTTCGTCATTGAATTGAATTGATCACATGCTTCGGCTTCAATTCAATTTCAGCTTTTACTTAGCACGTTCATCATTCGTACAGTCATACACGTTTTATTTGACAGCTATGGAACGAAATTGGGAGCTAAAGGGGTAATTTTGCAAAATTCACACAGTAAGTTGCCACTTCATTGGTTTTTATTTGCATGTGATGTGGATGTTGTTTTACAAATATAATATCACATCGAACGCAATGCTGGGCGTCGTCGTTGGCAGTGCGGGTCAGTAAGTTAGTTCAAATGTCATCATCATCATCATCATTATTTTGTGTGTGGACTTTTTTCTTCTGTGAATTATTCCGACTGATGCCATGTGTTTATTATTATTAATTTGACTCTATTGTGTGTCAGGCTAATCATTGAAGCGTCATTTTGACATTTATGTGTATTTTATTATGCACACACGAGGTTCAACGAGAGAATGTGTGAAGGCGAAGGAGGAGGGGATTTTAAATTTTATATACCTATGGCTAATTTACCGGCATCAACGACAACGACACTGAAGGCTGTAGGTAGGTACATAGGTACATTTTTCGAAAGAGCTTTTCTTTTGCTCCCCCTAAAAAATTGTGAGAGTATGAGATGATGGGATGGGGGTGCAATTTTATTATTCAGTGAGCATGCGCCATAATTGATGCACCTCTTTGTTCGAATTGGGGACTCGAGTGGAGTTCGATTTTTCGCTTTTGTTTTTGTCGGTAGGGTATGGAGGCTTTTTTTTCTTTCCTTCTTCGAAAATCCGGCTTTCACATTAACCTAAAAAAAATTGCTTACTTTGAAGGTATACAACCCTACCTACCTCTTGCCACCCTTTGAATAACCACCCACTCAGTATGTAGATTGTAGGTATATGTAAAGGTATAGGTAGGTAACAAATTGACCAAATTAGTATAAAATGCAAAAAAAAAGAGAAAATCAGATAAAAAATTAATAGAATGAATGATGGTGATAACAGATAATAGAGAGAGTCTCATTTTAAAATGATGAATCAGTGCTAGGAAGGTAGGTAGGTATGTAGTTATATAGTGATTATATGGATACAAACTGTGCGTATACACACCACACTAAGATAATTAATGGTTCATTAAAATTGGTTGAATATATGATGAGTTTAAATTGAGTTAAAATTAGGGCAAATTTTATTATGAAATCGAATTACATATTATTTAAAATTTTTGAAGCATAAATATAATTTAAATACAATTGTTAGTATTTCGGGTCCGAAAAAAGGTAAAGGTAATTAAAAAGAAGGACAATATTATGGTTTAAATAGATATAAACAAAATCATAACTATTTATTACTTAGAATGCTATTGTGTTGCGTATTTGGTCTATATTCGTATATTTATTTGGATCAAAATTGATTGATTTACGGGCCCTTAAAAATTCACGGTCGTATTTATTATAGATTTCTTTAAAACACTCTTAGATAGTTGTCCATCTAGACACTGTCCAAAGAGTTAAACATCTTCTTATATTTATAAACGCATTCCAACAGTTGTCTATAATAATATTTTCTGGTATACTCACTGACATTCCTGTAACCTGTCAATTTCGTGAGCATTTGGATATGTTCAGTGAACATTTCATTAATTTCATGTTAACTTTTCAATTCTTTGTTCACTGAACGTAAGTCACTTTGTACAACCAAGTGAGTTAATTGTATCTCTGTTATACAAAAAAATGGAAGATTACAAAAAAATATTATAGACATTAAAACCACCATTTATGATAATATGATAATAATCATCGAGTAATTCAATTAGAATCTCTTCGACGACACAGCTGTATATTGATTGAATGCATCGAGAGACTCGAGGACGTTACCAGATCACCAGTTTATGATGAACATTTTTTTCTTTTCATTTTCTTTGAATTTTTTTTGCTCTTTTTAGCATACGTACACATATTATAGGTTTACATACTTTTTTGCGTCACAGACGATATAAGGTAAGCGTTGGATAGGGATTAAGTAACTTTTCTGGTGTTCTTTGACTTTTCAAAGGCTTTGGATTCGACATGACATATGATGTGAAATTATACGAACAGCTGTCAGGCGCTGCTTAAAGTTGGTTTTTTTTCCTACCTTTCTAATAAAAACAAGCAGTTAAAGTTGTTGACAAGTTAGCTGATTTTCTACCTTATGTTAACGCTGTCCCTCAAGGTTACCTTCTTATACATTTATTGTTTTCGATGTACGTTAATGAGCATCCATCTATAAAAATAAAGAATTGTTCATCGCATATGTATGCTGCTGATCACTTACAATTATTGTACTTCAGGTGCCTTCTTGGACTCATTGAGCATGGTGCATTAAGTGTCTGTTAACAAAGATCTAGAGAAAATAAATGGGCTTATTTTCAACCAAATGAAGTTCTAAATGTCTGGTAATTTCGAGAAATAATTTAGATCTCTTATTTTCTCTCGATCGAGTTGAGCAACGAATATGTTGAAACTATGTTCTTTTTGATTTCCCAGCGACAATTTTTTGTCAATGCTGTGCAAAAATCAATTTTCTGCGATACTCTACTAATATTTTGATGTTCTACTATAATAATAATAATCTACTATATTTTCATGTTTTCAGGTGAAGAATTTAAAATTTTGCTAAATTCTTTCTTTTGACTTACACCAAACATTGGCCTGACAAAACGAGTAGTTTATGTTCTCATTTCTTAAGACCCTGTTTCACAGTCGAAGTAATTGGCACTTAATTTGCCTGCAATATATGAAAAACTATAAAGCTCAATTTAACAGTGCAGATGCAGACTTATGTATAGACATGAATAAGTGACACTTATAAGTCTCCAATATTGACCATCTTAAGTGTCACTTCCCCATACTGTAAAACTGGACACAAAGTATCAATAAATGAGAATCTTAAGTGCCACTTATTCTGAAGTACCTGTGCACAGTGAAACTGGCCCTAAACAATTTAATTAAAATATAGATATTAGGTTAGTTTAAACCTTAACTTTATAATATCTACATATATAGAATAATTCTTGTTAACTAATTTTTGTGCATCATTTATGAATTTATGAGTGGTTTTTTTTTTTACTTCAAGATTGATCGAAAATTATTATTACTGCTAATTTTTTTTCTAGTTTCTAATTTTGTTTGTACCTCACGAGCGTCGTCATCGTCATCTTGATATTCTCTAAGCCATGCAAACTTTCCCTGTGTTCAGGTATTTGGATATCCTTATAATCAATTCGAAGGACATTTTTGTGTGAGTTGTATTAAAATTTCAACTAAAATGCAACCAATATTAAATTTTGACGTTTCTCACAATATATTCACCTCATTAGTGTCAAAAATTTAACTTAGAATACAATTTAACGACATTTAAATCTAATTTAAACAGAATAAGATTATCTCGAAATGTATCTACATTTTTTTTTGTAGCATGAGCAATTTTCATTTAAAGAAAGTTCTAACAATGTTCTTTAGAAACCCTTAAATATACATACATAACATACACACCCACATACATATAATTTTAGTATATCCCTTTTCTTTGTTATTAGATTATAATGTTTATAGGAAGAATTTAAGATGTTGCCAAGTGTTTCATATTAATATTATGAGTGAAGTTAAAAGAACAAAAGCAAAGTTTCCTAGAAAAAAAAAAATTGTTTGGAAATTATAAATAATAAGCAAACCATTAAAATAAAGCCGACTACCTATCTACGTTGATTTTATATATTTTTTTCTTTAAAATTTAATGATACCACGTCAAGTCCACTTATTGTGCATAACATTTTCAATGTCCTATTTTTCTTGTTAAGAAAAGCACTAAAATTTAATTTCGATGAAAGCTTATACGGAAAATATTCAATTAATTAGGTTATGAACCCTATAATGGGTACTTTATATTTTTAAACGTCACATAAACTGATTAAATTAACGTTTGGTCTAAGCTGGATCCTGAAATAATCTAATTCAAATATAGAAAACTGAGTATACCATATACATATCTATTTTAAAATAACAAGTGATAGACGATAGTTCTGAAATAGTTTCTTCACCAAATACCAATTTACATATAAATATGATAGATATATATAGGAACTTAAGGAACTTAAAAATTTAAATCTAATAAACTTTTTGAAGAACTAACATTTTTGATAGTGATTATATAGTCAAATCAATTCAACTATAATGTTTTTAAGCAAATATAAGTAAATTAACATTTTTGTATTTTTTTTTTAATTTTCTATAAATAAATGCCTGATTTGAATTATGTACCTAGATACATTTATATGATTACATACAATCAAAACAATCAGAACTTTGTCATAATTTTTTTTTTTGCAATAAAACTTTATACTTTTTGCAATATGTAGATAAAGTTTTTGGTGAATTTAGAGTTCAAAGTTGGCTATATATGTATGTATATAGGTATTCAAATAATCATAAAACTACAAATAATTTAGATTGATATATAGATAACACAATAATATTGATAATAATGTTTCAAGGCTGTCTATGATTGTATTATAATCGAACAAGAACTTTCCACTTCTACAGCCTACAATCTACATGTATAGTTTCCTTATAATAAAATTTGAATATTAAACAATTAATCATTTTAATATTTTAATATTCTCCCATTTTGAAATAAGGAGGTTTAAATAGATATAAGAAACAATATTGTTAATATTTTTATTTGATCTATGTATATCTATTGATTTCGTGTTTTAAAAAATTGAGGTAATCAAAAGTAACATAAAGTAATTTTCTTCATACCATCAGTGATGTTCTGATTGTGTGTTTTTTTAATCTGTAGGAACTTTAAGCTATAGAATTGGACGGATTTGCTTCACATTTATCCAAGAGCATTTCTTAGTGATTCTTTGGAGGAGCTAAATTAACTGCTAAGCAGCTATTTAGGGTTTTCAATTTTTCTCGAAAATGGTTTTAGCGATTTCTATTAAACTTTGTACCTTGATTTCTATGAATTATTTAGGTTTAAAATTTTTGCCAACATTTTCACATAATAAGAATTTGACATAAATCTCGTTTATCTCGTTAATAGCTTCATCGATTTTGTTATAGTTTTTAAATTAGGTACGTCTTTAGTAGTTCGAAATAATATTGGATTTACAAATATTAAAAATCATCTAAATCAATTATTTTAGTACTTTTGAATTTTTACACTTTGTTGTTAACGATCTTATTCATTCGTCTTCAATGTCAAGCTATACATTATTTTTTTGAACTACACGAGCAGATTTGTTTGATGCAGTCGTTCACTAAATTTATCTTGAATATTTAAAACTGTCTAACAACAGCTTCTTATAAACCAATTTATATGACATGGTATTTGACAGCCAAATTCTCTATTATGATTTTTCAGATGTGCAGAATGGACAATTAAAAAACTTAATGGATAATTTAAATAAAAGTTCTTATATATGATCACTCCATATATTGAATACAATATGCATTTAAGGTCTTCCCACACACAATTCATATATACATAATTATTATTTTGACATTTATTTAATAATTTTAGTTCTATATTTGAATAAACAATTAAAAAACTTACTCACTCATCACTCAACGTATGTATACATATACATATATGGAACCATTTAATTGCAAAAATGAATTACTGTCAAGTTTTATTAATTTTGTACAAAACTGACATTCATTAATCATTAAAAACAAAATACCTCAGTTGAATATGCATGCATATTGCATAGGCAATGGATTTTCGACACCGTAGAATTATTTGTATTTTGCACTCACTTCCGCATGTACATAATTCGAAAAATATTTTATTTTAAAATATATATTATTAGTTTTGTGCATAATCATAATACTCTTACTAATATGTCAAGGGAGAAGAAGATGCAGCAAGTGCTTATAGTATTTAAGTATTTATGGCTTCTTGAAAAATTCTCAGGCACTTACACTAAAACCACACTACACCCCATTCCATAGGAAAATATCACAATCAAAGCTGTTACAAGTTTGAGTTTTGCTTTTTTATGTTTTTATTTTAAAATTTCAATTTACCTATAGTATAAGGTGCAGCTGTGTTTAAATGTAGGTAAGGTTACATATTTAGATATTTTTTTGTTCAAACTAGTTTTTTGTTAATTTTTGCATTTTTTCAATAATTTTATTGAATGTATGCAAAAATTAATATTCATTTTTCTTTTAGCACCTTATTAGGAACAGGAAACTTTCCAGGAAACTTTTATTTTAAATTAAAGTACCTAACCTAGTACCTACATAATATGTATATTGGTTAGGTCAATACAAAACAATGATTAATAATTTATTTCATAAAACAAATTGATTCGATTTGGAAGTTAAAAATTTTGTTAAACTTTGATATTTTATATTATTCCATTAAGTCTGAATTTGAACAAATTTAAGTCAAATAATTCAGGATTCGCACCAATAATATAATTTTTCCCAGAAATAAACACTCATCACTAGACAAAACAAATTCATACCAATCATTTCAAAAGACCAATCATATACACAAATATTTCTTAAGAAAGAATTACGACTTGTGTCAAAAGTCAGTATGTCGTTAACAAAAAAAAAAAAAAATTGTCACAGTATTACCAACTTTAAGCTAAGTACAGACGATTGTCATATCTTACAATATTGTCAGAACTGTCAATGGTCTGACAATAGCTAACAATTAGCTGACAATTGACATATTTCTTATACAGTGAAAAATTGTCCGTTCATTGGTAGATTTCTTCCCAATTTGATTGTCAGCTATTTTTTTATCTCTCTTTAACCAACTCATTGACATTTCGAACAATGAAGAAATTTTCAGCAATTGTAAGATGTTTTCAATTAAAACATATGACAATGACAAATGAGTCTGACAAAGTCCTAATCGACTGACAATGATAAAAATTGTGTGATCAGACGATTGTAAGATACCTGACAATTTTTTGTCAGATTGTCGTCTGACAATGACGTGTCTGTCTTTAAACTCCTTAAAGTATCTCACATCAATTCGATATATGGTGTGGCGGGTAATTAAGGAAGAATGAGATCTCTAAAAAATCAGAAATTTTATGATTATCTCTTATGAATATGATTATGATAATATATAGTCCGGAAAAATGCATTTTTAGGGCTTTTGTGTGATATTTGAACCAAATTATTCAATATACGTCAAAATATAGTTTGTTGTCCAACTATAAACTGTCAAATTCCATTGAAAGATGGCTACGATGTCGATGGATCAAAAAACCTCTAAAAAATTAAAAGAAATTAGATTTTTTTTTCTAGGTTTTTAGGGATTTTGGGTGACATTTTCATCAACTCAAGATATTGTTGTCTTTTTAGATTTGAATTGAATGTATATATATTATAGGCGTTAGTAAAAAGTAATAAAGGAGTTTTTTTTGTTTGTGGATAAATACATTACGAAAATATGTAAAGAGATAAAGGTTTAGATCTTTCTTACTTGAACAGCTTCCTTTGTACATACGCATTTATGGTGCGTTCACATAAAGTGAAGCCTAAATTTACGCAAATATCCTCAGGTAAATTTATTTCATTTCATGAAAACTCTTATTCAAATTTCGTTTGTTTTTTTATTGTAAGATCCACAAGATGCAAATGAAAAGAAAAAGTCGATACATATAATATACCTGGCCTCCCTACACATATGTATGTACGATGTACATAAGTACCTAAGTAAAGTGGTATTATTTTTTTTTATATTATTCATGAAACACGATGCTATAAATCATTCATCATCCTTATAAAAATTTCAAAAGTTACACAGGGGCATAGTCTTCCTTTTTTTAATTTAGTCTATACACAGTAGCTAACTCATATATAATATATTATTTATACAGAAATAAATAAGATAATGCCACTAAAAACAAAAACAAACAAAATCCATATATTAATTATAATCACAATCGTTCGACATTCTATCTGTGTCATGTTACTATGAATATAAACACCATTGTCACCCATCCACATGGTCGGTCGTCTTGACAAGCAAGTATATTAAGTATAGCAGTAACATTATTATTTGTATATCTGTATCTGGGAAAAAAAAATTCTGATCATTTTTATTGACAGAAGCATTTCAAATAAAACAAAATATACAGAAGAGCTAATTTTATATGGAAATCAAATTTATATTTTTCAAAATTGAATTTAATTCCCTGCTTTGGGTGTGAACCATGAAAACTCTAATGTTTTGATCACCACGATAGGTTCCGTAAAAAGAAATAAAAAAAAAAATAAAAAACCCGGAAAAAATCTAAAACCAAAAAAAAAATAAAAATAAAAAGAATGAAAAAAACCAAAGAGGATATGAAAATAATAAAAACCTACACATTTTTTTTATTGTTTCCAACAAAAAAAAAAGGACCCTGCGCAATAGTTGTATAGGAACTTCGAATTTTCGATATCGAAACACAAAGTTAAAAGCATGCGTTTTAAGAATTTCCCCCCCCCCCTTTCCCCCTTTTAACCTCTATTCCCCATTTGTGTCGTCACTTCCTTATGGGAATAGATAAATAATCATCTTAGTAAATATTCCATATTTAATTCCTATGTGTTTTGTTTTGTATACGTATGTCGTATATATATACAAATATATATATAAGTTAATATTCAATACATAATATGATAATGAGGTGCATACATATAAATAAAACAAAATTTGTACATTGTGCAATTTTTTTTTTTAACTTACTATTATTTTTTTTGTTTTGTGTGGAACATTAAATTAATTACTTACCATTTATGCCGCTTATTAATGGATAATTACTATCCCGACCGCCAATTAAATTTTTTAATCCGGATTCGATCAGAGTTGGGGACGATCGCTCCCTGTCACTCATTTTTTCATAAACAATTTATGTTAAAACTTTATTATCACAAAAAATTATAATTTTATATTAAAATTTTTTTGTTTAGCTTAAAAATACAATTTTCTTTGTATTTTTAATTTTTATTTATTTGTAACTTTTTAACAATTAATAACAGTTTTTTTTTTTAATTAATTATATGTAATTTTAAGCGTTGTAGATGTTTTTTGTTTTGTTTAATTTTATTTATATGTATATTTATAAATATATTTTATGACTTTTTTTACTTGCTATAAATAAAGGCACCGCAAATTTAATACTATTTTACTGCTCTTTGAGAATTTTTTTTTATTAATTTTTTGTATCGCTAAGGTTTAGGGTTTTTTTTTTTATTTTAATTTTTGTTTATTTACAACTTAAAGTATTATTTTAATTATTGATTTATTTTTTATTTTACAACACAGCACACATAGAGCTTAGCTCTGTTTTTAATCAATTATAACAATAATATTAAAATTTAACCAACGTAAGATTTTTTTGGTTTGGGAAAAAATGTATTTGTCAACAATAACAACACTAGCACTATGATTTTTATTTATTTTTACTTAATTATTTTATTAATATATATATTTTTTAGTATTTACTTAACAGCACCACAGCGGATTTAATTTAATTTTAAGGGATATTTTTTTTGTTAAATATTAATTTGTGTGTGGATTTTTTTTTCAAGGAAGTACAACATCAAAACTGGGGCTTTGAACCAAAAAAAAAAAATATATATCACTGATTAATTATCCTTTATTTTCTTTTAATATTTATTATATACAATTTTTAAAACTTTAACTAGGAGCCTCTTTAGGTTTTTTTTTTGAGTTATTTTTATTGTTTAAATATTTTTGAAATTTTTTTTTAAGAAAAGATAGGTGAATACATTTTTTTTATTTTGTATCCTGACGATGGAGGACAAGAACGACAACGATGAGCAATGTAATTTCGAACAAGAAGTCCTGGCTATGTGTAGCTAGAATAGGCAATATACACCGTTGCTATCCTTTTTCAACATAAAATGTGGAGGTGGATGTGGATTTTTTTTTTTTTGTATTCGTCCTTTTCACTGTTCCTGATTTTTTTTGTATATAAATATTGCACACAGAACGAAATAGTGTGGTTAATATTAAAGAAAATCAATTTTTTGTTGTTCTTCGAAACAGGATGTGTCTATTGTTTTGAGGAGGTTGAGAAAGTTAAGGGTGTGGGGGATTAAAAATTTGAATTCTTATATGAAGTTTTTTTTTGTTTTATTAAAAGGTATTTCATTTGAAAACTTTTATTTAAACTTTATTTTATTTTTGTATTTTTTTAGAGAATTTTTGTATCCGAAAATTAAAAATCAAAATACGACAAAATATCGAAACGACGTTCACCACCCTTCCGACGACGAATCATTTGATTATAAGGCTGAATAACAAGAGAATTCCATGGAGAAAAAATGATGACGATGTTGATAGTAGCGATTGTGTGAGGGAGTGTGCGTAGTTAGCAGTTTGTGTAGGAGAAGAGAACTTTTATCTGGAATTTTTCGACACTTCGCTCTCCTCTGCAATTTTATTTTTTTTTGTATTTATTTTGGGGGCCAAAGTGTTTTTGTTGGGACAGCGGCAACAGAAGGGGGTGAAAAATTCTGCACCAGGATATCGTTTGCACTACTTAGATACACTTTCGAAGAAAATCAAAAAAAAAAAAATTGGATTGAAAAATAGGGAGGAAGTTACTTAAAAGATACAATCCTTCCTGATGGCAAAAAAAGCACGAATCGAGAGGCTTTTTCTTGTTTCGTTTGTTTGTTGTAAAAAAATATCAAGTCCTTTTTTTTTGCTGAGTTGAAGTTATTTTAATTTTAACTTTGCACTTTTTTTAAATTTTTTTATCTTAAGTTGGTGTGTGTGTTAGTTGTACCACATACCTACTCAACATTTACCCGCTTAACATGTGATTAGGAAAGAAAATAATTTGCAATGATTTTTTTGAAACGAAAAAGCTTTCAAATTAAGTGTTATCCTTTATTTTTTTTTGAAACTTTTTTTAATTGTGATGTGACATTTCGTCTTACTTTATGTTGATTTTGTATCATAAAGATACTTGGTAGGTTTAATAACAACGTTTGGATATTTTTTAGGTTCGTTATATTTGTTTGTGAGTGATGCACTGCAAGTTGTTTGATTTCTTCTTTTTTTTTAGAATATTTATTTTAACATTTATTTATTCCAGATAGATTAATTTTTTCGATTAAGTTTTTTAATGCCATTAAAACAAAAAAAAAAATATTTCATTCAATTAAAAAAAATATATTACAATTTTCAACAGCGTGCGCGCCCGCTAAGCTACAAAAAAGCACAAACCCGCTCTTCTTATCCGACGATGACGAACCAACTATGCCTGTTAGGTACCTACTTAGACAGAACTCGTGCTTCGCTCTTTTTTCTGTCAGCCAAAAGTTCAAGTGAAATACAATTTAAAAAAAAAAAAAAAATAAAATACCTACTTAAAAAAAGATACAAATAGTACCCATACTACATAAATTCGGTACGAAATATAACAAGAAATATAAAATAAAAATATTATTCACAGCACACACAGCTTTATTTAAACACAGATACTACAATACAAGCAATATTTTACCATACACATGTACGAATGGAATATATTGTATTATAGTTGTATCTCTAAAAACAAATTCACACATGCAGAGTATCTTTGAGATACAGCAACAAAAATGACAGATTGAAATAATAACACTATAGTGTGTCGTCAGTCGTTTGGTCGTTTGGTCGTTTAGACGCGAGCGTGGCAGAGTGTGTATGCGCGATAGTGTATGATGAGCTGTAGAGCTTCTAATCCTAAAGTTTAAAACAGCAGCGTGTAGAACGCGTATAACGAGCTAGAGATACGTAGATACTACAATTTTTCATTCTCGCATTCTAATGTTGGGGCACGAAAGTCATATAGAGGTAGCTATTCATAGAGGTTCTTTCTTGTGGGTATTTTTAAATTAGAACTTTTTTTTTCAAGTCATTTCTATTCACTCTTTTGCCTCAGAGATCTGTAAGACTCTTGGCTTGTATAGTATGGTTTTTTTGTTGTTGTTGTTGGGGGGTTTGTTTGGTTCTTGAGTCCCTATATAAATGAGCTATGAGAGAGGGATTGTATTTTCTTCTATATCACCTGTATCTTTGAATGTCAAAAGTAGATGAAGATAGTTTTTTGTCCTCATTTTTTATAATTTTTAAAATTCTTACTGAACAAGAAGTAATTTATATTTATGCATACATATATCTTTTTTTTTTGGTTAAATACAAACGAGTATATATGCACCACACCTTCATAGGTATAGGGTGTAATTGTAAATAGAAGATGTGGGAGAAAAGATAAGAACCAGCCAAATGTCTACAACGCCAAGTTTAATAAAAATCAAAAAACCGTATTGTATCGAGGAGCATACCTACTATACCTACTTGAAAGTCAAAAGTATTGGCTAGGTTGATATCGCATACAATATACAAAACTCTCTGTCTGTTCTATTTTATCGCTCATCTTGGATGTATCTTACTTACTTGACTATATGAAGTATTTTTTTTTTTGGGAAAATGTCTGTGAATCGTTTCTGCATGTGATGGGGAGGAAATTTTTTCGTGTAAAGGAAAACCTACATACCTATTCCTGTATAGTATGGTTGGCCAAGTTGAATTTTTTTTTAGAATCGTATTAAGGTGGGAGGAGGAGACAGAAAAGCAGAAGGCATTGATAAAAATGCATCAAAGCGTTGCCAGAAGGGAGAAATATTTGTGAGAATAAGCAATAAATTATTATTAAGTATTTAGGAAAATATGCAAATCTATTTGTAATATTCAAGACCTATATGACTTTATGGTGATATACTAAGGATGATAGTGGTATGCATGTGGGGTATATAAATTGAAGCAGTACTTTCTTCAAGTAGGCACCTACATATATAAGAAATTGTCAAAGATTTAAGAATTTCGCTAAAAATATTTTTCCAATAAAAACAAAATGCACAACTGGGTCTCAAGAACTTGCTTTAATGTGCGATCACACATAAGTGGTTTTAAAGGGGAGCGTATCGGAATCCCGCTTTTTAAAATCCCGTTTTTCGAAAATCCCGAAAAAAAAGTTTTAAAATCCCGTCTACTAAAATACCGTTTTTTTAAAATCCCGTCTTCTAAAATCCCGCTTATTCATAATCCCAATGTATTAAAATCCCGCTTTTTATAATCCCGCCAAATCCCGCCAATCCCGTTTTTCGCAATTACTTTGGGTATTAAACTTGGTTAATTATGAACTCATTCCCATCATTTTAGGAACTAACTGCCAACTACCAAAATGATAAAACGAAATTGTGCATACACCCAACCTCGCACCTACCCCAAATCCTATAGTGTGCCCAAGCAGGGGGGTTGCAGGGGGGTTGCAGGGGGGCAGCATGCCCCCCCATACATACCTCACTGTTTATTAAAATCGTTGGGACTTGTTTCATAATGAAATAAGTCCCATATGAACTAACTCCCAAATTTATGAACTAAGTCCCAACGAAATTTTGGTGGGAGTTAAAACAAGTAGTTTTAATTGATAAAGCGGGATAATAAGAAACGGGATTATAAAAAACGGGATAATAAGAGACGGGATTAAAGAAAGCGGGATCTTGAAAAAGCGGGATTTTAAAAAACAGGATTATAAAAAGCGGGATTTTAAAACCGGGATTTTAAAAAACGGGATTATAAAAAGCGGGATATCGAACCCAACCCGTTTTAAAGCCTGAATAATTTAGATCTATTCATCTGATTTTAAAATAAATAAATTAGCTATGGGATCTGATATTTAATGCCACCTAGCAAAAACATAGTTTAGTTTAAGGTAGTATTTTGATTTATGTGAGTACATAAATATGAACAATATACATAATTAAAAATTGTAAAAAAATGTTAAAAAATCCATATAAATAAAAATAAATTTATTAAACAATTTCTGAAATTGTTTTGACACCAACGCGACGTATACCATTTGATTTCTTAAACAAATCTCAATTTATGAAACCAAAAATTTTAAAATCGTTTTTTATATATAAAATTTTGTACCTAAACATTTGTAAGAAAAAAAAAATTTAGATGTATTTTATAAGCATTTATTAATAAGGAGTTAAAAAATTTATTTTGGAAAAAATTCATCTACACATTTTCAAAATATCGAAAAAATAAAAATAATTTTGAAATTTTTTTTTTTTTAAATAATATTGCAATATTATTCAATTATTAGACGGTCCTGTGTAAAAAAAATCATTAAAATCAATTAAGCAGATAATGAGAAGGTCGGAAATCAAGGAAATGGTTCTATATGAGAGGTTATTTAAATCAAAATCGTTGAAGCCGTTTTTGAGAGAAATGAGATTCTCTCTACCGGTTTTTAAACACTTGTATATGGGAGGTACCGTTATTTTTGGATATAAGAATAATTTTCATTTCAAGTCTGCTAGAAAATCTTAAGAAATTGTCGTTATCGAATTATTAAGTTAAAAATTTTTGAAACCTTTTTTAAAAATCAAAAAAAGAAATGTTTGTAAAATGTTGGTATACATTTATATATATACTTTTAAAACTTCTTGAAACAATCTTCATAAATTGATCAAAATAAGTTGAATCGTTTTTGAGAAAAACGAAAGTAAAAAAAATGGTTATATGGGAGGAACCATTTATAACCATTTTTGGAACAATTTTTTTTTTATAAAATGGTAGCCTTTGTGTAAACAAAATTATTAAATTTTTTTTATGTTGTGGCCACGTTTTTGAGAAAAATAAGATTTTCATTATTTTGCTAAAAATTGTACGGCTGGTTTGGTCTAAAAAAATTAAAAAAAACAAGATTTTTAGTATTGAGTTGTTCGGCAGGTACCGTTATATTTAGTCATAAGAATAGTTGTCCTTTAAAATTTTCTACACGATGTTAAGAAACAGCTTGTTACCAAGTTTATATATATAAATATATATTTGAAATTATTTTTAAAAATCCATTTTTTTATTGAATACTAGTATTTTCTAGGTATTTAAACTCAAAAAAAAAAATCAAAAGAAATATTGATTAAAATAAGTTGAACTGTTTTCGAGAAAGCGAAAACAAAAAAAAAAAAAAACTATACCTATGCGAGTTGACATTATTAACGATCGGAATTTTTTTTAGCTATTAAAATTTTAAAAAATGATGGCGAAGTACCGTTATGTCGGAGGAATGCCCCAAAAACGCTAGGTCCAAAGTTTAGAGAAAATCCACCTATCTTATTATTATTTCTTTTATATTTTTAACAACAATTTGAATTTCTTAGCTAAGAAGCTGTTTTAATATACAATCATCTTGGACATTTACTAACAAGTAGGAACATTAATTAAAATATGTATGTACATTAAAACCATCAGCTATATATTGCTATATTCAATTTAATCGAAATTTAATTATTATTAATTTTATTGATAAAATTTTATTGCTAACTAATGAATTGCGTATATATGTAAACTGAATATGAATTTCATAAAAAAAACATACACATGTATATGCTACCGCATCATCAAAGAATTCTATATGTATACTCATTCTATGCATCAAGAAACAATTATATACGAGTACGAACAAAATTACGTAATATGTATTTAATAACTAAACATGTTTTTTAATTATGCACTATAAGGCATTCTTTAAGGTCAAGCATATAATACAGTAAAACCCGCTAAAGAGATACAGCAAAATTGTTTTTCACTTAAACGAACCTTAAATATAAAAAAAATGTCATTTTAGCGGATTTAAAATTCCAAAAACGGTTGTGTAATGTACAAAATTCTAATGTTATTTTCGTGGTGAAAATTTGGTGGAGGTGAAAAATAAAAAAAAAAAAATGAAAGCGTTCAGCAAATTTTTTTCGTTCTGTTCGATTCAGTTTTTTTCACTTAAGAGGGCTTTTTTCAATGAAAAATATAAATTTTAACTGAAAATAAGTTTCAGGTATCCGGGTTTTTCACTTAAGCAAGTTTCGCTTAAGCGAAGTGATTTCAAGGTTATTGGTCTACAAATAATTGGGGATGAAAAAAGTGTTTCAGATAAGCGGGTTTTTCTCTAAACCCGGTTTCTCTTAAGCGGGTTTTACTGTATAACAAAAAATAATACAATTACTGCTCCACAATAGCGTTTGTTGTAAAAAATAAAAAATAAAAATTGAAATGAACACTATACAGGGTGTCCCGAAATCACCGCCTCAGAAGGAAACCATGAGTTCCTGAGGTCATATCAAGTCGAAAAACTTATGAGGTAATTTTCTCGTGTTCGCTTCGTTTTCGACTTATAACGGTTTTAATGATTTGTTTTCTTTTTTCCTTTGACTGGCTCTAACTTTGCCAAACTACAACCGATTTTTGAATTTTTTTTTTTTTATTTAAACAAAAACAGTTAGAAATTTTTATCTGCCATACAACTTTTTTCTGCGTAGATAACGGGTTTCCCGCAATTTATTATCAATTATCAATTATAAAAATCGGTTGTAGTAGTTGGCAAAGTTAGAGCCAGTCAAAGGAAAAAGAAAACAAATCATTAAAACCGTTATAAGTCGAAAACGAAGCGAAAACGAGAAAATAACCTCATAAGTTTTTCGACTTGAAATGACCTCAGGAACTCATGGTTTTCTTCTGAGGCGGTGATTTCGGGACACCCTGTATATTGCGCACCTATTCTGAGAATTTATTTTATTCATATCAACCAATGTCTGGTTTGGATAAAAATGAATTTTTTTAAAGAGAGTTTTTCCAGGAAAACATTAAAAGCTCAAGCTTATCAAAATAAAAGATTAAAAATTTTTTTTTTCATAATCAAGGAAAAACATTTGCTAAATTTGTAAGTAAGTACACCCAAACGAGTTCAACATATACATACATACATATTATGTAGATCAAAATTATTTAAATATATTTAAACAATTCAAAGAAATTTGCTTAAATTAAACGAAAACTCATGGTTATTTTCCGATAGAAGCCTACAGTCTTTTTCGCGAAATATTTGACGCTGTTCACGTTCGACTTTTCTTGACGTCTCTGTTCTTTATCCCACTCCCACTTTATGACGAAAAAGAATTAATGGCACCTATTTCTCGCCATGAAGTCAAAAAAAAGTCGTGAACAGCGTCTTTATTGACGTTTTATTTGATTTTGCGTGTTTTTTAACCCAGTACTTACTTCAGACAGTTACACTGCCAAACGTATTGTCAGATTGCGAACTGTCAATGTCATTTTTATTCAGTAGTTTTTGGAACTTTAATCGTGATCACACAAAGGTACGTATCTACAACGTTACCTAATTCTAAAAATGTTGATTCAAAAATGATGATTCGATTCATTGGAAATCAAGAATGTCATTCAAAAGTTTGACATTTAAAAAACCAATAAAATTTGAACTTTCAAATTTCACTTTCAAGGTTTTGTACATATATAGTCATTAACCCTTATCTATCTACTCCAAATGTGATAAATTTAAGAAAACTAACTAGAAAGTTATATGTAAAATGTTTGAAAATAAAAACTCAAAAATGAAATAGGTAGGTCAGGTATACCTACATTATGGCTATCCCATTGAATATAAAATAAACTCTGGCAACACTTTTTGCTTAAATAAAGATAACTCCTAGTCATATATTATGATGATGATATGATACTCCAGACTCCATCCAACAATAAATAATTTTATCTTTGAAGTTTGTTTAAGCTGGTTTCGTGCAGCTTAAATAAAAAGTCACGTGAATTCGAATCATCCACTTATACTATAGCTGAATATACACGAAATATATGCGCATTTAACATCATCATCGTCATTATTATCATCATCATGCCTATACGAAAACATCAAGGCTACAAATAAAGTAAGTATGATGAAATTGAAAAGAAATAACAACAACAAACAAAAAATAATACCAAAACGAGAGATAAAAGTCTAAAACCCAAAACAACGACAAAAAAAAAAAAAAACAAATTAACGTTCGTATATTATGTTTTATCTCCCAGACCCACATTGTCCAACCTGTCAACTGACATATTGAATTAATCTGTCAGTTAAATGTCATCCCGTAGGCTTCCTTATTTTCAAAGGACATTTCTGTTGTATATCCTGTGGAGTGGTCGCATTCAAAAGACTTGGGGCCAATTGGAGAAACTGGATTTACGCGGAAAAAGCCGCACAAGTTTCAAAATGTGTGACGGACAACCACGTGGTCTTGGATGTCCCCCCTTTATTTTAAGCTCTTTTTCTAACTTCATGCATACAGAGGCAGAGGCAAATACCGAGTATGGGTGAAGTGTCAAAAACCAAAGTAAAAGTGTAAGCTTTTTTATAAATGAAAAGCTATAACATTAGCGCGAAATGTCATTTGAGATTGTATTGTGAGTATATGAATATAGAGAGCGCAGTTGGTGATGGTGATTGTGGGGTTTTTTTCACAGGTTGTCGGGTTGTGGAGCTGAAGGGGAACTAACATATTGTTTGTGTTGGTGAATTACCCATTCGTTAGTGCGGAGCTATATTTTGTTAGCTAGGAAATGAAGGGGAGGCAAACACCACTGGCCGCTGCTGGCATCAACAGAACTTTGAGACTTGAGTATACTCGACAAGCTCGACATACTCATAGGTACATATACATATGTTTGTGTGATGTGATGGTGTAACATGAACACATGCTCATGCAGCGCTATTAATACACCACCAGAATGAGTTTGGACTTTTGGCATAACATAATATAATAGCGGTAGTACGTGCGGCGCAATAATGGCAAATTGCCGTTGCACCACCATAAGTTCACCTATATATACCTGCCTGCTATAGAACTCTCTCTGAAGGTGTGTGTGTGTAATGTGTGTGCGGTGTAATTTGTAGCAGATTGGGGCAGGAGGTCGTGTTGTCAGCACCCACGATATGATAAATGTTAGAAACGACAAGCTTTTATTTGTTTTATTGGCTTTTTTGTGTAATTAAGCTTTAAAATAAAAAAAAAAAATTATTAGGAGCCAAGTAATATGTCATTTTAGGGCAACTGTCAAATTTCAAATATTGCACCGAAGTGAACTTTATAAGAATCCAAAAAGAATTACACTTTACCTACCTTGGGTTCAGCTAAAATTTTTTTGTGTCTATTTAAAATCGAATTAAAAAAAAATAAAAATAAAATCGGGTGACGATTCATATAAAAATAAAAAAAAATTATATTGGGGAACGTGACAAGCATTAAAATGTTTTTTTTTTTGACATAGACTTAGACATGTTGTAGGGCTGTTTTTCTGTCTGTGGGCGGTAGGGTAAATTTATTATAATATTTATGTTGAAAGATTTAACGCTTGGTTGAAATTTTTCTTCATGTCATTGACTAATCGGATTAACTGAATTTTGTTGGCATTTTTTGTAAATAAAATTTTGTAGAATTAGAGATATTAGTTTTATGCGTGCGGTTTCATAGTTAATTGTTTTATATACCTATACCAGAACCTAATTTTCTTAATAAAAATTCTATTATTTTAATAAATAATTATAGGTATAAATAAGTGTATGAAAGCAAATAGCTAATTGACTGCACCTACCTTCTTTTTCTAATAGATCAAGTGACTTTAGCAGTGATTAACTTCGGGGGTGAAAATTAAAATTTCAAGCGAAGGAATATCAATTTACATGACAAAATTTGGTTGAGGGTTCAATTCGCCCTAATTTTTATTTACTTGTAAGCTTTATTTATAGCATGGCGATTGGAAAGAGTTAGGCTGAGTTCGAAAACGCATCAGATGCGTAGTTGATGTAAAGTCATGAGATCCGAAATTCAAAAGAGAAGATGGTGGCAAAGTCGTGAGTTTCTAAACGCAACCCGACTGTCAGCGATGTGCATTAACAGACCAGCAAACGCATCCACAGATGCTTTCATTTGGCAATTTGACGTTTGAATTGAAAGTGAAACATGCATAAAATGCATTCCGAAATGTCAAACCGATGTAAAGTAAAATGTATGCAAAGCATATGGGATGAATTGCAGTAGCGCATGAATAGTGTAATGCTATCACATCGAAACTTTTTGTTTTGACGTTTTAGAATTCAGCATTATTCTTTTTTTGATCTTGATATGTATTTGTTTGATATTGTCTGGGTTGATAGCGGAGCCTAGGTATAGAAAGTCCCTTACTAGTTACTACCGCAAAGTTATTGCTGTCGATGGTAACGAGAAGTTACAAATAAGAATTAAAGAAGTTTAAAATCTTAGACCAGCTCAAAAAGAAATAACATTTAATAATGTAATAAATTGTTTCTTTATTATTGGTTTCTATATAAGCAACTAATTTGGAGGAAAACCTGTAGAATTTCTAAATGGAGGGGCATTGCAATTGGAAAGTCTACAATCGTCAGACCACTTCATTTACTATTAACTAAACAGTAAGTGTTCTGAGTTTTTTCCAAAGAATCCTTAACGAGATGTTCATTCGTATTTATTTATACATTTCCTAAGAACACTCTTAGAAAGTTGTCCAGAAAGTCACTGTGTAAAGTCTTGGACATCTCTTTATGTTCTCACACATCTCACTGACATCACTGTAATCTGTCAATTTCGTCAACAATTTGGAAACGTTTAATGAACATTTCAAGATAACTTTTTAACTCTTTGTTCATTGAACGCAGCCACTTTAGAATAGGTTTGGACAACCAATTGCAGTGTCATAAGGACCTGTTTATGGGCGTTTCTTAAAATCGATCTCACCCATAAACTCATCGTCATGGCGTTGTGAATAGTCACAATCTAAACAGGGTCTAAGTTAGATAATCGATGAAACATGTTTATATTATCTATATGTAAATAAGGTTTTGCAGTTGGACAGCTGTCCAAAGTTAGACATATGCAGTTGCAGTCGTATTAATTAGATTTTTGACTACTTAGACACTGTCTTACTATTTTCAAAATGGTGGAAATATGCTTTATTTAATAAAAATAAACATCAAATTATTCATTGTTTGTGTTTACCATCGACGGAGTAGGTACTTTATAGGAAACTTAAATCCAAGTTTTTGGCTATTAAAAACTTGCAGGGTTTTTGACATGTCAGTTTAGAAAGGAATGTCAGTTTTTGCTATTTTCTATAAACGGGGGAAAGAAAACAAATATTTTTGTATTATAAACGACTTTGAAACTCTGTGCACTTGTTTGAATTTCTACACAAAAGTCTGTCAATGTCCATATGAAAAAAAAATGTGCAGTTTTGGCCAGAAAACCACAGAGTTTTCAAGTAAAGAAACGCACCTCAAAAAGTCATGGATACAACCAAAATTTCGGAAAAATCTAGAAACCTAGATAATGTGAACGTTCAAAAGTCGAAAAAGGTAAAATAGTCGTTTAAGAATTAGTTTGCAATAAATCAGAATGATTTTTGATGGTATTCAATTTTTTGGAAAATGTAAAAACAAATATTTTAGCCATGTTTGAGGAGTTTTTGATTTATGTATGTGTTTTTTTGCACACAATTTTCGAAATATTATTTTGAATAGTTTTTTTATTTTTATCTTTTTAGGGAAGTTTTAGAGGATGATGGTAATTATTTTAAATTGATTTTTAGAAAGATATACAATTTGGATTGACCAAGTACGTATAAACATTTTATCGAAATGTTTTAATACTAAATTAATATACTTGGTGAAACACTCTTATTAAACTCAAAATTAACTCAGTACTAGAGAATTGCCTAATATACAAAAAAAAAAAATATTTAGTAGCTACCTAATAGAAAGATACAAATTTATATACGGGATCTTTTTGCGAAAAATTCACTAATTCAATATTTTTTTTTTGCGACAGACTTAGGCTTGATTGTTTTTGCAAAAATACTGTGCGTCTCTAATATGTGTATGTATGTATGTATGTATGTAAGTCTCTTAATTTAGTAGAAAATTTATACCTACACACAATTCCTTGTCAAGTTAAGTTGCCTATCAACATAACTTCGTATATTATTCTTCTTTTTAAAACTTTGTTCTATATCATTCGCAGTATTCATCAAAATTGAACCAAATTAAAAAAATTTTAAATTATCGTTCCCACTAACCACGCACTGACTTAGTGTTCATCAAAAAAAAGTATATTCCTATTCCCATATAGATATATGAGCATAAGCATCTGTATACATACATATATATAAGAATAATAGTATATGAAGGCCTTATAAAGTCTTCAAAAGAGTGTTCTTTTGTGCACTTGCATTTTCTTTTGATATTTATTATCACGCACTTGCTTTATGATGCCGAGCTAGGATATAGTTTTAAAAGAACATCTTATATTTCTCGAGATTCGTATACCCAACCCACAAGCTATATACCAACCACTAATGACGATGTATGAACTAGTCTTTCTCATGAAAATAAAGAGTTTCAACAGAATCATGTTGGGTTAATTTGCTAGGTAACCATATTATTTTATATTCATGCATATGCACGTGCTTATCAGTAGTTAAGTATACACTCCGCATCGGTTAATTGAAAGTTAGTTTTTTAAAAAGTTAATTTTTGTCTGACAAGTGAACATTTTAAAGGCAATTAATGATCTTCATTATTTCTGTCAAACGCGCAAACAAAATAATTTAATTTTAAGATCGGAAAAATTTTTTAACTTTACGAATTTTTGAATAAAATAAACTCCCAAAACGTTCAAAACCTCCAATAAATCGATTCAAAAACTTAATTCCAAAAAACGTAAAAAAAAAACCTCCAATAAATCGATTCAACGCCAACTCACCGAGACCTAACTTTGAAATTTGTTACCATTAGATTTAGTGGCGTCTATATTTTTGCCAATTATAGTGATCAGGTCCAAAGGGCATGGTTTTTAAGGCGTATTCAAACCTGAAAACGATATTTAGGATACTTTCTTTGAGGTTAACACGGTTTCTGACACGAACTAGTAAAAAGCATTCATAGGGTAGTTTTGGTGCTATCATCCATTTTCCTCCATTATAAACATTCCCGTTATAAAATGAAAAGAAAACATTTTTTTTTGCTATTTTTGAGGTTAAATAACAATGCGAGATTTTATTTTCAACAGAATTTGCATATAATAAATAAATAAATAAATTTTTAACAAAATCTCTTTTACTTTCCGAATAAACATGGAAAATAAAACAAATTAAAATAAAGTATGTATGTACTCGTATTCATATGTAATGTCAATTTTTACGCCATTTGAAAATGTTCATCAAATTTGATAAACTTTTTTTTTTTTTTAATCACGATCGTCCTACATTGACAACGCTGCTCGTATGTACTATCAAAAATAAATATGGAACATCAATGACGTCACGCAACTCGATTATTTTTCTCTCAGGACAAGAAGTTAACTATACGATATTGTTACTATATACAATAGCTTTTATTTTCTGTATAAAAAAATTTCAGAGATATTAAAAAATTAAAAAAAAAAAACAAATACAAAAAATATGACCTCAATCAAGTGACGCTGAGTGTACATCTGTACATTGATAGTGTATTTTTTCATAAATGTACATTCTGTAGGTATGTATGTAATAAGTTAATTCTTTAAACGTAATCAATTCAGAATATGTTGATAAGCCAACCCTCTTACATGAATATGAATAGATAAGCTTTAAAAGTATTCACTATACCTCAATCAGTATATAAAGAACTTCACAACTTGTTGCACAATTTAATTTTAATTATTGATCTGATGTAACATTCGATAACATCAAAGTCGCAATTCATTACTATTGTTTGTTTTTTTTTTTTTTTTAACATGAAGCTTTATTTTAATGAGTATAAGTGTTTATGCCAATTAACTCTTTTAACCAAGCTAAGATTAGGTGGGAAAAACAGGTTGTGTATATCTCAAAGATAGGTATAGGTATATATCTACACGAAAAGACTGTCTTTTAAAATTGTTTCTTGGTAAAGTGTGTAAATGCTGTTAAAAGCTGGCTATTTCTTAGAAAAATTATATTTTTTTTTGTATTTTGTCTTGGTTGTTGAAGGGGTGATGAATTGTATTTATTTATTTTACGACCAGACTGAGTGTTTTTTAATTCAGACTTAACGTAGGTTATTGGGAATCACACACACGCCATTAAAGGGGGTTAACCGCATTTATCAATTAGAATAAAATATGCGGTTTGTACGTTTTGTGTTTTTATCTGTACGAACATAAAATAAATATGTTCTTATATAGATATACCCTATACCCATGACTAGGTTCTGAATTCATAAATAATCGGATAGAAAATAATAAAAAAAATGTTTTTGTACAGATTTTTATTGTTTTATTTTTCCTTCTTAAGTTTCTTATAGTAAAATCGAAAAGTATTGTATTGATTTATAACGCACACTTATTGATTAACAAATAATTGTGTATGCTGTCGTTGTTTCATAAGTAATTTTACAGCTACACTCAATTGAATCTCTTCATTGAAAAGAAACAAAATCTATTATTATTTTGATGACAAAATCAAGTTTATGACTTGAATAATTATTCAATAGTAAACAAAAATCAAAAATGCCATTTCATAATATATTAACTCATCATTAAAATATTAAAAGTCAGTTTAAGTGAAAACTTTGGCCAAATTTAAATTATTATTTTAACTGTATAGAACAAATATTCAAGTCATAAGCTTTATTTTGACAACAAAGCAATGTCTGATTTAAACACGTTTAAAAATATTCAATGATAATGTTAGCTATAACTGGCACCTTATAATTTAAAATATTCATTAAGTAGTAAAATTTTATTAGAATAGATATTTATTTTCAGTAATAACAACAATTCATTCATTCATTCAAAATTTATAATGTATTTGCTCATAACTCTTACTGAGGATTAATAGTTTTGACTCGTGATATTCATTTGTTATGTATTGACATGTTTTTGCATTTATTAAAAAATTTAACTTAACATTTTATTTAATCATGATTCTAAGATTAGAACGATGCGATACGAGTTCACATAATTCTGGTTGTACAGATCGTGCTTAATCTTATAACGAGACTTTTCCAATATTTTCTATTTAACCCTTAACTATAATATGCTTACGAGACCGAATATGAATTTTTATGTTTAAATCAAATTTTTTTTAAATTGTTTAAAAAATAATTGGATGCTTCATGCAGTGGTGTTCAAATCCATGTAAAAAACTATAAAGTCCCGTAAGAAACTTAAAAACAAAATTCTTGAAAAAGGTAAATAAAGTAAATTACTGATTTTAATAAAAATCAATCCTGTAGTTTTTGAAAAACTGAATTTTACCAAAAAAAAAAAAATTCAAACAAAATTCAAATATCCAAAAATTTTGAAAATTTGGGTAACCTTTTTAAAAAAATTTCCATAAAAAAATTTGATCGCAACATCTGTTGAAACGTTTTCGACAAAATCAAAAATAAAATAGTGGTTCTACGCGGAAGTTCCATCGATTAATATTTTTCGTATTTTTTTAACGAAAGCTCAACTAATACCTGCAAAAATTTATTGATTTTTTTTAAAGTTTGGGTTTTTAAGAAAAACACAAAAAAAAGATTCTATGACAATATGTTCCGGTTGATAAAAGTTTTTGTTTATATTGTTTTACAGAAATGCAAATAAATAACCCCTTTCATAATTTTGTGCCGTTATTTTTTAAGCTAAAAAATATAAATAGGAAATCACTGTTAAAACCTTAACAGCCAAATTAATAAAAAACGCTTATTCCACCTTTATTCCACGACTTAACTAAACCAGAGAATAAGAGTTAAGCTATGGGTTAAAAATAAACATGAATAAAACCAAAATGTTGGTGGAATAGTAAGTTGACGTCTACCAGAAATCCCTTAAGAAAATCTACTACAGTAAATAAGATGCCTGTTTGGCAAATTAGGTCCGTTCCCAAGATTTCTCGCACTAAAAGTTGGTCAAATGTCAAATTTGAGGAGTGGGGATGAAATGCTCTCAAAGAGAAAGAAAACTGAAAAAATGTCTGGAACGGTTTTCGCACTAAATAAGACTACTTTTTAAACGTCAAAAAATATATTCGACTATGGTTGCCGTAGATCAGTGATAAATCTTAAACAAAATTTTCAAGAATCACATCCCAAGAAAATAAAATGTTAACGGAGAATAAACAAACAAGCTTACATCAAGTATATTAATATACAAACAAACAAATCTTTAATTATACATTAAATTATGAAGCTTAAGCGCGTTTTTCTTCAAGTAGCACTATATAATATAAGTAATACTCAATATTGTCAATTTTAAATTTTCTTTTTAAGAAATAGTTTTGCTTATTGGCGTAAATTTTTTGTAATTAGTTGATTAGTTAAAAGATTAATAAAATGATAAAAAGTATGCTTATCTTTCAAAACTAAAATCAAAATAAAATTAACACTTGGGCAACCCTTGTCCGGCATTGATATTTGTACTCAACTGACAAATTACGTCATCTGACATACGGCAACCAGGCATTTGACATCCAGCCCAGAAATAGCCAGAAGAAATTCCTCGGACTAAAACTGGCAAGAAGGGGAAATGTTTTACTCTCTCGAGCGCGCTCTCTTTTGTAAGAATTAGCACAACTTTTGAAGTCTGGAACGACTTCGGACAAAAAATGACTAAATCTGGCAGTCTGAAACTGTTTCAAACTGGGTGTGGAACACACTTATTGTGATAATTTGTAAAAAAAAGAGCTCAAGTTACCAAACCTAAGAATTCTCTTGTTAATATATTTCTGTCAAAATTATTATCATTTTTCAATTGTTTGTGTTGTGTTGTGTCTGTTGTCGGTTTTGTTTTGAAATATTAAAATGGAAAATATAAACAAAAACCGACAGGAATGTGTCCACCTCTTGGGTCCCCATTTAAGTCATCTTCAACAATTGCAATGAGTTTCTTCATATTTTCTTTGCAAAATCTATACTTCTTCCTAAAATTCTCCTCACTTAGCACTTCCATTGGAACATACCTATTTTTATATATTTTTCTTTTTCTGGTGGTTGATGGATAGTTGTCCAATAATTGGAAATGGGTTAAAAATTCGTTAAATCTAGCAGACATTATTATTTTTATTCAAAATTGAATTGGCAATCTTCACTTAGGTATTTTTTTTTTATTTCAGAATAAATTTGACACATCTGGTTCTTATTCCTTCGCTAAACCACCTTCATCGGTGGTTTAACTTAATCCACGTCACTTTTTAGAAATTTTCTTTTATTCATAACATTTTGCACTTAGTCCACGGAATAAGACCTAACCTTTCGCTATTCCATGTTTATTAATTTGGCTGTAAGAATCTATTGTAAAATACTTGTAGAGTCAGACTGGTAATGAAAGGGCCTCCCGGGACTGTACGAAAATATTGCTGAAATAATGCAAATTTTATAATTAATATTAGACGTGTTTTTTTCTCTTTTTTTATAAAGTTTATAAAACAGTTCAATGAATCAAAATTAAAATAACATAGCAACAAGACTAAACACTATACAGCTTATGAAAATAGTCCCGATAGAATTCCAGGCTAACGATATAATACGTTATTATTTAATTTGCTTCAAATTCAACAGAAAATACATTCTTTATTCAAGCTCATTGTTTTTCTTCAATAATATTGAACTGTTTTGTAATACTATATAGATTATAGAAAAAAACACGCATATTAAAGCTTGATAAGTGCAACTTTTTTTAAAACTGACCGAGATGAAGCGATTTTAAGATATTTGTGTAAATGAACTGAAATAGATTTCCTTTAAATAAACTGAAAGTATTTAGAAACCCTAAATAGAATACAAAGTTTACTAAGAGTAATTTGGGGGCCTCCCTAAGTTACCAATGGGACTAGAATAGCTAAATATTTACTATAGTTTCGTTTAAAGTGTCTGCCTACCCAGCTCAATAATAATAAGTGCAGTTGGGCCCCATTAATTGCGAAAATTGTCACCTCATCGTGAGATGCTTTAATTTTTGCAAATTATTCCCCACAAAAATCGAAATAATCATTCCTATTTGTTTAGGAGTATAGTCTTATTGGCGTGTATTTTGTATATGCTTATCTCACAAATGTCAAAGTAGAATTTACATTTGCCGTCATTTACAACTGGTGACAATTTTTTCGGAAAAAAAAAAAAAGTTGTATGAATAGAAATGATAATAGAAATGGATGATAAATTTCTAAATATGTATGCATGTACTATGTAAGTATGTAAATAATTACATTTTGAGTATAAAATTGTCCAGTTAGTCGGAATACCATTTAATCGAATGACGGATAATCGAAAATTGCAAGTTGTAGCAATAGTTTCCTATAAATTTATCAATTATTCTCAAATATTTGAAATCAAAGTTTTGCCCACCCAAGATTTTTTTTTTTGTTGAGCATTATTTCTATAAAGACATTTACTCAATGAAAACATCACAAGGTTATTTATTTTATTATTAATGTACATGTCACATGACCTAACGTTCCTATTCATTGATAGGTCCAACTAGAACATCCGACTTATCTCGCTTTGCTGAATTGATTTCGATTTCATCAAAGTCAATGAACAACAGATAAGAAGGGAAGAAGTGTAAACAAGTTTTTATAAAAAATATGTTTTTTTTTTTAAACCAATTCGGTTGTACAAATTTTGAAATTAGCGGTTTCATTGTATTTATATATGGGCAGGTGCTCCTTAAATTGGTGTATAGGTTAGATAAGTAATTTTGCAATTCACAGCATATGGCATCAAGATTTAGATTTAGAGCATTGGCCTCCTATATTTTGTTTTTTTATCAAAAACTTAACAAATTGGATTAAAAATTCTTGTTTTGGTGTGGAAAAATTTCAAAGTAGAAATATTTTCAAATAAAATCATGTCCACAATCGTCAAGCCTCTTTTTTCACCTGTCATGAATCTCTGAATCTTTCTACAACGTTATATACATAAAATATATTATTATTTGATAACACAATAATGCAATCATTGGACATATTATATATGTCTACCTACAGATAAAATGATTCTTATCTTTTTGATAAGAATTTAGATTGCTTTATTCAGATACGATCAAAAATTCTGCGTACATTTTTGAAAAATTATTATCAAATTTGACTTCATGGTCATTGGTCTAACACATCAGTGTACTTTTATGTTTTTAGGTGTTTGTTTTATTTATTTTTTTTTTCTAATTATTAACTTTAATTATTTTTGTTGTCAGTTCATTAAATTTATTTTTTATCGCAAAGTCAAATAAAATAAAAGAAAGAATGAGTCGCATGAACTTACTTGCATTCATTTTAAATATTCTTATTAAAAAAGGGTTTAATAATTTTTTAAAAATAAAATACACGTATCATACGATCAAGATCTTGAGATTCAAATTTGAAAAAGAAGTGAAGCACTGGGATTGGATCGAAATTAAGTGAAATAACTTTCGATGGAAAATGTCGTTTTAATTTCTTATCGTGCAATACCTGAATCAAAAGGTAGGAATTCGCAGATCACGCTATTTTTAGAGAAAATATTTTGAGGGTTGATCTTTTTGGTCTTGTGATACTAAGATGGGAGTTTCCAGGTTACGAGAGATAAAAAACCTTGAATTCAAGTTGCTATTTGGTTTTGTCCGCATCGAAGCGCATCAGCGAAAAGGCCTTTTTATTTCTAGTCAGCGCTGAAAACAGCAACCTCTTTCAAGGCTTGGTGGCGGAAATATCAACATTAAAACACTTTTTTAGGGTTGGACCGAATATTAAAATCACTTTCAATGGAAAACAATTTGTCGTGTTTGTTTGATCAAAATCGTTAGAGCGGTTTTTTAGAAAATAATTTAAAAAATATTTACATGTTTTGACTATTGAATGTTCAAAAAGACAGGCTGGAAAAATCGAATCTGTACTACATTTCCTCAATTTTAAGTTTTCCTGCATTCTGCATTTTATTATCAATCTTGTAAATGTTATAAAATGTATGACACTCAGTTTTAAAACACAAATGTATTCCAAAAAAAAAGTCAACTCTATGTTTGTATTATATTTTATTGATTTATAATAATCTTAATCAAAACTAAAAATAAATAACAAATAAAAGTGATAAAATGGACTACAAATAGTTACGAAGTTTTTGTTTTGACAATAATTAAAAAATATAAGATAAGATTTTTTAATATCATCAATATGATTAATCAATTTTTAGTTTAATAATCAAGTCCATGTAGATAAATGACCGTGCGCTTGTCACACTAATGAAGATTATTGTTTCTGATAAAGCAAAATAAGGAACACAAAAAAAAAGTTTTAATGTGTAGTTTTTAGTTGTGCACCCCGTCGAGTAATGGTCAACATTAATTTTAAATTTAATTTTAATTTTAATTTTAATTTTAATTTTAATTTTAATTTTAATTTTAATTTTAATTTTAATTTTAATTTTAATTTTAATTTTAATTTTAATTTTAATTTTAATTTTAATTTTAATTTTAATTTTAATTTTAATTTTAATTTTAATTTTAATTTTAATTTTAATTTTAATTTTAATTTTAATTTTAATTTTAATTTTAATTTTAATTTTAATTTTAATTTTAATTTTAATTTTAATTTTAATTTTAATTTTAATTTTAATTTTAATTTTAATTTTAATTTTAATTTTAATTTTAATTTTAATTTTAATTTTAATTTTAATTTTAATTTTAATTTTAATTTTAACTTTAATTTTAATTTTAATTTTAATTTTAATTTTAATTTTAATTTTAATTTTAATTTTAATTTTAATTTTAATTTTAATTTTAATTTTAATTTTAATTTTAATTTTAATTTTATTTTTAATTTTAATTTTAATTTTAATTTTAATTTTAATTTTAATTTTAATTTTAATTTTAATTTTAATTTTAATTTTAATTTTAATTTTAATTTTAATTTTAATTTTAATTTTAATTTTAATTTTAATTTTAATTTTAATTTTAATTTTAATTTTAATTTTAATTTTAATTTTAATTTTAATTTTAATTTTAATTTTAATTTTAATTTTAATTTTAATTTTAATTTTAATTTTAATTTTAATTTTAATTTTAATTTTAATTTTAATTTTAATTTTAATTTTAATTTTAATTTTAATTTTAATTTTAATTTTAATTTTAATTTTAATTTTAATTTTAATTTTAATTTTAATTTTAATTTTAATTTTAATTTTAATTTTAATTTTAATTTTAATTTTAATTTTAATTTTAATTTTAATTTTAATTTTAATTTTAATTTTAATTTTAATTTTAATTTTAATTTTAATTTTAATTTTAATTTTAATTTTAATTTTAATTTTAATTTTAATTTTAATTTTAATTTTAATTTTAATTTTAATTTTAATTTTAATTTTAATTTTAATTTTAATTTTAATTTTAATTTTAATTTTAATTTTAATTTTAATTTTAATTTTAATTTTAATTTTAATTTTAATTTTAATTTTAATTTTAATTTTAATTTTAATTTTAATTTTAATTTTAATTTTAATTTTAATTTTAATTTTAATTTTAATTTTAATTTTAATTTTAATTTTAATTTTAATTTTAATTTTAATTTTAATTTTAATTTTAATTTTAATTTTAATTTTAATTTTAATTTTAATTTTAATTTTAATTTTAATTTTAATTTTAATTTTAATTTTAATTTTAATTTTAATTTTAATTTTAATTTTAATTTTAATTTTAATTTTAATTTTAATTTTAATTTTAATTTTAATTTTAATTTTAATTTTAATTTTAATTTTAACTGTTTATTTTGTTTTCAGTTTGTCCAGAAAATCTTATGTCCTTTCGGATTGTTTAAAATATCAAAATTGTTAGCCACAAATTGGTCAAAATCCTAAGATTGATCTTTTTGTTTTACCTGCCCATCCTAGAATTTCGACAAAACTGGACCAATCACATACATTTCCCACTACATACTTGGTGAGTGGTGCATGAAAAATTAAATGTTTCAAAATGCAAAATTTTGTATGATTGTAAATCAAAATTAAAACAATTTACAATGTGGTAGAATGATAAAAAAGCGAATCATTTTCTTTTTCATTTAGTAAATATTAAAAATTAAGACACCATTTTAATTAAAGAAATGTTTTTGTTTTAAACAATTAAATTAAAATTAAAATTATAATTAAAAAATAATTTTATACTACATATTTTAAAGATCAAATAACAACCCCTGAAGAAGTCCTGAATAACGACGCAACGTACGGAAGAAGACGAAATAAAGTTTGCTTTATTTGCATTTAAATTCAAATCGACAAAAAAAGTGTGCGTAAATATCCATAATAACATGTTACTAACACATTATAGAAGTAAAGTACTGAAGACTGAGGCGTACATACCTATGTACATATATACTATAAGTAGCTTTTCTTTAAACTTTGACAAAACAACAGTCATAGATGTCTACTCCTTAATTAAATTATTAAGTAGGTAAGCATGTATGCACATATGTATATAACATACGTCCTGTGTATGAGTTTGTCCCTACCACAGTTTTTCAGAATACAAATCTGACGAAATTAATATTTAAGGTTGAGAAAAAGCTATTACGATAGAATTTGATTTATTTTTATTTACTCTTGCCAACATTGTCCCAAACATTTTTCATGTCCGCCTAAGAATATACTATAAAAATTGGTGAATCAAAATCAATGATCAAGTTAAGTTACAAATCAGAATATATTTTAAGGAGTTGAATTTTCAAAAATCGTATTGGATTGGATTGTGAGAGAAGAATAATTATTATGTTAATTCAATTAATAAAAAAACTTTAATTTTTTTTTCAGGTATTTGAATTAAAAACAACAATTATTTCATTAACAATAGGGTTTTCTGGTGGCTTTGGAGTAGAGATACCTATTATGTATTATGTAGATTTTAGGTAACACAGATCGTTGATTGTAGAAATTTAAATAGGTAGGTACTAGGTAGTAGGTACATACATACATACCTACGGTGGTATGGTACCTATTTCTTTAGAGAAAAAGAAAGAACAATACGAAAAAAACATCTGTTGTTTCTTATAATTTTGCAAAAGCAACAAAATATGATTTAAGAGGAGGTAAAGAAAATCGAATCTTAATAGGGCGCTCAACTATATCACAAATAGATGATCGTGGAACGTGTTATAGATAGAGCCATAGAGGTGAAGCAACAGCAAAAAAAAAACGGATAGTGTGAAAAAATGAGATTGATGCGATGAGCGGGAAATATTTTTAAACCTATTTCCATTGTTTTGTTCCGATTCCATTCTTTGGATAATAAAACAGCTGTGCTGTGATATTGTGTCTGTGGTTGTGAAAATAATTATGGAGAGTAAAATGTTTCAGTGTTTACGATGTGAATTACTTTAGTATTTTTTTAAGCGCATTATTGTTTGAATTGTTATTTATTTAAATAAATGCAGTTAAAAAGGTTGGTACAGCTATTCCAATGAGTTTCGTCCAGACATGACAGTCGACTGAAAAGTTAATTTATATGCTGCTGTCAACACACCACAATTTGTATGAAAATATAAATGTAGTCAAGTAAGAGAAATTTTGTCTTGCATTTAAGATAATATTTATTATTTGTTTTCACTTTTTAATTTTTTTAATAAATATCTAAATATGTAAATAGATCTGTTAATTATTTAAATTCAAATTCTGAAATTAATTTAAAGGCTTTAAAAAATTTATAAAATTCTTGTCCTACTTTGTAAACGATTTTGAAATAAATAAATACCAAATATATACTTAATAATATTCATAGTACCTATAGACAGTGTCGTAGAGTGGTGTACTGAGGGAGCCTTCACGTGCTTCACTTTGTTATTAAAACAATTTTCGTTCATTTACAATTTTGTTATTTAAGAGATTTTAGTATATCATTTAATTCGAACACAAAGAAAAGGGAATTCAGAAACTAGAAAAATATCTATGACTTTGTGTGATAACTTTGGAATTTAAATAGAACCTCCAAGAAGAAAAAAGAAAAATGTTGTTGGCCACAGAAATAAAAATGCTAAAATATTTTATACCATAGATAGATAGATTTTATACCATTCAGGAAAATTTACAGCAGTTATAAGAATTACTAGTTCTACCGTACTTTACAATATGTTAATTTAAATTGACAATTAAGAATGCGCAAAAAATAAAATCGTTATCAAAAATGTTGTTAAAAATTTTTATATGAAACTATTTTCCTTTAAACTTAAAATTTAACTTTAAAAATTCATAACAAGAATTTAATGGCTGACCAATTAATAAAACCACTTGACGCTTTGAGGGCAGTGTTGTTCGACTTTTTTACTTTACGTTTTTATGTTTTTATGATTGTTCTGTGCGGTATCTAAAAAACTATTGGGTTTTTATTTTATTTTCGATAAAATGATTAAAAAAACAGATTCGTTTTTAAAAACATATTTTCTAATCTATTGCCGTCTAAGTTTTTCATTATAAAATGTTTCAGTTATTTATTTTTTTTTTTAGATTTTTGAACGTCTGCAAAATAATTTTAATTTGTTTAGATTTTGACAGATATAATGCCTCTCATTTTCTATCTTTTTTCAGTAATTTACTTTATTTATCTGTTATGTACCTTTCTTACGAGTTTTTTTTATATTTGTACGGGATTTTTACGTATTTTTAATTTGAGCGTTTTCTACCTACTTAAACGTAGAAAAGATAAAAAATAGTTTTTTACATGGATTTGAACATCACTGTTTGAGGGTATTTATTGACGTTTTAAAGTGACAGTAGGTACCCCTCATATCCTAGACCTCTGACCTGAAAGACCAATGCCTTAACGTTTATACCAAGAAGTAGATATTACCCATAATTGCTTCACGTGAATTGAAAATAAAAGAAATATGTGTGTCCGAAGTATGCCCACCTACAAAGCTGCAGAAACAGTTCCTGTATAAACAGAATTATTATAAATTTTTATGTATTTTAATACACTTCAATAATTATTGTGGTTTTTTTTACGTAGTATCAATTAACCCAATAATGTATGTATGTAACTTAGATCGAATACCCGATATTAACACCGTACTAGAGAAGTGATTCAATATTTGTTTTTGTCATTGAAATACTCACCAAAACTACTCATGTAAATGAATTTTGCATCGTTTTAAACTCGTTATCAAAATTTCCTTAATTTTATAGAGCTAATTCTTTGAAAAGTTTTGATTTAGTTGATAACAAACCGATGGAATAATATGAATGCAGAAAACAGAAAAATTAAATCAAAACCACCTGTTACTCATTTCCAAAAATTTACCATCGGCAACACTTTTTATGTACGGATTTCTTCATACATGATACAAGAGAGGATCATTTCGTAGCATACCTTTGCTTTGTGTGTTCCGCTTCGGCGGCACTTTTTGTCACATGTTGGTTTTGTTTTGCGTTCTTATATTTGTAATTGTGTTTGTGTGATCATTTTTCACACGCTGCCTAGTGCCTACTGCCTACCCAATGTGCTTTGCCTGCAACAGCCACTGTGTTTTGCGAGTCGGTCTTTTGGAAAATTTCATTACGCTCCACACAGTCTGTGTTTAACGTCCGTCGATGCTGGATCGGTGTTTATTTTTCGTTCAAATTTAAAATTAGTTTTTCTCATTCATTATTACCGTTACGAATTGGCCGTTTTATTCTTGTTCTCCTTCTATATTCTTGTGTATTTATGATTCTTTTCGTTATTTCTAAATCGTGTTCACCTAGATTTTTCCTGCTTCTTGGAGAAATTAAAAATTAAAAAAAAAATATTTCCCAAAAAAAAAAAAATACTGTGCCAAAAAAAAAAGAAGAAACAACAAAAAATAAAATTAGTGACGCGTGAAAATCATAAAAAGAAAATTGTTTAAAAGAAAAAAATCCAATCTTTCGTGTGTGATTATGAATCAACAAATACAAAGAAAATAAAATAAAACAAAAAAAGAGACGTGAAACTTAAAAGTGATCGTGTGTGTTGTTTACGTGTATGAAAATTTAAATTTTTTTTTATTGGAAAGTGTGTCTTTTTAGATAAAATTGTGATAATGTCAATAAATTGGTTCAATAGTAATTGAATTTTCCTTCGTCAAAATAAAAACAATATCAAACCCAACCAACAGACCGATGAAAAACGTGATGATTGCCATCAATAATAATAATACAAAGCAATCCCAACCGCAGCTGTCAGCATTCACGATCGCTACGAATAACAACAACAACAACACACCTAATCAAAAAAGCCAACCAACATCAATAGGGCATCAGGGAAAACCCCCTGCTGCAGCAACAGCAGCTCCAGATTTGTCGCCACCAGACTTTGATTTTAACTTACCATGTCGGTATTTTAAGAGTTCATTTGCCCGGTCATTGTCATTGAATTCTGGAGCCTCGGTCAGTGCGAATCAATCCAAGTCAATGGATTACATTGGTACGGCGAACAAGAATGGTGGATTCCAAGCTAACTCAACACCACCACCACCACCATCAGTGGTAAATCGAAAGTGCTCCACTGACATTCGTGCCGCCAATGAGGGCAGTAGAAGAAATTCAGAGCTATTGCCAGAGATCGCTGTGCCCCCGATCCCAGCTAGAAGGCAGAACATAGAAACATCTGCCATAATTCCCACAGCAAGTGTTGTCTCCAATGGTTCGTCGCACCTTTTAAGGAACACTTGTGGCAGCAGCAATATTAGCAACAGCAGCATGACAAATCGCGTAACCACCAACAACGGCTCTGGGAATGCAAGTATCATCAGTTTAACTGGCCGTTTGCCTCACGTAGTCAATAATGGTGGCAATGGCAACAGCCACTTTGTAAGGAGAAACGTTTGCTGGCCTCCATCATCGTCGGTATCGTCATCTTCATCATCGGGGCTGCTGTCCTCTGGAGAACAGGTTCGTCTACTTTTTATACTATTTTAAGAAAAACAATTTTTTTTTGTCACGCAGGAGTTGGACTATTCAGCATCAGCAAGTTTGCAAATGCTGATAGAGTTTACGTGTTTTTATTTTTTTTTTTTTGTGAGCTCATACGGCTGTCTTTGTATATATCTGTCCAGGCTTATCTTTGAAACTAATGAACTGATTTTGACGGAAAACTTAAGTTATAGGTAGGACTATCGAAGTAGGAATTAGAGCTTAATTTTTTTAATCCCGAGGTCGAATATGTGGTTTACGAATTCAAAACCTTTATCACAAGTAATCAAATGAAACAAGTGAAGAACATCTGATAATAAAAAATATAAAATTTTATTAAAATCTACTCAGAAGTTTACGAAAATTTTGACATTAGAAATGCTTATTTATAAATACTTATAAATTAGTTTTTGCCAATAGGTTTGTTCGTTGAACCCTAAAGCCACCCTAGCGTTTTTTGAAAAACCTGAACTAGACCTAGGTTTTTTTTTTAATGTGGCGAGTTAAAGTAACGAATAAACTGCCAAAATGACTTGAGTTGTGAGGAGATTTTTCTCACCCTAATAAGTGAGCAAGCAAATCCAAGATTTTTTTTCATCAGAATTTTGGCAGCAAAGCTAAGAAATTTTGCTGAGGAATTCTGTTTGTGTAACTGAGATTGCTGAGTTCTCCGATATCTCATTTTCCTGAACATACCTAATTATTTTGTTAAGGATTCGCTTGCTGCAGGCAATTGCTTATTTTTGAAATAGAAATTAAAAAAATAAGGCAAATTTAATTGAAAGATAATAAATAGAAAAAAAAAGGGAAAACCGGTTAAATTTCATTCTTAAAACTAATTTAAAACAAATTGTATCTTTTAATTACTAAGCACAGAACTTTTTATTTCTCGCTTTGAATAAGCGTTTTTCTTTTTTAGTCCCGAGCGGGGCTTGAGCGAATAGAGCTCGCTTCGAATCGAGATTCGAGCGTGACCTGAGTGCAGCGATCTATTTTAAGAAACACTGCAATAATTGAGCACTGATCTGTCATATCGCATATCTGTCAAATTAAATGGGTAAAGTTCAAAGAAAGAATCTTATGTTTTAAAAACATCATTTGCTAAAAGTTCCGTTATAGCAAACAACGGACTACAACTTAATGATTCATCGCACTAAAGTTATGATTATTCATAAATTAATGTTTTCTGATATTTTATCACATGCAGCTAAAATGAGTCAAAATAAGAAATAATTTTGATGATGATCAGAGATGATGATTTTTTTTTTCCCATTGGAAGTTATGGTAATTGGTCCGATTTATCGAATCGAAAATTTTGACATATCTCGACGTTTCGAGGTCCCAAGAATCCAAATCCATCGTTTTTAGAGAGATGTCTGTATGTGTGTGTGTACGTATGTATGTTCGTACATTCGTACGCTCGTGATTCGATTCTTTCGTTCACTCAAGAACGAATAGAGATAGGTATTGACTTCAAATAAATTTTATTTTACAGATAATAACGTCATGAAGTGCAGAGAGGGTTTAAAAAAAAATTGATAATTGAATAAAGCGATTTAAAAAAATTAAAAATGTCATTCCTCTCGAATATCTCGAGAGCAAAAAATGCTATTGACTGCTGTTTATTTCTGCGCATAGTGATGTAATGAATTATTGATAAGAATTTAAAACAGACAGTAAAGACAGTTTTTTTTAAATCGAAAAACAAGGTAATAGTATGGCCCGAATATTTTGAGAACAAACACTGATTTCGAAGCGGGACCAATTCTATGAAATAGTCAATTCAATGAAATAACTGATAAAGTTTGTAGAAGCATTCCATTGATAGTTTTTTAAAAGCAACGAAATTGAAAAATAAAATTTCTAAAAATTGTTCAAAATTATTTTTCGGCTAAAATATCTCGAAAGACGAAAACAAACAAATTTTATTTTACACAAAATGCTGTAGCAAAAATTGGGGTTTTCTAAAAAAATTCAATTGATGGTTTTTTTTAAAGCTTAAAAACTACCTGGAAATAGTATGAATATATAAATACTTGAAAAATGTTTTTCGTCTCGAATATCTCGACAAAGAAAACTGATTTTGATGCCCCACTGGCCGGGTTAATTTGATACCAAACACAATGACGTTTTCAACAACTGATAAAGTTTGTAAAAATCTTCAATTTTTAGTTTTTTTTTTTTAAAGCCGAGTATACAGTTCTTTTGAACAAAAAAAACATAAGTGTTACCTAAGAATTTTTTTTTCGGAAGAAAAAAAATCTGAGTTAAAATAAAAAAATTGTATTCGTTTTCCTCTTTTTTTCTAAAAAACAATGTCACCAACATTGTTTTGCGCGAAAAAGTTTCCGTGGTGAATATAAATTTTTTTTAACAGGTTTGGTTCACAGTTCGATAGTAAAATTTTAAAAGTCAAACATTTTTTTTTTGCGATAAAATCACTCCCATAAGAAGTACATGTATTTTTTTTCGAGTAGGAACTGTATATACTAGGCTTAAACCAAAAAAAAAAAATGCAAAACAAGAATGTTCAAAAATGTTTTTCGTCTGGAATATCTCAAGAACAAACGACCAATTTTTGGCCTTCACTTTATTACATATCTCCAGTTTCTAAGAGCTCCAATGGGAAGTTACCAGTGTGAGTCGCACCTATCCTCTTTTTATTTATTTATTTATTTATCTATAAACTGCTTTTCTAAGTGGATAAATGCGATTATGTATTGTTAAAGTTGTTTATTAGGTAGGTAATCTTTCAATTTAAGTCGTCTTTGATTTTCTTTTTAGGTCTCGAGGAAAAAATAATCTATATTGACAAAACCTTTTATGTTCTAACTACGGGCCTTGTCAATACTATAGCTGCTTTATTCTGCAATTTTTTCGTGAGAAAGTGTGTATTTTGCTATAAAATGTTCACATGAATAGAAATATCCCAAAGAATCGAATATACCTATAGGAGAAAAGAGCGGTATGTCGGATTTTTTAAGTTTTTGCATATTAACACTTTTATTCAATTTATCCATTATTCCACGATTTATGCAGTAAATAGGTCTTCATCTTTGAAACTCAATACCTTTCAAAGAACTTAAATATATGGGTATTCTTTCTCACATTGTCTATATTCCTTATTTTCGAATCTACGGATATATACCTATACTCACATGCATATTACCTTTTGTTAATATTTTACGTATACCTACCTATTTTTGTAAAATGCGTGTGACATGATCAACGCACTACTTACTGCACGCACCCCTTAAACAGCAAAAACTAGTCGATGGTATAGATTTTACTATTATAAAATATCGTTTCATGCCAGAATCAAACCAGTTATACCTATTCCTTCTTGTATATTGTATGTATGTAGGATTGGCCTGATTTTTTCCTTTCGCCAATTTGTATTCAACAAGTCCCCTCTCTCTCCTTTCAACAATAACGATAAATCTTATAATGTGATGTTGTCACTAATAAGGAAGGATGATGGCCGCCACGCACTGCGAATAAGTGAAGTGGTTAGTATATGTATTAAACAAACAAAAAAAATAAGCTGCGTTAACTATCTAAAAGATGCAAAAGTATAGTAGGTATAGGTTGGGTATCTCTATGCACTAGCTACTGGCAACGATTAAACTTAAACTAGGCATTCGCAAAAAATATACAAATTATGTGTGTTGGTGGTGTTGAATAAAAAGGAAGAAATATAACTTGTTTCAGTTTTCTCCATTTAAAGGCAACAACATTATACTAATTCCATATCGGCGAGATATTAACGCCGCCTTGCACGCACAAGGATAACATGTATGTACCTATACAGTATACTTCCCATATTTGGCCTCTCACTAAACGGGTAGGTATCTATATATTTAGAGAAGTTTTGCAGGAAAATTGTAATGAGATTTGTAGCAAATTGAGGCAGTCAGTTGTAGTGGATAACCATCAACCAAAATGCCTCCCCTTTTGAAGTCTTAAAAACAAATTAAATGATTTCCTTGTAAAGATTTTTGCAATGATGCGATGATGGCACGACATACATGAATATATGTATACACTATGAATTTTCAATTGGGATATGTTGGTCACATCTCTCCATCATCGCGCATACATCAGTGCACTTTCATTTGAATTTTCAATTTTAATAGTTTTCCGTAATTGGATAAAGTGTAGTAGTTAAAATGCCTTAAATTGATAGTCGCACATATAGTTTGTACCATCAGAGCTTTACCTATAAAGGCAACATGTTATTTTTTTTAGTTGCAAATAAGTTATGTTAAAATTGTGTTATGGGACTGAAAATTGCTTACATTATTTTGTTGTATGTTCGACATGGTTGAATATACATAGATATATGTAAGTTTATTTATGCTTGTAAGTGATGATGGATTTTTACCATTTTTGGATAAATACCCTTGGACATGGAGATGTAGGTATAATATAAAAATAAAAGGAAATACAAGGTAAATGCCAATGTGATTGAATTGAAAATGTTTGTAATTTTATAATAGGTTTTACGTTTATTTTTTTAAGTGAAATTGCTAAATGTGTTCATTAAAGAAATAAATTATTTAATCGTTAATTTAAATGTATGAGGTAGGTACGTTGTGAAATAGGGGAAAATTGTAAAATTTAACTTCTAATAATAAGTTTGATCTTTTTAGATCTGGGAAATCACGAACAATCTTTTCTACTAATTTGCTAGCTATGAAAACAAATCAAGAATTCAAGTTGTTCATTTAATACCTACTTTTATTAAAAATGTTTAAAAAAAAGTTCTGATTAGTTATTCGACTCATAATTATTAGCACGCGAGCTAAAAGCCGTTCCACGCTATACTACTGGGTATTAATAAACGTCAAATTGAAAGTGGGAAAAAATTCCATGCTACTGCCAAATTTGTGGGAGAGAAATGACTTTTCATTTTTTGACTACACACAACAATTTAATTTAACCTCAATAAAAATGTGATGAAATATGTGATAGAATTAGAACCATTCCTAAAAATTTTCATGTATTAACACATATCAAATCGTGTAGGCTGGAATATAATGCTGTGTAAGATGGGCAGTCATATTTTGTTTCCACACTATTATACAAGATTTGTTGATTTTGATAAAAATTTGTAAGCGTGATAATAAATGGGATGAATATTCAACACATGTATCTAATTATTTAACACCCACTTTAAAAATTGTTGTACAAATTTATAAAAATTCGAGTATTGTCTAAATAAACCATATAGTAAATGCTTTTAAAGAAAATTTGTTAAATAAAATTTTTCCCACGCCCCTTTAATTGGGCGTTTCTTTTTGACTTTCTTTTAGACTTTTAGTTCGATGAAATTTGAACCACCTTAACGATTTTAATGAAATTTTTAGATATGATAAAAGTTAGTTTAAGAAAAAAAAAACTATTCGCCTACTGACACGCCCACCTTAAAGATCATCTAACCCTTCTTGCACTTCAAATTCTATCTTCGTCGTCGAAAACTCCCTAGTTTTTAGGAAAGTGAGATATTCTCCTAAATACGCCATAGTTAATCAATTATCAAGATTTAAGTTCCGTTAAAGGTCTCCAAATCTTATGTTGTGTTAATACTAAATACAATATATCTTAAACTCAATAATTTTTAAGTTCTTGTCAGAAAAATTCATAGGAGTTCTCATAGACAAGACAAAGTAATAGTTTATAGATTTGCTCAGACTGGAGGGGCAAGTAGGGGCGAATAATTGTTGTCTCATTATGATCTTTAACATATCTATAGTGAAAAGAAGCCTTTCTCATCCGGGAGGATTACTGTCGACTGCCTAATTCTTACATTGTATTGCTGTAACCAGCGTTGCCGCCCAAAAATAAATTAACGTGAAACATTTTCTGGAAAACCATTCCATTTTCGTGCCTAATAAAAAAAAAACAAATTCTATATCTTTAAAAAAAATAATTCAATATTATTACGAGGTGTAATTAAAAAAAAATTAAGATATATAATTTGCTTCAGTCGTGTGTTGTCAAACATTTTAGTTTCTGCCAATTTTAACGCCATTTGGAGAAATGTTTATCAAATTTCGTTAAAATTCGTTTTATTTTAGGTAAAATAATGGGAATAAGAAAAGTATGTCATATTAAATTTTTTTTTTGCCACCGTTACCACAAGAAAATTGTCGTGTCAAAAAAGCAAGATCGTGCCACCTCGGCAACGCTCTCTGTAACGCGTTCAAAACTTTTTTTTGCAGGATGTTATCGGTGTATTGTAAAGCATCCTATAGAAGTTGTTTTCATAATTTTCAACCTTGCATTGACCTTAAACTCTTGGCAAATTAACTCATCTGAAATTTTTCAAAATTTACTTCGGGCCTCTATTAAGGAGTTTTTATTTGGCCCAAGTTCTTGGTGTTCTCTTGATTCTCCGTCCAACAAACTGTGGGAAATATGAATCAGCTAATCGAATAAACACTTTCGGAAAATCGATTTTTATTTCCACCTGGCCCCGCTGTGCATCGTTGCTCTGCTTGCAATTCTGCCTTTTTCACATTTATATGCCTGTCAATTTAGCATTACCACTTCAAAATTTGAAGGGTTCAATAATTGGATTAAAATTGCCATGAGTGACTTAAAATTAAATTCCAATTTTTAAACCGAGGAATCAACGCATGACGACTTGTGAAAATACGGCATAGCTCGCCACAAGAAAAACATAGTCTTTTAGTTGCGTTACATAAAAAAAAATTTATTCGCAAACTGTTGCCTTAATATGACAATAAACACTCTAAAAAGTATTATTATTATCAACTAAAAGGTCTATTGACCTATTTCCTATAGTACCTAACCTATCCAATGGTATAGCTATGTATAAATAAAAATTCGTCTCAAGTTGTAAATCTCCCATCACTCCATGAATCAATTTAAAGTTGCTTATTTGATTTTAGTTTTTTTTTGTTTCTTTTTTTTCAGCAAATGAGCACATGGTAAACAAACCTTTAAAAAAAAGACATCTTAAAGTTGTTAAATTCATATATACATATAATTTATTCAGATCAAAAAAAATGAAAGTCATTTAAACAAATAAATAAACGAACTTTAGCTATATTATTGCAGCAATTCCAATTTTAAGCAATTGAAATATGTATACCTTAGATAGGCGTTCACATTTCTGTTACAAGGTTGAATTTTTTTTTTTAATTTTACTAAATTAATTTTAATCTTTTGTTGCTATATACATATATAGATTGGTGAAATGTGCTCTAGTTAGGACATCTTCACAATCAGATTAGGAAATTTTACATAGATTTTGTATAATTTAGAATTTAAAAATATTTTGCAAATTTAAGCTTAGTTTATAGTTCGTGTAATAATAGGTTTGTTCGATGTTCTCTGCCCCAGGGCGACCTAGGAAATGTCAGTCTATTGTTAAAAAACTCAGGGCTGCTCGGGTTTTTATTTTACATCAAACGCTTCAGTGCTACAAGTTTCGCTATCTAATGTCTAAGACAAAAATGTTTGACTATACTAAGCAACTCTTGAAGTGCCTCTTATAGAGCTTAGTTTTAAGTTTACTCATTCAAGTAAACCATGAAGGTTGAGAAAGGATAATAATTGATATTTTTAGCATGCAAAAAACTTTTGTACCCACCACACTATTTTTTTGCATGCAAAAAAAAATGTCTGTCAATTTATTTGCATGCAAATAAAGGTGCAGAACAATAAAATTTAAACAATTTAATTAATTTGTATTTTCTTAATGCAGTAGCTAGATGCAATTGTACACTAAAAAGTACAAATTGCATTCCCAGTGTTTCTTGGATATAAAATTCAATTTATTTATGTAAATTAGAAACTTGAAATTTTTAATATAAAAAAAAAACAAAGAAACAAGAGATCAATAATAATATTAATTCGATTGTGTTCTGATAAATGCAATAAATGTTGAAAGCTTTCATTTTCATTTATGCATATCATAAGCATTAAATTTATATTATGTTAATTTTTATAAAACCCATAGAACCGTATAAAATGTAAAAAAAAAAAAAAAAACAATCGGTTCATGGCGCCGACACGACGACGCGACCACCATCAGAACAGTGCAGCACTGTGGAACAATAATGGTTAAGAAAAAGACATTTCGTGATCGTCGTGACTCATAAAAACAATAATATTATCAATTTTCTTTTAAGATTTATGAAAGTTGACATTCTTTTTTTTTATCAATATTTTAGGCATTATAAAGATTAAAAATATTGAATTAGTCTATTTAAGGGCAGACGACAGGTCTTAAGAAGCAATTTGTATTCTTATGCCTAAGTTTGTTTGTTTAAATGATTATAACTATGAGAGTTGGAAATTTTGTTTTCACTTTCAATTTTATGGGTTCTTTTGTTGTTATATTGATGTTTAAAGTTTCTTATAGGTCAGGTTTGAAATATCATTTCGGTTTTTTGTTTGTTTCTATACTATGTCTTCATTTATTGTTAGGTATAATAAACCGTTAGAATACTTCGACCTCATTCATTCATATCTTTGCAGAATGCAGCTCTTATTTATAAATTATAAGAGTAGTATGAATCTTTATTTTAATTGCAAATTTCTACAATTAAAATTAAAAATATCTCCACTTATTAAAAAAATTATACTTTAAGCACCTAAACTTATCTGTATACAGAGTAAGAGTTGTTAAATCACATTAAGTGCTTAGGTATAAAAATAATAAAAATACAGTAAAACAAAAAAAACTCTATAACTCTTCAGTTTAACCTCAAATCATCAAAATTGCATCTTTTACTTATAATTTACGGTGGATTTCCCGTATATGATGATGACTATGTAATTCTGCATTATTCAGCATTCATCATCTTCATCCTAGTGCCACTGCTTGTAAATTCATGCTCAATTGAGACTTTTAACAACAGTTAAAGTACACCGTTCATATATGTACGTACATACAACAACATTCGCTCGTAATTGCAACTTTTCATTTATTTTAAGTTCCTGCACAGTTAAATTACCGGATTCATAGTATTACTATCTATCAAAGCATTATAAGATTTACCTTTAGATGCAGATACTTTGATGGTTTATAGCATCCAAGTAGGTGTATCTTTATTATATTTATATACATCAGTGAGTGAATGATAAACACTTTACCTTGTCCGGAAGTCAAAATGTCTTAAAAATTGTTACCTTTCAAGAAGATCTAATAAAAAGTCTATATAAACGATATATAGTATGAGATGCGGTGTTGGAATTTTACATTTCTCACAAGCTGATTTAAAAATGGCATTTTTACTTGCGATATAGGTACAGGGTGATTCGGATAAGGTGTCACAAAATACTAAGTTTAGGATCTCATAAGTCGAAAAATTCAATACAAATTTTCAGCCCTATCATGATTCTTATTACGAATCCCGAAAAAAAAACTATCATCAGATTCCATTGTGGTGAACAATCTTATACAAGTTGCCAAAACAAACAAATTCAGTGATATTCTTTTTCGGGATTCGAAAAAGTTTCCGATTACTATGGAATTCATGATAAGATTAATTTTATTAATGAAAAAAAATTAGAAACATATCAGAGCAACATTTGGGCAATTTCAATGCTGTTCTGAACATTTTATAAAAAAAGGTAGAATTCAAAATCTCTTACTATGGATCGAAATGCAAATTTTTTCTGTTTTTTTTTATTTCTGATAAACATGCAAAAACGACTCACGAGGTGCACTTTAAACGTCGATATTTGTAGGTTGGATCGAGACTAGATTAAAAACCACCCTGTTTAGGTGGAGCTATTTTCTAAGAAATTGGCTTAAATAGTAAAATAATGATTAGGTAAAGTAACAACGGCAACACTTACAATGTCATGTTATAGATTTAAAAAAAAAAACAATCTATTTTAAAATTTATGTTTTAAAAATTAATGTTGAAAAAATTAATTTACAAACAAAAAATTAAAACAAAATTTTTCCAAGATGATTTTTTTTTTTAATTTACGATAATAAGTACCATTTTCTTTTTTAATATTGAATGCTTTTATCAATTTTTAGTCAAATATTAAAAACCAAATAGTTTTTTTTTATATGCCCCTGACACGATTTTTTAATATTTTTAAGAAAAAAAAAAATAATGGTACCCTACCATACAATTTTTTAACCTTTCAGGAAAATATTATTTTGGTCAAATTTTGTTTGTATAAAATCAGCATGTTTTTTCTAGTAGCTTTATTTTAAAAGATATCATGACTTAAAAGAAAATGGAAAAGTCAAAAATACCGGTTTTTTGCTCTCTTATACTCATCAATGACGAAGTATAATAGGTATGTTTTATTCATTGCCGCATAGCCAGCGCAGCACAAGTCTGAATAAAACGATCACTCACTCTATACGTTCATTTCAATAATTGAAAGCTCTATCGCCAGCACACCCATCTTTTTTTTTACTGACTTCTTTTTCGCCAGCTATCAAATTGTTTTTGTTTGCCAAGGGAAATTTTGTTGCGCTGGCTATGCAGCAATGAATAAAACACACCTAATGTGTACCTTAAGTAAGTAGTGGATTATAATATTTACCTTCTAAAAAATATTAGTGGTATTCATGCAACGTCGCAAACTTTACGATGTCGTAAAATCGGAAAGTTTCCGATACACGATACACGTAAATGTGGTAAACGATATGGTAAACCAATCAGCTGTTCGTTAAACGTTTAACAGCTTACAAAATTTAATTTAATTTAAACATTCGTAAAATTTGTTATCCGCAATTTTAAAATGCCCAAAATAAGCCAAAAAAGTAAATTTATACAACTGTATGAACAAATTGCTTTCAATGATCTATTAATTCTTGAGTTATTTGGCGAAAATGATGGTTAGTATGTTTATTGTTGTGATCAATAAAAAGGTGAATGCTTTTTTGTTTGTGTAACTCACACTATTTTTGAAAAAAAAACCTAACTTTTTCTTCGATATGCCCGTTCCTCTATTTCTTCTTCTAAGGTTACAAGAGTTTCCCATGTTTACGATGTTTACCATCTTCGTTTAACACTCTAATTTGTTTCTTAAAGTTTAAGATTTGTTAGAAAAGATTTCCCATACAAATTTTGACAGTTCGTTTACTTTAAAACGTTTACCACGTTTACGATGATTACATTTTTCCATACGAGAGGAATCTGTTAAAAGATATTCCGAATTCAAAAATGGTAAAATTATTTGCGAAAAACCGATACAACATTTGACCATAAATAATTTTGTATGTCCGAAAAGAAGTATGAAAACAAAAAATTGTTGCTGAAGTAAACTTCTTAAATTTAAACCGTTAAATTTTACAATTTCCACACTTTGGAAAAATAACGAAGAATATCGCTGTATTTATGTATGTAGGTATCTTTTTTTTTATTCCTAACCCTTACGCCTAGTACACAGTTGAAGCGAAACGAAATTTTTCTGTGGTCTCCAAATCGATATCAAAAACGTAAACGACTAAGAAAAAATAAATGTCACCGATTGCAAAACAAACTGCAGAACAAAAATGAAAACGAAATTTTTCGTTTATGATTCCGTTGTTTCAATGTTTGTATGGAAATTTTCGTTTTGTTTCAGATGTGTACTATGCTTTAGCATGAAATTTAAAAAAATAAATAAGGACCACCCTAATGTACCTACATTAAGATTATTTTTTCCCGAACAACAGCTAACCTATTTAACTATAAACAAATCAAAATCATACCTATACGGAAAATATTAAATAAGCAATGGCAATTATATTTTTCGTTGACTAAAAATTTTATCCACAAGAACCAAGTTGAAATGTGATGAAAGTTCAAATTATAAATATGCTTTTCATGACACTCGTGCGTAACCAGATATACAATAGGAATTTAGATGGATGTATGTAAATATGTGTATTATTTCAAAATTTGAGGAAATATTTTGTGCTTGGCTTCATTTTGCAGGGTCTTGCCCCTCCTTTTTGTTACCTCTTCCTAAATTGTCATATACCTACCTAAGGATTTAATTTATAGGTACTTTGATAAAACGTTAATAAATTTCGTTTTTACATTACCAGTTGGCCTTACTTCTAAAACCATACCTTACTTCACCTATGTATGTCAATAAAATGTACTAGATACTGCATGTTTAACATAATTTTGCCCAAATAAAACGTTACTTCCCCAAATTATCATGGTAAGATGTGTATTTTTTTAAATTTGTATAAACAAACAATTTAATTCAACATGTTTGTTACAAATGTTTTATATATGAAAAATAAAAAAAAACGGTTTATTGTAGAGTGATGCATATGGCACGTAATAGATATGCAATAAAATTGAAGACGCTTTTTGCATATCTACGAGTATACAAATCTGTGATGTATGTATTATGGTTGAACGATAAATCATGCATAACAGACAATCTATCGGTAATCGGTATGTCCGCGTCCATGTCCAAGAAGTCGTCTTTCGTATATCTATCTGCTATAATATAGCAACAAGTTGGTATACATACATATATACATAGGTATTCAAAAAAGTATATATCTTGTACCGTGCTGTTTATTTGCTGAAGCATGTGAATTATTTCAACTGTATTTTACCTACTACTCGGCGTACTGTAGAAAGAATGCTAACTGCATATCTCTTAGATACTTTCTCGTATAAACTTTATTTCTTTTTATATCTTTTTTATTTGCAATTTTTTTCTTCTGCATAACTTAGTTGCACTTGAAATTGAGATTGTTATATGCGGCTGGATTTTTCCGGCAGAGAAAAAAAAGTTGTGGATAGAAAAAAAAAAGAGATTGATATGCAATAAAATAATAAATTGATTTGCAATCGACCGACCGGTCGACGCATAAGATGTCCAGGAAATAAAATTAAAATATTCTGGAAATAATCAAAAATGATTGAAACAATATACAATCGATGTAGAATTGTATATTCAGTGTGAAATTTATTTTCAAAACCTGGTGCTAATTGATTTGTTAGAATTTAAAAAAAAACCTTTGTGTGGAACATATTCATTGAAAAAAAAAAACAAGGACTGTATTTTTTATTTTAAAAATAGTTTATAACAGCAAACAATGAGTAATTTGGAATTTAACTTGTGCGGGAGATTTTTTTCTTACGAAAACCCAGGTTTTCTTTGATACCCATTTTATCAATACCTAAATAAATAGATAATAATTTTTTTTAAACAAACAAAAATGTAAATGTTCGTTTGTTCAAAATCTTAAATCTGCAAATGGTCTTCACCCATTGCTTTGAAATTTCGATACAAAGTTGCGTTCAAATACGTGTTTCTATAACTTTTTGAAAAACAACATCAATTTATTTCTCGTAAAAGCAACACACGCTGTAGGTACTTAGATCTCAGTAATCTCAGTAGGCATGTTCAGGAGAATGAGATCTCGGAGATTTCAGCAATCTCAGTCACCTGAACAGGATTTCTCAGCAAAATTTCTCAGCTTTGCTGTAAAAACTCTGAGGAAAAAAAATCTCGGATTCGCTTGCTCACTTTTTGAGTGAGAAAAATCTCTGAGATCTCATTTTTCTGAACACGCCAAGTGAACAGGTTTCTTCAACTAAATTTGTCAGTTTTGTTGTCAAAATACTGACGAGACAAATTCGGATTTAAAATTTTGCAATTTATAGGGCAAAATTGATTGTATCGGATTTAAAATTTTTGTTTTGCGTTTGAATATAAATAGTAAGAGGATATACATCGGGATCAAGTTAATATTTAAAGGATGTATGTACATCAGTGATCAGTTTAGGGTTGAATATTTTTCAAAATATTTCTATTTATAGGTTTGGGTCGTTTGGGAGAGACGATCTATTTCTAAATGTTTCTTTTTAAACACGGCTCTTGGGATTAATATCTATTATTGTGTTTAAAATTTTAAACTTAGAGAAAAGCTGAAGATCATTATATCTCTCAAAACTCAGCTTGCCCCATGGTAACATATACCATATTGTGTAATTGACGGAAAACAAGTAGACTTATTCGGTGAAATTGAAACTAGATTCCATTTCTCTAGGTTTTTAGGTTCGTGAATCTTAAGTTTCTGAAAACATATTTCAATGAGTAAAATTGCCCCGATAACGGAATGCGTCAGCGGTTGGAGTCGAATGATACAAGTACATAATTGTATTGACTTTTACAGAAGTGCCTTCGGTCTATTAGAGAGAGCTTTATTCATTTACCAAACCAAAATCGGGAGTTTTCTTTACTCACAAAAATGAACGAAAACTGGTCAAAAAAAATAATAATCTGAATTTATGAGCGCACCATATGGATAATGAACAATACGCAGGTAATTTTGATTCTTTATTGAATTTTTAAACTGTCAAGCAGCGTTGCTGCCCAAATATGAGTAACCGTGCCAAATTTTCTTAAACGCCGTGCTATTTTCGTTCCTAATGAAAAAAAACAGATTATTCTATTTTGTAAAAAAAAGCAACAAAAAATTAGAGACATACTCTTTCGTGAATTGTCAAAAAATAGGAGTTTCTGCCAATTTTTACACTATTTGCAGAAATGATCATCAAATTTTATCACAATTCACTTTATTTTAAAATAAAATAAAAGAAATAAGAAAAGCATGCCATATTAAGCTTGTTCGTGTCACGAAGAAATTGTCGTGTCGAAAAAGCACGATCGTGCCACATATCGGCAAGCTCCTATTAATATTATGGAACAGAGCAGAGTATGAGGAATGAGGATAATGCTAATAGAATTTTTTTAATATCTGCTGAATACCGTGCAATCTCTATACTTCCTTTTCTTTCTAAGGTTTTATAAAGAATAATACACAGGCAAACCAATACTTATCCAAGCAGAACCAATATTCTGATACCTTTCCAGTCTGTCTTTCGCCCAAAGCACAGCTTATATGAATGCATTAATTAAAGTGACTGGAGGTCTAAGGTAAGCTGTTGATCAGGAAAAGATGAGTTTTTTGGTACTGCTAGATTTTTCGAAAGCGCTCGGTACAATTGACCACTCGATTCTCAAACCAAAGCTACTCCACCAAATTAATTTTTCATCTTCTGCTGCTATTTTCATATCTGAGTGAAAGAAAATATACTGTAATTGATCCACTACACTTTCTTCGTTTTTGTCAGACTTGAACGGTGTTCCACAAGGATCGATTTTAGGTCCAATTCTCTTTTATTATTAATGAATTGCTATACATACTAAAATACTCACTTGCAAAGATGTACGCAGATGAGTTGCAGCTTAATTTAAGTAGTTCACTCGGTCTAACTGAAAACTGCGTTCATAAAATTAATCAGGACCTTCAAAGTATCCATATTTGTTCCCAACAAAATGGTCTATTTTCGAACCCTTCGAAAACTAAATGCTAAAATATTTCTAAATAAAATTTCATAAAAAAAAATAAACTTAAAAACTTATTTAGAGCCAAATTTTCAATAACTATAGTCAGTATAAGCAGTGAGTTAGTTTGGACAGTTTGTTTGACAGGAATACTGTCAATTTTTTAGTTGTGTAAATCCAGCATTAATTAAAACACAGTAAAATACATAATAAGAGAAATATACGTGCAAGCAGTTTCAGTCCACATTTTTAAAGCAGTAAAATTTCAATGATTTTCAAAACGATGAGTCCTGGAGTTAAAAAAGGATTCAATAGTTCTGAAAGTAACTCTGACTCTGATTGAAACTCGAAAAATGTTGCCAAAAATCTTAGTTATTTTGCGTGCATTGTGCAACTGTCCCGCATTGTGATAATAATTTTATATTTTAAATTAATAGTATAATTGCTCATATCTGCAACTACTATTCTCAATATTCGGTTTATTTTATTGGTCAAAGTTATGAAATCAAATCATGTACAATGTCCATATTTTTTTATTTGTTGTTTATGTACATCGTAAATTATTTTTTTTTTAATTTTATTATTATTTGAATGTTTTTTTTTTTTTTTTGTACTTATGAATTTTAACCTTTTAGAATATTTATGACTCCATAAAACTAATTTTTGTTTTATTTTATAAACTGTCAGAAAAGTAATTAAATTTATGAATGGCAAGTATTCATTTATCATTATTATTATTCATTCATTAGTGTCTATTTCTCATTAAAATTCTCAAAACATCTATAAAAAAAAACAATTCATATTTATTGATTTATTGGTTGTAAAATTTCGGTAGAAAACCAATTTAACAATAGAAACCCCTTAAAGAGCATATTAGTAGACAGTCACCTGGATCAACAGAAATTCAGCAGGTATATAGTAAAAATAAAGCGGATTTTTAATTTCTCTAAAACATATATATTTAACCTGATGGTGATGATAATATACAAAAAAAACCCAAGTGCAAAATGTTTCTGGTCTTAATATAGATTTTTCAGAATATTCTTATTTATTTTGAATATCATTAAAAATAGGTAATTTTTTATTTTATCTTACGATTTTAATACTTTTCTTTAAATCATTAGATTATTGTTAGACAAAGATACATTTATCATTCTTCAAAGATTTCTTAAACGAGTTTAATATTTTTTTTCCCCAGGTTATTTATTAAATCCAACTTTAAGATCTTTTTTGGAGATAGATCTAGTTCTCTTCTGTTATTCCTGCGCGACTATCAAAAATCAAATCAAAAAATCTCTTACAATTCCAAAAAATAAAACCTTTAACAATACACCATCACTATATAAGCAACCGGATAATATCAATCTTTTGTAGCTAAATAGCTTTTTTATCTCCTAAAGAATCACAATAAAATTTAATATTTATTACCAGCCGTGGAAAGCATGCCGCATATAAATACATACCTGTACAATATAATAACTGCATTACATTCATTTCATATAATAAGTAAAAGAACGTGCAGCATAACTGCAGCCAAGTCCACCATCGCCATCGCACATATTTGACATTTTAAAATTCCCCTCGTCGCGTTGCGTCAACCAGGCCAAGTTAAATAGTTAATTTGCATGCATGTTAGCGGTTAGCGGACAACTATAACTAAACTATATCTGTCTTCTCTGGTTCTCTGGTTCTCTCATCGTACAGCAGCAGAGCACATGCATAGCGAGCGCTGTTATATTACACTTAACTGTCAATAAACACTCAACAAACAACAATGGCAGCTAATGCAGCATATTTTTATTTTATTATTTTTTTTTTAGTATTTTGTGCAACAGTCTTTTAGTTAAGTAGGCGGCTATATATTCTAATCTACGGCGCCAGCTTGTGGACGTGATCAGTTTCAAAGCCGAACAACAGCGGCGGCGGCGGAGAACTTAGCGAATTCCAAGCTTAATATCCCAGTAGTGGATTTACCGAGAATGCACATGTTGTATAGTTTTGAACGTTATGTCTTCGAGATTGCATCAAAATCACGTCTGAAAAATAATAATAAATTAATGCATCGACTTCATAAAAGCAATCTTTTCTCTTTAAAGCTTTTAGGTAATATCTTAAAATGAAAACAAAATAATCTATTATCTTTAAATCTCAAAAGTATGCATATATATACATAGGTACATTTATTTTTGAGAAAAGAAGTATTACAGAATTTGTAAACAAAACACGTAATTAACTGGGTCATATCATCTTAATCTTATCATTAAAATCACTTCATCATTACAAGAGATGTAGATTATAAAAAAATGGTTCGTAAGCCTAAATTATTAAAATAAAAAAACTTAAATAAAAAATTTCTACGTTCTGTCATGAGATACCGAAAAATATGAAAATACAACAACCCAGGATCACAGTGACAATTACAAATACAACATCACCAATAGGATTACAGCCGAATGCGGATAAAAGCTAAAGTAGAATCCCATTGTGGATGGATTTTTTATTCTGACAGGTGTTCAATGGTACCAAATGTGAAATATAAAAACCCATTTTGCTGTCCATGCCTTTTTTACGAATTTCTTACTTTACTAAAAAAACACATATAAAATAGGTATATACCCATATATTTTTTTCCTTATTGATGCGTAAACATCTTTGCCAGCGTATTACGTTGTAATTGGTTACGTTTAATAACAAAACTACAGCACTTCGACGAACACTGATGTTTACACATCTTAATTCTTAACCGTTGTTTTTACACAATTGACTCCATTTGCAAATTAAAGGAGCCACCTACCCGTCAAATTAAAAACTAATTTTTTCAAAATTAGTAATAAGGACAAAATGGTGAAATATACCTAAGACAGTTTGTCAACTACTAGAGATAAAGAGAAATCAAACGTAAGTCACACATTTATGTCAACTTGTAGTTCAAATGAGAAAGTGTGTGTTTTCAAATAGCTCTGAGGAAGATCAAGTGAAAGAACCTCCCTTATTTGTATGTTTTATTTGAACAAGCGATAAGTTATTGTAAAACTATTTAGTTTTAGTAAATTTATTCTGGATAATTGTGTGCTCCAAATTTAGACATTTAGACATATGTACATATTATATATTCAAAATTTCAGGAGTAGCACTTTTTTTCTGTTTTAGCGTTGTATAATTTTAAAGTAACGTAATTCAAATCAACGTAACGTAATTAAATGTAGTGTAACGTAATGAAATGTAATGTAACGTAACCTAAAGTAACAAAATGTGACTTAACAAAACTTAATACATATATCGAAATGAAGATAAAGCACAATGTATTACTTTTAACTCAAATGTTTACTTTTCCAATTGAGCTACAAATTAATGTTTTCATTGTTACCGGTGTGACACTCATTATTCATGATTTGATAAATTATTTGCACATTAAATAACAAAATTAAATTAAATTAAATAAAACGTCAACAATTTATAAAACGCATTAAGTCTTTTAAAGTACCTAAATAGTTTGTCTTACTGTAAGTTTCGACCGAAAAATATTTCACCTTAAAATTTTGTATTTGCCCGGAATTTTAAAAGCTACTTTGAGTTTTGCCAGAACGAAATTTCATTCGCCTTCTACAAACATTTTGGGCAGTTAATGGCATTAAATTCCGCTCAAAATGAATGTTCACAAAAAGATAAATTTTTCGAACATGAAATTTCGGGTGAAACTCACAAAAGTGCCAAATTTTCTGGGTGGAATATTGTTCGGGTTATACTCACAATAAGGCTGAGTACGTATGCATATTCAAAATTTTTCAAAATACTTGGTTTTATTAAAGAATTACTCCAGTTGAATAACAAGTTTGACCTTAAAAAATAGGTGATTTAGCGAAAAGCACATCTTAAGTTCTTGTGGTGTAAAAATTTTGCAAACAGACTACCTAATTCTTTTCCGAATATTTTTATATAGGAAAGTTAATCTTAAGTATTGCAGTTTTATGTTGTTATTACGAGTGTGAACTGAACGTTATTTTAATTTTAAACTGGGAAATAAACACAATAATATATAGTAGATTATAATTTCCCGTATGGAGTGATTATTACGTGGCATAATTCATATACCTAGTAACAAAAGAACTCAAAATAAGTTGAAAATATAAATGCAAAATTGTTATTGTTGTGACACATCCTTCAAATTATGAATTTTGACTCAGTATCAGTTGTCTAAAGGTGGGGAATAATATTCGTTTTTTTTCCCAAATATTCAATTTTATCAAATTTTTAGGTTTGTTGTAAAAAAAAAACATTTAAATATTTTTGTTACGTTTTTGACAATTACTGCTTTATAAGTCAATTCCACATAAACTCAGTTTGTAGTTTGCCATATTACTATTATGAGTTACACACATTAAATTTACCAATAAACTTACAAAAAATTAAGCAGTAAACAGCATTAGCAAGTGGATCACTATGTATGAATGATTAATGCTTCGGAAATGAATCATTTGAAGTTATTTTTAATAATTTAACACTTTTTTTTTAAGCCAAATTTTGTACTTATAAGCACTTAAAGAGTCTTAAGAACTCCTTATAGTTTTTTAAATTATCAAAAAATAACTTCGATTGAATTAACAAAGTTATCTTTTTTCAATAAAAAACTGGTTAGAGGTCAACAACAATAATTCGGAGCCCGTGTCTTAATCCGGCTCTGCTGATCCTATAACCAATGCCCCCTACATCTCTGTAAATACAGTGGGTGGTAAATGGTAATAGGTTAGTTAGGTAATATAATTTAAAAAGCAATTCGCACCAGCTTGAATGATCTATGCTAATGATCTTTTGCAGGAACGACCGACGATTATTGCTCAAGTTAGTGCATTAAGATTAATTATATTAGGTATATACGAGTAGGTACTGATGTGCGGTCGTTGTGAAGCTCGTTATTAGATTGGAAAACATTTTTGTTGGGACCGCATCGGCGACGGAGGAGGCCAGATCATAAACTATCTATACATAGAATAGGAGCTGTTGTTCAAATTATATATGTAAGTTGAATTGAGTTTGGGAAAAATTAAAACCATAGATTCAGTGAAATCGCACATTCAACTAATTTTTGAGGTTAGACACAGATCACAGCTGAGCGCTCTTTGGTTTCTGTATATGATGATGGGCGTTGCACGTTTTGCCGGTCTTGCGTTTCTGTGAAAAATTATATCTACCCCAAGATTCCATCACACAAAATATATACCTAATATAAAGTTGCTCTCCATTCTCCCCCAAACATCTTCATATTATTATTTCTTTTTTTAATAATAATCAACCTGAGCTGAGACAAAAAAAAAACAATGACTGTTTGTGGTATCCGTCTTGTTATGAGGTATTAATTTAAAATAAATTACACTTAGGTTCCCCTTTTTTGGTTTAAATCTTTGCTATTTTATATTGTGGCAAAGTATTAAAGAGGTAATTTGATATCAAACAACAACAACAATTGACTGACTGACTATGTGTGCTGACTGCTGAGCCGGGGTTCGATGATCTGGATTTAGTTTTGAGTGTTGGATTGGATGTGAATGTCTCGTGGGTTCATTATATTATTTGAAACAATTGAGTGCATTTTATTAGGAGGAAGGCCAAAATAATTAAAGTCTATGTATATTTACTTTCCAAACATAAAGGTTAAGCTAAGTACGCATGTAGAATATTATTTATTTTGGTATCAAAATAATCTTTGATTGAGCTTTATAAACGTCTCAACATTAAAAATCGAAATTTGCAATGATGAGTTTCAATTATAGCTCTAAATTGATACCTATTTTGCTTATTAATTTTGAATATCTTTCGAGTATCAATTGACAATCAAATGTATTTAATTTAATTATATAACACCTTTCCTAAAATTAACCACGGAAAAATAGCTTTAAAAACTTAATAGCAGCGCTTAGCAGAAAAATATACATCTTAAGTAATTTACCAAATTGGCTTTAATTTAAAATATGATAGGGATGACTATTATATAAGTTAGGGTCTTTAAAAAAGTATTAAAATAGTTGTTAGTTATTTAATCAAAAAAAAAAACCTCAAGCAATTTAAAGCTATTTAACTGACTCAAAAACATCTTCCTTCAAAGTGTTATATAGCTTCGTCTGTTCTTTGTCTTTGATTTTTTTTTGTGTGTTATTTTCAAATCCCCATTAACTATTTAAAAAGAGGAAGTCAAGTTTTAAACTACCCGCGCCGCGCCGCACAAAGAGGGATTTTATTCGTGAGACGTGGGAATGAAACCAATTTACCATTTGCTTGTTGTATATCATGAAACTCACCCACCAATATTTTTTATTTTTTTGATATACAAAGAGCCGGCCGGCCTGTTGAATTCAGTAGTTAGTTAGATTATGTGGCCCCCATCATATAAGTAGGATTGCCATAACAGGCAAAGCGGGTAGAAACAACTTTTAAATTCTTTAATAGTTAAACTACTTTCAAACATTTATCATCGACGAAAATAGACAAAAAAATTAAAGTTGTAAAGTCAGAACAAAGTCCATTCATATCTACCATATATACACACTTATAAATGTAAGCCCCCATTTGTTGTTGTTGCCTTTTGGAACCTGATAAAATGTTTCGTTCTTTCATTATTTATTTCATGTGCTGTAATTGTGTTGAAAATCACAAAAAAAAATAAAAACCTTAGACAACTTCTTTCAGCAACAGGTTGAATAAATTCAAATTACCCGCCACTATATTCATGGGAACCAACAAAAAAAATCCTTTATTCCCTGAATAAGATGCGTCACGCACGGTTATTATAAGGGAATCATTTCTTACAAATATACTTACAGTTTATGTTAACTGAAGAGGAACAACAAACCATTACACATGCTAGCAACATTAGCCCAGGTTCAATGGGGGTGTTTTGGTTATTTTGAATTTCAAGCTCTGTTGATTTTCATATCAGAAGAATTGAAGCAAAAGTTCTTTTTCTTGGAAAACCTCGAAAACAAGTGAGTTTTTTTCTTTATTTAAATCAAATTGACTTAATCGCTTGAACAAAGCGAAGTTTTTGTATGTTGTTCCGTATAAGTAAATCCTTGAAGTCTTCTTTTGGGCATTTGAGTGTGAAGGTTATTGACATCGAGTCAGGTATAATAATGTTATCGAGTTTAATGTAACAAAAAACATTTAAGTCTTTCTCTTAAATGTTAATTAAAAGCTAATCAGAAAAGGGTAATCTAATATACATTTAAACCTGGTAGGAAGCAGATATTTTTTTAATTGAGTATTTAGCATGAATCATTGAAAGTTTTTTGTTTAGCTAGATTTCAAATAATTTGTTTACAATTTAAGTATAGAAAAAAAATAAAGGGTCTTATCATATTTGCCCAAAAATTTGCTTGATTTAGGAGATATAGAATTTCTTCTAATTTAGCTTAAACTCGAACTTTTAAAAAATGATAAATAGCCTTAAATTATGGGATCTATGACAGATCTACTTCTTTTTCTCTATTTCCCCACTTCTTGTCATCTCTACGGCTCTACTTTTCTACTTCTGTACTTTTCTGCTTTTCTACTACTCTACTTCTCTACCTCTCTACTTTTCTACTTCTGTACTTTTCTCTTTTTCTCCTTTTCTACTTTTCTTCTTCTCTACTTCACTACTTCTTAACAGTCTACTTCTCTACTTTTTCTACCTCTCTACTTTTCTACCACTCTACTTTTCTACTTCTGTACTTTTCTGCTTCTCTATTTGTCTACCTCTTTTCTTTTCTACTTCTGTACTTTTCTTCTTCTCTACTTCTCTTCTTCTCTACTTCTCTATTTCTTCACTTCTCTACTTTTCTTCTCCTCTATACTACTTTACTTCTCTACTTCTCTTCTTTTCTTTTTCTCAACTTTTCTAATTCTTTACTTCTTTACTCGTCTTATTTTACTTCTAATTCTTATTCTTCTTCTTCTTCTTCCACTTCTATTTCTATTTCTACTTCTTCTACTTTTCCTTCTTCTATTACTTCTACTTCTACTTCTACTTCTACTTCTACTTCTACTTCTACTTCTACTTCTACTTCCAGGTCTTATTCTAACCTTAAAATAATATCTGCGCATTTAATTTTTTTTTTTTTCAAAACCATGACTGATACTCTCACCCACTCCGTATCAAATGTAAAAATTATGCATCTCATTTAAATAAAGTATCTCCAAAAAATATGAACTTTTAGGCTTATAACCTAATAAATATTCTTAAAAAAAAAAACTCCAAGATTTACTTTCACTGAATTCTGATTAAAAAAGAGTAACAAAAAAAAAATCCGAAAGTCTGGCCAATAACCCATCATCAACTTGACTTTCTATTCTCGTTCAAAAGAGGAAACCATTAATATTTGCCTATTAATTAGTTCAAAATAGCTTTAATAAAGTAATTTGCGAAAATATTTATTAAAACGATAGATAGTATAACAATTTTTTAAACAATTACCAGATACTTTTTGACTAAAGAAATAAAATCAATTAAGATATATCTTTTGCTTCAAATTCCGAAGAAACAAAATGTACATACGTAGGTGTGTGAACTTATAATATTGTTTTGTTTAATTTTTTTTAAAGGTGTTATGTGAAATTTAAATAACAAATTTAATGCCCATTCACAAACAAACTGATTTTAATGGACTGCGAAATTTATTCCATTTACATTTTATATCTTAACTTATATGGATGGAGCCAGATTTTTAATGCTAATGAATAAATTCGTGTAAAACAAATAATACAGTTAATTTTTGATGATTTTATTCCTACGATGTCTAGCTGAGTTGATCTTTACGAGAAAGAAAGATATTGGATTCATAAAAAATCCTGTAGCTATTGAAGTTAAAAATTAAATAATTTTTAAAATTAAAAAAGATTTATTGGTAATTTTTGTACTCGCTCAATACAATAGACAGATATTTTCTTAATTTTCAAAGTTTCTATGACATGAACTGTTGATACAAAAATCATCAACAGCTGCCATACAATTTTTTATTCAAATCTCCAATTCTAAAATCTTAGATTTTTTTTTTTCAAATTTATATCTTTATTCTCCATCTTTTGCTGACTATATTTCAATGAGAAGTTCCTTTAAATTTTTTAAAAACTTCTTTCATATTTTCTCAAAAAAAAATTGATATTCAATGTTAATTCTGCTTTTTAGATATACACTTAGAGAAAATATCATGTAAAATTAACCACAAATTAACAATTTATCAGGTTATTCAAATTTGGTTTTAATTTGCTTTTTATCTGGTTATTTTATAATTGATATAAGTTGATATACTGTTAAATCAACACTGCTCTTAAGAAGAAAGAAAATTAAAAAAAAAACTTTTATATTTTGTAACTTGAAAGAATAATGAGAAGTCATACCAAGTACAACCAACACTTTTAACAGGTTATTTATGAAGATTCATTTCTCTACAAATACTTTTCATATGCTTATCCTTATAGATATAAAACCATAGATTACCAACAGGCACAGCAATAAATTAAATAATTTAAAAAATAAGGGTTAATTCAACAATTTTTGTAGTAAAATTGAAATTTACACGAGAACATGTCAAAATAACACGAACTTAGCAAAAATTTGCATTGCAACCATTTCAAAATCTTGTCAATTTTCTTATCAACCAAAATATCATTGTAAATAAAAATGGCATCTCTTTGAATAAACTACAATTTAATTAAAAAAAAAATTAAAAAAAAGTGCAGTGTAAATTAAACCATGAATATAATGGTATTGAAATCGTGTACGTTTTGGTCTTTTCTGGTACTTTTTATCTGTAGGAAAGTGTGAAATTTTATATATTGTATAAGATACTTGGTGGAAAAATTTAAATGTAAAATCATTGCTCAAGAAAATTTTAAAAAAGTGTTTCTCTTTTAATTTTGGTGTGATTACAAAATTTTAAATATTTTGAAATGCAATACCCAAAAATATGGCTGTAAAAGCATTTATGTTTTTGGTCTGATCTCACATCCTTTTTGCAAAGATTTTTATTTTTTTCCAAGTCAAAATCTCGAAAGATATATACTAATGAAGCTGGAAGTTTAGTACTTATTCTACAGAAATTGGAATTGCTCCATTTAATTGATCGAATTCTGAAAAAGTGGGCGGATACTACGCCCCCTAAATGGAGAACCTCAAACTTTATATTTTGTTCTTGGTATGCCCTTCAAGCCCAACCGCTCTACCAAATTTTATTATCCTACAGCAATTGGAAGTGCTCCATTTAATTAATCGCAATTCTGTGAAAGTAGGCGGATACCACGCCCCATGTATGTTTTCCTTTCTATGCATATCAAGCCCTACTGCTCTACCAAATTTCATAATTCTACAGCAATCGGAAGTGCTCCATTTAATTGATCGCAATTCTGGGTCAGTGGGCGGATACCACGCCCCTGAATGGAAAATCTCAAATGTTCGCTTTTTTCCTTCCGTTACACCACAAAACCTACTGCTGTGCGAAATGACAAGATTGTGCGATGTCGGGAAGTGCTTCATAATTTTGATAGTCTGTCAGTCAGTCACTTACGGTTTTTGCTATTTTTGAAGACTTATATCTCAGGAACCACTTATGCTAGGAGGTTGAAATGTAATTAGGCGCTGGTGCTTGGTCAGCTTAACAAACATTTTCTGACTTTATTGGTACTGAAGTTAGAGGGGGGTCGAAAATCGCCTGAGTTTATTCCTATATAAAAAGGTTTTAGTGCCAGAACATGGCTGGGCACTAGGGTCCCCTTTATTTCTAAAGGATGTCCCAAAATATACGCAAGATTTATATCTTCCGTTATTTGTGTTTTAAAGAGTTGGCAACCCAAAAAAATAAAAATAATTTGACAGTTTAAAATTAGTAAAAATGGTGCATTTCACTAGAGAACAACATTTCAAAAATAAAGAAAGTTTGTTTTTCCTTAGGGTTGCCAAAACTTCACTACGCAAATGGCGGCAAATTCAAATTTTGCGTACATTGTGGAACACCATTAAATTAATTTTAATAAAGACTTTTTTTTTTAATCTAGTTCGGTTTTGTATTTTCAATTTCAATGGATAAAGATCATAAATATGTTCATTGTTCAACCTTATAATCTTACAAAAAATATAGAACTCTTGTATTTAATTCGACCAAATGGCCTTTTGAAAAATGTTTGTTGTATAAAAATTGACCAAAAGTTCAAATATGTACAGTGTACATATTATGTCACTGACAAAAAGAAGACATTTTTAAAATATCTCATTCTCCAAAATCTGTATGTTCTGTGTTTAAAAAAAAATTACAAAACTTAAAAAAAGACTGAAGACCAATTCAAACATCATAATATCTCTCATAATGGGCGAATACTTGCGACCCACTTGGCAAATCTATTTGCATATAAAATTTGTTTATTTTTTCCTATGGTTGAACAGTCTTGGCCCATCTGCAAAAGAGATTAAAATAGTAATAAGGGAATTCTAGAAATATATACAGTACAGATATACAAAACGAATGGAAACGTCCAACAAACTGGCCCAAGAGGTGAGTCGCGTTAATCAAGCGAAATCTCGTATTTTGGCCCCATCGTCGTCGCCGTCGGTCGTGTATTGATCTTAAAATAGGAATTGGTCAAAAATATAAACAAAACATCTCCCTTAGTTAAGATAGCCCATACTGACTTGCTCTAGCTATATATATAATGGAGTGTGCACAATATTGGAATCAACAATGTTAGAAAAGAATTTCAAAATATTAGTGTCAGTTCTATATTTAAGATTTAAATTCTTTTTTTCTATCTCTCTCTCTCTCCCCATCTCTGCTTTTCTTCGTCCCTAGCCCTGTGCGTCATCTGAATATTTTGCAAATTTCACTCAAATGTGAAACTTTAGCTTCCCACATATCGTCGATGAAATTCCGTCATCGTAAGAGCTAGCAACATAGTGCGATCTATGGAATGCATCTGTTGGATACATTTTCTATGCGAGCACAAGACATCTTCCTCATAGAAGACTCGTTTGGATTTTCTATCTTTTCTGTGAATAGATAGTGATGTATCTCCATATGCCATTTGGCTCCCTGTTTGGCGTTGTTTTTTGTGGATTAATGACCTATCCTATTCACGTAAATTTAAATCTCTGTGAAATATAAGGAAACTTTCTTTCCCATCGAAGTGAAATATGTATCTTTGTGTATAGCTAGCTTAGTTTGGAAGCACTGTATACCACATCGCAATCCACTATCCTCCACCATCACTCGTCGTCGTTGTTACAATTCATTCTGCAAATAAGATAGTGTTGACGAAGAAGGAGAAGGGAGGGGGAATTTTAGATGTGTTGCCGTGAGGAATAGTCTCTCTGTCACTTAGGAAAAGAGATGTAATGGAATCTCCTTTCATATTTTCCGTTACAATTGCCCCAGTTTCTGAGGTAATCATAAATGACTTGAGAGAATAACAACAACGGCGACGCTGCGCTTATGTGAAATCCTGGATGATGGATACCTGCATTGTTTAGATAGTTAGTTTTTTTTAATGAGCAACATTCTATTGTTTTAATAGAAAAATTTATCACAAATGCGGATGGCTGACTATCTAAAAGCTTTGATTTCATTTTCGTGACGAAATATTAATTAATATCATACTCACTTTAATTAAGTGTGTGTGTTTTTTTTTTTTTTCTTCTTAAGTTTAACTCAAAGCAAATTTCTTTTTTTTATTTTTCTCCAGGGAAAAAGTTTCTTCAACAATCATCAATGAGCAATTGATTAGTATGCAAATGGCGTTATGGATTCCATATCCGTCTGCCTGTTTGGTTTTCCGTTTGGACATGCAACAGACATAATATGTCTGCTGTCGGATTTGTTTGTTTTTACTTTGTTTTTGCAATGTTCTGTTCTTAGCGGGAAATATAAGAATGAGATTGATGTTTTGGTGTTGCCTCACACAAACAAAGAACTGTTGTTGATGATTTTAATTGACGTTTTGGCTTATTATAAACAGGTGGTTAATATATGTAAAAGGATTGTGGGAATTATTTTTTTTTTGTTTAAGATAGACTTTTAATTGATTATACGCAAAAACTTTTGACAGAAACCAGCTGAATTTTTGTTTTGGAAATTTATTTGAGGGAAAAGAGAATTTATTCTGAATTTCAAGAAGCAAATCGTTTACTATAATTGTTAATTGTTTGTTTATTTAGTTTTCGATATTTCTTTGTAAAATTGGATTAAAATACGTACGAATAGACATACTTAATTTTTGTTTTCGTTCTGAATTCGTTTCGGTTTTTTGGCGAAGAGAGATTCATAAAATTGAATATTGTGTATGTATAAATATACAAATATTTACTTACATTTCGTTATTTAAAAACGATTTTGTATTCTGTGCAATCAAGAAATAATTTTAAAATAGATTTCAAATTCAGTGTATAAACGAAGTATAAATTGTTATAATGCAATCAACGAATAATTATGCAATGTAATCAACGAACACATCCATTTTGGAATATCCCTGGCAGTGACAGTTGACATAGACAAGCAAATCAAAGTGACAGTCAGATATTTCATATTAAATTTTTGTTTTGCGTAAATTCTCTGTATTTCTGTTTTTTGATATTGTTGGTATTTTTATATTTGACTAGAAAATACATTTTCTTTTTATTTGACTAGGTTTTTTTGGCTGGATTGAAAAGATACAAATCATTTCAACAAGTCAGATTTTACTAGTTTGAAATTTTGAACTGGCAACACTGAATTTGTACATGTAACAACCAGCGTTGAAACCTTACTCCAATCGAAGGAAATTTACTCCAATTTTAAGAAAAAAAATAAATCTACACTCTGCTTTTTTTGAAATGTACTCCTTTTTTCCAGACTGAAATTTTTTTTAAAGCCAAGCCACAAGAAAAGAAATGACAGCATTGTCGTTTTGAATTTTCTAACCAACCCTAGTCTGAATGGATTTTATAAAATAAATAGTCTGAATAAAACAAACTTAAATGTATCTAAAATATTTCTTTCACATTCTCTATTTCACTTAACTATTTTTAAGATCAGACAAACAACTTTTAAAAAAAAAAAAATTAAATAAAATTCCAAACAATCGAAAACAATTGAAATTCAAATAAATCGATTTTTGATTAAAGCATCTCTCAGTACCTACCGCTACCCATATACATATATATTGGCTCCAGTCTCCAGAAACGTTTAAGGAATGAAGAAAGTTTTTTTTATTTATTTTCATTTTATAGTGTTTCTCTGCAGTAGTTTTAGATAAATCACATCCCAAGAAAATGTTTCCCAATTGTTTTGTTTTTTTTTTTTTTTTTTTTTTTGTCTGTCAGCCATCAGCACTTATCCCAAATATCATATAAGACTGCCATCTTCTTCTTATTTTTGTTGGTAGGTAAAATTCATTTGATTTTCCTGATACTTAAGCTTAAGTTGGAGATACAATTTATTCTTGTCATTTGTCGTTGTATCGCATTTTCAACGCATTTGGAAAACAGATATTTTGTTTTGCCTTCTTTGGAATAAATTCCAGAAACTATTTGGCACGTCAGACTCTTCTGATGGATGAGACGATAAAATAAAAACGAATTGTTTTAATTATTTTTTATTTTTTTTTACTTTAGCCTTGAAATGTATAATGTATGGAAATGATGGTTCTTGTATTTTTATATTTTTAGCAGACTACAATTTAATCGACTCGAGTTGTCATTTGGGGCTTTTTTGAAAGAGAGTTCTCTATATGAAATAAATTTTAAACGAATGATATTGGGCCCCTCTAATAGGAAATAAATTTTAAATTTAAATAAATATCACGTCTTTCATATATTTTGTTGGATTGGTAAATGGTAATTGATTTTTGTCAACGTATGTATGTAGGTGCCTATAGATATGCCATTTTTTGTCTCTTGTTCGAAATTGTCTTTGATGTCTTGAGAGTTCTTGGTTTTGGTAGTTTCTTTGAAAATAATGTCTGATGAATGCAAAAAAAAAAATAATAATTCTTACATTGATTGATTCATTTCGTTGTTGGCATTCAAATTCTTCTTAAATATACCTTTAATTCTTTTTGTTCAATTTATTCATTATAGTCGTTCTGGTACTAAGTTACTTTACAAAAGCTTCATGCTATTTTATTTTGTTTGCTTTTGTCGTCACATATGTCGTGAAGTCTAAAGAAATATCTTGGGAAGGAACAAAGAATGTACTGAATTTTAATTTCACGGACGTTTAGTTCCAAGAACTGTGCGACTTTTTTATGAAAAAGTGTGTTTTAGGAAATCATTAAGTACATACATATGTTCTTTACTTTGAAACTCTATGCACTTGTGCTATATTCTACACAAAATTTTGTTAAAAGATCATATAAAAAAAATAAAACGACATTCTACACAAAAGTTTGTAAAAGATCATATAAAAAAAAATAAAATAAAATTCACACAAATGCACAGAGTTTCAAAGTAAAGGAACACACCTATTAACATAAATTTTTGTATATAATTTTCTCAAGTTTTGATAAGCTCAACTGAGCATTTTGTAAAATTGGAATAAAATATAATAAAAACACTTGTTTTTTTTGTTCCACGGTTTTAAATTTATTTTAATAATTTTGTACAACTCTGATTTTAAATGCATAAATAGTGCCCTGAGGATGTCCTTACAATACGAAACACGTCGCCCAAATTATTAAAATAAAATTAAAACCGTCGAACAAAAAAAACAAGTGTTTTTATTATACCTATTTTATACATTTTTCATTAAGTCTTCACATAAGTCTACACATGGCGTCTTTACAGTTCACTAAGTCTACACGGTTCTAATAAAGTCTACTAATGAAATCTCCACAGTTCATTAAGTCTACACGGTTCTAATAAATTCAACACATGAAGTCTCTACATTTTATTAATTCTACACAGTTCTAATGAAAAAAGATATGAATCATCGACGTGAAGTAATGAACGTTATATTTTTTAGCTTTAATTTCGAAACAATTTCTGCAATGGCTCAGATTTTTGCTACATGTTCAGAAGTCAGAATATTATGGTACGCATTAATTTTGTATTTCATAAGAAATAATATCTTAGAATTGTTAAATTAATAATCAACCAGAACAATTTAACAAAATCTTCCGCCTCAACTTTTTTGTAGCACACTTAAATTGTATTCTTGTTTAATTAAAAATTTTCAAAAGGATTTTTCCTTGATTATTTTTTTTATTTTTTCTAAATCATACTATCTCATATTGAGACACATACGAATCATATGACGTGACCTGTACGTGCCATATGACACGAATAATAGAAACGGTATCATGTCATTATCCGTTCATTGATTGGTGTGTCTTGTGTCAAAAAATTTTGGAAAAGCACGCGTCAGGTCATGCCGTGCTGCGACATATAAATGTGTTTTTCAATTATTTTTTATCTTTTACACACGTCACAGTTCACACGTGTCACACGCGTCAGACACATTTAATTTTCACTTCGCCTTTAAAAGATAAAATCTGTCGAATGTATAGTTGAAAAATTTAAACTGACGATTTTGCATGAATATGTACACTCGAATTGTGAAGGTCCTCAGCTTACGAAATGAAAAAATCTTTTTTTCTAGTTAAATCTGAGACACACCATTAAAACTTTTCAACATAAATCAATTCAAAGCTTCAACATAATTATGTAAACGTTTTTAATGCGATTTCTGTGTCTAAGAATTAAAAATGACGTAACAAAAAAAAGATTAAAATCAATTCTGTTCTGTAAAAAAAAAAAAATATTTAACTTTGATTAATAGTTCTGTTTAAATCAAAAAAAAATTCACTAACTTTTCTAAATTATAAATTCAGAGTGAATCTATCTATTTTGTTATATAAATCTTTGATAGAAGAAAATAAATTAAAACAAATTTTTACATTCACCAAGCCTGCGTCGCAATAACCGTTAAATGTTCGTTTTTTTCCCGCACCTTCTATTTTGTCTTATATTCAAATGTTGTTCCCAAGATATGCAAATAAAATTATACTTAAAGTATAACGCGAGTTGAATATAATATTCAAATATTTTTTTTTTGCTATAAATCTTGAGAATGTTGTTTTCCTCTGTATAAATTCTTCCTTATTCCAAGATTTTTTTTTTCTTCTATAATATCAATTTTTTCAACGTAACTTTGTCCATCTGTTTTATTTTTTAAACAAAATATGGCATTTAAATTTTTTTTTTGTTGCGTAACGCAACTATATCATCGCCATTTTTAAGTCAATGACCACCATTATTATATATCTTATACCAATTGAAATTCAATTCATGTTCTTATTTGGATTGTCAAAGTGTCATCGAGCTGTAAATCTTTGTGTATAAAGTTTTTCTGGTGTCACTATTAAGGTACCGTGAAAATGTATCTAATAGTAAAATAATAGTTTTTTTTTTTATTTTTATCTGTACCCATATATAGTTATCTTTTTGAACACGATGAACACGAATTTAATCGATCGACCATCGAAAAAAAAAATAAATTCATTCTCTGATGCAGTCTCGCACAACATGAACTTCCTCTTTCGTCGTTATTTCCGCTGACATTTTAGGGGGCCAACATGTGCCGGTCAAAAACCCATCCAACCACACCCTCACTTCTTCTTCTCTTCTGTAACTGGTATTTATAGTTTTTTTTTTTTTTTGTTAACTGGCATGCACATGAACCATTGTTTTACAAGAGTCGATTTATGCTTTGATCCAAAAAGAGTTGCATCTCTTAGTCTGTACCTACATACACTGAAGGAAATAATTTAAAAAAATCAAATCAATGCCAAATTATTTTATTTAACGTGTTGATATTTTTTTATTTAAGATCGTCCGTATTCAATTGTCGTTTTTATTTATGTTTTTTCACATTGCTTAATTTAATTCCATTGATGGTGTGAAATAAATTATTTATCGTACCTATCAATTCTTCATTTTACGGAAAATGTATACACTTTCTATTATTTAAAAATAGTTCATGTTCGTAAAAATGATAGATGTTTATAGTAAATTCTCGACATATATTATTTATTTCATTACCTTCCCAGACCCATAAATTGAAAAAAGTATTTATAACGCGCGGAAATGTTTGACATTTTATTAATAATGAATTAAATTTGTTTCGAAGAAGATGTGGAATATTATTTTTATTTTGCCCTTCCTAAAATCATAATTTAATTTAAAAGTTAAAATAATAATTAATTTTTAACATAATAAATAATATAAATATATACAAAAAAATGTAAATCTATACCTACATATAATAAAAATGAAATAATGTTCGTATCGTTGGTATAAGCGCATTATACTCGAAAACTTCTTGACCGATTTTGCACATTTTTGTTAAACGTACGTTCGAATAAAGTTTGCATCGAAATACAACTTCGAGAATGAGATTTTAGTTTGAACTCGTGACTATAATTATAAACGATGCACGGATCTGCCGAATTTTTTTTTATCCATTTGTATGGTCTTTAAAGTGGTTTTAGTAAAATCCACCCATTTTCACGCCCACTTTTATTATACTTCAATTTTCTCCTTATTTATAACAGCCATAGAAAGCTTTATTTTTTTTTTTTAATTAAGCTCTCTTTAACATAATATATGTATTTGGATCCGCTCTCTGCCACGATCATATTTCTATATTCGTCAAATTAGCATTACCACTTCAAAATTTTAAGATTCCAATAATTGTATTACTTTTCGTGAATTTGTAGTAAATTTTTCGTGAAATAACAAAAGCTGTCGCGCTTGTTTTTTTTTTTTGAAATAACCACTGGTAATGCATTTATACCCCTCAAATTAACTAAAATAAAAAAATGGATTATGTGATGAAAGAGTCATGAATTTGTGATGAATACAAAAAATTGTTGTGCTCATTTTTTTTAACTTACCCTTGACAGTCAAGTTAGAATTACCATCCCCAAAAAAGGGGTAAAATGAGCTCAAAATAGATAAATAAATGTGTTAATATTTTAGCAAATTTGTAGTAAAATTGTTGTGAAATAAAAAATGTTTTTTTTTTTAAATAACCACTGGTAATGTATTTATACCCTTCAAAATTAACTAAAATAAAAAAATGGAGCATGTGATGAAAGAGTCATGAATTTGTGATGAATAAAAAAAATTGTTGCGCTCATTTTTTTTTAACTTACCCTTGACAGTCAAGTTAGAATTACCATCCCCAAAAAAGGGGTAAAATGAGCTCAAAATAGATAAATAAATGTGTTAATATTTATTTTAGCAAATTTGTAGTAAAATTGTTGTGAAAAAAAAATTTTTTTTTCGTTCACAATAATTTTGTCAATTTTTTTTTTCTTTTTCACGATAGTAATTTTACGATTAGCCTTATCATGAATTTCATCGTAATCGGGAACTTTTCCGAATCCCGAAAAAAAACTATCACTGAATCTGTTCGTAATGACAATTTGTAGGTATGAGATTTTTCACTACAATGGAATCTGTGATAGATAGGGATTCGTAACAAGTTTCCGATTACTATGGAATTCGTGATAGGCCTGGATAAATTTACGACAGTTATTTACATATTCCCTTTTTTTGTTTTAAGACCATTTCACCCCTTTTTGGTTATTAAAAAAAACAGCGGAACAAATATTTTTCTTTCACGACATACTTACGACGAATTTAACACAATTAATCCAATTATTAGAACCTTAAGTTTTTTTTAAGTGACAAACCTTGACGGACATCATTTTTCTTACATTTGAGTTTTCTTAACAACTTCTCTAGAAACCTAAAATTTGTTAATTGAACTTTCAAGAATCTAAGAATTAAGATGCATAATTTTTCCCACCCACTGCCACGCCTCTCTATGCTTATTAAAAGGAAATGTATTTAATTGAATCTAGTCTTGGGAACTATTCACCTGATTTGAATTAAATTTTTAAATTTAAAATATTAAAGTGGGAAGTATAGGAATTTAAAACTTTTTTTTTTTAATAAAATACGCCTAATGCCATGCCCACTTTTCTTATTATTATCATTATTTTACCTCTTTAGGAATATATACAAATTTGTATTTTGTAAGTTCACTTTAGCTTAGAGTATGATATATGTTTTTTTGTAAATCCGCCTACAACCCTTAAATTTTGTACCTAATCCATTAAATGTGCCAATTTATCCAATTTGCCGATTCTATTATTCCTAGGAATCTAAAATTCTATCATTAAGATGTCTTTAAACTGAAAAAAACATTGATTCAAAGAAAATGGTCAGAATTTCAAAAATTTTAAAATTGAATATCAACTATATTTCAACAACTTATTTACGAGTTTTGAATTTTAGGGTAAGAGCCAAATAGTCTTTCGTTTTTTATTTTAATCTCACTCCAAAAACATTGAGATTTCAATTTAAATGATGCAATTTTTAAATTTATAGAAACTTCAATCTAGAAGTTTTTCTCCAAGTGTACAATGTAAATTTTCTTTCTCATTTTGTTTGTTAAACTTTTTTTTTCTAATAATAATATATCGTTTCAACGAATGATTTTTCCAAAAAAAAAATTATATATGAATACACCTCCAATATAAATATAGGTCAAGATCTAAACAGTTTAGAAAATGAGTTTTGGCGGGTGGCTGTTGCCAATCGCCGCCGCTGCTGCTACCGTACGTCGCGTGACGCTGCTTATGCTATGATATGATATGAGCATTTAATTTCTAAGTTAAACGATTGTATTGTGTGTTGTGAAAGCGACACGCATGACGACCTGGTGTATAAAAAAGTACATCTCTGTGGTATGAATTTGAAACTTTAATAGATATAAATTTTTGCATAGTTTCTATACACAAAACACAAAACGCCCTCCCTTTTCAATCCGCTCACAATGAATATAGAAATATACGGATTTGTTTTTGACCTGTATATCTTTCTTATTGTCATAGATACAATATTTTTTGCATTATATACACTGCAGAGATACAGAGATACATTTTTTTTTTGTTTTTTTTTTTTTTATTTTTGTTTAACACGGCCTAAATCTGTCATATGGTTTTGGTGGATTAATTTATTTCTAAACATTCTGACAGAAAGAGATATTTTAATGTCGCTGATTGAAATGATTTCCTGCCCATATAATTTGTAGATATATATGTGCATTTCTGCCATCAAGAAGGAGGTACGTATGAACCGGAGGTTAAACCGGATGCATTCGCAGGCAGCGGCGGCGGCGGTAGTACTTCCTGTGCTTTTTAAACCGCACATTAACATTCAAGCCAAAGTTTTGTACGTTTCTTTGCTTAGGTTTCCTAAGGCGGCCAGCGGCGGCGGTGGCGGTGCGTCGTGTGTCAGTTAGATGTACATTTGATTGATTGCATAAAAAAACAAAAGTATAAAAGCTCTTCAGTCTACACTTGGGCTGGGTCGGATGAATCGGTTTGATTTTGTAAACTTGTTATGTGAAATGCGTTAAGTTTTCATCATGTTATATTATGTTTATTTATTGCATTAGTTTTAGGTCATTTTTGTGATAAATCATTGATCAGTCAAAATGTCTTGTATAAAGACATGAATCAAATCAAGAAACATACAAACATATATGAAATGGATGGAAAAAAAACGATACAAAAAATTCAGGAGTTTGGATTTGGAAATCTTGAGGCGCGTAATAATTTAAAATTCAAATATTGTTTTTGTTTTTTTTTTACAACAAATTTAGTTGCATGCTGTGTGAATAAATAGATTAACGATACGATAACAAAGATGACGTTTGAAACTTTTTAAGTTTTTGTTTGTGGAAAGTGTAAGTGAATTCATTAGGAAATCCATTTAGCCATTGGGCGTGAAGCGTGTTAGATGATGGTCGTGTCTTGTGTCGTAGAGCAGGCTTGAAAGATTAAATTAGTTTATATCTTTTGCAACTAAAAAGATGTTAATTGCTATAATGATCATGCAGAAAACTTTAGCAGCCAGCGATGAAATAATTTTGAACGAAATGAGGTTGTATCTTTGTTGATGAATTGAGATTTTGTACATTTTAATTATTTTGTTCGTGTTACATATTTTTTTTTTCTTTAAATGAGTTTTAAGATCTTGATCTTTTAGTATATTTATGAGTCTACAGACTTCCCCTTTTTTTTTTCTTGACTGATTTCAGCGAATCAGTTTAGTATATTTATGAGTCTACAGTCTTCCTCTTTTTTTTCTTTTTTTTTTGACTGATTTCAGCGAATCAAATGGCCATCTAGGCAAACCAAGCACATAAAGAAGAACCTTTCAAGCTAATAGTGCGTAAAGGACTGTCACGAAGATTTTGGGTTCAATTCTCAGCCTACGCTACTTAACGATAAAATTTTTTTGTACGGACTACTTCTTGCGAGGAATTGACAAATCCTACAAGGATACCTCTTGTCACGAAAAAGTGACTTTTACCTTAGGCGTTCCGATTCGGCAGAAAATTGTAGGTCCACTCCATCACTGCTATATACATGGTTGCTAGTTTTAAGTCAGTAACTGACGCGCCACCCAATTTATTTATTTATTTATTTTAAAAAAACCGCCTGACTTAATGGTTATGTTATAAGGCTTAAGGTCTGGGTTTGAATTTAGTCTAGTCAACTATAAATTTTTTTTTTTTTTTTGTTCAGGGGTACATATGCATACATATTATATATCTCTTGAGTCTTGACTTAAAAAATTCAAGTCCGACAGTACCGCTCATTCGTGCATGGGTTCAAGGGCCATTTAAGCTATAATTAAAAATTTTAGAAACGAAGAACATACAATATTAAATTCATCTGAGGGACTCTATATACAGCTTTTATACAAATAAACATATCAACAAAAAATAAATAAACACTCTTAAACACTCTTTTATTTAAATCCATCATAATCTGCCATGTTTTCTCAAATAAAAACAAACAAAATTCTAAAAAGCACAGCCTCACTTACAGGTTAAATTTTTTCCCTCATTTACCTTAATTAAATGGTTTTTATTTGGATATTCATATTTTTTTTTCTATAAAAAACTTAATTTATTTTTACTTTATTAATTTGCCCACAAAATTGTATTATGTACATACATATACTTTAAAGGGAACATTTTTCATTAATAACTTACAAAATGAAAGAAAAATAAATTTCGGGGTAATTCTTTTGTTATATGCTTCTAGCCATCCTATAGCTTCACACCTCAATCATCCCAAAAATAAACAGTTCACCCAAAAAAGTTCCAACAATATAATACCAAATAACTTATATACAATTCCAGTGAAATGCCTTTGTTGAAAAAGTTTTATGACTTTGAACTAATTATTATTATTATAGCGATGTATATGTTTTGTATTGTTGAAATTACACTCTTGTTCATTTGAATAGGTAAGCTATTTTTTTATTTTTCATTTTTTTAGTTTCGAAAGCATCTTTCAATAATAATTAATTGTTTCTTATTTTTAATCGTTATTTATCGTTATTTATAATAAACGGCGAAAAATGGAACAAAACCCATAGGATTCCTATGAGTTTTGTTCCATTTTTGTTTCATTTTTTGCCGTTTCTCGCCTCGAAAAGTTATCGCCGAGTTACAGAACATGGGTCCAGAGCTCATAAATTCGAATACAACCCCAAAATTTTTCTGTCACGTGAGGTTTTCGAGATATTCTTACGAAAAATAATTTTTTTTTAATTTTTGAGGTTACGAAATTGTTTTGGCTCCAACATACTCGTTGCAGAATGCACTACCCAATCTTTTTAATTTTTGGATCTAGAATCGGATTTTAAAATCGGACCAGTCATTAGAAAGATTTACGTGAATATCACTAATAAAAGACAATTTTTTCTCAAAAACAATCAGATCCCTATTTCCAAAATGAAGATTTTTTTTTGTAATAAAAAGAAAAATTAAATGCAAATGAATCCTATTTCCGTTATTCAAATTTTTTGACAAAAACCTCAATCTATATTACATTAGTTTCTTCAGTCATTACATGTACAAGGTTTAATCAAAATCGTTAGATTCGAAAACCACGTTTTTGGACTTCGCCATCATCATAATGTTTTGATTAAAATTTTTTTGTTGACATGAAACGAATATTTGTCCTATCGAGTAAGTATAAAACACTTATCAAGCTGATGAACCTATTTAAATAAACATGAGTGTATAGCTCAAGCAGCATCAGGCACTTTTTAAATATTAGCCACAAGCAATTTTTACACAATGAAAGGAAGATGAGAAAAAAAAGTTGTCTATTTAATTCTGCTTAAATAAACCTACGTCATGTCATGTGGATGAATAATATGAGATACTTAAAATTGATTTATTTTATTTAAGAAATTTTTCATGTGAATACCAACTATACAAATTGTAGGAGTTACTTCACCTTCAGCCATTTTTAGTTTTTATTTTTCGGAGGAGCATGATGTTAGTAAAATAAAATCAATTTTACCTTGACAATTATACTTAAGACCATGTACTCTCGTATCTTTTCACAATCTTACGAAAAGGTATTTAAAAAATCGCCTTTGAAGAAGCCTCAAAGCAAGATACATAATATTATATCTAGTTTTTTTTTATGAAATTAAGAAACACGTATTTGAACTTTGTAATTTTTCGTACTTTCTTATAATAAATTGATTGATTTAAGAATTGAAAAAAATTAAATCGAAAGATATTTAAAATTTCGTATGGAAATATTTACATTTCAATAAATTTAAGTCAATCAACCAAAAATAGAATGAAAAGTAAACGAAATATACCAAATTTAAATTTATCTTTTATCAAAAAAAAAAAGAAGCTCTTCAATTAAAATGAACCCTATGTCAAATTTAATTGAAATGTTCTTTAAAAATTAAAAAAAGTCTTGTATGTTATTATTAAAAAAAAAATAAAGTAAAAAAAAAATAAAGTGGATTTTTTTTGCCCGCAAGCTGTAAAATTATAAAATTTAAGTATGTAATTAATAATTTTTGATTTTATTCATTTTTTAATCACTTTCTTTTGTCACCTTAGGCACACTGCCAATGTAAATAGATAGGTCATACGTTTATTAATACATATATGCATATGTACGTATATTTTAAATTTTAATTATTCTATAAAATGTAAGAAAAAATTATATGCCTATGGCAATAAAATATAAACTTCCAAGAAGTAAGAATTATAAAAGTAGAAAGATACCTATACATATTTGTTTTCTCCAACTCAGCATGTAGCCATCAATATTAATGTTGTCTATTAGGAATTAAATTTAAATTTAAAATATATATTTTCAGATTATATTTTGTTGATATACAGGGTGTTTTGCATAAGATGCGAAAAACGCTAGTGATTGTGATGTAGTCGGAAGGAGAAACATTACAAAAAAACCGACTTGAATTCGAAACAAAATTATTAAAAATCAACGAAAACACTTAAAATGTCATGTTATAACATTTTTAAGGCCAGAAATAATTTCATTATAATTTTGTTTTTAAATTAAATTGTTTTAGTTAATAGTTTTGGAAAAAATAAAAATAATTTTCAAACTAAAAATATTAAAGAAATAAAATGCACGACTGGGGCACACGAACTTGCTCTTGCAACTTACCGTTTAGACTGACAAATTGTTAAAAAAAATCAATATATGTATCTCATAACCTGTTGAATTTCTTACACAAGAGCTTCTAATAAATTTGAATAATATTGCATATAAAAATTAAAAAAAAAAACAAATCTTGGATTTTTAGAAAAAATTTCAAAATAATTTTTTTAAAAATTCGATATTTGGAACTCGGCATTAATAAAAACTAAAAATGGCGTATCAATTTTTTTTCTAAATGTTTTAGATGATGGCGTCCATACCGTTGGTGTAAAAACAAATTCAGAGATTATTTAATCAATTTGTTTCTAATTATGTATGTACTTGAAAATAAAAAAAAATGGGTCTATAAGAGATACCGTTACTAAACGGTATATAGGTAAACATTTTTTTCTTAGGTACTGATATAAGCTCCCATAAAATTTTTATCAAAATCGTAGGAGTCGTTTTTGAGAAAAATGAAATTTTCTTTACCTGTTACTAAATTTTTTATGGGAGGTACCATTATTTTTGGTTGTGAGAATAATTTTTATTTAAAATCAGCTGCATGGTGTTAAAAAACTGCTGGGTGCCAAGTCTTATAAAAATCGAACACATCGTTTTCGAATTATTGAGTTCTTACAAACAAATTTTTAAACCTATTTTTAAAAACCCAAAAAAAAAAATTGAAAATTAAAACCATTTTAGGAAAAAAACGGTTTTATAAAATGGTAACCTTTTTGTAAAAAAAATCAGTCAGTCAGACATAAATGCGAGACCCACTTTTTTCGACTTCGCTATCATTGTATTGTCAAGTTTGATCAAAATCTCGAGATCGATTTTTTTTACGAATGCATAACTTCCCAATTAGTATCTACATATTTGCGACAGTGAGACAGAGTAGCTTATGTTAAAAAAAGAGTTTTCGGGAAAATCGCTTTTTTGTCTTAAATCTGTAATCGTAATTAATGTAAATTTTTTTTTTGGAATTATATAAGATAACTTTTCCACAGGTAATGATTTCAAAATGGGGATGAGACAGAAAAGTAGCTTTCAAACTGTGAACTTCTAACAATAAAAAAACCGAAAAATCGCTAATAGGTATCGACATAAGCTACTCTATTGCCACAGATACATTATATCGCAAGTAAAAAAATTTAGGTAAGATTGGCTGAAATCCAACCCAGAGTTCTGGCGCGATAGTTAAACGCACTATAACTATTTATCCAATGGGTACTACTATTTTACACTTATCACCTATAATTTAAAACCATTCAAGACATAATTTTTTTTTTTTGCAGTATTTTAAAAAATTAAATTATAAGGATAAACAGAATTTCTTCAGCGCTTTATCATTATAAAAAAAAAATAACAGAGAAAGCTTCAACAGCAGTTTTCTTGTTTTGCTTTTAGATTATTTTTTTTTTTTTTCAAATGAAATGTAGTACCTACAATCTTTATTTTTAATAAAATAATTACTTTTAATTTTACATATTTAATAAGATTTTTGATGACCGGGAATCTCTACTATTACATTTTCTTTTCTTACTTTTACTAAAACTTATAAATTTACGTCGAAATGTCACACAATTTGTTGGTTTTTAATTTGTGTTTTTTTTGTTTTCTGCAAAATGCGTTTAAAATATTGCAAACAAAATTACACTATAGAGCATTGTCATTCTTTGGATTGAAATTTTCTCAACCACTTAACATATTCGCAATTTGGGACATACATATACAAATTTTCTCGCTTTTAATTTATTTTCACATATTTTGTTTTATTACACTTTTAAAACAAGTTACCTTAAACCAAATTACCATTCGAGCTAACAAGCTCAAGACCTTTGTCATATTAAAAAATACTGCTATAATCATCATGAATCTAGTCACAAGTTAAACTATAGAAAGTAACTGGTCTAGTTACGATATAATGTTTAAATTAACTTTAAGTCGTTTCTTTATACAAACAAAATTGTCAAACAACAAAAAAAAATGTTAATTGTTTTCTGTGAAATGTGAAATTGAAGTTCACAGTTAATTGTTTAAAATGTTTTAAATCTGTGATTTTGCTAACCTTTTCTAAAACAGCTCGAAAAAAATAATCATTAAAAATAAGACTCATTAAAATCAAACTATACAAGACACGTACATGTATTTTTCTTTTACATGCCTCTCCTTTTATTAAGGTTGAAGCTTTTAATACTGTAAAAGATTCGTTCATTTTGCGAACAATACCTATATTTTCTTTCACAATGAACGTATGTAATATGTACCTATATATGAGAAGATGGACTTAAGACGCATATTTGTTCTCCCCCACCATCTCACACGCTCTTTATCTTGCACTATAAGTATCTTAAAGATATCTTAAGCAAAAACAATAGATTCATAGTGTATCTTTTAAGATGTGAAAAATTATAGCAAGAATTTATTTTTATAAAAAATCACTTATTAACAGTTACATTGTTCTCGTATTCTTTAGGTACATACAAAAAAAAATTCTATAGATCCAGTGTGAAGTGTGTATCTTTTTAGAGATTGAAGACAGCGACATCACCCACATTCATATATGATAGTCTTCTTCATGCCAACAGAACAGCAAAACGGCAGAAACAGAAATCTCATTCACACAGAATAATATTTCGTTATATGTGGAATGAGGGTACAGTGGTGGAGAAAAATACGTCGCTTCGTCGGTCGGTGGTGCGAGTATCTGATAGATAACAATATAATATAACCAAACAAATGCATTCTTGTGACGCTCGGATAGCTTTAGGTTGTGAAGGAGGAGGACGGGGGTGAAATATATAGGCAACCATAATAATCATCATCTCCTGTTCACTATACTATGTACAGGTGTTTTACAAATTAAAACGACGAAGCAGAAGGGCTACATATTATTCCCATCATACCCTCGGGGTCGACACACAATTTACAGTGCCTACATACATACATTCCAAATTGGAGCACTAAATGTGGATTCCCAGAATGTGGGGGAGCTAGAGCCTGAGCACAAATTACACAAACAAAAACTGCACTTAAAATATTTTAATGTTTGCGAATACTAGAGAAAAAAGAGCAGGATAGAGAATCAAAGACCTAGATAAAGGGGCAACAACTATAGCACACGAAACAGGAAATGTACGACCATGTATACTTGTATGGAAATATACAGTGTTGCAATATTGCAGATAGTATAGTGGATCCGACCTAATGTTATTAACGCATTTTTTAAAGTTTATTATCATTCATGAGTCGACCTAGCACAACACACACGTAGCAGAATAACAACAGGTGGATCTTCGGATGCATTATAGTTTTTGTTTGAATATGTCTTGGCAATCTGTTGAATTGAGAATCAAGTCAGATTTTATTTAAATAAAAATTGTTGGTTCAGCTTTAAGAAAAATGAATGTGATAGATAGAAAGATAAAAATACCTAATGCTAATAAAAATGTTTGCACTTAGAATAATTCAGTTTACAGAGTTATCTCGATTTAGTGTGCGGGTGTTTGAAATTGTATCTTTTAAGCGTGTTTGACTATAGACTCACCTTAAAGGTTTCATTTAATATGTTCTTAAAGAAAGAAAAAATTAAATGGTTCACTGATCCCATAGGTGGCTCTGGAGTCAAATTATTAAAAAAATCTGTATTTATTTATCAAACTGACTTATGTTTTCGATATACATATCTTGGTTTAGTGACAAAAAATATTTTAAGAAAATCTGGACCCGATGCTGGCGCTGTGGTCGAGTTTTAACAAGTTATCTATTTATGAAGCAAAATGAATAATAATTCATAACATGCCTGGAAAGCTAAAATTCTGTAATTAAGTTCTCTTTAATTTACATATAGCACGACGTGGAATTTTTTTTATAGATATACATCGACTGCCATCACTCAGTTTTTTTGAGTACTTTTTCAAGATGGTCCTTTGTATGGTTAAGCACAAAATCTAATTTTCGTATAAAATTTACAAAACAAAATATCAATAAATGACCCAAATTCACAATATATGTACATATATACTTAGGTTAAGGAAGTTGGTTCAAGGTCAAAAAATAAAATTACAAAATTTGAACCCTATAGGTGGCGCTGTGCAAAGTCATTCACAAATTCTCTGTTTATGGAGAAAAATTTCTAATATTCATAACATCCCCAGAAACCTGAATTTTTTTAATTAATGTCTCTTAAATCTAAAGCATGACATGATATTTTTGGACATCCTACATCTGCCACGTCCACTTTTCTAGATTCGCATGGTTGTAAAAAAATATTTTTTGCGTACATAATTTACGAATGAAAATAACAATAAATTGGTTTAGTATCATAAAAATAAATTGTATAAAATGTAGATAGTAACGATAGATGGCGCTGTTATTCACAAATTCTATATACATCGATCAAAATGACTTCACAACATCCCTTAAAATCCATTCGGTTTTTATGCTTTCTTAAAAATTTCCAATAGCTTTTCACTAATTTCGAAAATGGTTAAAGAAAATTATTGAAATTTACACAGGACAACGATTGTCGGTTTTTAATAAAAAATATAATTTTTAATCTATCTACATATTTACCGTGTTTTCAAAATCGATTTAAAAGTATACAAAAATCTATTCTTAGCACACAGCATTTGAAACGAAAAACGTGGGGCACATGCAATAGATAATTGATGCATGAATTATAGTTCAACTTAATATTTAAGAATTATATTGCTCGGTAACTTATAAGAATTCTTGTGTGAGTTTTCTCAGTGACTTCAGCTACTCCCTATACACCCCTTACTTTTATCTACTGCAGGTACTTTATTTTGTTTTTTTTTTTACGTTTTACCTTTACATTTTTTTTCTGTTTATTGTAGGTAGCCCTTATCGCCTCTTGTAAATTACGCCTGTAATTTCTATTCTTCCGAAAGATTTTAATAAATTCGAATCCGACCCCAAAATGTTTACATCCATAATTATCATTTTCGAAATAGTCTAACTTAAAAATCACTATTTTGTTCGATATGTTTAAAAACAGTCAATTTAGAAAAATAATATTGGGTACATTACATCTATAAATAATTTATAACAGGGCAAGCTTTGTTTAAAGCTTAAAACAAAATTTTATTGGCGCGTTTCATCCATTTTGCGCATTTTATTTTTTAAATCGATTTTTAAAATTTCTTTTAGAAAAAGTATGCAAACAAAAAGTTTTTCCTTCAATTTTGAAAATTGCTTGTCTTAGGTCTCCAGTTCAGGCCATGGGTAGTGATTTCAAAAGAAATTTTGTTTCTTCTATTGTGGCTGGCTGGCCTTATTCTGGCCCTTGAATACGGTTCTTTTGAATCGCCATACTTTACCTTAGTTGTTTTAAACCTTTTACCAACAAATATTTTAAAATCTTAAATTTTAAAATGTGAAATAAAAAAACCCCTAGAATTCTATATTATGTAGGTACCTAAGCTAAAAGCAAAATATGCAGAAGTCTGACTCACTTGCAACCAACAAACAACATAGATGTTTGTTTTTTTGTTTTCTATATTTTTCATTGACTGTTGCATATGAAGAGATTAACTGTCGCGTAACAAACGGATATCACTGGTTCCACTTCACAGCCCGTGAATCCATGGAGCGAACTATGTGCATTTAAAGCATGTAGCTATGTAGTATCTACTCTGGAATGGACATAAAAGAATAGTTTAACTATATACTTTATTAGACACTTTACCAAAAGGGTTACAAGAATATTTTATATAAATTTCACTAGATAGATTCTCCCTTAAAATTTTATCGATTGTTAAAATTTTAATTATGATAATTTATTATAAATTTAATAAAATTTTACATTTTACAGAGTAATATTATAGGGATTAAAATCTTCGTTTTATTTTTTTCTTTCAATATTTTTTTTACGTATTAACAAAAGGTATGGAACTTTTCTTACAATGGAAATTTTTCAATGAATGACTTTTCCGTTATTTATTAAGTTTTTACACCAATTAAACCTTTTAAGCAATAATGTGGTTTTACTGTTTAATAAAAAAACAAGTTTTTGTCATTAATTACAAAGACAAGTTGGAACTTTTGAAATCAAAAGATTGTAGGCGCCGATGTATATGCACTTTGATTTTATAATTAATTATACAACTGAATCTTTGGCATCTAAATTATATAGTTGGTTCCATAACAATGCCGGTAGCTAAATAATGATTAAAACAAACATTTTGAAAAAACAATTTTAGTTCTATTTAAATAATTATTTTTTGTAGTTTTAGGTCTACAAATTTTTTTCTACCATTATATTCATGGTGCATTTTGAATTTGAACTTAGTTTAATTTGCTATTCCTTGACACATTTTAAATTTTTAAGTTCTATGTAATGAAGGTTCTTCTTTATTTAAAAGGTTTTAGTTCAAATTTTCTAAAACTAAAACACTTATCTTATTTATCTCTTATTTTATGGTGGGAAATTTTAAAATAAAAAAAAACATTACATAGTCAGGAATTTAGTTCAAATTTTGTTTCAAATATCTTGTACATTATGTATGTGTATATGCTGTACCAAAATCTTGTAGAATGTTTGCAAGAAATATAAATTTTTTGCTAATTCTTTGATATTTTTTTATTGAAAATGATTTTTAGACAAAAAATTTTAACATTCTGATAGAAATTTAACACTTTTGACAGTTGAATTTAGGTCAACAATTCAAAAACTTGAAATCAAATCAAAAATACAAAAGTTTTAAAAGTGTCGTTATTTTTTATGGTTGCTGTATTTAAATCTTACATCAGATTGAAAATTCTGACACTTAACATCTGTTAAACAACACTGTTAAATTGTCATTATTTATTAAACGGTTGAAATAATGACATAACTGAACAAATTGTTTGGGCACTAAATTCAGGTAGTTGGCAATTGCCAAAATCGTAAATCTTCCAAGAATTTGAGTTCACAGAACGAACTGTCAAAAGTTAGAAATTTAATTCTGACGTCATATTTAAATAAAATGTGAGAAAAAAATAAAGTCACTTTTGTTAGCCAGTTCAGGTTTCTTGAGATCTCAGCAATCTCAGAAACCTAAACGTAATTCCTCAGTGAAATTTCTCACTAATTTTGTTGTCAAAGAGCTGATACTGAAATTTTTTAGATTCGTTTGCTCAATTATTTTTTGTCGCAGTTGGTGAATTTATAAAAACGAGATGAAGAGTGCTTTTGACTTCTAAAGGAGAAATTTTTTCAGATTTCTCGTTCTCCTCAGTGGAGCTGACAGAAGTTTTCTCAGTTAGTTATCAGAAGCGTGAAAAATTGTCAAATTTTTATCAAATCAATTTTTGACCTAAAAATCATTTTCAACTGGCAGTTTTTATGTCTGAAAAAAATATATAGGTACACAAAATTCCTTTGCAAAATTTTTCAGTTTTGGTGTAAAATATGGAGGAAAAAAATTTTGGATTTGCCTGCTCAATTTTTTTTTACTGAGGAAAAATTAGTGATAACTGAAATAAAAGCAAAATTGATTTGATAGTGACAGAAATCGCCAAAATGGCTATCGTTCATCCTTTTCGTTTATCCGATCTGGGCCAAGATTTTTAAATATTAGGAAATCTTAAAATGGTAGACTTTTTGGCTTTTGATAAATATTTTAAAATAATTCTTAAAAAAGATTTTAAATTTAGTCAGCTAAATATCTACATGAACAACTAAAAATTACCCGATTAATAATTCGAGTCGAAGTCTCATACAAAAAGTTTGAAGAAAACGAAAATCTAAGTTCACGAGTGTGAAAATTAATTTTAATTTTAATTTATTTATTTATTTATTTATTTTTTTTTTCAAATTGAAATTTTCTTGTGCATTCCTCTTATATTTTGATAAGATTTGTATAACTTGAGTGGTATAATTAAATAAAATTTTCCACATAACTCTTTAGCAAATCACACAAATAATGTTGCAATATATTGAAATTTTAAATGCCAACACAGTCATTTTGTCTCCCCTATAGGTACAATAAAGCAATAGCTATAAGCCACCTATCAACCATCTACAAAAACTAATCATGAATTGATTAAATTCAATTGCGTAAGCGTTTTACCGTAATAAATTAATCTATTACATTGCATTTTTCTTGCGAAGAAACCACACTAATAGACAAATAGTAAAAATAACATTAAACCTTTGAAAAACCTGGAAGAAGGTTTTATTCACAGAAGCCTTAAATGTGTTTTTTTTTCTATTTTTTTGTCTTCATCTCAAGTAAAACCAATCCGGTAGCAGACAAAAAACCATTACCTTACCATCAATTCACTTCATGGTGGTAATCGACTTTTTATTTAAGTGATTTATGCAAAAGGTTTTATAATTTCATCATGATGAACATTATGATGATCAAGATGCTGGGTTTGTATAGGAATACTGCTGTCAAAAGTACAATAAAAATTTGTTGTTTTGTAAAAAACATACTATTTTGCTGATGTCTACGTGTCAGAAAACCTATCAAAGTTACAAAAAAGTGAAGTGATGATCAAAATTATTTATTTCATCGAGTAGAGACTACTTCGAGCATTCAAAAAAAACAACATAAATATATTTCTCTATTAATTAAAATGACATATTATTAGATATATTTTAAACATTCATTAATAAACTAACTGATTTGCATTTGTCTATATTGTGAAGTAAAAGCAAAATTACTGTGAATCCAAATATAGTACTGATGCCAAGGGATATGCTGCATTTTGTATGCTGGTTGATGTCATTTTTTAACTATTCCACGATTTCAATTTCTCTCAATTAATTTGACTGAGAAATTGATTGATTAATATTATTTTCTATAATAATATGTGTGTGCACTTTGAATATCAGCTAGCTCCAGTTGAAGAAGTCATTGATCTTGAGGCTCGTTGTGTCAATTTACAGTGTTTAACACATCAATTACTTGAAAACCAGTCTGCCTTCCATGATTATTATTTTTAGGTGTCATGCGAGTATGCATATGTTGTTTTTTTTTCTCTTTAATAATTGTATTGTTGGTACTTGATTTCTTTTAAGTTAAATTCGTATTTGAATAAATTGTTAACATTTTAACAAACAAAATCCAAATTTTGCTTCGCATTAAAAAAAAGTGTTACTTAGCCTCAGGAACGTTAATGTTCATCATTCACTATAGATACAACACCGTTGTGTGTGTTATTAATTTACCTACATAGATACCTGTCAAGTTATACTTAAGGCGAATTAAATGTTTTTTTTTATAATTTGTTTTCTTTTTACCTGAATTTCTTATAACACCATCATGGTCAAAGAAAAGACATCCCACGGTCGTCGGTCTTCTGATGGTTTACACGCGAGCTCCTTAGCATGAAGTAAGGTTACTAAATTTAAAAATTAAAAGATTAAGTTCATGTACTTGAAGATATATTCATAGATAATAAAAATGTTATGAATTTCGTAACAACAACATTGTTTTTTTTTTTTATTTTAGGAATCACAACTGCTTGACGAAACGGAACATGATGTGAAAATAAATGGAGAATATTCGGAAAATCGATTTGAAATTGTTGATCCTTCTACAAATGTTGAAGCTGTTATTTTACAAAATCAAGTTGATACACTTCAGTGGCAATTGAAACAGGTAATTTAAAAAAAATAATTTAAATGAATTTCCACGAAATATTATTTAGTACCAACAATATAACACTCTTGTTTCGTTGAATCAAAAGAGCTGATCAACAAACTCGATATTATTATTTTCAGTCTGCAAATATTATGATATATTATGCTGTCGTGGTAATAATGTCAAAGGTACCAACTATTTAAGAAAGATCATTAGCTATTTAAAAAAAATATAGAAAGGGTGCTTTGCCCTTGTTACATATAGGTTTTATGTAACTAATGGCTTTGTTTGTATTCTTATAACCACATCTTAACCACAATATACAAGCCATTATTTTATGTTACTTTGAGTGTTGTTAAATAAAAATGTAACAAACGGTGGATTATATTTATTATTTCTAAGAAATTATGTGAGTTTAAAGTTTGTGAGTTTAAAAACTTGAAACGCTTTGTGCAAAACAAAACAAAAATCACACGACACTACTTGAAATTGTTAAATTAAAAATGACTTTAATTTTATGTAAAATAAAATGCACGACTGTGTCAAATGTGTCTGATCTTTTAGTTCAAAAGAATTTAAGATTAAGTCAATTATAAGCAAATATGAAATAAGTTGGAGAAATTTTGATCCCAAAACTTTTGTGTTGAGATTTCTAGTTTCTCTTAAACAATAATTTATAAAAAAACAATATTTAAAAAAATGTTATTGCAACTTAAGTATACATTTTTTGTCCAGTTTTTTTTTTTATAATACAAATTCTATATATAATGTACTACTGAAATACATCAACCAAGTAGAGAACTTAGCACTATTGTATTTGGACTTGTTGAATTATTGATTCAAAATAGCTTTAAACGGACTTCAGTTTTACAAAAATTGGCTCAATTTCATCGGCTATTTTTACTATCATATAAAAAGGCCATTCTTAACATGTTTTTTTCTATATATGTTAACCATAACTGCAACTAATATGGTCCATTATGAAGTGTTTTTTCACCTGTATTGGCCTTTTCACTTAATATGTATAATGCATATGTAAAATATGCCAAGTTATGGATTCGATTTTCTTTTAATTTGATACTTAGCGTTTTTTGGACACTTCCCTGACACGTTTTTTTGATTTTTGTATATGGGGACAAATATGTATTTCGTTAACTCTGTAACACAAATTTATAAGGCGTTTAAGGAAAATCTTATTTTTCTCAAAAACGTGCCCATAGATTTAAAAAAATATCAGAAAATTGTACGACTTTAGGTGAGGTACGGATAAAAACAAATTTTTGAAAAATGTTCTCTAAGAACTTCTCCCATAAAATCATTTTTTATTTCAGTTTTTCTCGAAAACGATTCATCCAACTTTCATCCATTTTTATAAAGAATATTAAAAAAAAATACAGGATTGTTGCCAAAATTTTCAAAAACTAAATTTGTTGAATTTAAAAAAAAAATAAACTTATAGTAGCGTGGCGGTTTCTTAACATAACCTATAGGAGATTTTAAAAAAAATTAAAAGACATAATGTTCTTATTTTTGAACAAATGCTTCTAAAAATTAAAAATAATATTGCATATCAAAAATTAAAAAAAAGAAAATTATTTTTTGAAAATTCAATATTTCAAAAATGGTTTGATATAATTATTCTTTTGCAACTTTTATATATAAATACATAAAATTTACGTAGGTAAAAAATTTTTTTCTTAACTTTTTTGCATTGTTTGTAACTTTTGTAAATGTGCAACTAGGTGTTTTTGGAGATGCAGCGAGGAGGTTGGTGTGTATATTTTAGGAATACAAATCGTCGTTAAGCTTATCCTGTAGGTAGGGCTTTTCGATATAAATTGTTAGGGAGGATTTTTTTTTCTGTTGCAGTTGAAGGATGACAATTTTGTTTCAGATTGTTGAATGACTCTAAAGAAGTGTCCTTTGCCTAACTTTTACTACACCGAATTTTTTTTTTAAATTTTCAACTTCATTTTTCGTACCTTTCAACTTTGACAATGCCACGTGCTACATCAACATTTATACCATTGTGTTCACCAAGTAAACCTCTGAAGCGTTTTTCCTTAAAATTGGGGCTAAGTGTTTTTAAGTAATTCTCAAAATATCAAAATGATTTGTAACAGTTTGGATTTAGAATTTTATTGTTCCTCAAAGCATAAAACAAAATCATCGCTTTCCCCACATTTCCTTGTATTTTTACTTGCGATATACCTACATATATAGGTATACATTTTACAATCTTCTTCCAGCCAACTCGGTCTGGCTAGTTTTTTCTGTAGGTACTAAAATGCAAGTTATGGATTCGTAAAAAACTCGAATTCAAGATTTTGATCAAACTTGACATTACGATGATAGCGAAGTTAAAAAAAAGTGTGTTTCGCAATTCTGTCAATAACGACACCTTAATTTTCTCAAAAACGTGCCCACAGCTTTTTTATTTTAAAAAATTCAGTAATTTTTTTTACAAAAAGTCTTCCATTTTACTAAAAACAAAATTCCAAAAAATGGATTTAAATGGGAGGTACCATTGCGGTATAAAAAAATATATTCGATCCTCAGGTACCTTTAACATAGCATTTTTTTTTGTATTCAAAATATTTACACCGAAGCTTCTTTAAAGTTGAAATGACTAAAATTTTCAAAAATAAATATATTTTTTATTTTTGCATTTAAAAATAAATTAAATTTGTTTTTGAAAATTCAACATTTTGATTTTTTTCAACGTAGGTTTTTAATTATGTACTTCAATACTTTGTAGTATAACAGTTATTTACGTAAGTGATCTAAACGTTTTTGTGAATTTTTTGAATGAATTCATATTAATTTAAGAAATCAGGCGGAGTCCTGATATTTTTTTCCAAAGTTTTTTTTTTCAATTTTTCACTAACAATCTCCACGTTTTATTTTTAAAAAAAATATAACAATATTCCTATCCAATTGAGCTATAAGAACAAGTTACTGCTACCCAGTCGTGCGCTTTTACCCTCAAAAGCATTGGCCAAAATATTTGCAAAATATTTCTTAACATCAGTAGAAGCACGTGTAGGTATGTATTCAGATTTTATTGTTTTTATAGTCACTTAAAATATTTTATTTAATATAACAACAAACAATAAGATAAGTTTAACTTCTACTCCAATTTATTTTTATTAATGTGTAAGAATTTCTAGTTGTAATTAACACAAGCAACAACAAGCAACTTCTCAATAAATTATGTTTAATTATACATACGGAAGCATTAAAGGCCCTTTTATGTGACATTGTGATTTCCTATCTTATATAGGTATAAATATTCCCTCTTACTAGACAAATACATATCTGTTCAATAATTTGTTTTCAACTACTTCACGCATTAATTACACATTATCGCAGCACAATCCTTTTTTTTCTTCATGGAGTTGTTACAGCTTCCGTCCAAAAATTATATTGCATCACACATTCCATTGGTGAAGTTATAGAGGCACAGTGGCAGCGCGGCGGCGCGGCGCGGTAACAATTGCTGGATAGATTATCCACATGCAGCAATAAGCTTATTGCCTGTCTGCCACCTGCTTGGATACAAAACACTCCCATATAATAAATGTGCAGCTCATAAGATCGTGACATTAGACATTAGGCATGGTTTTTTGCTATCTTAGTATCAGGATCTATTTAATGAACAATTTCTGCACACGAAAATACTGAAGAAAAAAAAAAGAATTTAAGTAAACAAACATGTTACACCACATCATCATGGAGAGGTTTGGTGGGAGGAAGCTGGTGCTGGTCGTATATATGCCCAAAAACTGGTAGGAATTAGCTACTTCCCAACAAGACCAAACAAAAATCCCATGCACATGTATCTTGAATTGAATATACCATGAAATATGCCAAATAACATACATTTTGAAAAATTGCTAAAAAGTGAAAGTGACTTTTAGTAAAAATAAAAAAAAAATAAAAATACTTTGATAATACACACATAGGTAGTTAAGAGTTACTTGTCATTTAATTGTACCTACTTCAAGCGCAACTAACGACTCTTGAGTTATCTCAGGTATACCTACTTAATTACAAAAGAAAATTCAAACAAAGTGTGAGACCAATAATTACAACTTGTTGTAAACTATTTGATTAGACAATATTTCTATATGGAGGAACCCCCACGCCACCACCGCACCACCACAAAAAAAAAAACCTCCCGAAAACAAAGTGTTAACATCATCATTATATGAGTTGTGTTTATAAACGTTCAGGAGGGCAATAAATTGTACTCAATTGTATTGCGCTATACAGATTAACGGAATGCGTGCATATTTTTGCACAACAACAATTGGGTTAATGGAAGTCGGTCAGAAATTATCTCGAGCTAAATCTTAGCCACCATCACAGCCAACACTTACATATCATGGCTACATAGCTACATGATGTTGAAGACGATGAATACTTATTAAATGCATTCAATAGATTTCAATGGATGGCCATCATTTCAACAACATGATGATGATCATGATTTGAGGAGATTCTCTCATAGCACCGTATATGCAGTGCAGAGCAGTGCACCACTTGTAAATCCGATGTTGCGGCGAGATTACTTTTGCAATCATGCCATGCCACAAGTGCATCACATGCAGATGTGGATGATGATGATGCCTATTTTCATATCTATAGACATTTTGCCTTAGGGGAAGAAACAATGTAAAGGAAGTGGGCTTGAAAAGCGAAATCGTTGGCCTGCTAATATTATAATCATTAGAATAGAGAAAAAGTAGACTGACGACGACGAAGCGACGCACGCATGAGTCAAGCAACAGCGCAGGGGATTCAAAAACACCATAAGATCAAGACTTGGTAGATCAATCTGAGAAAAATTGTATCTGGAATAGCTTTATATATATGGGAGAAAGGTGATTTGTATAGGATACCACTTCTATACTTTATTAATACTACTATACTAGACATTTTTCAAGGCCAATTTAATGGAGCAGTGGGAAAGTAGGAACAAAAAATGAAAATTAATTTTATTTTTAGCGCTTGAATGACTTTCATTAGTTTGATCGATTGCACTGACACGAATTAACTAGTTAAAAAAAATAGCTTGAGGGATTTTTTATTTTTTTTACAAAAATTATGTTTTATTTTGCAGGTTTTATATTATTTTGACTTTTTGTTCTGCTTGCGAAAGTTATTTTAAGTGAAAAGAAATAAACAAAGAGTGCTTGGCTTTAACCCGTTATGGTCAGAGCTCCCAAGGACATAGTTAGACTTGGACTAGTTATTCGTATTTTTATATAACATAAGGCTGGTTTTGGTAAAAGTGTTAAGCCACTAGGCAAAATTTTAACATACAAACAAAGTGAAACGTTCATTTTAGATAAGTTAATAATTAGATCTTATAAATTATGTAGGTATAGAAGGCCTTTTTATGTGTCAAATTATTTTAATGTAGTGAAATTTGATAAAATACTTGCTGTATAAGTTACCCACGGGATCCGTGCGACTATATAATTAATATATTATAATTTTGAGGTGTGACGGGTTAAATAATTTTTTTCTGCAGGTGCAAATACATTGTTTAGTATGATTTTACATGCATTACAAATACAATATTGCTAGTAGTATTACGACCGATAAAAAGCTAAAGTAGAATCCTACTGTGGATAGTTTGACGTTTATTCGAGTTTCGAATTGGATTTTATTAAATTTGTTGTACGATGTTCGTACAATTAATTATAATTGAATTGTATCTCGACAGATGTGTTCATGGAGTAGTTATAATAATTAATTGTTTAAAAGTACTAAATGTGAATATAAAAACCAGGCTACTGCCGATGTGTTTTTTTGGAAATTTCTTACTGTAGATACTATGTATAGATTCCCAAAAAATAACGCCTAGTGTCTTATCATACCATATTCTAACTTAAATTAAAAAGTTCCCATTTCAAATACAAAAAACTGGCAGTACCAATAAATTCCAGGGTCCAGAAATCGTTAACTTTATCAAATTTCATTCATTTACGTCTGGAAATGATTTTTATCGCAAAATTGAACAAAAGGACCATTGTGTGTGTGGCGGTCTTGGTGGTATGCAGAAATAATATTGAAAAACTGCTGCAAGCATCTGATCAAGGCCCCCACAGGGAGTTTCAAAATTGGAAACTATTACTTCAGAATCCATAAAAACCCTCTAAAGAAAAAAAACTTCTAATTAATTATTATCAATCATTGCTTAGCTGTGGCTATCTCGTATACCTATTCCTATTGATTTACTTACAACCCCGAGCCCTTCCCCACCAGCCGCCACTTCGGTTTAGATTCTTAATTTTTCTATAAGATATGTCCAGCACAAACCTTAAATCTGCCAAAAAAAGTCTCAACTGTTTATAATTTCATCAGACTTTGTAGTAACAACACAAATAATTAAATTTAGCAGTTGGCAATTAATATGTCCAAACATGATAAGATCAAAAATAAAAATATTTATTTTCAGTCGGTATAATAATATATAGGTGAACATAAAACATAGACCAAGTGTAATTAAATATTGCATTTTACTTTTCCCATCTTTAACAATAGGTACCTTACCTACCTACAACTTGACCATGACATCGATTATATTTTACGACTGATACGGCCATGGCTCATCTTCTTCGTATTTTGTTGTTGTTGTTTTGTTTTTGTGTATTGAAAATGTCATTGTTTTGCTTAAATACTGTTATTATCCACCCATTTAACAGATACACCTCCTCCTCCTACCTGCTTATATCAATCCCCTTTCAAATCAACAAAACCATGCAATAGGAAGTAATTTCTCCTTCATTAATGGAATAAATAATGTCAAAGACTATTTCTGTGTTTTATGCTCGAAAACACATCGCGTGACTTCAATAGTACAATATAATAGTCAAACGTACATAATTCAAAAATCACTGCAACAGATAACTTTCATCATTACACATACCCAGTTCCACCTTTGAGCATAATTGAGTAATAACAAAAGCAGCTGAACTAATAAATAATAAATTTACATCAAAATATAAAATATATGACCATATATGTGAAAGACACAAAGGCCATGTTAATGGAACTGCAGCTACTAATCATTTGTACGTAGATATGTTTTTTAAATAGAAAATGCATTATCCCAGGGAAAAAATATTAAAAGTATTATAACTACATGTACAATACGTACATACCTACATATTCATGAACAGCTGAGTGTTATATTTTATTGTTTCCATTTTAATAACAAAAAGTTTTGAGCTTAGATTAAGGCGATAGTGGCGTCTGGGTCAGTGCATTTTTGGAATGTCATTTACATCTTACATAGTTATTCATGCCCCGAGACTTTACTACTACTACTACTGCTTCTTGTAATTGACGTTGAAGGCCATGTTAAAGTTGTCTATGGACACAATAATTAATTTATTCAACGTCGAGTGGTCTGTGAGAAGAAGAATGACACATTTATTGTATTGTGTAATTCTTGGAGCAACCACAAGCCATAGAATAATATATCGATGCTTTATAGGACATTTCCAAGACAACATTAAAATCACACCCAAAATGAGCATTATTACTTCTTATTTCTAAAACAGAGATATCAGAACTATCTACCTTGTGAGTTGAACTAAACCACCATGTTCCATTTTTTTTTTCATTCTATTCACTGCTATTTGTGTTGAAACGCAAAATGTCATTCTCATCCTTAAACCCATTTAAATTACGTTAACGTTATTATAAGCAAAAACAGTTAATTCTTTCAATAGACCTAACTTTGAAGATTTGTTCTTTTTTGCAGGCCGAAACAAGCTGTGGCATGTACCGCGCCGTAATGGAAGAAGTTGCCCGATTCCTTGAACGTTTTCAGAAAAATTCTGCCTGTAGCAGAAGTGAACAGATATCCCGATCGAAGAGCATGTACCATGTTTACAGTGATCACGATAAAGGTTCAGATTCTGGAAATTCTTCAGTTTATCCCAGAGCCAGAAGCAGTACGAATTTGATTGAATTAAAACGAATGTCACCCACTTCATGTGGTGGTGATAGTACGAAGAGTGGTGAAGAAGATCACTATGATCTGGCCTCGCCAATTAATACTTATAGCACTTTTAAGGATTTCACATGGTAAGTTGAATGAATTTCTTGAAATTAAAAGCATTTTTTTTATTTTCATAATTTGTTTACAGGCGTCGATCTCCAAAGAAACGAGCCGAGTTGAAGTTCAACGACGAAGCAGAAGAGAAACTTACCAAGGAAGCATTTAGACTCTCGAGAACAATTCATAACTTGCTACACACACAACAGCCAGATCTTACACAACACAGGCAATCACTTAGCTCAAGGGTTAAGCCCATACTCAGTGATAATATGCCACCAGATGCAGCAGCAACCCACCAGAAAGCCAATCTTACCGCCGAAATGCTATTTCTGCGCACTATGAATATGCGAGATTCCCGCCTATCACTACGAAGCAGCACCGATAGTTCAGTTCATTCAACATCGTCTTCGTCGAAAATAGAAACCGACGAGGAAAACTATTCACCTCCATTGTTAAGCAAACAATGTGTGAATTTGTGCTCAACAACAGAAGATGAAAGTGGATTTAGTTCAATAAGTTCATTTCAAGAAATTGGCGTTCCACTAAGTTCTACTATGATATCAAGCTCAACGAGTACATCCCACCTAGACGATAGCATCGAACAGAGTGATTTTAATTTAGATAGCCGAAATTCGACCCTCAAGGCTGGAGTACATACAGCTTCAATGCTGGCAAATAATGTCGGTTTGCCTCTTAGCCACGATGCCAATCGATGGGATTCGAAAACCTATAGAAAGAATAAATTCCAGAGATTTTCAACACTCTCCAATGAGGATTCATCCACCGTCTTGTGGGTTTAAAAAACTCACGAAATTCTTTGAGAAGCATTTTATTATTTAAAAAAAAATAATATATAAATGTATTTAAATATTTATTTAAGATTTTAAAAATTTAAGTTATTAACAAACATTTTGTTGTAAACAAATAATTAAAAATAATAAAAGCGCATGTCTCAGTGGTGTGAGTTGATAATAATTAAACAGTTGCTTATTTGTAATAAATCAGTATAAAAAATGTTAAATGATCTTCAAATGTAGTTTTTGAAATAAGATGTTTTAGCGTGAGACTTGTGCATATGAATGCATCCAATGATTAGATTTAAATAAATAATATCTTTTTTTAAATTTATATCTTATCTTTATTTTGAAAAAATAAATTCTAATTCAAAATTTTCTTTAATAATAATATGCGAAATATAAACTCGCTAATTATGTCATGAGAGTATTGTTATCATAAGAATGAGTTTATGCATTTTCTTTAAAAAAAATTGAAACATCAAAATATAAAATATGAATGATAAATTTTATTACGAATAAAAAAAGTTTGTAGAAAATAAGAAATGAAACCTTTTTTTATTCGGACGGACGATATTCTATAAATAAATTGATTAATATTGATTGCAACAAAGACACAATAAAATTAGCCACAGCTACAATGTTTATAAAAATTATATTTTATAGCTTTAATTGGACTCTTAAGAAAATCGATACGTTCGGACTATTTCAAAAAGCGCTGCACCATTCGCATTGAAATCGGACACCTGAATTTCGACCGTCTTCGTTTTGGATTATTTCCAAAAACGAAGGTGTGGAAAAATGATTCTGTCAGTTTCCCCGCATTTAATTGGTAAACATTTCCAAGCCTTTCCCACTCTTTCTTCCTATTTTCACATTTAAATATCAGCTGCTTCCAAAAAATTTGAGATGCTTTCCTCAAAAAAAATATTTAAATTAATCAAAATCATTTAAAAAATTAAAAAAAAGGATAAATAGTCAAGAAATACTCGTTTCGTGGAACGAAATATAGGATTTGTTCATTCCTGAAAAAGGTTTTAAAGAAAAGCTTCAGTCGGGACCACATAACCCTGGCGAAATCGCGAAATCCACCATTTCCATTTCGGGTGAAAACTCACAATAGGCGAAAAGTGAAATTTTACGGGTGAAATGTTGTTCGAGTCAAACTCACGATATTTATAAATACGACAAAAATAGTTTTTGTTTTATAAACCGTTAGGTTGGTTTTGTTAGCGTACATAATTTTTTCTAGGATATCTAATTACTTGCTAGAAGCTAAACGCTGGAAACTTACATATGCAGTTTTAATACTTTTCAGGTAAACTGAATGAATTTCATAAAACAAAAATCTTTGAAGAAAATACCGAATACGTCAGTTATGCAACCACCTCTCAAACTTATCATGTAAAGAAAAATCCTCAACCTCCAAGTTTTTACTTTTAGCAAAAAATCCCGATTAACCAAAATGCCAAAAACAAATATTAAAGGCATGATCAAAAATAAAACACCATTATTTCGTTTTTAAATAGTTTCTTAATAAAATACATATATTTATTTTACCATTAAATTTATAGGATACGCATAATCGATTGTTTATATATTTTCTTAATACATAAATAATTATAATATTATGTGTTATTAAATATGTTTTCAAAATTATCACTACCTTTATACAATAACTTAAACAAAAAGAAAATAAAGAAACATAAACATTACATTTAAAATACAATAAAAATAATAATACACAATAATTAAAATTAAATTAAACACACTCTCGCATTGAATACACATAAATCTTAAAAACATTTATAATAAAAAATTATGTAATTTTACATATTAATGTATGCTTTGTTTTGTTTTGTTTTGTTTTCATTCATACGATCATGGAAATTGTTTATTTTTGTAGCGATGATGTGAAAACTGTAATGATAAAGCTAAAATGCTTTTTGCGAAAAGAGAGTATTTTATGTTGTTTCAGAGATTATTTTCGCAATTTTTTTTACTATCGTCATCATCACCGACATTAAAATGGAGATTGTTTGTTTTTTTTTTTAATTACAATAAAAATTGAGATTTAATAAATATACAAAATAAATTATGTATTTTCACATAATTTTGTGGTTAAACGAATGCGGTTAACGCTATTGATAACTTTTCTTCTTTCTAAAATGGTCATGCAGTACATATAATAAAAATGTTTTTTCTTTTGTGTGACAGGATGACGAAATCAGAGCAAATAAATAGTTCCAGCTATCTCTGATCTAAATGGCACCCTGGAATCACTACAAAGGTACACAATATAATATTGTCTATTGCTTAAAAATCTGTCTAAAAAGGAATTCTAGACGGCGCTAAACACAGATTTACAGGACTTATACAATATAATATACGACTTTCGTTAAGAGGGTTTCTCTGTTCAAAAGAGACCACCAACGTAGACAAATACAAATATGATACAAAATTTAAATAATGCCCTTTTCTTGGATTGTAATACTTTTAAAATGATGTCTTCTTTTAGTGGAGACTGTGAATTCAATATCAGATACGTCTTAATGCAGTCATAGTTGATGATTTGGCTTTTCTCGTTGGCTGAATGGACAATGGGGCGACAAGCACTTCCGATTGTGATGTAGGTGAGCCACAGCGACTATCTTCTTCACCAACTACTTCCTAAATTTCAAAAATAAAATGATAAAATGGTAAAAAAAAAAAAAGTTTTTGGCTCTTAACTTACATTAATATTTGTACAGCTGGCTAGCCTCATCTGCGCCAGCTGCGATGCGGGAGTTAGGGAGTTTGTGCTCCCAAATGGTGAAGTCATCATCGTAGAGACAGCTCTTTTTAATTTCGATGGGGTTTTGTTAAAGGAAAATGCTCTTCCGACCTGAAAATTTGTACAAATTTCAATAAAATCATATTTTTTTTTTTAATTACCAACCTTCAATCTCGTTCTGGCAGCAAGTTTAAATGCCTTCGAGAGAGTGCTCAAATTCACATCACTTATATCAACTTCAAGCTCTTGTGATGTCCTAAAGAGGAGCGATTTATCCTACAAAAAAAAATCAAATCAATCAACAAATTAACTTTGAAAAGCGAATATTTTAACATACCGTATCAGTTCGACAAGCATTCTCAGCCATTTGTTTACAAAGGGTCTTCAGATAGACAACTTTATCAATCTCCTCATCAGCAATGGTAAACGAATGCAGTTTATCCTTATCCTGTCGACAAAGTATTGCAAATGCTCTTGGACTATCGGTGATGTCTATAACAAAACGTATCGCATTCAAAGACATCAATTTGATATGTTTGAAACATTTTGTTGTGCTTGGTGATTTGGCACTGTTGAATCCTCGCGATCGTTTTTTACACACTTCTATTGTGTCGGAAAAAAGATATAGCATAAGACTATCTCCACGACCACTTAAATTGTCGGAAAGCTCAGTGGCTTCACATTTGGATATGAAACTACGATTTGAGGAGACTAGATGCGCCTGTTTTGATGGAAAAAGAAAACATATTTAGAACTCTGATGGCTAATGTTGAGTTAATTAATAACTTACGGGACATCCTTCAATATCATTGAAAATGTCGAATATGGCCATTCGACCTTCTGTCTTTCGCTTATCCTCATTGATGTGTGCCATCACTTCTTTGATTGCTTTCAAAGCTTCCTCCAGCTTTTGATAATCTGGATTATTCTTATTTGTATGCTTAAGAATATCTTAAAGAAATAAAATAGAAATATATATAATAAGATTTTCGCACACATTTTTTTTTTTCACTTCAATAAATTACCATTTAACAATAAACTTATACTAGGCAGTCGCTGTACAGGACGTATCATCAAGTCTTGTAATGTTTGCCGTCCGCATTCCGGCTTGGCTTGATTGATTTTCAAAAATGCATGAAATCTAGGATTTTGCGTATCACAATGTATAAGGCACTCCTTCATTTGCTCAAAGAAATTCACATAGGGCGGATAGGCTTTTATTAATTCATCACGATGGTGTAAGATTATTTCACCAATTGAACAATCCTCACGCCATTTTGTGTGTATTTCACGTAAACATTCCAGCATACGTTGATGTACTTCGTGGATGGGTATGAAATTTCCAAATATTGCTCTAATTTCTGACTTATTGAGCAAAGCATCAGAATTCTCGGCCTTTTCTTCAAGAGGATTCTTAAAGAGCTGTCAATCAAAAAAAAAATTCCATCATAAAACTTTATTTTCTTCTTCTGAGGATTTTCATTTATAAACTTACATGTACAATGGTATCCAATATACCAACATAATTTGATTCGGTACTAAAGAAATCCGTAAAATGATTAAATCGCATAGATTTATTTTTCGGAGTTTGTTCCGTGGCTGATTCTGGCTCGGAAATGATTTTTCCAGCACTTTCTATTTTATCTGGACTTGCTGTACTATCGAAAAAACTTCCAGACACTGATAGAAGACCAGCATCAGACACAGATGAACGTCGCTTACCCGAACCAATTGGTGTTCCTTCTAATTGAATCCGTTGTGAGAAACGTTTCCTTTTCCTTTTGTTAAAACTTATCGGTAATGAATCACGACGATCTGTGTTGGGAGTGTTCGCTATACTATCTAAATACTATAACAAAAATAAAAAAATGAATTGTTTGAATTTTGGGTTGAATTAGCCTTTAAAAAAAACCTACGTCGCCAAATAGATAATCCATTTCATCCGCGTATCCATTTTGTATCGTATACCAAAACCAATCTGATTTAAGTATATGTGTCCGGCTGTTTTTCGGTTCTGGCTTGGCTTGAGCAAAATGTTCATCAACCACCTATTTTTCAAAAATTAAAAATAATATATTTTACTACTTGAATCCGAATAGTAAGCATCAAAAAGGAGTATGTTGTTTTAGTACAATGATTCATAGGCGTATGAAGTGTATATTGATTTGAAAATGATTGCAAATGAATAAAAGATAAGAAGTTTTTTTTGGCAGCGATAAACTTTCTTTTTAAATTTCACAAAGTACTATTTTAGGTTTTCGCCAATTTTTGATAAAAACAACAGTTGCGTTTTAAACATTCATTGAGAAATGCGGAAGCATTTAATAAAAAAAAAAACCATTAACCCCACCAACACGCACTTCATACTGAACAAACAAACCAATTTCATTGCAATAAAAGAAAATCCTTCTAAAATAAAATTTTAAAACATTACCAAATGGCTGAATGAGAATCACACAAAAAAAATACTCAACAAAATAAATCACCACTAAAACATAATCATTAAAAATTCATATGACATTAGTAAGAACAATAAAATACTGGACAAACAGCACAATAAATTAATTTCAAATCAAAGCGTTTTTATATTTTTAAAAAAACATTATTTCGAATTCAGCCATTTAATAATTTTTTTTATTTAAAATAAATACAACATGAAAAGCATTGTTTGATCGTTAAAATATTTCTTCAGTAATTATTATTAATTGTTTATATATAATTTTTCTTAATTAAGAAAATGCAATTTGCGAAACGCCCTTAAAGAATTTTGGAATTTATTTACTGTGCTGTTGTTTTATGATTTTATTTTATTTATTCAGTGTTTAAAAATTAAAGACTTTTGATAAAAATTAATTAAGTAAATTTTTTTTATTATTCATAATATTAAAATTACATATAATATGAGTGTTATATTTCCAGTTGTGTTTTGAAAATTAAAAATGCGTCGCAAATTGCAAAATTGTTACTTAACCTGTTTATATTATTCTATGTATGAGCATTGATTCAAATGGTATTATTTGTACCTATACTTTTTGATAATGCCTCGAGCCGTTTTCTTTTGTATTTGATAAAAACTGTAAAAATGTATAAATAATGAAAATGTAAATCAAAAAAACTAAAATTCAAAGCATTTCTGAAATGACAGTATGCCTCAGGGAAACGGTTGCCCATTCGACTATCACTCCGAAGAACTGGCTACGAATACAGCCCATTCCATCTAAAATATTTTTTCATGGGTTCTGCATTTTATGAAGAAATGACTAATTCTCCAAGAGTATCACTTGTCATGATAAAGTGTATCTCAACTCAGTCGTTCGGAATCGACGGAAAATAGAAGACCCTCCATTCCTGAAGGAATACAAATTCATTAATACAAAGGCCATTAAAAATATATGTACTTTGTTGTCTTCAGCCCAAAATAATTTCAGACTTTGTTTAAATTTTTGAATATTAAATAAGACAAAATTACTAATTGTTCAGAAGTGCTAACCGTTGGCCTTTTCATCAGTAATACTCATTTCAACTTTTTTAAAGTTTTCCTCCAATAAGCAAACGAATACACAAACCGCAAAATATAATGGAAGAATACAATAATACAAAAGAACGAGAAAAAACCTTAAAAACAAATATTATTATTTTTTATAGAAATTCCTATTTTATCGAACTACAACGACCAAAATTAGTACAAAGCTTTTAACCTGCCATCGGTATGGCAAACAATGATCCGAAATAAGGACTGAAAGGATGTTAATTGAATTCCAAAAGCACATAAGATTCATAGTTTCTTAATTTGAAAATGTTGCAGTTTCAATATCTAGAACTTAGAGATTTTTGATGCTTCTTCTTCTAAATTAAATGATTTATTCTTCTAACAAGGGCGAAACTGCAAAGTAATAAATAATAATGTGTTGATTAAAATATCTAAATATGTTTCTTATTCCTTTTTTTACAGATTTTCGTTTCATACAATCATAATATCATTTGAATCTCATTATGAATTTCTTTACTGAAAAAATATAGTCCGATCAAAATGCCTGAGATACAAGGAAGAAAAACAATAGAATTTAAGTACCGTTAAACGTCCCCGATCAATTGCACACAAAGTAGAAATATCACACTCATTATCATTTCTAATTGTTGTTGTGCTTGCAGCAGCAGCACCCACACTACCAGTAGGTAATATTCTATCAACAGTGCACGAAATGCTTACTGGTGGTTGAACAAGCAAGGATTGATGTGATGATAATGGTTCTTGTTGATTACATAGATAAGTAGCAGCAGTAGTAGAAGATAAAGAGTTAGTATTAGCTAAAGAATTATTAGTATTTGGACCAACACCAGGACATTCAGGGATATTTTCTTCCGATGTGCTAGATTGGAGGTTTTGGAGGTGATGGTTGTGGTGGTGATGGTAAGGATGTTGTGTCTGTGGGATATTTGTTGAATTTTTCGAAATTGTTCTTGGAGCTTTGGGTGTTTTAAAATCAATTGTATCCGATTGAAGGGCAGAAGAATTTTTTTCATTTTTCTCCGGAGTATCATATTCAAATTTATTTTTTGTTGTGAATTTTCCACTCAGTGACTTTTGTGCTTTCTTGTTGGATGTAATCGACGAGATAGTTGATGAACTCCTTGTAAGGCGATCACGTAGACCTCGTAACTTTTCTTTGACTGGTTTCTTAATTGACTCGTTGAATGTACTCTCTAGCGATGTAATTGAACTAATTGAAGCATCTGGATCGACTGAACTACGTCTCTGGCGTAGCATTTTTGCAATTGGTGTTCTAACAGCCACAAAACTCATACTGCGCTTTATGCTGCGTGTAATCGAACCAGTTCGAGTTAGTTTAGGCTTCTTTGCACTCTGGACACTCATAGGCAGAGCAAATGAATCGACCGAGATAATAGACATACTATCTAGACTTTCACGTTTTCGTTTTAAGTCTTTATTCGGGTCGGACGATTCGGTGTCATCGATGTCTAAATCATCATCATCATTATTCTCAATTGGACTTATGTTGTTTTCAATAATTGAGAAAAGTTTCTCTGGTGGTCTGGATGATACACCCAAAATCGGTGAGATATTGTTTGGATTTTGAAATTCATTTTCTTCATTGAGTGTAAGAACAATACCATCTGGTTTTTGGATTTTATTTTCTGGAGTTTTCGGTGAAGAAGAGTTATCTTGATCAACATCCATTGCTTCATCTGAACTTTCTACCTGTAGTTCTGTGTTATTATTATTTAGGGAATTACTACTTGAAGGGGAAGAGGAGGATTTGGTTTTGTTGGTTATGATAGTTGTGGGAGAGGAGGAAAGATTTTCTGGGAAATAACCACCAGTGTTAGCCATTACCTGAAACGTTACCAAAAAAGCAAACAGTGATATTTATAACAACAAACGACAATGAGATTAGCGAATAACACAAAAAAATTCAAGTAGCGCTCTAATGGCTTCTTAAACTCACAACATGCGAGCAATCTGGGTCATCCAATTCAGCTGGAACTCCCCCATTACTTCGAAGTACGTCCAGCATATGCTGATGCTCATCTGGTGGAAAACCAAAAAAACAAATTTTCTGCCCTTCGAAAGCTTTCAATTTGTGGTCGCGGGTGAAGTCCTCAGCTGTGGCTAGAAACTGTGGTTCATCACGTTTCTCCCAGGCATCATGCACCCATTGCGAGCGCAACACTGTAAGACGGAATGTTTTCGCATATCTAAAATGGAAAGATTTTTTTTAATATGAAATTTCTTTAAAAGGAAAACAATTACTTACTGATATTTCTCTCCCCCACTGACATTGCTAATTAAATGGGTTACTTTGGAGTTCATATCTTTGCGTATTCCACCGCCCATTGAATGAATTAATTTCACAAGTTTTGTCTGAAAAATAAAATAAAAGGGTAAATTGAATGAATTGACAAAGAAGTTTTCTTGACTTACCAACTCGTCCTTTTTTCTTATCCCTGTAAAACATGTAATTACTCCTTTCATGGAGTAGTTATAGATTGGTCTTGCATTATGTATTAACCCATCTTTCATTTTTGCTGCGTAAACCAGAGCAGGTGGTCCCATTATTCTGAAATGATAAACAAAAAGATTTTATTTTTTGTTTATCTTTACATATTCTTTTTCACAATGAGTAAATTTGTGAAAACATCTTTAGCTTCTTTTCCTTTTAAGCAGATGAAATGTAGAAATGTAAATATTTGAGTATTTTAAAGAGGAAGTTGTCTCCATTACATTAATTTATTTTTCCGTATGCGTCGGTCGTCGGATAGCATAGAAGATTTTATGATGATAAACAAACATTTTTCTTAAGTATTTTAAGGTCTTGCAATGTAAAACATTAAAAATTGGATACATGCAAATCAAAGATCTGAATTCTTTAAAATAAATGAACTATTCCGTTTGAAAACCGTTTAATTATTTAAAACAATATAAACAAAATGGTTGGTAATTAGAACAAAATTTGGTTTAAATAGCAGCAATGGTTATTTAATCCAATTTTATTGTTTTAATGTTTCTTTAAAACAAAAACCTTGATACCAACAAAAAACACCCCTCACATTTAAAATTCTTTTTTTAACAAAAAATTGTTGTATTGCCAAAATGTTATTGCACTTTAGATTTGTTTCTAATTCAAAATTAGTATTTTAGCTATATGTATATGCACAGTAACTGAGAGGAATATTTATATTGTTAACTTAATTTTAGATTAGAATATATGTATACGTCTTTGTCGGTCGCCACCAACTGTAAAACATTAGGGTTAATTTGTGTTTTTTTTTTATTCTGTATGAATATGATTGTTTAAACAGGTTTAATTTAGTTTATTATGTTTTTTTGTTCGTCATTGTTTTCGGTATTTTGGTATTTAGATCACATGATGCTCTGGATTTGTGAAATGCAGATTATGATGAAGTGGAATAAGCGTGTCAGTATTGTTTAAAAACGATATACATCGTATTGATGCTTGAAATTGTGTTGTTTGAATATAGGAACGTAAACCAGACAGCTTTAAAAATGAAACAACGATGTATAATAAACACTTTTAACTTAAGGGGAATCTATTTTTAGCAACGAACAACATAAATATTATTTGCTTGATTTTAACAGGAAGTTTAAGTGGTGCGTTTGAATAGCATGAACTTTAAAAAAGAAAAAAAAAACAACACGAAAAACCCAAACCTTTTGGGATTTTTATTGCAAAGTTGAGTCAACGCCGACAAAACTTTATATACATACGTACCTCTAAGATGTGTAAGATTTAAAAAGTGTGAATTCAATAGATGGGTTTAAAACTCACTTCAACCGTATTTACATCTAAATTGAATAATATGGCTGTGAGAAGTGCATCAAGCTTAAAAAAATGCTCGGTATGATATTGAGGTTAACAGAATAGTCAGATAAGCAGTCTACCTAGGTCATACTTAATACAATTGTATAATTTAAGGGAAAGAAAAACGTTCGCGTGTTAGAAATTTTATTTGTTGTGGTTAATTTTGAAGAATCATATTATTTTAGATTTATTTTTGTCGGGGATTTTCTCCCATGGAGATGTGACTTAATGGTTGTATGGTTATTTGGGTTTTAAGTAAAATTACCTAATATCCCCCAAATTAAAATTAAATTCGTAATCTTTTGTAAAGAATTATTGAGTTATAATTATAACAAATAAATGAAACATCGATATTTTGAGTTTTTCTGAAATTTTTATTCAGACACACACAAAAAAAACAGATACCATTTCGGCAGCAGTAAAACCTGTTATTTGTCTAAAAGCAAATGGTCCACACCTAACGACGTGTCAAAATATATTCACCTTCTCTTATCGTATTTCATTCAGAAAACATGCAAGTTTATGCAATTTTAGTAATTTTGAACGCAATTTTTTAGCTCCATCACTTTTTAAGAACCAGGAAGCCCCCTTATAACTAAAAATTATGTATGTAACGTATTTTAATTTAATAAATTTAATTTTTAGTTATTAGGATATTGATTTCGTTTCAATGCTCTGCATTAGATTAACATATTTTTCTCAAGGCACTGAACTATTACTTTCGTTTACCCACGTACACACATCTAAATTTGATCTCACGACAGCTCTTGGAGAACCAGGACCTAGTAATTTTCAACTCTCAACCATTCCTGTGTGTGAGTTAGTCGGTAGGAATAGAGAGGACCTTTTATTTTTCGTCGGATACGAAAGGCTAAGATTGAGAGGCCTTTTTTCATGACATAAGGAGGAATAGATATGTCAATTTAAAAAAAAATTTCTGTGTTTAATTGACATAGGTTGGAATTCGATCCCAAGACTTTCGGCAAGACAGTCCTACACAATACCACTTACGCCACGGGTTACTATAAACACACACACACACACACACATACATCTATGAAACTTAAAAACTAAAAAACAATTTTTTTTTAAGACAAAAAAAAAGACAAATGGTGATGAATGGAATTTCTCTAGAACTAAACAGCAATATATTTAGAAATATTTTTGAACGAACACCATTTAGTATAAACACAACAAAACTCATATACATGATTTATACTGCAGATTAAAAACCCATAAAAATTCCTTCCTTGAAACTGTTTTGATACGAGATATTTATCATATAAAAATGATAACAAAAATCTTAAGTAAACACTCGGATGTCTCTTAACTTATCAGAAGCACACATTTTACTTAAAATAACTCGAATTAAAAACAAAAATATATTCTTACCTAATATAGTAGACATTCTTTGAAGTAAATTCTAGCTGCTTTAAGCGCTTTCCATCAACGGCTCCCATAATTTTGCCGGTAAACCGTTTCAATTTAAAACACAAAATCCGTATTTAATTATTTAAAAAAATAAATAAATTAAATTTAAGCAAACATCGGATTCGTCTACCATCGGCCGTATTTAATACAAGACTATTTTTTTTTAGAATTTACATCTTTTCACGCCCAGAAACCTTTTCTATCTGAATTTGAAAAAATCAAATAAAATTGCTTAACAGATAGACATCAGACAGCAGCAGTCAGCAGGAGAGGAAAACACTTGGCTCTCTTAATAAACAAATGTTGTCAATTATTAAAAGGTAAATATAAAAATAAGCTAATAATAATAAAATAAAAGATAAAATATTTTGTTTTCTGTTCTGCATGTCTGTATATTCTGTATTCTAAAACATTCCTTTCTGCTTGTCTTGTGCTGGAGTAAGAAATACAGAAGTTGGAAATTCCCAATGCACGATCACAAGAAAATAACATTGGGTATAAGCTATTTTTTTGTTTGTGTGTTTTTGTCTTTCGCATGGAAACACCTAATAAAACAAAAATTCCTCAAATGTTTTAGCCACTTCTAATCTTGTTTTTTTGCGATATTGATGTGTGTGAAGATGGTTTTGACGGATCATCTAGAGAGCTCATATCTACATACATACGAGTATAACGTGGGTTTTTGAAGAGGAGAGCATTGTTCATCGATGAATTTGTTGATTCACACTAATTTGAGAAAATGAAAAACATTTTGCATTAAAATTTCGAAATTTAAAAAAAAGGGGGGTAGACAGAGGTCGCCACTGTCTGTCCATCGTATCACACAAATAATTTATATTCATTTAAATTTTTATTTTATTTTCTAAATAAAATGAAATAACACAACACAATTCCCCACCAAATATCATTTCATGGCGACAGCTTATTTTTGGACACGAGGGAATGGCACAAATGGACCACCCCACATATTCATTCATTGATTTAATCTTTCAGCAAATTAAAATATCAAAAATAAAATATATGTAGGTATGGATGTAAAAAAAAAAAAAGAAAAAAAAAACAAACGATTGTACGATGCTATGCTAGAACTTCCATGAACGCAACGAAAAACGTTGTCAAAGTTGAATTTTTTTTTTTTAATATTGTCATTGTCGGTTGTCGGTGGTGGTGCTGGTTCTGATGTCGTGTCTGAATGTAGACGAGGTTTTTCAAGGAATGCATATTCAACCACTTGACGTGTTATAAATATATTTCATATATTAAGAAGCCCCCGTTGCGAAACACAACACACAGGAGTGTATCATTCCATTGCTTTCCATCCAACCATCCATCCATCTATGTGTCTTTCGGCGCCAGATATTTAACGTTAAATTATTTATCTCAAGATGTTGTCATAATAATATTATTTAATGCTTTGCCTGGAAAATAAAAGCGTTTCTGACATTGGAGGCTAAAGTGGAGCGTGTATAGTCCGTCCGTCGGTCCTCTCAAAACGCAGGTATAGTAGTAGTATCAGTGTTGTTTATGTATTTACGGTGCAAAGAAGCAAGGGAGGAGGTTTTGGGATTTTAATTTAATAATTTTAATTTTGTTTTCTGAAAAATTTCCAAAATGTTTGAGTTGAGTGAAAAATAGTGAAATGAAATTAAATTTGCTATAGTCGAATATTTGTGTGGAATTGCTTTGCACTTAGGATTGTTGTTAATAAAATTTTTGTTGGATATCAATTTATTACTGACGAAGGCCGCGGTTTCTTTTGTTGTTGTTGTTGTTCGGTTTTTGGCTTGAGTGCCCTTTCAAAATAAGAAGTTGAATGACTTTTCTCTAGGAGAGCAAAAGCTATTGAAAGGCTGTTGAACCAGCGATTTTTACTTTGACCTCATTTTCTTCTTTTTTTTTTGTAATGAAAATTTCGTTTTAAAAACATTTATAAGAAAATAGAAGGACATGTATTGCCATCCTGAGAGGGGGATTTTTAAATTAATATGTGATTGAAAATGAAAATTGTCAACAATTTCAATTTGACTTTTGAATAGCCATATGAAATTTACAATTTTCTGAAATTCTTTGAGTATCTACATAATATCATTTTGGAACCGTTACCTACATAGCGGAATTATAAGTATTAAATAATTTTTTGATTTGACCACTTGATACGCAATAAAAAATAAATGTATCCATTTACTTTTCCGACGTTTCGACAGGAATTGCTGTTTTCCTCAGGGGAACTCACAAACACGGAATTATAAGTAGATATATAGCTGGAATTCCTTTAACAACTCTTGTCGGTACCCGGTTATAACGTTATCGACCATTTTGAAAATCAGATGCACCGACAAAATGTATGCAATTTTAAGATTCCTATCGAAATTTTAATCAATTCATGCCTTTATTCATATGACGCGATGTATACTCAGGTTTTTTTCAAATGAAAACTTTTTCTTTTCAAGCCAAAAACAGATATTGAATTTGACTTAGTCCAATTTTTGTAAAACCTTCATTTCAAAGTTTTGATTTTGGTGATTTCAAACTTAAAGTTGGAAATTATAATTTTTTATATAAAATTAGGTCATTTCAATCTATTGCTTTATTTGTATAGCCTGCTTATAAAAATTTCAAAAACCAATTCAAGGTTGTATTGGGAAAATTTTGTTTGGTTTAACACTTATGTATGTAATTCCTTCTTTCTTAGAACATTTTGTTTCACAATAGAACATGGATATAGAAGAAATGTATTTTCCTAAGCTTGTGAAATATTTAAACAGCTTATCTTTTTTCAAGGTATATTTATTTTGTTCACCATTGCTCAATGCTTCTATTATATTTATTTAACTCTAATCCATTAAAAATTTAAATTTACCTGCGCAAGAGTGGGTTTTTTTTTGTTTTTATACAATTTTTTTGTTTTATATCTAAGGCAAATAAATACTGTGGTGTTTGAGATATTTTGTTTATAAAGCTATGCAAATGTATCAAGATTGATAAATAAGTTTCGACAGTAAGTCTGCTGGGACAGTTAAGTGGGAGGTTTTGATCGATAGACAGTCAAATAAAAACAAAAAAAAAATTAAAAAGATTCGATTTCAATCTAATTTATCAAAAAATTTACTAGTTGACCAGTGCTTTCGTTGGTTCGTTTAATTTTTAAAATAAAAATATGAACTTTTTAACCCTGACTTATTTTGTTAATAAAGCAGAAAGTATTTCCTTTCTCTGTTCATTATGTATATGATACATACATATGTAATGTATGTTATGTACCTCTGCCGTTCAAAATTTTTTAGTCGTTAAAGAAAGTCTGAGTTTTCTCAAAAATTATTCCACAGATTTTTATAACAAAATTTAATTACAAATAAATTGGTTTCAAATTTTTTTTACACTAACGTGATGTGCACTGCGTGATTTTAATCTTAATTTATGAGAAAAATCGTTGGAGCGGTTTTTTATTTTTTAATAATAAAAATAATTTTTTATATTATGTATGAATATACACTCATATGTAACAATTTTGAAAACATTAAAAAAAATTATATATTTTTTTTAGTATTTATTAATGCAGACATAAAAATATTAATTTTGAAAAAAATTATCTAACCATTTTCGAATTATTTTTGTACATACATATGTACATACCTATGTATGTATGTGTATAAATAAAAAAAAAAAAAAAAAAAATTGCATTTTTTTTTAACGAATTTATTTTTTTTATTATTTTTTTATTGTTTTTATTATTTTTTATTTTTTTTATTATTTTTTTATTTTTTTTATTATTTTTTTATTGTTTTTATTATTTTTTTATTGTTTTTATTATTTTTTTATTGTTTTTATTATTTTTTTAAATATTTTTTTTTTATTGTTTTTTTATTATTTTTTTATTATTTTTTTGTATTATTTTTTTGTATTGTTTTTTGTATTATTTTTTTGTATTGTTTTTTGTATTATTTTTTTGTATTATTTTTTATATTATTTTCTTGTATTATTTTCGTTATTATTTTTTTATTTAATTTTTAAAATTTTAATAAAAATCGTTGGACCGTTTTTGAGAAAAATTAGATTTTCTTTAACGGATTTAAGGCACTTGTAGAATAGTTTTTATATAATAATCTGCTAGATAAAGTTAAAATCAAGTTTAAAATCGACTAGGTTGTTTTAAATTATTATGTTTCAAATAACAAATTTTGAATTTTTGGTACACAAAACTTTTAAAAACATTTTCCATACAAAAATTGATCAAAATCAGTTCAATCGTTTTTGAGAAAATCCAAAATCAAATAAATAGTTCCAGTTTGGTGCCATTTATAACTATTTTTCTGAATTTTTGTTTTATAAAAAAGTTACCTACAAGTAAAAAAGAAGTTACTGAATTTTTTAAAAAAAGAGTAAGGTCATTTGTTTTTTGAGAAAAAGAAGATGAAATTGCTTACAAAAAATTGAACAAAAGGTACCGTAATTTTTGGTTCTAAAAAATCGAAATTTTGAAGCCTCAGTTAAGTGGCGAAAGGATCGGGGAGCTTGGCCCTCACGATTCCTATATGTAATTTACATAAAAAACTTAAAAACTCAGGTGGTACGTGATAAAATTAGAATATTGCTGAGATTTTATCGAGGCTTTTTTTTTTAATTATCACCTACACATATTTGGAGAGAGAAAACACAGAATTTCGGAAATTGGCCTTTAAAGGCCAAGCTACTTCAATTCTCTTTAGTGATCATTTTAATAAAAATCGATTCAGTAACTAAGACTAGCAAATACCTTTCAACATAGGCCCATTCAATGTAATTTCTCAATGCTTCGTTGTTGCTTAACAGCGAACTTTCAAGTGTTTGAGAAATCAAGTCCTTTTTAAGAAATCTGCGAAGCACTACCATCAGCTAGAAAATACTCTATCTTCTCATATGTACATATATGATATTAGGTACCGTCTGGTTGTTGAAAAATTATTCAACCCCAGTTTAAGTAGTTCTCCAATGAAGAAGTTTCATCATTGCAAAAACCATAAATCTACAATGCAACAATAATAAAAAAAAAAAGATATATGTATGTATTCATCATTACAAGATTCAAAAGTGTTGTAAATAGCCTCTAATTCCGGAACAATAAATGCCCTTGCCGTTCCTTAATTGGATCAATAACACATCACAATTATACTATACTACTCGTATATTTGTATAATTTATATACAAACTATCTAAGAGTTGAATCCTCCTCAAAACATCATTCAACTCTCATCATCAAACCATGAAGAAGTATTGCGCTTACAAAAGCCATTCATTGGGCAAACATCAGTGCTTCTGAAGAATAATACTATAATACACCACGACGACGACTACGACCAAGATGATGATGATGATAATAATCATGGAGAGAAGACAATCTAAAGAGTTTTACGGTCAATGCACACTGATGATGATGTTCATGATAAAAACTAAAAAATAAAAAGTAAAAAAAAGAAACAAAATAACGCTGAAGAAGAAGATCATTCAAAATGGTATTTTGTTCAAGTACACAACATTTGCGTGAACGACCGCGCGCATAGCATAGCATCGCATCGCTCGAGGGACCGGGATTTTTAAATTCGCACAATGAATACACAAAAAGAAAGGCCTGTCATGAAAAACAAAAAAATTGTTAATACAAGTGCTTATACTTATATACAAACTACATGCATTCGGCGACGACCAAGACGAACAAACACACGATGACGACGACGCCATTCTAATGCACTGCATTCGTTTTCATTTATTGCTTCATTATTCCATGCAAGTAACGCTGTTGCCGCCACCACCCCCATTAACCGCCTTCTTGCCACAATATACGGTACGGATGGTGTGACCGTTTGATTGTTATGCAAATTACACACTATGGATGGCGATGTTGGTTGTGTTGGCTTGGAGAAGATAGATAGCTTAACTATGGAATCAAAATCATTTAAATGATTTCTAGAGGAGGAGATCTATAATTAACAGCAGACTCTGTATCTCTGGCATGAATCTCTCCATTGGAACTGTTAATAGTAGAGGAACCACAGTAAAATGATATAACAACGATTATCCAGAACTACGACGAAATCGAAATTTCGACGGACGCAAGGTTCAATTCCTGTGACCTTAACATTGATGATCGAATCACCGTAAAGGGAGCTTATAAATTATAATTTGTATTTCGAAATAAATATGCAGTATGTGTATTCGACAATATGGATACACAAAAGTTTATTTGTTTAACTGATGCTGGTAAAAGAAGAAGAAAGAGCATATTGCACTTATCGCTATCATCGACTAATCGGCGCGGCGGGGCGGTCGGAGAGAAACTATAATAGGTATTGTAAATGTGTATAGATTAATAGAAAACGGTGCGCATGCGCATGCTCGCAATCATTCAAGAAGATTCAAGACTGTGTTATTATGCTTACCTGTGTTTACTCTTGTGTATCGCTTCGTAGACGGGACCATCGAACTCTTTCATCACAAAATATGTTGTCCATTCATTATCGGTTAAGATTTCCAGACCTGTTTCCGATGTTAGAACGGGTACACCAAATGTACGGGCAGCTTCTACAATGGAATTGTCATCGACAACACACCCCAAAAGGCATATTCTTAGATTTTCCGGTGAAGGTGATATTGACATTTCTGCAAAGATATTGGAAAAGGAAAAAAAATAAGTAATGTGTTAAGTAGTAAAATATACATATTATGTAGGTACTCGAAGTGGTTGCTAAAATAATTTACAGTTTTGATCAAGGATGACACAATTAAAGGAGGCAATTAATCAGAGAAATATGTCAATATTTGCGTGTTTTCGTAAGCATTCTTTCAAAGAAAGAAGAGTTAACGAGTACGACAAAGAATTTTTTTAAATATTGCTTTTTTTGGACAGAAAAATGTATTTGTACTCGGTTGGACTAGGACGCGTGTGAACAGCTTAAAACAAATAAGAGCTTAGAAATATAAACGTATCGAATTTTCAAAAAATTATTTTTAATGTGTTTGTTAAATATTTTGATATGATAAACATACATAAAATTATGTACCTACATACATACATATCTACAATGTTAGTCTGTATGAGGCTTTAGGCTCGAAAATTACTGCCTCGATTTCGCGAAAATTTTAAGTTTTTATATTTTTTTTTTAAATCTTCAAAATATTTTGTTTGGGAAATTTTTAAATACAACGAAGCTTGAACAAATTTTTTGCTCGGATTAAAATTAAGAACATCAAAAACTATCGGAAACTGATAATGTGCTTTCGGATTCATTATACCAACATTATTTTGTGTGAAAAAAAAAATATATAAATCATTTTCTCAAAAAAGAGACCTATTTAAATTTTGTCATGCTCACTTTCATAATCAGCGCATTCAAATCTATAAAAAAAAAATTACTTCAAATAAAGAATACCGTTTAAAAATTCAATATTAGTTTTAGTGTAATTAAGTTAGTATCAAACAACAACTTATTTTATTTATGTATTAAATTATTAGCAATAAAAATATTTTTAATACTTCTCGCCTAGTTGGGAATTTCAATGAGCCCGAGTGTTTAAAAAAAAAATATTGATGAATAGCCAAAAACAATAATAAAAATTAGTTTCGAAATTTGTTCACGTCTGCGTTTCTTGGTGGTACATCCATGCCCCATCATTTCATGCTTGCATTTTTATCCTGCGATATGGTGAAATTTCTTCCTTTTTTTTTAATTTTCAACGATTGTCTATATACTAAAATGGTTTATAGTTATTCTTTTTTTTTAGTTTAGTTTTGTAGTTTAGTTTATTTCATCAAACAGAGAGTTAAACTCTTACAGACTACATACTTCTATATAAATATTAAATATACAGTTAAATATTTATAATAATTTGAGAAATATAACATAAAATATTTAATTCTGTTGATAATTTTTTTATTTTGTTTTACTTTATTTTTTGTTTACCTTATGATAATGTTTTTGACAGCTTTATAATACACCCCATATCATTTCAATTATGACACATCTTTATTCTTATTAAAATTTCAGTATGTACATATTTAGAAAAGACTTTAAAAAACAGAAAAGTTGGTATTTATTTTACAAAAAGTTGACTATATTTTTTTGCGTACAAAATTTTGTTGGTAGAGTTTCTGGTCATCCTTTTTACCCAAAAAATATTTTCGAGGCTAAGCGTTTTGTTTTCATTTGTTCATTTTATTTTATTTTAGTATTATTTTAATTTTATTTTGTTTTACTATATTATTTTATTTTATTTTGCTATTTTATTCATTTTTATTTTATTTGATTTTATACTCATGTAGGTTATGGAATACGCTATACTGCATCAGCAGTGATTCTCAATATAGTGTTCTCTCTTTTTTCATGGCAAATTGGTAAAGAGAAAAGACAGCAATGCACTGCGTATCACTACGGATCCAGTATTGCGGATTCCATAATCGACATGACTATTTTATTTTGTTTTATTTCAGTGCAAGACTTTTTTGAATTTAACCCAAAATTGAAGGTTTGTAGTTTGAAATTTGTACACCGATCTAAGATCCGTCCTCTGTAATGTTGGTCAAAACAAGAACTGTGCTACCTAACTCTGAACATTATATTTTCAAACTAGTTCAAAAAAAAATCAGAAAAAGACAACAATACCAAAGGATGCATTTCTAAGATTTTCGTGTGAGAACACACTTGCAGTTAGGCTGCCAAGCTTTCGCACCATTATTTTTATAAAATAAATCACATACGAGTATTATTATATTTAAGAACAAATTAGCCATATTCAATTGACATGTGGTGTATGTATCATAATTTCTAAAAATAAACAAACAAAAAAATATTGTATACTAAAAAAAAAAAAAATAAGACAGAACACCCAAAGATCAATTAAAACAAAATAAAAACAAAACAAGATGGAAATAGTAGGTATACAGTGGTGGTCACAAAATATGATGGCGCCGACAAATTAATTAAACGTTTCCAAAAAGCCATTATGGAAATAATTGGGATAATTTTATTAGTGGTTTTGTTTACAATTTTTGTGTTTTTTTTTTTTTTTTTTTTCGTATGCGTAATATTTTTATTTTGTATTTTTTTTCTTCTTTCAAATGAAACTATAGAATTGTTACTTAAAATAAAATTTTGTCGGCTAAAAACAGATAAAAGCTTAATTATTATTTCCGGTATTCTGGTTTGTATTTATAAATAGGTAGTTTTCTGTTTTATTTATATACAAACAATAAAATTAATATTATTATTAACTTAATTAGAATAGAGGCAATTTGGTAATTTTTTCATTCGCCACAATCTAAAAAACAATGTTTTTTCTTTTGATCTTTAAATTTAAGAAAATAACTTTAGTTTAATTTTATATGTATAATAAAAGGTTAATTTTGAGATACTTATAAGACAAGTTTTTTTTTAGATCGAAATTAAATTAAATGCAAGTTATTTCACCAATTTGATGTTTTTGATCCTTGTATCCTCTGATTTGTTAACAAGATCCACATGAATTCTCTATTGAAAAATTGTTTCTTGATTAAACTGTAAATACATTTATATCCAGAGTAAACTAATTCTGGTTTAACTCACCACTTAAAAATTGAACCTTAGAAATCAAAATTGATTATTTTGTTTGGTATAATAAAAAAAGCTTTTCCAAACCACTTGGCAACCATGCATTTTTCTAGTTAAAGTTGTTAACGATTCAGTTGTTTATTTTATTTGAAAAGGTTCTATACCCATTATGACATTCCCTTGCAAATTGATTGACTGTAATATTTTTATTATTGAGCTTACCCAACCCATAGACACGTGGTTCATCAAAAGTAATAAAGATGCAATTCCGAACGATAGACAGGTTAAAATTATCTAACAGATTAAATTATTTCTTCATTATTTTTTTTAAATAATTTTTCTTCTGAAATAAGTAAAACACATAGGCTTGCGTTGAACAAAGAAAAAAAAATACTTTTAAAATAGAAACCTTCTCCTTTAAACAGCAAAAAAAAAAAGAAAGTCAAACATGAAAAGTACATCTTGTATCACACCACCACAAAGTTCTAAGGACTTTTCGCGTCAATTGATTGACAACTGATATTTTTAAAATCTTGCTGACGTCTAACGCCCGACAAGAAATAACGACACGAGAGTGAAGAACATGAGACATTGGTTTGAATATACATACTATGTATGTATGGCCGGTAAATCTTTCTTTTTTTGTTAAAATAAACATACTTTTTCTAAATAAGTAGCAAATGGCACTTTGTGTATATGACAACTTGGCTAAGAGATTGTTATCATGTATAGACGAAATGATGCCAAACTGAAAATCGATTGTTTTCATCGTCAGTCGGTCGGTCAGACCAAGAAAATATAATATGTATTTATATCCCAAGGATTACTCATAGGAAATGACTTTTTGACAGGTTTTTTTTTTTTGGTGTACGTAAACTTATTGCAAATCATGAAGATATTATAATTCGAGACAAAGCACCTAGATATTCTAAACAGAGCAACGCGTATACAAGTATAGAGCTGAGAAAGTTGTAGACGTTAGAAGATTTGTTTCACCTCTTAATGATATTTGTTTGTTTATTGATTTAAAGAAAATATGAAAATAATTGCTTTTATATAAATGTAGATATTACTGAAATTGTATAGGGTAAATCAACCAATGATTTCACTTTGTAATTTTTAAACAATTAAATGGTAATAATATATTTTTAATCTATATTTTATTAATTTTATTTGATGTTTTTAAATTGAATAATATCTTAATCATTAGTTTATACAATTAATAAATCTTTTTCCGATATAGCCTCAGAAAATTTTACTCATTTTTAAGTTACAAATATGTATATTCAATTAATTCTTTATTTGAATAGCAACCCTATTATTGATAAATGATAAATATTTAAATTTAATTTTTGTTTATCTGATCCAATTATTCGCAGTCTTAATAAATGTTAACAATGTGTATCACTCTCAGAAAAAATTCCAAAGAATGTTTAATGTTATAATTATCATTTTGTTAGTTAATCACATCATTCTATCAATATTTAAATATTAAATAATTAACACACTAAAATAATTATGTACATATAAATTCTATGTAAAATCGAATATTTGAGATGTTCCATTATTGTACATATTTTTTTTTCAACCTTACAAAAAGTAAGAAAACGATTATATGGAAAATATTTAAGAATATTTATGTACATATGTAGCTAGCAATAGAAAAAGGCTAGAAAAGCTCTATATGCACGGCCGGCTGGTGCAAATAAAATCACTGTTTACCTTATATATAATTTACCTTTCAATGAGAACAAACGCCATCGATATCGTTAGCAGCAGCAGCAACAGCAGCATAAAGAAGAAGAAAGTGTTCATTGGAAACGTGCGTAAGTTATGCAAACAAACTCTGCTGGATGTGATGAGGTTTGCATTAAAGCATCAAACGAAAACGTTAAAACATAAACAATATGGATTTAAGAAGAATAATAACTCAATTGTTTTTGATTGCCTAGAAATTCATCTCCTGCTTATAAATGTGAAAATAAGAGAAGCTGTTTTTTTTATTTATTTTTTTCCTTTTTTCTTTAGTATATAGTATATAGTGCTCTTCCCGTCCTCTTATACTGCCTATATTGCTGTATATACATACATATAAAAAATATTATACACGAAGGTCAAGTTTGCTTACTTTTCACCAGAAAATTTTAAACTATGAATCATTTTTATGGAATTTTTCGGTGATAAAAAAGAAAAATCTTTAAATTTTGCTATACTCAACTATATACATATAATATTAATGTATGTACGTAGGTTGGGCAAAATTGAAATGTTTTCTCTTCGATCATAAACGAAACATTTACATGTATGTATGTAGGCATGGAACATAGGTACCTAATAAATATATATTTTTTTTTAATTGAAAACAAACAACAAAAATTTGAAGCTGTGTGTAATAAAGTTAGAAAATCTGAGATGATTGTCTTTTTTTAACTTACAGAAAAAAAAAAAAAAAAACAAATAAACACTTTATACATAATTATTATTATTACACTTGTTGTTGAAAATATCGTTTTAGGTTTACAGTATTTTTCTTGACGTAACTAGCTACATTCATTGGGCGAATAACGAAATTAGCAATAAACAAACGAATATTTATAAATCAAAATTATGGTAAACATTTAATCAATATGCTTTTGCACCACACATCAGTGACTGCGCGCTGCGATAAATATTTGGAAATATTTTGTTGGTTAGTTTTTGTTTAAGTACGTATTTGTATGCACTATACACTATTTTTTTTTAATTGAAAGAAACTTGTAGATATTCACTTTTATAATTGAGTAAATATGTAGATCATCTCGTTTGAAAAAAATACAAAAAATTATTTTATTAAATATAATCATCAAGTTTCTAATTTTTTTAAAGCAATCTTGTTTTAAGAATCACATATATCAGCTTTTTTTCTGAGAATATACCTCTGCTCCGTTAGATCATTTTAATTCAAAAAAAGCTCGACCAAAGTTCATATAAATATATATGTTGTATCCAAATAAAAAAACAATGTCTAAGCGATTTGCAGTTCAAATAATTGTCGGGTCTTTCCTCTTATTCCCGATAAAAAAAACTGTATTACCGGCAAGAATTATTACCTACAAATTTTGAAATGAAAATGCGAAATTTATTTCTATGTAGGTGGAGCGATTGTTATTGATAATTTTTACCTCAATGTACCCCGGCCAGACACCAAAAAAAAAAAAAAAACCATAAATCCATAACTTGAATAAGGCTTTGTAATATCTTATATAATAAAAAAAAGTTTGTTTTTATTATTTTGGATCGTACAACACGAACAACGATTTTTACAAGCTGAGGGCGGTTCGTCAAATTACTTCAAATTAGTTTAGATCTACTTTAAGAATTTCAAATGAAAGCGAATAAATGTCAACATGGAAAAAAGAACATCATTTTTTACGCTCTCTCTGCGATACATATATATATTTTTTTACAACAAAATAAACATTCTTCTTACTTATTTACGAACGCATAAATAATCATAGGTAAAATTTGAATCTAAATAAGTCTAAAAAGTAAAAAATTAAGAATTGCAGAGATTAAGAGACAAATCAACGAATAGGCTCGTTTTGTCACTGATTTTCTTGAATTATTTTCTGGTTTTAAACATAGCTTTGTATGTCAATTTTAACGCTCTTTTTTGATGTGATTCACTTTTATCGCATTGATTGTTGAACGACACTTGTAACAAGAGCCGTTCCTTATGGAACATAAATACACCCGCACGTCTTTGCTCATACGTTTCTAATATGTAGGTATGTGGTAGAGCCTTGATGATGTACTTTGTAATTGCTTTTTCTTGTATATAACATTATGTTTTAGTTAAAGAAAAAATGATTCATTTTGTTTTTTTTTTTTTCGTTTTATTTTAATTAAGCCTAGTACGCTACTGATGCGAAACAAAATGTGTCTGTGGTCTCCAACAAAGGCATCGAAATGCTTATACGAAAAAGTATTCATAGGGAGTTTAACCAAAACAAAAAAAAATGTTAACGCAAACGCAAACAAATCACACTCAATGAACGAACAATGAATGAAACGATAAAAACAAACCGAATAAAAATCAAATTGTCTGCATTACTCAGTGATATGACCAATACAGTGCCATTTTCATTGAATGTTGTCTTCATCAATGGGGCTTCCCACGAGACCCGAACTCGTCAAAATCGAAGAATGTCGTTTATATCGCCTAGGTACCGGTCTTGTATAACTGAGTCCGATATCACCAAGACCGCTGATTACAGCCAAAAGGGTCTTGTTTCGGATGCTTTTAATGAAGTGTTGTCTCTGTTAGCCGAGACTTTTCACTTCTCGTTGCCAGCCCAATTCGACAACCTATATCTACCACCTACAGCTTTAGTCGTGCTTTGGAGCTCGATAGTACATCATTTGGGTCCATCTGAACTGTACAATGCACCACAAACAAAAGCCTATAACCTGATCAATAACAAAAACAAACACACATCTCTGCACATTCTGATCTAAAAATACGTTTGTTTTACAACTAAGGATCTGATCCGAACTGAAAAAACAAAATCACTTTATTACTGAATACAAATTTAATAAATCATATCCAAAATTGTTTGTTTTTATAATAACAAAACATTACCTTTTGTCTAAAATAAAGAAGATGCCTTTTTTTCATTGTATAGCAAGCAATCGAAAACAAAAATTCCATTCCCAAAATGAACAATCAATATAGTTCATATGTAATTTTTCTTCCCAGATGTCGAACACAATATTAATTGCATGCTTTTATACAACCAAAATTGATAACTTCCCCATTCCCTAAATTACATCGAATTCATTCCAAATCTATACGTATAAGATACAGACCATTCACATCCCCATCCATATTAACTGAATTATATAGTTTACTCATAATATTTCGCTGTCAATTTCGATACTAAATATTCAAATAAATTATAATTTTACAACGTCATGCATTCCTTAAACAATGCACTCTCAAATGATTTATTTTTCTTTGATGTTACTATTTAATTTTGTTATTGTTGTTTCTATTGGTGTTGCTGGAATAAAATATCTTTCTTTATATAAATCTATCTTCAGCCACGCTGCCGATGTGTGCAATTCAATTGCAATCATCCAAATGTAATTAAAACCTTAAAACTATTTTCGTAAGTATGTATGTATGTACATATGTAGGTACCTACATACAAAATTTTGAATGAGTGGCTTTTCGAATTCATCGTTTTCTTCGTCCTGCCGGACTCCGATGAGTCTTGGTAATGAAATTTATTGAAAAACGTAACAAAACCAGACATAAGTTTGATTGCATTTCCTCGTCCCTCCCCCGTCTCAGACACGATTCAAGCAGCGTCAGAGAAAAGCGGAGCAGAGCAGATCACCACCACACTACATTGCATTATGTACATACATTTGCTGGTCGGCCGCCGCGCGGCCGGACGATAAATGTGTGTTTTCAATTGATTTGTTTTCTTAGATAATTTTATCACTCTATAGAGAGTTTTGTTTGTTTTTGAAAATAATCATCATGTAAGTTGCAGAAGATCTTAATTTTCTCATTCACATTTCTCGATATGTATGTGCTGTGCATATATACACACTACACAGTAAGATATATACATATCTACATTTTGTTTGCGAAAGCTGCTTAAGGAAAATTTATAAATAAAAAATTTTAAAAATTTAAAATTGCTGGTTGAGTAAATTTGAGTTAATTGTTTCGAAACCCACACGGAATTGTGAATACACAAATGGAGCTATTTAGATAAAGCAATAAAATATAGTGTATCTTTTATTTAATCAGGTTTCAGGATAGGTATATCATGATAACAATTGTAAAAATCTTTCCTGTATTCTCAATTTTAAGACTGTTTTTAAATCACTTTATACAGGAAACACCAATATTCTCATTTCACATCTGATTATACTTTTGCGTTTACTTAATTAACCAATTTTTTAGTGAAAAAAGTATGTAGATCGAATCTGTTGAAGACTTTCAAGGTGGCACTTGTCTTTGAACCAAATATATTGGCCAGGGATCGTGAATTATTTTTTTTTATTGAATGAGTTCATGTCCGTCATATAGGTCAAAACTCAAAAATTCTTCTTTTGCCCACAGCAGTGCGGTATGAGTCATTAGGCGTAAAATATATTTACAATTTCTTTTTTTTTGCGATTGCGATTGCGAACTTGAAAATAGATTTTTATTTGTTTTTTTTTTATAGATTATATGAGTGCTGCGGAACCATAAATACACATTATTTTTCGCGTGGGTGAATTGAGACTTATTGTTTTCAATTTTTAAAACTGAGGTAAGAATATAAGATAAATCATATAATTTTATTAAAAAACACAAATTTTTAATTGCTGGATTTATTTAACTATGTATGTATGTTTGTATGTATACAAATATACATACATATATACAAAAACTTAAACTAACTAATTGACTAATCAATGTTGTTGGTTTTTCTTAAAAATATCATAGATCAAAAAAATGTCATAATTAATGTATTTATAAGAATTTTTTTTATTTATTATGGTGGATTTACACGTATCTTCATTTTCAAATATAAAGAAAACTAGAGTGGGACAGATTCATACCAAAAATACGAATGTGTGAAAGAGTACCTTTATGAAGATGAACTTGTACGTCCTTATATCTGCATAATGGCACTTCCTGTAATCTGTATTCATGAAGATATCTGCATTTCGGTCTTCTTCTTTATTCAAAGAATGTAAATTTTTTATCCTACATCCCTTGTAGTACATGTACTAGATGAATGTAAATTTCTTTGTAGAATCAGAATATTAGAAGTCCTGTCAGAATGTATAAATAGTTGACAATCATTATAAAGAGTCTAACCTAGCAAAAACAATGTTGTCCATATCTTGAATTTTAGGCATTTTCAATTTTATACTCAAAGTGCTCATAACAAAAGTTATTGAAAATTTAATTTTCTACAACTTTAATCATAACAATTTTGTCCGAAAAATATCTATAATTCTTTTTAAATTTTTTGTTCAATTTTTCTGTAAGACCTAAAACTCCGTACCGGAGTGTATAAAAGTTTTTTTGTAACCAAAGTTTCATCCTTGTACAATATAGGGTTTTCCATTTTACCAAAGCATCGTTTGTAAATCCAATATACTCTCCCAGCTGCTCGATAAAGAGGTCTTAAATTGAACTTCCAGATTGCAGTTGAACTAGCCGCATTTCCCCGAAATCATTTAAAAAAAATTATTGGCAAAAAATTATTTTTTTATTTAGAAATATGTTCTCACTGATATAAGCTTCCCCTGTGATAGCAAATAATGTGGCCATCCATGGGGCAGCTTATTTACCAGTAACACTGAAATAATGCATTACCAACAAAGGCCCCACCACCGAATGTGAGACTTTCTTATTTGGATATGAAAAGTTAAGATCTATTTTAAAATACGACTGAATGTTTGCTATCATTCACACCCAAAAATAGCTGTGGGTTCTTAGCCTTCTATAGAGCAAGTAATAAAACTTCTGTACAGTCATGTTGCAAATTCGATATCGTACATCTTAGACAAGAACGTTCTTCAAAAGATGACTAAATAAATAAATTTATAATGTATTTTCAGTGATAGATTCGAAGAGAATAGATGTTTGCATACAAAAAAATCTTCAGATTCACTGTTTCCATCGTCTTGTATACTACAAAAACTAATCTTGTAACACTGCAGTGACAGAAAAAAATAAGTAAACAAAGATGATTCACACCGCATGTCCCATTCTATATAGTTCAGATTAAATGTATACAAAAAAAATTATACACATTGTACAAAATGATGCTGTAAAAAAATCATTAAAAAAACATTTCCTGTTTATTTTTTTGACTTACGACAGTTTTTACGACAAAAATTATCTTAAAAAGTTATAAAACTTTATTAAATTAGCAATAAAATTAAAGAAGAAAAGATTTTGGTTTACCTATACCTAACAAATGTGCAAGAAACATGATTTTATTTTAATATGGAGTCGTAAACATTTCTAACAAGGTCCTACGTCAAATATTAATTTTTGAACTACAAACCTAAAATACAAAAAAAAAATAAAAAGAGATGTATAATAAAATATTTTAGAACCTGCAAAAACAAAAAAACGTGTTGTAAATAACATAAAATATTTATTTAAATTTAAACGTTAGAAGAATGAACGAACTAAAAAGACACAGACATTCGCTCTGCTCCAGTTTAATTTATGTGAAAGATAATAAAAGTGTCACCAAAACGAAAGAAATATATTTTTATTTTTCTATAAATATTAAAACAAAAAATAAAAAAAAAATAATTCAATACTAAAAATTATCTAGAGAAACAAAAAAAACCGTGAATAGCACATTCCATTGATAAAAGATTTATTTGGCATAATTTTTGTTTTGAGAAGGTTTTTTCTTTTTCTTCTTCTTCTTCCAATTCTACATGAAAAAGGACATGTTTAATAATATTAAAATGTAAATAAAAATACTAAATTTATGTTTGATAAACCTCATTTATAAACCTAAAACTCACCTAAATTCTTTAACACACAATAAAATTCAAAGAGAATTCTTCTTGATTTTAAAATAAATTCAAAAACAAATAGATTATAGGTATAAGTATGCATAAAATACACATAAAAGTATTAAAGACAAAACAAAAAAAATAATTATTAGCATTCTTTTGACAAATCAAAAAGAAAAACAAAATTGTCATGGATTTTTCATAAGATTTTCATGGAAATTATAGAACTCTTCTCAGAATTAAAATTTTTGTTTTGACATTGATTCCACAATCTGAACTGTTATGCATTTCGCCTACACAACGGGATATTCTTGAACCATTTGCTAACTTTGAAAACATTTCTGACTAAGAGTGGATTCTAACGTAAAATTGTCATCATCGGAAGTACCCTTGAACAGATTTTGTATATGTTTTGATTTGTATCATCACGAAAACCATGAGTGTTCTGACTAAGAGCTACATTTGTAGGTTAAGATTTTACCAGAAATAAACAAAACCCCAATAAAACATTATATATCTATAAGGAGGCATCAGTATTATAATATGTACCTGCATGTATTAGCAGCACTCGACGTGCTTAAATAGTTTTATTGGTTATTCGTATTGGAGGAGCAAATTTTTGTTCGTCTGTGTCGCTTTAATTGTTCAAATTGACAACTTAGTTCTGCGCGCGGACGCTAACAACTGGCACTGGGCCAAGCTAATTAAACCCCAAGTCTCAAAAAAAAAGCACATACAAAAAAAAAAACTATACAAACACTAGAGAATGTAGTATCAACAACTAATTGAATTTTGTCCACATGAAATGCAAAACGTTTTCGTAAATCCCCAATGGTGAACAACGACAACGAAAAAAGGTGCAGGGAAATGGAATTTTGAGTGATTGCCCATGCTGATGCTGAGGTGTGAAGGAATTCTACAAACTTTTGCTTACCATGCGAAGGCAGCAAATTCGTTTTTCGCGCGCGAAAGAAAATCATTGAGTTTTGTCAAGGTTTTTTAATTTGATTTTAATATGTACCTACATGTATTTATGTATTTGTGTACGTATGGTACAATGTACATCAATTTTTTGAAGAAAAAAAATACTTTTGGCAAAATTAAAAAAAAAACATAATTTCTTCGATGGAAAGAGATAAGAATGATGAGGATGGAAGTAGTCTTTATTAAATAAGGAATCAGGGACAATGGTGGTATAGATAGGTATTATAGTTGTATGGATACTATGGTATTGCTAGTATTAAAATGTCTTTCTCGTCGCGTCGCCTAGAACCTTAGGGTTGATATTTGAAGACTCTCTTGGCTAGACCTTTTTTTGTCCAATGTGGTTCAAGTGTTTTGACCTTTTAGATTACATGCAACACTGACAAAACCCTTATTGTACATAAGTACGATTTTTTAAACCAATTGTATTCTCCAACAGAAGTAGCAAAGATTTCCTTGGGTAATTGTTGGTCAGATCTATAATCCATCTATCCTTCCAGGATTAATCAGAAGGTCAAAAATAAGATGATTTTGTAAAACCACACCAACTGTAAAATGTGTATGATCCACACCAATTATTGATATCAAGACGCTGCTACGAATGATATTTCACTGTGCACCCATTATTACACCCGGGATATACCTCTTTGTTATTATTATATTACTTTATCTAGACATGAATTCTAAATGCCTTTCGAATGTACATTTAACATTTTATTATGGACTCTGCATAGATTGTAGCACCCTAAGCCTTAATAAAACTAAAATCCGAGGGTGAAAATAAATAACCAAAAAAGAAACAAAGGGATGCAAATTCCACCGAACTCGTATCTAGTGGTATTTCCACAAAGCCGATTGGGCATAGGGATAACAAAAGAAATCAGGGTGCAGTGTAATGTATTTTTTTTTTGGGCGCACAGTGTGTGTGCAAGGCCATTTGTAAAATTCTGCTATCTGTAGCGTTGGCTGCAGATACAATCTAAACAATTCCGAGGGTTGTTTTACCAAGCCTATATTACCTGAGACTAGAAAAACAGTTAAAATTCAAAAATAGGAACTTCGTAATTAAGTACAGTTTAGCTATTTGCCCTCATATTTACCTGAAAACTTTATTGCAGTCTATGGGTAGTTTGAATGTTTACTTTGAAAAATAGTTGTTGTTTTTTTTTTAAGTTTTTTTTGGTTTTCCCCGCCTGTTGTGGAATACATATATACACAATATGCATGACGTGTAGATCTTATAGTAAAAGTCTCGTTAGTTTACATGATTCTCTCAATCACGACTCAGTTTTTTTTTATTTTTATTTGATTATTTCTAATCAATATTTAAATTTGCTTTTTTAAATCCATTTTTACGCAAACCGAATGCCACTCACATCTTCATTTAATATTCATTCCGGCAACACAGTAGGGAATGACAAGAATCTGACAGCAAATCGATCTATATGAGCTCCAGTCTGCCGCGCCATCTTCGTCTCTGCCAGCCTGAGTGAATTTGTCTTGTTTCTTTAATGAACTTTGAATCTTCCTGATCGCGATGTGTTTATTGATTGGAAAAATTGCAAAAAAAAAAAAATACAAAATGTGATCTATTTGCTTTTGAGAAAAAATAAATCCACAAACACTTGAGAATTGTTATCATTGAAATTAACAAGTTCAGTGCCCGCTGTTTTGTACTGGACCATAACACTCATTTATACTCGACCGTGAGTGTTGTTTTTTTTTTGTACACTTGTAGAGTAGACCAGGAGATCATAGCCCCTTGAAGTTTAGTAATGTGGGTCAGGAGAAAAGTGCTTATTTCTATTTCCATCAAAAGATGAATTATATATTAATTAAAATGTTTTCCTACTTTTTTGCACGAATTTCTGATTAATGTTGTTTTTTTTTAATTTTTGTTTCAATGACAACTAACATACTTTTTTTTTATTTTGATGTTTTTTTTTTTTGTTGTTGGCTCCAATAAAGAATTTATTCCAAGATTATTATAAAAGTCATGTGCCGAATTATTTTCATTTTTTGTTGTATTGCTTAGCACGATACAGTTCATTGAAGTTTATTTAAGGAGGCAATTGAATGAAGGCTTCGACAATAGATCTCTGTGTTGGGAGAATTCAAATTGATAATAATGCGCAATTTAATTATTGCACACAAATATTCAATTCGTTTTGCGTGTTAAGCTAGATCTGTAGCAATAGAGAGCTTCTGTATCTTTTTTAATCAAAACAATACCGTAAGAGAGATATTTATAACAATAACAAACAATAATTTTAGAAGAATAGGATTAACTTCTATTTTTACGCACATTAACTTAACACACACCCATTCAAGTAAATTTACTCAGGAAGTGTGAGAATTAATATGTTGGTGTTTAACTATGTAGTACCCTATTCCAAGTTTGAGACGTATCAAAGAAGCAAAGAAAAACTAAAGAAGTTATTTATGATTAATTTTGTGCAATTATTATTTTTTGGTGTAAAATTGTTAAAAGTAAATTTCAAATTCTGCAAGTTTGGTACGCACTTCGACGCTCTTTATCGATTACGTATGTATATCCAATGAACTTCATCATGTTCATGCTCGAAGTGAAGGCGATTTGGCTTAAATTTACCCGCAATTTTCTGTATAAAGTCAATAGCTGATTCTCTAAATGGGTTCGTCTTTAAGTTTTACACTAAAATTCAGTGTAGAGACCGTCTACTGATGTCCAGTTGTATGTTCCGGACTGTGGTTAGGATATCTCGGTGGAGGTTGCAGGCCGGCCATAATTGCCATCTTGTCTTGAGCCAGTCTCCTCAAAGAGAGCAGTTAAATGCCGAAATATTTCTCAAGTTGGTGCCGCATGACCAACATCGATGACGACATTTAAACTGAACCAAACTTCCAACTGATTTATTTGTCTAAGCCGTTAACACAATACTATTAGGCAGGGATTCTTTATCACTAACCCATAAATGAATATACCTATACAGGGTATATATAGTAGATAGCCTTGAAACCAGTTATAGAAGACGTTAAGAAAAAAATATAGATAGGTATCTAAAACAAATATTTTTTGTAAGTAGGTACATAGGTACATATGTATTTGACCAATTATTTGGAAATTTTTGAAAATGTTTCGTTAGGTTCTTTTGGTCTGTTTTTATTTGGAATGTGAATAAAACAAGTCTATTCCACTTTTCACCCAACGTTTCCTAAGAATTCCTTACATTTTTATATATTTTTTACATTTTTTTAAGAGATGGATTGGTGGAATTATATAAATATTTTATAATTTTTGTATCTATTAAAAAAATTATTTAAAAAAAATGCAGTCGTAGAGGAGTCATACCTATTTTTCAAACTTAAAATAAAAGGAATTGTAACATACATTCCTAGGTAGCCTGGGAAATTTTTTTTTATAAAAAATTTGGAATCATTTATTGGATAAAATACTGAGTCAATATTTTGACTTTTTCTTTAAGCTCAATGTTTTTTTTTCCTTAAATTTTGATATGTTTAAGTTGTCTTCGATATTTCGAAAAAAATCAACAATTCCATTTTATAAAAATAAAAAAAAAAATTGAAAAACTTTGTTGGATTTGCTATAGGTACCTAACACTCAGATTTAAAGAACTAAATAATAATTCTATTGGAACCTGAGCTGTTTTTTATTTTTAATAACGGATTCTTGTAAAGGTAGGTACAAGTATTTTAATCCTGAGTGGAGTACATTTTTCTACAAAAATGTGTTTTAATTTACATTTTCAATAGCTTTCCAAAAATTTTCATGTTTAAATTTAAAATAAATGTAAAAACCGTCTAGAAGGCGCTTACCTATATTAACAATTTTTAATAATAGCCGGTAATTTATTACTTATTAGGGACAAAGTTTTATAATTTTTGACGTAATGAAGAGTTTTGCCGAAACGGTCGTTAATTATTTTTACATACAAACCTACTCTAAAAAAAATTAAACAATTTGGAATTACCAGTTTGTGTATTCCAATCTCGTATCTTTTTGAGTTTAGAGAATTTTATATTCTCTCTTCATTGCCATCCTTACAAAAAAAAGTACATTAGTCATGCATGGTTTGTTTACTTCTTTGCTGCACTCTTGCAGCACTCAACCGCAGGTCAAAAACAATAAAAACGACGAGGACAATGAAGCAACGACGCACGGAGGTACCTGTCTCCTATCTCGATCCAATTTTAATTGTATTTGGCACTTGTTTTCTATTTCTAGTCTCAACCCCGAATTGAAATTTGCATTAAATATAAATTTGCTAGCCGAGGTCGTACGCGGTGTAGTGTAGATACTGCAATGTAGTCCAACTATAATGATTGTTGATCGCGAATATTTATTTGTTCTCCACCCCTATGAAGGAAATGAGTCTCAATTAGTTTGCCCCTATTTTTCATGTTTTTTTTTATTGGAACAACAAGATTGTTCACACAATTTTGTGTGCTTATATTGAAACTTAGAGCATAAATTATTGAAAATTGAATCCATCGGACCAATTCTGCTTCGACTTTTCTTAAGTTCTTGGTGAACATTGTATTTTCTAGGTATTTGCTTGTAAAATTCTGATTTTCTTCAATCTAAATAAAACGTGAAGATGAACGAAAAACAAAGACGACTATGGCCAACCCAACATGAACATTGAACTACGAGATGTGCAGATGATTAGACGATGAAGAATCAACTGGGGACAAAAATAAATCATAGAGATTGAGAGGGAGGCCATAACGCGCCACCAATTGAATCAGAATGAAGAACTACACTCTACACAAGATACACCGATAGAAGCGCAAAAAAAAGAATCGACAAGAACATTGGTTGTGAGGCGCGGCGGAAGATTATTTTTTTTGTTTTATAAAAATAACTGCAGAGTATCCTCCTGCTGCTTCCTTCCCCAAAAGAGCATGTTTCCTTTCACCCACACCCCAGCCACACACACACACACACTCTCCGAGCCGGAGGAAATCCGAAATCAAATGGCAAAATGCTTATATGTCTGTCTGACCGTTTGCCTGTTGTCCTCGGTTCTCGCTCGCGACCCATCATCCATCAATGAAATTTTAGAAAAAAATATCTATCTAACTAAACTTACCGTCACTTTTAGCCGAAGATTGTTCTTCAATAGTTTCCATTGCTGGTGCTACTGCTTCTTTTTCTGATGGTTAATCCGCAGAAGAAAAAATGTGAGAGTTCGCAAGAAAATTGTATTTTCAAACTGATTTTTCGGTTAACACGCGGAAATTCATTGAATTCTTCTTCATTAAACCGAAACACATTGCACTCGCACGCAAAAAACTTTTAAACCAACAGAAAAACTACGAACAAAAATTATGTTTGGTCAGATGAATTTCACAGGAAGTACATAGCTCGAGCGTTTCTAGCTTCAGGTATGCCGATGCGCCAGAGAATTTCTTCTGCTCATTTTCTTACTGAACAAAAAAAAAAAAGATAGAAGGAAACCTTCTGTCGTTTTTCTATTTTTTTTTTTATTCTATGAATGTCCTCGGGAATTCTTCTTGATAGCCAGGAAAATTTTTTATTTTAATGAAGTCTCACTTAAAAATGTTGGTTTCACTTAATAAATATAATTTTTTTGTAGGTTTTACAGTAAGATTTTAAATTAAGTGGTTTGGAACTTTCAATCGCGACCGTTTTTTCAACACAAATTAAATTAACAAATTAAATTAAAAAAGAAAATGTGAAAATTATAACATTCTTTCTTTTTTTTTGCGTACAGAAGACGAATTGAATTGACAAACAGACAGAATACAGAAACGAAGCCGCGAAGCAGTGAACAACCGACTGTGTGCGTTCAATTGAAATTCCAACGGCCTGCGCTGGACGATCATGTGCGATGGTGTGCGATAGAGGGCAGCGTTTTGTTGATCGACGCGGCGAAAAAATGTGTTCGAAGATAAAACTTGAAAGGATGTGTTCGAGGAGTAATAATTTTTTTTATTTTGTATTTTTGTAGATTTGGGTATACGACTGCTTTATTAAACCTAATGATTTTTAATCTCTTTCGTCCATATTATTCACTCGATACATCCAGATTAAAACTTAAATCCGGATGTATTTACACTGAATTTGTATACTTTACATCCGGATTTAGGTTTTAATCTAGATGTATAGAGTGAATAATATGGCGGTATTTCTTTTTTAGTTTCCTTCTAAAGGCTTAACTACATAAACCAAAAATACTGAAGTACAAAAGTAAAAATTTTTTTTTACCGCTAGCGCCGTTTTTTTGTGAAAAAGAATACACAAATTTGTTTTTAAACCAAAATTTAAGCTTTCTGCATCATTTTTATAAGTTTTCTAGTCAGAAAAACTATCACAAAATCAATTTAAAAATTTTCACTTTTGCACTTTTTTTGCTTATGTGGTTGAGGCTTAATTGTCATTTTTAATGAAGTCACATCAATCTCTTTTTTTTTTGGTAAGCTTCTTTTTTGTTCCTATATTTTGTTTTTCATTTCCTAACACACAGCAATCAGCATTTTTGAAACTGAGTAAAATCTTATTTTTGGATCATTGAAATAGATCGAGGTATAAAGCAGGATTCTAAAGATTGACTTGAGTTGAAAATCTATTTATTTCCAAACAAAAACAAATAAGAATTGACCATTTAGAATGCATAATAATATAGCTATCATCAGTAGAAATAGAAAATATTGGGGCATATTCATAGTCACTGTTTAAGTTGTTTCTAAAAAAATACTGGGTTTATCCTATCTAATTTACATTGGATAAACTCCAGGCTAAGATAAACTGGGGTCTAAAAACGACTATGAATATGCGCCATTGTTTTTAACTGAGTTCGACTTTATATGGAGCAAAATATACTTAGAACTTATACAGCCTTAAGCCTCAACTACATAAGCCAAAAAAGTGAAAAAGTGCAAAAGTGAAAATTTTTAAATTGATTTTGTGATAGTTTTTCTGACTAGAAAACTTATAAAAATGATGCAGAAAGCTTAAATTTTGGTTCAAAAACAAATTTGTGTATTCTTTTTCACAAAACAACGGCGCTAGCGGTAAAAAAAATATTTTTACTGTTGTACTTCAGTACTTTTTGGCTTATGTAGTTAAGCCTTTAAAACTACAATAAAAGTGAAAATTTTCAAACTTATTTTGTGATAGTTTTTCCGACTGGAAAACTTACAAAAATGATGCAAAAGCTTAAATTTTGGTTTAAAAAAACAATTTGTATACTCTTTTTCATAAGGGCCAGTTGTACAAATATTTAAACCGTGGTTCAGCAATTTTTATTCACCGAATTCGGCGGATTAATCGAGTTTCAACAGTGGGTTACTGTTCAAATGTGTGATAATAACCAATTACATACTTGAACCAGCGTTGAACCTTAGTTAATCCGCCGAAATCGGTGAATTAAAATCTTGAACCGATGCTGAACCACTATTGTACAACTGGCCCCAAGACAACTGTGCTAGAAGGAACAAAAATATTTGTACTTTTGCAAAAAGTGACCAATCTAGTTAAGGTTTGTAAAAAATTTTATGAGCTATATCGCACTAAGTGACAACTGCACTTCACGGCACGGCACTATTCGACAAAGTTGAGAAACTGATCATCTTGATCAAGTTGATCATCTGATCAACTTTGTCGTGACATGAAGTTTCGTTCAGATTCGTTTGAAAATGCGCGCTGTGTTGCTGAAGTGCAGTTCCGCCGAGACCGGTTTACCTTTTAGGCTTAGCTACTTTTAATTTTATGACATAGTTGCTCACGAAAATTTTTACCATTCATTCCATTTTCTGAACATAATTATATTTGTGAAATTAGTGCAGTTGCAGATATTTTTGTGTTTCTTGCAGGTACAAAACGTAAGCAAAATTTTTATTTATTTCCTTTTTAGTAGGTACTTATTTATAATTATTTTAGTAGAAAATATAAGAACATACGAATATAGGAATTAAGAATGCAATAGTACAATTCATATTACTCACGCGATTTCAGGCAAATCTTATAGGTAGGTTTAGATTTTTCTTTTTTGACAGTTCGAAGTAATTGCGAAATTTTCGAAAACGAACGAATTGTAGAACTTTAGTTCGGGTGTAGATTTCGAGTGAAATTGGAAAACGATTTTTATTCCATTTCATTCGAAATGCAGAACATGGGAGAGGATCTTTATTCTTATTTAGGTAAATAAAAAAAAGACTAATATTATGATTCGATCTCAATCATATAGTTATGTCAGAATTTATGAATTTTTGATTTTCAAATTTTCATATCTCGATTTTTTTTTACTTTAAAAAATTTATCGATTGTAAATACATCGGATGTCCTACTTAAAAATTGTTTTCTTTACTCCATATTCTGTCTGTGCTGTCTGGTGCTTAAGTCCTTATCTCTTTTAACGAATAATTTTACTTGAATTAACAATTGGTATATTTCTCACACTTCTACTATATTCTCACACAATTAACTACAAATCAATTTAAGGAACATCAATTCAATAAAAATAAAATATTAATGAGCAGGTATCTTGATAGCATCACACTTCCTTTTCTTCTAATTTAAGTCCTGATATTGTGTCACTGTGCGGGCGCAATATAAGAACGGCGATGCCGCTGCAAGTAACAAGCCCGCACCAACCCATGGTCTGTGCAAAGCCCAAGCAACCGATGTAATAACTAAAGCCAATGAAAGCGAAAGCATTAGATTCGTCCCGACTGGATATCGGGGATCTGGTGCTAGTGACGAGAGGTAATATACCTGTGACACTGAAAAAAAGAACAAGTCGAAGAAATTATTATTTCTGTTTTTTTTTGGTTTTTTTTAAAGACTCACAAATAATATGCAAAAGTGATGCGGTGCAGGTGGCTCCAAAGAACAAACACACCCAACCGATAAATCTGAAACCCCAGGTAGTTAATCGCTGAGCATGGTGTTCCATTTTGAAGACCTGCGCTAGACTCAACTCTCCTGGATAGACCAGCAGAACTTTCACATTTCTTGATGTCACATAAGGAACAACCTTACCGTTATGCAATTGTCCAACAATAGTGTACTAAAAAGAATCAAAATTATTTCAATGTTTTCAATTCTTACTGAAACTCACCAATTCTCCCTCCATTCCAGCAAAAGAAAACAACAAACGGAAGTCGCCAACTTCCGGATTGAAAACATCATCGCTGTGATAGTAGAGTCCCAAGTGCAGTTTAATTGAGGGATCCTCAGGCCTTGTGTCAGATGTTAGTTCGACAAACTTATCGAACTTGGCCTTTATTTCGTTGCCCAGCTCGTAACGCCCAAGAAACACACTCTCAGCCACTTGTGTTTGGCTCTCCACTGGAAACTTTTTTGGATTATGGTGGCCAGTTTGGATGTAAAAGCTTCTAGAATCGATTAGTTTGTCTCGCCATTGCATGGTGTAGTAGTAGGTCTTGCTTTCAGTTTGTTCAGTAGTCAAGGAATCGCCATAGTTTTGTTCCCTATCGGACATTCTTGGATTTAGGCAGATTAATTATTCACCAAACATAATCACTTACATTGTTTCTTCAACCCATTGGTACATCTGGACACGTCTCCTCAATTTTACAGCCAGAATTTGTATATCATAATCAGGTTCAGTTAATGGTTCTCCTATGACGATTGGACCTGCAATATGAACGATACGACCTTCGTAGTTGTTTTCCACTTCATCGCCAGCATTGATTGTTATTGCAGCATCGAGTGCTTCATCCAAGGAGACTATCATATGAGCTGCTCGACCCTTTAAAGAAATTTATTGTAACTTTATTGGACTCTTTAGGTACTCAAAACAAAAATTTTATGTTACCTCATTCCAGAAAAGGATTGATATCCCGACGCAAAAGAGAATACAACCAATGGTGGCGATTAACCAGCAAGAACGAAATTCTTCTCTAAGCGTCATCGTTGGGACATTTTATTTTTATTGATTCTTTTGTATTTTGTTTCATAAAATTGAATAAAATTTCATTTGGTTTTGTAGGATATACAAAAAATAATGACGTTAAATTTATTTTTGTCCTTTTGACAGTAGTGAAAGTTGTCATATGAAATATTCGTTCAGGTATTTAGAAAATACAAAATGACAGTTTATTGCGTTGCCGCCTATATTAAAATTCGTTATAGTTAGGACACAAACCATAATTCAAAACTGTTATAACACATTTTTTACGCGGAGACTTCTCTAAATAAGCTGCTACAATTATTAATTTCACTCGTAGAAGAGCGTACTCCAGAACAAAAATGAGAACGAAATTTTTTATTTATGATTTCTTTGTGCCAATTTTTGTATGGAAATTTTCATTTCGCTTCAGCTTAGGAAGTGAGTGACTAAAAATTTATGGGAAATCTAGTTGATTTTGATGAGATTTGGCGATTTTTGCTTGAAATCTAGATTTTGATTCGGTGTTTAAAGGCTATAACGTAGCTAAAAATATTTGTTTGGGTTTGTAAATCTATGCTTCAATATTAAAATACCAAAAATAATCAGTAGAAAAAAGGGTTTGCAGCCTTTACAGAGAGTTTATGTTATGATTCAAAAATTATTTCTATGACAATTAAGTAAATTTTCATGCATTAAAAAAAGTTGCCGCATTAGTATTTGGGCCTCTTGAACCCTTTCATACCCTTACGCCACTGACGTAGTGAGAACAGCTGTCTTGGAAACTGCGTACTAGGCTTTAATGTCAGGGCCCTCCACCAGTGCACCTAGAGTTTCACGTGAAGCGCATTAATTACCAACTTTTAATAGTGATAAACTGTAACGACTGTTATAAATTGTCATTTTTGTAGTCAACTCCTTTATTTTATTGATTTTTTATATAAAAAACTGTGTTTTGTTTAGCAGTTGCAGAGGTGAAACGTAATAGATATCCTCTTTTAGGTTCTTTATTTGAAATAACCCCTGTTTAAGCCTAGTACGCAAATCGAGACAAACTAAATTTTATCTCTACCTTCTTTTTCTCAAGACAAATTTTGAAGGTGTAGAGCTAAAAATAAAATTCAAATGAAGACAGTAACGTAGGTAAAAATATTTGTTTGGATTTTGTAAATCTACACTGCGATATTCAGATAACAAAAAAAATCGGTACAAAAAAGGGTTTGCAGCCTTTACAGCGAGTTTATATGTTGTCATTCAAAAATCATTTCTATGAAAATTTAGTATATTTGATTTTTGATTTAGTGTTTGATTTTGTTTTTGGAATTAGTGAAACTCTCCAAGGATATTTTCCGTTGTGTTTTCGCAAGCGTTTCGTTGTCTGTTTGGAGATCACAGGAAATTTTCGTTTCGTATCAGCAGCGTACTAGGCTTAAAACCGTGTTATTCATGAAACGTCAACATTAAGTCTAGCAAAATAATGCTTCGAACATTATTTTTCTCGGAAAAATTATGTGAAGACTTTTGCATGCACAGTTTGAAAAAAAAGTTTTGATTTTGCGTTTGAACTGCGTACTGCCTCAAGAGAAATCCAAGACCAAATTTCTCCTGGGAAAAAATTTGTATGAGAAATACAATTTTTCCCGAACTGCGTACCAGGTTTTAACTTTCATTTTGTAGGAAAATGTATTAAAGGTATTCATGTAACGTCGGTAACTATCCGACGTCGTAAAATCATAAAGTTTTCGACAAACCTCGTTTCATGAACGCCCCTTCTTGCGTAAATGTTGTGATAAACCAATCAGCTGATATTCACCCATAATATCATAATACCATTAAAAAAAAGTTTCCCATTTTCATTTACGATGCTTACGACACAATTTTGTTTCGGAAAGTTTACGATTTGTTGGAAAATATTTCTTATACAAATTTTGACAGATCGATTATGACGTCGTAAACTTTACACCTTTCCGATGGTTTTCCGAATTTGCATGAATAGGCGTGTTTTTTTGCAAGCCCGCAGGGGATTAGTTGTTGCTGCATTTAACATGCACATTTGTCTGTTTTGTAACTTGTATCGTCTGAAGTCGAACAACTTTCTGTAAAATCTCATAAAAATTTTGCATAGTTCCTGGAACACGATTATGAAGTTCAAAAATCAACATAAACATGAACTCAACGTAATGTAACGTAATGTTAAGTGTTGCAAAATTTTTCAATCATCGACGTCCCGTTGTAGATATACGTACATAGGTGTATATATGTATGTATATACACTTCGAAAACTTATGATACCTACCTACGAAAAGGATGGACAAATAAACAAAACACAGGTGTAAATCGTAAGCGATAGCACCAAACATTTAATCGGTTACGCACATACTGAAAATGTTATATGTATACGCCATTCTGCAGATGGTTGCGATGTGACATCAGTTCTGGTTTTCCTTTTTTATTTACGTCCACCATCCGCACTTTCAACTATACGTATAGTAGGTACCTCCGCAAAGCCATGATGGCAGTTCCATGCTTTGAATAGAATTTTCCATTCCCCCAACAAGGGACATCATGGTTGTAAAAAAGGGAAAGGAAAAGAAAAAACTTCAAAAGGTCTTTTCTAGAAAAAGGTTATACCTAATTCTAATATACAAGCACAAGTTCAACTCCTTTATATGTTCGTTTATAGTAGTGTATGTGAACTTATAACATAAAAGAATTTCCTCGGCAAAGCAACAGGTTATGCGTATACCTTCGTCATCCCACACTGAGCATCACCCCAGTCTTGTTTAATTCTGCGGCTCCTTCCAACATGATGTAGAGACCCAGCCAGAGTCTCACTCCGTTTAATCTTGGAACTCTCTTTTTTTTCTATGTCACTATCAACATGAAGCGGTGCACTGTCAATTTTACTCATTTATGAAGGTTGTTGAAGAGGAAGCAGGTAATTTTGGCATTCATGATATTTATAGACATGTCACGATACAACGATTATAAATGTATGTATGTATATTATTATAGTCGACGCAAGTAGAGGATCCAAACCAAGGTGCCTTCATGTTACCCGTCGTCGTCGTAACTATACCGGGCCCGGGACTACATAACTGTTCCCCGTTGACTAATTAAAGTGATTGTATTACGTGGGAATTGATGTCATCGTTGTATCGTCATCGTATAGTCGTAGCCGTTTGCGTTTTTTTTTTTGTTTTTATCTTGAGCTGAAAGTGATTTTGCGGCAACCCCCAGATCGTATCTTGTGATAATGACGACGACGGACGACACCTAGATTGTATATTACCTATGGGATAATTAGAAGTTAGAGGTCAGTATTGTTAGTTGCTTCCTTTGACTCTTTTGTTTTTCTCTATTCTTTTTGTATATATTTATGGAACTCAAAGTGATGGCAAAATTAATGTGAACTGTTGGGTATGTTAGATTGTGAAAAGTCTTTTTGTGGAGGCATTTTTGACTGGCACACTTTGTTTGTGCACATTTGCAAAACATCACAACATAGGAACAGGAAGTGAGTTGATGTTATTAGAATTATTTATGAACATAAGTTATTTGGACAAAGGATATTGCAGATTGAACTTAATTTTAGTAGGTAGGTACTGATTTATTTTCTTTTTCTTTATTAAAAGGACTTGACTTTATGCGGGTGATTTATTTTCTGAATAAAGCATTAATACAATTTATGTAGGTAACTGTATGATGGGAGAAGAATTAATTTTGTTTTTGAGGTAAAAGTAGATATATAGGTATCTCGAAAGCTTTACATGATTTTGACTGATATATTAGTGTTTTTAATTGTAGGAGAATCCTTGAAATATCAAAAATGGATGAAGAAGACATTTTTCGTATTAAGTTCAAGGTGGGTATACATACCCACAGGCCACAGTACACAAATCTAGGGTAATATATTGCTCAGGTTGTCAAAGTTGGAAATGTCAAAAAATTAAAAATGGCTGTTCGAGTGCTCACATGAACTCAACGCGCATCATTAGAAACAACAACAAAATATTAAAATTAGACAAGACGGGCACTGGATCCACCATTTTACCACCATAATACCTCGATGTTGACGGATGCGCAGAACTGAACAAAAATTAAAACGCTTATGATATTACCTTTATTATGTGTATCTACTGTGGGATATACCCACAGTACACATCTGTACGCATCTGTCAAAAGCGAGGTATTATGGTGGTAAAATGGTGGATTCAGTGCCCATTTCCTTGTCTAATTTCAATATTTTGTTGTTGTTTCTAATGATGCGCGTTGAGTTCCTGTGGGGACTCGAACAGCCATTTTTAATTTTTTGACATTTCCAACTTTGACAACCTGCCTTTAATATGTGTACTGTGGGATATACCTACCTATACATATTTTAAGATTGGTTTGCATTCCGCGGGTTCAACGCACATCTGAAAATTCTGATTTATGAATTTTTCAAGCTGATTGGTCAGCATAGGATGACTTTAAAAGTCATTTAACTCTTTATGACAGCTGCCAATCAGAAGCAATTATTGCAAGTATTCGCTGTGTTAACTTTTATTTCACTTTTTTATTTTTTAAATCTCGAAACACTTTCCTATAGCTCGGCAAAATGACAGATCGGGTTCTTTTTTTTTTTTTTTTTTTTTTTTTTTTTTTTAATTTGGTGCCTCACTCATAGGTACACATAGGTATGTGATATAATACACACCTCTTCCTTATCTTATTATTTTAAGACAAGGACACACGTACACAAGCCATGGACCACTATAATAGGCAAAGAATATAAAACTCTGTGCATTTGTGTGAATTTCTTCACAAAAATCTGTCAAAGTTTAGGTATATGATAAAAAAAAAATAAAATGTGTAGAAATTCACACAAATGCACAGAGTTTTTAAATAAAGGAACAGACCTTATATTTCTTAGCACTTTAGTGAATTGTTAATGTCAAAACTCAAATGACAGTTTATATGTACCTAAATTGTGTGAAATTGATTGAAAATATTCTGTGTTGTGACTGGACAATTTGTGTGCAAAAGGCCTAGTATCCCAGGCAGATACTAATATTATAAAAATTTAACACTTCCAAACGCAAAATCATAAAAATGCCAATTATAATTCTCAAATGGTCCCGTTCAACAATGGGATGGACACACAAAAGAACTCACAAAAAAAAAAAAAACATAAAAACCAAAAGCAGGTTCAGATTCAGGTAAATTGAAATATATAGGGTTCCTATATTTCTACCTTGGCAAAAGGAATTCCAATCCAAAAAATACTGTGGGAATGAGTAAATGCCCAGATTTCCACTCAAACTTGTTCCAACTTAACTTATAAGCCAAAGGAATGTGCTGGTGCTATAGCTGCTGATGATTCATCATCTTTGGTTGGATTTTTATGTCTTATTTGTTCCCCTCTGGTTCTTTGTGTCGTTATATTTCTTCCCTTTTATATTCATATAGGTACATACCTATACCTGTATATTTGATTTGTATATATTCTCTAGACTGGATACGGATTGAGAATTCAGGTGTTATTGGATACCTTACGGCGCACACCTAAATACACAATAAATTTTCCAAACAGAAATTTAATTTCTTCCAAAATCACGAACACATAAAGGACAACATTATAAAGAAGACGATCTACACAAACAAGAGAAGAACACAAAAACCACCACAAACGAAAAAAGAGTGGACAAAAAAATATACCTAAATGGAAGAAGAATAAAAATGGGTCCAAATATACACCAACCCTTTCTGAACTGGGGACTGTGGCAAAGAAGCAATGAAGCATATCGAAGACTATAAACTCCATACCATACCATAACCATTATAACTGTTGCTTTCGTTATGTTAACTGATCCTCGAAGGCTCAAAGTCCTAGCTCGCGGGGATAAAATGGTGTTGATGTTATAGTGTGCTGCTTCGACCAGTAACTATAGCTGAATCACAACGTGCCGTCGTTGTCGTCGTCGATTACGGTCAAGCAATAGAATACCATTCCGCCATCCAGTGTGGTGTGTTCAGTAGACGTGAAGGTTTTCTTGTAAGCATTATGCCTATAGTGAAACTGCACTGTTGCTGAGCGCTTTCTGAAATTCTTCATTTGATTTTGTTTTTTGTATAATTTTTGCCTTCTGTCCCTTGGTGTCGGCATTTCCATTATATGTTTAAGTGACTACATGATGGTGCCAGAGACAGGGGGCTACAACTGTTGGCATTTTATTTACCACAATCGTTTCACTTCATCCTTCATACTGTTGCGCATACCGCATGCTGACCATAGGGTATGAATAATTTCGTGTAAAACATTATTTTGACAAATCTAAGTTAAATAAAATATTAAAACAAAATTATATAAATAAATGCGTATAACAGTATTATGGTTGGGCAAACAATTTTTGTACACCATCATTTCATCTCATAAATAGTTAAATATTTAAAAATATTTAGCTTTAAAGTTATTCTCGATGTCCATCTTCTAAATTTAAATTTACAAACACAAAAATAATTAATAAAATTCGATTATGATTTATGATATTTTTTGTTTTTACGCCATTACGCCCTATACATAGCAAAACAAAATTATCCTTAAAACCATCCCCTATAAAAAACCTTTAAAGGGCAAAAAGAATTTTTGAAATCGGACACGTAGTTCCTGAGATTATCCCGGGCAAAAAAACAAACAAAGCAAGATATCAAAACAAACTTTTGAAATTCAATTAATATTTTAGCAAAGCTTTGAAAAGAATTTTTTTTCTGAGATTTCCCCGGACACTCAAACTTTGAGCTGAACTTTTAAGAGATTCTCCAAACATAACTTTTCAAACACAAACTGATTTTTTTAAATGTCTACCCCATAACACCCTAATTCCTATAGTCTGCAAAAAATATCCTTAAAACTCTACCCCAAAAATAACATTTAAAGGAGAAAAAGAATTTTTGAAATCGGACGTGTAGTTCCTGAGATTATCCCGGACAAACAAACAAAGCAAGATTTCTGCTCTATTGGTATATATGTAGATTATGTTGAAATTCAATTAATATTTTAGCAAATCTTTGTTAAACGAAATTTGGAGACCTCATAAAAATAAATTTAGCGCAAACTACGTGCAAAAGGTACTTCAAAAAATGTTTAAAATTTATAAACAACTCTTTCATTGCTTTAGAATCACAATAGTTCCAAGTGAATTATAGTTTTTCTATATTTCTTTTTTTTTCGTGTTCTTTCTTTCTGCTTTGGTTAGAATCGTTTCGTTATTGAATATTCGTAAATGATCAATGTTCGAGTACCTTTTTTTTTCAAACCTTAAAACCTTAACCATGATGATGGTAACTTTAAAATCAAAATCGCGATTCTCCGCTTGCTCGAGTGTAACAAGCATTTATTGTGGTCTGCGATGCTTATATAGTTTATTTTGTTCAAGTAGGTGAGAGGATGAAAGATGGAATCGAAAAGGTCGGAAGGTGTTTTTTTTTTTTTTTTATTATAAATGTTATATGGATGCATGCAGAAATATATCTTGAGAGAATGATATAACCGCAAGATAATTTGATTGGACTAAAAGAGTGTCTGGAAGTGGTTTGAGGAATGCAGTTAAGAACCACATTTGATTTGGTTTCTTATACCTACTGTAGGTATTGTATATGACTTATGTCTTTTTTTGGGAATGTACATATATCTTAGGTTATATATATGTAGCCTGTCACATTTTTAAGATGCTGCGTCATTTCTTTCCAAATACAAACAAAAAATAGTCACACCTTGTTGGCGAAATCATATTTAATATGGGAAAGCTTTTTGTATGTCAAAGTCTTATAGTTAATAAATTCTAGGAGCATTTCAAGTAATAAAAATAGAGTTGAAATTTAACAGCCTTATTAATAAAAAAAATTAACTCACTTCTAATCCACGAGTTTATCTAAACGATGGAATAGAAGTTAAGTCGTTATGTAAAATTGACGTTTCCCAAATGAAAAGACTTTTAATTCCGAAATCCATTTTTTTGCGTTGTAAGAGGAGGTAAAGAGAGCCGGTAAGATGGTAGGTTAGGAAAGGAATAGGTAGGAAAATTACAAAGGAAGAGTTTGGAAACTTAGGAATGGAATGTCAAGTTTCATGGGATGTGGCATTAGCTTGCCGAAATGGGGAGGAAAATCAACCTCACTTAGAAACAAAAACACATATCAGGCCAAAGAAACAAACAAAAAAGACAGCGGATGGACTAACACCACTCATGGGCACTGGGGATGTTATTGAAGCGTTGCCAACCCTCTCAACCAAGAAATCCGTTGGTGATTCTAGGATTTCCTCAAAAATGTTGATGACCAAGTTCCGGTCATAACATATCTTCACCAAAAGGACTTGGCTACAGTCCACACCCCTAGTATGTTGTCTTCAAAAAACCATGATTTCTAGCGAAATAAAAATAAACTCAGCACCTTCTTCGGTGCGTTAGCTTACACACATTTAATAAACGCAGACATTTTGTTCTATTAATGAGATTTTTAATTTAATCCTTGATTTACATATAACTCCTCGCTAACTTGGGTTTATTAATATGGTAGCTAACTCTCAACTCACAAAAGTAAAGGTTAGTCTTATAGATCGTTTCAAATCAGGTGAACATTTGTAAGTTTAACCGATATATCCGATATATAAAAAGACTTTTATATTTTTAAGAAATTATACATACATATTTTTTGTCAAATTTAAGCATTTTTACTATTTATTACTTTTAATCCTAATTCTTAAAAAAATTAGCATTGGACATTAATTTAACTTCTTTTCAAAAAAAATTATATACGAATAAGAACAAGATTCAATTGAAAACATTCTAAAGTTCGTAAAATTGACAAAATTAAATGTTATAATTTACCCAGGTTCGCACAACAGCTCTTTTGCTTATGTAATCATTTACCCGCGAGAACCTGATATAAGAACCGATTTCAAAAAATCATGCTTGCAGGATTTGCTTCAAATAATAAGATAATAGCTGCTCATAAAATTTATTTATAAAGATGAGACTCTGATTGTATATAGGTTGGCAGCTTGTCCGTAAGCTCGATCTCTAAAACAAAAAATCTGAAGTAGGTATATTGATCTAAAATTATAACTTGACTTTTGGGCCATCATCGACCGGTTTTCATTCCATTGACCATTTGTTTTTGAACATATGTATAACCACATGTTATTTCCAATTAGGACAATGTCCCCAGTAATTGGATTCGTCAAGGTAAATAACCTCAATTCTTCTTTCAAAAAAAATCATCTATGAACATTAGCAAGCATCAAGTGTATAATTTGTTCTTAGGTTCACTTAACAAAAGTCAAATTCTTTTAAATATCAAATTTCCATATATACATGCACTATTAAAAAAAAAGAAGAAAACATCGAGACCATAATACAAAAAAAAAATGACATTTTTCCAAAAGAGATCATTGCACTCTGAATGTATCACCTGAATGCAGAAGAGACCAACTGAAAAAAAAAGTTAAAACTGAAACAAAGATCTCTGTTCGAAATTCAAGTAAGTATAACCAACTGAGAATTCTTATATATATATACATATTTATTTAACCACAGAAAGCTGCAAGTTAAGTCAAGCCAAAGCGACAAAATAAAAGACATATAAAAAATAAAACGGAGTTAAAAATGCTAAAAAAAGAATTGACTTCAAAAAATAGGTAGGTACAATGTATAAGATTCTTCTTCTTCTTGAAGTCACACAATCAGCCAGCAAGCCAGCCAGCATCAGCAATTGCACAAGGACAAACATGCAACAACCAACAGCACCATCGTCATCATCATCATTATCATCATCGTCGTCATCTAAAGAAACAGAATCCTCCTCAATGTGTGTATAGCATTCATCGTCCACATGGCCCTTCGACAATATATGTATGTATATAGGTACCTATATAACCTAAGCTGATGATGGTATCCAATGTGGAATGCCCTATAGTTATAGGTATACCTACATATCTATACTCATCTATAGAGGGGATCTTCTTATCTGCTTTATGATCTCACCTGGTCCTTCTGACTGATCCAATATTCTACATACGATCATATGACGACCGGCCATACCGACGACGATCAAGACCAAGACTATAACCAACCGACCGGCTTCAAAAATAAAATATCGCTTCCCTTTCGAAATTCCACACTCGGCTTCGGCTGCGGAGCAATGTTTCTTCCACTTCATTTTCCGCTCCATCATCTTATGACCATCCTTACAACCTCTTCCTCTCGCATCGCATCATCTCGGCCCCTTGGTTTCAGATGTTTTCCTCTTCATCAATTTCAAATTCGAGTTTTAACTTGTTTTCAAGACCGAACACCAAACACCGAACAGCAACAACAATTGAGCCAGGTTTCCTTTCGGCATTTTTGTTTTTTTTTTTTTATTTTTGGTTTTAGGGCGTTGAGTGTCATTCGGTGGTTGTATAGCATCCAGTCTTCCTCTGCAACCGCCATCTTCATTTTTTTTTCCAGTCCAACACTGAATAAACTCTTCGTTTTGAACAGAACACCCATACCAACAAGGATCTTAAATTAGCATCTGATATTGGGATAAATTCTCTGCTATTCGAGGAGCAAAATTTGAATCCGTACGAACGCTGCGAATTGAAGAGGAAATTCTTTTCGAACCTATGGCCGAGCGAATACTTAATAAAGTATCTCACCTTTGCTGAATATTTTTGTTTTTTCCTTTTGGAAGGTGCATCTTCCACCTCCTCGTTGTTTTCTGGTGCTAAAAAATAAATAAAAATAAAAGACAAAACACCGATAGAACAGATATACACAGTGGAAGAAAAAAAAGATACAAAAAGAAGGTGCTATTCAAAGGAGGCTCACTTCCAAAGAGTGCAAACTAAACAAAAAAATACAACAAAACAACAGAGGTTTTATTAAAAAAAAGGACAGCGAAGAAAACATATTCATATAGGAGGCCTATATCTATGACTTATGAGTTGCTTTTTAGTTTCATGCTGAATTATGCTGAACAAGCCAGACCACGAGTATCAGTAAAAGCACGAACATAGAGCACACACATAATAATATAATTATTATTAGCAGTATATGTAAATCAAACATATTTTTTTAACAACGAGGTGGGGATCTCTGGATGGTTGAAGAACTAGTTGAGTGTTATTTTACTCTTTCCTATGTACATATAATATAGAAGGAGAATCAAAGGAGCTCATGAAAGAATAAAAAACGACTTGAGCAAGGGTAAATATTCCTACGAAGGAATCATCAGTGAAATGAACATTGTATGTACACACATTAATTTTACTTCACTTGAAGAGGTTTGTATGGATAAAAAAAATTATATATGTACACTTGCAACTTGTGCACCTTGAATCCTTTTGAAAATGTTGTTTTTTTTTTTATTTCAAAGGAAAAATCCGAACTGGTTTTTTTAACTTTGAACTTTAAATTTTCATTCATTTGTTTTCACTGAAATATGTTTGTGCATTTCTGACAGTTTAACAAATTTAAATATACTGGGAAAGTGAAAATTTCACGGAGTCATTTCAAATACGAGTGCGGAATAGAACACTCGCAGGTCCAAGCCCAATTTATTCAACATATTCTTAGGGAAGTATATAGATATTTTAATTAGTTTAAGTAGGTTTGGGAACAAATCCTGCATTGCATACACAGTTTCTTGGAACCAAGATCTTCTATATTCAACACAGACCAAAAATCATTAAATGGAATGGAGACATCGATTGTTCTACCGCGTGCTCTTCTGTCGCTACAATATCTACAATTGCGGAATCTTTTAAATTGATCCGTCCAGGAATTATACTAACTAGAAATTTTCAAACATGATTTCACTTTATTTCAGCCTTTTCTGGCATATAAAAATGTAAAAAACTGCGGTATTTTTGACGTCTGTGATTCTGCATATTTGGATTCAATATAATTCTGTTCGCTTACTTGCCCAAAATTGGCAAATTGCCAGCTTCTACCAGTTTTATTTTCTGACATTCTTTTGGGATATAAATAGTAGAATTGGGTAGGTTTGGGAAGTAAACGAACAAGGTTTATGACTAAAGCTGACATCAACGGAAGAGGACACATTTTAATCGATGAAATTGTTCATTATAAAGAAAAAACAATTACATTATGTACAATTTCAGAGCAATATTCAAGGTGTACCAACTACCAATTCAAAGTTATACATAATATTTGAATCTCATCCAAGGAAACATTAAAAATCGGAAAAAGTGTTAAAGTTTTTAAAGCCTATATTATATCAAAAATGGGTATTTTATACAAACATGCATTTTTTGGAATTAGCGGTTTTTTAGTCCCGCATTATCAACCATCCAAGAATAATGTAATTATTGGAAATATTGTTATAAAAATCCAACAAACTGGCTAGACAACAAATGTGAAAATACCATTGCGATGCTTGTAACTATATACTTCGGTCAACCAACTGATAATATTTCGAAACCACGATACATCGAGTTTCGTAGGAAGATTTATCACTAAAAGGGCCAGTTTTACAGTAAACACTTAACAAAATAAGTGGTACTTAATTTTTCCATTTTGGCATTTTAGTCGCAGTATTACTGTCTGAGTAAGTGGAACAATTAAGTGGCCAACATGGGAAACTTAAGTGTCACAATTATTCCGACAAGTTTACACTGTGTAATTGTGGAATAGTTTTCCATATTTGGAACTTAAGTGACACTTAATCGAATGTGAAACTGGGCCTAAAACCTTACAAAATTCAATCAACCCAAGAATTAAAGCCAGCTGCTGCCCTGTCATACCTGTACGTTGGCTGATTGAATACACGAATAATTTTCAGTGATGAAGCTCATTTTCTTATCAGTAGCTTGGTTAGAAAAGAAGAATTGTTGCTTTTGGCCTGATGAATATCAAAGAAGTTTTGGCAATCATTTGGAAAAATCCATCCATCGGTCTCTACGTTACTGTCCACTTTTATTTTAGTTAAAACCCAAACGGGTGGACCGATTTGCTACAAATTTGTTATTTTTTTATTTAATTGACTAGAGGATTTAATTTCGAATTTTTATTTTACCTCGTCTAACGATTCAATTCAATTCATTTTATTGGATAATAATACAGTAAGACTTAGTCTTTTATAGTATTTTAACATGGAGGTAAGATTATAATTATAACTTAATACTAAAAAAGAAATTGTAAAGTTATAGATAATTTAAACAAAACTAATTATCTTATAGCAATTTTTCCCCTTTTCTTCATTCTCCCGTTAAAAAAAAATAAAATACAACTAATGTGCACTTGAAAAGTGTTTAAATACTTCACGTTTAAAGCTGGCTATCTCTCGAATTTGTTTAGTTCTAGATGGCAAGGAATTCCAGAGGTGAATGCTATTAACAAAGAACAACCATGAAGAGTTAAGGTAATTAAAAAATGGTGTAATTATATTTCCTGTTCTTGGAGAAAGACACAAACTAACTCGTTCGTAAAGATACTGAGGTGTTTTTGTTTGTATCAGATTTCATTTTTTCAGAAACGGCTTTAACGGTTTTAATTAAACTTCATACATGTAATGACAAAACTTATTGTAAGAAACCGGGTTTTTTGTTAAAAAAAAATGGACATAACATGTGAAAAAGTGAATCGAAAAATTTTCACCCTTTCACACTAAATCCGATTCTCGTTTTGCGAAACCAAACGTAAAAAACATTCATATCAATAATTTGCTTTCACGTCGATATTTAGAAGTGAATCTGTGAAAAGAAGGGGTGAATACGAACAAACAAAGATCAGATCAACCACATGTCCCTCTCTATCCTACTCATGAAGAAAAAAATCTTTGTATCTCATGCATTTCTCTTTTCTTTTCAAAAATTGAGAGAATTGCTCTTCTTGCGTTTGCGCTTCAGGGAAAATGATAAGGAGGTTCGAGATCGGTAATATGGTTCGTCGGAGAATTTCATTCACTGTACCAGAATCGCTTATTTGCACAAAGTGAATCGAAAAAGTGAAAGCAATGCATGAGAGCGAATGTGAAAACAATTTATTCGATTCACTTTTTCACAGAACCAGAGTCCAGAATCGGTTTTCCCTGAAGCGCATGGGCACTCAATGCAATTCTCTCATTTTTCTTATTTTTTTAAGATTCAAGAGAAACGGATGAGATAGAAATATTTTTCTCTTCATGAATAGAACGAGAGAAGAAGATGTGGTTGAATTGAGCATTTTTTGTTCATATTCACCCTTTCTATTCACAGATTCACTTCCAAATGCCGACGCGAAAGCAAATTATTCATTATGAATGTTTTTGATGTTTGGTTTCACATTTTCGGATTTTAGGTGAAAGGGTAAAAAGTTATTCGATTCACTTTTTTCACAGAACCAGAATCGGCCCTCTCGGCTGTACCGAAAGAAGATGGCGTTACTAATTCAGACCGACTACATTTCTGAATAAACATTTTTAGAGCGTGCACAAAAATTCACTGTTAAGGGTTGTTTAAAGACCCTTCACCCTACCTATATAAATTTCATTTTCCCTTTTTAAAATTATAAAACTTACAAAAAATTTGGCGGATCAGCTAGTAGAAAATAGAAATATTACTGTGTACCAAAATTATCAAAAATAAATAATTTTTTGGATTTTTAAAAAAATTTGAATATTTTTCAATTTTTCTGAAAGTAAGCACTCAGCAATTTTTAAATACTTTCTATAGATTCTAAAAGATTAAGCTAAAAATATTGTTTTTGAAACCAAAAATAACGGTACCGGTTACTCCACCCAAAAAAATCTTAAAACCTGTTAAGAAAAATGTTATTTTAATCAAAAATGACCACCGATTTTAATAAAATTTTATTTGTGTAAAATTTGTAAGGTCTACTATTTAATAGGAAAGTAAGCCGTTACTAACATTATAACTATACTAGAGAATAAGTTTGTTTTGCTTTAAGGCTTTCTCATTATTGGCGGTTTACATTTTTTACGGAGAAAATTCTAAAAAGTTCAAATATTAATATCTATTGCATATGACAATTTTTCAAAAGAACGTATTTTGGATATACAAAAATTAAATTCAAAACAACTGTTTGAAAATTCGAAAAAATTAAAAAACGGGTTGATTTTTTTAAATGTTTAATTTAAGGTTTTCTCTAGTTATCCCATTTTCTTAAATATATTAAGGTTTGTAAGAAACAATAAACACTTGGTCGATCTGCAACCAAATTTGTATAAGGTGGAGTTATATAGCTATTATATAATAATATGATGGTGCGAAAGATTGGGAGCCTAACGGCGAGTGTTTTATTACACCAAAACCATTTTTTTTTAATTCTTCCACCAATGATCGATTAAAACTCTCTTTAAATATCAGCTCGTATCTTTTATCATCTTTGTTTTTTCGTATAACTTCCTCGAGGAAACAATGTCTTCTTGAAAAGTTATTTCTCGTATACCTACCTATCATATCTTCAAAAATCTGGTATTTTCATAAAAAATTTGTAACATTTTTTTTTGTCAAATAAACTTCCATTTTAAAGGAATCTTTTGGCAATAAATATTTCCAAAGATGCAAGGTTATACTTGTGGAAATACCTAAGTCCAATTATTTTTTGTACATTCTTATAACAACAAAAAATTATTGCCAATTAGCAACTTTGTATAGGTGTATACCTAATACCTATATACTCCTTTTTTGTCAGACTTTCATTTGGAAGAAAACTTTTAGTATTTACCTAGCCAACAAAAAAAAATAAATAAAAATAAATAACAAAATTGCTTTCGAACTCCATTAGCACATACACCGGACGTCGAAAAGTCTCATGAAAATGATTTATAATATATTTCGCAAAGTAACAGAAAAACACAAAACGAAATACATTTATATACCTACACACACATAGGTAAGAAGTCGATTTTCCTGAAACACTGCCAATTGACGTATAAAATATTTATCTGTTGGATAAACTAGCACAGGGTTTTTATTTCATCCAAAACCAGGATATTCCCTTGACATCCTTTGTAAACTTAATTTTTTTTTGCTCATCGTCATCTTCCTATATCCTCTCACCACACTTATATTCCCGCATCATCCTTTTTACGTATGTAGGTATTTTATTTTTCTATAGCAAAACTTTTATACTAAACTACTCGTGTATACATTCACATGTATAAAAACCAGCCAAATTGCTTTGCCCTCAAAATATTTCTCGGATTATTCTTTTAGCTTTCAAGGAGATATTTCCTAAGTTGTGTTATATTTTTTTTTTTGGTTTTGGTTTTGACGATACACATGTAAGGATATGGTATCTTTAAAAATCCTTGAGCCTTGCACTGGTTTTGTTATACTCGTACCATACTTTTGTGCATAATATTCAATTTGCCGAAATATTTCATGGAAAGTCCGTCCGTCTTTTGTCGGCAGAGTATATGGGCAAGTGATAGGGCAACAAAAAAAGAGGAAAGAGAGAAATAATTCCCGGAGACGATTTAGAACCAGGGAAGGTCAAACGGAATTGGCACGACTAGTATTCGCAATGCTGTTACACATCCCTATATGCCGCCCATGTTGTGGATATAGAGGGCATCACTATAAATCACAAACTCTGCTCCTATCACCAGAGAAGCACTTCATTGTCAGAGAAAACTCGCACAGGAAATTTTTCTATAGTCCTGCATACTGATGCTGGTGATGGTATAATGGTGATGGTGCTGCTGCTGCGCTACGATCCAGATCCATTTATATATGCGAGAATGCTATACAACACAGCTTGGCAGTGGTCATAAATGGCGCCAGCAAAGCTATATTGATTTCGTTATGCATTTGCTATGGGTGCACATATTTTGACACATGAACACAGAGTTTTTGAGGACACGAGGCAGCATGGAGACTTATGGTGAAAATTGTGTAACCAATAGAGGCTTTTGGGGATAAGTGGGTCGGGAAGGATCATCGCATTCATAGGACAATTCCGGAACTGATGTGAAGTGGCTGTTGCCCTTCTCTCAACATCATCCATATACAAAATATATAAATATATATATATGGGCGTTTAAAATAGTTAAGGATAGAGAGATGATAGTTTGGCGCTTTTCTGCTTCAACATGACGGATATGTTTTGTGGACTGTCTCATAAGGAAAAGTTCTATAACTTTAATTGAATTGGCTTTGAAGATATAAGCAAGGAAAATTATTTATTATTTCGGAACTATTAAATTACCTTTTGATATAAAGAAGGTTTTAATAAATATACCGTTGAGCTGTGGTGTAAAAGTTTCAATTATTTTGAGGTTAGACATACAGTTTTTTTATCAAGCACATCATAGTCATATACTCTGACTCTCTCTGTCGCGTCGCATGTGCCACGCGTGCGCTGTACTTCTAACTTCCCTTTGTAATGTATAAAGTGAAATGTATAATGTATTATGTATACACTTTGAACCCCCAACCCACTTCCCAAATTTAATTTAAATACCGATTGCCACCGGTTGAACTTCCATCAGCTCCCTACCCTACATCAACATGTGACACACATAAACCAACCACCAAAACCCTACATCAATATCCAACCAACATTATACCTAGTCACTTGTCACTACTCACACACCATCGAACTGCAGAAATCACAATGCAACATTTAAACAATTCAACGAAGTCGATATTATTACTCAAACTAATTTATTTATTTCGTCACCTTTATATAGTTCACACTATGTCGTTGGAGAAAATATAACAAGAGAACGTAAGAAAATTCAACAATTCGAAGTTTTAAGCTTATTGACTCATGATTTTCTTGTTTCGAATTAGAAGGGTAGAGAGAAGTTTCCTGTTGATTTCAGTTTGAAGCAACTGTGTGGCAGTAAGCTGCAAGCTCTTTTATTGTTTTTAATCTCGGAATTAAATTCCTACCGATATTTTATAATTTATAGGTCACTTCTTCTAATTTAGAACTTCTAAGTTCTAACTTCTAAGTAGTAGATTTATGAGAAAAAAAAAATATGTACCTATTACATTAAAAAAAATTATTTGTATTATTATTTTAGTACACCTTTGACTTTTTTCACACTTTCTTTCATTACGTTAAGATTGTTGATTTTTGACGATTTGATTTTTTTGACTCTTGAACGATTCTGTTTTTGGCTATTTGACACTTTGTAGCCAAAAAACTACATTCAAATGTTTGAATTTCAAAGCTATCAACGTGAGGGAATTTATCAAACTAAACAAACATTTTTTCAAAAGAAAAAGTTAACAAATTAGATAAAGAAACAAGATAAGATAACATGAAACAGGTTCTTTAAATATTAAATAAACAACTAACCTGGCTTGGCCCCGAAAAGTCTAAGTCAATGTTGTTTTGTGTAGGAGGTATAACTGTCTTAAATATATTCATAACCTTGAAACAAAGATTAAAACTGAGTTATACTAACTTTCCGTTGTTTTTTTTTTAAGAAAGTAGGTAAAGAAAGAATAATAAAAGAAACAGGATCCAGTGACAGCCAGGGTATATATCCGTCTCCTTTTGCATTGTGTTTGTATATTTTTCATGTTTTTTTTTTGGCTTTTTTCTTTGCACTACAGTTTACACTTCCTTACCATAATAATAATAAAAATGTGGATGTACTAGATTTTGGATCATGAAATAGATCCAGAAAAAAAGTAGGATTACATGTTGTTTTTGTATGTGGATAATAAAATGCAGCTAATGTGCTTAAAAAATGAAATAGGTTCTAAAGTACTTACTTACGTATTGTTTCTATTGTATTCCTAAGATGGAGCGGGGTTCTAGGGAATAACTTATGCTTTGATAACAACTGTTGGCTTGCTTAAGTAGTTCTTAGAGTTACTTTTTTGGTAGTTCTGGTAGGAAATGAAAAGTCAGGAGCAACAGCAGGACTGCTAGAGTTGACTGCAACAACGAATAACAGGGCAAGTAATTAAAAATTAATAACTAAAGACAAAATGCCAAATGATTTCCTTGAAAAATATATATTTACCTTCATAGCATTGATTGATTTAATAAATAAAAATCAACTGGATGATGGATGATATAGAACGATGGTCCACCTTTTATACAAATTTGTTTATAAATTTTGATAAAAAAAAATCTACCAAAACCGGATAGATAAATAAAATTTATTTATTTAATTATCTTCACGATGATCTACAGATGTGCATAATATTATATTGTATTCTGTATCAATTAACGTCATTATATAAGCTTTCTTAAACTTCTTTATGAAATAATAATAACTTGATAAACTGCATTATATATATTTAAGTCGGTAATTACTCTATACAAAAACAATATTATACAATAGCTCCACCTGATTGCAATTTTTGTTCCTTAATTTTTAATATTACATATTCATATTCTGAATGCAAAAATTGGCACACGAACTTGCAGTAACTTGTCATTTCCAAGCTTAAGAAAAATAACTATATGTGGGGGCGTGAAGTGATAACACTTAAATGATTCGGAAAAAAGAAAGGAGGCTCACTAATCTCTTATGGTGTCCCAAAATGTACAAAAGGTTTGAATTGGGCACCAGTGTAGTAAAAAGTTGGCAGCTTAAATATTTTGACAGGTGACAGTTTAGATTTATTTAAAATGGAGCAACAAGAGATAATAGGCATGTACAGGAAAATGAGGTCTCGGAGATCTCAGCAATATCAATTACCTGAACAGGATTCCTCAGCAAAATTTCTTAGCTTTGCTGTCAAAACTCTGAGGAAAAAAATTTTGGATTCGCTTGCTCACTTTTTTAGTGAGAAAAATCTCTGAGATCTCATTTTTCTGAACACACCAATTGAAAGGACTTTCACCAGAACTCTCTCACATTGCTTCGCTATTGACAATTGAACAGCTTATTTTTGGACGAACAGTGTGTTTATCATCTTCAATTCATCCAGACTCCCTGATGTGATTTTCGGTTACTCTCAATTACATCTTAAACTGTAAGCTGTCAAATTGTTTTTTTTTTTAGGGTTGCCAACACTTTATTACACAAATGGCGACAAATTCAAATCTTGCGTTAATTTTTGGATACACCTTTATAATATGTTTATAATTTTAAATTACAAGAGTAAGTTCGTGCGATGCAGTCATGTATTTTTTTTTTTGCAGGTAGCAAAACCGAAACAAACAATTTTCCGAGTGAAAGTAGAAGCTACAGGGAAAAATCAGGTTAAATATCTTAACTTAAACTGCCGAGAATTCAATTCTCTTCAAAAAATGTATTGAACATTTATTTGTAAGGCTTAAAGTTCCCCCACACCAACACCAATCTATCTCGGCGACGACTAAAACAATTAAAACAATAGCTGCATTTTATTATCCACATGATCTGATTAGGATCAAATTTTTACACGTAAATACAAAAACGACATGTAATCCTGCTTTTTTTCTGGATATATTTCATTATCACAAATCTAGTACTTTTTTTTATTATTATTGTGGTAAAGTAGTGTTTACTGTAGTGCAAAGAAAAAAGTCAACAAAAACATGAAAAATATATGAACACAATGCAAAAAGAGACGGATATATACCCTGGCTGTCACTTTTATCCATGTTTGTTTTATTATGGGGATCCAGATCAGATCATGTGGATAATAAAATGCAGATAATTTGTTGTTTTCATTGACAATGACGTGTTGTTATTATTGTTTTCGTCGTCCGATTCGACCGATACGAGTTTTTGTGGGGGAACCTTTATGGTTCTAAACATATGACGAAAACAAACTTTTACTTATTTTCAAATCTGAAATGGGTTTTGTATATTCATAATAACCCCTCCACCCACCAACAAAAAAAAATCTTACCCTACCCAAAATGGAAGGTATTAGATTGTTTTTTTTTTTTAATTAGAAAATCATTTATTAGCTGCATTTTCACATGGTGCTGATTAAATTTTAACACGTAAACACAAAAACATAAAATATGTTATCCTGATCCAGAAGCTATTACTTTTTATTATATATATGGTAAGGTAAGATAAAAGCTAACAATATGACAAATATACAAGCACAGTGAAAAAAGAGATGGTTATATACCACTGGATGTCACTGTGATCCTGTATGTTTTATTATGAGGATCTTTTCCAGATGAAATCATGCGGATAATAAAATGTAGCTATTATTTCCAAACTATTAAATTACCTTGGGCTGGAATTAGATTCCTACAGTTAATTCCCTCTTGGGTTGTAATAAGATTTCTACCGTTTTCCCCCGGTTCACTTCTCATAATATGGTATGTACATTTAACAATTGTATTTTTATTTTCAAAAAAAAAAACAGTAAAAAGTCAATTTTTTATAGTACCATTGACATTTTTATCTCTTTCTTTCATAACGTTATTATTCTCTTGGTGCCTGTTTACATAGGCATTTTACTGAAAGGCGCAACCAGTGAGACAGGTAGATTTATGTGTGCGTAGAAACGAGAAGGGTAAATTCCATCCCAAAATCCTTCTCGTTTCTACGCACATAAAATTTACCTGTCTCACTGGATGCGCCCTTCAGTAAAATGCCTATGTAAACAGGCAATTTATTTTATTTCGGGCGACTTGGTTTTGGGTTATTTGACACGCAGCTTTAAAGTACTTACATGGAAATGGTCGAATTTCAAAACCATCAATGCGATTTCAAGTTTTTTTTTAACAAAACAACAATTTTATATCTTTCTCGAAGAGATCTATTGAATACACAGATTACTGCTCTGCCAAATACTTAACTTTTAAATGGCAAAAATGCTTACTAATCTACAATGCATATAACCTTGATAAAGTAAACACCATGCTATATATATCATTGTGCATTTAATTTGTTTAAAAAAGACCAACTACTATCACAAATAGTCACTAAATTTTCGTATTGTTGACAAATTAAAATGCATAGATTAGAATATCATGATGAGTAAATTTATATATTTATTTTAATAAAAAGTACCATTATTGATATACGAGCACATAGACAATTTTCGAATATTTTTACATTAACCGCTGTAAGAGCCTGGAACAATTGCTGGAGTTGGTCTTACAGGATTTCCTTTTTTGGTAGGATTTTGATATCCAGGAGTAACAGGAGTAACAGGAACAGGCCTGCTTGCGTTGACTACAACAACGAACAACAGGGTAAATAGGAGAAATATATACTAAAAAAAAAAAATACAAAAGTTAAAAAGAATATCCCTTGAAATATTATTTATGGTACACACTTTCATATTATTGATTGTATAGTTTTTTGATTGATTAGATAAACAAAAATCAACTGATGGTGTTTTAAAACGATGGTCCTCCTTTTATACAAATTTGTTTATAAATTTTGATAAAAAAAAATCTTCCAAAACCGGATAGATAAATATATTTAATTTGTTTACGATTCACTTTGATTTTGCAGATCTTCACGAAAAAATACCAACATATATTTATACCTATGTATTTTTTTTATTTTAAATAGCAATCGATGGCATTATATAAGCTTTTATTAAACTTCTTTATAAAATAAAAAGAACTTGATAATCTGCATTATTTATATTTAAGTCATCAATTACTCTAAACAATAACAATATTATATAATAGCATCACCTGATTGCGATTTTTGATGAGTAAAACATTTATGCCGGCGCGGCTTTCGGGTAATGGATGTTTATACATTTTAACCGTGAGGCCCGGCACTTAGGCAATGTTTTCTACTTTTTTTTTAAATATTATAGGTATACTGATGTTTTGGGCAGCATTTACAGAAAAATTCAATGACTTCTCATTTACAAAACTATAGAAAAAAACCACAAGTGGGAGGCAACACTTAGATGATTCGGAAAAGAAAAGAAAGGACAATGCAGAAGAAAAAATTTGGCGCTCTGTTATCGAAACTTTAGATAAATTGTCAATAAAGTAAAAAAGTTTAAAAAAATTGAAAATTCTTTATTTTATGTTACCTTAATTGTTACTAACCTAACTGACTTACATAATAGTGACATACGAATTTTTCGTTAAAGTTGTCATATGTTAATTTATTGAACCATTTATTCCACAATTTCTTCAATGGGTAAAGCTATGTTTATTTAAATGGTGTCCCAAAATTAACGCACGATTTTATTTTGCCACCATTTGTGTAAAAACCTATTGGTAACCCTAAAAACTAAACAATTTGACAGCTGACAGTTTACGGTCAGTAACAAGTAACAACATATTATGGAGCATTATAATAATATGAGAGAACTAAGTGCTTTCACTGAATTAAATAATATTTCTTTCAAAAATAATAAAAGATTGGCGGCCACAGTTCGAGAATTTCAAGGGGTTATTTTTTATGCGATCAGGGGGCTTATTATGTAAAACGATAATCGTAAGTAATTCCGCCTATTGGTTGAATTGCGATTACGAGAATGGTAGTAGAAAAAAAACTCGTATTTTATTTGCGATTACGAGTAACGAGTGACATTTGCTTTCGTTTGGCTTTCGTTTGGCTTTCGTTTTGGATTTGTTGTCTTTTGTTAAAATTGTGTTTTTGTTTGGTCCTCGGTTGTTTTGATTGAAATTAAAAAATGTGAGTCAAATGTAGTAAATAAAAGTGTGAAAAACAAAAAAAATAATACCTAATACCAACTTATATGCCAAACAATTGGATTTGCTTGAGTCGTTTATGGAAACCAATCCAAGCATCGCCAAAAACTATTTGCCGACGAGCCAAGCCAAGGCGAAGTCAAAAATGCTTTGGAACGCTTTAACCGATCGATCTCTTCCAATACTTACATATTCAAACGCTTCCTTGCTAAAGCGGAAAAGTTGCTTGAACCTTAAAAATATTTAAGGGGTTTCCTTGAATACAATTTTGGAAGGACTAAACTTTACTTACGTAGAACTAGGGGTCGATGAATCTCTAATAAGTCATCTTGTTACTCGCGTTTCTTCTTCAGTTGGAGATTCATCTTCACTTTCGAAAAAGTATTCGGAATTCAAAAACATTTTTTTTGAGTAATGGAAATAAAATTTTATAAACACTTGTATTTTGACATTTGCTAATAGGTGTGAAGTTTGTTGCGCTTTGAAAAAAATGTTATTTTTCATTTTTGTTTGGCAACATTTCCTTGATTGCATTCTCGTTTCTCATAATCGCTTTACACCGTTTCGTTTTCTCTGCCGTTCGCTGCGTATTTCATAATAAGCGCCCAGCTGTGTCTAGCATCTTCAATAAATCCAGATTCTCAATTATTCTCAAGTATCTCAACCAAAATTGTAGAGAATTCAATTCCCTTCAAAAACGTGCTTAAATTTTATTTTTTAGACTTGTGGTTTTCAAGATATCACGAAAACAAACTTTTACGCTCCTTTTTCTGAAAATGGTTTGTGTACTCACCCTAAATGCCCAAAATGCAAGGTCAATATAAAGCCTAGAACGCTGCTGATTTGAAACGAAAAATCCCATACAAAAATGACACAACGAAATCATAAATGGAAAATTTCGTTCTGCTTTTCGTTATTCAGTACGCTGTTCGAAGAGCGAAATTTATAATTGTAGTAGATTATTTTTAGAAATCTAGGCAGTGGCGTAGCGTGGCAGGGACAAGAAGGGCGCAGGCAACGCGGCACTTTGCTTGGGGGCGGCAATTTTCCAAAATATGGGGGCTGCAAATTTTTAATATATCCGCTAGGGGCGGCAACTCCGCACTCCGCAACTCAGCAACTCCGTAACTCCACACTTCACACTCCGCACCTCCCCACTCTGCACTCCGCAACTCTTCACTTCGCAACTTCGCACTCCGCAACCCCGCAACTCCGCACTCAGCAACTCTACACTCCTCAACTCCGCACTCCGCAACGCCGCAGCTCTACATACTACATATTATTAGTATTTTCACAACTCGTATAATTGAGTGATCTGGTACTAGATTCTGCTTTCTATTTTACATACATAATTCAGCAGGTGATATAGATTCTGCTTTCTACTTTACATACATAATTCAGCAGGTGTATATTATATTGTTGGAATTCACACCGGTCTTTATAGCATCCTGGTTCGTGACATCTCTTGATAATAATATTCCACTCAATTCATAATATCACCACGAGTGGAGCCTCATACAATTCTACTCGACCTTAAAGAAGGTGGCATGCGCAGTAAAATTCATACAATCACCAGATGATTCATCATTGTAACATAACCATTTTCACACATAACAGTTTTATTCGAGTATCCTTGCAGTCACCGCATCACATAAGAAGCTCTCGCTTTGTGTTTTCTATATACACATTACACATAGTGGTTTTAGGTTATAGGTGAGAAAAGGAATAGTTTTTCGTCTCAAAACACACATCTTGAAGAGCAAATTGTTAGGCAACAGCTTTTTAAAGTTGAAAGCATGAGTAACTTAGCAACCACGTTCTTAAAGTGTGCGTTCCAGAAAAAAAAAAAAAAAAAAAACTCGTGCTCCTTGAGGTAGGATATACATAGGTGGAGATACACCTTAACCTACCTAAATGGTGGCAAGAATACGAAAGGAATATAGAGATGTAGAATTCTAAAGGACAATCGAGGGGTCATAGAAGCCGTCATTAATTGGTGGTGGTGCAAGACGACGACGAGCGACGTCACGCAGGAAAGAGTTGAAGGAAAATAAGGATTTCCGTGCAGGAAAAATCCAATATACCAGCCAACGACGATTTGAAGGGAAAAAAATCCTTATGTATGTCTGTGCTTCTAACTATATCTAACTATTACAGGCTTTGCAGTTGTAGGTTTTTAGATATACCTACAATACGTTAAGGACGTGGATGTGTTCAACAATACCCATTATTTGTTCTTCCCTATCGCTTCTTTGCTTCTTAAGTGTGTGTCAGGATTTTCAAAAGAAGAAAACTTTGTACCCTCAGGTTAATGGCATAAAATATTTTTTTTTCTACGTCCTAAAAGACTTCGAAGATTCTTTGAGAATTAGAACACACACAAACACACATAAAAAAGACTTGAACGTAATTCGTTTGGCAATCACGCACAAGAATTTCAATTTGGCTATGCAATTTATGTAGGTATATCTATGATGTGCCCAGGACCAGAGCGAGTGTTGTCTGCGAGTTTCTTTCGTCGTTGGAGCGCTCGCTGGCTTGCTGTGTGGGTAAGGTCAGGAAGAATATGATGGGATATAGGTACTTAGGGTTTCTAAATTATGTGGGTGGAATATTGATGTGTATTTTTATTTTTTGAAATAAATGAAATGAGGTGTGTTTAGAAAATCCCTTTATGATTGGATTTTATTTCTATTTCAGGGTGTGAGCGAAAAATTCAAGGATATAAAATATATATTCACCAATTTTGTTAAACAAATGACATTTTAAACGCATGATGATGTGGGTGGGTTTATAGATGAGAAGAGGCGGAGAACTGAATTATATGTGGGATGTAAAAATGAATCTCTAGACATCATAAAAAAAACTCTCGTTCATTGACTGCCGGCGGCGATTATATTGCTTTTTATGCATGTGCAGCGAAATTTTATTTACAATTCATTCAACTTTCAACAGAACCACATGACAACAGCACGCAGGTCATCTCCAGCTTTTTGCATATATATAGGTACATATACACATGTGCATATTTGCACAGAGCTCAAAGGCACTCAATAGACACTCAATTATAAAACAACCGCAAAGGACTATGACAGAGCTGTCCTGACCTTGGGATAGGCATGAGTGTGCAGCAGCATGACATATCCAGGGATTTGTTGGGGTTTTCATTTATAGGTTCTGATACATTTATATAAAAAAATATGTCATGGTGGTGGTGCCCAGATACCTGTACCTACGTTAAAACTTGATTTGTTACATTTAAATAATTTAAATGAGAGAAATGGAGAAATTGGGATTTTATAGTTTAGAATTTTTGAAACTTGAAATTTTATAGGTGTACATGAAATGAGGTTTTCCAAATATAATTTTATTTATAACAAACTCGAATGACAGAAAATTTCGTTTATGTGAAATATGGGTAGTCAGTGTCAGCTGTGGATGGTCACCTGGGGCGCCAGAGCTAGAGGGGCACAATTTTAGATAACTTATTTTATTCTCTTTCCGACATCTGACTGTAACTAAGCACGTTTATATGACTGATGGGGCGCCAAGCAAAAGAACATTTATTTTTGGAGATTTTTGTAATTAAAATTAAAATTTTTCTAAAATTCCTTCGCATTTTTCTGACAATGAAATCAAAAAAGAGCACATATGGACACTACTGTTCTTATATTTTACCTAAAGGCTGCGGAAAATACATAAAACAAGTAGTAAATGTATTTAATTGTGAAATTCCAAACGATAAAAACATTGAAACATAGTAAAAAATAATTTGCATTTTCATATAGTGAGCTGTCCATTCCGGATGGCTAAATCCGGGCCTGTACATATAGTGTATAGGTAACCTAACAGGCAATCAGACAAACATCATAAAATTTTTTCAACACGCTAGACATTTTATTATTCCTCCGACCTCCAAGTCTAATGCATGAAACAAAATTTTGGACTATTTTCCACTATAATTTTTTAAATAGATTTATATCAATTATTTACGGATCTGGATCAGGATCATTTTTAAAACGTAGGTATAATATAAATCAACTTAAGATGCTGCTCTGTTAACAATATAGGAATAGGTAAGCAAAATAATGCCGGTAGGGAAAATATTGATATTGAGGCACTTAATCACGGTTGCCACTTGAAAATAAAGTTCGTCTCCAAAATTGAAAATAAAAATGACCAACAATAGCTAATTTGACCAAAATAATTTAAGTCTGAAAAATGAATTCATTACATTCATTTCAACATATTCTTCATATTACCTACACAGATGAAATATTATTTTTTTGAATTATTAACATATAAAAAATAAAAACCGGGTACAAACAAATTCACAAAGTACCTAACAAACTTAATTAAATTAGATTAACAGAAATACATAAAAGTAACGAATCATAAATAACGAAACATAAAAATATTAACTTCTCACAGCATTTTAAAATGAGATCACAGTATAAGCTTAAGTTTGCATAAAAATTAAAGTGGAGTTTCATTATTCAATTCGTAAAAAATGACCAAATAGAATAAAAAATGACCATGTGACCAAGTTAAAAACTAATGACCAAATTTGGTCACAAATGACCATAGTGGCAACCGTGCACTTAATCGTCAATTTGTGACCTTACCGATTTCATTTCAGTGTCAAGCCCCGACAAGTCCTGTTGAACCAAAAGAAGTTGGCTTTGAGTTCTATTTTATAGATACCCAACTAACAATTTAGCTTGTTGTAGGTTCAATGCAAGCTATTTTCTGGCTTGTATAGTAATAGAAGAAGGCCCTATGCAAACCATTTTGGCGCACATTATAGAAGTTCCTTAAGACACTTCATCACAAGTGCTATGCAAGTATATAGTCTCCAACGAACAGTGTATAATAAGGTCTTATAAAGATAAACTTAAGAAAGTCATTGCCCTGCTATGAAAGCAATAGCTCACATTAAATTTTCCAGTAAGGCCTTATGCCAAGCAATGAAGTTGTATAATTGAAAAAAAATGCGTCCTTTCAAATTTTTAGTTTATTTATTTATCTGAATTTGTTTCTTCATATTAGGGTTTGAAATAGCTTTTTTCTTTATCTGAAATGTATAGAATTTAAATTAATTTTAAAAAAACTTCACTTTTACTTACATGGTTTCTCCGAGATTTGAACTCGCGTCGTTCCAATCAAAGACCCAGCACGCTACCCACCAGGCTAATTTGCAATACAGGAGATGGATGTTAAAATGTTTATTAGTTGATACTTCACGTATCTGCTACAGCGACATATTTTGTAATGGTTGACGCTGTTGTAATGGTTGTAGAAGTTGCTATTAACATTTTATAAAAACTATATATCTCATCTTACAGAAGCCAATAGCAAAACAAAATGGACGCTTGTTGTGATGGTTGTAGAATTTGCTATTAACATTTTATAAAAGCTTTATATCTTATCTTACAGAAGCCAATAGCAAACCAAATGGACGCTTTTTAATCCAAATAAATTCCCTCTATTAATAGTTGCTATACAAAGGTAAAATAGTTCACTAAAGAAGGCAATCATTTCCATAAGTTTGCTGTTAACATTTTATTCCAAGTCAGTACACTTATTTGTTCCAGAAAATATTGCTATGAACCAAATAGGCGATCCTGATCTTTTAAACTTTTTCCACGAATTAACTATTGTCTGTAAAGGCTTAGATGATTTACCCTATTTCTTATAATGTGAGAAAAAAAATGTCCCTTTTTGGACTACATATTTCTAATCTAAATGAAAAGCGGTGAATTTGTCAAATTTGATATAATTATTTTATTAGTAAGCCCTATACAAAATGTACTTACACTTTCTGTTGACATCTGTATATTTATGAGCAGTATTAAGATTAAATATTTATAAAGTTTTTTAAAGCAAGCCATACAGAAAATGTTGTTAATTTCTTTCAGTTGAAAGCTCTATAGAAGCCTCACTTTCATTGAAACAATTTGGGAGGCCTTGTACAGGCTTTAGTATACAAGCCTTTTATAGAACCTGTGTACCAACTTTGAAAAGGCATTAAAGAAGTTACTATTAAAAACATAATTTATAAAATGGTTGACTTTCATAATAAAGCCTTATAAAATGTATATGCTAGCTATAGCTTATCGAATTCAAAAAAATGGACCTTACACAAGTTAAATTGTTACTTGGGTAGTAGTGACTTAGTCGAATGTTTTTTGTCTATCATCTCAAATGCTGTTGGTCTCGACGGATTAAACCCAGTGTTCCTAAAAGCAATTTTACTGTTATTTTGGCTTATGTGGCACATGTATTTGGCACCATATTAATGACTGGTAATTGTTATTTTTCCTAACCTATGAAAATTGTCGAAAATTATACCGATTCCCAAAACGCGTATATAGGTTATGACTTTCATCCAATTTCTGTTCTGTTTTTTCTGTTTTTGAGAGAGTTCTGCAATAACAAATGGAAGTTCATCTTCGAATAAATAACATTTTATCTCCTATATGCAGTCTGGTTTTCGTCAAAAACATAGCTGTACTACAGCTATTATCAACGTTGTCGATTAAATGAGACTGGCCTTGGATGAGGACCACGTGATCTTCCTGGTTCTTTTAGATTTTTCTTAAGGCCTTCGACACGATTGACCATTCTTACCTTTTTTTAAAATTTTTAATGCTTTATAAATGTTCTCCTTCAGTCGTTAACCTTTTGTTTCCCTATATTTCTGATAGGAAGCAATCTGTTGTGATAGGTACTAATGTCTCGAGTTTCCTACCGACTGTAAAAGAAGTGCCCAAGGGATCAATCTTGGACCCCTGCTTTTCTCCCTCTATATAAAGGAACTCCCCTCCCTTATTTTATCCTCATCTATTCAAATGTATGCTGACTATGTTCAATTGTTCAGAAGCTGTCCACTTAGACTCATCGAAGACTGCGCAAACACTATCAACTTGAATTTGTGAAGGATTTCACGTCTAATAGAAATGATCTGTTTCTAAATCCAATTAAGTCCAAATGATTAGTTGTTAGTAGAAATCCTTTGAACCTTTCCTATTTCCCAACTATTTTACTTAATAATTCCCCCATTGAATATGTAGAAACAGCTAGAAATTTAGGAATGTTATTTAATACAAAGTTAACTTGGGATAGGCACATCAACGCAGCGGTAGGAAAAGTTTATGGTGTTCTTCGTTTGTTATGGACTTACGACCTTAAAGATTCATTCAATGCTAACCAAAACACTAGTTTTACCAATTTTATCATTTGGGTGTGAAATTTGCTGTGACTGCGATTCTGTCAGATAGGAGGAAACAATAAAAGTGGGTTATAATAGCATTGCCCGTTACATATATGGCCCAAAAAGATATGTTAGCGTCTCCAATTTTTCAAGGCAAATCTCTAACATTTCGTTAGATAATCTATTACGTTTTCGAACCCTCATATTACTCTTCAATTCAAACACATCAACCTCGGTAACTTTTCGATAAATTAAGATTTTGTTCCTCAGATACATTCCTAACAATAATTCACCCGCGATATAAATATTTAACTTCCAGGAGGCAGTTCTTCATTCATGCTACTCGCCTGTGGAATACTCTGCCACGGCATGTTAGGGAACTGAGGGGCGAGTCTATGTTTCGGAGAGAGTTACTTGTCTACTTTCAGTCTAACTGAAAATGTCTGTGTTCTTTTTTTTTTCTTTCGAAATTAAAAAATAATTAAAATGGAGATATTTACTTTCTTAAAGTATTTTTCTTTTCCTTCCTTTTTAAAGTTTTTGATACATTTTTTTTTTACTTGTAATTGATTCTTGATTTTTTTTTAAATGAATGTACATATCTTTATAAAATCATTCTCTAAATGACGTTTATTAGGGTATTCTTTCTTATTTTTGTTTAACAATGCTCGAAGCTGTAAACTAGTTTATAAGATATTACATATATCTTAAAGTTTATATGCAAATTAAATAAATAAATGAAATGAATCCTTTTTAAACATAAGAAACTCGGAAGGTAAAGTATACAGATTTTTCCATTGCAGAATTTTATAAAACGGAGTTTTACGCATTTACCTATTTTATATTTTCCATTATTTTCTTTAAGTAAATGATAAATCCATATTGAATTGGTATTGCCACGTTATGAAAATGGAAAAAACTAATAGATATTCAACTGATATAAAGAACAAGTTTGAAAGAAAGTTAAATGTTTGTTTCTCGTATAATCTACCTCCACTCCAGTGCCATTGTTTGACTACTATTTATAGTTCGCTTTAGGGCTTGTTCTACCAAGATATCGCGCCTCGAATATAAAACTCCCTTAAGTAAAATCATACACCGAATTAATATCTTTGATAAAAGTTTTATTGCAAATAAATTAACACAATCACGATTGTTATTTTGGTTTTGTTTCCTATAGTGATTATACTTACATCAAAAGAAATTGTGTGTAAATTAGGATACCTATATTTATATATTTAGTTTATGTTAATACAGTTCGCAGAACTTTTGAATCAATTAACAAAAGATTCCTGTGTTTGTATAAGAAATTAGGTATACTTCCAAATTATTGCCTCTTTGGGAGACTGTTTGAAATTTCGATTTTATTAAGCTTTAAATTGATTGTCCGCTTAAGAGAGAGCCAATCTCTATTGGCTTGGCGTCCGTGTCCGGATAAAATAGAGTTCGTTTTTGGCAGAGTTATTAAATATTCGTTACAGTGATGGAAATCGGCTTTTTTCGATTGTACTGAACGCTGAAACAAAATAGTACTGAAAGAGAACAAATAGTACTGGGCTCTTTTAAATTGATAAAAACTAGCAAACACACAAATTCAAAAATTAACAAGAACCATTCACTTGTTATAAATAAATATTAAGGTAACATAGTATAGGAATTTCATTACTATAGCTAAAGAAATAACGAACGGATCCCGTATCACAGTAAGCTGAGCCATTTGTAGCTTTCATTGAATATCATCATTGTATATTTAGATTTTTAGTTTTAAGGTTTTTAAAATTCTAAATCATTATTAAACTATCAGGTTTATTTTGCCATTAAAATAATCACTGATTTTGCTTCCTAAAGATCTGAAAATTAAAAATGGAAATTCTAAATGGTCAATTACAATGATTATTAGGTATAACTGGTGCCTTAGATCAGTAAGTAATACATAGCTAGTTAGCTAATTAACATTAAATGAGTTGTGCTTTAAAAGTTCTTCTTTTTGAAGAGGATTGTTTGTCACGTTATAATTAACAAGATCTTTATTAATTACAAAACTGTGACAACATTTCTTTTTTATTTTTTTGGTTTTTATCAGTGCAGAACACGTTGGAACTTGTAACCGATTTCTTAATTTAGTTTTTATTATGTTTTAACATACAAAATTCCTCCAACGTTTGGTGGAGAATGAGGAACACAAAGGAACCTTGAATACTTCGATGAATATTTTAAACATAAACTCATTGCATTCATTTTTTAAAAGCCCAGTTTTAACCCAAAATGCCTATACATCTAGAGCTTTATATTCGTTGTTTATAGCTTCAATGTTTTTGTGTTCATTAGAAAAAAATTTAAAACATATTGAACGATAGAGTTAACTTGACCATCCAATACTGCACTTTGTGAGAAATTTTGAAGTGCGTTTAAGAAACAGTCATCGAAATTCAATCTTCTTCTAATTTCTTGTAGAAATGTTATAAAACATTTTAGCATGATTTTTGAAGCTCTGTATATCTTTTTCACTGAACTTTTTCGAAGTGTATGAGATTGCACATTCGGTGTTGCAATATATCTCCTTAACTGGTAGGTGATTTTCTAAAAGTTTATATGAGTTTATTGGATTTTCATCAAAAGATTACCTTACCTTTAAATTTCTACATAATTGTTTTAAAATAACTTTCATTCTTGGAAGCAAAATATGTACTCTTAGATCTTTGGATTGCATTTCAAAGTTAACATCATTAATTATTTTTAAGACATATACGATAAAATAGTGAAATATAACTTAACATTTAAGACCTTAAGACAAACAAAAACAAAGAATGCAGAAAAGTCATCGAATTGACGTTCAGATGTTCACTATTTAAGATCAAATGAGAGCATTCAGCCCAAGTGGGGAAGGTTTTGATATTGGGTAATTGGGCTTTTGGTATAATATGTTCACATCGCACATATATTTTTTTTAATGAAGATAAGAGAAAATTAATTAAAGGAATAATTCAGTTTTGTACAAACAATTCAAAATTGTACTGAAAATGACAAAGATGTACTTACGTACTGAGAAAATCAAATTGTACTGAATTCAGTACAATAGTAAGGCTTTTTCCAACAGTGATTCGTTATTACCATGAAAACCCATGTACTTAGGTATGTATGATATGTAAATAAATGTAGGTAAGCACAAAATATGTAGGTTCACATTTAAATCCGTTCTTTGAAATCTGATAGGTTATAAGAGTTGTTCATTTATGTGAGGTGTCAGTAAGGAGAGAATACACTGTACCACACTGTGTTCTTCCAAAGCATATTAGGCCGTGTACAAATTGGATTATAATCACGTTTAATTTTATCAGATTTTATTTTTTGACACTATTGAGGTGAATCTGGAAATGTCAAAATTTAATCTCGAATATTAATTTAATAGAAATCTGAATCCAATTCACACACTGCCTTAAGTCCAAAAATTATATTAAAATGTGCTTAGGGTGGTATCTACCTACCTAACTATTTCAGATAAAAAAAATCACTGAATTCACATGTGTATATCTATCTACAAACTGTATAGGTAGCACTGATGGAAAAAGCCTTACTATTGTACTGAATTCAGTACAATTTGATTTTCTCAGTACGTAAGTACATCTTTGCCATTTTCAGTACAATTTGAATTGTTTGTACAAAATTGATAATTTTCTCTTATCTTCATTAAAAAAATCTATGTGCGTGACCTGCAATTACCCAATATCAAAACCATCCCCACTTTAAAATACTGAACTGAATATATAAGAGTACATATTTAGCTTCCAATTTTTAAGTTCAAGTGACCTCAACTCCAAAAGTTGCGTTTCGCCCACGTACGACAGATGGGCTCATCATAATATATTCAATCGCTCCACTTAAACAGAATTACTTTTCTAATTATCTTCATCTATATGTTATTATTTTGCTTCCAACAATGAAATTTATTTTTAAACAATTATGTAAAAATTTTATATAAGGGAATCTTTTGATGAAAAGCCTTTATTGGTTTTTGCAAAATCGCCTACCAGTTATGGAGATATATTGCGTCACCGAATGTGAAATCTTATACACTTTTAAAAAGTTCAGTGAAAAAGTTATACAGAGCTTCAAAAATCATGCTAAAATGTTTTCATAACATTTCTGCTAAGATATTAGAAGACGTTTGGTTTACGATGACGTTTTCTCAAACGCGCTTCAAAATTTCTCACAAAGCGCAGTATTGGATAGTCAAGTTAACTCTATCGTTCAATTTGTTTTAAAGTTTTTACCTAATGAACACACTAATATTGAAGCTATAAACAACGAATTTAGAGCTCTGGCTGACTGCGAATATAATAAGAAACTGAGAAATCTATCTGTATGGGAATTTTAGGCAAAAATTTGGCATTTGAAAAATGAATTCAATGAGTTCATGTTTCAAAATATTCATCGAATTATTCCAGGTGCCTTTTGTGTTCCTCATTCTTTAGCAAACGTTGAAAGAATTTTTTCATATCTAAATATAATAAAAACTAAGGGCCAGTTTCACAGTGCATACTTAACAAAATAAGTGGCACTTAATTCTGATATTTTGGCACTTTAGCCGCAGTTTTACTACCTGAGTAAGTGGAACTTAAGTGGCCAACATGGGAGACTTAAGTGTCACTTATTCCGATAAGTTTACACTGTGAAATTGGGAATTATTTTACCATATTTGGCACTTAAGTGTCACTAACTTCACTGTGAAACTGGCCCTAAATTAAGAAATCGATTACAAATAATTAATTAAAACGCATTATAAATTTATTCGTATACAATTGGTGGTATAGCACCTTTAAGTTGTTGTTGTTCAGAAATTCAATGAAATTGACGGAATAAAGAATGGTCAAGTCTAGTAAACTGACATTCTAGTATGAATAATACAATAAATAATAATAATAAATTAAGAAATCGATTACAAGTTCCAATGAGTTCTACACTGTAGAAACCGAAAATCTTTTAAAAAAGGAATGTTGTGACAGTTTTGTAATTAATAAATATCTTGTGAATAAAAAGGTGACAAACAATCCTCTTCAAAAAGAAGAACTTTTAGAGTTAAAAAAAAATGTTAATTACCTTACTTACTATTATTTTCTTATCTAAGGCACCAGTTATATGTACGTAAAAATCATTGAAAATTCTATTTTTAATTTTCTGATGTTAAGGAAGCAAAATCAGCGATTATTTTAATGGCAAAATAAACCTGACAATTTAATAATGATTTAGGCTCCTTACTTGATAAGGGATCCGTCCGTTATTTATTTAGCTATAACAAAGAAGTTCCTTATTATATTGCCTTAATATTTATAACAAATGAATTGTTTTTTTGTTCTTGTTAATAAATCAATGTTATCTTTAAATTTGGGTGCTTGCTAGTTTTTATCCATTTAAAAGAGCCCAGTACTATTTGTTCTTTTTCAGTACTATTTTGTTTCAGCATTCAGTACAATCGAAAAAAGTCGATTTCCATCACTGATAGGTAGGTAGTACCTAACTGTTTCATGATTCGTTTTTTCTCTATCTGACAGAAAGGTATCGATATAAAAAGGTTTGTTCGATATTCTCTGTCTAAGGGCGACCTGGGGAATATCAGTCAATTGTCAAAAACTCAGGGCTGCTCGGATTTTTATTTCCTAGCTTCAGTGCTAGGTACAAATATAACGACATAATTTGTTCGTTAATTTCCCCTTTTTCATACACTGTTTTATATTTTGGGAATTCGTCTATAAAGAAAATAACAAAATTAACAACAAAACATCCCATATTTACCAAGAAATTTATCAGCAACACTTGTTTTTGCCTGAAAACCAACAGCTGATTTCTTGCCCCAAGAAAGAACCTGGGTCTCGTAAGTCATTCAGAGCTCGCCCCGAACAAACATCGAACACAGTATACAAATGACTTAGGGCAAAAAAAAGCTATGTAGGTACCTAACCTACAGTATGAAACTCCTCAGAGCGATTTCAGGGCGACCAAGTGCGCCCCATGCCTGATATCGAACAAACCTAATTTTATTTAAAATAGGGGATAGGTACCTATCTAAAATAAAATTTTGGGGATCATTTTTAAAAGACTCAAGCCAAACGTCAAATTATTATGAAAAAACTCAATGTTCGATTAAAATATCTATTTTTACGCGAATATATCACCTATATATGTTAGGTACCTACCTACCTATTCCCACATTCAAATTACATTAAAAAAAGTATGAATTCTCAGTCCGTCACTTTCACAACACAAATCAAAAATGCCTTGCAGTCGAAGTTAATGTTAGAGGAGGAAGAATAAGAGAATCAATCCAAATGCATATTGACAATATGTCAATGTCAGTGTCTTCCACCCATTGAATATGAATACTGCAAGGATATTTCTTTTTTTAACCCACGAGGCACCGCCCTATTCAACCCATCCTTAAAGGTGCACAAGCACCACACGGTTATTATGTTATTCATTCTAACACTACCTAGGTACCTATGTACATACATATATCGTTATCTTTGCATTTTTTATTTATTCTTCTTTCAATTGAATTTTAAAACCAAAAAGTAAGCAAAAAGAATCAGAAGTAAATTATACCTACATACATCATAATACATACATAGGTACATAAAATATATAGGTATGCAATCAAATAAACCATAGAACAACACCAACATCAATACACTCCGATTCATTGAAATTGAAGATCTTTTTTAGATGAGGTTATTTTTTTCTGTCCTCAGGCTCGGAGTGTTTCTCATTATGTTTGTGTTGTTGCTTTTCGGTGGTAAATTCTGGTCTGACAGGTTCCACTCTGACTACCTTGGTTAAATTCGTAATTCCTTTTTTTTGCCGGTGCGCCTCGCACCACCATCATCTATCTAGCTCCAGCTGAGAAGCAGCCCTATATACATACGTAAGAAGGCCAATGCACAAAAGAAACAAAATAAAAAAGAACAAAAAAAAAAACGTGTATCACTGTCGTCTCTCAAAAAAAAAAAAAAAAAACTACATACAAAAACAAATGTGCATCTAAAATGTTTGAGTGATGTTCAGATGTTCGAACAAACAACCGAACGGCGCTCACTATGTTTGAGTGAGTTCGATTGTTCGAAGTAAATAACCGTGTTTTTGTGGTAGATTCTCTTGGCAATTGATGTTCATTTTCAGTTTCGGACGAGTTATTCAAACGGTGAGACAAATTTGTGCTGTCTGTGTCTAGTACAAGCGCTACGCGAATTCCGGGATTTTTGCATTTTCCATACTTTTTTTGTTTTCGCTCCCGAGTTGTTGTTGATAATAACATGTAGTGGATGAACAACTCCAGGAGATATTGTCAGCCTTGCAGATAATTTTGCAATACAATATCAAATTAAAAAAAAATAATAAAGAGTTCAATTTCTTAATCTAATCATTTTCTGTCATTGTCGTATGTCGTTGCCTGAAGAAGAGAGATAAAATAAAGAAAAAATACCTACTCCTACTTTGTGTGTGTGTATATTCATTCTGAATTTATTTTTTTTGTTTTTAATTATTGAAGCCCCCATAAACTTTGATACCATATAATATCTACCGTTGTAATCGTTTCGGTGATTCAAAAACTGACTATAAATTCGAGCTGTCAGAGTGCAAATTGCTTCATTGCGAAAGTGGACATCATTGGTTTTGGAGATCAATCAATTACACATTAGATAATTCTACACAAAATAAATTTATCGAGTGTTTTTTTTTATTTTTGTTTTAATTATGGCACCTTATCAAAGATTTTGACTATCAAACGAGATCTTTTGAAATCGAATTGAGTGCGAATCATTTTTGAATTCTGTCAAATTGTGGTCGGTTGTGAATAACTGACAGTAACATAAACTCTATAAAATACTGTTAATTCAAGTGGATCTAAATATATCCACGCAGTAACGAGTAATTTGTTTGCCAATTTTTGCCCCCATCTAGTATATCGTTCACCACCCAACACTGTCTCTACATACAAAAAAACCCACTCCAACCCAGCAGCAGAACATCACTCGAGTGGTATTTCATGTGTAAATAAATACAAAAAAAAATATGCAAACGTGAAAAAAGGTGAAAAATACACTGACGTCGTTGTCGTTGTCGTTCATCGTGTGATTGTTGTTGTTGTTTAATTCGCTCGATCGTTATTTGAGTGGTGCGTTGTTGTTGTTGTTGGTGTTAACCACTGCGACCCGCCACTGTTTTTCTTTTTGCCATTGAGCTGCATACACAATTCGTATCGTCGTCGTCGTTGTTGCCGTTGCTTTTATCGCTTGTGCATTCGCATTGCGAATTGGTCGGTGCTGCCCTCTTTTTTGGTTGATTTGTTTGTTGATTTTTTTGGTGAAAAGTGCATTCGGTCGTGTAATTCGTTACTTTTCAGTGTCGCCGAGTTGCGATTTATTTTATTTTGTTTTTTTTCCTCATTTTCGCCGAATTTTCAAAAAAATATTCGGTTGATTTTGTTATTTTGAAAAATATAATTATTCACCATGGCCTCATCAAAGTGTTATAATAAAAAGTGCAATTACCATGTTGTGGTATCGTTGTTTTGTTTTCAAATGTTATTTCTATTAGTTAATTCGAAAAATTTGGATTTGGATTCATCATCAGCATCAGGTCCTTCAGGCCATCATCATTTGCATGCTGATTCGAATAAGGATACGATACGCGAAGCATGCAATTCGGTTAGCGGATTTTTTGAGTCGATTGATGTTAAAATTGATGGGAATTATGATATAAGAGGTGAGTTTTAAATCTATTATAAGCTGAAATGTCATTACACCCCTTGTTATTGGTAGCAATTAGCAAATTCAAGAATGGGTTAAAACTTTGATTAATCGTCTTTAATACCAAATTGTTTTAATAAAAAGTTATGTTAGGTATATTTACCAATGATTAAACTTAATGGGAATTGAATTACAACAATTTATTTGTTGTTGTCTAAAGCTCCCTCTGATAATTAATAAAGCCGGTGAAGATAAGGGGATTACACTTATCTACCTAGGTACCTATAGTTCATGGAAAATCGTGAGAGTTGTGTAATTAATGATATAATATTTATGTTAGTAGTATTTTTAACAAGGTGATTCTATTTATATATAATAAGGAAAGTTTTTTGGGTACATACCTACATATATCAGGGGGTTTTTCTATACAAAAGTTATTGATAATAATTGTTGACGTGTCAAATATAGATATGGAAGTGTCATTGTTGAATATATTCATTGTGTTACATTTTCATTTAGTACAGATCAATCTTAAAAATATTCTTTATCTGCTTAGACTAATTTAGAAACAGAAAATATAATAAAATTAAAAAAAATTCTTGGATTATTGGTTCTTGAATGAATAACATGAATGATTAACATTTTAATGAATAACATTTAAGAACGACAAATCCAAAAAAATTTGTGATTGCATAAAATTCATTTGAAACATTTGAAAATCTCCAAACTATTTTTATTAACTTTATTTTTCTGATTCCATATGAACGAAAAGGAAACAAAAGATAACCACAAAATAAAAACATTTCCAGTTTCGACTACTTTTGACACTTTACATTTCAATTCATATAAAGATTATGATAAATTTTGTAACGATTTTATTGCGTCATTATGTTAGCGAATGTTACGACCTTGTAATAATGGAACGATCAATTTTAACAATTGAGTTTCTTATACCAGATAGGAGTAAATATACCTGTCCCTATCTCACAGAGGTGTTTAGTTTACTGTTTAGCTATTTTTGAAGGGAAATATTGGTATGAGTGGGAGAAGTTTTTATAAACAGAAATATTTGTGGGATTAAAATTGCAACATCTAGTGTGAAAACCAGATAACTCAATATATTGACGAAGTTTATTTTTTTGTTATTATTTTGGCGAAGGAAAGAAAACAAACAAAAAATATCACATCGTTCGGTGTATAATAAAAAGGAAATTTTTTTTTGTTGCCTATTAATTGGTAAAATTAAAATTTCTACTGGTGTTGTCTTGTTCTTTGACCGTACGTCAAACATTGAAAGGCAAGCATTAATAAGGATAACGAAGCTTTCAATGTTTGGGTCTCAGACTATGCTTTTGCATTCAAAATATTCAACCCGATTACAGAATCCGATGACTCAACTCTGTCATTTTTATTATTAGCGAAATATCAAAATTGAGTCTAATTTATTCCGCAGCTCATTAATCTTATTCTGTAATTGGGTATTATATTGAAATGTGATTGCTTTTTTAGTTTGTGTTGATGAAAACGCAGCCTAAAAAACGGTACAAAAACTAACTTTTTTACTGAAATTTTGCTTTTTAATTTTTTTCAACTTTTTTTGAGTACCTAAATGAATTTTACATTAAAAAGTATACCTATTCTGGCACTTGGTTATTCTTTATAAATCAAAATAAAAGCAAAATACAGCTATTTATTTTCCTTTCCACCTGTCAGATTCAGTAAAGTAGATATCGGTTGTATCCGTTGTCACTTTTGGCACTGAAAGATTCGTAAAGATCCCTTAAGTAATTTTTTTTTCAGAAAAATCACTCCCGTGATTGTGTGAAGTGGATCAACAAAAAACCTTTTGTCGTTTACTTTTGAAAACTGCCCATTTGTCCAAAAACTGTCAAAGTTCTTTTAAAAAAAATAAAACTTTGTAGAAACTGCCAGTTTTGGGCAAATAAATGAACAGCCCTTATATCATGGGTAACTGTTTTACTAAAATGACATGGCTCTAAAAACGACAAACCGCTAGTTTCAGTAAATCACCAATTTATCACTTCTAGTCTCTAGATCTGTGTTTAACTGTCGTTTTCGTAAAACGGCAATCGTTATAAAGGCAAGAATGTTTTCGATTATTAATTTCATACATGAAATTTAATACGTAAGCATTTTCCTCATCAGTTAAACGTGAGATCCAATAAACCATTGAATTTTCATAAACTGTCCTCACAAACATTCTTATCGTTTAAAAAAATAAAAAAATGTCTTATTTGACGTCAACTTGTCTGTTTAATGTTGCACTACTCGTAGAGTATCTGTCAATGATGTGATAATAATATGTCCTTGGATGTTATGTTTTGCATGCGCAACTATATTTCTCTACCTATTCAAACGATTAGATTTTAAAATTAATGTGTGTCGAAGTTCGATTGTTCGCATTAATCTATTGTATAGTATATGTACTAATAAACTACTCTTGATTTTATCAACAACGTAATTCAATATAATTTATACACAACGATAATCAGAATTTATGGAAATATTATTGCTTGTGTGCTTTGCTATATTATATGTATACCTAACTCGTATGTGTTATTGACCCCTTTGAGTGTTAATAAAGTCAGTATATTTATAAGTAAATATAAGTTGTAAATATGACATTTAGCAGTGGAATCTCTCTGTTAGAATCGTATTTTATTAATAAAATCCTACATAACTATGGAATGTTTGTAAGTTTATATACATATTAGAATTAGAATTAGAACTAACATTCTATTTTATTGTTTTCTACCTTAAAATCATAGAAATTCCTCCTCAAGAAAGGTATAATAGCTTTCTATTAAATATGACTTCCAAAAGCCAATTCAAATAACTTTACACAATGGTTTGATGAAATTCGATTAAGATTTAATTAGATCTCTCTGTATGAGGTACCATCATTAAATTGATTTTAGGCGATGATTTCTCATGTGTGCTTGGAGTTAATGTATGTACATATGTATAGCGTCGAAGGGGGTGATTACATTTACATTTTTTATTTTTTTATTTAATTTTATCTATCTAAGCTTTTTTAGAGAACCATATCGGGTATTTTTGGAGATTAAATCCTACAACGTAACACATACATAACTCTTACTTAAGCCCGTATGACACTACATTTTTGTCTTCATTTTTAGCTCTCATTAAATCATGTTAAAGTTTGAGCCAACAGAAAAAGGGAAAGATGTTGTTTTTAAGAATGGAAAAGCACTTTTCTGGCGAAACAACAATATAAATTGTCAACATTATTTAAAAATCTTCTGCAATATTTGTTAAATTTGTAAAAGTTAAAACACATAATATCCGATTCCATATTGTCCGAAATGTTTTTTCAAAATTATATTTTTAAGATTTTTAAAAATATGTTTTAATTTTCCTCATTTTGAAATGTCAAAAAAAAAAAACTGCTAAAAGCTGAAAATTGTAAATCGAATCCCATTTTGTATACATTTTTTGTGACATTTTTGGGGTTTAATGTGAACACAGTGCCTATATCATATCGGAATTCGCAATACCTAGAGAATTCTTCGTACTAGGTGTTCTAGTTTCATTTTCAATTTACCAAAAATGAGAAAAAAATAAAGTGTCATATGGGCTTTAAAAACCTTGTTAATTTTTTTTTTTAAATAAATTTTTTTAAATCTTTCTTGATTCTCAAAAAGCTTCTACGGAAATTGTTCACTTCCGTTGATGTCAAAACATTCTTTAATTCCAACGAATCAATAAAATTAATTTTCGGGGAAGACAAACTTCAAATTACTATAGGTTTACTGCCTAGTACCTATGTGCATACCTACATATTTATTTGTCTTTTTGTCATAAAAAATCGCCAGAGTATCACTAAGCATGTTCACGAAAATGAGATCTCGGAGATCTCAGCGATCTCAGTTACATGAACAGGATACCTCAGCAAAATTTTTCAACTTCTGTCAAAACTCTGAGAAAAAAAAATTTTGGATTCGCTTGCTCACTTTTTGAGTGAGAAAAATCTCTGAGATCTCATTTTTCTGAATGCGCCAATTATGTCTTTTCTTTTGAATCAAAACTGATTGCAAGTAAACTAGGGCGAACAAAGAGCGAACATAAAAAAAAAACACCAGAACGAGTTCAGAGCACACTCAATGCATTCCAATCATCGAACAAGACTATTTATTGACAACTGATGTCAAAAGTTAAAAGAAGCTACCTACTTTTTGCGTTGCGTCCGTTGCCTATGTGCCCGTTTACACAGTCGTTTTACTGAAAGCTATTTTAATTGAATCTGCCTCATAGGTGGATAAAATCTACCTGTCTCACTTGATTCGCCTTTCATTAAAACGACTGTGTAAACAGGCACTATGGGTCGTTTCTCATAAGAACGTGTGGTTTTAATCGAGTCGACGCAACGCAAACGAAGGATTCTATGGTTCCGCCCGTTTAGATTAGCTTTACATATTTAAAACATTTAAAATCTCCTGCAAGATGGTCGATAGAAAGATTGCTAGTTTCGTAGAGATTTTTAATGCAAAATTGACAGTTTATATAGTGAATGGGCCTCGTTCGATCGGAGATCCGTGGAAAATTTCTACGAACCATGCGACAGTTTCAACGTTTATTGACCACTTGTATAATTATAACTCAAATCTTGAATTAAAATAAAAAACAAAATGAAACATCAACAAAATAACAATTAATTTTTTTTTTATAAATTTAAGCCTTTCGATAAATAAAAATGAATAGGTATATAAAATAAATATATATTACATATTTTATTATATTTTCTCCGTCATCGCATATTGTATATCGCGACGCCATCATCGGTGCATGTTAAATTCGACGACCGAACGACCGCGCACGCTTATAAATCTAAATCTGAATTTCATTAAATCAAACGGAAACTTGCCAAAAAAATAAAATACGAAATAAAAATCAGCAAAAATAACAAATGAAATACAGAAAACCCACACCATATCATATACTGACACTTCATACTATACCTACATTTATTCGTTAACGTTATACTTACATACATACCAATGTATGTACATATCTACCGATGACAATCAATGTTATACTGACGCATGTTGAAGCTAAAAGACATCCATCAAAACAGCATGAACTCAAAGCTGACCTGCATAAATAATATCGCAAAATAAATAAACCAAATGTGGAGAGAAAAAAAAAAAACAAAACAAATAAATAAATTACAACACGTGCTTCGTATTAAATTTGAAGAAGCAAAACTAATGGCAAAGGAAATTGCAAAAAACTGCCAAAAAGCCGTAATTTATTGTACATATTTTGAGAAAAAAAGTTTTACCACATTGAGTTATGGTTGGAAAACTAAAAAAATAACTACATACATATTTGTAACGAAAGTTTTGATTCAAAGAATTTATTGAAATATTTAAATTCACAATTAAATGCAATTACTATTTTATTACAGTCAGATTTGTGTACCTATACCTACTTATAATCTTTGAATGAAAAATAATTTTACCATTACCGTTAATCCCACCATTATTTTGAAAATAGGAAAGTGAAAATATTTCGTTCATCTTTCCGAGCTGTTCATCTTATAGAACCGTTCATCTTTCTAAATTAAACTAATTTTATGTTTAAACCAAAAGATATAGGTAACAACTTAAAATTGACAAACCGCATTTTAGGTGAACAGTAGAATCTCGAAAAGATGAACAGAAATAAAAGTGGCCCGTTCATCTTTTCGAGCATCAACATTTGGCTGAGGAAAAGGATATATGTATGTATGTAGTTATAAATAAAGTTAGTAGTTATTTACAAACAAGTTAAAACAAGCCCCAAAGTACCGTTCGCTGAATAATATACGTACAAAAATAAGTTGGAAATAAAGCGTTCATCTTTTCGAGTACAAAATTTCAACCCGTTCATCATTTTGAGAACTGAATGCTAAAAGTATTTCGTTCATCTTTTCGATCGGTTGATCTTTCAGAACCGTTCATCTTTGCGAGACTCTACTGTATTTGAAAACAAATCTCCTAATTTTAAACGCTTAGTTTTTTAAATTAAAAGTTCGCAATTTGTAAATTTCTAATTTCTGGTCGATAAACAAAAATCATTAAATATTGCAAAACAAGCCACTTGAACTATAAGATCAAAAACGTGTGACCCTGTTGTGCATTATATTAAAGTACCTTTTCTTTATAAAAATCCAAATCAACCTACTTTCCTATCGGTCGGTAGAACCAAGATGCAAAATAAATTGCCTTAAAAGGATTTTATAAATTAAAAACCAGTCTGGCTACGATATATGTATGTATGTATGTAGGTAGATACAGAAGAAAAAACAAATACACCGTATATTGGTATGCCTAATTAAGATTATTTGCTGGGTAGGTAGACAGGTATCTGTTTCCGTATTCCATATTTTCCCACCGAACAACCAAACGAACGACAACTACGACGACCACGATAGCATATATATAAGTAAAGTGTAGACAGTTTGACACCATCTATATCGTTACAAATGGCGTCACTTAATGATGGTGTTAATTGATTACTATACTCGCGATATGTATAGATAGCACATATATGTATATGTTCATATAGATTAGCATTAGGTAGAATAAGTTGTGTACAAATAAAAAAAAAATAGATACATAAATAATTTTATTTAGCGAAATAAAAAAAAAATAATATTAATTTGTATTCATTTTTAATTAGTTCAGGTCACCATGGTAAATATATAAATATACTTTTGATAAAATAAAATAAAATTAAATTGGTTTTTCAAAGTCTGCCGAAATAGGTAGTGACGATGTGAATGGAAAGTAAAGCAGCTGTCGAGTAGGTAGTAATCGATAATTAATATTTTTTAAAATTAATGATTAATTACAGTTAAACAGATTGAATTTAATTTCATGCAAGAAATAGTTGTCAGTTTCTGTTCAAAAATATCAACTTTATTTGAAGCCAATTAAACTTTAAGAAAGTAACTTTTAAAGTTAAACATTAACATTAACTAGTGCTGTGCTTAAATTTAAGTTCAGCTCCAAATGCCAATTTTTTTGATTTCTATCAATTCTAGCCCAAAGTTTTGCCAAAAAATAAAATTGTTTCGAAAAAATTGAGAGTTTTGGAAGTAAACGAACAGACCTATAAATAAGACGTACTTTGTTTTTAGATGTCAGTTAGGTAAGCATTACCATTTCACAATTTAAGGTTCTAATAATTGGATTAACTGTCGCGAATCTGTCGTGAAAGAAAAAAACCTATGACGTTTGCTTTTTGATAATCTCTAACTAACTTAACATTGACATTCATAAAAGAGGTAAGTAACTGTCGTAAATGTGTAGTAAAATTGTGTAAACGAAAAATGTGTACCAATTGTTTTTTTTTTTATTCCCAAAAAAACCTCAACATTGTATTTTTAAGTAACAATTATATACGTCAAATTTACAACAGATATTTACACATTTCTTTTTTCTTTTTTCTGTTTTCATTTTATTTTTAATTATCTTGTGAGGTGGTAATGGATTGTCAAGTTAGCTTTACAAGGGTTATTTAAAAAAAAAACAAGGGCGATATTTTTTTTTTCTTTTACAACAAATTCATTACAATTGATAATATACTTTTTTTCTTTTTTAAATTTCATTGTCAGGTGTGGTAATGCTAATTTGACTGTCAAGTTAGCATTACCAACCCCCAAAAAATGAACTGAATGAACTGAACTTGTCGTTAAATTATCGTTAAAGAAAACAATTTGTAGGTAGTTATTTTGTTTTTTTTTTTTAATTCCCTAAAAAAGCCTTGAAATTCCATTCGAATCATGAATGAAATTTTTTTTTCTTTAACGACAATTTTACGATCAATTTACGACAATTATTTACACATTCCTTGTTTTCTTTGCGAGTTATTTTTCATTTTCCTGCGGGGTGGTGAACAGTCAAGTAAGCATTAAATGGATTTATTTAAAAAAAAAAGCGCGACAATTTTTTTTTAACGACAACTTTACCACAAATTCACTACAATTAATGATTTACTCGTTTTTTTTTTTTTAATAATGATATGACTAATATGACTGCCAAGTTAGTGCTACCACCCCTAAAAAGTGCAAAATAAATTCAAACCAGAGAAAGAACTGTGTAATAACTGTCGTAAATTTTTCGTACAAAAAATTGTCTTAATTGTTTTTTTTTTTAATTCTCCAAAAACCTTAGCATTGCAATTTTCAAAGAATCATGAATGAGATTTTATTTCTTTTACGACAATTTTAGGACACATTAATGACAGTTAATTATACAGATTCTGTTTTCTATTGATTTTACATATTCTTGAGTTATTATTTTTTGAAAATCAAGTGCGACATTTTTTTTTTCTTTTACGAAAAATTTACGAAAAATTCAATATAAAATTAATGATGTACTGGTTTTTTTTTAACAAAATTTTCCGGTGTGGTAATGCTAATTTGATTGTCAAGTAAGCATTACCAAGAGTTATTTTTAACGACAAATTCAAGACAGTTACCTATTCCAATGATTGAACTTTACAAATTTTAAAGTGATAATATTCTTACTTGACAGAACTTCTCAGCTCTGCAGTTGAAAAGTCAATTAATTTGTAGGTGATGTAAAGAAGTCTCATAAATGCCTCTGTAAATTTACTCAATTCAGAGGGTCTCGGTAAAAATGCTAAAATTCCATTCATCATGCATGTGTCCTTTAACAATATTTTGCAGATGAAATGATGCTCACCAGGAAGCCTCTCAGCTCCAAAAACTTTGTTAAATTAAGTTTAGATAAAGCTACATCTTCAATTCGCCAAGTTCGGGTGGATGGAATTTTATTATTGATCTACATTACATACATATGTATGTCGTCTCGGTCGGTCTTTTAGGTTGGATAGTAAAACTTTAATGATCTGCGTACCATTTGACATCGTCTTCTGAGAACCCGATGTCTCTCTCTCCTCTTCTCCTTGTAGACCTATCTATCTTCAGTATAGAATAGGTCAAAATAGTACCAAAAAGGCCTGCGAAAATAATGTTATTTATATGAATGGTCCGTTGATGAATCTTGACAAAAAAATTTCATTTTTCATGGCTCATGAAAAAGATGAATCAAGAGTCTATACATAATATTCCATAATATAATGTATTCAAACCAAAAATTAACTTGACTCAACGTAAAAGGCGAGATCTAAGCCCAATTGTTGGAAAAGGTTTAAGAAATTCTAATAAAAAAAAATTAATAGGCATGTTCAGGAAAATGAGATCTCGGATATCTCAGGTACACGAACAGGATTCCTCAGCTTTGCTTTGAAAAATTCAGAGGAAAAAATATTGAATTGAAAAAAATCTCTGTGATCTCATTTTTCCGAACGCCAATAAAAATTTAAATTTACTAGAAACTTGAATTTTTTTACTTTCTCATAAATAAAAAAAAACAAGAGAAATTCTTTTTTTTGTTTCTCGGTATCTCTATAAGAAGGATTAAGAGATTTCAAATTGACTAGATCAGCAAAAAGTTATAAAACTTAAAATTTTTTGTGAATTAAAGCTAATTAATTTTTCAAAGATTTAAATATATTATTTCTTAAAATTCAATTTTATTAAACTAAAACTAAATTATTAACTAATAAATATTTTCGAGTTGCTGAATCATTTTGGCTTTGAGCGTGGGAGATTTAAATCTTTTGACAAAAATTTTAGCTATGAATTATTCATAAAGTAAGCAGAGAGGTATAATTCGGCTACATAGGTAGAATTCTTGCAAAATAAGTTGTCATTATAGTAGGGAACACAAATTAATTAATGGAATATTTTTCTTTTATGAAATCACTTTTATTTTATTTTTATATAAGTCTCTATGACCCTGGTCGAACATGAGCTATTGCGCCACAAAATTTATTTATTTTTAAATCATTAAAAGTGTTTCCATTAGACTCTTGTAGCATTATTTCGCCTCTGATTAATTAAATGTCGTATAAAGCGCTTAAAATTATACTTAAGAGATAAAAGTATAACCTATGTTACTTTTTCCTGAAACTACACTCATTTTTCCTGGCTCCTATAAACCTGTTAAATTTTTAACTTTGAGACTCTAATTTATATTTGCGATCACGAAATGTACAAAAAATAAGGAACACAAAGTCCGTTATTCTTGGGTAATTCCTATGTAGGTTCATATTTCCCATTCATACATTGTAAAACCTCATTTCAATAAATAATCACAGAATAATTAATTTTAAACAATCTTACAAGTTTTATTCAATTAATAACATCAGACACACACACACAAGATGCCTATCAGCTGCACTTTCATTAGTTAAACAAAAAATACATTTCTTTTGAACTCCTCTTTGTTGCATAGTACAACTCTTGTATACCTAGAGCTATGGTAGGTAAGCCTTGAGTTGCACAACAACAATTAACAACGAACTACAAATCTCACGATTACTTGTAAAATAAATTTTTAGTATAGGTAGGTACCTATAACTACCTATAACCTGAGACCTGACGTGAAAAACTAACGATGTCAACACCAATTAATTAATTACTCGTGTTTCAACTTTAACAACAACAACTTGGCTAGAAATTAGTTGAAGTTTTCGACTAACCATTTGCAAACTATAAAACTTGTACATGTATTCTTGTTTTCTTTCTGCAAAAAATAAAGTTAAATAAATCGTTTCACGTGTTTCAGTTTTTTTTTTAATAAATTGATTATTTTATTGAAATGGGCGTATTGGAATATCACACTTTAACTGTTTAGTTATATTTGAAATATGAGAAGAAACCAATAAACATTTGATTTTTTTTTTGTTTCAAAAAGATATTTATAACAAAATCCAGTTTCCTATAATAAAATAAAACAAAAACAAAATTTATACATGAATACAAAAAATGCAATTTGAAATTGTGAAATATTATACAGTTGTGTTGGAAAAAATCTCCATTAATGAAATCAAATATCTTCACAAACAAATCGAGAAAACACAATCACCTTTGCATAATTTAATTTTTCATTCAGCAACAAAATCCCACTCAGAAAAAAAAAATAATAACAAAACAACAACAACAACAACAAAAACACTCATCCATAAACCGGCTCTACTACATATACCTAAATGTCTGTCATTTTTGGCACTCCTCTGTTGTCGTCGTAGTCTTCTTTGTCTTGATGATGGGTTTTTCATTACCTGAACTTGAACATCTTCTAATTCATTATCTTATCGATCTGAGTATATGCAAATTAAGACTGAGTCGTTTGTTAATTTAATTATACTCCTACAAACAAAATAGATGAAATATAAAAAACAAAAAATTGGAAATAGAAATAGAAATACACACGAAATTAATTCAGAAACAACTTTGTTCGCTCCAACAAAAACCAAACATGCTTTTCAATCTAAAAATCCATCCGAAAGAACCATCAGGAACAAGTTTTTGACTTGTTTTATCACTCCGACATACAATGGGACAAAATATTTTTGAAGTTGGAATTAAATGATATCGACAAGATGGGAGTAATATGTATTGAACATGTAGTACGTACTGTATATGTTGTATGTACCGTACATGAAGTATGTTCCTTGCATGTTGTATGTACCGTACATGAAGTATGTTCCTTGCATGTTGTATGTACCGAAAATGGAGTAGTACTGTGAAGTGTGCATGTAGTGTGGTACATGTAGTATGTACCGTACATGTAGTATGTACCGTACATGTAGTACGTACATGTAGTATGTACGGTACATGTAGTATGTACCGTAAATGTAGTATCTACTGTACATGTAGTATATACCGTACATGTACTCCATAGTATATTATTATTTGCTCAAAAATATGCTTAATTCCTTGAATTACAATAGTTGTCGTGTAATATCGTGTTCTCTATTCAAATTAAATCCGATCAAATAAGATACACGCCTGTAAAGCATATATTTAACCACGCTGGAGTAAATTATGTCCCTAATAGTTTTTTTTTTCATATTTTTTCCAACTCTTTCATATAATTTGCCCCACTGTCTGGCGGCGCATATAAAACCATCACCGATCGACCTACCTACCTAACCTTACAATGAAAATAAAAGTATCTGACAAATACATTTCTATTGTTGAACCTAGGTCGCGTCAACGTCCATTGTATGACAAACGCGACAAGGTATACAACCTCTATATAATACAACATAGAGCGTACATACATATATACATATAGGTAGAATGACATAGGTCCCGATAAGGTCTATCTATGCTATATATGTATGTTTTTCAAAAGCAAAGGTATCTTCTTCCTACAGGGTTCTGGTTTACGTTTTTTTTTCGGAAAAAGATAAGATAAATTATATCTTCGTGTCATAAAAATGAAATAAAAACAAATCCACATATATCTAATAATCGTGTGAAAAGTACAGGTAGATTTTGTGTCTACATCAAGAGGTATATATACAAACGAATGATGGTTCTATAACCCCTACAACAAGTACCTTCGTCTGTTTTCCTGTGTGTTTTTTTTTTTATTATTATTATTATTTATTTAAAGGCATGTATTACTCATGTAATCAGAAAGTCCATTTCGTTTTGTTTCCTCTTTTTACGAATGGGAATTGTTTAATTTTTGTTTGACTGTGTAGTGTGTATCTACATCAGTAAACAGAATTGCATGAAAAAAAGGTATACAAATGCTTGTCCTTTAATAGAGAGATGAAGTTGCCACCTTAATGAAAAAAAAAAAACAGAAAAGGAAAGAAAAGAAAAGAAACACATTCATATATATAAATAAAGCTTTAAAGTTTTAATATGGCGTATGAACTTGCGCATAACTTAAGCAACAACACTTTTAAACAAGTTTTTTTTTTTTTGGAAAATAATAACAAGCAATTCATCGTGTAAACCTGGAGACAGATATCTAGGGAGTAAGCTGCTTGAGGAAAACTTGTTGGTTGAGGCCCTGATCTGCGCTGTACTGTAGCACCAAATTAAATAAAAAAGATCACTTTTACACGAAAAGAAATTTTCAATTTTGGTGTCCTTTAGGAAACTTTTTAATGCTTTCCTTCGCCGACAAGGCAACTTCCGAGCAACTTTTAAAATTTTTTTTTAGGTTCGCTTATATTTTAAGTTATAACTTTTTTTATTTTCAATTTCTCGGTGAAAAGTATCTTAACCAAAATTGGAGGACATGCTACTAAAAATGCTAGAATTTTGATTTGTGAAACTTGTGGTTTTCAAGATCTTTCTTTTTACAACTCCTTTTTCTTTCTTTTTCAACCCCCAAAAACACTTACCTCGATGTTATCCTGTCCAAAATGCGATAATATTTCAATGGACTAAAACATACAAACTTTAAATTTTCAAAAGATGCTCAGAAGTTGCTTATAGTGGGCGTGTTCCCCGTGTTGCCAGCAACTCAGAGCAACTAAAAGTTGCCAAGAAAAAATGTTGCTTATAGTGCTCGTTTTTCTATATAATCCAATGTAATTGCATCGAGAGCAACTAAAAGTTGCTTGCAACAATTTGCCAACATACAAGTTCCGTGAGTAACTGGGAGCAACAAAAATGTGTCTATAGTGGGCACTATCCCATATAACTCAGTGTAATTGAATCGAGTGCAGTGCAACTAAAAGTTGCTTAGGCTAGCATCTTTACGTTGCTTAGTGGTTGCCAGGCCTTGGAGTTTTAAGAAGCGATGACTGCCAAGATGCAAAGGGAGTCAAAAAAAAGGCTCTGGTCAATTATTTTGGGAAATTTTTCGATACTATTTTTTTACTTCACGAAGTTGTAAAGTGTTGGTTTCATAAGGAAACTTAAAAAAAATCCCAAAAGATGGAAGCTGTTTAAATCAGGTTTAAATCAGTAATGCGACGGCCGCAAGGTTCGTGTACAGATTTTCAATGAAAAATTGGTTCTATCGTGAATGAGCTTCCTGCAAATTGAGTTCCTTTAAAAATCTCTACATAACTTAACAATCTTTGGAAGTCTTTACGAACTTGTTACCGTGAGACTGTCCCTATACGACCTTCTCAATGTGAATAATTCCACTTTGAAGACTTTAATTTTTTTTTTTGGTAATCCAATACAGACCCTTTAAAAACAAGTTCTTATATATCCAGAACAAATTGTCCAATTTTAACTTCAGATGTTTTTTTTCTCCAAAATAAAAAAGCGGAAACAATAAACCTTAAAAAGATACAAATATACACATAGGTACACATATATAGGTACAGAGGGATCTTGCTCGCAGCTCGCAGGTTCAACGTTCTTCACAAACTAACTAACATTTACTTTGACATGAAAACACAAAAAAAAAAAAAATAATAAAAATATAAAAAACACGACGAAAAGCAAGTAATTACGGGCCATGCATTTGACTTGTGACTGGTGAGCAAGATTTAAGGATTTCAACTGGCTTTGGCTTGCGCACTCCAAGGTTGGTCGGTTGTCATCCTCATAGCCATAGTTATAGTCGTCGTCATCAACATCGTCGTCGTCGTCGTCGGTCCGTTTGTTGAGTGAAAAAAAAAAAAAAAAAAAATACTCAAGGACATTTGTGGGAAATAATTTTTGCACGAGTTTTCCTCTCGTTGTTATTGTTTTTGTTTTTGGTTAGATGGTTGGTTGTTTGGTTTGGTTGGTTATAATATAGTGTTTGGGTTACGAGAAGGAAGAAAATCATTAGAAACAGCAGTAGGTGTCGTCACACTGTTGTGTATGTATTTTTTTTTATTTTTTCATCATCTAGGTACCCCAACAGAAACCTAAGGTATTTAGAAAAAGAAAGACATAAAAAAAAAGAAAGAAAATATAGAAAAACTGCATGGTATGGCAGTTTTGTTTTTAATTTTAGAAGGAAGGAAGTGTGTTTCATGGTGCAACAAGATTATTCTTGTCCTTGATGTTTTTTTTTTGTTTCTTCTATTTTCACGATGTTTTTATTTTTTTTTTGTTGCTGTGTCCTTTTTAATGATAAGCAATTAGTACGAAGGATATAAGTAGGTACGGACATAACCACACACACACTCATACATATATACACATTTCGTTTAATTATTTTGTGAATGGCTAGATTTCTGTGAAAGTTTTTTCTCTGAGTGTCAAAGTCAAAGCAAAAAGGATATGTTTAAGGAAGCAATGTTAAGTAACCATCGCATGGTATGGTATAATCAATGGAATAGGGTACTTGTTAATGCAACTTGTAAGGGATTAAAACGATGATTTTTTTTTTGTAAGTTAAGATGAAAGTGGATTTTCGTATACATAATATGTTTTATACAATTCAGAAAGGAAGACTTTTGGTAGGTATATATGGTTATGTTTTTATATAAGCAACAAAGTAACAGTAATTCGTATAGCTTTGTTAGATTTTAAAATTTTCTCAAATTGTGAAATACTTTTTGTAAATTTATTTTGTGGTCATGAAAATTTTTTTTGAATGTCTGAGCAAATTAAAATTTTAATAGACATTTTATCTGTTTGGCTGATTCTACTTGAAACGTTGCATCACGCAACAACATTGTTCGTTTACTTCCCAAACCTACACATTTCTACAATTTTTAGCTAAAAAAAGAATGTCAAATTTTATATATAAAAAAAATAAAACTGGTAGAATCTGGCAGTTTCGACAAGTAAGCGAACAGACCTTACATTTTAAAAGTCAAATTGTCAAAAAAATCTGCACTTTTAAAGCTAAATATTTCTTAGGCCCAGCTTTTTTAGTGGGAGATCATAACAGGTTCTGAGTTAAACCCGAGTTAATTCCTAAAAAATTTTTTTTTTGTTAATTTAGATCCCGAATCAACTCATTAAATTTGTTGATTTAACAGATAGACTTACTCAATAAGTACATATTTCTGTCAGTTGTGTGTCAAATCAATATCGAAATATATAGAGGGCGGCATTTTAGAAATCACGTTTTTCATATGACGGTGTTAACATTGGACTTTCTCTTTCGATTATTTTTGACGTCTCTGTATACTTATTTCGCTACTACTTGATGGCGAGAAAGAGGTAGCCAAGAAAAGCATCTCTTTCTTGCCATGAAGTGGGAGTGCACCAAAGTACAGAGCCATTTAAAAAAGTCGGCGGTGGTAGCCCAATGTGAACACCGTCCATTGTCCCGCATATAATCACCCTCTATGTTTCGATTGTAAAAATGGAATTTCATATTGTGTCACTCTGATTTCGATAGATTTTTGACAACAACTGAAATTCAAAGTTAATCCTACACTCAAAAACTGCTTCCTATACTCAAAAACTGCTTCTGAGTTAATTTATATGCAGAATTAACTAACTGAGAGTTTAACTCAGAGTTATCTCCTAGTATCTCAAGGTGAAAAACAAGTTTAGCAGTACTGATAGCGTTATCTCGGGCACTTAAAAACTGGGTCTTAATTTGTTTTATAAAAGTTCTCGATATTATATCCGTAGACACTTTAATGGAAGTTGAATTTTTGGTAAAATTGCAAAGTTGCATTGATTGAGGTTTTATAAATTATTTAAAGAAATTTAACTTAAGATTTATTACCATTTGCACATCAGCGCTCGCGCTGTCAAAAATAAAATAACGAAAGATTTAAATATTTTCTTGTCAACACGTGCTTGGATTCTTTAAATTTTATTGCAAAAAAATATTTCAGTTCAACAAAATACACTTCTATTATTAGAATCATAAATATTTGTTTACTAAGTTAACTTATTGTGTGATTGATTAACGTGCCAATTTTATATTTAAGTATCTAATACGAATATCTTTAATAAACAAAAAAAAATAAACGATCACTACCTACTAGCTATATGTGATGCCTAAATTGTTAGATAAGAGTTTATATATTAATGGTTGATCATCAACATTTGCACCTGATTATTTGTTTTTTTTTTTTTTATTTGTGAATTCTCAGCTGTCACACGTTGGTAATAGAATTTTTGTTTTTTTGTTTCATGATTTTGCATAAAATGCTACTTGACAGAAAATTTTTGATAGCAATTTAATCAACAACTGTTCCAAGAAATTTTAGAAATTTTGAATATTTCTAAAAAAAAGTTCTGTTGTCTTGAAATTAAAAAAAGTTCGGAAATTAAAGAGTTTTTCTGCCCTTTTTAGTCCGTGAGGTGACTATAAGATTTTCGATTCAATTGCGAATTTTGATAAAGTTTACTTGGTATTGGAAGTAGGCGGGTTGTCGACTAAGGCCCGTTTGCTGATACTACATATAACGATTTAAGTTGAACTTAAATTCTTAAAGGGTACTTTTTCTAAGTCATAAGGTGATACTTAAGAAATTAAGTTCAACTTAAATCATTATATGTAGTATCAGCAAACCTCCCTCAATGACTTATGTTATATTCTAAGTTTAAAAGTGAGATTTCAGTTATATCTACTAAATTTCAACTTTCGAAAGACCTTATATATATTGAGACAGTTATTCAAATATATAAGAAAATTGGGCGTGGTACTAGTTGATATCTATGTTATAGAAAATACTTTAACACACGGTATTTCAGCATTTCTTCTGATTGCTAACTTGAAATTATGAACGAATGTTGAGCGTTTTTACTTTTTTTTCGAAAAGGTGACTGATATTAACCTCTTACTGCATTATTTTTTTCTTCATACAAAATTTATATGTTATAGTTAAGGCTAATGAAAGGACTATTAAACTACATATTTCTCGGTAGAATCCTTATTTTTTTTAAAGTACTAATCGATTTCTTTAGTTTGTCTGCAATTGCTTAGAGCTCAATTTCTTTAAGTCTTTCAACTTTTGTGGTCTATTTCGAAAGAGGTACTACAATTTACATTACAGATTGTTTAAAAATTTGCCACCCTTTCCCCTTGACTTGAAAAAGTATACGCAAAATGTCAGTACCGCGGCATGTCCCATCCTTGTTTTTCCAATTTAATCTACAATTTTCTATTAAAATACATCATTGAATAAAAATGTTGTTCTCAGAAAAGTTTGAGTACAATAGTTGCTTGATTATATTTTGAGAATATCAAGTCAAAATATTTGCTCTCTAATTAAATAATAATAATTGAATGTTGTCCACGGATTTCATTTTCTTTTTGAATTCAAAAGATTTACCGCTGAACCGCCATTTTGTTTTTAGTTTTATGGCATTTGTGTGGTGCCGTTTGAAAGAGGCACTTTTTATTTTTGTTAACGAAAGTCAACTTACGTAATTTTGCTGTAAGAGTGAAGTGTTTTTATTCTAAAATCGTGTGTCACAAAATTACCTGTCAGTACCGTGGTAGTCTTATCCAAGCGTGTTATGAAATTTGTTGGGGTGGTTTTTAGAATATCGTATTTCTTTTTAAGTCATATAAGTTAAAATTATAGCGGATTTTATTTTTCTCAGAAGCTTTGAGATATGAGGATACATTAAAGCCTAAATGTCAGTACCGTGGGTGTCAGTACCGTGGTATATTTATTTATGATGAACTTAAATTAAATGATTCCAAGCAACTTTGCTAAAAATGTTGTTATTTTTTTATTAAGAATGGTACCAGTACTTTGTACAAAGCATATTGAAACAAATTTGTGCAATAAATGTTGAGTTATGACGTAGCATAAAAATAAAGACTCCGACCTCAAAGAACAGATTTGAAAAACTAAAAAACATACAATTTTGAATAAAACATTGGCTTTTAAAGTTGAAAACGTCAAAACGTAAGAGAAAATTTAGAAATTCAACAAAAATATTTTCAAAAAGAGTTAGAACGTATAAAAATTCAAAAATAAAAAATCAGTGTCAGCACCATGTCTTCGAGATTTAGTACATTTTACCATATTTTTTGTTCCTTAAAAGTTGTAGTAATATGCTCTTACAGATTTAATACCATGTCTATTTAAAGACAAATAAAACAAAAAAATTAATTTTCAATGACTTTTTATTTTAGCAAAATTCTTATTTAAAAAATCACAGTTGGCAGAGAATCACCCATATACTTGAAGGTACATACAAAACTAGCATCCACCAAAATTCAAGATTATTAAACTACTTTATTTTATAGGTACCTACGAGTATACCTATTTATTTTTCACTAATCTCATTGTTTCGCATAATGTCGAGACTTAATGTGCCAATTAGTCAACCCTTGAAGTAATCCAATACCTAGGTACTTTATGCAACAAAATTTTTCTTATTGAAACTTAGAAAATAAATTTCTCTTCAATTCTCAATTTTGAACAAAAATACCCCTACGTAGTTCCTTATTTAGTACACTTTTAAAATTTATTGCAATTAAAGAACCCTTCTACTGCCTAACATTATTCGTCTCATTTAACCTTCGTTCATATATTTAATGAGGCGTATATTTTAAATTCAACATACCTACATATAGTTAATTACAATTTAACCCACTTTTGAGCAATAACTTAAAACAAAAACTTCCTGAATCTCCAATTAGTCTTAAATTCCGTTAGTCCCATCTTCAGAAAAACATTCCTAAAAAATTTTGTGTAGGTATATAGATAACATTATATGTACTTAAGTACTTTTGATGTTATGTCCAATACAGTTAGTCAAAGTCACACACCGCAAAAGGACAAGTTTAAAAAGGAATTCTCTCTTCGAAGTTATGTACATAGATACTACTTGTTGAAAAAACCACATTCCTCCATTTGAATTGTCTTAGCTTGGCAATGACTTCATATATCTATAGACAAAATTACAATCAACATTCTCCTTAACCCAAAAATTACAGAAAATTACATGAAATACAATCCGGAAGCATGTTTAAAAAAAAAATCACTAAAAAAAAAAAATAACAAATACCTACAAAGCCAATCGGGATTCGGGAGTTTATTTTGTTGTTGTTTCTGTAGAGATATAAATAAAAAAAAATATATATCCACTATCTGTTTGTGTATAGTTCATTGTTTAAAGATACATTAAATCGTGATCTGAATATTGAGCACTTTTAAACTCGAATAATCCCACTCAGAATTTACTTTTTTTTTGTTCCTTCTTTCCATCCTGTTTTTTTCTTTTCTTACTCGTTCCTGGTTGTTTTTTTTTTCTGTTGGTACACTTTAGCTTATTCCTTTTATTTTTCTTTGTTTTGTATTTTTTTCCTACTATTTGTATGTATGATGAAGACAAAATTCTTTACCTTTGTCTGGGGGCTGTAAAGCCGCTACACATGGCATCGCATGGACCGCGAACTGGACGTGGACTTTCGGGGCCAAGTCATCATACCAAAACCAAACCGATCCGAAACAAACTACATAGTTATACAACCGGTTTTTCATTCCTCGATTATTCCTCCATTACCATGGCAAACATGAAAAAAGGGAACGCGATTCCAAAAAAAAATAAATAAAAATCAAAAAAAAAAAAAAAAACAAAGAAACGAATTCCTTTCTCAAGATCATTCATGGAAGCACATAAAAGTGGTTTCGATGTATTGTAATGCTGGGAAGTGAATTGAAGTTTTTTTTTTTTGCTTTTTTTTATGGATAAGTTAACGCCATCTTATGTGAATTTTTTTTGTTGGTTGTTGTTGTTAAGATGGTCAGAAAACCAGGAAGGTATAGGTATAAACTACAAAGTAAAAACGACAGCCAACTTGAAGACAATCATCATCCCACAAGCGTTTCTCACATTTTCAATAGATATCTCTTAAAAGATAGGAGAAAATATGCTAAACAAGATTGAAGTTATTGTGTGCAAACAAAGTTTTAGCAGCTAACTGTGAAATAGACAGAATCGTGTTTGCCGAATGTGTGAGTCAGACATTTTTTTTTCTAAAATAGAGGTTAAATTTATGTTTGAAATTTCAGTGAGGGAGAAAAGGAGTCCAGTGAATTTGACAAACATTTTGTTGAAGAAAAAAAAAACGAACAGAAAACAAGTTAATGTGTTTGAAATGGGTTCTTGTATGATAACATACATATATACTTGATCTAAGAACTGCAATACTATTCGCACCATCATTTTTTGTGCAACAAAAATCCACCCGATGAACTTTTACAAACATTCGCCTGCGTTAGTAAAATTTACAAGCGCTTGTAAAGTTTACTATCAGTATTGCACTGAAAAACAGACATATAGACACAATCCCATCTTATTCTACTTCCTACGTTTTCTCGATTTTAACGCCTTAAATCGCCTTAAACGATCTGACCATCAAGTTATGGACAGAACATCCAATATTTTTAATGAATTTACAAACATAAAAATATAATGAAAGAAATAAAAATTTAGTAAATATTTACAAATATATTACTAGAGATATTAAAAGTCACTAAATTACAGTCTCAGTTAGCCAACGTCACTAAATTACAGTCTAAGATAGGAGACTTCATTTAATAACAGTCTGAGATAGCAGATCACTAAATTACAGTTTGAGTTAAACTCTCCACACTGTGGAGTATAACTAAGAATAAACACAAATTCTTCGAGTTGCCAAAAATTATTTCAATTAGTTAAAACATTCAAAAGTTGTTTTTTTTTTCTAAGAAATTCAAGTTAAAATTGAATTCTCTAAAATAAACTATTTGCAGTAAATAATTTATACGGTCGACGCCGCTGAACAACATTTATTTATAAATATATATATTTTCTCATATATGACTATTAATAAAAGATGAATTCAATTCATGACTTTTGATGCGTGAAATACTATTAGCAAGTTTTATTGAAACTTGAATTTTAACAAATACTTAATGAAAATTTAATCATATAAAAAAAATATTTACATATTTAACAACCGGATAAATACTCCCACAACAAAATTTGAAAAAAAAATTAAATAAAAAACTTACGAAGAAAACAACTCTATACCTAACTTATTTAAATAGGAAATTCTTCGTTCAATTTTATGCTCTGCTCTGGTCGTTGAAACAAATTGAAAAATTATTAAAATTTCATAAACATTCCCCAGAAATATTTTAAACCAACAAAAAAAAACGAAACGAAACAAAAATAAAAATAAAAACAAACAAAAATATTTAAATGGAAAAACAACTTAAGAACGAGAAACTGCAATTAAATTTAATTAGAAAGTAATTTTGGAAAATTCCAATCTCCCCTTATTAGAACTTACACACACACACAGAACTAAACAGGACAGGACGGCAAGTGAGTCAGTTCTCTTGCTATCCTCTATACATATACTGCTGCTGGTTTTAGACTTGGAGTTTTCAATCTAACTGATGATGATTGTGAGGGCTCAAATCAAATTTGCATACCCAAAACAAAAAAAAACAGACAAACGTTGATGACGAAGATGACTCTACGACAACGAAAACGACAAGTGGTATAGTACAGAACTATTTTCAGGAGGGCCAACCCAGAAACCAAAACGAGAGGAAAAAAAATAAAAAAAAAGACTAAACAGGACAAACAGAAAATGAAATATCTACAAACGGGTCTTCGCCCCTCTCCAAAAAGGATAACTTTTTCCCCCATCCGACCGCACAACTAAGTGCTATATAAGAGGGTGGCACATAGACGCCTCCTATTTATGTATATATAAAGGATGTTTCTGACACCGGAGAATATAGTAGAAAATACAGGACGACAACGAGGAGATTATTAATTGTCCTAGTACAAGTGGAATCCTCTTTCCGTTGTTTAATTTAGATGGCGCAGATATTACGATTTGTTGTTTTTTTTTTAATTCATTCTTCTCATCGTTTTGTGTGTGCTTTTTAATTTCACTATCTGCTGCTTTTTAGTCCTTGTTGTCATTCGATAGACATAGGCGGATTAATTGTGAGCAAAGAAAATTGTAAAAAAAATTATGACTTCTTGAGAAAACTAAGGGAACTGATTTTGTGGAATAAGCTTAGATTACATCTGAGTTGGTCACCGTCATTGCAGTTTGAGATTGCTGCATTGCTAAATAACAGTCTGAGTTCACCAACGTCACTAAATTACAGGCTAAGATAGTAGATCACTCAATTACAGTCTGATATAGCAGACATCAATAAATTTCAGTCTGAGATAGCAGATCACTAAATTACAGTCTGAGTTAGCTAATGCCACTAAATTACAGTTCGAAGTAGCAGGTCACAAAATTACAGTCTTGGTTAGTCAGTCTCATAAATTACAATCTGAGTTAGCCAATGTCACTAAATTACAGTCTGAAGTAGCAGATCATAAAATTACAGTCTGAGTTAGTCAGTGTCACTAAGTTACAGTCTGAAGTAGCAGATCATAAAATTACAGTCTGAGTGTCATTAAATTATAGTCTGAATTAGCCAATGTTACTAAATTACAGTCTGAGATATCAGATCACTAAATTACAGTCTGAGTTAGCCAACTTCACGAAATTACAGTCTAAAATAACAAATTACTTAATTACAGTCTGAGTAAACGGACGTCACAAACCAACAGTCTGAAATAGAAAACGTTGCTAAATTACAGTCTGAGATAGTAGACGAAACTAAATAACAGTCTGAGAAAGCAAACGTCAACAATTTACAGTCTTAAATAGCAGAATTCACTTAATTACAGTTGGAATTAACATACGTCACTAAATTACAAGACAGAAGTGAAGTCCTTCATGTCAAAATCGAAGATATATCATAAATCAGATTATTTATATAATAAATCCGGCAATGTTCATCGGAAGAGAAATGATGGAGAATTCCCGAACAAGACGATGATAAGTTGAGTTGAGGAATTTTTGCCTAGCATAATATTTTTGTAATTTGTAAGTCCCTCTTTGCTTTTTAATCGAGAGGGAGCTTTAAATATCTCTCTTCCTATTCATGTCTCCGTTTCGGTCCCTAGGTCTGTTTGATGTTAAATTGAAAGTGATTCTTTTATTTATTGTTGTTTCTGGGTATAGGCAGGCGGTATGGGAATGCGGCTAGGTGGATAAAATTAAATGAATTACATTTGTGATTTAATTGAGTATTTATGCAAATGAGAATAATATTCCATCTTATACAGAGTGAGAGAGAGATAAAGAGGGCCTGTCTGGGATGTTGCCTGTGCTGAAGCTGATGAAGATGATGATGATGACCATAAATTTTCTTCAAGATGTGTGGGTTTTCAAAATTTTTTGGCAGACAGTCACATAAATTACACAGTTTTTTTTTTCTATTTTATTTGTGTTCTATAAAAAATTAAAATTTATCACTTTTGGGTCTTAAAGATCATATTAATTTCATTTATAAATCTACTTAATTTCATTAATGAACTGTCCAATTCCGGCCATTCAAATGCTTATGATGTTATCGTAATTTAATTATGATTGATGTTAATATTTTATTAAAAAAAAACTTATGAATGCATTAAATTATTTTATTTGTGAAAAAAGAACGAAATTGAGTGCTTTTACATAGCAATCAATCAGAAGTCGTCGAGTTAACTATAATTTGTGAAGAAAATCTCAGTCATGCGATTGTTTTTGTTTGGCTTTTCTGAATGTGATGTGCTTGTTTGTGTGTTGTTTTTTTTTTTCATTTAGTCCTTGCAATTGGGTTGGCTTTTTGACCTAGTTTTCTAATTAATTATGACTTCAATGGTTAGTAGGTTTAGTTGTTGTTTTTTTTTATATAGTTGGTTGGTATATGTACTTATGTAGGCATGCAGGTATTTTTCTGAGAAGTCATTAAGAGATTTGTTTATCTTGGTTTTTATTGCAAACGCAACACATATAGAGCAGTAATTAAATGTTTGGCATACAAAGATAGAGAGTAAGAGAGAGAAAGAGAAATTTTATGTAAAGGACTATTTTGTTCACAAGCATTGGACCTATAACTACGTATTATTTCGAATGCTCAAGTTAAAGAAATAAATCAAGAATAAATTATGAGTTGAATAATAAATGACTTAACCTTTTCTAACTGTATCTATAGGTTGAAATTTTCAAAAAGACGCAAAATTTTGAGACGATTAAGCAAATCACCAAATACCTATTTTAAGTATCACTCTAATTCCAAATGTCACTTTGAAAATTAAAAATGGTAGGTATGTTTGCTTACTTATTTGCACGAACTGTCACTTTTTTTAGGCGTGTTCAGCCGAAGATAATTAAGAAAATAGGTTTGGTATGATACTAGTTAAAATATGTTTATAACTAGGAACATTTTAGTAAAGAGCTTTAAAGTTAGAAAAATGTTAAGTAGTATACCATGCTAAAAACTTAACATCAGGCTGTTTTAAATTTTGTGTTACCCTGTGTAAGTGTATGAATTTTATAATAAATAATTAAAATAATAATTAATTTTAACTACAAAGTGCGTATTGTATTTACATACTACAGGCATAATGTATGTTAAATGTAATCTAGTTAAAACGCGGATCATTTCTGTAGTAGGAAGGTAAGTATTCTCTTAGTTTTGAATAAAATAGAAGGATAGACAAGAGTCACCCAACTATATACATACATATATACCATATATACTCGAATAAGCATTTTTGTAAAAACCCTATTCAAAAGGAAAAACAAAAGCCAAAACAAAAATCACCCAAATCAAACACATGATTATACATATTTAAATACTGACAAACTTTTAAAACAACAATCATATTCAAGTGAGAATTTTTATTTTTCATAGAGTTTAACTCCCCTTTTGTAACGATATCTTATTTTTAAGGAACTCTCTGAAAGTGACATATATTTATAAACAAAAGCCCTTTAGCTATGATATATGAACATATGGGATTAACCCTAACCCAAAGACCAAAGACAAACATCATATCAACCCCTTGAAACCATTTATATATATAATATAGTCAAAGCCGGGACAACTAAAAAGCATTTATATGATTTTTATATAGAAATAAGACAATAAATAACATCATGATGGATCAACTTAAACGAATTTCCATCATCACTTAAAATTTTTCCAAAAACCCAAAATCGATTTATATGTAAAGTATAAGGAAACAAAATTGTGACTTATTATATCCAAATTGTGTGTTGGTTTTTCTATTGTTCTAAAAGAACAATCCCTATAACCAATGTAATAAATATAGTGAATAAGGGTTAAATTTTTTGAATATCTATATCCTAATGGGCCATCCTACCCTTTATATGAAATCCACAAAGAACTTTACCCTATGATCATCTAAACAAAAAATTCGATATTATTTTACTCAAAATTTCATTTCAGTTTTCGTCTCGTCATTGTAGTTCTTTGAAATAAAAACGAACAAAAAAAAACAAAGAATTTTTATAAAACCGAAAAAGTCACTTAAAAAGTCGACATGATGTCAACGCAACACCATCACCGATGTCAAGCAAACAAAAAGAATCTAGGTCAGCGAATCTTGTGGCCTGTAAGGTATTTTTAAATTCTCTACCCCTTTTAGTTTTTTGTTTTTTTGGAAAATGTAGATTCATGAACTTCGAGAGGAGGATTTATTTAATCTCAAAGTATAAAAAGTGGGTAGAAATTTCCTTTTTTTGTGTCACAGCATTCTGGCACTGATAATAGATAGATTACGCACAAATATTTGTCACTTCAGTGGCAACGCAAATACAAATACGCAGGAGGGCAGACTTCGTCTATATTGACATTGATTCTATAAGAGTATATCAATTAAATTGTCACCCATATCAATTCTGAGAACCATTTATATATAAATTCAGGCTTCCCAACCACTCATCTTGTCATTAATTAACCCCTGAATCAAAAAATTCCTTTCAACTCCAAATCGAAATGTGGGATATCATCCCTATAGAGTCTACACTTAAACATCATTAATTGAACAATACCGATATATGTATGTGCAGCCCAAATGTAGGTATATAACTTGATGTTTAGTATATCAGTGAAACAGTAAACCATATAAATTTTTGTGAACCATTAATCTGTTTCATTTGACAGCTACTTGACAGGTAGAGTTCTATTTATCTGAAACAAATTACTAAAAAAAAAAGACAAAATTCCAGGATTGTCCATCTTCATTTTTCTCATTTTCTTTTATCTTAAAGTAAAATTATTGTACATAAGCTACTTCATATGGCATTGAAACATTTTATATAATGTATACATATAGATATATGAGCTCATGCTAAAAAAAAGTCACAAGTTTCTTGTAAATGACGCATGACATACTGATACTGACAGCTCATATAGTTATTCATGTTAAGATATTTTCTATGTTTTAACAAAAAAAAAATAAAGAAGAACTTATTTTGATATTTCAATTTAGTTGACACACGTACAAAGAACAAATGAAGGAACGCACCCTTCCTTAACTCTCATTCTAAATGACGATGACATTTCAAATTCTTAAGCTTTAAGAACAGAAAACTTATGTGTATATGTATGTAGCGCGCTGCTGGCTGTAGCAATAAGAAAAATATATATCAAGGAATGTCAATTGGTGACACACACAAGAAGCTTAAAACTGTTTGGAATAATAATAAATTCATAACATAGATTCTTATAAATAAATAATAATTATTTGTTTTCTTTTTCTGTGGGGTGCGTTCAGGGTTGAATGGAAAATGCGGCAAACATCAGAAAAAAAAAGAAATGAGAAAAACCTTTTAATGTTTTACATTTTTAATTAAATTTTCATTGTATATGTATGTACTTGATTTAATGTACAAATATGTAAAGAATTAAAAATGAGTTTACAATCTATGGTGAGTATATACGGAAGGAGTAAAATAAATAATAAAAGGATTTTTAGGAATCGGTTTTTTAAAATGCATATTTTATTTTAAAATCTCTGACTGACAGGGTTAAAGGTTGTTGGAATTTTAAATTGAATAAATTATTCAATGCGAAAGAGAAAGTTAACAGGAAAATGCAAAATATTCGAATATTATGAATTTTTTAATAAAAAAAGGCAATACCTACTTGAAATATTTATTTGGGTATTTATTTTTTAAGTTATTCATAAAATTCGATACGTTGTTGTTGACAAAATTCATGTTTTTTTGAAATACATAGATGAATTCTTTGTAAAATTATTTTACCTTTTTACAATCTAGGATGTAGTTTTCCTTTAGTATCAATAACTATCGATGGTTATCGATATTATATCGATGGTTATCGATAGTAACTTCTATCGAAAACATCGAAAAAAATGAGTAAAGCTAAGTACAGACGATTGTTGGATCTTACAATATTGCCAGAACTGTTAATGGTCTGACAATATCTAACAATTAACTGACAACTGACATATTTGTCCGTTCACAAGGTTGGTAGATTTCTTCCCAATTTGTTTGTCAGCTATTTTTGTATCTCTCTTTAACCAACTCTTTGACATTTCGAACAATGAAGAATTTGTCAGCAATTGTAAGATGTTTTCAATTAAAACATCTGACAATGACCAATGAGTCTGACAATGTCCTAATCAACTGACAATGATAAAAATTGTGTGTTCAGACGATTGTAAGTTACCTGGCAATTTTTTGTCAGATTGTCGTCTGACAATGACGTTTTTGACAATTTTGTCAGACAAAATTGTGTGTTCAGACGATTGTAAGACATTTGGAACAGTTTTTACACTGACAGATCTGACAAAATTGTAAGATCTGACAATCGTCTGTACTTAGCTTAAGACGTTGTGAATTTTTTGCCTCAATATCTTAATATCGACATGCCCAGAGTTCTCTCAGAAATGCGAAGCAGGACAATAAAATTAGAACATCGCAAAGAATACAAAGGCCAAAAGGATTAAATTCTTTTTGTTTTAAAAACAAAACTATGTATTTTTTTGAGTAAGTAAGTAGTGTGTTCAGCAAAGCAAACAAAAAATACCTATAGGTACACTTAAACTTTTCTATTTTGAAACAATAAACATTTCCACTTGAAATGAACGTTTTGAAAAACATATAAAAATATCCCTATAAATTAATTCATATTTATAAAATCTTTTCTTCTTAATTTTTTTTTTTTTTGTCTTACCAAAATTGCCCATATCTCTATTTTTATTTGTATACAAAACAATTTTACATTGCGCAGGTATTTTGTTTCTTTTGCTGGTATCTGAATCTATAAAAAAAAATTAAATTAAAATCCACCTCAAACTCATTAGTAAGCAAATAAAATCAATTTTCCTTCGCTTCAAGGCATAAATAGGTACCTACCTACCTACCTATATAATTTTATAAATTACAAAATTTGAATATACACTCGAGCAAAAAATTTCAATTTAATTTTCAAATTTAATTCTATATAAATACATGTACAGTTTTACATTATAGCTGAACAGAGGAGCGGGGATAGCCATTGCTCATGAACAACTCACATAATGGTTCAGCAGCAGCTCTCAAAAAGGGGTTGGTTTTTGTGGTATAATTATAACAAATATGAGGCGACGTCTAGTCTAAGTTTTCCATTCGTTGCATCACAAACAAAAATAATTTATTTAAATTGTCTTATAAGTCGACGGGGGCTAATTAATTTTAACATTAAATAAATTCTAAAAAAAAAAATATATATATATACAAACAAAAATATCCAACACAACTATTTTTTTTGTTGAGGAGATGAGTGTTGTTAGCTTATGCCAGGTCATTTTGTTGAAAACACGAGACTCTACTCGGAGGTAAGTTTTCTGCCAAAATTCTGGGAATTCTTTAGCCTGAACATACGATCGATGTTGTTGATGTTTTGTTTTTTTCTACTTCGTTGGCTTTTTTGTATATTTCTTCTCTTTGCTTTGTCGGAAATAGAATTTGTCGGTTTCGGCACATGGATAAGGAGAAAGCTGACTCATTGTTTGTTAATTTTTCCTTTGCTTCCGAAAAATAAAAAAAAAAAAAAAACTCAACTACAATCAACATGTGCAAAGTTTGAAAATATAAAAAATCGAGAAAACTCTTATCAATCTCTAGATATTAAGCCATCAGAAAAACTTAAACAAACAATTTAATTAAAATCGAGTTTATAGTTGTTGAGATAGTTGAAAGCCCTCTTTAATTCTATTTTTCTTTTAGAAGAAGATTTAAGAGAGTTGTTGTTTTTTTTTTTTATTTTTTTTGTCTGTATCACATTCATTAGATGAATTGCTTACTTTAAAAAGGAAGACGAGATTTGACTCACGCAATTTACGGTGTAATTGGAATGGTGCGGTGCATGGCTGATGCACATATACACAGCACACTTAAATTGGACAACTTCCAAATTAAAATGCAATGCGGACTGACCATAAACGCATGCATGCATGCGGTGGTCCGCATTCCTGAGGAATTACATCTTTTGAAATTGCAATTCAAGACACAAGTACTTACCTATACCTATATATGAATTGTTTTTTTTTTTTTTTCTGCAATGCTGCTGCTGCAATCGGTTGGTTGCCCCTGACAGCGCGCTATTACATCGTTTAAGATTATTTTATTGCGTTGTCAATGGGGTCATGTATTTATAAACTGTGATGTGCAAAATGATGTCATTAATGTGGAGAAGCTTTAAAATATAAAGAAGAAAATTGAAATTTAAAATTAATTTTTTTTGTTTAATTTGAATGAAAAATTTATAGAATAAAAATAAAATTTAAAAATGAAGAATTTTAGGGAATAAGTTCATTGCGGCTAGTGGGAGTTTACTCTTTTGGGAATCAGGTCGTTAGGACCGATCAAAATATATCTTTTAAGTTTGTCTATATGCTAATTTTTGTTTTTAATTTTTTACACTGAATTAATATTATTTTTGTTCTGTTTCTTTTCAGGTATGAATCTTAAGAACTTCTGAACATCATGGTAATTTACAAACACATAGAAAATTATGAATATATCGTTTTTAATTTTTGTTTACACGTGTTACAACGTAAATAAATTAATATTTATTTAATTCAACTCAATCCAGTTTTAGTAAAAGTTTATAAAAAAAAGTCAATAAACTTTAAATTAGGCTTATACATATGTAGAATAAATTAATTAGCACTTTCAATAGATCAGTTCATTTTTAATTATATTTTTTTGAACAATAGTTATAAAAAAATATTGTAGGAACAGATTTACAAACCATAAAGATATTATTGATATAAAAACTCCTACTTAATTTGAACAATGATTGATACAGAGGCAGTTGTATACAAATTTGGGATAATCCTCAGATCAAGATTTAGAAAGATTTGAAATCGTTTGAGTGAGAAAACACATGTAGGTACAAAAAGAAATAACATTTCGCATTAAAATTAATTAATACCCATTCAAATACATACTTGAATTGTGGTGGGAAGTTGCTTATCTTATATCGATCTGTAAACGCTCGCTGATGTTGACGGTTATGATGACAATATGCCAGTTTAGTTTTGGGAAGAAGTACTAACCGCCGCGCCGCGACAGTCCAAAATCTATGCCAAACGATGACTTTAATGGGATGCTTTTAGTTCTGGGTGTACCTATATCTCATGTAGATTGGTTTCTTCCATAAATTCGACAATTTTGCTTGTTCACACATCTGCATATTCATCCAAAAATATGGGCTTCATTGCTATAAAAATGATGTTTACCAAATTTGGGTTAACTTCCAATTACTGTTCTAAGAATTGATCGGCAGTATCGTTTTTTTTTTTTAGTCAATAATATCGATTATATTACTTACTAGCTGGCCTGTCCGGCTTTGCACGGGTTGACCAATCTTAAAAATAAAAACAATGTTATGTGTTATAGGAAAGCAATGTCAATAAATTGAAATTCTAAATATTGTATTTAATTTCTAAATTCATCGTTGAAACTTGATAAATGGACAAAAATCCCATTAACATAAAGGAGTGTTAAAAGGATAAGGATTTTTTGCACAGCAATTTCACGTTAAAAGTGAAAGAAGCTTAGTGGTTCACAAAAAAATCACAAAAATCTGAAGTTTTTTTCTATTTTTTCTATTACATAATTTGTTAATTTTTTTTATTTACTTCATATTTCAAAATATGTTCAATGTATTTTGTTTTTACCCCATTTGCCCTGTTAATTAATATTTAAATTTAAAAAAAAAATATGTTGCCCATTTTCATCATCGAAATCCATCCCCTAAATATTACCTTTCAGATACAAAATGACATTTTAAAATCCCAATTTTCCCCTATAAAAAGCTGAATTGAAGCAAAAAACTAGCCCTTGACTGATCCTTGAAGTTTCTTCTCTAATTATATTAATTTAGAAAAAAGGATTTTTTAAATCAGATGTTATTTTTGTTTTCTTACCCCTTTTTACCCTATAAAAAGAAAAAATTTAAAAAATATACTGAGCCATATCTTATAAGTAAAATCAATTTAATTTTGTCTTTTTTAATAACAATAAATAATAATTTTTTCTTTATTATGTATTTTATGACAACAAAATTAACAATTAAAAAAAAAATTTTTTTTTGTTTGGTAATCTTGTTTAAGTAACTGAGATCGCTGAGATATCTATAAACGGTGTGTTGCTTTTACGACCTAAAGACGACGCTGTATATAAAAAGTATATAAAACATTTGCGAATTCGAATGCAACGTTGTTTCAAAATTTCAAAACAATCGTTCGAGAATTTTCGGAGAGTTAAGATTTTGAACAAACGAACATTTACATTTGTATTTATTAAGATTTTTGCTAAAAAATAATAATTAATTCTAAAGAAAAAATCTTTAATAATTTCAGCAAAAAAAATCTACTTTTTTAGGAAAACAAATAATTGAATGCTAAAAAAATGCTTTTTAGAAAAAAATAATAACTTAAGAAAAATAAATGTGTAGCTATCTACCAATTTTTTGAAACAACAGTATTTGTTGAAAGAAAAAAATTATAATTTTTTTACTAATTATAATTAAAGAAAACCAAATATAAAAATTTAATGAATTTTATAATTAAAGGAAAAAATACAAATTTTAAGAATAAATTATTCAATTTATTTTTGTTTCGAAATACATTATGTTCTTTAAAATTCTCTTGCAAATGTTTTTAAATTTTGATTGTACGAAATTCTTTAACTTTAACAAATAGTTTTTTTTTTTAATTTTAAATACATCATTAAGAATGTATTTTTTTAAGTAGAAATTATTTATTTTAAAAAACTTCGTTTGTAATTATTCTCAGCTAATTACTCAATTTTTAGAAAATTAGAAAAATTATTTCAACTAAAGATTTATATTTAAAAAATAAGTAATTACTTTAAATTATTCAAAATTTAAAATTTATTTATTTAAAAATTATTTTAACTAATAAAAATTACTAATTATTTCTATTTCAAAAATAATTTGTGGTTTTTTATGTACGTATTTTAATTGATTAGTAATTTTTAAGAAAATTATAGTTATTTATTTTAGTGTACCTATTTGTTAATTTTAAGAAAAGTATAAATTATTTTGGGGATTAATGCTTGTTTTTTGAGAAATAAGTTAAGGGAAATAGAATTTTTTTCTACCGAGCACTGCTCCAATACCCAATAAGCGAAAACACGGTTCTCTATGATCTTCGTTTAGGTGCTAATTATAGCTTTCATTGAAACTCGTCATTGAGAATTTTAATTTATTACTTTAAGACACTTAAAAATGAAAATCAATCATTGTTTTGATGCCAACATTAAGCTGAATTATTTTTGTTTGCCAAACAAAAATTTCATTGTGGCTCAACAGTTCATATCCACCAAACGTCAAATATTCGACTTGGTAAAATAGTTGTGGCGAGGATAAAAATCACTTAATGCTCTGAGCGTTTCTCGAACGAAGCACTGATTTTGAAAATAAAATTTGATGAATTGCACACGTTGTTAACGCTTTAGGGCCAGTTTCACAGTGCATATACTTAACTAAATAAGTGGCACTTAATTTTCCCATTCATGGACTTTAGACGTAGTTTTGAGGTCTGAGTAAGTGGAACTTAAGTGGCCAATATGGGAGACTTAAGTGTCACTTATTCCGATAAGTTTACACTGTGAAATTGGGCATTAGTTTTCCATATCTGGAACTTAAGTGACACTTATTTTACTGTGAAACTGGCGGTTAATCTTTCATGGGGAATCTCCATACACTAACAGAAAAATTCGAAACAAATTTGACAGTTGTTTATTGGAAACGCTAAAACTGGTGTTGCCATTTGAATATGAATGAAAAAATTTTTTTTTTTAATAGTTTTGAGATTATTTTAATTTTTTTCAACAAAAATTGCAAGGATTCCTGCAAGTTTTTATCTTCTTCTGCACATTGCAGTTAAAATCTTTCTAACATATTTTTCCCACCCTGTGAATTCCTTTATTGAAAAATGGAAGGATTTCTCGAAAAATCGAAGAGATATTGGAAAGATGTTAAATAAATTTTAGAGAATAAAAAGATACACAAGTACTCTCAGCAATCGATATAAATTTTTTTGATAAAAATTATTCCTCATTTTTAGTTTTTGCGTACATAACCTCAAAAATGGCGGAAAACCCATTTTTTTCATTTTCAAACGGGATTAACTCGAGAACGATCCCCTGAGCTACTTCTCGATGTATATATGTACATATATCACATTTTGTATTGATTTTATTTAACTCGAAGTAAACAAAATTTGACAGCAGCTTATGTTATAAGAGTGACATGTAAAGATTTAATAAAAAAAAAATACGAGAACAGAATTGTTGACACTATTTCCATATTCATACAGCTGTCACAATGTGTCAAATTCATCACTGTTAGAAATGATTGTTTTTTTCTTTGAAAACTCTCATAAACAACTTTATACTTTGTATATTCTGCTATAGCAGCTAGAGGGTTTACATTATAAGTTATTTCAAAGATATTATAATACATTATATATGAAATGTCAAAAATTCAATCTACTGAGTAGATTTCCAATCAAATTCAAACACACCTCAACCCAAAACCTAAACCTGATAAAGCTGTCTCGGGTGTAACATTGAACAAAAACTTTGTGTATACAAACTAAACTATTAACGTCGATCTGAGGGGGAAAACGTTTTTATATATGTACATATGTATAATATGTATGGCAGAAGGGTTCCCTATGGAAAATGGGAAATCGTTCGTCCATTCGTGCGTCCGTTACCGTCGTCGTCGTATACTCGTCTCCATCGTATATACATATAGGATAGGGAAAAACAAATTTCATTCAATCCATTTTCTGTTATGTCAATGCGGAATGTTTCAGATATATGTACTTATGTATATAGAGGATTGCCTGTCATTTTATATATCGCATTCGTTTTTTTATTTTCTAGTACGAGTGGCGACAGTGTCTCTACTACGTATGTACATATGATATTCCTCTCAGTACAATTAAAATTGAAATGAGATTGAAATAGGTAGATAAGCATATCAAAAGCACGAAAGGTGTTCCATCTCTTATAACAGTTGATGATTCTGATTGAATGGGTTACATTGGAGATACACCCCATTGATATAATATATAGAATTGAATGCGACGCGTAAGATAATGACTTAGAACGTGTTGAACATGAGATTTTGTTTTTTTAATGTGTCAATCGAAATTAGTTTTTTTCCTCATAAGTACTTTGTACGTGGTTACGGTATATTGCCTTTGAATAGCATGGGATAAGTTGTAGTAGTTTGGGTTTTCGGGTCAAAGGTATTTTGGAAATTCTCTTAAAAAAAATGTAAAGGTGTGTATTTTGACATTGTGTTTGATATCAGTTACTTTTTGGTTCAGGTGTTTGACATTTTTGAAAAGATGTTTGTGAAAAAAGTATTTCACAGTCTGAAATAAGGACGGGACTTTTAATGTCAAAAAACTTTTGTAACTATTATTATTAACATTTCGTCCCATCCAACTTTTAATGTTGAATAACTGTTCTAAATGTTATAAATTGACATATTGTCGGCTAAATACGTAAAACTGCTAAGTCCACTTTTGCAAAATTTAATGACATAAGGCTCCATATAAAAACTGATTTTCTCTTTAGGATTCTGCAACAACTAAGATACATTGGACAGAAGTGATTAAGCCATTTTGCGCAGAATGTGTTCTTAAGAAAATGGCATCAAAATCTCAATTTCGGCCAAAAGTCGACTTAGCAGTTTTACGTACTTAGCCAACCATATAGCTCTAGTCTTGCCTTACTTGTTATTACGATAAGTTGTTATATAAATTGGTATGATATCAAGTTTTGTCGTGCGCTTTTAATAGCGAAAACTGTTATAACTATTCAAAATTGACATGTTCCCAACCTCTTCTTACTTTGAAAAGTTATTTTTGAAAAAAAGTTTTTAAAAGTCAGAGGACGGGACGGGAAAAATACTAATTCAAAACAATTATAACAGTTTATCGCCATTAAAACGAGTTGAAAAATCCCTATACGAAAATTAATAGCCTTAGAAATTTTTTCCTTGTTCAATCAAACGGATCTATAAAAAAAAGCGATTAAGCAATAATAAATCTAGCATTATGTCAAATTGTATACTTATTCCATCAGTATAGTATAACAATAATCCTTAACACTTCAATACAATATATAATCTTAAGAAGGACCTTAATAAAGTAATTTGTCTTATTTATACTTAAGATATTTCATTATTTCCTTGTGTATCGCTATCGGATCGATGAAGTTGTTTTTTTTTATTGCCATCAAATATAGACATGACATATAAAAAGTAATAACATCCTTAAACCTTCTTTTTTTATTTTCAATAAATTTTTTTTTGACAAAAGCTTGGCTAATACGGACAACAAAAAGAAAACCACCATATTCAACCCCGCCCCAAGTCTTCTATGTATCTATATATATAAAGACATCATGTCTAATTTTATTAAATCCTCAATAGCGCTCCTTTATATAACAAAACCCGAGCATGAAACTTTGACAGACGTACTATATTAAATACACTATGTCTTGCGTATACGAATAATATGTACCAGCTCTCCTAATCATTGTCATTCCACCACACATTGTCGATAAGCCCCATTTTATTGGCATCAGTTTGTTAAAAACACATTGACCGGAGATTGGACCATCTTATCAGCTGGCAAAGACGACATACTATACGCAATGTAAACACAATTGTTCCATATATACACATTGTGCAATCTTATACATACCTACATATAATGGAGGATATGTTGGAGACAAGCATTCTAGCTAAGAATAGTCTAACGTGCTTATTGTTTATCAAAGCCTAACACAATGTAAATATTACATATGTAGGTCTATTTTATGTAGGTACAATGTGTAACTATGTATGTATAAACTGTGTAGATTGTATATCCTTTCAAGAAAAATAATAACAAAGTTATGAAACGACGCAGTATCGGATTTATGCGGTTGGGAATTTTGTGGTGAAATAAGTTTTAACAATTTTAAATACGTTTGTTATAAATTTTGTATGATACCTACCTATTATTCCCTCTAATTCTTTTAGAAGGACGACACTGTTAAACTTTTAAATTTGTATATCTCTTACCCAATGTTAGAATAATATTATTTTACAATAATATTAAAGACATGTATAACAGTTTTATTTATACCAGTATTTTTTATGCAGCCCCTAAGGGCCAGCCATGGGCATACATCGGGTATTTACAGATATATTTTCTTTCAAAACTTGTGACCATTTTTTATATTTTTAATGGTGAGAAACTGTTATAACTGTTATATATTTGCATGTCTTCCGTTTCGTCCTAATTTTAAGGCTGAAATACGGATGTATAACGTAAACAAAATTAGAATGTAAAGTTTCGCCCTACTTTTTATGCCGATAAGCTACTATATCTGCTATAATTTGGGATGTCACTAGTCTTATCCCACTTTAAACGGTGAAAAACTTTTATAACTTTTAAAACTTTTTATTTATATAGTTTTGATAATGTAGATACATACTGTTAATGCAGGATCAATGGACTCTTTGCCGGTGGTACACTTTGGATACCTAGAGTTTTTTTTTCAAGTTTCGCGTAGCTTGTATGCATGCCCACTTTTATTTGAAAAAAAGTTGTTACAAGTGTTATAAATTGACATTTATCCAAATTCGACTTACATACTTTTTATGACCATAATGTGTTATAAATTGACATGTGTCATGTTTTGTTGTACTTTAAATAGCAAAAACTGTTATAACCGTTATAAATTGGCATGTTTTCAACGTCTGGAAGAAATTTATTATAAATTGGTATGTCCTTTTCGTCTCATTCAACTTTTAATGGCGAATAACTGGTATAAACTGGCATATTTCTAGTCTCGCCTTACTTTAGTTGCTGTAAATTCCATGTTCCCAGCCTCTCCTTACTTTTTATAGCGAAAAAGTGAATATTTATAATCTCTTTCTGCTTATAATGGTGACAAACTGTTATAAATGTTTTAATTTGGCATCTTTCTAGATTAAACCATTTTGAGTTGATAAAAACATTTTATTTTTATTAAAAAATGGGCCTTAAAATCTTGAACACACTAATGACGATTTTTATTTTGCGCCCAATTTATTATGTTGCAGCTCCATTCCTGGATTAATTTTAGCCAACAAACATTGTACTCGTGCGTGCGTTTGAATACGTGTATTTGTATGCGAAACGAATTTAACTTGAATTTGTTTGTTTATATTTCCCTGAACGCTCGTCCACGGTACATTGACAGTATTCTTGCAACAAAAACAAGCATTCCAAGCTGCCTATAAGCAAAAGAACCTAACCTATTAAAAGGAAAGGCACACTTTTCACATATACAGATACATACAAATAGGGAAACTCCGGAAATGGGAGATAATTTGTTGCTGTCGCAGCGCACTTCAGTGTGTTTTGTTTATTTTTATACAAGTTCGAATTCTTGCCAGAAAACCAAAGGGGCTCCCATCATAGCTCAAGCCCAATATAAGGACACAAGTTATCCAATTAGAATCTATATGGGGATATTGCCACAGGATAAAGGGGATCCTAGCCAAGCTACATACGAGTATAGTGTATATTTTGTATTGGATATATGTAAAATTGTGTATTTTATTCTATACACAAAAGTCGATTGTGTTTACATAGGGAAATAGTTGGGAAAACAGTTTTCAATATTTGAACAGTATTTAGATGGTTGAATTTAGTCCTCCGAAGGGCTAACTAAGAAACATAATCGACGAAGGATATAGATAGATGTATGCGAAGGGAAGGAGAAGCCACGCTATCAGTTAAACATTAACTTAATGAATTCTGTAGTGTAAGACCATCAAGTGAATGGACCAAGGGGATAATAATATTATAACCAAAACCCAACCTATATTGTTAAGTCCAGTAAGAACAACTTTACCAAGGTCCTTTATTAAAACATTTAATGATTTATAAATCTTAATTGTATATATATGTACCTAGTAGGGGATACAAATGAAGACCTTATAAGATCTAAATCGATTTTAAGATTTAAGTTACTTTTGTTTGTTTTATTTGTGAATGAGATATATGTAGTTATTAAATGGGAATTAAGTTCTTAGGCAATATTGGAACAAGATTGTTTCAGATTGTGTTACTTTGGTCTTTGGAAAAAGTTATACAATTTATTGCTATAGGAAGAAACTGTTCCAGATGGTGTCTTTGTCTTATAACTCATCGTTAAGATGCCTTAAAAATTGAGGAAGATATTGGAATCATTTTAATTTAGAATTATGTTTAAATATCTGCCCACCTGGAATTTCAAATTAAAATGCCTTCGTTAATATACGGGAAGGAAAATCACCTCAACAAAAGAAATGGTGCTTAAGTATAAAGTACTAATATTTTCAACCCAATTTCTTTAGATACTTCGATCTTTCCAGTGAAATTTCAAGTGTAATAGTTTTATTCCATTCAAAACTTTCTAAAGATTGGTTAGATTTATCTGTGCAATAAACTAACCACTTAAGCCATTAGAAAAAGTTCTTTGCAAAATTTCTTGAGCTGACAGTAAAATAATCAGCTATAAAAAACAGAATTCAACTTTTCAAAGACTATACAAATCTTTTCAAATCACCCCGTTGATAGCTGTTGAAACCTTCTAAAGCTTCTATGAGTACCGAAAAACGCCTTAATTTATTATAAAATATCACTTCAATTGAGTAACAACCAGTTCCCTGAACAACACTCCCAAGTTTCTGACTTTACTTGATCACAGGGTTTCATGTAAAAATGTTGTTCCCCAAAGATACCAATTGCATTATTTGCTACTTACAGAAAAATTTCACGCTTGATATCTTTTGACATTGTGTGTTTTGTCAATATATATATCAGGTGTAAAAATAAAACTTAAACTTTACACATTTCTGTTTTGATCTCTCTTAGTCACTAAAGCATAAAACTCAGCACAACAAACCTTGAAATATGATATATGCTCGCCAGATAGCAACAACACAGCAACACACATCTGTTTTTAGCGTGCTCAGTCATCCATAGCAAACGATTTGTTGCTAGCTTAATGAATCAATTAATATAAACATACTCACACGGTTGCTCAGCGGGGGATCTATAAAACCAGCTTAGAGCTCTCTATACTATTAAACTTTTAGCTTTTTTTTTTATAAAGCAGTGCAACTTTGTCTACAAAAATGAAATAAAGTAAAAATTCAAACAGTGTGAACTTTTTCCACCTTTAAGAGGTTAAATAGTCTTTAATATAATCAAGGGTATATTCGTATATTTAAAAGCAGGAATTCTATCTGAATGAATTTCGTACATATGTGTACCTAAGTATATGAGAAAAGAATTACAACGCGTGCATGATGATATAGCTTAGGCAAATAAAAGTTTTTTTTAACTTTTATTTTATTTTCGAACAAAAGAAAAAAAAAAAAAAAAAAAACAAAGCAAAGCCCCACACGAAGCCTTCAACTTTTCAAGACATTACCCCATCAATTTACTTAATCGGAACTCATCACCTAAGGTCGTTCTCACGAATGAACGAATGAACAAATGTTGACTATACGACACGACGAGAAATCATAACAAAAGGCATTTCGTATCCGGCAGGCTTTCGGCACCCAATTCAATCCCATTTCTTCGTCTTGAGAAACACCATCCAGAGCCAAATCTCATGCCATTTACACTTCAATAAAAAAAAGAAGAAAAAAACCCAACGAACCAACAAATTCCCCCTTATCAAAAAAATAGAAAAAAAAGTATTAGAAAAATAAATTGCCACCATATTCACATGATACCTTAACCAAGTTTACCCCCTTCACACCGAGAGACACACGGTTGTTTGCCCTCTTGCTTGGTGGGTTTGTAATAAATTACGCAATATCACACGATGATGAAAAAGAATAAAACGATGGTGGTTTTCCACATTTCCCCACACTCTTTGGAGCCTTATTTTCACCACACTTCAAAGGAGTCGTATAAGTGATTGATATTTATTTAACGATTTTTTCTTCTATTTTTACTGTTTTTATACTGAGTCGTCCTTTTTGATGGAGTAAATATAGAATGCAATACACACACATACACACGGCACCATACTCAAATCAGTTCAAGACTGAACTCAATACCAATTGGTTATATGTATGAAGGGGTAAATGAAACAACATTCGCTACCGACACCAGTTAACCGAAAAAATATAAACATAGGTCTTTTTGACACCACTCTGCTCCGTCACGTCTCATCTCCTACCTCTTTCTCAAGTGGTAGCTACACTTCCCTGATAGACGATGATGATGACGACAACGACAACGAGCTATACAGTACAGCACATCACACACATAGAAAATCGATTTAAGTCCTTGACATTTAGTTGGGGGGCACGAATCCTCGAACTCATACCTGTCGTTAGACACATCAACACATCACATGTTTGTGTCATTTAGATGTACAATATTTTGTCACGCATTTTTCCTTCAATCTAAGAGTATGCGTATATATGGACAGAAGTTGTATATAGAAACTTCGAAGAAGACAAAGAGGAAGGAGACCTGGAAAACATATTAAAAGCACCGTATTAACATTAACCACTTACTATTAAATCGTTAACAACGACAAACAAAAAAACACAAAAAAAAACTTTGGGCTTTGATGTGAGGCTCACTAGAGTCTATAGAGGTGATAACTTTGTATAATTAAGAACAGCAAATTGTCACGTTGTTGTTTGGTTCTTGTTGGCTTGTGATAAATAGCAAATGACGATGTCAACAACAACGCACGTCCGTCCGTCGTTCGTGTGTCGCTGTCGTCCATGAATGGCTATCAAGACGCTCTGTTTCTGTTATGATGACTCTTAACTTTGTCAATTAACTGCGAACGATAACTATTATTATTAAGAAACTATTCATGTGTTAAACATATTCATTACTAATTCCCTTTTGGAACTCACGAAGTGTGTGTGTGAAGCTTGTTAATGCTATAGAGCTGGAGCTGTAACTGACTGAGTGGCCTCTCTGAGTATAATATATGAACATAATTGCTTTGCCAGGCTGAAGTCCATTGATGCAAAGTCGAGTCGAAAATTATCGGTCGTTTCTTCTTTGCGACATATATAATTAATAAAGTGATGTTCAATATTATTCGTGTTTGTAAAAAAAAAAAATGCTTCGTTTGCAATAATTAAATAACTCTTAATGAAAAGTTTTAGTCAAAGGTTAAGACTTTAGGAAATTATGGGTTTTAATAGATTGAAGGTGAACTTGAAAATTTTCGTCACATTTTAGTTAAACATTAGAAATATTCTTGCACGGGTTACTGCAGACCTTTTGCTAGAAATTGACAAATCCTCCAATAGTATCTCTTTTTCATGAAAAAGTCCTTCTCACCTTAGTCGTTCGGATTCGGCAGAAAATTGTAGGTCCCCTCAATTCATGCCAATAACACGTTCACAGGAATGGTTGAGAGTTGTAACAAATTAGGCCCTGGTTCTACACGAGCTGTAGTGCCATCCAATTTAGTTTTATTTAGATAAATATCAGTCCCTAAACGCATAAGTTTTCTTAAAATATATTTTGGAAATATTTTTATTATTTATTTTAGCTATTTTGCAAACGGAATTTGGAAAAAAGAATCTTGAAACTGAATTTAAACCTCTATTCAGATTAAATATGTCCATAAAAACAGTGAATGTTTCGCGTATTTTCAAGTATGTGAAATTAGAATTAATTGTGCACTATGGCGTATACGTATTATTTTCTATTCAGTTTTTTCAGTATGAAAATTTGATTTGATTTTTTTTTCTAACGATCCGCTTGTTAAAAATAAATAAATGAATATAAGTTTTTAAAAGTAAAACTCTTATAAAAAAGATGTAAAACAGATTTTATATAAAAAGAAAATTTATTTTAATATTTTATTCAGAAAAAAAATACATGTTTTTTGAAAATTTATTTTCGACAAATTTTATCGAACTAAATGAAGTTTAAACAAATTGTAAAACTATGCAAAACTTCCCGCCCTGTTTCTTTAACATTTTGCTGAGCTAGCTTTTGACTTTTTCAATAAACTTCATAAATAGAAATCCGACGGCATTAAATCGAATGAAGTACATAAGTTGCCATTTGACCGAACTATTTCTCGAGATTACCCGATTACCGAACTTTCTCTTCAATTGTTTGACCAGCTATGTGGCACTTTCTTGTTGAAACCAATTCTGACCAAATAAAATCTTCTAACATGATACGATTGCTCATAACATGGCAATCACTTTTATCGACAAAAAAATTTGGTCCATTCACACCTCCTACGCTCTGGCATGAAATCCACACCACACGGTCACTTTTTGTGGATGTAATGCTAGTCTCTTAAAACTCATGTGGGTTTGTTACCGTCCAATAATGCATATTCTTCGTGTGTTGACAAAGCCATTTAGACAAAAATTAGCTTCATCGCTGAAGATGATTTTTTGATGAAATTCATGATTTTCTCCAAACTTTTCCAGATCCTAATTGGAAAAGTTTCGGTGCTTTAAATGATAAAGAGGCTTCAGTTCTTGAGTTAATTTTATCTTGTTAAGGTATACACCTGATCTTTACGAAAAATTCGCCACAATGTTGTTTGGGAGATTCCAAATTCCTGTTGAACTATAACGTGGAATCAGCTTGGGTCAATTTAAATTGAAGACGTGCTCTCTCTTATTACAATGTTTAATCAAATATATATACAAATATACAATGCTCTACTTCCCGGGACTATATATCTAATCTAAAATGTAAAGAAATAAAATATTCTCTCTTATGGACTTAATTAATTTAATACTCACATAAACATAAATTAAACTAGCAATTCTTCTTCATAATACTCGTAATTTTAATTTCATAAGCAGATCTTCCTTTCTTATTATTTAAACACCTCTTAGTCTTAAGATTAAATTGTCATCGTCGTCTTTTTTCGGTCTTAAGCAAATAAGTACAAAAAAAATACTCTTCAAAAATAATTTTGATATAAAACGCGTTTATAGCCATCATGAGTTCTTATTCTTTCAAACTCCTAAACCAAACAAATCGCGTGCCTTTGTACAATAAACACAAACTTCTAAAATATCATCCCTTTATACGAAACGAGTATATACATATATCTATATATTTAAACCTATTCCAAAACATTACCCCAATTTTAAAATAAAATTTCTCTTTATTATACCGGGGTACTTCCGTAATTTTTACCAATAACAAATGTAAAAGATAATCATAACATAAACTTCCCACCATCATAACAAAAAAAAAAACTCGCATAAAACCACCAATCCGTAAATTATCCTAAATTTAAGCTCATTAAATTCTACATGAAAACTTATCTTTTGGCGAATAAAAATTGTTGTTGGTTTTTTTTTTTTGTCCTTTGAGGGGAAAACAAAAAAAAAACTGGAAGACACAAAAAAAATGGAATGCCTAAGAAGGATAACATAATCCATGTACAAAAAAATAAACAAAAATTATCAACACGAAGACTCTTTGTGACTCACTCAGAGTGAGGCTACGACAAGGCAGACCAGACAGAGGCGATTTGCAAAGTATACACTTATACATATGTATGTAGAAAGGTACAGAAAAAAGTTTTCTGAATTTTTTTTCGGTTCCCTAATTTTTTCACCCTTGCTGTTTCAATATCAAAATTTGAGATTGCTGAAAACATCTGGCCGTGGACTACATATTTTGTCCGTATAAGGCCGACACCCATATTGTTTTATTGTTTTGTTTTCATATGTTAAAGTCAAAGACTGATTAGCAGTAAGACTTTAGTTAGACATTGGAACTGGAAGTGACATATACAGATTAAAGTTGACGTAGTTATTTTAGGTGTAGTTGCGACCCAGTAAATTCGGTATTTTGACACCTGATTCGCTGAAATTTTTTATTACCCTTACTGCAATAAGATTTGGAACTTGTTTTTTGATTTCATCACCTTTATGTCAAAACCTCGAAGTTGAAAATGAAAAATTGTTCAGGAGGCACAAAAAACAAATTTAAAAAAATGATAAAATAAATTTTTTTAAATCTAAAAGGTTTTAAAACTGGTTGATACAGAAAAAAAGGAATCATGAAATAGTTGCGAGTTGAAATTCGATCAAATACCCTTAAATGTAACTTCTGAATTTACGGCGTTTAAAAAAAACGCCGATGATTAATTTTTTTCTTTTATTTCATCTCTTGTAAAGATGAAGTTCAATAGTGAACTGTTGTGCTTTTTCTGCAATTCAAGGCTGTTGTAAGGTCGCCGGTGTCCAGGATTATTTCCAAAAAAGCGACGAAACTTAGGCTTAGAAGGTCTTAACTCTGAATAAAATAGGTTTATTTATTTTTTTTTTTCATACCTTTTGATTAATTTATTTCGAATTGTCATGTCAGCTACTTAAAGAGGAGTTCAAGGGAAGAATACGGGTTTGGGAATCCTGATCCGACGGGGCTGAAAACATTTGATAATAATTTACGCCACAAATTTAATTATTTATTTATTTCTCTAAAAGATCAAGAAAATCAGACGATAAAATTACCAAACTTCAAAATAGTTCTGAAAAAATTAGAAATATTGTATAAAGCTTTAATTTAACGTCTTAAGCATTTCGTAGAAAGTCCCATTTTTGTAAAGTTTGTTAGAAAAATGTGAAGGCAAAAATTGTAGCTTATGCAATTCTTCACAAGAAATATGTTGTGATATTTTGTTCTTATCAGCAATAGGTTTTGAGAAAAGGTGTGCAAAAGTTACTTTTTTGTTTGAATGAATTATTTTCCCTACCACGGTTGGGCGCGTTTGCCCAAGTTTGCACAAGTTCTTATCAAAATCTATTCCTTTTAAGAAAAAAAGTGTTGGAATCTTTATTGTGTAGAATTTTAAATGCTACAGATCACTGATATTTATTTAAAAAAAACTGATAGTTTTCGAGATATTTAAAAAAAAACTCACCATAGGTTGTGTACTTCATAACCATCAAAATCCAGTATTTTCGAAATTTTGTCGAAGTAAAATTTTAATTAATTTTGAGTCCCATGAATCACTAGACAAAAATTGTTTAAAAATTTTTAAGATTACAATTTTGAACATTTCCCATCTCAGGTCAAACTCTCTGGAGGTAATGCCCAAAAAGATAGAAGGCGACAAAGTTCCCAGTTTTTAGTTCTTGTTTTAGGTCGAAACATGACAAAAACTGACTTTAAAAAAATTTTTACCTACAGAGAGTTTGACTTCAAAGAATTAGTCCCAGAATTTCAAGCTTTGCAATTTTTTTCACTCCGATTAATGGAAATCGAAATAAGTTTTTTTTCTTGTTAAAATTAAAAAGAGGTTTGAAAGCACTGAATTGGTATTGTTATTCCAATTTGGTCTGTTTGGTTTATTTTTGCGAGTTAAAATATTAGAATTGGTTAATGGTTATGCTATTGGCTTTATTGAAAAATAAAATAAAAATACTGTCTGCCGTTAGTCTTTAATAACGATTTCGAACATATGGGCTTCGAATGTAGAGCAACCTGGAAGTTCAATTTTCGATCAGTTTTTCAAACAGCTTGTGGTTTATTATTGATATCGCTAATAACAATTTTTAAGCTTTTTTTGAGGGTATTCACGGTAAAATATCAAAATATACCTACTGAGAAAAATCATGTGTCAGCTGTCAAATTTACTGTCATTAGAAACAGTGTTGCCTTGGCTCGGGATGAAGTACTTTCAACGCATTAGAATTGTAATTGTATAACAACTTATCCACGAAGATACTAATTGATATTTTTGAAAAACAATTCATAAGAATATCGAAAGAATTCATGCAAACCCCTGCAACTTAAGCATACCCAAAATTTGCTAACAATGTTCAATAGAAGATCTTATGGAAGGCAACCAGAAAAAGTGCTATTCGACGCACCTTCATTTTCCGCAACAAATACACATCAACAAAAAAATCTCTTTTCGGAAAAAGTATGGCATTTCTATTTCTTTTAAATGAAATATACCAATATACCTGTTCTCAATTCCAGCTGCGATCGATTACCATTAAATTAAAAAAAAAAAGAAATTTTGTTCAATCTAACTTATATCTCAAGAATACAAAAAAAAATTGCCATTATAATATTACCGAAAGTGAGCAATATAAGTTCTAGACCAGTGCAGCAATTGCAGATACAGAGACAGAGAACAACACTTCAAATTGCGTACTATATAACATTAAGGCGTCTGAAAATTCTTGCTATCTCTTCCGGTTCGTAGAGTCTCAGATGCCTCAGCTGTAACAATAAGTGCATGTCTTCGTCAATATCTTCTTCCATCGATAGTTTTTTTTTTCTTTACAACGACGACGACGGCGATGATGATGATGATGATGCCCACCCACTTTTTCAAGTATTATAAAAAAAGCACCCTTTTCAGAGGAAAGAACAAATTAAACTTTAAACGAAAAAGTTCGCCAGGACAAAAGATATACAGCTACTTATACTCGACTCGACTGTTGGTCGTATCCATGGGTATCACGAAAAATATATCAGCACCGATATCAGCGCAATTCCTTCTTCCAATGACCGACCATGTTCTGGTTATGGTTTTTTGTCGAAATGGTCAATTTTTTTTTTACTCTTTTTCTTTTGTATTTGCTGCTTTTCGTTCCTTTTGGCAAAAGATTCAAGCTTCACCACCATCATGGTTCGCATTGTGTGTCTGCGTCTGTCCATGTGTGCTTATTTTTTTTTTCTATATTCTATTTATATATGTATATGTATATGTGGAATTAAACTTCCCTTTTTCAGCTGCTGTTCCACTTTGAAAACATAAAATGTTCATGTTTATAACACGAGCTGATTTTTTTTTGTTACTTTGTCATGTTGGAATTGTATATCCCTTGGCACAGATAACCATTTGGCGGTTCCGGGTGAGTTGTTTTCATTTTGTTACCATTTTTTTTTTTTTTTTTTTTTTTTTTTTGTCAAATAAAACAAGTAATTTGCACTGTGAACACCATATACCAATAAAGTCGGTTAATAAAAATGACATTTTACCAATTTTGTGTTTAGTGGTTTTGAATAACCTTGTTAAAGTGAACAGGGGCAGGGGTTGCTCGGGCAGGTCTAGAACAACAAGCCAACAACAAAAAACATCAGCCATAACATAACCACCAATAAAGTTCTATTAAAAAAAAAAAAAAAAAAAAATGTAGAATTAAAACGTTTAACGTAAAGTTCAATAAAAACAGAAACCGTTTTCAGGCGCCACCATCACTATATCACACCATCATCGTTGTTGGTTGTTTGGTGTTTATGGATTATTTAAGAACAGGAAATCGACCATTATAACGTTAGCTATGTCAACATCCCGGTTCAGAGTTTTTTTGTTAAACTTTGTAAATTAAGTATAAATAATAGCAAATTAAGTGTTTCAAAAGTGAACAAATGTAGAGAGGAGATAAAAACTTTTTATTATACTTTCCTTAAAGCTATGTATCTATATAGGTAGGTAATAATAGGAATCTTGTTGTGGTTCAACATTGTCGTGGTTGGTGTAAGACACGACCATCAAACACCAGGGATAGTGAAACTTTTTTTGTCTCGTTTTTTCGTTGTCCGGAAAAGTTTGTTATTTGAAAGTACGTTATAATCCAAATAGCGTTAGAAAAAAAAATATATACCAAGTTTGTTAGCTCGAATTTTTAAACAGGTAAGAAAGAAGTTTCTTATTGACTGTGAATTTAATTTTGCTGTAAATTATGTATGGTCTGTCTGAAACGAGTTTAAACTAATTGTGAGGGCTTTTAAAAAATTGTTTGTTTATTTGTATGTGCTCTTGTTTTGGTTTCGTGTCAAAAAATGTTTTAATCAAAACTAAAATTACCTACTATATATACCTATACATAATGTAGACGTTCAAAAAAGTCGTCCGTCAGTCTGTTTGTCTATTCTTCAAAGTTCGTCGGTGATTTCAGGTAAGCATCGAGTTAGAGCTTTAACCAATGAAGAGATTTGATTGATGGTATTGCGCAATATTGCGTGATTCCTCAGAGGAAATGTTAGAAGTTTTTATGTCCGTCAAGTTAGCATTACAACTTCAAAATTTTAAGGTTCATGAATTTGTCGTGAAAGGATTGTTGTCATCAAGTCAGATTTATTTTTTAAGAAACAAAGCTCTACAGTTTTTTTTTCTTTTACGACAAATTGAGGAAAAATTCACTACAATTAATTGAATTATTTATAGAACCTTAAAATTTTGAAGTGGTATTGCTATATTGACGGACATGAATTTTTCTTCATTTAACATCATCTATAGAATGGGTATAGCTCCAATACAACGATCTCTAAGTTTTGACATTTGACAAAAAACTTTTCTTCAAAATTTTCTCATTGAAATGTTGAAAAATGTCAATAACAATTCCACATTCAAAAGGCTTAGAGAAGACGTAAATTAAATGTCTCCAGAAATTCATAAAGAAAATTCTATCCTATCTTCAATGCAGTCGATATGAAATCATTAACAAGTTGAATGCCCATAAATCTAGAACGTAGAACAATATCTGTTGGAGAATTTTAAACAAAAGAATTATCTTTTTTTTTTAATTAAATCCCTGAAGATAAGAAAATTGAATTTCAAAAACGCAATTTTGAAAAATGTCGAATCCATATTTTTTTTCTTTCGTCTAGTGAAAATAAATCCCAGTTGTAAACGATGTAAGTTAATAGCCTATATTAATCCAAAACGTAAAACATAATGCGTTGTAGAATTTCAAACAAAAGAATTATCTTTTTTTTAAATTAAGTACCTACTTGAAGATAAGAAAATTCAATTTTAAAAACGTCATTTTTGAACAATGTCGATTCTATATTATTGTGACGAATTTTCCATGTTACATCTGCCTGAAAGAAGAAGAGATGTTTAGTTTATCAGGTTTTTAATTAATTTACATTGGGATCCTGGTGAAAAGACCTATGGGTATACCTGTGCTGTAATAGCTTTAGCTTTTAGGCTCTTATGACAGAACATCAAATGTCAAAGGCACACCTGCACTGAAACAATTGTTTATTTTAATTATTTTAATAATTTTAATTTTAATTATTTTATTTTAATTACATTGGGATCCTGGTGAAAAGACCTATGGGTATACCTGTGCTGTAATAGCTTTAGCTTTGAGGCTCTAATGACAGAACATCAAATGTCAAAGGCACACCTGCACTGAAACAATTGTTTATTTTAATTATTTTAATAATTTTAATTTTAATTATTTTATTTTAATTACATTGGGATCCTGGTGAAAAGACCTATGGGTATACCTGTGCTGTAATAGCTTTAGCTTTGAGGCTCTAATGACAGAACATCAAATGTCAAAGGCACACCTGCACTGAAACAATTGTTTATTTTAATTATTTTAATAATTTTAATTTTAATTTTAATTATTTTATTTTAATTACATTGGGATCCCGGTGAAAAGACCTATGGGTATACCTGTGCTGTAATAGCTTTAGCTTTGATGCTCTAATGACAGAACATCAAATGTCAAAGGCACACCTGCACTGAAACAATTGTTTATTTTAATTATTTTAATAATTTTAATTTTAATTATTTTATTTGAATTACATTGGGATTCTGGTGAAAAGACCTATGGGTATACCTGTGCTGTAATAGCTTTAGCTTTGATGCTCTAATGACAGAACATCAAATGTCAAAGGCACACCTGCACTGAAACAATTATTTATTTTAATTATTTTAATAATTTTAATTTTAAATATTTTATTTGAATTACATTGGAATTCTGGTGAAAAGACCTATGGGTATACCTGTGCTGTAATAGCTTTAGCTTTGAGGCTCTAATGACAGAGCATCAAATGTCAAAAAGGCACACCTGCATTGAAACAAGTTCCACATAATTCAGCACTCCCTGAACAAAAAGAGGAAGAAGAGGCTGAACTGGTGGTTTCATTCAAGTGGACCAGGAACTAAATTCCATAATTAATGAATTTTATAGGTGGAAACACAAAGAAAGTCAACGTCTGGGTGAACCTAGGAGTGTGACCCATCAAATTAAAGGGAATCAAGTTCTTGACAAAAAAATAAAAGAAAATAAGAAAATTAAATCTCAAAAACGCCATTTTTGAAAAATTTTGTTTAACTTTTTTCCGTCTAGACATAATGGATTCCAAAGATCTAAGGAATTATCTTTTTTTTTTAATCAAGACCTTGAAAAATTTTAACGATAAGAGAATTTAATTTCAAAAACGTAAATTAAAACAATTTCGATTTATACCAATTCTTTTTTTTTTGTCTAGACAAAATGAATTTCAAAGTTCAAACCATTTTTAATTAATATCCGTTGCAGACTTTTATTTAAACAAAGGAAATATTTTTTTTTTAATTCAAGTCCCTTGAAATGATAAAAAAATGAATTTCAAAAACGCAATTTAAAGCAATGTAGATAAATATTATTTTTTTTTTTCGTCTAGACAAAATAAATCCCAAAGTATAAACCATTTTAAAACCATGGTCACAAAAATGGACATAAAAATTTCAGTCGTAAAAGTAATAATACCTTTATCAAATATCAAACCATTACCAACCTCTTTCCTTCTTTGTTTTCTTAATTGATTCTTTTTTCAAATAACATTTTTTTACATTTCAATTCCATAATTTAACTTTTTATTTTTTTTATTTTTTTCAGGTAAGACTGATAAAATTTTGGTTATGAAACTTAGGTGTAGACTTTTAAGGTAACTGATGTGTCTTTCTCATAATAATATTTTAATGCGAAATGAAAAACTAGAAATTTTAAACATTTTTTTAAAATTCGCAAGAAAGAACCTGAAAAATAATAAAGATGTTTTAAAAAATTCCCACTGTGTCAGGTTCAGGAAGAAAAAAAAAAGAAAAAACAGGAAACATTTACTGAAATCTATGGAATATAAAGTTGTTATTTTTACACAGCAGCCACGACACTTGGATGGACAAAACTTAAATTTGAAACAATCCCAAGGAGATGTTCAAATAAATTAAAGCCCAGTATTAAATCAATTGTCATACAATTCAAATAAATGCGTTGTTACACAATCTCCCACAACTTTATATAAAGTTATCGAATCAACAAAGAAAAAACATAGTAAACATCGCATGATGTCACAGCTAATTTACGTCAAATTATATTATATTAAGCAACAAACAGTTCATTATAGAAAATTTTAACGCTGATGGTTGCTTTGTAACTGCATACGAATTTATCAAAATAAAAATAAACGTAGAAAACATTGCATGACGAAATATAAAATATCAGATCTTATTTACGACAATCTATTAAGCAATAAACAATTCTAACTTGCTAAGCAGCAAACAAAAAAAACATAGAAAACATCGCACGAACAATTTTTAATTTTCTCAACTAATTTACGAACAATTAACGGAAAATTATGAAGCAATAATAACTTTAACGCCATTTTAAGGAGGCAAAAAAACATAGAAAGTATTGCACGACAAAATTGAAATTTTTATAACAAATGTATGACTAATTATAAATTATTAATTCATTATATGAGTTTTAAACCCTTTTTCGAAGTGATGGTATGTATACTATACTTTAAATATGAATTTAGCAAATCAAAAAAACATAGAAAACATTGCATGATGAAAACCAAATTATCACATTAAATTAACGACCAATTAATGTCAAACTAGTAAGTAATAAGCAATTCTAACTTGCAAAACAGAAAAAAACATAGAAAACAAAGCGTTCAAAATAGAAATTGTCACAACTAATTAAAGTCAACTAAATTGTTAAACAATTAACATTTCATTATGAACTTAAGAAAAAAAAAATAAAAACATAGAAAAACGTGAAAATTGAAATTCTTAAAATAAATTAGCGACTAACTACCGGAAAATTATTAAGAAATAATAAGTTTTAACCCCTTTTGAAAGGCCTTTGCTAACTTTATATGAATAAAGCAGAACAAAATACATAGAAAACATTGCACGGCAAAATTACAATTTTCATAACTAATTCACGACTAATCAAAAGCAAATTATTGAGCCATAGACATTTTATTATAATAACTTTTAAACTCTGTTTATAAGGAGTGCTTTCCTAACATCATATTATGAATTTAGAAAAAAAAAAAACATTAAAACATAGAAAACATTGCAGTCAAATTGATAAGCAATAAAATTTTTAATTAACCAAAAATTCGGCTTAAATTGAAGTTTGTGAATTTTAATTCTGAACTTTTTATATTTTCAGTTGCTCAATTGAGTCCCAAAATCCCTTAACAATCAATCATCTTCTAAGAATTTGTAGAAATTTTCTTTTAAAATTAAAAACCTTATATTAACCCATTTACTGGTTTACATCTTTGTATTTCTTTTCTAACTTAGCTTAAATCATAGATTTAAATTCTTCCTTAAAGGGATAACTTAAATTTGTCATGACCCACGACAAGAAAAAATGTTTGCCCACCCTGCAATTGATGTCTATCTGGGATAGGTATCTCAAAAACGACCTTAATGAGAAAATAAATTTCAGCTTGATATCTTTTTAATACGACGTTATGGCGAGAAGGAAAAAAAGAACCAAAATGGACGGACATGGACATTTAATCAATGCCGGTCATAAACCATCCAAGCCAAGCCAGAAAGCTCGTAATTTGACAGATGTGACAAAGACATGCGATTGTTAGCTATGGTTATTGTTACACATTTGGGTGGGATTTGTTTTATTTTTGGAGAGTTTGTTGAGTTTTTGTTGGGAGGGGGTTGTTTTTCTGTTTAGCTTTTGTTGAACTCATCTGAACACCCCAAAGTAAGCGGGAATGGAGGAAATATCCACAATGTTGAATCGGAATCAGGCAACGAAAATCATGTCTACCTATTTAGAGAGATGAGTCTACACAGAGTGCCAAATAGCCGCAAACCTAAAGCAGTGAGATGAGTTAGTAATGATTCGTGGAGTTGGAGCAACTATATAACAGAAGCAGCAGAAACAGAAACATACTGGTACTCAATTTTTGGCCAAATGAGGCAGGCGGTATCATGATGGAGAATGTTGAGGAATGGAGATGGTTCCGGTGCTATTTTTATAGCTCATGTATTTATCTGTATATCCATTTGTATGTAAGGACCACGTATATCCAGCCCATGCTGCTGATGATGATGGTGATGATGAGAATGACGACGACGCAGTGGTGTAATCTGCAGCGTCGAGACCACTTCACATGCCAATTGAAGTGAGTAGGTTGGTATGTGCCTCTCTGATTTTGTTGTTTTGTTTTGGGTGTGTGTGGTGTGTATTGATTCTGGTTTTCGGTTCGATGTCCTCCAGGGGAATGTTATAGCTTACAATGGAAATGTACATATACAAGGACATTCAATCTTACTGACAGGCATTTTGAACAAAGCAAACTGGAGCGAAGCACATCACATCAGGGAGCTCAAAAACAAAGACCGACAGACGGGTGGATTTATTCAAGTGGAAACATATGTATGTACATACCTATACATATACAGTATATTGTTCTGTGGGTGTTTTTATGTGCAGATATCAATGCAATTGACGTTTTGAGGTTCTATACTGCACCTATACACCACCATCAGACCAGACCAGCATCATAACGAGTAGCCACAATCTGTCATTCCACCAGAGATTGTTTGATTCGATAATTATTAATATCGACACTTTTTGTTATATTTTATGCTTCATATTATTTCCCAATTTTTTAAACAAACATACTATAGTAACGACAATGTAAACGAATATATTTTTTGACAGCACAAAATGGGGCTATTGATTGAGTAATTGAAGGATTTACATATATACAAAATTCTATAGCTGAGTATGAATTGTGTACTTAAATAAATTGCATGGTGACTGGACAATATGGATTTTTGTTTAAAACTGAATGGTTTTTAAAGTAGGTATGAGAGATTATTTTAGGCTTTGAAAACTTAATATAAATTTGAATGTGCAGGTAAGGGTATTTGTAGTATCCACTGAATATATAACGGTGAAAAGGTTTACATTATACTTTTGATGTAAATTTTTGTGCATGGGAAAATCTCAGTTACTGTTACAAACGAAGTGTAACAAAATGACATTTCAATAAAATGGCGCCCAACGTTAAACTGATTATTTTATTTCGAGCCACAGCCAAAACGGGTGGACCGATCTCCTTTAAATTTTATACAGAGCACCTTAATGTGATTCTATATAGAAGTAATTCCTGTTTTTCTTTTAGCTCATCTAAAACTGGTAGCTATCATACAAAGATTTCAGTATTTTTAAATCTTCTCGAAAACGACTCTAACAATTTTGATAAATTTCCCTTCCTGTAATAAACAAAGTGATTATAAGAAAAATGCATTTCAAATTTTTGTTTCAAACAAATTTGCATTAAGAAAATAGAGTTTTTGCATTTTTTGAGGAAATTGACTTAGTTTTTAGTTGTTTACGTATAACTTTTCAATTTCTAAACTAATTTTGTTACAATTTTGCAATGTGATTCTTTTAAGTAGTTTAAACAATATTGCATTTAAAAAATTAAGAAAATAATTTGTTTTTAAACAAACAAAAAATTAATTTTTTTGTCATTACTTAGAATCAATTTGTTCTCCTTTACAAACTACAATATGGAATTTATAGATTTCGTCACCACATACACCTGAAAGTATGCAATTTCGTGTTTTCGCGATATTCCGACTTTTCCGATCGAAATTTCCAATTTTTGCCTCTGTTAAGGGGTTGACAATCGGCTAATTATATCGTCCCTCACTAAATTTGGATCGCCTGTACATGGCGTTACGCTCTGGACTTCTAAATTTCTGTATACAAATTATTGGATCGTGACCAAAAAGTTCACTGTAATGGGTTATTTGAAGACCCTTTAAATTGAATTTTTTTAAATGCTAAAATTTATGAAAAATTGCGTGTGAAGCCGCACGGACCAAAGAAAATATGGAGTCGAAAATTATTAATTTCGACCGAAAAGGTAGGGAAACGTGAATTTGGAAATTGCATACTTTCAGGTGGGAATGTTGGCGATATCTATAAAAATTCCATTTTGTATGGGAAGAAGAAAATATTGATTCTTCTAACGAATAAGAAAACACTACGGAATTGACAATTGACCTATAATTTTGTTCCTCATGAGATCGCTAATAGATGGGGTTACGCTTTCCGACTGCTACATTGTGTATACAAATTATTGGAGCGTGAGAAAAAAATTCAAATTTCATTTTCACTTTTTAAAATTCTGAAATTGATGAAAATTTACGCGCTAGTCTAAAATAAAATTTAAAAATTGAAAAAAAGGGAAGAACTCCTTGTATAAATAAAAGCATAGGTCCTATGATTGAACCTTTAGGTACTTGGTCTAAAAACTAAACTAACAGAAACAGATTGGCACGGCAAAAAAACCACTGGCTCTAAAAGGTTGTCAAAGTTGCTGTGCAAATCAGTTTCTCGCTTTATATATTTTTGTATTGTTTTTTTTATTCCCTGGGCGAAAGTACAACAGTATAAAAAAATATGTATTTGGAGACTTGGTTTTTCAGTTCTTTCTTCTTTGCCTACATCCGAAATATACTAATACTCATGAAAAGTCTTAATTTTGTCGCTATCTAAAACTAACTACGAATTATTCATGTACCTATTTGAATTTGTATCTGATGATGTCATCGAAGTTTTGTGGTTACAGATTCATAGATAGTGCAGACTAAACCATCCTCCTGTCAGATTGAATTTAAGATCTCGATTGGTTTGGATAGCAATCTGGTTTAATTATTGGTTTGTTAGGTCGCTCATGGCTAATTTATTTGGGATGCCGAAATAAAAGAAAAATAAATATTTATACATAAATTATTTCTGCTTTCGATATTGTTTAAAAATCTACGGCTATTGAAGTCTACAAGGTTGGAATATAAGGTAAATTCCCCATCGCCTATGTTTAGGGTTTCTTAATAATTTTTCTTTCACGATGTCAAGATTTCAGCTTGGAACATTAGAGTTTTGGCAACTGTTTTACTTTGTCACTTCATATCCAAAGTTAAATCTTTGAATTTAATAGCTTTTTGTTTGTAAAATATTTAAAAGTTTTTAAGTGGGCTATACTGTCAAGTTTCTTATTTATTTATAACCCTAAAGTCTGGCTTCTTATAGAATACAACAAATTGCACAAATTTATTTCCTCAAGAATATCTATATAGACTTGTGTCTCTGACTTATAAGTCAACCCAAGTATATATTTTCTATCGTCAAGACCCTTCAGATCTGCATCACTCGCTCGTTGTTGTTTTTTTTTTTTTTTTGTTCTCAAGACACTCTTGAAAACTTCCGTTCTGACTAATGCCTCGGATATTTGTCCTCCAAACCAACAACCAACACAGAATAATACATAAATACTTCAATGACAAAATGATATCTTATAGAAAATGCTGCAAGATTACGGGCTCGACTGTTGTGTTGCGTCCTCGCTTTTAATGATTAATAATGTGCATTTACATTTAAATATGCGACGATTTTGTATAGCTACTATATGTATATACCTAGATACATTTGTATATTTTCAAAACAAAACATTCATTCAAAATGTGCGTCCGTTGTTTTAAGTCGTCCGTCGAGTCGCGTCGGCGGTATTTTTCTTATAGTTTCAATTTATGCATGCAAATTTCTTTTCTTTTTAGTCTTTTTTTTTTTTCTTTTGTCGCCACCATTGATAACAAAAAATAATTTTGCTTCACATTTCCTGCTTAATTCAATCATGAAACACAACTCACAGATTAATCGCAACGCATATAAAACAAATGAATCACTTTTAGCTACAGAGAGAGAGATACGAGAGAATATGAGTCCTTCAAGTCAAGGCATACTCGGCGTACACTATATAAGTTGACATCACCCACCCCCCTCTATCAACATCCCCATCCACAACGCCATATACAAGTATGGAAATGGATGTACATGAAAAGTAAATTGTGTCAAACCAAGCCGACTCTTTGTTCATCCTGTGGTTTTGGTTTGGTTTTTGAAAAACGACTTAAAACTTTAATCTCACTAACGCAAGAACTAAATTAAGTTCCATTAATTTTGTTTAATACGTCGTGTCATCATCATCAATCGCAAAGCTGCGAAGCTGCTCCAGATTATGTCTCTTAATATACAGGAGTATATCTCTTTTATAATATACAAACAAACATACGATGTATCTGTGCTTCACAATGCGTGCTGCAGCTATATCTATACACACATTGAGCGAGATTCATGTCATTGAAACGGTATGTTTTCTTTTTTTTTTTTTATTTTTGAAAAAGGGATTGGGAAGGCTCTAGGACATATGGCTGGAAATATGTCCCCATATAACCATTTCATCGTCGTATAGTTGTCGTTGTATGGCATTGCCGTATGGAGAGCGAGGATGATACATGTGGGAGTCTGTGGCAGAAGCGTTCGTTTTCATTTATTTTGTACCGTTTGCCTTGGATTTTCTTTTTTTTATGATTTTTTTTTTGTTCGAAACATCTTCTCATGCGGAAAGTTTTCACATTTTAATTTGAATACCCTCCTTTCGTTGACAAACACAAAGCGTGTCGCCAAGCTGACTGTGCCTCCTCCGAACACAATGGGAAGACAGTTTAATATTTTTGTTTAACTTTTTTTTTTTTCTTTTTTTGTTGCCAGAGTATGGTATGAACTTTTATGCGGGTATAGGTATACAGGGGATGAAAAAGTTTAGTTATGGATATTTCCGGTTAAGGCTAACCTCTATACGAAGTGAATATGATGTCGGATGAGAAAAAAAAAAAATAGTCAAGAAAAAAAACACAATTTTGTGTAAATATAGGCTCAGTTTTTTTTTTTTTTTGAGGCAACAGGAGAATTGCTGCTTCTGGTTCTACTGTTGATTTTTTTTGTGTTGCTTTCATTTTAGATCCATTGGAGTGTGAAGGTGTTAAGGTGTTTGTTCGTTGGTTTTTTTTTCTTTTTTTATTATTTATTTACCAAAGAGGGGAGGATCTATAAAAAAAAAATGAAGAATATAACTTTAACCATTATTAGACTTGGGAAGTGGGAAATAAGCGACTTAATGTGCTGTTTGCCCCTTTTTTATCTCTTTTGTTTTGAAGAGAACAACTTCAAAAACAAAGTTTTTTTTTTTTCTTTACTCAACGATTTATAAAAGGTTGCCTGACAAAACGACAAAAAGGTTAAAGTATATGATTTATGCGAAGTTTAAAAGAAAATTGCCAAGCTATTGAAAATTTTACAACCTTAAGTAGGTATAATATAGAAAAGAAAAAAAAAGGTAAAATAGAAAGGAAGATATAGATATAATGAGAATTCATCATTCTTCACCCCACCCCCCTTCCTCTTACCCGTGACACTTTTTGAATACCTATTATATGAGAAAAATATTTTCTATGATTTGAGTTTCGAGTGTCAGAATAAATTGCTTCAATTATTTATTATATTCTTTTGTTTTTTTTTTTTGACAACAGAGATAGAAATGAGTTATTTCAAAAAGTTTCATTTAGACCAATTTGTTTTGACGAATTTCAGTGATGTAATTGAAGTTCAACATAAAATGTCAAATAGAACTTGGTATACTTAAATTTTATGTTTTAATTAAATATTTTATAATTTTACTGTAAAAAATGTTATGTCAGAACTCGCAGGAAATTTTTTTGTCCGAAAATAAAGGAATTTATGTAATTTAATATCATAATTTTTGGGATTGGGTTTACCAAAAATCTTATAGGTATGAATTTTGAATCTTTTTAATTATGTATATAAGCATCAAATTTAAAGAGAGAATTTATTTTTAGACAAGCTCAATGTAAGTTTTTTCGTTGGTTAAATTTCGTTCTATGGATCGAAATTTATTCTAACCTCAATAGAAATACATAGTATGAATTTTTAGACTCAGGCTTTTTTAGAAATTGACTAATCCCTCTCAAATATAGTCTATCATCAATTCAGTCAAAATTGTAGTTCGAACTAAATTCACCTTTTTTTTTGGAAATTCAATTCTATGTGATCAAAATTCAAAATGCTGTAAATCCAAAATTTTGTTAGTCGAAACACTCTATGTCCTGTTTAAAAAAATTCGACTACTATTTTCAAAATTCAAACAAAGCCTTTCAAATCTTTTCGGTCAAAATTTTGGTTCTCAACATTCTGTTTGTCCAAAATTCAGATTTTTTTGGAAATTCAATTCTGATGACAAAAATTCAAATTGCCCAACATTTTGTAAGTCAAAACACTGTACATATTTGTAAAATCACTACAAAAATAGCGTTTAATATCAATTCGGTCAAAATTCCGGATCTCAAAATTCTATTTGACAAAAATTCAGATTTCTTGGAAAATCAATTTTACATGACCAAAAATTAAAATGTTGTATGTAAATCCAAAAGCTGTAGGTATGTGAAAGATTCTGTTTTAAAAAATTCTACTTGTGTGTTTTACAAAATTTTATTTACTTTTTTGAATTGGAATTTCGAAAATAACAATTTTTATAAAAAAATGAAAACAATGACGATTTTCAAACATTTTTAAAAAAGGTTTTTAATTTTGAAATATACAATTATGTACATTATTTTAAATACAGAATTTCGTAATACAGAATTTAGTACAACCAAAATTTGTATGTACATATGTAAGTGCTAAATATTGATCTGGAATTTTTGAAAACAGAATTCAGAATTTCAACCCCAAACCATTGAAATTATTTTTGAAAATTTGAAAACAAAAGACACTTTTTTCCTGAAAACAATTTAATAAAATAAAGTACACGTTTTTTAACCAAAATTTTATGAAATTGTTTTGACATAAATGTGATGTCTAATTTCTTCAATATGTCTAAGTCTACGACAAAAAAACTTAAAATCTGTATAGCGGTTGTAAGAAAAAAAAAATAGATTTTATAAAATATAATTTTTTTAAAACAAATTTTGGCACGCTAGTTTTAAGTATTTATGAACTAAACAAAATATCAACCTGATTTTAATATATTGGATTTTCAAAAAGATATGTTGTTTGATCAATTTTTTAAAATTAAAATTTTTTTGAAAATCCAAAATACATTTTATGAAAATTTTGATATTCAATATTATTTACATTTTTTTTCTCAAAAAAAAGAAGACAGTTAAGCATTACGTTTATCAACTAAAAGTCGATAAGAGCATTGAATATTATTTAAAAAAAAAATACTAATAAAGTAAAATTTTGAAATTTTTTTTTCAAAATTTTAAGTTTAATTTTTTTTTTTGAGTTGAAAACAGAATTAAAATTTTGATATCAGGCTTTCATGAAATTGTAAATAGTGACGTTGATTTTTTTAATATTTTTTCTATTTCAAGTCGATTTTTTAGAAAATACCAAATCCAATTTTTTAGAATTTTGTGTACTAAAGTGTTGGCAACCCTTAAAAAAAAACAATTTGACAGTTTGGGATAAGTAAAAATGGAGTATTATACGAGAGAACAACGTGTTTTCATTGTTGAACAATAATTAAAAAATAATGAAAATTTAGCGGTCACAGTTCGAAAATTCAAATTATGGTCGGAATAGTGATTTAAATTCGTCAACTTCGAAGAGAATAATTGAAAAATTCAGGGAGACTGTATCAATTGGTGATGCTCAACAAACTGGTCGTCGCCGTCCAAAAACAAACCTTTCAAATTTCAATATCGAAGCAGATTCGTGATAGTGTTGGTGAATGTCCATTGTCCAGTTGCCGCCATCATATCTTGCGTATATTTTGGGATACCCTACATAAATTCTAATTTCAATATGTAAATGCAAAAGAAACATAAAAAAAAAACAAATCCCTAAAACATCATTACCATTAAATCAAAATTTAAATATAAATTCCCATCTGTCCTCAAAAAAAAAATAAAATCCTACGAAATCTAAAAAGCTAATTTTTAAAGAATTTGTTGATACATACATAAATCATTTCGTCATGTTCTTCCACGAGCTTTTAAAGCCATTAAGAATCTTCTTGTACCTATAAGTTGAACTACAGCTCTCATTCTACTTTAAAAACCATAAAACAAATCATCCCCCGTGACCTTTGTCTTTCTTTGTTTTTTTTTTGTTAAGTTCATTTACTTGTTTCAAAAACTCTTAAACTCAAAAAATAAAAAAATATATACCTATATATCCCTAATTACAATAATACCACGTGGCACTTTAAACACTGTCAACAACACAAAAACAACAACAATAAAACTCACAGAAAAAAAAGGAAAAATCCACCATAAAAACTCAAATCTTTACCACCACCCTCTTCCGGACTTTACGGGAATAAAATACAAATACCAAAAAAAAAACTGCGGGAAAGAATAAATAATACACTCTCATCTGTCGTTGTATAGCTTGACTTAAAATTTCGTTTATTCTGGTTTCAAAAAAAAAAGAAGAAGGAAAATGCTAACCTTTTTTTTACTTGATATTTTTTGTCCATTTGTGTAGCATGGCTCCCGCCATAATTGCGTTATCGATTTTGTAACTTACCCCTCCTTGTCGTAATCGTCCTCGCCGACGTTCGTCGTTGTTGGTCGTTTATCTGTTTGTGGGTCTTTTATGTTTAAGAAGTTAAATGGCTTACTCATGTAAGCCTTCAGTCAAAATCACAACTTTAGACATAGCTACATAAATAAAATATATACGACTCAGACTCAGCCCTTGGATGCTTCTCGGTTAAGTATTTATGTAGGTTTGCAGCGCACAAACCAATCATCACGCGAACTTTAACTCCCGACATATACACTTAAGTCAGCTGATGTGCTACCAAGAATTTATTTACCCTTCTTTGATTTTTTTGCAATCAACCCTGCCACAATTGACGTCGACATTCTGATTGTGAGTTTTTTTTTGTCAAACCAACAGTATAGCTACAAGAAACAAAATTGTCAGTGCCAAGGGTTGCAAATGAGTAAGAGTTACTTCGAATTGATTGCGTTCACCACCCCCTTAAAACGCTCTACTCGAGTTCTTTGCAATTTACTTGACTAACGCGACATTCTGTTGTTTTTTTTTTTTTTATTTTTTGTGAGTACTTCAGAAATCATTTTCTGTCAGTTGCAATTATTCTGAGGGTTTCTCTCAAACGTAATTTGGAAACGAAGAAGACTGAAAGTGACTGCGTATACCAAGCAATGTGAAAATCAATAAATAGTCCAAGGTTTTCTTTATAATCTGCACCCCCATGCAGTTTTTACTAACCACCCTCAAATTTGTTTTTGTCATTTAAAAAAATAGTTGATTGCATTCAATTCAATCAACTTTGATTTGGGGAGCAAAAGATTTCAGTTAAGTACTGTCAGGTTCTCGTTGGGCGCCAGTCAGAAAAATTTATAAATTGTAACGAAAATAACTTTTCGGGGTGAAAAATTTGATTTTGGGAAATTCTTTTGAAGTTATTGGAGAGATTATTTTTAATTGAAGCTATTTCAAAAATTAAAATACCCCTCCTTATTGAAACTTGATATATGAAATATCTGCAAAATATTTGTTCTCACTATCAAAATAAAATTATTTAACGTTTTGAGAAAAAAAAAGTTTAGGACTCACGTTGGGCGCCATACTATCAAATTGTATAGGTATGTATTTGGAAAAAGTTCTTATTAATCGGTTAATGATTATAAAGATGTAAGTAGGAAGGGTTTTCTCTTGAAATGTTTTATGACGTTAGATTCGTTCAAGTAAAAAAAATATTGATTCATTGTATGAATATACATACCTATCCACATAATATGTAGTTAAAAAAAAATATAAAACTTTATTGCAACGTTATTCTATGAACTTTCAAATGAAAAATTAACTATCCATCTCTTGAGTTGAAGAACTTTTATAAAATTCACGTTGGGCGCCATTTAAATAAGTGAAACTAAATGGCGATAATTTAATGAATTTAAATTAAAAGTTATGGAAGTTTATCAATCTCAATCTCAGGAGATTAATCCATTTGTCTCCTGAGATTGAAGGCAATTTACAAGATTCACATTGGGCGCCATTAAAACAAGTAAAATTAAAATAAAAAAGCCATAGAAATATTGCAACTTCGTTCTATGAATTTTAAAATGAAAAATTATTCCATTTATCTCATGAGATTAAGCTCATATTATACCCAAATTAGGTGCCATTTAAATAAGTAAACCTAAGAATTGATAATTATTGTAGATATGAATATTTAAAAAAAATTATGAAAGTTTACTGCAACGCTTTTTAATTAAATTTCAAAAGAAAAACTAATCCTTCCAACTCTTGAATTGAAAAGATCTTGTTAGACTCACATTGGGCGCCATTTAAACAAGTAAAACTAACAAGTGCTATATTCGCACAGGAATTCTACAATCTTAAATCTTACTCAAGTATCAGAAAATATATTTGGTGGCGTGACAAGTCGTGGAGAACCAGGGCAGCCTAGTGACTTACAATTACTCTCAACCATTCCTGTGTGCGTTTTGTTAGTTTACAGAAATAGAGGGGACCTATGCCTATACAGTTTTTGTTTTCCAACTGCTGAGATGAGAGGAACTCTATCATGACAGCAGATAATTTTGTAGAATTTGTCTTTTTCAAAAAAAGGAGAACAAAGAAAAGAAATTTTTTTAGGTGCCATAGACTGGGATTCAATATCAGACCTCTTTCAAACACGCCTACGATTTTTCCAAGGAACACTACTCTGTTAAGAATAGAAAATTTTTTCAAATGTATTTATTCTCCCTTTATTTCAAATACGAAAATTAACCATTTGCTAATGTTTATAAAAAACAAAGCATACCACATAGACCAAGCTGTTTAGTTTCATTGATTTTTGTTTCCAATGATTTTCTATCAATAAATAAATAAAAAAAAATATTATCATGCTTTTGAAAATAAAAGAAAAAAACATTTGAGCTAACCCACGTTGGGCGCCATTTAAAATAATGTAAAAAGACACATTTTCTTACTAGGTTTTCTACCGTGAATATATTTTTGGGGGTTTGTGACTTCAGCAAACCGGAAAATGTATTATTTAACTTCAAATAGTTGGCATTTTAGTTGTACGAATATAACAAAACCCAAAAATAAAGAAACCAAAACTGATTATCGTATCCTCTTCTATGTTATTCATTCCCTCTGTTAGCAATTTGTTTCCTTATTGATATCCGTATATTTGTCTCTCGGTTATAAGGTTTAACCCCCCAAAAAAAAAAAAAAAAACCAACTCAGTCCGGCAATGTATTTACAGCTGGAAAAAAAAACACCCCAAGGCATCAGTAACAGAGTAGGTACATAGTATATACCCAACAACCCACGATAACTGGAAGACAGAATGAAAGCGACCCCTCGTGTGTATATTTTATAGTAAAGTAAAATATAAATATTTATGTTTCCTACCCCGTCTTCACATGGAACACCACCTATCTAGCCTACTATAACTATACATACATATATGTTTGTATTGTGTATCCTTAAAGGAAGAGTAAAGAAAAACATCCCACTCTCTGTTTCCTTCCATCCGTTCGTTTCGTTGTCTCGTATTTTATTATTATTATTTTTTTTTTTTTTACTTTTTCTATATATACATTTTCCTTGCCATTTTCAGATACTTGAATACAGAGGACATGTCCTCTCCTCATACCTCCATCATCAAAGATGGATCCTCATATATAGATATATGTATAGTTGGCTGCTTGCACAGTCAGCTCTCTTAACACAGCTGCATCCAGACTGAAGTCATTTAATGGATGTTTTGTCGTCATCTTGTCTACAGTGGAGGCCAGAAGTATAAGAACCCTTCCTATCTGGATGTCAAGATATAGTAGGAATTTGCTATGTGCTGTGCATGTGTTGGTGTTGGTTGCTATGATGGGATCCGCTTTCTATGTGGCAAACAATAAAAGCTACCTACATACCCAATTATGTAATGAGGTATCGATTCGATGAGACAAACGTTGACATCCAATAGCTGACGAACGACCTATACGTTATTGTCCTGTCCTGTCTTGCAGTCTTTACCTCAAAACGACACACTCGACACAGCATGGCAGATATACCTATATAAATTCAACTCTCGGATGGATGGGTTTTTGTTATCTTTCGAGTATCTATATATACCTATCTGTCTTTATCGAAGCTTGAACTAATAACGCATTCAGTGCAAACAGGTTCAGAGCACTGCACCGGCAAGGCACACCGTCGTTGTTGTCGCCGACAACGGTCTATCGATACCGACCCGACCGGTCCAAGACTTTTACTCTCATTATCTGTCCTTTTATAGTAATGTTTCACTTGGACTTGTCAGAAGATTAGATAATTGTGTGTTGAATGGTGCAGATACATATACATAGATACAAAAGACAGATAGATAGATGGATGGATGGATGAAAAGATGGATTGCATTGAGTTGCTTTTGGCTTATGGAAAGTGCCACAGTGCAGCAATAATGCGCTAGAAATAGCTTGGCAAATGAAAATCCGGAAAAAGTGATTGAAATATATGCAGGAATTTCAAACACCTTCTCCAGTGACTTGTATATCATTCATCAGTTCCTCATACTATAAAATGATTTGTATGGATTCTTGTGTTTAATAATGGATAAACGGGGATCTATTAGATTTTCGATGAGATGATGCTTTATGTGGTTGGTATATGAAAATGAACCTTCTGCAATTCAATTGAAAATTCATTCTTTAGTCTTTGATTTCGAAAATTGTTTAAAGTTGTTTTTTCCTCTACACAAAGCAAAACAAAATCACTTTCAAAAAATATAAATACTATTTTCGTTTCTGGTTCTCTGCAGTCCTTGTATATAGTATACAGTTCTTCTGTATATTTTGACAATAAATTCTCTTCAGAGTTTTTCATTTCCAATTTCACCTTTATGTCTCCACAAAAATATCCTAGGTTTGTGAGGTAATTTTCGTTCAATTTCAAAATAGCCGAGTAAAAATTTCTGTGATTGCATTGAAACAGGATTGCTTGTGGCATTTTTTTTTTTTTTTTTTTTTTTTGCTGGCTGTTTTATGATGACTATACAACAAGGATGACGATGACGATATCGATTTGCTAAACTTGGGTGCGGTTTTTGGTGAGAAATTTTATTCAATTTTTTTTTTTCTCTTTGAAGTAGAAAGAAAGTGTAATAAAAAAACGCTTTAACTACTTGTGAAATGCATTTAAAGACATCTCTTTGTTTTTCAAACGAAACAGTGTAATAGAATTTTGTTTTTCGTAATTTCGTAAAACATCAATTTCTAGGAAACTTTCAAAAAAACACCCGGATTTTTTTTTAAATTCAATAGAATTTGATAATTTAATTTTTTTTATGTTTTTACCAATTAAAAAATAATTCCAGAAATTTTTGGCACAAAATAGCAAATTTATCAGAACTGTTCATATGTAAATGAAATTTTATAGAATTGGGCAAAAGTTTGTATTTTCAAGGACTTTTGATTCCCATGACCTGATTTTCATTATGAGTTATATTGAAATTATAACACAGCCGAAAATTCGCAGATTCAGAAAGCATTTAACAAATTTTCCTTTTAGTTTTTTTCTCATAAATTTTCAAAACATGACAGCTGAGAAACAGAGTTGCCATGTCATTTAGTATACAGATTGACCAAAGTTCTGTAGTTTGAGCAACCAAAACAAGGATTTAAATTAGTTGAAATAATTTATATGTGAATATATTAATTATTCGACCAATTTTTTAAAGTAAATTTTGTGAATAATTATGCAGGCTTTTTTGGTCGATTTGAAATTAAATGCAAATAAAAAAGGGCTCTTATAGGATTCTTGTTTGATTTCTCCATACAAAAGAAGTTTTGAGTTTGATTTAAATAGGAAAAATAAAAACTTCATGCGAATGCATCTTTTTGGAATCTGTAGTTAATTTTGTGTTTGTTTTTTATAGTTAAAATTATTATTAATTCCTTAAATCTTTATTATCAATTTTCTGCCTGTCTTAAATAAAACTTTTGAGGTAGGTAAGAATTCTATTTTTATTAGATTTCCTCAGACGGGATGTTTAGTTATAGACAAGGTCTAAATATGCAATTCTTCTTATAGCTCTGCCTTAAAAAAAATAGGAAGTTTTTGCAAAGTTTAGTCAAGGCACTGAAAAGTTTTCATTTGGGGAAATCTATGACGAGGAGAACTTGTCAAAAACTCATAAGGCCCTTGCTAATAAAAACTTGTTGGGCAAAATTTTGATATTCCATCAGAAATACCCCGTTTATATGTATTTTAAAACAAAAACTTTATAGTTATGTATCATATAATGGTATACAAAATTTTAATATAAAGTTATTCACGAATTAGCAAAGTGGCTAGCGTATATGAAATGATATGCGTTAAGTCCCAAGATCGAATGTCAAATAAACAACTTTTTCAAAAATTTAGTTTGTGTCTCCAGGCAAAATAGTAAATTACTTAAGTGAGGGATAAGTTAATTTGGCGGTGGTGAATATCGGTGGTTAAAATGCAAGTTTTTCAGAATTCAAACAAAACCTGCAAAGTTTTTATGGCGATACATAGTAAGAGGTTTTGTTTTGAATTCTGGGTTAAAAAAAAGAAGTTCGAAGTTTTGTTTAGCTCATTTAACTCTTGTGAAAAATTATGGTTTATATAATTTTTCTCGAAAACGGCTCTAACGATTTTGATCAAATTTAACACCAGTGTACAAAATAATTGAAATAAAACTAAATTTCAAGATTTTACCAAAAAAGTTACATGGCATAAATTTTGCTTTTTTTGTTGAGGAATTTGTCTTGTTTTTTGGTTATATCTATTTCCCTAATGGATTGACTTATTCTAAACACAGTATCCATTTCAAAATTTTGGATGAAGTTTTTTTATAAATATAAAAATTATGAAATGATTTTGTTTAGTACCTACCTATATACTTGAAACTTTTTTCAAACTTTTTCTTTGAAAATGTTATTTAAATAATTATTATTGCTATTCAACTACTAACCACCGTAGCCTTGCATCACAAGTTCAAGTTCTTCCAACTCAGTTGTTCATTTTATTTCATATTCCAAAACTTTCGTATTCTTACATCTTAAGAGGTTTAAATAAAAAAAATAGCTTGACGACTTTAAGTATAGTCAAACTATGATTTTAAATCACAAACACAGCCAAGTTCCTTTACTTTGAAACTCAATGCATTTGTGTGAATTTCTACACAAAATTCTGTCAAAAATCATATAAAAAATATAAAAAAAATTAAATGTGTAGAAATTCAAAGAGTTTCAATGTAAATGAACACACTTATTTGTAACAAAATAGATTTGTGGATTTTATCGTTTCTCAAAGTCAAAGCAATCAATGGGATATTCCCCATTCATCGCTCCTCCTCCCTATTTTCTGGAGTAGGTATCTACCAACCAAATATACTTTTATGCAGTTTATTTTGGATTTCATAATTTATCGTGATAGATCAAAAAAAAAATTAAATGATTTGATATTATGAAATATTCTCCAAAATATTTTAACAAAAAAAAACAAATTTCAGTTGAAACAATTAAAAAAAAAATTATGACTAAAACATTTTTTTCTAAAACATTTCGTCCGAGAGCTTTGTTCCTAACACTTACACCATGCTATGAATTAGAAGCTTTTGGTATACCTCCAACAAATCCTCAATATTATTTCTCTTAATTATTGTTATAACCTATAACATTTTTTTGATAAATTTTATTCGTAAAAAAAAATTAACTTCACTCAGGCGATTGTGAAATAAATATTTCTGAAATTATTTTAGCTGTCAACAACTTTTCATAACAAAACTTATATTTACTTTCAATAATTTTCATATAAATAATATGTATGTAGGTATGTAGTTAATAAAAAAATTCCCATATCAGGCCTTTAGAAATCATAAATTCGATTGATTTTTATAAATGTTCCTACTCAGTCAAAATAACTGAAACCTCTGGCCAAAAAAAATTGTTATTGGTTAGATTCTATAGTAAAAGCAACAAAAAATATTAAAATAATAAAAAAAAAACAACTCGACAACATAAAATCAATTCATTTGTTTTGCTTTATGAGCAATTGGCACACAAAATAACTAGAACTATACTAACAGCTAAAATAACAATAATTCCGATGCACACTGTGGGGCAGTTATATAAACGAGTTGGAATAAAATTTGAGTTAAAGAAAAAGTTTTGAATAAATGGAATAATTTTTTGATATAAATAAAGTTTTTTTTATATTGACCTGTACCCCACTTATGTCTTCATTGTAAGTCCGGGGGTTAATGATTTGAAGCAAAGCCCCCGCATACCCCGTAACCCAAACAGCATGGGCGCCACACTACAACCCAGCATTGAACTGTCCCAACGCATAAGAAAATCCGGCTCGAAGGACCATATTTTGCCGAGTGTGAGGACACACAAGTTGTCCAGGAAATAAAACCCACCACTTGTAATTAGAATTGTATTTATTCACACTGCTTCACAAATAGACTGACATGACGATTAGCCTAACATTACAATTAGACCGATATGTCATTGCCAGCATGGCAATTTACAAAACTTTACAAAACTTCAATTTGTTTTTTAATGATAAACATTCTTTTACAATTATGATGATATTTAATATAGGAATATATTTTTCAACCGTGGTTTGACCGAGCATAATAAAAGCTTCATATTTTAAGCTTTATAACTTTAATTTCAACTTTAGTGTTATTATCTCCCATTGTTAGACGATGCAGTGATTTTGGTGGTATACATTCAGATCGTGCTATGCTCATATGACATGTCAATGCCGCTTCATATCTTCCACTACCTACATGAAAAGTCTGACGTTAAATAAAAATCACAAACAAAAAATATCGATAGTAAAATAAATAATAAAAAATGAAACTATCCACGAGTGCAACAGCAGCTATACACAATAAACTTGCAATTCATGCTGTTTTGTCGATATACATATGAATTCGACATTCATACATATAAATACATATGGATATGTATGTTTATATGTACGTAGGTGAATACTAAAAAAAAATAACACGACATGCGTCCAACTAAATTTATATATTATTTTTAGCTACAGGAATTCGGAAAAGAAACTCTTAACTGCACTTGTACACTAGATAGGTACATAAACGAAAAAAATCCTACACTTCGAATCATCTGATTGAAGTCAAATTTTTCATATTTTTTTTTTTAGAAAACAGCAACGGCTTAGATCGTAATCGAAATAATAAATGCATATCAAAACAAAAACTATTATTGCAAAGGCCTTTTTATCAAGAAATCTACAAATTTTCATTTTTACACTTTTGTAGGTACACTTTCTCCTCAATCATGTTATATTAATAAACAAAAATAGTTTACGTCTTGTTTTTGTTTAGTATTTTTCTTCAAGCGACTACAAAAAGTTTTCTGAGGAATCCATGAGTGGTATGAATGAACCAAAGCAAATGCTCAGAGCATATACTCAGAGCACATACTCAGAGCTCATACTCAGAGCACATACTCAGAGCACATAATCAGAGCACATACTCAGGGCCCATACTCAGTGCACATACTCAGAGCACATTCTGAAAGCATATTCTCAGAGCTTCTCTTCAGAGCAGATACTCCACATAAACAGCTGAGTATATGTGTATTGTGTATGAATGTAGGTAAACTGGTTGATTTTCATCTCAATCTTAAACATTTCTGAGTTTTTAGAGGTTACCTTACTTAATCCATCAACATCGTAACCATCATTCAATGGAATTTGACAGTTTATAGATTGACTGATAGGCAACAATTTTTTCACGTATATTTAATACTTCGACCAAAATGGCATCTAAAAGCCCTAGAAACATATTTTTCCGGATCAAAAACTTCAGTCTAAAAAATTTTGTATTTTTAAAGTTTTTTTTTTTAATTTAGCCATCCTTCAATGGAATTGGACACTTTGTTTCGAGGTGGTGTCGTAATGCCATTAATTTATTTATTTTTAGATATGTATTAAAAAAAAACAAAATTATATATATGTGTAGGTATGGACTTGGACATGCCTCAGTAATTTTTGACGAAATTATTTCTGGTAAAAAATCTCAAAAAGAACGCGATCCCAATCGATTGACGGCAAGTGTTCAAAGAGTAACTTTTTCAGTTCCAACAAATGACCTTAAAATACGCAGAACCTTAAAAAAAAATACTTTATGTTATGCCGCTTCTTCCACCTTCACAGTTCACAACTCACAGTATACACATACACATACATATGTACATACATACATACATATCAAATTATTTTTATTTTTTTAAAGCATGTTTTTAATTTAAAAATTATGTTTTGCACATAACACATGTGTGACGATAAATGCCAAAAATTTCAATTAAAAATATAAATTTTCTTCCCGAGTAAAACTCACAGCCTATATATTATTAATATAAAAAAAAATATATAAAATAGGAACCTACTAAATTATAACAAACGCATTTTTGGGCGATTTTTTTATTTTTAAGATTTTTTTTATTTTTGTTTTGAATAACGCATAAATAAAGCTAACTCATGCCAATTGTATCTCTTTCATCTTTTTTTTTACTCAAAGTGATGGTGTATCTGTGTATATCTCTACATAAAATGAAGCATGATTGCATAAATTAAAAAGAAAAACAAAAAAAAAAAACAATCCTTGCAGCTTCGGCGGAGAGCTTTGAAAAACGTTTATTTCGGTTCTATGCTCACCATCACCATTGCGCGCCGCCGCCGCGCCAGTCTTTGACTTATTCATTCGCGCGAGGGCATCCATCCCACTTATCCGGATACCGGCAACATGAATTGCTAATTTTGAAATTTTCAAAAAAAAAAAAATCTCGGAAATTTATTTTCAATTTGAGATAAATTTATAGATTTTCAAAAGGAAACAAAAAAAAATATACAAAAACACGAAAAGCATTTCAGTTCATTTGTGTCCGTCTCTGTCCACCAAATGAGAGAATGGGTGTGTTACGTTTGTTATACGGTATACGAGTATCTAATGGCGAGCGGTGGCAGCAGCGACGGGGTTGACAAATTGCATCGCTTTGTGCGGATATGTGAGCTGCGGGGTTTTGATCTATATTATTTTTTTTATTTTTTTTTTGCCGTCGGTTGGTTGGATTTCGCTTCAGTTTGAATGATGAGGCGAATATATCTCAAAAATCGATTTTCACTCAACAGTCACACCGCAGAAAAATTGCGACCGTAAAAATGTTATTGTTGGATTTTTCCTTAGTTTTTTGTTCTTTTTCGTTATTTAATGTATGAATGTGTGATTTTTTTTTTTTATTTTTTTCGGCCTTCAGGAGCAAGAGATACAGAGAGGGAGAGAGAAGGCCGAGGTGGATGATTGGGTTGGTTAACTGTGAGGCGAGATTGTTTGCATGCATATTTTAACCGCCCCAATTGACAATCGAATGACTTACAAATTGGAGTTGACGTTGCTTGGTGTGTACTGCCACGGATTTTAAGTGAAAGTTTTGGGTCATGGGTAGAATTATATTGACGACTTGAACAACGACGACGACGACTACGACTATAGGTACGACATCGACTTCGATAGGATGTGATGAGAATGGCATGGATTCGTTTTTTTTTTATTTTAAATATACTTTGGTGTGCCCTTAAGAATATATATATATGTATATACATATGTTTGTGCATACATACTTCACCTTCATATATAGATAGGTATACCTATATATTTATTGTATATTTATTCTGAGTAAATGTTGTCTCGCGGGAAGTAATTCAGTTCAGTGACTGACAGAGTTATTTCTGTTCAATATATACCTACTCATTGATAGGTTGTCATTTAAGTAAAATATCAGAGTTCGAGAGAGTTGAGTGAGGAAGTGCGACGTGATTTATTAAGAATTCATTGAATATGATTCATATGATTTTTTTTTGTTCTGTAATTGGTTTATTGGAAGAGAGGAAGTTCAATCGGAATGTCCGTCAGAGATTTTAATTTTCTATAGGTACCTACAAGAGGAGTGAGGACTATATTTTTCATGTTAAAGGATTTAAGTGACACTTTGGTATTTTATATGTTGATTTCCGTCCTTCCCTCTTTTAAATATTGAAATACATATTCTTAAATGGAATTATTAATGTAATAATATACTGAACTGAATATACATATTTAAAATTCTTAATTTTGATGAGTGTTCTTATAAGCTATGATTTTTTTGAAGTGAAGTTTCTTAACGCAGGCAGGTTCTGAAATGGGAAGTTAATACTCGAAAACCACCCGAAATGACGTCATTCATATTGCACAGGAGGGAAAAATACTGCTTGGTATTTTTTCGATTTTTCGAAAGTTGATGAAAAATTCCAGAATTTTTAAGAACCATTATATGTAGGTACCTACTAAAAATACCACCTATCTCTAAAATAATGTCATTGGATGTGCTGGGATTAGTTGATTGAAAGAAGTAGGTGGGAGTACGTTAAAAGAGTTTTGAAAAAAAACACGATTTTAAATTTAAAAAAAACTCGACATTATAATTTCACTTTAAAAATCTGTTGCTTAAAAAATACACAAGTGATCTTAAAGCATCAATATATTGTCATTAAAACAAAATTATCAACGTTCTTAACTTTTTTTTTTAAAGAAAGACACTTTTCTTGGAAAAAGACTGAATATAATATATTTTGGAAATGGTCCAATACTTGAGCAATTTTTGAATGATCTCCATAAACAAAAATTAACAAAATAAATGCTGAGAAACAACTGTGTGCTGAAAAATTGTAGGGTAAGACATGAAAAAAAAAATTAACAAGTTTTCAATGCCTCATATGGAATTATTAATTATTCATTAAAAATTGGGATGAATGTTATAATAAATTTCGATGGGAAAAATACTATGAACAAAAATTAGATTTCTACTTTTGAATCACTTGCTTTCATCCCTCTTTAGCTCTTGTTTTCAACTTTTTTAATTGTAGATTTTAATAAAACACATTACTGGTCAACAAAATTTAACAGTTTTTTACCTGCGATATAAGAATGTCTTTCGGGAATCTTGAAGGAACCTTTGTTTCCCTTTGAATATTGTATTACCCCGTCTCCTCCCCAAATTTTGTCTCCTATTGTGAATCTCCCGCGGATTGAATTTTCCCGAACAAAAAATCCAACAGCAAAATTTTACGTACAAATAATCAACAACAAAAACATCGAATGGTCAAAATGCCGACTTTTCTGAAATTTAAAATGCCGTGATTTTTTCACCCACTAACAAAATTACGATATTTTGAAATCTCGAAATGTTGACCTGACAAAAAGTCGAATGCCTAAAGAAAAGACGAGGGAAATATCTACTTGACTGAAAATCTTTTAAATCATCACTGTCTACATTTTAAAAAATCGATGGAGTTTTTTTTCGATTTTTTTATCAGACCCACTGAATTATCGATTTTTTTTGTCAGATTTGTAAAAACCGACACAATGACACTTATTATAAAATCGTTATCAATCTAACCATAATAATGTTCTATATCTACTGTATTAATTGTGTACTTTTTTTCGTTTGCATTTTTTTATTTTTTCGAAAGCAGAGAAAAACAAAAAAATTGCTATGTAACAGAAGAGTATAGATTATACTATACTCTTCTGTTGCACGAAAGATTGTTTTAAAAATTGTGTCCTCTCTCCGTTTTCTAAAGATTTTACTACATGTGTAGGTATTATTTGTTTTTAACAAATGGTTATTAATATTTCTCGCATAGAAGACATTTTCTAGACTTTCTAAAAATCGTTTAGCGGTTTTGATAAAATTTTTTGAACAGAATTTTTAACTATGAATGTACTTCTGGAAGTACAATTTTTCTGCTTCAAAATTCATATTTTAAATATTTCCAATATATTTGTTTCCCTCCAAGAATGTCAAGAGGTGTTAAATAACACGATCTTGAAAGACAATTGACAGTTTTAATTTTTTTAAGTGGACCTCCTATCGCTTAATTGTGTTTTCAATGACATCTATAATTTAGTGCCATATTGTTGAAACCACTTTCAGATTGATATCGCGCTAGTTTAATGAAACTACTTTGTATACTTTCAATTCATTTTGATTTAATTTTACGCAAACACAACACTGACAACACGAATCAATTAATTTAAATTTTTTAGGCGCCATGTTATAGCTATATCAATTTAATTGTTAATAATTTTTGAGATGCAAAATTTGGTTAAATAAATTTGATGCATAGCATAAAGTTGAATTTTTCAACTTTTATTTCAGTGAAAAAGCACTTTAAGTATTTCAATAGGGGTTTAGATACCCTTTCTGGGAACTTAACGTTCATTATCGATTATAAGTTAGCCGATAGAAGTAAAGTGACAATGCTTAAGTCTCTATCTTCATGTATTTCTCCATGCCAGCCCATTTTAAGAGACAGTTTTGCAGTTTTGGATTTAACCCTAAGTTAAACAAGAGTTAGTCAATTCTGTAAGCAATTCTTAAACTCGAGTTAACTTAGAATCAGTTTTTCATTGTAAGAATAACTTTTACTTTATCTATTGTCAAAAATCTATTGAAATCAAAAAGCGACACTATGGAAATGCAATTTCACTATAGTAGATAAACAAAGAAGGCGACACTGTGCGGCACTATGGAAAGGTCAATTGCAATTAGTGTTGCCCTCTTTATTTTTTTATTTATTTATGGATATTTATTTATTTATTTATTCAAATCTACGATATTTAATCCACAGATTTTGCTTATGGCTATAATATATTGAAAAGAATTTATAATAAGTATTGAGTTCAAAAATATGTAATTAAGAAGATAATATAAAATAAATGTTACAAGGAATTTTGAAGCAAATTTAAAACATTTTGATACAGTTTTGACATCCATCCGTCAGAAATATCATTCATCCAGAGTTAAGTTACTAAATTCGCTTGGAGTTAACTATCTAAATTGACTGGAAAACATATTTTAGGAGTTGACTTGGGCTTAACTTCGAAACTAGGATAATTTCGCTTTGAATACTTGGCCTAAATGTCGAATTTACTTGGATAATATCGCACTGCAAAACTGAAAATTGGGCCTAAATGTCATGGTTACATACAATTAACTTTAACTTTTTTAAGAATAAACCCAACTTAAGGAGTAAATACTACCAAATTATTTGAAATTGTTGCACCTAATGTACATAACTCTGAGTTCATATTTCTTGCAAAATTATTGAAATTTATTCTTGGCTGTAATTCAAAAACTAAATATAATCTTTTTCGTCTCAGTTACTATACAATTAACAAAAACAACATGCCTCTAGCATCAATATAGTATATATGAACATAGATACATATTATTGACAGCAAGAATTTTATCTACCTATAATATTATTTTTTTTCGTGTCAAGTTGTAAAGTACACACTTAGCGCACACCTTAAAATATAAAACTATACACAACTCAAAAAAAAAAAAAAAAATAAACAAAAAAAAAACTTCAAACACGATCGATTATATCGATTAACAATCATCAAAAGTATAGGTATCTTGTGAATTGTAGACTTTATTTTATTTTATTTTGTTTCTATGATTGGAAAATTTCACCCTCTATTTCCATTCAATTGTGAATTGTGCGATATACATAATATATAAGCTATAAATCTATACATATTTTCCTATAGAAAAAGATATTGAAACCAACAAAACAAATACCAATTGAATATCGATTATAGTCTTATGCGATTTGCGAAAAAAAGAAGTATTAGTATCTGCCAACATTGCTCCAACTCAATTAGTCACACCCACACACCAAATGTCTTTCTCAGTTTGAGAGTTGATAACTACGTTATCCAATAGTCTCTAGCCTTATTCTTGTATCTTTGAGATACAAAAAAAAAAAAAAAAACTATTTCAATAAACAGTAAATCACCTCGTTGTCGTGGCTAAGAACTTCCTGAAATACAATTAAATTTAGCATATCTGCACCATTCGATTAGGTCGTTGCCGTCTCCATTGCGCCCGCCGCGCCGCGCCGCTCGCTCCGAACAGCACAAGCGTTACAGTTAAGATATTATATACTTTTCATGACGACAACAACCTAATTAGCAACCGATATTATTAATGGGATATAGGTAGTTATCTATCTATCTACCTAATGCCATGCCAATAGCGGGTTAAATGCAAATTAAGCAATATTCAGAACAATATATTCCACCCGCTCCGCCTTCAAATGCTCCTCATTAAAAATATATTATCTCCGCAGCAATATTGTATCTATATATGGCGAAATTATATACATATACGTATACCTGCCTTGCTGTGCATGGTTATTGAACAAAGTTTAAAATGCCACTTCTACGTAAGTATATACACGTATAACGTATAACTACCAAAAGTATCTCCAACTAATATGCAGTTAATTATAATTCAATTACCTTGTGTACGTGCGCCAAATTTTCGATTAGGAATAAGCTTTAGGTTTTAGGGGTGATCCCAAAGTTGTGTTTTTGCACTGCAGAATATTTAAAAAGCGTAAAGTTTCTATATCTACTTCGTACGATGTACGTATACGTCGTACACCTTATAGTTTCTAGGGAATAATGTATGAGTATGAAGGAAGTATCTTTGAATTTAAATATTTACAAGTTTTGCGTAAAACTGGGTTAGGTTTTGACAACAAGGCATATAATTCTGCACAACACTTTGCTGATATACCTATATCTACTGAATGATTTAAGGGATCATTAGACTTGAGTATCTACAAATATATAGAAGTCTCTAGATATTTTTTTTTTTACAGATAGGTATAGCTGATCACAGCGATGTGGTAATAAATTCCTAGCCGTAGCTGTGTAATGGCTGTTTGAATAGCCTTTAAGTGAAATGTGACACTTGTACGGCTATTGGTCGCCACAACGTATTCTGAATTATAAGTGAGTTCACGTATTTTTGAATGTTCGAGTTGGAGTTGGAAAAGTTGGAGCTTGGACGTTTCTATGAAAATCTATCAACTAAATGAAGGTTCTTTCTCAGGGATTTCGAGTATAATTGGTATGGGGATATGGGGACGTTAAGGCGCCTCTGGATGCAGAAAAAAAAAACTACATACAGCTGTATATGTATATGTACTTGTAAAACTTATTGGTGGCATCAAGCCTTATTTTTCCTGTTGTTGTTGTTGTTGGTCTCTCTTGGTTTTGGCTTTGGTCTTGGTCTTTGTGTTCAAAGTTTAATGATCCACAATCATGTGGCATTGTTATTATATATTTGTTGTTGTTGTTGTTGTTGTTGTATAAAATTCAAAGAGAGGCGTTTGATTCATGAGCTTTTGCAGCTGCCATAAGGTTGTGACATTATATAGTATGTATATATAGAGAATGAGCCAACATAAATATTTTCTTCTTTTTAATTTTTGTTTCTTTCACATAAATCATTGGAGCAAAGAAAAAAGATTTTTTGAGATGACTCATTCATCGGTTGGGTTGTTGTCAAAATAATTGGGGGAGGCATTTGACATTTTGGCCCTGTGCAATATTTATATTATTTTTTTTTTTTTCTTATATAATTAATTGCCACTCAAGGGATTATATGTATGTGGAAGAAAACACTTTCCCTTCAAATTCATATAATATGCCAAACATAACGGGGAATAAAGTTGAGGGTATACCAGCCGGCCGACTATAAGGCCGTCTATTATTCTTTTCGAGTTATTATAACATGTTGAAAAGCAACAAGCCGATAAGTATAATTGCTTGCAGTTAAAATAAATACGTGATGTGAAATTTTGTTTGAGGCTTTAATATTAAGACTTGTATGGATTTTGCCATATGAAAATATTGGCATTGCGCTTGGTGGAATATTAAGATGATTTTTGAAACTAAGGAATTTGTTGTTTGTTTTCTAGAATTTATTATTTTTTTTTTAAGTCCATTCAAAGTCAAGATGAGAATAAAGGCACATTTAAGAACGAAGGGTTTGATGAGAATAAAAAATAAATTGGAAAAGCTTCAGATTTTCGTAGTTCCAGAAAAACAATAATTTTCAAAGTATTTTTTTCTTTTTGTTCCAATTTATTTTGTTTTACAAAATTATTATTTCAGATTTTGTAAAAAATGAGGGTTATCACAAACAAAAATTTTCCTGGGATTGTTTCACAACTTTGTAAACTGGGAACGTGAGTCATAATCTAAAATTTCTCTTTGAATTGTTTGGTATCGCGAATAAAATTTCTAGGTGAATTTGGCTGTAATTTCATTTGGATTTTTGTTCGAGTGAAATTTATCCTGGGGGTGATTCACGATAGCTTTCCGATTGGTTCCCATGTTTTCTTTTTAATGTAAAATGTTTGGTAGAATGCTTCAAGATTCTTTTTCTCAAATTTTGGATTCAAAAATATTTGACGCCTTGTCGGAAAGTAGGGTAAGGGAGCCCGTTGGTAAAATTCAATGTTCGAAAAAAATCGACGTTATCAAATTCTCCTTCTAGAAATGGATTCCCATGCCGCTTGGGGTCATTTAGAAATAAACTGGTTGAACATATTCTGAAATATTTTTGACATCAACGTGATGTACGTATATACCTATGTATCTATTCTTTAATAAAAAAAAATTCAAAATTAAAATTTTAAAAATCGCTTAGTATCTACTATTATGTAATAGTAAATAATTTTTACGCGAGAATAAGAAGTTTTTTAATTTAATCATAATTAAAATTTTTTTTTAAATTTTTTACGTAGGTAATAGGTATACGATTTAAAAATCGTTTAAAAAAAATTATTTCTTTATTTTAATTTTATTTCATGAGATTTACTTTTAATAATGGTGTAATATTAAATTTGTTTCGGTTTAAAGGCGAATCGAAATTTTTATCAACATCGTAAGAGTCGTTTTAGAGAAAAATAAGATTTTCCGTCAGTGGCTTTTACACAGTTGTGTGGGAGGCAGTAGCCTGCGTAAAACATTACTGTTTTTTTTTTTTAGGTATAGGTAGCATAGGCTGGGAATCGAACCCAAGACCTTCGGCGTAATAGTCCTACGCATTAACCATTACGCCACGGGCTACTACATTTTTTTTTTAATTTATCCAAGGTAGGTACCGTTATTTTAGTTAAAAGGCTGAAAGATAGTGTTGAAAAAATCCCTTCACCTTTAACTTGAGGTTTAATAAAAATGGAATAAGTTGTAAAAAAAAAATAGCAACATTTTTGTAATAGTCTGACAAATTTGTTTAAAAATGTTGGTATAATTAATGCTTTAAGAACTTAATTAACAACTTTCCATACAAATTTTATCAAAATCGGTTGTTACAAGAGAAGCAAAAAAAAAAAAAAAAATAGTTCTTTGCTGTACCAAAAGGTAGCCTATACCTTTCTTTTTAATTTGAGCAGCCATTTTTAGGAAATATAAGATTTTCCATTAATAATCCAAAACATATGATTAATTAATTATTAATTATGCAGACACATGAAATGCACCACGATTTTTGGTCTTATAAAAGCAAAGTACATAATTTAAAGGCAAAAAGATGGACATATTGTTGGGCCCAATTAGTTTTAATCGGTTTTGCTTTTATCTCGCTTGGAAAAAACAATCTAGTTTTTAATGAGGCCATAGTAAGTTTAAGACAGATATTAAACAAGGGTCAAACAAGGGTTAGTATAGAATTTCCCTAGCCGCTCACGAGATACATATGTACTCTTTTATACCTCAAAAGACAAAATAAAAAAAAATTAATTAGGACTCGATTCTTGTTCCTTCCGCTTTCCAGTTCGTACGCTAGCAAAAGTACAGAATCGAATCTCATATAAACCAACTTTTTTTTTATTTGATCTGTCTTTCGAGCAAAACATTTAATAACTACGAGGGCCTAGCTAATTTCGATAGTTTCTCTTGTTAGACTTGATTGCTTTTCCAGGCGGGGGATATTTATGATGGAATAGCCAAACTTGCCCAACAAGTTTGTACCACGAAGGGCCTCACGAGTATTTTATATATTTTCTTCGTCTAGATTTTTCCCTGCTGAAAACTTGGCAAGAACTTGCCAATTTTTCAGGCATAGGTACTTGACTGCTGAAGACATCTCAGAGCCTTGACTTATCTTGGCATAAACTAACCAGTTTTTAAGCGTACTTGACAAAGATAACGACGAGGATAACCTCGTCTAGATTTTCCCAACTGAAAACTTTCAAGGGCATTGACTTCACTTTACAAAAATTTGATATTTTTTAAGGCAGAATGTGTTTTATTTTAGAAAATATGGTGATCTCTTTGAACTTATCAGAAAAAAATTAACATTTGTTTACTGTTTTTTTATACGTAGGAAGGTACTATAAATAGAAATAAATCTGGCAAGTAGAAGAATAAGTATTTTTTCTTGCCTAACCATGATGAATTTTTATTTTGAATTCATTTAATAGTTCAATAACTCTAAGACTCATATTAATATCAGACTTTAACAATTTAAATTTAAAGCAAAAATAATTTTAGTCCTCACGACATAACAATTATAAATATAAAAATTCAATTGCCCACAGGCTTTAAAAGTTCCTACTTATATGTGAATACCTCCAGCGATGCAGCAGCTGATGTTGATCAGTTATAAGCTCACCCAGCGCAGCACATTATCCTATATATGCATTATTCACATACACTTATACCTACATTGTTTAAAAAAAAGGTCGAAATGCAATAATTGCAGGTCAGACTTGCAGACCCACGCCAAACGTACGCTCTCTCATTAAATTCACATTGCCGTTTTTTAATCCAACAAAAAAAAATAAAGAAAAACTTAAAAAAAAAAATGTATCCACAAACTGAATGACATTACTTAATCCATTGTCAGACATACAAAGTCGCAGTATAATAATTACATAACAGCCTTAATAAAATCATATAACCGATATACAAAATATAAAATGGAACCCCTGGTTTCCATGATGATAATGATAATGATGATGATGATTTCTTTTTTGCACAAACGATGATGACCGACCATATCAGAGGAAGAGAGAAAAAGACACTCGTTACACATGAAGGGCTGGATTAAGATACTTATTGGCCTTAGGGCAAGTTTTTGGAGACCTCAAGCTATTGAAAAATTAAAAATCATATATATACCTATATGTACTTGATATTTACATAATCTTTGTTTTCATACTCTATTTTTTTAACAATGATTAAGAAACTTAGATTATCTCAGTTTAGGGGTCAAACCGGATTTAACCATACTGAAACAAGAAGTAAACCTCCGATTTCGACAGATTAATCAAGGTTCACCTGTGTAGTTTAAGTACATTTTATTGGCTATTAATTAATTTTTGAACCTAGAAACCTGGTTGAACCTTAGCCGAAATCCGACAAAAAATTCCGTGGATTCAAATCTTGATCCGAAGATGAACCACGTTTAATCTGTCGAAATCAGTGGCTCAAAATCTTTTTCCGAGGATGGCACCATGTTTAATACGCCGAAAATCGTTAAATTAAAATCTTGATCGGATCAAGGATGAACCACGTTGAATCCACAAAAATCCGTGGAATCAAATTTTGATCCGAAGATGAACCACGTTTAATCTCCAAAAATCCGTAGATTAAAATTTTGATCCGAGGATGAACCATGTTTAATCAGCCAATATCGTTGGATTAAAATCTTAATTCGAAGATGATCCACGTTTAAACAACAACAAATATAGTACCTGTATCCAAACCATATTGATGTAAAGGCAGTTTAAGAAAATCCAGCGCTGTAAACATGTGTAAAGTCTCACTTAATGGCAACAAAAATCAAATTTGAAATTAAAAGAAGAAAAAAATACAATCATAACCTCAACTCATATACGAAATCCCCTAGCAATTTTAATTTTAATTGCACAGACATTTTTATACTCAAAAACAGACAAAAACAACAGAATAAAAAAAATTACAGGAAACCGCATACAAATATTTTCATCGTCGCGTCAGTCGTCGTTGTCGTAGTAAAGCTTCCCTGGCATCAGTTCAGAATCACAGAAGCTACAACTATTGCACCCAGCGCAAAAACAGCCGGTGGCAGCAGAAACAGCAGCAGCAGCTATACCAACCAACAACCATCCCTGATCCTTACAACGAATATAAAAAAATTACACAAATAGAGAGGTCGAACCAAACTCAACACAATGTCGAGGTGAAGTGAGTTGAGGTGAGAATTCAGAGGCAGAAGCACTTTTGTGAAATTTGCTCGACTTTTTCGCACGTTTTGTGCGGTTTAATGACAAGGAAGGGACTCTCGAGTCGTCGTCGTCGCGTCGACAAATTAAAAATAAATTTCGAGGCAACAAAGTGTAAAAAAAAAAAATACATAAAATTAAAATGAAAAATTGTTGGTTAATACGATTTATTTGCCGCTGCACGTTCACGTATCTGCCTCAGGTTGTACCACCACTGCACTGCGCACCACACCACACCACCATATAGCAAATCTGTGGTCAAATGCAAATTCGTTTCATCTTTGGCTTGCATCAGCTGCTGGCTGTTGGCATGTACATAGCTGTGAGTTCATTTGGCTACGTGTCCCAAGTCCACTCAATAAATCACCTCCAAATAGATATTCGCTTTTGGTGTCGTTCTATGTATATATATGGTTTTTGCACTCAAAAGTCGATGTTCTTGAGTTCATTGCACCCACACCACCCCGGAAAGACAGCATCAGATAAAAAGAAAAAAATTCTATCTTCGGGAAATTAATATCTTTTTTTTTGCAAACAAAAAAGGGAGCACACATTCTTGAAATACATCACGCACCCCTCGTCGAACCAATAAAGCTTATAAACTCAACGACATCGAAATCGACGACACAGCCAACAACACAATGCACTATATATACGAAGTAAGCCAAAAAAGAAACACAACAGATCCCAGGGATCAGGAGTGGCGCAGGATGAAAAAGAGGGAAACAACACTCGGTCGACATGACCCCTAAGAGATGTTTTATTAAGGAACCACCATTTTTACGATATGTTCGTCTTAACGACAGTTACTTTATCTGCGATGTTTTGTATTTTTCATTGAAGTTTTTTTTTCTTCGTCTAAAGGAAGGGGATTTGTCGTATCCAGAGTTTGGCTACACTTTGGATGATTGCTTGGTGTGAATTTTGTTTGTTTGCTTTTTTTCGAATTTACTGCCTCAGAGGGGGTGATCTGGGGGGTTGGGTGTATATTTTATGCCCTTGATGGTAGGGGAATTTGTTGGCGATACTTCTTTTAGTTTTTGGACATTATACTGTGTTGTGCTTGAGATGCGGTATGCTTTTTGTGTTTCAATATAAATCCTCAAATTACGATTGGCATGTAATGTACATACAAAGCTATATAGGTATACTCTTGTAGCTACATATGTATATGTATTGTGAAATATTGTTTTTCTAAAGCTAGGATTGGCCACTTGTTTTATGGACCCCATTTAGTGTTCGAAACATATAAAATAGTTTTGATGGCTAAGTTTATAGGGTGTTGGGATTTAGAAATAGAGCTGAAAATTTGCAGTAAGTGCCTTTATACGAGTAGTAAGTATGAAGAACTTGACTTTTTGACAAGAGTAGTTTATTTCAATGATGGACATATAAAGGATGAGAGTATGTATTTTATTTGGTATCAATTGACACCTTTAACGAGGAGTAAATAAAAATCGTTCTTTGTAAAGTTTAATAGTTTTTCAAGTTGATCAGATTACAAGATTGTTGTATATATAAGAGGTTATGTAGTTTAACTTTGGAATTAATTAAGGACTGCTAATTTTAAACATTTATAACAGTACCTTAGTTGTTTATGCGGCCCTCGCGTGGGAATTGTTCAGGGCAGGCACCTATAGTTTTTTTTTATATTCAAGTCTCTCCAAGCGCGTTGAACATTGTTTTCTTTTACTAGAGATAAACTGTTATAACTGTCATACGTTGTCTCGTCCTTTCACTTTAGGCCGAGCATGTAAATTTATAATAGATTTTATTTTTCAACACTAAAATTAGGACGAGTCTAAAGAAATATTGTTTATAACAGTTATAGCCAGTTAACCGCAGTTTTAAAATTGGTTATACGTTTCGGAAACATGTAAATTTATAACAGTTTTTCACCATGATCGTTCGTCCTAATTATCATATTGACAAACTATTATAAATAAGAGAAATGCTTTTTATAACAGTTATAGCAATTTATTGTCAGTAAAATTTGGTGTAACGCGCTTCCTTCAAACAAAATTTTTAAATGGAATAGATAATAGCAAATTTTATAAGAGTTATAACAGTTTATCGACATTTTATAAAGTGGGTGCAAGTACAAAAACGAGCTAAGTGTGACTTGAAAAAAAAAACTCCGCGTGGCTGAAGTATGCCCACCGGTTCAGCGGAGGTAATTTTAAAAAGAAAACTGTTATAAATTGGCATTTTCTAAGTTCCTTCCTTAAAATTATGAAATATTCATCTTGAAAAACAAAACTAGGGGTGGTCTTTAGCATATCCAACCATGGAGAGCCCTCACAAATAGTACTTGAACAAAACTGTTATAAAATGGTATTTCCCAGGTCACTTCCTTAAAATTTTGAAATATTTAACTTGACAAAGAAAACAACTTGGGGTGGCTGAATTAAGTTTTGGCCCTGCATGCCCTTATTATCAGTACCTACCTATTATATCAGAAGTTTATAAAAGGTCCACTTAATTTTTGTGCTAGAAAATTGCAAATTCTGTGAATGAGCCTCCTTCATAATAGACCTTCATTGTTCTAACTTTTATTCCTAACAACTTTTTTCATACCAACTTTCTAGTTACCTATTTACCACAGCGTATGGAAAATCAAGCTTCATTTTCTATTTTTGATGCGTCAACACATCTTTGTTTGTCCAATCCTTAGGCACAAATCATTGTTTAAAATCCTTTCTTGCCACCAGATCTTTATAGACAACGAGAAAGAATAAGCTTTTAACCTGGGGCCGAATTACTGCATCAGTGACTGAACGACACGTAAGGGAAATTGCGATAATATTCGATATTTCGTATTAAATTTCCCTCACGTGTCGTTCAGTCACTGATGCCGTAATTCGGCCCCTGTTTGTGATGTTTGCGTAAAGAATTTTAACGATTCACAAGCGAAAAGAGTTCTAATCTCACAGATCAGTTAGTGCTGTAAAAAAATAATTTCATAACCTGTTTAGAAAAAGAGACAAAAATCTCTAATAGACTACAGTGATGTGAAATCCTTGTTCTATATACAAGGTACGGAAGCCCTTTCAACAGAACTTTCAATCAATTTTGTTCGTTATGGGAACCTATTTAATTTTAAATTCGCTTAGTTAGAATATAGGTACGCCTTATTTATATTTACATAAACGCATTTCGTCGGACACTGCTAAATATGAGTAGTTTTAAATAAATAAATTAATATTTTTATCTACAATGTTCCTCTTGTCCTGAATATCTGATACTGCCTATATACTTGAATTTTAAAGTATGTTTTCGCATTCATGCACTTTAAATTCATTATTTTCCACTCAAAACCAATTTGCCGTCTTTTGTAAAACATTAATCTATTTACCCATGTATAGGTATACCTATCCATCCTGATGGGGCCGGCGCGGCGCCGTTAGTCATGGTGCAGTGGAACTGGACAAATGCCACAATATGTACTGCATTGCGCTATCCCGTTTAAAAAAAAAGCAATAGTACATAGGTACCTAGGTACCAAGGTATAACTAATTCAGTGAAAGTGAAATGCAATTCTAGCCACCACACACATACCAAATCCACCACCACACTGCTTATACCGACAACCTCCAGAACATTTGTTTTTTTTTTTTTTATTTTTTTTTTTACAAAAATAGAGAAAACAGATAAATAAAAAAAAACGAAAGTGTAAACTAAGCCTTTTCATAACAACACGAGTGTATACCTACCTAAAGAGTATACCTATACAGCCCCTATGGCCACACCACACGACACGACACGGCTTGTAATTCCTTGGTCGCGTGAAAGTGATGATATCTGGGAAATTTAATGCGATGTTCTACAATTACATCGATAAACAGGGTTCACCATCATGCGGTAATATTGTCTAACATCTAAATAAGGAATTTAAAAAAAGGCAAAAATGGTGTACTTAACGCATTTTCATTTTCTCGTACCTATCTTTTCCATTTTGCCGTTCCGTTGTGTCGTTCAGCACCAAGCAACGAACTATAAAAAAAAACAACTTACCTGTTGTCAATCATCACCTGTCATGTCTGTGTATATATGATATTCCATCGACATGTGCACATTGCACGAGGTATTGGTATGTTGGTATAACAGTTCAGTGGCAAAGATAACGGAGAGGCGGCAGACGTAACAAAGCCAAACGGAACGACAGCCATTACAAAAGCAAACGAGTGTGTAATGCAAGTCATGCTATTTCTGCTATTTCTATAGCTCCGGCTTCGACTTTGACTTCGAATGTGACTTCGGCGTTTAGAATCAATGTAGCTTTTATACGCTTATACGCCATTCATGGCTGGAGAATTGGCATCGACCAGAACTTGTTATCCTTGCCCCTAGGCCTGGCCGCCTGTCAAAAGTGCATAATGGTAGACGTTCTGTCTATTGCAGCGGATCACTAAGCAATTATTATATCCGACGACGACGGAACGGCTTCTATGATGACGATGACGACAACTATTTTATACTCTTTGCTTTGCTTTGACTTATTGAGAAGTTGTATACTTATATATTTTTTGTGTATCTTTTCCCCACCCTTCCTCTCACGGATGGCAGTTTAGTTATGTTCCGTTCATATTTGTCGTCTTGGTCGTTGCGAATTAAAACTGGTCTTTTATTTATTTTTTTCTTGTTGCTGCTGCTTCTGTTGCAGCTTCATGGTATTTGTGCATCTGGCGTGAATGCTAATTAAGTAATTTATTTATTGATTTTCAGTTCAATCGTTTTTATCTTGTTATATCCTATCCTATACCGCCGCGCCGCGCTGCTCTCTCTTTCTTTTAGCGTTTTCATCTTAATTGCCATATCAACTGATTAAATTTTAACTGGCGATGGCGTTTGACTTTTTGTTTTAACTTGCTTCGAACGACCAACTAGGTTCTTATACTTATAACAGCGTTGTATTAGTTTGAGTGTTAATTGGTATTTGCTAATGGTTGTGCTCCTGTATTAGGCATATTGGATTTCAATAGTGTAGAGAGAAAATACAGTAAGTGCTGAAAGTTCACTTTAAAAGAAATCTTTTATTTTTGGTTTGGATATTTTGTTTACAAAATAGGCCTAGTTATTCTGTTTTTCGTGACCTTTTTGTTTATAGAACTTTAGACTTTAAAGACTTTTCAAAATTGTAAGGCTTAATGTTATGTTTCCAATACTGCTTTTAGACGACTGCAATTTTTAGTTATAGCTTTCTTGAAACTCATCATTGAAAATTTTAATTGTTAATTTTGAGGCACTTAAAAAGTGAAATCAGTGATTATTTTGATGCCAATAAAAAGCTGAAAACTCAATTATTAATTCTAGTCAAAGTCTAGTTTAAATTTAAGTTCGGGTGTAAATTAATATAAATTCAATGTAAATATATCCGGGTTTAAATTTTAAACTGGGCTAATCGATTGAATAATACCTACGTGCGTGCGTCGGTTAATCATTTACAAGGAGATTAACTTTGACAGCACGATTTCAAAATGAACTTTTATCTGTCAGAATATTTTTTAATTTTCGAATTAATGCGTTCAGCGCCATAAGGAAGGTATGTTCGATTCGTTAAACCATTGATTTTATAAAGATTAACATAAGATTATTTAATGAATATTAATGCTATGCCTCCACATAGAAACTTAATCTTAGTTTAAATTGAATAAATCTGAGCAGTGTTTCTGCACCGCACAGAAAGATTAACAAGGTATAGATTAACTTTGATATAACAACCTTCAATATGCAAGTTATGTTTAATTTTTCTTATCAAGAAGAAGAATAACTATAAAAAAATCGATTTCGAATTATGAATGCGTTCAGCGTGATAAAGATAAAGGTTCGTTCGACTTATAAACTAGATTATTTTTTAATCTATTAGATTAACAAAATCAATTTGAATGGTAGGTAAATCTTGGAGATTAAGTTCCAGCTTGTTCACGGTTGGGTTAAATCTTTTAAATAATTTGTATATATATCTATAGGTTTGATTAAATGGCGCCACCATAAATCGGCTGATTAGCAATTTTAATGATTTATAACTCAAATTATCAATTAGTTGATTAAAATTTTGGTTAACATGCAAATTCGATGATTTACCAGTTATAATAATCATTTATTGATGACGATTAGCTGTGAATAAAGAGGTACCATATTATTCACTCAATACATCCAGATTAAAAATTAAATCCAGATGTAATTAATACAAATTCAATGTAATTACATCCAGATTGAAATTTTAATCTGAATTTATCGAGTGAATAATATGGGCGTAAGTGTAAGCCGAATTAAACCTAGGCTAATAATATTTTTTCAATTTCCTTCTTAAAAATAATAATCTCCTTTTCAGCAAATAACGAAAATTTTGCTGTTTTGGAGGCAGAGAAGAATGGAACAGAAGAAAAATACAATAATAAAGTGAGGATTTAGCAAGTTACTAAAAATTAAAGTAGCCATTTTGTGATTTTAAAGGATTCCCCACACCAACGCGAATTTGTAGTGGCGACCGACGATTCGCGTTGGTGTGGGGGATCCTTAACTTTAGTAAAATGTTAAGGGATAGTAAGTTGTTAAAATCGTTTAAAGTTAGCAAAATCTTCTTTTTAAATTAGTAACATACTAAAATGGCTTTAGCATTTCCCTAAATCGTTTAAAATTTTGTTTGCGTCAATGCGACGTAAGAAAAATTTACTCACGGTTAAGAAGTTTACCCTTCTTCGTCAATGTTCGCCCAAGTGCCGTAATTTTGTTATTTAACATATCCAATTAAAACGTAATGTGTGACGCGTAACGTAATGCTCACGTTTTAGGTTGACCCTACCGCCCACCGGCATAGATGTTTTTACATCCAAAAATTTTATTGAACAATTTTAAAACTGTTCAAACGATTTTTATAGCAGATTTTATCCTTTGATTTTGTATCCTTATTCCAAAAACAACAAGAAAACTTGAAAGGGAGAACTTCCTTGCACCACTGTTCTTTATCTAATGGCCAGTTACGAAGGCTATGAACGTGTCTCGCATATTAATTGCTCAAGATTATATTATATTAATTACATTCATTAATAGAATGCATGTACAATGTACATATGCCTATAATAATTAGAAATAACACCGTTTTCTGTAGGTATATATAAACATATTCTCTGGAATATAACCAACATCATATACGCATTACGTATAGGTTAGGTTTAGGTACCTAACAAACATTTATAATACGAGTGTCGAGTGTATTTTTTTTTTTTTCATTTTTTTTGCAAACATTTGCATAGTTGTGGTGTTTCCTTCAATATTATAATTATTATGCAAGTGTATGCGAGTTTAGATGCGGCAGCAGCAGCATGTGTTTTGTTGCGTTCCATTTAATGTTAGATTTATGATGGTGCGGCATTTGTATGATAGGAACATACATTTGGCGAAAGAACAGTGGGCAAAACTGTTTGATTTAATGTGAATGCTGTTACTACATTCGTACTACTTGGGGTGTGTGTGTGGAACAAGAAATTAATTAATGTCTAGTCATAAATTGCTTGCTTAGCTTACAATTATTATTGTTGTTGTTGTTTGTGTAACATAAGTTGAAAGGGTTAAATCTTTTGCTATATGTACAATGTATTGTGAATCAATAAATTTGTATTTAAAGGAATTAGCGAAAAGGTTACAACAGGGTTAGGGTAAAATATTTATTGATAAATGTGTTCACTTGAATTTGAAGGGTTTTTTTGTTTTGGTATATGAGAAAGGCCTATCCAATGATTGTTTAGTTTTAGAAATTTGCTGAAATTACACAACCAACAATTTTGTAAAGTACGATTTATTGGCAGTGGATTTTTTTTTGTAAAGTGCTTACTTATAATTGATTTGAATAAATGATTGCACAGCAGATTAATGCTGAAATTTAAGGTCATACTTCGAGATTCACGTTAACAATTTAAAAAATGTCAATTTATATCAAAGCAAGGACATTTTTCTATAAAATTAAATCGATAAACGGTTTATACAGGACTGGCAACGAGATGAATACATTTTCGGTCTCGTCTCAAGACAAAATGTTATCCAAAGAATTCGGGACGAGACTGAAACAAGACAGTATTTTTTGGGCTGCAATTTGTCGAGTGTCTCGGTGGTAAGGTGGTCTTTGTAGAAAATATTAAAAATACAGAAACTGAATTTTTCAATATAAATATTAAACAACTGCTAGATATAAACTCTGATTCGATTTTCTTCCACAACAAAACATGATGATGAGACCTAAACGATATCTAAACAAGACTTGATATATATGAGAACGATTTCGATACCGGAACGGTACCGAAATTATTCGATTTTAACGAAACAGATGTTACGATGAGACTTACAAAAAAAATTATGTTTCAAGGGATATAGTTGTCTGATTTTTTAGCATGCTTAGTATTTTAAAAAATATTAAAAACTAATTTTAATCCCGATAGGTAAAACTTCTTCCCAACTGTCACGATTTCGTATACTAAAAATTTTCATCTGTCATCCTCAAGCCCTTTGTCAATAATTTTAATAAAATTGGACCCGGACCTAAGGTATAATTCTCAAAAGTTTATCTGAATTCAGTGACCGCGGACAAAAAATAATTATCCACTTAGTTTAACTAATTTTTATAAAAACTAAAAAAATACATAATTACCTACTAATTTTCTTAAAATGTCTGTAAATACATATTTTATTTTTCTTATAACTGAATAATGTATAGTTGAAAGAAATTACAAGTCTTTTTTTACAATAAGTTATGATCTGGAAATAATTCCTTGTTCCTTTTTAAATTAAAAAAATAATAATTAAAGCCCGCATAAGAAGGATTCAATTATTATTGGAAATAATTACTATTTAAAAATAAAAATAATAACTTTGTTAAAATAACTTTCCAATTATTTTTCCAAAAAATTGAGTAATTATGTGAGCATTATACTAAATAATTTTTTTCCAAAAATAAATAAGTAGTCAATTGATATAATTTTTCTTATTTTCCAAAAAATGAGGTACATTATACCTAAAAGTAAATACATAGATTTTTAAAACTAAATAATTAGTTAAAATATTTTTTTTTTATTAAAAAATTAATTATATACCTATATACATAATACATGTTTTTTTAAATAAATAATTAATGATAAATAATTTTTATTTAGTATAATGCCTTCAAAATAAAAAAAATTGCTGAACATTTTTTTATTATTTTTTGAAAACTCTAAAGTAAAATTAAGTAAAAAAAGTTAACAATTTTTGTTTCTTTAAATAACCCAGGTAAAGAATTTGAATGACCCAATATTGACAATTTTTGTCAAAAAAGATTCTCGAAGAATTAAAAAAAAAATTCTAGAATCAAAAAAATAACAAAAAAAATATAAATCTAAAATAAATATAAACACATACATGTACAGTATGCTAAAAATTGTCAATAAAATTTGTAGCAAAATAGTTTGTTATTTATTAAAATTAAAAAAACTATACATTTCACCAAAATTTTGCCATTTAAATTTTTTTTTTCACTTAGTAGTTTTTGAAAAATTGGAAATTTTTTACTTTAATTATTACCTATTTTTTTTAAATATGAATGATTCTATATTTAATTATCAAATTTCCTAATAATTTTATTTTTTTTTAGTTTATATTTTCTCTAAAAATTAGAATTTTTTTCATTTTAATTTTAGGAAAAAATTATGTAGGTAATATAATCGGTATGATTGGCTAAAAAAGTCGATTCTTCCGATTACTGCTCTGAATAAGTTTGTAATTTGACAGGAATACGCTGTAGGTATACTTTCGATAAAGTGCACTGCTTCTTTAAAAATTAGTATTAACATTGTTTTAAAAGGCAAACATTTTTACTTTTGGTTTAAATTTTTGTTCATACAATTTAAATGTATTTTTATACAATTTTCCTAAAGTTCGTTTCAAAGATTTAATTTTTTTTATATAATAATAAGGTTACTATTTAATCTATAAGAAACTTTGAGAATATTTCTATAACATTCCTTTTTCTAAGGGTTAAATGGTACTTTAAAAGATCTAAATAGATCCTAAAACTAACAATGATATTCTATTCATCTATACACATATTCCTAGTTACCTATATCTATTAAAAAAGCCATCAACAAATCGCATTAAAGCAGAACGATATTATAAATAATGCATATATCTAACCAAGTTCTCGTTTCTCCAAATCATCAACAACAACAACAGCAACAACAACAGCAAAATTTAAAATAAAAAAATCTTTTTCTGGAACACCGCTTTGATATCAATACACGTTTGTTTTTTTGTTTTTAATTTATTTTTCATTATACACATCCAGAGTTCATTTCTTCGAATTAATAATACTTGTCTTTGAAAGTACTTGAATATATCATCCAAGTTATAAGATACGATCAGCCCTCATAACATACATCAAGTTTATCGTTCACTAAACGATCATTAAAAAACTGACCTTACCCCACCCCCACGTGCCTGCCTCATCATATCGCATCGCGTCTCTCAGTCCGTCCGCGTCGTCGATCGTCGTGGATGTGAATATGTGCAATCTTGCATTCTAGAAAAATTATGACTTAACGCCATAAAAACCATAAACAAAAAAATAAAAAAAAACAACATCAGCCTCGTTAGTTCGAAGGAGGTGGAGTTCTCGAGGTATAGGGATTTTAAACAGAAAAAATTTAATAAAAAAAACATTTACAAAACATTTAAACAACTGTTTATCACCAATAGAACGATATAGTGACGGGTAAAAAGAAAAAAGGGGGAATACGAGATTTCTCAAAACATAAAAGTTGAGTCATAAACACAAGTTTTTAAAAATAAACCTTTACAAAAGTCCATGAGATGAAAATTTACATGGGAAGTTCTGATAGTATAAACGTGTGTATACGTTTGTATTGTTGTTTTTTTTTAATAGAAACTTTTCATGATCATTCAATTTTTTTTTATTTTTTATTATTTATGAGCATCAAATATAATTTTCGAACTATGGAAATCTGCTATACATCTAGAAAATGATACCTTTACAATTGTATACATAATTTTAATTAAATAATGAGGTCCTATCTTAAAAAAAAACCTTTCTTTTCAATTGATGATTTTTGTACTAATATTATAGATGCGCCAGCATACTGTTATTAAATTTAAAATGTCGAAAAATAGTTTTTTTTTTTTGTTTTAAATGTTCTTCGTTGTAATTATTATTATACAAATGAGTAATTCAATTAGAGGTGATCTCAGCGAGATCTCGCCGCCTCGCGCTCTATATACACGAGGAGAAGAAATGAGGGATAAGCAAAAGCCCTGTCAGTAGGTATGGTGTGCTTTCTTATAAAATAAACTATAATCATCAATTTTAATTTAAAGGTCATTCTGGTTAAATTGATAGACATAAGTGTTTATTTTTTCGTCTTTAAATAAATTTGCTCAGTATAAGACATAAGTTAGGTATATCTGTACAAAACAAAAAAATTAATTTAAATATATGATTCGTTATTGCATACATAGGTATATGTATATATATATAGAAGAAAAAGTTCAACAAACGATTAAAGATTATGAGTGATGTTTTGATGATATATGTCATGAACTTGCAAAACATATTATGATTTTTGCTGGACAACAAAATCAGCAAAATTTATTTGTGTTGAATTTATTTTTGTTTATAAATTTATATACATACATATATGTATCACACAATTTGATTTTCTGTTTATAAGTTAAATTAGTTGAGGTTTCAGTGAGATTATTTTGTTTATAATTTTATTTGGGGTTATTATTTGTTTGGCTTAGCAATACAAAGGAGATTGAGATTATTTTTATAATTTTACTTTAGGATTTCTTTTTTTTTGGGTTAATTTAAGGTTATATAAATTTGTTAAGTTGCAATATTGAGATTATTATTTATTTTTATTTTTAAATTTATAAGAATTAAGGTTCAAATGGATTTTTCAATTTTTCTACAAAAAAATATTTGATAAGAACTTGGTAGTCCACAAAAATAATTTTATTATTATTATAACTTTATTGATATATAAATAAATTGAAATATCAATAAACAAAATTTAAGCTGTACCTACCAGGGCTTTGAGCTCCTACAAAAATTAATTCTGATGAAATAATATAAAAACACATATTCCTAAACTTTTTGAAGCTTTTATTTGTAAAACGCTGTGTTTTTATTTTAAATCATTTATTTCTCCAAGCCAACATGGCCGCTCTACTATGACCTTTTGAATGGAATTAGTTGAAAATTGTTTTGACTCATTTAAAAATTGGAAAAAAATAGATTGTGTCTTCACAGACTTTAGTAAGGCGTTTGACATACTCTCTTATCGAGTTTTGCTGTTAAAATTAACGAAAATGGAATTTAAAGAACATTTTGTAAAGTGGCTCCAATCTCGGTACTCTTCAACGTTTCGGAATCACATAAGTTGAAGGTTAATTATAGAATACCATAGGGTTGCTCTTTAGGACCCATCCTCTTTATTTTATTTATCAATGACCTACCATCTTTTCTGAAGTATTAAAAATTCCTCATTTATCCGGACGATGTTACAATCTTCAAAGCTATTGGAAACACCCGTGATTGTGAAGAGTTGCAGTGTGATCTTAACCCTAATGTTTTATTGTGCAGACAAAATTAAACGCAGAAAAAAACTATTGAGACCTGTGAGAAAAAACAAGAACGATTCTCATGTTTTTTTTTCCTTGAAATTGAACAGCGTTCGTATAATGTTTCATTATTCAATATTTAGAGATATCAATGGACTTCAAATGATGATTCGTTATACGGGACGTTCGTTATATCGGCATTCGTTACACTGGACGTCCAGTGTATTTAGAAGCACTAGGTAGCAAAATAATAACAAAATCAGGTAAGCCATTAAAAAGCTAAAGGTGAATAACTCAACGAATAAGGCAATTTTCTCAAAAAACGTCAAAACCCTATTTCCGTATTGCGAACATTTTAGCAAAAACCTGAAACGCAGTTTTCTTCTAATTACTTTTTCGCTAAAGGTAGGTACGAATCAAAATCGTTAAGGCCAGTTTAGAGAAAACTTACCTTTTTAGATGAGATAAAACAAAAATTCGAATTTTATGTCTAGGGAATTACAACAAATTTTAAACAAACAGAATTCTGGAAATCAAAAAAAAAAAAATATTCACAAAGAAAATCCAACTGACTTAGTGCCTGTTTACATAGGCATTTTACTGAAGGGCGCATCCAGTGAGACAGGTAGATTTTATGTGCGTAGAAACGAGAAGGATAAATTCCATCCCAAAATCCTTCTCGTTTCTACGCACACATAAATCTGTAAATAATCTGTAAACAGGCACTTAAAGATTATTTTGGCGTTTGACAGCTCAATAATAATAAAAAATAATAATGCAAACTTCTAAAAATAAAAACACAAAACAAAAACATTCACATCAAAGAAAATTCAACTGACGCACCGTAAAGGTTTTCTAGCTAACGCAAATACTAATTTGACGTTTGACAGCTCAAAAATTGATTCTGTTTGATTTTTTTTTTATTTGATTGGTCCCCAATTAATTAAACAAGTACTTTAAGTGATAAATAGAGCACAATCTCGTAAAATTATGAAACTTTGCCACACATAGGCCAAAAATTTTACAGGAGAAAACCCGTACCTACAGATGGCAACGTTAAACTTAACAAATTAAATTTGAAGAAATACCTGCGAGTATAGCTTCTAAATTTTAATTCTCTTTTCCAACTGACGTAAACATTATAATTTTGAAGTTTGACAGTTTAAAATTCTGTTCGTTTTAAGTTTTCCTTTTTTTCAATTATTGGTTCTGTTAACTTTTTGTTTTATAAGTATCTGCGTACTTTAATTGATGAATAAACGAAAATCCCGGAGTATTCTGACGTTCTCCGCATAGGTGCAAAATATTACCTAGACGGAAAAAAAAACGCGTAACGCTAAGCTTATACCGAAGTAAATTTTAATAAATATCTATAGGTAAATTTCTTACTGTAAATTTTAATTCCCCTTTCTTCAAAACTTGCGTCGGCATCATCACATAAAGCAATTAACTTTTTCCATAAAGTTTAAAAAATTAACCAATACTGCAATCATAAAATACATTATGAACATTTTAAAAGAGAAATTAAGGTTCCCTTTTTTAAAATCATTGTTAAGTTTTTTTTTTTGATAATTATTTTAACCCCCTCAAGTCGTCTCACTTAACACTTCTTAATTTTGAATTACTCGTATAAAATTAATTTTTAAATGATTTACCTCAAAAAGCACTCAATTTACGAACTTTTATATTAGGTATGCTCTCTCCATTTTAACCTTTTTCTTTTTTATCTCTCTCTTATTATACCCGACTACCGGAATGAAAATTTAATTTTATTGATTTTCCCTATCACACATAATACATTTTAACTCTATTATATATTCCCTCTTGTCTTCCAGACGTTTTGTCTCTTGAATTCCCCCATCATCATCATCATCGTAACAAATAACAACAACAAAAAAATACAAGAGTAATTTCATGTCGAAATCATTAAACTTCCCACCCGAACGTCGACCCATATCACTTCTCTGTGTTTAATATCAATTTCGATTATCTTCACTAATTTGATTCGCCTTCAGAGTTCAGACGTCTCGCTTCTCAGACTTCTATGAACTTTATTTCCATTGCCAGACGTTGCGATGTTTTTAAGTCGAAAAACCGCTAATAAAACAATTTTACAATCAACTTCAAAAACTCTTACCGTCTCTCTCACTTCTTACATTCATCATCGTTTCTTTATTGAATTTTTTATTTAACTTTGTTTAAAATTAAAAAAAAAAATTAGAAATATATATTTTAAATAAAAATTAAATTTATATGCGTCTTATTTTTAATTTACATAATTATTCAGATCGAAAATGATGATATGTCATTATCGTTTACACCCACCCCACCCTATATAGCCGAGTTGGTATAGGAATATTACTGAAACATTTTTAATGACATCGAGTTTATGTAAAATCATAATAAAATATATTCGCCCTCCCTAAAAATACCATACAAAAATTTAAAAACGAACAAAAAAAATAAATATGCTTTCCATTTCGAATATGAAAAAAAAGAGGCCTACAAAAATATTCATGCGTGTGTAGGTGTTTTCACTTGAGAGAGGGAAAAAAATTAGTTTTCGGGTGTGTTTTTTTATTTTATCTTATTTTTTATTTCAGGCCTCATCTCTTTGTAAATATTTTCAAATATTTACATAAATTAGAATTTTTTGTATGCTAAACATAAAAAAAAATCAATTGGTTTTCAAACGAATTAAATAAAAAGAATTTATCCTCGATTTATTTTATTATTAAATAAGGTTTATAAATTTAAAACTTATTGTAATTTGTTTTCCTTTGTTTCATTTCAGGTAAATTGAATTTATAAACAAATTTATACAAAAAAATTCACCGAAATACGGTGAAATCATAGGCAAAATTAAATCGAAATTCTGTGAGTATATATTTATATAATATTGTATGCTGCTCTAGCTATATTTATTCGTCGATTGTAATAGATTTATTTTTTGAATAAATTTGGAATTTGTATATGTAAATAGAGATTTTTGAAATTATTATTTTAAGTGTGGATAATTGTTAATTTGTCGTTGAAATTATTTTCCCATGACAATTTGCTGAATATTCTTCTCTTCTTTTTTTTGTGAATAATTTCCTTTAGGCCAACATCCGCAACAGGAAGCACTATATGTCATGATATCTCTATGGATATGGACGCCATTTGTAATTACAATTTCAATGTGACTGGGTGTGTTTGTGTGTGAGGATGTATGTCAAGTCAAGTAGAGGAAACTGTGCGCAAAATGTCAAAGTACTCTTTGCCAGTTTGAGTTGGGAAAACATTAATTTTATTGCACATGGGGATTTTTATTTTTACTCTTACCATGTTTTATTTTTTTTTTTCATTTTGGTCTTTTCAGACTTTTTCATAATTATTATGTGGTGTATATAGCAGCACATCTATAGCACTTAAGTCTTAAGTTGATAAATATTTGACCAGCCTGTTAATATTATTTGACCTTTTGAAAGAAGATTTATGTGAGAATTGATAGAATGGGAGATTTTTGTTTGTATCGTTGTTGTTGTAAGGCACTCTTGATGAAGTTGTAATATTGTGGTGGAGTTGTTTTATATATATATTTTTTTTTTTTAGTTGAGTGACCTTATTGTGTTTTGTTGTATATAGAAAAAAAATGCCTGAAGCGAATTGAAAGTAATAAATCAGAAAATATCTTTTTTTAAATTTTTGACAGTTTTATAAAGAGTTTCTTTGTGTCTTTATTAACGAGTCATTATTTGACAAATAAGTCGTATAATATGTAAAAACTGTCTACTTAGTTTTGTTTTAATTAAAATTTATTAGACCTTACGTCATATAGGTTAACATGAGTAGTTGATTTTTTATATACTTGCAAGGAACTGAAAAAGTGAAGGAAATAGTTTGGAAATTTCATAATTAGGTACTTATACATATAATATTTATTATTTTATTGAATCACAAATTTGGTAGTATACATTTGAAAAGCAGCGCCATCGACAATTTACTTAATTTACTTAGATTGATAATAATTATAAAACACTAGGGTTAGATGGAGATTTCATCCGATTGATATTTTGGTTTTTTGTAAAATTTCTATAGAAAAATTCAAAGTAGCTGTTATTTTGTTGACTCAAGGTACATATTTTCTAAGGGAAACATACTTAATCGCCAAAAACCAATATCTCAATCGGATGAAATCTCTAAAAAAATGCATTACAACAAGACGAAATCCCCGTAGAAAATCCCAAGAAATATTTTCTTTTGCTAAAATCTCCAAAAATCCCCAAGATATTAAAAAACTTAACAAAATACATTTTTTTTTAAATAAAACCGATCCAGTCGAGATCAGTAATAAATAAAATGAGGCTTTAGCCGTAAAATTTGAAGGTAATTTTTTTTTTTTTGATGAGAACTTTTATGTTTCTGATGAAATGTTTTGTAATTTTATTGTTTCAGTTTATTGTTGATTTTACTTATTTTCATTTATGTATACAAATACAAATTATTATGAAGTTAAAAGGACAATGCATAGAACAGTTTGTTTTTATTTCATTTGAAATCTAAAATATCCAACAATGCATTATAAATGAAAAACCTATTCATAGTTTCACATCTTCTTTTTGGGATTTTCTCTTGGGGATTTTGTATTTGGGAGAATTTATATTGGGGATTTTGTCTTTACTTGGTTTAAGTTTGGGGATTTTTAATTTTGGGATTATGATTTTTTGGAAAACATTAATAACCCACATTTTACTTAATATGTTGGGGATTTTGTAGAATTGGTGATTTTAGCAAAAGAAAATTGAGAATTTTGTCAATAGGGTTTTCCCCATGGGATTTTGTCTTCGTGGATTGCGTTTTTTGGGGATTTCATCTGATTGAGATTTTGGTTTATTGGGGATTACGTATATTTCCCTTAAAATATATTATTATTCTAAACAGTGCTTAACTACTTGCACATATCTTCATTTTTGGGATTTTCTCTTGATGAATTTATCTCCGAGAGATTTTATACTGGGGATTTTGTCTTTGGTTAGTTACAGTTTGGAGATTTTTTTTTTCGGATTATGAGTTTTTGGCAAACATCACTTATACTTTAAATGAAAAATACGTAATCTCCAAAAACCAAAATCTCGATTGGACGAAATGCATGGAAGACAATATCCCCATGGGGAAATGCACCCTAAAGGCAAAATCCTCAATAAACATTTTCTTATGTTAAAATCTACAAATATCCATCATATAACGTAAATATATTATTATTTAAAAATAGTGAATTGCACATCTTCTTTTTTGTATTTTCTCTTGGGGAATTTGCCTTCAAGGGATTTTATATTGAGGATTTTGTCTTAATTAGGTTTGTGTTTGAGGATTTGGATTTTAGGGATTTTCTTTTTGGGATTATGGCATTTTGGAAAATAACAGTAAACTTTTATGGGAAAAATACGTAATTCCCAAAAATTTAAATTTCAATTGGACTCGAAATACTTTTTTGGGATTTTCACTTGGAGACATTTGGGGGATTTTGGCTTTAGGGATTATTTTTTTATCATTTTATTTTATTTTATTATTTTGGTAATTGCAGAGTCAGATTTGTGGTACCTACACTTAAAAATACAAAAATTATTAAAACAAAATAAAATGTAAGGATTATAGAGAGTAGAATGCATGAGCCCAACGTTCATTGTTTTAAATGGTTTGGGTTAGTTGAAATAATTTTATACTTTTTAATTCGTTTTGAAAAAACGTCTCGAGCAATGGCTATAGCTCCGCTTTATCACCGCAAATCCCAGATTTTCCTTTCAATTCCCTGTCAAATACTTCACTTTAACTATGACATTAAATTTGACATATCCTGTAAAAAAAATGTAAAAAAAGCCTTTTCTCATTTTTAAATCTATTTTTGTGAAGTTCTTCATTAAGCAAAAAACTTATTTTACGACAAATAAAATGGGATTTAAAACTGAGATAATTCTTTTTCATGATTCCCCGAAGTCATATTAAGTTTTTGAAATGAATTACTTTTTTTTTTAATTAAGTGGGCTTCTGGCAATAATTATTGGATTAACAACCTCAGCAATAATATATGAGCTTAAAATTGATTGGTTAAAAATATGTTTTAATGACAATTTCGATGAAAATTATACCTCCTCCAATTATAATTATACATTTTATTTTTTTAAATAAATACAAACAAAAATTTAACCATATCCCAACTCTGGCGGCATTCAGCCTCTTATAATACCTCAAAGCTTAAACCATAAACGTTTACAAAATAAAATATGTACAATTTCCAATTCAGCTGTTTAAATATAGAAAAATAAAAAATAAATTGCTATACCCTGCTCCTGCATAATCGCTGACGGTGACGGTAACTATATCACGAGACTTCAGCAATTTCATTACATTTGTAACGTTATGCAGAATTCATTGAGTTAATTACCTCGTTATACTCACATTCATTTAAAATTGGTTTCATTATCATTCGTTGATAAATCAACATTCAACAATTTAATTAAAAAAAAAAATACTCTTTCAACTATTTGACTCATTTTTCCCCCTGTAGGCGATATAATATAGGTTAGGTATGTTCAATGTTCATATGTATAGCTGGTGGAATATTTTCTGCGGTATGTAATAAGATACAAATGCTCTACAAAATGTAGGTATAGGTATGCTCGAATTCGAATAAATTGTCCAATTTTGCGTGTTGTTTTTGATTATAGTTTTCATTATATAAAGCCACAATACTGATAATTATGATACATGTGGATCTCACGTTATGTAATTTCATTTATAAAGAGTAAATAAACTTTTTGAACTTACATATACTACATACTTCCACCACCACACGCGTTCAAGCGAGAATTCGTTGGAAATTATTGAAAACATGTTAATGCAGAAGTTATTATACCACGAAATTAGAGCATCGCAGATATTATGGTATGTATAATGTAGTAAATGTGGTTTCCTGGTAATACTATACCTTCATAGAGACAACTATCTATGTACACATACATAACACAAAAATCAATGCAGTTGTTATGAGGTTATAATTGTATTAAAATGAAGGAGGTTTAACTATTTTATTTATATTATTTCCGTGAAAAACACTTAGTTATATTTTGTTATTTTTTTAAGTGCATATTTAAATTTATTAATGAACTTGTTCAATTTAATTTATTAGATTGTTGAAGCTTCGCAGAAATGAATCAATTTTGTAAAATTTCCCAAGGTATTTTAAGTACAGTTTTTAGATTTTTTTTTATAAAAAAAAAAAAAACAAAACATAAACATTCCTAGTAAGTGGGTAAAAAAAATTAAATACAATCAGTAATAAAAAACTATATGAAAAAGGTTTAGTTGGTAAATACAATTTTATTTATTTACTCTATAAACAAACTTATCTTCATGGGAAAATCAATTTTATTACTTGCTCTATAGGGTATGTACTGGTTTCGTGTAAAAAAAATGTAGAGGTTGTATAATTACATAACATTAACTCTGCAATGAAGGTGAATTCCGAGAAAATGGACTGCGACTGGGAGTCTCTGCGCCCGTGTGTCCACTAAAAGTTGACCGAGAGCTTATCGGACCCATTTGCTTCAAACTTGGTACAAGACATTTTTATGTGATTTCCTAGAGGGGAAATAAGATTTTTTGTTTTAACTCATCTAGGTATAAATGGGTTAGGTAGCTGACATACAACGATTTCGGTTTTTTCAAATTTTCTTGGAATCGACTGTAACGATTTTGATTTAACTATAGGTACATACCTCATTGAATTTCTGAACAACAACAACAACTTAAAGGTGCTACCACCAATGGTATACGAATTAATTTATAATTCGTTTTAATTAATTATTTGGCTGGAGATATAGCTATTTCAAGGGGTGCCAGCCCTATCATTTGTCTCCTTATTAGTGGTGCTGAGCTTTAATCCAATTTTATTTGAAAAACTTTCTACATGCACCCAGGGATCGAACCTACGCATATCAGATTACTCACTCTTGGAAGTCGTATGCACTACGTATTCCACCGCTTAAGACCACTGACGTCACAGGTCGAGATGTGTTGTTTGTTTGTTTATCAAATGCATTTGGAGCATCAGCATTTTTCTAAGCGCCTTCAAGTATGCTGTCTTGTTCCGCCTCCATTTTTCTCAATATCTACCTTATTTCGATAGACTACAATTCGTAGTACGTATCATACCTGTTCTAACCAAACTGATTGTAAGAAAACTACGTTTCAGGATTTTAACAAAAAAAAATCGAATTACGAAAAAAAAATTTAAAAAAAATTTTTAATTTAAAAAAATTGCCTTATTTTTATATAAATAACCTAAATATGTATTTTAAATGTCTTGTTTTTGTTATAATTTTGCGAACTTAAGTTACTTAATTGTTCAAAAAAAAAATATATTATAAAGTAAAAAAATAATATTTTACAGAAAAAAAAACATAAAATCAAGTTTTTTAGTATTTTTACTACTTACTAAAAATTATTGGTTAAAATATAGTTCTATTAAAGTTTTTAACCACAAAAGCAAGTTCGTGCGATTCAGTGGTGCTTATTTTTTTGTGGATATGTGTACGTAACTAAATTGAACTCTTACATTAAGTAACAACTTGACAAAGAAAGTGATTTATGAATTTAAGTGGTAAAGGTACTTCACAAAAGACAATATAATTTCATTTAGTGGGTTTGAAGTGCTGTGGAAGTGAGAGGAAACATTTGGCTGTTAAAATAAGTTTTCAATGTTAAATCGTGAAAAATGGAAACATTTTTTTAATTTAAAAAAAACTCGAGTAAGATTTTGCTTAAAAATAATTCTATAATGAATGATTATGAACCCATATAAAAACAAAGTTTCACTGATTTAGTTGTTTTTAGGCATACAGAAAAAAATTTGTTCTCTTAGCCAAATTTATAGAAGTTTATTCCCACAGTAGACCAAATTTTTAACCGTGCTTCCGCGCGTCTACTGTTATTTGAGCTAAAGACTAAATTGGTGAGCGTAGTGTGTTTTGGTGTCGGTATTGTCGTGGCGGGTTTGAATCCATATTTAGCAAGTAAAATCAAGGGTGATTCCAGCACTGCAAGTGGGGATGTGTAGATATACTTCACCCTATATAAAATTATTAATTTGATTTTGAGGACCTTTACTTTGTTGTTGAAGTTTTAAGCGTTGTTTTCGGGTTTTTTTAATCTTATTTACCTCTTCTGTTTAAACCACATCCATTGCTAATTGACTAAAATAGCTTCTGCTTCAGGTGTTTTCGATATGTATAGAGAACACCATTTTTAATGAATCTAAGAACCACCCAACACTACAACACTGATATCTCCACTTATGCTGGAATCACCCATGACTTCACTTGCTTTCTTTTTAGCTTCAAACTTGTCACTACCATATATACTGACCGCTTCACACTCCACAGCTCCACTGTGCTGGAATCAGCAAAAACACACTATACTCGGGTGGATCAATTCGTTCAGAGCAATTAATATTTGATTCCTAATATTTACTTCAAATACCTAGCTCTAACGATTTTATTTAAACATTGTACCTGTAATGACCAGAAAAATTTAAAACAAAACTTCATTTCAGGTTTTTGTCAAAAAAAAATATCGAATAACGAAAATATGGTTTTAAAATTATTTGATAAAATTGTCCTGTTTTTTGAGTTTTGTACAATTTTTCGTTCTGGTATGTTATGCGAAGTTATATAGTGCGAAATAATGGAATTCAAGATACAAATTTTAGTACGAAATATGATACGAAACGATACCGCATATACCTAGCCAAATAAAAACGTGCCAAACAATTAAGTGTGAAATGATCAAATTGCAAAGTTATCAAACGAAAATTTGCCAAATACTCACGAACCGTTAATTTCATTTATCCGAGTAGGTATACAAAAAATGTAGAACGCTCGTAAACTGAATTTCATTTTATTGAATATTAATTACTAGAATTTTTAAGAAGGAAACATTGTAAAATCGAATTGAATTGAAAAAATGTAGAATTTTAAAGGAAGAATTTCGGACCGCTCCGAATTTGACGTAATTTTCTAAATGGTTACTTTTTGAACAATGAAATATTAGAGTAAATTACCAATTTTCTTTCCAATTCCTTAATACAGTAATTGTATTTACCCCTGCGACGCGCCGGTCAACCCCCGTTGAACTTCTATTTGGATATCTATTTTCATTTTTTTTTCTGATGAAATCGCAAAATTTGTATTTTAAAGCTGCCTTTACCATAAATATAATAAATTTTTCCTTAAAATTCATTACTCATCCACACAAAGAAACCTTTAAGTTATATAAAGTTCAATAATAAAGATGAACAAAACTCATCATCATAAGTCTTCAACACTTTGCATATCTTTTGTTAATTACTTCACATTTCAACATAAAGCGCAATGAAAACATCTTTCATCGCTTCTCTTATAGTTTTATACCCAAACGTGAGTACTTATCAAATATCATTCGTAGAATTTTCAACGAAAAACTATGAAATAAGAATCCTCTTCATCATAATCATCATCATCATTATTATCATCATCATTATTTTAGTGCATCTCATCATCACCCTAACTCATATTATAATATAGCACCGTCCGCCGCCTGCCAAAGTCATGTCTTTCTTTCTCATTTATATATAGGTATGTATATTCACCCGCTGCCACCCGGTATGGCATGCAATGCAAATCCGCCCATCACAAGTCATCAGCTGCAGCATTAAGCATAACACCATCATCGTAATGCTGCTGCTGCCGTATCGTCTTAAATAAATTCCCCCATAACATGCCTTCTGATGCTATATATGCGAAGGAGCTTCATATCTGACTATTTATAGAGCTGTAAGCGAGCATTAGTTGTAAGAGACGACCATAATCAGCAGACACAGTTATCCATATCCATGCATTGCATTCAACCGAACCATCATCATCAGTGCAAGCTCAATACAAATAGACTCAGACACAGATACTGATTCTGCTGTTGCTACTGCTGCTGCTGCTATTTCTACTGCTAGCTGGCTGGCTGAATGCTTCTGATGCTAAGGCTTAACAAAGCGAAAAAAGGAAATGCAAAATTATTATTTGCCGGTCTCTTCTCCGACCGCCCGCTTGCCCCATTCTCACTCATCATGTTAAAAGATGAAATTGTTGACATAACTCAGCCGTCCGTCGCGTCCGTTTGTCCGTTTGTTTGTAACAAAATAGTACCGACTTAGCTCGCCTTGCCGCGCCACTGTTCAACGCGATTAAATTGAACCAAAGCAAAGCGAACCGCGAAGTCGATGCTGAATGCTGATGTTAATGCCGATGATGATGCTGTTGCTGCTGCTGCTGCCGCTGCTGCTTCCCGATGCCAATGTAAATTTTGATGGACGTGAGTTTTACAAGTAATTAACTTGTTGGGCTTGCGAGCTGTCGCTGGCAGCTTTAGCTTGTGTCAAGGCAGAATATCTAACATCATAGCAATAGCACGAAATAAAGAGGATCGTCATTGTTGCCGTTTTTCAAAAATTGTAAAAAAAAAATTTATTCCAAAAATTGTTGGCCTTCCTACATTTTCCACAAGAAAACCTCCCTTGTGGAGACTTTCAAAATTATCAGTTTATTCATTTTAATTAACAAATATTTTAGTTCCTCATCCGTTTTCCACAAGTAAACGTCGCTTGTGGAGACTTTTAAAATGATCAGTTTATTCATTTTAATTAACAAATATTTTAGTTCCTCATCCGTTTTCCACAAAAAAACGTCGCTTGTGGAGACTTTCAAAATTAACAGTTTATTCATTTGAATCAACAAATTTTTTGTTCATCATCCATTTTCCACAAGAAAACGTCACTTGTGGAGACTTTCAAAATTATCAGTTTATTCATTTTAATTAACAAATATTTTATTTCCTCATCCATTTTCCACAAGAAAACGTCGCTTGTGGAGACTTTAAAAATTAACAGTTCATTCATTTGAATCAACAAATTTTTTGTTCATCATCCATTTTCCACAAGAAAACGTCACTTGTGGAGACTTTCAAAATTATCAGTTTATTCATTTTAATTAACAAATATTTTATTTCCTCATCCATTTTCCACAAGAAAAAGTCGCTTGTGGAGACTTTCAAAATTATCAGTTTATTCATTTTAATTAACAAATTTTGTAGTTCCTCATCCATTTTCCACAAGAAAATTTTGCTTGTGGTGTATTTCAAAATTATCAGTTTATTAATTTTAATGAACAAATTAATTCTGAAATTTTTTAGTTCGTCATTCATTTTCCACAAGAAAACGGCTTTAGTGGAGACTTTCAAAATAAAGTCCAAAAACTAAGAAGCTTGAAGCTGTTAAATAAGCGAAATTGATAACTGTAACAGATTATTTCAAGAAGTCTCCACTTTTTTTCCCACAGAACTTATTGCCCGGGTAACTAATTGTGTGCGAAAAAATTACATTTTAGTTTGTTTACTTTTTATTCCATTCTTGTATTAATTTTGTTTATGCAACTTGTGAACCTCCCTATGAATATCTTTCTCTTGTTGCTCTATTGGAGACCACTGAAAAAAAAATCATTTCGCTAGACTGTAGGCCTAAAAACGCTGCTGTTTGCAAAACAAATTTTGTCTGTAGTCTCTAACGAGAAAACACAAAAGCTTACAAAAACACAGCGAACAAATATTAATGGAGAGTTTCAGCAATTGCATAGAAAACAAACGGAAAAATATCGCAGAACGCCATGCATGAATGAAGCAACAAAAACAAACACGAAAGGAATCCAAACTTCATCTTTTCACACACAAATATCTCCATAAAATTAATTTCGTACAAATTATAAATTTCAAGAAGAAAAACGCACAAGGAAACTTCCTGTATACCTATAATTTTGTCGTGTTGTCGCGGAAATGCCAGTAATTGAAGAAATTATAATTACAAAGTGTCTTTTTATTTTCAACTACATCGGCAACACTGCAAATGTGTTTTCAGTAAATTATTTTTAATTTGCCAGTTCGCCTTGTTTTGTGTGTCGCTGTCGTCGTCCCCTTTCATGACAAAAAAAAGAAAATATTTAACTCAGCAGATGCTGAGGCTTATTAGTATTTCATAATGAATTCTATTTGGATGTCATATGCGCGAAAAGTTGACAAAAAATGTTAAACACGTACATTTTGTATGTAGCACAAAAGCAACCATGTATAACTATATACACATAAGCCAACACTTCTGGTATATTTATTTCCAAAACTAAATTCACTCTGGTGGCAGCTGAAACAGTTAAATACTTTGTAGTCGTCTTAGGGTGCTCTTGGTATAAGTGAAAAGTCTCAACATTTTTATGAGCATCCAAGAATATAGTTTTGTGTAATTTCTCACGTAAATTTAAATTATGAAAATAACTTAATTTTTTTATATAAAGGAAGAGTGGAGAGAGCGGTTACGAGATATACGAATTACGAGAAAAGACTAACAACTAGATATATGTTGTTGTATAAGTTAAATAGGTATATGAATATGGATGGCATAGAAAATGAATTGTGGAAGTAAAACTGTCTAGACAAAATTTAATTTGACTTTTGTTTTACTATACACACACTTAGAAGTATGTTAAATTGATTTGTTGTGATCTTTCTTCTTTTTTTTTTGTAACAACGTTGGAATTTCAAATAAATACAAATGCGTGGGCAGCAATTTAGCAAATACATATATGTAGTTGGACTAAATTTTAAATTATGATTGATGTTTCAAAATTAGCAAGGTTACATGTACAATTTGACGGTTATTTTTGGCAAGAAATAAGGAATGCATTTCATTCATCAAAATAAATATTGTAAAAACTATTTGGGTGGGTATAGTATTGTGGAAAGATCTGAATTTTAAAATTGGACAGTCAATTTAGACAAGAAATTTTAGGCGTACACCACACAAAATTATAACATGCTGGACTTTTCATATCATTGTTCCTTAAAAGCTTCAACCACAATTTGGCGTTAACCCACCGTCATTGAGTTCTTATTATTTTTTAAATCAATTTATTTAAATTCCTATTGGTCAGAGTAGTCTTACATCCCAGTATCCCAGTTATAGTACCTACCTTTAAAGATATAGAGCGGTAAACTCTCCAAAAATCACTTAGGCCAAAATATGGAGAAACTGACGTTTGAAAAATTTTAACTAACTTTTGTAGGGAAGGTAAAATAAAATTTGTCAAAAACTGATATTACCGGCATTTGCCATAGAACCATTTGTTTTAATTTTTGATTTTCTCATTGATGACTACAAAGGATATCATTTTAGTTCGTAAAATTCCGTAGTTACAAAAAAAATATTTTTTTAGATTTGTGTGTGAAACTGAAACCATTTTTCGAACCTTTCCGCCGCTCATAGGAAACAAATATGAAAATGTCGATGAAATCAGGGAAGAAGTTGTTGAGTCTATAGGTGATAAACAGAAAAGTTTTTAAAATTTCCCACTTTTACAATAAATTAAATGTAAATCGGTCGAGTGGTTTCAACTACAAGATTACAGATATGGTGTTATTATAAACACGCATACATTAAAAAATAGACAAGAAAAGTAGGCATGGTTGTAGGCGGGTTCCAAACAAATAACAAATCGACGAGCAAAGTGCAGAACCTCGTAAGTCATTTTTGCATGTTTTTCAGAAATCAAAACAACCTTCCAAATTTTGTATGGTGATCTGTAGTAAAAGGTTTTAATTCTGATTTTTTCTGTAAAATGCTCAGAGCAACATTGTTAACCAAAAATTGCCAAAAGGTGACTCTGGTTTTTCTGATTATTTTGCATTAATAATATTTTTGTTGAATTTTTCGACTTATGAGGTTCTTTACCGTCGATATATTATCATGTTTTATCTGAACGAAAGCTTAATTTCAAACTGTCAACTTTCCAGGACTATTAAATAGATAAGGAAAAAACTCAAATAAAGTAAAAGTAAGCGTGGCAGTTGGCCAATTTTTATTTACTTTAAAAAACCTTTAAAATGGATCAGAAAAAAAGTATTACTCAAATAAATTATCTTATTTGTATTTACTTATAAACTTTAATCGGAGTATATATGCATTACGAATATTTAAAAATATAAATGAGCAAAATCGGTCCAGCCGTTCTCAAGTGATGCGCTTACAAAAAACCAAAATTTCACATTAACATAACAACCGTAACAACATTACGGTGTAATGTTTGGTTGGTCATAAATAAAATTTAAAAAATAGTGATTTAACAGTCAATTTAGAAAAAAGTGAAATAGCAGCAAATTTCCACCAATGGTTACCCATTTATTAACTTTTTAACACTAAAACAACATCTGTTGTTAATATGATTCAATTTGCTCCATTAATATAGAATTTGTTACTAAATCTTCCACAGAGCCATCTATAGTCTCCAGATTTTGTGATTTTATTGTTTGCCATTTAATTTTGTGAATTTGAGTCATTTTCTTCAATAATTATATAGAATAGTTTTAATCTGTTAATAATTTGACTACAGCGCCACCTACTGGGTCCAGATTTTGTGATTTGCTTTGTTGACACCCACAATCAACATAAAATATGTACAATGTACATACATATATAAATTGAAAATATGAAACTTTTTTATGCATATATGTATATGTATATAGAATTTGTTAACAATTTGACGGCAGCGCCACCTATCGGATCAAAAATTAGTACTCATGGAAAGGGGGTGTTTTGCATATAAGATTCCACAATTCAGTAGAGCGTTTAGATTGGATCTACATAAGAAAAAAATCGTATGCCAAGGGGGGTCTATTTCCCCCGTTTCGGGAAAAGGGTAACCCCGTTTAGAAAGGAGGGTGAATTTTCTAAAAAAAAAACTTTACTTGAAATGGAAGCAAAGTTGAACTAGCTAATATTAATAGAATTTATACAAAAAACTGCAAAAAAAAATTAGAAACAAATAACGGTATTACCATGTTTAAAATTCGGTATACACGCTTAGAATATGTATTTATTTTCTTTATGATTTAACTAAATATGCGACATTTTTGTTCAAAAGTACCCCGCCTTCAAAAGTGTCTCCCCCTCTTCACATATAAAATGGATTAAACTTCATTTGTCTGTTGGGATCCAAGGGTTCAATTAGGAACATATTTTATCAATTATTGTAGGTAAATGTACATGGATTTTTACTCTTTCTTTTAAATACGAATTTCAAACAATTTTATTGAAAAAAAAAACAGATGTTCATTATGAAACTCATTTGCAAAAACTACCCCATTAAATTAAATACATTTAAGCAATAAATTATAACGAGTACATAATATAGTAGTTCATTTCATAGACCTTCCCAGTTTAACAGCAAACATAAAATTGTACTCAAAATTACGCGTGAAACACTAATGTGTCAGTCAGTGTGTGGCTTCATGAATTAACAATAAAAAAAAGAAATAAACATCAATTAAATAGTTCCCTTATAATCTAAAAAACTTCAAGACATTCATACATATAATTTTCAAGCCAACGACCGTATTAATTCTATACTTTCGTCGATTTTTTTTTTATTTCAATTTAATCTTCTGAAATTAGACGTTATTTTTTATTTTAATGTATTTTGGTCATCAAAGTTTACCTCATTAAAGCCCCCTTCAATGAAAAAAAATAAAAAAAAACTATCTACGATGATGATGATAACTCCAACGTTAGGTTTATATGTAGGTATATGTTCAGTTCGCATGAACTCTCTTAATTTCCGCCCCAAAAACTATAAAGTGATCATCATCATCATCAACTAAGTGCGTATACTTTGCCTTTTTTCCCACAACTTAATTAAAAGTTTCGTTCGTTTTTTTTTTTATTTTTTGTCTTGTTTTATTTTTGGCTTGTTGGTTGGGTTTATACTCTTGCTTGGATTTAGGTTCTTAATGTATTTTCTATTATTTTAAGTACCTACCTTAGAAAAGTCATTCTCTAGTTTTTCGACGACAACGACGACGACAATGATGATTAAAAACAAATTACCCAAAACCCGAACTACAGTCAAGGCTTTTAAAATGGCTTTTGAACTTTGTTCACAGAATTATATCCTACATAACATATACCTATAGTAGAAATTAAATAAATTTTAATGAAAGCAAAAACCACACAAAGAACTAAAATTTCATTGCAAAACATCAAAGAGTATATAGTCGTCCCGATAGTCCTTTTTATGTATGATGATGCTTCGTCCTTCGCCCGTATATATGTCATATGAATAGAATGATGATATAATATAAATCCAAAGACATATATCAGACACTCTAGTAGATTATTATTTATCGTCACATCAAATTCGTTGAGTATTTAGATAATTTTCAAAATTTCACATCTTTCGAGAGGATTTCTCCATTCATCAAAATCCGAGAAAACGAGAAAACCCCCTCCTAAAAAAAAGCTCAACAGACCGTGTGTCCCCTATGAATAAATCTTTCACTTTTCAGTAGCTTGTTATATGTTTTCGGTTTGTTCGGGGAAATGTTTGAAAATCTTCGACCTGTCAGAATGATCCATTAATTAATTTCCTTCGTTTTAGCTTTAGAATATGTATAGCTATGTATAGGTATAGTGATATACGACCTTTTGGTTTTGAGTTTTTTTGTTTGTTTTTGAATGAATTTCAAACAAGTCCATAAGAACTTGGGTTTTTTTGTTGTTTTTTCTTACACATATCCTATTAACAGACAAAAACATCAATTTTTATATCAAAATGATTAATAAAAGTCAGGAACTCCCCTAGAGAGTCGCATAGAATTCTCTTAACTCCCTTAAGTGCTTTTGCTTGCCTTTAACTACACAATATATTCTCGTATTTACTGTAAGTTCGGAATGAGCTGGTATGTTTTAGTTGAAATGATTATCTAAAACGTCTAAGTCGATTCCCATGTGAAATCAATTACTTTATATTTGCAATTCCGGACTGCTCTACATCTCTGTAATGAATTAGAGACGTGTTGTTTTTTTTCTCAATTTTTTTTGTTTTCATTTGAAATTAACGAGAACGGCCTGGCGGCGGGCGAGAGAAAACCTTAAATGGAAAGAAAAAATTCAAAGTATTGCAAACAATTTGTTAGTATTTCATTAATTACTTGCACTTGGGCGTTGGTTGTCTTGTAAGAAAAAAAAAGAAAAATAAATAAAATAAAATATACAAAACGATTGGGAGTCAGTCGACAGTACATCTAGATATAGAAACAGAAAAATTCATTCATTGGAAAGAAAGTGATTCACGACGTGATAAATGGTGATGACTGAAGACATATGGCAGCAGGAGATGGATTACATAATATTTTTCTTTTTTTTTTTTCCTTTTTGCTGAATCATTTGATGAATTTCTGATGTAGGAACAGCAAATACCTTACTGTGTTTCTGTGTTGATGGAATATTTTATTCATATTATCCCTATCTAAATCTAAGTTAGTTATCTGTTTTTTTTTGCAATCAAATTGATTTAGAAAATTGCATTAATTAAGATCAAGATTGGAAAAGTGATATTAGATTCATGAACAAAAATAGGTGTTGAATACACAATGTATATATTTACTTGTATAATGTATAGTCTTTAAAATTACCTTTTTGATACAATCTTTGATAAATTTCCGTTTCTGATTTCTTGATTTCTTGAAGAATGAAAGCTGTTGGCAAAAGAATGTGTGTTCAATCTCAATGAAACATTTTATATACAAATGGCTCGTTATACATATCTAGTAAGAAGCATTTCAGAAATAATTCTCAGAATGGATTAATTTTAATATTTAAGAAAAGTTTCTTCAAGTTTTCCATTTGAGATGGAATACTATTTTTACTTCCATTGTGAATTTAGAAGGACATGGTTAATAATGGAAATGAAATTAAATAAATAAAAAAAATGTTTTAAAACTGAGAAAAAACTGAAAAAGTTTTGATGCGTTAGGCGCTGTTCACATTTGGTGCGTTCAGAAAAATGAGATCTGAGATTTTTCTCACTCAAAAAGTAAGCAAGCGAATCCAAATTTTTTTCCTCGGAATTTTGACAGTAAAGCTGAGAAATTTTGCTCAGAAATCCTGTTTATGTATAATTGAGATTGCTGAGATTTCATTTTCCTGAATATGGATACTGTGTAGAAATTCACAGAAATGCATAGTTTCAAAGTAACTTGACATTCTTTAAAAATTTTGAATTATTTCAAAAAGTTTGACTTTTTCAAAAATTTTAACTTTTTTCAAAAATTTTAACTTTTTTCAAAAATTGTAACTTTTTTCCAAAATTTTAACAAAATAATTTGACTTTCTTCAAAAATTTTGACTTTTTTCAATTTTTTTACTTTTTTCAAAAAATTTGACTTTTTCCAATTTTTACTTTTTTCAAAAATTGTGAATTTTTTCAAACATGCTGACTGAAAAAAAATCAACTTTTTCAAAAATTCCACTTTTTTCAAAAAATTTAATTTTTTCAAAATTTTTTACTTTTTTCAAAAATTTTGACTTTTTTCAAAAATGTTGACTTTTTTTTCAAAAATGTTAACTTTCTTTTTTTTGACCTTTTTCAAAAAGTTTTGACTTTCTAGATAAATGTCACTTTGCTATGGTGTGTCCGCAAGCCCGGATCGAAATCCCAAAAGCCAAAAGAAAAATGAATAATTTGTGACATTTAAAAAGTTTACAAGTGTCAGAAATATTTGCTTACAAACCGTTCCTCACTTTTTCGGCAGTTTATTTCTCTCTGAGAGAATTTCATCCTCACTGAATGTTCAAAGATAAACCTCTGAGCAATAGATACAATAGGTCAACAATTTTTGCAACTGACAAATGATGTCCTATTGCGAAAGAAATTTCCCCGGATTTTTTTTGGGGAATTTACTGACAGGAATCGTCTTCGAAATTAAGAAAATAATTCCTTTCAGTAAAATAGATATCGTGGATAGTTTTTTTTCCAGGGAAAATTTTCCTTATTTCAATACGAACATTTTCGCAAGTAAGTTGTCAGGAAAAGTTATATATCGTGGGAGATTTGCGATGGAAAACTTTTTTTTCCCAATACATTTTTTTTCCGAGAAGAATAGTTCCCATGAAATTGACGAAAGGGCTGACAATTATCTATCCTTTTGATTTGGTTTGTTTTCCAACGCGAATTAAAAATAATATGGTTGAAATAAAATTATGAAATTTGATAAAGAAAGTTTTTTTTCTGTTGTTATGCTAAATTAATTCGAAATTTATAATCTTTTTTAATATCAATTATAATATTAATGTTTTTTTTTTGTTCTTCTCTTTCAGGTATGTTTCAATCAATAAACAAATTGGGATACAATTTTGTGAGCCAGCATTTTACAATATTTTGTTTTTGCAAATTATCCAAATTAATATTTCTGCGGTGAAAAGTTATCATTTTTTTTTTCTGTACACATACATTTGAATATACCTATGAATAAAATGTATCTATTAATTTAAATACCAATGTCCATTGAGGAAATATAATATTATTTCCAAGGCTATTTTCTACGCTTTATACCTTTATCTATACTTATTTACATGCGCAGACCACCATCCATTCAAATTTTATTCACATATGTACATATATTATATGCATTTTTGCAATATAATCCGCCTACAAAACGAATATGATGAATATATGCTTACATACATAAATTATTCTATCCAACTAGTGTTTGACATTTTGACAGGAAATTAATCAAAAGTCCACAGTATAATATAAGTATTAAACAAAAAAAAAGAAAATCTGTCCCCATAATAAATTAACCAATTAATTTATTACCATGTGATAAACTTTTTCCTTTGGCAATAATTTTTCTCTTTTTCCAAATGACTTTTACGAAATGAAAAACAAGATATACAAAATTTTTCCTTACTAAAAAGTTCAATGGCAAATTTCTACAAAAAAAATTACCTACTAATTAATTTATTATATGAAAGTTTAATTTTGTTGCTAATTAATTTATGTTTAACATTTTTAGTATATGTATGTACATAAGTCTGTATAGTTCGGTATAAATTGTATTGCCACATCAAGTCAGAACAATCAAATGTCCAATTAAGGAGTTAACATTGCGTGATCGAAAAAATTTTGGTTTTTGTTTTTATATTTGGCCCCAAATAACGCGCGGAAATATTTAATTAAATAAAACAAAAAGACACAAAACAATATTTATGGTCAAACAAAAGTCACGCACATTGAAGTATAAAGAAATTTAGTCTGGGCCGTGACATGACAGTAGGGTAATTTGCTATAAAACTTGAAATGAAACTTTTAGTTTTACCAAAGATGAGAATTTTTTTATTTGCTCTACAAGACAAGTTAAGGGTTCAGGTAAAAAATACATATTTTGAGGTTTTAATCAAAACTAATAAAAGAGTACCTACGAACAAAATGAGTCCGTCCGTCGATCTGAGCGGCCTTGCGTAGGTACACTTTAATTTGTGCTAGAGCCTTAACGGGTTAGAGCGATTAGTTGGAAATTTGGTACAAAGCACATTTTTTGAGAATCCCTTGAGGAGAAATTCGTTTTAGCTCATCTGAAACGAGCAACTGCCATACAACGATTTCGATTTTTTTTTTAATTTTCTCGAAAACGGCTTTAACGATTTCGATTAAACTTGGTGTACTGTAATTTGAACTAGAGTCATCAAATTTGTTACAAAACACTTTTTTTGTGATTCTCTAGAGGTGAAAATGGTATTTTTGTTTTAGTTTATCTAAAACGAGTAGCTGCAATACAACGATTTCGGTTTTTTCAAATTTTCTCGAAATTAATTCTAACGATTTAAATTAAACTTCCTATGAGTAATAACCAAAGTGTTTGTAAGAAAACTGCATTTCAGGTTTTTGAAAAAAAAATTGCATTACGGAAATAGAGCCATGACGTTATTTTAAAAAACGTTCTAATTTTTGAGTTGACCACCTATAGTTTTTTAAAAGACTCGATGGATTTTGTTTTAAATTTGTAATTCGGTGCTTCAAAACATTATAAATAATATCATATTTTAAAAATTTAAAAAACCGATTTTCTTAGTACTTCTATGTCTTTTTGCATCTCCATTATTTTACCACATTAAAATTATTAATAGCTCCAGAAAAATTTACAAAAAAAGGCAAATCTAAGGGAAACATCCAATTAAAATTTGTAAACGGAATTATGTTTAATTTTGGACATCGAAACAAGTAGCTATAATTTGAAGGATTTCATTATTTAAAAAAATGCCCAGAGTCAAAAATATCGTTTTTATACTCTTTTCTCTTAAATGTTAGATTTGTCAAAAATGTTGCATACTCATTTTATAGATCATAATATTATCTATAAGAAATATTACAATAACTTTTTCGATACAGGGCATCAGTTAGGAGATATTGCGACTTCAAAAAATATTGTACATTGGTCAAGTTATGATCGCGAAAACCCCATATTTTCGATATTTATTCTTCAATAACTTTTTATGCAACCCAAATTTAGCAACGGGCTTTTAAGAGAAAATTTTAATGCCAAGGTAAGGATAAATTCTCTTAAAATTCTTCATTTGGATTTTTTCCGCAGAAAATGCACATTTTGCTTGGACTATAAATTCAAGACAGATTGGTCATGCGATCCTTTCGCGCATACTTTTTTAACATATTTTTGTATACAATTATTTTTGTTTGGTACTCACTCATGGTGAATTTTCTATCATTAAATAGCCCACTGTACGTCAATGCGACCAACACACAGCTAGCCGGGCGGGCGTGCTTTTCTTCTTTAAATGAAACTTAATCTGCCTAATTGCTAACATCAATAACAATTCAATCCATGGGTACGATTTTATTATAGTCCTAGAAAAGTATAGAAAAGTATCTATGAACACAAATGTTTGCTCTTTTTTAGTTTATTTTTATTATTGTTAAATTAAAACAATGATACAATAAATTAACACAACAATAGATTGGGTCTGGAGACTTGTTGGAGATTGTGTAATAGAAGTGTGGGCTTTATATTTTTTATCTTTCTTTAAGATGCTGAAAGGAATAGAGGGTGCTAACTGTGGTAATAGTCTAGATAGATAGATCTCTATATATGCACAACCCCAGCTGTGAGTTCGCTTAAATGGCTGAGAGGCCAAACTTAAGAATTGGGCCGATTTTAAAAAGATCAGACGTAGACCCATAAATCTAAATTGTAATACCACACATTGAGACGATGGTCCCAGTAGACGACGACGACGACTACGACGGCCAACGATTCGTAAAGTCATCGTCGTCGTTCTCATTGTCATCGTCGCTGTCGCCTCCAACGAGGGAGTTAGAAAAAGATTAGAAGCACAACAGAAATTATGGGGCGGGTTGCACAGCAAAGCAGGCACATTTGGATCTCACTCAAATGAATTGTTGGCAAATTGTTATTACCACTGTGAAAAGAAATGTTAAATTGATTCGTTAATCTGAATTAGTCGAGTGAATGGAACTCACTGCAGCAATTGGGGATATCTAGTGGTGTGGCTATAATGATGACTATTTTTTTTTTACATTTTTACACAGAGACTGTTAAACAGATCGAGTTTATATATAGTTGCGGGGGTAAGTGGCCATATAGTAATCGATGAATATGTGCAAGAATGCGGTTGTAATTAAGTCGTTTCGAACAAGTATTTTAACAGCCCGGAAAGTTAAAATGATAAATGTTATTTTTATGAGTTGGAGGAATTTTTTATTTTGTGAGGCGGGTTTTTGTTGAAATTTATAGAACTGGAAGGAAATTTGTATGGAGTGGGAATTTTAACACAAAGTTGACATTATTGAGATTAAATGGAGTGGGAACAAATTGAACAACTATAAACATTTATCTTTTTTTTTTTATTTTTAAACTCATACCTTTGCTTAATGCTTAAACAGAAATATTAAGTAGATTAAAAATTTAAATACATTTATTTTTTTTTTAGTATATTTTGAGAAGATATGAAAAGTCAAACACATCTGTGATGCTGAACCAGTAGCATGTCATTGGGTTGATGGGTCGTCGAAGAACAATCTTACCGAAGAGCAAAAGAAGGTTTCTGCATGCTCTCTAATTGACAAAAACCTCTAATATGCAAATTATATATTTTCCTTTAGTTGGGCGCCATTTTGATTTTCGCAAGAATCCAGTATTTTTTTGAATTTCATTTCAATTTCCATTCAAGTCCAATATATCGTCGGCTTTCTTCAAAACCTTGTAAGTCTAAAATAACAAATTTTTCAGGAGAGTCAAGGAACCTGAATCCTATGTGGCTCCAGAATTATTGAAAGGTTTTCTGCTTCCCGGAAACGTATATATAAGTGGTTTGATTGTTGACGAAGCAGGTATTGAGGTGGAAATGTGATTCGTTTGACTTAATCAGTATAGTAATATAATTAGCTGTGCTCAATAAATAAAGTAATAAATAATTAACTTTTGGCAGTATTTGGACATAAAAATGGTATAAATGGGCAGTTTTGGGAAGTAACAAGGTTAATAACCACGTCAAAAAATTACGATCACTATGCAATTGACGTTGATTTGACGTTTTCATAAAACGGCCTGAATTTTAATTTAAAATATTTTATTTATTATTAAATTTAAAAAAAATTATAATACGTACCTACAGTTTGTCAATTTAAACGAATTAATTCTTCGTTGGCCTCCCTATTCCACCAGAATTATAGATAGATTTATACATTTTGAATAAAAGCCTAAACCGACTCTGAAACTGAACCCAATCATCACCAATTTTAAAAAGAATATTGTCAGTGTTGAGGAAAAATTCAGCTATAGGTAGATGTATACCTATGTACCTACAATTGTTTTGCCACTTCAACACTCTTTTTTTCATTTATTTTTATGTTTTTATTTTATTTTTGTTGCCATACAAACTCATTTTAACTTGACGCGCGTTGAAATATTTTTTCGCAGAAATTGCTGTACAAAAGATGTCTTTAAAAAAAAAAACGGATAAAAATACATAATACAAACAAATAATGCAAACAACAAAAAAAATGCATATATGATGAATGCAGCACCTGTAGAGCAATATATAGCAATGCAACTGGAGAACCAACCAGAACCGTAGGTAGGTATATGCAATGCTTGAATTCATCCGTTCCTGACACAATACCTATTCCAAGTATAAAACTCAACAAAACAAAAACCAAAAAAAAAAAATTGAGTTGAAAAAAAAAATTTATAAACTTCAACGCATCGAGCAAATATGCATCTCTTCGCCAAAACGTGTTCAATGATTTACTTTTCCATGCCACCACAGTCTATCTCTCTATCTCTTTCTGTCGCGTTTATATAAACAAAACTCAAGGCGCAACAGCGACCGAAGCCAGACTGAGTATGAGAGTAGTGGAGACTCCCAGAACCAAGAACCGAAAAAGGAAGGGCTGGCTTCAGAGCATAGGTATACAGCTATACGCTACATAGTTCCATGTTGAGCTTGTACCGTGCTACTATACCACCGCAACATGCAATTACGTGTCCACTCCACTTGCTCCAGAGTCGGATGAGCTGTTGCTGTTGCCGTTGCACATCCAAGCACACTGATGCAACTGCACACATGCCAGCAATAGGTGAACACTAAAAGATATTGCTGTTCCTGACGATGAGGTCGACTACGATGTTGATCGCATACCCGAACCGAACATACCCTATTCCTGTAGAGCTGTATAGCCCGGCATACGTACGTTCATATAGCCCTTCATCATCATCTGAGAGGCACACACATGAAAAGATTCAACATAACGAACACAAAAAAAAAAAAAAACAAACAAACACAAAACAAAAATATCCAAAGCCGAGAAATTGAGAACCGCTCAACGGCGCGCCGACCGGATGGGACGCCGGAGCGGAGTGGGCCGATGAAGATGGCGATGGTTCCATTTTGGTGAATAAGGGAACAATGGGATTCCAGGCACGTACCATGCATGGGACTCATTTCGACTCCAATTCCAACACTCCTCGTCCTCATCATCTGCCGCACCACACACCACACGAATTTGTTTTCTGTTTGTTCTTGTTCTTTTTATTTGGTTGGAAATGAAGAGTTGAAGAGGGATGAGGGGGAGCCAGCTTCATGGGTTAGCCACCAGAGGCACAGGGATGATGCAAGTTTACACAAAGAAAATTCCTTTCTTCGTCGCTTTTATCTGGAAAATGTTCGTTGAGTGAGATGAATTTGTTTTCACGTATAAATACCTATCTATAGATATCTCTTCGGAAAAATCTGGTTCAGATGAAGTTGAGTGTACTGTAAATGTGTGTACGAATATGTGAATAGAAATACGGGATACCTGAAACTTTTTTGAGGTTTCCCAATATATCTCATATCTTTCAAATCATCATCATCCATCGTTTTGGTGAATTTGGATGAAGAGAGACACTCTGCCAGACCAGACTGAATGGGATCTGCTTTGGCAGAGTAAGTACCTATCTATATAGCTCTTCGAATAAATCAAATTAATCCCCGAAAATAACCGATATACATATGTGCAGTGTGTTTGTTGTTTCTTTATTTTACTTTTTTTCCTTTCGGGGTTTGTTTGTAGAAGTTTTTAACCACAGAAGAGATAGTGGCTAATCGCTAGGACTAATCTAATTCGTGATCACTGTGTGGCATTTCGAGTGAGTTTGGGTGAACTTTCTTGGAAGTTTTCTTCTTTTACCTTCTTTGCTGTAGGTAGGGTATGTATACTTAATAAATTGACTGATAACATGAACAGGAAGTTTAGGTTGCTTGTCTGTTGATATTTGGGTTATTGTTGGTTTTTGTGAAGGTTTTTCGCTGTAAATACATATACAGAATATACCTATACATAGAATGATTGGTGGATTAGGAGGTATTTAAATGTAATAGTACGTATCTACTAACAATTGAAGAAGTAGAATAACTAGCTTATAGAACCATTGGAGATGTTTTCCATAGAACCACCTTTTATAAATTGTGAAAATATTTTCAGGATGCAGTCCTGCATGCAGTGATGCATGCATTTTTCCTGGCATCGACCTCAGGTCTTAAAGTTGAACAGCACTTGAGGAATGCTGCAGCTTTAATTTTCCAGCAGCAGCGATTAGGATAGATTGCGTTGCACTGTTTTCTAGCTTAAGGTGTATTTTTAGATCAGTGAAGGTTGTGAAAATTGACTCAATTAAGCTGCAGTTATAAATAAAATCTTCTTATTCTTAAACTAAATTTAGACGACTACCGCATTGACGCTTTTATATCCAACAAAAAAGAAGTTATCAACACATTGTCAATCAATGTTAACCCAAAGTACCTACATTATGTTGACGTTTAAAAACAAAATATTTTCGAAATTTTTTTAATGCAGTATTTTTAAATTACTAAGTCAAGCCATTGAAAAGTTATACTTGAAAAAATAAAAAATTAAGGTAATTTTCTCAACGTCAACATCCTATTTTCGTAATTCGATTTTTTTTAGGAAAAACTTGTAATTGAGTTTTTCTACAATCAATTCGATTATTACATATGTACGTACGAGGTTTCATCAAAATCTTTACAGCCGTTTTCGTGAAAATTTGAGAAAACCAAAACATTTTTTATGGCTGCTATAGCAAAGGCAAGTCATAAATACAATGCAAAAAAAAATTAATGCCAAATTATAATGCGCTGATATTTAAAAACGAAATGGATGTTAGTTTTTGGTAAGATCCTTAATTCATGACCTAAGGCTAAACTCATACGGAAGCTGCGAGCAGAGTGGCGATGCGAGAGGTAAGCAGAACGTTAAAAACAAACACATGCTTTCTTAAGAGAACTGATACCTCGTTGCTAGAGGCCTCAGTATGAGAAATCTCATAAGAACAGATTTGTTTGTTTTAGTCGCTCTGCTACTTCTCACATCTGCGCTCTGCTCGCAGCTCCAGTATGAGTTTAGCCTTAGACGTTCTGACCAATCATCGATCGCAGAATGCGCCTCATTCATTGGAAAATTGTTCTCTGCACGGACAAGGGTTTACTTTAATGACCAAGTATTTGGGTGTCTACTAGAGCGAGGTTATTCCCTCTATAAAACGGGCCATAGTTTTTGATCTAAAACTAGTTGAGGCTGTCCAATCCAGAGAGAAAGAACTAATAGAGAGTCAAATTTCCTCATCTCCGTCCCCTCGAAACCTTTTGTTTACATTTTTTATAACGTGTTGAATTCTTATCGGTGTGTACACGTTTTCACCTCGGGCAGTGCAAAACAACAAAAAAGGTGGTGAGTATGCACATCTGCAAGATGGTGCGCAAGTCGCAACATCGTAGCTTGTAGGCTAAAAGAGAGCCACCGCCGAATTTGACTCTCTCTATTAGTTCCTTCTCTCTGGTCCAATCATCCGGTATTATGAAGTTCTGAACATTGTTTTTGAGCGATTCTTGGGTGGTTTTTGCCTTGTGAGTTGGAGGAGAATCTTTTTAAATGTCCATGGATTGTTGGCGAATATTTTCTGATTGTTTGGTAATTTTTTTGCCGAAGTTTTGACTCGAAAAGGTCACTGACCTAAATTTCATTCCCCGCTAAACCATTACATTTGTGGGATGATGGTCTCTTTCAAACCTCGGAATAGATTTGATCCTTCTTTTGATGTCCGAAAATACTGTACTTGATCATTTTGTTTACTAAACGATTCTTCGATGGTGAAGATTTTTTGTTAGTAAACAGAATTTGTCTGTGAGCATTCTTCGCTTACCGACAAAACAGGTCTTTCGATTTTTGCTTCCGTTTTTCCTTCAGTGCGACCGTAAACAATTGTTTTTTGTATCAAATCTTCCTTAACTCTCTCACCAATCACCATAAAAAAAATTTCGCCCGTTTTCGAGCCTCCACGTCTTTGATGGCTCGTTGAGTCCTCACAGTGCTTGGGTGGTCACGCACTCCAACAGTAGCCTCAAACAAACACCATAAAATATATAAAACAATGTGTTATTTCGAGTGCTCGCAAGGTCCGAAAGATATAGCTAACCTTACACTTGTGAAGCCCAATTAAAACCATGGGGTTTTCGTATCACCATCACTACAGGACTGTAAACGACTAAAAACAAAAAACTTTCTCCCAAGAATAAAGCATAAAAGAAACAAGTTAAATAGCGATAAACATGATTAACTATCTCCATTCTCCAATTACCAAAATATCAATTCCCTCAACAAACACCTGGAGTATATCCGCCATATGCGAACATATACTAGACCACCCAGATAAACACCACTGAATTCACTTTGAACAAGCTAAGGTTCTAGCGAACGAGCCGCATTACTTACATCCCTCGTCTGGTACGCGAAGCGATTGAAATTAAACGTCACCAAAATTTCAATCGGGACGATAGTTTCAATCTGTCGCGAACTTGGGATCCCATTTAAAACTCCTCACGGTCGATCCAACTGCCGCTTAATACCAACAGGGATTCAGCGAACACGGTTTGCGCCGAACTTGCGTTTCACCAACTACAACAACAGAAACAGACAGAACCCTCTACGCACCGCTACAATTTGCGTAGCAAACATCACTTATAACATGTTCATGGCAGTTTCCCGGTGACCACGCTCAATGTAATTTGAAGCGAAACGTTTGGGGTGAGTTCTGCATTGAACTCGCTAAATATTAAATATTTATAACGCAGCTAATCCGAGTAATCAAAAATCTGTTACGTAAACAACCGAGGAAACCTTAAAAGTTATATGACATAATATTTATTCACAAGAAAGAACGTTTTATATAAATTCTAGTCTTGTTTGATATATTTCACACTAGATATTCGTCATGAAATCTATATGTAAGATGAACTGAACTTAACAAAAATTGCGTATTGACAAGGTCCTCACTAGTCAACTAACGAGTCCAAGTGTAGCACTTAAGGCTTTTAAAAGCTATTTTGAATCTAAAATTAACAAAATAGATTGAGACAAATGACATTTTCTATAAAACCTCACAAATATAATAAATATACCTAAATATAATAAATATACCTAAACAAATGAAATGAACTTCCTCCCATCAAGTCTTTCACCATCAGTGCGGGTTGTTGTATTTCTAACTAGTTACATCGAAATAAAAAAAATTACAACTCATTCATTAAAGAAATTCAGCAAAAAAAAATGTCTAAGGACAATTTTGTGGTTCTCAATAGAAAATGTTACGGAAAATTAAATAAAATAATAAAAATGTTTTTTTATCGTCGTCGGTCGTATACATTAAGCCATAACGCCTTGAAATAACAAAAAAAAACATTGTATACCTATAGGTGTATGTACTTACAACATTCAATAATATATCTTACCCCAATTTGACCCCAACAACATATTCCCTTAACACAGGCGATTAGATTGTGTAACAGTCTGGATAAAGATAACAATAAAAGAAAGTATCTCACAAAAATGAAAATAAAAAAAAAAACAAACAAACAAACAAACAAAAATATCATTCTAAGAAATATATACGAGTATATCTTCCTGTTTGGTGTGTGTAAATTTCGCGGTTAAATGAAAGCGCGCATGTTCCTTTTTCGGGATGTTTAACCAGCAGAGAAGGCTCAATATCTACCCCAAAAATATAATATACAGGTGGTTATAAAATTTTCTTTTATTTGTTTTCTCGACTGAACATACAACAATGTAAGGTGTTTTTATCTTCACGATGTAAGTAGGTAGGTAGTACAAGAGATCCAATCATCAACCAACCAACCAACATCTTTGAGATACATTTGTTCATCATGGTCTGATACCGTTTTTCTTAAAATAATAAAAACAAAAAATAAAAAAAACAAATATTATCCCCAATGCTTCTGCTCTGCTGGTGTTGGACATTTGGAGTTTAGTTGCAGGGTTTGTTTTTTTTTCTGTCATTTCCGACCACTTGAGAACATAAAATTGACTTGTGAAACAAACAAACCAACAAAAAATTGTATTTGTGTGCTTAATCGTAGAGAATATCTTAGCTCAACACTGTTAATCGAATAAATAAACATTTAATCAAACATCAAGTTCATCGTGTGTATGCATACATATGTCCATCAATATACATACGTGCATTCGTGCAATATGTTTCTTGTACCTGATTAGTCACCGATAACCGATAACTTCAAAAACAGATATACATACACAGCTTTTTTTCTTTAAAATAGTACAGTTGCTTATGACGGTCGTAAATTTATCAGAAGTTGATATAAATTTTGAAGAAGTAGGTATATAACAACAAGTTGAGGTAATGTTTATTTAAACAGTGTTTCAATTCTAAGAAAATGTTATCGACACAATATGTCGATAAACTACCGAAAATTCATCTGATACAATAATAAAGCGATCGGAACTTAGGTCGTCTATTGATAAACAAAGCTTTATATAAACAGTTTGAAATATGAAGAACTTTTATTTATTTACACAGAATGTATAAAGAATATGATGGGTGTGTAATATCTGAAGGGGAGGGGTGAAGTGGGAAGAAGGTGCTTTAAATGAGCACCTATAGTCGTTTAAGCAACAATATCTTCATAATTTCATAGACCGCGACAGAGCAAGTATAAGTAAAAACTACAAAGTGCTGAGCAAATGAATCATAAAGGAAAGCTCAAGACATTAGCGCCATATATCAATCTGACCTAAACGAATATTGAACGAACTTTTTATTGGGGATCTTGGAGTGAAATATGATTTTTCAAGGAACGAAAAAAAAATATGTTAAATAAAGAAGCTCAACTAGTCTGTGTCTACGTTCTATAACTTTCGCATCGATAAAATTGGTCAAGAAACGGTGAAAAATGGAACAAAACTCGTAAGATTTGTTTCAAATTTCAACGTTTCTCGGTTAGTTTTGTCGATGCAAGTAACAGAACATAGGTACTGTTTTTGCACTTTCAATTTAGGTTAGATTTTTTTTTAATTTTTACTTGGAACGTTTTTATAAAGCTACTTATAGTTTGACTCATCGAATTGTCGACTATAAAATATTTAAAGTAGAAGTTCTAGAAATCTAAAACTAAAAATCTTAGAAAAACTTTCCTAATCAAACTTCATCGTTTCTGCAGTTTCCATAATGCTCACCTTTAAAACGTTTAAATTGTGTAAATACCTAAAAAAAATTTCATAGCGAAAACAATCCAGTTTAAATATCTTTATTTATTTGTATATGTATAAAATAAAATAGGCGTGTTTTATTGAAATAAGTAGTTAGTGTGCATAATATAAAGCATTCAATTAAACTATATTTTCATTCCAATTGTGACTGAAAAGTGCCACATTAATAACGCAATTTGCTAAGCATTGCCCATATAAATGAAAATAAAAAAAAAACGTAAACAATAATATATGCACATATGCCCTGTCACGTCACGTAAGATCAAATTTATTTATGTAGATTCACAACGCACAAAGGAGTGATGAATTGTTAATTTTTTTACGACAAAATAAAGTGTTTTTTTTAATGGTTTATTTAATTAAATCGTTTTATTGTTAGTTTGCTTATATAAAATAAAATTGTAGTTATGTGCGATTTGATGGAATTTACAGACCCAATTTTATAAAAAATAAAGTGCACAAATTGATCTAGAATAGCTAAGGATGCGCTTAGAATTTTAATATATTAAGTATGTAAGTATTATGGGTAAACTATACGATTAAACACTCAAACCGTCAAATGGAAGTTAAATTTGAAAATGTTATGTACCTCTTGTGGACGTTAAATTCTATCCAAAAGTCGTCAAATTGTGTTTTTTTCGACGCAGAACGCCGCATTGAGAGCTTTGTAAATACTCGCGTTGACACAACTTTTTGACCGTACAATGAATTTAAAAACCAAATCTCTATACAAAAATTACTATTTATCCAATGTGGTATTCACATTGGACTGCGTTTGCCGACTTTTTTTAAGGTCTCTGTACTTTTTCTCAGTCCTACGTCATGTCAAGAAAGAAATGCCTTTCTTGGCCACCTCTGGCACGCCATGAAGTGGGAGTGAGAAAAAGTATAGGCACGTCAAAAAAAAAGTCGGAAGGAGATGAAGTCCAATGGGAACACCGTCAAATGAGAATACTAAAAATAAAATGCTCAAGAATGACAAAATATAACTAATTTGTCATCTCTCAAATTAACTGTCACTAGAAACAGTGTTGCCAATTTAAAAAACAAACCTCTGTACAAAAAAAATAAACACGCTTCAAAAATCTCAACGTGAATCTGTTTATTTATATGCCTACAATTATTTTAATATTAAAAACATTCTCTCTTCCTCTCTCCCATTTCAATATTTCATTCCCTCAATTCAAACAATCTTTTTCTTATAACTTACATCCAACTTCCTTATGCTTTTTTTTTATAAAATAACTTTTCTAATTTGTTAATGGCACACAGCAAACTTATACTAAAAACAAAAAAAAACTTTTCACTTAAAATCCCATTCGAATTCAAATATGTATAAAGAAAAAAGTAATTTTCTCCAGACCCGCATATACTATATATATTTTTGTTTCTTAAAATGAATGAAACATAATATGTATATTTATCCTTGAAATATTTCTGCTACTTGCGATGCTATTGCTACTGCTTGTTTTTACTACTTATACAGTGCTACTCCCCAAATATACTGGTATATCTACACAAGAAAAAAACAAAGTATCTACAGACTTTCTTCATGTGGAAAATCACTTCAGTTTTAAATTGTTAATTAATTTAATCATGTTAAAAACTTCCAGAAAAAGTATTTTCTTTTACAATGAAATTGCAAGGCACTCCCGCATGTGAAATAAATATTATATGAACATTAGGGTGGTGGTTCTTTAGAATAAAACAAAAAATAGGGACGCCTTCTTGAATTTAAAAATAAAAATTATAATTTATTCAAGTTTTTATCTCTAACTCGTCAATAAGAAATTCTTTACTACTTGATCTTTTGGCTTATTGCCCTATAAATTCTAAATTACTCGGCCGATTGTGCTTAAATTTTCCAAGAAGGTACTTTTAAATAGTTGAAGTTATATTGCATTTCAAAACATTTTTAAAATATTCCGTTTGAATCACAAGAAAATCGAAAAAGAAATTTTAGTACTTATACTATGAAGTTTTGAAAACTTTATTTTTTTTTTCAAAACTGATTGACCAATTTTATTTAAATTATATCAACAAGTATATCTTAATAGCTTAAGTGATATTGCTTCTCAACTTTTTTTTTAGGAAAGTTGAAACACTGTTAAAACACTATAACACTTTGTACTAAAAAAGTACTAAACGATGGATTTCTTTTTCATATTTTTTATGATTTAAAGTAAGTGTTTTTTTAATATTTGTAAATGCAATATTATTTGTAATAAATAGAAGCACATTTTTGCAAAATTAAATTAAGTTATAGCCATTAAAGAGATATACCCCATGGAGAATAATAACCAAAAAATGTGTTCTTATTTTATTAATCAAAATGAATATTTAATTAAAATTTGAAAAAAAATAGATTTTTTGTATTATTCAGAACTGATTTTCTGAAGTTGATTTTCGAAGAAAATTAATAAATAACCACCCTTATGAACGTGAATAGAAACATCCTCAAAAAAAAAATAAAAAAAATCTTTATTAAATTTCATAACTTTAAACTATACTCAAAACCGTCTTTCATATAATGTACCTACATAATAATCTTCCTGATGTATCCGTTTTTCCATATAGACTATAACATCTTCATAATTTCATATAAATATGTATATGTATGTAGGTACATATATGAGCTCTTCATCGCATCGTTACCTTTGCTATTATCATCACTAAGGACTTCATGCAATTCTCTATATATGTTATAAGTATGCAGGACCTTATTGCTTCTGTGAAAGTTGAATTTTATACTACATTATATGAGACACCTTTAGCACGCAAAGTCAAAGACTTTATTGTTCTCACTGTTCTCTTCTTTCTTTCTCTCTCTCTCTCTCTCTCTTTCTATCTACAGCATGTGTGAAAACATTGTTCACTTCACGCTATCTAAACATATAAAGGAGGACTTTTTTGTCTGTGGGCGCTCCTTTGTTGAAGTATAAAGTGGTATAGCTCAAGGGAATGAGGTATAAATTTTGGCTAAATTTACTTTTTAACTATACATATAGCAAAATGAAAAGTTCATATCTAAGGTACCTACTTCATTGAAGATACAGCTTTATATTTTTCATTTATAAAGACTTTTTTTTAATAATCTCCGGAATAAAGTTGAAATTTATTTTTGGATTACAACTACATATTTTCCTTAATAAATTCATAAAACTTGCTTATAAAATTTGTAGATTACAATGCTAAAACTAAAAATAGATATTTAAATATGTTTTAAATTAGTGGCGTATTAAGGTTTTGTGGCGCCCTGGGATATACTATTAAATCCAGATAAAGGACTACATTAATGTTTTTGGTAACTGTTTATAATTAACCTGTTAATAATTTCGGGTATAGTTTGACCAACCTTATTTTAATTCACTAATTTTTCCAAAATTTATGATGCCCTTAATTGAACTTAAAAGAAGCCTAGTTTTAGGTGAGTGGTGACCTCAATTAGAACCGGGTCTTAAACTAGAGATTATGAATGATTAAGATTGGAATCCTCGGCTGTCATTCTGGTTTGCCTACAAGCTAAACAAAATGGCGAAATTCATATTTTTGTACTAGTGTCCATGTTTTCACGCACACTAGTGCGAAAATATGAATTGACCACTGGATAAATTGTTGTTGCAGCAATTCACATCTATTCATCGACACGAGATGAAATTCAAATTACAAAAACAATAATGTAAACAAATGCGTTTTGGGGGATGGAACGTACGAAAGATTCCAATTTTTATAATTCATAATCTCTGTCTTACACTAACCCCACAACGTAAAGTTTTCAAGATGTGCTATGTAAACTATACAAAAGTAAACAAATCTTTTTATTTTCATAGTTTAAATTAATTATGATACATTACGGAATAATTTTCTTCAACAAAACGAGTTAAGGTACCTGAATGTATACTTTAAATATTTATTCCAGTCGAAGAAATTCTTGGTTGAAGTTTACGGGTTTTTCGTTAATGTTAGGGAATTTTTCTGTCCAATAGGATCAGGCGACTTGCTTACGATATCTTAGAAACGAACAAAAGTATTGGAATCATTCGAAGAGTAACGCGTCCGTAAGGAGTTTTGACCTTTCAAGAATTTTTCCATATAAAATTTAAATAAATTTATAAATTTATTTTTTTCAGGCAGCTGAAATTGATGAAGATAATCAAAATCTTCCCACATCAAGTGGTTTACTTTTCGGACTAAATTGAAATCTTCCACATCTAGTGGTTTATACTTTTCGGATTTCTTGCAAATATTTTTGTTCAATTACTTGTGATGGTACTGATCATGTATTGTATGTTATTTAATGAAGGAAATAGGGCTTAATGATCATTGAAATCGAAGCAATTAATTAAAAAAAAAACAACTAATTCATTCTTTTCCCAAAGTTTCTCCGGTTTTTTCCGGCTTCTTCAGGGGTATAAGTTTATTTAATCTTGAAAACAAAATACAAATTTGAATAAATCCTTAAGTTTATGTGTTAATTTAGTCAAGTGTTTCTTTAAATATATTTGTTTAAGAAGAAGCCGGAAAAAACCGGAGAAACGTTGGGAAAAGAATGAATTAGTTGTTTTTTTTTAATTAATTGCTTCGATTTCAATGATCATTAAGCCCAATTTCCTTCATTAAATTTTTGTTCAAAGTTGAACAGGCATCTATACGCGGACGAAACAATATGTGAATCAGAAAAATCAGTGCAAACCAACATTTCTTCGGCGTCAAAAGTAGCGATTGAAATCCAGGAATCACAACGCTGCTGTATACAAATATTTCTCAAGCAACATTGCTGGGAAAATATTAAGAGAGTATCTGTAGCTAAGGAGTCCAGTGGGGTCGAGGTAGACAAAAAATCGATTTTCTCAAAGTGCTGATTTCGATCAGTTGATTTTGGTTTCTCATAGTTTATTAGCCGGAGAATCTGAAAACACTAAGAGTATGGAACACAACTCAAGTAAAAACCCCTAAATAGATTTATGAAAAAAAAGTAAATCCTATTTTGCTTCTCCATAGAATGCCTAACAAGGCCACATAGCGATCAAATCCTGCAAGAAAAAGTTCTTTTGCCGCCCCTACTTGCTACATTCAACCCTTGCCACTCTAAGTTGTTCTTCAGACAAATAATCCCAAGGCAAGTTCTTTATTATTTTAAAGACTTTATAACCTTTAACTTTAAGTATTGCTTACGTTTGCCTTTATTTTATAGTGTCCAAGATTTTTTTTCTTTTTATTGAAAAAAAAATTTATAATTGGTCAAAAAATAAGCTAGCCATCCATGATAACAAGTAAAATTCCATTTAGTCTAGTCAAACTTGTTATTAACTATACCAACGCATCAAAGTGGTTAATAAATCAATCTATCAACTAAAAAAATAAGGCTAGGCTAAGTAGTAAGTATACCAACTATGCATGTAAGCTTGCCAATTTGAAAGTTACCATATCGAACTTTTCTTCGTTTTTCCATATCTGTGTTATTCGAAAAAAGGCAACAAAAATAACAAAAATTGAAGACATATTACGATATTCTGAAATTATCAGCTATAAACTTTTTTATTTTTTGTAAATTAATTTTTTTTTAACAATTTTTTTTGCATTGATTGTAAGACAAAAATATTTTTTACATGCGACAATCTATGGCACAGCAAGCCTACTCATTTCCTTTCATCGACTTATGTATGTTGACTGGTTATACTGAAAAATCTTCAAGCTAATAACTCATGCTGGCCAATGAAGGCAGCTGTCACATGCAACCATGATCAGAATTCATTGATAAAATTTATAGAAGCCTTGGCGTTGCTATATAACTTACCTGCCATGCCATGATGGTAAATCTCCTCTATATACGAATATGTCATTGCGGATGAAAGAGAGAAGAAGTAACAAAAAACATAAAATTACGAAAAAGATCAATTCAAACGTTCACAAGCCAATTATTGCGAAAATGTCATCGCGCCTTCAAGAGTTTTATCGATGCAGCGATATAATTATTATACTCGTACCGCGTACGTATGTACACTCCTCCTTTTGGCTGATGGCTCTTGAGATTGAGGCTTAAGAAAAGTATTAAAAAAAAGACGAAAGACAAACGACGAAGATTTGCACGCACATCGCCATCAAATTGCGTGTTATTACCTACACCGCGCGCCGTCCATGAAATAATCCGCGTGATGACTTAGAAACGCTTTGAGAATATATAAATGGTAGCAACAACAATTTCAGCAGCATCATTTTTTTGTAAAAACAAAAAAAAAAGAAGAAAAAAGTTCTATGTGTCGTTCGTGCGGTAATGATCAAATAAAACGACATCTTTTTTTTTTTAACGAAGAGTTAACGACACAGATATGGCACGACATTTTATACATAGTTCACTCTGACTTTTAGAATTGATTGTTCTACTTCCAAATAAGACTTCAGAAATAGTCGCAGTTAATAGTTAGTAATGTCATTAGTTTCAATTGAAAACCGAAAGCGATTCCTTATAAACTAGTTTGATGGAAAAGGAACAAACCAACAAAAATAGAGGTAGCAACTAACTATAACCGTATACTCAGTGGGTGATTTAAAATTCAGTGAAACTGATGTCACATGACAGCTGATTTATTTTCGATTCGCCATAAAAAGCTGGTATAATTTGTAGTTTGACTTGTGAGTCAGTATAGGAGTTAGTTTGGGTTTGTTGAAAAGTGTTCAAAATGGTGGCTGTGGCACAAGGCTCAGAATAGCAGATCTGTCTGGTTGATCGAAGATGATCGAAGGTGATTATAAAAGTTGAAATTATGACAAATATTCCTGGCAGAAAAGATTTTCAGAGCTTCTGTCACAAAACTGTCAAAATATTAGACACAATTCATTAAGCCCTTCCACACTATCTCACAGTGTACTAACACCTGTCAAAAATGTGGAGAAAAAAACTTGTTTTTGGATACAAAATTTTGAAGTTCCTTGCACAAGATTCGACAGTTCATCTCACACAATTTGACAGTCCATATCAGACGAACTGTTTGACGTTTGAAGTCTTGATGAAACTGACTTCTTTGATGCAAGTGTGAAAGCAAAATATAATAATAATTTTCTATCAAAAAAAATTGACAGTTGCATGAAATGCTTTCAAACTTTAAATTTAACATATTGTGTTAATACTCAGTGAGATAGTGTGCAAGGGCCTTTAATGGCATACATTTGTAACTAATGCTGGATTTACACGACAGAGTGTAACTGGCGAAATCATGAACTAAATCCGTTCTTATAATGACATACATTTACATGAAGTCATATAATGAGGATCAGATGATACTGGTAATGTGCCAGCAAAATAATGAGTAAGTTCCTTCGTTCAAGTATTTTGTCATAAAATGCAAAATGGCGGCAGAACTTGTCAGTTTTTTTTTTGGCTAAAATAAATAAATAATACATTAAAATAAAATTGAAGATTTTGAAAAAATTTTTCAGGATTTTTTCTATTAGCAAAAGAAAGGTTTAAAAAGTAGATTTAGTAAAATTTGCCAACTGCCACGCCCACTTTTTATATTTGATGATTTTTCCTTATTCAGCGCTCTTAAATCAAAATTTTTTTAACTTTTCTATGTTAAAATATAAATTATGCTTATGTAAAATATGTTTAACTACTTTGCTCTAACTATAATTAGTCCAGTCAATGAAGCGAAAAAAATAGCTAAATTCGGAAATAATCGCCGGAAAGCTGGATTTTGGTATTTAGCTTCCTCATTGTGTTCTTAAGAAATTGTCAAAAGTCCCCATCGATATGACCGCCGCTAACAATTTTTTACGGGGGGTTGAAGGCCCCCCAAAATGGTTTTAAATGGTAAGTTATACATAAAAAGTGTCAAAGACTAATTTGTAGCTTGGAATATTTCAAACAAAAACGTAGAACATACTTTTTTCATACAAATAATGGTTTTTGAAATAAACCAATCAGAAGAGTTAAGGGTTTTACTTTTCTATGTAGTTGGGCGACTTAATTCCAAAATTGTGCATTTGTTGTTGAATTTTTTCAATGAGGTTTATTGAACCTAAGTTATAAGATTTGTAATATTTAAACTTCTACCGACACGAATTACAGAATAACAAAAACTTCTTCATAATCTTAATGTTGATTAAAACTTCAATTTATTTTTACTTGAAATCAATACTGGCCCTATAGTGAAATCATTTCAACACATTACTTTCCATCAAGCTTTTTCTTAATTTAATTACTATTATTCAAGTCCAAAGTTCATCCAAAGAGTTCATAAGTTCTTAACACACACTCTCTATAATATAAGATAAACCTTACCGCCTCCCACATAAAATTATGATGGATTATGATGACAAAGCAAATAACTTCTCTGCTCCATCTCATGACTGCTCAGCATCACAAGGTATTTAACGATGGGTCATAAAAGTGATGACTTCGCCCTTAACCCTAACCCAATCGCATCTCATATATTCATCTGTTCCGTAATACCTTTCATATGGATGTTCGTCGTCGTTGTCGTCGACATTGGCATCTCCCTGTAGAGGAGGTACGTATCCCAATCCATAAAATCTCACAAGTGAACAACGAGCAATTGAGAAACTTTTTTTTTTATTTGAATATTTGAATCATCTTAGACCCGTGTATATACTGACTGTATAGTCAATCTTCGTTATTTATTTCATCTTTCCGAGGAATAAATCACTTCTTTTTTCTTTTTTGTTGTTGTTGCTGTCTTTATACATTTATGACGGTTTTGGAGAAAAATAGTTGCGATAAAAAGTAAATCAATTTGAATTGTTTGTATGGTTCAATATGAAACAACAGCACATGAACAACAACTTGATAATAAAAAAAAATAAAAAGATTTCCTATCAAAAAAAAAAGAACAACCGATTTGATTCAGTTCCATGATAAATAATGAATAAATAATTACCTCTGCATCGCTATGGTGTGCGTTTCAAATCATTTTCTAATGCAATTTGCCTCCTCATTGATGGAAATCATTAGGCGCGCTGCACACACCCATTATAATTTTTTTTTTTTTGTGTTTTTTTTCCTTGGAAACGTGCATAGATATACTGCTGCAGTCATTTTGTGAATTAATTTTTATATATTATGATGGCTAAAGGAGAACAGGGTTTGTTCTGGGGCTTGGTTTTATTTATCTATGAATGGAGCCAAAGGCATTGAAACTTGGAACCTCTTTAGCTCGTTCATTACACTGATTGAATTGAGAGTGTCTATAGTAGTTTCGGTTTCTATAAAGGTAGGAACTGTAGTTTTCATTTTTTAAATTTACACCAAGGATAGTTACTTTTAGTTCTGAAGATGAAAAATTTTCGCGAGGAAGTTTTATAGAAGCTTTACAAAGAAATACAAAAATAAAAATATATATCTAAAATAAATAAGTGGGCAAGAGCTCGTGGGAAACCAATGAATCACCCTCTGATCAACTCTTGTCTGAGTGAGAATGGGGGACCTTCAGTTTCCCGAAGAAGTTTTATAGAAGCTTTACAAAGAAATACGAAAATAAAAAATAAATTAGTGGTGCAAGAGCTCGTGGGAAAGCAATGCAAAATGAATCAAAATCTCAACCATTCTTGTCTGCTTCGGACTTAGGTCTGGAGGGACCTTAAGTTTCACGAAGAAGTTTTATAGAAACTTTACAAAGAAACACTAAGATTACAAAATAAATAAAATAAATTATTGGCGCAGGACCTCGTGGGGAACTAAGGTCTAACGAATCACACTCTCAACCATTCTTGTGTCGTGTGAAAAGAAGGGATCACAGTTTCGCGAAGAAGTTTTATAGAAGGTTTAAAAAAGAAAATGAAGTTTAAAAAAAGAAAAAAATTGATTATTTGAGCAAAGATTCGAGGGAAATCCTGGCCTAATGAATTACACTCTTAACCAGTTTTGTTTGCGTGAGAATACCTTCAGTTTCACGAAGAAGTTTTATAGAAGCTTTACAAAGAAACACGAAGATAAGAAATAAATACAATAAATCATTGACCCAAGAGCTCGTGGGGAACCAAGAGCTAATGAATCACCGTCTCAACCATTCCTGTGTGCGTTTTCTAATATACATAGTCCTCAGGAATTTGAGAGACCTACAAATCTTAGCCCAATCCGAATGGCTAAGATGATATCCACATCTTCATAACAAGTAATATTCTGCTAACTTCACGCTCTGTTTTTTTTTTGCGTGAAAAAAAAACTCCACGTGTTTTCTTGCAACTGCAGAAGAATTGTTTAATGTACACCAAGTACCAAGATGCTGGGTTATAGGCTTAGTTGAAGAAAACTCTTATTTCCCTTTTTACCTACATCATTTACCTTAAATACCTACGTCCATACCTATTCTCTCATCTTCATGCTTTTTAAAGCAAATGCATTATTTTTTAATGCAACGTCTTCAACTATGTTTGCTTTTTATGATCATCATGGCACCGGAAATTGTGTTTTTATTTTTATAGGCTTAGGGTTACAAAGTCGTAGGGGCGTGATGTAAACCAAACAACCTTAACTTTAACTATGAGAAACGTTTTTCCTCTTGTTGAAATTACAGAATGATTTTCTTGTTATGCGCCTAGGTAAGTTTAACTACCTATATTTTTTTTTATTATATGCGCTTGGCTTCTTCGAAGTTATGCGTGTAAATATATAAAAGAAGATTTTTTTTTGTTGGCCCTCTTCATCCTTCTCTCTGTTACTCTTAAAGAACATAGGTACAACAACAAAAAAAGTACCACAGATTACGGAAGTTCATCAGCGAAGCAGTTGGGCTGTTTTTAAGTTCTGTTTTTTTTTTTTTACTTTTTCTACTTTTCTTATGACTGACACTTTGCAAAAAGTAGTTATAGCCTTAATTCTCCTTCACACAAGAATGAAAACAAAAAAAGAACCTTTAAAAAAAATGGCAGTATCGTGTATTTATATTTAACAAGAACTTGACTAAATCACATGGATGTTTTATGATGACGACGAACGATGGATGGCAATGGCATGCAAAGAAGTGCTAGTCGAGATAGAGAAGAGAGTTTTGACTGACTTGACTTGACTGTGTTTTGTTAGCACTCTTGAAGTAAAGAAGAACTTTTTGCGATAATAATGTTGTATACCTGTACAAACGTATTGTACGTGTATAATGGTGTACCTCGCTCTCTATACATGATGTTTAAAATGGACTTGGTAATTTGTCATACACAACTCATATAGGTACCTACAGCATGTGGTCTATGAATGGTTACACCGTAACACCTACAGCAAATAATGCTGCTACTGTGTACAATTAGTGAGGGGGGACTTACAAAAAGGAACAGACAGTATGGGGATGAAATATTTTGTACCATTATAAGATGATATCAAGAAGGGATTTTCGCATGTCTCAAGTTTAAAAATTGACAAAACAAAAAAGGGTGTTAAACTTGACGTTAACAATTTATATTATACTTGGCTTATATTTGATGAAGAAAAACATAAGAGTCATTTTGAAGGATCATATTATATGAAAAACAGATTTAGATATGGAAGGCTTTAGCGAAGAAAGCGGAACCATTTCAACCCTTATACTTAAATTAACTATACCTATGGTGTCACAACTGACGGAAGACCAATTTTGACAAGTCAAAGTTCCTGACACCAACAAATGAGCAAAGTAGTTAGTTAATAGTTATTTTTTGACATATTTAAAGCATTTTGTGTTGAGTTTCAGTTTTCCCTATTTTTTGGAGTGTCATTTGGCGTTTTTCTTTTTTACCTCAGAGCAGATCACCGAGCTGTCAAAAATTAATTCTATGTTTCTTTTTTACCTCAGACAAATCAGAGCACATAAGTCGTGTTTCTTTTTTCCATCAGAGCTACCTCGGAGCATGATCTGTATGCTCAGAATAAAATGACCGAGCAAATCGAGCAAAACGCTGAGCGAAGCCAACTTCATACAATTTTTATGTAATTTGACAGATTACTATGCATATGACATGTTCAGTGCTCAAGTGTGTTTCATAATTAAATCTGAAAGATCTGATCAAAATCTCCTCAGAGCTTTGCTCTGATCGCTCAACCTCTGCTCAGAGCTTTGCTCAGAGCCAAAAAAGAAAAACGCCAATTGCTAACTTGATTGTCAAGTTAGCTTTAAGTGGGGTTATTTAAAAAAAAAATTAAGCGAGACAGTTTTTTTTTTGTTCAGAACAAATTTACGACAAATTCACGACAGTTTATCCAATTATTGGACCTTTAAAAATTTTTAAGTGTCAATAATTAAAAATTTGACAGACATGCAAATTACAGGCTTTAAAGTCAAATAATTTAGCCTTGAATTTTATAACTCCTGTAATTGTTTTGATATCAACGCACCATCTGTTTCCTTAAAAGGAAACAAATTTATGAGAAAACATTTTTAAGAAAATTTTCAGAGCAACTGGTAAGTTTCAAGTTAAAACTTAAATTTCAAAAAAAAAAAACATCAACACGTTTTTAATGAATATCAAACAAAAATTGAATTTTTTTTAAATTCACAAAATATTTATTTAAATTTTCGATATGCAACATTTTTTACATATACTATAGTTTCTGTATAAAACAGTTATATTTGACTAGACCTTTTTGGCAATCTTTCAAGAATTTCCGGCATTTTTATAACCAAAACATATTCTGGCGTAGTTTCCATTTCGTTTTCTGACATTTTTTTTCGATCTCTGTCTAGCAAAACTTAGAATATTTCTGGCTTTTTTCCAATTTTGGACAAAACAAAAATTATCATTTTCCTTCTATATTTGTTTGACACAATTTCGAACATTTCTTTTTTGTTTTTTTTTTCAATTTTGAGAAAAAAGAAAAATTTGGCGTTTTTTTCGAAAAATAATTTTTGACGTAATTTCCGAGAGCTCTCAGCTTCCAAAGTTTATATTTTTCCAAAACTTTCTCCATGACTTTATGTATCATGATATCCCTCCAGTTCCAAAAAGGTCATGAGAAACATCGCCTTGTTGTCAAAAAAGAGACGCTACAATTATAAGATTTAAAAACGGCGGCGGGCGTTAAAATTTTTGAACGTTGAATTTCAAAATAAAATTTAAAGATTTTCGTTCTTCAGAGGTTAATCTTTTCATTTTGAATCTTTCAAGTTTTCCTTAAACAAATCAAAAATCTGCAAAAAAAATTAAAAAACTTTCAGAGCATTCAAACCACTTCGTTTCTCTTGCACCACAGTGTAACTGTACCTGAATTTTGAAATTTAATTGTTTTTTTTTTTTCAATTCAGAGTCAGAAATCTCAGAAGGGTTGTAGGCAGAATTATGAAAATCAAAATCCCGAAAACCCAAAATCCCGAAGATCCAAAATCCTGAAAACCCAAAATCCCAAAACCTAAATTTCCAGAAAACAAAAAAAATCCCGAATACCCACAATCCAGAGTGAGGAAATAAATTTGAATTTAAACGAGAGTAAACAAGAAGATGCGTACCTAATTCCTTTAATCACGGGATTTTAGATTTTCGGGTTTTGAAATTTACTGGATTTTTTGTTTTCTAGATTTTTGTATACAGGTATCTGGATTTAGAGTTTTTGAGATTTAGGGTTTTCTGGATTTTGGGTTTTCTGGATTTCGGAATTTTGAATTTTCTGTATTTTTAGTTTTCTCGATTTTGGATCTCGGGATTCTATCCGAAAATCTTTTTAGAAGTCTCTTGAAATACTTTATTAAATACTCAGATATCAGTTTTTATTTTTTGTTTGACAATAACAATTATTAGGCTTGTCACACAAAGGAAATATATAAGTTGTGTTCCTTTACTTTGAAGCTTTATGCATTTTAGTTAATTTCTACACATTTTATTTGTTTTATGTACTTTGACAGACTTTTGTCCTATAGCTTTTCACTATAGAAATTCACACAAATGCACAGCTTTTCAAGTGAAGGAACTAGGCTATAATCTCTGAGGACTCGAGGAATTTTTAAGAGGGAGAAAAAATCGACCTTGGTATTTGGAGATTTATGTTTAGGTGTAATTAAACGTAAAAATCAAGACTCAGCTTATTGACTTTCTTTTATTTTTAGGATTTTTGCTTAAACAAGATTAATTCTTCGTCAAATTCCCCAACAAAAATTCAGTTCACTAAAGGATCTCATCTCCAAAAAAAATTTCTAGGCACGTTCTATAGATAAGTTAAATTTAACTTAAACTCCCCACTGTATACCTATGTATATACCATATACCCTCTTGTACCTACTTTAATGATTCAAAAAGCCTTCGAGCATTAATGTCTGCCTGCTGAATATCCTCGATTCCCTAAGCGTTAAAAGTAATCTATTCAAATATTTAAATAGAAAACAAAAACAAGATATACATATATCTTCTGTGTATATCTACCTACGTATGTATGTATGAAAAAAAAAATGTTGTAATATGCTTCCCCACTTCAAAAAACCTCACTCTTCCCTGCATTACTGCCCTCGTCAGATGTCAAAGCCGTCACGAAGGCAGGCATTGGATTTGTTTTTCCATTTTTTTTTCTTCTTTTTTTCAGCCAGGACCTACATTATGCCAGGGATGGTCTAGAAAGCAAAAAAAAAAATCCGAAAAACAAAAGAAATGAAATCACAAAAAAAAAATAACAGGGTCCTTGTAAAATGTAAGGATATGCAAATGAACACACGAGACGAAAATAATCAGAATAAAAAAAATATAAGAAAAATAAAAAACTTTTGTTCACAGCTATTACATACATACATATAGTATTCCCCCCCATAAAAACCATACCCTCTCGCCTATCCATAGAATTTCAACATCTCTATCACTCTGTTATGTTTTTTTTCCTCTCCTGGCCCGGTTAATTCGAAATGAGTTTTAAATATTTTAAAACCGTTTACAACACCCGCCAGCAACAGAACCGGTTGTATATAAAAAAAGCGCCTCTACTCGATGGCGGTGGCGGCTGATATCTGCCTTGAAACTGACAGGGCCTTAGTGACGTCACACCTTCTTAATGCCTCAGTTTTGCTTTCATGTATAATAATCTCAATTGCAGTTAAAGTTTTTGTTCTAATTTCTTGTGTGCATCAGCCATAGCACGGGCTTTACAATGGGGAGGTTGATTTTGGGCGTGGTTCATTGAGGGCAGCAGCCGTCCTATATATGTATGTAATATGTATGCACTAGCACGTATAGAGGCAAGCATATAGTTCGTTTGCTGTACTTAGATAAAAAAAAAACAACTCAGACTCCATGCGGCATAGAACAGAGCAGCAGCAGTAGCAAAGCTCTAGGTCTGGTTCTGGTTCCACTTGTCAGCTCTGTGTTTTTCTATTCTAATTGAATTACTTTTCTAGCCTCGGTTTATTTTTTTTTTTTCAGTTCTCCTTGGCCGGATACATGGGTATGCCCCGGGGGGAGTACCCCTAACTCTCTTATAGTTTTGTAGGCGTCTGATGGTTTGTGTGCATCGAGGATAACTGAGGTCGGATGTTTTTGTTCTATGTTGCTCCTATAAAACTTTAAAGGAGGACGAACGGGTCGCCGTGCCGCGCCGGGTACCTGCCTGCTCTTTTATGTTCAATAGGGCTTCATAAATTTTGAGTTTACATGAAGGAAGCGCGGCAAATGTACAGTTTGTATACATAGGCAATAGCTTCTTATTTGGGGCATGCCCTAAATTTTTCACAGCAACGTTGTTTTCTTTCTTTCTCAAGAACTCATGTATCTATATGTACTTGTATTGGGTTAATAATAATGTGAAACTTTTTGCGCACGAAATGTTTTGTTGCAAACAACAATATTCTATCTTGTGTCAAGAACTTTATTTGCGAAACACACAGAAAGTGTTATTAATTTTTTTTTTTTGTTCTTGTCGGTGATGTGCATTTCGAATAATTTTTTTCAAAAACAAAAAAAAATCGAGTCAGAAATAAAAAAACCAACTCAAAACGTGAAGAAGTGCAATTCAAAATAATTAAAATGTCGGTATTTTTTTGAAGGAGGGACGATAAAAGGAGTACATACATACATTGAAGATATAGGTAGGTTATGGGTATGTCTTACTCCTTACCAATCCTTGTCCTGTGCAGCATAATATTGCACAACAGAATAAATGTATTGTGTTTTGTTCCGGATGCATTAGGGATGACGCTGGCTGTTGTATGTTGGTACAACTGACATCATGCGGGAGGGTTTGATAAATATATATTTTCGAGGTAAAAGCACTCAAAGTTTGAGGTAACTATGGTTGCCTCTTCTTATATATACCCTCAATTGGCGAACCACATCGTTAAATATGGTAAAAGAAAAGTTCAAATTGAAGTTTTTGAGAGTTGTAAATACGTTTCAGTTTGAGAGGTTTCTTGTTTGTTTTTTTTTTTTTTTTTTTTTTTTAAGGTTGGTAGGTATAGACAACGTATAGAAAAAATACGTGCGTGGTAAAGTGACTTTATACAAGTTGACATATAGGGGTTTATGGAGGATTCAGTTTTTATGCATGTGCATTTGAGTTTTGTTTGTTTTTTTTTTTTGTGAAAGTTAAAACGAATGACTTTGATGTGTTTTAAGAACTTTATCTTTCTAGAAATTGTTTGTTACTCATGTTCGGGTGAATTTTAATGCTGGAAAAAGTGGAAGTTCTCGGGGCAATTAAAGAGCTTAACTGTGATTGTCCCGATCTCGTTGCATGATTCATTTCAAACCAGAAGTTTCTTTATCAGCTTGGTACTTTTTATTTATCGCTGCTTGTATAGATGTCATTAAACGGTGGAAGAGCGTTCACCAAGCAATTTAAGATGCCGCCATTTTTTTATCGAGAATTCCTGCATATTGCTAGTAACACTTTTTACACCAATTAAATCGAACAACTGTCTCGAGCAACTATCGCAAAAAAAAGATCATAACTAGCAACAAATTGTTCTGAAACATGATGCGTTGGACTTCTAAGTTTTTCTTAATCCTGCTGGCAACAAATGTTTCTGAAACATGACGCGTGTGACTTGTAAGTTTTCTTACCTCAGCTAGACATTTTTTTTTCTGAAACGTGATGCGTGTGACATCTAAGTTTTTCTTAACTCTACTGACAATAAATGTTTCTAAAACGTGTGACTTCTAATTTTTTCTTAACTCTGCTTCCAACAAATGTTTCTGAAACATAAAGCGTGTGACTTCTAAGTTTTTATTAATTCTGCTGGCAACAAATATTTCTGAAACATGATGCGTATGACTTCTGTTTTTTTTTTTTTTTTTGCCAACTCTTCTGGCAACATATGTTTCTGAAACATGATGCGGTATACTTATCAATTTTTCTTAAATCTAAAGAAATGTCCAAGAAAAGTATAGCTTGAACCAAATCACTTGGCCATTTTACTGCGCAGCTCTCTTTTAATTTCTCTGCAGATACACACAAAAAATACGAAAATCACTGAAAATCACTGAGTTTTGCTTAAAAAGTTATAGCTTCGCTCACTTTGCTCATTAAATATCTTGCGCACCATTTTTGTTCTCTTAAATCCTCTGTCTGCGCAACCGACCGTTGGCCAAGTGATTTGGTTCAAGCTATACCTAATCAATCTCCTTTACTCCTGATGAAAAAGGCGGATCAATGTTTTGTTTCTGTCGTATTATGTGAACGTCTCAAATATGTAGTTCCTCAAGAACCTGATAGTTCGATTTATCAATGTGATTTCAAGCCAGAAAAGTCTACCAAATGAGCCTAAAATACTAAAACAATTATTTTTTTTCAAACTTGCAGGTATCGTCTACTATTTATCAATATGTTAACCTAACAATTTTGATGATTCAACCAATGGATGATTCATCCAAAATGACCAATGAATGTGTCAAATCTAAAATGAAGTTAAAACAATTTGTTTTTACTATGCTGATTGGAGTAAACAACTATTTTTTTCTAAAACTTAAAGCTATCGCATTTTGTCTATAGGTATACTGTTTTTATCAATATGAATAATTCATCCAAAATGAACGATGAATGTGTCAAATCTAAAATGGGGTTAAAATTATATTTTGTCACTATGCAGTTTTTTCTTTGTTAAAGATTAAGATATACCAACACGTATTTACCGTTTCAGCACGATCTGTCATGTTTCATTGACATATACTTCAAGCAAATCTCTGAAAAAAAATGTGATGAAGTCGTGCAACCTTGTAGTATCTAAAGCACATATGCATATAGATATACCAATTCAATTTCCTTTAAAACTAAAAAAAAAAATAAAGATATAAAAATATCACAAGACTGTCTCAAGACTCCATCATCAACACACAAAAAAATTGAAAAAAAAACATCAACGCTAAACCTCGCGACAACTACCATTTAAAAACCATGTATCTTTACTCAGTGGATAATTTTTAAGTGATCGTTAAACACTGATATTAGTTTTTTTTTTTTTTTCTTTTTTAATTTTTCTGCTGTCCTTCTACTTCATTAAAGCAGCAAAAACGAAAGAAAATGACAATAATTTTCAACTTACATATACGTCGCGCTGCCGCCTCCGGCCAAAGAAGATGCTATCGCTCGCGCTCGCCAATGTTGTATTATTATGTCGCGCCACACGGCCTGGCCGGTATAACTATGGTAATCATACCCACAACTATTTGCATAGCACTGGTTGCTGGAAAGCAGCTCGCGCAGCGTATATATGCACGGATCAGTGGCATGCAATCCAACTGCATATTTTCCATAATAAAGTGATATCTTAGCCCGCGGGCCGTAAAGTTTTAAATTATTGTAATAATCTGCAATTACGTTCGCGCAGGTCTACATTTAGCACCAAATCGCCCACAGACCGCCCATTTTTTTTCCAATATTTTATATTTTTTTTTTTGTAAACGCGTAAATCTATCTATCTTTCTTTACTTATGGGTGAAGGCGCAGGAAAAAAATGTTAAAATTGATAGATACAAGCACTTGTCTTGAGAGTATCTCCCCAAAAAAGGTGTACCTATACAAGACTCTGATGGCTGACAGATTAAGGTTATAGCGAGTTTATTTATTATTTTTTTTTTGTATATATATTCGAAGGCATATTATGTTTTTGGTGTAAATTGCGTAGGGGGTTGGTGTCGGACGACATCACGATGTCGTAACGAGCAGTATATATGTATATACGACGCGACGGACGTGACGTGACGCGACGTATAGATTTTTGCCCGTATTGAGTTATTTACACCATGGTTGCTTTGGTGCTATTATAGCCCGGTCTAATTATGTTAACGATGTGCGAGGATTTGGTAATAATGGCCTATTAACCAGTTAGTCTGTTGGATTGCCGTTTAAGGTGGTCTTGCGGTGGTGGTGGTAACGGACGACGATCGCGATGGTGAGACTGGAGGAGACTCCCAATGGGAGCAGGTGGATGCCCAAAACGGAAAACAAGCAAACATGGTTCGTAATATAATGGCGCGGCGCGGCGACTAAATTGCAATAGTTCCCATGATAAAATATGAAAGATATGTATACCAAAAAAAAAAGTAATTTTTTTTTTATAATAACAAATATAGATGATGGCGATATGCTGATATAAGTTATTTTTATTTCCCATTTATTAATCATTAGGTATGTAGGTGTAGGTGTGGTTTGATGGGTCAGGTATAGTTCATTTCGATGATTATAAAGGACAATGAACTTTGTGCTTCTTCGTTAAATAATGACGAACATGATGAAAGATTAAAAAAGGCATTTGAGAAATTATTTATTTAAAGGATTCTTCCGAAATTTTCCAGAGAATAATGAACTACAAAATTGTGAAATATTGCTGGTAATTTCACAGGTCCAGAACACCATTGTATGTTCATTGTACATATAAAGCTTTATCTATGAAAATCTTGCCAGGTTAATAGGTAGATATTTTATGAAACAAATTTGAATACATAACATACCTAACCTACTTTGTTAAATTAGTAGACGAATTGGTTGTACCGGATAATTTTGGGTACTTAAATTTTGATGGGAGTTTGTATATTCTGTTTAAGACTGACTGTTTATCTTAATGGGCTCAAAAGAGGAAATTGTGATAAATTCAAATTACATTTTATAACTTCGTATAAAAAAATAAGTGATATACATTCTTGCAAAATTAAACTGCATGACTACGTCGCACGTAAATGCTTATATAATTTATGCAAAACAGAATAATTGTTAAAATGACCTACGGGGGTCACCCTGTATTTTGTCAGAATGCTTCTGGACGACCAATAGAAACCAGACATAAGTTCCGTTACCTTATATAGTTCAAGTTCATTGAAATAGAAGCTAAACAATGTCCTGAATTTATTGTATAGATTTAGATACTACATAAAAAGAAATAAAAATCATCAACAAATGTTCAAACCAAATTGTGCAACTGTATGGCAACTTATTTTATTTGATTCCAATTAAATTTAAGTTTAATTAAACCAAAAATTCATTTTTCCATATTTCAATTATAAATATTTCCTTGTTTCATATAAGTACATACGGAAAGCCTCTCAAAACCAATTAAAAAGAATAATAATTCCAAAACTCTTCACTTTCATTTTATTGTTCTTTTTTTTTATTGTTGTTGTCAGCAAAGCACACATAATATAACATGTGCGAAAGCAAAAAATATAATAGGTATGACATCGCGAGTTTTGCACTTACAGGCTCAAGGTCTGACATTTATTGCATTAGCCCACTTTTTGTTTTGTTGGTAATATGTTATTGTTTGTGTGTGTTATGATGATGATGATGATGATAGCTGTCTATACATATCAAACACATATCTATACTATACTTAAATAATAACTAAAGCTTTACTGGTAAAAATCGATTAGATAGAGAGAGAGTTTGAGGTCATATCAGTAAGAACCAACCTTATTCAATAATTTATAACAGTATAATGTACATTGTACATATTGGAATTGAAAGTTCGATTCAAATGATTTACATCAAAATCAAGAGAGCATTTGTTTGACAGTTAAAGAGTCCTTCACAAATAGACGCCAACGCAATGCTGATTTTCACTTCAAAATCCAGAGAATATTGTATAACTATAACGGCTGTGTTGAATTAAGGACATCTTTCACCAATTTTTCATAAAGTTTCAGATTTCTATTCCATATTGACGAAATTTCTTATAAAAATCTGTATCATTCTCCATAGTGAGATAAATCAACTAAACTCAGAGTTAACTTGGGCACTCTGAATTACGGCCATCTTATTCACTCGTTTAATTAAGATTTAAACTTGAATCCGGATGTATTTACATTGAATTTATTGGTCTGTTTGGTAACATGAAATTTCTTTCGAATTTGCAAGGATTTGGTAACAAAATTTTACAATTTGCTGTTAGAAAAAAACTCAGTTTCTGGGAAATTTGTTGAAAAAAAGTTACCAAACAGACATTATATAAATTTCAGTTGTGAAAAATCTATCGAAACTGAGAGGGCGCCACTATACGGAAGTAGAAAAAGACGATTTCCATATTGTCGCCCTCTATATTTCGATATTGTTTAACACACATCTGTCAAAAATATCTATTGAGATAATTTAGAATCAACTCACCTAATTCGATGAGGTAACTCCAAGCTAACTGGTGATTTAAATTGAGAGAAGAGCATTTTGCAGGAGTCAACTCGGGCTTAACTCAGAAACTGAGATGATGTCGCACTTTTTTGGTAAGCTCCCTTTCAACTTTAATTAAATAAAACTTATAAAAGGGATAAAATCCTAATAGACCTGTCAGATAAGGCAAAGAAATCCTCTTTCACTTCATTTCACTTCATAAAAAAATCATAATTCATAAGAAATCAGTTTTATTCAACTTATTTTATCTGTCACTTTCTCAGCTGGTGTAAACAGCCCTTAATTAAAAAAAAAAAAAAAAAACAGCCAACATATAGGTATTGTTTGTGGAAACTTCAACAAAGACCGTTGTTTCCAGATATATTGCCACGATTAGACATACAAGGGTCCTCAATTCATGAATTATATAAGTGGGTTTCCAACCGCATTACGAATAGCATGCAATTAATTGATACTTTCAGTCTGCCCATTGTTGCCACTGCAGTTGGGTTTTTTTAAATTTTAAGTTTTCTATTCTTATATTTTCACACACAGACATTTTGTTAAAACAATGAGTTCTTCTGGGTGTGAACTGTGAAAGTAGAACAGCATGATTATTATTACGATGAAAGTTGGTGAAAAGGAAGCAAGCATCCGGAAGATGCAATTAGTCATCATAAAATGAGAATACATATACACATATGTTTAGGAAACAAATGTATATGGGGAAAACTTTTATGTGGTATCCGTATCCATCATGAGTTGGCGATCTGGTAATCATCATCATAATCACGGCTCCGCCATATCACATTTCTGTTCCGTTTGTTCCTTAGTATAAAGGGAATTTTGTGATTTTGGTATAGGTATATGGAAATTTAAGTGGTTTCATTGGTCCAGAGGCGTGTTGATGGGTTTAATTAATTAATCCCCGGCTAGGGATTTGTATTTAATAGATGACACATAACGTGTATACACAAGTAGGTACAGTTGTTATGTTTCTATGCTGATAGCGGTTTTTGGAAACTTATGTATTGTTTTGGTCGCATATAAGGTAAACAAACCGAAGGCTCTTTTGGGGATACAATGTGTGATTGATAGCAATCTCTGTAGCAAGAGACTTAACCAACAACTTTTGTAATGTAATGAGTAATGACAGATGATTGATGTTTTGTTAACATTTCAATCGATCGATTCTCTAGGAGCCAATATGAAATCATCCAAATGTGTGGCTCTGCATTTTGCATTTTGTTGAGGGAAATGTTAATGAGAATAAGCAACAAGAAGTTTTTCAATAAGAGTAGTAAAATCTAAGAAATCTTTAGCCTGATTCTTATTAGATGGTTTGTTGGTGCTCCAAAAATATTGGTGCCGATTGCCGAAATAAAAATAAAAAATTAATAGCAAGGAGAACCAGAACCTAGTGCGCGACTAACACTCTCAACTATTTCTATGTGCGTGGTTGATAGTAAGCAGGAACGGCAGGGATCTTCAATTTTTTGACGAATCTGTACGAATGAGAGGCTCCTTTTCATGACAAGAAGGATTTGTCACTTTCTCGCAAGAGCCTATAACCTTGGTTTAAGCCAAGACCTCCGGCGCACAGTCGTCCACTTGTTGAATTTTGGTGACAAAATTAATTTCCGACGCCAAATCTTGTCACAAAAAAAAATTAAATTTGGTACCCTTAATGAGTTTGGAACGCTTACTCAGTGTCGAAATGGGAATTTCTTAATTAATGTCGGAATATGGTAAGAAATTGAAAAACACAAATAATATTATCTTTTGTCAAAATTTGGAATTAAGGTACCTACTAAAATTTATGTTTCAAATGTCTTAACATTTTTTCTTGGATGGAACTTTCATATGAAGGTGGTTCAAATGTAAATATGTACTACATTTAGAAAAAAAACATCCAAAATGTCGTGTACCAAATGATTTCAAGAGATTGAAACTTATATTTTTTGTGCTTTATTTTTGCTATCTTTTTAATTAAAAGATTTTTAAATCAAATTCGATTAATTCTGATAGAAATTTGAACATTTTGACTTTTAAAAGTTTTAGAGCAAAAAACGGTTCAAATAATTGTATTGTGCGCTAGTTTGGTGGGCATTGAATTTAGCTAGTTGGTCACTGCCAAAATCATAAATTTTAAATAGAATCTGACTTAAAACATATTCCATACCTAACTGTATACTGCCTGAATATTTATTCTGGGTATCACAATTAAAAACATCAACCAGAAAAGTACTATTTTAGATTTGTTCGTCAACGCTAAATTTTGTATTAAATATATATGAACTTTAAGCTTAAAACCAAAAATGCAGTTTTTATGTAAATTTACTTAAAATGGTTGAATTTTTGAAAAATTATTAAAAACGTCATAAAAAAATAATTTCTTCTTAGATTTTTGTAAACAAAACAAAATTATTGTTTGCTAAGTTTAAGAACGTAATATAATTATAACTACGTAGAAGTACCTATGTATGTTATACTCTCTGTATATATTTGAGGACGTAGATATATCATATATGGTATCCTATAGTTTCATCTTTCTGAACAGAGTGTTGAAGCCAATAGATTGGATGTAAAATGTAACGAACTTTAAAGAAAATTCATATCACTCCCGTTTAAAATATATCCCTAACTAGAAATATACATATCTATTTGATTCTATACAGAAAAAAAACTTTTGAAGTTTTGTTAAATTCATTTTCAAACTTATTTTCAAAATGGCATCTTTACGATATATGCATGTGGTATATATAATACAGAGTTAAGCTCAATTCTGTATTTCTAACGTTCACGTATAGATACACTTCCAACATTTCCTATACCTCTACCGCTCGTTTACTCAATTTTATTGAGTATAAAAACTTTTGCTTCAAAATAAAACTTAGAGAAGATTTCTGAAAAGTTCACCAGTGGTTAGAAAATCACTGCAAATATTATTTTCTTTTTTTTATACCTACGTTTGAAAACAAAAAAAAAATAGAAAAGAAAAGAACATAACAGGCATTTTGAAATCCTTGTGTAAATATTTTTTATAGTTTCTTAACAAAATATTATGATCCATAAAAAAAGAGAAAAGGAAGGAAAAAGAAACTTACCTACTGTACGCATTTTCCGTATATAAGAAAGGAACCTTATCCTTTTTCTTTTCTTATATGTACATATGTATGACTTTAAAGAACTATGGAAACGTTTATCAAGATTCTATAAAGAATCACGTTTCTAGGACATACATATATACAAGGACCGAAATGACACGAAACACACTATACCTATACATAGGTACCTATTTTCTGTTTATTACACTCTTGATGGCTTTTGTTGTGATGTGACACCTTGTGTCTTTATTTCTGTCACGTTTAATGTAACCAAAAATAAGAAAGTAAAAAATTTAAGGTTGATATGTGTTTCTATGTTCATATTTTTGCATCCATATTGCAAGAAAGTTTTTGCTATGTTTACGATTATTCATATCATTTTTATAAGAATTTTATGATCTATGGAAACGTTTTTTCTTATATGTTGTTCTTTTCTTTCAATTTTGTTAGAGTGGAAGTATTTATGTATTTATATGTTTGTAGATTGGGTGAGTCATATAAGATAAGTTATTTAATTTTTCAAATTTTACAAATTCTGTTCAACTCAATTTTTCAGTATAGGGAAGATGGGACGTTTGCTCCTCAGCTCGGTTAAATTGTTTTACATAAACTTGTCTTTCTTAAAGGCCCTCACAGGATTTTTGTTAGTTTGCATCATAATTCATAAATCACCGAAAATCGTTGTGTTTTCTTCAAACTTCATGAAACCAATTTCTAATATTTCTCTTTGTAACCGTTTTTGCTATCCAGATTAAAACTTAAATCCGGATGGATTTATATTGAATTTATATTATTTACATCTGGATTTCAGTTTAAATCTAAACGAATCGAGTGACGAATATGCATATACCAAACCAAATATGGCTTTTCATGTTTATATCGTTTTTTTGTTAGTGTGCCATTTCTGGTGATTCTTTTTTTTATACATTTTAAATACATATATCACTTTTCTCTCCCGAATCCTACCCTTAACGAATTCTTCAATTTGGCACTACTTTTTATTCCCTGAATTCACTAATTGCATTTGACATTTCAAACCAACCGCAAACATCTTCAGTTTATTATTAGGACTGTTTGGTAATGTGTAAAAGGCCACCAAATAGGCATCTTATTCAGTTTATCTGTTGTTTCGGAGTAAATAATCATCACGTATTGATTCTAAAGACTTTTCATTCTAATCTGTGTCTACATTCGGTAACTCTCGGCTCTCACATCAAAAAATTAATTCGAGAAACGATTAAAATTGACTAAAAAAAAAACATGAGTTTTGTTCAGTTTTTCAACGTTTCTCGACCAATTTTATTGATGCAATACGTAACTCTCTATTGGCGATATTTAAAGAAATATCAATTTTTATAGCAATTTCAATTTATTGCCGGGGTGGGCCAGGTAATTTTGACTGTCAGTATAGAAATTGCGACCACTGTCATATTAAAAATCACTATTATAACAAAAACATTAGTTCACTTAATTTCTTATATTTTCAACTTTAATTTTAAAACGAAGAAAAGTCATTTAAAATCGCGAAGAAACCATTTTCAAAAAAGTGAAACGTCAAAATATATTGCTTCAGTGATGGAAATCAACAACTGCGTTTCATCTGCCGACCAAGCGTCGCCATTGGCAATATTCGAGGCAATAGCAAAGCACAGTAATCAGCACACAAATCTAGAGTAATATTTTGCGCAAGTTGTCAAAGTTGAAAGTGTCAAAAAATTTAAAATGGCTGTTGGAGTGCCCGCAGGAAATCAGCACGCATCATTAGAAATAACAACAAAATATTGAAATTAGACAAGTAAAGGCCGAACTATAATAGTCGGATGCCGACGTAAGTGGTCGTACGAAACGAAACGAATACAAAGAATTCATATGACGTGCCCATAATTGAGGTTTACTTCGTTTCGACCAATTTTCGTTAACTTTTGCTTTCGGAAGTGAAGAGCGCTCACCGACCGCTCCATGCTTAAGTGAACTGACAGAATTTTCTTCCGACATCTTCCGACTATTATAGTTGTACCTTTAAGGGGCACTGGGTCCACCATTTTACCACCATATACCTCGATTTTTGGCAGATGCGCAGACGTGGATAAAAATGAAAATGCCAATGATATTACTTTTAATATTGTGTACTGTGATAGCAAAGAGCCCAGCAATTTATTTCCTCAATTGTTGCCAATGGAGCCGCTGTGTAAGTATATTTGTTTGTATTCCATTGTTTTCCCTACAACTGTCAAATTAGAAAAAAGAAAATACAAAGGTAGTTTTTAGAAAAGCCCATTGGCATGTATATTTTTGACGGATAAAGTTCAAAGAATATTTTTATTTCTTTCCATCGAACGTCAAGTTGTATGTGTAGAAATTCACATCAATTATACTTTTCTGAATAAAACAATATGTGAACACTTGTTGGAAACCTCACCTCTATCATTTTGCGATTGAACGTGAGCGATTATTATATATTTACTTTGTGCAGTATTGATATCTTGCCAAGATATCATTTATAAAGGTACCTATATGAGTCCGTCAAATGCTAACAATATTATGGGCATGAAATGACTAGCATAGATTGAGCGTTGACATAAATTATTGAACAATCAAACATGAAGTTGTTAAAATATTATCAAGAATTTTAAATTAAATCTAATTTAATAACTAATTGAAAGTGATCCAATCATTTCCTTTGTCAAAGTAATGCTTTCAAATTTGTTTGCTAATATTTTCCTTAATATTTTCCTTAGAGACTGTTTATTTTTTTAAGCAATTGTATAAATTACGTGCGTTGTATATAATTTTGTTATTGGATTATAAAAGCTTTCAAAAAACATTCCATTGGCAACGCAGTTAATCTTTTTGAATTCGATAATTTTCAGCTGCTTCATTCAATGCTCAAAACAAAATTTTTCTAAGCCCCGTGTATTAAATAAATCAAATATCACTTTAATCAATTCAATTTTTCAATTCTCCATTAAGTGATGTATTATACATTTCTTGAAAGTTATTTATCTATATTTGTGTATGAATATGTCTTTATTTTTTTATAAGGGCATTTCTCGTATCAATTCATTCAACTACTTTTTTGTTACGCGCATAAAGCAATATTTTCATAAGCTCTCATGAAATCATAAATATAAAATATGACTTTGCAATTTGCAAAAAGCATTTCATAATGCGTTTTGATGCATTAAAATTATGTAATGCATTTTTATCTTTTTCATCATCGTCATCCTCTTGCATCTTCGTAGATATGATTTTTTTTCATCATTTCATCAGCTTTTGGCTTAATCCTTTCAACAAGCGCGCATGTATATTTGCCAAACAATTTTTTGGAATCAAAAATATCCAAGCTTATCCTTGGATATTCTTAACACTACCAAACATTAGAAAAAATGAAAACTATCTTAGTCATTTTCTATAACTACATATTTTGGCTCACTGCAGCATCGTCATAGTCCTTGGGTTTGACATCATCCTCAAACCATTCCTACCTAACGTATATTTTGCGCAAATGAATAGAATACACTCTTAACACAAACATCGATTGAATTGGCGGCGAAACGTCTGCAACTGCATCAAGGAGAAAATATATCCTTTCAATAATAAGAGAATAAAAAAAAGAAAAAAACACACAAATCCAAATCCGGAAACACGAAAAATTGAAGATTACATAAAAGACGAATGAGATTTCTCTTGTGAAAGGGAATATAATGCAGCATCATCCTTTCATTCATCGCGTTGTTGGTAGTTATAGGTATAGTCTTTGGATAGTTTTGGTCAGTTTCAGTCCAGGGGAGGATGTTGTTTTGGTTTCTGATTTGTGTGGATGTGGCTTCGGCTTTTTCCGGTCGTCCAAGATTCCTATATACTTTCCACAATCTGATCTCTGCTTCGGTGTACACCGCAAATTAATTCGAAAGTCCTTGTGTACGATGAGAATGATGATGCACAAACTACAGCTTCACGTTCACACTGACGCCACTAGTGATAGTCACATTCACATCCTCGTGCTTGTGCCTCATCATATGTTTATGACGGTTCTGATGGTGGAACTATATGCTACCCTGTTTGGTGCACTGTAAAAGACAAGCAAGTACGTGTGTTGTTACCTCATCTCACCTAAAGAGGAATACAAATTGCACTCCAGAAGCACCTTGACACACTTTCGAGATAAGAGCATGCACAACATATTTATTCCTTATGTACATATACAGTGTGCTCCTTCCCCAAATAGGCTTCATTGCAATTTAATGAAATTCAATTGAATTGAAGATATTTTTCGGTTCTGTAGTTTGTTTTGTTGTTTTGTGATGAACTTTTCCAACCCAATAACTATGTATATATGCCCGATCCCAATAAGATATATAAATTATGTAAGAAGAAGAGATCTTGAATATGCAAATAGACGACTATTCGACAACGATACTGACAACGACAACGAAGAGCTATTGGATTGGATGGACGCTTAAGAAATGTGCTTTCAAAGTGTTTGCCACACAATTAGTTAAAATTGAAAGGCTTTAATAATTAAAATTCCAAGTGTTGCAACTATAGTTATATTCATGTCTACTTGGATATAAAGAAGATACGAAGTATACATAGGTATATAGCCGTATGAAGCTTAGACACAGAAGAATGTTGCACAAGTTTTGTAGAGACACTTTAGGTTTTATTTAAACAGATTTTCTATTTTCTATTTTTCTATCTGCACCATCTGAAGGAGGAAAGTTTTCAAAACTTTATTTTAGATTCCACAACTCTTAAAGATTGTGACATGCGAAAGATTGGCTTGAGGAAAAAAAAAACTTTCTTTCATTTTAATTTGCAGAAAAAAAAATACAGAAAAAAACTTTTCTACTGATTTCACAGATTCACAAGATTATGCGCCCGAAGTAAAAGATATTTTCTTCTTTGATATGTTTTAAGCGGTTATAAGAAGTTAGTCGTAGCGAATAACCATATATACTCGTACACCTTTTATGATTGACATGAAAATGACACATTTTGTCATTTGTGCGGTTAGAGATCAAATTTATTCAAAGGATTTTATGTTTTCTTAACTTTTGAATAAAACTTTTTCTTTAAAAATAAAAAAAAATATGTGTTTGGATTAGGTACAACCTCAACAAAATGTTGAAAAATTTTCATGGAAAGAGTTTGTAAATGAAGGAATTTAAATTATTTTTATATTTAAAAAATAGAACTGTATACCTACTCAACCCGTTGTTTAAAGCTTGTTTTCTAAAATCTTTAATAAAATCCATGTTTTTTTTTATTTGCCGTGTGAACAAGGCCTTAGTTATTTGAGTACTTGATTAACTTCTTCCATAGTTCCATCACCATTCCATCTATTCATGCAAGAGTAGATGAGCGGAATATTGAAGCACCCAATAACCACCAGAGGGCACCTGATTAAGTAAAGAGATGTTTCATTTAAATGACATTTGTTTTCAATTTTTGTATATATAGAAATGAAAATGGACTTTAAAGCAGAAAGCGACATTTTCTTCATTAACTGTCGTTTTTTCAAACAATTTTTCACTTAATTTCCCCAATAAAAGAAACAAGCAAACAGTAATTCACAAATTAACAAATACAAGATAATAAACAAAATTAAAAAAACTGAATATAGGTATGTATCTGCTATTATTGTTTTCGTCGTCACCGCGACAGTTTCGCGTTGGTGTGAGGGGAATTTTATAACCAAAAGTCTGTCAAAATTCATGTAAAAAATAAATAAAAGGTATGTTCCTCTACTATGAAACTGATAATTGTGTGAATTTCTGCATAAAAGTCTGTCAAAGTTCATATAAAAAAAAAATGTGTAGAAATTTACATAAATGCACAGAGTTTCAAAATAATGGAACACACCTAAAATGTGTAGAAATTCGCAGTTTTGGCAGAAAATCACAGAGTTTTAAAGTAAATGAACGCACCTTATAATAACAAAACCAAAGACTACACAAAATAGGTCTGTTTTTTTCTTCCCACTGCCACTGGGTAATTTTAGCCCAAAGTTCTGTCAAATTTTATATAAACAAAATAAAATTGTATTAGAATTGCTTCAAGAGTTCATGAACTTTTAACTTTTCACGTACAGCACTTTTGATGTTTCAGTTTGTATGAAGAAAAAAAGACCCGGACCAGGCAAAAAAAATTAAAAATTTTTCAAAATACACAAAAATCATCACAACTGCATTTTAATGCCTTTTCACTGCTATTTTTTACGTTTAGAGTACTCCTTTTTCACCTCTCCTACTACTACTACCAAAGCTTCAAAATGCTGTTCCAAGTAATGTGTTTTTCTGTTCCTGATTATTATATTTCCTTGAAGACGCCATTTTGTTAAATGGCGACATTCTCTAGTGTATGTAAATTTGCTAATTCGATGTTTTCATATTCGATTGGAAACAAAAAGGATCAAATTAGTTTAAAAATTACATAGAAAATTATGAAGTTTTCGGTTGGATTTGGGAGTGTTTCATTCCTATTGAATTTGAAAAAATTGTAGTAAAATGGAGGAAAAAAAATATTAATATTTTATAGGAATACAAAAACGACATTAGTTTTGATATTTCAATTCTTTCTTTATTTTATTTATTTCTTTTATTGAATCGTTTTTTTTTTTCAATCTGACGAAGGTTTGTTCGTCATTATCACCGTTTATCAGTTTGCAGCAGTAGTTTCTCCATATATTGAGAACCTTCAATCTAGTGCAATATTTCTTTCTACATATTAACTTTAAATCATAATAGTAGTAGATTTCGCTGGTGACAATAAAATCTATTGTTGTAGTAGGTACATTGGATTTTCATTTTACTCTGATTAGTTTTTTTTAACCTTTTTTAAGATTTCCTCATTAAAAATATTAATTTTCCTTTTCTATTTTTGCAGGACCAATATGTGGTGGACATTGTTGTTCAAATGCAACAGAAACAGAACTGAAATTAAAAACAACGACTGACTTTGAGCAATTATTACATCATCATACAAAAAGTTTGCGACGCATTCTAGAATCAACGTCCAGCTCATTTCGAAGTAAGTTATTACCACATTATTCAAATAAATAGATATTTTAAAAATTTATAACTTAGGTCGGTATAGTCTGGCATATTTTAAAATAAATTATTATTATTATTCAATTCTGCAGTCCTAACGCATTCAGAACTTTACCCAAAATTATTAAGAAAACATAAAACACTTCGCCATTTAAAATGCACAAATGGATGTTAAAGACATAAAAAAAGGTAACTTTAATCGTTCAAATCCAAATATATAAGTTTCATTCACAATATGTACATAGACTTCCAATCATGATATGCCAAAACATTTTGATTTATTCCACTGCATTTCAAATTTCAATATCAAAACCCAAACCATCAACAGCATAAAAATGCAGATTCAGAGAGAGAGAGAATCAAAATTGCTATACCTACATAGTTGGTCACGTTTTTCACTCCAGAAAGACTTCAGTTCAGGATTGCCTTAAAAATCGGATTATATGTATATGTGTTGTGTTGATGTTTTCATTCTGGATGTGAAGGAGTCTTTGATTTTTTTTTGTTTTTTCCTGACTTAAGTCTTTTTGGAATATTGAATAGCACTCAAATTGTACTCGTAACACCCCTTGCTCCCATATATGTATATAAGAGCAAAACTGTTTCAATTCAATATTGCATTGTTTATAGTGGAACTGGCTTGATGTGTGTACAGCTTAAACACATGATGTCACCTTAAATTAATTGGTATTCCCGACAGCAATTTAAAGAAGAGTCTATCACGCGGTGTGTTCATAAGTATATCTATGTACTTATGTATAGATATCCAATCGACACACTTAAGTTTGCAAATTTTATTCAACGGGTGTTTGTTTCTGAAATGTAGTTCGTCGAACTGGAGCTGAATGCGAGATGTTAATTGCGCTGCAGCTTGTTGCACATTTTTTGTTTTCTGTATACATACATTCATATAAGTTATATTATGTGCATGAGCATGACTTTATTTCGTTTTGTCGAAGTGAGTTGAGGTCAGAAATATTTTCAGGAAGTGTCATCGCCGCCGACCGGAGGCATAGATATTGAATTAGCTTCCTCGTGTTATGGGTGTGTTGCTTTTATGCCATTTGACGTACGTAATTGGTTCAAAGATTACGTTTCAAAAATAATAATAATCCCTTTTCGAATCGAATTAGGGCGTGGTAGAATTGAATTAGAATATTAAATGATATCATTATAGAAAAAATAATTCGAAGAATTATGGTTGACAAGGGAATGATTTATGTATTTACATCATCATTCATTCATTTATGGAGGAATAAATATTTCTTTTTCCTTTATAATTTAGTGACAGTAAGAAAAAAAACTTTATTGGAGAAAAGAAAAAATTCGTTTTGTTGTGCGTGAACTTAATTTGAGAAGTATGCATTACCATTCTGTCAGAAACGCATGGGTGAATTTAATAGAATTTTGTGGTTTAACTATGTTTTTGTCCACACACAAAATGTATTAAATAATAAAAACCGTTATTATAACAGGTAAAACAAAATACAACGCTTCCAAATGATCGACCATTTCAAATCTGGCCTTCTGTCTTCTTCTCTTTCTTTTCCCTGCTTAGAAAATATCGAAACACGGTTCACTCTTTAAATCAAAATGACGAAATCCATGCAATGGGTTCATGGATTGAAACTTAATTAAATGTATCCCTCAAATCTTGGAGATTTACCATACATATTTGTTGCGTTGATCTAGTAGATTTCAAAATAATATTCTTAAATCCTTATAGGACCATAATAATTTTACAAATCGAACTAACCTCTATTATATCGCGCTGAACACATTCATTGGAAATTCGAATTTTGTTTGCTTTTTTTGACATATCTACATGAAACTACACCTGTCTCACTTCAATTTTATAAGAAAAATTTTCATTTTGAAAAGTGCTGCCAAATTAATCTACTTTTTAAACTTTCAATGCGTACATATATGTAGATTTTTTTAAAGTACTTTTATAACTGCAAAGATAAAACGTAAATAGAAATCTGACTGTAACTTTACCTACATCACTGGATAAAAAACAAACAGTACAAAAATTAAAAAAAGAACTATAGATATAGCCGAGTTATAAAATCTAACATTTATTAGCATCATTTAAATCTAAGATATTATACAAAAGTAATTTAAAATAAAAACCAATTAAACTAACGAGCCCCTAACGGATGTTTAACCTTAATATTTATTTCCAAATGAACAATTATAAAACCATCGTTAAATTGTAATGATTTCTTTAGCTTCTCTTGAAAATAGGTCATCAAACTCGAAATAAAAGTAATCTGAACCCCACCAACACGTTTATTCTTAAAAAAAAATCAGTGAAATAAAAGCGTGCGTTGCAATTAAACAAAACATAATTTTTTGTTGTTGTTGTATTTCACCAAGAATACAGAAATCCAATCTTTTTTTTTTCTTTTTCTTTTTGTTATAACATGATTCTTTTCATTCGCAAACAGTGCGAAACATAATAATTTACATTTGGTTGTCGTCTCGTTGACATTTTGGACTGCAACAAGTCAACATAAACCAACTGAACAGCAAAGTTTGATATTATGTGTAGCAAGTCACTCGTATGTTTATATGTATGCAATTCTATTATTAAATAAAGAAAAACATTTTTATACAAAACATTGCAAACAAAGAAACAAATTCGTAAACGGAAAACTAAAAAAAAAAGGTGCAAAGTTTGCACGCGCATTTCTGTGCATTTCTGCGTGGAGCATAGAACAAATATTTTTTTAAATAGATTTATTCAAGATATACCTAAGGGTAAGTTAATGGATTCGTCATAAAAATTAAAGTTGAATTTAAACATAAAAGAAATGCAAAAGATTCTAAACAAAGTTTCACTTAAACGATCTTCAAAAATGACATCTATAGGATGTGACGTCTTCTGCTTTTTGCATACACAACGGATTAAAAAGAGTTTAAACTTCAAATTCCACATTTTTGGGAAAATATTTACGAACAAAATACATAGTAACAATAGCCGTGTTTTATTATCTTCGGATCTGGATCAGGATCATCCCATAAAAATAAAACGATACGGATCCATAATGACAACAGTGTTGTAAGCTCATCTCTTTTTTTTTCTTATGTTTGTTTAATTTTCATGTAGATACTGTCTTCTTTCTTTACACTACAGTTTGTACTCCCTACCGACTAAAGAGCCGTCTACTCGCCAGAGTTAAAACTTATTTTCGGATCTTTAAAATAGATCCAGATACAGAGCAGGATCCAAAGTTGTTGTTGTATTACGTGTTAAAATATGATCCCGATCTATATCCGTAGAATAAAACGCTATTATTAGCCCTTATTTTGAGTGTCGTTCGATGTTCAATGCTTTAAGTTGTTATAATCCTCTGCGAACTACATCTCGATTTAAATTTTAATCTAGATTTACAAGTGAATAATATGGGTGTTAGGTACTGTTTAAGCAAGTACGTGTGACCTACACGTTTGTGGATTAGTTTTAATTTTTGAATCAAAAAAAAAAAGTAGACGACCATTACATTTCGAATGCGTGCGTGCATCATTATTATTTGTGCATATTCATAATACTGTCTGTGTCTGGGAATGAATAAACAGGGGCACACACATAATACACGCCAAGCATAACAATAACAAACAGCCTAGCATTTTGTTTAACAACATAAACGATGACGACCAACCGACGACGACGATATGAAAATGAAGATGAAGACGACTATATAGGTTTACAAAACAGAGAGTAGTTTAATAACAATAAAAAGGAAGCAAAACAATAGCGTTAGCATAAGAAATACAAAAGAAAAGAAATAACAAATACAAATCAGCAAGCGTTCAGCACAGCGTTCATTTCAACTACTCGCCATTTATACCTTATACCTACTACTCGTATAGTTCCAAGTTCCAACGAACTTTTTGTGGCGCCACTATTTCTGTCATTTGATCTCTATGAGATAATTTCACATTTGGAACGGAGTCAGAGAGCTCGTACATGGAGCACAACCTATCATCAGGAGACAGACTGTCATGTCAGTGGGGTATACGAGAGCAGAAAAAAAAAAACGAAATTTCGTAGAAGTATACAGACAGACCAGTTGCATTGCAGTTAGTATAGAGCAAAGCTGAAGCAAGGGATAAAGATGTGCTGCTCCAAATACCTTTTTCTACCCTTTGCTCTTATTATATGTAGCGCTCCCACAGCGTGCAGCGTTCTCCGTTTCGTTATATAGCTTCCGTGTGCACACTCTGATTGAATGCAGTGAAACTTAATCCGTGTAAAGCTATTGCTGCTGTTGTAGCACACTACCAGATTACTGGAGTCGCATGACACGACTTCTTGAAGATTAAAATCCAATCAGTCTTTTTGCTGAGAGAGAGAGAGAAACGAACAGGATAGTGTGGTTTTAGGTTTGGCGGTGATGGTGATGGTTTTCGTGGTGATGCGAGATGAGATGGTGTGATTTACTAAGTGGGCGCTGGGACTTACTATATCAGGGCAAAAGTTTGCAATCAATCTGGAAAAGAAGATTGATTATGATCTTATATATCCTCTTCAATATATAAAGTAGATTACAATATGTGCATGTTTGAAAATGTGCATATCCCGTTCATGGAATGATATGATGCATCAGGATGAGAGGGTGTTTTTTAGAACCATGATTTTACAGGACTCTTCGATTCAATAATAATCTTTTACATATTCCTGTATTAGTGTGCAATATTGCTTACAAACGTGCTGGTTGTATAGAATTTGTCAATCAGATGTAAACGTGTGTCTTGTTCCTGAAGAATATGGTTCGAAGTTTTAATATGAGTTCTTTGATATTGAGGGATTTCTAACATGATGAATGATTTAATCACAAAGCTTAAAATACAGTGCCTGAAATACAACACGTGGAGTGTATGATAAATCGCACCAACCGACCCATAAAATTCGTTCAATATTAGACCCCTTTTCCACGATGGAACTTTCTGGATGAAACTTTGATGATTTCTCTTAAAATTCCTTCGACCTTTTCCACGATGGAACTTGTTTCTCGTTGTTTAACTTTATTTTAGGTTTAACGAAAGCGGAAACGTCAAAAAATTTTCTTCAAATCGTAGCCCGGCGGTGTTTGGCTATCCCCCTCACTTTCCTACCCTTCTTGTCCACAAGCGAAAAGGGGACTTACAGTACACAATTCTGAGGCAACATATTGCGCAGATTGTCAAAGTTGAAAGTGTCAAAAAATTAAAAATGGCTGTTCGAGTGCCCTCACTCAGCACGCTTCATTAGAAACAACAACAAAATATTGTAATTAGACAAAAATATAACCACCAAATACCTCGATTTTTGACAGATGCGCAGGCAGAACTGAACAGAAGTGAAAACGCTAATGATATTACCTTTAATATGTGTACTGTGGTTCAATATCTGTTACGTTGACAGTGATGTATATGTTTGAACGTAAGTGACAAGTGACACGCCTATTAAATAGACATTTTCAGGAATATGAGATCTCATGTTACCTACATGAACAGGATTCCTCAATAATATTTCTCAGCTTTTCTGTTAAAATTCTAAGGAAAAAAATCTTTTAGTCGCTTTTCCTGGACTCTTGAATTTGAGAAAAATCTCTGAGATCTTATTTTTATGAACGCATGAACACATAAGTTTTTAGGTCTGTTCGTTTACTTGCCCGATTTCAGATTCTACCGGTTTAATTTTTTTTTATATGAACTTTGACAGTCTTTGAATTTAAAACGGTAGAAAAGGTCAGCTTTATAAAGTTAACGAAGAAGATTTTTATGAGATGTGATCCATATGCAACGCATGTGACGAAAGCTACAGAGAAAGTAGCTGAACTCCGGCAGATCCATTGACACTAGCTGTTAATACCAATTTGAAGTTTTATATTTTTTGTAATTTTTTTCTGTTTTGGCTTTGTGTTGCTGATTTGAAAATAATGTATTGGTTATAAAAATAAAATATATAAAACATTGTATAAGTAGACGGTGTTTACTATATACCTTTCTCACTCTTACTTCATGGCGAGGAGAGGTGGTCAAGAAAGGGACATCTTTCTCGCCATGAAGTGGGAGTGAGAAAAAGTACAGAGACGTCAAAAAAAGTCGGCTGAGGCCGTGTAATACGTTGACGGATTTGGACTAAAATTGACAGTTCAACAAAACGTCAGTATGAGAATGACAAACACCATAGCGTGGTTATTCAAAACAACATTTCAACATTTTTGGATATAGAAACAATTTAAATCAAAGATTAAGCTTAACACCCAAAAATCAACATCACATCAACTTTGAGCTTTCGATTATTGTCAACAAGAAACAACGACGAAAAAAAATCAACCTCTTTCCAAGTGATTTCGAAATATATGTTACATACACTCATTGGTGCTATTCGCAAATCCTATTAAAATCACAATCCACTGAATGATTCTCTTCCATATAATGTAGGTATGTACATCGAGATAGTCCGTATATACTCTTGTATAGTCAAGTCAACCCAAACCGCCCTCAAAATCCGTTTAAACTTATTGCCACTATGTAACTTTTTTTTTTCTCATGTCTCGTCTGTCTTGTGCTCGTGGAGTAATCTCTTCGAAAAACTCGTGTCGTCTTTCATATGGAAAACTAGGTTGAGCACATAAATCACTCACTCATCATGCCATACTGCCTGCATTTCTCTGTCCATCATTTATATATATACAGGGCCTTCCGTAAACAACTCTTACATCACAAAAACCCAGTCTCTTCGTATACAATGAAAAAGAACTATAGCTATACAAATATCTCTATATACGGACCTGAAGGAAGCGCATATTTGCATCCCTAGCACCTAATCTGATTAAATATTCTATTCAACTTCATTGTATTATCATAAGCTTTCCAACCACCATCACAATCATCGCTACTACGCCCTAGTTGCTGTTCCTTCCGAAATAACGAGTTGAACACCCCTTAATCCACTTATATGCTATTCGTTCGTTCGCTGAAAAAGAAACGAAAATAACTCTTTATTTTTTTCAAACAATTGCATGCAAGCTCATCACTATATAGTAGAACTGTGTAGTTGCTGACGTGATGTTTTGCCTAATTGACTCCGGTACAATAATATGTATAACGGTATAGTAACCCGCACATGTATAAGTTGTCTCCCTTCAACTGAATGTGATGTGTCTATATGTTTTGGAAAATGGACGGACACGTTTACACTTTATAGCGAGTCCGGAAGCGTATCCTTCCGACATTTTCTTCGATATATCTCAGAACGTCTTTGGCCGTCACAAAACTGTCTTCTTTTCTGTCTGCAAAGTTTTTTATTTTAATATTTTTGTTGAAGAACCAACTATGTTTGCATCCTGTTTTCATTTCTCTGTGTAACTTTGGACTTGTCTTTGTCTCCTTCTCAGTCCTCTTACTTCACTCAAAGTAAATTAAAAAAGGATTTATGCACTAAAGCTTGAAGTTATTTTTTTCTTGGCTCCTTTCCCCCAAATGAAAGAAGAACTGCATTAAGAAACTAAAAAACTTGAATTCGATGAAATTTGAAATTCAAATTTTTATATTCGCGCTGCACCCCAATGGTTGCTGCCACAGCGTCCACCACCGCCTTTGACGCCGCCATTTCAAAGCTAGGATGGAGGACAGACGACAAGGGACAGCCCATCCGCTTTTCGGTATAGACGAAAGGTATATAAATGACAAGCCTTTGGAGTGAACTTGCTCAACCGAGAGCACAATTTGACATGACCTCTACCGGCAGTATGAAGAAAAACAATATAACGAGCGCCCATAGTATACCTATACTCGTTTGTTGATTCTGTTTCTTCTTGTTTTTGACAGTCACAATAAAGCCATAGTTTTGAGAGGGTTGGTAGTACTGAATCTAACGACATCTCTCTTTATATAGGAAGTGTAGAAGGTTGACACAATTCTTGAGGGCAGGTGATACTTTGACAGTTTTTTTTTTTTTATATATATGTGTGGGTGGTTAGGTTATATTATAGTCTTACTGCAGACTTCGAGGGCCAAACTGACGTTTTTGTCGTCATCCTATGGGTATCAGTCAGGTCAGAGGCAATCAAGTGTATTGAAGAAGTTTGTAGAGTATTTTTTCCGCTGTCTATTTTTTTTTTTTTGTGTGGCTGTGTCTGTTTTATGAGATTTTTGTTTGCAAATTTAATATTACAACATCTGATGTGCTCAGTTCTTCCCAGGTGGAAAAAAAGTTTTTGTTTTGAAGTTTTCTCAATTGTTATGCAGTTCTTTCCCTAAGAAGTGCGGGAGAAGTTTTTTTTTCGAAAACAAATTGCTTTTAAATTAGGAAAACATTCCAAAAGAGAGATAAACTTTCTTACCTTATAGAAATGTCAAAATGAGAAAAGCCATCATACCTTCCTGCAGACATATGTTGCTTAATGAGAATTATTCATATACAATACAATACTTAAATACAAAAAAAAAATAATCTTAGAATCTTAAACTGTCAATTTTGCATAAAGACAAACATAAACAAGGCGCCTAAAAGATTTTTGAACTTATATTTAATTTATAGGTCATCAATCTTCAACCTAAGCCCTCCTCCATTTTATCGATTCATTTAAATTCAAATGAACCTTCTTAGCATCAGTAGTCAAATTTACATCTCTTTGAAAAGCACTTAAATCTCTGTTTAATCTTCCCGCCGCCGCTGCCGCCGCCGCTGCCGCCGCCGCATGTATAGAAAAAAAAAATATTTTATAGCTCTTGACAAAGATATACAACACAATAACTATTTGAATGAACGTAGGCGATAGCTTAACGCCCCTCCTTGAGAGCATTGCCCAAGGGCATGCAAATATAACCTGTCATTTTGGCAAATGTCATATACAACATTCAATCCTATAATCTTGTGTGATATTTTATCTTCTAAAACATAAATAAGTATTAACTATTGTGTTCTGCTGTGATATAAAGATAATACAAAAAAAAAACAAAACAAATACCTACTCCATCGATTCGCAGCAACCATCGTCGTCGTCCATTATCATTTTCGATCTCGAAGAATTAATTCAATTTATCAGGCTCCCATATGATAATAATTATCATATCTCGATTAAAATTACCATATTTTATACGATTGAATTTGCCCCGTCTTAATGAACACAGCTAATTAATCTAAATATATGCGGTTGGTTAAATACCTCCTCCACTGTTATTTTATTTTATCGAAAATTCCGATCTCTTTCATCAAGAAAACCAACAACTAAGTAACGAGTTCGGGTTTTTGGGAGTGCTTTGGACACTTGGTATATGGATGCTTTTTAGTTGAGTGCGGCTATAGCCCCCATGGTGTTGCACCTGCTTAATTCCATCACATCACGATGTTCATTGATTCATGCAGACGCAGTGATGATGATTTTTTACTTTACCACTTCACCAATATTTTAATCCCTCACACACGCCTCGCACGATGCATGCCATCAATTCATCGCATCGGGGCAGTTCAAACCATAACAAAGAAACCAATTTGATTTTTACAGTTGACGTCTTAATTTATTGAACAGAAATAATGTTGCTGCGTATAAACAACCGGAATCCTCTTAATTTCTTCTTTTGTTCTTGTTGTTGTTGTTTTTTCTTTGTTAAAACCGAAATCGTTAACTGAATTTATCACGCCCACTCTATAGAGAGCTATAAGTTCTATTCGATAAATGTCAATTTTATTACTTTGATAAAGAGAGATTTTTTATTGGAAGTTAATAAAAGAAATAGTGGAAAGCATTATAACGTTTTATTACAAAATAGTTATAAATTCAAAATAATATCATAAAAGAAGAGACAGCTTAGTACAAAAAGATAGAATTTTTCGCTGATGAAATCCGTCATTTTGGAAAACCCAAATTGATCTATATTCAGCTTTCTAGAGTGGGCTATTTATCATAAATTGGGCCACTTTTTTCCTAAACAATTTCGAATATAATTCGGTTAAAACATTTAATCTTAGGCGATACTTTTGTTCGTATACATTTTAAATAGCACTTTTCTCCCCCTTAACATTCTCTTAAAAAATTCTAAATTTGGTACCACTTTTTTTATCACTGAATTCACTCATTGACGTTTCAAATCAACCGCAACAAACTTCAGTTTTATAGTAGGTAGGTCTGTTTGGTAACGTGAAATTTCTTGCGAATTTGGGCAAATGTCGATGATATTGGCTTTAAAGACTGATAAAAATGTTAAATGTGATAAGCTTCAAATAACAACTTCTTATATATGTATAATACTTTACTTTTTCACAGTTTCCTAATATTCTAGCCTAAAGTTAAAAGAAAATAAAAAATCGACTATCGAAACTATGTTTATGGCATGCGAATGCAAAAAATTTTAATATTGAAGTAGCATGACCGAAACTAGAACAGCATTTCATAAAAAAAAATAAAGTAGTAGAGTAGGTATAAGTATACCTAATACCTAGACGTTAGTCCTCAAACTCTTCAAATATATAAGAAAGAAAAAAAAATTAAAAATACAGTTCACTAGAGGGTTGACGGCTCTTTGAATAGTCAACACGACAAGAAGTTCATGAAACAGGTATACATACAAAAAACTAGCTTCAAAAAAAAATCAAATACTTTTCTCCGGAGAATATTATTTTCTCGTCTCACATTCCCATAAGAAAAGAAAAATCTTACCTAACTGAAAAAGCGCTACACTGTTATTTCCTTTTTGTTAATATTAAAAAAAAAATTGAACATAAATATATATGTATGTACCTACTTATATAATATTTTAAAGTACATCTCAACAGTTTTATCCGTTGAATCTTATATATTTCACTGAGCGCACTTTTGAATTTGAAGAGAGATTCTAGAGAATGTTAAAGTTTTCATCCTCCAACAGGGCGAGGGTTATTTTTTTTAGTAATAGCTCGTTTCTTTATTATATTTAGTTTTTATCTATTTTTCTCTGATTATTATTTGACATTTTTCATCACGGGAATAAAATACTTGAGAATACTTAGAAAACTCATTTTAAAGTATCCCTACTTTAAATTTTTTTTTCTGTCTTTATTTAAATAAAACTACTGCACCTACCTCCATCATTATTATTAACATTATAAAATTCTCCTCCACAACACAAGCAAAAAAACGACCCTCGTCATTTTGTATATCCTTTATTTTAGGTATCCCCCGAAGACACCTACTCTTTTCTTTTAAATTAGCTTTATCATCATCATTATTGTTTTTTTTTTTCTCAAGGATGAGCCTTGTAGATTTTTCTCTTTGCCTTGGAGAGACAACAAAATTCCGCCCTCTTTGTCATTATTTCAAATTGAATCCAAATAAAACTCCTAACACCTAATACCATCTGAAAAATAAAACCCAATCTTCATCGTCGTCGGTATACTCGGTCGACAGTATACGGCGGCGGCGATGTGGTGCTTCGAAATTGGGAGCAACCATACCTATATGTATATTATGTAGCTTTAGCCAGCATGCACATAATAAAAACCCCTTCATTTTGCACTCTGAAAACTTATTGAGAAAAAACTCCCCTTTGGCCCCGTACAATTTATTAAGGAGTAAAAGAAGAGCCCTTGCCCATTCTTTAGGCTAACCCCAGATGCCACCCAATCTAACGATGAGTGTTGAAGCTGACGCTCCAAATTGAAAATAAAAAAAAAACTTCCTTTTGTTTTTCAAACTCGTTCTTATAAAGGTCAGTTATTGTAGTAGTGAAAATAACCTCTATTAACTAAACCAGTCTCCTTAAATTTTCCAAATATTTTATTCATAGGTGAGGAAGTTGATTTAATATTCCCACCATAGTTGCAATTTTCAAACTGTGCAGGCCGTCAAACTTTTATTATTTTTGAAATATTGTTCAACAATGAAAATACGTTGTTCTCTTGTGTAATATCCAATTTTACTTACCCTAAACTGTCAGCTGTCAAATTGTTTTTTTTTCTAGGGTTGTCAACAGGGTTGGACGGATTAACTATACACTACATTTTCTTCATCAACTACGCGTAGTTAATTGAATTTCAATAATAAACTGAACATTTCAACTCAAAATTCAAACTTCAAATTGACAGCTGACAGATCATTTGATATTTGAAAGTACCTTTTCTGCAATTTGTTTCTTTAACTATATTTAACTATGTTTAACTACATAAACTATAAGTAGCTGTTCAAATCAGTATTATTTGAAATTTATAACCCGAGTAACAAATGTAGTTTATTCTAAAAATTGACAGCTTGGTCAATCCTGGATGCCAACTTTTTACTAAAGTACGAATTCTAACCAAGTTTCTCCATTTACCTTTTTAGGTTTTTTTTTTAAACAATTTATTTTAATCGACGTAATTTGTACCCTTGACTGCTGTTGTGAAACTTGGCAGCACCTAAAAGGGTAGAAACTCAATGTTTAAAATTAGAATACATCGAACACAACATGGGGACTTATTTCCAGTTTAACTTTCTTTTCTGTCCAGATGTAAAGGATTATTAACACAATAATGTCGTTTATTATATTAATGTAATATTTACATATGTACTTAGACAAATTAAGCAAAGTAAGGAATTTATAGGAAAAAAACGATATCGGGGTTTAGCGACGCCATTACAAAAAAATATGGAGTTTCCATACAAACTATCGATAACAGTTATGTAATTTCCGCCGGTAATACAGTTTTTCTCCGTGCTTAAGTTAAGCCCGGAAATTATCTGGGTTTAGCTTAGCCCATTGGGGATTAGTTGTTTTTGCATTTAACATGTAAATTATTTAGACTTTTTTTCATCCATTTTCCTTCGGGCTTGGAAAAAAACACGCCTTATGTCATTTTTTTTAACCCACCGAAAAAAGCTGTCGGTTACAAATTAATTTTCTGCGTGAAGGCAAGTTCAAACGACACATTCGTACAAATAGAGCTAACACTAAATTTCTTCTTTTTATTTTATGTGTCCATCCCAGAGCTCATCATTCTTTTTGGGTTTTTTTGTTGTTGTTGTTAGGGCATCCTTTGTCTTCCTCTGTGTGTGTGAATGGTGCTAAAGGAATGCAAAAAGGCCATCATCAGCCAGCAAAGCGAGCGAGCACATAAAAAAAAAAACCTATAGTGGGCCGTGTGTTGGAACGATTATATGGTGTGGTGTTTAAGCGTGGGAATATGTAGTTACGCTTCAGGGATAAGTCTTTAAAAAAAAAAAAGAGTTCTAAAAAGACCATACACCCCACCATCAGCAACATCGCATATACACAAAAAAGGAATATAAAATAAAAAAAAAAAAAAAACAAACTAAATCGAAAGAGAAAAAAGATATTAATCCTGTTGAAGCATGGCCAACGAATAAAATGCACAAATACTGGTTCTTCGACATATTTTCAGCAAAAGATGCATGGTAGATATATAGAGGATTCTGTGTGTTTGGCTGTTCTGTTGGGTGGCTGGTTGGGTCGATCGTTTGTTCTGGATCTGGATATGCTCTTCCCATTCCTATACTCCAAGGTTCCGATTGCAAAACATGTATTCGCATTTGGATTCTCTTGCTTTTCATTTTTGCTTTTGAAGTTAAGAGTGGTATACGTAGAGGAATAGGTTGGCAAGGTAATCCTTTATTTTTTTTTCATAAACTGTGAACACGTACCTGTCGTCCTATCCTTTCTCTCGATATGGGGTACATTTTTAATAAAACCGCCTTTTCCTTACACGTTAGTTTGTTAGAGTACCTCTACCAACATTCTCTCCTCTCACCAGTATCAGGTCTTCGTTTGGTAGGTAGGTAGGTACTATAGTGATGGGATTTTATTATTGTTGTTTTGCATTCCATCTAAATATAACTATATAGCTGGTCCTGGATGGTTATGTTGTGTTGTGTTGTGTTTCCCAGAGGAATAAGCTAAAAAAGGAACTCTTACTTGTGCTTTCGTTTTTCGCTGTTTTAAAAAATAAAATAAAAACAGAAAAAAGGTAGGTACACATAATGGAATCCCAAGGGATGAGGTTATAGTGTATAGGCTACAGAGGGAAAAGGAGAAAAATAAATTTCAAAACAAATTTCATGCTCTTGGAATTGAATAATTAAAATGGACATGTCGGATGATGTGGTGATTGTGGAATGGTTGGTCGTCGAAATTGCTTTACGCTTTAGATTGCGTCCTATGTTTGTGATCTCCTGATTTCTGAACTCTCGAGTAAACACAATCGTACACAAAACATATAGATACCTATGCTCTATAGTACCTATACCTAGTAATGCCTTTTCATTGTTCAAATAGATAGACAGACTATTGCGCGAGGTTATAACAAAAAAGAGAACTAAACCCATAAAAAGTGTCAAGTGATATAGTGAGAAAGAGTACTAACAGAAAAAATAAAAACAAAATAAAATAAATACCACATACATATACGATGAGCTAAAAAACATAACATCAAAGTTGTGTTGCAAAAAAGCTTTCAATTGATTTTTTTTATAATTTTATTTTGAACAACATAAATTTAGGGATTTTATATACAGGGTGTTTCCAAGTTGAGCCCTAATACTTATCATAGGAAAATGACTTTAGTAGGGAAAAATCGTATTGTGGCGATGGTGAATATGTCTATTTAGTAACTGTTACAAGTTGCTACTTGTCATTTATTGTGTATTGGATTCGACAGCAAATTGTGCTATGTGCATCGTACGACAAACGTCGTACAACGCAACATTTCAAGTTATACCAAACAGACATAATACTATTTAATAACTCCAAATGTCACTTTGACAATTACGAATGGTATGTTTGATTACTTTTTTTCATGAACTGTCACTGGTTAAGCGTGTTCAGCTGGAGTTTATTGAAAAATAGGTTTAGTATGATACCAGTTAAAGCCCTTCCACACTATACCACTGAGTATTAATACATGTCAAATTGAAAGTGGGAAAGAATTCCATGCTACTGCCGTATTTGTGGGAGAGAAATTCCTTTGTATTGTTTTACCACGCACAACAGTTAAATTTAACCTCAATAAAAATGTGATGAAATGCGTGTTAATACTCAGTGGAATAGTGTGGAAGGGCTTTTAACAGATTTTTAAATGTTGAAAATTTTGGTAAACAACTTTAAAGTAAGAAAACTGTTAAGTAGTATCCATCTTAATTTTGAACATGCTCAATAAAATCGATTCCCAAAGTATTGATCCTAAACTATTCACCCTGTTTGATACCGTCAATAAATGTAGTTTTGCAAAAAATAAAAACAATAGATATATATTATTTTACGGAAAAGGTGCTTTTAGTTGAAGTGTATTTAAGCAAAATAATGATAATAACTAATGGAAGTGTCAATTTGGGAAAAACTGTGTTTAAACTTCTAGGGCTTGTTTTTGTGGCTTATATAAATGGTTTTGTTCAAAAACTTCGCCTGTTATTGTGTGCTTGTTTCGAGGAAAAGTTTTGATTTTTATTTTAACTTTTGTTTAAAACACATGAAAAGGTATCTATATATTACTTAAAATGAAACATTGTAAAAAAAAAAAATATATACATATGTATATCAAAAATTGAAAAGATTTAATTTAATATTTTTTGAAGGCCTTCTGCAATGGAAGTCTTTTATTGGCTTGAAGATAATAAACACATTATTTTATATGAATTATAGTTTTTGTTAAAGAGCACTTTTCACATTTAAATTTTCATTTTATTGAAATTTAAGTAAAACTAACTGGTGCACCTGACCTCGTACGGAATTTTCATAAATTTTCGCATTTTATAAAGTGAAAATAAAATGCGTAAAGACTTCAATCTAAACTTTACAATAATTAACTTTTTGGCACATTCCAATAATTTATATAAACAAATGTAGCAATCTGCCATCTGATTGTAAGGAAGGAAATAAGGCGATTGTCGATTCCGTAGTGGTCTAGATTCTAGAATCAATATTTTCTCCTACTTCTCATATAAAATGGAACTTTAAGATAACGCCACCACATCCACCCCTGAAAGTATGCAATTTTGGGTTTTCACGATTTGCCGAATTTTAAAGTCGAAATTTCGGCTTGTGTGTTTACCTGTTTCAAAAAAAACATGCAAATTGGACGATGTTGAGCCGAGACATTGCCACCATCAACTGCTGAAAGTATGCAATTTCAAGTTTTCACAATTTTTTATTGTTCCTGTCAAATTTCGAATTTTCGGCTTTGTGGTGTGTTTACCTGGTTCAATACCAATTCAACAAAAAAAAAAACCCATCCAAATCGAATGGGTTTGATCCGAGATATTACCAACATTCACCACCTGAAAGTATGCAATTTTAGGTTTTCATGATTTTTTTACTTTTCCTGTCAAATTTTCAATATTTGGTTCTGCAGTGTGTTTACCCTAATTCACCAAAAAAATCTCCATGGTAATCAGATGTTGAGCCGAGTAAGCGCGTTCAATCTATCACAACATTGACAGCAGAATTTTATTCAAAATTTTCTTAAAAATGTCTTGAGTTTTAAGAGGTTATTTTATGCATCCACATCGTAGCGATCTTTAAATGAATTTCGACAGTATTTTGTCCAATACATAAATCCAGAACCATTCAAAATCAATTCCTGTAATTGTAATTATCTAAAAAATTCATTAGCTCTTTAAATTCACCCTTTTATACTTTGAAAGGTGAATGGCCTTTTAAAAAACGTGTAATTTTAATGTGCGTGATTGCTCTTTTGATACACTGTATATGGCTAATTATCAACTTCATTTTAATGAAGTAAAAAAAATGTTAATCTCTTCGAACTACAAAAAGTAACATCTGGTCAGAAAAAAAAACATACCATTAAACTATACGACTAGACTTCCTCTTTTATAAACCTTTATTATAAAACAATGAACCATATACATGAACTTTTTTCGCTTACCTACCTATCAACACAAAAAAAAATGTTTATAGTCTAGCACCAAGTTCTATATTTGGATAAAAAAAGAACAACAAAATAAAAATAAATGTATATATGTACATTCAACCACAACAATAACAACAACAACAAAAAAGAACATTATAATATTGAGTTCATCCTGAAGTGGTAGAAGTATATGGCAAAGAATTAAAGTCTTGCATACGTACGTCAATTTTCTTAATTTAGATAAAAAACAAAGAATTAAAAAAAAAAATGCAATAAAATAAAATACATCAAAATACACTTGATGCGATGTACATCTGCGATTTAGCTTGAGATTTTGCAATCAGCCACAGATGCATCAGGTCAAGTTAACAGCAACACCAACAATGTAAAATGCACTACTGGGTCGTAAATACTTGCTTTTAGAGCAATTGAGAAATTGGCATATTTTTTTAGTTCTTAAACATTTTCCGCCATAAAGAACGTTTGTTGTGACAGTAAATGGCTCAATATAGTATAGATTTTAAGGCATATTTTGACATACTTGCATATCCAGCATTAGTTGTTTACACTACGATATAAGAGTTAACTTATTAAAACTAAGTTTTAGATACAATGACGGTATTCACATTGGACTGCCCCCGCCGGCTTTTTTGACGTCTCTGTACTTTTTCTCAGTCCCACTTCATAGCAAGAAAGATTAAGCTTTTCTTTACTACCTTTTTCTTTGACTCTGTCAGTTTCCATAAAATGATGACTGTCACTTTTGACATGGACTGATTATGAAATTATCCTTTATTGAGCAATGATCTATTGTGAATTAATTTCAAGAATATTGTACACATACCCCTTTCGCGATGTTCGGATTTTCTTTGACCAGAATTTCAGTCTGGATTTAAGTTGTTATACGAACCTTTGACCTGCATAAACATTTGAATATTAGGCGTGTTTTTTTTTTGCCATATGGCTTTGTCGAAAAAATAGATATCGGGACTTACCAGAGTCATGGCAGCAAACAAGCCCATCACATGGTAAAAAAAATGTCATCACTACATTCGCTGTCTCGGATAATTTGACATTTTACATAAAAACTATCGATACCAAAATGACAATTAGCGCCGTTAATACAATTTTTATCGGACTTAAGTTAAGTTCCGAAAATTAACTGGACTTAGCTAAGTCCATATGGACTTAAGTAGTTGTTGTATTTACGTGTAAAACTCTTAGTTACGCCTATTATGAACTTTGAAAATTTCTGCATAAATTCACACAAATGAACAGAGTTCCAAAATAAAGGAACTTTTTTACTTTCATTTTGTACACAAACACACCTCGATCTTTACGAATCGATCAGAAAAATACAATCAATTGTAACCGATTGTGAATTCGATAAATTTCGATTATATAGTTTGATAAATCGAAAAAGTCGTTTATCGAATTTTGCCGCAACTGTGAATGATTCCAATAATTTCAATTTTTATAATGAATGCATAACTAACCCTTTAAGCATTTTTATTTATATCGCAAGTAAAAAACAAAACACAAGACCAAGGCGGTAAAGCATGTAAGAATCTGTATCTGCATCTGCACAGCACCATCTGTGTTTTATTTTCTCTCTGCTTCTGTTTTTTTCTTATTTTTTATAAATAAATTTAATTTTATAAAGTTGAGTATGGATGATCTTGTTTGTATTTTTGTTGTTGTTTAATCTCAAACCACGCACACTCTTCATTTGCATTGATTACTCAATCATTGGTCAGAATCGGCTCGGGACCATCATTTATGGATCTCATTTGTTCTTTTCTTAGTTCTCCACACATACACCATCGTTTGTGATCGTTTGGTGGTCGGTCGATGATGAAATCGAAAAATGATGATGATGATCGTTTACGATCGGTGCGAATTTATTTTCAAAATGATAATGAACCATCATCATCATTTTTTTTTTTTTTTGTACGAGTATGAATTCTTAATGACTTTTTTTTTTAAGCCCCAATTGGAGTCCACTCCATCAGTGCTGCTGAACATACATACATATATATGAGTCATCGATCGTCAGATTGCCATCATCAATGATGATTTTAGTAACGACTTAGGAGAGTGTATCTCTGTCTATATGTTTGATTTATTTATTTAAAGCGATAAACGTTTCAAAAAGAAAACACAAAACATCTGTTTTTATGCAACATGCATAAAAATTTAATTTCAAAAATGCTGAGCTTTATTGATTGATGAACAACGTTTATCACTTGGCGGGAAATAAAAATATAAATCTGCATTTATATAAAGCAAACAAACAAACAAAAACCGATATCGGGTGGACAAGACAAGAAAGAAACCAGTTTAATTTTGTCCACTACCACTCTCCGTGCGTCGGTCGTTCGCAGCCTCACAGGCATATGGATTCTATAGTACCTATATGCCGCCTGAGATCGTTAATTTTTTGTTTTGTTTACGCATATACTTATTCACAATATTGTGCGGTGTTTTTTGACTTTTATTTGTTGTTTTTAAAATTTTATTTTTATTTGATACAGCAAAAAAAATACACAAGTTAAGAAAAAAGATGATTCTATTTTTTCTATGAAATTCTTTACAAATAGGCATCTATTTATTTATAGAAATCAAGTTTCAAGAACCCACGATTCAGATGAATTTATCGCAAAAGAAAATAATTATAGATAATACATATGTATCATATATATGTATTCAGCGCGAAATAAATTGATCATATATTTTTATATTTTGGCAGCACTGTTAATGTGCAAATTTTACCCTGCATCAGATGACAGTTGGAATGGAAAACGTATATTCAAATTTATTCCAGAATGCGACACATTAGATGGAAGGTAGACAATTCGAACTGCAATCAACTTAACACAAAAGACAATGACAAGCTCATTTTCATATGAATGTATAAAATATTTAAAAAAAAGCCCCTACCATAGTGAATTGTTTCCCATTAGTCAAATTGATTTTCTTACCACAAATTTCTGGTTAGCTACTGCGTGAATGCATCTCAGCTAATACGCTTTTTATTACTATTTGTTTATGTATATGTATATATCTATTGATTAAGATTCAAATGAAAATGTATTTGCATATATTTGTTTGATGCGCTATATAAACTACAAAGATGCCGCAGACCTAATAGTTTGTTTTATGTAAAGAAAAATTTTCAAGAATCAAAACTATATAGACAAAAAAAATATTTCATTACTATGTTTTAATCAAGAGCTTTTTATTGTGAAACAAAGTAAAAATGTAGTGGGCATTTGACATTAAATTTTCGAGTGTTTTATAATTTTCTACTTGAATTTTTTTGGAGATAAAAAGGTGCCGACATTTTTTATTGGTGTTTTTTTTGGTCATGAGTGATTTCGACATTCCAAATAAATTGACACATTAAGTCCGTCATTATAGCAATTCCAAAACAAAATTTTAAGGGTCCAATAGTTAGATTAATTGTTGCGAATTTATCGTGAAATAAAAAAAATTGTCCCGCTTGTTTTTTTTTTAATTGCCCCCGACAAGCTAACATTATGCCTGTTTGGTAACTTTTTTTCAGACAAATTTCCCAAAAACTGCGTTTTTTTTCTATGGGTTTTGACAGCAAATTGTAAAATTTTGTGAAAATTTGTGCAAATTCGCAAGAAATTTCACGTTACCAAACAGACCAATTATCATCCACAAAATTAGCAAAAAAAGGAGTAAAGCTAAGCACAGACGATTGTCAGATCTTACAATATTGTCAGATCTGTCAGTGAAAAAACTGTTCCAAATGTCTTACAATCGTCTGGACACACAATTTTGTCTAACAATATTGTCAGACACGTCATTATCAGACAACAATCTGACAAAAAATTGTCAGGTATCTTGCAATCGTCTGAACACACAATTTGTATCATTTTCAGTCGATTAGGACATTGTCAGACTCATTGGTCATTGTCAGATTTTTTAATTGAAAACATCTTACAATTGCTGACAATTTCTTCATTGTTCGAAATGTCAATGAGTTGGTTAAAGAGAGATAAAAAAATTGCTGACAATCAAATTGGGAAGAAATCTACCAACCGTCTGAACGGACAATTTTTCGTTGTAAGAAATGTGTCTATTGTCAGCTAATTGTTAGCTATTGTCAGACCATTGACAGTTCTGACAATATTGTAAGATCTGACAATCGTCTGTACTTAGCTTTATTTTTTTTTTCACTTTCAAGCCTAGTACGCTGCTGATGCGAAACGAAATTTTTCTGTGATCTCCAAACAGACAACGAAACGCTTGCGAAAACACAACGGAAAATATCCTTGGAGAGTTTCACTAATTCCAAAAATAAAATCAAACATAAACGCAAAAATCAGAGAAACCCATGATGTAAAAAATGATAAACAAAAAAAAAATACATATAAAACTCAAATGTCATTTTTCCGCACTCAATTAATAGTCTGTACAATTAATTCAATGCGAAAAAGGAGCGGAGACGTCTCCAAATAATCTGCTACAATTATAAATTTCGCTATTCGAACAGCGTACTGCAAAACGAAAAGCAAAACGAAATTTTCCGTTTCTGATTTCGTTGTGTCATTTTTGTATGGGATTTTTCGTTTCGCATCAGCAGCGTACTAGGCTTCAGTTCAAACGTCAAATTGTCAATTGAACCAAATAAAATTGGGTGCGTTTGCTGCTCAGTTAATGCGCATCGTTGACGTTTGGGATGCGTTTACAAATTCATGGTTTTGTCACCATTTTCTTTTTTGACTTTCGGAACTCATAACTTTGCATCAAATATATGCATTTGACGTGTTTTGGAACTCAAGCTCTTATGTCGGAGTGGAAAATTCATTCACCGCATTCTCATAATTTAATGTATTTTTTATTTTAAAACTGCAAAAATTCTATGCTACTTGTTCGAGTCAAACAGTGGCCGCGTTCAGGTTGCACTAGGATAGCCTATCTAAGATACTCGAGTATCCAGTATGTTTCTGAACGCAAATCAGCTGTTGTTGACATTTCCCATAGGATAGATGAGTATCCCAGAATTTTTAGGATAGCTTGTGATTACTTTTCGCCAACAGCTGCTTTGTCATCAGCTGTGATTTTACAAGGGATTACAACAACACAAAGCTATCCAGATCGCTTTGGAAACATGAACGCGGCCAATAACACAAACACTGTCGACCAGTTACACAAAACCTAATGACACTTATGTTTGAATAGAACGCTAACGAGGACTTCTATCACCTGAATTGCCGATTGAACGTGACAAAATATTGCCTATTTAGACTTTTAGCCCGCAGATTTCCATTTTTTCAATATAATGAATTAGTAACAAAAAAAAAATACAAAACAGCTTCCCAAAGGTGTTCTCTTTAATTCAGACCGCGCAGCTGGATATCCCATATTGTATTTGAATTTCACCATTTCCATAATATTTCTAATGAGAATCATTTAGAAACTTTACCACAAACTAGAATAGATTTCCTTTTTGATATGTCCACACATATTTAAAGTTTATATAAGTCAAAACGCGAAACACCATCAGACAAGTGTTTATACATATATTTCTTTATACGGGATATCATATTAGGTATACAAATTGGGTATACTATTAAGAGCTCTTGAATTAGTGATCACCAGCTTACCTTTCAAATAGTGCCACTTCTAAAATAAAGAGGAAGCCCTGGGGCTTCAAAGAATTAAATGCCCCTTATTATTTTCAAATAAAAATCTAATAGACATCATTAGTGTCATAAGAAAATGATCATGTAAAAGTAAAATTTAAATGAATGCTGCCTCATGTGGATGCGTCCATTTTAACCAATTAAATAAAATAAACTTTGAAAAGTGTATATGACTTGAAAAGCCTATAAATGTATTTAGAAAAATATCGTAGGACTGTCTATAAATAGATGCTGTAAAGCCAGCCCATGCCTTTACGTAAGTCATGATGTCTAATTGAATATTTATCTTGAAGAAAAAATCCTACGGAAAAGTGCGTCGTGTGCTTATCTCCTGGTCTCATTGAGATAAAATCTCAAAAACGTCCTGTAACATCCTTTTTTTTTTCTTTTTTTCTTTGCACATCTATAGAAGATGAAAATAATTGAAAAAAGAATTACATGAAAATGTGGGCGCGCACTTATGAAGAGGATGATGATGATGATGAACGACATTATACATAAAAAAAGGAAAAACTCCCCAACGCTCTATCTCCCTTGTGGGATTGGTTTGGGTGCATTAAGGACATCATCGTGTAGACATTTATATACGTAGTATAGTAAAATAGCAAAGTAAAGCTAAGAAAAGTCATCATCAGTCATTCAGCCCAGCCAGGAGCAAAATACAAATACACACAGACATACACACACAAAAATGCTAAGGATGTGATGTGGGGTTAAGATAAAATCCTACTTTACTTTAAGGCTCTGATGTGACTCTATATATGACAGAAAGAAAAGAAAAACAAAAAAAAAGAGTAGGTTTTAATGATGGAAAATTGCAATTAAAAATAATTTGTGTACTCAATGAAGTTGAATCGATTTTCTAGATTTAATAAAGAGATGTAAGATTGTGTACAGAGTTGAAAATCGTGGGTTTTTTTGTATTCTTTATTTTTGGAACGAAAAGGCGTTGCGTTGGAATTTATATTTTTAGAAGTGCAAATTTGTATCTTTAAGGAAATTATATATTTTAAGAAGTGGTATTTGAACATTATATAGAGGTAATTATTCACATATAGGATATAACATAACAAGTTCCTTTATCTTCTTGTTTCATGATTTAAACTTTATATGCATCAAAAAAAATCAATTCTGTTGAAAACTTCCGAACGTTGGGCGCCATTTAAAAACAAAACATAAACATTGACATTATTATTTTTTTCCAATTGACAAATACATATATCAGCTATCTTGTTCCAAAGATGAAGCTTGTAAAGACTATTCTGCAGGCCTTCGGACTTATAAAGCATATAACTTGTACTAAATCTTTCAATTAGTGATTGTTTAACACATAGTTAATTTTGAATCTCAAAACAAAATGTTTTTCACACTCTCAAAACAACCATACGAACGCCTCGCAAAATATTTCTGTCTATAATATTTTTTTGCCTGCCTGGCTTATACTGATAGTATGTTGCAAAACTACTTTGTCAACATTAATTAAGACACTTTTCAAGAAATAAAAAATATCTTGTATACATGCCACTTTATTTTCGATAATTTGTAGTTTTTACAAACAAACAAACTACATATTTATAGCATTCGCATGTGAAATCCGCTCATATTTGCCGGTTTTGCGTTATCTTCTTATAGGCCGCACTCGCATGCAATTGTAGATATATATGCAAAATACATTTCATGCCCACATCATGACACCGGCAATATATAATGAAGTACCACTTTATTTCGTATCGAAGAACGATTGATTTAATGTGCAAGTTCCATTTCCATTTGAACAGAGGCAGAGGCGGCCGGCAATCAAGCAACTGTGGCGTGGCGGCCGGCGTTGGCAAAATTGTGACTAGCAGTCATCTAGTCTATATTTTTTTTCAAATAAAAAGAAGATATATCTTCGCGGGAATCTAAATTTGAATATCACTTAGTCACACGCTTCGTTAAATTTGATTAGTTAAACTGTCTTGTATTAAGTGTAGCTGGCAAATGATAGATATTTTGAGCCCAGCTTTTTATGATGTAAAGTACAAAATGGCCAGTTCTAAAAAAAACCATAAAAATCGAAGAAAAAAAAATTACGCATAATTGATTTCTGCCACATCACCCTATAAAATTTATAGTGCTTGTGGTACCCAATTGTTAATTTAGTGAAGGTGTCGTAAAATTGAGTCCATAAAAAGCTGATCCTAAAACTTCTCAGTTGAAATTAATTTACGAATTTTTATTTAGTTGCGGGAGGGTTACGTGTATGATCAACACACCTACGCACCAGTTATTTAATATACATTTTTTTTTTTGCAGATCATGTGCTGGAATTGGCGGAACAGTCTGAAAATAAGACATTAAATGTCTTCTCACAGGTGTACCGAAGAATGTTGCCACTATCGAGAAAACTCATACAGCAATTGTATTCGGAAATTACGAGGTGAGTACTAATATAATCAAACATTTTTTGTCTTATAACATAACTTTTTTTAAACTATTTCATTATACATATTCATTATTTATGTTATTTTCATTCATTGTCAACGTTATTGTCAAAAATTGTAAAACAAATAAAATTTAGAATAAGCGTTGGGCGCCATTTATAAAATTCATTGTATATAGAAAGTTGCATTCTATGATAATAGAGTTACCGAAATGTAAGGCAATACTGATGTCTTTTTAGAAAATCAAATATGACTCGTTTTTTTAAGAAAATAAGGGACAGTTTCACAGTGCATACTTACCAGAGTGGCACTAAAGATTCCCATTTTGGGACTTTAAGCTAAGGTTTGCCGTCTGAGTAAGTGGCTAATACGGGAGACCTAATATCACTTGCACTGTGAAATTGGGCCTATCCAGCAAATGTAATCAAACAAAAAATGGCGCCCAACGTGAGACCTTCTTTTTTTATTTTTTTTTTATTTCACCTTCTTATTTAAGCGATAACTTATTTACTGAAGTTCAGCTTGATAATATGAAGAAATAATGACAATTTTAACATTATTTCCAAGTTTTAAAAAAAATCAACACAATTTACATAAAATATCAACTAAACCACGTTATTCTTTTTTATTTCTCTTCCAGATATCTTAACTCCACATCTGATGTGAGTCAACTGGAAACAGCGGTGCATACATTTTTCGTCGATCTTTTTCCCGTTGCCTACCACCAAGCGGTTCATTTAAATAAGAACAACTATGGTGACCTGCATGAAGACTATGTCTCCTGCCTCAAACACACCTTCGATGATTTACAACCATTTGGCAAAATACCCAAAGAGCTGAGTAAAAATCTCCTTCAAAGTGTTACCACAGCGACAGTTTTTATAAATGCCCTAGAGCAGAGTGCTTCTGTGCTGGCTAGTACCGATGAGCTGGACTCCATGTACCTAACACAAACTTGCCAAAAACAATTGCTTAAAATGAACTATTGTCCTAGTTGCATTGGCTTGCAGAAAAAGCAGGTTAAATCCTGTTACAGCTATTGTTTCAACGTAATGAGGTGGGCACATTAATCTTTTTCAATTTCATTTTTTTTTGTTTTTTTTTTTTAGATTTTGTTGCAGAGAAGATGCATGTGAAAGAAGAGGAAGAACATTTTAATTGGTTTTTAATTCTTATTTTTATAGGGGATGTTTGACACAGTACGTGGGTGTTCTAGATAGTCCTTGGTCAAATGTTGCCGAAGCAATTGAAAATTTGGTCACAACTTACATTCAAGCAGACACTGGCATCGTGAATACAATCAAGATGTTGGATTCAAAGCTTTCCGAGACAATAATGCTGGCCATGGAAAATGGCCCGGAACTAGAGAGAAAGGTGAGTTAGATTATATAGTAATATTAATCGTTTATAACATATATATGTACATAAGAACGATATTGAAGTGCTTGGGAAATTAATTAGAATGAGGAAATCAATATATATAGGGAAGCGAGGAAATTGTGTTATTATGCCATTGTGATTGAAGGCATTACTCTTGGATGGTTACAAGTCAATTAATTGGATTATAATAACAGAAAAGGGGACGTTCGAAGAAGTTGTTGTTCTCTGTATATGGATCCTATAGTGATTTCCGTAGACAGAACTGATTAAACAAATCCAATTAAAGAGCTATAGTTGCAAGAAGTAATATAGCTTGGTTATAAATTGTTATTTGAAGCCATTATGTTATAATGCCTCAGAAGGTAGTTATATAAAGCAGCGTGGAAATAAGTGGATTTTCAGGGAAATTAAAAGCAAAAGAATGATAGATCTTCATTTCCTACTTCTATAGATTTAAAAGTGTAAAGAGTTATACATACATATATAAAGAGAACAAAAACTTTGAAAGATTTAATTGGCATTCTTCAGACAATTTACATTTATTTGTAACTTTTGTAATTTAGAGGATTTTCAAAGAGATTTGTTTTTCATTTATTTTCGTACGGAACTGTACCTATACGTACCGTTTTAAGGCTTTTAAAGCTGAACTTAAATCATCTAAGGTTGATAAATTACATTCAATATGCTAATTTTGTCGAACTGAAAAGGAAATGGTAGGCATCCTACGGCATTAATAAAAAAGGGCAAGAATATGAATTTGAGCTCGAGCAGTTGTTGCAGATACATCTATTATTAACTTCCAAAACACCGTAATGCATTTGTTAGTTATTTCTTCAACGACGGTGGTCACATTGGCTTTTCTCCTCCGACTTTTTTTGACGTCTTTGTATACTTATCTCTTCCAAGGCGAGAAAGAGGTGGCCAAGAAAGCTCTTTCTCGCCATGAAGTAGGAGTGAGAAAAAGTGCAGAGACGTAAAAAAAGTCAGCGGAGGCAGCTTTTTTTCGGTCGTTTCGTCTTTCGTCTTTTTGACAGCTTGTAGAAATTTATACTTTCGTTACTTCATTTCCCCTACATTTCTACACCCTTCTCTTCAAAAAGATGAAAAACGAAACGACCGAAAAAAAAGAGTCGTTTAATCACCGGCAATGAATTGCAAAACGAAAATATAAGCCCTTTTTTTTATTTTTAGAGAAGGTTGTGGTCAATTTTTATATTTAAAATGTAAATTTAATAACATGATCATCTCAGTTACATGAACAGGATTCCTTAGCAAAATTTATAAGCTTTGGTGTCAAAATGTTGACGAAAAAATCTTGGATTCGCTCGCTCACTTTTTGAGTGAGAAACATTTCTGAGGTCTCATTTTTCTGAACCGGCCAAATATATCACATACAGTGCCAATATTTGCTTTGACAAAAAAAAATCATTAATTGTCAGATTCCATTTTGACGTTTGGGAATAAAGTAGAGAGCGACATATTGCTTTTTGCTAGTTTCTATTGGAGACATCAATTTATATATGACTGTTTGTTAACTGCAACTTCTTGCTACTTTTTAAAAATTTCTATGGAATTTGACAGTTAATTTTGCCACGTTGTACAAAGTTTCAAGTTACCAAACAGACATTATATCAGTTTGATGCGCTTTGAGCGACTTGGAAAAAAAATGTGGGTGTCCGAAGTATGCAGAGGGTCCTAGCCTTGCGGGGCCGTATGATTCCTCGCGTTCGGGGATTTATCCAATGGGTGTCAACCTATCCCAAAAATTTTCGGATACGTTTGGTTGTTGTTGCATCAGGTGTTTTGTCACAAGGGATTACAACAACACAAACCTATCCGGATTGTTTTGGATTGATCCCCGAACGCGACCATTAGTTCCTTTATAAACAAAACTGTTATAAATTAGCATTTCTTTAATCACTTCCCTTGCATAACAACTGTTATAAATTATCTTAAGTCACTTCCTTCTCCAATATAACTTAAGATGTATCGACCTATTAAATAAAAAGAACATTCTCACAATTTCTAACCAATTTGTGCTACAAAATTTTTACCTTTCCCATCAACTTAAATCGAATACTTTATAAACTTTTAAAGACAGCCACACCACACCTTGAAAAACTTTTACGTTCAAGACACTTTAATCTTCTTAAAACTAAATGGTACGTATAAATACCTACGCATCGTAGTATAATGCAAATGAATATGTACTTAATAAAATTCTCCATAAACTATACTAAAAGTACCGCCAACTTGTATTATAAACTTATACCTATATATATGTACTTAAAACCTTCATAATAAACTTCTAAACGAAAACCATAGCCATTAAAGAAGCCTGGTATCAGAAAATTTACGTAGTAAATGAAGCGACTTGTCGGCTGCCGTTATAGTCGCGTCGCCCGTCTCCCAAGGCCCTGTATACTCTCTACCATTATAATAATGAAAAAGCGCAAAAAAAAAAAATATATGTACAAAGAAATAAAGTATAAGGCCAGAAGAAGTGAAGTGACTATATCCAACTTAAAATGACCGTAAATTTAAATCCTCTCGAGAGATACACCAGACGGCTTTTCTCTTCATCAAATGCGTTCATCCTCTTCGCCAGTCAAAGGTTCATGGATATAATAGAGGTGATTACTTTGCCAAGGATAAAGAGGAGGACTTTATTTTCAAGTTCAAGCTGTTTCTAGAATTTGTGTGCTCCCATAGTATATACATATCTATAGTAGAAGTAGTATAAAGTAGTTTTTCGCTAGACTCTATCTCCTGTCATGCATCATTGAAGTTTCAACGTTGTCGGCTTTAATTAAAAGGAACAAGAAGAAGAAGAAGCTCGTAACAGAGCTGTGCAAATACGAACTACACATACACACATACACACAAACACTTACTCTACATTTTGGTACATAAATTTCAGAATTAAGTTGAATATTTTTTTGCGAGACATCAAATGGTCCGCATAAAAAGCCAAACATATTCCGGAAAGGGTGTTGGTCCAATGGGGTTTCTCTTTTCTTTTTTTTTTTTGGCCTTAGCCAATTTATTATTCATCAGGGCAGGGCTGAATTTGTTGCAAAAAAGGTTTAAGATACCATGGCATACTGTTTACGTTGTCATTTTTCTTCTTTCTATAGAGAATTCTGTCTTCTAGTAATTAACAATAAGCAAAAAAGCACAAAAATGACACAAAGAAATAATAAACGAAAAATTTCGTAATGCTTTCCGTTTTGCAGTAAGCAGTTCAACTATAGCGAAATTGACAATTGTAGCAGATTATTTAGAGAAGCCTCCCCTCCTTTCGGCACTGAATTATTTGCACGAACCATTAGGTGTGTGGGGAAAAGTGACATTTTAGTTTTTAATTGAAAGGTTTAAGGTCATTTTCCATCAGGTGAAATGAACCTTCCATAATTTTTTTAATTTATTTTGACCTGAAAAGACATCATTTTCCTAATAATTTAGGTCGTATGTTAACTAGATTAAAATCTATTATAAAAATCTGATAAATTAAATTTTTTGACATGAATGAGTTGGATCTGTTTATTTAAACGCCAAAATTCAATCTGATGATGAGATTCAATAAAATATATTTCCAAAGCACACACAGCCTAAGAACACGATCTGTCAAAAAGAGACAAAAAAAGAAATACAATTTACGCGTTCGGAAAAATGAGATCTCAGAGATTTTGCTCACCCAAAAAGTGAATAGGCGAATCCAAGATTTTTTTTCCTCAGAATTATGACAGCAAAGCTGAGAAATTTTGTGTAAAATCCTGTTAAGGTAACTGAGATCTCATTTTCCTGAACATGCCAAATACTTATCTAAATTTAAATTTATCTGCTAAAATATTTTTTTTTAACTTTCACAAACCTACGCATTTCTACCATAATCAGCCCAAAAGATTGTCAAAGTTCATATAAAAAAAATTAAGCTGGTAGAATCTGGCAGTTTCGGGCAAGTTAGAAAACAGACCTATTAAAATTGCATTTGAAACTAAACTTGAAAATGTACATACGTCATACATGCAAGTCATATCAAGTGTATTAAATAACTGTCAAAACTATTTTCACTAAAGTTTTCCAATTAATTATGTATGTATGAAGTCATTCCGCTGGTTCAACGCACATCTGAAAATTTAGATTTCTGAATTTTTCAAGCTTCTGATTGGTCAGCTGTCAGATGACTTTAAAAGTCATCTAAATTTTTATGACACCTGCGCCCAATCAAAAGCCAGAAAAATTCAGAAATCTGAATTTTCAGATGTGCGTTGATCCCGCTGATTAATTGCCTTCTATACTGATGAGTGATGCATTATAAAACAAGGCCGCTCACTACAAATCAAGGCTTTCTAAACAGCAAGTACGGCACTGCTGTCACAAGTCCCTTTAACGCTAAGTGCAAATGCAAATTTGTTATGTAAACGAACCGTAAGATAATGTAAAGCCTGATATCCAATATCAAGGTGTTTAGGAGTCCATTTTCGTTGTTGTATAGTTGATCATATGATACTAAAGTACGGGTATCCGCTGTGCACAGCATTCCATTGAACCTATGGCAGCGAATAGCGGACGTATATAGACGGCAAGTACTGTTTGTTTGTATTTTAAATAAGCAAAGTGCACCCGAATAGTGCATAAATTCTAATTTCACGATTGTGATTTATCCCGAGAGATATATTATGATGTATGTATATCTGCCTATACAATTTAACATTTTAAAACTATGTACATATTTTCATCATTGCGATGGCAGTGATAATTTGACTAACCTTGAATTTTGTTAGTGATGTGCACAGTCCATCCTCAATGAAAGCGAGTTTATAATTGTATGTATATAGCTATATAACTCGTTACTTTGCTCTTGGTGAGCTGTTCCTGTTGTAGAAACAATGATGATGAATGGCTAGAGATACAAGGGAGATTCAAAGACTCGGGACAGCAGCTTTCAGGTAATCATTAAAGTCAATCTGTGAATTTTTATTTTGTTTCTGTTCTTTTTTTTTTAAACTATGTATACTAACTGTGTTGGGCACGTTTCGTTTCATAATTGCACTGGAGCTTACAATTGATTTAAATTAAACCAACGAGACGTCATTTTGGATGGAATTAGTACCTAGATATACATACATACGTATGTGCATATGTAGAATATTGTTGATATATCGCGCATTGTTGTTCATTGAAAAGGTCAAATGAATTCGCGCAGTCATTTTAAAGAAGACACTTTTGATGATTGCTCTCAATAAAGCAAAATGCAAGCTTGAGGATTTAAAATTCTTTTTCTCTTTATATTTCTTCTAGAAATATATATACATACGTACCTATATAAAATGTACCTTCTTTTTTCTTTAAATCAAGGTTCTGTTTCGAAAGCAATTGGTGTAAATTAAAAGTATATTATTAAATCATCAGCATATACATTATGTACATACCTAGAGCGTGATGCTGATTTAGGTTGAAGATATTTTTTAAGTGAATTTTCTGTTTCCGGAATATTAAATAATATATAGGTTTTAATTGATTCATACAAATTGTTTTCTTTGTGACAAATCACTCTGAATTCTATATGAAGTCAAATAAACACTCTTGACTTATGTTAAAGGCATAACAATCATGGACGGACCAAAGGGATAATTTCATTCATAAAATATAAACTGCATTTCATTCATTCGCTATTTTCCTGAGTACCTAGATAATTTCATTGAAATAAGGCAATAGGGAAGTGAGTGAAATAGAATTTTTGAATGAAATATTGTTTGTTGAATCTTGAATCAAACATTTCCCTTGGAGCATACGGCGACACGATATGAGTAATCATAATTGTGAGGCCATGAATGAATTAATTCTGAGCTACAATTCAGAAAAAAAATGACATCACTTTACAAATCAAGCGAAGAATCATTCATATAATACTCATGTTTAACTCTTTCTTACAAATGTATCATAATGAGTAATAGGTATATTATTAGGTTATAAAGCTTTTACTTGGACAAATTTCTTACAACATTCCTATGATACATGTATCTATACAATGGAACCTTGAACCTATGTATATAAATTAAAATAGTAAAAGAACGCCGATAATAATTCCTTATCATTAATTATTTTTAAATTAACAGCCGTGGAGCTCATAAAATTCGGCCTTGTTAAGATTTATAGAATTGATATATAAATGCCGATTCGATCTTATTTCATTCTATTCTATAGTATACAAAGTAACGAGTGACGTGTTTCTGATGTTAAAAAAAATGAGAAGCCGCTTTTTAATCTTAAGCTAGCTGTGTCCAATTTTTTATTGTTTGATGTATCTATAATCAGGAGCTGAACTCTATTACAGTTTATGATCACAATTTATAAATATTAAGGAAATTACTTATATTTTTAGACCCATGTCAAATCACTCAAAGCAAATATGGTCGATTTGACATTATATTGAAAATATAGAGAAAAATGTCTGTTTGGTAACTTTTTTTTTCAAAAAATTTCCCATAAACTGAGTTTTTTACTAGGGTGTTTTGAAAGCAAATTGTGAAAATTTATGCAAATTCGCAAGAAACTTCACATTACTAACTGCGGAGACGTCAAAAAGAGAATCGGAGGAGAAAGTCCAATATTGAGAAAAGGTGCGTTTACATTTTCAAATATGTTTGACAAGCACGCTGCCCGCCATAATTGTATTGATTTTGATGACACATATATATCATTTCTGTTCCCGTTCTGTGCAAAACTGCGAATTTCTATACGAATTTTAATCAAACGTCTGTGAAAGTTCATATACAAAAATTTAATGTGCAGTTTTGGACAGAAAATCACAGAGTCTAAAAGTAAAGGAACAAAACTATAATGTGAATGCTCCATCAAGCGACTTTTTAAACAGCAGCTTTTCAAGCATGCTGGATGGATTCAAAAATGTTTTGACATATTTTTTCGGTGGCGACGACGAAAACAATAATAACAACGTGTTGTTTTCATTGACAACCACGTGTTGTTATTGTTGTTTTCGTCGTCGCCATCGAAAATTCGCGTTGGCGTGGGGGAACTTTTATTCGATTTTTTGCGAAATAAATTAGTAAAAATACTCAGATATCGGCAAGGCGCATGAAAATTCAGAAATTGAACATTTTAGGTTTGTTCGATGTCAACCCTGGGGCACCCTGGGTCGCCCTGAACTCGCTCTGAAGCGTTTTATGTAGCACTTTTTTCGCACTGTGTTCGATGTGTGTTCGGGGCGAGCTCTGAATGACTCTCACGAGACCCAGGTTTTTTCTTGGGGCAAGAGTTCAGAGCTGCCAAAATTCAAATCAGCTGTTTGCATTCAAGCAAAATCAAGTGTTGTAATAAATATCTTGGTAAATATTAGATATTTTGTTGATAATTTTTGTTATTTATTTGTTTTCACGTAATTATTGATTACGTATTATTGATTATTATGAAACAGTGAAATGAACGAAAAAATCAGATGGTGGAATTTGTATCACTGAAGCGTTCGATGTAAAATGAAAACCCGAGCAGCCCTAAGTTTTTTGACAATTGACTGACATTCCCCAGGTCGCCCTAGGGCAGAGAACATCGAACAAACCTATTATGTATCCTTGCGTTCGGTAAAGTATCAGATAGGCTATCCACGCATCCAAAAATTTTCAGATACGTTGGGTTGTTGTTGCATGGTTTGTCACAAGGGATTACAACAACACAAACCTATCCGGATAGCTTTGGATTTATCCCCGAACGTGACCAATTAAAGTTTTGGGGTTATATGAATAAGAACAGATCTCTTAAAAAAGTAAATATGTCAAATCACCCCATACTTGCGAATGGGACTTTTATCATGTCCTCGACTTATGTTGGTTGGCAGCTTTCGACTGTCAAAATCGTAATTTAGACAATGATTTTTTGATTGATGTGTAAACGATAGGATATATTAAAAACGTGAACCTTACGGTAATACGTTCCGTGTAAGTTAGGTGTCACACTTTACGTTGTAATTGATGTTTATACATCTTAACCATGTGCCCGGCACTCAGACATTTTGTTTTTGTTTCCCATCAAATCAATGTTTTTTACGAATACCTACATAGCCTTTCTTCTTTGACTACAGTTAATTTTAAAATACACGATGTGCAATATTAGGTGTGTTCCTTTACTTTAAAACTCTGTGCATTTGTGTGAATTTCTACATCATTTTATTTTTTTTATATGAACTTTGACAGACTTTGGTGTAGAAATTCACAGAAATGCACAGAGTTTCAAAGTAAAGGAACTAGGCTATTATTTTGAGAAATACTCTGGCACATTTTCATATAGGTACCTACCATCTGTCTATGTAAATTCTGAATAAAACTTTACAGACAAGTTTGCTATTTAATAAATTATTTTAACTCCAATTAGCCGCCACTTCATTTCAAACATTTTACGGAATCACTGAGTACATTACGTACATATACAGACAAATACATCCTTAGCATGTATACGAACAATTCTTACTGGTATACCTACCTAACCATAGAATTTAAGTAAACTTTAATGTTGATAAAAACAAAAAAAAGCCAAGTCAAGCTAAAAGGAATAAAGAGAAGCACCAGCGCGAAGGAGCCCCCGAAGGTTTTCATTAAAAATTCCACAAAAGTACGTAAATTACTGTGCCAACGAAAGAATTCCTAATTAGTTTACATGCATTACAATTATGATCGCATATACCCATGTGCTTGCACTACGCCGAATACTAAATACCATTCTGTCTGTTACTATATAAATGTATATTTGTATGTATGTAAAGCACTTTACAGCAAAAAAAGAAGAGTTTACCAGTAAATAGCACAAGAGGTACAGGCTGGAGACAAAGTGGTTAACAGAAGAGGACACCCTTGTCTCTGCACCAATTTGTCCTGTCCCCATGGTATACAAGAGTGCAGGTGAAAAGGAATCCTTTTTTTTCTGTTCTTCAAAGCCTATTCAGAAGCCATGGTGGAGTCAGCGACACGACCAACGCTCAACTATGAAGCAAGGTATATATGTACATAATCTTCCCTCACCCAATAAACAAACGGTAATGAATGCGGATTCACACACAATGGAATGGAATCTGAAGCATCAGGCTCTATGGAGCTCAGGCAGCAGTCAGCACAGATGATATTCAGTTGACTTGTATAAACTTTCGAGTGATACTCATTCTGCTCCTCTTTGCTTAAAATGTATTCCTTTTCGGCTTGGAGTGGTTATACTCTCTGGGGTCGGGGACAAATGCGTATATATAGGTATGTAGAAGTGTTCTTGTAGTTAGGGGTCTACCAACGAACGTCTATAGGACTTCATCATCGAAATAAGGTTAACTCGTTATGATGTTGGGAATGAGAATTGGAATGGGAATAGTGGCGTTGTTCTCTGCACCCATTTAGTCCTTTTTTTTATAAGAATGTGTTACACATCCCAAGATAGTTGACTTCTTTTGTTTATAAATAATTATTTCGCGCGCGGGAGCACTATAAGTTGGCCTTGTCAAGACTATAAAGACAGAATTGCGGCTGATGGTCTGTGCATCACTTTACTCGCTGTGCTGTGCGGTGGCACTCTTAATGAAACGATGATGATGATTATGATGATGCTTCGTGTGAACTGAAAACAAGGTAACTAGGACGAAAATGTGCTATTCTTGGATGGAGTTAAAACTTTTTTTTACCGCATAATTAATTTTTTTTTCATTTAATTGAAAAATAATGTTTAAAGTTTGTTGGGGGAATATGACGTCGCGGCAGCGTCGTCGATGGCCTTTGAACGATATCACTAACTTATAATTATTAAAGTCGAAGCCAAGTTGATCACTGGTGTCTGAAACACCTTTTTTCTTTTATTTTCGTACAAAATTATCTTTCATTTTGTCGATTGGATAAATTGAATTGCTTAGTTTACACGTGAACTGGTGGCAGCATCTGCCTAAGAAAGACATTAGCGCAAATAAAAATGTACACAAAAACCGATTAAAATATCAGATTCAAAAATTTTGTTAGGTTCGAAAATGTTCAGAAACGGCCGTCAAAAATGAGATCTCAGAAATATGAATGGAAATCCTTGTTAGCTTTAGGGCCAGTTTCACAGTGCACACTTAACAAAATAAGTGGCACTTAATTTTCCCATTTTGGCACTTAAGCCGCAGTTTTACTACCTGAGTAAGTGGAACTTAAGTGGCCAACATCGGAGACTTAAGTGTCACTTATTCCGATAAGTTTACACTGTAAAATTCGGAATTAGTTTTCCATATTCGGCACTTAAGTGACACTTACTTCACTGTAAAACTGGCCCTTAATTTCTCACTTTTTCGTGGAACAAAACTTGTGATATCTCATTTTTTCCTAAATTGGCTATTTTGGCCATCATGGTTTATAAAAAGTTATTTGCGAGTTTTGTTGAGCATTTAAGGCTCAGTTTTTTAGTACTTGATTTAAACCAGAGTTAGTTTATCCTACAATAAAAATTAACGCGAGTTCATTCTGTAGCCGTTTTTCAGTGCAAGATATAGCCAGTTCAGGTTTCTTAAGATCTCTGAGATTTCTAAAAACTAAACGTAATTTCTCAGTGAGATTCCTCACTTTTGCTGTCAAAAAGCTGAGACTGATATTAACTTTGTTCGTTTACTTCCCAAACCTACCTATTTCCACCATTTTTAAGCCCGAAAGACCGTCAAAGTTCATATATAAAAAATAAAACTAGTAAAATCTGGCAATTTTGGACAAGTAAGCGAACAGACATTTTTGTGATTCGCTTGCTCAATTTTTTTGTTTTTTTTGGTAACGTGAAATTTTTTTGCGAATTTGAACAAATTTTCACAAAATTTCACAATTTGCTATCAAACCCCATAGAAAAAAACTCAGTTTTTGGGAAATTTGTTGAAAAAAAAGTTACCAAACAGGCATATTTTCTATCGCAGTAGATCAATTTATAAAAAAGAGACGAAGAATGCTTTTGACTTCTAAAGGAGAACCCCTGTTCAGGTTTCTCCTCCTGCTCAGTAAAGCTGCAGAAGTTTGCTCAGTGAGATCTCAGAAACTTAAACTGACTAATTGACTTTTATACTTTCAATTGTCAAAAATTTATCTTAATCTATAAGTGATACCATGGAATTACGTTTTTGTTTTGGAAACAGAGAGGGCTACGCTATAGTTCGGTAGTGTTTTTATACGCAACTGTCAGAAATATTAATTCAGTTAATCCTGAGATACCTAATTTACCAAATTCGATGAGTGAATTTGGAGTTGAATCGGGATTTAATTTGACTGGAAAACATTTTCCAGGAATTAACTGGAGTATAACTCCAGTTTGTTTCGCACTGAAAAAATAGATCTTATGGAAAAGTAAACAAATTCCGAAATTTTCAACATCGATTAATTTCAGTTCCGAAGAATTAATGTGCCGTTACTTGTTATTAATGGACAACTGTTTAATATAAGAGTAAAGGTTGCCCCACACCAACGCGAATCTGTCGTGGCGATGACGAAAACAATAATAACAACTTGTTGTTTTCATTGACATTCACGTGTTATTATTGTTTTTGTCGTCACCACGACAGATTCGCATTGGTGTGGGGCAACCTTAAAGAGTAAAAAACGGTACTTTTGATGTTGACAAATTTTTTGAAGTAAGTATTAATATTTATATAAATAAAATGTTGTTGCATAGGTAAACTGTTTAAATACCAATTTAAAGCACAAAACAAATTGTAAGAATAATATTTAAGATTTAAATTTCCACTAGAATGCTCAAAAATACAAAAGACAATTGTTACAAAATGTTCACATCTTCAATTATTATCATCATTAAAGCATATTTTCATCATAAATGTGTCTACACAAATTCCCTCTATAACAATGTTCTCCCTGATGTTCAAGTCAATAACCCTTATAAAGGTACCTATCTATGTACTATAGGTACCTACTTTGTTGTCTGATATCTTTTTCAAAGTATTATAAATATATACAGATACAGTTACATATTGTAACTAAGATTTTATACCTTCAGCATTTTGAATAGACTGTCTTAGTCTGAAAAAAATACATACTTCGCCAGCATAGTCCGCAGTCAGGAAAAACTTGGCAAAGTATTTTATATCTCAAGTTCAGGATCAGTGAAGGCATAAAGATATTTCTATGCAGTAATGTTAAACAGGTATATACTAGATATAGGTAAGGTAGTATGGTTTTTGTTAAGAAAAAAAGAAATGGGTGAGCTGAGATGTCTACACAGAATATACTTCCCATTGGGAGTATTTTCCATCAGCCCACTGTGTATATATTCTTGTGTGCCGCCCCCACAGCTCGTTATGAATGTAATTCCATGATAAGTCTCTGGGAACCATCTCAATGAGCCATGACAACAATACGAAAAATCGAAATTTCTTTTTCTTAACTTGTTGTTCAAAAATGACTTTAAATTCTGTTGGTTTTATAAATACAATTGTCATAATGGAACTGGAAATAATATTATTAAACGAGATATAAAATTGTCCACTTAAATGCAATTGTTTTTTTGTTTTTTTTTTATTTTAGGTGAAAAAAACATGTGGAACTCCAAAACTATTACCCACCAAAGAAGAACCAGTTGCCGAAATCCGTGCTGGACAGCAAGGAAGCATCAAATGGGCTACACCTCCAGATGCTGAACTTCTTAAATTTCTCTCCACAATTGAAAAGTCCAAGGAATTCTATGCCAGAATAGTCAATAAGTAAGTTATACAATTTGCTATAAATGTTTTTTTTTTATTTTAATTTTTATCGGGAAGATACTTGTTGTCAATCAAAACGACCAAGAGTGGTCCAACTATAACTACCGAAAAAAAGAAAATATTCAATGCGATTTCTTTGTTTGTGCAACATTGACAACAACCACAATATGGCTGTAAGAAAATATTATCTTAAGTAAATAGTCGAAATAAAATTTGATATAAAAACATTTTACATACATTTGGTTTAAAAGGTAATGGTGGGCTGGTATTGCAGTTGAATAAAAAATTTCGAAGTTCTTTCCAAAGAAATATGACATCTTCAAATTTATAATTAATTTTTAAATAATTCATAATTTAGACAAGATAATTTAATTAAATTGACTAGAGAACATGATTGAAGTTTATGGAACTACTAGATTTGAGCTCTGAAACTGTTTTCAACATTTGTATGCAAAGTTCCTAAAAAATAAGAATTATTAATTTTACATCATATTAATGATAACCTGTCCCTACGATAAAATTGACGAACAAACCATGAAAATTGAAACAAATCATAATAGTTTTGTTCCATTTGTCAACGTTTCTTGACCAATTGCGAGAGTTACAGAATGTATAGGCACTGTATGACAGATATGAAAACATTCCAAAGCCTAAGCCTCAATGAGTTTCAGATTCTCATTCCGAATAAAAATGTCACCTCAATGATTTTGTTCACTTAAAACGCTTATGGAGATCATTGTTAATATTCTTATCCAGCTCGAAGGACCAACAATGATCGTTTTGTTTCTGTTTTCATTTAATTTTAAATAATACATTTTTTTTTTGGGTCTAAAGCTAGTAAAACAAAATCCTTCAACAAAGTTTCTTTAAATTTCCCTAGGAAACAATAAACTAGGTTATATGGGGGCAAAAAGGTTCAAAGCCAAAGGGCTCTATTTTTGTTCCCATATTCAGATATAATTCCAAATTTCATTTGTGAGATCATCAAAAAGAGGTGTAAAAATAGTGAAATTGCTTTTGTTTTAAATAATGAAAGCAAACTATTTGGTTAGACAAAATACACTTCATAAGACACATCCAACCAGAAGACGACTTGAATCCAACGAGAATATTTTTTTTAATCAAATGCCTAATTTTTTGTTGTCCTTGGATTAAGAAAAAACATCAATGTACTTACCTTTTATAGACAAGTTGTTGTTAAAAAAAATGTGTGAGCAAAACTGACTTTTAAGATTGTTGTTTTTTAGGTTATTGCTTTATATAACCTCGTTAAAACTAAAATTTAAACGATCCTTTATTGTAATTATGTAAGTGCCAAGGTTACGCTTTCTAATATTCGATTTTTAATAATATTAAAAAAAGTGAGGAGTTTTTCAAGCTTAAGTGGTTCTTCTTAGCCCCTCTCCCGTTCCTTTTCACTTGCTATTTCAATTTTCTATTATGATGCCGATAGGCAAAGTACACAAAAATGTACAAACATATAAAATCCATCATCAACAGCGATTCAAGAAATTTGTAGATTCGGCTTTCATCTTAGGTTAATTTTGTTTGAAGTTATCCTATGTTGGGCGCCATTTAAATTCTTAAAAAAATTCAAAATAAAAATTTCGAAAATATTGTGAATTATGATACCTTACTTACTTGCATATATTGCATTTGAAATTCCACATTGCACCCCACTCATAAACAATTGTTCCATCCCTTACATTGGTATACCATTCAATAGACCTTCAATCTAAATTTAAAAACAAATACTCTTTTTTCCAAAATCTATAATAATTTAACTTCGCAAAACTAAATCTAAATTAAAATAATACATATGTTTGTACAAGGTGGTGCAAAAGTCATCATTCTATATCGGAAGATGTTATAATTTTTGCAAATGGCGGATAATGTTAATTCTACTTTAACGCCACCTTGTACCATCTGGTCGTATAACTTTAAAAAAGTGACAAAATCATTTAAGTTATAAAATATTGTTTATTTGTGTGGGATGACGATCTCACTTTTAAAACTATTTTAACCTTCTCCATATGTAGCTGGATTGAAGATCATTACAAATGGACGCCCTCAAAACTTAAGCCATCTGCATGATTCCAACATAACTTTTTATTTTGAAACTATGCCAATCTCTCAATAAATATTATCTATAGCTCTTGGTCCAGCTTTATACTATAAAATCTTGTGTGTTGTGTCTTCTCATCTCATTAATAACTCGCTTATTAAACTTTACTGATGACTTCCCATTATCTTTGTCTGTTGAATCGCAATCGGCGTTGGCATCGGCATCGGCGGCGGTGGCGGCGCGGCGCCTAACATCGATGTAGTTAGTCACCCATATTAAACTTTAAATTATTTAAATTTTGGCTTATTTTTTTTAAGCATAAATATTTCAAATATTTATGTAAATTTATTGCAAATTTAAGCAAAATATTCATAATAAAATAAAAATTGATATTTTATTCGTCAAGCCGCGTATCATTGATATTGATTTTATTTGTTTTTATGATTCCAGTGTCTGCGATGAAGATGAAGATGTCCAAAGAAACGATCGACACTGCTGGACCGGTGATCGGATCGGTGATTATAATCAAGTAGCTATGACAAGCGGTCTTGATGCACAAAAATATAATCCAGAAGTGCCACTTGTACAGCATTCATATGCCCAATCAACGAAACTGAACGAATTGGTCGATAAATTAATTAAAATTCGCTCATCAATTGGTAGTGCGGTAAGTGCAATTCTTTTTTCTTTTTTTTTAATTACTTCAAATTCAATTGAAGAGAAAGGAATTTTATTGGATTTCATTGAATAATAAATTTTTTTTTAAATTTCTCATCTTATATAGATTCCTTCAACTACACGATCATACTCAGATATTCAAAATGACATGGGCGGACGTGAAGAAGAAGGTTCTGGTCGACTGCCAGACGATAATGATGATGAAGAGGACAGTTTGCATGGATCGGGCGATGGATCTGGCGATGGTGAGTTGAAAAAAAATCTGATTAATAAATTGATTGATTGACTTGATGTGCTTTGACTCATGATGTCTAACGAATGATCAAGTGATCTTCGTTTATGTATATACATTTATATAGGAAAAATTAAATTCTCTCTTAAAAGAGCAGACATAAGGTTATTGTACTTCAATTATAGTTGATTGAAACAACTGCACTATCGTCTGTCAGAGAGTTTCAAAAATCAGCTAGAAACTGTAAAATTTCAATTCAATTGACAATCAATCAGCAAAAATGTTGTTCTGTTTCTTAGCATCCGAACAAAAAACACCCTTATAACTTGACCATGAACTATGCTAGATCAGTTTTAGGTTCAAATCTTTGCTAAGGTTATACTGCACAGTACACAATATGCCTGTTTGGTAACTTTTTTTCAAAAAATTTCCCAAAATCTGAGTTTTTTTTCTATGGGTTTTGACAGCAATTTGTGAAATTTTGTGAAAGTTTGTGCAAATTCACAAGAAATTTCACGTTACCAAACAGACCAAATATAATAATGGTAATATCATTTGCGTTTTCATTTTTGTTCAGTTCTGCGCATCTGTCAAAATCAAGGAAAATGGTGGATCCATTACCAAATCTCTTGTTTATTTTCAATATTTTGTTGTGGTTTCTAATGATGCGGTAAGTAGTTCTCCAACAGCCATTTTTAATTTCTGACACTTTTAACTTTGACAACCTGGGAAATAGACGGTGTTCACATTGGACTTTTTTGACGTGAAGTGAATTGGGAGTGAGAAAAAGTACAGAGATATCATAAAAAGTCGGCGGAGTGAGTTCAGTGTGAACACCGTCATATATTACCTTAGATTTGTGTATAGGTACTTTGTTGCAATATCATCTTGCTGTTGCAGATTTAGCCAACTTTGAATTTCAAATTTCAATTTTTTTAACTTAAATCTTGTTGGATATAATTTTTATAAAGGTCAAAAACTATTCAGTAACAGACCTACCACACGTATTAATAAACGTTGTCTAACTTCAGACAGCCGTCCAAGATATAAAGAAACATGTTTAATTGTTGTCTAAGAGTTATAACCTAGACAACAGAATTAGTTTTCTAAATCTTGGCTAATGTGAAATTTTATTAAATTAAAAAAAAAACATGTTTCCAACTATTTTGACACTGTCAAAAAACTAATAAAAAGGATATGACAATCTTTAAAATTTGATTGGATGATTTAAAATCGATTTTAATTGACGAGAATATGACAGGATTCTAATTTGTTCAAGATACTTTTTCTAAAGCAAGAGAAAAAGAATTAAATTTGACATTTTTTGCAACAAACATTTTTATTTTTCCATTAAAATAATAACACAAACTTATATTTGAAAAATTATATGTTTTACAAAAAACTCATTTGTTCATTTATTTATTTTTTATTCTTTCAGGTGGTAGCCCTCCATTATCACCCGAAGAGCCAGTTAGTCCACGTACCGACGGTGCCGATGAAAAGGCCTCATCATCTACAAATCTTCGAATAGAAAATCTTCCATTTATCCTAGTCCTAGTAATATTTGCATCCAGTCGGTGTTTCTCATGGCGCTGAGAATTAGAATTGACTATATAAATCTTTATTTTTGAAAAAAAAAAACAAAAATAATTTATATAATAATAAAATAACTAATTATTAAAAATAAACTAAAGCAAAACAAAATTAAATTGTAGTTGAAACAAATTTAAGAAAAAAAACAAGAACATTGGCAAAGCAATAAATTATGACAAATGCGTTAATAATGCATCTGGTATATCAGTTATATAAATATAGAAGCCCTTTATATAATATAGAAGATGTTTCTTAGAAAGCTAGTTAAAGTCATATAATTGCAATAGAAACTCGGATATGAACACAAAATATCAAAAACAGTAAAAAAAAAAAATTACTAAAACTTTGTATTCATCAAAAAAAGTATTTATCTGCACTCAGTTGTTTTTTTTTTTATTCTACTGTAATCCCACATACCGACAAAGTATATTTAAACACTGCTTAATGTGCCATAAAGTAAAAAAAAAATTTAATATATTTATACAAACATTTTTGAATAAATTCAAAAATATCTATTATTATTTTTTTTGTTTTTCCGAATACATAATTGGCTCTCAAATCATATACCTTCTTTTGCTCAAATCATACAAAAACAAAACAAGATAAAATAACATCAGAACCTTTCAATAATTATATTACACCATGATCTGTAATGTATCCAAGTCAGCGGATAAATTCGATTTGGTTAGAATATTTAAGTATAAAATAAAAACAAACAAATGTTCCAGTAAAAAAATAAAATTTATTAAAAAACGCAGAACAAAAATAAGTCTTATGATATACCTTTATGTTAAAAGTTTGTGGTCTTAAAAAAATGTAAAAGTTTAATTTTTCTTTTTTTTATTTTTTGCTAATGAAAAATGCACGAAAAAGAAAAAAAAAACAGAAATGATTAGGTCAAATGTAAAAATTATAAAATTTAATAAAATATTGTAATAAAATTAAACTAAAATAAAAATCTAATAAAAATTATGTAATATTAATCTAGATATTAAATCAGGTACCATCTTTATAAATAAGACAAAGGTACCTCTATACTTACCTTACTATATTTAAAAAATACATACAAAATATAGATTTATAATATATTTGTATATACAATACATATATATGCATGTATACAATTATATACTATACATAAATATTAACAAAGAACTTTATAAATAATAATTATGTACCTATACTAAGAATTAAATGTATATTTATTATTATGTTATTATAAACAAATGAAAAATGTTATAAGAGTTTTTTTTTTATTTAATAAAGTGACATGAAAGGATGGAAGACGAATTCAAAAATAAAGAAAGAATCTTATTTGCAGTTCTTGGTTAATGTTAACAGTACAATTTATTATTTTATATGATAGAATCTTAATTTTTGCTGTCAAAACTCATTTGAGTCATAAAAAATAGAGTATCTGATAGTTCCATCTGTTGAACAAAAGCTTGCAACGAATTTGTATATTTATTTATACATTTGTATATTTCTAAAGCATTTTTATATGCATACCTAGCCGAATACAATAGGTTAGTTCCACGAAAGAAATATCTCTGAGCACTCAGAGATTTTTTTTTAAGTGGAACAAACAATGTCCCATTAGAGCTTCTGTTCTTTTTTCGATTATTATTTCCATATACGTTATATGGGCCCTACACAGAATTTAAATTGCAAGCTTACACATCGCATTAGATCTGTTTGGTAAATTGAAATTTCTTAAAAAATTTCACTTGTCACAATTATCTGTTTGTTAACTCAAACGAGTAACAATGACAGATACAAAATGTTAAACGTCAGATGTGAAAATAAAATCCGAATAATAAACAACTTGTGAAATCTGTAATTCAGTTTTCCCTTTTTAAATTAAACTAATATTTTTCAAAAATCCGATGGAAACGAGATGGAAAAGTTTGAAACATTTCACTGACAAAAATATACCAAACAGACCTATATTGTTAAAACACGAATAATCCCGTTCCGGTAATAATTACTTATTACAATCATAAGGTTTAAGAATATGATAATAGAGACTAAACTGTTTTTTTGTCGATAACTAATCTGTACGCAGCATGAGCAAACGTTGGGTAAAAGGTTATTGTAATTTTAACAACTCTCAAATAAAAAGTAACACCTATTAAATGAAGAAATATACTTACGATATTTGATTCGTTACAAGAACTTCTAAGAACTGGAAATAAAGTTTTTGAAATTCTCGTCGTATAGGTCCTTTTTATCATTTGTATGAATGCAAAAAAAAACCTCTTATAACATTGAGTTTGTGATGACATATACTTACTCCGATTTCATAAATGTAAAGTTTCTGTATCAGTAAAGAATTCAGTTGTAAAAAAAACTTAATATTTATATGTAAATTTTTTAGTAAAATACGGATTCATTGTTAAGCAAAAAATTTCGAACATAATATTTGCCTGGAGAAACAGAAGCGGTTTTTGGCATTATGTGTTACCGAAAATTTACATTTATGAACTCGGCCAATATTTTTTTTAGTTTCAAAAAAAAAAGTTAAACTAATATATATTTTGTCATAAATATATGCATGTGATTATTAAGTTCTAAGAAAAAAAATATTGTGTAGAAAATTTTGAAAGAAAAACGAATTAATTAAAATAAAATTGAAAGTGATCCACCATCTTGCGAAAAATTGTTTACTTATTATATTTTGACAAGCCGATGACATCTTTGGCTTTATTTACCTTTCAGTATCAATATTTGACCATCTTGTTGTCTACACACTTCTTAAAACTGTCAAATTGGCTCAAGATTTTGTACATAGTGTAGCTTTAAAATACATACATATGTACATTTATCAAGGTTCGCCAAATTTTACATTTCATTCATGGAATTGATGTAACGTTTATGAATTTTAAAGAAAATTGTGTTGTACCAGAATAACATTTGACGGATATTGTAAGAGCCATTTGCTGACTACAATGATTTTTTTCGGTTCATACAAATTAAATCTCTTGAATTTTGCTCTGTAAGAAATTGAGCACGCGAATCCCTTTTTTCAGCATTTGACAGCAAGGAATCTTGATTTTCAGATTTTTAAATCGCAGATGAGATCTCTTTTTTCTTAACTGTCATATTTTTTGTAAGCATCAATTCGTCGTATTATCAATTCTTGGTCGAAACATAAAATTTTCTTTTTAAACACTTGTCTATAATATATTTACTCTATCACTCTCGTCTTCAAATTTTGTAAAATTTAATATTTTTCCTTTTGTAAGACAATAAAGTATTTTCACATTTTGGTAATCTAGTCAAAATTATCTTCATTTTCTACACAAAGCAATATTTATGTAAGTAAATAAAAATTTTAAAAAAATAAAGATTAAAATTAAACAATTTCAATTATTATTTTAAACAAATATTTATGTAAATGTATATTTTTTTTATAGATTAAGTTTAAAAAATCTATTTTTTTTTTTTTTTCTAACTTTTTGTGTCACAAAATTCTGAATTTTTCTCAGATGAATATTTCAATAATTTTCGATATAAATTAACACGATGGTTTAAAAAATTATCATGTTATCAATTTATAACTTTTCAAAATTTGCTTCAAACAAAACTAAGTTTTGTTTGATCTAAATAAATTAAAACACTGACTTGTGAATTTTTATTTAAAAAAATCCCTGATTTCTTTACAAAATCGAGTCAAAAAAGCATTCCTTTATAAAAAAAAGATTTGCTATGGTTTTTAAACTTTAAATTATAAACAAAAAAAATCATGATTAGTTACCAAAATAGATAGAACTTAAAAAAAATTAACAATATTGTGTACCAATGAAAACAATAAACTTTTGTTTAACAAAAAAAAAGAATGTTTACTAACCAATTTAATAGGCATAAATATATAATAATATAAAACCACAAAAATAGCACAAAAAACAGTTGCATATTTCATTAATACAAATTTAAATTAAGTGTAATTCTTCCCCTGAATATAATAAATTTCCCTGTATATAGAATCTTATTCAAGATAATTGGTCATAACAAAAAAAAGTATATATGAACAAAAACCGCACAGATTTATTTTGTAGTACTATGGAAAAAAAGATATACGATAAATATATATAATACAAAAAATATTTTGGTCCTTGGAAAAAAGTGTTTATGAATCCAATATTCGAAGACTTATGTAAAAAAAAATAAACTTCTAACATATATTTACACAATTGTGAAAATAAAAACGAAAATATAATAACTGCAAAAAAAAGAAATAAAATGTGTTTTAATTTAACAAAATAAATAAAAAAAAAAACAAATCTTGCAAATTAACATTAAATCAATACGGATTTTAGGATATAAAAGGAAATATGTGTAATTAATATTATAAGTACGAAACTAACTTTAAATCAAATTTAAAAAAAAGGACGGAACAATTAATTCAAGCCCGTGCTGAATTATAAATACAAAAATAGAAAACAAATACAATACTAATTTATTTAAATGTTACTATAGAAAAGGATTTAAAAAAAAACAAACAAAAATAGTAATTGAAATCCTTTTTTTAGCTTATAAGCTAGAACCGATTTTATTTTGATTTATAAAAAGAATTATTTTTCACAAAACATTATTCCGTGTGTTAATGAATGGAAACACAATAATGCAAGTAACAACTTTTTGTTTTTTAAATTATTATATCTATTATTATAATTTTTAACAAGAATTTAATTCCTATCTACTCGCTTTTTTATATAATTTTTTTCAAAATTTATGCTATGTATAAAACAGAAAGAAATAAAAGTTTGTTAAGAAAATTATCAGAAGATTGTTTTATTTTATTGAATTGAAAAAAAACAAGCTTAATCATGCGAGAACTCTCGCCATTCAAAAAATATCAAGAAGAATTAAATGGTAGGTATAGTAGTTGAAGTGAAGTTGGATTGGACATCTGTAAAAGTCAAAATGGGCGGGTTCAATAAAAATAGCTTAACATCTGAATTTTCAGATATCTGAATTTATTTCGTTGAACGCAAAAAAAATCTGAAATTTCAGTCGAAAGTCATTGTGTCAAATTCCTGCATTTACCTAAAGGATTTACATTGAAGCGAAATAAAATAGAACTTTAATTACATTTGTAAATTAAACATTGAGAGTGAGTAGTTGTGAGGATGAAAATATATGTAACTAAATCAGCAACAGGTTTCATTACCTTCATTAAAAGTCTTTTTATTGATATGTATGACTTACAAAAACATAGAAAAACTTTCCAAACATCAATTAAAAAAATTGTTGATTTAAAAATTCACTAAACAATAAACAAAAATTTCGTTCATTTAAATAAGTATTAAATTTTAATAGCAAAAACTAAAAAAATCAACCACCAACAAGACGAAAATTATAAAGTTCAGCTTTTATATGTGCTTTTGGCACTTCCCCCACCACAAACAACTTTCATCTGAATTTTCAGATGAGAATTTCTTGTCTGAAAATTCAGATGAAACGTAACTAAACGTAACTAAAAGTCATCTAACTTTTTATGACAGCTGGCCAATCAGAAGCTCCAAAAATTCAGAAATCTGAAAATTCAGATGTAAAACGTAATCGATTGAACGCACCCAATTATCTTGGGCTTGGAAAAAAACATTAGGTCTGTTCGCGTCTACCAGTTATATGAACTTTGTTTTTATTTGTTTTTACTATGCTATCCATAGGAGAGAAACGATTATTTCAAAATCAAAGAGCAAATAAATTCTGTTCGAAATAAAAGGGTGAACGTAAGCTCTTGAGAATTTTAATAATATATAATTAATTATAATATATGTATGATTTCTGTACGTTACGTAATTAATTAGGTACGTCTGTATATTTAGCAGTGAAACGATAGAAGATTAAAGAATGGAATTGGAAGCTGAATGGAACATTCAATTGAATCGAAATTTTTGATCGAGCGAATGGCAAAATATGGGTGGTTGGCACAGAATATGTTTTCTTTATGTTGGGGTTGGGTACGTCACTATGTTTTATGTACTGCGGTCCAAGTATTAATCGCAACTTGGAAATTATTGTACCCCTATCATATAGTGTAGTTAAAATGTGTGTTAGGTCAGAAAGAGTTGTGTTAATAAGACAAGTCAATCAAAGTGAAGTCTTCATAGAAGACCCTTTTAGATTGAAAAGATTGAGTCCGGGCTGCTGAGCCTCACCTTAAAATATGAAAACAACAACTTATGTTACCCATGAATCCGGTTCTTATTTTATTTTCGCAACTCACGAGAGTCCTTACTCTTCATTTCTCTGCTTACAAACAGCGTTTTAAGAGCCAACTATAATCGTTATAAACTAGCTTTGGCGCACATAAAAACTAGCGATTACAACTTCGCGTTAATTTTACGTAGCATCGTTAATTTGGCGACATCTACGACGCCAAATGAATATCTATACTACGCTTGATTTTTTGAGCTCCATAACGTGCACATGCGGTTTTTGTTTTTTCTTCGTGCCTCACGAGAGTCGTTACTCCGCACTTCTCTAAGCTAGCTTAGGCGTGCAAAAACAAACTATTCGATTACGACTTCGTTTAATATGTTGCATTGTAAATTTGCCGAAATTAACGACGTTGGTTTTACCACTATATATCTATGACCCTGTTTAGATTGGGAAGATTGAGTCCGGACTGGTGAGTGCCATCGTGTTTACATTCGAAACTTTGAGGTGCCTCAAAAAAAATTGAAACAACAACAATTTCAACATTTCACGCATTGAAACAACAACAAAGTGGACTCATGAGTCCGGTTTTTATGTATTTTTCGTGCCTCACGGGAGTCCTCACCCCACACTTCTCTTGCCTACGAATTGCCGTGATACCGGCCTCAATCTTCCCAATCTAAACAGCGTCTAGTCTATACTACGCATGATTTGTTGAGCTCCATAAAGTGCACATTAAGAAATTTTTTACATTTATAAATGCAAATTCTACCAACCATAAGTTAACAGTTCATTTGGTGTTTAATAAGATGTTCGTCAACTATCGTTATTTCCCTGTTCGCTATAGAGGACCAGGCTTGTCAGATTGTGCAATTTATCGCCAAACAGGTGATTTAAAATTTCATTTGGCGACACCAAGATCGGATTGGCAAAAAGGCGATATTTTTAGTTTTTGGCGATTTGAATTTTGATATGAAAAAAGTCCAATTGATACATATATGTACATTGAATTTATTAAAGAAGACTAGGTAAACAAAGGCGTATTTTTTTCTTTAATTTGAAGTTTTTGAATTGTTTTGATTTTTTTTATTGAAAGGTAGTTTCATGTAAAAACTACAAATTGCGAAATTTTATTTCATTTTTGAATTTGGTGATTTATTGGGTAAACAACTTTGAAATTTGGCGATTTTTTGGCGACTTAACTTTTCCATTTGGCGATTCGGCTTTTTCAAACCTGACAACCCTGTAGACGACCATTAAGAAAAATGAATTCATTTTATAGGGCCATCACACAATGGGTCAATTTTGAACAAGACTTAGCCCTTGGTAACTTTTGTTTCAATCGCAAAGGAGTAAAGAAATCGGGCGATAAAATTTGTATATGTAACGTCTTAAGGAGTCCCATCAATTTGACACTTCAAACAACAACAAATAATTTGCTTTTAGGAACATAACAATTGAAGTGCTCAGACAACAGATTTTTGTTCTGCCTAGGAACATACAACTTGTGTATGGATTAGTAGTTCAGCAACAAAAAATTCAGTCAGTAAAAAGCGCCAGCACCATCAACCTACTTGATGTTTTTTATTTTACCGATGAAGCGGCATCAGTTTTTTTTTTCCTGATGTCAGTGGAACAGTAAAAAATTGAAACACGGATAAGTGGAACGAATTGTTCCATTTTATCAGAAAAGACAATCAGCTGATACGGAAAAAGAATTTTCATCAGTAAAATTAATAAATGCATTTTTTAGACAAAATATTTCCTCCAATGAAAATTTGTTTTATGAAAAATATATTTCAAGTAATTTATCATCGATTCGTATTCTTTTCATATTTCAAATCGTATTATAAAGTATTAAATTATCCGAAAGAAATTTTTTTCCTGATGCATTTTCTTAATCGCTATAACCAGCCCCTAAGAAGGAAAATTTTTCCCGTTTCATTCTGCAATTTTCAATCCCTCGCTTCGATTTACCCGGCGGCGTTTTGTAATTTTCCCATCGATTAAATTGGTCGAGAAACGTTGAAAAATGGAACAAAACTCATATGATTTGTTTCAATTTCCATTGTTTCTCGATTAATTTTTTCGATGCGAGAGTTACACCTTGCGTTCGGTGAACAATCAGATAGGCATCCACCTTTCCCAGAAATTTTCAGATACGTTGGGTTCTTGTTGCATCAGCTGTTTTGTCACAAGGGATAACAACAACACAAACCTATCCGGATAGCTTTGGATTGATCCCCGAACGCGACCACTGTAATTTTTATATCTTATATCCCTTGTCTTTTTTTTTTGCAGAACTCGCATGAAGATGAATGTAAATGCATTTTAATAATCGCAAAGTGTGAAAGATAAAACATTTTCTAGTGGACTGAATGCAATCATTTTGGTTTTATTGGCATCACTTGCTTTTTACATCTGTCATTTTTGTTTGGCGCGAAAATTCGTAAAATATAAAAAGGTGGCTGCCGCTGCATCAAGCTGTTTCGAAAACCATCCTCCAAAAAAGAAAATAATCAAGAACCAATCTAAAATATAGCTTCAAGCTTGAACTTTTGAGAAAATGGCTCGCCGTGACTATGCTCAAGATAGAGGTAAATATTATTTTCCATCAATTGTATTTTTTCACCTTTAAAATTTATGTTTTTTCTTTCAGAATCCATCAAAACATTCCTCGGAGAATTTTGTAAAACTGAAGAGGATGGCAAAAAAATATTTGTCTATGCCAACCAAATGGTTAAAATTGCACACAGAGAACAGGTAAGAGTCATATATACTCAAAGAAAGATTTTAATTTTAAAGCATTCACTAGGTCCTAATAACTATCGACTTGGATCACTTGCAAGAGTTCAATGAGGGCTTGGCTGAAGCTGTAGTTGAAAACAGTCGTCGCTATGCCTCCATGTTCTCCGATGTTATAATGGAAATCCTCCCCAACTACAAAGAAAGGGAAGTCCACGCCAAAGATGCCCTGGATGTTTACATCGAACATCGTTTGTTAATGGAATCTCGAACTAGAAATCAAATGGAAATGCGTGACGAAAGAAATCGTTTTCCGACTGAACTTATGAAGAGATTGTAAGTAGTTTTTGTATAGCTATACTTAGCGAGAGAATAAAAAACAATTCTTGCGCTAATAGTGAAGTAGGCTTCAAACCAGTTTCCACCGAGAAGACGGCTTCAATTCGAGAGATCAAAGCTGAACAGATTGGCAAACTAGTCACTGTTCGAGGAATTGTTACCAGGTGCACTGAAGTGAAGCCCATGATGGTTGTGGCCACGTACACTTGTGATCGATGTGGATCGGAAACATATCAACCAGTGAACTCTCTGTCTTTCATGCCAGTTCAGGAATGCCCCTCTGATGATTGTCGTGTGAACAAAGCTGGAGGTCGATTATACCTGCAGACGCGTGGTTCGAAATTCATCAAATTCCAAGAGCTCAAAATCCAAGAACACAGTGATCAGGTACCAGTGGGACATATACCACGTACCTTGACCATCATGTGTCGTGGTGAAGTCACTAGACAAGCTCAACCTGGCGACCATGTATGCATTTCGGGCACATTCCTACCGCTGATGCGCTCTGGATTTAGGCAGCTTGTTTCTGGTCTTTTGTCAGAGACATTCTTAGATGCCTATGTGAGATAAGACCCTCCATTTTATATGTACCAAAATTAACTTGTGATTTTTTTTCAGCGCATTATCTGTATTAACAAAAATACTGATGTCACAGAGCAGGACGCTGAGCTTTCACCTGATGAATTGGCGGAGCTGGCTCAAGATGACTTTTACGAAAGGCTGGCCACCAGTTTGGCTCCTGAAATCTACGGACACTTGGACGTAAAGAAAGCATTGCTACTTCTTCTTGTAGGAGGAGTTGATAAACGCCCTGATGGCATGAAGATTCGAGGTAACATCAATATCTGCCTGATGGGAGATCCTGGTGTGGCCAAATCACAGCTCTTGGGATACATAAGTCGATTGGCTATTCGCAGTCAATATACAACTGGCCGAGGTTCTTCAGGAGTTGGTCTAACCGCTGCTGTTATGAAGGATCCTCTCACTGGTGAAATGACGCTCGAGGGTGGCGCATTGGTCTTGGCCGATCAAGGTGTTTGCTGCATTGACGAGTTTGACAAAATGGCCGACAATGATCGTACGGCTATTCACGAGGTTATGGAACAACAGACAATATCAATTGCCAAGGCAGGAATCATGACTACACTCAATGCCCGAGTTTCTATCCTTGCAGCTGCTAATCCAGCTTTTGGTCGGTATAACCCACGTCGAACTGTTGAACAGAATATCCAACTGCCAGCAGCTTTGCTATCTCGTTTTGATTTGCTTTGGCTGATTCAAGATAAACCCGATCGGGAGAATGATCTTCGTTTGGCAAAGCATATCACATTTGTCCATAGTCATGGAAAGCAACCACCAAGCAAAGTTAAGTCTCTAGACATGAACCTAATGAGGCGTTATATCAATTTATGCAAACGCATGAATCCCACCATCCCTGACGAATTGACTGAATATATTGTAGGGGCCTATGTTGAGCTTCGACGAGAAGCTAGGAATCGTAAGGATATGACATTCACTTCAGCAAGAAACTTGTTAGGAATTTTGCGATTGTCAACTGCCTTGGCTCGTCTTCGTTTGGCCGATACTGTTGAGAAGGATGATGTGGCAGAGGCACTGCGATTGTTGGAGATGTCAAAGGATTCTTTAAATCAAATCCACGAACATCAAAAAGGACAGTAAGTTCGATATTCTTCTCTTCAAATTAGTTTCAGTTTAATCTGATAATTTTCTCATTTAGCCTCCCAAATACTTCGGACAAAATCTTTTATATTGTTCGTGAATTGGCTGGTTCGAGCAAAACCGTTCGAATTTCTGATGTTATGGACCGTTGCACTACAAAGGGATTCAAGCCCGATCAAGTAGATAAATGTATTGAAGACTATGAGGAACTGAACGTCTGGCAAGTTAATATGGGACGAACTAAACTAACATTTATGTAGGACTAGAATTGTGTTTGTTTTTAAAAACTTTTTACAGTCATAAAAATTAGTTTTGTTCGTGTTTTTTTTTAATAAATAAAAATTTGTAGTACAAATTTAAGTTTTTCTAATAAAGCTCTTTTCAAAAATGGTAAACAAAAAGGGTTGTCAATTTGTCAATAGAGTAAATCAATTATAAGTTACTGCGTTGAGAAATTGTTAAAACGTAGCTTAAAGGCCTTAAATTTTTGAAATAGAAATCTTAAATTCTCTATATAGAACCATAAAAGGCATTCTTACTTCTCTTATATTTGATTTTATCCCTACTCAATTACTAGAAACATCTCAATATTTTGAACGTTAAAGAAAAGTCTATTTTTTAATTACGACCAAATTAGTAAATATATTTTCCATAAAAATAATATGTAAATCTTGTACATTTATACAATTACAAAAAGAAAAAAGAACAAGTACCAGCAGCGTGACTGGGACTTTTTTTTATAAGTGTGTATTCTTTAATGTTATTAACTGCTTTTTATTTTGCAAGCACATTTGTTTATGCTAAACTGCATTATTAACCACTACGACAACAACCTGGAATACATAATCTATAATCACATTGCAGGCAACATATCCAATTTAACTACAGTTGCTTGCTACAGCTCTTCACTCAAGAGTTCAATTTTCTCTACGATTGGTTAGTTTCTCCATTCAAGTTATGTACAATGCTTGAGGTTAGCAATCTTTCAATTCACCTGTGATGAGCACCTTTATTTTTGACATTTTGTAGAACTCAGGTTTGAAATAGTGTACCATAGTTTATGTTTGTATGTGGGATTGTATGTAGTGCAGTACTTTTGATCGTTTTAGGATCATCAATGTTTATCAATTCGATAGCTGCAGCAATTAATTCCATTTCCACGTTTTTTGTATTAAATTTTTCTTTGATTCCTCTCATGTGTCGTCTCTCGTTTTACAGTAATCTTAGTTTTATATAATCGACTGTATGGTTTAAAAAATAAATACGCTAATTTCCTTATGATTAGTAGAAAAATAATAATCGCTCCTGCGCCGAGGCGGATAATAGTCGCCAAGTTCGTTTGATGCTGATATACTGGACGAGAGCACGAACACAAATCAGAAATCCAAAGGCCATTATCAACCACCACAGCCAAGAGTTTTCATGTGAAGCTAGATCGGTGGAGTGCTTTACAATCAGTGTCCACTTAGCCAACGACAAGCCAAAACCCGAAAGCGCACCATAACGAGCGGCAATTGTGTGACAGAAACATGTGAGCATCAAAAATCCTATCCAATTGAAAAGGAAAGCTACCATGAATGCTGCTAGAAAGATTATATCTGTTCCCAGTAGACTGTGATCACTTGTGAGATTCTCGGCATCTGATGTGTCGATTGCGATGAATGTAAGAGCTGGCTGTGTGCCGGTGCTAGTGGTTCGAGTCTGAGTTAGTTGATGATGTGGTGGTGGCGGAGGTGGTGGTGGCATTGCTAAATGGGCGGTCAATGAGGGTGGCAGTTCGCCATTTAGCGACTTCTCCATTTGAACTTCCTCATATGTGGGTAATTTGCTATGGGGGATTTCATGCAGATCTGAACTTGAGAGCTCGTATGGTGGAGGAGCACTGAAATCGGCTTTCGGTGGTGGAAGTTCATCCATGTTCGGCTGTCTATTGGCCATTGTGATGATCTGAAGCTGATGGATCGTGATTAATTCTAAAAAGATAGTTTTTTTTAATTTATTTTATGTAACTAACATTATACGAGTATGAATAAAGAATAGAAACGCACTACCTGGTTAAAGATATTGAAGTTCTTTAATTAAATAAATTATTAATTTGTATCTTTTCGCAAATTAGCTCTCACGTGCAAATTGATAAGATAGAAGGATAATATGAGTTTATTGTACTGTCATGTGGATGATTAAAAAGCAACTCTACTATTAAAATATGAAACCAAATAACAGTTTATGACTTATATTATGACTAAGCAGCGTTGTTTATTTGCGTTTATCAACATCACTAAACAGCTATGTTGAGCAATTGAGGACGTGGTGATCAAGAGCTATAATCAATTTTTGTTGATATGAACGAAACACATTTCAAATGAGTAAATATCAAATAACATTTCGTCGATTGAAAAATTGTTTTCAGATAAAAATAATATGAATGACTGAGTCGCACATCATTGCTATTATAATAATAAAATAAAACAAATAAAATTATTTATACAATTAGTCGGGAACGGAAAAATGTAAATTCGACGTTCAAGTAGATTTTTGAGCAACAATTAGGTATGCAATTCGTTTTTTTTTTTTTTTTTTATTTGAGAGTTAAGCCATAATTGATTAATAGCAGTTAATGTTGTAGCCTGAAGTACTGTACAGACAGGCTGACATCCAGAATATTCAGGGAACATCTTCTTTCGTATCATCGTAATATTAGGGATGATTAAGGCTCATTTGCTGAAACTAAAACTAAATATTTATGTTTCCATTCAGCAAATAGGCCTTAAAGCTCTAGTTTGATTTTCTATGAATCCAAAACTTGCCCTTATAAACAAAATGGCTTGCTGATTAAAATATTATTTTTTTATGTATGTATTGCCCGAATTTATCCAGTACCGATTTTTGCCTTTGTTATTTTAAAACGTTACTTCAACTACAAACAGACCTCTAAATTTGTTTTATTAATCGCCTACAAAAAATTTAATTACTCACCAAATTCTACCCCTTTAATCTCAAGGTAGAAAGTTAGCGCTACGATGTATTTTTACAGAGAGCTTAAGTTCAGAACTAATATTAACACTCGAAAAACACAGTGTTAATCTTATTTAAATAAATGGCCCGAATTAGCGACATTTTTTTTTTTTTTTTGAAAATTCCGATATCTTAAAAAAATTGCGTATTTATAGTGAACTAACAAGCACACAAATTTTATTTGTTGCACATTCTAAATCAATTCCAATAACTATAATTTTCTCCAAATGCGTAAAACATTTCGTAAAATTTGCTTCCTCCCAAACGAGTTCCAAGTCAATTATTGAAGATCAGATTTGTCATATCACAATTTTTGTAGGTGGTGGGAGTGGTTATTTAGTCAATAAAGCTGTGTACCTATTTATAAAAGTTGTTTCAGAACTACATACACATGAAATACTTAGAACATCTTCGGTTGAAGCTAAATAGCGCTGTAGTGTTTTCAAGAAATCTTGCACATTATTATTAAATTTTATTTTAAGGTTTTTGAATCGAAACAAGTTGATAAAATATTTAATTTCCAGTTAGACCCAAGACTCAATTGTTTTATTAAATAATAATCATTGTGTTCATGCAAATAAGAGAACAAATGCAATTTGCGAATTTGATTTTAGCTGATGATGAATCGTTTCGATTGACCAGCAAATCAACATACCTATGCAATTTAAAACTGGCCTAATAATTGATAGATACTACTAAAAAGCACGTGATAAAGCCAACAAATATTTTTCTTTGTTGCTTTGTCCATCAAATAATCTCTTCAATAGCTCAGCTTTCTCATTCAACTGAATTGTGTGTGGAAATTTTTTGTTAAAGAATTACAAATAATAACCTTATGCACATAATTTTTATGACAATAATTGTTTCATCGCTTTTTCGAGAATTTCTTGAATTCCATGAGTTTATTTTCGTTTTCGATTTTCATAACAAAATGCAGTAATGCTCATACTGAAGTACTGCAACGTAAACCAGACAACCAACGTCTGTAAAGTTTTTTTTTTTTATAAAAAACCATGATAAGTAGGTAACTTTAATAAAATTAATGCCAGTACAGCTCGTAAAGAACGAAGACCCAGTGACTGACTCACTGACTGAAAAACTATTGCAAACGCACTTCCATACTTAAATATTTTACAGTAGGGGCCTCCATGTTCGCTCTCGATTTAAATGTCTAACATACCACCATAAAACATGAAAATATGGAAATATTGATTGAAGACATCTAGAAGCAAGTTACATTGCCTGATATTAGATGATTTTCATAAAACTAAATGGTTTGTAAAATATAACAAAAATAAATTCAACTCTGTTGAACAATGATGAAAATAAAATATTTTGTAAGATAATTAATGGAAACCCGATGGGGTTGTAAATCGGCAGTTGAATTCATTCCAGCTTTTGTAATAGATCCAAGTGAAAATTAACACACCTAATAAGAAGACCAAGAACCTCAAAATGGTGTCTGATGATCATTCAAATAGCTTTAACTCCAGTCTTAACTTGTTGGTAGCACACGTAATTTTTTGTTTTGATATTTTTAAATTAGCTAAAATAAATATGTATGTACACAATATAAATATAATGAAACGTGTAAGCACCACTAATTTCTTTTATTTAAATGAATAAGTACATACCTACCATAATTTATATTCCTCACAGCAAAACCGTTAATTGAAAGATATCTTAATTTGTATTCAAATAGAAAGCCACCAAATGCGGTTTGCTGTTTCATTATATAAATTAATAATAATTTTTGTACACAAGCTTTAGGAATCTTTATTATGACGAAGAAGGCGACAGTGTTTACAAGTGTGATTAAAACGTCCACCAAATTGAAAATATCCGATTGTGGCACACTTGTTTTTGTTTTTATCAGATGTGTACAGCCATACACACATTTTGTTGTTTGAGATTTTGTAAAGAAGTTCGTCAAGCGTCACTCGCTCACGAAATCGAGGCGAGTCTTTTTAATTGTAAATAAACAAAAGCTGTTGTCTATCTGTTATTGTGGTAAACTCAATTAGGTAGATAGGTTAACTTGTCAATTTGCAAAAAAAAATCTAATCTAAATGGTGAAAACAAGTTTACCAGGCGCTTAAATGAATTAGACAGACTGACGTCAGAGATACATAGATAAACATGTACTCACAAACATTACTTTTTGTTTGCTTCCTATTCACATTCAAACTTATAATCGAGGTAAATATTTAATAAAATATATCCACAGCGCAATTAAATCTCTTTACTAAATCGAAGCAAACAGATAAATAAAAAAGAAATACAACCATAATCTCCCCCAGGTCGAGAACATTTTTAGGCTCAAGGGCCGAGCCAAGCAATGTTTTTGTTCTGAAGGCTTTGTTTTCTCCATAAAGAAACAGCAGTTTAGCCTTCGGGTTTGCAATTAATTAAGTCAATTATTCTCATCGATACAAAATGGCAATGCATTGATTTGTTTAATTTCAAATTTTGGGCTTTGGTGGGCAAAAAGAAAAAAATGTTAATTGGATGGTGTGTATGGGTGAAAATTAAAAATTGAAAAATTGTATGAAAACACATAGATGGAGTAGCGCACCTTTAAAGGCCTTTCACTGATGTAACTGGTTTTCCTTGAGATCTCCAACTTTTACACAACTTGCACCAAAATAAAGTTTGTTCGATTAATTGAATTTAATTATATACTGAGATTCACTTGGGAAATTTGACAAAATTTGTTTCGAAACAAAAGTTTTTCCTACTCCGTCTCGTTCTCGTCACCAATTTTAATTTTTTCTTATTTGGTTTTGCAGCGAAGACTATTTTTCTAACTTTCTGTGGGGTTTACGTCGTTGCGTTGTCGCTCACTTCAGTCTGTTTTGTGGCAGCAAATCGATAAGAAAACACACACATTCAAAATTTTACAGGAAGGGAGGGTTTGGTTTTCTTCTTCTTTTTTTTAAGTGTCATTATAGTTCAACTATCACCAGACAGAGTTCTTGTGTCGACAAAAAGACGATAGCTGAGTTTTGTCGTGGTTCACTGGTCAATGTTCACACTAGTAAACACATTGCTGAAGATATTTAAAATTTTTCTTTGCGTGTTTTTTTTTCCTTTCAACCAATTCGGATACGGAGGTAAGAACTCAGATCGATCCTATTAAATAGAAAACAAAATGGTATTGACATTGAAGGCTTGAATGAACAACAACACTTGAGTCATGAAGCCTTAACTACATAAGGCGTTTTTCTTTTTTAGCCCCGAGCGTGGCACTGAGCTGTCAAAAAGAAAACTTGTTACTTTTTAACTCGGAGGGCTCCGAGCTCTCAACTTGCATTTCTTTTTTAGCTTAGAGCTCGACCGGGGCTCGCTCGATGAGCTCGGAAAAAAATGACCGAGCACATCGAGCACAAAGCTGAGCGCGGCTAACTTTATACAATTTTCATGTAATTTGACAGATATGAGAGTTCAGTGCGCAATTGAGTTTCTTAAATAGATCGGTGTGCTCAGGTCACGCTCTGTTCGGAGTGAGCTCTATTCGCTCAGAGCCCGCTCTGTGCTCCGCTCGGGGCTAAAAAAGAAAAACGCCTATTGGCGAAAAAAGTGAAAAAGTACAGAAGTGACAAATTTCAAACTTATTTTGTGAAGTCGTGAAGTTCAGTTCCACCGAATGCGATGCTGTGTATATCACTGATCTCTATAGGCGTTTTTCTTTTTTGGCCCCGAGCGTGGCACTGAGCTGTCAAAAAGAAAACTATGTTACTTTTTAACTCGGAGCGCTCCGAGCTCTCAACTTGCATTTCTTTTTTAGCTCAGAGCTCGACCGGGGCTCGCTCGATGAACTCGGAAAAAAATGACCGAGCACATCGAGCACAAAGCTGAGCGCGGCTAACTTCATACAATTTTCATATAATTTGACAGATATGAGAGTTCAGTGCTCAATTGAGTTTCTTAGGGCCAGTTGTACAAATATTTAAACCGTGGTTCAGCAATTTTTATCCACCGATTCCGGCGGATTAATTGAGTTTCAACAGTAGTTCACTGTTCAAGTGTGTGATAATAACCAATTACATACTTGAAACAGCGTTGAACCTTAGCCTCGGTTCAAGATTTTAACTCACCGATTTCGGCGGATTAACTAAGGTTCAACGCTGGTTCAATTATGTAATTGGTTATTATCACACACTTGAACAGTAAACCACTGTTCAAACTCAATTAATCCGCCGAAATCGGTGGATAAAAATTGCTGAACCACGGTTTAAATATTTGTACAGCAAATCCAATCTGGTTTGGATCTGGGGGAAAATAAAACACAGCTATTGACATTTTATACATTGGTTCTAAAATAATGGCGGCCACTGTTGCTGGTTCAATCTGTTTCAAGCAAAAGTGTTTTCCTTCATTGTGTAGGGTTTCAGTAAAACGACTTTCAATAAAACGAATGTGTTGTCAGCTTAATTATTTCGAATTCAATTTGAAATCTTTCAATTGACCTCAGTCTTCTGGCTAATGCTAGAAGAACTGAAGGAACACATTTTTAAACTTTCTATCACTAGAGGGAGCTTTGTTCCACCGGAAATCGGCAATGAAAATTGGTTTAAACATTCTAGTAAAAATAATTTTGTTCAAAAAACAAAAAAATTGTCTGAGTGCCATAACTCACAATTGAGATGTGTAAACATCAATTACAACATACACGGAACGTATTACACGTAAGGCTTAGGTTTTTAGTCTACCCTACCGCCGACATAGATGTTTACACATCAATGATTTTTTAATCTAGTTATGAACAGACGCTCCTGCAATTCCAATAATCAATTATCACAAACTTGTTTATTATGCCATGAGATATCTTGTATCACCATTTTCTTTTTTTTTAAATAAATATTTATATGAATATAGAAAACAATCCTTATCCCAACACAAAAATAAACCTATAATTAAGTAAACCTACTATCTTCTAAAAGCAACCTAAATTTCAATTTCCAAGCCTACGTAACAACAAATAGAAAGATAGTACAGAATTTTTGTTGGTTGGTACGTACATCCTACACTGACTGTTTTTGTTAATAAATTTCATAAAATCCCAAGTCAAGCCCCATATCCTCTGTTGCAATACAACCCGCAACAATTTCGTAACAATCGCGTTCTAAAATCATTTACACTTGACCTTCTCAGGAATTTTATTTTATCCGACTTCATTAGCATTAAAAATATTCGGATACTGTTATTCTCTTTCGGAATAAATTCTACCCGAATAAAAAATCATGAAATAACAGCCAAATTCCCTTCAAAAACTTATTCGATACCAACAAATTCAAGAGAAACTTCGGAGATATTTCACGTTCCCAATTAGGTATCCAATGCGGGAACTATTTATTCACAACACCCAATGAATCGGAGGTTTGTTCAACACTGTAAAAAAAATCAGTTGTTTGATGTCAATTCTCCCTTTAAATCTTAAGTTGAAGTATATATATTATACATCCCGACCCACCCATCGATTTTCTCAAACTCCGAAAAAACTATACAAATTAGTTTTTAAAAAAATTGTTATTTTATTTTTGTTCATTGCGCACTAATATTCTTTTTTGAAAATAAAAATACACAATTTTATTAACGGGAATAAATCTACTTAGCATCCTTCTTGGTGTCAACCTTACCACCACGTATCCTACCGGTACGACGGGCAGCAATAAGACCGACCTTACGACCGGCAGATGTTCCTCGCTTGACGGTAGAAGCCTTACCAATATGTTGATGGTTACCACCTCCGTGGGGATGTTCAACGGGGTTCATGGCAACACCACGTACCTTTGGCCAGCTGTTCCTCTTCACCTTGTACTTGTGGTATGCACGACCAGCCTTCAAGATAGGCTTGTCAATACGACCACCACCGGCGACGATGCCAACCATGGCACGGTTAGCCGATGGAACGACCTTTTTGGCGCCGGAAGGCAGCTTGACACGGGTCTTCTTGGTGTCTGGGTTATGGGCAATAACTGTGGCGTAGTTGCCAGAAGTACGTGCCAAACGGCCACGATCACCAGTCTTCTCTTCCAAGTTGCAGATGATGGTACCTTCGGGCATCTGAGACAGAGGCATAACATTTCCAATTTGGAGGGTGGCTTTACGTCCGCAGTACACGAACTGGCCAGTGTGCATACCCTCTGGGGCGATGAACATCTCCTTGCGGACCTTGTAGCGGTAAGGATCACGGAAGTGAACAACTGCTAATGGGGCACCACGACCTGGATCGTGAATGATTTCCTACGAGAAAAGGCAATCTTAATAAACATTCCAATTAGATTGAATCTATCGACTTACTTTGACTACACCCCTGATGTAGCCATGACGTTCAGCGAAGTCCAAAGGCCTGAGCTTGGCGGCTCCCTTACGCCTTTTAACGTGGGCCTTGAAAACGGACCCAGCTCCCTTACGTTGTGCACGAATAACGCGACCCATTATTGGCTTTTAAGATCTATGATGGAAAAAAGTAAAAACAGAATCAATCAGTTGTCACTCACAAAATACGCGGTAGCACAGGGTTAGGATAAATACTTAAATTAATTTACAGAGGAATATTTCATGAAAAATTAAAAAATATCTTTTTCCACATATAGAGGAATTAATTAGCATTGTAATACAAATAGTTTTAAATAAGGATGGGTGAAATATTCTTTAATTTTTTGAGATTATTTTTTAACACAACACGTACCGAAAGCCTTTTGAAAAAGAAAAGAAAGAGAGGGTAGGAAAAACAAGAAAAATGCAAAATGTCAGTTTTTCGACAGTTGTACCAACCTCTAGATGAGACAGTTTAGTGAGTGAGAATTTGCCAGGGCTGTAACACTTCCGATTGGAAACGAAAATGGATGCCTTCAGCATAAAATTATTTATTTCAAAATAATTTTTTTTGGAATTGAAATTGAAATTTCCTATTACTGCTTTTAAACGAAGCAATTACACCTTACGATCTTTAGGCCCGTTGGCGGGGAACGTAGGTTAAAAAATTGAGAAGAGATGGTGGAGAGATGTTCCATTGTTGTAGTCAAGGCAGGCGGAACTGCACTTCAGCGACATCGAGCACACTTTCGCATGAAACTGAACGAAACTTCACGTCGCGACACAGTTGGTCAGATTACCAACTTTGTCGCAGAAAAATTTAATTGTTTTTGTTGTATTCTACTTTGTTTTCAGTCCATAAAAAATACTCAACATGAGGGTATTGCGTACATTCTCTCTTTCTCAGTAAAAAAAAAAGTACTCTCGATTTTCGTTCTTTTTTTGTATGCATATACAAAAAATGTGCTAATATGTGTATGACACTCCTTTTTGAAATGATCCAAGAAAGACCGACAAAGTTGGGTCAGTGAATTTGCTTGAAGGGTAGCTTCAGTTTCCTTGTGTGAAAGGGATTTAGGGCCATTTTGTTCACAGTGGTTTAAATCTGAACTAAATGGGGCTAAGTCCCCTTTCACACGAGGAAACTGAGTTTCCAGCAACTATCAGTTTATAGGTGAGAAGGGCAAGAAGAAAGAGGGGAAATTGAAATCTCCCCGGTCAACGATTTGAGGAGATTTTTTTTGACATTTCTCTTCACATACACAGTAGTGTGTGTTCAACCAAGCTACTTTAAAAAGTAACTATAGAAAATTTCCACGATTTTGTTTCTTCGTGTGAAAGGTAACTACAAGAGATTTTAAAGGAAATTAAAAGAAAACGTCAAAAAAATCTCCGGCAACTGGTTTCCTCGTGTGAAAGGGGACTAATCAACCAAAATCGGCTGATTAGCGACTGGCCGCGTTCAGGTTTGTATCCAAAGCGATTTGGATAGCTTTGTGCTGTTGTAATCCCTTGTAAAATCACAGCTGATATCAAAGCAGCTGTTGCCAAAAAATTAATCTCAAGCTGTCCTAAAAATTCTGGGATACTTATCTATCTTATGAGAAACGTCAACAACAGCTGATTTGTGTTCAGAAACATACTGGATACTCGAGTATCTTATGTCGAATTCCTTTCAAAAAAAGAATATAATAGATAGAAAAGAAAAAAGAATCGAATTTTGTCTGTCAAAACGAATCTTGCTACACTAGAAAAATTCGTTTTGACAGAAAAAATTCGATTCTTTTGGAAAAAAATTCGATTTTTTTTTGAAAGGAATTCGACATTAGATAGGCTATCCTAGTGAAACCTGAACGCCATGATTAACAACTTAAATTACGGATTCCTTGCAAACAAAAAAATTGATTAGCTATGCTCATTCGATGATTTAGCAGTTGCAATAATCCTTGATTAAAAATGATCAGCTGTGAAAAAACTGGCCCTACAATTAACAGAAAAAATTCGAATTTGTTTAGAAAAAATCGATTCTTTGGTTGGAAGGAATTTGACATAAGTATTGAGTAGAAGAGAGCCTTTAAAATTTTATGGCAGCACTCTTGAGTTTTATTCAGCATATTTCTAAACAATTTTATTGAAATTGACAGAATACGCTTATCTTCTTGAAATGAATCATTTCCTTTGTTTTGAAATTGAATTAAAATAAAATACTTGGTTTCTGTTTTATATTTAAAACACCCATCGCAATCCATTAATCATCATCTTAACAACCAGTTGAACTTTCTAAATAACTAAAATGTCTGCCGAACTTGACCAAGAATGGGAGGAATACAAAGTAATAAATAGACGCAGTTTCAATTCATTCGTAAAATTTATTATTTGCATTATTTTTTAGATAAAATTCAACAAGGAATACAAGGATGAAGAAGAAGAGAAGAAACGGCGCAATTTGTACATGGAAAATAAAGTCAAAATTGGGGAGCACAACGAACGTTACGCAGCTGGAGAAGTAACTTTTTCAATGGGAATCAATGCTTTTGCTGATAAAGCTCCCGGCGAACATCCTTGCGGTGGTCGGTTCCCCCCGAAAAACTGAATGATAGAATTTGAATCTTGATATTTTACATTATTACTGACAAAATATTCCATATGAGTAATTTTATGTATACTGTTTTATTGTAATTAATTAATATAATACGTGCATTTGTTATTATATATTATACATATGTACAAATGTTTTTTTATTTCTGAACTTACCTAGTTTCTGGAATTGCCAAAGGAAATGAGTATAGTGCAAATGCACCATTTTGTTCATTTTTTGGTTTGTGAATCTAAAAAATAGGTACAAAATGTTATGTATACCTAAATTATAGGGGTTTCTCACACCCCTATTGCGGTTATCAATTATCTATTGATAAATTTTGAAAATCGATTCCAAAAATCCCAATTGTAACAACTTTTGATCATTGAGAATGGTACAGAACTCTGTGAATTACAAGAAATTTGATAATTATCACGGAATAGTTGTTCAAGTTTTTATAAATTGAGTTTTAATGCACCAATTTGAATATTTATCAACAATTAATTGATAACCGTAATAAGGGTGTCAGTCGTGTGAATACACTATAAAATAATTGGTCTGGAAATATAATTCAAAGCTAGGTCATCTTTGGTAACCTATGTTCTATTTGGTTTTATAGCCGCTTTGCGTTAAGTGCTTATTATATAGGATTTTTTACCCAATATACGTGTTTAATTACCGTTAATGATCCATACACACCATCCCACGAAAATAAAACAATACGGAATATGTATATCGGTATGGTTGGCCTTGGGTAAGCTTTATGGAACAGTTTTTCTTACCACCATTATTCATTGCAACCTTGCATACAAACGTTATCTTTATTTCAAAAGAGCATCGCAATTCGCAATCACTTGCTAAATATTCATAAATACATCAAGCCAGCCTTTAAATTTAACGAGTCATAGAATGCATGTGGCTGGAGATAAAGGCGAAATCACTATTTAGAGCTGAATCAGAATTAAGATAGGGTTTATATGAAATGCGACCTAATGATCTCTTCTAACCCATCTAGTTCCAAATGTTGGTTATTTTGGGTTTCGTTCCTATTTTCATTTTTTGTCACATTTACTTCTATTTTGCTTACTTTTGGTCTTAAACAATGGAATAATCCAAGCAATAATATGTATGTAAAATCTAAAACTTTCATCCTATCATTTTACAAAATTAAGAATCAATTATATTAAAGACGAGTTAAAAATCGTCTTTACTATAATTTATTCTTTATTTTATAAACAAAATTGATTTTGGGAAAACATATTAAGTATGTACACGTAGAATGTACATACATACTTTACAAAATACAAAATTTTATATTTTTGTTCAGGTCATTTTAAGCTCAGAGAGAATCAGAGAGTTTTTAAGATGAATTATTTTCTTTCCCAAAAATTCATTATTCCATCTTAAGGCATTAATTTTCCTTGTGAGGATAATTCGAAAACCTGACGTGATCGAGCAATACCGATGAATTAAGGACATTAAAAACCGTCGGTAAATAATATAAACTGTACCCACAGTATAATAATATAAACTGGAACAACCAAGTCTTAATACATAATTTCAAATATTTTACTGCTATGATTTTATTTGGAAAAGAAAACTGTTTACAACATAGTTTTTTTTTTTTTAATTAATATTTAATTGCCCTAAAAATTGGATGTTACTTTTTACATCCCTTTGAAGCTTGTTGCCTGCTTTCCCAAAAGGTTTCCATTAACATATCAGCTTGTTTTAGCAACCTAAAAAAAAAATACAACAAAAATGTAAGCAACACAAAACTACAACGAAAAACATAAAAAATCACCGAAAATCGAAAACAAAAAATTATTTTATATATATTTTTGTATTTGTAACTAAATTCAATTATAACTTTTTTTTAAGAAAATATACACAAAAAATTAACTCAACATTAAAAAATTAAAAAAAAAATTTGAATTTTATAAACGAAAAACTAATGCAAACAAAATTAAAGAAACGCACCTATATTTTTACATATAATATTTAACTTTTCAATATAATTAACATAATATTTTGTTCTAGTAACCTAACAAAAATTAAACATTAAAAATAAGATTCCCTAATAAAATAAATTTGTTTTTAGAAAAAAGATTGTAAACAAACAAATAAGTAATAGGACGAATAATGGTAATACATAATTATATGAAATTTTAATCAATTATTGTTTTGAATATTGCATAGAAAAATTAAAGAACGCTAGTAAAATAAATCATTACTTGTATTTTACTTTATAAAATTATTTGTTTAGGTTTATGTACAAGTACATATTAAAAGAAGCAAAACAACTTTTTATATACAGAAATATTCTCTACAAGAATTAAATGCTTTCGAGGGTATAATTAAACTTTTATATTTACATAATGTTGCAGGATTGCTTATATATCTCAGTTTAAAGTATTATTCTATCAACGAATGGTATGTCATCATTTCCGGATTCTGCTCTCAAAATCGAGAATTTTTCTTTTGAATAAAACATGACGGCCTATTTCTCAGTAGCATCGTTGACGATACAATTCACATAAGAACACTTCATCAATCTGTTCAGTGAATTTCAGAAGTAAGAACACAAAAATTATTAAAACACACTTCTGGGAACAATTTTGTGTCATAAAATTACAAAAACAATATGATTCGATCAAAAATAATAACGCTTTTTGTTGATAGTATGATCTATTCTATTTTGACTGAAAACAAAAAAGCTCCCTGAACAAGAAACAGAACATTGCGGAATACCAAAAGTTGTTGAACTATTGACCAAAGATATTTTCCATTTGATAAAAGTCTGTTTACTTATTTGAGTGAGTACAGATCAATTCTCCCAAAGAGAAAAAGGAAAAAAAAGGAAGATTGCATCTTCCGTGTAAATATCTGATTATAAAATGGATGGGAACATTTCGCAGAAAGATCAAATCTTTTCTTGAATAAAAACGACATTAAATTTCGTGTAACAATTTTTGATACTTCCGGGTCCGATAAAAGGTGAACAAATTAGGAATATAGACAAGCAAGAATTTTTATTTATTTTTTTCTGCCAACACAATCTTCTTGAAAACGAATTTTCTTATTAAGTAGCTCTAGCACCAAATTTGAATCAACTTTTCAAATTTTAGAGTGGTGAGGTATAACTAAAAACATAAAACAAACTTACTTAAACTTTTTTTTATGATAACTAAAAATAGAACATGACGATTATTTCGTCAGCTCTTTTGATATTCTTCAATTAATAATGTTTATGACCCACACTTAAAATAGGCACAATACGATCCACACGCATAGCTACATATGTATGTAGTGTAGTGATGAGTCTCCCGCCCATGTTAAGATACAATAGGATAATATAGACTTATGTATGTTTTGCCTGTATGTAAATAGAATTTTACAAATTATCACCAATTTATCTATTAGTCGGTATGGACAAAATAATAATGATAAGTTTTGTTCCTATTTAAAAAACATTTATTACTTTTTTAAATATATTCAATAAAAATAATAAAAAAAATAATAATAATAAATTGTATTCCATAAAAAAGATGCAAACATTTTAAAAGATTACAAAAAAAAGACTGATTTTTTATACTATTCATTTATATATTCAAAAAAAAGCGTTTGATATTATTTCTTAATTTTTTGTTGTTGTTTTAATATTACTTGCGTTTATACACACACGATGATAAAAATTGTGGTTTTTTTCTTTCTGTTTTGTTTTTTCTCTTGCACTCTCACTTTAAATATATAATTTTTGTTTTAATTTTATATATATTTTTTTAATAATAAGTAATCATAATTATAAGAATATTTTTTTGTTTTGTTTTTTTTTTTAATAAAAAAATGCGTTTAATAATATAAATTAGTTTTATAACTTTGTTGTTGTTGCTTTTTGTGTTTACTTCTATTCTTTTTTTCTTAATTGTTTCTTTTGCTCTTTATTTGTAGTTTTAAATTTGAATATGTTGTGTTTTTTTTGTTTTGTTTTTCGATTTTCTTTAGACTTAGCTTATCTACCAGTTAGCCATACCAGGCTTATTGAGTGTCATAAAGTATATTTGACACGACGAAGCACCTTTGGCACTGCTGAAGAACACCTTGTCATTCCTTTCGCAAAGGAATTTCAAACGTTGAGCTTTTTTGTGCATAAACACACCGTCCAAGTGACCGGTTTCAACTGAACGAATCTAGAAAAAAAAAAATTGTAAATATTGTTCATTCAAAGTATTTTATCATAAAACTTACTTCAATTGCTTTATTGCCCCAGCCCATAATTTGGCCCGTACCGATGTAGGCTACTGATGTTGGCATCTCGCCCCACTAATGTAAAGAAAAAAATAATTATTAAAGGTATCAATTTTATTGTTATGGAAAATTTGTATTAGTATTTTGTTTAAATATATAAACTCACCTGCAAAACAATATTCTTCGATACACGACCAACTGTATTCACATAAACTCCTTCGTTATCATAGCAAAGAAGTAATTGCATTCCATTCGAATTTGGAAGCGCTACAATACAATGCGGTATGATTGCACCCTGAGTCTGGAAACATAAGAAATTTTATTAACAATATTATTTAAAAATACTAAAAGAATTAATTTACATGTTTAGGAAGATAGATATCATAAACTTCAGCAGAGTCCAGATCGACAGCATGGAAACCTTCGGCTGAGCCGTAAATAACTTTCAATCTGGATTGATCTTCTATTGTAAGATCCACTAGCAGAGGACGATGTTCAAGTTCACCAAAGTTCTATTGAAAATGAAATTTTTATAAAATAAATAAAATATAATTAATAAAATAAAAGGGAAACAAATAATGCTTACTTTAAATGCCATGAACTTATGGTAAGGCTTTGGCGCCCAAGCATAAATTTCAATCGAGTCTTTTAATGCAATCACTAGGAACTTAATCCTTTCGTATTTAACTATTTTGAAATGTACAGCACCTTGAAGATCTCCGACATTAATCCAACCATTGCGACGTTCCACTTGCTAAAGGAAATTTATAAAAATAACATAGTAATTAGAAATAATATTTCTTGATGATAAACAAAAATATGCATGTAACTTACATCTGATAGACCATCGGTTCTAAGGATTTTTGACTTTAACCATGAAAGATAGTACACACGTACACGATTCTTTTTTCCAGATATTGTTACTAAGATATTCTGTCCTTCGAGAACTTCCATTTGTTGGAATCGGCGACGAGAGATCAATTGATAGACCTGTTAAAAATCCGTTGGGTATAAATAAGCAATAGCTTTTAAAATATTTATTTATTTTTCATACCTTTCCTTGTCCCGATCGATCGAGCAACATTAAACCATTCTCGGTTCCTATCAGTAAATTGACACCCCACAATGCAGCACACAAAATCTCCGAATTGAAACGCTTCTTGTATTTGCGAATTTCAGGAGTGTCACTTGAGGCATCATGTGACGTTGGAGTCACATTGACGTTCACATGACTTTCCCGACGGGACGGTCCTGATCCGCCTGCACCAAATCCGAAAGTGAGGAAGCTCCTTTGTTTCTGTTGGAGAGCATATGCATGGGGCGGAAGTGAAGGTGGTGTTATTGATTTATTATTATTATTAATACTACTACTCGATCTAGTTTTTGTAATCGAATGATTTGGACTATTTTGTCGTGACGACGACGAAATAGTCGATTGTGGCGAACTATTCGACGCAATAAACGACTTGGAAGGTGTGGAATGGACTGATGAGCTAACGGCCGCTCGATACTAGAAAAATGTGTAAAAATGAGATTATTATTATTAAAAAAAAAATCAATATCATTCACACTTGCAAATCAAGCAAAAAAATTGGTTTAAAGTGCTTTTAAGTTAACTTTTATTTTTTTGTTTAATTAACTGCATTTTTGTTTTTGTTATTAGATTTTTTTTATTACAAATGCTAGGTGTATTATCATGCAAGAAGTTTTCTTTATTTTTTTTTTAGATCGCAACAAAAGGAAAGAATTAATATACTTTTTTTTTTAAAAAAAGATAATTTTAGTTTTCGAACAAAATCAAGTAGTATAAAATAATATTGTTAGTTGGATGTTAAACAAAAGTACCGATGATACTACACTCAAATGAAAATACATACAAATAAATAAAATTGTTTAGAAAATAAAAACATATTATATTGTGTGATTAGTCTTTCCCAGACGCCATGTTGTTAAAAGAATGAAACAATAATTAATAAAATAAAATTTTCGTAAGAATATTATTTTATTTAGCTGAATGAAACGTGAAAATTTCTATATTTTGTTTGAAAAAAAACATGAATTATAAAAAGCTATTTACGTAATAATAGATGAAAAGTATGTTTAGCGAATGATTGTTCTGTACCTATATGTACCAAATTATAGTATCACTCACTTCATAGCTTGAGTTATATCTAGATTTAGAGGGTTTAAGACCTGTTTGAAATTTAAAACGATCCCACTCTTTGGTGAGCGATGCAAATTGAGTTGTAAACTAATTTAGGAGTTTGAAAATTAATAAAAGAAGTTATCCTAATTTACTCGTAGATGACCAAACTTGTTTTGTTAATTTTAAACCAGGAAATAGGGGAATACAAAAAACATTAAATTTTAATTTTACTTAAAAATAAATTTCCGATTTTATTGTGGAATTAAAAATTCACGAGAAAGATTTTTACGTTCTTTGTTTTATTATCGTTACATATTAACGAGGGCTCTTATAAAAAGTTGTAAGCGTATAACAGGGCCATAGGGATTTGCTTTAAAAAATTTTCTTCATTTTGCGACGAATTGAAAAATAAGATATGGTTGTAACGATTATTTTGGAGACTTCTAAATTTCCTTAGGGTTCTGGTACAGATATTATGTTTTTCATCTGCCCCGGGGAGACAAATTTGGCGAATGTGACTTTTTGTATAACAGCTTGTTCGCCTCGAAAGTCAAAAATTTTGATGTGGTTCGCTATTTGTAACATCACGACTTAAGTGATTTCTTAAACGTTCAACTTTAGTCGAAAAAAATGAAGTCAAATTGACTTAGACCAAGAAAATTTTAAGTAAATTTGAAAAAAAAAATACAAATAATAGAAATACCTTTGGTTAGTCAAACTGTCAATGAATTAATTTTGTAAATATTGTGAATATGATTAATTATAAAAAAATTACTATAATTATGAAATAAAATTTAATGATAAAACAATTTCAATTCAACGTTAGTGCATATATTTTTTTTTAACCTTATCTAATATGATATTCTCAAGAACAAACATTTCGTACACCGAAAAACACCCTGATGGTTGCACATGCTAAACATACTCCTCATGTTATGAAAAAGGTGTTTCCTTTAAAAAAGGTTAACACAAGAAAATTAATTTCGTTAAAAAAAAAAAACAAACAAAACGTTTCCAATGATACAATCCTATACTTTCTTTTCTACTGCATATTAAAGTACAGAAAATATACAATGAGGCTCCATCCATTAAAATTAACAATAAATAAACAAGAAATTAATTTTAAATATGTATACAAAAAAAAAAACAAGAAAATTAATGCAGCAACAATTATTATATAAAAAAAATCATACGACAGAAAACTTTTTTTCTATATAATTCCATTTTATGGAATTGTAACAACAAATTATTGAACAAAAAATAGTTTTTTTTCTCAATTACTAATAATTTTTGTTTGTTAATTTAATACATTTTTTTAGTGAAAAAGAATAAATTAAGTTTTTTTTTTATTCTATACAAAAGAAATAGAAACAAACAAAGATAATACAAACAATCAATGGAAGTTGCTGTTATTATTTTTTTTCTTTTGTTGATGTTTGTTTGAAAATTTTGTATTTTTCGTTGTTGTTGTTGTTTTGGCAGAAATACTTACTATTTTTTGAATTTTTTTCATTTATTGAGAATTTTTTAGTGGATTCGATGATGTGGCCATCAGCTCAAACGTCGCGGAAAGACAAAACACAATGAAGAATAAAATTCGTTATAAAAAAATATTTTTGTTTTTTTTTTGTTTAAAGTTTGTAAACAAATCAATTTAGTCAAAAAAAAGGTTTAGTTATCTAAAAAAAAATCTCATTCACTTTTGCTTTCCAAGTACATTCATCGGGGTAAGAATAAAAAAAAATACTACATATTATAAATATGCACGAAATGCTTTATAAGTAAACTCTTTTTAATTTTATTTAATCAACAAGTACTTTTCATTTTCTACTTTTGTTTTTAAAATAAATTATTTGATCACCTAAAATAAACAAGATGATAATAGGTAGAAATGCTCTACATGTAAAAATTAAAAATGTAATTAAAATAAAATGTCCAAACCAAATGATTAGTCACACAACAACACTTTCATTGGTTTAAAAAAAAAAAACAAACGGATTAAGATATTAATTTTAAAATAAATCAAAGTTTTTATGCTAAGGTTTCTTCCTTTTCTTTTCTTTATTTTGAATGATGGTACTATGGTAAAGCTCACAAATATTTAATAAAATAAAAAAAAATAACATCGATCATTGTTATATTTACCGGATAAACGAAGAATTATAAAAAAAACACAATTTTTGAATAAAAAAAGAAACGAAAGACTTACCTCTTCACTGGAGGATTTATCATGGCGTGGTGGCGTTGCTGGCGATGCTTGACTAAGTAAGTCTGGCAGAACGCTACTCGTTCGAGTTCCAGGAGTACCCAAGCCACTACTCTCTCCGCTTCGGTTCTAATTTTTTGGCAGAATGAATAAATACAATTTTTTTTTAGAGTTAAGCACAAATTCATTTAAAAGTCACAAACACCAAATTGATGTGGAATTTAAAAATGATTTTTCTTTTACGACTCGATCTTTGAAGTCGTTTGAATGCCAATAAGGAAATTAGTTTTTATTTTTATTGAAAATGATGCGAATTTTTTATTAAATAAAAAATTAAAATTTTTGAATTGATGAAATTGGACACACAAGTTTGAGTAAATTTTAATTAAGATTATCTTTGTTAAACCAGAACCTATGTATGTAAGCTGGTATTGTATAACTTCACAATACTGGCAGAGGGAAAGGTATCAATGTAGTATTTATGTATTTATTTTAAATTTATATGAACGTTTATTTTTTAATTCTTGAGATTTTAAGTTTGGCACTACAACTAAAAACAATATCAATTTAATAGTATATTTTATATTAAAGCGAATATATTTTACTTTTTTTATTTTTTGTTCAATCTTTAAACGTGTTTCATTAACCAGTGTTTATTAAAATTTGCTTCAAATAACGTTTTAATTTACAAATACAATTAATTAATTAATTTTGTGGATTTCATTTATTTCAAATTTACTAAACTATAATTACAAATAGCTAACTGGGAATTGCAATAGCGCCTTCAAAAATTTGCATTTTTATATTTTTTCCAATGTTACGTTGCCGGCCAGTTAGCATTAAATTTAAATAAAAATGCAAAAAGTTAGTCCCTAATATGAAGCAACATTTGTAGTGTAGTTATTCGTTTTTTTTTTTTAATCATCATCAACTGCATTGCAACCGGAATACGGTACTTGGTCTCTTATTTAATCACGTAGTGGGTGATTTAAATAAAATTAAATCGTTGACTCAACATCAACAATCAAAGTTTCGAAAATAAATGTTTTTTTTTTTTTAATTTTATTTCATAAAATTTTTTTAATTCCAAACCAAATTCTTTTACAAGTTAATTTTTATTGGATAAATGTATAATATATATGAGACTATTATTCCTGTCCACCAGTATTGTAAAAAAATACGACCAAATTATAGAAGCAAAACGTTATTATCATTAAAAAAAAAGAAAACAAATAAGAGCTACTTTAGTGCTGAGTTTAAAAACTTTATTTATGAAATTTTAAATAATGTGTACCCAGTTAAGTAAATATTTTATTAGGGAAAAGATATAAACACGAATTCTGCTCAGAAAATAATTTTTTTTGAATCAATATTAAGTGATTAAAGTGGTAAGACTTTACAATTTAAAAAAAAATATTAATTTCTTTAAAATTTGTATGAAAAAGAACTTTTGACGTTTTTAAATTAAAACTTATAGATTTATTATGTATCAAAATATTTTAAGTCTAGGAATAGGAATGTTTACATGATACTAATTCCGTTAAAAGAACTTGTCACAGAATTTGTTCATAATGGAAATTTTTGAAAGCATTTCTTTGATTTCTCACAACTTTTTTGTATGTCGATAAAAAAGCTTATTCAACTTTTCTCTTATACTGCAATTATTGTCGAATTCCTTTCAGCCATTTCATCTCAATTATTTTTTTATTATTTGGTTTAATCGGTTTATATGTTATTTTGTGTGTGTCATTTAACAAAAATTCCTAAAAATGCCTGATTTAGTTTTGTTTTTAAAATTGCAATTTTGTAAAAGATAATTCGTTTACGTTTATAGAAATTAATTGTCACGAGGTCTAACATAATACCGATAACGATGGAGTTTGTGAAATGACTTCTTGGTACGATGTACCATGGAATAGAAAGTGACATATTCTTGAAAATTAAAAAAAATCTGCCACAATCTATTTCTATTTTTCTTGTACATGTATTTAAATTAAAATATACAATGCACAAAATTCCTACTTTTTAAAAATTCTACAGGGCTCTCATCGCGTAAGACGATTACCGACTGACGACGTCGTTTTGACGATTGTTTTGCTTCGTGTAACACACAAAATTATTAATCGTATAGATGACATCATCTAGATGATTCAATAAAAGCTTCGTATAACTTCTTGAAGTGTCTTGAAGGGTATTTTACTCAAAATGAACTTTGGGCTAAAATGGGTAGAAAGTGGCAGTTTTTGGAATTCAAAAAACAGAAATTATGTATATCCGTGTACGTTTCTATATTACAAAAAGGATTTTCCAAAAAAAAAATTTTACTTAAGCAGGTACACATATACGAATGAATAATAACACCACAAAATTTATGATTAGACATTACAAAAATGACTATTATGGAGATGATTCCTAAAAAAATATATTCAAACCAAGTTATATTTAATAATTATGTAAGTTTCATTCTAAACATTCTAAGCGTATTATTATGTTTGCAAAAAATTCAAATTCATTTTGTCTAAAACAGCCATTAGCTTTTTTGTTTGTTATTGAACTGCCCTTCTTCCTCATTGAAACAAAATGTTTTTTTTTATTTCCTCATTAGCATTCCGCCATCCAAGAAGAAGCATCCTTTTTCTTTTGTTTTTATTTTGTTAAATTTTGTTTCTCAGTACTTTTGTCAAGGTTGTTAATAACGAAAAATAAATTGTTAGCTCTAGGAATTTTCAAATTACAATCTGAATTACTTTTATATTTTGTATATTACTCAAAGGTCAGTTAAATGGTTAATAATAATTGTTAGCTTTTTTTTAAACTAATATTTTAGGGGTATTTAACGATAAATGTAAACAATTTATACATATACAAAAAATGCATCATAAATTTATTATTATGTAATTTAAAAATATGTTAGCACAAAACATTACATTATTTTCAAATAAATTTTAATTAAATGTATTATGTGTTTAAGAATGTAAATCAATTAAATAAAATTTGTATTTTTATATTTTTTTTGTATTTAAGGAATACTAATAAAAAACAATATCACTAGCTTACATAGAAAAATATATAAATATTTGTTCATACTTATCAACTTACTAATTATTATTGAAAAATATTCGAGAATACAATAAAAATTTATAAAAAAAATTATTGGATGGAAATAAAATGTTCACATTTATTCGCTAAATAAATTCAAATCAATACATTTTGTGTTAATTTTTGTTGTTGTTTAATTTTTATTTTACAAATGGTAGAGGCTCTTTAGAAATTACTTAGAGATTGCAATTAATCTCGATGTTACTTTATTTTGAGGAAAATTTCAAAGGGGTTTTAATGCAACCGAACTAAGCTTTAAAAAAGTTGCTGGAGGGGCATTATAAGAGTGTACTCAACAATGGAAAAGCCAAACTTTTTTGTTGTTTTTTTTTTTTGTGAAATTTACATGCGTTAAATTACAATAAGGGTATTATAAGAATATTATGTATGTATTATACATGCTAAGAATATCATCAAATTAAAATCAACTCATTCAAGCTCGTATAATAGGAATAGTATTTATAAGAAATGTTCTTATTTTCTTATTTATTTAATTTTCATAATAATATTTCATATTTTTATTGCTTTGCTAATTCGCTTTTTAATTTATTTTGTTTTAAATATATTTTTGTGAGTTGGATTTTTGTTTTTATATAAAATTATAAACAAACATAAACGTGCGTTTCTGCAACGGAAATATATATATGTAATTGGTGATTTTTTTATGATAAAAAGTTAAACGATTAGATATTATTATTAACAAAACATAGATTCTGATGGTTGCGGTTAGAATTTTAACATTATGCAAATTATTTAATGAACTGCTGTTAATGTTTAATTATAATGGTTGTTAGCACGTTGAAAGAAGAAGAATTATTTTTTTTTTTTTATTTTGCTGAATAATGTTCATTTTGCATTTCGAAAAGATGAAAACAGTGCTTCTCAACAAGTGGCACTGCAATTTAAAAATGTTTTTACTAGAAATTTCAATAAATTGATATTATCTTCTTCTTTCTTTATATCTAATTAATTACATTTATAAATGAGTGCTTTAGCTGAGTATATATAATTAATGATTTCTACTCTAGCTATTTATGAATATAGTAAAATGATTTTTTTTTAATATTATTAATGCATTATTTCAAATGATTACCAAACAAATATCAAAGCGAATGAACTGAATGAGTAAAGCCATTAGAATAAAAAAAAAAAAAAAATTAAATTACATTAAGATTTGAAAAAAAAAAAAAAAATAAATAATTGAAGAATAAGGAATAAATCAAACGAAAAGAAGGAAAATTTAGAGAAGAAAATGGTTTGGTTTATTTTGACCGCCGAAATGTGTGTTTTTTTTATGTTTATGCTTTACCTGCTGCTGTTGTTGATGCTGAGCCATAATCAATTGTTGCCTGGCCGCATAGTTTTGCAAAAATATAACCGATTCAGTCTTTTCACGTCGTGGCCTTAAAAAGTCTAGATTTCTTCCGGTAAGGCTACTGCTCCAACTCGATTTGGTTGGTTCGGATTTTTGGTTTTGATTCACAATCGACTGCTGTTGTTGTTGTTGAGGTTGGGGCGATACATTTATCTGTTTATTGCTTTCAGATTTTTTAAGTGACTTCTGTTCGGGCTTTAATTTAGTATCGTCACTCTTAAACATATTCGTACTGCGTTGGAATAACGCACTGGCACGTTGTTGTAATGGAGTATTACTGTTATTATTACTAATTGGGGCAATTCCACCACAGCCATTATTTGCCATTCTTTCACCAAGAACAGCTGAATGACGTTTTGTAAGTGGAAAGAAATCAGAATTCTCCCTGCGAAAGCCTCGGACGAAATTCATTGGCAATTTGGAATCAGACTCTTGTCTTTTGTGATTTTTACTGCAACTTACGGCACTATTATTCGTTTTTGGTTGATTTGTAGTTATTAAGGCACTGTTAGTTGTTGTTGATCTATTTGGCATTGGTTGTGATAGTTTTCTTTGAGCAGGCGAAAACGAGGAAGACGTTGTAGAGATTGAAGATGTTGAAATACTGGTTAATGGAATTGATATAGCTGCGGCTTTTCTAGCTGCCGCTGCATTACTAGGCACTTCTGAGATGCTACTACGATGCATAACCATCTTTTGATCCGATTTCAATGTACTTGTGTTTGAACGATTCAAACTTGCACCGCGATTCGGGAAGAATTTCTCGATGTCCCAGTCACGTAGGAGTACTGATTCTTCGGCCTCATTTTTTCCCGCTACTTGACCTGATGCTGGCTTTTGTTTTTGATTTTCTAGTTTCTGTACAGAATTTGTTTTTGAATTTTTATTTTCAAATGTTGAATTTTTTTTTACAAAGAGAAATGTTTACAAAGTAAATAAAGTAGAGGTTTTTCAGATTGGCAATAGTTTATGTATAAGAGTATGTTTTCTAAAGAAATATTAGATGTACTCATAAATTCTAGGGAAAAAACTAAATTTTCGATAGAGTTATTTTATGAATAGACTTATTTTGAAAGAAATACATAAATGGTTTCAATTAACGAGAAATAACATTTTAATCGAATTGAAGCTATGGTATTGACAGTTTATGATTGAATATAGTTAGAGATTGAGTGGTATGATTAAATTTTGATCTCTTTTCGGAATATTTTTGAAAAGTGCTTAAGGTACTTGCATAATTGTTGAGAACTCGATCTAAGAACAAAAAAGACTTTTCGGTCCTTTTACTCAAAGAACATTCTTACATGCTTATACAAGACTGGAGGACTCAGTAAACCGATATTAAAAAAATTTTGTTGAACGAAGTTCTAAAAATTTTACAATAATTTGACTTAAAAAAACTTAAGAGTACTTTGTACAGAACACTGTTGAAGCACTCTTCCTTATAAATGTACATACGTGTTCAGAATAACGATTGCTTCATCCTTAAATATATACTGATTATTTATTTTGTAAACATTTTTATTTAAATTAAATTTTGTTTGCACATTAGAATTTCGATGTAGTTTTTTTTCTGCACATTGATATAATATATACAACATAGTGTATTGATGTGTATGTATGATATTAAGTGCTTTGCATTATTTATTTAAATATGAAAATCATTCATTTGTTCATACTTTTTGATTTGGTTTACACGAAAGAAACAGAAGGATTAATAAACATTAAAAATAAAATAAATTTTAAACTTTTTTTATTTTTAAACTAAACGAATAGAAGGGATGATATCAGAAATTATGGTAGGATATTAAAATAAAACGTTTTTTTTTTATATAAACAAAATTAACAATTAAATTAAATAAATATTCATTAATAATTGTCTTTTTACTACAGTAAATGTTTACTCGCTTCGCTCGCTTGCTCACACTTTTGTTATTTTGTAAATATTTTCTTTGTTTTAATGTTCTTGATAATTTCTAAAAGAACCACAACCACTTGTAAATATATCTGTGTATATATATATATTTATACTATATGCAATAACTAGATACACTTGCCTTGGCCAGAGAAACTCCACTTGGAGTTCCCCAAACTAGACGACACACAACATTTCACTTTTTTTTAAACCTTGCATTTAATATTTCAAAACAAATTGTACAGAGTTAATATTATTTAATTTTTTTTTGTTTGCTTGTACAAATAGCTGAGATTAAATTGAAATCCTCAACCTCAAGTTTTAGTTTAAAAATAAATTAAAAAAAAATAAATGCTTTCTAATAACTAATCTAGGAAAAAATCACCAATTTTCGATTTCGAACTATTATTCTTTTATTTTTTTTGTTTGTTTTCTTTTCGATGGGTGAACAATCAACAAATCAAAGTATCGAACTGAAAATGAAAAACATGACTCGATAATTCGATTTCATGATACTCACCCTTTTCATGATTAGAGTTCGATCACCAGCTTGATCATCATCATCGGGTGTTGGGGGAAGTGGACGATTGGGTGGACCTCCAATACCATGAGTAGCCGGGGGACTGGTGGTATCCTCTGAGACAGGTCCAAGGCCGGGTCTATATGAAAATTCAGGACTAACAAAATCGAAAAAACACAAAAGAACCAAAAAACCACGATCCAAAAAAAAAAAACAACACAGAAAACAAACAAAGAGAGAGCCAAAAGCAAAATGTTATGATTGTGGCGTGTGGAATGGAATGAACGAATGAAAATGAAATTGAAAGTTTGGGGATAAATTTTTGATTTTTTTATTTGGGAAAAAATATAACAAAAGAATGGAAGTTTTGGTGAAATAAATAAAAAAAATAAAAAATGGAAATGAGATATTTATGTTAGATTTACGAGACATGAGTTAGTGGATTTTAAGATGAATTGACAGTTAATGTATATGAATTAATAGACGTTTTGTCTTCGAGATCTATTGAATTCGGATTTAACGGTATGCACTGACTGATATAAGGTAATATCTTACATGTAATTAATAACACAACCCATGGGGTCTGGGGAAAGCCTCCTTATACAGTAGTAACTTAAATGTGACTAATCGTATAACTAAGTAGAAATTTTCAATGAATTATATTGTTGGATGTCTGTCTGGATTTGTAAAATCCCCCAATTGAATATAAATATACTTGATTAATTATTTTGATTACATAAAAAGAAAATTTGAATTTTAGGCATTTCAGTGAATAAATCTATAACTGTAATGTAAATGTATGCATTTAATGCAGGAGTGACTCATAATTAATTGATAGGTACTGATTGCTATAAATAAATCAATTGACAGAACAACAGATTAAAATTGACGAAGAGTTGATACTTAGTTCAAATTACATTCTTTTTTTAACAACATTAAAGCCTTAGCATAAACTTTAACGATACTATCTCAAAAGTTAAGCACATCAAAAAATTCTTGGTACAAAAAAATGATGCCGACCTTGAAGTTTTTCAATACATATTTGGAAACTCAACAAAAATGATACAACTGAACCAAAGACATAAAATGAGTGCTTGAAACCATTAACAGCTTGCTTAATTATTTATCTTTCTTTTCTATCTTGATAAAAAAATGTCCCCTTCTCAACTTCTGGGAAGCAGCTACAGAAATAATATTTATTTGTTTTATCGTTTAAAATTTTATACTAGCAGATTATGTCTGAAGACAATGCCAAAATATGTACGAGTACATTGTATGTATGTAAAGTACGTATTGGAATTGAATGTTTTCCAAATAAACTCGAAAAACATATTCTTCAATCGAAAAAGAAATTATCCAAATTTAATGCAAAAATACAAGAACTATTTTACACTTTTGATTACATACCGTTTCAATAGATCTCAATATTTATGATAGTTTGGGAATTTATAAATAGTGAAGTGAAAATTCGGAAATGGAACATTACGTGTGAACTTGCATTCGAACTTGGAATGAAACTTAAACTATTAAGGACACTTGAAGTTGTCTTTTGAATGTGAATATTCACTTCATTAGATATAAATATCCCAATAAAACAGAGTTTATAATCAAAGAGCTACTAAGATACAATACAATGACTAGCTAACTATAAAGCACGGATTAACCACAGTCAAAAAATGAAAAACAAAATCAAATACTTTACTTACAGTGGTTTAGGTGGATCACTTGCTAGCAATGTACCATCGTTGCGGCCACGTTCATTCGGTTCCTCAGGTTCACTATCCGAATCACTGCTGTCAATTGGATCCAATGGATTCACCGGTTGTACATGATGATTATTCACAACAGGAGGAGCTGGTGCTGGTTTTAATTGTTGTGCCGATGAAGATGATGACGATGTCACGGAAGCCGATGATTGACGATTATTCCTTGGCGGTGCTTCGGGTTGAGCCTGCTGTTGTCCAGCGGAGACCAATTGCTGTGACTGTTGAGAGACGCCCAATTCATTTAATTGTGCAGCTAACATGTCCAAATCCTAGATGGTGATTGATTTTTTTGTGGGATCGTTTTACGAGATGGTAGGTTTTTTTTTTTGGTGGTAGTGGTGGTTGTTGTGATATGGTTGGTGATTGGTTGGTTGATTGGTAGTTAGGTAGGTAGTGGAAGAGAGCAGTACAGTGTGAATGTGACAAAATCACATGAAACATATTTCTTAATCAATTTCATAATTTCATTCAATTAAAAACTTTGTTTAAATAAATTTTTGAACAATATACATACATCCACACACGAAAGCGATTTTTGGGACTTATGTAAAATTAATAAATAATTGAAGCGTGCTTTGCAAATTGAATTGGATTTTTTTAAGTAAATTAATAAAAATGTTTGTTTCATGCAATGAAGGTAACAAATAAGGACGGGTTTTTTTTATAAAGACTATACGAAGATGGTTAATGATTGGTAAAGGGGTTTGTAAGGCATACACAATGTAAGCACAGACAAAGCAGAGACGTTTTTTAACAAGTTCATAGTATAATGAGATTCAGCAGTTAAAGGAAAGCTTAACTGTGATATAGTATTACAAACATTGATAAATTGAGAATGACTGACTACATAAGCTAAAATATGAAATTACTTAGAAGAGCTTATTTATGTTCATTTTCATTTTAAAGAAAGATATTGCTTTATTATTTTTAAACACATATATACATATTAATTATATTCAAAGTTTGGAAGCAATTAAATCAGGTACAAGACGCAATCGTTGATTTAAAATAAAAAAGTTAAGTCGGGAGCAATGTAAATAATGTGAACTTATTCCTTTTTCCTAATTAAAATAAAATATATTTGAAATACAGTCAACTTCGTTTATATGAACTTTCCTTTACTGAAAAAACCGGTTGATTGAAATAATTTTACTTGAAATGAAATGAATGACAACCGATTTTCAGTATTATACTTGAAAGAAGCTGTATTATAGTTTTTTTTTAATTAGGTAATGAAAAAGAATTAATTTGTGGAAAGGTTTCAAAAATTCAAATCGAATTGCCGATAAAAATAACAATAAATATCGAGATGCGAATAATACCTTGTTCATATTCAAACAATTTTCTATTCGATGAAAAGGACTTTGTAAGTTTAAAAGATTTAGATTTTTTTAGTTCAGTCTACGAACGTACGTTAATAAATTGCAACAGATATTTTCATACCTAGCATAGAGTTCCTAATTTATTGGATTTTTAAAAATTTTAATTGGAAGATTGTGTTAAAAAATGTTCGGTATTTCTTTTGAAAACCGATTGGACATTTTTCAAAAAAAAAAAATAATGATTATGCAGTCAAAAATGTATATGGGTGTGACAAAAACGCTTAAAATGTGTTCAAAAATGTGAGTTCAAAAGGATAATTCAAAGCATATTATAAGGAACAAAAAAATGTTTTTTTTTTTCAAAGCGAAAGCACACACAAAAAACAAGATTTCTCAATAACAACATACCTCAGGTCTCCTCGGTGGAAGCTGGATTTTTGTGTTTATTTGTTATGTTAATTTTTTTTTTCAAAAATCATTCAATTGTTGATATTAACAGTATTTTTTGTTTGTTTTTGGTTTTGATTGTGAATGTTTTGTAATTCAATTTCGATTTAGTTTTCCATTTTCAATATGAGTGTGTGTTGTATAATTTTTGGTATGTAGTTATTATTATTTTTTTTTGAAAAAATACAAAAAAAAATTCAACGTGAGACACAAAAATTTTGTTTCATTCGGCACCGTACGGCATTACACAACAAACAGCAAATTTAATTATAAATGTTATTTTAAAATATTGTGTTGCAATAAAATAACAAATAGCGTTTAACAGGTGGACAGGTATTTTGTTTTTGTAGGCAGAAAATAGAAGTAGTAGAAGTAGAATTTTGTTTTTTTTTTTTTTGAATACAGCAACAAACAATTTTTTTAACATGAAAATAAAAAGAAAATTCGAATTTTAACTTAAAAAAAAAATAGAATAAGTTGGGAGTTTAAGATAAAGCGGGTGATAAACATCAAAATAAGGCAGTTTATAGAAATCCCACAGGGATTTGAAACGTACCATTGGCTTGAATATATTTTGAGAATTGCGTTGCTGTTGCTGGGGTGTCTGCTGCTGCGATTGAGGAGATGAGCCGGGGCCTTTGGGAGTCGGCGGCAGGGGGCGATTGGCATGTTGTGGGGGATCTGGAACGACTATTAGGCGTTGTGGCAATGCCGGTCGCGAAGGTGGACCTGGCTCTTCTATCTGCTGTCGCTGATCACGCTGCAAATATTAAACATCAAAGAAAATCATAGCAAAATGATATTTTGTCTTACAGATTGCGGTTTCTGATTTCTGTTAGCCTGCGGCTGGGGCTGAACTTCATTTCCACTTACTCCGCCTTCTTGGATTTTTTGGAAGTTACGACGCAGAGTGTCACCACCTGGCACTTGGATAATGGAATCACCGGTAATCGGAGGTTCTTCCTCGTCATTATCCGAACCAGAGTAAGGATAGTCTTCGCGTTCTTTCTCTTGCTTTCGTTTCTTACAACGATCAATGTGATCTTTGAGTTGTATTCGCACTTGTCGATCAGTAGGCTGATCTTTAATGAATGCATGCTTTAATAACTGATCTGTGTAAGGCCTCTGATGATAGTCTTTCACTGTAAATAAATTTTAGATTTTAGTTTTGATATTTCAAATAATTTTATTTGAAGAACTTACCAAGAACCGTGTCAATAAATCCATGGAATTTCTTCGCCCATTTTTTAGATTTAAGTCTTGGAGGTGAGTTGCGTGGAATCAAAAACAATGCCCTCATTGGATGCAAGTCACAAAGTGGTGGTTGTGATTCGGCCATTTCTAATGCTGTAATACCCAACGACCACAGATCTGATCGGTTGTCATAGGTTGCTTCTGGATTTTCATCGCATGCAATAACCTCGGGTGCCATCCAATAAGGAGTACCTTTTAAAAAAAAAAAAAAAATATTTCAAACATTGATTTTGGTATTTTATAGAAAGACAAAAATACTAACCAATAAATGTATTTCTTCTGCCTATCGTTCGATCCAACTGAGCTGAAACACCAAAATCTACCAATTTGACTTCAGCATTATCTGTAAGGAGCACATTTTGTCCCTTGATGTCACGATGAATGACCTTATTCGAATGCAAATAACTAAGACCGCGCAAGATCTCACGACAAATATACGCAATCCATTCTTCTTTAAGACTTTGTCCTTTTGTTGATTTTACCAAATCAGTTACAGAACCGGCACCACAATACTCCATTACCAGCCATAGCTGATCATCTTTTCCAGGAGGAGATTTCTTTATGAATGCACCATAGTATGTGGCAATGTTACGATGATTTGAGTATTTTTTAAGCACATTTATTTCCAGCTTAATTTCTTCTTCTTCATCTTCGGTAACGTCCATTACTTTAATGGCAGCTAATTGTCCAGTCTTTGTGTGTCGTCCCTGTTAACAAAAAAAAATATTAATTAAAATAAATAATAGCTGGTTGTTAAAGTAAAAAAACGAGATCAGATAGAGAATACAAGCCAAGCCAAATCTCTCATGTTGAATTCATTTAAACATTTAAAATACTTATTAGAAGAATTAAGCTAGTTTTTATATCTGATTTTTGTTGGTAAATTTTCAAAATCAAGTGAGACAGTTAAAATCAAAGAGAAGAAGACTAGAAGAATATACTTGAAATAAACGGAAAAAGATTCTTTTCTAACTAATTTTTTTCATGCCACTTAAGAAATTTAAATAATCTCCAGTAGCGCCATAAACATTGAAGTAAGCAATAACTAAATTCAATCTTCATTTTCTGAGAATTGTAATTACATATACATACATTTAATATGATAAAAAAAACATTTTGTTTCTCCAACAAATTTGGCTATTTGCCAGATATAAAAAAAAATACCTATTGCTAACTACTTTTGCAACTTCCTCAAAGCTATTAAAAACCATTTTGATATACTATATTATTTTTTTCTTTTATTGCAATCACGCCTAATTAAACTGCTGTAAGGAAAAGTAATTAAGAAATTTAAAAGCCCCCGTGAAAATACTGTAAATCACTGAGAGATTTCTTCTAAAAATAAATTATTTACCCTTCAAATTTTCCAAATGTTCACGAGCAAAAATAAATAAACATCTCCTTAGAATTTGTTTCATCCCATTTTGTATTTTAGTAGAGATTGTGGATTTAAAAACAAGGCGCTGCTGCTGTTGTTGCTATTGCTGTTATTGCATTTTTTGTTGTTGCAGCCAACAGTAGTAGTACAGTATAGAAGTAGCAGAGCAACACATGTGAGAAAAATCTCAATTTACACACAAACGAGGGCGGACCAAAAGTAAACAACTTAAAAGGCATAGTTAGAGGAGAGAATTTTGCTTTTAAGCTACTGCTTTCATTACATGAAATGAATTAAATTCGTTCGTCGTCGTCGATAGCCCCTCTTTATACCTCTACCACACTTCCTACTCTTGCAACAAGTCCAACACCATTTTCGTCATATCATTGTTTATAAAGGAATTTTCGCTCTACAGTGAGAAAATTCCATTTCTGTCGTAGATATGTTAATTAACGCCTACCCCCAAACTGCACCAATTCAGCACCTATATAAAGCATATAATATGTACATGCAGCGACATCACTCGAGCCTCGTACTACTCTGAAATAATGTAAGTACTCGTCGGAGTAAAGTAAACTGACTGACTGATACACATGAACTATGATGAAATTGCCATTTGTGTAAATTAGAAGAAAAAAATAAAAATGGGAGGCTGATGAGGTTGGGAGCAAGGTTGGTTGTGCACTCCACATGCATCCAACATAAAATCTCGCACTGAGTTGTAGAATATTTTAGTATTCTAGGTACATAACATTTATCTACAACTGAAACGGTTTTTTAATTAATTGACTGAAATTAAAGCGAGAAATTGAGAATTTTATCCCTGAGGTAGACAAATTTGTCGACGAACAAATGTTATTGTATCTGAATTATGTTAACTTTAAACGCATGCATTCGAGTTTGACATTGCGTTACAAGGAAAGATTTGTTTATATTTGGTTGAATTCACACAATATTTATAATCGCTTTAACAATTTTAGAATTTGAGATCTTACTAATTGATTTTATGAATTAGAAAGTAACAGACGTCATATGACCTTATCTCCTCCTTTTTAAGTTTGAGATTATCGACTTGATTATATTCGAGGTGATGAAAGTACCAACCTTTTTCAGATCCACAAAAATAAGCAATTTTTCAGAATCATTTTTATTTGTTTGTAAGGACAATTTACGTACTATGGACAACTTTATCTATCACAAAGTGACAGAATGAAGAACAGTCTCGGCTTAAAGGCAAGTTTTCAATTAAGTAACACCAAATCATGTGTGTTTCTGATAATTTTAAGCTTCTTGATTTTAAGTAACTACACTGGAGGATAAGTGGTCAGATTTGTGGTCCTGCTGAAGATCTATATTGCGTCTTTAATTTAATTTATACATGTTTGCAATTTTCGAATAACTAAACTAAATTGAATGAAATTTTAACTTAACTTTGACATGCAACAAATTAAGAATTATTATTATGATTCAAAAACATACAATAATAAATTAGTAATTGCTTTATTTTCACTCGATTGAATACGATACCTAGTTCATATTATGATGTGGAAGAAAAAAAAATAATTATATTATAGTTTCCCAAACTATTATTAGTCATGCTGGTCTTGTTATAATTCACATAAAATACTTTGTATAACCTAATTGATTGTTTCTTTTGAATAGCATGACTTTACATATTATTAAAGAATATTTATAGTAGAATGATTTTTGATGTATTCCCGTGATAGATAAATTCTCTACTCTGAAACTCATCAATCAAATAATCTTGCCGTAGGTACCTCAGTATTTGCAAGATTGTTTGGGTATAAAAGTTCAGTATTGAAGTGACCTTGAAAATTTTTGAGGATATGACATTGAGCAGTGGGATTTAACATTTTATCCTCGAATGTCCACGTAATCAATGAAATGAAAACCTTGACTTTTTGTTGCTTTGAACATTGTTGATTGAAAATAATCTCTATTACCCCAAAGGGGATTTCTTGTAAAAACTGATAAAAAACAACGAATAAAATGACAAAAAATGTGTCACATCAAGATTATCGATTTATTTTATTTGCCAAAAGTACCTATAGGTATTCTCGGAAGAATTTTTTAGCTTAGCAATAAATCTTTTCCTCTACGGGGGACAACCACCGTTCGTTTGGGCAAATTGTTTTTATTTTTTTTTGTCTTTATCAATGATAAATTGAAATTCAATGAATAATGAAATGAGAAAATTCATTAAGAAGACTCATACAAAGCTATTAAGTTCTATTAACTGATTTTGTAATTTACATAAAAATATTAAGAAAGCGAGTTTCTCACAAAATTTCCTTTGTGAGTCACTTTGACAAAGCAGATGGAAATATTAGCTGCATTTGCGCCGACGAATAACGAATATAAAAATGTGAGATCGTTGAACAAAAATATTTGTGTTATGATTCGTCTGAGTAAATTGGGCTAAATGCAAACGAGTTCACAAAAAACATTCTGTGAAACTTTTTTGAAACCAAAAGTAAGCATTTCTTTGGAATGATTCGTCTAAGTTAATTAAGCTAAAATGCAAACGAATTCACAAAAAATATCAGTTAAAATTTTTTGAAACCAAAAGTAAGGAATTCCTTGGAGAAATCGTATTCAAATTTTTGATACAACTTCCGTCTATGAGATTTTAAAAATCTAAACTGATCAAATGTTGATATATCGACGGTTAAAGAGCAGAACCTCGTGAGTCGTTTTTGGATGTTTTTCAGAAATCAATAAAAGCCTACCAAATTTTGTATGGTGATCTAAAAGATTTTGAACTCTGTCTTTTTCTGTAAAATGTTCAGAACAATATTGTTAAGCTGAAATTGCCAAAAGATGACTCTGATTCTGCTGATTTTTTTGGAGTAATATTTTTTAGAATTTTTCGATTAACGAGGTTCTACACTTTAACCGTCGATATGATTATTTTTTTTTCTCAACTACATAATTATATTCTTCCTGTAAGACTTAGCGACTTTTACATGTAAACAGAATTGTGAGGCAATAGTAAGAAGGAATGGAAGGAAAGATATATATTTAAGTATTTTTCGTAATAGTGGATTGGGAAATAAGAAATCTAACAGTTGATTGAAGTCCAATCGAATCTGGGTTATATTTGTATGTATTTAGAAAAGAATGCTGCCTAGAGTGAGGCTCGAACCAAGTTAGCAGTTAAGAACCTGGTACATCCACTGCGCCATTGCCAACCGCTTAGTATAGATAAGAACAGATCAGAACAAGCTATTGAAAGATTTAAATGGGCGATTCCAATTCGGTAGCAGATTTCTTTCCCTGTGTTAAAACCTGGTTTGTGTGAGAGAGTGCAGTGCCAAACGGTACAAAATTGGCCCCCCTATGCGGACATCGAACAAACCTATTTTGTTTATCATGATTTCTCTCAAGTTTTGAACTAATATCGTTTCCTTTTGGTGTACTCTTCTGTATTCCTTCTCTAACGCCCATATAATTCACTCGATACATTCAGATTAAAACTGTATAATTTACATCCGGATTTAAGTTTTAAATCTGGATACATGTATATCGAGTGAATAATATGGCGGTAAGAAAAAGAAGTATTTCTTCTTTTAAGCTCCTATCCACACAGTAGTTCTCTCCAAGTAGAACTGTTAAATTAGAAAGAGTAAAGTACAAGCACTACATTCCGTAGTGTGTCATGTGTGTATAAATTTAATAAGTCGATGTTTTCATATTCGATTTGAAACAAAAATGAGTAAAGAACAGTTTCGAAAATCCAATCGAAAACGAAAAAAGTTTTAACTTTTAAAAACATCAAGTGGATTAGGTACTAACGTCATTTCGTGTATATAGCATGCTCACTTGTCATACCAATTAACGGATTTCCCATAGAATGTGTGAAAAATGTGAACATTTTTAGCAAAATGTTAATTCTCTGGTCGGGTTATTCATAGCTGTAGCATTTCACATCTTACCACGAAAACCAAATGAAATTACAAAAACAGCAATATAAACAAGTGGATTTTTGGTGCATGAACAACAAGAAGTATAAAAGCTTCAACTCCTGATACTTTTGGATTTATAAATTATTATCGTATTTCTATTCTAAAAAAAAAAATAGGTACATATGTATGTATGTATGAAACATTTAACAAATGAAATTCTACATACATAGGGACACCATTCCTTAAAGATAGGTAGGTATACTATAACATCGAAAATCATCAACTTCTTCAAAAAAAAATCATTTCTGTTCTAAAGTTAGGTTCATTAAAATGAAGCAAATATTTCTGCGAACAAACAAATTATAAAATCAATTTTTAAAATTCTCAATAAACATCATTCCTAGCACGAATTAGATGAACTGATATATTCTTTGACCTAAAAACAATTCTTTGAATATTTTTTTGATTTTATCTTTCCTAACCTCTGATGCTGATCTTTACGTGGGGTGATGGATACAAAAATATTCTATGTATTTTAAATTTTAATTCAGAAAACAGTCGTAATAGCATAATTCTCAACAGTGAATATATTATTATTATTATAATTCACATAATGTATATATTTTCGTTCGACGGACGTTTAGCTCTTTTATTGAAAAAAAAAAAAAAAAAAAAACACACACAAGACCTGTTCTCGTTCAGTTTGCAATTCAATTGTTGATCTGAGCTAAATGATAGCCTGAGTTATTGATGTGGGCGCTTATAACATTATAAGCGCACACAAACCCATATGACCCAGTCAACATATCAAATAATAAATTCATAATAATACTAAATTATGTTTTTTTATGCTGATGATGTTGAAATTCAATTTTTATTTGAAATGACAGAAATTTAAATGAGTTGGAGGAGGAGTTCGTGGTGGTTGTGGTGGATGGTTTACAAAACAATGTCATTGTCATCCAAAGCGAATTCATAATTTTTCTATCACATAAATTCTTAAATGCCAAGCATAATTATTTGTTATATTCGTTTGGCTTATAGAGGGGAATCATTCACTTAATTGCCATCTATTGCTATTTAATGGGAACACATTTATCATGAGACCAAAAAAAAAAATCTACATTAATTATAAAGAAACTTCCATAAAAGTTTTAATAAAATAAACTATAACACCGTAAAAGTCATCATAGAACAAATATCATTGGAAATGGAACCAAAGTAGATAAATACCGAAAAATATATTTTTTATTCAACTATACCTACTAATTGAATCCATTATTTTAAGTAAAGTAAAATAAAACAAAAAACATCCGTCAGACTTATCAAGAATAAATTTGTCAACTCCCTATAAAAGAAGTAAAAATTCTGAGAACTTCTTTAGATAGCGCATTTTAAATTGGAATTATTTTTTTTGTTCATAGGTACAGTACGGTTAACTTGGTTAGACCAATACAAAAAAACTTATATGTATGTATTTATTTGTTTGTTTTTTTTTTGTTTTAATTTACGTTCATGTAACATGTTTTTAAGGTCATTTTTAGTCTGTTTCTTCACTTCCCAAAACTTCCAATTTTGACCAATTTAATTCTTTTTTAAATGTACAGAACTTTGGGCTAAAATGGGTAGAAAGTGGCAGTTTTGGGAAGTTAAGAAACAGATCTAATCAGTTTCGATTTAGTGAAGACTATTTTGAGTATTTTTGCTAAGACTGCTTATAATCGCTGCAAAAATGCTGGAACTACCCCCTGCAAATTTAAACACGTAGGCGGGGGACGTATGCGGTGGCCGGGGTAGACAAATTTGCTGAAGTTGAAATAATTACAGAGTTATCGCTCTTTCTACTTTTAATAGCTGCAGTGATTGCAGCTATTAAACTTCGCAGTGTTTAAAAGCAGAGAAAGGAGATCAAAAGAGAAACGAAGCTTAAAAATTGTAGTCGTCTAAATCTTAGCAGTGTGCACTGTAAGTTTGACAGTTAAGAGTTTAAGGTGAGAGCAAATTTTCAAGACAAGAAAATAGAGATACTCCTGTAGGAGTATGAAGAAAAAATAACTGTTTTTGGGCATAGGCTTGAATTTGATAGACGCCATTTATTATTTTTCATTATTTTTATCATACATAAAATACTCTTTAAATACAAAAATATCTAAAGATGTCATCAGTTTCTGTGTATTTTTGATGTACCTATGAGGTACTCGGGTATTATTTTTTTTTTTAAATAAGAAAAGTCTTCTTTTTTTTTTAAATGAATCTACCCAAGTGAACCGCACTGTATTTTTTTTTTACTTTCCAGTTTCCACCCTTGTTAATGTTCGATCTCTCAGTCAGACAAATTAAGAAACGCATATACCTAGTAGTAGTAGTATTTTCAACGAAAATTATTTTTTGATTACTCAATTAATCATCCTTTAGAATTCGTTCACAATAGTAGGTGTGACTTTCCTTTCGATAACAGATTTAAATTAACTTTAGCAAGTTTGTCTTTTCAGCTGAACCATGAAAAAAAAGAAGAAAAAATAACACCAACTTCCAGATAATGGGGCTGATTGCGCAATGAAGCGGTTGGATTTTTTTTTCAGTTTGTATTTTTTTTTCTGTTGATGTTGATCATGATTTGCCGGTAATTAAGACTCAGCATGAGTAAGTGTGGAATAAACAGTTTTTATCTGAATTAATATTATAATAACGAACGTATTGAATTTTTTTTTTTTTTTTTCGTTATCGTGCAATTTTTTGTTTTCGAAAGTTTTGTTGGTACGTGGGTTGGTTTTTCTTAGGATGGGATTATGGGAGCTTGTTTTATTTTTATCGAATGCGGGCATCGGTAGATAAACTTATCTTCGTAAGGGAAACGAGGTAGAAGAACCATTAAGTTGATTTTCATAATTTTTATCGGAAGAGTTGAATCGCAATGATTATAATCTACAAAATATTAACATTAATATTTAAAGTAATATCGATATCCATTTTTGATAACAATGAGCTTGAAAATCTGTTTTCTACAAACAAAATCGAATTAATTGATCTATTATTTACATAGAGAGGCATTCTCACTACATTGCTTTCCTTATTCTTCTTGTATGTACATTGTACATATGTATTTTATGATTGAATCTTAAAACGGTGTTCCACATTGGACTCATTCCGCCAACTCATTTTGACGTCTGAGTATTTTATCTCGCTCCCACTTATTTTTTAAAAAATACTGAACAAAATTCTGGCCCACTTGGTTGTCTCATTCTTACCATGAATAGGTATCGAAATAAAAATTCTGATAAATCAATATTAGTTAGTCTAATGCAAACACTGCCTTACTTTGAAACTTATTTTTTTTACTTTAACGCTGTGTCGCTGTCCACTGCTGCAAAAAAACAACATCTCTCTTCAACTCTTTTTTTTTGGTAGCACGCTACTAACAGAACTTTTTTCTTTATTATTTAATTATATTAATAAGCAATCCAATATAACCAATTTGTTGATTATAAAAGTATAGAACTTAGTTAAATCTAATTTTCTGTTTTTAACTTATAATAATATGTATAGGTACATTTACAAGTTTGGTTTTTGCCATTCGTGTTCTCTTTCTTATAAGTTTCTCTCTAATTAATTTGTTCTTGTTTCTTAATTACATTTTGGAAAGTTCGAAGCAACAAAATTAGGTCTTGACAGGAACAAAAGTTTGAAAAAGAGGTGACAGAATGAAATTGGATATAGCAACAAAAAAAAAAAAAGAAAGAATTTTTTCCTTTCTCTTTTTGTTTGTGGGATCAATTTTAAAGTTATACGATTGCTAGAATAAAAATAGAACTCTATCGAAAAATTTTATCAAGAGGTTTTTTTTTTATTATCTCTTTACTGAAATAAGTAAAATAAGGTTAAAAATAAAGAAAAATAGGTACAAACATGAAATATGGTGTATTAATTTGATTAGAAAATTTCTTTCAGCTATATTGTAGCATACATACATATAATTTTTTTTTAAGTTAACATCAGCTCTTCGTCTGATATTTTGGTTGTCTCTTTGTCGGGAAAAGGGTGAAGAAAAATTGAATATTTTTTACTCTCATTTGAAACTTTTCAACAAAAAATTAAATACTTTTCATTAGGTATTCGTATTTGGCATCACTGCAGATTACATTCAATAGAGTAGCGGCTCCATTGTAAATTTTTGAGTGAATAAATTGCTTGGCTCATTGCCGCATTGTCTTGAATATGGCCAATGGAATGGCTTTGGCACTGGCAATTGAAATATTGTTCGGTAGTTGAGAGGAAATTATTGATTTCCATAACCGAGGCAGTAAATTTTGACGTTTCATCTTTTTCAAAATGGTAATTCTCCGCGATTTTAAATGACCTTTGCTTCGTTTTGGAATTAAAGTTGAAAAAATGTGAACAATTTGGTGAATTTAATTTAATTTAAATTATAAAGAATAGTGAATTTAAAGAGCAAACAAAATATTTGATAAAGTGGTCGCCATTTCTGTACTGATATTTGACAGTGAAATTAACTGGCAATGAAATGCCCACAAACGCAATAAACTGCCATTCCATTGAAATTGACATTCCCTCAAATAATTCCAATGGAGCCACAGCGTAGATAAACTTCAGCTGAACACTTCTAAAACAGTGAAAGTTCATTACAAAAAACTCAGCAGACATACTTTTTTGACATTTTTAGGTGTCAAAGTCTCATATGACGAAATTCACAATGGAATTTCAGCTCCGACTTTTTTTGACGTCTCTGTACTTAATCTCACTCTCACTTTATGCCGCAAAAAGAGATGCCTTTCTTAGTCTCTTTTCTCGCGATGTTAAAAAAAAGTCGGAGAAGGCAGTTCAATGTGAACAGCGTCTATGAATTAATATGCCTGTTTGGTAACGTTTTTTTTTAACAAATTTCCCAAAACCGAGTTTTTTTTCTATGCGCTTTGACAGCAAATTATGAAATTTTGTGCAAATTCGCAAGAAATTTCGCGTTACCCGACAGACCAAATATGACGATATTAACAGATAAAATAGACTTTTGGTGATTTTAACTGTACAATATGTTTAAAAAGAGAGTACGATTGTAAATTTGCTCTAAATTTGCCAAATCCTAATTTTAGCCTAACCATATCATATGTATGATATACTTCAACATCTTAGGTGCTTAATCGACCACAATTTAAGGTCAATATATCTAACATTTATTAAAGTTAAAATCATCAAATAAGTAACTAAATAAAAACTAAATAAACTGCGTTAGAATTAGAAAAATGTTATGTAATACCTTTACCTACACTAAAATGTTTAAAATTTATCGCTCCATGTTTTTATGTAAAACAATTTGATTTTTTTTTCTAAATTAAATATATAATAATGTTTCGAATTTTTCTATCAATATAACCATCAAAAACAGAACAGATCCCAATTCACTATACATACATTATGTATATTACACAATCTCAGCCAAGATCACTCTTCTGTTTAAAAGTATACCTAATCGCTTAAAAGTCTATAAATGTCACTTTCAAAAATATCATAATCCATATTTAATTTATATTAATGCAGCATTTACATCGTAGTGCTGCTCGTGCACCCTCGCCACCATCTGCCATCATTAACAAAACAAATCCATTTATGAAAATTACCGTAATTTACAAAATCTCAAAACAAATTTATTTCAGCTTGAAGCGGAAACAAAATTAGTCTTTATTTTTTGAACTGCAACAACAACAATAACAAAATTCCCCCAAAAATGATTATAAAAAAAAAAAAAAAGAAAAATAAACGAATTTAGTCCCAAATAAAATTACAAAGGGGAGACGTCATTTTGTTTATTTTTACAGTTAAACTTATTGGTAATGAAAATACACTTGTTGAATAGCAAATTGAAGTTTAAAAGTAACGGCATCAGCTGTTTGGTGACCTGCCTCAATTATATGTATATCTTTAGCCACAACCGTCACCACGATCGGTTGACAATTTTGAAAGCTGTCATACCAATTCCATCCACATGCAAACATAGCACAAAATATATCATGACACGGAAAGCGTTATGCTCGATTCGAATAATAATAATATACATATGTATGTAATTGTTGGCATTTGCACGACTTGTAGTATGTGTCGTCTCATAAGTGCTATCATTTGTCTTGTCTCAAGTATTGGATGGTTAAAAAAAGAAAAAAAAAAAAAAAGAAGCAAAGTGACTAACCACGAAAGCACTCAATCGAATGCATTCGAAATGGAATGTCTTTCAGTTTTTTTTAGTTTTTTTAAAATTTGTAGCTTTATAATTATTATTATCATTATTATTGTTCATGCACGGTATCGAGAGGATAGAAGATATTTCTATTTAATTTTAGTATACCTATATGTAGTCTCATGGCCACCACAGCCACATTTAAAACAAATTGTTTTTCTTCTTCTTCCTCTTCCCTCAATTTTGTTGAACTTCCTGTTCCTAGCACGTTTGATGTGTGGTTTACATCTACCGTTCGAAAGATATACATAAACCAGGTCTTCAAACAACACTGACGTTTGACGTAGGATTATTTGTTTTTATTATTCAATTCATGCATTTTGTTTAATGGACAAGAAAAAAAAACAACAATTTAAATTCGAAGAGAAAAGAATTTTATTACTTTTTGAAATTCTACTAAAATTTTTGGAAAATTAAAATTTTAGTCAAATAAAATGGAAAGACTTATTCGAAATCGTTAATTTAGGTTCTGGCTCTCAAACAAACAGGCTTCTCCAGCCAGATCGGTTCGTTTCGTTCAGTTTCACACATCAAGTTTGTTTACGTCGTATCTTTCACTTGATTGAGCCACCTGAGTTGCCGTCATCCTCTACTGCACCGTTCCCAGGGGGGGGGCTATTCATCGGCTTTCTATGACCCAATCAAATAACCCCCCACCACAAACTGAAAACAAAATAAACCTGCGACATTTTCGTATCCGATATCACGAAGCTCATACCTTACAACTCTCATACTCACATTTTGGTTATAGATACATCCACTCCCAAAAATTTGCTGTCGGCTAATTGTAATCCAATCAATAAATTGCTTTTATCCATTAAAAAAACCGATACTTTTTCAAAAACGATGAAATGAAACCATCAAGCTAAAGAAATGGCGAATTAATTTAAATGGAACACAAAATACAAACATATTGCGAAATTTATCAGTAAACTGCATATAATGGAAAACCTAAACTTGTTTTTAACCTTATATCGTTTTTTTGTTTGCTTTTGTATAATCATGTAGGTATAATGAAAAATAAATCTTGGTAGAATTACAAAGCTCCGTAAGTATAATCAAGAATGTTTAGTCTTTTTTCTGGTTTCTTCTTAAGTAAGAACAAATATTTTTTCATTAATTTCGCAAAGATACGAGCGACGATTAAATAGACTTTTCAAACTTGTCCAACGTAAGTAACTCAATTAATTAAAGACCGGTAGCAAAAGAATGCAACCCAATTTAGAGCATTCGTCGGGCATCACAGATATAAAAAAAACTTTAGCACATCATAATCTCATTAATTGATTTAAAGTTGTGGTTTTATTTAACGTCGAACAAAAAATTTTTTTTTTATTTTTTTTTCTAGAACAAGATAGGTAAGTCATAGACAAAGTCTTAAATTTATTTTTATTATGTACACATACACATTATGTATATTTTATATGATGGGGTGCTATTTTGCGTTTATATATTTATGTATACAGCTTTTATGAGTTAAACGATTTTTCTGGACATTATACCCACAGATGGGAGTAAATAAATTTGCAATGTTAATAATACTAGACTGAGAGCAAGTAGGTATACAGTAAAAGTCATGCATTTATATGTGATTATGATCCAGTTGTGGTCACATAAATTTGCTACAGTTTATGTTGTCTAATCATAATAATATAGTTTCCGTTATGAATATTTTATCAATTCTTTAGTGCAAAAAATCTTCTATATTGTATATTTGACAGTAGTTTTAATATACATACATTTTGTACATTAGGGTGTTTAGTAAGTGGTTGGTAAGTTTGAACATTTTTGAATTCCTTTGTTCCCAGAGATTCGAAATGAATTTAAAAAAATATTCTTCAAGTTTCTATTTTAATACTTACTCGTGGACGCCTAGATTTTTAATTTTTCCCGAACCCGAACTCGAATATTTAATTTTATTTTTAAATCTAAATATATATAAAAACAAATTGTTTTTTTTTTTTAGGCGCATAACTCGACTGAACATAATCCGATTTGCACGCGGGTTTTTTTTTTTGTTGGATTCGTATTGAACCAGGTAAGGAGTAGGCATTACTATTGGAAACCCGCAACACATACTTTTAATAGTTGAAGTTGGAATTACCTAAAAATTCTATATGACAAACACTACGGAATTGACAATCGTCTAATTTTATTCCTCATTAAAATAGGATCGCCAACAGATGGCGTTACGCTCTCAGACTACCTCATTTGTGTATTCAAATTATTGGAGTGTACCAATAAATTCATTGTTAAAGGTTAAACAACCTTCAAATTTTATTTTAAATTTTTAAAATGCAAAATTGATGAAAAATTCCGTGCGAAGCTGGGCGGGCCAGCTAGTTCTATTATTGAATATAGTTTTTGAAAAAATAATTTTCAAACTAAAAATTTTGAAATTTTGTGAACTGATTTTTTTTTTAATTTCACGTTATTTAGTTCTATTTTTGTTTTTAATAATACTTTTAACCTAAACAACAAATTAAAGGAAATTTATTTTTGTTATTGGCAAGTTTTTGACAAGGGGCCCTAGAAAGTCTTCACTACAGAGAAAATTTAGAAGAGAAATACTCGCAAAGCCTTGCTAGTAAAAATTTGTAAGGAAAGTTTTTTTATAAAAATAAATAAGGTGGCGCAAAAGCTCGTGTAGAACCAAGGTTAAGTGACTTACAACTATTTATGTGAACTTGTTTATCAAAGGAATGAAGGAGATCTACAATTTTCTGCCGATTAATACGAACAGCTAAGGTGATTGCACTTTTGCAAAAAAAGATAATATAAGTATATGTATAGGTACTCTTTGAGAATTTGTCAATTCCTCGCAAGACGCAGTAGGTATTTGTGAAAAACATTTCTGTTTTTAGGTATAGCATATAGGCTTGGAATCAAGACCTTCTGCGGACTAACAATTCAATTCTACGTCAAGTTTTGCTAGTCCATCAGAAATATTCCCTATATGCATTGAGTAATATTAGTGGAATAATCACAGTTGACGATGTAAGAGAAGAGAACGTCTTGAGGTACTAGACAGCGACACATCCAAGCGTACGGAATTCTTGCTTTTGTTTTAAAAAATAGTTGCAGGAGACCATTAACATATTTACTCTATAATTCTTTAAAACAAGCAATTTTTCTTATAAGATTTATAAGAATTCATACATTATTCCAATTAATAAGAAGTACAATCGTAGTGATATAGTTCTATAGTTAAACTTTGATGTTTACTAAAACTATTCGAGACTATTGCATTTAAGGGTTTTTATTTCAGCTTTTTTCTTGCGAGCGAATAACATATGGGTTTATCAAAAAGAAATCTAAAGTAACTAGTCTTCGTCGAATTTACGTCTTTTTCAAATAAAACTATTGAGAAAGATCATCAAGTTAACTATGTATATATACTGACTTCAATAAGGCCTTCGACAAATTATCTCATATAGTCTTATTTTATTTAAACTTTCATCTCTTGATTTCTCTTCAGTGCCTACCTTTTGTAACTTTCGCATCGTTAAAATTGGTACAGAAACGTTAAAAAATGGAACAAAACTCATATAATTTGCTTCAATTTTTATCGGTTCTTGATTTATTTTATCGATGCGAGAGTTACAGAACGTAAACAAAGCTATCGTTCAATGGGTGAGATCATATTTGAAGTGAAGGATATACCAAATTTTTTTTAGAGTAATTATTTCCGATTTTATTAACGCAGTCTTTGGTGTACCTCAAGGTAGTCACCTAGGTCCATTACTCTTAATAGTTTCTATCAATTATGTTGTTTTAATAGTAAAATCTTGTAGGATGCTTTTCTACGCTAATGACATTAAGTTTTTCAAAATCATTTGAAACCAGTCTGATTCTGAATCTCTTCAGAATGACCTAAATAGCTTTTCTGAACAATATTTTTCTGAATATGTCAATTCCCAAACCATGTCCTTTTTTATGAACAAAAAGAAGCTATATCCTTTAATTACAGCAAAAATCAATCTATGCTGAATAAGAATAATGGCAACATGTTACCTAGGTGTATAATTCTCACAAAATTTTAATTTTTAAAAACTGAAATTTTTTTTAAATTACTGATAGCGTAAAAAAAACAAATTTTATAACAACCATACAATTGAGTGCAAAGTTTTGACATTTTCAACATTATTCTTTTGTATTGGAAATAAGTCTAGTGGTTAGCTTGTAAATTGTATTTGTATTTATTTGGACCTCCGCAGAATCGAACAAATAAATAAAAAAATTTTAAACTTTTTGTTTGTCTCTCGAGGCAAAATCGTACATAACTGGTGAGGGCCTAGTTAAATTTCAAAAGCAACCATTATCTATGTTAAACTCTCTATAGAGCCCCATTAAAAACTTGATTGTTTTTCCATCTTTTTCGCGTTTTTAATTGTAGATCTAATTAAAATCAAAAGCTTGATTTTTTTTACAAATCCAAAACTTGCCCTTCGGACCTACATATTTATATAGCAAGTAAAATCTTAAATTCGTTCGAAAAAAGTTTTATTTTTGTGAAATAAATTAATGTATGATTGAATCTTTCAACCAAACGTCACTTCCTGTAGTTTTCAAACTCTCCCCAAAGTAAGCTTAAGTAGTAATGGAAATTGAAATTGAAGAAAAACTAAAATAAAACTTATTCCAACATTCTGTGATTAAGTCAAAAAAGTTACAAATGCTACTAAATATATTCGTCATGTCTTTGGTTATACAGTACCGTGCATATTAATTGGAAAAAGAATTTCTTTTTTTTTTTTCAATTTTTCTATTTTATGGTATTTACATCTAAAATTTTGAAGTTAATAAATCACACATTCGACTCTGTTTGGAATCGATCTCATGATATTTTGACAACTTTTTTTAATTAAAAACTCTTGCAACTATACTTATACACCATTTTTCATCATATTTTGGTAATACAATCGATCTTTAACCGTGGCTTTTGTGAATTTCACATAATTTTTCAATGGAGTTTATGTCAGGAGAGTCCCCAGGCCATTTCAAGACTGTTATTTTTTTCTTATTCATAAACTGCTTCATTTTTTTAGAAATCTGACAAAAAGTGAAATTACGCTAAAAAGCGAAATCGTTAGAATGCTATGTCTTTTAAGATCAGGAATTATTTATATATTCCGAATTTCGATAAACTTCTCTTTTCTTATGATCCCATCCACTGTTAAAGGAGTTTCAGAACCGTACAAATTAAATTTGAATAAATAAAGGACTGTTTCTTTTTTAAAAAGTTATCGAAAATTTTGCGTTTTGTCCAATTAATATGCACGGTACTGTACCTAGTTGTAAGGAGCAGCACCCATACCTAACTTTTTTTCAAGATAAAATATTCAAAGTAGGTAAATTATAGGAAAACTTTAACGAAAATACCCAACCCTCTCTTTCCCACACCACAATCAAGACAAGCCAAAAATAGTTTCTCTTCTGATATCAGCAAAATATCACATTGTTTGGCCTTCATTCAAATTTTTGAGGTCAAATTACCTAAAACATACATTAACAAAATATCGTCTTGAAAATAACAAAAAAAAATTTTTCAATCACCGGGATTTGTGACTCATTTAAGTCACAAACAAAATTCCTCAGGTCATTCTTAGAATTTGTACATACACATAATTTGTCTTTTATTTTTTTTTATTATAACTAAAAAAAAATATAAACATAAACCTATACATTTAAAGTATTTTAAGGTATTTGGAAAAAAAACCCGTGATATCTACATCCACAAATTGATAAGAAAACTTTTTTAAAAATTATAAAAAAAATAAAGACCAAACGAGTAGCCATTTTAGATTTTTTATTTATAAAATGACGCGACACTCCTCATGTCTACAATCCAATGTGACCGATATGATTCATCTCAGCAAAGCAAGTGGTCATTGAACGCGGAGGTGTGGTTTTTGTTTTCAAGACTTGAAAACAATGGCAGAGCATTTATTTTAATGTTGCTATAGCAAAGCCACCTGATACGATTTTTAAAATTAGAAAAAAAAATGTCTTACTTACTACATATTAGTATTTATTTTATATTCCAAACACTTGTCCTAAATCTAAAAACATTATGATGTACATATATACACAATTATTATACATAATATAATTTTTTTTTTTTACAAACAAAGAAAAAACAAGCTTAACAGATGGTTGTTTGTAAAATCTTTGAGTGCGATTATAGGTTCAATGTCTGTTTTTTTTTGTATTTTCTTCAAATTTACATTTCTACCTACCTGTGGAGGCATAAGTATAGAAACGGCAGCGCGCCGCGTCGCCACCACCACCGTCGCCGCTGCCGCTGGCGACGACGTTTATTTTATTATTGCTTTTTTTGAGCCGACAATTTGTTCAACAAAAGTCAGCCAGACCTCAGGCATCATGAGTTTTGTATAATATAGTAGAGTTTATATAGATATACAAACTTAGCGTGTCTCTACGTGTGATGAATGTCTAGCGCAATTTGAAGTTTTCCTTATCTTATTTCAAGGTGATTGGAAATGATTTGTGCGCTGCCATTGCGCAGAATAACAAGTAAAAATGAGAAGTGAGAAATGAGCAATGAGCAATTTACAAAATAATCTTCGAGTATTTATGTACCTACATGATTTTAGTATTACCCTATATGAGGAATACAAATAAAAATCTCAAGGTGTTTTTTAATTAGTACCTATGCTTTTTTTTTATCTGAAATTAATTTGATATCACCTTGAAATTTGTATGCTTAAAATCCTTATTAGGCAAGTAGTATGGTACATAATACTTACATAAATCATAAATCGCATGACATAAAATTAATACAACAGTTGTTCTGGTGAACTCTTCAAATTTAAATTGAGATTCGACTTAAAGTGACAACAAAAATATTTGCAAAAAAAAAAAAAAAAAATATCTACTTATCTACACCATCATGAGGGTGAAAAACAATTTTGGAAACCTCGAAATTTTATTAATTATCATTTTAAAGTATGAAACGGATCATGCAAATACAAAAAGCACGATCTATTTCTTATATCATAACATATTATGTGTTAATGTTTTTTTTTTTTTTTTTTAATTTGCAAGGCTTAGTTTTCAAGTGCTAAGTCCACTGTAAAATAATTCAATGTTACTTCAATATTCACTTTATTAATTCAGATTAAAACTTAAATTCAGATGTGAATTTATTAAAAAACAATTCCATATTATTCACTCGTTAAATCCTTAGTTTAATCCAAGTTTGTAAATCGAATTGGATATTCCATTGTCCTAACAACATTTCAGTTTTGTTTTTTAATTGGATTTAAGAGTTAATTTTTGAACTTTAAAATGCATTTATCTCAAAACAAAGATTTTGAACTTATTTTGTTTTGATCAGACTCCGTAGAATTTAGTTTAGTTTTTTTTTGCATCCAATTTTATGCGAGCTGCTATTATACAAATAAAAATGTCTAAACATAAGTTTAAAAAAAATTTGATGCTTTGTACGTGACGGCATATGTGAGTAGGTTTCTATATTTCGTTGCAATTTCGTTGGAATAATGAATTTTTGGATAAAATTTTATTTTTTCACATGGGAACTGTAAACTAGGCTTAGCTCACAAAATGTCTTGACTGAAAAACATTTTTCAGAAATCCAAAACTCTAACGAAGTCACTTAATTCGCTTAAATTGAAAATCCAGGTCAATTATGAAATTAAAAATGGCAAACTAGAGTTTGAGTCATAATCACTTAAACCATAGGTTTTTTTTACATCATTTCTGCATTCCCATGAAAAACAATATAGTTATATCGAAGTCAATGGATCGCAGGTGTGCTATCCATAACAAAAGAAAAACTTGAATGAAATTTACAGCAACCTGCAGCTAGCTATGTTGTACAGGTATAGTTTGCAATTTTTCTATAATATACATAGGTACTTCTTAATCTATGTTACAATATTTTCATACCCTAATAGTGTCAATACAGCGAATGGAACAAAAAAAAAAACACAACAAGCATAGATTTTCTTTGTTGCAGTTACAGTGTAGTGTACATAATATGTAAGTATGTATAGTCGGAGTCAATTCAAAAAACAAGTTTAGTCATGCTTTTCTGGTTAAATATAATAATATAAAATATAATTTATGAATAAGCGCATAAAAATTCTCTGATAAGACCCAAACAGCTCAACACAACACCCAACTAACCGGTTACACTTGACTTTGCACAAATCGAAATCCAACTCGAGTGACGACCACGACGAACCGACAATTCGCGCCGTTGCTGCTGCTGCTGCTGGATGGCTAGCTAGCTAGGTGCTGCTGCTGTGTTACGTTGTCTGACGCTGGATCCTAGCTATAAAGCTTTTGTAGCAAGAAGGTGAAGTTGCTGGTTAAAGAGAATTTTTTATTACTCACAGTCCGGTATGTCGTATAGTTTTGTGACGGTGAGTGGGTTTTCTGCACAGGTACATACCTACTTAAGTATGTAGTTACAACGTACGACAACGAACGGTCTTTTTGCGGATTTCAATTTGATATGCCTAAGTTAAAACCACACCGCACCTCATCGAGATCTTGACTTAAGCTGTAAACTTGCGGATTAACAACAGTCATATTATAGGTGGGATTTTTATTTTTTATTTTTGTATTTGTTTTACATTTATATTTCGATTTTGATGATTTCTGGGACAAATTACTTCCCGGAATGGTGGTGAAAGTTAAAAATGGTGCTATTTGATCGTTAAATTTAAATCTGTTAATGATGAATGACATTCAAGTGGTTGTTGATGTAGTGACGCACTCACAATTCACATATTTGAATTTTTTTTATTTATTTTAATTGATTGAGTGTGCTTTTCGGTAAATGATGAGTGATGCGCAAATACATACATACGTATGCATGTACCTATAGCAGAGAGTGCATTTTGGTAAATCATTTTTAAATAGAATTTTTTAATTATTAAAAAGAAAACATGATAGATAAGATGTTACCGGAAAATGACAGAATTTGATAAAAAAAAATGTGTTTTTAATCAAAAACTAGTATATGACTAATGGGGTTTTCATTGGTAAAATCGGATTTCAATTGAAAAATGGTAGGTAATTGATTTCAAATTTATTGTTTGTTGTCATTTTATTCGTGTAATTTCGTTTCTGTGTCAATATTTGCAAAAAAAAATCTTCTATTCTGATAACTAGGTACATACAATTTTGAAGTTAGCTTTCAACTATACTAACGGTGTTTTCGAATGGTCGCTCAGAAGCCTTCTCAACTCCACAAAATGACAGGTCTTCTTCTCAATAGAATAAAAAATGATGGATTTGAATTCAGATTCGAAACAAGAAGCACTAACACTCCAGAATCGATAAGATCTGTTTGAAGCGTTCAATTGGGATTTCTCTTCCGGATTACCAGTCAAAAATTGCATAACGCCCGTGGCGTTAGGAAGCGCTTTTCATTTACGAAAACTGTTAAATCGACTTTAAACAATCAAGTTCTATGTCCTTCTGATTCCAAATATAGGTTAGGTGCGTAATGCATATTTTATTTTGCTTTTTCTAAATATTTATCAATTTATAGCTCCCTTCAATGCAATTCGTAGACGATTATTTATTGCAAATTTTAAAAAATGATAATAATTTAATTCTAACTTAATAAATGAATTGTTTTCATAGTTACATACATAAGTGTTCCACTTTTTTTTGTTATGACATATTTTCTGAATTTAAAGATGATATCATAATATATTATGTAGGTACCTACCTATCTATTTTATTAAAGTGAATTAATTAGTAGATAAAATAAAAATAATTTAAAAAAATGATAATAAATAAAGTAATAATACAAATACGATTAGATTACTTAAGGCTACGGTTATTCCAATAAACTGACGAAAAATATTATTCACCGAAACACAATAAATTCATTGGAATTCCAAAAATCACCTTTTCATAAATACAAAATCAACTCATTTTCTTATTATTCACCATAAGTTTTGACGAATTCTTGGATTATATTCAAGTTAATTTCAATGCTTTGATTTTATGAACTTAAGCCCGTATGACACTACATTTATTTCTTCATGTATTCATTTTTAGCTCATTAAATCATATTAAAGTGTCAGCCAAGCGAAAAGATGTTGTTTTTACGAAATGAAAACTACTTATCTTACAAAGAAAAACAATATGAATTGTCAACTTTATTTAAAAATCCTTTTGTTGTTTTCTCTTCCAATGCTGCAGTTTTTGATAAATTTATATTAACAGAACATAAAATAGTATCCGATTCCATTTTGTCCCAAATGTTTTTTAGAAATTAGTTTTTTAATGTTGTGTGAAATATGTTTTAAATTTTAATACTGAAATGTCAAAAAAAAAGCTGCTTGAAGCTGAAAAGTTTAAATCGAATTACATTTTTAATAAATTTTTTTGTGACATTTTCACATTTTAATTTGTAGATATGTATATAAACTCAATCGTTACGGAATTTTCAGTTCAACGCGTACAGAAAAATGAGATCTAAGATTTTTTTCCCTCAAAAAGTTAGCAAATGAACCCAAGATTTTGTTTCCTCAGAGTTTTGACATCAAAGCTGAGAAATGTTGCTGGGGAATCCTGTTCATGTAAATGAGATTGCTGAGATCTCCGAGATCTCATTTTCCTGAACATGCCTAATTAAAAACTAAAAAAAAATGGGCCTTACCAATAATCAAATTTAGCGACGACTTAAATATTTCAGTAAAATTAACCTTAATTCTGGTGATCCCAAATAATGTACCATTCATGGAATGTTTAATTTTTTGAAGTCCATTCCATATATGATTCATTATTAAGAGTCCACTTGAATATTAAGGTCATACTATAAATGGTTTATTAGCTAGAGCCCATTCTATTATGGTCCATTTTACTGAAATATTTAAGTCGTCACTAAATTTGATTATTGGTAGGGCCCAATGTCTTTGGTTTAAGAGCTTCTGAAGAACGAAACACAAATACTTTCATAAGAAACTAGAATTTTACTAGTTCTGACGTATAACAATATAATTGTTCATCAAAATACGCATTTACTTTAACCATAGTCTTACTAAGAAGAATAACTAAGCTATTGTAGAATCGCAAGATTTTTTTAAGAACTCACATTACAAACCTATGAACTGACATTCTGTATGTGTGAATGGTATCGTCATCGATACTCCTGAAAAATGGACTGATAAGCTATTATGTATCTCGATTTTGAGAGCAGATTTTTCACATCGTAGTGAAAAATGACACAGTTTTCATTCTTTTTGAAGTTTTTATCACCTAGACGGAGTTAACCACATTTGGGAATTTCTAAAGGACTTCCGGGTTTGGATGATTGCATGATTGATGCCAAGACAACGTACCTATACCTATTTGTTGTATTTTTATACCTATGTACATACCTACATACCGATGATTAAAGTGCAGTACCTCGTAAGTCGTTTTTGCATATTTTTCAGAAATCAACAACATTAATAATATTTTTTTTGGAATTTTTCGACCTACGAGGTCCTATACTTTAACCGTCGATATTTACTTTCAAAGAATTGGTCCCAAAAAAAAGGTACCTACCTACTCCCTCCACTTTAAAGTTTCTTTGTTATATTTAGATATTCTACCGTTGTGAGGACGACTCAAGGTCAGTTAGCTAATTTTGTTATAAATTATTCATTTTTTACGTCGTTATTATTCATACCTACCCATTTCCACATACATTTGTTACATTTTAAATCCAAATATTATTTAGGTACCTACTACCAACCTACCTCAAACAATTTTAGAATACTTCTAACTAACCTTCCTTTATTTTTAATTACATAATTAGTTTTTGGAGTTATAGGTACAACCTTTTTTGTTAGAGCTCACTTTTTTCAAATCGTTCTTTTTTATTCAACCCAAATTGACTTGGTATTTTTCCTAACACAACCCAAACACAATAAATTCCAACCTACCTACCTATGAATACCTACATATGAACGAGTAGGTATATCAATAAATTTTTTGTTCGCCTTTATTATTTTTATTTTTCATTTTCAGCTAATTGTACAAAAAGCTGTTTTATTATGCTCTTGGATTTAATATGAAAATAGCTTCACTGAAGTATGTATGTATGTATACGTATGGTGGATGGATGATTGTCCGTCCAAAACAGCAACAAAAAAAAAAAAAAAAGAAGATAATAACAGAAAAAACCTTTTTGGCACACTTGCCAACTATAGCATAAAAAAGCATTTTCAAGGCTTGGCCTCTGAATACTTTTGTTTGGCCAACAACACCGATCCAAATGTAATCCCCGTATATGCGAGTAGGTAGTTAGATATAGGTATACCTATGTGTTGGCTGCTGACAATGAAAACATATCGATTTGGTCGGGTTTTTGTGCCTATAACAGACTGCATTATTGTCTCTCTTCTTGAAACAGGACATTTTAAAAATATACCTACATAATGTAGATAGGATATAATAAATATGTGAACACAATTTTAGCTACTGGCATGCCTCACAAACACAACCCGCATATATAGGGAAACAAAGGACACTTTGTCGCGCTGTTAGTGAGGTGTGTTGGCTTGGCAATGTTTCTGACAGAGGCTATGAATACATAACACCACTTACCTTGTAGACTTGGCCATAGGTTCCATTACCAACGACTTCGATTAGTTCAAATATTCCAGCAGGGTCCTGAAAAAGAAAAAAAAGAGAAATGGTTTTAAAATCATATTCCACCATGAGATAATAATGTCCTCACGATTAATAAGTTCAAGTGTACTTAGACAAACAGAACTTAAGAGCAAAATTGATGTGGGTTAACAACAATGAAGACCTATGAACAACAAAAGAGAAATAGGTACCTATAGCACCCCTTTACATAATTTGTATCGTCCTCTGAATGGGGGCTGCCGCAGAATAAAGGGTGAATAAAAGGGACAGCCATTGCAACCAACATCAACAACAATCTTATCAGACTAGTTCTATTGAATAATTAATTTCATTATTGCCACTTCAAGAGGTCATTGGCCGAGGGCAATGTGGTGAATGGTGACGACAAGAGAAGGCCAAGTCAGCCGGTTGAGTCCAGTTTAAGCGACACCCAACAAAAACAACATTTCATGATTTCATATTGAACACGCCAAAGAGATTCATTCATACGTACACACTCAAACATAATAATATGACCGATTACGACAATTGTACACAACACACGCAGTGACAAAGCAGCCCCATTTAAACAGCCTACGAATATGGTGTTCTCTCTTCTTCTTATGTTTTTTTTTCTTTATTTTCATCATCATTCGTCTTCACGTTTTTTTTTTATTCTGATAAAGACGAATATTTGCATTCTTCAGGTCATAACTTGGGAAAATGTTCTCAACCCCACACAAATCCCCAACCACCCCCTGGGTTGGTATTTTATGAGGTGAACAAATTCCAACGCTAAAAATTTAGTTGATACCTCACCTATCTACCTCTTTTTTTATCAATGAACTTTGGAAAAGAGAACGAAGAAGATTGGGGATGAAAACAGTAAGAAAATAGTCATCAACTCGTCGTTTTTTTTTATTCTTCTCATCTTCTTCATCACGTTTGACAAATTTCTGGGAAAAATACAAAATCAAAAAAAAAAATTGGTAGCGGAGGAAAAATCATCAAGAAGAAAATGAGTAAGAATAGAAATAAATAAATTGAAGTTTTCTCTCTTTAATTTTTTTTTGTGATTGTAAAATTTCTCTCTAGAAAGGAAATGTCATCTCTTGCAATGCAATATAATGCAACTCCATGTTGCCAAATTTCCTAAACAAGTCTGCAAGACTGCAAGTCTACCGTTGGTGAATGCTGATCTGATAGGTACTAAATTATACCTACTGGACAAGGACAAGTAGGTAGGCTCTTTTTGTTGTTGTTGTTATTTTTCTAACTCAGTGATTTTTTTTTGTCTGGATTTAAAAAGAGCACCTTGTCTTCTGTTGTGCAATTTGTCGTCTCTCATTTTTTTTATTCGAGAGGAAGTTTGAAGGCTGAAAGAAAAGGATATTAACCGTTGATAGATGATGATGAAGAAACTACGAAAGTGTTACCAATGTTATGTTTAGTAAAAAGGTACTTAAAACTAATAGTATGTACGAATAATTTCTACTGGAAATCAAATTATTTTACTATAGCAAATTTAAAAAGATCATAACTACGTATTTTTAAATTAACGACCAGTTTAGTTAAGGTCTAGTTCAGAAAATGATAGAAAAAAATTTGGAAAATTGGAAAATTATTTCAAAGTACATTACATATGTATTTACCACTGCGAATAGTCTTCTTGGTAGGACGGTTATGGCGACCATAAAATGGGGAAGCGCGCGGAACGTTGCTATAGGTATCCATGGCTATTTGGAAAAACAGAGTGAACGAATGACAGCAATTTGACAGATGTAGCTTCAACAAGTCCCTATTTTAAGTCCCTTTACATAGTAAGTAGGTACCTACTCTTTGATGTTTTGACTTTTAAATATGTAAAATGGCTAATTATGACATCATCTTTTTTTTTTTTTTGGGCGTTATGCCAACATCACACTTATACGTTGCTGATTTATAACATTGAGCGATAGGGCAATGAAAATGAAGACCAATTTAAAGTGTTTGCCTGGAATTTTGATTTAGTGTTTTGTTTTGTAACATGACATTCAACGCAGAAGGTACTTGAAATTCAAATAAAACATATTCTCTTATATCAAAATGTATTCAACTTCTATATACTCTATAAACGTTTTATCTCCACTTTCAAATATGTGTAGGTATGAACATTAATCACACCAATGAAGGAAATTTATGAGAGTTGTTGTGTCAAAACAGGATTACAATTTTAATAAAATTTTTGACTCCGGAATATAAATGCGTGGAGAGATAAGAATTAAATGTCATTTGTTCACCCTGTATAATTTCTAAAATAGTAAACATATTGATATCCAGATGTTAAAACCATACATTTATACCTATAAGAAAAATACTTTCATTTTCTCAGTCACATGATTTTTTTTGTATTTGAATTGAAAGAAAATAAGTGACAACGAAACATTTTGGTTGAATTTATTAGTAGATTAATTTAAGAATTAATTAAAATGAAGCTAATCAAAGTACTCATTAATTCAAATAGGTTTTTATAGCACACGAATAATGAAAATAAACAAATTTGAATTAATAAGAACTCCAGAGTCCATCGACATTTCTTAAAGTTTTAACCAGTTATTGTTTTTTTTACTTGTGTACAAACTTTCTGTTCAGGTGGATCACTTCTTAAATGATTGCTTTGCAAGAATTAATTTATTCCCCACAAAATACACATTTAACGTACCAAGGTAGGTATATTTCTTTTTTTTTCAAACAAACTTAAGAGCTAACAAATCCATTACCCTGAATACAAAATTAGCAAAGAAAAATCAGGTATAAAATAATAGTTTATGGTATGTAAAATTTTGCTGCCAGTTGTCTTTTATGTTTAGTTTTTTATCAGGTTACTCTTTTTTTTAACTTTAATTATGCACAAGCCCTTGAAACATTGTGTGCATTTGGCAGACTGTCAGCTGACATCCCTTCAATATTTCAATCATGTACATACATACTCGTTTTACCTACTTACATAAGCAACTTTGTTTTATTCTTACGACAGCAAAACTTTTTAACTCCCTTGTAACCCCTTCAACCCCCTGTCCGACAAGAAAGTTTTCCCTTACATCTTTTCCACTTCAAATAATTGAAAAGAAAAACTTTTCTTGCTGACATGATAAAAGTCAAGATGTGATTTTATTCCTCCAGCCACAATTTTTCGTTGTTTTGGCATTGATGACAATGAATTTAACACAATTAATTTGTTCTGATCCCTACGGGAAGGGGGGTGGGCGGGGTGACATCCGTTGTATCGTTGTTCAAGGAGGAGTTGTTGGTTTCCTTTAATTGAATGAATGGAAATTCATGACCTTTTAGGTCGTAAGCACTTAATCCTACACAAGAGATTTCACTCAACCTATGTAGTGAGTCACAGAGAGAGAGAGGGTTGTAATATTTGTGACAAGTTAAAGTGTTTCCAGAAGCAATTTCTTCACTAACTCTCCATTCTGATTCTCTAAAACTGTAACAATGAATACGAAATTAACGATGACGCAATCGATCATGACTGATGAATATCATGTCCCATCTCCCATCATGCAATCAATTGGTTACTCTTTTTTTTTGATAACTGGGTGCTTTGTTTTTAATTAAAACAAAAAAATTAATTGAATTGGTAGTTGTAATCAGAATACATATTATGTACGTGTTTCTTTTGTATGTACGAATATAGGTTTATATTGTGGTTTTAAATAACAAGATATAGCATACACAAAATATGCGTGATAATTCATAATATTCATAATATTAGTTGTTAAAATTTACATTTATAAAGCGTAACACTGTTATTTTTTAAATAATAACGTGATTTTGTAAAAAGTAAAAGGTCATATTTAATAGATGGAAGATTTGCTAAATGCGTAAAGCTGGTAAGTTGTTTTTAAGAAAAAGTCATATTTGATTATGAATGTCAAGAAGTTTATAAAACAATAAAATATTTAAAAGGGAAAAGTAAGTAAATTAAACATTGGTTTTGAAAATTATATTTAATGTTTTGTGTGATTTTTTAAAGGTACTTTTATTCATATTGCCTACTCAACATTTCACGATTAAATAATCTTTTCAGAATTAAGCACATCCCGAAACAAACAAAATATTCTCCTTTAGTTTCCTCTAGAACCAGCTAGAATTAAGTGTAAATTTAAAACCAAAATATACCTGCATACGAATGTATGTATGTATATTATAATAATAATCAATCTTTTTTTTAAATATTATCAAATTATTTTCTGATTTACAGTAGTTCGGTTTATTTATTAATAATTATTGGAATCCTTTGTTGAATAATATTTTCTAAGATCTATTTATTGATAAGAAATATAGTCTAAAATCACATCTGGGTGTTAACTGATACGGCTGTATATCGGATACATTCACTATTTGATTAAATATCTTTATAATTAAGCAATAAAGGTATTATTTTTTATTTTAAATATAAAAAATAAAAGAATGTTCATCATTTTTCTTAGGTTTATGATAAGCTATTGTAAAGTGTTTGGCATTAATTTTATAAGTATTCATGTTCAGTCATTTGCTAAGCTCCTAAATTCAATATTAATGAATCACACAAGAGAGAATTACACGATGGTTCCTTCTTTTGTGAAGCTTGACTTTCAGTACGACTTCTTGCATCCGCCTATTGTGTGTATTGGAGTGGATACTACTTACTTGATGTTATAATATATATACATACATAATTTATTTAATTCAAACCCTCAAAGTTGTAAGTAGAGATTCAGGATTTCTATTAGGGACTAGGGCGTCATAAGCAAATACATAGTTCTATACTTAAAGTCCTTCGAAGGAATCAAAAACTCTTCTTTGATCTTTGCGCTATAGGTAGGTATAATGATTTTATTAAAACAACTTTATTTCAAAAATACACATTTTGATGGAAAGATTACCTTCATATTATTCTTATATCAGATAGGTAGTCACTTGCTAAAATTTTTTTTTTTCTAAAACACAGTTAAAGATGAAGTGGCTTAAATAAAACAATTCATACCTATATTCAGTTTTTATAATTAATAAAGTGAGAGCAAGGGAGGTGAAACGTGTTGGAAATAGATACCCATTGATGATATTTTTGATGACTTTCACTGTATCTATTTTGGTACTAGAAGAGTTTTCTTCATTATTAAGACGAATATAGCTGTTTTAAAATAGATACAATTTGTTGGGTAGAAGTTCTAAGGTACCTAGTTCTTCCAACTTTATTTCTTGAGAACAAAAAAGTTGGAAGTGAAATCTGTAGTCCGTCATATGTCAGTGAAAATGCAAAGTAGTTTAGTGAATAGGATTCAAATTTCTGAAGATTTCGTCAGGTAGAGAAAAACATTTTCGTATATTATAACCTGTTATGCGATTAAATCATGACGGTTACGAAAAAAAAAATTAGTTTTTTGTTCAATCAATTAAATTTTTTGAGATCTCAGCAATCTCACAAATATAAACAGGATTTCTTAGTTTTTGTGTCATATACCTATAGACGATTCGTCCGCTCAATTTTTGTCGCAGGGCTCTGCAATATAAACTGACAAAATAGTTAAGTCAAACTAGGCTTTGACCAACAAATATTGAATAGGCTCGACTTTGCCTTTAATTCTTCCCGTAAGTTTAAATCATTCAAAAGGAATTTGCCATATTATTCTATTCCAAAGGCTCATTGTATTTCTTTTGGTGGGAGAGAATACTTGGAAATTCTTTTCAGTGTGCCTACGAACATTTGTTGTCATGGGACTCTGCAGTTAGTATCTAAGAGAATATAGGTTTCTGATCCCTATATCATTTTTTTTGAACTGGTCTAAGTGCCTACACTCTTTTAGCTATCATAGACTTTTTTATTCTTTTGAACATGTATCTACCAATATTTGTTTGAAAAGTTATATTTTACATTGAATTTTGTTTTTTCTTTGATGTTAATTAAGTAATTAATAAAATAAAATAAAAGAAATGGACAAACTTGTTGGTCTTGTTTTAGTGCGTCATATACATATATCAAACCAAACATGAGAGTGAGTAGGTATGTAGGTATACCCCAATGAATAAGAATGCCCAGTAACTTCTGATGTCACTTTAATCATGATTAACTACTTAAATTTCGTAACAAATAAAACGAGTAAATATGACTTTCAAACCTCATATTAGATTTATTTCTTTGATTTTCTTAACATTCAAATTCAAAATTTGTAACAATTCCATCCAATGTAGGTAACGCACCTTAGTTGAATTCAATAGAATAACAAAGCTTCAACGCATTTGCTTTTAATGTCTGAACACCATGGTGTATCTAGTTTTTGAATGTTGATGCAGCACGTAGCATTGTCAAAGATAAAAGGTACGAAAATAGTAAACAACGCTACAATTTGAAGTTGACTCAACTTTTACTACACGCTACAACTTTACAAGTCGCATTTGAGATGACAAAATAGATTCAACATTATTCTCTTTTTAGTGTGAGCCAGTTATTGGGAATCTCGCTCTTCCGCTGATAGATAGAAAGAATAGATAAGGTTTGTTCAGTGAGGAAAAAGTTAGAACAGAACAGCACAGATTCGTGAGAAACGTCAGAACAACTTAGAACAGTCAGTCATCTGACAGATATACATATGTAAAAAAAAAAATTGTTGTTTACCTGCAATTCGAGTTCGCTTGTTCTTGCAGAAAAATTCTTAAAAATAATCAATGTTATTTGATGCGTTGTGTTTTTATTTTTCTCTAATTATATTGGTTCTATTAATATTTTGTATTTAGTAGGTATTAGTTTTACTTACAACTTTATAAAAAAAACACCAATTCTAACACCTAAATGTTTTTTCTTTTTTCAACAACAGGTGAATTTGACAGTTCTCACAAATCTGTTCTAACCTGTTCTATCTAAAAAGCAAGTGCAGAAAATCCTGTTCTAAAGTGTTCCAAACTGACTCATTGAACAGCAATCCAGAACAGTTTAGAACAGAAAATTTCTCATTGAACAGCACAGCAAAATCTTGTACTTTTCTGTTCTAAAGTGTTCTAAACTGTTCCGAACAAACCTATAGATAGATAAATTCTTTTTTACATTCCATTGTGTTCAAGAGGGAAGACTTTGCAATGTTACTGCACTTATTTGGGTCGCCACTCATACAAACTAATATCTTATCATTTCTCTTTAACCAGTACGATCCATGTTACGCCCTTCAACCAATAAATTTATACGTATTTCCGTTTTCTTTCAATCCTTCTAAATAAATCTTTTTCAAAAACTCCTTATCGTCTCTCACACGATCACAATATTGCTGGAATTTGAAGAGCTGATATGGAAAAATACATTTTGAATTAATATTGTGTAAGGTCTTTTGTTATCTTTTCGATTGCTTTGCATTTTTTATACGAAACAAACGTCGTTGTCGATCAATGACCTCATCATGATCACTGAAGAATCGATTTGCATTCATTCATGAATAATAACATCCTATCTACCTACCTTCATAAACTTGTTTAGGTTCTCTAACAAAAGATCTACGAATTAAATAAATAGAAAACTGGTCATTGACTTCTTTCTAATCTAATAACACATTTACAGTAAAGCACTTTATAGCTATAAGATAAATAATGCCTTACCCTAAGTGCAATTTTCTACAAACCTAGGAGTTAAGGTGTCAAAAGGGGGACTTTGAATTTTGTAATCTGTAATAATAACGGTAGGTAGCCCATGTAACTATCAAGGCAGAACCCAATCTTGAAGATTTTGATAATATTTGCCAAAAAACAATTTTGAAATTGTAAATAAGATAAATATGTCTGAGAGATACAAAATAATAGTACAAACCAACATGAAATATTTTTAGTTGTATACCTACCTACTTTCTAATTCCTCTAAAAAGTATTTAATACTTTTTTGCTTGCATAAGAAACACTACCAATAAAAAAAAACACAGTTATATCGAAATGTGACAGCAAAAGAACCCCCAAAGAGAATTATCCAAACTAAAGAGATAGTGTGGGATGAAAAATAAAAAAAATAAATACAAAATCAAACAAAAAAGTACACCTCGCTCTCTTTCTCGGTTGGACTTTTTTTCCTACTCGATTTGCCGATTCTTCCTTTCCCAAGATCCAACAGTCAAGAATCTGTAATTTTTATTCTTTCTTTCTTCTGTTCAAATAAAAAGAAGGAAACTATTATTGTTGCCACACCTTTCAAACAAAATACATGAAAATATATTAATTATTCTAAAGGAACATCATCTCTCTTGACAAAGAGATCCTTTAACTCAACGGGTGGTGGTCTGTTGGACCGGTATGTTGCCCCCCCCCTCCCTAACAAAAATAAATTTGGTAATTGGTATAAAAAAATTACCTTTAAAGCATTCAAATCGATATCGTCTAACGAGCAATTCACGGATGGGGCCAGTTGGTGCGCCATTTTGATTTATTATTTTCTGCTTTGCTTCTTGTGTTTGTTCTTCTCAACTTCACTGTTTTAGCGGCCTCCTCTATTTATGCCCTTTTGCACCTCTTCACCTACCCTTTTCAAACTCGTCGTCGATTATATATATATAAAATTCCTCTTTAGATTCTTATTCTATATTTTTTTCAAAACTTTTTTTATTTATAAATTATTCATTAATTCTTTTTCAGACAAAGATATATGGAAAAGCACACGGAAATATAATAAAATACACTTATTTTCGCCGCAAGAAACAAAATACAGTTTTTTCTTTCACATTTTCCCGAGCGAATTTACAGGAGTGGTACATTTTTTGCACTTCATTTCATCCTTCTCGTCTCGTCGCGATGGAGATTTACTTTTCTTTTTTTTTTCAATTTCGCCGCCCGGGGTTGGATTTTAGAGAAAAAAACTGAAATAACCGAGATCCGGTATGAAGATTAAGTAAAATATATTTAATTCGCCATCCGTCGACGAGGAGAATTTTATAAAATTTTCTTTTTTATCCACGCCCGACTTTTTTCCTTTCACACCACCACGACACAAACTCACAAAACACACTGTGTGGAGCTAATATTGCTTCTCTGTTTCGGGGTTTTCACTTTGTGTTGCTATTCTCTGGTTGATTCTTTTCTTTATTCTTTCTTTCCTCTTTTATCCGGATTTTGTTCTGGTTTTCGATGTGAAGAAATAACAAATTTTTCTTTTTGACTTTTGAGATTTATCTGATTTGTTTTGTTTGAAATGCAATATTCTGAGCTGAAATTAATTAACTCAAATATTTAATTGGAAATAGAATTGACGGCGGCGAAATAAATTTAGCGATACGACAGTGCGGTACGGTGCACGATTCATTATTTTCTAAAGGCTGACGCACCCTACTCCGGGTGCGATTTTTGTATCGAACAAAGTGATTTTTCTCTAGTTTTTTTTTTTTGTTGTGGTGGATAGATTTGTGGGGAATTATTATGGTAAATGCTCTTAAATGGGGGACTTTACTCTTAAATATATGGCTGCGGTGGGGTTTCTGACATTTGTCAGGTGAATTAGCTGTCATTGGAAAAATGCAGCTAAACTGTCAACTAGTTTTATGTTTCGACGTATAGATGGCGATCAAACGAAGGAATGGTTTTCTAAATAACATCTAGGTGGCAATTTGAATGAGTTGCTAGTGATGGGCAATTAAGAATTATGTAGTTTTCGATTGGATTTTCCGCACAATACTTTCTCTATCGATTCCAAAATAGGTCTATTTGGTAGGAAGGGCAGCAAGAAGATGGATTTAATTGAAACAGAATAAACTTTTGCTAGGGCTATTTTATCAACCTGACCTATCTGCAAAAACGTTTAGAGTCAAAGATACTGTGTAAAGGCTTAACTACATAAGCCAAAAAAGTGAAAAAGTGAAAATTTTCAAACTCATTTTAGGATAGTGTTTCTGACTGGAAAACTTATAAAAATGATGCAGAAAGCTTAAATTTTGGTTTAAAAACAAATTTGTGTATTCTTTTTCACAAAACAACGGCGCTAGCGGTAAAAAAAATATTTTTACTTTTGTACTTCAGTACTTTTTGGCTTATGTAGTTAAGCCTTAACTGTGTAACAGTATCTTTGGTTTGAGTCTCGTTATATTAAAAAGTTTATGAAATCAGTGCCTACGTTCTGGAACTGTCATATCGATAAAATTGGTCGAGAAACTTTAGAAAATGAAAAAAAAATCTTACAATTTGATTGAATTTTTATCGTTTCTCGACCTAGGCAAAGTAGACAGTTTTAAGACAAGGATATCTTAATCTTAATCGAACTGTCATGCCTAGTTCGTTGGCTTTATTGTTGAAAAAAATGGATTAAACGAGTCCTCTAACAGAGCTATGGTGTATTTTACTATCGTTAATGTTCAGATCAAGTGAACATAAAACAATGCGAATCAAACTGACAACAGTGTTAATGGATATACTTCTCTTTTTTCCTTATGTTTGTTAATTTTTCATGCACATGTTGCCTCATTTCCACTCTCCTTTCAAAAAAAAAAAAAACAACTTTATTTCTTATTTTCGATGAAATATCTTTGTCCATAAGTTTATTCATTTTACCAATTACCAGGATTTCGGCATAATTTTTAAAAATTATTATTTTTCCTGTTAAAAAATATAAGTAAAACAATTAAATTGTCATAACCATATACCTAAGCATACAAATTTATCATTCTATTAATTAAAATTTATCTAAAATAAACTGGCTATGTGAGCTAAAGAGAGGTTAACAAACAAAACCGTTATAGGAGTTGATAAAGCACTTATGTATATATAAATAGATAAATTTAATTTAGTAATATTTTTACGTCATTTTTGTTTTGTTTTTTGTTGTTGTTAGTTTTTTAAATGCATTTGATAAAAACAAAAAATGAAAATTCATTCGCCCGCATTAACGTGAGAAAAGTTTTTGGAATAAAAAAATGATCAAAGGTTAGGTTTTTAGTTATACTTGTTTTTTGTTTTTGTTAAATATAAATATGTGTAAAAAAGAGTTAAAATTTTTATATTAATAAATTTTTCATTTTAATACAATTTCTTTTTTTATTATAAATTTTGTTTAGTCTTTGGCCATTAAATTACAATTTTATTTTATCTTACATATTTATTGTTTTTTTTTTATACTTATGATTTATTTATAGTAGAAATAAAAAATGGAATATTAGAATTTAATTGTTTGAAATATTTTTTTTCCTCAACTTTTGTTCAAAATTATTTTTAATAATAGGTTTTTAGTAAGATAAAGGGAGAGTTTGTTTAAGAATGTGTTATTGTGTATAGTTAAACTATATCACCAATAGGATAAGGACTTTCTTTTTATTTTTTTGTAATGTAGAATCAAGCTAAGTTCTTATATTTATTATAATTAAATCACAATATGTATATTTTAAAAGTTTAATCAGTATTAAGGTTTAGTTAAGTTGTGTTTTAGCACATAGTTTGATTTAGGTTTTTTGTTTATAGTTTATTTATGTTTATTTTTTTAAGGTAAAAGATTTAAACATTGAATTTAATGATTTTTTTTAAATGTTGGTGCAATAAAGACAAATTTGAAAGCTTTTTGTTACTTTTGGGGAGTTTTCTTAGTGAGTTTATAAGATATTAAGTACTAAAAATGTGTTTTTCTTTTTCTTTTTATTATTAAATTGTATATTTTATATTTATATAGAAATTTGTTCCATGGGTTTTGTATTAACATTTTTTTATATTTCTTTAACACAACCAACAGTTAAGTGTTATTTTGTATGTACATGCTGTTTGCATTTAATTCTAATTGTATGTTAACTAACAACTTACCTACATCGTTATCAATTCTGTTATTATATTATATTTATTATGCACAATAATTCGTTTTTTATGTTTAAATGTTTATATTTACTGGTGGTTATAGTAGATAATAATTTAACTTATTTATTAATTGATAGACGGAAAATTATGTTATTATAGTTTTGTGTGCTTTGTTATTTCACTAAAGGTACATTTATACTAAATAATAAATTTAAATACATAAACCTATTATATTTTAATTATTCGTTGCTGATTGTCAAACTTAAAAAAAATGTTATTGGCAAAGTTAATGATTTGTACAAAATAAATTTGTGCCTGTTGAGGTATTGTTTAAATTAAATAAGAAAAAAAAAAAAAAACAAAGAAACAACAGCAGCTTTTGTTAATTTAAGGAAAAACAAACATATTTTTAACTTAAACAATTGAGCACGTCGACGAAACAATTAATAGTTGCTAATATTTATTGCTTCGACGTTCTCGCAGCTCGAAATGACTCTCGTCAACAAACTTAGATCCAACAATTCAGGAGAATTCCTCCTGTTTTGACTAGAAGCATATAATGTGAATTAGTGAAACAAAAAACAATTTTTATTAGAAAACCAAAGCTTAAGTACCATACAAAAATATTTCTAATAAATATATTTAATTAGTTCAGTGAAGTTTAAACAACTCCTTATGCAGGTCACCTTCAAATTTAAACATGATGGGATTTTAAGGCCCATTTGCTGAAACGAAAATAATATTTTAGTTGAACATAAGAACTTTTGTTACGTTTTACGATGTAACGCTAATATAGAACATAAGCGAGAAAGTTGGACTTAAATATTCAAGTTTCGTATCAGAAAACGGCTCAGGTTTCAATCTTGTTTACAAATAATATAAACATACATAAATAAAATTCTCTTTTTAGAGAAAAAAAGCTACATTTATTAGTTTTCTGGATGCCTTTTGCATTTTAATTCATTAAATAATGGATAAGAAACATAAAATAACTCGTTTTGAAGCAAATAAGTTAAATTCGCTTAGCTAGGAGGTGAGCTGGGGGTGTAGTATGTAACTTTGATACAATTGATTTCATTGGTACAGCGAGGATATGCAGTTTCAAATTTTAGCTTGGTCGACTGTTTTCAATTCGATTGAAGAAAGTTAGGAACTGCCTATGCTCAATTGTATCAAATTACATGCTGGCACTGGACTATGGCGCCAACTTAGGTAAGTAAGTTAGCTAAGTTCAAATGCTATCCAAATCTCCAAAATAACAAGGATATCCTTAAAAAAATTTTGATTTAGTAACTTCACCAATAAAAATTCATAATTCAATATCACTTTCATCAATGTTTGTACGTTCTACTCAGCTCAGAAGCCAAAGGGATTATCTATAGTCATGAAAGTCACTTCCTCTTGCAAACTGAAAATGTATCATTCATTCAAGTTAATACTGTGCGTTCCAAAAACTACTGTAATGAAACTGAAATTCAAATCAAGCTGTAGGCTTTTATATATGACAGTTCTTGAAATTATCCACAAACAATGTAGATGCCCACAGTACACATTTTGATTTGTACAAAGTACACATATTGATCTGTGTAGGTACTGTGGATCAGTTCTGCTTTTATATAACTATAAACCATTTTGAAATTGCATAAGATATTGGTTGGAACAGAGTGCAAAGTCTCAAGACATTCTTTTTTAATGCCAAATTTCAATTATCATGATTAATTAAATAATCTTTTTAATAGACTTAATTTCAATACTATCTGAGAAATTCAGGGCTTGCGAAATCACATAGAAAAATGGGCGTGGGGCTTGTAAAACAAGCAAAAAATCAAACACAATGAAAGAATATTGAAAGAAACAATGATAAAACTCAAATATCATTTTTCGGTACACAATCAATGGTTCGGACAATTCGTTTAGTGCGAAAAATCATCGGCTACAAATCATCGGCTACAATTATCAAAAGCAGAACATTTCGGGATTTTTCGTTTCGCATCAGCAACATACTATGCTTAACAATGATAATAGCATGGTCTTCTCAAGACAAGCAAAGACTAAAATATACTCTTCTCAGAGCTAATCCATCTATCCCAAATGTGAGCCTACATCTAAGTTTTACATGCATTTACTTGTTGCGATTCAATTTCTGCTCTGTAAAACAAAGACAGAAATAATGTAATACTATGTTGAAGTGCTTGCAAGAGTCCTTCTTATAATTATGTGGCGGAAGAAAAATAGTTTAACTTATTCCTATTTTTCAAAAAAATCAGACGAACGATGAAGAAGAGATTCGGCTTTTTACTAATGTGCACCAAAAAATAGTGTTAGGGATCGTTTAATTTTCATATTCAAAAATGAACAAAAATTTTATTCTTCTCGTGTAGAAATTAAATTTTTTTTTTTAATGAAAATTTCACATTGTTTCTATGTATAAATTGGGCGACGGAAAATAAAAAAAAAAAAAAACATATAACACTCAATCTCAATTTATTTAAGTACATAAAATAATTATTAAATTAAAATATGTATTAGGACATATATGTATACATATGTATAAACAAAAATAATGATTTAATTATCTATAATAATTTAATAACTGCAACAAATTACTTATAATGTAACATCAAAACATTGTTTTTTTTATGAATAATGTGTGTTGTGCGCTGATAAATTACAAAAAAAAGAAATTTTATAACGTTAATGAATAAATAAGAAATTTTTAAATATGTAGATGAGCAGACAGATTTTTTTTTTTGATTTATTGATGAAACACAAACGGTTTTCATAAATATGAAAACAAAACTCAAATAAACAAACAAACGAAAACGCGTAAAATATATAAATATTCAATCTAAAAAAAATATATGTATGTGCGTCTTAAACGAATTTCAGAGTTGGCAATAAATAACAATTTCGTTAATTTTTTTTTCTAGTTTAAACAAATAATAACCTATTACTATGCTTGGGATGCACGAATGACTTTTATGCACTTGAAGAATAATTTGGCAAAACATCGCACTTTGTCAATACAAAGGAAGATAAGATTTCCATGTAGCGCGGAAGTTTGAGCAATTAATTAATATAAAATATTAAATGAAGTTCATGTTTCAGAACAATGGGTCGAAAAATTTGAATATTCTAAATTACTAATGTCTTTATTTGGCTTAAGAAAAGTCATCCTGTGCGTCCCTTAGCTTCTACTGTTACAATATTGATTTTTCTAAATATTTTTTTTTGATTATTTTTTGTTTTTGTGTATTCAAAATTCTTTTCTTTTTTTGTAACAGAAAAAGGGCACTTAAAATGAATTATTTATGTTGTTTTTTGTTGTTGTTGTTGATTTTTTTTTTAAATACAAAACTAAGCATCGGTCTATTGGTCAGAATTCTTTTTTCTACTTGTGAGTGATAAAAGCTCCTTTATTGCCTCTGTTGCTGTGCGCGGCGATTTCGCTGTAAAAATTAAATTAGTAGCCGTTGGAGGTACGCTGGAAACATTTGGACTAGAACTATCAACACCTCTTGGTGGTTTATTTATGGGCCATTGTCGATTGGTCCCTCTTTCTATTTGTCCAAGTTGTAAATTGAGCGGATCACGAAGTCTTCTCAAATCGTATTCGATGTCGGCGACTTTACGCTTCAGTGAGTTATACTCTTCGATGTCGAATCGCTTCTTTTTGGCACGTTTGTGTAGTGTAAGGAGGTATTGTCGGTCCTTAACTTCAGGATAATTATATTCCTAGAATTGACAAAATACCAAAAAATAGGTTAATCCTTAAACAAAATAAATTGAGAATTTGATTACCGTTTTTGTTGTGCAATAATACGCATAGCCAGCCATCGCTGTGCCATATGTGACGAAATAGGTTACGGGTTCCATAATATCCCAAGAGTATTCCCACCAGGTTAAGCGGGCTAGTATTCCAAATTGTACCGACATAAGGCCTAGACCGGCCCATGTCATTAAATTAGCTCTACGTGATGCCTCCGCGCTCAGTTCTGTTTTTCTCTGTAAAATACAATAGAACAAATTAAAAATATACATACCACAAAATTGAGTTATAGAAATTTAAATAATAGAGATTTAATTGAATACAAAAAAAAAGAAAAAAATGTTGCTTGTGGAAAGGATAATAATTATTATTGTACATTATTTGATATAACGATTTTCAATTAAATAAACCAACAATTTTGTTTTGTGTGATGAAAATGATTAATGGTAATTAGTGAGATTTAAATTAGTCACCCTATATATTGGTTAGTTAAGGTTGTGATGTTTGCATTGTATATTTATAGTTTTGGCTAGTTTTTATATTTTATGTTGGATATTTTACTAACACAAATAATTATGAATATTTATTAAGCAATTTTTCAAGGGTACATAACGGAAATTGCTAACCTAATTCCAACCAAATTCAGGAGTTGGATTTTTTTTAAATCTTTTTCAACCACAAGCGAAAAAGTTTTGAGTTTTAAGTATTCAGAATTGAAAGACTTTTAGCCGATTAGAAAAGATATTAATAAAATGAAAAGAAAACGTGGCTAATTTGAGACAGTATTTTAAGAATTTCGTAAAGCAGGAAGTCACTTGAAACTAATTTAATGAAAGAGTGACTAAATGTCTGTCTTGAAGAGTAAATATGGTTGCAGTTCTATACTCTTTATAAAAGAAGGGCGTATTTTCTAAATTGAAGAGTGAAAATTGGCTTTTTATAAAACTAATTAAAAACAAAAGAGAACTAAATCAATTTGTTTAACTTACCTCTTCCAGAGGACTCAGCTGATATTTAAGTTCTTCTAGTTTACCTACTAATTCTTCTTCTTTGTGCAAATGATATTCTCCTACGTGTAATGCTTCGTATAGCTAAAATTTAAAAGAAATAATTAATTCACACAAATTTAAATGATAAAATATGTATATATATATATAGATTACTTACTTGTCCCACTAATGATCTAACATCACCTAATTTTGTCAAATCTTGTGAAGAGATTCGTTCTCTTTCTGGAGGAACTACTTTATATTTTTTATCGTTAATATGTAACCTGTAAGAAAAGTCAATAAAAAACCATTATTTAAACATTTTGTTTTAGAAAATAATTTGCTAAGTAAACTTTATTTCGATTGTTTGATAAAAATAAACAGATTTGAACTTTCTAAGGTCCATTTGGTTAAAATAAAGTTAAATAGTAAATTTACATTTTCAGCGTTTAAGTTAATAACTTGCCCCTAAAATGTTTTTTCAGGAATAAAATTATAAACATAGCTACTTTTTTTCATAAAAATAACCGTTTACGAAATAAACTTATTGGAAGAGTTAACGGTTTTAATTTTATACATAGTGGGGTGGCTTAGTTAAATAATTGTAGAATTTGTGACAAAACCATCAATTTTTACTTGTGATAGGTACTATACGGCAAGTTATGGATTCGTAAAAAAAATCGAACTCGGGATTTTGATCAAAGTTGACATTACGATGATAGCGAAGTCGAAAAAAGTGGGTCTCGCAATTCTGTATTTTTTTTTGCTAAAGCCGAGTATACAGTTCTTTTGAACAAAAAAAAAAATATAAGTGGTAAGAATTTTTTTTTTTTTTGGAAGAAAAAACATCTGAGCTGAAATAAAAAATTTGTATTTGTTGTCCTCTTTTTTTCCACAAAACAATGTCACCAACATTGTTTTGCGCGAAAAAGTTTCCGTGGTGAATATAAATTTTTTTCAACAGGTTTGGTTCACAGTTCGATAGTAAAATTTTAAACGTCAAACATTTTTTTTTGCGATAAAATCACTCCCATAAGAAGTACATGTATTTTTTTTTCGAGGCTTAAAGGTAACCATTTTATAAAATAAAATTTCCGAAAAATGGTTAAAAATGGTACCTCCCATAGAACCATTTTTTTGATTTTCGATTTTCTCAAAAATTGATATTGATAGTGATCAATTTTTTTATGGAAAATGTTTGAAAAAACTTTAAAAGTTTTGTATACCAAAATTTGCAAAAAAATTTTTTTGGATTTTTAAAAAAAACTTTCAAATTTTTTTTTTTAATTCGAAAACCACCTGGTCAGTTTTTATTCAACTTGGCACCCAGCGGTTTTTTAACATTATCTAGCAGATTTTAAATGAAAATTATTCTCATAACCAAAAATAACAGTATCTCCCATAAAAATGTTTAAAATCCGTTATTGAAAATCTCATTTTTCTCAAAAACGGCTACTACGATTTTGATTAAAACTTTTGTGTGAACTAATGTTTCTATCGTTTAAAAATGTGTATCTCTCATAGAACCATTTTTTTGATTTTCGATTATCTCATTATCAGTTGAACTGATTTTAATGAAAAGCTTCAAGTAAGGTCTAATATTATTGCATACCAAAATTTTCAATAATAAATTATTGAAAAAAAAAAAAATTTCAAATTTTTTTTCTGAAAATTCTATATTTCGAAAATGGGTAGATATTTTTTTTTAAATTAATTTATTAACTCCGCATTAATAAAGGCTAAAAAATTGCATACAATAATTTTTTTTAAATTTTTTCAAAATAAAAAATTATTTTTTTTAAAAAACGGCTCCAACGATTTTCAATTTTTTTTTCTCATAAATTGAGATTTCTTTAAGAAATTGGATGATGTATATCGCATTGTTGTCAAAACAATTTCAGAGGTTGTTTAATCAATTTACATACATATGTTTAATTACATATTTTTTTTTAAATTTTTCAGTCTTAACTGTAAGTTCCATGCATATTTGCAACACGGTGCTATATTGTTCATAAATAAATGTACCTACTCGCATAATACTACCATAAACATAACTACGTTTTAAGCAGGTGGTATACAGTATAGGCTCCCGTAACTAATTTATTTCTTTTATAAGAAAAAATATAGTTTTGAAATATTAAAACTTTAAAAACACAGTGTGATCGCACATAAGAGCAAGTTCGTGCGACCCAGTCGTGCACATATTTTTTATTGTTGGTATATTATATGAACATTATTTTAAGACGTTGACTTATTTTATCTGTCCACCCCTTTAGGTGGGTGTGGTAAATTTAAAAAAAAATATATAAAATATAAAATGAATATAAAAACACAATTTGGTCCCTAAGTTAACTTAGGATTTCAATTGACTGAAAAACACGCTTATGGAGTTACCTCAGGTTTAACCCCAAAACTGGGATGATCTCGCACTGAAAAACTGGCCCTTACAATATCATTTTATAGCTTTTTCTAAAACCAGTAATTGATTCTTTAGTTATATTTTTAAATTAAGTTTTTTTAAAGTGGTTAGTTTTTGAATAAATGATTTTTAAACTCAAAATTTTGAAAAAATATATAAATATATTCAGTTCAACCAGAGTTAACTAAACAAATTCGTTGAGTTAAACTCAGCATTGACATTGACTCAGTAAATTGACAGAAAAAATGTTAACTCCGGTTTAACTCCGAAACAAAATTGAAAATGGGCACGAAAAAGCAATTATTATTCAAATTGCGAAACATTGACATATCGGATATTGGTTTATAGCACCAAAGTGTTATTCCTTTGTTCGTGGACTTTTAATTTTAAAAGTTTGCCGTTTTTTTTATAAAAAAACATTTTTAAATTAATTACTTCTAGTGAGGATTGGTTGAACATAAAAATCTAGAGATATTACTATCACTAATTTTATCTTTTTTAGTCCACTACAAAAATCTAATTAATTATTTATGATTTGTTTGCGTCCTTTAAAAAACAAAAGAACATTGCATACATATATATTTGTAAGTCAAAGACGACAAAAACGTTCGATAATCCCTTCCCAAGTTTTAAAACAAAACTTTATCTACATAATATCAAGTTTGTGAAATCGAAATTTATTGATTTTGAATGTTTTTCATCTTCCGAGAAAACTTTTCCTCTATAGCCAATTGGATTGTATCGTAAGAAAAATTGGAAATAATTCAGGATGTCATAGCAGAGTAATGGAAATATTTAATTTGTATATTTCAATTGAAGAGCAAAAAAATCGATTTCATATCAACAGCTATATAAAGGATACAACATACTGGAAAACAAAGACTGCATAATGTGTTTTTTGTTTTCTAAACAAGACTTTAGCAGATTCTCAAAAAAAAAAAACATTTCATGTAATTTAACGAACCCTTTTTACCGTAATAATCCGGTGGTGGTGTTTTTATTAGAAACAAATTTATAAATTAAAACAAGACGCAGAAAAATTATCGGTTAAAAATAGCGTTAAACTTGGTTAAGTTAAATAACAGACATTGTTAATAAACGACCTGCAAACTCAACAGGTTAAATTATACGAGTCAATTCGATTAAACAAAATTATTTAAATCTACACACTGAATTGGTTAAAGTGTACTAAATTTTATTAAACTACTTCTAAGTTAGTTTGTTCGGTTTCAATAATCAATTAAGTTAGTAAATGAAACATACAATATTAAATCGCTCATATTAATCAATTTACTCAGAGATGTGTGAAATTAACTAAATAAAATTATTTGATCTAAGCAAGCTACTAGTTTAACATTAACGATCTTAAAAATTGCGAATCCATAACTAAGTTTCTCCATTAATATAACATTTTTAGGTTTTTACTTTTCAACAATTTATTTTAATCGAGTCGACTACTTTAGTATTAACATAGTGAACTCTGTAATTTTTACCCTTGACTACTTAACACATTTTTTTAAACCACCGAAAAAAGCTCTCGGTTAGCAATTATTTTTCTGCAGTGAAGTATTTTTTATGCACTTTTTTTAAAGTTTTTCAAGATTGAGCATGATGAGTGAAAACTTTTTTGAAAGACGTTTATTATCTCGAGACTTTTTTGAAAGACGTTTATTATCTCAAGACAAAATTATGGGAATATATTGAGACTTTTAGACATAAATTTGTATTCATAAAGACAAACTTGCAAAAAACAAAATTGTATGTTTGCCCTTAGGTTCGAAGCTGTCATATTCATTATCCTTTTCTAAATAACTGATTTAATTCAGTTAATATATATGACAGAGCATGTAGGTAGGTACATATCTATGTATGTATGTAATATTAAAGAAAACATTGCTAGCCTAGCCTTAGGGAGCTTTTATTTGTCTCTCATATATATACATATAAGTATATGCTCAAGGGAAAGGAAATGTAAAAATCAGCCTTAAATATTCTTTGCTTTAAACATATCATCATCAAGGTTTTTTTTTATATAGGTACAAACCAACCTTTATAGTCTACGAAAATGTCTGTGTGTGTGTGTGTGTAGGTATTTTTATTTAACATATATATGGGAACTTGCAAATTGATTTTGATATAAAGGAGATAATCCAAAACAACACACTCAAATTACCCCAAAAAATTCCAAGTGAGGACGCAAAGCTGAAGAAGAAGCCCACATTCTTAAAAGGAAAAACATCATGACACATCAACACCTCAGGACAAAAATCACTTACAGTTGTTGTCATTGATATTATTTTAGTTATAATATGTATTTATTTGAAATTTCATCTTTTGGCTTGTGATTGTGACATAATATCCTGTCAACTGAGATTTCAAGGTTTTTCTTCTTTCTTCTATACTTATACGTCGAAAAAGAGGATTATTAAATGTTCTTATATATTATATTATATTATATAAGGTGAACAAACGAAATAAAGTAAAGCAAAACTAAAAAAAAAAAAACTTACCAAAATGGTTCATCCATAAGACTTTCTATGCTACATGTTGAGGCTATCCGCACTCCTTCGTCATTTAATATTATCGCCCTGTCAACTCCACGATCTTCTAATTTAAGCATTTCAATTAGGTTAAATACTTTGTGTGACACAGGCTTGAGGGCGAAACGGCATTTTTCGTTTCGACTTGGCAGCGGAACGGTTATGTGTGGCAGGCCTTGAATATATTTTACGGTCACTTCTCCTGTAAAAAAAAATTAATAAAAAAAAATAATTAAAATACGTATACATATAGAAGGTCATTCGTGATTTAATAAAATATTTCATAATTCATGGAATTTGAGTGCTTCTAATTAAAAGAGGTAATTTGTATAATCGTTGTAGACCACAAGCTGTTATTTTTTACATTATAATCAAAACCCATCCTCACACTCGTTCCCATCAAATTAAAAATCATAAGCCTTTTTAAGGAAAAGCTAAACTACAACGACAACGTATACAGCGAAGCATCATTGTTAACTTTTTTTTTAATTCAAACTTATAAAATGTTTAAAATTTAAAATATATCCTTAAAACACAAGAACACTAAAGGTGTCGATATACACGGCCCTCAATGAGAAAAAAAAACTCTTGAAAAACTATGAATAAGCGCGGCTTTTACATGGCATGGCGCGTGACATACATTTTTCAAGAGGTCCTCCTCAACAAGCTCTTAAAACATTTTTCCCAAGAGCTTTTTTCTTTGTTTACAGAAATGAAAATCTTTAAACCTTTTCGCCTCTTAACAATATTAGTGTGTACTTGAGAAATAAATAGCACTGTTTAACACAGCCTTATACATACATACATACATAATATATATATAGGTACGTTTAAAATGTTTCAAGTGGAAATAATTAAAGTTCTTTCAGCGATGATGATGATGATGGAACATAGTTGCAGTTATAAAGCTGTTATGGCAGAAGTTTTTATCTCTTAAACTTAGAAATGAAACTAACTGGAAAATAATAGCTTTTCAAATTGTGGGTATAAAATTAAGGGTATTTTACAGTTGTTAACTCGTATCTTTTAAAAAAAAAGTTGGTAACTGTTATGAGTATAGTTATAGTTCCAGAATTTTGTTCAAGTGAAAATGAAATAATTATAAACAAAACTCACCTCTCGCGAAATGAAAAATGAATGCAGTTCACAATCTTCTTTTCGCCATATTTCCAAATTTTGACTACGGAGTAATAAGGCAAAAAGGTGACGAAGTGTGGAAAAGTTAAACACTTGATTATTGATTACATTTGTTTGGAAATAGAATTTGTGGAATGTAAAGTAAAAACATTTCACTCAACGAATTTGGATGAACTTTTCCTTTTCTACCAAACTGTGTATTTTTTAAGTCTAGTACACATTTCGAGTCAAAACATTTCATATAAAATCGTCATCGTGAAATTTATAACTGTACTTACATTCCATAGCTTCTATTTCAAACCAAAGGTAATTGATTTTCAAATGAAAAAATTTTTCACCTCAGCTTTTTCCCTTGGTATTCAATACTCAAAAGTTTAAAAATATGACCATTAGAGGATTGTGGAATCCATTCATTTTTCATATTACGAGAGGATATAAACAAAATTTCTGTATTGAAATGAGATTGAAGTCCGATTTAAATAATATACAATATAATATACAATATCCATGTTAATTTGAAAATTAAAATTTTGTATTGAAAACAAAATTGTGGAACATATTCAGCCTTATTATGAGTTTCACCCGAACAACATTCCACCAAGAAAATTTGACATTTCATTTTTCGCCTATTGGGAGTTTCACCCGAAATTTCATGTTCGAAAAATTCACCTTATAGTGAAAATTCATTTCGAGCACAATATAATGCCATTGAGAGCCAAAATCTTCACTTATTTTAAGTAGGCGAACGAAATTTCGTTCGGGTGAAACTCACACTCACAACAGCTTTAAAAATTCCCCGGGCGAACACAAAAAAATTTAGGTGAAATATTTTTCGGGTGAAACTCACAATAGGGTTGATTAATTTTTCATTTCACAGAGAAGGTTATTTTCTATAATGGAAACCCACATAGGTACCATAATACTTCAATTTTAAAGAATTGAGTACAAGGGAAAAGCTGAAAAGTGAAGAAATTTTGATATTTTCCAATTTTTCGTTTCAAAATAAAAGCTGTAAGAAATAATTTTATAAAATTCACTTTGATGTTTTTTTATGGATATTTTATTTTCACTTTTTACAAAGCACAACTTTATTAGGTCTTAAAGTAAATTTCGAGGGCAATTTTGTTTCCCTAAGAATATTTTATTCCCTCGAAAATTTTCCTGCTATTAAACCCCACCTCCCCCCCCCCCAATTTATTTCCCTAAAAAAAGAAATCCAATGAAATGACAGCATAAAATTCCCCAGAAAATTTTATTCACGACACAATCTTTGTGCAAGGAAATCTTTCACGCATCATTTACGTTACCAATTGAATCGAAGGTGGGAAATATTCTCAGGGAAATTTGTGTTCGCCATAAAAAAACTAAAATAAAATGAAATCCAAAATCGACTGGAAATTTCATTCGCGACTTCAATAAATTCTGAGAATTTCTTTCATCCATTATAAATGTTCCCAATTTAATCCAAGGAGGAAAACATTTCCAGGGAAATGTTTGTTCGGGATAACAAACAACTTCCTAGATTTTGGATGCTGATCAAAATTTAAAAAAGATTAAAAAAGATTGTTGAACTCATTTATTAAATATAAATTAAATGGGACGCAACGAATAAAGAGCACAAGTGAATTATGTAAGTGAAGTGAAAATTTGGTTAAAAATTTGTTTTTCCTTAAAAGCAAACAAATATGAAAACTGATCAAAATTTAATTTCCTTTTTGAATTCAAGAAATTACATTTACCAACACAAGTTCATTTAATGTCTCATTTTTAGTATTTTTAAATTTTGCTAACAAAGATCTTTGAAGTTTTGGAGATAAGCTTAACATTTTTGTATCGAAGTTTCTCAAAATGAAATATATTTCATTTGAAAATTCTGCTATGTTGTCGATTGGAAATTAATTTTTTACGCTGCTATTGTCTAAGTTAAGATGATTTTTCGGATATAAAATAAAACACAACCATTTGTAATATACGAAATTTTAGAATTGTTTATTTTTTGGTCATATGACACCCATTTTATTAATTTTTGGACATTTTTTTTAGTGTTTTGGTACAAAAAGGTTTGTTTCCATCATGATTTGGGAATTATTAGCAATCACAACAACCGGCGCGGCGGGTTTAGCTTTCTGCATAGCCTAGCCGGACTGTTACAAGTAAAGTTAAGTCAAAATAAATAAAGATTTTGTTCTTAAGTTGTGTTATAATAACTCATTTATGTATACGTTATTATTGTTTAAAAAAAAACATAATTGCTTAATTTTTCAGAATTTGATTTGGATTATTTTTCTGAACATTTTAAAAATTAGTCTAAAGTTTCGATTTCGAAAAAAATTCAATGTGCGAATAAATAGACATTTTATTGAATTCTGAACAATAACCCTTTTTATGTGAAAATTTTTGAAATTTGTTGTAGAAAAAAACAGTGTTTTCTTCCTAAAACTACACATTTCTACCATTTTTAGTCCAAAACACTGTTAAAGTTCATATACAAAAATAAAACTGATAGAATCTGCCGGTTTTGGGCAAGTAAACGAACAGAGCTAAAGTTTGAATAAATCTGATTTATTTGACTTCGCTAAATAACAAACGAACTTAATTTTTTCTTTAAAACTTATTTCGAAAAAAATTACCGAAGTAATAAACAAAAATTTTTTTTAGCACAAAAAAAAACCTGTGGAGTTCATTTCAAATCAAAGTTTTTATAGATTTATTTCATTCTCGTTATACGAAGGAATCCAATTCCCAATTTAACACCATACTTGGCTAAATCCCAAGCAAATTAGATTTCTTTTGTATATTTAAGCACCTAATTTGTAATCACTGAAATTATTCAAGTCACAATCGGAAATACATACATACTAACAACATAATTGGTAACAAAATGTTAACCTAGAATCTCTTGATTCCTTATCATTTTCTTGCTTTTCATGGCTCTCCATACGCAAGAAGACTTAACGAGTCTATTAAGGAAGGGTTTTGTGGCGCGTAAAAGGGGCACGACGCGGCACAGCAGTAAGTAGTTGTGTATATAGTTTGCGTTTCTTATTCTGACATTGAATTGTGGTCAGAATGTCAAGACTTAAAGAGAGATAGAAGAAGAAGTTATAAGTTTGACTTCCTTATGGAAGAAAAAATAAAATAAAATATCTACAAAGCATGAGAAGAAAACATCTCGTTTAATGTTCGACGACGATGACGACGAAGATAGGGCAGAGTTCAATGTCGCACAATGAGTATAACAATTCATTTGAAGTGCATTTTTTGTTGGTGTTTCATTTGCTGAACTGCTGAACCCCATTGAAAAGGATTAAAGTCTTGTTTTGCAGACAATGTTTATTGTGTTAACAGAGCTAAAGTTTCAATGGAGGAGGAGAATAAGATGGGGTGCGGGGGAGGGGAGATAAATGGATTTTATTGACAAGGGGGATATAATTTCATTCTTGAAATGTTTAGCTATTTTTCTGCAAATGTATGCTCTTAAGCTTTGATGTTTATCTGGTCATGGGTGTTATTTGTTGTTATTTTGTTTTAAATAAAGCACTGTACCTATTGTTTGTTGGTAAACAACGATGTTTAAAAAACAGTTATTTGCGATAGATAAATTATGAAATAAATGGAATGTTTCCTTAGCTTGTTTTTAGATTTTATTGTAAATATGTATATAAAAACCGATAATTTTTATTATTGATAAATTTAAAATTAGATTTTTATCTAGAACGATATAATATTTTAGAGAAATGGAGAAGAAGCCAAAACTTTTGCCATATGAGTTCGATTGATAGAAAACTAACTTATTTATTTGCTTTATATTGTACGTATTGATTGAGTAAAAAAATTGCCGATTTTTCAATCAAATTTAATATTACAATGATGCAGAAATCTAAACAAGTGGTTTCCGTCATTATATTCACATAAGGTATGTTTGGTCTACAAAAGATATTGAACTAAAATATTAACGGGTGGAGACATTTGCTTAAAATTTGGTAAAGAGCATTTTTGTAATTCCATTGCTCATCTAGAACAGGAAGCAACCATGTCGGTTTTTCAAATTTTCTCAAAAACTCCTCTAAAGATTTTGGTCAAACTTTGCGAAAATTACTTTATTTTTGGGCTATTCTCGAATATCTCGTTAAGGGATAAATCAATTTTGTTATTATATTGCAGTTCATAAATTTTAAGTAGTTCTAATAATATTGCATTTCAAAAATATTTTTTTTTATAAACAAATCAAAGAAAAAAAATAATTGTTTTTTAAAAATTCTTCTTACTTGTTCTTCAAATTTTTTCCATGCTATTTTTTGGAAATCTACGACATCTTTTTTAAATTTTGCGACAAGTATCAATTTTTTTCCGTTTTTAAAAGTCCAAATTCCTTTAAATTTTTAAATCGATCGGTTGAAACGTTTTTCAAAAAAAAAATTAAAGGATCATGTTCATTGTTCATTTCTCCTTACATCAATTAAGGATAGCTTTATTGGATATTTTTCTTACAATTTCACTTATATTTCCAAATACTGGTGAAATATTGAAAAATAAACTTTTGAAAAAAAAAAACAAATTTATCAAATTAAAAAATTTTAATTATTTTTTTTTTAAATTTAATAAAAAGCTATAACAAGTTTTTTTTTACTCAAAACGAAAATTTTTCAAAAATTGACAGCCTTTATAATATCATAAGATCAAGTAAAACCAAAATATGAAATCCCAAAATACCAAAAACCCACAGTCCAGAAAACTTATAACCCCAAAAACCCAATATACAAAAAAATCTAAATCCAGAAAGCCCAGAGAACCAGAAATCCAAAAACCCAAAAATCCCGAAAAACTAAAATACTAAAAACCCAAAATCGAAATTAATCGTGATTTCGATTTTGGAAAATTTTTTTGGAGATAATGGGTTTTTGGGATTTTGGGTTTTTTTGTAATTTGGGATTTTTAAATCCAGAAAGCCCCGATAACCATAAATCCAGGAAACCCAATTTCCATGAAAACCTAAAATCTCGCAAAATCAAAATTCCGAAAAACTAATTTACCAAAAACCCAAAAATGATTTCGATTCGGCAATCACTTTTGGGGATAATGGGTTTTCGGAATTTTGTGCTTTCGGTTTTCTGGACGGTGGGTTTTCGGTAATTTGGGATTTCTGATTTTGGTTGTAAAAAATTTTCTTTTTTCTGGATTTTAGGTTTTCAGGTTTTTGATTTTCGAGAATGTGACGCCATCCTAAAAATGTTTATATTAAACCCAATTCGAAAAATTACCAGGGAATTACTAAAATTACTCTCTGGGAGACGTGTTTTCTCGAGAGTAGAATACTCCGGTAGAATATTTTTATTTTTATTTTTAGAAAGTGGGGAATAAAAGTTCTGAATGTTCGAAACAGCTGTTTTGCAGTATTCGAACTACAGTAGACGCTCGATATAGTGAATCTCTGTAGAGTGAACTATCCAGTATAGTGAACAAACAAAATTTTATACAGACAACTCTAAATAGTGAACAAAAGGTATCTCGATATAGTGAACTCACAATTTTTTTGTCAATATTTAACAAGATTATGCCAGCAGCAATGTGTTTACAGCATTGTGGACTTTTTTTTAAAGATATTTATGAAACATTTACAAGAAAAGGCAGTGCAAATCAATTTAAAGTTGAGAAACAAACAAACAGAAGTGATTATTTTTTTTTATTTCATTCTTATTTAAAAAAAAACTTGTTTTTACCGGGAGCTATGAAATTTTTCGTTTTTATGAAAAATAAAGTTTATTGCAAGTTATTTATAATATTATAAAATATTTTTTTTTTTTTTTACCCAATTGAAAATATTTTACGCTTTAATAAATAAAAAAAAATCATTTTGTATCAAAATCACATTGGAAAGCCTTTTTAGTTTCTCTCTCGAAATAGTGAACAATCTCGAAACAGTGAACAGGCCTGGTTTAAATTACTTCACTATATCGAGCGTCTACTGTATTAATCAAAATGGGTCAATTATATAAAAAATATTTTTCGAATTTTTTTTAACATAAATTCACAATTTTTAACATTAGATCATTAAAGATATAATTGAAAATGATCCATGAACATATGTGTAGCTGTGTACATCACAGTTTTTATAAAGCAAGTTCATGGGATCCAGCTGTGCATTTTATTACGAGCATATAACATTTATTTATAAGTTTTATACTTTGAGTGCTTTCAACGTGCTGTAACGTTTACTTTTTGTTTTTATTTTCCACCAGCCAGCCGCTTAAGTATAGTTTTAGGTGGCAAAAAACTTAAAAAAGAAAACATTTCTGTGCTTCAACTCTAAAAGCATTTTCCTATAAAAAAATGTTATGTGTGAAAAAATGTCCTATGCTAGAAATATCCTAACAAACATAAAACATGCATCCACCGCATCATTTCTGAAAACCCAAGGATGACCCACTTACCAATTCCATAATCATAAAATTTCATCGGCTTATATTTTTGCATTATATGAAAATTTTCTTTCTTTTTGCCGACTGCGGCGTTTATTGGGATTAAAGTCATACAGCAACTTTTCTGCAAACTTCCCAAGAAATTCAGAGAAAATATTCTCTGTACAACCGCACTGAAAACTTTTGGACACTCTTATTTTTTCAATCGATCCAATTTGTTTCCAAGCATTTGATGTGAGTCTTGAATGCTACTTCAGATAACACTGAAATAACAGCCAAGACAAATGTATAAAATAAATACTGAAAAGAGACAATTTTTTTTTCAGAAAAGAAATATCAGAAACTAATCAAAAAACTGTTAGGGTTTCCAAATATAACACAAAAACCAGAACAGTTTCGACAGATTGAAAAAGCTTTTCAGTCATATTTGAAGAGCTTATTTAAATCCGAAAGCATGAAGAAATGAAATTTAAATTGAATAGTTTTTTGAAACTCACTTTGAAGACAATGAATTCTAAATAATAACAAAATCTATTTTGTTTGTATTTTATTTGACAGAAATGTCTAAAGGTGGAAACCAAAATTGTGAATTTCATATTCGTGACACTTATACAACTCACTTGATGTGCAATGTGCATACATACATTCTCTTGATTTTGTTGGTAAAACACATACCTTTTCCAAAGGCCCCCATCGCTAATTAATGCAGTCCAATACTCTAACCCATCGCATATATTAAATGCTCATACATCACGGTAAATCAGATACAAAAAAAAATAACACACTTCCAGACACATAGAATCCATATACTCGCGGTATAGATAGAAAGAAAAAAAAATAAACTGCATTTTCGTTTCATATCACCAAATATCTCACTGTACATTGTTCCAGAAATCCTCCAGAGCATGAAGTTGGACAGGAAAAAAAAAATAAACCTACCTATCTTTTTTCTCTCGCCTTCTATAATGAGACACAGGGGACTTATAGGTATAGTCCATACGGGACGAAAATGCCAACGGCCGCGGCGCGGCGGTGAAGGCACATAGTCAGCAACCAACACCAACTCTAATAATATTTTGCAAAAAATATTTTATTAAATGAGTACCAACTTTGTAGCACCTCTAATCCTCCTTCTCCCATATAGCTCTAAAACTTTTCCAACTAAACTAACTTCTTTTTTTTGTTTATTTATGAAGCTCATATTGGAGTGCGCGTAAAGATGATTTTAATTATAAATAACAACAAGAGAGGAGTGCTATAAGTATTAAGTTGGGCTCTAAAATAGTTTGTGGTATATGATTTTTTCAATGCGATCTGTTAAGTTTGGTTTGTTTTGTTTTATTTTATTTGTGGTTATTATTTGAATTTGTATTTATAAATATCGTGACGTGACAACAGTGAGAGGACGCACAAATCGGTCATATAAAGCATATATACAACTTAATATTTATTACAACTGGCTGCAGTTTTGAGAAAGGTAAGTATAATTATTGAAACTAGATTTTAAACAATAAATTATAACTATTGATGAGGTATTAAATTGAAGTATCATTAACTATATGAGTGCTGCTTTTTGAACAGTGAGTCTAGTGAAAAAAAAGTAAAACCAAATAAAAAAAAAGTTTATGGGATATTTTTTGTTTGGTTTGTTCATAAATTCTATAAGCGAAATTTATATATCGACGGGAAATTGAGACGAAAGTGTTTTTTGTTAAGATTAACAATTTTTTTTTTAATTTTGATATTTTATGGAAGTTTTTTATTTTTTCTTATGACCAACTGAAATTCAATTAAATAAAATTAAAAAAAGCACTTACACTTTCCTTCCTTCAACTGATTACAAAAAACGTAAAAGGAAACAAAAAAATATTAGTTTTTCGCGTATAGCTCTGAAACGGTGTTATGAAATAAAAATCTGAACGAAATTCCTACATTAATGTCACCCTCTACATGAAAATTCTAACACTTTTTATTTCTAAGGGTGATTATAAAAGATATCATAATTTAAAAATTTGGTCTAAGAACAAAAATTTTTTTTTTACCTTTACTCTTAAAGCCTAGTACATACTTCCTCGTGAAGTGAACAACCATCAGTGGATAAAGTGAATTTTTGAGACAATTTGCTTGACTTTTGCAGCATTTATGGTCAAATTGTCTAAGCTTCACCAAAAATCAAAGAGTTCCCGTACATTTTGCGCGTGAATATGGTTCACCGCTCGTGAACGCAAACCTCCACTGCCATGACAAAGGCTTCACGAGCACGCTCACGGGTGAACAAAAATGCAAATTTGTATGGATTCATGACATGATTCACAAGTATGTACTAGGCTTAAAAGGCGAAGTTGTCGTAAAATAGTTAGATTTAAGTATTTTTTATAAAAATTATTATAAAAATTTTTCCATACAAGCATAGCTGTCAAAAGCTGAAGCTTTATTTTGTAGGGGCCTTATTCCGTAAAACAAAAACGATCGAACGATATCGTTTTGGCAATAGCTATCCCTATCTTTCCCTTTACAGATGTGATAGAGATGGGTATATCCAAAACGATATCGTTCGATCGTTTTCGTTTTACGGAATGAGGCCCAAGGAAATTGTCAGAATTTTTGGCAATCCCGTTCTTAGTTCTTTTTTGTTTGTAATTTTTGAAGTCCTCTCGAGTCACTTTGATGGGAATGAGGAAGAACTTTGAAAAACTTTTCTCAAGCCAATTTACTTTCTTCAAAAATTCACATTTTAGAAGGTTGAACATTTTATTTTTTACTTGGTTATTACAACGTTTCCTTTTCACACGCTCTTCGTTAATAAAGTTAATTTAGCAAGAATTTCATTGAGGTTCGGTGTTTTTTTTTAGACGTGTGGTTTTCAATCTGGCAATACTTTTTTCAGAGTTGGTCTTTTTGACAGCTGTCACTTGATTTATGCTCAGTTTGATTTTCCTTTTCGTAATGAATAGACTTACTCCTGAACAACGATTGCAAATCGTGCAAATTTATTACCAAAATAATGGTTCGGTTCGCGCGATGCATCGCGCGCTGCGTCCAATATTCGGTCGACATAATTGCCCAGCAGAGTACTTCGAGCAACCATAGATCGGTTTCGCACCACGTTTACTCTAGTGTATAATGCGCATCCTCAGAGACGCCATACAGTGCGCACCGAAGACGCTATTGCTGCTGTGGAGCAGAGTATCGAAGAAGACCCGAATGAGTCGATCCGCCATCGCGCGCAACAGTTCGAGCTGTGGCCTCTTGGGCCTCTCAGCTGGAATTTATTCGAACCAGCCGCGGCGGCCACTTGCCCGAAATCATTTTTAAAACATAATGGCAAACCCTTATCTTTATAATAAAGCTAAATTCTTGGCCATAACATTAAATTATATGCGTTTTATTTCTTCTTGAACACCACATGTCTAAACAAAACACCTTTACTATCATGCTTACATCCCACTTCTGATACCAATATTATTATTTTAAGAGTTTCTTTTGATTATGTCTGTACACATAGAAAAGAAACTCTCTGAACAGTTGACAAGAAAAATACGTACTTCAAAAATGATTTTATTAACGTTCTTTATTTTACAATCGGCTTCGATATTCGATTTATATCTTAATCAAAATTGATTTTTCCATGAAACTAAATGAAAATTCAAAGTTTCGCATTTTTTTTTTGTATAATTTGAAAATGAAGAAAAGTGAACTACTAAAATATTGCAATCCAAACAGGAGGCACAAAAATTAAGATTTTTACGAACTCTTAAATCAAAATCACAAGCTTTTTTACCTCTTCATCTCTTGTTTTTAAGCCACATATCCTAAAATAGGTAATTGAAAAGATGAAGACAAAATATTTATTTTTTTTTTCCTTATGAAGTATTAAATCTCAAAGAAAACGTGATATCAACTACAGATATCCGTATTTTCTCGGATAGCCAAGCAGCCATTAAATCTCTGGATTCTGTCTCTACAAATTCAAAAACTGCCCTTAATTGCCGATCATCTCTCTTGGAGATGGCACAGCAGTTCAACATTCACCTTTGCTGGGGGCCGGGTCATAGGGACATTCCAGGCAATAGCAAAGCAGACGAACTCGCCAAAAGTGGAACTTTACTACCTATACTGTCAAATCGGACAAATATTGGTATACCCATCGCACCTGTAAACTTATGCTAAAGCAAGATGCAATAGAGAGAACAAACCTTAGGTGGAGTAATATTTCCACATGTCAGGCCACAAAACAGATCTGGCCTGTGCTGGATCTGAAGCGCTCTAGGAACTTGTTATCTCTAAGCAGACTGCACATTAGCTCCATCATAGGTGTCATTACTGGACACTGTCTAATAGGCAAGCATGCAACAAGGCTTGGTGTATTTTCTAACGACTTCTGCAGGAGTTCTATGGACGAAGAAGAGGAAGAATCGATTCCTCACCTTCTCTGTACATGCCCTGCTCTATCTCAACGACGCACGTAGGCTCCACTTAGGAGAATTTTACTACAATGATCCTAGTGATCTGGCAAGTCATGACATTAATAGTCTCGCTCGCTTCGTAAGAAGCTCTAAATGGTTCAACGAGTAGGAAGAAAGTTTCCTAGATTCCTGTGGTATCACAATGGGCCAACCAATCGTCTAAGTGTGTCCAGCGTTCTGCTGACAACCACATAAACCTAACCTAACCTAAGTATTTAATTAAGTTTGAATTAAAAAAATTTTACATAATTTTAATTTATTTTTATTAGACAGTATATATGACCAGTTCAAAAATTAAAATTCACTCTGACCTTATCAAATCTACCCCACTGTTTTAATCCATCATCAAAACTATGCTAAGTACCATCAGCACACTCTATCAACCGTTTTCGTCTAATTTTTATTCGTTTAGCTCTAATTTTTTTTACCTCCGATCTTCTTCTTTTTTGGCTTTCATTCTATATTTAAACAACAATAAACACGCAATGCATGCAATATATATATATATTCAATTGTTGCAGAGGCAACATTAACCCATTGTGGCAGGGGAAAGAGGCAAAGACAGAAGCACCAGCATTTAATTAAGATTCTTGAGCAGAAAGAAAAGTTAATTTTAATTTCTTTGCACGCCGCTGTTGCTATTGCTCTCCATAATACCTTTAAAGACTTTTTCTATAAACAGAGTATATGTATGAGCTTATATCTGGCTATAACTGATCGCATGGTCTATATGCTTCTTCGACTGATGGTATAGTTTCTACCATCATGCTTCACAATTGAATATCAGTTAAGTTTTTGATTTTAATCATTTCGGTTGGCTTCTTGGCCAAGAAGCCACTTAAAAAAAAAAATAAATAAACATTCACAAGAGCGTTTCCTAAAAAATAATTAAAAGAAACTTTTCTCTAATTCCGGTTTTTGACCAAAAAAAAAAGTCCAAACGACACAAAGTGGAAAATTCGAGTCATACAATTCGAAAAAAAAACAAGGTCGAAGCCAAATAATCATCAAGAGTTGGCCAGCGGGCAATTGCAATTTATTTTAAGTGAAAAATTGAAAATAAAATAATAAAAATAAACCCAAACCGTTATATTGGTTGCACATCCCTGTACTGAAAACGGATGTGTGAGGACGCGGCAAGTTGTGAACGCCCATATAAGTGTGTGATTCTCATGTGTGATTAATTTTTTTTTTTTCTATACACACATACAGTTCGGCCTATCCCTTTTTTTCGTGGCAAATTGAACAGATAATCCTTTCGGAGGAGTGAAAACGAGTGTGAGGTTTTGCACATCACCCTTGCTGCTGCTGCTGTAGCAATATCCCTCCTGGCAAGGACGAGGGAATTATAAATATCGTGTAAATTGCATGGTGCATCATATCACCCAGGACGTGAAGTCCTTCCGCCTCCTTCCCAGCTCCAGCTGAACGTTTTTGTGCGGTTTTCTTCCGCAACAACACAACAAACTGTGGTGTGTGGTGGTGCGTTTGTGGCCGTTGATGCCCGTCGGTGTATCAGTCATAGGAAGGAAATTAATATATGTATGCTATACCTTTTTAACCGCTATATAGTGTGTGTGACAAGTTTTGAGAAATTGGCTCTAATTGAAAGTCCTTGGAGTGCCGGAGCTACTGATACTGATATTGCTGCTGCTACTGCATTTAAATAGAGCAGAACTCGGTCTGACATAATTTACGCGGAACTGAACACTTGTGCCGTTTAATTTTTTTTTTATCGGATCTCTCTTTTTCCATTGATCTAGGAACTAGGATAACTCACTCACAGCAGGTAAGGTCGGTCTTTTAATGAATTTTGCAAAATTTCCCTTTTTCACATGAAAAAGAACAAAAAAAAATGTCTGTCCTGCAAAAGAAAATTAATTAACAGAAGTGAAATAAGCAAGAAGATTTTCCACACATGGTGTTGCTGCAGATAACACTCCACCGCTTCCACCGTTGCCACCACCGTCACCTTCGGAAAAAAAGGATTTAAACTTATTTCGTTTCGACACACATACAAAGTTGTGGGTGCTGTTGGTGGGCGTTTTGTGATGAACGCGTTTGTATTGCTTGCCTTGCCTTATTGATTTATATCGAAAAGAGAGAATTTTATCTGTGCAATTTATTGGATGTGGTTTCTTCTTGTTCGGATATTGATGGCGATGTTCTTCATTTAAGATTAGTAAATGAGTGTTTGTTGGAAATAAGTCCAATGAATCGATTTTTTAATTGCTTTCAGTTTTTTTTTAATACTATTTTTAAACTGTAGTGAACATCAAATACAGAGGAGAAGGATATATAGAGCTTTAAATGGAACAGATTGGTCGATGATATTCGTGAAACAAGTGTTTTGTTTCTGTTGAAATGGGGATTTAATGGTGGATTACCGATTGATTGGAGGGATTTAAAAAGTTTCATCGTTAGTCAAACAATTTTTGTTTTTTTGAGAGGATGGAATATTTATGTATTTTCGGACTAAAATGGTTGTTTACATAGAATATTCGTTTAAATTGTGAAGAACAATAATTAAACCTTGTCACATTGTGTTTTGTTATCATCTTACTTACCTCACTTCCTCACCTTTTTTAATAATAATGGAGTTTTTTTTTTTTAGAAGAGATATGACTACATTATTCTGTTTAACGAAACGGAAACATCAAAGTCCTTCTAAAACTAACTAAGACTCTTGTATCAAGGGAAAAGAGGACAGAGCAAAGTCATTTCATAGTCCCGGGGATAACCAATTACCAATTCTATGGATTAAAATTAATTCATTTTATTCAAAAAAGTGGAATGTATACCTTCTACGTTTCCATTAACCAAATCCGGTAATTTCTTTGAAAATTTCCAAATTTAATACCAAATCACATTTCACAAAATAAGGAAATTTCAACCAAATTTTAATAATATTCGGTTATAAATTACGTGCAAAGCTTCCGAACACATCCCAAGTGGAATCCATTCAAAGTGGAATCCACTGAAAATGTCAAAATTGTATGTTAAAAAAAAAGAAAAAATAGAAAGAGAAAACAACAAAAGCAAATGATTAACGGCCAAATGAAATTCAAAATGAAATGAGCAAGCGAAATACATATTCATATTCGAGGTAAAACACCTTTTCTGTAATTTGCGAAATTGCTATATACAGATTTAGTTTCTTATTAAAAAACGAAGTATGTACTTAACAATTGAAAGTTAAATTTGAATGACTTCCTGGTTGATTCAAATGCAGTTGTCAAACAACAAAACCTTAATTGGGATGGACCTGACACGTGACCTCAGTAGCGCAATGAGTAGTGCGTATACTTTTTCGTTATACTTTTTCATTAAAGGTAATTTCGAAAATTTCGGAACATGTGTTTTCATCTTATAAAAGCTAATTTTGTTTGATAGGTCATTTCATTTTGTATTTGGTTTGACAGTTAATCGTTTGTTTTTGTTGTTTTCAAGCCTTATAAACCTACGCTGAAGGTGCAGTGAAAAAAGGCCTCAGGAAAATAAAATTTCTAAAACTTATAAATATAGACAACGTTCTTTGTGCGGCACTGAGGCCACTTGGCACATAAGCCAATCAATCTATTGGTTTAACAACCCATGACCAAGACACATACAAGTGCATCATAGCTATTTTCCAAGTTTTTTAACTAATTTTGAATTTTTTTTTTGTTCAGCGCCATCTATCTTTAACTTGAAAACAATTTAATTGCACTTCTTAATTCTAATTTCATAAAGGTGTTGTGTAAGTTTCAGCTTAATGAAAAAGTTAGTTCAATAAAACTATATTTTATTGCTCAGCGCCATTTATTGAAAAAAAAACTTGAAAATTTTCGATTTACGTGGACTTCTCAATTTATAACAAATATATATTTTAAGTTTAAGCTAAATCTTTTGGGTTAAATAGTCTTTTTGTTTTACCCAAATTTGGATTTTGATGTTCAGCGCCATCTATCGAGTAAATTGAAAACTTAAGATTTATATACATATGTATGTATGTAAATTTCTCACATTAAATCAAATTTATTGTGAAAGTTTCAGATCAACCGAATTTTTAATTTTTGAATATTTAGTTTGTTTCTTGATTTTTTCTGTTTAGTTGGAGCATAAAAGAACAAATTATTTTTTTTATATATAGGTAGGTAGATATAGATAGACAGATGGAAAATAATTTTCTTATACTATTGAAATAATAAAAATCCCCAACTCGATCATACGTACTTATCGATGCACGGTTAAAGTGCAAAACCTTGTATGTCGTTTTTGCATTTTTTTTTTTTCAGAAATAAGAAATCAAATTTTTTATGGCGATTTAAAGTTAAGGGTTTTTAATTCTGCCTTTTTCTGTAAAATGTTCAGAACCACATTGTTACACTGAAATTGTCAAAAGGTGACTCTGATTCTTCTGAATTCTTTGCATTAATATAATATTTTTTTGAAATTTTTCGACTTACGAGGTTCTGCTCTTTAACCACTGTTATATTCTTAAGATTAAAAATTTTTGTATTGTTTTGCTGACAAATACTGTGCTAAAACCATTTTATTAAAAAAAAACTTCTATCTGATCTCTAAAAAGAGATCGTGCAGAAAAACAAAATCAAACACACTTTTGTTAACATTTGTACATAATGTAAAAGTGACAACCTGCAATTTGTATCAAGTTATTACGTTTTTTTAATAGTTATCGCAAAACGCAAAGTTATTCCAAATTATTCACTCGATTCATCCAGATTCAAATTTAAATCTCAATTTGCATTGAATAATTTTTCAATAGATCTATTCGACAACGCCGAGCAGCATTTTAAGTAGCAAGCAGTGTCATGTTGGTGGGGATGTGACGACGATTGCAACAACGAAGACCTATGAATTTGTCCAGAACGGCAACTGCTTCTTTCAGCTAAAGAATCACCTCCGACTGGACGTTTAACCAAACGCAAATGCAGAAATATTCAAAGATTATATAAATTGGGTTTACATTAACAACAGTGGGAGCCAAATTAGCGGTGGCGCAACGTGAAGTGACTAAATTGGTCAAAACTCTTATCAAAAGATGAGTTAAACATGAGTGCCTATATGATAATCTGGTCACCTTCAATATTGATACATAAACCGTATTCCTTTGAGTTGACAATCTACTCATTCATAAAATAGATGAAAACTTTAATCATGGCACTACCCATTGACCTATTATATATGGACTGCTAGTCGAGCGTCATTTCCATACAAATTCCGAAAAGAAAATGGTTCCACCTCTCCCTAGTGACATGAGTGCTATGGTAGGACACGCGGCAAAGAGAAGTAACTATTTTCAGTGCCATCTCTTGCTACTTTGTCTGAGCAAGCTATTTTTGCAATAGAAACTACGGACATCTATTGGTATTTCTTATAAAAAACTGAGCCATCTGCACTTGGACGCAATTCTAGCTAGCACGAGTGTCGTAGGAGAGATTCTAACTAAGGAGGATGTCTCCACGCCCGGAAACCGATCCATAACTAGTCGCACTTGGGGATAAATTTCTTTGGTCACTAGAAACTTCTTGACTAAAGCCTCAACTACATAAGCCAAAAAAGTGAAAAAGTGCAAAAGTGAAAATTTTTAAATTGATTTTGTGATAGTTTTTCTGACTAGAAAACTTATAAAAATGATGCAGAAAGCTTAAATTTTGGTTTAATTTGTGTATTCTTTTTCACAAAACAACGGCGCTAGCGGTAAAAAAAATATTTTTACTTTTGTACTTCAGTACTTTTTGGCTTATGTAGTTAAGCCTTAAGTCTTCATGTGAGAACAGCCAAAGCGCTCAGTTTCACAGAATTTTATAACTTTTTGCACAGATATGCGTTCAAAATTATGCGGTGGAATTAATACATTTAATTTATTCAAAATCTTTTATTTATTTTTGTAAATAAAGTTTTCTAAAATGACAAAAAAAAACAAACAAAAATGAATGAAAAAACGAATGAAAAAAAACAAGCACAAAACTGAAGTATCAAAATGCTTCACCGTGTTTTCCGCTTGTCCTATGTTAGCGCTAGCGGCGTTTAGTTATAGGTGGAACCATCGTGAAGTTGGCTCCTGGCAGTCCATATAGTAATAAGTCAATGGCACTACCATTAACTCATGCTCTCATTATCAACTACAAACCGCCAGAGGGCATCTGATTAAGTTAAGAGAATTTTCATGCAAATGACATTTTGTTTTCAATTTGATTACAAATACACAAATAAAAACGCACTTTTAAAGAAATCAATCGACATTATCGTTATTAATTTTTTTTTTTTTAATTTTAAGCTTAACTTAGCTGACAAAAAATAAAACAGCAAAAACAGTCAGTAGGAAAAGAAATAACTGAATATATAATAAAAAAGAACAAAAACTATAATTAAGGTGAGATTGCTTACAAGATAACTATCAAATGGAGATTCTACACATACTTTCTCATTTTATGCGAGTTTCTAAACACACACGTGAAAAAATTCAATAAAATGAGAAAGTGTATGTAAGATTTTGTTATTGGTACAGATTCCACAGAAATCAAAACAGTAGTAGAATTTTACTATAGCCAAGCTATTTTTGTCCGCTCCATTTAAAATTTCTAGCTCCAAAGGAAAACGGCTATAGTGATATTTGTTGATTTTCTCATTGCTGAAAACTATTGTGATTGTCAAAATAAAGTTTTTATCTTATGGTATATCTTTTATCTACTTATGCCAGGACCATACTATAGTTTCCTTTAAAGATAACAAAATTTATTCAAAAGTTAATCTTTTCAATTTAAAATTACCCAACTCTCTCTTAAAATAAATTCCTTAATCTGATGATGCTAGAAAGTACTTTTGTTCCACACATATGAAAATTCACTTCTTCTATATGCGTAAACAATATGCAGTTATTTTTGCTTCCTTTTTTCCTTTAATCCTTCATATACCAGTTCAGTATGTAGGTCTTATGAAACTCTATTCACACTTTAAAATAACATCGAATTTGTGGACAGATTCTATGTATAGGTAATAATGGAATTTTCATTCTGAACAAGCTGATGGTAAACCAAAGCCTTCTGTTGCAGTTGCAAAACTTAAATTTGACACAGTCACAAACAGTAGGTATATAGTTAGATAGGGTAAGACTAGGGGTTTCCTTTATTATAATCTTCCTATTTTGCCAAATCCTCACTCTCCTGATGATTTTGGCTTGAATATTGATAATTCCGTTTAGTTTTAGTTGGCTGTGTTCCGTGGCATATGCTTTAAGTGGGTAAAATTTTCTTCATTCTGGGTCAAAAGGGGGCGAGGATTAGCTATAATCGAGAACGGAACGTCCGGCCCTAGACAAATAACATTAGGAAATTACATTTGCCAGGGTAGGTGTATGTTGTTTGTTTGAGTAAAATACTTTAAAGTTTTTTTTCCTTTGAATAACTTCCATAAAAATCTATCATACTAACATACGTATACCGTTATTATAGTTTCTCTAAACGTAGAAAATCGAATATCCTGAAGAAGAGTGTCACGTTACACACATATCCATATTGAAAATAAACTCCTGCCTGATGCTGCTATGCCTTATAACCTTATGAATGTAAAAAAAACGAAGGAGATTATCTCAGAATGTGTGTATATATGTAGCTTATAAGCTCTATATAAGCACCCAACGAATTTGGGTCATATCCGGGTTTTGGCCGTATTCCAAAATAATTTCGGCCCAAAATTTGCCTTAGAGCCTTTGGCGGCGGCAACGGCTGCTTCTACAGCCTAACTACACAGCCCCATTTTCATTTCAAAATATGCTTATATAGTCCTTATAAGACATGAAAAAGAAAATAAGAAAAACCTATGGATTTTGCCAATGTGTCTAGATAATATAGTGCCATTGAATTTTTGCAAAAGCACTAAGGCGCCATCATTATATATGTACATGTGCCATCATACAATTCAGGTTCAGCATCGAGACAAGAGAATTTTTAGGATAAATTGCAGCTAAATGGAGTTGCTGATGTTTTATTGCCATTGAGGTGTATGGTGTATCCTTGTACCTACCACCTATACCAGACGGAATGTTATATCTTGAAAGTGAATTCCCTTATGGGAAAGAAGCTGAGTTATACGAAAACTTTAATTTGCACACAATTAGTGCCTGACAATGGTAGATAAATAAATATACGGTGTCAGGAGCCTCCACATCGCGGACTACGGCTGCAAGGTGGAGTTGCTTTTGTGTTAGTTGTCATTAGCATTAGCTCTAATTAGTGGCTTCTGGGAGACATAAAATAAACCTATTGACGATGACGTTGTGTCTTTGGTAGTTTATTTGTTTTGTGCTATGAAAGAAGTAATTTATTCAAGAATTTGTTATTTTAGTTGATAAAGTACATTTTAAATTGTCAATTAGTGACGATTAATTAATAGCATTAAATCATCCTTATATAAGTTATGTCTATGCTACCTCTTTTTGTAAATTAAAATAAAGTAAATGGGATTTTATAATTGTCACATCCATCTCAATGTTTTGAGTTAAAATATGTTTCAAAATTAATGTACCCAGGTTTCAAGAATTTTTGATGAGTTCATTGAACTTTGTATAGTAAATAATTAAAGTTGAGGAAAATAGGGTTACCATCATTTTATAGCAATATTTTTATTCATGATATCTTAAATTCACACGATTGTCTCAGGGCCAGTTATTCCGTGTCTGAGTTAATTTTGAGTTAGACTAGTGTTAGTTTATCTTGCAAATAAATTGAATCCTATGTTAACTCAAAAACAGTTTTTCAGTGAAGTTTTAACTTTAACTTTCAGCTGTCAAAAATCGATTGAAATCAAAACGACAATATGGAAATGCGCTTTCACTATCGAAACAGAGAGGGCGACTCTATGTGAGTGACTTAAAAACTGGCTTTAGACCAAATCGATTCAAAATAGCTTAGACCAAATCCAAACCCAGGAGCTGATGGCATTTATGGTTGAATAATTATCAGATTATCTTATTCTAATATTGGTTTACGTTTGCTATATAATTAGGTCCACAAATCATCGTTATTGATCCAAAAATTTTCAAAAAAACAAAATTTAAAATAATAGAAACATTTATTTTCTTTTTTGAAAGGTTAATTAGAAACAATCTTGATTTTCTTGTGAAAGAATATGCGCCTTTATTTCGGGAAGATCAACTTCAGGAAATCCGTCGTTTTTATCGTCGTTTATTGCTGGTGCTATGGGAAACATAGGGAAAACTTTAAGATGCACTAAACCGCAATATTTTGATTCATAATTTTTCATTCATGCTTTAAAAAAAAAAAAAAAAAAACGATTATGAGCTTTTATACAAAGAAAGAAAAAATGTTTGTTAATGGGTGTGCCATGTTACTTTTTGAATCATACATATTTCATTTTCATACTGTCAGCAGCGATCACAAAGTGGAAGCTGTGTTTCCGGAACAGGCCGAATTTTGAAAAGAAATTTCTGTTGAAATAATGGTAAAATTTAAGCTGTTTTAGGAAAGTGGAGAAAGTTCGTGAGACTGGTTTCCTGATTGATAACCAAATATATGCTGGTGTTGGTTCTGTGCGCTTAACGAAGAATATTGAAGTTAGTGTGATTTTTAGAGGTTTCAGCAAGATGGGGCAAAGTGCCATAAAAGCCATCTAGTAATCGATTTACTACGCACTAAGGGCCACTTTATTCACAGTTGATTATCTTTAATCAAGGATTACTGAAACTGATAAATCATCGAATGTGCATGTTCACCAAATTTTTTATTTAGGAATCCAAAGTTTGAGTTGTTAATCATGAAAATAGCTATTCAGGCGATTTTTATTGATTAACACCATTTGATTAGAGCCTGTTAAAGTGATAGTGTAGATTTAACCCACTGTGAACAAACAAGGGCCAGCCCTAAGTTCAATAATCCTGTAATCAGTCGTTTTTTGTAATGTTGCTTGGCCACCACGGAGTTGCGATTTGACACCGTTGTAATTTATTCATTTTTTTGGTTTTTAATTAAGATCGATTTTATGCGAACTATTCACAAACGATTCAGGAACTTAAGAACATAATTAGTCAAGCTATTCGTGAAATAGGGTCCCCAATATAATCGGAAATATATTGAAAAAATGAGTTGAGAGTAGTCCCTACTCTTGAAGAAGTATAATCTTACATAATTTCCTAGGTTTACTTTTTTCAATAAAATAATAATCGCTGACAAATATTGAACAGTGCCAAGAGATGGCCCACACGATACAACAAAGGAGGCTTACTTACCTTTTTAAATAAAATATATAAAAATATATAAACAAATCCAATTTTGCAAGTTACGATTCTACTCGTTAGCCTGGGTGTGGTTTAACAAATAAACAGAAAAAGAATTGATTGAAATTTTCTATCGAGATTTTGCAGGTTGTGATAAAATAACGATAACTTAAAAAAAGAAATGAAAACTCAATGATTTTCCAGCAATTTTTTTAACACAATTTTTGGTTTTCTAAATTCATTCTTTTTTATTATTATTAAAATGACCATCATCATCAGGTGCGGTTATAATCTGAAGTACCAAATGACAACATTGTTAACATAAAGGTCATTTTTTTTATCATTTTTTTATCATTCATTTGTGGCAAAAAAAGAATCAAAATTCCTAAACTCGATCTAAAAATTCAAATTTAATTCCCCTCCCAAGACTATTAAAAATGTTTTGAATACACAAATAAAAGTTGTATGGCTACATTATGTACGAGTATATGCAAGTTGGTGTGTCTCCCTCTTGAATTTAAATGTCTACGATATAATAATGAGAGGAAATTCCCTGGTGTCCTGAAACAAATGTTGTGATTAACATCTGTTGTTACCTATGTATATAACACAACTCCCACACGAATATACCAAAAACGAAAAGTGTCATGGCATACAAGGTATATCTTACCCTCACTGAGTTTTAACTGATTGTACACGTTTGTTCGAGGAAGTACTGTACTACATACATACTCGTATACAAATTTCACATCTGTGGGTGACTTTTTAACATAAATTGACACGTTTTTTAAAACCTCTAAAAATTTAAACAGACATTTTTTTACATACGTTATTTTTTAAGTATTCGAGTGTTTTTATTTTTTTACCTTTTTGACATAAAATCCCACGATCAAATTTATGTTTCAAGTTGATAAAAAAATTAAATATAAAACTTTAAAGGGGTTTTATTAAATTTGTTTGTTTATAATAATTTATTATTCAAATCATATGAAAAGGGATTAAAAAAAACCAAGGCAAAGGTCTGCATTTAAATTCAATTTAATCCTTAAAGCTTTACTGTGAATGGAATCATCATTAAAAGTAGATAATATGTAGGATAAATCAATAATGTAAATGTGAATCCGTGCCCAATTTGTTCATTGAATCCTTCAAAAAGAAATGTAAATTATTAATAATTTTGGGAGTGAATAAATTTTATTCACAAGAAAACACGTTTTGCAACAAAGCAAAGGTATAAATTGACAGCATTCAATGAAATCATTTATTTATTAAAGCTTTACAAAGATTTATAAATAAATAATTAAAATGCACGACTGGATTTGTTTGCTAAATCCTTTCTCTTATGCGGCAAATGGATTTTAAATAAATTAAATAAAAGAACAAAGATTCAAAACCAATTTCTGGGTTAAACTCGAAAAAATATCTGGCAACACTCCCACATCTGATCTGGCACATCTCAAACATCCGTGGTTAGATTCCAAAAAAGAACTTTAAAGCTGATATTCGGAAACATTTGTTTCGTTGCTTTACTTTTTGTATTTTATGTTTACTCTTTTAAACAGTGAAGGGGCCGGCGCATATGATTAGACACAATATGAGTTGTGTCGACGTATAAAACTGTCAACTGTATTAAACACACGTTTTTTTGAAAAGCAACACATGAGCTGCCGGACGCAATGCAAAACTTTTAACTTTTCTATCTGACGACAGGTCCGTTGACAACATTTGTCAATATAATAGGCTTGTTCGAGGTTGGCATTGCAGGGCCGTTGAAATCAGTTGCCAATATATTAGATTTGTTCGATGACGTACTAGTGCATTGGATGTATTATTGTGTTCTGAACTCAATTTGATGTGATTTATTTGCTTCTTTGTTCGCCATAGTATATTTACAATCAGTTTAGTTTCCAAGTAAAAGTTATTATGCCTGTTTGTTAACTGCATCTTCTTGGCACAGTTTACTAATTTTCAAACATTTCTATAAGAATTGACAGTAAATTGTGCTACGTCGCGGTCATACGACACACGTTTCAAGTTACCAAACAGACATAATATTGAACTGTGCTAATTTTAATGACAAAAAGATAAATAAATAATAAACAAGCCAATTCTCATATTTATATCTGTACAAAACCGGTTCAAATAGATGACTTCTCAAATGCAAAAGTTCCCTATTCCTAGAAAACCATAGTTGTTGGAAATCTATTTGATGTTTCATTTTAATTACCTTAAAAATTCTTTTTACCTTTCACATGAGGATATAAAAAAAAAATTTAAGAGATTTTTTTTAAGTTTCCTTTTAAAGTCTATATTTTGGTTGAACGCACACTACTTGAAGTATGAAAAGGAATGTCAAACAAAATCTCTTCAAATCTTTGACTTTGTCTTTTCTAGTGAAAACTTAAAGTTAATGGAAACTCAAGTTTTTTGTATGTGAAATGGGATAAGGCAAAGAACTTGTTTTGACATTACGCATTGCAGCTAATTTTATTTGATTTTTGGTTTACTTTCTACTGCATTGAATTCGGTTGAAATAAATGGATATTTTGTATTCTTGTGCTAACTTTATTGAATATTGTGTATGAACAAAAACGAAAAGTACCAACAAAGTAAGAAATTGAAGTTATTTTTGTGAATATCAAATTGAAATTCATAAAGACGTCTAACGCTGCATTTACACGACTTACAAATTGTTATTGTTTGTCCGAAACACTTTTCATGGTGTAAATAATCTTAAATCTGTCAGTATTTTCATCGTTTTGATGGATTTACACGACTCACAGTATATTTCTGTCAAAAACTGACAAAAATATGATTTTGTCTAATGTTTTTTCAGTATTTTCAAAGAAATGCTGCTATAGTTTGTCAGTTGTTTAAAAAGTGACATGTGCAACTGACGTTAAATTTTACCATTATTCTGACATCGTGTAAATATGATATAGATGTCTGTTTGGTAATTTGAAACGTTGTACGACGTAGCACAATTTTCTGTTAAATCCCATAGGAAAAAAATGACAAATAGCAAACTGTAGCACGAAGTTGCAGTTAACAAACAGACACTATGCTGACAACATTTTGCAAATTATGACCAAATACAAATAAAATCTTGATCAATATTTTCTGGCACATTTCCAGAATCTTCAAAACGCCATTGACTTCGTAAATGTAAGTCATTTCATTAAGAATTAATAATTTTCTATTATTTTACCAGTTGTGTGACTTTTGAAAATTTTTACATCGTGTAAACGCAGCACAAGCATACAAAATATAAAATACAGTTTTTTGACAGTTCTTAATACGCCAATAGGTCACTGAACATCGAACGACCCTAATAATTAGAAGTTTGTCTTTTCCAAAAAAAAAAATTATTTTATAAATATGGAAGAATTAAAGCTGTCAAACCAACGTAACGTATATCATGTGGTGTTACCCCGTTTCAACGCCAACGGATCTTCTGGCGCGACGAAAATGCATGTATTTGCTATCGATGCCTCATTTTAAACAACACTTTTTATCCAAAACAAGTTGTATATTGTATCCGTTCAATTATGAAGTCAACAACGTAAAATTTAAATCTTACAAAAATTCAATGCTGTCTACCGTCGTAAATGTGCAAGCTGTCACCTATGCGATGACAATTTCGAGCACTGAAGAATCTGAAGAATGTTGCAATATATCGATTTGTGCTTCAGTGAACATAACTGGCTGTAAAATTACCAACTATTCGACGTTTTTGCTGCGATTTATTTCAAGGATCTACAATCTGGGGCCTATTTCTAATACTATTTTTAATAGAGGGTTGGTAACACTGTTTCTAATGACAGTTAATTGACAATTAACCGATGATTTGTGCTTTTGACATTTCACCACGAATAGACTTACGTCAGAATAACGATTGCCCCCAACTGCCCGATAAACAGGGCGAACATTTATTGGACTGCGCTACATTTGAGCAAACCGCGGTCTCATAAGTCCGAAATAATTTTTTAACAAAAGTGGCAGAAACTTTTCAATAAAACCAATACTGTGGCCATTTAAATTATCTGTAAGAGTTTTTGTTCATTTTAGAATAGTTAACCAAATTCTAAAAATAAACCTTTTATATTCATCCAAAGATTGAGTACCTACCTACTATTTCCAAACATGAACACGAATTCAATAAAGCCAGGTATTTTTTAAGAGAATTTCAAACAACTGATGTGTATTAAATTTCGTGTTTCAGTTAACTGGCCTTTTTTCCTCTTAAAATGTGTTAAAAACAAGCTGAATTTCCTTTAAATTGTTCGTTTTTTCGTTAATAAATTCATGAAAAAATATATCTGCCTTATCATTTTATTTTTAAATTAAATCAAACTCATTCAATTTTCATAAAAGACTCGCATAATATGAATTTAAATTTAATTTCAGATCTTTCGAAACGAATATTCTCATCGATTTGAGATTCAAAATAGGCTCCGGGCAAAGTCACAGTCTTTGTTATGGCGGTGGCACAATGGTTAATGGATATTCACGTTCATCTCAAACACGTAAGGATAAACGGTAAGTCATGGTATATTTTTTTCAAGAAAATCTAAAATGAGTAGATAGTATGAAAATAACATGAGCTATAATTATAAATTATTCTCAAATTCAATTGAAGAAAATATGGTGTTCATGAAAGCATATAACGCTATCGACAAATACCCAACTCAATGCCAATTTTTGTCTTCAGTATGGAACAAAAAAAACATTTAAAGATAATTTAAAATTTTGGATTATCAATTTCATTTCACTAATTGAATTAATTTTTTTTTTTAAGGTAAACAAGACATTAATAAATCATCTATGGACTGGTGTTGCAATAACTAACAAGTAATCAAGCAATTACAGTTAGTGTTTGTTCACAATAGTTTTCATTGTAACTTAGAAAAAAAAAATTATTGCTTAAGCACGCTATAGTTAAATCTTTTTAAATCAATTTAATTTAAAAGTTTTTATCTTAATTAAACTGTGAAAAAGCTATTATATATTATGAAAATATATAATATAACACGCGATATAAAGGAGAAATCTCGTTTTTAGTGCACGCAGAAAGTCGTATTATAGGCATCAGTAGGCAATAAAATAATTTTTATTTTTCTATTATACATAATGTATATGAGCATGTTGAAAACAGCAACAGTTGTTGGTTGTCACGCACTGAAACTGAATATTTTTTTTTCCGTGGTTTGGAATCAAGGACTATTTAGAATGGCATGTGAATGCAACTAACATGAGTTGGTACTTTAATTCAGATAAGAAAAATAAAATAATTATATAGTATTATAATATTATTATATTAAAATTAAATTAAAATATAAGTTTGATTTATAACTAAAAGTTGTTATATGTATGTAGTAAGAAAGGGGGTCACAAGATGACATATCTCAATGAAGCTTTTGAAAATTAGATTATTACCGATAATTTTTGGCAGTGATGCCAGATGAGATTTAAAAAATCCCATTGGGTTAAAAAAAATCCCACTATTTTTGTACTGGACGAGAAATTACCAAAAAATGGTGATGCCTAAAAGGCTGAACTTTGTTTCACGCATACATATGTACATACATACATGAGACTAAAAAAAGCAGCTATTAAAATAATGAAACAGAACCACTTTCTGAGCTTTCTTTTGCTATTTATTTGCAGCAAATGGTTGCATTCTCATTAAAAGATATTTGCAATATTTGTTGCAATTCAAAAATCACGTAACTCTAGTGCGTTCATAGCAAAAATTTGTTGCGATCGCTATTTTTTTTAAATCGCAACGAATGAAATCTCAAGTGTGTTCCCAGCCTTACTTCTTATTTAAGAACAAAGATCCCGAAGAAAATTAAACACTCTAATAGCCACTGACAGTCCAACGATGGCACTAGTTGTCTGTGTGAGCAAAAGTTTTTAGCAGATTGCTTTAAAATCCCACAATAAGTCCCAGAAAGATTTTGTCCCCCCATTTTGGTTGGAAAAACCACCGATCTGGGAACACTATTTTGGGTAAATATTTACGAAAACAGCTTTTTAAACAAACTTTTCTATTTAAGTTTAATCAAATTAAGTTCTGGAACATTGATTATTGAGTTATCTGTTATCCCATAGTATTTCCGATGCCTAATAAATATTTCCGATGCCAAATAAATATTTCCGATGCCAAATAAATGCTAAGACTTTTTTTTACGAAAACAGTGTTCGAAGAGTGCAATTTTATTTGCATATAGTGTGTTATGGTTGAGTCTAGATTTATAAAATTCATTATCATTAACTTTAAACGGTCCCCAGCTGATTTTGACATAAAATAAACTCTTCTAAGTAGGCAACAGTTTTAATTAAATTCAATTGAAAGTAGTAGACAGTGTTGCCACTTCAAAATTTAAAATCATGTCAAATCTGATTTTTTGACTGGATTTGTCTCCAGTAAAAAAAAAACAGTCAAACATAAAAATATTTTTTTTTAGTAAAAAAAAACAGACATATATCAAAACTCCAAACATTAATGAAAACAAAAAAAATAGTTTGAACTTTTTTTCGACAAAAAATGAAATATTCCTTTTCGGAAAATATTGCAAGGCAGGTAATTTTTTTTGTGAAAAAAACGTGTAAGGGGAATGGGGATTGTATAACAGCTCTTTCAGACTCATTAGATTGAAGCCCACACCATTTTTGTCGCTCTTATCATCGTAATACTAAATTTGATCAAAATCTTTAGTTATTTCTTTTGCAAATGCATAACTTGCCATAAAAATATTGTACCTTTATTGCACGTAAAAATTAAAAACTTTAATTTGAACCTTTGTGTCTGTTAGGTAATTTTTTTTTATTTCGGTCGAAAATAATTATATTTGTTTTTTCTATTTTTATAGTCCCTGATATTTCGATTACTCACACTTTTTTTTGAGTAGATTTACTCAACAAGGTCGTTTCCCAACAAAAAATCCTACATAAACCAGATCCAACCTTAAGGAACTCATTTCGAACCCATTGGGACGATTTTTACTTTTATTACTTTAATTCAGAGGTAAACAACAACAACAAAAAATGAAAACAAAAAGTTAACGAATTCGATTTCATTCGAAAATTGACAAATATGAAACTTTTATAGCCTCATAAAAACATAATGTTTTTTTTTTTTTCATCTCCACACCCCTTAAAAAAAACAACAACAACAAAAAAAAACGTCAACCAAGAATTACATATTTTCTTCACGACTTCATTCGGTGTTAAAATCATAAACCACCCCCACCATTCTTTCTCTAAGGAAATCGGAAATTACCGTCGATGAACGGGCGAGATAAAAGGTATTTTCACTTTAATTGGGCGCCATTTCCAGCAACAACAAAAAAGTTGATGTTGGTGCGTTTTTTCATTTTGGTTGGTTCATCCATCCAACTTTTGCTATGTTATGAAGGTACTCGAATAATAATGACAAACAAAAAATATCCTTTCGGAAATCAGCAATGAATTTTTGTATTCTTCTCACGTTGTAAACGAGGGTGCAAAAAAAAAATCAGTTTCCCCTTTCCGTCAATGTATCCACACGACAAAAAATAAAAACAAAACAAAAAAGAAATCACTTCTTGTCTCAACCATAATAACCATAAAAGGAGTGGGTGTGGGCAGGTCAGTTACGACGAGGACGTTTCTTTTTTTGTGCGCCTTTGTTCCAACAACGACAAACGACAAACAGGATTCATACATAATCCTGAGAAAATCCTTAAAGGTCACGATTAACTAAACTTGTGTGCCCTTATTCTGGTCCCAATAGGCTATCAACACTGTGTTTTCTTCATAAATGAAATTTGACTACGACTTTTCCGAGCCTGAAATTGCGATGTATTCATCGTACAATAAAAGACAAACAATTATTGTGTATGTAGCTGGATATAATTTGTGTCAGAATGCAGATAAAAGTAAGCCTTTGATGATGACAAAAATACATAAGGAAGTTATTAGCACCCACTGTATATACATATTATAATATGTAGACGACACATTTCAATCCGGAACAAACGATATGCGCTCAGGCGGAACAAATACGACATACACTATGTAGGGTGGCTCTCAAAATTATTATGTTAAAGCGAATTGTGCATTTCAAGCAAGAATTTCATGGTATTTTACAAGGTGACATGTTGACACCCAAGAAGATGTCTCTCGCTGGCTAAAAGGAGGGAATTGGAGTCAATGGAGCGCATATTTTCTTCATAAACGTCTAACTACAGGAAAGGAATGCACTCATGCCAGGCATAGCCAGGAACGTGAACTTACATATACATACTATGTAGAGTTGGCAAATAAGATGGAAATTTTAAGGATGCATCGTGAAATGCTTAGATATGTCAAAAAAAAAATGTTTAAGTGACAATAAAGACGTTTTGCTATGAGAAAATAAGAATCGATGGGATGGTTTATACATAAAAGATAAACTTGATGATGGTTTTTATGTTTTTATTTGGTCTTATCGTGCTGTCTATATAGGCATACCTATACCAAAAAAAGGGTATACTCGTTGATGGTTTTTTTTCTGTGGGCGTTACGTGCTTTTTTAACTTTTAAAAGCACTTGCAGATTTTGAAAAAGGTTTTTGGTGTTTTCATTAGAATTTATTAGTTATCTTATATTTTGTGATAAAATTTTTTTGTCAACCTTAATATAAAAACAAACTAGCTTGGGAATAAAAAAAAAAAATATTATTGTTAGGGAACGTCACTTTGATGATGAGTACTAAGAATCCTGCCAAAACACTAATTTTAACTACATATTTGAAATTATAATCCATCCAAGCATTGAACAGTTTAAAAAAAAAATTGTTAAAAATTACCATATTTTGAAATTGGATTACCTAGTGATTCACACTCTCTGATTTCTTTAGAAAATTAAAATAAATATATACATACACGACGGGATCGCATGAACTTGTTCGCGTGGTAAACTATTAAAATATACCTATATAATGTATTTTTAAATCGTCAAAAGTACTAAAAATAGGATTTTTTGTTTAATTTTGTTTTCGTTAAAAAAATATTTTCAAAATTTTTTAATGCAATATTTTCCTAATTATTTAAAAGTACCTACTAGAATTCAAAATAATAACAAAATTGGTCAAGTCGTTAAAAAATTATAGGTACGTGAATAACGAAAAATAAGTTAATTTTCTCAAAAAAGTCTATTTCCGTAAGTGAATTTTATGACAAATATTTTAAACGCCGTTTCCTACAATTACTTTGGTCATTATAGAAGAATGAAATTTTTTCAAACTCAAAAGAGCCGTTTTCGATAATAAAAATAAAAATGGAAAAAATTGAAATCGTTGTACGCGTTAAGATGATTTAAAATACAAATTTCAATATCTTCTCAAGGGAATCATATAAAAATACTGTGTGTACCAAATCGGTCTACCCGTTTAGGTTGTAGCTTAAATAACAGTGTAAATGTCTGGAACACAGGACGCATCGTCGTAGTGTTAATTGTAAACCTATAGACATTTTTTTTTAATTTAAAAATCTTTGGAGTGGTAATTTTTTTTCGATCGTACATATAAGTTTTTGCAAACATTTTAAGAATGAAAATTGGCACGCGATTTTTTTTAATTTTTAGTATTAAATTTTAGTATTATTAAGTATGTCAAAAAAAATCATCAATTCATTTTGAAATATTGAATTTTCAAAAAAAAAATATTTATAATAATTAATTTATGTAAATTCGATTCTAGTTAAATGATCTTACTAATATTAGCACCCAACAACAAAATTTAATTAAAAACGTAGTAGTCGTTTTCGAGAAAAAAAGATATTCTTTAACTTTTTTTAAGCAGTTGTATGGAAGGTACCGTTAGTTTCGGTTATAAAAATATTTTTTGTTTAAAAAATGCTAGATAATGTTGAAAAACCGCTAAATGCCAATTTTAATAAAAATCGACCAAGTCGTTTTCGAAATATTAATTTTTCAACAAAAAAAATTTTTAAATTGTTTTAAAAATCAAAAAAATATATATTTTTTTTTTAATTTGAATACCTATACATAAAGGGTGTTTTTTTTAGACGTGTCGTTTTCAATCTGGCAATACTTTTTTCGGAGTTGTTCTTTTTGACAACTGTCACTTGATTTATGCTCAGTTTGGTTTGCCATTTCATAATGAATAGACTTGCCCCTCAACAACGTTTGCAAATCGTGCAAATTTATTACCAAAATAATGGTTCGAGATTGCCACCGATCCCGATTTTCACAAGAAAATTTTGTTCAGCGATGAAGCTCACTTTTGGTTGAATGGGGTACGTTAATGAGCAAAATTGGCGTATTTGGAGTGATTATAATCCACAAGTCATTGTTGAGACGCCGTTACATCCTCAAAAAGTCACTGTTTGGTGTGCTCTATGGGCAGAGGGAATCATTGGTCCATATTTCTTCAAAAATGAAGCCGGCCATAATGTTACAGTCAATGGGAACGCTATGGAGCCATGATTAATAACTGAATTGGAGGATGTTGATGTGGACCACCTTTGGTTCCAACAAGATGGCGCTACACTTCATACAGCCAACAAAACAATCAATTAATTGAAGGAAACTTTTGGTGAGTGCATTATCTCGTGTCGTGGCTCTGTGGCGTGGCCTCCAAGATCGTGCGATTTAACACCGCTGAACTATTTTTTGTTTGGTTATGTGAAGTCGCTTATCTACACAGATAAGCTTGAGATGATTGATGCCTTGAAAGAGAATATTCGGCGCGTTATTGCTGCAAAAAGTGGTCGAAAATTGGGCCTCTCGGCTGGAATTTATTCGAGCCAGCCGCGGCGGCCACTTGCCCAAAATCATTTTTAAAACGGCAAACCCTTATCTTTATAATAAAGCTAAATTCTTGGCCATAATATAAATTATATGCGTTTTATTTCTTATTGAAAACCACACGTCTAAAAAAAAAATTTGTAAAAAATTCTTCATATAAAAATTGATCAAAAACAGTTTAACCGTTTTCAAAAACAACAAAATAAAAAAAATGGTTTTTCACTAAACGGTAGCATATTTACCTATTAAAATTTACTAATTTTTTTTAAACATCTATGGATCCATATTTGAAAGAAATTAGATAAATACGAAAAAGTTTTTGAAAAGATACCATTATTGTTGGTCCTAAAAAATGTGAAAAAAATGTCGGAAATGTCGAACAATCTCGAGGTACCAAGTTTAAGGAAAATTGACCTATCCGTTTACACTGTACCCAAACAGACAGACAGACACAATTGTAAGATCAACTTTCATCGTCATCCCTATCATCGTACTTAATGTCAATTTTGATCAAAATCTGCAGGAGTCCGAATTTTTAACCAATCCATAACTTGGCATATAGTAATTTTGTGTGTTTTTTTTAGAATGCGGCGAACTTTAAATTGGCATCACTGTTTTCTGTGACAGCCGATTTACCAGTTGTTAGTTTGTTTTGGTCATTCATCATGAAAATACTCTCGTTTAATTTGAAATACATGATTCAATTTGAGAAATTCATTGGACCTTTTCATGGGCCGCGGTGGCCACATCATATTCAAATATAAATTGCATACAATTATCTGTCAAATAAAAGCAATTTGGTGACATTAAAAAATTTGTCTCATTTTTTTTTAAATTTCAAGTTCTCTGCTTTTAAAAAAACACCCATATCGCAAGTAAAAATATCATATTTTTGTACTGTGATTTTATTTATTTTATTCTCACACAAAATTGACCCAACTTCAAAGACCCCTATAAAAAGATTAATTTATTTCGATATTTTATATTCTTGACATAAAAAACTTTAAAGTTGTCTCAAGGACATCCTTGAAAAATAAAACTATTTATATGTATATATAGGTACCTAACTTAACCCTTTGTCAAAAAAGATTAAATGCTTTGTACTTTCTTCTTTTTTTTTTTAATGTTTTACCTTTTCTCTCGAACACACAAAATGAGGGACTTGATTAAAATTCTGACAAAAATTACACACACTTTCTTTGAAGATTTATATCTTTTGCTGAACTCAGACATGTTTGAAGATACTTCATCACTTTAAACAGATAACTCGTGTGCTGCTGCTGCTGTGTTCAGTGTTCACGTATGTTCCGAATAATAAAAAATTATATTTTCAGGAAACTATTATCAGTTAAATGTATACTTTTGCTCCATTTATTATACTTTGTTCATTTGAACCTAAGGAAGCTGACCCTCTTGTATCTTTGTATCTATCTTGAAAGGTTAAAGGCTTAGGATTGTATAGTTTAGCCTTTGAGTTTATAAGAGGAAATCATTAATCTTTCTTTCAAGCGAGTTGATATAAATACTTAAAGTTTAAATTGAATTTTTTTCCTCTTTTAGGTCGAAAACCTAAGGTACTGTTACACTTTACCTAACTGTTTACACTTTAGTAATAAATTAATTTTTCACAACCCATATTACCAATCTCAAGCAATTGTAGTGCGGAAATTATATTGTTTTTAAAAACTTACCACCACGTTAACTGGTTATTTATAACTTCACGACACCACACACATTAAGAGAATTATCAAACACTGACCTGGAAAAAATAGAAAAAAAAATAATTTAGAAAAAAAATCCAGCAATTAAAACTTCATTTCATGCAACCGCATTTATTAAGTGTGACTGGTGGGGGTAGCCAGTCAAAATGAATGAAATTGGACACTCTACTTGTTTCTTTTTTTTTTTAGTTTTAATTAATTAATTTATGTAATCAGCAGCTGAGTGTGATGGCTTGACAAATCTGAAATATACTGTCAGTGCAGGGTAGCTAGCTATAAGCAATGGCGGCGGTCGGTGGCCAGTAGCGGAAAAACTTATGGAATTTAATTTTGTGCAAGTTTTGCCACACAAAGCACACTCAGTCTTTTATCTGTGCTTCAGGAATGAAAATTTAGTTTTCATGCAACTTTATATGGCTCCATGATGATGATGATGATGAAACTTTTTTAAAGCTATATTATAGTCTGGTTTTGACAAGCACCGACAATTGCATTAGGCTATAATGGATGGAATATTGCTCTCTATTAAAATCAAAGTTTCTTGTTTGGCGTATGGTTTGTGTTCCTCTAGAGTTTAGAGAGAATGGGGAAACGATTAAAAGTTTTGTAAATTTTTACATTGCGATGCAGAGACAAAATTTGTTACAAGTAGTCTTTTAACTTTTTGCAGTGACTGGAAATGCTCAAATGAATTTAATGCTCTGCTGGGATGAAAATTATCAGTGAATTCAATTGAGTGGAATTCATATAATTCTATATGTGAGTAAATTAAGTTTGTAAATTTTACATTACATAACATTCTGTGCACGGTATTTAATTTCCTAAAAATAACACAGGTCAACACAGTTTTTGGTGCCGAAACTAAAATTTAATTTTCCTGAGGTTTCTAATTCGCTGAATTCAAATAGGTATGGTTTCAAAAGTTCTTTAACGAAATATAGCCCAATTTCTAAAATTTAACCTTTTTCGTTTTTAAATGGAAACAACGCCAAATTATCGATTTGGATTTGTTGGTTTTTTTTTGGATATTCCAATCTTAAAGTGAATATGTATAACGAAAAAAAAAATAACGAAATTTGAAAAGGAAATTGAACGATTATATCGAAAATTAAACCAGATCGTCTGGAAAAAAGGCCAGACAATAATTTAAAATTACATAAGAATAAGGATTTCCGGATTTTTTTACCCAAAATTTGAAATAAGTCAAAATTTTAGCTTCGGGATCTCAGGACCCCAAATGTGGGATATTCGAAAAAAATATCTAAACTCTCACTAATTAGTCACAAAAGGTGAGTATTTGGTCAGCCAATGGCGATTTTAATAGTTGTTTCGAAGTCATAAAGAATGCTAGCATTTGTGGAATATTAAAAAAATAGTATGCCATCTAAAAGGTCATTAATTTGCTCATAAAACATCAGTTGGGTTCAGTTATTTGGCATCCACACGCGAATTGTTATGCATTTTTAGTTTTTTTTGCAAGGTAACATATTAGAGGATATTAAGACATCATTTATTGGATATTCAAAAGATTACTATGCCAACTGAAAGTTCAGTTCGAAAAAGGTATGCTATCTAAAAGGTGAATAATTGGTCATAAAATGTCAGTTGGTTTCAGTTATTGATCTGCTATAGGCGAGTTGTTACGAATTTTTAAGGTTTTTCTCTATTGTCACTTATTAGAGGATGTTAGAACCTCATTAATTTTGGGATATTCAAAAAATTAGTATGCCATCTCAAAGGTCAGTAATTGATTATAAAAGTTCAATTAATTTCGTTGATTTGTCAAACATAGTTCTATTTATGACCATTCGCATACCAATTTTTCGAATATCCCACAAATGAGGTGCTAACTTTCTCTATTGGGTGACCTTACACAAAACTTTAAAGTTTTATAAAAATCACCTATCGCTGAAACCAACTGACCTTTTATGATATATTAGTTAAGTTTAGGATGGCGTTCTTTTTTTCTGAATATCCCACAAATGATGTGCTAGCGTCCTACCCTTTATGAATTCGAAAAAAAAACTTTTAAAATCTATATTTTATCTTTTAGTCTGTGGCTGGCCATGTATTTACTTTTTATAACAAATTAGTTACATTTTATATAGCTAGTATACTATTTTTTCGAATATCCGAAATTTTGGGGATATCGAAGGTTTTGGCACCAAAAAAAAAATGTTGTAGAACTTTTCAATGAGAAATGATCTTAGAAAATGAATTCTTAATTTTAAATAGGGCAATATAAGGTTTCCGAAATTCTGTATTTAAAATTTGATTCCTTAAACCCAAAATCCCCACATCAAGAAAACCCATTACACCGAAAACCTGCAATCCAAAAATATAGAAAACCCGAATTCCAGTAAAACTTACATTCCGATAAAACAAAATCCAGAAAGCCCTAAATCCCGCAATAATAATAAAAAACATTATTTTTAAATTGTAAAATATGTAAATAAGTTTTCAAAATCGTTTTCTCTGTGAAACGGCCTTTAGTTCGCAAAATCGTTTTCGTTTAAATTTAAAATTGTTTAAACTATATTTAAATCCGGAAAAATTATATGAAACAAAAATATTGGAGATTTCGTTTTCAGGTTTTGTACTTTCTGTATTTTGGGTTTTTGGGTTTTTTTTTTTTTTTGATTGTGGGCTTTCTGGATTTTGGGTTTTCTGGAGTAGGTACGGAATTTCAGGATTTTGAGTTTTATGGATTATGGGTTTTTGTATTCTGTATTTGTGTTTGTAGACATGTAGATTTTTTGGATCTTGAATTTTCGGAATTTTGGGTTATCTGGAGTTTGGTAGGTAATTCGGGATTTTGTTTTTTCTGGATTTGGGTTTTTAAGGATTCTGGATTTTGGGATGTTGGGTTTTCTGGATTTTGAATTTTCGAGATTTTGTTTGTTTCGGAATTTTATTTTTCGGAATTCTGACCCCAATCCAAGAGATACATACCGTGCATCGTTGATCAATTAAACCGATATAACTTTCGTATAAATATCTACTTTGATATCAAAATCTATTTTTTTTATTCTGTTAAAGCTCTCTAAGTCGTGTTTTCCTTTATTTCTAAATTAGAAACTCCTTTCAACTATTTTCAAATCCTTCTCAATAAAAAAAAAATAAGAAATTCATAACAACTTGCAAACATCTAAAAATAAATAAAAGAAGTTTCCATTGAACGACAACGCATGGTACGAGTATAATGATGTATAGAATATATTTTCTGTAGAAACACTCGTGCCTTACCTACTAAATCAAAGAATTCAATTGGATGTCTTTTTTTTAACATGACCTTTTTTAAAGAAAAAACTTACAATTCCATTTGTTTGACCTACAAAAAGTTTTCTCATATCCTGTTTTGGAGTCATCTTTGGCATGGAAAATACTTTTCAATCAGCTTTGAAGTTATATTTGTTTTATAGTTATTTTAGTTTGAATATAAAAAGGGGCAAGTTTTTTGTTATTGATTGTAAAATTATATACATAACTAATTAGAATCTTATACTATATTCAAAATAAGATTATAATGAACTGATATGCATATTGATTACATAAATCATCAATTAATTATTATAGAAATGTAATATTCTTGATTTTAATTTTGATGATATCATATTTGCATGTTAATTATTATAATATTTATCAAAACACATGTTCCCAACAACAATATAATAATATCAAAGTCAAGTTCATCTTATCTCAAGTACAAAAGTAATTGAGTTCGTTAATTTATGAAGTTACTTGCCACTTGAAACTTCTGTCTGCGGAAATACCTACAAATGTACTGTAAGCAATGTAGGTATAAACAAAAACATTTATAGACAGCTTAGGTAGATGTAAATAAAGCAAATATAGATTGTATTCGATAGGTAGATTTAATCAGTTGGTAAAATCACAATTAAAATTATCAAAGGAAATTGATTAGACTAATTTTTCGAATTCCAAAAATAAAAAACCAATCGATATTCACATCAAAGGACATTCAATGAGGAAAATTCCAATAAAAGGTTCATACTAAGAAGGCTTAAAAATGTGTAGGTACTTCTGGTAAAATTTTAAACTTTCATAAATATAAAGGGTGTTCTTCATTTTTATGTGACATTAAAAAAAGTTAAAACAAAATCATTCACCCATATTGTCAATTATCAATTGATAAATACAGACATTCGATATTTAAAAACCGATAATTGTTGAAAATTTGATCAATGAGATTGATGAAGATTAGTTCTTTCATGAATTTTTAAACACCAAATTTTAATATTTATCAAAAATTGATAATTGACAATCTTATCAATAAAAAAATTGATGATTAATACTAACTGACTATTTACAATCTTAATAGAATGTTGGAATTAACGTATGGAAGATAAAGTTAGTTAAATGTCGTCTCCTCAGTTACCAGAAATGGCAATTCCTTTTAGAACAAATAGGTATCTAAAGTAACATCGCCTAAAAGTATGTTAAAAAATTAGTTCAAAAAGAAAAAATATTTTATAAAAATTAAAACTTTAGCTGCATCTTAGCGCAGTTGAACCTCCTTCTAAATATTTTCCACCTTTTTTCACTTATATACATTTTGTCAACCCACTCTAATCCAAGGCTTCCGCATTCAATCAGTTTAATTATTCCACAACCATTCATAATTATTTATAGTTCACTGAAATGTATGCATAATTCCCAAACCATTTCAAAAATAATATATACCACCTCTATATAGAATCCTCTCTCAATGCGGCTAACCTACTCTTTGAAAAGGATCAATTAATTCAAAATGCCGCTTTCAAATAAAAAATATCAAAACACCACCGCGGCCGCAGCGCCGCCCGTGCCGAGCACGACAACAAGGACTAGACGACACGACGACGACGATAATGATGCCGCAAAGTAGGTAAAAGCATAACTCATCATAACTCATGAATAAAGCTTCAAGATATCATAAAATTTATAATGAATGAAACTCATTCAAAAGTGTCAATCACTATAATATACATATGCGGCACAAGTCACAAAGTTAAAGTACATAAATATATACTTGTATGTATATGTACAGTACATATTTATGTACTCTGCAATGACGTCAGGTTTTTATATGAAATGATGCTTATGCGGTTATTAAGCGGAAACTCTAAAGCTCCCATTATGACAAAAAAAAGGTGAATTAACCCATTTACGAGTATAGGTGGTAGTACTTCCTATGGTAAATATTGTTGATGATTTGTTTCTAACAAATTCAAATGCAAAGTAAAAGTAGGTACTTCTGGATGTACTATATACACACTTCACAGGATGTAAGATAAGCTTTATGGACTTTTATTTTTGTAATGAAATATGCTTTTTTTTTTTTGTGGAAATAAAAATAACAATAAATCTCTTGATGGATGTGACTTTTATTTTGTATATACGAACAGAAGGCTATATTTGAGAAGTGCCTTATAAAATGTGTTTTTTTTTTTATTTTTTTGGTCGTGCAAATTAAACTTAATTTTATTGTTGGGAATATGCATGTACTCGTATATATGAAATATTACAATTTTATTGCATAGCAGCCATATCCTGTCAACTTACGACTCCATTATGAAAAAAAAAATTAATGAACCCTCATAAACTGAGTTAGATACTTGTCTTTCTCTTGAATACAAAAAGTTGTAAGTTGCATGTATTAACTCTTTTATCTACAGGGTATTTTATGGTTTAGGATATTTTTGTTGTAATTTAGATGCCAAAGTAGGGGAAAGAAAGGATATTTCTCACAGTGCAAGAAAAAAAAAAATGCACGACTGGATCGCACAAACTTGATCTTGTGGTTACCAACTAAAATTGAATTTCACTCCATTTGTGAGTGTTGCCAACTAAAAAAAAAGAAGACAGCTTGACAACTGAAAGTTGAGGATTATTAAAAATGGAGCGTTACACGATAATCCAAACATATTAGACATTAAAACAGCCCAATTAGGAATAAATCACTCGATTTACATAAATATATAGCCTCCTCATGGTGTTTTAAGATACTGTAAAAAGTCCCCATCGCCGCTAACAATTTTATGGGGTTTAAAGACCACCGAAATGTTTTTTCAGGAATATCTTTTAAATGGACAGAAAAAATTGCAAGGACTTATTTGTAGCTTAGAAAATTTCCTACAAAAAACATGCGAATACTTTTTTTTTCATAAAAACCACCTCTTTCGAAATAAACCAATCTGTAGAGTTGTAGGTTTTATTTTTCTATATTCTTGGGAGGCTTGATTAAAAAAGTGCATTTTGAGATTAAAGCGTCAAATTGTTTTCATTGTTAGTATCTACAATAAATAAACATGATTTTAAGATATTGGTCAAATTTATGTCTTCAGGTGAGAGGGCCAAATTAAAAAAATTACATAAAATAGAAAATGAATATTAAAAAAAACAACGGCAACACTTACAATATTATGTTTTTGTTTTTTAAAGCCAGAAAATAATGCTTTAATTCTGTTTTTAAATTTCATTTTTTACCAAAAAAAACAATCGATTTTGACTTTCTTATCTATGAAATTAATCCAATTAATAGTAAGAGAAGTCTTATCTCCAAAAACGCGGGGTATAGTTATAAATTTTTTATGTTATTTAATATTTTTGTTAGATGAAAAAAAAAAAAAACAAATTTTGAAATGAATTGAAAATTACAGTAAAAATAGGCAATTTTTATATCATAAAACTAAGTGGCTGTGGAAATTTCATTTTTTTGATATTTCTTCTGTACAACTGACAATTTCGGAGATTTTTCTGAAAAACCATTTCGGGGGGCCTTTAACCCCCTGTAAAATTGTAAGTGGCACTCATAGCGATGGGCTTTTTTACAGTTTCTTAAGAACGTAATGAGGAGGCTATATACCAATATCCAGCTTTCCGCCAATTTTTTCCCAGCTTTTAATGACTGGACTACTAACGAATAACGCAACGAGTTTTCATTGATGGGCAACAGTTTTTGAAAAATATTTGACGGTTATTTTTTGAACAAAATCTAATTTTCATTTTTATAGCTTCGTTACTCTTCAAAATTGTCACAAAAAAAAAAATAAAAGTATAGGCGTGACAGTATACGGATTTTACTAGAACAACTTCCTAATTTTTTTTTTCTCATTTATTACCTCGTTAGAGCCGTTTCCGAAAAACAAAGAAAAAATAAAGAAGGTGTGGCAGTGGGCGGATTCAACTGACTAAATTTGTTTCTCGCTCATGAGAACAAACTCCGGAAATTTCATCCAAATCGTTAGAGCAACCAAGAAATAATTAAAGTGAGTATGGCAGTGGGCGGATTTCTGGCTCATAAGAAGAAACTCTGAAAATTTCATCCAAATCATTTATTTTCGAGAAAATTGATTTCATAACTTTTTATTTAGAAAATTCAATATTGCGAAATTAGTTAAGTTTTTTTTTTCTTAATTAAAGGGTTTAATTAGTGCGGAGGTACAAAAACTTCGAATAATTCGAAAAGCTATCCATTTTCTTTGACAAAAAAAAAATTAAACCCAAACATCAATTGTGAAACTCTTAGAATCAAAAAACCATCAACAGATAAACTAGTTGGACAAAATCACCTTTGCTTTCAGTATAAATCTCAATAGGGTAATCCGATTGAAAAAAATTCAACACTCAACACACGCCCCATCGCCCCCCTTGATGCTTCGTATATAACACAATGCAGCTTATGTAATACCTTCTTGGAGAACATAAAATGTGATTCATTTTCTTGCTGCCGGATGCCCCATCATCATCTTCATCTCGCAGGAAATTGGGTGTAATCACTATGGAGTTGATTTAATGATGATAGAAAATGTGAAACGTGTGCTAAATGAACAAGAAAATTAGAGTATAACCTTCGCTTCTTTTTTGCCATATTGCTCCTAAGTATAGAACAGGAATATTGTTGATGATGATTTTTAAATATTTTTTTGTTGTAAAATAATAAATAAATATAAACAACTGAATTCTCTAGAATTTTGGTGAAGGTTCCTTTTAACACAGAGATTGATAATACAAAAAGTGTGCTGAACATTTCAAAAAAAAAAATATTGTTATATTTTTTATAAAATTTTTTTTATTGTTATAAAAGTAAAAAATCGTTGAATTATATTTTTCTTCAAAATATTGTTTTTTTTTTTTATTATAACTTTTTTATTTTCAATTTCTAAGTAAAAAGTGTCTTCACCAAAATTGCTGAGAATTTAATTCTCTACAAAAACGTGCCAACATTTTTTTCTGTAACACTTGTAATTCTGAAGGTATCCCGAAAAACTTTTTACCCCCACATTTCCAAGATGGCAGTTAAATAGTTGCTTTCAACCTCGAAAATGGTTTTGTGTATTACACTAACCCAATTTACCCATAAAAAAATTGTCCTGTCCCGAATGTAGCCTTTCAATGGACTATAACTATATTATAAGCTACTTGGCATTACCTTCAACAATATTAGCAAGTACCAAAAACATTTACCACAAATCACTACAAAATAAAATACACTTAATTTAAAAAAAAATAATTTACCATCTTTAATTGCTTTCAAGGTTTAGGGTCATTTGTTTAAGCTCAATTAATTTGTTTACTTCTTTACCCCTTCCCTTGCTTTCAATAACATTCACTGATTTTAGTTTTCTTTTCAATTGAAACAAAAATGTAAATAAATTTCCTCAACTAGGTACAAACCTTGCAGAATATACCAAGTCCAAGTCTGCGGAGTGCACTTGAAATTTATTTCATAATTTCCAGTGCATTCAACAATAAATTTTATTTAATATATTCTTTCCTCATTTTTGTTATTTATTTCATGTCGTGTTTTCGTCGAGAAAGAATAAAAGTTTTTATTTTCAATTCTGAATTTAAATGAAGATGAATTGCATTTTTTCACTTTTTGAAACAAAAAAAAAATCAATTGCAATAATTGTGGGTTAAATCAACCCTTTTTTAAAAAAAAAAAGGATATTATCCAACTTTCTCACTCATCCCAATAAATTTTCATTAAAAATTGAAAAGTTATTTTTTTTTATCTTCAAATGCTTATAATTCTTCTTTTCTTCTCTCTTACGAATTGCCTAACACGTAATAGTTAGTGTTCAAGAAGTTGAAACAACTTCAGAAAGAATAAGAAAAAAATCCACAGCATCAATTCGATACGTGACTCATAATATCAAAACTTTGCCGCCTTCAAAAAATTGAAGAAAAAAAAAAAATAATAATAATAAAAAAAAATACTTCAACGTTGCGCCATTTTTTATTTATTTATTTTTCATCCTTGTACTTTTTTATCTTTCTCTCTTCGAATACAAGGATCTTCTTCATCTTCATTTTGGGTAAGACTTTAATGTCCTTTGCAACAATAAGTTGAAAATGAAAAATAGCAGGCATATGTGCCATCGATGCTTTGTCGTTGTCGTTTTTGTTAACACCACCGCGCCCGCGCCACCGTACCGTGTAACGCCATCTTTCGAAAAAATGACTCCGATGATGGTTTGGGGCTACATAAGTGTTTTTCTTTAATAAATTATGCATTCAAATTCACCCATTTATGTGTGTGCTTTGTTCACTTATCCTTTTAGGCGTTGTATGAGTTTTTTTTTTTTTTTTTTCTTCAAAATGCCTTTAAACGTATTCAGTTTATATCATTTTTAGTCGAGGTTGAATGAAGTGGATATGGGTTTGAAAAAAAAAAATATGATGATAGCATATAAATTATGAAAGTCTCTTGAATGCGGTAGTTATTTTTTTTTTCATGAAGGAAATTGCTAAATAAAAAAAAATGTATCTGCTTTCAGGTATTTTTGTTCGTCAATTTTTTTTTTAGAACATAATGTATCAATTCAAGACTTCAAGTTTTGAAATTACACCCTTTTCCCTGAGCAGTTCAATAAGAATTTAAAAAAAAGTTGAAATACTTATTTTTAGTTGGAAAAATTGTGGGACACTTAATTTTTTTATTACAAAAAAGGTCATCAATATAATATAGACCTTAAAATTATAAATAGCTTCGAATCTTTCATTTTTTATATCTTTTTTTTAAGGCCGAATGTTTTAAAATTTGCACCGAAAACTCAATACTTAAATTGAATATTCGAGGGGAAGGGTGTTCTATATAAATTTTTGGTTGTAAAACCCATTTACAGTTTTAAAGATCCCACTTAAAAGTGGTTATTAAATTCTTTGTTTTAAAGTATAAAGGCAACACAATTTTCTAACAAAAAAAATTTTAATGAAAAAATTAACAAATGCGGTAGGTAGGTAGTAGGTACCGTCAATATTATTATCCTTCAGTATACAGGAAAGGTAGTAAATAATATAAACATCTGTTTTATGGAACAAAGTAAAGCAAATTTTTTCATATCTGTAAGAGGGCTATTAAAAAGATTAAGTCCATTTCTATGGGACGCGTGCCGTCTATGACACTTTTGAAATCAATAATGAATTTAATTACATATCTCCAAAAATTATATACCTCCACACTATTTCACACAGTATTAACACGAATGTGAAAAAAAAGGGAATAGATTAAAGACTGTCAAATACGACTGTCAAATTTATGTGTTAAAAATGATTTTCGTATTTTGCATCCAAAGAAATTTGTTTAACCATAACCTCAAACCCTCGAGGGTAGAATGTTTGATATGGTTTCAGAACCAATCCTTCATATCGAACCCTTAGAATGAAAGTGACTTAACTAAAAAATTTGTCATTTTTTTTACAACCTGGTTTTAAAGTTCATTTCGCTTATTAAGGTCAGTTTGTTGAAAAATCAGAAGTTACAGAAATTTTGAGTTAGGTCACTTTCATTCTAAGGGTGCGATATGTTCATGTATTAATACATTTGAAATTGTGTGAGATGAACTGTCAAGTCGTGTAGGATGAAATTTTAAATTTTGTTTTCACAATCTTATACAAGGAGGCGCAAAAGTAGTCATCGGTTGCAAACGGTGGCAAATGTCAGTTCTATACTTTGACATTTGTGAAGTCAATGATTTTTAAATATTCTTTTTCATAAAATCAGATTTGTTAAAGAAATCAGATGTTTTCTTAAACAAATTTGATTTTTTGAGAAAGAAATTTAAAAAAAAAAGTTTGGAGCGGTTTCTTTAAAAAAAATATTTTTTTCTATACAAAAATTTATAAACAGGTACGCCATTTATTAGTATTTCTTAATGTTGAGTTTAAAAAATTCTTCTGAAAATAATCATCTAAGCATTTTTGAAATATCGAATTTTCAAAAAATGAATTTGAATTTTTTTTTTTAAATCCAAATTTTTTTTCTTTGAAATTTTTGAGATGCATATTGCATTTTAAACTTATTTGAAGCTCTTGTGTGAAAAATTTCTTTATTATAGAATCAACAGATAATGAGATAGTCGAAAACCAAGCAAACTGTTCTATATGAGATACCGTTCATAATGGTTAAATAATAAATACAATTTTTTTTTCGAATAATTTGGTATACATATTGTACTGATATTAGCTCACATCAAAATTTCAATCAAAATCGAAGTCGATTTTGAGAAAAATGAGATTTTCCTTGATGGATTTTTAACACTTGTATGACAGGTACCGTTATTTTTGATCATAAGAATATTTACTGCTGAGTGCCAAATTTAATAAAAATCCACCATGCCATTTTCGAATTATTAACTTTTCAAACAAACATTTTGAAACTTTTTTTTTGTTTAAATAAAAAAAAATATCTGAAAATTTTTGTAAAGCCAGAAAAATTATTTTTTCTATTTTATTTTTAAATAAAGTTGTTTTAGTGAACAGATTTTGAAAAATTAGGTAATTTTCAAACTAAAAATTTGAAAAAAAAAATTTAAATCAATTTTTTTCAAACTAATTTTGTTAAAAATTGAACGTTTTTAAGTATTATTTTTGTTTTTAATATTCAATGCAACAATTTAGTCAAACACTAAAAACCAAATGTTAAATTATGTTCAAATTTTTGAGAAAATTGAAAATAACTAAATCTACTTACAAACTTACAGTTTCTCTGTGAAGTAGGATCTTGAAAGCAACTTTTAATAACTGGTTGAAGTTAAATTAAGGAAAACTTATTTTTGTTATTTGCAATTTTCTCAAAAACCAGAAGACATTTAAACATTCGGTGCTTAGTATTTGACTTAAAATAAGTAAGAATTGAATATTAAAAACAAAAATAATACTTAATAACGTTAAATTTTTATCAAAATTAGTTTGAATAATTTTTTTTTTTCAAAATGTTGAATTTGAAAATAAATTTTTTCAAAAACTGTTCACTGAAACATTTTAATTTAAAAACAAAATTAATAGATGTACTTCTGGCTTTAATAAAAGTTGTAACATAACATTGTAAGTGTTGCCGTTGATTTTCAATAATTTTTTCTAATTCAAGTCGATTTTTTAGAAAGTTCCATTCCGGATAAAAGGGGGTGGGGGTGGTAATAGATCTCTCACACCCATACGATTTTTTTCTTGTCTCGACCCAATATACAAGCTATAACATTTGGTCACACCCTGTATAGGCTATGAGAGTAAAGGTACGCGCACATGCTACTGAGTATTTAAAAAAATAAAATTTCACCTGATGATTTTGGGGGTGACTGTTAATCGAAGAATTAATGTAATTCTCCTATCTTTTAGCTTATAAATATATTTGTGTTCGAGCCTCAGTCTAGGCAGTGTTATTTTATTTATTTATTTATACCCGAACATTCAATTCAGCACTTACTGCTGCTTTTGACAAAAAACTTTTCGTAAAATTTTTTTGATAGAAAAAAATATCTTTGTCGTTAAAAATGTGTAAGGCATAAGTTATAGCGATCAGGATAAACCATCAGGAAAAGTTGAAACAGATGGAAACAGGAATTTTTTCCTTATGAGCGTTTATATAGCAAACACGAAAATTACGTCAGTGAGTAGGCTCCCAATCAAAATTTCCTGATTGAAATGTAAACGAGTTTTTTTTCCTTCCACTAATCTGTCAGTGGAACAAGTAAAAGCTGGAACACAAATAATTGAAACGATTTATTTCAAATGACAATCAGCAGTACGGAAAATGAAATTCAGTCTGGAAAATAAATACATACATTTTTCACAAAAAATATTTGTTCAATTTATTGACACAAAAAATTCTTTGAGTTATTTGCCATCGATTACTGCATCAATTGCGTTACAAATCGAATGAAAACCTAGTAAATAATCAATTTGAAAGTTTTTCCAGTTTCTTTTTTTTTCTGATCGTTATAATATAACTGGCCTAAGACACTGAAAAAATTGTATTTGAAGAATTTCCACAACTAAAAAAAAAAAAAACGTCCCTGTCGTTAAAATCAATTTTTATTTAAAATTTTATATATTATTTTCATGGTAAAAGTTCGAAGGAATAGAAAAATATGGAACTATTTTTAAATTTTTACAATATAATTGAAAATAATTTGGTTATTATAACAAATTTCAAAAAGTTCACTTCATCTTAAACAATTTCATTTTTTCACCTGCACGTTTGTCGATTCTTTAGACTAATTAATGAATTTAACAAAATTATATTTAATGTGCTTATTCAAGTGATATGTCAAGTCATGTGAAAGTGCAAAATCTTGTTTGAATTTATTTTTGGAGATAAAGTATATTTTTCATTTACCTTTTTTTTTTAAAAACCTTTATGCCTTACATTCTCAAAAGAATTTAACATTAAATCATAATCTCTTCACAAAACCCACTCCAATTTGAATTCACTGTTTGTTTGGATTTTACTGTCGATTTTATATCCTTGAGACGCAAATGTCATATACTTTTTTAATTACCCACACTTAGGTTTAATAAGCAAACAAAAAAAAAAGAAGAAAAATCATAAGATTCAATCTGCAAATTTTAACATCTTTATTTTTCCGACTAATTCATGCACACAATTCCCTTCTTAATTAAATGAAGTTTATCTGATTGTGGAGTCGGCATCAAGCAAGCGAGCGTTTAATGTATAATAATTCCCTTTGAATCAATAAACTAATAGAACCATTATACCCGATACCCTGTTGTGTGCATTTTACAAATTTCGCAGTTTTAGGGATCAAATTCCTCTTGAGCTACATATATATAGACTTATTCAAATATTTATACACACCACACCACATCACATCACAGACCATAATAGTAAATTGGTGGTGTTCACTGGCACACCGGATGTACCCTTGAAGCGATTCTGGATACATACCTACTCGTATAAGAAGAGGAAGTATGCTCATTCATACGTGCATTTTATCATTTCGGTCTACGGCACAGAGGGCTTGATGGAAACAATGGAAAAATGGAATCAAATCTCTTTCTCGCCCACATGAGAGTTCTCGAGTTCCTCGTTTATGAATATCCTATATTATGTACTTGGTTGATCACCATCATCATCACCATCCATGATGGCATGCAACAAAATATTGTGGTAGTTCTTCAAAGCCCTATCCTATATGTGAGTTGAGTATGTAGATATACCGGCATAAAACTATGCCAGACGAGAAAAGAAGAACCTTCTGCAATAGTTTGGTATATCGTTTTGGTGTTCAGTCATCTGTTATGGGCTCAGTAAAAAAAAAAAAAAAAAAAAAAAAACTAAACAAAACACAATTTCGTAGTCAAGTAAATAAATTCAACCCTTTTTCACGCGATTCGAGTTCAACCGTTAAGGCGGAACCGAATTGTTTGTTATAGTTTTTGTGTGAATTTTATTTGTTTTTGTAGTTTTTTTTTTGTTGCTTCCTTTTAGTATAAAACAAAAATGATGTGTTCTTTTATTAACATGAATACAAAAGGGATGTAAAGTGTTTAGTTACGAGTATGCGAGTTTTGTGGCAGAATATAGTGTGCATGTTATTTTGCAATGAATATTTTGTTTCGTGATGTCAATCAAAGTGCATCCTAAATTAAATGAAACATAATAATGTTTTGTGTCAATATTGAATATACTACAATTATTTTAGGTCCTCCACCTTTCTGACTCATAAAAGAATATATTTGTGTCTTCAGGATTTTCATTTCAATCACAGTGTGGCTTAGGAAATGGGGAAATTTCTTTCCGATTTTAAACCTGCCAATTAACAGTCTGTGTTATTGTAGTCGCCAAGGGATCAGTTCTTAGGCCTTATTTATAAATTTCTGAAATTCCTGTACTTTCAAAGGCTTGAATAAGTTTTCAATAGCATGATAGGAATCTTATTCCAGTGCCAGTCCCTGCTAACCCAAAGAAAACATAAGTGAGCCCACTGGGCGCTGCTTATTCAACAGTAAGAGGGGACGAATCTAATAATCTATTTCTATCCAGGGTTGCAAAAGCTTAAGTCACTTTCTAGCTTAAGCTTGGCTTTAATTCACAAGCTAGTGGGTGACTTATGAATTAAAAAAAATGTAATTCAGCAGCTAGTTACTGACTTATGAATTAAAAAAAATTTAATTCATAAGTCAGTTGGTGACCTGTGAATTAAAAAAATTTAAGTCATAAGCTAGTAGGTGACTTATGAATTAAAAAAAAATTTAATTCACTACCTACTAAGTGACTTATGAATTAAAAAAAATTAATTCACTTCCTACTAAGTGACTTATGAATTTAAAAAATTTATGTCATGAGCAAGTTAGTGACTTATGAATTAAAAAATTGTAATTCATGAGCAAGTAAATGACTTATGAATTAAAAAAAATTTAATTCACTACCTACTAAGTGACTTATGAATTAAAAAAATTCATAAGCTAATGAATGAATTCTGATTAAAAAAATTATGTTTTTAAATACTAAAGGTAAAAAGATTATAAAAAACGTACTAATAAACGTATATGTATATTTTTTAAACTTTTTAATATTGAATATTCACTGTTTTCACTTTTTCACAATTATGTATAAATTTAATGCGCACTAGTCACTAGTCACTGAACAATTGATGGGTGAATGATTTATGTTTGTAAGTTAAAATAGTTTTTTCTATTATTTTCATAAAATCTTCCAAGAGAGAGAATGATAACCCATCATTTGCTCAACACAAATATTTTATCAATATTGCTTTTTTATTCTATTGGGTTATAGGGACTGCATAGATGTTAACTCACACAAAATTCTTAAATAGCTTGAAAACCACTTTCGTTAATAATGAAAAAATTATGTAGTCAAAACAAGCTTAAAAATTTCCAATATACCAACTAGCTTATGAATTAAATTCATAAGTCACTTATTAGGTTGTGAATTAAATTTTTTTTAATTCATAAGTTATTTACTTGCTCATGAATTACAATTTTTTAATTCATAAGTCACTAACTTGCTCATGACTTAAATTTTTTTTAATTCATAAGTCACTTAGTAGGTAGTGAATTAAATTTTTTTTTAATTCATAAGTCACCAACTAGCTTATGACTTAAATTGTTTTAATTCACAAGTCACCAACTGACTTATGAATTAAACTTTTTTTAAATCATAAGTCACTAACTAGCTATAGAATTATTTTTTTTTTAATTCATAAGTAACTAACTAACTTATGAATTAAATTTTTTTAATTCACAAGTCATCTACTAACTTATGACTTAATGATTTTTTTAATTCACAAACTCGCAACCCTGTTTCTATCTAACAATTCACTAAAGTAAGAGGGAATGCACAAAGAAACTGAAATCATAATTCAAGAACAAGAAAATCATGAGTCGATAAGCTTCGAATTGTTGAAATTTTGTACGTCTTCTTGTTATATTTTCTGCTACGACATAGTGTGAACTATAAAGGTGACAAAATAAATAATATAATTATTTTCAATTATAACGTAGACTTGTTTAAATTATGTATTATGATTTCGGTGGGTGCGGCTAGTACATATTGACTGGATGTTGATGTAGGGTGCTGACTGCTGACGGTTGGTTTATGTTTGCCAGATGATGTAGGGAGTTGTTGGCAGTTTGGCCGGCGCGGCGGCGGCGCGGCGCGAGGCGGTCAGTAATTAAATTAAATTTGTGAATTTGGCTGGTGGTTCGAAGTGCAATGCTTCGTTACAAAATTTATTAACTAAAAATTCGTGTACTTTATTTATTTTGCGTAGAAAAACACGGCGGATATTCGTTAATTTGTTGTTCCTAAAATAAGTTTATTAAAAAAATATTAATAATAATAATAAGAAAAAGTACTAGTTTTTGGAGCATGAAATAGATCCAGATAAAAAGCAGGATTACATGTTGTTTCTGTATTTCCGTATTTATTTACAATTTGATCCGGATCAGATCATGTGGATAATAAAATTCAGCTAATAATAACATTAAATAATAAATTTATTAAAGTCTTGTAAATCTTGTTGAAATCTATGGATTTAAATAAAAATAAAAATAAAATAAAATAAAAAGACGAATAAACTAAGCACACTGTTTCTAAAATTTAAATTGAAATTGTTGTAGAAATTTTTGTTTATAGATATTTGTATTCTCTTTTATTGTTTTAATTAAAGAACCTTCTTAAAATGCCTAAGATTGCTTAACAAAAGTGCCAAGTTTATATCTAAAACAGTGAAGTAGGTATCTGAAATTGTGTAAATTATAGTATGCAAATTTATTGATGTAAAATAAGTAAGTTCCATTAAATATATTTCCTTCTTAAATATCAAACTATAAAGAGTCCTTGAAAAAATTCTTTCTTATAAGCTTTTAAATATTCATCATTTTCTTAAAGGGCCTTTGCAAATGATACCAACTATGATGAAACTTATTATTTATAATGAAAATCAACGCCACTCCATCTTAAAGACTACTTAACATTTATTATTCAAAAATTATTCAGCAATCGTTCTAGAATTATTGTTGTTTTCCCCAAATGAATATTTGAGGGATGAAGATTACCTTTTTTTGGAACATTCAAAAAAGCAGGCGGCCTGGCCTACATTCATCATAAAAGACTCGAGACGGCATAATCAAAAATTATAGGAATAAAGATTTATTTAGACTACGAGGTAGATGATGACTTAAATGGGTTTTTGACTGCCCACAAGAGGATTTCACTATGTAGTTGGTATTTGTCTTGAAAGCTTAACGCTCCTCAAGTTCCATACGATATAAAATGTTTCTCATGCCCTAGATGTAAAGATAATGGATTTTCTTACGTTTATATAATTGGACAGACCTTGTATTCTATTTAAATGTTTGGCACTTTAATATTTATTTAAGTTTGAAGATACACATAGGTATACTATTTCAGCAAAAGCTCCAAAAGCAACAAGCTTAAATATGTATATAATTCAATTATTTCTAATAGCTCAAAGTTTCTAGATTATAGAAGTGTGCAGTCACGTATTTGGATTTTCTATTCCCAAAGTGCATTGAAAATTTCAAAAATAAAGTCTCAAGAAATGACGGTCTTCTCCTTGTAGATACATTATTTGAAAGGGGTTCAAATTGTTTTACCCCGTATCAGCAGCTACTAGTAGGTACCTACATCAGCGCATCTACTTGTACGTTCATATGTACATACATATATGTATGTGTATATAGAAAATGTTGAACTTTTTAAAATAAAACAAGTATTTTATTATTTAGAAAAAACTTTTAAACATATCTAAAAGAGTATACGGTTAAGAAGACGAACATCGCACTTCTACTGATGTGGTGGTATTCGAACTGATGAACTTTATCATAAGTTCAGTTTCTCTAAACTTTCATGAAAATATTGTTAAAGTTTAAGTTGAAAACAAGTGTTCACGTAAGTGAAGGTATTTGAGAATCTTATAAGGAAGGATAAATCTGATGTATTTAAGCAAAACCCCCTAGTTCTTCACTGTTTTCCATGCATCAAGATTGTCAGATTTTTCGGGTTTACGGTAAAACGAAGTTTTCATCGTTAAAATTTATATTCATGAGAGAAACTCATTATAGAATGTTTGGAACTCGGAGGATAGCATCTGTTCAGTTAACAAAATAGTTAACTCGGCAAGTATCCGGCTCGAAGGACCAAATATTATAGTCTAATTTTTCATTATATAAAAATAAATAAAAAAGAGAAATTTCTTGATGAAATAAAAATGCAATCACTTTGTTATAAGAACTTTAGAATTTGGTGCATTAACGGTTTAAGCTTTAATCTTACACTGAAAGAACTGAACCTAAGATGGTCTCACCCTAAAAAACTGGTACCAAGTTGGAAAAAAAAATCATAAAATTTATAATTTTAGTTTAATGACTTTAATTGGCCTTTTAAAATTAAAAGTTATTGGTTTTATCCAAAAACATTCTTTTAAAATTAAACAAGCAAATTGAATTTTTATGATTTAATATATGACTTCGGTTAAACAATGTACTATCAGCCCTATTCTGCTATACGATTCGATCGAAACTTTCGTTTCACGTGAATGCTTCATTCAACTTACCTTACATTATTTATTTTTTAAATCTTCTGTCTTTTGAGTTCAAATCTTAACCGACGATTGTTTTTTGAAATTTTCAATAGAATCTTGATTTGATATTGGAGATTTTTAACGTGTTTTTTCATGAAATAAATAAAAGATATTATTTTAAATAACTTAAAAATACTTATTTTATTTATGCATTTACTTAAATTCATCTTATTGCTTCAATTTAATGTTCATCAAAATTGATACAAATTTGGGATCAATCGTTTCTATCCGAAGGATAGCAGAACACAAACTTTCATGGGAGCGTTTAACAGAATAGGGCTGTATATACATTCATAATAATACATTAAACAACGGTAACCATAATATAAAGATGATTAAGGAAGATTGTTTTCATGTTAATAAGATTATCTTAAAAAAAATTGCATTATTACTTCCCCCTAAAACTTCCTATATAATATAATGAACCTTTCAACATAATTATAATGAGAACACAAACAAGTTGAGTACTTAAGTACATACCGGAAGTATTTATTAGTAAATACTGTGTATTTTACCTTCATTTAAAAAATATTAGATTTTCTTTTCTCTGATAAAGGTTAATATGAGGGAAAAAGGGGAATCACGTGCGGCGAACTACTTTGTTTGCATGCCTTTCAAATGCAATTTGAGCAAAGATGCAAGTAAAACTTATTAAAATAATTTTAGTTCAATATAAAGAAAAAAAAACAGAATTTATCAGATTTAAGGTCTGTTTCACAATGTCTGAGTAAGTTCTGATTAGTTACTCGACACATTTAATATAAACACAGGGTCATAATTTCACAAAAACTTACAAATTGTCTTTTGACGACTTGAATAGGTTTTAAATGCAAAAGTAATTTAAAAAAAAAAAAAATTTAGATTTTAAGAGGTACAGAGTAAGTCAACAGATTTTGTGGAAGTTTTTGTTAAACAATTAATTTTTCGTTTTAAATAAAATAAAAAATAAAATTTCCAATTATGTTCCCTTTGGCAAATAAATAAAAAAAAACCTAAATAAAGAGAAAATAAAGAAATTAAATCAAACAAAAATGAAGGTTTTTTCATGTATTGAATTAAAGTTTCCACCTTATGGTCGAATTCTCATAAATTTCAGTAATTTGTATCAATAAATTTTCTAAGATTTATGGCTTTCAAATTTTATGAGACCATCAGGGTCACTTTCATCTTCGAAAATCTTTTATGATTGTGGTTGAATAAATGGTCTGGTCATTAAAAACAACCCTTTGGAAATAAAATAAAGACACTGTTTTCATTCATTTAGAAAAACAGCTTTGATCAAAAAGACTTTCATATACCTGAATTTCGTTCAAAGAATTTTATTTTTATTTTGTCAGAGTAAAAAATGGTATTGATTAGATTTGTTATCTGAGAAAATAAATTATTTTGTGGAAAGAAATCTAGAAATGAAATATAGCCAGGCATAAAAATAAATTTTTTATATGCCTGATTTGTGTTTGTTTCGATTTTTTTGTGGAATAATTTGCAAAAATTATAGCATCTTCTGATAGGGTGACAATTTTTGAGTCTCCTTGTAGGATATATGAGGTGTATGAGGCTTTTAGACAAGAAAACTGCTGAACGGCCACTTTTATCACACACTTGTCTCTTCATTGAACGTCCTTAGAACTCTGTTAAAATTAAAGTATGGCATGTGTTATTTTTCCCACCCATTACCACGCCTATTTTTTCTATCTATTCTATCCTTAGTCTTTATGTAGTAAATGTCCTTAGAAGGCTTAAAATTTATAATGAATTTCTCTTAAGCCGCAACATGTGTAGTTTTTTTTTCAAATCCGCCTACTACCACGCCCCCTTTTATTAAATCTGAGAATACATATTACATACTTTACATCCCTAGAAAGTTGAAATTTTGTAATTTATAATTTCTTGCACCTAAAGCAATACATGTGTTTCTTTTCTTTCAAAAGTCCGCCTACTGCCCCACCTACTTTTCATATGTATATTTGAGATTTTTCCTTATACATATAAAATTTTATTTGAAAGTTGAAATTTTGTAGCAGTGGCAGGTTTTAGCTAGTAAATATAAACAAAATTGGCTAATTGACCATGTTTAAATTTTTTTTTTGTGCTTCATACCGAGTATACAGTTCTTTTGAAAAAAAAAACATAAGTGGAAAGAATTTTTTTTTCGGAAGAAAAAAAAATTGAGTTGAAATAAAAAATTTGTATTCGTTGTCCTCTTTTTTTCCAAAAATCAATGTCACCAGCATTGTTTTGCGCGAAAAAGTTTCCGTGGTGAATATAAATTCTTTTCAACAAGTTTGGTTAACAGTTCGATAGTAAAATTTTAAACGTCAAAATTTTTTTTTTGCGCTAAAATCACTCCCATAAGAAGTACATGTATTTTTTTTTCGAGGAGGAACTGTATACTACGCTTAAGACAAAGAAAACGAATTTTTAATCTTAGTCCTGCTTAAGTAAAGTGTAAAATTTCTTGACAAAATTTTAGCCCTACAACTCAGCTTAAGTAAAGTGTAAAATTTCTTGACAAAATTTTAGCCCTACAACTCAGCATGATTAAAGAAGAATATTTCTATTTCTAAAGTTCTATTAATAGTCCAGAAATATTAGACAAAAAAGCCAATCTAAATTCCGATAAAGATCAATTTTTTACTGAGAGCTAATTTATTTTTAAATTCTTAGCATTTACTAAATTTGAACCACTACTTTTGATTTTGTCGGGTGAAAAGGTACAAATTCATTTCTTTAAATATCTCGAGAATTATCAATTTTTTAGAGAAATGTCAAAAATTTAATTATAAAAAAAAAACAAATACAAAGACTTTTTTCCTAAGAGCGATAGATATGAGAAAACGTTTTAATATTAGTTAATTGTTTAAATGTACTTTTTTTGCACATCACGGCGGTTTTTGGAAGCGTTTGCGCCCGTTTTACTTAAAATTTATCGCTCTTAAAACATAAGTTTCACTTTTTTTTTGTGTAGAAAAGCTACAATCTTCGCCACAAATCTTCCGAAAAACTGATTGTTTTCGAGAAATTTGCAAATCACAAAATTTTCTTCCTTTCACTCCCCATAAAATTAAAAATGTCCTGGTCCAAATTTAGGGAAGTTATGAAATACTTAATACACAAAAATAAAGCTCTCCACCAAAATTAAGGTTTGTTGAATTTTTGTCGACTTTAAAGTCTAATCTCTAAAGAGATACAAAGGTACTGAAAATCAATCATTATTATTTCCAATTCTACTTTGAGTAAAATCTTTTTACTTCCTACATCTTGTTCTTCCGGTAAATTTCTTCTTTTTTTTTTCTTTTTAAATTTTAAGAATTAATGATGTTCAAATCAAATCTCGACATCGACACCGCAAAACACTTCCTGGATTTAAATTTCAAAATGAACTTAAAAATGACGTGTAATTAATTTCATTGAATTCTCCTCATCACCACAAAACTACTAAAGTATTGAAACCTTGAAATCAAAGTTTAATTACAAACTCTTTCTGGAAGTAAAATTATAGGTATATAAATTAAAGGCAGCTCCCGCTCAAAAACTTATTAAATTTTGCTTAAAACCCAAAACCAATTAATGATGTTAAACAAAAATTGAGTGATTTATTATTAAACCACCGTGTCGGTTGGTCGTCACATTATAATTTAACAGCATCAAATTTTGCAACATAGATGATAGATAGAAGCACGTTCATCATCGAAAATTCACAAGTAATTTAACCTTTGACCTATTTCATTTCATGGCTGCCGCATAAAGCAATCAATATAGAATGAAGAACATCCCCATCTCATTTGTATTATTTCATTGATATATTCATGATTGAAAGATGAATTTATGAAATATATCTTCTTAGTCCATCAACATGACAACTCAATTTATTTCTCAATCAATTAAAAAAAAATATGATTCGCTTCGACTTAACTGATGTGTGTCCCAGAAATATAAAGGAAATTAGTTTTTAACGAAGCAACGAAAATGGAAAGTGCTGCTTGAAATTTCAAAATCAATGTCACATGAATATTGATGTGGACACTCAGGCAGCAGCGAGAGAAATATTGAAATTCATCAACAACAACCCAACAACGTGAACGTTATGACATGTTATGAAATAATTCGCATAAAAAAAACACAAACAAAAAATATTTTTATTAGAATGGCAAAGGTCACGAATATTCGTTTATCCATAGCAATATCTTGTTGTGAGGGAAAAAAAAGCCTAAACAAAAAACAATGATAATGGTTTGATGCCATTTTGACAGCAGACGCAAAGCCATAAACAAAACCAACAAAGTTGGGCAACCACAAGTACATATATGTATATACAAGTACAAGTACAAGTACCTACATACCTGCCAGCCCATCAAAAGTTCACTCAAAAGTGACACAATTATCTCAGCTAAGAGCCACACTATAGGCAAGGCAACCACAGCAGCGCCACCCGGTGTCGGTGTTATTGTACGGGCATGTAAAGAAAGAATCTCTATACACAATAATTCCATACAGAGATGAATATGGAATTTACATGTGTTTGTAGCAAGTGCAGGGAGGCAAGTTATTGTGTTTTATTTTTTCTCAATTTCGGACTGAAGGGTATGTTGTGGATTCGTTAAAAAAAAATCTATTTTGAAATATGAAATTATTACGATTAAGCTTCTACGATCTTTCCAATATTTTTCTGTAAGTTGACCAATTGCTCCTGGATAGTAAAACTGGTCATCATCTAATTTTTTTTATCATTTGATATATTAGGGGCTATCGGGAACAAAAAATTCACTGGGAACGTGAATGATGGTCGAAAATTTCCCTCGGAATCATTGTCATATAGAAATGAATTTCCCAGGGGAATTTTGGTGTCATAACACTGGATTTTTGTTCGAGTTAAATTTATTCCGGGGTTGATTCACGATAGATTAAAAATGTTCGAGGGAAACAAATATTCCGAGGGAAACAAAATTTCCCTTGATATTTTCGATAGGTCTATGTGTTAGGTAAAACGTGTATTAACGAGCGGATGGTGTATTTTTATTAATAGGGCTGTTAAAATATAGAAATCGAAAAATAATATTCCAATTGGAAGGTAAATCCCACTTCTGACTTATGTTATTTGGCAAATATTTTACCGTGCTCGAAACGTTGCAGTATTTGAATTGTTAAGGGCTAAAAATGAAAAAGTTTTCAATGTTATCTTTTTTAGGAAAATCAGAATCGGTCGAAAGAGACGTATTCAAAATTCTTAAAAAGCTCAAAATTGCTAAGACATTTCTTTGGACGAAAATCTAATCTTGGTTGTAGATCAGTCTGAGATCATTTTTGTACTCCATCCTAGCGGTGATGATGTGGAAAATAATACTCATATTAAGCACACAAATTTTGATTTGTAACATTTGCATCCTTTTTTGTTCAAAATCCTTTTTATGAATAAAGTGTCAAGATTTTTTTTTGTGTAAAATTGTATGAACTACAATTTTTACCTTTGCGGTTAAATAAACGAGATTTCAAGATATATATAAACAGTTCTGAATCCCTCCCTCCCCCTAATTTCTAAAACTTGAGCTCTGGTCGAAATTAAGGAACTTTTTATGAAATGTTTAAGTCACCCAACTTCAACTCGTATCATATATTTTTTGAAGTTTGAACATTTGTTGGTCAAACTCAGGTTCAATGCAATGCACAAGATGGAGCAATGTTCCCAAAAATCTGTTTTTTCATAATTTCACCTCAACAACAAAAGCAATGCGCATTTTTTTCCCAAAATTTTACATTTGAAGTTCATTCCTTTTATTTATTTGTTGAGGCCAAAAGACGGAAAATCTAATTTTTTAAAAATTTGCCCGCGCCCTCTATCTTTTTGTGCATTAATTACAGAAAGTTCCGCTTACGAAAAAAAATGTTAAAAATTCAAGCTAAATATTTTTTACTTATACACTTTTTCCCCCTCAACAATAGGCAATGAAAAAAAAAAAAATAAAAAAAGGTGGCAACCTGGGGAACAGTGGGGGTGGGGTATTATTCATTTGTCGCAGATCCTTTGAATTCCATTGATTTTATTAATTTGTTGAGTTCGAAAGACGGAAAAACTAAGTTTTTGGAACTTTTCCGCCCTCTATCTTTTTGGGCTTCTTTAGGTGCATAGATTTGGACCTATGACAAAAAATGTTCTAAATGTCAAGCTTAATATTTTTTGACTACTGCACTTTGTCTCTTCTATCAGTAGGAATTGAACAAAAAAAGGGTCAAATTGAGGGGAGGGGGAAATACACCAATTTTGTGTTCTGTGCTTTGGACTTTGGGAAACAATAAAATGGAAAGTCCAGCCTTTTACACACGTTTGTGTTTTTGTCCTTCAAGTTTGATTGTAGTATACTTAGGTCTGTTAAACGAACAAGGTTACTATGAAGTGTTACTGTCACATTTGACAGCAAATTCATGCGACCAAGTTGTGTACTTTATTTATTTATTTATTTTTTTTCATCATTTTATTGTACTAGAACCAGATGCCCCCAACTTTGAATATTGTTTTTCGTTTTGTTTTGTTTTGTTATTTTTTTTATTTTATCATAAAATAAACAACAACCAACAGCAACGGACGACAAGCCAAAGCCACCAGCCACCATGCTACGCGTCGTCAACTGCACAAAACAATGCTGGATAGAAGTTTGAATCAGCAGGAAAATGCTGGCCTGTCGGCATTAGCTACTTGCGCATGGTTTTTAGTTTACATCCGAACTCGACCGCGAAAACACACATAGATACAAACGGGGCATCTATCTATATATACAATGGTGTTTAGGTTTACCAGCTGTGACCTCTCTTCTAGTTAGATACTTTCGGTTAAAGTCGGATATAGTAATTGGATTTTAATTAAAGACGACCGACCGCGACGTGATGGTGCATTGAGTCCGACTTATACGAGTAGTGAAAAAGGAATCAGTCGAAGATTATAAATATTGATGGATCAGTGATTGTTACTTTTGTTATTATGTACTTCATAAGTGAAGGTCGTTAAATTAAAAAAAAAAAACAAAGTCACTAATGCTTCCGTGAGATCATTTATCTTATTTTTTTCTATAAGTGACGTGATGTGTAGTGCAAAATGTTTTTTTTTTCTAAATATTTGCTTCAAATTTGAAATTTCTATTTAACGATTTTTTATTTGCGAGAAGTTCTATTTGATAAATCATCGAATGACAGTTTATTGTATATTGTTGTGTTGAAGTTAAATAATTGTGGTTTTGTGCTTTTGCATACAAACATTTTTTGTTTGATTAACAACTAATATATAAAGAAAATTAGATTTTCAACAACTTCATGGAACAAATTGGATAACTTACTGTTTCGAAGGTAAACACAAACATTTGCTAAGATTTTTTTGTTTAAAGTTTTTAATTGTATTGAGACATGTTTTTATTTCAACAATTTTTGTGAATAGCCCTTTGTTAAAACTATAAAAAAAAAAAAACTTTGCGACAACATTTGTGTTAAGTTAACTTTTTAATGAAGCAAGTCATTACTTCACACCCGCAAAGTTATAGCGTTGTTAAAAAAAATGGATTTTGTTTTTATGGTGTGATTTTTTTTTGTTTAAGCTGTTTACTTTGTTGATATACAACAGCTGTGAACACATTTTTTAGGAAATGACATTATTAATTTGTAGGTATAAGGTCGTTGGATAGTTATCTATTCGTAGAGATCTTAATTGAGATTTGAAATTTGTCAAGGAATTATGTATGTACTTATATGTTAATTATTTTTGTTTGTTTAAAATTGTGAGACATTTTGTTAAAAGTAAAACAATTAAAATATTATCACAAAAAATTTGAATGACTAAGTTACACATTTGGTCGTTTAATTAAAATAAAGTTGTACCACTCTGTTGCCCTGAAAATGTTTTATACCTCAAAGATAAAGATAAATGAAGCGTCTAGAGTGAGAAGGGGTCAAGTGACATTTTTGTTTTTTTTTTAACCAATACTGGTGTTAAGCGACAACTTAAATTTTGGTGTAATTCTTGTCTCTCTCTATTGTTATTACTTACAAAGTTAGTTTCAGATAAAGGGGTTAACTACAAGTTTGTTTTGAAGTTTTTTTTTAGGCACGAAGGGGTTAAGATTACTTAACACTTCTATAAATTGAGAACGCATTTTTAATTAGTGCACACTCAACCTCTTTATGCAATAAAAGCCGAAAGATAAAATACCAAGCAATATATGTTTTTTTGCATAAAGGTGGTAAGTGCTATAGACCAAGATTTCTTCCAAAGAGAGAAGAAAAACCAAAACACTTTCAATTGAAAAATTAAAAATCTCGATGACCAGATGAAATTTGTACCCCAAAAACACCGTTGGTTTTGTGAAAAGGCATTAACCCAACTTACACTTTACCCCTTTTTCATAAAAAATAAATTAAAATCATTTTCGCTTAAAGAGGTCAAGTGCTGAATTTTTTGTGAAACACCAACTTCTAATGAATTTAAATAAAATTGGTTGATATACTAAAAATTGTAAATTTTTTTCTTTTTTTATGGCTTTTTTATAAGTTCTCTCGATTTCAGAAAAAAAGTTATAAACGTAAAACTTTAAACGCTTATAACTCAAAACTTCAAAAATGTCACTTGACCCCTTCTCATTCTCAACGCTTCAAATAAAAATTGATATAAATATGTTAAAAATGTTTATAAATATTAGGAAAACTATAAAGTGTTTTAAAAATCGATTCAGTCGTTAACGAGAATGAAAATTCTACAAACGTTCTTTGAAAGGTTTATTCAATTACCTACAAAATTACTACAACAAAACTGTCAAAATTGTTAAATATTACTGCGGCGCTAAGCAATAACGCCCAAATCGATTTGGAAATATCGCCTAAATTTTTTTTTCTTCAAAACAAAAAAAAAAAAAAATTGGAAATTTATATATTTTCCAAATCTTAAGTTGGAAATATTGCACAAGTTTTTTCAATGTAAATTGTTTTTGTAAAATTTAGGCGTTATTTCCTCAATTTTGGGCGATATTTCAAATTTTTTTTTTTATTTCCTAAATTTTAGGTGACATTTCCAAAGTGAAATTTCAATGATAAGATAATATTAAAAAAAATGGCGGCGCATAAACAGTGAGGTATGTATGGGGGGCATGATGTCCCTCTGCTTGGGCAAATTATAGTAATTGGGGTATGTGCGAGGCTGGGTGTATGAAAAGTCTCTTTTGCATTTAAAGAATCTGGATTTAAAAAAACTTTGCATACACCCAGCCTCGCACCTACCCCAAATCCTATAATGTGCCCAAGCATGAGGGGGGTTATTACTGTTTATACGCCGTTTTAATTTTCAAAAATCCATATTATAAATGATAGTACCTATTGAGTTTTATTATTATTTGGGCGTTATTTCCTTTTTCTGGATGTTTTTGGGCGATATTTCCAATTTTGGGCGTTATTTCCCATTCGACTTTTTAAATTTTTATTTTTGGCGTTCTTTCCTTTAAAAAAAAAATTAAAAAATTGAAAATAACGCCTAAATCGAGAAAAAAACAACAACAATTGTTCAGAATTTTTTTGGGCGATATTTCGAAATCGATTTGGGAGTTATTTCCTTTGGCGTTATTGCCGAACGCCTACAGCGGATAGCTTTTTCAATAAAACACGCTTAATAACTCAGACTACATGAATATTTGCACATTTTGTTTTTATTGACTAACTGAACTATTTTAACTTTATTTATTTCACATAGCTGCGATATTGGTATCCACATTAAATAAATTAGATTATGACAAAAAAAAAATGAATCTTTTATCACGTTGCCTAGGAAATTTCCGGCGGAGTTTAATTACAAAATGACATATTTAGCTATGTAATTAGAAAAAACTTCAATGCCAACCAAAATAACAAATTAGAGAATGTGATTCATTACATTTCATACAGGTTAACGACACATAATACAGAACTATTGATGTAGAACAAAAAAAAAAATTATATCAAAAAAATTCCAACAATATTGTATTTTGTATATTTGTTTTTTAATTTGTATACACATTGAACTTCAATGAACTTTTCGACACGCTAGAATTTATGCACCTGTATAGGTATATAGAATAGATCGATATTTGATTTAATTAAAATTGAAAAATCTGATACCTTTTGTAACAGAGATGTTAATTGAGTACCTGTTCTATACATTGTTTTGAATTCTTTGTCCTTTTTTTTTATTTTTTATTCAATTAAAAATCTTTATGCTGCAATTTTATTGTTCACCTGTATGTGGGAGGCTAGTTTTATTGTTAGATATAAAATTGGTTTGATATATCAATTTGAAGAGAACATCTAAATAACCTGCCAATCATACTTTTTTTCAAGCCCTACTATTTGAGATGTTTGAAAGGGATTTCCACTTCAATACGTTTTGGTTTTTAACTAAAAGCAAAAATTGATATCAGAATGAATTAGATTTTTTTTTAAATTTAGTTAAGAGAAAATAGGAATAGACGAATTTTAATTTTAATAGAATATTTTTCAATACAGATAAAATACATAAAAATGTATAAATGTTGATACAAAAATATGTGGTTCATAATCCAATTTCCTTTAAACTAATTTGTACTTTGTAACTTGGAGAAAGTGTCAGGCCTCAGAAAGAATAACGAGAATCACATTTCAAGGGTTCTCTGGATTCATAAACATATAGGTTTACCTAACCTACGCAATGTCAAGTTTGATCGAAATCTCAAGTTCGATATTTTTACGAATGCACTTGCCCTCACATTGTATAGGTACCTACATATGTACCCCTATAAACCTACCTTTATCTCATGTTGTTTATATACTCATTCTTCTCTAAAGACAAGAATTCTCCAAAGAATAAAATAACACAAATACATATAAAGGAGATAATGAGAATGTACAGAGGAAGTGGCACACTTCAATGAACAATATAAGTGCTTCATTCGATAATGTCTTTATAGAGGAATACCAAACAAGGAAGGATAAGAGTTCCTTGAATATTAGATAGGTACACACTCGTATATATCGTATAAACAAAGATACGAAACATATTTTCATTTTCTTCGTTTTGTGATAAAATTCCTAAACATATGTGACTGACTGGTGATAAAATAAGGATTGTTGAACAATGTTATACAACAGAAACAACAACAAAAAGCCTTCTGTTATACATCGAATAAGAGAATTGTGTGCAAGTGCTTATAGTATAGTATGTATAAGGATCATCATTTTTATCGGAAATTCTTTTCTTCCAACAACAAAGGAATTTGTATTTTTCTCTTTTTTTTTCAAAGGATGATGTTTATATCATCAGTCATAAGATATTGTTTATCTGGAGGTTTTTTTTATTTTTGTTCAATTCTTTCATGTTGATAACGATGATAAGGAGGTTTTCCTCCAAAGAAATTATTGGAAAAGACATGTGTTTTTGAGGTAGGTGAGGAAAAGAAGAAAGAACAATAAAATAAATTAAATTCCTCAAGTGCTATTTCAGATCTTATGGTTTATTGTTTTTTCTTCAATGGAAACATTAAGAGATTAGCTAGAATCTTCTTTAAGTCTAGGAAATGAAGAAGGCTGAAGAAGAGTTTAAAAACGTTTTCTATAAATATTGAACAAAAAAAAAAAAAAAAAACAATTTCAATTTTTTTAAATTACCTACGTTAAATAACAGGAATGATTAAGAAATAAAGTAAAAGAGATGAAATATAAATTTTAGTTAAAACTCATCATTTAGAACTACATATATAATTTTTATATACACACAGAATTTTTTTAATTGAAAACTTTTTAAGAAAGAACAGAAAAAATTCGAAGAAAAACATACATACTTTTAGGAGCTAGTAAAAATGATAATCGATTCAATGCAAATGGTGAAAAATAAAACCTGCATTGGTATAGAACTGATCTAGTGATTTCTATAGACCTATGGGTAGTACACCGACTTCTGAATTCAGTTAAAGCTTATGGTCTTATATTCGTGTCTCCGTGATGGGCAAAAGTTTTTATAACAAAACCGAACAAGCTATAATAAAGCATCACAAAAGAGGGTCTATTTGTGGCGTTAACAATCAAACAGAGGCTAAAAAAATTGAAGCTGAAACCGAGTAAAAAGCGAAAACATATAATTTCTAAAATATTCAAAATAATTGAATTTTCGGATTTAAGGGAGTTTTTTTTTATTAGATTGACTAACAAAAATTATATATGGACCTTTAATATTCGTCCTTTCGAGGAATGTTTTTTTAAGGCATTTTTGTTTGTTAAAAATATGTTATGGGCATTTTGAAAATTATTTTGTTTATATGTTTTGACCCCAAACTCAAAATTAAAATAGTAACAACTTCTCTTATAGTCGGTTTTGAAACAAACTTTTTTCGCCATCTAACAGCTCTCTTTGATACGCAAATTTTGGCCTATCAAACTCCATATTTTTAAAATAGTGCCTTTAGCACCGTTTTGATTGTTAACGACACATTTATCAGGTTGGTTCCGTGTGGTAGAATACTTGCTTTTTTTGTTGTTTCATTTAAACAATTTCAATATTAAATTGATTTTATGCTCCGCAGGTCTGTACTACACGAATGGTAATTATAAAAAATTTCATTTCAAAAAAATAAGCTTTTGACTAAGAAATTCAAAAACTTATAGATTGAACAAATGTGTTAAAACAATACTTTTATTGTTTGACAACAAATATGAAGAATCCAATCGCAGGTGGGGCAATTTGTCAAATTGAATCATTTCTAGGAAGATTTGGTCCACCTATAGTAAATCCCGAACAAATGACTTAATTTGCAGACCCAGGCGAGACATAGACAGGGCCGTTGCGACATGTACAGGACACTGGCCAATCGGAGAGCATGCAGCGAAGCTAGGTATTTCCCACAATAATCACTGTCGTAGTTGCGGGGACCAGCAGGAAAGGGAAACAGTCGTTAATTTCCTCTGTAAATGCCCCGCTTTGGCCAGAATAAGATCTCAATCACTTGGTAGACCTTTTTTCTAAACGAACTTTCTGAGATGAAGATCAAAGATTTGATCTCTTTCCTCAACGAAACTGGCATTGGCACGCTAGGATTTAACTCAGTAGCCACTGTACAGCTTTCCTAGATAATCATACTAAGGGGTCAAACCTCTTACGTTTCTGAGCCATTCCACAGGTCCAACGAGTTATGAAAACAAAACGGCGCACTCTAGCGCTAATTCGGTCAACGAGCTAGGTTGTTCGTGACCGCCATTTCTACCTACCTACCTGACCCAAAAATTAATTCAATAATTAAGGTGCGATATTCAAAGAACGTTCAAATATAGTTTGCGTCTATCCGTCAAGCTATAAATTGTTAAATTTTGTTGAAAGATTTCTGCTACGGATTAAAAAACCTCCCAAAAATCTAAAATTTTAATATTAAATTTTTTGCTTCGGATGCGTTTTTATGTCTTTTGGACGACATTTAGATCGAAAAGTTTTGTATACCTAAATACGTCAAAATATATGTTGTTGCCCATTTGTCAAAATATTAAATGTCCAATTCCATTGAAGGATGTCGATCGATAAAAAAAAATCTCTAAAGTTTTTTTGAAATTGAGACGAAAATGGTCAATGCAGGCTACGCTGACGCGGTAAAAAAACAGCTCCGTCAACGTTGAGATGAAGTCAACGCACTGACCAGAAGTCTTTCAATGTTTTCTAACTGCATTGACGGGGAGATTAAACGGTCATATAAAATTTTTAATGCGTTGACTATTAGATTCCTGTCAACGCGAATGTCAAAGTAGCCGTCAACTCTTTGGCAGCTTTGGGACAGATTTGACTTAATTTTGAAGTCAGAGAGTCACTGCGTTGACTATTTGTGTTAACGTCTAACTGTATCTTTAGTATAGTTAATTTCAAAACAAAAATGGGATGACACATATTTTTTACATAAAATCCTTATTTAACTGTCTTTAATGTTGTTGAGAAGGATAATGTCAGAATACATATAATAATATTTGTTAACTTTATTTAGTACTAGATCTCTGATAATCTTTCAATTAACCTTCCCACGCCCACAATCACAACTTGTGAACTTTTATAGAATTTGTAATTTAAATTATAACATTGAATAATATGTGTTCTCATGATGATTTAGTTGTTTAAGTTAAGAATTTCATATTATAAGAGATAAGAAATTGTAATTATATCAAATTACTTTATACATCAATCTTCTCATATACTAGAACAAAGCCAAGATGTTGTATCTGTTTCCCGTAAATTGAACCACTTTTAATGCGACTTAGAATTTAATTATTATCAATACTAATAAAAAGACTTTTGTTATTTGAAATTGAAATTGAAATATAATATACGAGTAATGTAAAAATAGAGAAACAGGTAGTTATAATTATTTAATTTGTTCAGGTATTAATTCAATTAAAATCGTGTTGTTTGTTTAAATTAAATGAATAACAAACAAATATGAGAAAAAATAAAAAAAAAAATTTAATTTTTTACGAAAGAATCTACATTGTTATATTGAGATTGTTTATGGCTTTTGTTTTTAAAATGAAACAAGTTTTAATTTCTTTATAACAAACTTAAACTTATGAAGTTTGACATGATTAGTTGTTTTGCAGGTTATAGGTCAATTAAAAAAAATTCTTTTTTTTTCTTTTCAGATGAGCATATTGAGAAAAATAAAAAACCTTAATTTCATATTTATTCTTTATTTTAAAATTAAGCTTTAAGAGTTTAGGAAAATGTAAATAAAAAAAAAATTTATTATTCATCTGTTGGGTTTTTATTTTCCAAGGACAATCCTTAAAAGCTTATACAACCGCTTGATACTTTGAAAAGAAGATAAAGTTTAGTGCATTGAAGGTACATATCACTTCACTTATACTTTGCAGCATCATGCCACATCATCTATTTAACGCAATGGACGTGGTTGTTGAAAGTTTCTATAATCTTTAAAAGGGATTTGTCTTCTTTTTTTTTCTAAGCTTTGTGTAGCCCCACTATGTAATCTCATGGGTTTAATTTTTTGTGTTGTAAAAAGTCAAAGAGTGGATTTATGTTAACACAAAACATTTTATCTTACATTGTAAATAATAAAGTTTGTGTTGAGCAAAGGATATGTAAAAAAAAATAATCGTGTGGAGCACTTCGATATGATACGAACTAAGGTAACTCCGAAAACTTAAAACATAAAAAAACTGTCTTATTCTTGTTGTATTTTAGGAAGAGGGATATTTTTATCTGATTTAATTGAACTTAATGTATTATTTTATTTTTCGAAGGATTTTTTTGTTTTTCTCTACTTACCTAGTTTTTAGAGGATATCCAATAAACTTTTATTTTAAACTTAAACTTATTTTACACTGCAAAAGTTTGTGTGCTTACCTGAAAAGATAAAAATTTTATCGTTAATTAAATATTTATTTTAATAATTTTAAAGAAAAAAAAAATCTATTTTTTTAGGTTTAGGGAAACAAAATTGGTATACAAATTTATAAAATATTTTCATAAATTCGAAACTTTTCGAAACTTTAAAAACCCTGAGTTCCTGCAATTAGCAAAAAATGATTTTTAACAAAACAAAAAAAAAAACTTTTTTAAAGATGATAAAGTCTGAAAATTAAGCCTAAAAACTCAATACAAAATAGAAATATAAGGTTCAAGGAACAAGGTACAATGTACAAGGTACAAGGAACAAGGTACAAGGTACAAGGTACAAGGTACAAGGTACAAGGTACAAGGTACAAGGTACAAGGTACAAGGTACAAGGTACAAGGTACAAGGTACAAGGTACAAGGTACAAGGTACAAGGTACAAGGTACAAGGTACAAGGTACAAGGTACAAGGTACAAGGTACAAGGTACAAGGTACAAGGTACAAGGTACAAGGTACAAGGTACAAGGTACAAGGTACAAGGTACAAGGTACAAGGTACAAGGTACAAGGTACAAGGTACAAGGTACAAGGTACAAGGTACAAGGTACAAGGTACAAGGTACAAGGTACAAGGTACAAGGTACAAGGTACAAGTACAAGGTTGTCTGATGAAACAAACGAGAACAATTTTGACGATCCATCAAAATATTATGTCTACCTAAATGTCATTGTCTGCATATTTTGTTCACTCCGAAAATCTACATAATTTGAATCAGCTCGTTTAGACTGGAAACTCTGTGTTTAAAAGAAAGCCAGACATGATAAAAAAAAAATATTGAATTAACATTTTACGATCTGGTTCATGAGAGAGCCCATAAGTAAAAAGTTTTTAAGTTTTTCTTTTAGTCTCAATTTAAAAACAAAAAATTCCTCAACGATCTACTTGAATAAAAATTATGATGCATAAATTTCATGCATCCAAAGTTCTAAGTCTATTTATTTAAGCACAGAATTTGTTTTTTTTTTTTTGTTATCTCAATGAGATTCACGAAAAAAACTTTATTTAAAAAAATAATAAATTTAATGCTAACCTAACCTCCTCCAGTACTCCTGAACTTAAAGTCCATTTAATAAGCCTTTTCCCAGCATTATTGCATATGTGCTTGTGCTTTCTTATTCAAATGAGTATAGAGCATTTGCATTTTAAAACAAACCAAGATTAAAAGTATTTCTATATTATGCTTGATTGCTTTTGCTGCGGTTAAATAGCTAGTCCTATACATGTAAAATAAGGACGAAGAGTGTTGTAGGTAATTTTAACCTCAAAAGGAGTATTATTCTGAATGGTATATTTTTTTTTAATCCATACAAAGCCAACAACGTACCTATAACCTCACCTATTTTATACACCGAGAAAAACACAAAGGACTTTCTCAAGGACGACTACCACCACGACATTCATCTGTGGTATATAAAATAAAAGGAAAATCGAAATTAAGGCAAATGGTGTGCAAGAAGCAGTTAATTAACAAAACCATCTAAAGGTATTGGTGTTGAGTAATTGGTTATTGAACTTTTAGTTAAAGTCTTTTCAAAGATGGCAAATTGGCCATTTATTATTTTCATTGAAGGATGTATATTTTAATTAATGACAATGCTATTTGTCTTTGCATTGTCAGATTTAATGGTCTGTGCAATAAAATTATTTTCCAGAAATGGTTAATAACTTCTTGAATCTCGATTTGTTGGCGCATTGTCATTGCTTTGACCTTTATAAGAAACCGAAGAACTTTGTCTTTGATTGATTGTTTATTGCTGCAAGATACATCGAATATAAATTGCAATTAAGAAAAAACATTTTCAGAAAATATAAGTCATTATACTTTGATACTAAAAAAAGGTTATGTCATGAAAAATTATTTTATTCAAACAAATTTAATTTCTGCCAAATCCTCAAATAATGTGGATTTACAATATAATATAATATTCATTTCTGATTTTCTTAAACTGTAATACATGTAAACTGTTCATGCATGTTTGTTAATGCAGCTCCGCACCCAAACCGCATTTGGACGTAATGCAGAGTTGCATTAAATCACATCCATATAAGATGCTCGCACATCGATTTATTTTTCTCCCGCATTGAACGCAGACATATATTAGGTGTGTTTGGTAACTTTTTTAAGAAAAAAGTGTAAAACCTGTCAAACTTTGAAAGAAGGAGAAAATCCTCTCAGAGAGGGGAAAACTTGTCAAGAAGTTAACAAACGCACTGCACCACTTTTTGTACAACATGTCATTTTAGTGTACAAGGCGTCAAACGGTAACAAATAATTTTGAATCTTGTTATTTTTTAAATTTTAAATTAGGGGTATTCCCGATCCGATGCAAACTGGTCTAGCATCATAGCAAAAGTGCATAGTTTTTTTTTACAATGGGGTTAGGGTATAGCAATTTTACACTTTTTTACATTTTTGCAATGATACAAGACCAGTTGCATCGGATCGGGAATACCCCTATTATTTTTTATCCTGAAAATGCAGAACAAAAATGTTGCACAGGCTTTTATGGACTTATTTGAATCTTCATCAAGTGCGAAATCTATGATAATCTCCGTCCGGATAAGCGCTTCTTGGGACGAAAACACTTAGCGGTGATTTTGTGGTTTGCCAGCCATAAGTCACTACCGATTTCAACACGTCGATTTTCAATTAAGATGGTGAATACCAAAATGAATTTTTTCGAATTACTAGCGATGTCAAGTGACAGACACTGGCAGCTGTGTATTTGACAGGTTTTACACTCCTTGCACACAGAAATTTGTGTAGCAGAAAGTTGCAAGTTATCCAATGGAGGGGAAATAATTTGCTCTCTCATTGCGCTCTCTCATTGCGCTCTCTCGTTGCAACTTTTTCGAGTTAACAAACAGGAATTTGTGACAATTTGTGAAATATTGTGAAAATTTGTGCAATTTTTCCAAAAATTTCACGTTACCAAACACAGCTATTTTCTCTTTAAATGTTTCATTTTGACAGACATCTTTTTTTTAGTTCAGAGCAGAACCTGAACTGTCAAAAAACATAATCGTGTTTGTTTTTAAGCTCTGATCGTACTAAAAAAGAAGAGCGCCTAATAGGCGAGGTGTGCGATGATCAACTCCGACTTTCAACTTTGTTTCCAAACAATTTTTAATTTTATTTTTGCCAAGTGACTTTCCTCCTCTTAAAAAAACAAGCGGGTAAACAAACGAAATTGTACTTCTAATAAAAAAAATACAAATATTAAAATATAAAATATTAATAAATACAAAAATAAATATTACAGCGAATGCAGGTAATTTAAGCACAGATAACAGCAAAGTTTAAAACAAAATTGAATATCAGACTGTCACTTTGGCTGCTTGTCCCTGTCAACTGTCATTGTCAGAGAGATTAAATAAAGAGATGTGTTCGTTGATGTTCATTTCTACCATACAAAAATAGAAGTGGACTAAATTTGGTAGAAATTGGGAGTTCTAGAAAGTACCTAATCGAACAGACCTTATTACTCGTTGATTGTAATATAACAGTTTACACTTGGTTTACACTGAAGTTAAAATGCATTTTACAATTACTTTTTTGGAAAAATACATTTTGTATTATTTTATTCAGTTTTCAGTAAGAAAAGAACCAGTCGACTGGATAAGACTTTTATTTATTGTTAACGGCGATAAAATTCAGTAAAATCTAACTTGGAAACAGGTCAAAATGGCAACTCTGCAAATGAGAACTTATAACAATATGCAGTTAATAATTCCTTACGAATATTGTTTTCTTCATCCCAAATAACAAGCCTATCAAGCACAGACATTAAAAAAAAATGACAACCCAAATATATTTACTTTCACAGAATAAATAAACTAAATTTAGCGAGTAGTATATTTTGCATACAAATTTAATTTTAATGTTTTTCTGTTTTCTTATTTAAATTCATCGAATTAGTCATGTATACGTAAGGTAATACCTGCCTATGCTCTGACTACATTTGCATAAACCATAAAACACATAAATTTAAAACGCATAATTAGCTCGAAATAATGTTTTCATTAGCGTAATAACAACCATATGATATAAATATAGATACAAAAGTATAATATTCCATAGTACCTATATTACTATATAGTTCATCACGTAGTAGGGGTGTCATATTATTTTGTTTATTCTATTTTTAAACTTTTTCGCACTTAATTATTTTTTGCCATGATTTATTGTATCTTTGATCTACAAACAGGGGTATCGTGTTGTTTCTTTTTTGTTGTTGTTTTAGTTTGACAAGCACGTAGAAAAAATGTCAGTCTTTAGCAAAGTCTTAACTATAGGAAAAGTTTTTATCGATTGAATTTTCACGTTGTTGTACACTTTGCTTAGCTTCTATTTTAACAAGTTTATTCTATTGCTGACATGGCACATAATGTGAAATTGAACTTTTGAACTGGTTTTGCTTTGCGGAATATTTTTGTTTCTATTATTTTTGAAGTTTAAATGCCAAAGGCTCTTCATACTGTGAGCTCTAATCAATTTCTTATCATTTAATATGCAATTTTATTGTATGCTGCATACCTTTAGGCGGAAATTTAAATTTTAAACTTTTATATATGTTTATTTTATGTTCAAAAAAATAAACAATAAATATTGACTATTGCTTTCAATAAATTACTGCATTAGGAAGCTTGTTAAAACTTTCATTATCAAGCTTCAAATAAAGTAAACCCAATTTAAAATTCAATTAAGTATTGCATATCCCAGGGGACCATGATGTTTGTAGATACGCCAAATATTTTTTTTCAAATAATTTTATATGAAAAAAGGTTTGTTTGTAACAGAAATAAGAACACAATGTAGATTTTCAAAAAGTCTAAAATTATCTTTCACAATCAATATAATAATTTAAACATCACCTTAAAATATGCAACATTATTTTTTTGTTTAAAAATTTTAATATTTGTGATCGAAAACTAAAAAAATACTATTTTTTTTTATTTTCAGCAAAAACAAAGATCACACATTTAATTACGTGGATCGTGTACGTTTGGGTCAAAGTTCGTTACAAAAACAATATCGTCCTCCATGTGGTTCTGGTTGGCGCCAAAAATCAATTTCAAATTTAGACCTCTCAACAAATCGTCATTCTTCGAATCATTACATCGAAGACGATAGACGATTACGTCCAAGTCGATCGCTTGACTACAAACACACCACACACAAAGAAGACAATCTAGACATAGCTGAATTCTATTGGCGAATTGATCCAGAGAAAGATTACGATAAAATACAACACAACTACGGTAAGTGTCAACATTGTGTATATAGAAACATTTTGCTGTGGGTATATCCCCCGGCATAATGTCAAAAGTTTATTATCATCTGTCATTGTTGATATTTTGCTGTGTTTTTTTTATTTTGACATTTGCATAATAAATAAACTGATATTTATTTTTTTTTTTCTCACAAAAAAACAGTTGATGAAAGTGGTTATCACTCAACAAATCTATACAATCAACCATTTGACATTGGAAACGAGTCATGCAGCCTACGACGTTCGAGAAGTTTGGCAGTAATTCGTGAGGAAACATTTAGTGATTTACAAATTTCATCGGCAAACAGTCACAGGCGATCGCAACTAATACCCCGTGCTAGGTTAGTGAATCGAGGCTTTTTTGACGATCGGTAAGCGTTTTTAATTTTTCTGTGTAGGTATACATAATATTTGTATATACCTACCAACCAGGCAAGTTATTGGCATTAGCTATTATAACACTGCTAATGGTAAGCTTGTTGGGAAGAAAAGAGAGTTGAGTTGTGTGATTTGTTATTATTTTATTATATTTTATTATATTTTTAGGAATTACATTTTTTTTAACAAGACAATTATTTTTGTAGGGTTCCATTAGATTCTGAATGTTTCATGGATATCAGTTGGTTTATTAACGCGTTTTGGTTAAGATTATTTTCGGTATTTTCAAAAAAGTTTTACGTTTCACCTGTGCTAAGATAAACGTGTTTTTTTTTTTAATTTTTATATTAAAAATAAATGTTTGTTTTAATTTAATGAATAAATTAATTTGGGTGATTCATAAATAAGTTTTGGTATGGAATTTTTGAAAAAAAAAGAGATTGTTATTTCAACATTTAAAATTGTTTATTAATTTATGAATTAATAACAGCCTAAAGATAATGGGGCATATTCATAGTCACTGTTTAAGTTGTTTCTAAAAAAATACTGGGTTTATCCTATCTTATTTACATTGGATAAACTCCAGGCTAAGATAAACTGGGGTCTAAAAACGACTATGAATATGCGCCAATGTATTATAGCAAAAGATCTACTTAACAATTTTCTTAAATTTAAACATTTTTCAACTATAGTATTGTGTTAAAACCTTTCTTTTATTAATAAACTTTAGTTAAAGATGGAATAGTAGGTGACAGTTCGTGCAAAAAAATAAACACACAAATCTTTTTTAGCTTTTTTTTAAATTTCGGTGTCATATGGAGTCATTTTAATTCGACAAAAACATGTATTTAAAGTTTCTTCTAAGCTAATATGCGTTTTTTTTCATTTTATGTGACCAGGGAGAAATTTACAAAAAAAAAAAAAAATAAAGGCCAATTTGTGGGCAAATAAAAGTGAACACTTTTAAAAGCAATTATGTTTGTTTTGACCTAGGAAATATTGTGTACAAAGTCTTTTGCAAAATCGTTTTTACTTAAAACTTATTAAAGTTCAAATGTCAAAAATATAGTTTTTTCGCATATTAATTAACCATTTGACCATTTTTGAAGTCACAAGCTTTTGTAACTAATCGCTCTTATGGAAAAATGTGATATCTTTCAAATGACCACTCTTAGGAAAAACATAGGTCTATTCGTTTATTTTCCAAAAGTTCCATTTTCTACCAATTTTAGTCCAATTTAATTTTTTTTATTTAACTAAATTGGTAGAAATTGTAAGTTTTGGAAAGTTAACGAACAAAAGTATTGAGAATGTTTTCTTATAGAGGGTCACAATTTACAATTTACACATAAAACGTACTATAGCATGGAGTTTGTTTGCATACGATTTAAGAGCTATACGTGAAATTTATATTCTTTTCGTCGTTTGGTCTTGAATTACTTTTTATGCAAACACGATTTGATAATGGACTCTCTAGGCAATAATTATTATTTGGAAATACTTTATAAATAAATTAAATTCACCCATTGCTTTAAATTATATAATTTAATACGAACAAAAAAATAAAAGATTTAATTTCATTTAAAAATCTGAAAATCTTACTAAGTATTTTTTCTTCAGTAAAAAGGAATTTAGCCAGCCTATTTGCCTTTTTTGAGCATAAAACTACTGCGTTAACAATTAAATTTACATCTTCTAAATATTTAAGCAAAAAAAAGTACGTATACGCCATACATTTTGTACCAGATATTTGTTATGATATAAACTATGGCGGTTGGAATTTTTAAAATAAATAATTTTTTCGCCAGAACCTTTTAACAAAGACAGGGATAGAAGTTTGAAGATTTTATGCTTTGTAATTTAAGATACTTGTGTGTTTTTGTTATTGGCAACAAAATAAAGAGAAAGTTATTGTCAATCAAACCGGAAGAAACATTACTGAGAAAGTTTTTTTTTCGGTTGATTTAAGGTTGGGTATTCCACTGTAAATTTTAGATAAATTGTATACTAAATTGTATTGCATACAAATATAAAAAAAAAAAAACAAACAAATAATTTATGAAGCTTTAAACGACGCACGCCAGCTTAAACCTATCACCTCTTAAATGCAATAAAAAACAGATACAATTAATTTGTATAGTTTTTTGTTTTGTCAGTCTATTAGGAACAAAAAAAAAACATTTTATTGATGTTGGCATTTTTTCTTAGTATAGAGTGTAATTTTTGTTTTCTTTTTTTCAATATCAGGAGGAATTTCCATACGAAACTTGTTCTCCATTTGAATAAAATAAATATTCTTAATATTTTCTATACAAGGCTTCTGGACCATTGAGATGGTTTAAAGTTATAGTAGAATAGAATCCAACTTATTTCACGAAAAAGGAATAATTGTTATAGTAGAATCTTAAAAATCAGTTAAGATCAACTCTATCGCACAATATTCCTGAGGCATTTAATCGATTTATTCAAAGTTCAAAAAATTTTAATATTTATAATCATACAAATGCATTCATGTATAAATGCACTAATGAAAATTCAATCCAGCTGGCCTAAGGTCTCGCCCCCATAATTCATAATTCAAAATTAAACAAACCAAGTAGAAAAATTAAATTAAAATTGAAACACTAATGTACAATTTCTCAGACATTTGATTTCTCACATTGAATTGATATATATATTATTGAAAATATAGTATTTTGTCGAGCATATACAAAAACAGTTGGGGAAGGACATTCCATCTTATTTTATGTTCAAAATATATACCTATACAAAGTAAGTATAGAAAAAAAGGGGGAAAGATGAATTAAAAAAAAAAACTTGAAGTGGAAAGGACATTCTGACCGTGTTTTTTTTTATTTCTTCTTTTGTTTATTTTCTTTCGGTGTCATAATGAAAATGGATTTCAACTCCCCCATCCTCACGTTCACGATAAATATTCATGAAATCCAAAATATATTTTGGGTCACGAGCACGAGAGACTATACACAAATCACTATAATATACCTATCTCACTGCAGATCTCTTTTCTCTCAATTAATTTAAGAGACTTCGGTTCTCAATTTGAATTTTATGCTGCGAATCAATGAAATATAAGAAACTAAATAAAAAAACAAATATTGTTTGCATTTAAATATTTATGAGAAGATACAAGGAGCCAGGGAGAGATCATTATTGTACTCATATATATAGTGAGTTGTTCATTTGAATCCATAATATTTTAGTAAATTTAAGCATTTAGGTTAAATCTAAGCCTACATTATTTATGTTCTTCTTTTTTTTGTGAGAATATTTACTTAAGAATTTATAAGATTTATAAAATTATTCGGTTGTTCGAACAGAATTGTATGTTAAAGCCTTGTTATTTAGCTCCTTAAGGGAGGTTTAAGTTGAACTTAATTTCTTAAGTATCACTTTATGACATGGAAAAAGTACCCCTTAAGAATTTAAGTTCAACTTAAATCGTTATGTGTAGTATCGGGGCATTAATATTGGTAAATAGTACCTACCTTGTATTTCGAAAAGTAAAATAATAAAACAATAAAATGTCCACTGTTATAAACTATGAATTCCCATCATACTCGTATTATTCTTGAACTAGGGTTCGGACGTACACTGTTAAAATGTAGATGTTTTTTTCTTTAGTCATGAAATAGGAATGTTGATCGTTTACTTAATTTCCCCATAATTTTAATGTAAATGTTCAAAGCCTATGTGCATCATGGGCATTTTCTGTTAAATTTTCTCCTTTTTGCCTTAATGCTCACACTTTGTTTTATCATTAATGGCATAATAATTAATAATAATCCCTTGAATAAACCTGCAAATTAAAAAAAAAGACAAATTCTATAATAGACTCCTTTTGACTTCAAAGAAAATAAAAAGGGAATCTACTTTAGAAGGAATCTTAAGAAATTTTCCTTCAAAAATAATTTTGGGTCGCTGAAAAAGAAAATGGCATTAATTTATTTTAAGATAGGTTTTAGTGATATTCCCAAACATCGCTTTTAGGTTAGAATATCACTAAAACATTTCTTTCTTAAAATAAATTAGTCGTTTTCTTTTTCAGCTTTGGCTGTATTGAGGTTTTTCTCAAACAAAAAAAAAACTCGTCAAGGAGTCTGAAGGAACTAACCTTTTCCTTCAAAATGTTTTATACTTTCTTTTTAATAAATTGCTCTGCAAAAATCTCCTTTGAAAAACTCGTATGAAGATGTCAACTGAGGATTTTTCCGAGAGGAATAAAAAATATTAAAACATTTTCAAATTAATTTTGCAGAAGGAACTTTTTTTATACATATTTCCCAACGAATTTTCTGTACAAAATTATATTATGTAACCTAACCTCAAAAACATAACTAATGTCCAATTTCATAAACAAACACTAAAAGCACTTTTATCAAAAACCGTCTTAAATTTTATCAGGCCCTTAATTATTTTTAGTTTCACCTATCTATAAAAGGGAAGTTTCAGGGAAATTTTTGTTAAAATCGAGTTCTCTTCACATCCCTAGAAAAATAAATTGGTTTTTTCTTTCTAATAAGTGAAATGTATGAGAAAAAATGAGGAAGCAGTATGTATTGAAACAAATGCCAAGAATTGCAAAATAAAACGCTACACTTCTTCAAGATCAAAAACAAACATTGGGCCGCTGCCGGAAGGTTTTTATAAAGTGAGTTTCAATTAAATTTAATAATGAATGCACATATAAAAAAAAGAGGCAAAAATTACACAATCAATATCGTCATAGTCGAAGAATGGATTGCTATGAATCCGGAATACTCTTGCACGGCGAATTCATCGTCGGATGAAGACATCGAAGACCAATCTATTTTCTAAATGAAAAGCAAATCATTAAAACATTATTATTTAAATGTAAAGTCGAAATTTGTTTACCTATTCATTTTGTATCTCCAAAAATTGAAAATTAAAATGTTTCAAAAGTTTTTCTGCAAATGTCACCTCATATACATTTAACATTTCAATGACATTTCAATGACCCTTTTAAAATTTAATGAGCCAAAAATGGGCATTTAGTTTATAAGGGTGTTTAAAAGCTTGTTTAATTTAAAAGTGCTTGGTGAAACCAAAAAATCCCATTTTAAGGTTTAGAAGCCTGTTAAATGTTTAAAATTCCTTCGTGAAATCGCCCATAAGAAAGTTGTTTTAAAAAATGATACACTTTTAAAAGAAGGCTTTATAGGTATCGCTAATTATTTAAAATTTGAATCTGTGCTGTGAAAAAAATGTTCTTTCATCAAAATCTTAATTGTAGGTATTTAATTTTAAAAATGCAAATATATAGTTTTTTATCTATAATTGACTCGATTAATAGGACAAGTATTGGTTTCGATGTGAAAGAAATCGAGTTTGTAATAAAATGTTAGATTTCGGTTATGGAGAAGTACAAAAAAGTGATTTTCATCATACCGACCATGTGCGTCGCATTATGGGACCCAATGCTAACTATCTCAAAAATCCATTGCTTTTTTTGGAAATATATCAATATATATCTATGGCAATAAGACAGAGTTAGTAGTCCACAGTTTGAGAGTTACTTTTCTGTCCAATCCCCATTTGAAAAGCTGTCTTAACATTCCTAAAAAAAATTTACACTAATTGCTAATACAGATTGTAGACAAAAATGCGTTTTTCTCGAACTACTCTGTATTACTGCCACAAATATGTATGTATGCTTAAAAAAACATCAGATCTAGAAATACATACATATATGTATTATTTTATTTTTGAAACAAGAGTCCAAAATTTTGATCACTATATGTTCGTAATTTATAAACTTAGAAACTACAGGACTAATTATCCTTAAATGTTCACAGTTTGTTCTTATTACTGTAAGAAATATTTAAAAAGTGATTTTATGAAAACGCCTAGGTCCACTTACCTAAAACCATGCCCACATTTCTTATATTTGTTTTATTCTACCTATTCAACGTCCCTCTTAGTCTAAATTTTTTTTAGTAAAGCTCTCTTTAACCTAAAACATTAGTCGATTTTCTCCCTCACTTTCCCACCAATTTTTCTTATATAATTTTCATCATCTAAAGTTCCTAAAAAGTTGAAAATTTTTAATTAAATTCTTTTAAATCTAAGGTATGGTTATTTAGATTTAACCGCTAACTACCACGCCCACTTTTCTCATATTGTCTTCTTATTTAACATAGAAAGCTTAACTTAGCTTTGTAACTTAAAATATGCCATTTGGAATCCACCTACTGCTCCGCCCATTTTTTTATCAATTTGAATTTTCTAAAAATTTAACGAACCTATCAACTGAAATAAAATAATAGCTACCATTACATTATTGAATTTTTAGCATAAATCTTTAATAACTAGCCACGTCTTGCAAAAACAAGAGAAAGCTGTCGCGAACCAGTCGTTTTATTTTATCTTCTATGGTTTTCCGTAATCAAATTTTAGTGCCTGTTTCTATAATACCCTTCTGTGTCCAATAATTGCTCACAATATTTTATATTTATGGTTCAGTTACGCAATTTTTCAATTTAAATTTATTTTGCTAAGTGCCAAATAAAAATATTTCATATGAAGGCAAAGAAACATGAAGATAAATCATAGGATTTCTTTTCAGCCTAAATTTCCAAATACATATATACGTATTATATAATCTAAAGTAAAAGTACCAAAAACCTTCATGATTTGTTTTCTTTTTAAATTACATACAAATTTAAAACGTTAAATCCCCTTTTCCTTTACTCAGCCATCCATTCAACTCAACTCTTTATTTGAAAATTAACATAAAATACTTAGATACAACTGTCATTTTCCCACAGAACATCAAGAGATGTATAGATAATTATCACCATTATAATCATCAATCAATTGAAACATCCAAAATCTTGTCACAAAGATTCAACATCATTTCCATCATGAGAAAAAGTATATCCTCCCATTGAATAAAGTAAAACCTCCACCATAATGTTCATCATTATTCAGATTCTATATCTCCCGACATTAAACCCAGAAGCAAAATAGCAATTCTCTGAGCAAAAGATAATTTCCGTTCAGAGATAATTTGTTGGTATAGTCAAAATCACTGATAGATATATTATAATCACAGCACTTAGTTCGATTCTCAATTCCCATCACTACAACTAACCATCAATGTCAGATGGAAACGCACAACACATATACAACGATATACATAATATAATAGCTTTAGCTAAGCTACCCCTTGTGCCGACAAATCATCCAATCATCCAGTAGTTGAGTTGAGGGAGAAACAATATTCACCACACGCATTAATTTGCGGTTAAATGAAAATTATTTCAAGACTCTGTTATGTCATGCAACAATGAACACAAAAATAAAATAATACAAATACAAACACAAATTTTGCGTGTTTTGTGTTTCTGATGCTTAAACTTGAACTTGAAGGTCATAGGAGTAGTAGTGCAACAACTCAATAACACTAAAACAATTTACACTTAATATCTAATTTTTTTTTTTATTTTTTTCAGATTCACAAGTTCAAAGCAACCGACCTACTACCACCACCACCATCATCAGCATCACCACCACCAAACAGCAACACTTGACCGGGCACTTGCGGTTTCCGGCGAATCATCATCACCCCACACACCTCCAATAATTCTAGTTGCACCACCACCCAAAACAACAACTATAACACGTGAATCCGATGAATATTACGAAAATCTCAAGCGATTAGACGCTCATCAGCAATCAATCTGGCAAAACGAGAAAAGCGACTTGGAAAGCCTAAACTCAGAATACTTCAGAAATTCATTACATCAAAGTGATTCTAACTGCGGTGCAGGCGGTGGCGGCGGAGGTGGAGAGAAACAGCGATTGTATCAGAGTCGCAGCCACAAGTCAACCTCTCATCGAAAGTATTCATCGCAATTCTGTGGTGAAGAGTCGTCGTGCCCTGAGTTGAGTCAGAGCAGTGTTTTTCCCGAGACAACAACTACTAGTAATTCAGATGATCAATCGGATAGCTTGACTGTATCGGAACAGGAATACGACATTGAAAGAGTTGAAGAAATCCTTAGCAAAGTTTACAACGAAAAATTCGAGGTAATCAGCTTGACCGAAGAGCAGAATCAAAAACGTTCAGAGAACCCTGACGAACAAGGAGCTCTAATTGCCTACGATTCGGTTTACCTCTCATCGGAGGAAAGCTCAGAAGGCACTCTAGTTGAAGGGAAACAGGACACTGCATCCCTACTGCATATTTCAATTGAAGACATCTACGATCCACCAGAGAGACCAGAAGTTATCGAAGAGAAGAAACCAATTGAAAATCCACTCTATTCACAAGTTCTACGAGTTTCAGCAGTGAATCCAGTCGACACAAAGCCCAAGATCCTAGCCTTGGTCGAGAAGAAGAAGAAACTCAAGCGATTCTCTGACTACGCTGTTGTACCCAAACGAGAATCCAAAGGAGTCAACGAACATTTGACCTACATCTCAACACACAATACTCCTCAACCAATCGATAACCAATACTACAGTTTGCCCGACGTTAACATCGGCAAAAGCCTCAAGGTTTGCGAACGTATCGATGCCAAATTACGGTCATCCTATAACATAAAGGAAGAAACAGTCAGCAGCAAGAACAACGAATCCTCTGCAATTTACGATTCCATAAAACGTTTCGGTCGTGCCCATAAAAAAGCCCGCCAACGCGAAAACGAAAGCCACGACAACTATCACTCCGAGGCAGAAAAAACCGAAATTGAAGTTGAAGAAGAAGTCGAAAAACCAAAAGAAGCACCATCCATTCAAGTGGAAACCTACGCCAAAGAAATAATTGCAACAGAAAGTGAAGCCGTTGCGGCAGTAGACAAGGGAAGCACTCCAATTGAATTAAGCCAATTTCGAATAATTGTAACCGATGCCCAGAATAATGTTATCGAAGAGGATTCAATAGATGGCAACAGCAGCAGCATCCCATCACTACCACTGTCGAGCCTAAATTCTGAAGTGCCGCAAAGTGCTAATGGAAACCACTCTAACCACATCAAGCAACACCAGAAGCAGAGGCAGCAAGAGAAGGAAGGAGATAAATTAGTTGCAGCATCACCAGCAGGAACGACACCCCAACCAAGGAAGACACTCTGTCGAACACCGTCAAAATCAAAGAGATTAACTGGCACCATAGTCCATTCGGAGGTGTGCAAAGCAAAGGATAGACGATTGTATGGAACATATCGTGCAAGACCAATTAAAGTGAAACCGAATGATTCCCTAAGGCGTGTTGGAAAAATGTCCCGGCCACAAGTAATTCAAGTTGTCGATTCAAAGAAACCCGCATCAATGGAACCGAAACACCCCCTGGCGGGAAAACAAGCAGAAGATGAATTTCTACAAAAAGTCGATGCAATTCGGTGCTATTGGTCCAAAATGAATGAAGAATCTCAAAATCAGGAGAAAAACATGAAGATGGAGGCAACCAAAGACCCGAAGAATGATTTTATCATTGGCGAAGAAGTGAAATGTGTGAAACCAACTCCTGTGCCTTTGTTCAATGGCGAGGAGGAATTCCAAAGTTTAATGCCTTCGATAGAAATTGTCGAACTGGATGGAGAAAAACATGCCACCATAGTGAAGGCAAATGCTGATGAACCAGTTCCAGAGTTTGATCACATCCGTTACAAGGTCATGAAGCCGAACCTATTCCGCAGCAACATCCTGAATCGCAGCAAAAAGGAAGCACAATTCGACGGGTTGATTCAGTATTTGCAGGAATACAGTTTCCAAGAGTTGCTTACAAACAATAATGTAGTTATCGTCGAACCGGTACGAACGAAAATTGAAAGACCCTCCAAGGATTCACAATCGGAAGGATACCAACAACATATTACGAAGGGAGGACAAAATTGTAAAATTACTGGCGGAGCTGGGAGTAACTCGTGCAATACAATCAATGCCACCACGAATCCCAAGAAGCAACAGCAACCAACGCCCGGCAGTCACAACAAACTGAGCAAGAGACACTTCTTCTACCAGCCAGTTCGGGTTAATCGGGAACTGCTGGAGGAGGAGCTGCCCACACCAGATACCGTACGGAATGTTCGAAAGTTCTTCGAAGAGAACGTCCTACCCGGCAGTAAGAGAGGAGACGAGTCAGGGCCGTTGCTGTCGCCGCCGGAGGTGCCAGCCAACGACAAACAACAGAATAACAATGAAGGACGAAGGACGAGTCAACGTTTGCGATACTTAACCATTGATACATCGTATGGTAATGGACAAGTAAACACCAACACTCCCACTACAGCTGGGACATTGAGAAAATGGGACTCGGTGAGTCTGTCGAGTGGGATATCAAGCGGTGATTTATCATCACCATGTGAGTGCAGTAATGGAGTATCTACTGTCGACGGAAGATCACCGTCGTCACAACACCTCCAGATGAAAGATGACAACAACGAAGGAGGAGAGCATGAGCCGCACCAGGAGTCTGAGATACGAGGTGGAATGCATGTTCGGGATTTCATAAGGAGGCATAATGCTTGTGGTGCACAGGATTCAAACGGATTATGTGGTTATTATATGGATGGTGAGGATGTAGAAGGAATAGAAAGAGGACGAGAGGCAGATGAGGATCCAGATGAGGATGAAGACGGCGAGGACGAGGTCGACATGGTGGATGATGAACTATGCGAATCGTATTATGTCAGTGAGGTAAGTGAATTTCATATTTCTACAAAATGGAAAAATAAGAGGAGGGAACTATTTTATTTGAAAAAAAAAATGCTGATGGTTTTTGTGCATAGGTTGGAGTTTTCATTTTCTTTTTTTCTGTTGCTGCTATACTGCTGCTGCACTCAAATGTTTTCGAAAGTTTTCCTTTGGGAATGTGAATAAGTTGGGAAAGCTTTATTTTTTTTATTTTTTGAGGAGAAAGAAAGTTTGACCGCATCAGTTGATTTTTGGAAAATATTCCACAAAAATTTTTTTTTCCTTCTTCTTCATACGATTTGCATGAGGTTATTATTCGACTTTGTCGGTCTTACTGCTTTTGTGTGAGGAGGATGCATGGAATTGAAAGGAATAAAGGAGTCTTTGGCAGTTTTTTTTTTTGTTGTTTCTTTTTGGCTCATAAAGTTCCTTATACAAAACATTACTCTAAGAGGAGTAAAGGTTTAGGGATTTTTTTGTGTTGGTTAAATCAGGAAGGTACATTTCTAAAGCTGGCACTAAGGGTGAAGGATTAAATTGAGTTTTTTCTGAAATTTGTTTGAGTTTTGCACATGAGCGTTGTTGCGTCTTATGTGTGTATAATTTATGGATTATTGAAAGGATTTTTTTTTCTTATTTTCTTTTTGATTCACAATTGAAATAGTTTGTGTTACAATTTAAGGTGGAATGGGGCTTCTTAAATGAATAAAATTTCTTTACAAATTCTTGACTTTTCTAGAGGGAAATATGGAGACAGATTTGTCGGTATATTTTCAACAATGGCAATTTGTTGAAGTGTTTTGTGTACAAATTTAAGGACTTTCGGCACTGAAGAGATTACTTATATGTTGGATTCTGGGCTTTCTTTTTCGAAAATAATAAATTTTGTATTTTTCTTTTTTTTTGTCAGGGTTGGTGGGAAATTAAGTAATTTTTACAATAGGATGGTTCAAGGCTTCTTTTTTTGGGCATTTTTTTTCGAATTAATTTCACCAGGTATTAAAAATACTTCTTTTTTTCTGTTGGGGGAGGAGTAATGCTTTATGCACCATAAGAAGGTCTTTTTGGCGTTGACCATCCCCGTGTTCTCGACTTCCCCATCTAAAGCATATACGGGACCAAAACTTCTCCCAACCCTTCGGTTTCTTGCTGATACCATGATTTTGATTTTGATATTGATATTATGATATTGATATTGATATTGATATTGATATTAATATTGATATTGATATTGATATTGATATTGATATTGATATTGATATTGATATTGATATTGATATTGATATTGATATTGATATTGATATTGATATTGATATTGATATTGATATTGATATTGATATTGATATTGATATTGATATTGATATTGATATTGACATTGATATTGATATTGATATTGATATTAATGCTGATATTGATATTGATACTGATATTGATATTGATATTGATATTGATATTGATATTGATATTGATATTGATATTGATATTGATATTGATATTGATATTGATATTGATATTGATATTGATATTGATATTGATATTGATATTGTTATTGATATTGATATTGATATTGATATTGATATTGATATTGATATTGATATTGATATTGATATTGATATTGATATTGATATTGATATTGATATTGATATTAATATTGGTTGGACGCTCAATCAAAAAAAACAAAACAAAACTTGAAAATTTATTACGTTACGTTTCTTAACAACCAAATTTTCAAAAAAAGAAAGAAGTCATTGATTAGACCAAGTAAAAAAAAATATAAGATGGCGCAATTTAAAAAATAGATTTTAACTTGGATTTTGAAGTTCATCTCTAAGTTTTTATTTTTTTTTTACAAAAAATCACCCTCTATACAAATTGTGCAGAAATGCCATATTCGATGGTAATTTTCGTCTCGATATTTTTAAGACAAAGTTAAAAATTTAATATGTTTGTTCTGAAATAAAAAAAATATTTTTTCTTAAATTGGCATAAAAATACTTCAAATGCACAAAATGGTTGCAAAGAAATAAACTGTGGAGTTTTTTTTTATCATGATTTTAACTTTGCTGATCCAATTGAATTTCCAAGTACTTTCTACGAACAAAAAGCTTTCAAATACCAAGGACTTTATAAATATACTGACAGAAAAAAAATCATAGATCCTCCTTTATCTAGTTATATCGCTTACAGAATCAATTTGAGAATCCTGTCAATACTGTTTTTTTTTTTACTCAATGACCTGCAAAAGTGTGCAATTTTTTCTGAAATACTCCAAACACTCATATGGTATGTGGTTTAAAAAAAATCCTTTTAGCTTTACAAACAGCGCAAAACCAATGCTTCCTCTAAAGACACGTATGTGTACATTTATAATTCAAACTAAACAAAAATCCTTCTCCCTTTTTTATTCTCCTGCCACAGATACCTACTATCACATTTTAATCCATTTTAGATATTCTAACCCCTTTTTGTTGTTTTTTGTTCACATTTTCAGGATGTTCTTGAAAAGATACGAGAATGTGGTTCCACTGTAACGTACTATGGTGGTCGTGTTATGATGCACAGTCCACCAGCTACGGGTGCAACATTGCGTATCCCTCGTTCGAAAATAGAATTTCTCACATGCAATTCATGTCAGCCGAACGAATGCCCGCATAAGGATCAATTGCACGACCAGTTACTTGCCCAGCAAAACTACACTGGTAAGTGTGTGTATGTGCATCCTGAATGTCTGAATTTAATCTATTTCTCTTTTTTCAGGTATCAAATTTAAACTTGTCAAATCGAACAGTTGCAGCAGTCGTCTCGAATTGATTGGCACTCAGAAACAGGTTGGCAACAATCACGACTATCCGGACACCATTGGGGAAGACGAATCCATTAATGGCATCACAGAATCAACAAACCATGGTGATGGTGATGGCGATGAATATGATGATGGAGAACCTTTAGTTCGACGATTGGTTCATCGTTTGGAAACAACTGGCAAGATAAACAAATACACAGGGCCGCGTATCATAGAATCACAGTGCATCGAGAAGATGCCACATCGTCGGCCCACGAGTCTAGTGGTGGAACGACAAAAATTCGAGCCATCAGCCGCCACAGCAGCCCATAAACGTTTTTCTGAAGGATTCACAATTAACAACCAAATGGTTGGCAAAATCCCAGAACAGCAGCAGCACCAGCAGTCTCATGCACAGCTTCCCAAACAAGTTACCGTCAATAATCATATCAATGTTACAGAGTCCTCGTCGTCGTCGAGTCCGTGTTTTACATCCTCTGCCATGGACATCCGTTTGGTGGAGAAGGCAGGTGGCATCGACCAGGCTAAGCTGACAAACGGCAAAATTCGCCGCAATAAAAATGTTGACTTGGCATTTACCATGAAAGGACCCAATGGAACTCTAAAAAATGTTTCCTCCTCTTCTAGTATAATGGAGACAAGCAGGAAAACGGAAGCCACCAACAAAACCACCACCACTACTACCTACACCAACACCACTACAGAAAAGAACGATAGAAATAACTATCGTAACAACACTGCAAAGGATTCAAGAGATTTTGGAAAAAATTTCAACATAACCGAACACTTCGATGGTCACCTGCTAATGCCAAAGGAAGAATTGACAGCAGCATCAACAACAACGACTTCGAAAGCACCACCCTTGCCCTCTTCAACTTCATCTGAATTGATTGTGGACAAAACTTTGGTGCGGCACTATGTGACAAATGACAAACGATTGTTTTCCAAACCCAAGTACGACGATATCGAATTCGAGGAATTCGAGGTGTACGATCCTCTCAAGGATGCAACTGCTAAAGCTGAACAACTAGTCGACAGTTTGGCGGAGGACATAACACGTGCGGCATCTGCAACATCTTCATATGAGCTCAAATCATCGTCAAATCAGGATGACTGTTGCTATGATAGTTTAGACGATAAAATTTAAACGATGCGACGACGCACGACATGTGGACGAACAAGCAGAAAAATTAGAACAGCGAAAAATTATTATCAAAACAATTCATTCATAGTCATAATAGTCTTTATTTTTTATTTTTATTATTATTATTATTATTGTTTAATCAGTATTGTGTTATTGTATTTTATTATAAATATTTAGAAGAAAAAAAAATAATGTGCTACGTACTTAAAAAGTAAAATGCGGCTAGTGTTGTTGAAAAAAAAAAAAACAAATATTCTATGTAAAATCGCAGAAAATGGCCAAAAAATAAAGTAATTTATCCAAAGTATTCTATTTAGAAAAATAAATCATATATTGGCTCTTTTGTATTATTTTCAGCTATAGACATTAATGCCCTCTATTAGCCCCAATTGAGAAGCTTTTTTAATATTAGTGATTTTTTTTAGTTTTGTGTGTCAGGACAACTAGAATTCACAACAATATTGCAGAAAAATGCAATAATTTATACGGTTATACGTAATCCTGTTTTTATCCTTGTCACTAATGGTTTAATTTCACACTCGCAAACGAAAAATTGGTGTTGGAAAGCGAAACAAAAATGTATTTGGTTATTTATTGAGATAGAATTGTAGAGTGTCCGTCGTTTGTTTAGTTTAAAAAACAAAAAGAAAATTTATTTTTTCTATTCTAAAGTGCTTTTATGGTTTTTCATTGAAAACAAAAAATATGGAAAACATTTTTCAAAAGGCTTTTTAACAACTTTTAGTATCTATACAGGATGCACGTTTTAAAAATTTATAATTTTGAAACAAAGCAAAATTTTTTTTTAACAATTTTTGTTTTTCTTGCAAATAACGTATTCCGATTTCAAATAATAGTGCAATAGACGCTTCAATGGATTTTTGCTGTACCAAAGTCAATTAAGGCTTGGAAGAAACTCCACAATCTATAAATCGGTTATTATTGGCTCGAACGCTGTACAGTAAAATTATTCCATGCATTTATAGAAGTGAATTAGAATTTAAAATTTAGTTAAAATAGCAAAATAAATTCAAAATTAGTTAAAATTTGTACGGAAGAACTAGCTGACTCAGTCAACTTTGCCTCGATTTAACTTTAAGTTTTGTTTCTAATTTAATGATTAAAATCAGAAATAATAATATTTAAACGGAACTTAATTCCCTTTTTTTATTTTGAGTTTGAAAATTCATTTTTCGAAAGTAGGTGGTCCTCCCGGCTTCGCACGGAATTTTTCTACAATATCAGCATTAAAAAATTTAAAATAAAATGTACATATATGAGCTCCAAAGGACCCTTTACAATGAATTTTTTGACACTGTCCAATAATTTGTGTGCAAAAATGTAGCAGTCTGTGGATGTTTCCAATATGCTAAGTATCTTAAATAGTATTACCACAATTAAAAACTAGATTTATATATTATAAATAATTGATTCTTTATTCAATGAAAAATGTATGCGCCAGCAAAAGGAACGAATTATATATCAGTCTAATAAACGTGTATTCGAATGTGTACGGTTTAGCTTTTTTGCGATGAAAGCGCCCTCTGGCTGTGGTGGATGTTGGTCGCCACAAATCTGACAGCTTAACGCCATCTGTTGGCGATCCCATTTTTGTGAAGCAAACAATTAACCGGTTTTTTTAATTTCGTAGTGTTTTTCATTCTATAGAATCAATAGTTTCTCCCTCCCACACAAAAAGAAATGTTCAGATACCGCCGGCCGCCATCAAAGCCTGAAAGTATGCAATTTCGAGTTTTCACGATTTTCCTACCCGGTTTAAATTTTCAAAAAAAAAATTCGCATGCGAATCGTTCAACCAAGTTGTACAAACAAAAAACCAATTCATTTTTATACATTGTCGGTTAAAGTGTAGGACCTGTAAGTCGAAAAATTCCAACAACCGTTTTTGAGAAAATCGAAAATGAAAAAATAGTTCTATGGGAGGTTATGTTATATATAACCAAATAATTTGTCTCCAAAACTCGTTGCTGGAATCTCTGCGTTTTGTACTACAATGTGGCGCAAATGTTGTCCCTCTATCGGAAGATGCTATTAGTTTTGCAAATTATTCCGCAAAAAACAATCCAAACAATTTTCCGCGTTCTTTAGGAGTATAGTGATTAAGCGTGTTTTTTAGCAAGCTCGATAGGAATTGGATAAAAAAAATGACATGAAATCATATTACTAAATCCTAGTGGTAAAAAAAATGACGTCGGTGCTAAACAATTTACATGTTAAATGTAATAAAAATTCTAATCCCCTGCGGGCATAGCTAAATCCAGAGAATTCACGGGGCTTAACTTAAGCGCGCTGAAAAACTGTACTACCGGCGTGAATTATATATGTATATCTACTTGTTATCGATAGTTTATATGAAAACTTTATTTTTGTTTTGTGATGGGCGTCGCTAATACACGCTGTGTTTTTTTTTCAACCAATTGTCTCCGGGATTGCAAAAAAAAACACTTCTATTAATTGATGTTTATTTTTTTTCTGTATAACTTCACAAATGTCAAAGTAGAATTGACATTTGCCATCATTTACTAAAATTATATAGCATCTTCCGATAGGTTTGGTAATTTGTGCCACCTTGTAAAGGGTTTTTTTTTTAGACGTGTGGTTTTCAATCTGGCAATTCTTTTTTCGGAGTTGGTCTTTTTGACAGCTGTCACTTGATTTATGCTCAGTTTGATTTGCCATTTCGTAATGAATAGACTTACTCCTAAACAACGTTTGCAAATTGTGCAAATTTATTACCAAAATAATGGTTCGGTTCGTGCGACGCATCGCGCACTGCGTCCAATATTCGGTCGACATAATCGCCCAGCAGAGTAATTCGAGCAACCATTGATAGGTTTCGCACCACGTTTACTTAAGTGGATAATGCGCATCCTCAGAGACGCCGTACAGTGCGCACCGAAGACGCTATTGCTGCTGTGGAGCAGAGTATCGAAGAAGACCCCAATGAGTCCATCCGCCATCGCGCGCAAGAATTGGAGCTGGGGCCTCTCGGCTGGAATTTATTCGAGCCAGCCGCGGCGGGCACTTGAAAGAAATCATTTTTAAAACATAATGGCAAACCCTTATCTTTATAATAAAGCTAAATTCTTGGCCATAACATTAAATTATATGCGTTTTATTTCTATTTGAAAAGCACACGTCTTAAAAAAAACACCCTTTACAATAGAATATTTGTGAATTAAGTGTGAATGTAATTTAGACTTTGAGAATTTATTATTTTAAAGAAGTCCAAAATTCGAAATTGCTTAAAACAACAGATAATATTTTCCAGTTCTTTGATATCTGGTATTTCTTATCATTCAATTCCAAACGCCAATTTATTTCAATGACGATTCAATCGAAATTTTTATTGTTTATTCCTTAAATTTATTTTGTGATTTTTTTTATTGATTTCGAAAAACCAAATAAGTTAATTTACTTATAACTGGCCTCAATTCTATGTTATCTTTGTCTCTTGGAACTTATTCTTTTATTTTATTTTTAAATTGAATTTTTCATCCGCAATTTACAAAATGAAACTTTATCCCTACCCACAATCATTTCTCTTTCTATAAGTACCCACTTTCTTGTAGCATCCTTATATATTGTCAGAGAGACAAAGAGGGTATATAGGTATATAAGGCAAAAATATTGGTTTTCTTTAGGATTTAGGTAGGTATATCGTCACACAAGACCTCTCTTATACCTTTCATTCAATTACAATAACTCAATGTTGTGATGTAAGCCAACAAAGGAAGTACCAACCTGCATACATAGTGTATTCCTCCCACTCTCAACTTGGAAGTCTCATCCTCTGATGTTTATAAGAAATGATGGTAATTTTCAAATTTATGTGTGTTTTTTTGTTTAGTGACGTTCAATTTATTTTATTTCATTTTTGTTTGTATGTCTTATTAAAACACAAAAATAAATTAAACAAAATTAGCATTAAAAATAAAAAAAACACGAAATACAAAGATAATTTTATAAGAATTTAAGGTAAACACAAATTAGCAGATACACATATGAATACGTAAAAGGAAGACGACTTTTGAAAGGTCATAATGTCATATACACATATGAAAGGGTTGAAAATGTTTAAGAAATTAGCTTCTACCTTATCTCACTTTGAACTTTGTGTGGTTTTGTTTTTTAAAGAAAAATATCCTATTTCGTCCAAAGTCTCTCGGATTGAGCAAAGTAAAATTAATTACTGCAGTTCAGCTGAATTCTACCGCAGATGATATCTTCTTCTTTATCTATATAAACTTAAGGATTTTAAGCTTTGTATAGCCCTTCCATGGGAATTAAAAATTTAAGACTTTAACCGACTATAGACATAATATGTACATATATACGGGTTCGAGAAGTTCGTATGCCTCTGATAAGTTCATGTAGATTGTGTAATCGGATTTGGAAGTCATTATGTAGAATTAATCTTGTTCTGACTCTGTGACTCAAAATCCGATTCAATGCGACAGCATGGCATGGGAACTTCGATTAAGTCAACTAAAAATAAATAAGTTGAAGTGCGAGTATTGTTAATTGGAATGTTGTATATATACTATATATGTAGGTAGGGTGGCCGCTGATGTATTGAAATGTTCTTTTATTTTGGTTGAATAGAAAAGTAAATTTTATTCGCCTCGTGCTTCCTATACCTACTCGTATGTATGTACATATAGAATCATTGAAAATTTGTCTGAACAATTACATCATTGATTGACTTCTTTGATTGAAATCAAACTGTTGGCTGGCTGGTATTCAAAGTTCATTGACGCGACTATTATTTGAGTGGGCGTAATGCTATGGGTATAAGGACGTGGGTGTGGGTGGAGAATAATAAAATAAGCCTGTCGATGGCAGTAGTAGGTCTCGAAAATTCAATTAACTGACAAAGCACCAGTCGGAGTTTATTTGAGTAAGGATATATTTTTTTTTTAATTTCTGAAATTGAAAACGCTTGTTTTTTGGTCTTATAAACATATAACTATATATCAGCTTTAGACACATATACGCGCAGTAAACTTTGAAAGGAGCTTATGTAAATTGTAATCTGGAAACTTGTACACACATATTTTCTGTTTGAAACTAAAAGCGACACAGTGGGTGTTTCTTTTCTGACACTTTTAAGTTTTTGAACTTAATTAATGGATGAACATTATGAATTATTGATTTTAGATAATGTAGTATTCACTAAAATTAAGTTATTTACTCATAAATAATTAATATTTACCATAGAAAAACCTAAATTAGTTTTTGCCTTATGAAAATGGTTTAATTTTGCTGCTCAAAGTGTTTCATTACACTCTGGGCCAACATCATATTTTTTCATAGTTTGCATGTCTTAAACATTGGAGTTAAAAATCATATTATGTTCAATTATTGAAATCATTGCATAATAAAAGAACCATAGGGTATTATTTTTAATTTTGAAAATTCTACAGTAGAATTTTGTTAACTACTTAAATTTTGTATGCCGGATAAATAAAAATAATGTTATGTGTTTATAACTAGGTCACATGTTAACCTTTTTGAACAAAATAGGGAGTGTCAGTAGGCGGAAATTCTGTGATCATTCTCCTTATACTATTTATTTATTAGGTTTGAAAATTTCATCAAAATCGGTTAACTAATTCAGATTGTATCTATCTCCAAGCAAAAAAGGTCAAATTACGCCTACAAAGTGGGCGGGGGAAGAATATTTAAAAAAAAATATTATTTCAACTTAGAATCTATAGAACAGATTTTTTTTTTTTCAATTTCGACGATAAACTATTTTTTTTAAGTGGGCGTGACAATGGGCGGAAACTAACTGCGTTGATTTTTCATCGTGTTCAATTTTTATAATTATTTTTCGCTCTCCCATACTACCTACTAGCAATACCTTTTTAGCAATATACAGTTCTTTTCTTCTAACAGAACCAGCACTTTGTAGTGCACAGCACTGTTTTAAGAAATTATCAAAGACCGATGTGAACGACTAAGAACTAGCTGATTGTTCATTATCTAAGCCAAGATACATTTCATCCACCAAAACAGACTAAAGAATTGTGCCAGAATCTGGCAGAAGGCTCTTAGAATGAAATTCGTTCGTCAGCAAAAAATAAAAAAAACAAATTAACCACTTAAAAAAAGTTGTACAGCACAGTTCTTATGTAAAAGTCATAAGATTCATGAAATATTCTGTCAACTTTGATAAAAAAATATCAATAAAACGAAAAACTTTGTGATACATTTTAAAATACAATTATACCATATAGCATTGGAAAGCCTTCAACTTGTAGATTTCGGCAATGCCAAATTTTTTTTTTCTTGATTGATTAACAGTAAATAGAGGAAAGTATGATTAAAAAAAAACAGCGAAAAAGGGGGTGAAAGTATAAAAGGTAGCAAAAGAAATTAATAGAAATGTCAGATGATGGGTTGGCCGAACTGTCACTTTGTATACCAAACTACATTTATTACATCTGCTTAGTACTTTATGTTGTGGTTAATGAAATAGTAGTAGACGTAGTTTCAAATGTCAAATGATTTGTCAACTGTCACTTTGAAATTTAAATTTTTAGCTGAAATGAACCGTTTTTTATTGAAATTCTATTATTTTTCTTTAACAAATAAGCGGTGCATAGTTTATTTAATTAACTAGGCGTGGTAAAAGATTTATTTTAGTTAATTCAGCCAACCCTGAATTGTCACTTGATAGTCAACAGAACAAATAGTTAAACATAAACACGCAATGAAGCCACTATAACGGGTGGACACACGGTTATCTTAAAATTAAATAGGAATTGACTTAAACCTTTCAAACGCTAAAACAAAACTAATTTCATTTATAATTTCGGTTGAATGAATTATTAATTACTCTTAAAAATCTAGAATTTCAAAAATATTTTTTGTAAGGGCTTTTTTGATGAGTATTTTCGGGCATTAAACAAAATGCACTATTCACAATTAAAACAAACCAAATCTGTCCCAATTTTTTGAACTTCTTCGTTCTTTCCAATTAAATTTTATCCACCATAATCCAAGTTTTTCTTAATGCAAAACAATTCCCATAAAGAGCAAAGAAGAACATTAATTCAATTTTTAAGTTCAAGTGACCTCAACTCCAAAAATTGCGTTTAGCCGAAATACGACAGTTGGGCTCATAAAAATTTTTGAAGTTGAGGTCACTTAAAAATTGAAATATATTCAATCGCTCCACTTAAACAGAAGTAGTTTTCTAATTATCTTCATCTTTGTTATTCTTTTCAAATTCTTCAGGGGTCACAATTTATTCAAACTTATTAAACAACAAGAATTAAATTTTCAACATTGAACAATTTTTTATATGAAACTTACTTCTTCTTTTATTTGGCAACTCAATACTACAGAATTCAATAAGTTTTAATTTGAAGACATATTTATTTAATAAAATTTTAATTTTGTTATTGACAAAACAAAAAATATCTAGTTAATCCTTAGATGGGGACAGATTTATGTATTGTTTAAATAACTAGTGAACATCAAAGTGACTCGTTTGTATTCAGATAACTTATTGTATCTGCACAATAGAAATCGGATTCACAAAAAAAATAATTCAGTTGAGTGATTCTAAAGTGAATATCCTCCAAAATAATAATAAACTCATGTTCATCAATCATTTTATTAAACATTGAACTTACCTGAACAATCTTCTTCCAGTGCAGGTGGTGATGTTGATGAATCTGTACTGCAGTACCTTCCTCTCGCTCTATAATCTGGCCTTGATTCCTAAAAAAATATAAAATAACGAAAAACTAAAATTAATTCAAAAATAATTTAAAATACAAAAAAAGTACGTATACGTCCTAGTGTACACCCTGAAAAAACATATTTTCAGCTTAATTTTGTTGATGAAAAATCTCAAAAAAAATTGATTAAAAAATATTTAGTTACCATTTCTCCTAAAATTTATATACCACCATTCAAATAACGATTAAGAAAATAATTAATTTTACTTTCAAAACTCAATTTTAACATATTTTAGTTAAAATTCTCTTAAAATTCATTCACAACTAATTAAAAATTAATTTACAAAGGTATAACCTCCACTTCACACCACACCAATCGTATATACATTTAGTTTGCTTCTTCTTAAACAAACTTGACAGCAAATAAGGTTCAACACAAATTCCAAGAGACATTACCAAGAGACTTCCCTCTCCACACAAACAATAATAATTATAATAATAATAATAATTTTCTTGTAAATTTAGAGAAGCCTCAAAACAAACAAACATAGCTCCCTTCCTGTGTTGTTGTGTCATCGCACCAATATCCTTCCTCTTTTTGAAGTGATCTGTAAAATTCTTTGAGTACAGAATTTTAGCACAAGAAAACTTAATTGGAAGAACCAACAAACACAACGCACAAAATATATATCTACGTAGTAATCAAGTCAAAACAATGTTGTCTTTCTAAACTTATGATTTGTTTAAGGTCTCTCGTTGAATTCACCTCTCACCATCATTATACCAAAACCTTGTTGCCAAATCGATTCTATCTTTTATCTCATATCCGTTCGAGCTTCCTTAATTAAGTTTTCATTTCCATGATGGTTGCGTAACTGGCGTGGGAGTTCGGGAGTTCGTACCTACTCATGATTTGAAAAATCTCTATCATCAATTCTAAAACACTAAACCGCATATAATCAACCCGAGCTATATAGCAAAACAGATAAAAGAAGGGGGGGAATTTTGTGGGATGCCTGTCTATCCGTAAACTCGTCTGGAATCCTGATTAATTTCTGATGCTCAAAATTCCATGTAAGCCCTCTTTATGTCATGCAATTAATTAATACTGCAATTTTCCGAAACAAAACATTGGCCATGACGATGGCAGGGCCGACTGCGACGGGGTGAACGCAGCAAGGTTAATTGCTTATCCTGGTAAACGGAAGCCAGGAATTCCTCCACATCCACAACCACACACCGCCATAATGTTTGTTCGTTTGGCATGACATGCCAGCTTGGAACAATTTCATTTAATGGACAAAAGCCTTTAATCGGAAAACAATGTGTGCGACTTGAGTGCCTTAATTGCTTTGATATTGATGGTCAACCCAATTTCCAAAAAATATGGAGGTGGCACAGACACAAGTTTATCCCTACTATGCCAGCAACAAATCATCGGCTAGGGAGATTGTTTGACAACAACTTCCAATATTGCATGGTGACAGAGAAGAAGCCAATGTCATTTTCCATCGAATGTCGGTGGATGGGGATGAAGATAAAGATGACAGAATAAGTTTTCTAATGAGCCGGCAAGTGACACACAAATGGGAAAAGTTTCCAATCTCCATTATTCAGTTTTGTATATACAAATAGTTGGAAAAATGGCCCGACATGTCTTAGAACTTTTTGATGTGAAAATTATATGATAAATTAGAATCTCATATCAACATTCTTTTTTTTTCTTTGTGTTCTTTTCTTTTCTTGTTTTTGTACACTTTAGGTGTGCAGAAAAAATTTTTCCCCAAAAAGAAGAAAGCAACAAAAAAAATGTATCGTTTTGTCATATTTTTGCGGCACGGAGATTTATTATTGTTGACAATAGTCTCTTTGACACCGCACCATTGATTGATGAAATTGCATAAAACAAGATGATGACTTGCAAACAAGAGGATATAATATATTGGATTAAATATGGTTTTGCTTTTATACAGCTACTATGGCAGTTAAATTTATGAGTGAGAAGATTTAGGAAAATTGAGCTGGTTTTTGTTTTTTTTTTTTTTTTTTTTTTCTAATGTAATGAGAATGAGCTAATCCTACTCTGTTGAATGGTTGTACAGGTCATGAGCATCATATTGTAGTTTTAAGGATTGATGGTTTTATTTATTAGATTTTTTTTGTTCGTATAAATTATAGTGCTTGAAAAATTAAATGTTCGTTTTGACACAACCAGGACAACAAAAGTATTTGATTCATTATAAAAGTGAGAACTAAAAAAAAAATATGTGAAAACAACCTAGATATGGAATTACATCATAATCTTCAGGATTTAATTTCCTAACAAATCCCTTTTTCCTGTATCTTGAAATTTTTCTTTTAAATTCTTTTCATCATTAAAGAATAGCAAAATTTATAAAATACACAGTCAAAAAATATAAAGAATTTTTGTCACCTACATTTGACCCGATTTACAGATTTAGTGAGTAAATCTTTTGGCAGGGTACATAAATGCTAACTTATGAGCTGCTTGTGAGTATGAAATATTGAATAAGCACTTATGAGAAGCTCTAGCTCATGGGTTGTTGGCTTTAAGTGTTTTTATTTTTTCTCGTTCACGATCACGAGTGCTCGCCTAATGAGAGTGAGACGAGAGTGAGTCGATTTAGTGCTCACTATTAATTAACATTTTAGAATGATAACAGCTGGAAATAATATATTATGTGAGAAAACAATCATGCCAGAAAAATATCCGAAAAATATTTCTTGCGAAAATATCATGCGATAAAAAATTTCACGCGAAAAAAATATCATGTATCTAAAATGTACATAACGTGAGAAAAATATCATGCAAGAAATGAAATGCGAGAAAAATATCACGCGAGGTAAATTTTATCTGAAAAACATCAGCGATAAAAATATTATCCAAAGAGTATTTCATTCGAGAAATACACATAAAAAAAAAAAGAGTGTGCGTACTTATGTACACGCGCTAGAAGTAAAACTTCTTTCACGACAACAGGGCAAGTATTTTTCAAGTCCTACCACTCAGAGCACCCGATTTGAAACTCAGAACCGTTGCAAAATCGTGACGCTGAATTTTGTAATTCGTGACGGGAATTTGTGTGTCGGTTTCACATGTCACTGACAGCTCCATAGACAAATTTTTTACCCCCATGCCGCAAAAGAAGTTTTACTTCAAAAACTATTAAGCGAGAAAAATATTATGTGAAAAATATTTCATGTGACAAAAATATGATGCGAAAAATTTTTCCTGCGAAAAAATTATATTGCGAGAAAAATGTCATTCGAAAAATTTTTCATTCATCACGAGAGGAAAATATCATATGAAAAATATCAGGGAGAAAAATATCACCCGAAAAAATATTTCTTGCTAAAAAATTATATTGTGAGAAAAATATCATTTGAAAAATATTCATCCGAGAAAAATATAAAGCGAGGAAAAAACTATCCGAAAAATATTTCGTGTGAAAAAATTCATGCGATGAGAAAAATAGCATCTGAATAAATAACATACGAGGATATTAAGTGAAAATTAATATTTCAAGCGTAAAATAATTCATGATAGAAAAATACGATGCGAGAAATATAGTTTGTGAGAAATACATATCATGTAATAAAAATATCATGTCAGAAATATTACATGTGAGAAATATATCATGCAAGAAATATATCATACAAGAAATATATCACGCAAGAAATATATCATGTGAGAATATATCTTACGAGGAAAATACCACGCGAGAGAAATATTTCATGCGAATAAATTATATTGCGAGAAAAATACCACGACAAAAATAGTTCATGCGTGAAAAATATCATACGCAAAATATTTCACGCGAAAAATACTTTATGCGAGAAATATAAAATAAGTGATTTTGCATGCGACAAAAATTATATTGCGAGAAATATATTATGCGAATTCCCTGCGAGAGAAACGTGCGAAAAAAAATTAAATAAAAAATATCATACGCAAAATATTTAATGCGAGAAAAATATCATCCCAAGAGAGTGAGTTCGAGAAAAAATAGATAAATTTTATGAAGCGAGAAAAATATCATAATTCATGCGAGAAATACATAATATACATACATATGTATCATGTTAGGAAAAATGCCATGCGAGAAATATATCATGCCAGACAATATGACAAATTATTTTCAATTTCAGATGAAAGCGGACAAAAAGTGTAAATATGTCATGCGATAAAAATACCAAATTTTTCAAATGGATTCCTCTGAGTAGCTATAATAATATTGTGTTCCAAATATTATATACGACTATTTTTTATGGACAGAAAAATTCCAATTAGATTATCAACTCTCCTACTAATCAAAAAAATTAAAGAGATAGGTATGTTTTCTTTAGCAACAAGTTCATTCGTTTTCTTTTTATTCCCAAACAAAAATAATTAAGCCAATGACCTTCAAAAATCCGTTTATAATTTTTCATATTAAACATAGTTTCTGGTTGAGTTATTAAAATATTATTTACACCACCAAATGTTAATATAAATATATCCTTCCATATACAACGTACCTACCAATTAACCCACCAACTTAAAGTTTAGTCCTTCAAATACACCCCTAACAGTTCGCTATATATAACGATAACCTCATTAATTAAACGAGTTTAACAAAGTTAAACCTCTATACTATAACATATGCTCATCAGCTTTGCACAGGGACTTTGAAAAAAATGTCTCTACATCCTTAGAAAAAAAAAACTACTCCACCTACATGCTTCTTCCCACACAATACATCCATCCACCCACCCACCCTCTTACTCGTATACATACATAAAAGCGATCATAAAATTATGAAGCAAATTACCCATTTATCGCTTGTTGACGTGTTGTTGCTTTAGCACAAACATGAAATATACAACAAACTAGAAAAGGCACCACATCCGCCCCGCCATCAGGCCAGCCAGAAGACTGACGCCACCCATTTGTTTCTGCCCTTTTTATTTAGAACACAAATGTAAAAAGACACCCCCATCATCATCATCATCGCTGTTGTCGTTGTAGTCCTCGTCGTCGTCGTCCACGTTATGCCTTGGAGCCCATATTGCCAGCGAAGAACCCTTTATACTCTCTCTGTTCCTCTGGTGCATATCCTTTTATCTATCACATGAAATTTTCACTCAGCTTTAAAAATAAATACAATCCTGATCCCGGGATGATACATAGCTACAAATGAATAAGCTCCAAGGCATGTAAAAGGATTCGGTATCCTTCAACATTTCGAATGTTTTTCCTTTTTCCATATAGCTGACTGACATGTAAATGCATCGGAATGGTGGTTGAACTACGTAGAATTGCATCGCGTCGCTTTACAGGATACATTTATAATAAAAAATGGAACTTTTGCATACTGAAGAGGAATGTATAGGTATGTACGTTGGATATATTCACTTAACAACACCTTACAGCATAAGCCCTCAAGACGACACCTTAAAATTTCGTCCAAGGCGGTATCTGGGGGGGTCAAAGTTTATACGGGGTGCTCTACTCTAGTAAAGCCACACAATCGATAAGCGCTGTCACTGTCGAACAAAAAAGCTTGCTGGTTTAATTTATGATACACGGATGCCACAGTCAAGTGTTTCTGCCTCATCGTCATTGTTGTCATATCGCGCCATCGTCAACAGACAATTATCCTGAAGCTATTATCCTTTTGCAACTGCCGTTTGACAGAAACAATTTTATAGTCAAGATGACAAAAATGACGAATTGGGATGTGCAGAGAAGGAGGACTCTTCTCTTCGGATTCGAGACAATGAGCATTGTTTCGGGGAAAAAAAAAATTGTTGGTGTACTTTTTTGTGTGTCGTCTATGTGTGTGCGTGTGGGTGAGTAAGGCGAATATCCTTTGAAAGATCTCTTGAAAGAAATATATTTTTTTTTCTAAAGTAGAAAAACATCCGTTTGTTATTTGTTGTTGGCAATTTTCATTGCAGACTTTTCTTATTTTTGCACAATAACAGCAACGATAACGAGACGACGACGATGAAGAGTCGAGCCTCTGGTTTCTCTTTGTTTTTAATTTATTTTCAAGTGGAACACCCACCACCATCACCACTAGCTTTTGTATTTTTTGCGGTAGTTGAATGTTATTTTTTTTTGTTTTTTTTTTGTTTTTCTTGAATAATTGAGTTGAATTATTGCAGCAATGGTTAAAGTTGAAAGGTGCTTACAAAAAAAAAAAATATTTAAAAAACAAAACATAAAAAGGATGCGGACAGAACAAAAAAATCTTCTAAAATTCAAGTACCGGAAAGTTTGAACGGATTTTTTTTTTTTTTTGTGAAATATGATTAGGAATTGAGGCGTACAAAAATATGCTTATACCTTCATAATTTTAATCAAACTTGTTTTTTTTTTTGCAAATGAAAAAGTTTTTGAAGACGAAATTATGTTGTTTTCTTTTTTTTTAACTTATATTTCAAAAAAAAATTCTAAACAGCAATCAAGGCATCATGGAAAATTTTAAGTATAAAGGATCCAAATATATACGCCCATCTGTTACGAAGATAAGAAATATTATATGCTCATAGATATCTTAATTAAAAACATCATGAAGAACAAAAAAACAACTTGCGGCATCTGGTTTGGTTATCTTATTATAACTTGGGCGTGATATGAAGATAGTTTTTACATAATTAGTATTATAAATGCTCTTGATACGTCATGTAGAGCAAAGTTTGAAATATTATAATAATTATGTAGATATGAGGTATGGTACCTATTCGTAAAATAAACGAACTCAAGATTTTAATGAAGTCTAACAAAAAAAAATTATTTTCTTCAAACTTGTTGCTTACTTGAGGTTTTTATCTAGAGCGGAAATTGAATTTATTTATTATTATTAAGAAAAGCCTATTTATCTCAAAAACTACTGAAATGATCTTTAAAATTTTTCAGTGTGGTACTTCGGTCTACTTATTGGCATAGAGTATCTTAGATTATCTCCACTATAACTTGATCGAAACTCTTAAAGAAACAAATTTATGGCGTTAAAGAGCATAATCTTGGCGGCAAAATGATGTAACCCAAACGTGAAATCGGGTGGAAACCCGTGCCGTATTGCTTGGTATGTAAAAATGTTACGGCGAAGGTCTTAGGTTCAATTCCCAGCGGATTACTGTCTCTTTCGAGGAATTGGCAAATCCTCCAAGAGTATCTCTTGTCATGAAAAACTGCCTCCCACCTAAGCCGTTCGGATTTGGCAGAAAATTGTAGGTCCCCTCCATTCCTCCCAATAAAACGCACATACGAATGGTGAAAGTTGTAAGTCAGTAGACCCTAGTTCTCTACGAGCTGTTGCACCAACAAATTTATTTTTTAAACGTAAAATCAAACGCAGCAAGATCGTTAAGGCTCTTGTAGCGAAAAGTCCAATCGCAATCTGATTTTATATCTGAAGAAAAAGATGAACAAATTTTTACAACGTTATGAAGAAACTGAATATTGCAACTGATTTGTCAAAAGCACCTAGTTTTGCATCAAGCACGGTTATCGAAAATGTATTTTGTGTCAATGAATCTCTTTTTCGTTGGATTAGAAATAAACTTTACGATTGTATGATCGATATATTTTAGGGGACGGGGTTTCAATTCTAAAATTCACCAAAAAAAATGTTGGTATGGGCTAAGGCTCCCTATTGTCTCCGACTTTCTTCCTTTATATTTATGAACGATCTTTGTACCTAAAACTTCTAATCCATTAAACTATTTCGCTGACGACAGTAGATACCCTCAGCTTTTCATATTTGTTTCTAGCACCACATCCCCGATCCGGATCCGGATGTGGATCCTCAATGACAGCGTATGATAAGCCCGTTAAATTATGATCACGACATTTGGTTAATTAAATGTTTCAAAAACTCAATCTGTCTCCTTTCGATAATAACCGATTCTGGTTCTGTGAAAAAGTGAATGGAATTAGTTGGTTTCACATTCGCTCTTATGAATTGGTTTCACTTGGTGCAAAAAAGCAATTCTGGTTCAGAGTATAAAATTCTCCGACGAACTATATTATCGATCCCGAACCACCTTATCATAAGACTGAAGTGCATGCGCAGTCAGCGCAATTCTCCCATTTTCCTTATTTTTTGATGAGAAAAGAGAAACACATGAGATGGAAAATTTTTTTTCTTCATTAATGCTACTGCGTGAAAGCAAATTATTCATATGAATATTTTTGCCTTTGGTTTCACATTTTCGCAGAACGAGAATCGGAGTTAGGGTGAAGAGTTTTTCGATTCACTTTTTCAAAGAACTAGAATCGGCGCCCAGTTTACCAAATTCGGACGTGCTGTTAAGCACGTTCACAAAGAATGTGGAATACTTTCCTCGGCTCAATATTTCCCTCCCATCGTGATATACATATAACATACATGAATTCAAAATTAATGTGGTCGTTATTTCCTATTAACTCTTGTTTAATTTTCCAAAATGCTCGAAATATGTTCTAACATTTTGGAGATAGTCATAATCGATAGGTGCGCTTAAAAGATAAAATGAAAAGTTAATAAAAATGTATACAAAATGTATATAGTAAAATCATCTTGAACGTTTTTAAAGAATTTTAATAATTTAAACATCACGATATTAGTTATACACAACTTTCTAAATCAATCAAGTTGCATTCGTTTGTTCCACTTGCGCCCGAAACAGATAAGTTTTTTTTTTTTCAAAATTACCTATAGAAAACGACTATAAAAGAACAGTGAAATTAAACTTTGACCCCGAAAAAGCTCTGAAAAAGCTTTAGTGAACTTTGTTTTGACGTTTTATCAGATCTTTTAGAGCAATGTAAAAAAAAACCCTCCACCACCAGTCGGAATTTTTTTTCGAACTTTTTCGTTTTTTTTATAATTTTTCGTATTAATGTATTCTTATTTTGGATTTTTTGATCTCGATCTTTTAGTTTCGGTGTAGGGAAATAAGTTCCCGGGAACTAGTTCTACCGAAGAACTTATTTCTCACTTATAGTAACTTTCTCTTTGGGGGCTAATTATGTATATTCAACGACCAGTTTTTTTTTGTCATTAACAAAATGTCACCAAAATGACAGAAAAATAATAAATTTGCAAAACCAAGGTTTACATTCTTTTTTATCTGTGCAAGTTGCAGGTTGTACATTTTTAAGAATTCGAAACAGTTGGATTGCACTGTACGAGTATATCGGAAATGTAAATGTATAATACTGTATACATGAACTCGTAAACTTTTAAAGATTTAGGTCAAAATAACCAAAACCATTAATGCATCTAAATATATTAGTTGATGATGTTATACACAATTGTTCGTGGTGTCCATTAAAAATTCACCACCAACTGAAATTGATTTAAATTGGAATTCAGGTTCTTTTTATCGATTTCTCTCTCAGAACACAAGACATAAGATATATCCCTCAATGTATGCACAATTGTAGGTATATTAAATTATTTTTATAATTTTTTTAAATTAACTTCATAACTTAATATAACAAGTCTATCGATTTTATTTTCAAGTTCAAGTTTTCATTGAATGTCATCAATAATAATTAAAAACAAAAAAAAAAACAAAAAAAAACAAAAAAAAAAACAAATAATTTGTAATTCCTTTTGATTCTAAATTTACAAACATATAAAACGTCTGATGCTTATGATGTAATTTATTATTTTTTTTTGTTTTATTGTTTGTATTCTTTGATAAACAAAAATCCACTTAATTTTGCCAAAGAAAACAACCATTAATATAAAAAAAAATATTTATTTAAAAGAAAATATCAAAAATAAAACCACCTCAATGTATTGTGTAGTTATTTATGAAACCACGATCTTAAATGAAATTAAAAACAAAATATTCACATTCATTTTTATACCTATTTTATTTTCAAAGAAAATATATACTCAAAAAAAAATAACGAATAAAATAAAAAAAAAAAAGAAAATGTTAAAATGAAAAAAAAAAATACTTTTGCCAAATGCTTAAGAAGTTGTTTATAACTCAACTCGCAAAATAACAAAATGACGAGACACCACTTTGCCAACATAAGAAAATGTTAATATTTGTCCACAAGAATTTATAATTTGAAAATAAAGTTTAAGCCTGACGATACATAAGGAGAGAGGCACAAATGCGTTTGCATACAACTTAGGTGGATATTTTTTTCTCTTATATTTTTTTTTATTCTTAATTTATATTTAAGTAGGCAAAACCTGGTGCAAGAGAAACTATATAAATTATTTTCTTGGCACTGTTTGTGCTTCAAGTTGCTACGAGTATATACATAGGTAAGGTATAGATTGTGATTATTAATTTAAGTTTTTTCTGATAGAAGAATGAATTATTAAATCTAATAAATTTTTAGTTTATTTTAGTAGTGTAGATATACAAATGAGGCAGAACCGCTAAATTGCAAAATTGAAAATTAAATTCATGATGAATTTTGTATGACAGAATTAATGAATTTGGTAGTGCTTAATTGCAATTATTAACAAGCAATCCACTTGTTGATAGTGAGCTATAAATAAATAAAGCAAGAGCCTCATAATGAAATTTTAGATTATTCTAATACATTTTTCAAGAGATTATTTTTTGGCTGTAAAATGAGGTAAATGTTGAAAAAATTTGCGAAAATTAAACAAATGTATCTTCTTACAAAGAATTCCACTGAACGAATGTTTTTAATGATTTCAAATTCTGCTATGACGACAGATAGGTAATGTTAAGTATTTCGTATGCGTTTTGTTTGACTTGAGATATCTCTAAATTTAATTATACGAATGATATTAAAAAAAATTATTTTCGGGAACTTATGTGTTAGATAAGCATTTTGAAGTACTATTTGTGTTTGGTAGTTTTTATTTTTTCAAACTTAGTAGCTTAATTCAAATGAGCTATTCAATTTGATTTATGTAGGTATGTATATAAACATTATTATTATACTTGAAAAGAATTTTTTATTGCGATCATTGCGAGCATATAATCATAGCTTTTACTTTAAGGGGCCAGTTATAGCTTTCATTCAAACTCATCATTGAAAAATTTAATTTCCTAATTTGAGACACTTTGAAAGCAAAATCAGAGAATATTTTGATGCCAATAAAAAGGTGATGACTCAATTATTAATTTTAGTCAAAAAAAATTTTCATTTTGGCGAAACCTTTTAAATCAAATAAATTTCTTTATTTTAATGATTGAACTACCTTATCATTGATCATTGAAATCGTTTTATGTGAAAGATTGGGTCAAAATGAAATATTTATTTGACTGAAAATAATAATTGAGTCAAGAGATTTTTATTGGCATCAAAATAATTACTGATTTTGCTTTTTAAGTGTCTCAAAATAAGAAATTAAAATTTTTAATGATGAGTTTCAATGAAAGCTAAAACTGGCCCCTAAAATGGGGAATACCAAATAGAGTTCGATTTGATAGCCCAGTCGCTATGTACCAAAAAAGCCATGACCAAGAAAAAATGTATCTGCACACTTTTCTGTAGTTTTTCGGGAAAATCGGGCTGGAGCTTGAGCCACCATCTCGAATTTTCAATAAAATATATAAAAACAAAGGCAACACTTACAATGTCATGTTACATATATCTATTTTTAAAAGCAGAAAATGAATCTTCAATTCTGTTTTTTAATCAAATTATTTAAATGAAATAGTTTTTGACAAATAAATTTTCAAACTCAAAATTAAAAACAAAAATGTTAAGTTATTTTTTTTTTATTAATTTTACGTTATTTAAAAGCATTTTTGTTACTAATATTTAATACTTTTTTCAAATGCTAAAAACCATATCGTCGGCTAAATAAGCAAAACTACTAAGTCCACTTTTGGCCGAAATTGAGATTTTGATGCCATTTTCTTCAGAAGCACATTCTGCAAAAAATGGCTTAATAACTTCTGTCCAATGTTTCTTAGTTGTTGCAGAATCCCAAAGAGAAAATCAGATTGTATATGGAGCCTTACGTAATTTCTTTTTGTTTTTTCGCTCTCCTGTAAAATTTGCGAAAGTGGACTTAGCAGTTTTACGTATTTAGCCAACGATATGCTAAAATGTCTTCTAAAATTTTATGCGTTTGAGAAATATCAGAAATAAGTTTCTAATAATTTGGCTTCAAAAATCCTATTTCCACTAAAAAAAAGTAGTGAAGTGGTAAACTTTGTAAATTTAAAAATTAGGAAAAACAAAATTGTTACTGACCAACTTCTGAAGCTAGTTGAAATTGTGTGATCATGTTTTGTGTACCTTTAAAAAGGCGTAATTTTTTTTTCGAAAATCCCACAATGAAGTGGTAACAATTTTTAATTTTTTTTTTTTCGAAAATCCCACAATGAAGTGGTAACAATCTATGACCATAAAAAAAAACTCCAAAAAACAAAAAAAAAACTATTGTTGACCAATTTATGACAGTAGATGATCTTTTATAACCATTTACTAACCATTTTTGAAAAATTATGCTTTATGAAAATCCCATAAATGGGGTGCTAAGATCGCGGAGTCTATCGATTTTTCTAAAATTGTAAAATATTCATCGATTTTTATTACTCTTTGAGTAAACCGCAATTTTTCTTTAAAGATGATTTTTTTCTTTAGTTATACAAAAAAAATCAATGAAAACATATGATCCAGACCGCAGCAATAATAAAAAGATGACAAACTGATTAAAATAAACCTAAAATAATAAAGAATTTGTTCTTTTGCTATCTTGTATCAACCAAAAAAAAAAAGGAACTCTCCTTTTGGAATAATACTTTTAAGGTTAAAATGTTATTGCTGTCCCTTGCTTTAAACCAATCAAAATCTATTGATTTTTTTTTTCAAAACCCTTTTTTCTTAATATACCTAACCTTCTTCAGAAAAACCATCTCCCACAGGCCTATTCAAAGTTAAACTGATATTTTTTGTTATTTTCTTCCTTGAAATCCCTTTTTTTTTAATTTATTCAAAAACATTGTAGATGCCTACCAAAATGTGTATATTTACTATTTTTCGGTCAAACACCTTAAACGACTTGAAAAAAAATCCCTTTTCTGTCGTATGTCTGATGAATGAGGTTAATGAATTCTCTTTATACAGTCCCTGCCTATACATATAGAAAAAAAACCGAGATTGTTTGTCCATCCAAACGGGACGACCGACCGACTGAGCGACTACGACGACTACCATCAACAACAATTAAATTTCCTTTCTACAATGGCGTCCTATCCTGTCCATTCGCTGCGGGAGCGGAAAACTTATACCATCATTAAAAGAAGACTCCTATCAGCTTTAGTTCATCCACTTAACGAAGTCGCGGCCAACGCGGCGGGCAGTGGCAGTGGCGGACGTTGGCAACAAAGGATCTTTGTGTATATTGTCCACAAGGGAAAATAGAGGGGGGATATGGCTATAAAGCGACCAACACTTCCTTTAAAAAGGAAAAGCCGCAATAAAAAATAAACACACACACAATCATAGGCATGTCGCTTATCTTTTTTTTCTTTTTTTTTTATTCATTCTAGCACCATCCGCTACCGCGTCATCTCTTTTGACATAGGTATGTATCCTTGTGTATGTGTGTATATGATTTTTAAAATGAAGTCCTGTTTGTTGGTTGTATAATTCAATTGAGATCAACTTTGGGTCGCGAATTTGTTTGTAGTTAATTAGAATCCCATTTGCTGTATAGCTGTGTTGTATACTGACTTATCCTGCTGAGCTTTGATGGCTCTAAGAGAGAACCGTTGGCAAAGAAAATATTGTATCCTTTCTCATGTACCTAATTAGTATTTTTATATTTAATTTTTGAATTTTGTATACGATTAAAAGATAAAATAAGAAATTATGTTTAAAATGAGAAAAAGGACTATGAATAATGTCGAAATAATAAAATTAAAGTTGCGCAATAAACCTAATGCTGTGAGTATAGGATTTAAAAGGATTAAGTGTTTTTGTGACCTGTTTCTTTTATATTAATATTTTTTATATTATAGGAAAATTCCTCTACACAAGTGTTTTGTGGTATGAAATTTCTCATGGTTCTGTAATTTAATTTTGTTGGAATTAATAGGATTAATGAGGAAAATTTAATTATAACGCGCAAGGAGTTTAAAGAGCGAAATAAACTTTGTTTTATTATTTTTATTTTTAGTCAATAGAAAAAATTTTAATAGAAAATCGACAGAACTTTGTTGAAGTTTTTAAACCAAAAGTCAATTTTCTTTATGTTGTTGATGAGGTGAACTTATAGGGCAAAACCTCTTGGCCGTTGGAGGAGATTAAAGGATTTATAAAATTTCCTTAAGATATGATTTGTTGATTTCTATGATTTATTGAACCATATAGCATTTTTGTTTTTAAATTACAAACAATAATATTTAAGGCTTTGAAATAAAGTTCAATATTTTTTCGTTTTAAAAGTCTTTTTAAAATTGCCGATGTATAATTTGAAGCTTCTTAAAACCTGTATACCCCTATTAATAAACTCAAATAAAACATGAATTATTTTCAATCTGTGTTAAAATTAAGGGTGAAATCTTATTAATAAAATAAATAAAAAGTTAATTCATAATAATTATGTAATTCATCCAAATAAGGGTTGATTAAAAAGTTGTTAAGTTAAAAATACCTACGATAAAGAAAAAGAAAGGATATATACTAATGGAACATAATATATGTAATTAACAAGCTCAAATGAAAATATGCCGGTGTAGAGTTCACCCTTTATGAAAAAGGTTATGTGTCTAGGCTGAAAAATACTCTTTGCCAAATTTAAATTTTATATTTTTATCTTAAAATTATTAAATGTTGCCAGTCGAGCTGACGGCAATGCCAGAGCTTCAAAATTCATAAAAATCTATGTACATGTAACAAACTCAAATTGTCAATAAAATGAATTCTTACTACTCTTACTAATACTCTTTGCCAAAAGCAGAATTCTTCGTTAAATCTAGTAGATTTTCGTTAAGATTTGGTACTCAACGTGAATTCGCAATTAATTGTTAATTTAAAAATTTTGTAATTCCTGAATAAATTTTTGGACATCGTTTTACCTGAATTGTGAATCAGAAGATAATTAAGCATTTTTTATTATTAAGAGTGTTCATTTTTAGAGCACAAAGAAACTTGTTTTCTACCGCACTGCCCCTATAGATCCTACACAGACTTTTTTTTTAATTCTACCCCAATCCTTTTTACCCTTTTTTTGAGAAAAAAAAAAACAAAACATTAACTGTTTTTATCCCGTTTACTAAAAAAAAGTCACCCTGTATGCATACACATAATGGACAGTAGGGAACAAAGAGGACAAAAAGTATAGTTTTACCACCATTTACTTGACTTTATTATTATTATTCTACAGGAAATATGGTACTTTAAAAGCGTTTTTAATGTCATAATTTTACGAAGGGTTGAACATTAACAAAGTTTTCAAGAAGATTATATGGAAATATTAAACAATGAAAAGCTTTACTCATTAGTAATATTTCAAGGTTTAAATTCCAATTAAAATTAATTATGTTACTACATACCAGCAGTTGGTACATGAAAAAGAAGTCATGAAATATTATGGAACACTAAATCCAACAAAAAAAAGGAAACAATAGTTTATGGAAGGTGCAGTCTAGGTCTAGTAATGTAGATTTTTATATAGAGGCCAATAAAGGTGTTTGTTGTATGAAAATGAGATGATTTTTGTTAATGTTAATACCCAATTTCAAACTCTGTGTAATTTTGTAAATCTTAACTGACTAAAAAGCTGTTGAAAGCTATTTTGAGTTCAAAGTAATCTAATAATGTCAAATAAATAAAAAAAAAAGGTTCTATATAGTAGATGGGGCTTGAAAAATAATGTTAGTGATCTCAAGGTAAACTGAGATGTACTCTTCCCAGAAGCATACAACATTTTAATATGAAAACTGTTAAGAGTCGTTTCAGTGAAAAATATTCTTTTCCCTAACTTTTATACGAGGTTATTAGCCTAACACATGTAAGATTAAAACCTATCACATGTAACTACTTTTTGAATATTTAATTGGATGTTATTGGGTGGTATCAATAAAAAGGAGCACATACTGAAAACTTCACTTGTCGAAACAGCTTTTCCATTTGGTATGAATAAAATTCTTAAATACTAGCATTTTCGCATAGAACTATCATGGACCGATTGGGGTTTATTTAAAAAGATGAAAATTAAATTTGCATAACTTCGTGTACCAAATATATTCTTAAAAATACATTTTTTTTTTTACGAATATCTCGGCTCCAGTATTTGTCAGTAAAAAAAAATTCCAAATTGTTTGTAATAATATTCCTTTTTATTTTAATCAAAATTTTTGTTTTTATGAGTGTGTTCCTTATAAGCGAAATCTACTGTACTCATGAACAAAAACAGAATAGATTGAAGATTTTCACAATCAAGATTATTAAAAATGGTTTTTAAAAAGGTTTACACCATCAGACAATTTAAAGACTTTAAAACTGACGTTAGATATTGTATTTAAATAATATAAACAGAATTGGACCCAATTGACTACCCTGGGGAACTCCAGAATTTTAAAAACTTTTTGAATGGTAACATTTTAAATTCATAGAATAAGATATGTGAAGCAGATGTCAAAGTTTATCAAATACCTTACTAAAATCCGTAAGAACACAATCGTTTTTTTTTTTTTTCAAAGAAATAAATGGCTTACGGAAATTACGCCAGGATTTTTGTTTAAAATGCCAGAAATTTGTTAATACAAAATTCTGGTCCTTTGAAAATTACCAGACTTTTCGGAAATTTTTGTCTAAAAAATTTAGGGCATTTTCTTCATTTTCCGATATTAGAAAATAACTGGAAAATAACCAGAATTGCACACATTAACATAGAGCGAAAACGGACATCCACCAGAATTTTAAAAATACGCCCAAAACATAGTTTTTATTTCGCTTTCTGGGTTCTTTTGCACACAATATCCATTTTTTCTCGCTATTTAGAAATGTCTATAAAAATATTTCTGAAAATTTTTCCATTTTCAGGAAAAAGAACTGAAAAATTATTATTTATTGTATTATTCATACCAGAATATCAGTTTATTAGACTTGACCATTCTTTATTCCGTCAATTTCCGTCAAGAACTGAAGAATTGTTTGTAAAAAAATGTCTAGCCTCGGTAAAACGCTTAAAACGGACTGAGAACAACATTTTTGAAATACGGCCACAATATATATGTCATACATATGTATGTATGTATTCTGACGTAGTTTTCATTTCGCTTTCTGGCTTTTTTTCCATATACTGTCTTACACAATTTCCAATATTTCTACCTTTTTCCATAACTTTTCTGATTTTTTTTAATTTTGAGCACACAAATATTTCTGGATTTTTTTTTACAAAATAATATCTGGCTTAATTTCCTGGTGCTAAATCAATACAGGATTTGTGAGCTTTACCGAGATCCACAATTTTCTATCTAACACCAATTTTTGTTTAAAAAAAGGTCAAAAATATTTTTTTAGAACAAGTGCCTACATATTTTCACAAATCACGTGCCAATCTTTTTTTTTTGAAAGCCCATATTTGAAGCATTTAAAATGGTAACACCAACGATTTGCCTTTTCTTATTTCCAAAAGTACAAAATTTGGTTTAAAGAATTTGTTTTGAACTTGGTAACAAATTTTATTAGTTTTAAATGACTTAGACAAATTTAATGAGTAATATACAAAAACATAATTTTTTATTTGGATCAAAGTTTAAAAAAAGTGCAGTGTAGCCTCAGAAGGCCAGAACTTTTGCTTTGAAATATTTATTTTTATCTAAAAAATTAAAAAATTTTATTTGGACTCTAGCACTTGCTTACTTCTTATTTTATGAATATTTTAAAATCCTGTAAAATATTCTTTAAAAAGACTCGTTTCCTGAAAAAAAAGACTTCAGTTTGAAACAATAGCAAGACTTTTGTTTTTAAAGTATAACATTTCCGCAATCCATTGTACTTTAAAGCACTCTAACTTTCACTCTTTAAAATTGAAAATTCAAATTGGGTATACACATATTGATAACCCAAAGAAACATCCCAAATTGAACACTCAATTTTTTTAAGGATAACGCATTTAAAGCTAGAAATAAAATACAAAACCATAAAGCACATCCCGAAGGTACTTAAAAAACAGAGCTCTTTCTTAAATGGAATAACTTTATATCAAAAATAACAATATTTAAATATCCCTTCGAGCAACACCGCACGTCCATGGAATACTTTCTAAAATACCTTACCTACACGCCTGCCCTGCTTTGATGGTATTCAACGCAGGCTTCCTTCGAAAATCAAAAAAAAAAAAAATATTAAAGCACCAAAAATGCAAAAAAAAAAAAAAAGACTGCTCATCCGGACCGGATTTAGCGCAATTTCTCGTTGGTTTGAATAAACAGTAGGTATAGTACTACTCGTACATGATTGTGCCAAAACATACATACACACACACACATCCATCCAACCAACTGAACCGACATTCGGAGATGAGAAAATAAAATGGATAAACATTTCCGTATGCATATTCCTGAAATGCAAATTCCATGAAATTTCACCCGCGTTGGGTTTAACTTGATTGCGGAACGACGCACGAACCAACGGCATCAACATAGCATACGTAGCTTTTTAAAGTCGCATATACATACATACATCCCATAGCTAGAGGTTTTATGCAATTCTTTTATATAATTATATTTTTTCATCAAGTCAAGCCACCCTTGATGTAAAATAGGGGAATAGTAATTAATCCATCAATTAAAGTTGAATAATTCATGACGTCATGTAAATAAGACCCAAGGTAGCAAAGTAGTTTTATTTAGAATTTGATTTACAGCTGACTGCGTCATTCAAAGTTTGTAAAAAAAAAAACACTGTTCCAAGGTCCAATTCCTTTCTATATATACCTAGTTGAACGCCACTCCTTCAGACATAAAGACACAACAACCACACGCAATAGCAACAGGAGTCGTATTTGAATTATTTATAGGACACAAATTCCATTTCCCTTTTTGCTCTCAATATTCCATGAACGGACATTTGGACAGGACGACAAAGATGAATTATTGTAACCCATTAACACACAATTATTTCCAGAACCCTAAACCTCATTAAAAGCTTCCCTCGAGCACATACACACAACAACAAAAAAAAGGAAATTTAATCATTGGGGAAAATATGCTTGCCCAAAAATTCATAGGGAAAAACTTTTAAACGTTGACATCAAGGATTTGAGTTGAGGTCTGGTATTGACTCAAGAAAGGAGATTTTTAGAAACGTTCCAAAAAAGGGAAACTAAAAATCACTGTCACGTTCCGAAAATGTCTTGTGGTTTTTTTTTTTTTAATTTTTTTTAAGGGAGATGCGAACGAACCCAAGGACTTCGTCGCGATGACACGACAAAAAATCCTAGTCCCAAAATTTACCCAGAGGGTCCTTTAAATGACCACAGAAAGAAAAAAAATAGCATGGTTTTCTGATTTACTTTGTTGTATGTCCGCGTGTAACCAAGCTTGGATAACCTAGGAATTGGTAAAAATATCTTTTGAGTGGCAAGTGTTGAATTTGGAAATTGGCACGATTAATGGGTTTTTGTTGAATTTTTGTTTTCTAGACTAGATACAACGCAGGATTTCAGTTCGTTTTAGAAGGACTTCATAAAATCGAACATTTTAATTGTGGTGTGGAGTTTTTTTTTTAATATCGAGGGTAAGAGTTGAAATAACAACGAAAAATAAAAATTATAATTTAAAAGAGGTATAGTGCTATCACTTTTTTGTTTGTAGTTTATTAATAGAGGGACAGAATTAAGTGGATGTAAAAGCAAATTTAAATTGGGACTCTTTAAAGTAGACTCCATTTCCTTCCATGTCTTATTTTTAACTTAAAAATTGGATTAGTTTCATATTTCTTCTACATACACAATTTTAATAAGTCATAACAACTCTGAAATGGGCTATATCACTTAACAATGCCCAAAAATTAAAATATTCATTTCGTTAAAACTATACTTCAGTTAAAATGCAATCAAAATGCTATATGATTGTATAATTGAGTGCCATTGACAGGATATACATATATACAATTCTTCTTATATTAATATACAAAAGGATTTAAATGCCAACTTTGTGTGCATCCAATTAGAAAGCAATTAGAGAGAAAGTATTATTTCCAGACAAAAGCTTTTTGATAGAAAACACGATGGTGGAGTGCTCGTTATATAATTAAGTTTAGATTCTAATCTATGTGCAAGTATAAATGGAATATACATTCCTGTGTGTGTATGAATTTAAATATCATAAGAATTGAAATAAATAAATCATATTTTTTTGTATAATAAAAAAAAAGTGTGGGTGCCGAGTCTTTTAGCATCAGCGCGGTTGCCTGTGAAGGCTATCATTATTTTTGACATTCATTAGTAGCTATACGAACGTAAAATACAGCGTTAAACGTTAAGTCATGCAAAATCATTTAACTCTCTCACAAAAAAATTATAAGGATCCTCTTTTAGATGTAAGAGATGTTGAGTGACATAATACTCAACTATGGAGTTTAAAAAAAATTCCAATTCCAATTTCAAGTAAACTAATTACAATTACCAATTACAATTAGAATTCCAATTCAATTATACAATACAATAACAATTACAATTGCAATTACATTTCCAATTCCAATTACAATTACAATTACAATTACAATTACAATTACAATTACAATTACAATTACAATAACAATTACAATTACAATTACAATTACAATTACAATTACAATTACAATTACAATTACAATTACAATTACAATTACAATTACAATTACAATTACAATTACAATTACAATTACAATTACAATTACAATTACAATTACAATTACAATTACAATTACAATTACAATTACAATCTTGTGTATAATGATTAAAATTACAGGGCATCTTTTAGCTAACTTGAGCACAAGACTGAACTATAACTTAAATAATCAAAAAATAAGCTGATTTAAAAAATTTTGAAATTAAGGCTTTAATAAGATCATCAAATGCACGTTTATAACATTTAATTAATATCTCTAAGAATTCTTCATCATATATAATAAATACATTTACCCCTGAGGAAGTCGGGAAAATTTGACGAAACATAGGGAAAAAGTATGAAATAACGTTCGTTTTATTTACATAAAGAAGTAAATGACCAAAAAGAGCCTGATTTTACATACAAAATAAAAACTTTATCATTCAAATAACTGGTCAAATAAATATTTATTCAGAATTCTTTTAGTTTAACAGTACCTAAGCAGCATTTCCTCAAAAATATACGTGAAAGTGGGGGGATGTAAGAAACTTAGGGACTATTCCTCAATGTCCTAGTAAAATTCTGATTAGTTATTCGACACATAATTGACACAGGTCACAGGGTCAAAATTCCACAGTCTAAATAAATTTGAATTTTATAACCTCTTCATGGTGGGATAATTTTTGATTTTTTGCCTTCTGGACTTATTAACCTATGCCAATAAATTTAATGTGTCGAATAACTAATCAGAACTTTTGTCAGACATTGTAAAATATACCCTTAAAAATAAGTTATAATAGATAAGGCTTGATAACGAAGGTGAAGAAAATTTAGAAAACTACTTCTGTTTTAGTGGAGCGATTGATTATAATTCAATTAATAAGTTCAAGTGACCTAAACTCCAACAGCATCTAACTGATGAGCCCAACTGCCGTACCTGGGAGAAACGCAATCTATGGAGTTGAGGTCACTTGAACTTATTAATTGATAGAAGGCTTGTTTTATTGGTAAAGGTATCCGTTGAATAGTAAGATTTTACATGCATTACAAATACAACATCGCTAACATCGTATTACGACCGATAAAAAGTTAAAGTATGAATCCTACTGTGGATAGTTTGACGTTTATTCGAGTTTCAAATTGGATTTTGTTAGATTTGTTCTTAGATGTTGGAACGATTAATTATATGTATTTGAATTTTATTTCGATAAATGTGTCCATGGAGTAGTTATATAATTGTTTAATAGTACTTAATGTGAATATAAAAACCAGGCTACTGCCAATGTGTTTTTTTGGACATTTCTTACTGTACTACGTATAGATTCCCAAAAAAAAAAAAAAAAAAAAACATACCTATAGTTAAAGTTACCGATATGTATAATTTTACAAATAATTTATGTCGACAATTTTGTTAATTTCTCAAAAAAAAAATAAGTTATATTTATTAAAAATATAGAATTACTTTTTTATTTGGAATTTTAGTTTTTTTTACAAACAAAACAACTTACAGCCATATTCTGCTAAACATTCGCGTTAATGTTTGCATTCTGTTATCCGATTATTCTAAATTTCGTACAAATTCCAAAAAAAGAAAAAAATTACAAAAAGAATAAAATTTAAATAAAATGTATTTTCTTAAGAATTTCAAAAATAAATATTTTTGAAGTTTTGCACAAGAAAGTCAGATTTTAAAAATTACTTAAACCAAATTTAATGAAATATTCACGTGAATGGAAATATTTGATCGAATTGTATAGCAGAATAGGCCATTGGGGTAGTACATATCATTAAAGATAAATACGTTTATTTGTGAAATATGCCGCATAACTGCAAAAAAGAAAGCAAAGGCCGTTAAAAGCTATTTTGAATCAATAATTCAACAAAATTCCAATAAAATAGTGCTAAGTCTTCTACTTGGCTGGTGTATTTCTGTAGTATAATAGAATTTTTATTATTAAAAAAACCTTCCAGGAAAATAAATTAGTTCGATTTATAGCTTTGTTTTAATTTTCACTCTAGAGCCAAACTGACCAGTTTTGAAAAGTAACATTACATCTAATGAATTACCAAAAATTCATTTTGATTGCTATTTTAAAAGCTCGTTTCTAGAAATCAAAAACAAAATAATCAAAAAAAAACAAAAGTGGGATTTTATATTTGTATCAAGACATTTAGCTATTCAGACCACAGTATACTCTAGACCAAAATATATAGAAGATTTCATTACTTTGTATAAACAAAAATTATTTAAATTATGAACAAAAACTTATAGCGGTGAATTGACATAAATTCATAACACTTTTAAATCTAAGATGATCATACAAATATTTTTCGCTTACATAATCATAGAATAGAAAGTCCAAGATGTCGTGAATTTTGTTTACGATTGATTTTGTATACGAATGATTTTTCTCGAAGGCATACGATCAAAGTATAAAGAAGCGCGCAATAAATAAAATAAAATCATTTAAAATGTAAATAACCGCAATAAATAATAACAAATCATTTAACACTTTGCCATCATGACATTAATATTACCTACGTATTGTAGTTGTAAATAAAACAGAAACTCGTTATGAGAGTTGCTTTAATAAAATAAATTAAAAAACAAAAAAAACACACACAATTTCAAACATAAACAGGGATCAAACTAAACTAATGTAAATATTTAGCTTGGTTTACCTTGGCATAGAATTTTCAACTATAAAGCCAGCAGCACAATATTATGCTGTCGCAGTGTTTACATTTTTTACTTTTCTTTTTATGACGTTGATAGAACAACAACTTTTTCAATCGAAAGTATCTCGTATATTTTTTTTGTTGTTTATTAAGATAATAGTACAATATGATTAAGTTCCGATACTTAGAATTAATTTAAATTTTTAAAGAATGACTAAGATCCCAAAGAGAATTCATTCAATCATGCTAAATTAATTAAAGCAAATAAAATTGATGACGATGATGTGTGTCAGTGGTTAAATGAGTAAAATTTGATGGAAGCTGCCACTGCCAACTGGTTCCATCAAAGTCTAGTGATGCTATATAGTGAAACTACTAAATAATATTTATTTACTGATTTCAATCATCTTCGTATGTTTGCAATAATTCAAAACCATTTGCTGCCTGCTGGTGATGAAATAGGTATGTTTACCTATCTAGTTGAAATTTTACATACATATGCACATAACTTAAATAAAAATATGCGAATTCACATCAATAATAATAAACTTTGAAATGAAAACCAGAAATCTATTCTATAAACCAAAAAGTGAATTATGGAAATTTTAAATGTATTCGTACGTTAATTGAAAACGATTGACAGCAAAATAAAGATTTTTTGTGAAAGCATTTACTCAAGCAAAAATGATTTGTATATATACCTACACTAAATCAGGGTGTCTTAAATTTAATTCTTAAAAATAAAAGTTCAGTTAGTAAGTTTTTTCTTATCAAGCGTAATAAAAAAAAACCTGATTTTTTATTTGCTTCCTTTGTGATAAATAAGTGTAATAAGTCTTATAGTTTTGGTACTCATTCTAGAGCTTGTCACAAGCGCTGTTCACACGACACATGTCCGAAAGCCAAATGTACGTAAAGTCAAAGTACGAAATACAAAAGCACTTAAAGCAACGATGTACTCACAACACACAAGTACGAAAAGAGTCCAGTGATGCCAGACTTTGTATGCAAATTTTCCCATAGTGATACACAAAAATTCCCCTCTTCACACGCCTTTGTTATAAATATCTCACAATTCTCTCAGAATAAAAACAAAACCTAGAATGACAGTCTTCGTTTGTGATCTATGTCATTTTTGTATAGAATTTTTCGTTTGGCAGTGTACAATGTACATGGGGTATAGAAGGCAGATGCAAAAATGAGCGCTTTCAGATATTTAGAATGAGTTTTTTCTACTGTTAGTTATATTAATTAAAAAAAAAAGTACAAGCGTATCACTTTGAAGAAAACAGGACACCCTGTTTTAATAAAATTAAGAAGTTTTTGTTGTAATTTTATTTTGTCAGAAAAATAAAATAAATGATTATTATTACGAAATTGAGAAAAAAGGATCGTTTTCTTACATTTCTAACACTACACATGAAAATATTTTATTTGATCATATAGTTGAATACAAATTTGTTTCTTAATTAAATGGGCAATTTGGGAATAAAAATTGACCATAAGGTGAAATCCCTTCATTTTTTTTTACTATGAGCTTCGAAATTCTGTTTTGAATTCTGCGTTATTCTGTAAAATATTCAGAACAATATTGTTACGCTGAAATTGCCAAAAAGTGGTTCTGACACTGCTGACTTTTTTGCATATATAAAATTTAGAATTTTAGAATAGAATTTTTCGACTTATATATGAACCCCTACACTACTAACCTTTTAATCGTCGATATGTACATCTATATGAAGTAGTTATTAGGTGTGTGTTTTATTCATTGCTGCATAGCCAACGCAGCAAAATTTCCCTTGGCAAACAAAAACAATTTGATTGCTGGCGAAAAAGAAGTCATTAAAAAATAAATTATTATTATTTTATTAATTATTGAAATGAACGTAAAGAGTGAGTAATCGTTTTATTCAGACTTGTGCTGCGCTGGCTATGCAGCAATGAATAAAATACACCTATTGTTGGTTAGGGGTAGTAAATCAGTTATATTCCTCATTAATAACGAAAAACAACTTGATTTGGTATTTCATTCATTTATTTTATTTCTTAATCATTTTATTTTCTGTTTCAGCAATTAATTTATTTTTAATTTATTTATTTTCTGATTGGATGGACGACAACCAAGTCGTTTGCATAAAATCACTTTTATAATAGGTAAATTACGTCTTAAACAGGAATTCGTATCCTGTCAACGACAATATAATTACAAAACACACCATTTATTTACATAACAATTAAGTAGGAAACCGACTATAATGGCAGAGGAAAATATATGTAGTTATAAGGATATAAAATTCATCTCTCTGTCCTAATAAAACTTTACGATAGACCAGGTTTTGGTAATATACATACTTATAGTCGTATATACATAGTCATAGTTCGCTTTGGGTGAAAATTAAACGTGATCTATCGTTTAATTGTAAACATTTGACAAAGAAGATGGTGTATACCTAAACCTATAACTGCCTATATATATAAAGTTTGAGGATCTTAGTTATCTATTTGATTTGGGATGATTGAGCCATTAAAGTGCGAGTAGAAATAGAGAAGACCATAGCTTGTATACATACAGAGGTTGTTTTTAATCAATTTTGAAGACAATTTAGGTAGCCTATTTGAAAAAGGTATTAAATTTAAATTGTCTTTAAATTTAATCAATTGTAAATTTTTAAACACTTTACAGCGCAAAATTGCAAATTTGATTAATATTTTTATCGTCACTGTTTTTGATGACCTTTATTGAATATGATAAATTATTACTAGGTATATCTCTTTATCAGGGAGTGAATGGTTGATTGAAAAAAAAGTTGATAAAATGATTCATTGTAATTAAAAAATAATTAGACTTTATTATCATAATATTAATATCACAAGCTGAATATTTTAATTGTGAGTGAATGACTGCATTTATCAAGTAGACCCATTAAAAAAAAAAAACTTGTTTAAAATAAATATTAATTAAAGTTTATTTTATAAAAATAAATGACTTAAATGTTGATAGGGTGAAAGGGGGTAAGATGGTGCACATTTAATATCTTATTAACTTTTTATTCAATTTCGTTTTTAATTCTTTTTGATTTGCCATTTCAAATCTAAGTAACCATTATGAAAGAGCTTATTTATAATGGGCTTGAAAAAAATGTCCAAAAACTGTAACTAGCAATATTTGTCTTAGAACCGTTTTTTTTTTATTCTCGGTTTTCTCGTTAACGGTTCAACCAATTTTGATTACAATTTGCTACAGGAGGTCTTTTTAAGTCGGTTTGATTTTGAATATAAAAATTTTCTACAAAATAATAAAAAAATAAAATAATTTTTGTTTTAATCAATATCTTGAAAACGATTTTTTTTAAGTTTTTATATATATAATCAAGTGAAAACTAAAATTGGGCCGTTTGCTCTCGAGATATTCGAAACGAATAACATTTTTTAACAATTTTTAGCATTTTTTTTATTTCATAATTTTTTAAATTCTTATCAATTCAGTCGTTATGTGTAGATTAAAATTGAACGAAAGCACGTCGATAACATTATTTGTTCTCGAGATATTCGATATAAATGACATTAAAAACGTTTTTATGAATCGATGTAAAAGAAAATAAAATTATTAAATTAATTTTTTTTTAAACTTTTTCTACACTTTATGAACCGCTTGCTTTCGAGATATTCGAGACGAAAAACATTTTTTAACTATTTTTAAGAGTTTTTTGGTTTTAATTTTTTTTTTGGAATTGTTATCAATTTTTCAATACGCCATTATTTGTCATATACAATTTGAGCCAAAGTCGATAGGTTTATTTGTTCTCGAGATATTTGCTCCGAATGACATTTTAAAACTTTTTTTTATTACAGTACTAAAAAACCATTAATAGGACAAGTTTAAAACCTTTTCACCAATTTTTGACGTAATTTTCCGCAAAAAATGAAAAAAATTATTCCAAGTCGATATCTTTATTTTCTTTTTGAGATGTGCTAACGAAAAAAGGTATCATAAACGTACGAATGTAGATCGTACATATACAAGCAAAGAAATCTCTCAAAAAACGATGGATTAGGATTTAAGGGATCTCTAAAAGTGGAGATATCTCGAATATTTCTATTCGATAAATTGAAAAAACTAATATAACTTTCCATGGGAAGATACAAATGGGAGGGCGCGCAGCGGTAAGTCTTGATTTTACTCAGCCAGCATTCTTGAAAAACCAATATCTCTAACAACAACTCATCATATAAAAAAATATGTTATTATTATTTTTTTTATAAAATTTATACTTTCTGAGTTAAAGCGACTTTTAAGAAATATACGTTAATTGGGCTTATTTATCTGTGAAATTTGTATGCGATAAAAATCAATATATTTTTTAAAAACTCTCAACGTTTACTAAACATAAGTTCGGTTTTTACCCTTTTATATTAGAGCTGAAAGTAATATCATGCTAGTGCTCTTAAAAAAAATGTTAATAATAGATTTTAATTTATTGTTAATAAATATTTATAAATAAATAATAAATACTTTTTTTAATTTTTCCTGAAAGCTCTTAGCGTTAGGTTTGATATCGAGATATTAGATGTTTTTTCATGACAAGAAATACTTGTGGAAAAATTGCCAATTCCTCGCAAGAAACAGTAACCCGTGAAAAACATTTCTCTTTTTATTTTTTAAGTGGCCTAATTTGGAATTCGTACCTTCAGCATAACAGTCCTACGCACTAACCATTACACCACAGGCAACTAATTAAATTTTCAAGAGAGGTTGAAGGACTTTACATCATATAACAGTCATTATATGCACATACGCACATATTATGTATTTATCTATTCATGACAGTGCCAATTGTTTTCCATTGGTATACCTATCTCCATTTACATACATGAAAAAATTCTAAATAATTTATTCTCGCCAGCCATAGCCCTAAAGAATGAAAATGAATTTTAGCCTTTGCAGTCCGTCGCTCATTTTCATCACAAATCACGAAACAGATTCTGTTAAATTGTCCCATCAGCACAACTATTTCAAAACGTGACATATATTTATTGTTTTTTTTTTTTTACATTTCACAGGACACGATGCCATGGCAATCACACATCATGATGTGACACAGAGAAATCCAATCAGGTGCATCAATTTGACAACGAAACTGTAAATGGAAAAACTTTTCGAAATTTCTAAACTTCATTGTGTCTATACGTAAATATATTATTTTCTATGGTTTTTATATAAAATCACAGGTTTATTTGATGACATTGATTCAACGGAAAATTTAACACAATCCTATATCTACAAATATAAATATTTCCAAAAGGTAAAAGCTGAATCGATTCAAAGTTTATGGAGGTAGAGGCGTAGAATATATTTGTGACAGGGATTTAAAGTAAAATATATTCCATGGCAAAATATAATTTTATTTTTGGGAAATTTTAAATTCCCAACCACAAGGATTATTAAGATAAAATCTCCAGGGGGTAGAGGAGAATTGTACAGAAAAAAATGTGTGTCCATTTTACCACGACTCACGGGAAATAAAATTTTCAAATATTCACGAATTAAAAAAAATAGAATCGGAGAAATGTATTTAAATAAAACTGTCAAAGATTTACACATCATAAAATATTTTATTTACTAAACCATCACATGATATCCCTATGGATTTATGGAGAAACCCATGTCCAGTCCACCCATAGGTAGGACTTTATGAATATTTATGACTCAAAACGAAAAAAATACAAACACATGAATAAATATCAGAAAAAAAAGGAAAAATGAAATTGTGGAATTTTACATGAGAGAAATATTAAAGAGTAGAACACCATATTCTTATAACTAATTTCAAAATTAGCTATGGTAGTTAAGAGAAGAGTAGGTTAAAAATTCAACTCTAAATAAAGATGAAGCTTATAGGCTGGCAAGGTTTTTTTTTTACAAAAATCAAATATAACCTGTTAAATTATAAATTTCAATGAATATATGTATTATTAAAATATCTATAAGGGTAATTTTACAGGAAAATTACAATAAAAGTCAATAGCGACATAAACGACGCCGCCATCGCCACCGCCATTTACATATACCTATCGTGGGAACAGACAGCCAATTTAATGAAAGACAAAAAATAATTCTTCCACGTAAATGTCGTGGTGGAAAAAAAAAATAAAGTGATATATGTACATCATTCTCGTTGCATATAGGGTGACCACTGACCAAATCTATCCTCAATGAAAAGAGGACATTCGAAAAAACCTCAAACGAAAATTAAAACAAAAATTATTTTTTTGATTTATTGGATCAAAAAAGACTTCCATATGTGTGCTGTATAACAAAAGAAAAAATAACAACAAAAATAAAATCTATTAGTTAGGTGTTTAACATGAAAATAACTTTAAGTACCTAATAAATTTTTTTAATTTCACAAAAAAATGTTTATTTTCAAGAACATTTCAACCATTTTAGCTTTGATTGTAAAGGGTGTCCCAAAATTCACGCAAGGTGTCGCCAATAAAAAAAGACAACTTGTCTTTTAAAAATGGAGTGCTACACGAGTATAAGCAGAGTTTTCCACTCACCCATGTATTCTACAAAAAATGTTTTCTATCAAAATTACTTCTTGCGTGAATTTTTGGAACACCCTTTATTTTGTCATTGGACCTTATTTTCATACAAATATCGGGAGTCTTTAAAATATAGTTGTAAAAAACCAGACATTTTTTTATTGTGATTGAGAAATGAGTGAATTCAAAGTTCAATTTTTGTTTTGCAAATACTTTTAAGACCGTGCTTACACCAAAATAAATTTTGTATTGTTGTTTTGTTTCACGAAAAAAAATTTAAAATTGCAAAATCTAAAAAAAAGAGGACAAATCGCTTATTTTTTCAAAAATATACGAGAAAAAAGTTTATTAGGTCAAAAAGAGGACGTCTGGTCAGCCTAGTTGCATAGACTCTTATTTACTGTGAAAAAGGGGTCATTTGGTGTTGGGTAGGTAACTAATTGGCTAAGTGCCAATTCAAGGGCGCTTGGCTTGGTTGTCTGCTGTTGAAGAGTTGATTTGAATGTTGACTGAAATGTTATAGATACGACTATATCGTTTCTGCCCGATGGACTAATTTAAATGGTATTTTATCAAATCACTAAAACCCACAATCTTCATTCATAATAGCTTTAAAAATCAAAGAGATTCAACCGCTGAGTATAAAATAAGAGTGAAGCAAGATTTCGGTTTGTGAATCAAAATTTTATACAAATTCGCAAGTTGAACTATAGGTATACATATTTATATAATGATAAACAAATTAATTAATTTAGAGATAGTCAAATAATTATATAAAGAATAATGATTATGCAATTTTTTGTGTCAGCTGATATTCCAACTTGTATTTTGGCAAACTCCGATGACAGTAATGATTTTGTATAGCCGTCTCCATTTGCGATGATAATAAATTCATAACAGCCAGCAGGCAGAAACAGAATACTATATAAAGAATGTGATATAGATAACAAGTCATACATACATATGTATGTAAATTTTAAAATACATATATGTAGGTACCTACTATCATAAATCGCATATAGGTATGCATATGTACTTTTTGTTTTGTATCTGTCTCGTTTTAATTTTTTTTTTTTTCATTTATCACAAATGTAAACGACAGGGACCTATGTACGTGTGTATTTTATTAACTCATCGAACTTTTAGATATATACCTTGATGGAAATGTAGCAACTCCCGCAGATCACGAATGTGCTATGGAAAACGCAACATACGTGAAGGATTTAGTGGGTATAACAAGTAAGACGTCGAAAAGTAAATTTAAGTAGAACATAAAATTAATTTTTCGCAACGAAAAGAAATCTTCCAGAATTAAACCGACATGGTAGTAAAAATAAAGATATAGAAATTGTTTCCGAGACAGTGTTGCCGAAAATGGTAATATAGTAGTATTTTTAGTACTTTCGTCACCTCCGTACTACCATACTCCTCCCTTCCCATTCGTATACTCGTACTACTATTTTAACTATATTTATCTCGACAAGAATTGGTTTCGTGTCAAGAAAAAATCGAGGTCTAATGGACAAGTCCACAAATAGTGGTTTTTTACATGGATTTCGTAAGTATGTTGTCTGATCAATGTTAAGTTGGCGAAGCAACTTCTTTCGGATAAAAAATTGGTTAGGTGGTGGTTAATTTGCAGTTAATTAGTCGTAAAAATTTCGAGTTTGTCTTTCTATGTTTTCTATGTTTTTTGTTTATGCTGATTTGTGAAATTGATATCAAATAACGGAAGCAAGGCCTCAAAAAGCATTAAAAGCTTTTTATATTAAATGATTTTTTGCTTAATAATAATTGCCGTTAGCTATAGTCTTTAATCAGTTGGGATAATTTAAATTATGTCGTGCAATGTTTCATATGTTTTTTGTTCGTGTATTTTTGCTAAATTCAAATCAACCGTGGAAGTGCAGGACATCGTAGGTCAAGAAATTAAAAAAAAATTATTAATTCAAAAAATCAGCAGAATCAGAGTTACATTTTGGAAAATTTCTGCGTAACAATATTGTTCTGAATATTTTACAGAAAAAGGTAGAATTCAAAACCTGTTACTATGTATCGCCAAACTGTGGTCCAAAATGACTTGCTTCGCAAGGCTAAACATTGTAAAATAACGATTTTGTTTCCCCAAATCTTTTTAAAAACGCCTCATTTCAAATTATTTATTTATAATATTTATTATTTGTTTTAAAATCATTAAAATGAATTATTAATAAAAAAAGAAACAACAATTTTGTTATTTGTATCTTAATCCAGTTACTTGAACAACAACCCTGGTTTCGTACGTGTTCAAGTTCACGAGCGTCTACTGTATATTCTTAGTAAAGTCATTAAAACCTGTCTTAAATCTTCCCATAGCAACACTACCTTTGATAAGTTTAGAAAAAAGTCATAATTTCTTTGTGATTCTTCGAAATTAAATCCCAGCAGTCAATAATATATTTATTGGCAGAATGATAAAAGAATAGAAACATCACTACAGTTCCTTTCATCAATTTTATTGTTTCTTTCAAAAATAAACAAAAAATCGAATGTCAATCATATGTTTCCTTTTACGTTTTTCAATCACTCAATTCTTGTCAAATTTAAACTGCAATCAAAGAAAAGACAAAAAAAAAAGACACGACAAAATACATAACAAACATGCTTCGTTTCATGGAATTCTGGAAATCAAAGGACGTAGCATGTTTTTTTTTTTTTTAAAGAAAGAAGGCAGATTAAACAAAGCAGATTAAAAATCATCAGAGACGAATATTTCTTTGATAGAAGGGTAAGATTACGTCTTCAATATAGCAATCATCTCAATTGCACTAAATTCATATCTTGTTTATCTTTGTTTTTCGACAAAACACATTCCTGGAAATGCTCCAAAAAAAAAAACACCTACAACAAACGAAAGACGTCGTTGTCGTGAATATCCGTCGACCAGGGTCCGTAAATTTAATTGCATTCTCCTCAAAAAAGCATTCGTCCTTGCCACATAAAATTGTTCAAAACTATCTTTCTTATCGTAAACGATGTCTTCTCCTTCACTTTGGTAACAACAACAAAAAAAAAATAATCCTTCTCTTTGACGACGAAGCACAATAAGCAAATACTTGTTAGATCCACACAAACAACCAAAAGAAAATTTAGGTAACTAGCTATACGTATGTATATAGGAAATGTCTTCAAAAGATTCATCTGCATTTTCACCATATTTTCTACTCCTTATATAAGGAAGAGTGCCTTATCGAGAATAAAGCTGCAATCCATAGCAACACTTATGTGAGCCTTATGTTGAACATTTATCTAGCTCAGACCATTAATGCCCCATGCACCATACAGATGATGGCACATAATAAACGGGCATAATACTCTTCTTCCGTTTCCGAATTCTTGCCGAAAGAGGACTTTTCAAACACCCATAAATCTGAAGAAAAAAAAAATAATAAAAACGAAAAAAAACTAAATTAAGTCGTCTTTAAAGAAGATTCATGTCCCATTACAACGGTAATCATTCAAAGTTGTGGCAAATATTATATAACCCTATGCCTATGCACGTTTATCATATTAAAAATCAAACCGCATATAATCCATTTTTAGAGACCTTACATTTTTTACTCGTTGAAGGCCACAAATTTTTATTTAAATAGTTTAAGAGAAATTTTTGGGAGAAAATGCCACTTTTGGAACATAATTTATTCATCCTTGTCCCAGTTTCTTCAATCTTTTTTTTTTATTTTATTGCCATCCTGGGTCCAGCATATAGATCAAAATATCAAAAAATCATACAGCATAACATTATTTTCTCTTTTATTTGAAAGGACTTTTTATGCAAAATGAAGAATCCTTTCGTTTTTTTTTTTTTTTTGAAAAATTGTAGACGTTAAATCAATGGCTTACGGCGGCGCCATTAAACCCACAAAGCGGAACAGAAAATCAATTTATGAAAACGTGAATAAGTAGGTATCCAGTATTCATCTTGATTTTGTTTTATTTTTATTTTTTTGCTCTTAGGTTTGTCTCTTTTACTTGCTCTTGCTCGAGTGGTAAATAAAGTAAAGACATGTTGGGCTGCTGGTTTGAGGTTGAGGTTATGTGTCCTCTTGCTATCTGTTTTACAATATTTTAGTTCTACATAATGGTCGGTTAGTTTTATTGCATCAGTATATCGATTTTACTTTTCTAAGTTTTAAGAGAATGAATGTCAGTAAGTTCTTTTGTTCTTTTGGTTTGATTGTTGTATACTTATAGTCATTGGCAGATATCCCCACATGTGAGAAAGGCAACCGACCGACAACGACGATACGGCAAGGGAAGTTTTGTATATTGTTGCTTTTCATATACACATATGTTTTGACTCAAAGGACACATGGTTCAAACTCAAATGTCGTATAGTGGAGAGATGCATCTATTCCAATCCAATAATTTATATGCTATAGAAACTAGAAAGTATTGTCATTTTGTTTTATGAAAATGTAAATAGAGAAAATTTATCTTCATCAATATATAACAGTGGCAACAGGAAGTTGTCAGATTATCCATATGTGTCGAATGACACATACTCTTTCCTTAAATTGCGGTAAGGATATATATCAATAGTAAAATTAGATAATAATTAAATTGAAAGATCTTTGTTAGCTTGGTTTGGATCTGGCAAATTAAAAAAAAAAATCAATATAGGTACAGTTGTATGCAAAACTACATGGAAAAGCACGATTTTGTTTCCCGCAGACATGTTTTAGACACCTATTGACTAATGGATAATGATTGCAGTAAAGAAAGTCGCAGTCAATTGACTATAAAGCCTTTGAATATTAGTTCAAACTTTATTTATCATAATCTCATATAAAAATTAGAGTCAACAGTCAATTTTATTATTCTGACTTTGCAGTCAAGTAACTAGTAATAAATTGACTGCAGTACTTTTTGGTGTTTTTTCTAGTATTTTATAGCAAGAGTTTACGACACATTTTATGACAATTGTAAATCTTTGACAATACAAATAAAAATTGTAGTCGATAATTGCAGTCAGGAAAGTCGCAGCGAAGTCAAATGACTAAAATCTTTGAATAATACTTAAAACTTTGACCTTGAATACTAGGTACATAAAAACAATTTTATTATACTGACATTGCAGTCAACTAACGCAGTTAAATGACTATCAGTAAACTGACTTAACTTTTTGGCTATTTAAAGTAGGTATTTATAGTAAAATGTTACAGACACCTACTGAATAGGATTAAAGATAGCAGTCAGTTGAAGAGTGCAGTCAATTGACTAAAACCTTTGAATAATAGTTTACACTTTGACTCAGTACTCTATAATATCAAAATTAGAGTCAACAGTCAATTTTATTATTCTAACTTTAAAGTTCAACTAACTAGCAGAAAATTGACTGCAGTACTTTTTGGCTGTTTTCAGTATTTTATAGTTACATGTTTATAAGACACCCTCTGACTGCGTTTAAAGATTCCTGTCATATGAAGACTGTACTCGGGAAAGTCGCAGTCAATTGACTAAAACCTTTGAATAATAGTTAAAACTTCGACTTTGTTAACTTTAACATACAAACAAGAGCCAGCATTGAATTATATTATTCTGACTTTGCAGTCAAGTGAGTAGCATTAAATAGACTGCAGTATTTTTGGCTGTTTTCAGTATTTTACTGTCACATGTTTTATAAACTTACTGACTTCGTTTAAAGATTGCATTCAGTTGAAGATTGCAGTCAGGAAAGTATTAAATCTTTGAATAATACCTAAAACTTTGACCTTATGTACTTTAATATAAAAACAAGAGTCAAAAGTTAATTTTATTATTCTGACTTTGGAGTTCAACTAACTAGCAGAAAATTGACTGCAGTACTTTTTGGCTGTTTTCAATATTTTATAGTTACATGTTTATAAGACACCCTCTGACTGCGTTTAAAGATTCCTGTCATATGAAGACTGTACTCGGGAAAGTCGCAGTCAATTGACTAAAACCTTTGAATAATAGTTAAAACTTCGGCATTGTTAACTTTAACATACAAACAAGAGCCAGCATTAAATTATATTATTCTGACTTTCCAGTCAAGTGAGTAGCATTAAATAGACTCCAGTATTTTTGGCTGTTTTCAGTATTTTACTGTCACATGTTTTAGACACTTACTGACTACGTTGAAGATTGCAGTCAGCAAAGTATTAAATCTTTGAATAATACCTAAAACTTTGACTTGGTGTACTTTAACATAAAAACTAGAGTCAACAGTTAATTTTATTATTCTGATCTTGCAGTCAACTAACTAGTAATAAATTGACTGCAGTGCGTTTTAGATTTTTCCATTATTTTATTGTAATTATTACGATACCTTATGATTACGAATAAATATTGCAGTCGGTTGAAGACTGCAGTCAGGAAAACTTTGCAGTCAGGAAAACTTTGCAGTCAGGAAAACTTTGACTTTGTATACTTAAACATTAAAATTTGAGTCAGCAGTCAATTTTGTTATTCTGACTTTGCAGTCATAATATTGCAGTTAAAGTCATTTAGCAAGTCAATAGACATATTAAATAAGTCTCATTAGTCAATTGACTGCAGTCACTGACTATTTTTACATCAATGCTACTAAATTCTTACACCCAATTCTATAGTTAAGCTTCTAAAGTCGTGACAAAAGGATTCGACTGAAACCCTAATGTATATCATTTGTATTCACTATCGACTGAATTGATCCAAACTAATACCACCATTTTAAATGTTAATCTTATTCAACTTGACCTTTACTTTTCTTTTTAAAAATTGTTTGTGTACCATAGAAACAATTTTCGTCTGGGAACACCACAATTGAGTTCAAACGCTAACCGAACTTTTATTCAACTTCATATATTTAAATTAATTTCAAAGAAAACAGTATAATTTCCGGTTGTCCTTGTCAGCATTATACAAAACACACGCACAAACAAATAAAAGAAAAGAAACATTTTCGGAAGAGAAGTATAATTGAAATTTGCCTCTACTTCCTGACCTGACCCTCGAATGAAATTATATGAAAATTTAATTTTTCTACGGATGGTTAAATTCTGAATGGATCAATTGGCACCTTTGTTCCGGAAAAAAAGCAAGAAAAATAAGAAACTGGAGTAAAAAAAAAACAAACAAAAAAAAAAGAAAAAAAGCATCACTTGCCACATATTAACCAACCAATAAAATTTGAAGGGCGACGTAATTGGGGAAATTTCTATGATTTCGGTTGTAAAATAAATCGTTATACAGGGTCATTCATTTCGTGGTTTCAAGTTGGTAGCGCTGGCATTTGACACCTGTCAAACTCAGCTGTCATTTGAAGTGTCATAATATTTATAGTTGAATGTTTGCCATTTACGATAATGGATCGCTTAACAATCGAACAACGCGTAAAAATTATTAAAATTTACTACAAAAGTGGTGATTCAAACGTAGCCACTTTTCGCGCAACATTTTCTTCAGCGATGAGGCACATTTCTCACTCGGTTGGTATGTATCGTGACCGAAGAGGTGCCGTTGCATCCAGACAAAGTGACTGTCTGGTGTGATCTATGGTCGAAAGGTGTCATTGGTCTATATTTCTTCGAAGATGCCAATGGGCAGACGGAGCGATATGGTCGAATGATAACCAATTTTTTTTGGCCGGCGATTGACGATCATGGCTTGGACGATACGTGGTTCCAACAAGACGGGGCAACAAGCCACACAACACGACCAATTATGGCTTAATTGCGTGAGAAGTTTCCTGGCTGTGTAATTTCACGTTTTGGCGACGTCAATTGGCCACCAAGATCATGCCATTTGACACCGTTAGCTTTTTGTCTGTGGGGCTACCCAAAAGACCGTGTTTACGTGAATAATCACCGAACTCTAGACGCATTTAAAACCAACATTAGGTACTCAAGTTATAGCCGAGATACGCGCCCGAAATGTGCTTTTCGCACATGGTTAAAAATTACCTCAAAAGAATCGCATGCAGCGAATCTTCCCGAGGCGGCCATTTAAATGATATTATTTTTCACACTTAATGGCAAAGTCCAAACTTTATAATGAAATAAAATTTTCATTAAAAATGTATCGCTGTGTGTGTTATATTTAGCTTTACTTTCGAAACAGAAAAATGAATGACCCTTTATGAATAAAATAATTCCGACCCCAGCTTAGAAAGACTTCAAACATCTTCGAATCTATAAAAGGCCATTGGAAGATTTCATATCAAATATAGCTTATGTATTTTAAGTGTTTTTTCTTTTTGTTTCGACTTTCGAGGATATTATGTTGCGACATTTGAATTTATGGTTAAAACGAAATTATGAATCCGATTTCACATAAAACAGGATTTTTATTTAAATTCAAATGCTGATGCTGCCTCTTTCTTTTAATATTTTATTGCTTTCGTGCCCTTGCTTATTCTTTTGAGGAAAAAAAAAAAAACAAAGCTGAACAGATGTTTTAAGTTATTTTGAATATTATGTATTGCAATGTTTTTTTTCATTTTTTTTATAAAGAGTGTCCTTATTGGTGTTAACTGTCTTGTGATGGCTTAGGGCAAAAAAAAAAGGTCTTGCAAATTGTGATGCAAAGAGGTGACACAGTAAAAAGTCATTTGTTATGCAGGGCTTTGCAAGTTTTTCTATTCTTTTTTTTGTTTTCTTTTGTTTATGCAAAAATCTTTCTAACGTATTAAAACAAGAAAAATAAAATCTTCTTCGGAAAAGAATTGTTCTTTTTGTCAATGGACAGTTTGTGTATGATTTTTAAGAGATGCATTCTTTTTTTTTTTTCTTTTTTTGAAATTAATTCAAACTTGTAACTTGAAATGAAACTTTAAACTTTTAGAATAAATAAGTTTGAAAAGTAAATGGAAATTGTTAATTTACACAGAATGGAACTATAAAAACAAACAAAATAAAAAATGTTTTAAAAGAAGTGATTCCTAATTTGAATTCAACAGTTTTATGTTAAAAAAAAAAAACAGGTAATCTTGTTGTACGGTTTCAAAAGATTAAACACTTTTAGCTTAGGTCAATAATTGACTTGTGATGGTACAAATTTAAAGTCGGTTTCTTAAACGTCAAATCAAAATGAATTATACTGGGAAATGATTTTTATTTTATGATGCAAAAGGTGCAACCAAGTATGTAATTGTCAACGGATTTGAAGAAGTTATCTCTGTGTTTTTTATACTAATATTTCTATCTGTCTTATTATGTTCAACATCATTGTCTTTATGAATAAAATATAAGTAGGTACGTTCTAGATAAGCTTGCGAGTAATTTAAAATTGGTTAAATCTAACTCGAAGACTTTCACAAAAACAAAAAAATAAGACAAAAAAGTCAAAATTTCAAAAAACTGTTGAGAAAGAAGAATGTTGGTGAGAGCTTTAGTTTTACGTTTGAAACATTTCCTTAAAAGTACGCTTAATTTTGACCGGAGCAAAACAAAAAAATTGTGGGTATAATGATTTTTGAATTATAATAAAAATAATTTTTTTTTGAAAAAATTTATAGAAAAAAAATTGTAGCTCGTAAAACTCTACACCAAAAAGATTTAACCAAAACAAAGTATTTTGAAAAAAAAAACTGTTACAAAATTAGTTTTTCGTTTTAATTTAGGTACCTATACTTACTTATGCTCTTACGAAAAAAAATATTATCATTTTTTTGTGTAGGAGAATAAAACATCGAGTAACAATTATTAGTTGGCTTCCATACCATATACCAAGAAAAATAGACACTTGAAATTTTTGGTTTATGGAATTTTTTTTGTAATAATTTAAAAAATCGCGAAATTTTTTTTCTTTCACGACAAAAATTAAACATTCCTTTTTCTGTTTTGAGTTTATTTAACCCTTTTTTGAGGGGAGGAGTAATGTTGATGATAGCAAAGTCGAAACAAGTGGGTCTCGCAATTCAGTCCGTCTGTCTGTCTTTTCGGCTGCAGCCTAAACGGGTGGGTCGATTTTTTTTAAACTTGGCATCTTTATTGGAAATAACCCCCGACATTTTTTTTTTTTCATTTTTTAGGGACCAAAAATAACGGTAGGTACCTGCCGCGCAAATTTTTTTAAGAAAATAATGAAAATCTTTAACAAAAAGTCTAACATTTTATAAAAGAAAATCCGAAAATAAATGGTCACTCATGAAACCATTTTTTTTATTTTCGATTTTCTCAAAAATGTCAACTGATTTTGATAAATTTTTTATGAAATTTTTTTTTAATCTTTAAATAAGTGTAGATAAATAACAATATTTTCCAATTTTTTTTTTGTTTAAAAAAAAAAGTTCAAATTTTGTTAATAACTTAACAATTCGAAAACGACTTGATTGATTTTTATTTAACTTAACACCCAGCAGTTTTCGAACAGATTTTCAATGAAAATTATGCTTATAGCCAAAAATACCTTCCATACAAGTGTTTAAAAACCAGGAAGGCCAATCTCATTTTTCTCAAAAACCGAACCTCGATTTTGATTAAAATTCTAGAAACAGTATCTGGAAAAAAAAACGTCTATCGATTAAAAATAACCATTTTTTTGTGTTTTGACTATCTCGTTATCTGTTCAATCGATTTTAATGAACATTTTTTTAATAAATTTGAATAATATTGCAAAAAAAAATTCAAAAAAAAATTCAAAAAAAAATAAATTTTGGATTTAAAAAAGTTTCAAAATTCGATATTTGGAAAATGTGTAAATAATTTGTTAACTAAACTAATTTAATTAATTTTTTAACTCCGAATTAATAAAGTTTAAAAAATTACGTACCAATTTTTTTCTTGAAAATGTTTGCAAAATATTATACATATCTATCTACATATGTAGGTAGGTATATAAAAATTATTTTTAAAAAAACCGACCCAATAATCTTTAATTTTTTTTTCTCATAAATTGAGATTTGTTTAAGAAATGAGATGGTGTACATCGTGTTGGTTTCAAAATAATTTCATAGTTTTTTTATCTTCTATAAATTTTATATGGAAATTCTGCCAACAAAAGAAATATTAAAAATTTAACTGATTTTTAAGCCACATTTTTGATTGTATGCAAAATCTTTAACTAATTAAAACTCCTACAACAATGTTTGAATGTAATTAAAACCTCAAATAAATTTTTAACTGAAAACGTTTTTATTCTTATTCGACCAAATAAAAGTATTCTTTAATAATTTTAAACAAAAACTAAATAAATGTAAATATACAAATGTTTATAAAATTTGATATTCTTCATATATTAAACATTTGCAATATTGAGAATTTATTCATATTTTTCTTCATTTTGGCAGCCTGTTTGTCACTTTTATTTAATGAACGTAAAAATCATGAGGCGTTAAAAAAAACATCATGAAAATATGAATACATACGACTTTATATTTCATTTCCCCTACAGGTTATTCAACTCCTCTTTGTAATTTTCCACTACATAGGTACCTCTCCTTTGGGCGAAAATAAAATTATATTTCTTGTTGATGAATATTTTTGTTAAAATAAAATTCTACAAGGTCGACAGGAAGATGTTTGGTATATTAGGATACAAAATTACCCAATTTGTACAAAGATTCAAACATTGTTGGTGTTATTATATGTATAATTTTTGTTGTCCTTCTGAATTTAACGATGATGATGATGCGATGGTTATGCGTTTTTTCTTCCCTCAATAATCCTTCCTTTGCTACAGAGTTGGCTGTTTTTTTTTGTATATAAACATATTCTTCGTCATTTAGTTTTTTGGTTATTTATATACCTACAACAAGCTGACATTTTAAAAGAAAAATTTGACTCATCATTTCCTCTTCATAACTAGAGGATCTTCCTTTAAGATAATTTTCCGGCTGGAAAAACGTTTCACTAACACGCTATCTCATCATGCTGTTTCCCTTAAAAAATGGATATAGTAGGACTTAGTTTTAATTAAAGTTTAAATGAAAGCATTTTGTCGTGGACTTGTGACGGTTTGGAACAAAGTTCGTATCCTGCATCATTCCTACTTACACACTTTTGATGTGAATAGGACATTTTTCGTTGTCGAAAATTTGCCTTAATTTTTTTAAAAGGGAATTCTAAGAAGAAAAAATATTAATAAAGATTAAAAAGAAAGTATGTATGAGCAAAATAATTCACTAGAAATAACTTCGATGTTCTACATTTGTGATCTTACTATAGTTGACTGCAATCTTGTAACAATCAATTTATTTCATTAAAAAAAGCTATGAAATCATTTTAAGTACATATAGCTAAAAATAGAAATTTTTATCAAATTGTGTGGTTGTAGTGAATTAAGATAAGAAACTTTTTAATTCACTTCTTCAATTTGTAGTCTAATAACATTTAAATGTTGGCATAAAATATTTTCTTATACATCATGTACAAAATATGCTGCATACAGTAATTTGTAATAAAATTTGTCATTTTTGTCAACGTTTGACGTCATGAACTTTAATTTGAGTGTTATGTTCCTAGTCATCAATATGCAGGTATGTTTTTTATTATTTAACTAGTATTAAAAGTAGATACTGTTTCAATAAAAAATTAAAAATAATTTCTTAGAACATTGTACTTTTTTGATTTTTCACATTCTACTTTGGTGTGGTGACAGGAAACACTAATTTTTAGCAAATTTTTTCGTGAAGAAAAATGAAATAAAGCTTATAATTCGATCATTCAATTTCGAGTGTTGGCATCTGCGTATTTTGCAAGAAATATGTGTGTATAAAAAAAAATAAAATGGTTAGAGTGTATTTTTAAACCATTACTAACTTCATACATTTATATATGTCAAACCAGTTGTCAAATTGCAAACTGTTAGTGTCATTTTTATTCGTTAGTACTTGCAATCGTGATGACATATTATGCTCTACAACAACGTTACCAATTTATTTTAGAAAAATTATCTCAAATTTATTGTTCTGGGTCCAAAATATTATTTTCTTACTTTGAATGGCCTCTTGGAAGCTTAAATAATAGCTAAATATGGAAAGTATCAAGCCCCGATTATCCTCTAAATACATACCAATTATCTTTCAAACAAAAAAGAATTTTTTTATTTGTACTCAATTTTAAATCCGATTTTTTTTCTTTTGCGAAATTTTGATAGGGAATTCTGTTCGATTTCTATTTAAAAAATGATTTTTGTGTGGCGAATGAAATATACGACTCCAAATTGATTTTATTTAAATCTTTTATATGTTTTGATAATTTATTATCAATAAATAGTTTAAAATAAATTCGGTTTCAAAACGGCTACCATTTTATAAAAAAATTTCCGAGTAATGGTTATAAATGGTACCTCTCATACAACCATTTTTTTGATTTTCTCAGAAACTGTTTAACTGATTTTGATCAATTATTTAATGACATTCGTCATAAAAGTTTTGTATGCCAAAATTAGTTTTTTTTTGGATTTAAAAAAAGTTTTTATTTATAAAAAAACAACACAAACATATATATGCCAGTAAGACCTAGGGTCTTATAAATTAGGCAATGTTAGAAGGAATGGATAGGATAGATTTTTGCCGGCACAGTGGATTGAGAAATTAGGTTTTGATTATCTCATTAAATCCGAGGGGTGGCGTTCAGTTGAGGGAATATAGAAAACAATGCTGCCTAGACTGGGGATCGAACCCACACATCCAAGTTAGCAGTCGAGCACTACTTCCACTGCGCCGGGGCCACCCCTTATCTATCCATTAAATATTCTCTCATAGAACCATATTTTTGGTTTTCGACTATCTCATTATCTGTTGAACAGATTTAAATGAAATTTTTTACATAAGAGCTTCTTATAAGTTTGAATATTATTGTATATTAAAATTATCAAAAAAAAAAACAAATTTCGGATTAAAAAAAAATTATTTTTTGAAAATTCGATATTTTGGAAATGGGTGGATGATTTTTTTTCAAAATTAAATTTTTAACTCCGGATTAATAAATTTAAAAAAATTGCGTTTTTTCATATCTCGAAAACCTATCCATTCTATTTAATTTTAATGTCACTTTCGTGTCTAGGAGGCTAAAATGCATACACAAAATAGTGCATTTAATTTCCATTGAAGTAAGTACTATAAGTTTCAGCTTCTACTAATATGTATCTACTCGTATTGACAATAGAGTTTTACTAAAATAGTAAAAGTTACAGTTATACATATGCAAAAGGCCCATATGTCGTACCTAAGTAAAAAAAAGTATAGATCTAGGCTTTTTTAAAAAATTCCAAATTCTTGTCAGAGGTTTTCCTCACATTAAAAATCAATGTTTTATTCCCCATATTATTTGCACCTATCATTTTGTTTGATTTTTGTTAACCAATTACTCCGTAATCAAATTGAATTAAATTCTTTTAATTGCGTCTCTAACCTTAGCTATCAATCAATTTAAAGATGTTATTCATTTAACCCTATTTAAAAAGGTTTCAAGTTCAGAGTCAACAAAAATAAAAGCAACGAAAAATATACAAAATTATTTAAACGCATTCGAAAACTACAGGTAGCTTGATATTAATTCTTGTACATATGGGACTATCAATTTCAAAATCAGTGCTTCCGTACCTATTACTACAATTTGTTTATCATTAATTGTAATTTTTGTTTGTTCGTGCCATAAATCAAACGACAAAATGTACACATTATTGTTTTGTAAGCTAAAAATGTTCAAGATCAATTAAGCGGGTTTATTAATTAGATGGGTAAAAAATAAGTGTTCAATTTATTTAGGAAATATTTTAATCTACTATTATGCATTCAATTAAGCGAGAGCCAATTAAACAGGCATAACTGAATCCAAGCAAGATCCCATTAAAATAAATAAAGTTTTGCAATAGTTTCACCATGTAGGTACATGTTTTCGAGAAAACACTAACTGTTTAGGAGTTGTAGATATCCGAAAACCGATATTTCCGGCATTTCAAGTTTTTTTTTTTTAAATGGTCATATTTTCTAAACGGTAAGTTGGAGGAAAAAAAGTTTCAAACGTTTTTTGCCTAAATCACATGATCTACAAGTTTTTCATGAAGTTCTTTCGGTAGTGTCTACCGTTAAAAAGTTATATACAAAAAACTGATATTTTCGACATGTAGATTGTAACTCTGAATAACTTGTTACGCAAACGCAATTATTTTGACAATAGACATTAAAGCCCGTATTCCATATGCCTAAATAAAGACAATTTCGTTTTTTACGCATTAAAAGTACATTTTTCCCGGGCTATATCCTAAAATTTGCAACTTATACGCATTTAAAGAAGACTTTTATTAATATTATTATATGTACCTCCTTACATCCATTGAGAACATTTTTTATCTCATCACATGGAATAAAAAAAAATAATAAAACCAATTCTCATGCTTAACCTTTCTTTTATCTTCTATCATTTTGTAGCATTCGTGCCAATGACTGAATATTCGGAGCCTTCAAAATATAAAATCCTTGAGAATTTATTGAATATTTCAAACAGATTACCAAGCGAACGAATGTGAAAATCGTGAAATAATGATGCAGCACGATTGTATTTCGGAATATTACAATCACTTCATCCTCATAACACAAAAGGAGTTCGTTTTACAGTCTTATTGTGTTTTAAGTTGAAAAGTCACTTACGAACGATTTCCCAAAAGCCAAAAATCCTCACTTGATGTGAAACATTTTAAAAGTTCACTAGACAGGATAAATTTAATTTAAAATAAAAAAACAAAGCTCAAGTGGCCTGCATCACGCACAACATCATGGATTTTAACCCTTTTTTGTTTATATATATCTAATATGAGAAGAACTACCCTAGTGCGTCTCCAGTGTGTCTGCTATGAAAATATATGCGACCGCAATGCAGAATCCTTTAAAATCCCATTCAAAAGCTGCAAAAAAAAAAAAAATGGAAAAAAAAACAAACAACTCTTGGAAATGTATGACACATTACCAACCCCATTTTTGTCTCTTGGCGATTTGTCAAGACTTTCGCTGCCTCTTTGTTAGCATCATTTTAAAGCAGTTGAGCGAAAATCCACTCTGTGAAGATTCATATCTCTCTCTCTCGCTCTAGAACTCCACTTGTACTGTCAACTGATGGTTGGGTTGTACTCTTGCAAAATGCTTTTCTATTTATGTATTTATTTTTTCCAATCGTATAAAGTGAAGGCATTTGTGGGAATTATAATCTTTCTCAAACCAACCTCCTTTGACCTACATCATAATGGCGACACAGAAGGCGATGGCTTTTTTTTCTTCTTATACAAATATAGTAAAACTTTTTACTCTGCAAACGATAAACAATGCAAAAATATTCGAGAAAAAATTAAATAAAAAAAAAAACGCATCCTTGTCAGTTCATGGTTCGTGCTTATAATTGCAATTACGAACTATTTCGTATAAATTCACATTGGAAGCAGCACTCGTATTTCGATAAATGCCATATTTAATAAAACAACGTGAACAGAGTCATGTAGACTGAACGTTTCAAGGCCGGTGGGAGATTTGGCGGGCGTTGCTTTAGATAGTCAGAGAATTTATGAAAAGGAAACGATGATAGTTTTCAAAGTTTAGGCACGTAGAGAATCATGGTCTCGAAGGCTACCTACTATTTTACCACCAGAGAAACAGAATTAGGGTCAAGTTCGTGTGCGATATTTGTCGCATTGGTGGACCAAACCTGTTTTTTGACAGAGATTCTAATCCTCCCCCTCCCCCCTCCACAAAGTCAGCATTTAGTTCTTTGCAAGGACAAGACGAAAAGTTGTTTTAACTTTGAATTTAACAAAAACAAAAAAACATTCTAATAACTTTAATTAATTAATTTAAACAAACGATATGAAAACTTTATGTCCTTGTGGTTAATCGAATGGTACATTTCATAAAAGGATTGCCACAATTACTTGTGGCTGACCCCTAAAGAATTCATAAAGGACCTTTTGTTCGTTTATATGTATGAACGGTGTGTTTATATTTAATTTGTTATGGTCATTCACTTTTCGTATTTGGAGTGGATATTTATATTATTATTATGTGGTTATTTTTTTTTTTGTGTGTGCTTGTGTCGGAACAAACAAAATATAATTGAGGTGCCTCTGATCCGTTGCGCGGTTGGTATCCAATTATTATTATGAAACCGACGACGACGAGACTACACATTGTGCCCCAGCATTGTGGTCACTCCAACAACATTCATCAAGTTAATGGAACGAATGTGAAGTATACTCGAATAGATCCCATTTTGTTTTTTTCTTTTTCTGGTCTTTCTTTTTCGTGGTCGTTTTATTTTTTTTTTGTTAATGGGGAGGAAAAATGCTTTCGATTAAATTTCATAAAAATGTAAGAGTTTTTTCAGTTGGTATCCCTGTTTTATGATTGTATGTTAAAAAATTTAACTTCCCTGTGTTATATTTTATTTAAAGATTGCACTCTGAATTCGAAAAATACTTTTTTTAAAACTAAGAGTTCGAATAAAATCAACAACCTCACGAACTTGCCAAATTCAACCAGCTCCAACTAAATATGGTAGTGGGATTAAATCTGTGAGTTTGTTATATAACCATGTATGTAGTTCAATGGGTTCAACACATGACAATTTACATATGAAAATTAAGATTTCTGAATTTTTTGGCTTCTGATTGGGCAGCTGTCATAGAAAGTTAAATAATTTGAATTTTCAGTTGTAAATTTTCATGTGTTGAACCCGGCTAATATTTTTCTCTTTGAACCAATTTCTATTGAACTAAATTTAAAATAGTTCAAATTCATTGGTGGAAGGACATTATACCTAATTAGTATCAGTACAAATCAAAAAGACTGGTCATACTCATCAAAACTTTTGACTCTTTTTTAAAAAATTTTGACTTTGCAAAAATTTCTGACTTTTTCAGAAATTTTGAAATTTCCAAATTTATTGACTTTTTTTTTTAATTTTTAACTTTTTTCAAAAACTGCCTTTTAAAAAAAAAATTTGACTGTTAGAAATTTTCAATTCCAAGTTTTTTGAAGAACTGTAAACGGTCAGATTTTTTAGTCTGACTTCAAATTTAAATAAAGTAACAAAAAAAAATAATACAACCAATTTTTAGATTATTCCAAATTTTTAAATATTCGACCTTAATTTGTTTGGAAACTTTGAACTGTCAAAAAATATTAAATTTTCTATCAGAACCCATCGAATTTGGTCTTAACATTGATTGCAATGCAAGAATATCAAAACCATAGCACAAAAATTATTTCTAATACCTTAGAAAAATTGCGTAACATTTTGGAGATGCAAAACTAAATTTGTTACATTTTTATCTCCATTGAATTTTCATATGAAATACATACGTACATATGTCTTACAATATATCTCAAACATAAATTTGACTAATTTTCTGACTTTGAAAAGGATTTTCTTTTTTTAATTTTTCATCTAAATCTAAATTAAGAAGAAGAAGATCTAAATTAAGAAGCTCTCATTTCGGAAAATAGGGAATACCAATACAGAATAAAGTTTACCAAAATTACAAAATTTCTTTCTTCAAGAATTCGCCTTGGAAATTATATTTGTCACCAAAATTTTACAAACGGACCACTGTTTACCGCATATATGGGTATTTTATGTGAAAAAAAGGTCAACAACTTAAATCTTAAAAAATTATTTTTGTTTAGCCTTTTTTAGCCTGAAGTTAATACCACCGCAATTTTCTTAAAAAAAAGAAAAGAAAAGAAAAGAAAAGAAACGTTGTGTTGTAATGTGGTCTACTTGTGCCTTGTAAATGTAAAAAAAATTGAAGATTGTTGAAAAAAATTTCCAAAACTACGATTTTCTTAAAAATTTAATTTGTGCTACATTGTGCTTAATTTGTTCTGCCAAGCGCAGAGCTAAAAAAAACAATTGCGTGAAGTTAGTATTGCCATTTTCCATTTCTAAAAATAAATTTTGTGCTGTGATGAGCTCAACGTCGCAAAATTGGAAATTTTACGAATGATTTTTTTTAATACCTACGTTTTTTTTCTGTAAAATCAAAGTTTTGCTTTTTTGTTCTCAGTTTTTACTGCCAAATGCCAGAGAAAAAAAATAAAAAACTCGCATATTTGCAACTTTTACAACAGAAATTAAATTTTGCAAAATTGCAATTAGCATCACATCGCATTCAAAATTTGTGCTGCTATGTGTCGGAGATATTTTTCTTAAAATTGCTAATTTGCTAATTTTAGAAAATTGTAAAATTTTCGATTTTCTTCAAAAATAAAAATGTGTTATTTTTTGTGCTCAGTTTGTGCTGCCAAAGAGAACACAAAAAAATTTGCAACTTTTTCGAAAAAGAATAAATTTTGCGAAGTTGCGAAGCAGCCTAAAATGGCACAACTTTTTTATTTTATTATAAAATGGCAGTGCTAACTTCAAGAACATCGTTTGTAGAACCAATGAAGCTGAAGTTCATTGGAAGGGAATTAATTTAGTGAGCTTATTCGTAGGGCCCAGAAAAATTGAGTTAAAAACATTTTTGACCATAATTATAATAAATAGCCAAACAAACAATCCCAAACATTCATAAATACAATTTCGAGTGCAAATTTTTATTACTTTAGCGAACTAAATGATTTTTAATTCTACAACTAGGTACTTTATGTCTTGAAGTTGGTTAACAACAACATCCTATTTTCTTTTATCTTTTTTTATCAAAATTAAAGATACTTTTCAGTTTTCACCAATTCCATTAACAATCAAGTGCTTCAAAAATCATGCACTTATTTAAAAATGCAGGGTTTTAATTTAAAAAGTTGGACATCTCCTTTTAAAACGAGCTTCCTGGCTATGACTCCTGATATCATCAGTATAGACCCTCTGTGTATGCCTACCTCTACTAAAGAATTAAATACCCATCAGACAAGAAGCTTTTTGCAATTATGTAGGTATATTAAGCCGATTAAGTTGTCGAATGGAAAAACATAGCCCCTTTATAATTTATTCATTTGTCTAATTGCAATTTGATTTCATTCAAAAGATATTATTTGTTTTTCAAAAAAAGTTCAAGTTGTTCAAACTAAAAACCTTTCAGAGATAATTTTCTGTGATAAATGAAACAAATTAGGGAATATAGGTGAATACACTTACATACATATACCATCATACAAACAAGTGAGTTCCAAGGAATATGTTGCCTTAATTGGGAGCCTACTGTGCCATTCATCTGTTTGACGACAGCGACGATGATGACGACGACCGACGTCAGAGTCAAAAGCAAATACATTTATAATTTTTAATGCGAGGGTTCCTACGGTAGGGTATAAGAAAAAACTAGGTCATAAAATTATCCAAACGGTCTCTCCTGATATTATACCTACACTACACACCTACCTTTCCCATTCTATATAGTAACATATGTATGTGTATAGCATTAAATATTTTATTTTGTTTTGCCTTAAAAATGATAGATAAGAGATTCTGCTAAGGTCAACTTCTATGTATAGCCACCCCCAACACCAATTTTCAAAAAAAAAAAAAAGATTCTATCCTAGAGAACTTGTTTGCAGACCAATGCACACATTTTTTTTATTATTTTTTCTTGTTACGGAAACGATGACTATTTCCGAGAGATAGCTTTTTATGGTCCTTTGGGATGCTATGTTCGTTCCGAGCTAACAAGGAAACCGATGTTTGTATATTTTTTTTCTTCTATACCTATCTTCTACCTACCCGGTACGCACTGGATCCATTTTGAAGTATTATGGTTATCCAAAGGAACAAGCACGAGGCTAGTAATCATTCTAATCAGTGTCACTTGAGGTTAAAAATAGAATGAGGTCATCCAGATATTATATTGTACGTATATGTACGTTTGGTTTTACCCCCTGATGTGGTTTCAAGAGTCCTTGTTGTAAAAGTAAAAATAAAGGATAATTCTGAAAGGAAATTGAATTTTTCTGAACAAAAATTAATTTTCTAAAGATATGGGAATTTGAGTGCGTTTCATGTGTAAATGCTGATGAAAGGAATAATAAGATTAAAAACAAAATCAAATATGTATGCACCTGATCTTTGTTAACATGAGGATTTCCATTCTGCTCGAAGTGTTTAAAATTAAAATGAGGCAGGACTAACTAGACATGTAATCGAAATAGTTTGATTTTTTAAATTATAATTTTCAATTTTATTTCCGTTTTGTTCGTAAATAGTTAATTTTTTAATTAATTTAACGAACACTTATACACCCTTCGCCGCGCCGCCGTACAGCTTTTTCCGCAAAAAATATTTATGGTTTTCAAACAAAACTTGATAATTGTTATTTCACATCACGACTTCTTTTTCAGCATTAAATAACAAATTGTGAAAAACAATCCAAGATCAAAATGATAATGTCAATCAAAATGATGATGTCTATTGTCATACAATGTTAAAAATAAAAGTATCATAGGTACAAAGGAATACAAGTATTTATTGCCTGAGTATTCAGTGGTAGTGGACTATTCAGCATTCAAATTGTAATGGTTTAAAGGCAAATAAAATAAAAATTAAAACGTGCTCTTTTGTACACTCGAATTCAAAAAATAATTTTGTACTTTGTTTAAAAATCCAAAACTTATTTTATTGAAAATTTTGATGTGCAATATTATTTAAACTTATTAGAAACTTTTGTGTAAGAAATTTCATTAAAATCGGTTAAACACAGAATGAGATAGTCAAAAACCTATCTTTATTGCCTCCTTTGAAAGTTAAAACGTCAAAAGCGATTCAGAAGCTAACCAAAAATATTTTCCAAAAAGAGTGATAACGTAATTGAATTAATTTTTTTTTTTTCTAAAATTTTGGATTTTTTTTTCTGAAAATGGGGTACTTAATTTGAGCTTGGCGAGCACGATTTCGGTCGAAAAAAGTTGAGTTGTTCGAGAAAAATCGATATAAAATTTTGTACCTAAATTAGAAAAATATTTTTTTTTTTGAAAAATAATTTTTTTGAAATTTTCTTTTTGAGTCATAGAGCACTTAAATAGCTCGTTAATACTAGACTAAAACTTTTTTTTCCTTGCGTCATCTTTTTTACCACCTGGTTTTAGAGTTCACTTCGCTTTTTAAGGTCAGTTTATTGAAAAATCAGAAGTTACAAAAATTTTGAGTTAGGTCACTTTCATTCTAAGGGTGCGATTTATGTAGATATTATTTCGTATGTGGGCTGTTTTATTTTAGATACATTTACAGCCTTATTTATTAGATTTTACTAATACTCTTTTCAACCTCGGAATAGTTAAACCGAGTCGAAGCACTTACTCCTTCTTTACGCCACGTCAAACAAATTCTTATTTATTAAGTCGTTCTAGCGACGGAGTAAATTTACTCCGACCTTACTTCGCCTCTAATCCTGAAAAACTTATTTATAAAAAAATAAACGATGATTAGAGGCGGAGTAAGCTAAAACTGGTACATAGTAGGATTAAAGCCGTAGTAAAGCCGTTTTAGTATCTAAATGACATGACATTTAGTAACTAAAAAGGAGTGTAGAAGAAGTTTTTTTTATCCGTTTGTTACTAATTGTAAAGCAAAATGGATAGTTATTTTGCATTTATAAATGATTTAAATTCTTTAAACGCTTTAGTTGCAGTACAAAACTCGTTTAATCCCATATTTTAATAACCCAGAGAGATTGGTTTTTTTTGATAATATATTTGACATAAGGAGGGTGTAGCTAAAACCGTTTGACGTGGCGTTAAGACGGAGTAAGTGCTTCGACTCGGTTTAACTATTCCGAGGTTGAAACGAGTATTAGTGAAATCTAATAAATAAGGCTGTTATTATTTTTCATCAGCTACAAACTCTATAATTAGTCAGTTTACCTAATTGTTCTTTATTTTAATAGCATACAAATTTTGTATATTAGTATAAAAATTTTTTCTTCGAAATTTCTATAAGAAAGAATTTAGCAAAATGTCTACATCCTTTAAAAAAAAAAACTAAAAACGAAAAAATCGATGACATTCGTTCACAGACTTACAGAATTCCTGATTTTTGAACTCTCAACATTGGCAACAATATTTCCTGAATCGATATATGTACAAAGCTGTTGTCAACGACCGCTCCCAACAATTTAATCAAAATAAAATGATACCTACATTAAGTATTATATATGTAAACTTATCACATTCAATACAACAATAATTGTCACATCAACAAGTGATTTGATAGCGTAAATTAAAGACTTCCATTCCATATGAATGTACAATTGTATATAGATCCTACTCTCAGTGAATTTTTTTTTCAAAGAATTTATTGTTCCCATTTTTACTTCAGTATTTATTGGCAAAATTATAAACATGAATGTGTTTGTGCATTTTGTATTGTGAAGTAAAATCAATTGTAATTTTTTTTTTGTCTGCGCATTGAAATTTTATGTTTTTGAATTAAGACCAATTGCGGAGCAACGATTTATGTTAACTACTTTATTTATTGCCGTTCCCATGTTCACACTTTTTTTTTGTGTATAGGTTTTTAAAAAAATAAACAATAATATTTTGTGTATTTTATTGAAGAATTCTGCAGCATTTTTATGTAGATTTATAGATGCAATATAATATATACGCCAAAATAATAAATAACTTGTATGTATATTTTGTTGTTTTGTATTTCTTCTGGAAAACCTGAACAGTTTTAATGCCAGTAATATTTTTCAAATTGGTTCTCGTAAATAAATAGCTCTGTGAGTTTGAAATTTATTAAAACATATTATTGATTTGAAAGGGGAATCGGAAAATAATTGTGAAAATAAAATAATAAAACAAAGGGAAATATTCTCCAATAAAAGAGAAACAAAGCTAGGTAAAATAGTACAGGTAACTATAGGTATATTTTACATAAAATTATTCGAACAATAAAATCTTACATTCATGGAACTTGCGTGGGAACGTTTACCATAAGAGTTAAGAATCAAAAGAGTCCACAAAAATATTTGTCTTCGAAAGCTGTTTTTTTTTCAGCAAAATGGTAATCGAAATAATAAATTAATTAAACAATAAAAAAAATAAAATATTACCAAATATCTAAGATTTTTTCGTAAAGCTAAGTACCTATACACGATTCGAAGATCTTCCAATATTGGCCGAACTGTCAAAAGTCTTCCAATAGCAACCAATAAATTGACAATTGCCAATTTTCTATCAAGTGAAAATTGTCCGTTTATACGGTTGTTAGATTTTATCCAAAAATTAGACAAACATTTGGTAGAAAATCGGATGACAATTGCCGACAATTTTTTGTCTTCTAATTAAAAATTATCTGTTTACACGGTTGGAAGACTTTAGAGAACAAAAAATTGGTAGACTCATTGGAAGACAATTTTCTTGATAGATGACAGAGAATTTGAAACTTTATCTTAGAAGTGAAGTATAAAACATAAACATGAAACCATTCGGTTTTTTTTTTGTTCGATTTAGAATTGATATTAACATTGACCACAAAAAACCAATTTAGCTCTTCATTTCACAATTTTGAAAAAAATTGGTCTAAACTTTTTTTTAATTTTTTTATAAAAATTTTGAGTTTGCATGCGAATTTTTCAAAAACTGTTGACATAAATAATTTAGATTAAAATAAGGAGATTTCTAGCTTTCAAAACCGGTATAGTACTTTATTGTAAGTGTTGCCGTTGTTTTTTAGTATTTTTTTTTTCAATTTAAGTAATTTTTTTCTAAAATTGCCCCTACCTCCTAAACGGGGCGAGATAGACCCCCCGTTCCATAATAAAAAATTCTTGTTTTTGAACCCTCTACAAAAAACCGTTATCAATTCTTGGCACCATAGTTATTTAATTTTGTTGTTTCCTACACAATAGAAAACATTTATCTGCCAATTAAAAATTGGATGATGTTTTTGACAAGAACACATCATCCAATATCAAATAAGCAGACAATCGTCCAATTATCTGAAAATAAGAAAAATTGTGTGTTTAGACGAGTTCATACGATTGCAATGAAGGTGGCCAATTTTTTGATCGAAAATTGGCCGACGATTGGCTGCCAATTTTTTTTCTGTCACTTTTGACAAATAAAATTGGAGATAATTAAAAGATAATTACATAATCATTTTTCCATTGATGTCCATATGGGTGATTCTCTGCCTGTGTGATTTTTTAAATCAAATTTTTCTTAAAATTAAAACTCAATGAACATAATTTTTTTTTATTTTGTTTGTCTTTATATAGGCATAGTATAAGGTTAATCTGTAAGAAAATTTTAATACACCATTTAAAGAAAAAAAAAATATAGGTGGTAGGTACTTAATTGCAAAGAAATGGTATTAACACTATTTTTTTGTTTTTGAATTTTAATACGTTATCTCTCATTTTGACAATATTTTTGGTGAGCATCTGAATCCCTTCTTATGTTTTGACGTTTTAAAAATTTGACTTGTCATTTTTTTATCAAAATTGTATCTTTTTGTTTTTGAAATCTGTTTTTCGTCGTTACCGTCTTTATTTTTATACTGCATTATTACTCAATTTTTATTGCACGAATTTGTTTTTAATCGTTTTCTACGAAGTATACCATTTTAAATAGAAAAAATATGAAGATTTTTAGTACCTACTATTCGGTGAAATCATTTAATTTTAGTTCATTTCAAAAATATATACCACGGTAAGGTAATAATGGTAAGGTAATCGATTCTCGACGCTTTTCAGAAAAATAATTTTCTAGATATTTTTAGCTTTCATAAATATGACTTTTTCATTTTTTGATTTCGCTATTTGCTTATATCTTCCCAGAGCACTGCCTTCTCTTACCCACATAAAAATAACCTTGTTCGTTTACTCCCCAAACCTACCCATTTCTACCATTTTTAGCCCGAAAGACTGTCAAAGTTCATATAAAAAAAATAAATCTGGTAGAATCTGGCAGTTTCGGGCAAGTACGCGAACAGACCTAATATGTCTCAGACACAGCGTGGTATGGCGCAATCAGAAAAAGATTGATTCCGACACAACACACCACAACAAAACACATCAGATGAGACAAAAAAGGCTCTACGCATATGAAATACATTGAAGCGATAGCGACACACTACTCCACAACACACCACACCACACGAGATAAGTGTGGTTCCGGCTTTACGTTAGTAAAATAAATTGGCTTTGTTAACAATAAATAAATAGTGTCTCTTTCAAACGCCTTTACACCAGCGCCATTAAACTAAAAAAAAAGATGGCGGATCAACGGCAAATTTTTTGAATTCAAAAATTAAATAAAATCCGCGGACAACATTCAATTATGATTATTCAATTCAAGAGAAAATATTACATACTTTTTAGGTGCACAAGTGTTTTGTTTTTGCAATTTCTTTATGTCCATTAGATCAGAAACTTCATACATGACATTGAAGATTTTTTCTTATATTACAAATGAAACACTAACTCTAATAATTTCAAAAAGCCTCGTTAAATCGTGGGAAAGAACATATTTCACAGTACTTAAATCGATTTTTCAAAAAAAAAAACTCAAAATCTATCTAGAGAGAAAATATCAAAGACTATTTATATACCTACATATACGAAAGAAGGCACTTGTTATATTATATGGCCTTTGGTAATATGTCTTTTGCCACACTTAAGATCAAAGATAACAGACAATAAAGAATTTATCTTGGGATACATAATATGTTTGTATTTTTCACATCTTTTTTTTTTTTTTTTTGTGGCAATAAAAAACAAATTAGCTGACCAAGTTATATACATTGAGTTTATTGTTATCCTTAAATCTACTAATCGATTAGTTTCAAGTTGTTTCATTTTATTTATTTTTTTTAATCGATTCTTTAAAGTCACATACATATCTGATTTGAATTCCCCCCATCTACTGATATCGTTATAATTCCACAATCAAGATATGTTGCTACAATTTTTGATAAATGAGATATTATGTACTTTATTTCTAAAAATTGCATTTAAATATAATCATTGTACTGTATTGATTTTTTGGCGTGCTCTTGAAATGATAACGCGAATACATTGTATATAATTTTATTTTAATTTCGCATATATGTATGTATATAAAAAGCATATAATCTGATTTAATTACACAACATTAATTAGCGATATATCCTTAGTGCTGCAAATTAGTGAGATAATCTGTGTGGTCATTAAAAAGTAGTAAAATAAATGCGTAAATGTTGAATGAAATTCTAAATAGACACATACACATAAAACAACAAATCTCTCTTATCTAGTTTTATGGTCCAGTAAACGTAGGCATAGAAGGGGGTTATGTTATCAAAGCTGAGGTAGTTTTTTATATTTAGTAGATAGACTATGTATGCTGAATAGGTTTATTAGGTTAAATTAATTATTCAAAAAGAAAATTTTCAACGACGACGGTTCCTCTACTCACTACTGCATCTACGTCAGATTTAAATAAAATTTAACAAAAAATAACGACACTTTTAAAAATATTGTTTAAGATTATTTTAAATTTTTTGAATCGTTTGCATTTCCATATTTCCATCACATTCGAGCAGATTAGATGTTATTTCCAATAAAATAATATTAAGCTATAGCACTAAAAATTAGCTCTTATCGCTAAAGAAAATTGAGCAACATCTTGGACATGCTTTTCGAAATTTGGTACATTGACATCATTTTCATATGAAAAAACATATTAATGGGCAAATTCTAAGACATTTCAAAAATAAATTTGACTTAATTACTTAGGTACTTCGAATATGTTTTAATATGTAGGTACCATATTCGAACTTCAATTGTATTTCGAATTTTAAAAAAATACTACGACTAAATTCAACGCTACCAAATCATTAAAGCCCATATCACTTGATTCATCTAAATTAAAACTTAAATCCAGATGTAAATTATACAAATTCAATGTAAATACATCCAGATTTATGTTTTAATCTGGATGCATCGAGTGAAGAATATGGCGGTAGGTTACCTATTTATTTTTGCCAGAGATCAGAAATAAATTTCAACCTATTTAAAGGTGAATTAATAACTCTTATTTGTTGTCATTTCTATAAAAGTCACGAGATAACCTTTATTCTAAAAAAAAATGTTTTCGGTCAACCAGTGAGATTTATCGATGAGAGAAAAAAATTAATCTCATCTACAAATTTATCAATAAGAATCTCCGTCAGTATGACGTATTTTGTAAGCACTGCATGCGGAAATTCAGATAACTAGACTTTTAGTCATCGGTGAATACTTGTAGGTAAATTTTAAATGATTTTGTGTGATAGTCAAAAAAGTTTATGTTTGAATTTATAAAATTAATTAAGACATTTTCGACATATTAGACATTTTCCTTTCCATTAACCATTTTTGATTTATTTTCGACGAAAAAAGTTAAAGGTTAACCCTTAACATTTATTTTTTTCGTAAAAAACTCAACAATTGAGATATTTTTAATAATAAACCCCAACCGAAAACCTAAACTTTAATTTTTTTTTAACATCAATCTCAGACCGAATCCAAAATCATATTAAAGTAATTTAGTACCTCTTAGAGAGAAACCAATAGAAAAGAAAGGTTTACAGCTATTTCAGATCTCTAATTTTCGCAAAGAATATCACTTCTGAATTCAGCTTCCCCAAATCATTAAGTTATCATTAACGGAAATGATTTTTGTGGATAAAATTCAGCCAACGGACCACTATGCGCCGTTGGCGTCGTCCAAAAGTATCTTTCATATATTAAATACTAAATTTGATTTAATCCTGGAACTACACACCTTACACAAAGCGAAGAGTTCAAGTGGAAAATTGTAAACAAAAATCCTAAACAAATTCTATACAAAGGAAAGTTAAAAAAAAAAAAAATAAAAACTTTACTGTGACACATCTGGCAAACTGTAGCCATAAAAAATAAAAGATAAAGTCTCATTATTTATGCATCAAGTCAAAAGCTGACACTCATATCACCTTTTCCAATCAGCCAAAGTTATGTCAAAAAAGTGTGCAATGACAAAAAAATATAAAGTTATGTCAAAAAAGTGTGCAATGACAAAAAAATATAAAAAGTAAAGGAAAATAAAATAAAACTTTTCTCTCTAATCAGAAAGTGCACTGCAAAAACTCCCTTATCACATACATATGTACATACATAGGTACATCATCTGTAAAGTGACTTTGAATTAGAAATATAAAGTGGAAAAACATTTGCCGACAGGTGGGGTTGGTCGTAAATTTTATGCAGATGCATTATAAACTTGTCAGTAAATTGTAATTTACTTTTGAGGCTGACAACCCCATTAAACAAAGCACTTTAATTTTGTGAAACATTTTGGTATATAAAATGAAAAGCAATGAATAAAATATCTAAGTGGTATGTTTTTTAAACTGGCATTTAAGAATTTTTTTTTCATTACCAACTTGAAACCACAAATTCGATTTTACAGTCATGGGGAGAAATTTAAGAACGAATTTTAAAGTCCTCTGGTTATTATACAGTTGAATCAGTGGAATTATTAAATTTTGTCTAAAATGCAATTCAAAAATAATTTCCTGCGTACAGGTAATCAAACCTAAAATGCAGTATTATTTCAATTGCTTTAGACATAAGGTACATGTAATATTTAATCAAAAAAGTTAAAGTCGTTTTCGAGAAAAAAACAAAAAACAAACCACATAGATGAATGGGAACCTCCCGTTGTAGAGAATTGCATAAAATTGTTCGATACCAAATTTGAAGCAAATCGGTTCGCTCAAGCTCAAATTACAGTGCAAGCACGGCCGCACAGACCAACGCCGGACGATATGACGAAATCCACTTTTTTGGACTTCTCCATCCATTGTAGTGTTGTAATTTTGATTAAAACCTTAACAAATTTTTTTTTGCTCGAAACCAATACTTGCCCTGAGTAATAAAAAAAATGCATTTAACAACGAAGAGGAGGGTCTCCATTCATGACTCCAAGATGTTATCGTGGAAACACAAATTTAATAGTGCTACCACCGCACAGGGTTGATTTTCATCAGTGCGGTAGGTAGTACATAGCTATAACAAAACATCGATATTTTATAGAATTTTATGGGTTTCCAATATTTGTTTAATGGCACTTCTTTTTTTATGATGGAATTGGTTTCTTTCTTTTCGTTATTTCGAAAATATATTTGGGACCAAGGGGATTCTCAGAAAAAAAAAACAAACAAATTAACAAAAGAGAACGCGGTAAGTGGTAAACATTCTAAATGACCTTGCTCATAAAAAATCAAATTCTTGATGCTTTATTGGAGTCGAATTTTGCATTTAATTTAATATTTTTGTAAATTCAAAACGTTTGCTAATACTTTAAATATTAAATTACCTATTAAATAAAATGCACGATTGGGTGTCGTATGTACTTGATCTTGTAATTACTTCAAGTCGCTTATTATATTTAAAATTAAATTCATAAGAAGTATAATATAATTTTTTTTTAAAAACCCGGCATACTGGCCGGTGTTTACATTGGACCTCATTCTAAGCAATAAGCATTGCACTGCCTTCGCCAACTTTTTTTTGACGTCTCTGTACTTTTTCTCACTCCCACTTCATGGCAAGAAAGAGATACCTTTCTTGGTTACCTCTTTCTCGTGAGGTAAGTATACAGAGACGTCAAAAAAAAGTCGGAGGCGAAAGTTCAATGTGAACACCGTCCTAAAAAGTTAAAAGAGGCATTTGGTGATTTTAACTTTAATAAAATGTCAAAAAGATAGCACGATGGTTACTCGAATAAAATTTGGAAATTCCTGTTTTTAACCTAGAATTAGTACCTAGTCATACTAAAGATGCTTTAACATCGTACTTAATCGTCTTAAATAAGCCGTCTTCAAAATATCAAATTTAAAACAGAAATAATTTGTTTTTTAATCCTAAAGCCGATATTGTAGATCATGAGCATAAATGTGCAATGATTGAAATGAAGGAATGCCTTCTGGGGGTGGTTGAAGGACGCAATTCACAAGGAGCCTTCCTTTAAAAAAGATAATATTTTATTTATTGATTTCTATATTATTGTAATATCCTTATCTACTGGGTACTTCTTTTTTTTTTGAAATCACGACCGACATAGATAATAGGATTAGGTTCTTAAAAAAATAAAAATTCAGTTAAGACTTAAAGAATCACATTTGTTATAGAGAATAAAATTGATAAGATATTCATTTGAATAAGCTGCTTAGACCATAGATAGGAGTTTAAGATGAGATATATATTTTTTTTTTGTTTTAAGAATAAATTTATAAACTTATTATATTTGTTGGAATTTAATACTCTCGAATAAAGGTAAGTATATCATGTCATGGGGATAAATCTTAATGATATTTAAGAATTTGAAATTTAAAAATAGAACAAAATCCTCCCACGTGCCTGACCTATTATATTTTATCTTTAGCAACGACATAAGCACAACATAAGCGAATACTCTGAAGCAGAATGTAAGAAGAAATAAATAAATAAGTATAATATACCTACCAACTCTTCAGAAATTGCTATTTATATTTTCCAATGCTTGTTGAAGATGAAATATAAATTCAACTGTAAATTTTATTTTTTCTATTTAGGTGTAAAGCTCTTTTAAATTAAAAATAAATAGAAATCATCTTGTGGGACACAATTTTCCATTCAGTTTAAACATTAAAACTCCAGAAATAGCATCATCAGGTCAGTGACTAGAATTTAAATGAAATAAAAATCTGTCGCGTGGTTTTGGAATACAAAATGCATCCTACAGCGATATGAAAACATTTTTTTTTATTTTGAATTTACTTTCTTATTAAATTCAACATTTTTAAAAATTGTGAATTGCTTTTATCGAATTGAATTTAAAACAACAACCGTTTGGGAAAAGTATTCAGGTACAATTGCGCTTCGTTTCGCATTGATTTTTTTTTTTTTAAGTTCGAGAAAAAACCTCATTCTAAATTCTTAAACGAAAAGATGACACACATAGTTGCATGGCATTTATTTTATTTTTGCACCTTTATATCTGCACCTACTCTTTGGAACTTAAATAAAAATAAAAAAAATATTCATGTCAAACCTGTTACAAAAAGTTTTGTAAAGTTTATAAGAGAAACAAAAATGACACACTCACACAAGTTCAATGACTTTTATTATATAAATATTATCTTACACAGCGCGAGGAAAAATAATATAATTCTCAAGTCTCAAGCCTCAAAAATAAGCTTTTTTGTTTTGATCATTATGCGAGTGTTTTTAAAAATGAAGATGTTCTATGGAAATGCGAAATGTTTGCCCTTGGGCTTTAAAATAACAACAATAAAAATTCAAATTTTTACATTATGCAAATGTTTTTGGTTTAAAGAAAAACAAAATTTGAGAAAAGGCAGGTACAATTAATTACAACACTGGGTAGGTAGAAATTTCTTCTTTTTTTTTGTTCATTTAATAAAATACATACCTACCTATTCATACATAGACCTACCTACATATATTTTTGTGAAAGCTATTTATTATCTACTAAAGAAAATTCCCACTGCAATTCTGTGTACGTACACACAATACGTATGGTTCTTTGCTCTTTGTATTACTAGAGGGGTTGTGTTGTGTATTTTATTAGTTTAAAGAAAATCTTAACACCAGTTGATAGCTGGTACTTATGTTATAACTAGGTAGGTATAAGTTATTCTATACAAAATTATTTTTTAGTAAATGTTTCAATCAAGATTTAAATATAGGTAGGTAGGTATATTCAGGTTTCTTTCAGTCTTGATGTTTCCAATAGGGATAGGATAGCTTTTTTCACAGCGAAAACAGAAACCAAATTATGAAAATCGTTGAGGTTGTATGGCAATATGAACATAAACCACATACTACATATAATCACCACATTTAGCACCCTATAGGTACCTAGGTATAGTGTTTTCGTTATTCTTATCTCGTAAGTTCTTCAGAAATACATTTTAATTAACTCTTGTAGGTACAAACAAAAACAATGAAGTGATACGAGTTTTTTATTATTAAAACATAAATGTAGTAAGACAAACACCGCTGATAATGAAAACATTAGTCACTCAACCCGCACCCGGCAAAACGTAGTTATAGGAGTAGTTCCAATATCTTTGATTGTTTTTTTTTCAAGAGAATTTTTCAAAGGAAAAAAATTAACCAAGAATTGTTTTGATAACACATTATTCAATTCTTGTTTCCCATGTTATTTATCTGCTCAAAGCACTAGAATTATACAAATTTGTTACCACAGCTCAAATATTTTAAATTTCTTTTAAATGAAACAGCCGGTGCCGAAAAAAAACTGCTTTCCGATTCCGCACATAAGCTTTATAATAATATATAATAATAATTTTAACTAGGTACCTATATGAACTTATAAATTGGCATTTCCTTAGCCGTCTTTGAAAATTTTATTTCTTACGAAAAGTAGGTAGGTACCTTGTTAGGTAGGTAGATGACTAATTCAAATTTAAAATGCAGAACAAGTGCCAATGATTCACATGATTAGGTATACCTAGGTATAGTTTATGTATAATAAAAAAAACCAAATGTCTTAAACAGTCAATGTGAGTAAAGTTATTATTATTATTGGAGATAGGTACCATCGTAGAAACAAACGGAATCTGAAGTCCTATGATCAGTTATTAATTTCTAACTTTAATAATATGGGTACCTATGTAGGTACATATCAAATGACAAACAATTTTCAAAAATAAAATACTAAAGTGAAACAAAGAAATAATTAAAATAGACCCGTCATATAATATTTAAATGCGGATGTAAATACCAATTTGTGTATACATCCATTTTTTGTTGTTATCAACAAAAAATAAGCTACGATAGTGCCTATGTACATCCAATCTTAAATACCTACCCACCCATAAGCCTTGCATTGTGACAATCCCAATTTAATTAATGTGGGGTTAAGATTGTTAGAGGTCAAGATCAACATATCAGTTATAAACTAAAAAAAAAAGAGAGATAATTTTACAGGGGAGGGTTTTTGATGCATTTTTGAATTCGAATGTAGGTAGGTACCTACATAATGTATAAAGAAATAAACGCGCATTTATAGCTCGATTTCAAGAGGGCACACCCCAATATTATGTTTCATTGACCTACACCCCTGACCCGGACCCAGACCACCAGCAACATTACTTTTTGGAGAAAGCACACACAAGTTGTTTCAAAATTCAAATACACACGATGTAGATATGTAGCATGTAGGAGCAGGTGAATAAAAAAAATTAAAAAAAAAACTTTGTTGGTCATTCTTTCTTATTTAAATTTATACAGAGACCACTCAATTTGTCAATATAGACATGGAGTGGAAAATAAAAAAAAAAGGAAAAACTCAACTTTATTGGCTCGCGCACGCACTTTTTCCATTCAACACGCACACAAAACAGAAAATTTCTCAAATATACTCCAGTCTGACAGCTGAAACGCACATTACACACACACACACTATTACTTCATTAAATATGAGTTTCTAATCTCTCATTCAGCGGTCGGTAAATGAACTTTGTTTTTCATAAAAAAAAAATCCAGTTAATCACACTCCACTCAAACTCATTTTGTAACTCTTTCTTGGGATTTTCTTTCGTTTTCTTCCATTCTTTTTTTTTTTCGTAACTTTTTTTCAGAGAAATTTTAGCTTTTTCACTAGGTTTTTTTTTTTTTTTTAATTGTTAAAAAGAGACTGATAACTGTTACACTTTTTGGGGGACAAGAATTGAATTAGCAAAATAACAAAACAAAACAAACTACTTACCGGATTGAGAAATGAACGAGAAACAGTAATTGTAGGCGTTATACGAAAACGTAGCATATCCGACGATCGTAAGAACACGCGGAAACTTGCAACACATACGCCCGGCGCCATCTTAATCGAAATATTTAATTTTTAAATTTTATTTTAACACAAACGAAACGACAATTCCGAATTCCGACCCGATTCAGTACCCAGCGAAACTGACTGCAGAAACTGAAAAGGAAAACTGAGTTTATTTTTTGTGTGGGGAGCGCACTCTTCGATGGATATTCGATAGTGATTTTTGGGGAGACTCCACAAAAGCTCTTTGTTTTCTTTTTTCTGAGTCTATTTCGTATTTTACTCATTTTGGTGTGCTGTTTGCTTTAAAATTTCTGTTGTTGATAATTCGCCGGGATAAGCTTTTAACTGGACCAGAACTGTCAAATTAGAAAACTTAAAAGCTCATTGGAATTCGACTGGAAAAGTTGAAGAACTTTTTGTTAAGGCCGCCGCTACATTTGGTTAAAGGGCAGAGTTGTTAAATAGGCTGATATATAAATCAGCTTTAGAAATGTATTTCTTCAATAGTTCCGAATAAAAAATAGAAAAAATAGGAAGTACAAAAGAAGACCGGAATGGAATGAATATACAAACAAAATTAAAACAAAAAATTGCTATGAACATTCCATTTATCCGGCTCTTCAAAATTAAGAATTAGAAAATTGTTTTTATTCGGAGTTCTGTTTATGAAATCTTTGTTAACGCCTATTCCAAGAGCGTTCGATTAGTTGTGCGGAAAAACGAAATTAAAACAAAAATCATAAATAATCGGTGGATTATTTATTGAAAAAAGAAAGCAATTTTATTGATCATCTACATCCAGTAAAATGTTTAGAAATTTAACTATATATTTTTTCACATTCGAAAATACGAAAATTCAATAGAAAACTAGATAATAGCCGTTTTTATTATGACCCATGATGCATATGATGATCATCCTGCGGAAATAAAACAACCTTACAATGGCGAGAATCAGCAGCCTGTTTTCGGATCCTGAAACATGAACCCGATAAAGAGCAGGTTCATATGTTGTTGTTGTTATGTATGTTATTTGATCATCCATATAGATCAATTCTGATAGTAAGAAACGGATAGTACTACGTTTTCATTGGAGCCGAAATAAGGTAGTTTCGTAAATTACAGAAAAAGTGTTTTCATTGCAAATTTCTTAATTTCGTTTGACAGCTAATTTAATTTTGAAATAGCTTCTTTTCGTTGTGTTCTCTTTCCATTTCTGTTTTCTATACATCGAATTTTGAAATTTTCAATGGTTTCCAATGGGTTTTCACTATGGATGCATTCCACTTGGATTTTTACGTAATTTCCAACCAAATTTCGTGGTAATTTGGTTGAAATTACCTCATTTCGAAATGTGAATTTGTATGGGAAATGAGATAATTTGGAATAGAATTTGGAAATTTTTAACGAAAATACCTCATTGCCGCAATGAAAACGTAGTAAAAGAATGTATCTCAAATATTCCGTAATGAATAAGGAAAATGAATGATTTAATAACTCCCCCCACTTTTGGCTGTCAATATATTTCACATGAGATTCACTTAATCGCTTCGCGGTCGCTTTGCAGATGGTGTGGATATTCTCATTTATCAACCTATAAATATATTTTGACAGCTGAAAGTTTCGTCGTCCTTACCGAATGTTTCGCGTTAAGGCTCTCCCAAACCAACGCGAAACATTCGCCAACGACAGATTTTTGTTGTTGTTTAGCGTTGTGTATTTGTCATATTTTGTGTTATTGTGAATGATTCGCTACGATTTCGCGTTGGTTTGGGAGAGCCTTTAGTTGGGGAGAACAAATATCGTAGAACACATCCATTTTGTGAGTGAAAAACACTGATATTTACACTGGATAGTGTATTCATATAAAATTTTTGAGGCAAAAATATAGTCGTGGCCGGCACCCTCATATAACAGTATAACAGCAGCGCCCAGTGGTCTAGTGGTCGCGTTGTTTTTGCGAGAGTTTTTATGCTAGGCTAGCCTATTTGCATGTCCGCGCAGTCTCACATAAGGCCATTGAACTCATTTTAGAAACCAAACTGTTTCAAACTTAAAAATTGCATGTGTGCGCCAACGCCTAATAAAATATAATGGCGGTGAATCCCTTCAAACAAAAGAATCGATTATGTTTAGAAGTTTTGCCAAACAAAATCGATTTTTAACTGTCAAAAATAAAAACGAAATTGTGTAGTTTTTGGTTTAAGTTTTCTTTTTACTTGATACATTTGATACATCCAGATTAAAACTTAAATCTAGATGAAAATCATACAAATTCAATTAAGGTAAGACCGCACTTGGTGGAACTGCACTTCATTGGAACTGAACTTCACGACTTATTTGTAGGAAATTGTATGAGCTATATCGCGCTAAGTGACAACTGCACTTCATGGCGCGGCACTATGCGACATAAGGTGTGTTCCTTTGGGCCTTGCAAAGTACTTTTTAGTACTTCGCATTAGATGATGAATGGAACGGTTTAATTTTTGCCAAAAGAAAAATCTAACCTCAATGTAGACGAAAGCTTTGTTGTTTGTATTTTTATTTTATTTTAAATTATAGAAAACATCAACAACAATAATTTTTTAAGTCATTTCTTCTACTCACAGTGTCGCTTTCTTGCGTGGATTCATTTCGTTACTACATTATTGAAGAGCTTTGAACTACTTTGATCATAGTCCCCTTTCACACGAGGAAACAAGTAGCTGGAGATTTTTTGACGTTTTCTTTTGATTTTCAATTCCCACCAATCGTAGACCGCTCAACCCTCTTACTTGGTGCCCTTCTCACCCAAAAACTGAAAGTTGCTGGAAACTCAGTTTCCTCGTGTGAAAGGGGACATAGAGTAGAAGTAGTTGAAAGCAGCCAGAAGTAATTGGCAGTAGATGATGCAGCCCAAAGGAACACGCCTATAGTTGATAATCTGACCAACTTTGTCGCGACATGAAGTTTTGTTCAGTTTCGTGCGAAAGTGTGCGGGGTGTCGCTGAAGTGTAGTTTCGCCTAGTGCGGTTTGACCTTTAATGCGAACGCAAATCTATGCACCACATTGTGAATTTGTTAAAAAAATAATTCCATTTATGTTTACGGTTAATATTGTGAATTATTTTTTTTTTTCTTAAAGAACAAACTAATTTATTTAGTTCAAAAACCATTTCTAGCAGGTTGTTGTATGAACTATGTTTAGTACTAAAAGCTTTAGAGCTTTTTGGAATTTGAATTAGAATATGGCGAATTGGATTTTAGCAGTTTTTATTCTTCACATCTTCCGTTTCCTATTTTTTAAAAGTTTTATTTTGAATTTTGTATTAAGATGATTTTAGTTTGCATCTTTACCACACGACACTCTTTGACTGCCATATTATTCACCGGATTTATTCACATGTAAATTATATAAATTTAATGTGAATACATCCGGATTTAGGATTTCACCCAGATGTTTCGGGTGAAAAATATGGCGGTAAGGGACTTGACATTTTATTTCATTTTGACATTAATTTAAGAAAAAGGTAACCACATTCTTGTGGACGAGACTAGCAGAAAGTTGAAGTGGTTAGAATTTCAGGCACATTGGTTATGGAGAATTTTCAATTTTTCTGTTCGCTATAACAAAACAATGAATGAACCGTACGGTTGGTTTTTATATTTCTTGATTTGTAACATATTTTAAGTTTTCGAAAGTTGTAATTTACAATTAGGTAGGTTTAGGTATTTTTTAAGTATGAAAAAGTTATCAGCATAAATTAGGAGTTTCTTGGCAGATAGGTAGTAATGTCATCCAAATTACTGCCTAAACACAATAGAGTACCGTAGTTGCAGTTACAGCTCCGCCTCCAATATGTTCAGGCAGTTAATAGAAAAGAAAAGCTGGCCGGACAGACATTCTTTATTGTTTTACGCTTCTGGTTGATAGGACCCGCAACAAAATAAACCAATTTGTCTCATTCCAAGAGATATAATATAGGTTAGTTCGATTTGTAAATTTGACATTTAACAAGATTTATTTCAAATCTAAAATATTTTAAGATATAATTTAGTATTATTAATGTCCTAGATTTGGAGGAGAATGAAGGATAAATCTGATTAAACCTCTGCTTAATCTATTTTATACAGTCCGTTGTAGACCAGGGTCTCAAGCATCAATATTCTTCCTACCTTCTGGATAGCTGCCTCCAGTTTCACATGCCGAGCTGATTGAGGTACACTTCCAACTGCCGGCGCCACCTGAGTCGCTTTGTTATCAACTGTTACTGTTCTATTTTTTTAAAAGCTTAGAATTCCCTTGGGAGACTTAATAAATTTGTAAGGTGTTCCATTAAAGATATTGGCAACCGCATTTTAGAACATGCCTTTGTAGTTGCTAGGTTTACACATCTCCATTTTTGAAAATTGACAGAAGAATAAAACTTCGCTTGAACCTTGCTGGCACTTCATATGAAGTTATATGCTATTGTAAGTTTTGTGGGTAAATCATCGTATGAGTTTATGAAGAATTCATATTCATATGAGACTTGATCTTCAGTCTGAAGCGTTATTTGATCCGCATCGTGTGCCAACTTCAGATATTTATCGCCATAATCGCGATAGAGCGTTTTTTCCCATTTTGTGAAATTTGCTATCACGGATCATCTTGGGAAAATATTCCTTAAGCTATCGTGAATAATTTTTTCATGGAACTTTTTCCTTATGTCAAGGGAAAAATTTTTTCTTGGGAGATTCGCGATTGGAAATATTCTTTCCCCGGTATTTTTTGTTTTTCAGGGGAAAAAAAGTTCCCATTTAGGTGGCGATAAGGCTGAATAGGTTTTTGTTGAATTAGTCAGTTCACGTTGATTGACCACAAATTTCATTTTTTTCCAAAAATGATCGAGCAAAATAAAACCGTAAACTAGATGTACGTAAAAGAATACAACACTATTACTATTAAAAAAAAACATACATCTTCCTTTTTTAATTGAGTCTGTTTATTGTCTGTAAGGGGATTTCTTCCTTTTTTTGCCTCTTTGTTACTGTCGTCTCTTTTCTTATTTTTTTTTTATTTTAATATTATCTTTGTTCCTATTACACATACTAATCTAAAATATTTTTGCATTGCATTTTGTTTTTGTTTGTTTTTTTTTTTCAATAATTTAGCTTTACATCAATTTCTTTCTAAGCAACATTTTTTTCTTAATAAATTTAAAATTTGTTTATGTTTTTTTTTTTTTTTGTGAAGCAATAAAATAATATTCTTTTCATATTTTCAATTTGTATTTCTTTAGCAAGCGAAAAGGATAATACATCAATTTTATACAGATTAAATTAATCGTTGATATTGAAATAAAAAATATATATGTATGTATGTATTTATTGGTTTTAGAAAGAGGTGCACGGAGATTGATTGTGGGAAAAATTGTTAATTTGATTTGAAGACTTTTGAAGAAAGGTGCCTTTGATTTTGTTTATTTTTTTAAAATTGATTTATAGACATAAAGGGATTTTTTTTTATATAAATCTTAGATACATATAGAGAAAACTTTAAAGTGTATGATTAATAATATAAAAGATACATACATATGTAGGTACATTATATACCTAATAATTAAAATTTGCAAAAAAATAACTAAAAATAACACAGACAAAAAACGTGACAAATAAAATAATTCTAACCATTTGTTTTATCATTAATCATTGTATACATACATCACTATCACTACATCTTATCGCATATTTGTTTTGTGAATTTTGTTTTTTTTTTGTATCTTCTTTTAATTAAATTAAAAATGTTAACTTAAGTATTAAGGTAGCTTTAGTTTTAGATATTACAAATTTACATAATTATGTACTTAAAATAAAATTAAGAGAAAAAAATAAAAACCTTAAGCAACAAATATTTAAATTAAATGTGATATAATATATACCACGCTGAGTGTAGGAAGTAAGAAGGTGTTTCTAAGTAAATCTTCGTTTTGATGTTTTTTTTGTGTCAATTACTTTTTTATTGTTTTATTTAGTTGAATTTGAGTTGAAAACAAGTTAAATAAAAACTAAAGGCCTTCGGTTTAAAAAAAAAAAATAACTAACAAGCCAGGCAAGATTCTTTTCCTTTTAGTTAATCCATTTTGTTGTTCATTTATTTTTTCTGGAATCTCATTAATTGTTACTTTCATTTCTTTTGCAAAAGAATTTTACAAAGATTTTTGTTTTTTGCTAAATTTATATATGTAGGTATGTGTTAGATATTATTTAAATAAAAAGTCTAATTTCTTTTAGCTGTTGGGAGAGCGGGGGCGGTTTTGTTTTTTCTTCTTCTAAACTAGTGTTTATTATTTGCCTGTTGGTATTGTTAACTAATTTACATATAGATTCACAATTTATATTATATAGTTTATATATATGTATAAGTCAAATGTTAACCTAGAGTTTTCTTATTAGTTTTCTAATTTTATAATATTATTGACTTTATATTTTTAGCTGCTTTTATTTTTTTTTTCATTTTTTTCTTTTGAATCCAAAATCAGCTGGTGATGATGGTGTAGAATCTTTTTAGAATGTTTTCTAAGTTTACGATGTTGGCGTCGTTTTCTTTTGTTGTAACGGTCGTGGTGATTGTGGCTGGAACGCCGTTTTGCGTGCTATCACGACACCGTTGATAGATCGTCTTTGAGCCATTGTGGAATTGGTCGAGAGCCAAGTTTTTTTAGAAGCTTAACTAAGGCCGTATTGTGACTGAGGTAATATCTGAAGAAAAAAAAAAGAATATAAATATTAAAACTTTTTATAGGTATATGCGATTTTGGAGTTTTTAATTCTTTTATTATTTGATATCCTTTCGAAAGACCATAATTTAAATATTACGACGGAGAAACTTATTTTTGAACATATTTTTTCTCTGGTTTTAACCCAAAAAACTCAAACAACTACGTCTCTCTTTTATCCATGTTTCTTTCCAAACAAAATTGCTTTTCTATATACATACCTACCTACATCAAAGGACTTTAAAACAAACTTAATAATTTCCCTAGTTGTGATATTGAGAGCATCCTTTATCAGAAAAAAAAAAAAAAAAAATCAAAACAAAACAGAAAAAAACAACAATAAAACAAATAACATCATCAGCTCAGGTAGGTATAAAGGAGAAAAACAAAACACATTTTCAATAGTGCATCCTCGAGACCCACTTTTTGCGCAATACCTACTCTCTTTATAAAACCCATTGTGCTCTAATTACTTTTATCAACCATTGTGGGTAAATATTTCATTTTTTAAGTGAATGCATTTTCAGTGCAGGGAAATAATATTCTGCCATCGTCATCATCAGCTAGCATAGCGAGCAAGCAATTGTCACCGCGTAGTCGTACTTGTTCTTGTTGGTTTGTGTCCTGTACCTCTCGTCATCAGTCGTTGTTGTAGTCACCCCTTCAAAATCCAAGTCATTTTGTTTTTTTTTTTTATTATTTTAGTTCCCCCTTTCCCAATTTATTTGTTGCACTGGCACTGTGTTATGTGTGCCTTATGCCATTTCCATATAGAAATAGCACAACGAATGTCGATTGCAATAGCACTTTCCTACCACAATACAAAAAATAAGGGCCAGGTCTAAAGGACCCTATTTCATAAATATATAAATAGGTAGGTGAGGTAGAGAGAAAAAGTTTAAGCTAACCCTCCCTACATATATATATTTCTATATGTGTTTGTATATTTTATGTTTTTTGTTCGGCCATGATGAGCATAATGGTGTCGTATTCATTTTTCCTGCTGAATGCAGATTTTATTTCAAGACCAAAAGGGTAGTTTTTTATCAAATCCATTCAACAACACAAAAAAAAAACAAATGTAGGAAGGCTTCACAGAATGACTGAACATAAATTGCACTTTAACCTTTTCTCCTTGGACAAAAATAACAGTACCTAATTTTTTTTATATAAATCTATCTCTGGGCACGCTTATTTGATTAAAATAGATCTTTACGAACTTCATTAAAGGTTGGCGACAACTACAAATTTTTTTTTTTTTTATATGAACTTTGACAGACTTTTATGTAAAAATTCACACAAATGCACAGAGAAGTGAAGGAACTAGGCTCAAGTGAATTTTTTCACGTCATGCAAAGCTCCTCATCTGGTTTTTGAATTATTAATTCAATTTTTTAAAAATCCAAAATACTAAACACCAATTCCGGCGGATTAAATGAGTTTCAACGTTGGTTCAAGAATTGGCTATTATCACATACTTGAACCCCAGTTAATACAAATAAGAGAAATTTTGCTAAGGAATTGTGTTTAGATTTTTAAGGTTGCTATGAGTTCCGGCTAAATTTCTAGAACTCTATAGCAAAGTGAAACAAAAATGTCAATATTCAATAATAAAAACATATGATGCATTACTTTACTTTGAAACTCTCTGACTTTTTGTCCAAAACTACGAATTTATATAAATTTTATTTTGTTTGTATGAACCGTTACAGACTTTTTATTAAAATTCATGCAAATTCACAATTTGGACAGTAAGGGAACCGAATATAGTTGTTCTTAATTTTATAACAGCTTTCCAATACTAGAATATACCAAAATTGATTAATTGAGTTTTCATTTGATGGAAATTAAATTTCACGAATTGATTTGATCCGTCAAAAATTGGACAGGCAAATTTAAAATATTTTGTCCTCTTTATTTAGCAAAAAAGGTGAAAAGTGTATAGTAAAGAAGTTCACATACAAAAATTGTAAAATTCTTAACCCTAAAGCGTAGAATGTTTGAAGAGCTTTTAGTTGCTGCTTTAAAATTATTTTTAGATAAACGTCTTCTTCAATGCAGCAATGTGTATTATCATTTAATACTTGAGGTACGTATGAATATTTACAATTTTAAAATACTTCATAAGTTCTTTTGTTTTATTTTCAAAAGAGTGAATTTAGTTTTTAAAACGAAAATGAACAATTCAAAAGTTAACTTTACATTTAAGGTGATGATGATATGTAAACATTTATACTTAAAAGTTTACATATAGCTTAAGCAAATATTCAATAATATTTGTCTGTAAAACTATAATATTTTCTTGATTTAATTTAACAATAAGTTTGCTTACTTTTTGTTACAACATATTCTTATTATAAACCATACATACCCTACAGAAAAAAAAAAACTGAAAACATTGGAAATAATATAACAAAAAAAAAACATAGTGCAAGTAAAACACGGTATGCTCCTTATCCTTTTCATAGTCCTACGGCAGGTTGTGCTACAAACGAAAAATATTTCAAAACCACTTTTTTGTGTGTTCTCAAAAAAACGCTGAACATATTATACATATAGGTAGTCCTAGACTAGGTAGGTAGGTAGGTATGTATGTATACCAAGAGCACATTGAAATTTCCTAAAAGGCAAAAAGGACGAATATCCAGAAAATATACATATAGAACTTGATATACAGGTCAAACCCGCTACCATAGAGTAAAAACTTAAACCACAAAAGCCAAAGAAATGGGCGGACATAAATGCAAGTTATTTATTGTAAATGGGCGTGTGTATATGGTTCATTTTGGGAGGGATATTTTCGGCGGCGGATTTAGGGTTTTTTTTTTTCTTTTTTTAATTTGGCTTTGGCTTTTCTATGAAAACTATAAATTAATTCTTATGGGCTTTTCTGTATAGTTTTGTTTTGATGAAAATAGTATATTCGCCAATTTGGTAAAGCAGCCCAAGGAGAAGAAGAAGAATAAGCGCGCTAGGCCATAACAAATGACTTAAATGGTTCTAAAAACTTTTGCGCCTCTCTCATGATAATATTTATGTAGGTACGCGTTGGGTTGTTAAGCGAATAATCTGCACATTGCTGCTGCTGTATTTATACGTCCTGCTGGCGTAGGCAATTTTTTTTTGTCTACAACTACTTCACAATTATTAATGTACTGTAACTATTTATTATTCGGGTTGTAGACGTTTTTGTACATTAAGTTCAGCGCGAATGTGAGAATAATGTTCACTTAATTTATTGCAGTTTAAATTATTTCTTTATTTTTTGTTTTGTTTTGAAAGAATGACACTCAAGCGTAGGTTGGATACAGTTTTTGTTAAACAAGATATATATTTGTATAAGTTTGGAAATAATATGTAGTAATCACTGGATACTTGGATAACTAGTGTTGCAATTTTTCGAAAGAAATTAGAGAATCTAAATATATCTGTTTAACTACAAATATATCTGTTTAAAATAAGAAGAACAACGAGGAAGACAAATTTGGCATTGAAAAACTCAGATTGTGATGGCACGACAGCTCGTGGAGAACCATGGTCTAGTGACTTCCACTCTTTCTGTTCTCTTTATCTTTCATTTCTGTGCGGGTTTAAGTGGCAGAAGTGCAAGGGAGCTACAATTCTTTTCCGAACCCCGGTCATATATGACACGAAATATTTTTCGAGGATTTGACAATTCTTCGAAAACATTTTTAGGCGGAATAGACTGGATTCGAACGTAGGTAGATCAAATTCGCCGGCGAGATAATCCTACGCACTAACCATTAGATCAAGGGGTAGGTACTACCTATTCGAGATTATTCTGGTTTGGCGATTGACATAATTTTGGACTCAGAAAAGATTCAAATTATGTTGACGTGGTCAGTTTAAGTCACCAAGAATGGACTTCTTCAATTTATTTTATTAAAATTTTCAATTTCAGTTTATTAGGAAGAGAAAGAAGAAAAATTGTAAATATTTTATTTATTTACTTTAATTTCAGTTTCAAAACATTGTCAAGGAATATACATACATACATAGATTAACATCTTAAAGAGCAGTAAGTTTTTTTTTCTGAAAATGTCTTCAATTTAATTGGATTCATAAACAATAAATACAAGAGTTTCAGAATATTAATATACTTTCCAAATGTCTTAGTTTATAAATTAAGATAAGAATCCAGCCTCTGGGATCTGTTCTTTTTGTTGCATAAAGTCTTGAATATGATTGAAGCGGTAAACCATTTCAAAATCGTTACTAAATACAAACCGCCATCGGCACTTATGTTATTCTACATAGCTACGTTAATCACAACCCAGCACCTCATAGTTCCATTAAAGTTTTTGTGCTGGGGGCTCCACTGTTGTTATTCTTTGGGCATACTGACTGACAGATTAATTATTTAGCAGTTGGTTTGGAGTCTATTTTCTCTCAAGTCTCCAGATACACGATTTGTATTTAATTTTTTTGTGAAATTAAGTTGGAGAACTTAAATCCTAAAAATAAAATGTGTCTGATTTATTTTTTTTTTTTTTTTCATCTCCTTCGAGTTAATTTTATAAATTAAATCTTACATCTTTCTCTCCGTGAAAATATAAATCAATTTAAAAGAAAATTGACTTTAAAACTTTGTTGTCCTCATTTCCTAAGCTGTCTCTGGCCTAAAAATGTCCTTCTCTCTTGAAATTGAACCTTCAAACATTTAACTACCGTACGACAACGATGGCTAAGGAGAAAGCGACGGCCGACCAACAATCTACCACTAAGAATGACGACAACGCTAACACCACCCACACTTACACACACCCATACAACTTTATAATTACATTTCTACAGAGAAACCTCTGCAAAGAGCTCTATAATAACAGACCCGAAACCGATGCGATGTGATGCGATGCGAAAGGGAAGGGAAGGAAGACAAGGCAAGGAAAGGTACTGGGAATTTCCCTTGGTTCGTAAATAATGAGTTTACTAAAATGGATTTATGGTTTCAATGAAAACCCTACTTTCTGAGTCGTCTTTGGTTTGGCAGATTTCGAAGTGGGGTGGCAGTGGCATTTTGTATAGAGGAGCAAAATTTCACACTTATTGGTTAAGAAAGAGGAAAGCCGAGCGTGCAAACATTTATTACTCAGTGATTTATGTGAAGCGAATGGTTTTTGGGTGTATATGTACGTATAATGCTTTTGAAAAATTGAGATGTTCTTCGAGGATTTGCGAAAATATACTTATTGAATGGTGATGTGAGAACAATTGAAACCTTAACGACATCATCATATGTATATTGTGGACTCAAACAAGAGCTATCTTCTTATGTGGAATAATTATAAAACCGTAATGAAGTTCGTTAACTCAGCTACTCATCAAAGAGTCCTGAATTTAATGCTTCATCAGATACCATAGAAACCCTCTTAAATGGTTTCAAGTCCCAAGCCACAAAAACACAATATTCCGCAATGCCTGCCACCTCGTTGTAGATCTCTGATATAGCATTTGTTTATCCATGGAATTTGTAGAAGTTCCCCCATCTCTACACTACGTACAACCGGAAGCAATATCCATAAACTAAGTCGATATATACGCACTCCACTCCACTCGATTTCAAAAAAGGATATATCTACCCATACACATACATACATACATACATATATATAATCAAATAGTTTATTTCCTTTACCTTTGCAGGAGTTTTGCACTGCGCTCATCCATCGATGGGTATTGCCGTCCCTTTGATTTCCCCAGACATTTATTTCTCTTCTCTCCGATTGCCTGACAGAAGAATCCTTTCTTTGGATCATAGCGCAAGTGATTCGAATAATCGAATGGAGGTTGGATTTTCAGGAAACGTTGGAGTTCATTCATCACATCGATCGGATTCAGGCGCAATTGTTCACCGTCGATTATGTGCACTTGCTGCGGTTGATAGTAGGCCAGCCAACGTTCCAAATGCTGTGCATATTTACCCGGATTCAAACAACGATTTCGTAGGTCTTTAAGTGCTTTAGGTGCTGAATCACTTGCTGTAATTACCTATGAGGTAAAAAGAGAAAACAAAAATACAATAGTTAAGGATTTGAGGCATGAATTCCACATCACTTACCTGATAGAAGCTGAAGTTATTCGCAATCAGGTCTCCATGCGCTCGAGTGTGTTGGTACCAAGAATAAGCCCGCTTTGCCGGCGATATCAGTATCGTAACTATCTTTGCATGTGGAAGCAGTGCATGTGCACGTTTAGGGACAACATCCCCATCAAAATACGTTGCTGACTTTTCAAACATATACTTGGTCGTGGTATTGGCTTCAATGGGAAAGAACTCCATGTACCAGTCCAGTCCTCGATAGTAGTTGTTGCCATTGAAAAACTGAATTTCCTCAAAGGTATCTGGACTCGGCACATTGCTAGCTATGGCCGTGTGCATACTTAGGAATGTGTACAAAGCGGTGGTTCCGGTCTTCTGTGGACCAATGACTAGAAATTTTGGCAAAGAATCACAACTCTTGTTCTTCGACCAGATTTTGATATGGCGTGGATCGTCACATGGATTACCCCACACTGGATCCGCTTCTTCGGGATGCAGGTGGAAGTACATTTCTGCAAGTTGCACTGGTGGAGCTGAACTCAGTTTTAAATTCGTCCAACAACGAAGGAACTTTATAACTGATTCAAAGGTATACAAGGCCAAACGGTCAGAACCGTAATTGGACATATGTGTCATGAATATGTTGATGGGATTGTAGACGATTGTCTGGAAGAGTTCTCCTCCTTGTATGGACTCGTCTAGCTTATCCCTGCCGCCAGGATATCGATCGATGTACATTGTGTGGGTAAAGAGGCCACATGTTTGCCGCGGCAAGACCATTATATTACGATGGATGAATCCACGACGGAGTCTTGCTGGTCTCAGATGTGGATATTCTTCGGTTGATGTGACTTTTATATTCCACACCTTCTTCCATGCCTCATAGAGCACTTCATGGGCTGGATATACACCCGAATGATGCGGCGATATGGAGTAGCCTGAATCTGTTGGAATATGATGCTCCTTGGCAAAGGCATAGTTGAGAAGCATCTCGTTGACCAACATCGTGATGTTGTCATACAAATGCGGTTGCTGGTGCTTCCACATATGTGAAAACCAATTAAACTCCTTGACATTTCGCAGCAGGAAATCATCACCCAAATTCTCCTCCCTGGTCCCGTGGTGATAGTATTTCCCTGAAAATCCCAGATTGAACTTAAATCCAGGAACTAAAGCAGCTATGTGCTGCTGCGTGGCTATCAAAGCCCTCACATCGTCCGGCCGCAATCGTGTGCCCTTCTCACCCACAAAAATGTCGTCTATATCGACCAGGATCATTCTATTCAAACTTAAACTAAGCTGCCCGTGGCTCAGGTACGAAAGAGCATCCAAGAACAATAACCGATGCAACCAGAATCTCAGACTGCTGCCGAACAGTACCCTCTGGATGCCATCCAGGTGGCCGTGGTCCTGCAGTACAGTGCTTAGCGGCAGTTGCACCTGGCCTCCATCCGAGGGATAATCTTGGTTATTGCGTTGAGCCCACTCAATTGGCTCATAGGTGGAATGATTATGTTGGAATACGGCCCAGTCGTCACCGGGCAAAGCGCCCCACGCTGTGTCCCCGGCACGTGTCAGTCGGAGCACTGGCGACGCTGGATTCAGGCTGGCATCTCGCAGCCTTAAATTTGTGTGTATGTACAAGGGAAAACCGCGCAGTTGGGCGGCCACCAGGGACTCCTCGCTCGGACTGACAAAGCCAACAATTCCCACCGAATACTCCCGGCAGTATTTGTCCAGCAACTCACGATTCCATTTATCCATGTGCAGGTATTTGTCCAGGTTCTCGAACACAATGACACCGTAGCGTCCTTTGTCGAGGTTAGTTAACACCGGCAGGCTTTTACCAGCAACTTCTGTTTTGTACCTGCAAAGAGAAACATACATTTTTTGTGTGTTAGCATCAGTTAGATAGTGCATCGCAGCAGCAAAAGGTCGGTCGTGCCCTTGGGGGGATTTCTGTTGGGACCAAAATTAAGGGTTTGAGGATGGAATTTAAATGAAAGCTTTCCTGTAAATAATCAAAGGAGGGGTGGAATTTTTGGGATCAAAATTGGAATGGCAGGTAGTATAGTCTTTTGAAGCGGTGTGGCTGTGCGCGCGGTTGGCAAACATTTGGATTTTAAACAGCAATAACTATTCAATGGGCTTTGCGGCATGTGCCGCGAATAATTTAGGCAACGGGAGATCCTTTGCGAGAGGCAAAAGGTCGGTTGTTCTATGTGAATGTGAGTTCTTTTTTCCTTTTTCTGCCCGCCTATATCTTTCCATATATCCTTCTATTTCTATGTGTATAAAAGGCCGGCGGAAGAGTTTGAAGTTCTTGGAATTGCTATTACTTCACCGAAGGGTTCGAGTATATATAGAGAAGAGGAGGTGGTGGCGTTATGGTCGTTGTTGAATATTGGGAAGTAATTTAAAATTCCACAATATCCTTGAGAGTGGTAAATGTTGGAGGTTGGCAATGGTTGGTTGTCATGCGGTTAGATCGATTTTATAGAATTTTAGAACCACAACATACAGCAGCAGTAGTATAGCAGCACTGCATCACTATATGGGGTATAAGAGGATTGCACTATCAGCGTGGTTTCAGGAAATTGAAATTAATTGTTCGCTTTGGTTATGCATCGGGATTTGAGGGAATTAATATGAGGGTTTCTGTTTGTGATGTAGCTTTGGTTGTGAATTGCGTTACGTTGTTCGATGACATAGAGGGGGTATAGGAAAAGCTACCGGTAATTCAATTTGAATTGAACTCAAAGTTTACTTAGGGTAAGTTTAATTGTTATTTTTTTTTTTGTGTATGTTCAGTTGGCTCTGAATTCTGATGTATATACATTTAATGCATTTTCCAAGTTCCGGTATTACAAATATTTGGCCTGGCATTGGAATTTAACTATTTTCAATTAAATTCTATTTTATACCTATATTTTATCTACCTAACCATTTAATATCACTTATAATAAAACAAATTTTTCCTGTCACGTAACTTTGGAAGAGCAAGAGATTGAAATTATCCATTTAAAATTTTTGAATTTCAAGAGCATCACAATCGCAGAAATATGAACTGGATTCCTAAGAAAAATACCTCAAATGTGTTATCAAATACTGAGGCAAAAAACGTTTTTTTTACAGAGAAATATCTCAGAACTGGAACTCTCAGAATATAATCGAAATAAAAAAAATAAGTCTCTTTTTATTTTTTCTGCTTTGAACTCTGTGCGTTTATGTGAATTTCTGCACAAAATTCTACATAAAAAAAAAATGTGTAGAAATTCACACAAATGCACAGAGTTTCAAAATAAAACCTATAAAATGAGCATTTTCACGTCATCTTAAATTAATTTAATTACATGTTACAGCAAAAGAAATATCTGAGTGTTTCCGTCAATCTGTGGATTAACTGAAGAAATATTTCATACATTATTATTATTATTTATTTATTATTATTTATAACCATTTCCTGAACTTCCATATACAGTAAAAACTGCAAAATATCACAGTCTTTCTTTCACTTAAGCGGGTTTTTCACTTAAACGAACTCCGCTTAAGTGAAAAAAGATTTCACTTAAGCGGAGTCCGGATAAGTGAAAAAAAAAAATGCACCTAAGCGGGTTTAAAAATTTCAGAAAGGGTTCTGACATATCAGAAATTCAAATGTCATTTTCGTGATGAAAATTTGGTTAACGTGAAAAATAAAAAAGAAGTAAAAGCGTTGAGCAAATTTTTTGTTCTGTTCTATTAATTATTTTTTCACTTAAGAGAGCTTTTTTTCAATGAAAAATATTAAATTTAACTAAAAATTTGTTCAGGTATCCGGGTTTTTCACTTAAGCGAGTTTCGCTTAAGCGGAGTGTTATAAAGGTAATTTGTCGGCAAATACTCGGGGGTGAAAAAAGTGTTACAGATAAGCGGGGTTTTCTCGTAAGCGGGTTTCTCTTAAGCGGGTTTTACAGTACATATCTTCTTTTTTTTAATCCCGCTAATAGACTCTTACATTCTCTCCGAGGCTACCCAAGAGAGATTCTACCCTGTGGGGTACATTGACGTGTTAACCTCACCTCACCGAGGTGATTATGCTGACTGACACTTTTTTAGTAACTTGAAGTCTCCCCCAACATTTCGGGCTACAGCTCGCTGAAACTCCATCTACGCCCTTAACGGGCTCTTTCATAGGTCTTTATCATAAGTTTTTCTTTAGGGTATCATAATGGATCTACATTGATCTAATGTGACGGTAACAAGATCAACTGTCAGTCCACTTATCTAACCTAACCTACCCAAGAGACTATACCAAAATCAGGGTTCGTAAAGTATCGCTCGCAAATCATAAAATACGAATCTTTATCATTCTTTATCGATTTTCTCACGACCCATAAAAAATATAGTTCGCGAATGATACAATTTTCTATCTATAAAAATTTATAGTTCTCTCACGAACAAACTAAATCCATTTTTGAGAGATCGGAAAAATAAAATTCAGGTATAATATGGTTCGTTCGCGATAAGGATCCGAAAATATCCTAAAATATATAATTTTTTCCAAATAGCTTTTAACGGCCTTTAGTCATACAAAAATTTGGCGTTTCGTCCCGGCGATCTCACTTGGACTCATCAGTTGACTAGTGAGGGCCTTTATCAATACGCAATTTTTTGTTAAGTTCAGTTCATCATACATAGATTTCGTGACGAATATCGAGTATCCATTCAGTGCGATTGTGAAGTAAAATATTTTGAAAAAAGTGAAAAATTGAAAAAAAAAAAAGTCGAACATTTTGAAAATGTGAACAAATTTTAAAAACGTAAAAAAAATTAAAAAATCGAAAATTTTGAAAAAAAAGTAAAACAATATTGAAAAAAGTCAAAAAATTGAAAAAAAGTTAAAATTGAAATAAGTCAAAAAATTGAAAAAGTCAAAAATTGTGAAAAAGTAAAAAAAAGTGACAATTTTGACAAAAAGTCAACAAATTTGAAAAAATGAATTATATGCATATATTTAAACAATTTTTTTTAGATGGGGAAAATAAAAAAATTTGAGTTAAATAAATATGTTTCTTATGATGAAGAAGGTGGCTGGCGAATCAGTTAATGTAATATAAGATATTAAATGTAAAATTACTTTTTCTTTTCTTATTTTAACGGTTCGTGAATGGATGGATCTTCAATAGGTCTCAGAGATCCTTATAGATTTAATTCGATCGGAAAACGAATTTTATTTTATTTTTAAGCAACCAAAAAGTAAGATTTGCGATCGAACCAAAAATAAAATTTCCTTTTGAATTTTTCATGAAAGAACGAATCATATTTAATCGCTCTTCAAACCTTGCAGAAAATATTAAAAATACAAAAATTTCATTTTGAATTAAACAATTGAATTTTTTAATGTTATCTAATATTAAACAACTTCTTTGATTCCAGATTTTAGTTGGATATTTCTCTCAAAATTTAAAAGATCTAAGGTCTTATAAGCATTTTCTAACCATCCTTTCAAAAAAAAAAAAATTCATAAGAAAATGAATCTCACGATACACACTTTTAAATACATTTCTCTTCTTTTTTTCTTTTTAAAAATTCAACCTTTCAATTAACATTATGGCTAAAATGCTATTAACTTTATGAAAAAACCAACTGAGCTTACTCACAAATGAGAAGCAGTTGCTCTACTTGATGGAGCATGTGCTTCTCTTTATTCATATCTAACCTTGGGGAGATGCTTATCAAAAATGTATAAATGCTTATTTATTGAGCACTTCGTCAAGTGATTTGTTCACATCAAATGGAGGCCATGCTCCAAAAAATTGAATTTTGAGCAAACGTAGTTTTTAAATATCGAATTGAATAATTTTAAATGTTGAATTTATGGAAAATAATTTTTTTTTGTAGAAATGACATGATTGTTTATCTCTTTTCTAAAAATGTTAGCAGCACCACGAACAAGACGAACTTGATAAAATTATTTTAAAAGCGCAAAGCGCACTATTAACGTTCAATACTTAACTTGTATTACTTGCATTTATGCATTTTTTTTTTTTTTGCAGAGAAATTTTTCTTATTTTTTTAGCCACTGATTAAAAATCCTGATTAAAATCTACAAAAAAAGATTTCTGAAAAATAATAAAATTTATTTTCGATGAACCAGCAAAATAATATTATTATGTATAAGCATTTTCAATTAATTGTTTTTTTTTTTTTGCAATCTTAAATGATAAACTACACTGTCAATTTAAATTATTGTATCCCTCCCAGTGCTTCAGTATACTTGTCGTATAGAGACCTACATGGCTTTTGGAATTAATTATCTATTTTAATTACTGGTGTCGAACTCTATATCTCTCTCTTTCTGATGTCTCTAGTGAAGCATAAAACTGTGAAATATTGCAGCACTGCAGTCACACCTAAATCAATCAGTAATCCTTTATTCCCCAATGGAGGTTATCCTTTTTAATTACTCAAAAAATGACCTCTTTATTTTCACATCCTCTACACATACCTATAGGTATAAATAGGTATTAAAATTGTTATAATATATAAAATTCCAACACACATCAGGTAAACTGGGATGAAACAATATACATATGTAGATAAAATCCTCTTTAACCACGACTATGACCACTACCACTTAAAATTATACAAAACGCAATTAATAATACTAATGAAGCGTTTAAATGGCATAATTCTGATAAAATGACAGTGAGGGCGAAGGAGTGGGGCAGGGGTTAGTTGCACCTGGTCATCTATACATAACCTAAACCCACTTGTGTTGGCGACTGATTTTGGGTTTGGGCATTTGTTAAAATGTGCCTGTTAACACAAAGTTATTTTCTCCATTATCACATCGTCGTCGTCGCGAATTGATTATCTCCTCAAACTAACCACAAATTGTCAAAACCAACACTTTGGCTAAATTAGTGTGGACATTTGTGTCTGTGTCATTTCTCTATACCTAATGTATCCCCCTCTTGCAAAAGCGGATCGAAACTCATCGCACACAATTAGGCGTAATTAATGCTGTCAGAGCATCAACAAGAGAATCTCTTTATATAATATTGTTGTAGAGAAAACCATCATATAGCCGCACAAATCTATTCATAGTTTATGCATTCCACATAAAAGGTTAAATCCTCTTTGTGTTCAACCAAAAATTGCTCATCCTGCTCTAAAAAGTCCTGACATTTTGTTTCTAAATTTTTTTGTTTGTATCCTTTTTGGCTAAATGATGACACACAATAGAACACAATTGAATACAAACGACCAGCTTGGTAAGGATTTTTTTTTTTATTTTATTTCCAATAACAAGACATTCTCTCTATCTATTGTGTGTCCGTGATGGACTTTGGTGCGCTGTCACAGCAAGTCGTCCTCGCTTTGGCTATGGGTTTTGTCTATTTTCCTGACCATTTCAACTGGAAAATGATTTCCACCAGATCGCGCCATCGGTCGGTCGCTCAAAATGTATTGGGAATTCTTTTGTGCTTTGGATTTTGGTCAAAAGTTTCTTTCACTCTGTGGAATTGTTTGGGGGAGGGGGGTTTTTGGAGGTAGATATATAATTATTATGCACTTTGTTCGCGCCGCGCAACATCAAATGGACAACTGGCCAAACATATATATAGAGAGTCAAACCAGGAATTCAAAAAACGAACCAACAAAACTTTAATTTGCATTTTGTTTTTCTCTTTTTTGCCCAATGTATCGCTATGGAGATATGTCTGTGATTCGATGAATGAGGATGATGGAGACGTATAGAGGAAGGATTTGACCGGACCGGACGTGACAAAGGCATATCCTAGCTGCAGTACATAAATATTTGGAATTGTTTCAATGGTTGAATGCATTTCATCATCAGCATCCTGAATGTCAGAGGTCATGATGATGATGATGATGGCACGAAGAAGGAAAAAGCAGCACCAGCAGCAGAAGCACCATCATCACCAAGTTGTATATATAGCACTATCATCCACACAGCAAAGGCCCAAGTCATGTTGTTTATCCTTTTTGTACTTTGTTCAGTGATGCGATACTTACACACGAGGAAACACACATCGTGTTTATTGTTACATACTTTAAATCGGTTTTTAAAAAAGTTTAGAAACAATTTATAGCACCACCACACCGCTGCCGCTGCCGTCATCGTTGTCGAAGTAGGTACCTATACATATATAAGGAAAACTGAGGAACTAAACTGGCTGCAGAAAGCTGCGGGAGGATGAAGGGAGGTTTAAAGGTGGTGAATCGAGCAATCTCGTTAGAACATAATATTCATATATGTACCTATATTCACTTATATGGATATACAATTTGGATAAATATACCTATGTATGTATAGAAGGACATCAGTCTGAATGAGATTTTTATGAGTTTGTGAAGGGGTTTCTTGTGTTGTTATATTCTGATGTTGCAGCCGGAGTTTTACTCCCACATCAGGAAAACAAGAAAAAAAAGCAATTTTTTTTTCATTTGTAAAATTGGATTAAGGATAATTTGATGTTTTTGATGAAAAACTCGATCCAGGAGAGAGAAATACATACTTTTTTTATATGTTAGATCTTAAAATAAACTTTTCTTTCTCGAAAAGACAAAATGTTGCTAATGGGCGAGTGAATATATCCCTCGACAATTTAAGTGCAAATTTCTTGTAAAATACAAAAAAATAAAATTTAATTTCCATTCAACTTAAATTATTGTTAGCTTCAACAAGGTTATACTAATAACAGTTTGAGTGCAGAGTTCTTTTTTTTTACAAAATATCATAAAAAATCTTATGTAAGTGAGTCGTGGATTTTAAATAAAATTTAAATTTCTTAGGGGAACCAGTGTGGGAACTTCTTGCATTTTTTTCATACAAATAACGGCTTTTGAAATAAACCAATCAGAAGAGTTAAGGGTTTTACTTTTCTATGTAGTTGGGCGACTTAATTCCAAAACTGTGCATTTTGTGATAAAAGCAAGTTCTGATTGGTTTATTTCAAATCCGTTATTTGTATGAAAAAAAGTATGTTAATGTTTTTTGTTTGGAAATATTTCAAGCTACAAATTAGACTTTGACGCTTTTTTTGTACAACTTACCATTTGAGAGTTATTCCTGAAAAACCATTTTGGGGGGCCTTCAACTCCCCGTAAAATTGTTAGCGGCGCTCATATCGATGGGGACTTTTGACAGTTTCTTAAGAACACCATGAGTAAGCTTCATTCCAAAATCAAGCTTTCCGGCGATTTTTCCCGAGTCAAATGCATTATTGTCTGGACTACAAAGACTTTTGAACAGGAATTAATAGCGTTCGCCCCGCTTCACTCGAAATTTTTCATCAATTTAAGCATTTTAAAAAGTGAAAATAAAATGTATACGGGCTTCAAACAACCCTTTACAATATAGCCATGTTCAGGAAAATGAGACCTCGGAGATCTCAGCAATCTCAGTTACTGAACAGGATTCCTCAGCAAAATTTCTCTGAGGAAAAACAAATCTTGGATTCGTAAATTTTTTTTTCTTTTCACAGATTTTAAAAATACCATGAGGAGGATGTATATACTAAAATTTAGTGATTTTACAAGTGAAGTCCTATATAGACTTGTAAAAAATTTTTTCTAAATAGTGACAGGTAGAATTTGACAGTTAATATGCCGGCCATCTTGTTTTATCTGTTTTTATTTTTTTGTCAGAAACTAAAGACGATGTTCATATCCGCCGACTTTGTTTTGATGTCTCTGTACTTTTTCTGACTCCCACTTCAAGAAAGAGATTCTTTTCTTGGCCACCTCCATGAAAGTGAGATAAGTATACAGAGACGTCAAAAAAATTCGAAGGATATACTCCAATGTGAACACCGTGAAAGACAAATCACCATCATGATGACAGCGACCATAAATAACACCTTGTCTGTCCGCTAACTGGGTTCCGAAGCAATTGGAATTTGACCTCGATTCAGCCACGAGGTTAATTTTTGGACGAAGGGGTGCGTCAACAATTTTTGCGTGCGCGTTATTGGCAGGAATGGAGGGGAACTACAGTTTTCTTTCGAATGCGAATGGCTAAGGTGACAATAGGTAGGTACTCTTGGAGGAGCAGTACTACGTCGACTTTAATTAGTTATAATTTTATTGTGTCGTATTATTTTAATGAATTATAATTTTATAATGACGATTGGCAAACCAGTTTGACAATTAGGTGTACCGTTACCGATGCCAACTGAACTGGATTCTTTTCTCTCTATCTTCTTTCTTTCACGAACGCACTCTGGTGTTGAAAGTTAAAATGCATTTTTTTTCTTTAACTTAAGCTTCATATAGATGGCAACTACAAACGTATTAATTTGTATGGATCAATTTTGTTTTCATTTATGTCCTTAACTTATAATTGGTCAATTTATATTTCTGAGATCTCATCAATTTTACAAACACAAACAGGATTCCTCAGCAAAATTTCTCAGTTTTGTGTCAAATACTGAGAAAAAAAATGTTGGATTCGTCTGCTCAATTTTTGTTTGTTTTTGGATGAAAATAAGTAGGACTCGGAAATATAAACTGACCAAATATAATCTTCTTTTAAACACTCATATACTTCCCTTTAATGTATTTTAGATCCATTTAGGCTTAATAAATAACCATTAAGTCTCAAGAAGTCAATTTCTTAAGTAGGTACCTAAACTAATTAAAATATAATTACTTATAGATTTCTGACATAATAAATCTTCCAAATGTTAAAATAAAAAAAAAAACTTAAAAAAAAAATTCCACAGTAAAAAAATCCCATTATTGTATCAATTAAAGATTAAAATTGAAATTTAATTAACCTCTCTATTTCGATTAATTTCTTCTTTTTTTTTTTGGATCTTTTTTGTTCATTGAATGAACAACATCATCCACATTATGCCTCCTTGTGCCTTCTAACATAATTTAATTATAAAGAAGAATTGATTTCTAAAGCTTAGCAAGTATAAAGCTACTACTACTATATACAATGAAGCTATTTTCTCACCCTCTATATATATATAGCAAATACAATTAATAGCCCGAAGAGGCCTAATATACATTTCGATGGTCTCTCCGGCTTCCTTCGTGCGACTGCGAATGTGCTTTACAAAATGTTGTACAATATATGTACGTAATACGTATAATACGAGTATTAAAATGGAGGGATTACCTGCGAGTGTCGGAAGCAATTACAATGTGTACATTACATTCCCTCTATGTAAAGTCAATTATATATTGAATTAATCTTCAGGCGAAATGTGTGCGCAAATTGGGTCTTAAATTGGAATGAAATAATTAATTGCCAAAAGAAAATATATTAGGTGATTGTTTTAAGACTGAAGGCAATTGAAAATTGGCTAACAACAACGCACGGCACCATTTAATGAAACAATATTTTAAATAATGTTGACATCAGATTCTGGAAATATATACGAGAACATATGTAAATGTATCTATAGTAGACACAAACCTATCAGAGTATAAGGTTAACAGAAATATATTATACCTACTGGCACATTTTCGCATCAATAGAAATATTTTCTTTACTTTTTTCCCTATCACCATATTATATCTACCTACTCGAAGTTCAAAATAGAAACTTTTACTGATGTCAATGTGCATGCAGAAAACTATTCAAAGTTATAGTGCTTAAGGCTTGTAAAGTTTGAAGGACTACAATAAAATTTTATTTATGAGAATTTTGAACTAACTGTCATGCCCTAAAACTTAACCATTCTTAACGATTGAAATCGTAGTTCAAGATGGGAATTTCTAAACTCAATTTATCTACATCTTTCTTACGAGTATACGTTAAGAAAACAAAACTGCAACATCTACTCACCAAAATTGGAAACTCTAATTTTTTTTTGGTGTAGGTACCCAAAAGAAAATCAACACAACTAAATAAAAAAAATATAAAAACGACCAAATTTTTGTATCAGTAACGTTTATTATTTGATTTTGTCAATATCAGCAGATGTTTTGTTAAAAATAAAATATTGAACTGGTTCAGGTTTCTGAGAGCTTCTGCTTTATACAAAAAATACATATACACCCCTGTTCTGATTTCCGATCCGTTTTAAAATCCATTCGTTTTCAAACTTTAGGTGTTCTGAAATACTTTTCGCTTTCAATACTTTCGGAATGAGTGTGCTATAGAGCACCTTTTAAATTAAAATAAAATAAAATGAAATTGACATTCCAATTTATAACAGTTCTGATTTGTAGGTAGGTACTGGTTTATGCGGTCCTACAAGACAGGTATTTCGGGCATAAGTGTTTTTTTTGTGTTTTATGGCGAAAAATTGTTATAACTTTCCTAAATTGGCATGTCTCTAGTTTAAAAAATATGAGGACATCATTTTTGAAACACAAACTGTTGAAATTTTTAAAATGAAGTTTTTGAAAAATTTAATGTTTTCATGTTCCAAAATATAGTAAAAGTGATCCTATTACTAATACATACATCAATTATTATAACAGAATCTTTATTAGAGTGGTTTCTTAAAATGGTAATTATCGAAGTTCAATGCTGTGTTCCTAGATAAAGTTCCGTTCGCGTTCAGTTTTCAGTAATGAAGAAGATTATAGATTCAAAATAGTTTTTAACGGAATTTAGTCCTACAAAAATTTGCCGTTTCTTCCCGGCGATCTCACTTGAGGATTATATACATAGTGATCCGCATAAGATGCGTCAAGAAATTAAAGAGTGTAGGTTAAGGATTTTGTTCGTTGAAACTTTTAGGAACAACAAAATCATAAATCCAGTGTTCTACGATCACAATTGATGGTTTTAATTTACAAAATAAACAAAAGAGATTTACTTAAGAAAACAAATATTTTCGATAATTTAAAATTTCGTTAATAAAAAATTAAAATATCAACTAAACATAATATTTTAGTTTTTAACATTCGACTTATATTTGAAGTTTAAAATTATTACTTAACTAGGTACGTAAAATTAAAAAAAAAAATACCTACACTTTTTGTCAACTTTTTAATAAAAATTTTAAGTTAAAAATAAAATTTTAGAAACAAGTTGATTAAAAAAAAAAACCATTCGGCCTGGCAGTCGTGAAATAGCTATAACTCCATCCTATAAAAACTTGGTGGTAGCTCACTCAAGTGCTGTTGCTATATTAAATATGATGGTGCGAAAGCTTGACACCCTAACTGTAAGTGTGTTGTCACACAAAAACCAAAACCCCTCATAAATTGGTATCCTTCCTTTTTTTTTAAATATGATGTAATTTTGTTTATAAAATTATCCCTTCAAACTTAACGAAATTTTTTCTTGTATTGATCTAACGTAAATGCTCAAGCTTTTTGTCGCACAAATTTTCGTATCGAACTTCTTTATTCTACAAATGTATTACTAACTAAAAATTCATTTTGGATAAATAATGGGTTCTTTTTATAGAAATTTGTTTTGTTTTGTTTTTTTTTTTTTTTTTTAATTGGCAACACTGTTTCAGGTATATTTGACAGCTGCTGACAGTTGATTTAGTTGTGCTCAGTATTTGATTTTGCAATTTCACAGTTCATTAAGAATAAAATTACGCCAGAGCAATGTTAATAAATGACAATATATTATGTACACCCACACCTTCTCGATAAAGTGGATGAAATTTGGACTCTGGGAGTTACGTTGTTGCGTTACGTCCGAGACAGTCGCGGCCGCCATATATGTTCGAAATAATTTTAAAACACTCACACCATGATGCAATGGCCATTTTTTGTATATGTGATTTATTTCATTTTAAATTTTAGTCCTTCTTATTTTATTTCCATTTCTTATTCAAAACAAGCCATTTCCAGGACGATACCGCACCCAATTTCCTTGTAACACGTTAATTAATGCAACAAAAAATTCCAACAATTGAATTGAATATTATAGGATGCATAAATTATTTTTTTTTTTAAATTCCCTACACCAACATCTGGAATATTATTTATAAGCACATTGGCTATTTCAATCCATTTTTATGTAATACCCTAAACTCATAAATTTTAATGAATCCCTCTTGGTTGCTTGTTTAAAATAAAAAAAAAAGAAGTACACAAAAATTCCAATCCTTTTCCTAAACCTTAAAACTTGATGAGATTCCGCCGAACTCGTTTGCTGATTTTCAATCTCTCTGTGTCTCTAGCTCGCTTCGTTATTTGCCCCTTTTTTTATGTATTCCTTAAAATACCAAGATGCAAAGAATTTCTTTTCTTCTTTCATGAAAACAAAAGCATAGACTGACTATCATCAGAACGAGTAGAAAAACAAAAGCAAAAAAAAAAAAAAAAAAATGGGAGAAATAGCAAAGGAATAACTTCTATTGTGAAAGGATTTTTTTCATCTACCGCACCAGCATCAGCAGCCGTATACCGTGCCATACACGAGTACAACTAGCAATATAGCAAAGGAGCACCCACTTTCTCTGGTGCCCTCATGATAAGGATGCACCTCTTGCGATATGAAGGTATCTTTGGTGAACATTCTTCTATATCAAGTGAAGCAATAACAAAGGATGATATATAATATCCCTCTTTCAAAAAAGGACTCTTTGCTGGTATCGAAGAACTGATGGCGGAGTAAAAAAAAAAAAAAAAAAAAAACACGCACGATGAATAATTTTTTTTTGTTCTTCCTACTTCGTCAGTGAAAAGATAATTTGCCATCGGCAACGAAATTCTTGAACGATCGCTTCTACTCCAGGATGCCATGGAATCAGGATGCACGTGGCATTGTCGTACTCCTACTCGTCGTAGTCGTCGTCGTCGTCATCATCATTGCCGTTGGCTGTGTAAGAAGTTGAACTCGATCTCCCTGACCTCGATAAAATCCTTCTTATTTACAACGTCTATAAGGGAACAAAAAAGAAAGCCTATAAGAAAGAAACAACAACAACAAAAACACATCACAAGAGTTGGTTGATGCTGAAATGCCGCCATCATCAGCACCATGATATATAAAACAACAAACGACACCGCCACCTGGCGATGGGTTGATAGGGCTTACGGCTTAAGAATGATGGGCTACAATTGAATGCAAAAACTTTAAATCGTCGACGATATGGTATGTTGCTAAACGAGTTGAGGGGGAGTCATCGTCGTCGTCGTCGTCTACTACCGCGCACGTTAGAGCTGCCTCCTTGAACTTTTAATTTGAGTTTTTCCTTGCAAAAATGAAAAACTCTATAAATCACTTGAAAAGACGTTAAATACAATAAGCAAAAGAGCGAATGAATTCCCAACCGGGAAACGGGTATGCACAGAAAAAATATAAGACTTAACAGGGCGCTGTTTAAAGTTTAAAAGTTATTATTTTGTGTTTACCTCTATATGAGTGTAAGTGTGTATTGTACCTGTAGGTATCCAATGTGTTGCTTAAATTTACCCTTTTTTCCAACGGCAAGGAAAAGGAAAGCTGTTTTGTAAAAACAGGTACAAAATAAACGAAATATCTTTTACTATAGTTGAAGTAGGATATTTATTCGGAAGGGTGGGATGTGGATATGAATTTACAAGGACATGGTTGATTTTAAATCCTTTATATATCTCAAGAAAAAAAGAAGACAAAAAAAAAAATTTGCCTTTAGGAAAAGCTTATGCTAACACTGCGAATCGCTTGATTATTTTGATATTCCGAAATATGTCTGGGTCGAAAATTTTAGCTTAGCCGAATTTGATGAAATTTTCAGACGTGATAATGGATGAAATGAGAAATTTAAACAATTAAATTCCACTCAGTGCCACGACCTTTTAAAAAAATTTAAATCGTCATCAAAATAGATGAAAATCTGTGTTATTGCCAAAAGAAATATTATTAACAATGTTTTTTTTGAAAGAAATTCAGCTTTACAAAGTTTTTTTACACGACCATTTTATCACCTTTTTTGAATTTTTTTTTGTATGAAGGCAGTACCTACATATTACCTCAATAAAATCTGTATTATCTATAACCGATTTTAATTAAATTTTCAAACATGATAAAGGATGGTGAATCTAGATTATCTGAGCTTCTGGATTTTAATACCTCTTAGTGGGATTTTCGCAAAAATAGTACCTATGCCATGGGCAATTTTGGTAAAAATTGGTCGGCCATAGAAAATTTAGAATCAATGATAAAAGTTTTTCAAGGTCATTAGGGATTTTTAGCACCTCATTTTGGGTATGCCATTTGAAAAGCTAACAAATCATCATAAAAGGTCAACTACCTTCAGTAATTGGTAACCTATATATTTATCTTTAAGAACTTTTAAAGGTTTTCAAAGGTCTTAGACAAGCACTTCATTTCTGGGATATTCGCAAAAAAAGTACACCATTTGAAAGGCCACTAAATCTTCATAAAAGATCAACTTGTTTTAAGCAATTGGTCAGCCACAGATTTTTCTTTACGAATTTTTAAAGATTTTTCAAGGCCTTATAGATTAGCATTTCATTTGTGGGATATTCGTAAAAAAGTATGCTATTTGAAAAATTATAAAAGATCAACTTGTTCCAATAATTTGTCATTCATAGATTTTTCTTTGCGGATTTTTAAAGGTCTTATAGAATAAAAACTCATTTGTGGGATATTTAAAAAAAAAAATATCTGAGAGGTCACCTAATCCTCATAAAATGTCAACTAGTTTTAGAAATTGGTCAGCCATAGTTTTGTTTAATGAATTTCATACTTTTTTTGCGAATATCCTAAAAAATGAGTCTTAATTTAAATTACTTTTACAGTTATTTACCGAAGACAAATTCCAATGCTTTCATAAAAATTTGACTACAATCATGTGATCCAGAGTGTAAATACCTATATGTATTAATAAGAACCAAGGACATGGTTACCTTTTAGTCCTCAATTTATCTAGAAAAAAAATTCATTCACCTTGAGGAGAAACTTATATATTATGTTTATAAAAAACAGCAAAAAAAAAAAAAACAGAAACAACAAATCCAAGTCAAGGCATACCCACATAGAAGGAATGTAAGGTACATAATCCTTTGCTCAAACAAGGAGCAAAAGTTGATTATGTGCTTATCAAAACATTTAAATACTATTGCAGTAGCTACATATACTCCTTTTCATGCCAATATAAGCAGAAATAGTTTCCTTTTCATCATCAAAGCTGGTTGCTTGTTTCTGTTTTTAAGCCGGAAAGATTAAAGAAATTTAAACACTTTTGCTAAATAACTACATAGTATTTAAGCGCAAAGGTTTTTAAGTATAGAGAGAGAGAGACGAAAAGAGTAGTAAATTTACCAATTTAGCACAAACATTTAAAAAGCTGCAACATTTAAGAAACAAATTAAATGTAATTAAGTTCGTGTCAATTTACTGATCCCTGAGTGTAAATTTGTGACTGAATTGAAGTGACATTGTTGTTAGATGAGGTTTTAACTCGTTGTAATGATTTTATTTTAATGTGGAAGCATTAGAACAATAATATTAAAAACAGGTGTGTGCTAACTGCTAATGGAATGTGAAGTAGGTATAAGTATAAAGAAAGGGAGATGAAGAGAGAAGTAGGCGATTAGTCGTCTCCGTTTATATCAGCTGTTATAATGTTTAAATAAGTTAAGTGGAAATATATTGTGAAGGTGTTAAGGCAATTTTGTAGAGTATTCTTTGACTTGTACAATGTAAAATGTACAAGTATATAAGGAATGAGAACAAAGTAGAATAAGCTCATTACTTCGAGAATACTTTAAACGTGACCAGGATTGTGTTTTCATTTTCAAGACGTTGATTCTTATGTAAGAACTTATCTAGAAGGTGGTGTATAATTGAAATTCAATTCTGTAGAGCACAACGTAAAGTGGGAACTATATTATGTAATTTTAGGACAAACTATACGATTTAAATTTATTCAATAGATTGTTAAACTAAAGTAGTTGTGGTTGGTGCAGACTGCAGCTGTTAATTAAATCTAAGCATTTCTAAATTAATAAATTTGGTTGAAATTTTAATCTTCGTTTTGATTATTTTTAACATGAAATGGATGATTCGTGCAAAATTTAGTTTCTATATAAAGAAAATATTTTCGAAAAATCTATGTGCAGTTTATATTAAGAATATTTATATAGATTTAGTTCCCTTTTACACGAGGAAACTGACTTTCCAGCAACTTTAAGTTTTTAGGTCAGTAACGCACCAAACGGTGTACGATTGGTTGAGATTGCAAATTAAAAGAAAACGTCAAAAAGTCTTCAGCAAGTTGTTTCCTCGTGTCAGAGGAGACTTAGGTTTAGTTTTTCAGTTCGAAATCGTTCCAGCTTCGAAATTAACTTCTGAAAAATATTTGTTTAGTTAATTTATTGAAATAAAACTTAATTAACTGAATAGATATTTCTGACAGATGTGTCAAAACACTATACAAATACAAAAATTACCATTTCCATATTGCCGCATATTGTCGCCCTCTCTGTTTCGATAGTGAAAGAATTTTAAGTTTATTTTGACAGCTGAACGTTAAAGTTAACCCTATACAATGGAAAATTGCTCCTTATAGTTGACTTAAATTTATTTGAAAGATTAACTGACTTTGTTTTAATTCAGTGTTAACTAAACCACTGAGGTTCTGGCCCTTAATCACTGGAGCAATTATTTCCAGATATAAAATTCAGGATATAAAAAGTTTAGGATGAATCGGAAAATGAAGCTATAAGAGCTAATTTTTCAGTGATGAATTAACTCTGAGTTAAACCAAAGTCATGTAAATCATGCAAATAAATTAAACCCGAGTTAACTCAGAAGAATTTTTCATACTTTAACTTTTTAGCTTTCAAAAAACTTTCGAAATCGAAATGCGACTTTATGGAAATACAAATTTTTTTTATCGTAATCGAGATGGCACCACTATGAAAATCACTTTTTTTGCCATGCAACTTTCAGAATAATTTATTCAGCAGGTACAGGTTAGTTCCACCAAATTTGTTGAGTTAACTGCGTGTCTGAGGGCTAGTTTTACAAACGTCGTTCAGCTTCGGTTCAAAATTAAAACTCAGCGAGTTCGGTGGATTAACTGATATGCAAAGTTGGTTCAAGCATGTAATTGTCTAATATCACATACTTGAACCCTAAAAAACCCTTGAACCTAAATTAATACGCCGAAATCTGTGGTTTAAAATTGCTCAATCACAATTTTAATATTTTTAAAAGTGAGCTTAAATTTACTAAAAATAAAGTAAATTGGGTGGCGCAACAGCTCCAGTGTAGTACCAGGGCCTGGTTACTTACAACTCTCAACCATTCCGGTGTGTGTGTTTTTGGCAGAAATGGAGGGGATCTTCAAATTTCTGCCGAATCCGAAAGGGTAAGGTGAGAAGCACCTTTTCATGACAAGAGATACTCTACGAGGATTTGTCTATTCCTCGCAAGAGGTGGAAACCCGTGAAAAACATTTCTGTTTTTAGGTGGGATAGACTATCGGAATCGAAGGTCTTGGCCTTCGGCGTAGCAGTTTTACGCACAAACCATTACGCCACGGGATTAAATTAACTGACAATAATTTTTAACTCGGGTTTAACTCCGAAACTAGAGATGATCTCGCAATGAAAAACTGAGCCTTAAATGCCTCACAAATATTAGGTCTTTTTTTTATAAATATAAGTACCAAGCATTTTAACAGCTTAGGGCCAGTGGGTGAGTTTCTTGAATTAGTTTAGCCTGCAAGCAAATTAAACTTGAGTTAACTCAGAAGAAGATTTCATTCTAATTTTCAGTTGGCAAGAATCTATCGAAATCGAAAGTGCGATACAATGAAAATGCGCTTTATTTATTGAAACAGAGAGGGCGACACTATGCGTCACTAGCGCCCTCTCTCTCTATTTTGATAGTATTTATCTTGACACACATCTGTCAGAAATATCTATTTAGTTCATTTAGATTTAACTCACCAAATTCGATGAGTTAAATTGGTATCTAAATTGACAAACGAGAGTGTAATCTCTATTTGCTGAAATTTGGAATAAAAATGCCAAAAATTTGTAGTGTGATCCAATTATTGGTTTAAGGTGAAAATTGTTTTACCAACTTTAAAATCTGGTCATTCGTATAAATAACATTCTTAATTAAATATAAAATAATTTCCAATTATTTTACCTTAAAAGTCTTCAATATAGAATTTCATACATTGACAGAAACACAAGAAACCACCTTTGATTATATGGAAAATAGAAACGTACTTAAGGCGATTATCTCATAAGTATACAACATAGTACCTAAAGATATGCAATACAAAATTTATAATGGAGTGCAATGTATGTATATGTATGTGTCTACTTGTTTTGAAATTATTATCACAAAACACATAAAACATGCCTGCGAACACTTCTGTGATATAATATTTAATATATAATTTGATTATGAACATCACAGAGATGTGCCTATATATAAGAGTCTATTTGGAGAATATCGCTAAACAAGATATACATGATGGTTGACAATAATGCAAATTGCCCAGGGGAGAAAACAAGGATTTATTTATAATTACATATTCCTGGTATACTTTAATCTAAATCTATAAACCGATGTTGGTTAAAGATTTTACCCCTCCCCTCCTTGTCCACTGACATGGACGAAGGCTTAGATATATAACTTGGCATCTTTATATCCAACACCATTATAATATGAAAGCATCCTGAAGAGATTATGGGGACAAGGGATTTGTGTGTCTCTATATAATATAGTATGTGTATGTACATAATATTCAAGTAGGTATGGATGTTTTTAGCACAAGCACCTAAATCCCTATTTAATGCCACATCTACAGGAATCTTGAATACTAGGGCTGATTGTAAGTCCGCATCAATGCCAGAAGCAATTATTTTAATGATCCCATTGCCTGACATTCAAATAGCACATATACACATGCCTACACATGGTCTCCCCCTGTCCACATGAAGTGATGTATATGGTATATAAGATATTCTCTTAAATCTTCAATATCTGTGTTATGTTATTTCCCATATGAAGTGATGTGTAGGGATTATGATCTCTCAACTTCTTCTTTGGCTCGTTTGTGTGAAAATTGCAAGACACATCATCGTGTTACAATGATGAGCAAGCAAGTGTGGGGTTGATATCTTAACAATAGTCTGTCAACAGGGAAATGAATTTCAGGCCTACAAATATCTTATATATGTATATACTCCAACTTATATAAATGGTATACCTTTGGTATAACACTTAAGGAAATTCGTTTCTAAATAACTTGAGAGTGTTGTTGGGATTTCACGTTCTCTGCAGGTTACCACTTTTTCCTTTTTGTCTATAGATACGTATGAAGCTATGCCCACATCCTATAATATAATACAATCAAATGGAGTTCAAGATTGAATCATTTTGTTGGACCGAAAAAGAGAGACGATTTGTATGAGATTCTCGAGAATGTTGTGATTATACAAATTATTCAATTGAACGTTCGTTTGCGGACATTGGTTATGTAATTAAATGAAAAAGGGGATAAAATTAAGGACTTATAAGAGTGGCAAAAGGAATTTATAATTTAATATACTTACTTTATCCGATTGTAGACTAAAAGCTCTGCAATGTCACGACCCAATTGTGAATATGTCGTTTCGACGAAGACCAAAACTTTTGGATCGATTCGAAGTCGAGCTTCAGATCGGTGGTCTGGTGTTTGTGATGATCCTATAATATGTTTGTCATTAAGTAAACGACAATGAATTAATGGAGACGGTCGGGTGTCACGATGAATAAATCTGCAAAAAAAAAAAGAAAATGAAATGGAGAAAATGTGAAAAAGGTCAAAAGTATTAAAGAAAATTGATTTTTGTTTGATTTTTTTTGTTGATAAATAAAAAATTATTTGTGAAATTTTCAAATGCAATATTATTTTAAAAACCTAGAAGTATCCAGTACTGCAAAATAATAACAAAATTGATAAAGCTATTCATGAGATATTCCAGAAAAACTTAAAAAAATATGAGAATTTTTTCAAAAATAAAAAAGTCAAAGGTATGTGATTTTTTTTGTCAAAAACCTGAAACGTAATATAATTGTATTTATTTAATAAATATTATACACCAACAAAATTTTATTAAAACCTGTAGTGGGATTTTCGGAAAAAACGTTGTACGTTACAACTGTTCCTGTTCTATTAAAATGAGTTAAAAGTTAAATTCAATAAGCAAATACCATCACAATCTCTTTGGGCTTTAGCTCGATGAAAGATATAAAATTAAGCACAGTGACATATTAAGTGGGATATAAGTCCCAAATCTGTCCCAAAAAAATGTTGGGACATAATATGTCCCACTAAACATATTATATGTGCATTCTGCATACACGTTGCTATTTTGATACATAAGTTTCATACCTACATATTTCGGGACTTTTGTCCCATCGCCATGAGAAATAAATCCCAGAAAAAATTTTGGGACATACATATGTATATGTCCCACTAAACATTTTTGCATTTATGTATGTTAGTATTTTGACTGCGACATAAGTCCCAAATCTGTAGGACTTTTGTAGATTTGGGACTTTTGATCGTCCTCCACGTTAAATAAGTCCCGAAGAAAAAAGTTGGGACATATTTGTGTCTAACTAAAAATTTTGCCGTATGTTTTTTGTTATGTAAAATTCCGAAAAGTGGAAATTGAAGAATATACCGACTTTTGGTCCCTTGTCCCGTTCCATTCCTGCACAATTATGGTATGTAAATGTAAGATTAGTTTTTTGGACAGCAGAGGGGCGCCTGCTTACCAAATGTGTGGTGGTAAAAGCTCGCATTAAATTATGAAAACAAAGCATTTCGGATTATTCCTTTTGGGACTTATGTCCTATCTTCGATGTGTCCCTTTTGACTGGGACAAAAGTCCCCAAATAGATTTGGGACTTATGTACATATGTCCTTTTCAAATGGGACAAAAGTACTTTCAGGAGTTTTGGCCTAGGAAATTGTATTCCTGCGCCGTGAAATTGTAGTCAACAAACGAAAACGTTAGATACTGTTAACGCCTCTGATTTTTCTGGGTACTAAGGAAGGGATTTTCGATTTCCCACCAAGAATAACATTTTCGAAAGTACATCATTATTCTTATAATTTGTTAAGTTTTTACGTCCAACACTATATTAATTTAAAAACCAAAGATAATTAGAATTTTAAGAATTAAATCTATGCAGGACCAACAAAATACAGCCAACTAAAGTCATCTTTAAAGTGGTTGGTTTTAAATCTAATCTATAGAAATTTAAACTTGAAATTCAATTTGTCATTTTTTTTAACAAAGAAAAATAATAAAATTTATATATGGACATATTTCCAAGAAAATCTAAAAATATTTATGTTGCTAAAAAAAAAGTTCCCCCTTGCTTGAAGCTAAATATGTCTCCAAAATCATATTTCCCACAATTCTCTTTCAATTTATTTCAATATATGTGCTTATACCTAAGTATATCAAATTGAAATAGCTCTTATATAGTTCATCATTCAAGCTCAGAAAAACACTCAGAAAACAATTTTTAGTCGACAAATTTTATTACGAAAAAAAAAACTTTTCTTCAAACTTTGCTTGTTCGGTTTACTACGTGATGTCATTTGATTAAGAAGAAAAACCACTTGCTTGTCATGTATATCTATACAAAAGTGTAATTCATCATCGAAAAATTGTTTATCATTTGACACACTGACAAACACAAAACCCGACAGAAGATATCCCCAGGAGTAATATCCGCGCAGCATCTACATATATACAGAGCGACCATCACGACCTACCGACCGCCTGGAATTGTAATTCTGATGAAATTCATCACAAAAAAAGAAGAAAAACAGTCAAAAGTTTATAGTAAGTGAAATATAATTCTGTACCAACAGATAGATAGAGCCCGAGGGGTGTGTGATTGTGACTCTGTTGATGCTATAGCAAAATTATTTTCCAAGAACTTGAAAAATTAAAATTAAATAAATGTTGTTTTTTTTTTGTTGGTCTGACAGTGCAAAAAATGTAAGCAAACACGCTGCTAGCTGACATCAATTTACATTTCCTTTACATGGCGATGGCGTGTATGTCATTCAAACATCCATCCAATGCTGTTGAATTGGATACCTTTACAAAATTAGGGTGACCATATTTTTTTTTGAAAACGGACAGTCAAATAAGTTAAAATTCTTATACAAAAGTAGTTTTTTGAGAAGTTGGAAAAAAGAATTTTGTGTTTTATTAAATAATAGCCGTGTTTTGTTGAAAGTTTATAGCAACTCAGTAACATTTTTACACGAAAACAATAACAAATCACAATACAATCAATAACAAATTATTTATAATCACTTTTTTGCTACGCGTAAAAAATTTGATCAGCTGGCTGCACACTCTCACCAAAACACGACTAATGTGTAAAGCGTTGAGGTTCAAATAAAACTCTTAGCGGCCATAAACCATATTGAGTTGCATAAATCAAATTTAAATAATTTTACAAGTTCAATTAAATAGTGCTAAATTGTCTACTTGGTTGATTTATTTCAGTAGTAAGTATATAGAATTTGTATTATCAAAAAAAACTTCGTAGAAATAAAATTTTATCTAATTAAAAAAATTATCGTATTATATCCAAAAAATTTAAAATTATGTTTTTTTTTTGTAAACAAAAAATTATAGGTAGACAAAAAAACACGGATGGTCACCAAAATTACAGTGCTGGGCGCGTGAACATGACCTACACAGTGTGAAGACATTTTTATTTTTCACTTATTTTTTGTTTGTTGTGTATATGTATGTATGTATGCATATAAAACATTTTTATTTAATAAAAGGCCACTCTGTATTCGCAACACGTTTCTCTAGAGTTTATGAATGAAGCAATTCACCTGCGTGAAGGGAGCTTACGTTGTATAAATATACATACATACATATGTACGTACCTACATATTTTATTTATTTTACTTATTTGACGCCTGTCACTCTTTTGGCTTGAACGTTGTTTTTTTTTTTTTTTTTTTTTATTTGTATTTAAACAACGTATATTAATTATTTTGTGTTTTATCTTTTTATCTTATGACAACGAAGTTCTTTGTCCATTTAGTTTTTTTGGAATTTGCATCTCCGCATGTATAATTTTGCTAATACATTTACATATATACTACAATCCACGTCAATTGATTGACATCGGTCACTTTTGTGACAAATATTTGTGTCATGATATTTATTTATTTGACTTAATTAAAGGCAAACGATTAGTGTTTCAAGAGTTTTTCTGAAAATTCTAAAAAAACATCAATAAATGGCAAAAGGTAATAGATATACAGTGAACTCTCTCATAACCGGTCACTGATATTTCCCGTTATTAGAGGTGTCGGCTTATGAGAAAAAAATTAAAATTAAATTGAAAACCTTTTAAAAAAGACATAAGCATATTCTTATTCTAGAATTATCCTATTCTAATCCGTGTGCGTTCTCGTTTTGTAAAAATTGGAATGTAATCTAAAAACAGAATTTAGCTTGCGAGACATAACAAAATTTCACCTATGAAGGAATTTCTTTCCAAGAAAAATTTTTGTGATTTTTTTCTTGTGAGGATTTCACTCCTATAATCTTCATATTTCTATACAAGTTATGTAATTTACTATCCAAAAATACCGAAATGGACCTTACAAAAATTGGAAAATAGTACTCCACATGCAGTCTGTCCGCTTATGAGAGAGCCAAACTCTATTGCGGTTATATTAAATTTGGTGTCTGCTTGGTTATTAGGGAGTCCGCTTAGGAGAGTCATTATAGGAGAGTCATTACTATAAAAAATCATTAATTTAATTCTGTTGTTTGAAATCTGTCCGGTTTTAAGAAGTGTCCGCTTATGGGAGGCATCCGTTTGCAGAGAGTATACTGTATATGTATGTATTTGTAACAATAATAATCTGAATTAAACCAGTCAAAACTAAATAAATAAAATCGTTACTAGCTTCATGCCCGGATATCTACTTTAACATTCATATTAATAAACTCGAATTAGGGATAAGTTATTTTTTATTTCATGGATTAAAAGCCAAATGTTATTAATAAAACAAAATTTCTGTTAATAACGAACAAAATAGGAGATTGTAATCTCTGCCTTTTATTAAAAAGATTTCTGTTAATTGACTTTTATATTAATTGTGCCTTTTCTCAAAAAATTGGGTCGATTCTCGCATATTGGACAAAAAAAGATTTTCATATGTGTTTGTATGCCATAGGTATACAAAATTCCTCCATTTGGTTGATATATTGACTAAACACGTGGATTAGAGCTTAGTTAAACGTTTTTTATTAATAGAGTTAATGTGCCAAAATACGTTATTTTTTTTAGATTTTGCTATTAGTTAGGAGTCATTAGGGGGTTAATTGAAAAAAAACTGAAAAATTACGACTTTTAGCCTCTCTATAAGTCTGAAAGATTAAAAATTAATAAAAATCTGGGTATAATCAAAAAACGCAGACTGTACCACAAGAAGGAAGAGAGCACTTCCTTTACCCTTTTATTTTGCAAAATTTTAAAATTAAAGAAAAAAAAAACACAAAAATTCAATAGCTGCTTGGATGTGCGCAATTTTCAAAATAAGCTCAATGTACTTTTATGCTAAATAAGCATTTTAAGCAGTTATTATAATATTTTTTCTTATCTTTTGCTATTGTATTACTTGCAATAATGAAATTCTTATGAATTTAAGTTTCCTGTAAAGAAAGACCGAAGCAATTGAGTTTGTGTGGCTGCAGAAATCTTGATGGTGGTTTTATTTTTTTTTTTGTAAGCAATATAAAGATTAATTCACCAAGAACTATTTTAATTTTAATAAATTTTAAGGAAAATGCAGGGATTTTCTTTAAATCTAATCATTTATATTATTTTTATAGTTGAAAAGATTCATTTTTATGAATCGGAAAATGATAACTTCTGCAATTGTTCCTCTATACTCCACATCTTCTACAAGAATCTGATGATAGCCTTATTCTAATCCGATTTGAATGCAGCACAATTCGAGTCAAAATTAAATCCCTATACAGAAGTGATACACCATGAAATTTTCAATTTAACATGCCATTCAAATTCATTATGGAAATCTTAAAGCTCACAATCTTCGATGCAATAAGAGAGTTGGAAAGGAGGCAGACATACAAAAATATTGGCCAAGAGCAGATATAGATTAAGACTTTATCCTTATAATTTGTGAAATTAAGCAAAAATCATGGTGGGTATAAAGAAAAATTTTAGTTGGCTCTAAGATTTTTTTTTGTTAGTGAAAGTAGTAACACAAATTATATAGAAGGTTATCATTATAGCGTCTTTATTATATTTAAATTAAAAGAAAATGGTGGATCCAGTGACATTTCACTTAGCAAATGTCAAAATTTGTTTCTACAGCACTCAAGCAGCCATTTTTAATTTACGACACTTTCAATTCTGACACCCTTTGGAATATATAAATCCATAATCCATTCTTAAATTTACTTTTTAATCAAGTTGTGTTTCAAATGTCAAGAAATAGTTTTTGAAAAATTAATTTTCAAACCAAAATTTTGGAAAAATAATTTTCGTTATTCTTTACAATTTTTGTACCATTTGGTTTTAAGTAATCGACTTAAAATTCGATAAGAGCATTGAATAAAAAAAAATGTACCAGTAATAATTACCTTATCTCTTGAAAAAAACTGTTTAAAATATTGTTTGGCTTTTTTTTTTTAGTTTTTAATTTAAAAAACTGATTTTCCAAAAACTATCGACATAAAAAGTGGATTTAAAGTATATGTGTGATGAAATAAAATTTTCAGTTTGCTTAAAAATTATCCCCAAAAATTATTCAATGCTTGGAAACACTGAAAAACGTTTGTCAAAATAGTTTATTTTTATATATATCCCGCCAAATTGATATTTTTCTGACTTTTAGGAGATTTTCTGTTTATTTTTTAAAGATATTATAGGAATAATGGAGAAAAATATTAGTCTACAAATTTCAAAGGCACAAATATGTACATTGATTGAATATTGAATCGGAAATTATGGAAACCAAACTGTATTTAAAAATAGGAAGTGACAAAACTGCTACTGGAAATTAGGCCATCAATTATTTTATGAAAAAAAAAAGAATTGTGTTTTACTCAGAATTGGAAAAAAGCCAAAAATTTAAGAAATTGTACCAGAAAAAAAAGCCAGAAAGCGAAATGGAAACTACTCTAGAATATATTTTGAAATTCTGGTCGCTGCGTGATTTAAGAGTTCAATAGGGAATAATTTTGTAAGCATAAATCGCATAGAACCGCTTTATGTGACTGGAGAACAGTACCTACCTTGGCAGAAGGACCAGAATTTAATATAAAAATATTTCGTTTTTTCTTAAAAAAAAATTCTGGCGCAATTTTTTCTTTCTCCAAACACCCCAAATACTGAAGTTTCTTAAAGAAACAAATTTGTAGGAAGAGCTGTAAAATGAGCAAACTCAACCAACTCTGAATGGGACACAATTATAGTGACCAGATCTATCCTCAACAGAGAGATTATATCCACGAAAATATCAAAGAAAAAACAAATAATTTTTTAAATTTGTTGGAACAAAAAAGACTTCACGTTTTGTGTCATAAACAAAAAAAAATTACTTGTTAACATCTATTTGTTATTTGACATGAATGTGGGATTAAAAGTCACCTTTAAATTAATTCGATTTATTTAACAAATTCATTAAAATTAAAATAATTACAAAAAAATAGCAAGGTAATTAAAGTTAATTGTGAATTCAGTTGGACAAGTGTAGAAAAGAAAAGAGAACGAGCTCTGTATTGCATCTCGTTTTATAGAATGATTGATATCTATTGAAAATGGTAAAGTAGTTCATAGTAGTGCTACTAGACTATGAGTGGTACCAAATTGATCCTACATGAATAACAAATTGTTCATAATATCTCAAAATAATTTTTTTATTTTTCAAGCACTAATCAACCATTTTAGCTTTGAATTAAAAGGGTGTCCCAAAATTCACGCACAAAAAAACAGCATCACACCTGCAATTCACTTGAGGGTTTTTAAAAATTGAGAGGCATAACTTAGAACGTCCTTTATATAAAATTTCATTTTCAGGGAGTCAAACAAAATTAAGTTAGATTTGAACATTCGTATTTATTAGATTTTTGTCTACTTAGACACTGTATAGCTATTTTCAAATTGGTGGAAATATGCTTTATTTAATAAAAATAAATATCACATTATTCTCGGTAAAGACAATCTACACTTGTGTCTAAGTTAGACAGCTATAAGACAACAATAAACATGGTTTTTGGAAACATTTTCCAAAGTTGGACAGTTGTCTAAAATTAGACATCGTGTATAAATAAGACCAGAAATGTTTACAACTTAATCCAATAAAAAAAAAACAATATAATATCACCCGTGACTTATATCGCAGCTGTCATGAGGTTATCACCACTTCAACGTCTGTTCTTTATACATTTCAATTTTATGAAGTCAATACAAAATTTAAAAATCCAAAAAAAATCAACAAAAAAGGAGTTCTGAGTAGAGTTCTCGATAGCATATAAATGACTTCTTATAGAGATCCTCATACTTTTTTTTCAATAGTTCAATAGAACTCGTTTTTTTTATTTTTTTCGAATTTTTAGAATTTTTGGTTCTAAGCAAATGGGATGGGCACCTAAATTTGCGAATAACTTTTGAAAAAATTTGTTTTAGAAAAAATTTACTAGGAAAATGTTAAGAACTTTTTGTTTGCTATCGGGAACTCTATGTATAGAACTCCTTTCTTTTGATTTTTTTGATTTTGAAATTTGTTGGTTCTAAGTCAATTTGTCCTTAATTGACCTTAATTTGTCCTAACTTTTCCAATTTTGCAGAAGTCTTTCTAAAACCCATCAGGACATCTAGAACTCTTGATTTTAAGTTGAAAAACATGCTCAGAACTCTTGTTCTCAAAATAGTCCAGTTGCGTGAAGTTAGGAAAAAAAACTATTTTTTGGCCGCAAAACCGTGTCGGAGGTTTTGCGGCCACTTATACGTCTGTCTTAACCAGAAAGTCGAGGGCGTTGGGATGCGACTTTTAATAAGATCTCACTTGAAAACCCAATTTGAACCATATCAAAAAACACTACAGAAGTTGCGTTTTTATAAAATTTTAACCTAAAACACTACCAAGTATTAAATCATATAAATTTGATCATTATTGGTTTAGATGTTAAAAATAAGCAAAAAAAAAATATAACTTCAAGGTAAAGTTTATCATTGCAAACAATTACTCCTGTCTATCCAAAATCTATACTAAGGATCTGACACACCTACAACTTCTTTTATATCATTTTTCTTTTTTTTTTCTGTATAAGATGTTTCTTTTTTGCAACCATATACTACACTCTCGTATACAACAAATCAGAATTATTTAACAGAACACATTTATCATAAAGAACACTAAAGTGGGCACAAATTGCTGACAACCTAACATCCATCACCTGAAAACAATTATTATATCCGTTGCAGGACAATCAGTCACTCTTGATATAGCCAAGCCGTGTGTCTCGCAATATATAAATAGTTGTTGATGTTCCTTCTCTCTCTTTGTTTTTTCCTGTCCCAACTTACACCTTTAGTATACCTATACAAAATTTACATAAATTTTCTATATAAAATGTTGACCATATTTAAAATCTTAAGTACATGCAGTGGGAAAAACCCCTTAGATTTAAATTTCCGTTGCAAAACATGCGAACTCGACAGACATTTTTGATGTGAGAATGAGAATATAGGTATACAGTGAAAAAGTGGCGCCCGTGTAAAGTTAGTTCTTAGTGATATGGCGTTATATATGAAAACATTTGTACAAAAATTTCACCACATGGAAATTCCTAACCGGAAAATGCCATTTTAACTTGAGTTTTTCATTTATTATTTCCGCCAGATTGTAACAATCTATGATGTCTATCATATGAATGGCAAATTTGTTTTGTTGTTTTTTTTTTTATATTTCTGTCTCTATATATGTATGTACCTACATTGTACATACTACATATTATTTTTTTTATTTCCTTTTCATTCTTTTGTTCACGAAAGGAAGTTGATGCATTTTCGTCTGTAAACTTTTTAAAGTCCTTTCACTCTCCATTTCTTTTTTTTTTATTAAAAGAACAATGGACTGGACAAGGATATGCTGCGCCATGTCGGTGTGTACAAGTATAATATCTATAATCTTTTCCATTTTTTTTTATTTTTCGTTTCATGTCTACTCTCGACGAATTGCCGGTAATAAAAGTAATTGAATATAAAAAAAATTCTATAAAGTACAAAACTCTCTTATGCAACAAAAAAATCCCCTAAAAAAAACTCTGATTTTTATATTGCAAAAGTTAACAAAATTGATATCCTTCTCTTCAGTCATTCTGGAGTCTGAGTGATAGTTCACAAATTATATGATAGAACCCTCTTAACTTCTCTCCCAGACAAACAACGAACAAAAATACATCAGACTCATATTGGGAGGGGCAGAGGGGGGGAGGTGGGTGTGTGTTATGTGAAGAAAAAAAAATTATTATCAAACCAATATAGTTATTTATGTGAACTGCATGTGCCAGTATATTTTTTCTCTCGTTTCCTTCCTGTTAGAGTGTCTAGATTCGGGTATCACAAAAAATTTCAACTAAAAGATACAAAAAAAGATATGTAGAATGTATAAAATTCGAGCGAAAATTTATGCATTGAACATTAATTTGAGTGTGAAAAAGATGCTCGGGATCTAGTTCCCTCGCTTCAACTCACAGAGCACACAGCTCGTCGTCATTTGGTTTCCTGTTTGTGTGGCTTTTCTATAATATACACTATGGAACACTTGGTTGATGCTTTTTATTAAATTAAATACTTAACATGGGTATACAATTTTAAGCATTATATAGGGTGTTTTGAATAAGATGCCGATTTTGTGAAAAATTGACTTAAAACAAATATAAAAAATCATAGGCTTACTTTTTCCGAATATCCTATACAAATGAGGTGCTAACAATCAAAACTTCCTTTAAAAACTCGCAAAATTCGTAAAAGAAAATCTATGGCCAACCATTATTAATTAAACTGGTTGATCTTTTATGACGATTTGGTGGCCTTTCAAATGGTATAGGTACTTTTTTTTCGAATATCCCACAAATAAATTGCTAAAAATTTTTAACCATTGATTCAAAACTTCTATATTGCTGGCCAATTTTTCGGAGTAGATGTCCTTTTTTGGCCAGTTACTGACTTGGTTTGACAAATAAAGTGCTAGAAATCGCTGATGACCTAGAAAAATTTTAACCAATGATTAAAAATTTTCAATTGCTGACCAATTTCTGAAAGTAGTTGACCTTTTTTGGATTTTTACTGAGATTTTAGATGGCTCATTAATACCTCACAAATGAGATGCTAGATATCTCTAATGATCTTTGAATAAAATTTTTCTATTGCTGACCAATTTATGAAAGTGGTGGAAAGTTTTACCTACTGAGCTTTTAGATGGGAAACCTTTTTTTCGAATATCCCACAAATGAGATTCTAAAAATCTCTAATGACCTTAAAAATTTTTAACCATTGATTAAAAACTTTCTATTGCTGAACAATTTCTGAAAATAGCTGACATTTTTTGGCCTTTTACTGACCTTTTGATGAATATCCCACATATGAAGTGCTAAAATCCCCGAGCCAAAAATGAATAAAACAAAAACAAAAATTGCCTATTGAATTAACAATTCAACTTCAATGAATTTAAATTCTTTTTGTTATGAACTTTTTCGTTGATTTAGTAATTTTTATCAAAAACTTTATCTTTTAGGGTGAAGAAAAATTAAATTTAAAATCCTGCCCTTTACAAAATGTGTATGATCTTATAGATTGCCTGTACTACTTGTCCTTCAATAAAGTGCTCGGAGTGTATCTGGATATGCCACACACTGCAATTGGGTTTATTTATCATATATGTATAGAAAGGATATTCAGTTTAATACATATGCATAGATTACATCAGCATCAGCAGCAGCAGTTTTAGCACCAGCAAAAAAGAATCTATGAAACCTGATTTGAATATAAAATGTCCGGGAAAGCAAGCAAGTCCACATCAAATGAATACAAAATAATAATAAAAATAAAAAAAATATATATATTTTTCTTTTTGATTTTGTTGCATTGCATTGAAAACATTATGATACCACGAATATATATACGACTGTGATGATAATAAATAGAGCGAGGGAGAAAAAAAGAGGAGAGGGGGTTTTTGATATGGTTTTAAATAATATTTCATCTATACACTCATGATATAAAGTACAATTTTTATATCAAATTGATTGAGCAATTCAATGACTTTATTGAAAGTTAATATATATATAAGTTATATAAAGGATTTGAAGAGAATTTAAAGTTATTCAAATTGATTGATTTAAAAAAAATATATATTTTCCTTTTTTATTTTAAATCTCTGGGATTGGAAACCTCAAATCGGATTAAAAATTATATAACTCCAGCTTATGGTTATAGTGCGGGGAAAGATAAAACAAATTGTATCCTTGTGTGTTTGAATAAATCGTGAATTGAATAAATTAATTTACTATCGTTTACAATGTTGCTGATGTAAAAAAGAATTCAATGTACACATTTTAACTGAATCTGATCATTATGCAATAAAACATTCAAAACGCAACAACAGAGCAAAAAAAAAAGAAGAAAATAATTTTATAATTAAAAACATAGGCACATTCTATTGAGTTTTCACACCTTAACTAATTAATATTCCATAAAAATATAACTTTCGTGATATTGCGTATATGATGAGCACTTGCTCTACAACATTGTAACTTACTTATCTATACCTAATACCTATACATGGTTACTCATTTAATAAACGTCAAGGAATGACAAAGTAATCTATATCATTTGCAGTGATCATATAACCAATTGCTACTTCAATAATAAAAGGGTGTTTTTTTTTTTTGAAAAAGTGAATAACCAGCTAAGCAAAATTTTTAAACGCAAAAATTACTATATAAATACGAAACAAACAAATGACTTCTTTTTGATTGGGTGTAAAAATTTTACTGAGTTGCTATACACTTTCACCAAAAACACGGCTCTAAATTTAAAGATTTGAAACTTTGTTCACTATAATTTTCTTTTATTTTCTTTGTGGAAAATTAGGGCATTGTGACTTAAAGTGACATACAATTTTCTGCCGAATCCCGACAACAAAGATAGCCCTGTACCCAACATTTCTCGCACCTTAGTTAAAAGTCAAATTTGAGGAGTGGGGATGAACAAAGAGAAAACCAACAAAATGTCGCGAACGATTTTCCAACTAATTTGGACCATTAGATTATAAAGATACGAATCTTTTTTTTTAAACAAAACAAACATTAGAACTAGGGTCTTATAAATTAGACATTGTTAGAAGAAATTAGAAGGAACTACGACTTAAACACATCCAAACACTTTGAAGGCAATTTACAACATCAAAAATCAAACATTTAACAAATGTGACATGTCTTTTCGTTTACTTGCACAAAACTGCAATTTTCTATCAATTTTTTTTTTTTAATGAACTTTTTTTAGTCTTGGGACTAAAAATGGCATAGAAATGTGCAGTTTCAGTGAACGTAGCCGTCAATTCATAAACAGAGTTACGTCTAAAGCCAACCTCGAGATGTGCACGCACGCTTATTCTAAAACTGTCAATTGTAATGTTAATGTCACTTGTTTATAAACGTCAATTTTTAACATGTCATCCTAAATTTGCAATTCATGTTTCATTTCTGTTATATTGCAAATCATGTTTTTGTATTCATATTGTTTCTCTAAAAATTGTAAATTCTAAAATAAGTGTGTTAAATAAAACACAATTCACTATAAATTTTGGGACAGAATTTGATGTCTTTTTGACGTTAGAGGCTCAACACTTTGACCATTTGCGTAGCTTAATGATAAAGAATCGAAGTTTTTTTATTCATTTTTATTGTGAGGTTTCGAGAGATGATTTACATTGACTGAATAAATTTCTGTGAACAATTAAATGATTTCTTAATTGATATCCTTTACATATTTCTTTAATCTGTTGAAAATAAAATCTGTTCGAGTATGAATTTCCTCGAATTCCTTTTCGTTCTGTTTAAAATCCAACTACAGATCTCACTCATTCTCTGACTGAATGTAGATTCCATACAAATACAAAAATTCTGAGACAAAATAACACAAATAACAACAAATTAAAAATATCTCAGGTAAACATATTGACATAACATAAAAGCCAACTCATCGAATATAAGTCTGCAAACAGTAACAGTTGTTTCAAAAGAAAAAAAAAAAACATCATCACAACTTTTGATTCATGTACTCGTATATAAAGAGCTTTCTGACACTAGAATCGAAGAGAGGAGAAAAAAAAATAAAACAACTTGTCTTGTCACTTTTATTTGATTCCGAGCTTAAAGTACAACACAAACACTATACAATTATCAAAAACAAGCAAAAGAGCAAACATCAAGCAAACCCTTTATATATTTATTGTTTTCTTTTCTTTTTTTTTCTATCTCGTGTCTCTTCAAATAAAACATACTATGTATTCTCGAATCTCGAACTATACATATGCATATTAAAAATACATGGGTAAAGGGTATGCAATAGTTGGAAAGCCACTTCAATTAACAAGGCAAACAAAGTTTGCTCTATACCTACTATAAGTCCACCCATCCGCATGGGCACCAATTGCAACCACCAACCGAGCTCTATATTATGTATGGCGATGGCGCCCCTTCCAGCAAACAATTACTCTTCTTAAACCCCAAAATGTAAACACCATCTTGACGTGCAAGTGTGTTTTCACACAATTAAATTCTACACCACATACAAACGAATACAAAGCAATAGAGAGAGAGATAAGTTAGATATAACCATCCTCCTCCTCTTCATCATCCGCAGAGTATTTCATATGAGAGGGATGGGAATGCCATTAGAAATCGATTAGTCCGATATAAATATGAAAAAAAGGAGGAAACATCGAATTTGATAACAGTGACAGCGACAGCGACAACAAAATAAAATAAAATTTAAGATGAGAGAATAAAAAAGTAAAATATTTAGAAACTCACCCCACAAAAACACCCGTGTCGAAGTAATGTGTGTAGTAAAAAATTGTTACCACGGTTATTGCTAGCAACGCAAGCACACATCTCCGCACGTTTATCGCTTTCAATATTGGCAATCCGATGCAGCAGCGAGTAATTATGTTGCAACATCCAAGGGATGAAAAGCTACCGCTGCTGCTGTTGCTGCTGAAGTTGTTGGGGTTGTTGCCGTTGTTGGCGAAGCCATTCCCGCAGTATTTCCCGTTACTATGGTGACCAGAATTTACACAACCAGCAGCAGATGGCACTGGCAGCAGACTTGCTGTCGAAGACGTTATCGATGACGATGACGCTCGTATGTGTGGTGCCAGCATACCTACTTCGCAGTCATATGGCAATTTGGTGGAATAGCCACCCCCGAAGAGGGGCGATTGGGAGGATTGGACATTTAACTGGAATTGGCTGATGGGGGTCGATGGCAATGACGATGGCGATCCGTGGGTGCTCTTGTCGATTTTTTCATACTTTTGAGACCTCCCAGGTATTGTAGTCGTCGAATTTGATGGCTCCTGATGTGATGTCAGACGTGCTCCTCCACCTCCACCTCTGGCTGCTGTTCTTATACCACCCGCATTCTCCTGCTGTGCCAACAAGGACGCAGGGGCTCGCTTCTTCCTGCTGATTCTTTGCTGCTTCAGAGTGCTGGAGCTGCTACTAGTACTGCTATTTGTGGAAGGCAGTTGTAACAAGGGTGATGCTGTCGGTGATGGTGATGATGCTCCAGAGGATGATGATAGTGTTTCTCCGGAGGAAGTTTGCTGGTGGTGGTGATTATGTTGGCTATTGGAATCCCATAATGGAGACTTTTCGGAAATAGTCATGATGATGGAAGTTGATTTTTGCTTCTCCTTCTTCTCAATAATTGTTTGGGAGGGGGGATGGATATATTATAGCCTCTCAGTGGGAGTTCTTCTTCGATAAGGATGTGATTTTTTTTTGCTTTTTTCTTCTGTTTTTTTTTTTGGGAGGATGCTTTGGCTCGTTGACGGTACTTAAATTTTATGGCACACGATTTCTTTTCCTTATTCCCTCTTCGGAATAGTTAATTTGTGTTCTTTCCAAAAATAACAACAACAAAAAAAACGTTGATTTTGTGCGTTTCGTTTGTATAGTGTTTTTAATATTTACTTTTTTTTTGTTTAATTTATAATTAAGTACGGCACAGAAAAAATACAATTTAAAGCTTTATTTAACACTAATTTTATTTTATATATATTTTTATAAATATATATTTGTTGGTATACAAAGAGTATAAGTTAAAATTAAAAAAATTAAAATAAAGCAAAATATCCTTTCTGTTCACAGGCAGCAACTTATATTTTGACTGAAATTTGGTCAAAATTATCTCCAACTTTTCTTTATTTCTTTTGTTTTTTTTTTTATTTAGAAAAATATATTTAGAAGAATTATTAAAAAAAAAAAACAAATAAATTATTATTTTTAAATTAAATTCGTATCACTCGTGTGTATATATTATTATTATTATTATTTAAATTAGATGCGGTCAATCGCCATTTGATATGTTTCCAAATTTTTATATAATCAACAGTTTTCGAACGAGCTATTGCCATTTTTTTGTCTATTGTCTATTGACGTTTGACTGTTGTTCGGCTGTTGTTGCTGATTTAATTTTGTAAATTCTTCACTATCACTTGGTATGCATGATAATAATTGTTGTTGGATTCTATTGTTTGTTATTGTTATCACTGTCGACATTGAGAGCTTTATCTGAATTTAGGTGTGTAATTAACTACCGTTTTGCAGTGTTACTGATGATGGTATAGTAATGAGAACTGCAAACACTGTGACTGCGCGAGTAAATTTCTTCTTTTTTTTTTAAATTCTGTTTGTCTTTCCGTTCAGTGATGTTTTCACAGCTGATTAGAGAGTTTTATTATTCTGAAAATAGAAAGATATAACAAATATTAGTTGAAATTCATTGCACACTGCGAGATTTAAATATAAAATTGGGGGCAAAAGATAAGATTTCATACACTTAAGGAGGAACATATAGTTTTTATTTAAAGACTAGTAGACCCGTGCTCGCCTTGCTTCGCAAAAATAAGAATTAATATTAACATACCTACATATATACCGATAGTACTAAATAGGGCTACCGCTACCCGTACCTAATTTCTATTTCATCTTATTAACAAAAAGTTTATACATTATACACTTATACGTTTTGATAAATGTGAGTTCTTAAAAAATGGTTTACCTATTTGTATGTTAAGTAGGTTCATGTTTGACACATAAACAGAATCTTTATCTCCCGTTGATTTTCTTATTGCATATACAAATATACATATAATACTTCGCACCCAAGTAAACATCTTCTTCTTGCCTGACTACCTGCAACCAGGGTTGGCCGAATTAACTACACTTCATTTTCTACATGATTAACTACGCATAGCTAATTAAATAAACTACACGCCTAATATACTACAAAATGTTACGTTTGCTACATACATAGTAAAGCTAGGTAAATAATAAAATTTCAATAAAAACACTTCAACTCAAATTCAATCTTCAAAGTTTAATACATATCTAAACTACGTAGCAAATGTAAAAAATGTAGTTTATTCCAAAAAGCGTTAGTTCGGCCATCCCTGCCTGCAGCGTTATACTCAAAGCGAAACAAAACAAAAGAATGTGAGAAAAAAAATTGAGTGGAAAAAGAGTAAACAAAGAGAAACCTGCACAACATAAATAAAAAAACGTAAGGGAGGAAAAACTGTAAGAGGGTGGAAATGATATGAAATGAAACAAAGCAGCGACCTCATGAATGCTATTGATTTAAATTCCTGGATTTAAAAAAATAGAAAAAGTAAGTGACTTAGAGATTTGTTTATATTTATTTCTCAGGTTGTATGCATAATTAAGAAAAGATTTAGGGCTTAAAATTTGCATACAAAAATGTACTTTATGAAATAATTTTTGTTTTTTTCAATTATCAATTAGTTTCGTATTTATAAGTGAATATGTAAGTCAAAATCAAGAAAAAAGTTGACTATCAATTTAAAAAAATTAATTTTAGTATTAAACAAACGAATTAGATAAACAAAAACTATCTTATTACAATCTTCTAAAGATAAAGAATATTGTAGAAAAAATTTCAAGTTAATCAGGTAAATAGTTTCTGAGATTTCGCGTGACAAACTAAATAATCGTTTCGTCTTTATATAATGTTATAGATATAGATTATAGATTATAGATTATAGATATAGATTATAGATTATAGATTATAGATATAGATAGATTATAGATTATAGATATAGATTATAGATTATAGATTATACTATATACACATTTTTTGGCAGGTACGCAATTTTCTGGCTTTTATATTAATGCAGAGTTAAAAATTAATTTTGAAAAAAAATCATCTACCCATTTTCGAAGTATCGAATTTTCAAAAAATATATTTGAAATTTTTTTAAAAATCCAAAATTTGATTTTTTGAAAATTTTGATAAGCAATATAATTTAATAAAAAGTTTTTGTGAGTAAAATTTAATTAAAACCGGTTCACAAAAAACCAAAAAAAAAAAAAAAATGGTTCTATAAGAGATACCATTTTTAATCTATAGAAAAAATGTTGTTGCCAATAACATGGTAGATAGTAATGATATTCCTCACGTAGAAAGTTTAATCAAAATCGTAGGAGCCGTTTTCGAGAAAAATGAGATTTTCGTTACTCGGGTTTTATAAACACTTGTATATTGTAGGTACCGTTATTTAGAGAGATAAGAAAAATTTTCATTTAAAATATTCTAGATAGTGTTAAAAGCAACGCTCCAGCCAAGAAAATCATCGAATCCCAGCACCCAGGATTCCCAGGAGACCGAACCTCCGTTACAGACACAAGATCGCTTGGTCTCGACGACTGGAGGGAGCTGCGAGTGACCGCAACCGATGGAAGACCGCAATATATCTGGCCGAGACCCTCCATGGATCGGGAGCCGGATAAGTAAGTAAATAAGATAATGTTAAAAAACTGCTGGGTGTAAAATTTAATAAAAATCGACCGAGCAGTTTTCGAGTTATTCAGTTTTAAAAAAAAAAAATTAACTCTTTTTTAAAATCAAAAAAAAATTTAAAATTTTGTTACACAATTCTTTTAAAACTTTGTAAACATTCTCAAAAAAAAAAAATGGTTCTATATGGGAGGTTCCGCATTAATAACCATTTTTCGGAATTTTTTTCTATAAAATGGTAGGTAGCCTTTTTTGTACAAAAAATTAATAATTTTAATTTGTAAGCTGTGAGCACGTTTTTGATAAAAATAAGATTTTCATTATTCGCTTAGAAAAATATGTATTGCAGGTACCGTTATCTTTCGTCATATCTGTTTTATATGAAATTTTGATCTTTTATAAAATATTTTGTTTTGTTTACTAAGAATATTAAAATAAAATATTTAAACAGAAAACACAGTGAATTATAGATTTTATTGTTCCTAAAATTTCAATGCGTAAAATATTCCAATTGCCGTAGGTATCTCTACTTTTAAATTTAATTTTATAAGTAACCTACTTTTTAATGCAGATTCGTCGACGTTTTGAACATAGTTACTTTCATCTTCAGGTTTTTAAATCAGCATTTAAAAGTAACAAGACCTTAAGCACTTTTTGCAGTCAAATAATTTATAATTTAAAAAGTTCATGAAAAAGGAAATATTTGCTATATATCTTTAGTCAGCCCAGCGCTTCTTTCCAATTTTTTTTTTTAATTAATTAAATTTTCAATAACAATAAAGCGATATCATGAATGACATTGTATTTTCATTCCACACCGTATATTAGATAAACATTATATTTAATTGTTCATGGGTTATATACATCGGAACTATAGCAACATCATAGATAAACCCACCGAATCGAAAATATTAAAAATGCATAAATTAACAAACTTTTGCTATCGAGCATATGCTATTACATTCAAAATTCACTATCAACTTTTTTATAGTATAAGATAAAAAGTTAGAGGTGTTTATTTAGACTCCACTTAACAAATGAATGCCAATTATAAGCACAATTAATACCGACACTTCATATATCGTCTTATCGAAAAGCTTTCAAAATAATTAAATATACATAAATGTATACCTACCCAAAAATTAACCATATAATACTCGTATGTATTAACTATATAAATATGTATTATAAAGTATTTAAATTATCGTACAAATACAGTTAAATTTAATACATTTTCTTAGGTTAAAGAAAAAGTGTATATAGAAGTAGTAGCTACTATCTAGTTTTTGATAAATCACGTACATTGTGCTTGAATTAAATGTTGAACAAAGGGGATGAACCGGTCGCACTTACTTGCATTTCGTCGGCTAAATACGAAAAACTACTAAATCCACTTTTTACATTTTTACAATTTTACAGGAGAGCAAAAAAACAAAAAAAAATTACAGAAGTGATTAAGCCATTTTGTGCAGAATGTGTTTCTTAAGAAAGTGGCATCAAAATCTCAATTTCGGCCAAAAGTGGACTTAGCAGCTTTACGTATTTAGCCGACGATTTGCATTAAAAAAAAAAACAAGTATCTAACCTAAAGAGCTTATAATTTATGAAAAACAACAAAAGCATGAACAAGAAATTTGAAAAATATTTTTGTCTAAATTTAAGTCAAGTTTTGTATTTGCAAGAAAACCTGGGGTGCCAGCATGTAATTTGCTACAATCGAGTTTAGTCGATACAATCGAGCATAGGCAGTTCCTAATTTTGTTTAATCGAATCGAAAATAGTCGATAGAGTTAAATTAGGAACTGCCTATGCTCGATTACACCAATGAACTCGATTGTATCAAAGTTACGTGCTAGACCCCCTGAACTCGAGATTTTTTCGAAATTCTAAAATTACGATTATTGTTCCTGCAATGATGTCTGCTGTCTGCTGTCTGCTTGTATAATAGTTTTGTATACCTATCTGTCCACACCTCGACCTACAGCCCAACATATAACCTAGATATTTTCTTCAAACTTGGAACAAAAGGTTTTTCAGAAAATCTATAACAAATCAGAATAAAAATAAAAGGTGTCTCAATAAAAGAAAAAGATTTAACCGATTCTCGATGTCCATATGTCCCTATAAACGACAAACCAGACATATTTGGCAAGCCATTATTTTCGGTTCCTTTTTATCTGAATGTCATATTTGATTTATATTTTTTCTTCTTAAAATTCAAACTATACAAATATGACCTTTAATTGCTAATGTCACATGTTAAATGACAAAATTTGATTATTTTTAATTTTTACCACGTCATAAAAGTCCGAAATAATTAAGAAAAAATAATCCATACAGAAAAAAGGCACAAAGTCTTAACGTCCTGGAATTCCATCAAAATTCACATAGATAATATACATAATATTTCGTCTCATAATTAATTGTGTGTGATAAAATAAAAAAAAATATGATTGATGTTTTGGAAGCTTGATTTTTCTCTATAGTCTGCTTGTATATTTTATGGACCAATTTTTATATGCGACAAACCAAAATAGGTGCTATAGTAATAAAAAAAAATAAAAAAAAAAAGAAATAACTTGGAAACCAAACAAAAAAATACTTGTTGATAGTCTAATATTATAGTAAATCATCTTTTTTTATTTTTATATTCATATCGTGGGTAGATAAACAAAATTGTGAAGTTCTATATTTTATAAGGCAGTCATAAAACTGTGTCATAAATTATTTCTAATTTCACTTGTTTAGACTGGATTTGTGACCTAAATTACTGTTTTTTTTTTTTTTTTGTAAATAAATTCTTTTAACATATAGACCCGCTGACTGTTGGGGCGGATGTGTATGTTTTGTATGAAGAAGAAAAAAACAAAATATTAATATGTAATATAAATGTTAATATCTATATCAAAGGTTAAATAAGTTATTGGAATGAGAGGTTATGACATTGTAGACTTTGGAAAATTATATACTTTTTAATATTTGTAAATGTTTATTTTAATATTTTTAGGTTAAGAATTTGAATAATATAAATCGGGAAATGTAATTGGAAGGGAATATCCGACAGGAAATGTCTAACAGGCGGCTACGGGATCTTAAATAGAATTTAGTTTTTTTAGATTTATGAAACGGAAATTTTCAAATAGAAATTTTACAAAATGGTCACAAAACCGTTACAAAATGGTCATAAAAGTTCAATTTATTATTTGAATGGTTTTAAATTTTTTTGTTGAGATCATAGAAACTGTTAGCAGCTCTTTTGTGGAATTTTAAAGTATCACATCTGAAAAGTTACAAAATGGTTATAAAAGGTCAATTAGTTTCAGGAATTGGCCAGACTTTTTTTTAAGAATCAGTTACATGCTTAGTTTTCTTATTAAATTCCACATAGGTTCTAAAAAATAAAAATTTTAAATTATAATATAACCAATTAAACTTCTATGACCATTTAATAACCATTTTGTGACCTTTTCGAATGCAATATTTTTTTTGAAAATTCACAAATGAAGTTTTTTGACAAAAACACAATTTTTAAATTCAAATAAAGAATTGAACTTTTAAGACCATTTTATAGCGACTTCTTCTTTTTCAAAAATTAAACTTTAAACAATTCATACAAAATCGACTATAGTTGACCATTTAGTAAAACTAAAACCATTTATTGACCTTACAGATTGTGAAGAATATTGTTTTAATCTGACCAACGAGATACTAGGATTGGGGTGCTCTCAACCTGTCTCTAGCGTATGCCTCAACATGACCGTTCAATTCAAGTTGTTTTGGATGGTGTCAAGTATAAATTTGGCAAAATAAGTGCTGGTGTCCTTTAGGGTTCTGTTTTGTCTCCGACACTTCTTTAAATCGGAGATATGTATATTAATACTTGCGAGGTTTTTGATATCTTGTATATGACATAGTAAATGGTAATTTTTTTTATCATAATTAAATCTATGGCCCTAAAAATAATCATTCAAGTTCTTCTCTTTGATCACCTTTCAATAATATATGCACATATGTAGTAAAAAAATCATTTATAAGGCAACAGAAATATTTCACAGGGCTTGACCATGCAGCATTCGTGTAATTACTCAAAAATAATCTTTGGAAATGTCAACATAACATCATCACCCTTGAATAGCTAAATAATAATATTTAAAAACAAAAAAACACTTGCGATAGCTTATTTGTCGTCAGTAAATTTCTTCACTGCCATTCAATGGACCCAAAGGTTATCCGAAAATAATAAAGAAATATGTAGCTTAATTAATTTTTTATGCTCACATGACAGTGATTTAAGTGTCCAATTTGTGTCAAGATTTTTGATTAAAAAAAAATGGACAGCTTGTCTTCTGACTTTTACGGTGGTTCACAGAAATAATAATAGTTTGTTGTTTATAAAACAATAACTAAAGTTCTAACAGTTTTTTTTTTTATTTTTGCTTAATTTTTATTTTATAAGCAATACACATATATTTATTTTTTGTTTTTATAGTTATGCAATCAAAGCAGTTTTGACTAGTCTTCAAATGTTTAAACACTGCAGTACGAGCTTTAGAAAAATAAGAAAGGATTTAAAAGGATATACAGATGAACATTGGTTATGAAGTTCAGAATATCAAAATGGGAGGAAAAAATAGAGCGAGCTGAAGTATTCCGCATTCGTGTTGTGCGGCTAAAGAAAAAATATCTCAAGCACGAGCATTACGGTTGAATTATTATATGGGAAGAATGCACTGTTAACTGGGATATAAAAGGGTTAATTATATTTTTAATATTTTTAGAAATTCTTTAAAAGAAAACCCGCATATAAATAGAAAAATTTCATAAAGGCTTTGATTTTAAATTTTTGTTTAAGACAAATTGAAAATTATTTCTCTATATTTATTTTTGGACAAAAGCTTGTTGGACTGCCATGTCAGAGTCCGGCATCAAATCCCAGTCTATATGTACCTACCACCTATAAGAAAAATAACTTTGTAGATATAAAACTCTCCAAGAGTATATCTTTCGGGTTTAGAATTCGGCAAAAAATTGTAGGTCCCCCAACTCCTCCAAACTAACAAAACATCCACAAGAATAATTATTATAAGTTGTATATGTCAATAGGACATAATATAAACCGGTTCTCCAGATATAAATTCAAAATTGGGTTTGTCTTAGATCGGAAACTTGTTGTACTTATTTGTTTTACCAATTTTTTTAATGCCTTTAAATTAGAAGCCCGTAGCGAAAGAAAATTTTTTTTTGGGGATATTGTATATAGGGCGCCTTTTCCTAGGGGGATTTTGACTTGTTGGGTTGCATTTTTTTGGGATTTCATCCGATAGGGAATTTGGGGATTACGTTTGTTTCCCACTTGATTCACTACATCATCTTTTTGAGAATTTGTCTTGGAAATTTTGTCTTCAAGAGATTTTCTTTTAGTGAATTTCTCTTTACTAAAATTTAGTTTGGGTAATTTGGCTCTTTTCTTTTTGGGATTATGGCTTTTTGGCAAACATCTCTAACCCGTTCAGATTTTATCGAACTAAGACTTCCTTTCCATACATAAAAAAAGTTCAAAAAACATGAAAAAGGGGGTATTGTTTGAAGCTTGTACCTTCTTGTACAATTTTATTTATAATCTATGGCTTGCCTTTTGTACTATACAACAAAGTATTTATACAAATTCTCCTCACAATTGAAAACCCAAAATAAATTTTGTTTGTCACAAAACTAAGTGCCAATTCAGCAAACAGCCACAATATCACACTTATACATAAATATGTGTATCAGTGTTGTTAAAACATGTAAACAATTCAATATCAATCAACACATCGAATAGAATTTTTTTCCCCTTGCTCTCCCCTCCAACCCTCGATCATCCACCAATTGTCGCCTATGGCTACAACAATTACAAACCGGCCGCCTAAAGGGCCTCTTCATTGTGTTTCATTGTGATACATATTATACACCATACGATTCTACTGAATTGTCGTATTCATGTGCCTTCCTACATACTCTGTGAAGTGATTTCTTTCATTCAAGTGAAAAGAGTTTCGAAATTTCAATTGAATTGTGGTCCCGTGCCGCAATATCTGTCGTCTATTATCGTATAAATTATTGTATCTCTAGTGATCATGATGATAAAAATCAACACCACAATTGAGACACTAAAAATACATATATGTACATATATACAACAACAAATAGATACACCCAAATTCATCGTCCATAGTGAGAGTATCAACATCATCATCATCATCAATGTCAGCATTGTTCTCTTCTATTATTCTTCAGGCAAGTTAGGCCCCTGGAAGAATGAATCTGTTTGATTAAATTTTCGAAGATTATTTTGAAACGCAATCGGATTAGTTCTGGGCGGCAGCAGCAGCAGCGGTTGTATAATATGTATATAATGTGGTGTAGACTGTGGGGTGTTTCATTCTTTTCTATTTCTCTTGAAAATTAGTGCTGGAGGAGAATGTGGTGTGAAAAATGACATTTCATTGTTTGACAGCACCGACCGAGTAATGGTAATCATGTGTGGGATTGGATTTCAAACAAAGTTATAAGTCAAATCTTTTTTTTTTTTTTTTTTTGGGAAGCTTATTTCTCGACGCTCTCTAATGATGTTTGGGAATTATCATATTACGTACATATACGTCGAAAAGTATTATACCTACATCATATCGTAGAGACATGATATTGAAATTAATTCATTCGACCCAATTTAATTGTTTCAATTTTCAGGCAGCCTTCTCCCTTCTCCCGGTTTCTCTCTTTCTCTCTCTCATATTGTGTGACACGCTTGTGTTATTTATTATTCTTGGAAATGATTTTAATTATAATATTATTGTTGAAAATTGTTGATGGATGTCAGTATCAGTCAAATGCATTTGAACTCAACACTGTCAAAGCCGGATAAAAGCAATTATACATGATACTTATATAGAAATTTTAATGGGATCAAGGTCAGCTATAATAAATTAACAAACTGTTGTTTTTTTCTAATCAGTTTTAAAAGGCTTTTAATATATTTACGTTAATTTCGAAGTCATTTACGAGTAAAATGTAGAAGATTTATTATTCACACAATTTATAAGACTTAAACAACTTGAATATGAAGTTTCACTACTTTTATAATAGTCCAGTCAATAAAGCATTTGACTCGGAAAAATCGCCAGAAAACTGGATTTGGTATATATAATCTCCTCATGGTGTTCTTAAGAAACTAACAAAAGACCCCATCGAAATGAGCGCCGCTAACAATTTTACGGGGGTTAAAGTCCCCCCAAATGGTTTTTCAGGAATATCTCCCAAATGGTTAGTTGTACAGAAAAAATGTCAAGGACTTTATTTGTCAGCTAAAAAAGTTCCTTACTAAAAAAATTATATATGTAATAATACAAAAATTAACATTTTCGAAATATCTATATGGTGGAGTGGTTTAGTTAAAAATGTGCTCCTTTTTGGGACAAAAGCGCATATAATTTTGTTAATTGTTGGAACATTTTATGAACATAATTTTAAGATATTATAGGCCAATTTATATAATATAAAAGGTGGAAGGGGCAAATAAAAAAAAAATTTTAAATTATAAAATGAATATTAAAAAACAACGGCAAGACAAAAATATTATGTTATAGCTTTTTTAAAGCCAGGATCTCATTCTTTAATTATGTTTTTAAATTAAGTTATTTAAGTACTTAATTTTTGAATAAATTATTTTAAAACTCAAATTTTAAAAATAAAACGCGAAAAGAAATTTACAATAATTTTTTTGTTTTAATTTACGTTATTAAGTACTAATTTTGGTTCTAATTTTCCTGTGTAAAAAAAAATATTTTGATCGAAATCAGTTAAGCAGTTAACGAAAAGGTTTAAAATCAAATGAAAGATTATATGACAGGTATAAGTAGGTAGGTACATACCTTGAATATCAGTTTTTGATAAATTTTTTGTTACCAAAATGTAGACCTACACCTTTACGCGATTTGTTTTTTTTTTCAGCACCGTTACAACTATTTCTGAGACTAATAACCTTATTTATAACGGAGCTAAACAAAAAATTGAGTTGCGCCTTAAGGGAACCTCTTAAACTTTAAGTTTAAAATTTAAAGAAAATAGCTTCAGGAATTGAGGGACTAACATTGTTACATGTTCCCTATCATCGCAATGTGAGGTTTGATTAAAATTTCGGAGGTTCATTGTTTTTACGAACCAAAAGTTTGCAGAATATATATACATATCGTCGCTGTAGACCGAATACCTCGTAACCCAGAAAAGTTCACTTTTTAGAAAATGATGCACTTTTATTGTAAACAACTTCCCGGATCTAATGAAAAATACCTTGTTAGCTTAAGAACGATGGTTTCAAAGGTAAACGCATAAATAGCAGGTCAATGTTATTGGTTCTCAATACTTTTATATCAAGTTTTTTGTTTCTCCTGAAAAATTAACTTTTCTGGGTGATGAGGTAGGTATTCGATCTACAGCGACGATATGTAGGTTAGGTTAGGTTAGGTTTATGTGGTTGTCAGCAGAACGCTGGACACACTTAGACCATTGGTTGGCCCATTGCGATACCACAGGAATCTAGAAAACTTTCTTCCTACTCGTTGAACCATTTAGAGCTTCTTACGAAGCGAGCGAGACTATTATTGTCATGACTTGCCAGATCACTACGATCATTGTAGTAAAATTCTCCTAAGTGGAAAATGATGTGAAAATGAATGATATGTAGGTACTTCTGGACAAAATTAAAAGAATGACATTTTTTTATAATTTTGGTAAAATGTCGGATAAATTGCAAAGATGTGTATTTGAATTAAAATTAACAATTTATTTTATCTTTTTTTACCGCCATATTATTCACTCGATTCTTCCAGATTTAAACTTAAATCCGTATGTAAATTTGTAAATTCAATGTAAATATGTACATCCGGATTTAAATTTTAATCTAGATATATCGATTTCATATTATGACAGTAATTTTTGTTTAAAGAGCTGTTAAAAATTGTTTAAACAAAATTGTCTAAACAAAATTGTTTTGAAATTTTGTTCAAGTACCTATGTAGGTACAGTTATTTCGCAATCATAAAAAATAGTTGTTCAAAGTCAAATAATTGGCAAAAATCTTGACATATAGAAGGATCAAAAAATTCAAAATAAAAATTGAATAAACAAGTAGAATAAACAAATCAAATAAACAAGTTTAGCATAAGCAATAAGAAAACATTTTTCCCGACTCATATATAATGGACCCTTCAAAAATAAAATTGAAAAATTTCTTGTGAATATATTATGCGACTAATTTTGTGAATAATAATTATACAGGCTTTTTTGGTCGATTTGAAATTACTTACTTATGAGAAAAAAAATTGCATTCAATAGACTTTTTTTTCCGCATATTCATTTAAAAAAGAGGTACCTACCTACCGTTAAATTGAAATTGTGTTATTATAATCTTGTATTTTTTTTTTTAATACATAGCGTTAAAACGAACTTAGACTGGACCTTCAAAATAGAGGCTCATTATTTCTGACTTAAAAAAAGCAATAGAAGCATGTCTTTATTGTAAGTGCCTGCACGTGCCTCGAATTACCAATTTTTTGTCGCATGATTTGCGAGTCATCCAGTATAATAAGTATGTGTCCAATGTATGTACATATCTATATTTTGAGAATATACATATATGTACATACATAGAAATTTACTGTCATAAGAAAATTTATGATTTTATGTGTCTGAACTTTTGCTTATTATAGGAAAATCTGTCAACGTTATGGGATGTCCTATGGTTATTCTGGTATTGTTGTTAAAATATTTATATAGATCCAACTAAATATTTTCATATTTTTTCTTTATATAATATGTAGGTATAGATATCTATATTAAGTTTGGGCATAAATAAGACTTATTGTGTGTTGTTTTATTTATTTTTTTTTTATACAAGTTTGAATCTGTATAGATAGTTTTGCTGATTTATTTAATATTTTAACCTCGATGTGAAGGGTTACCATACTTTCTTTTTTTAAAAAAGAAACAATTTTCATTTATTATATACCTATGTACCTACTCATATTCCACATTTTGACAATTTTGGCTTGGTTGAAAAATTTAATTAAATGTAAGAATGATCGATACCCATAACTATTTATTTATTTTAACAATTTATAATAATTTATTTAAAATAAAATAAAATGAATTAAAAGAAATAAAATATAAAAACGGTGTCAACTAAAAATTACCAATTAAAAATTAAAATTTCGTAGTTACACTGAAAAAAAAACAAAGCCTCGTAAAAGTAACAAACCGAGTTTTTGATTTCCTGACAAACCCCTCATTTATTTTGGATTTGAAGAAATGGTCACTCTATTTGTGTGTGTTGTGTGTGTGTATTTCAATTCAACCAAAAATATGTATGACTTTTGGGTGGTTATCATATTTTAGTTTATGTCTGTATGTCACGCATATTTAACAGGCAAACAAAATGAATTTTTTGTGGAATATATTCGTATATTATATTCACATTAAGGATGAATCGAAAAACAAAAACTTTAACGAAATTATTTTGTTACCAACCAACACCGAAAATAGGTACCTACCCCAAACTCTTGCTACAAAAAGTGTCAAGAAATATAAAAAATCTTCTTGGAGCGTGTATGACCTTCAGTTTTTTTTTTCAGAATGATGTCAGTGCAGATATCGTTTTTCAATCGAATTAGTGCTGGACTGGATAACTTGTGAGTATATGTGCTCTGCTGTTGGATGTCTTTTTACAATCTAGGATTTGATGTAACAGTTCTTGTATTTGTTAAGGTATTTAACAGTGTCGGTTATCATTTCCATCATTGTTCTTTCTTCCCTGGATTTATAGGAAAGTTATAGGAAGTTGAGAGGGAATTTTTAAAGCAGTTTTCTGGCATAAGTTTTTTGTGTATTTTTTTCTTGTGAATATCTTTTGTTTCCGGTAGTAAATTGAATTTACCTCCGTTATGTCAAAGGCTTAAAGAACAGATTATTTTAATATTCAAGATCATTTATGGGGTTTATGACATTTTCAATGTTGGTGTTATTGTTATTTATGACTTATAAGACCTCATGCCTAATTCGTAACGTCTATACTCTGGTTTGTTATTTTGTCGTGTTCTTTTGATCAACATCTTACACCTAAGTAGGTACCTAGTTTTGTTTGCTGTCTGGAAAGCTTTTCATTACAAATTCATCCGAAATGGTTCGTTGTATTTCAAGATTTCAACTTAGTTCGATACATTTTAGATGAGAAAGACGAAAGTTGGGTTGGGGTGAGAATCCCGAACACCTTATTGGTATTCTGAAAATTCCAAAATCCAGAATACCCAAAATTCAGAAAACCCAAAATTTCGACAAAAAACAAAATCCCAAAAAAAAAAATCCGAGACCCAAATCCCGAATATCAAAATTTCCCCCAAAAAAAAAAAACCCCTAAACGGATATCCCAAAAAATAAATTTACGTATTGTATGTTTAGATATTCAAATTATTTTCTCGATTTAAATTTTCGAATTCGAGACTTCTTTTTTAGGAATTTTGGCTTTGCTAGGTTTAAGTTCTTCGGGATTTTGGGTTTTCTAAATTAAGTGTTTTTTGGGATTGTGGAATAATAGGCTGTTATCGAACTCCAGACCTCTCTAGAGTTCGTAATAGTTAACGTATTGAATCAATGCTAAAAACAGTTGCAAAAAATTATACCATGTTTAATATTTATGTAAATTTTGGGTTCATTGGTCAGATGAGAGTAAACATCAACACTTATAAAAGAGTGAAGAATATTTCAAACGGTCAGTATTTGCCTGCAGAAATGGAACTTGAATGTTGCCAAAGTTTTGCTTTTACGAACTCGACCTCCTGCGTGCGTCACAGCCCAAGGATTTTTGAGATTTTAGGTTTTCGGAATTTTGGGTATTTGGGATTTTGGGTTTTCTGAATAAAGTTTTTTTTTTTTTAATTTCGGTAAAGTAGGTTGGTATTCAATTTTCAGACCTCGTGTGTGGTGCGTGAAAATCAAATGTACTAACCATTACGCCGGTGGGTCGGTAGGATTATACTTGGAACAAAAAATCTGTTTTTAACATGTCGAATTATCAAAAAATTAAACAAACTTTTTGTTAATAAATCGTTTTTCAATAAAAATGATAAACATAACTGTACATATAAAATTTCATAACTTTGAAAATATTGTTTAAAGTTAGTTAAGTTTAATAATTTATCTCCGCAATTTAAAGTTAAAAATCCCCATAAAACTTTTATTTTCAAACCACAATAACAACAAGTTTTAATTCTTTTTCATATACCTACATAGGTATACACACCTCTAAAAGTAGGTATATATAGGTACATCATTTTAATTTAGTGTTGCTATAAATGTTTGACAACCCAAATGCAATAAAAGCGTGTAATTAACTTTAATTATGTTCATGTCGAAAATATTCACAGAAAAAGCTTTTAGAATTATTATATACGAGTAATAGCATTAAAACTACCAGAGTACCTTAATAGGTATAACTATGTACCAACATTCCTAAATACCGCATTCCTTTTAAATGTTGTTAGGGCAAAGCCATCGCTTATAGAACACACATATTACTCGAACGTAAAATACCTATGTATATTATACAGGTGCACTGCTTCGAAAATCCATAAAACCCAAAACCATAATTGGCTAACAGACGCATCGAACAATTTATTTATGTATGATGGCATTTAAAAGCCATTACAGATTGTCCTAAACTTTGATTAGTTTCGCTATCATATATACTGACTGTGTGTGGCCAGAGATACATTTCACTGCCGGCCTTCGCTATATTCCAGAGCAGGTTCTAATAGTAAGGATTTTCGCCACATTTTGCCTGTTGGGCTTGGTATACGACGACCGACCGACGACGCACGTACGTCAGCAACAGCAGCAGTACAGAGTGTTTTAAATTTCTGCATCGATAAACCGAAACAAAAGATCAAACGAGAATGAACATAAAAAAGAATTAAAATCATGACGACGAGACGAGATGATATGGTGGAGCAAAGCTCACCGAAGCGGCACGGGCAACGGGCACAACAAACGGCCAGTCATACCGACGACGACGACGACGACATCTCTATATATATTTAGTAGATTATGCTTTGGCATCGTAAAAACGAATTAGAATCAATCCGGAAATAACTCATTCATTTCAACACTCTTTTGTATACGAGTATGAATGATGGCGGTCGGTGACGACCGGGTGTCATGATACATCAGCGTCGGAGATTGATTTCCTCCAGAACACCAGAACACAATACCTACTATAGATAGAGCCAGTTTCGTCTCACAGTCAACCTTAGCTTTTAGCGCACTGCAGCAGTTATTTTTTTTTTATATGTAGCTAAATGAGGTTTGTTATTTTATGATGGAGCTATATGCCAGGAGTTTATATTTTTTTTTTTTTTAGTTATTGTTATAATAGTGCGATGGCACATCAATAAGCGCGAGATACAGAAACAATCATAACTAGATTGCGCGAGACTTTATTAAAACATAAACGAAGCACAGGGTGTTGTATAATATATATTTTTTTTTAATTACATTTATGTGTTTTTACCTCTAAAAAAAAAATCGTGAAAAAAGAATTATGAAGAAAATTAGATTAAAAAATCAGGGTATGGCAAGGGTATGCGATGATGAGATTAGTCATCAAACAAATAAGAAAAATGCCTATACTTACTTAGCAGATGACGAAGCAGTTTTTGGCATTCGATACTTTGCTATCGATCTACGCATTAGTGCCAATTGGATAATTATTAGGTCATAATTTATTAAATATCGATGGTTTTTTGAATTTTTCTGAAAAAAATAACCTTGAGACAAATCAAGCAGCGACGACAATGAACCTCAAAAAAGGAAAATTGATTGATTCTGATTGGTAGTTTTTTTTTTTTTTTGATTCAATTACGTTATAATAAATCTGTGTTCCTCACTGGTCCATGAAAATAAGACAAAGAAAAACCCAAACTTCAACAAAAAAATCCGACACACCTTAGAATTTTTAATTGACTGCCTAAGCTTAGTTTACAGTTTAACTATGTAAAATTTCGGCAATAAAAAAAGTTCACTCCCAATGAACTAACTTCTACCAAAAATTGGGACCTGATTCATATTTTTTTTAAGGAATTAAATCCCAACGTAAAAAAAAAACTAAGTCCCAAAAAAGAAAATGAACTAAGTGCCAAAATTATAATGAACTCCAAATGATCTAAATTTATGAACTAAGTCCCAAAACAAAAATGATCTAAGTTCCAAAATGAACTAAAGTCCTTAAATGAAGTAACTTCCAAATTTATAAACTAAGTCCCGAATTAAAAATGGACTAAATTCTTAAATTGAAAATGAACTAAGTCCAAATGAACTAACTTCCAAATTTATGGACTAAGTCCCAAAATGGAAGTGGCCTATGTCCCAAAAATTAAAATGAACCAAAGTCCCAAAATGAAAATTAACTAAGTCCAAAAATGAAAATGAACTAAATTCCAAAACGAACTAACTTCCAATTTTATGAAATAAGTCTCAAAATGAAAATGAACTCACTGACAAATTTGTTCATTTTTTTTTATGCAAAACAATTGACCGACAAGTGTTTTTGAATACGAAAAATAATTTGGTGAATTCAAAAGTTTTTTTGGATGCAAACAAAATAAATTTGAGGGTTTTTTTAATAATACAAATTCTATATACTATTCTACTGAAATACATCAGCCAAAGTAGAACCCTTAGCACTATTTTAATGGACTTTGTTGAATTATTGATTCAAAATAGCTTTTAACGGCCTTTAAGTCCTACAAAAATTGGCGTTTCGTCCCGGCGATCTCACTTGGACTCATCAGTTGACTATAGTGAGGGCCTTTGTCAATACGCAATTTTTGCTAAGTTCAGTTCATCTTACATAGATTTCGTGACGAATACCTAGTGTGAAATAAATTTGCATTTCTAGTCCTTCAGCTTTTATTTGATAAAAAAATGTTTGACACGTTTGCGAATGTCTTTATCAAAATTTATTGCCCTTACAAAATAAGTGTTATAATCTCCTTTTTTTTTGTATAATTTTATAAATCACAATTTTTTAATTGAAATTTCTTCCAAAAAAGTGATAGGTTTTCGGAGAAATTTACAAAAAACTTACCCCACGAAATCAAAATTCCATTTCCAAATTTTAGGTTATTTTAGAAAATGTTTAAGACAAAAAACACAAAACAAAAATCAAAATTCCATTTCCAAATTTTAGGTAATTTTAAGAAAATGTTTAAGACAAAAAAAAAACAAAAAACTCTCCAGTCTCCGTCAAAAATGTAGCTTTTTCAGATTTTTTTCGAAGTGAAATACTACCTACTTTTGCAATATCGTTATATAAATATTGTTTCTTCTTTAATTTCCATACTCTACCTCATTTATGCTGTATGGAAAATCTGCTAAGCTCTTTAAGATTTTTGTTCGAATATTTTTGTCAAAAAGACCCTACATACGGCCCACGTATTAATCAAACTTTAATCAACGTAATGGTTACGAAAATATATATGTATAAGCGTTCGTACAAAACAAAGAGAAACATCGGAGTTAAGCAACGTGGAGTACTTCGAAAAAGTTAAGATAAATCAGCAGGGGGAAATCGATTTGGTCCCATGCGATAGATACCAACTCTTAAATAATGAGAAAATTAACTTAAAATTTTGATTTCCAAGTCAGAATTATCGCTCTGTTCAACTTCGTTGGTTCCTTTTATTATAGTTATGCGTACATGCACATTAAGCTTTTCATCTTATGTCAACTGGAAACTCTATTTAAATTGATTGGGGAGTTCCCTCAACACCCTGTGTATATATTTGCAATATTTCTACTATAGAATTGGGCTAAACCCCCATCTCGACCTACACTTCTCCCCAAAACCTCCTTAAATGGAAAAAAAAAAAAAAACAAAAAAAAAAAACCCTTCGAATATTAAATTCTTGTCATGTTTATTTACGAGTGTGTCAGTATTTATCCTGCTCTCTCTGTCTGGCTTTTTTGTCTCTTTTTTCGGAGTTTTTCGTTGACACAAATGAAATATATTCACTTGGGAGCAAAATAAATCACCGCGTTCGCATATTCATTCACTGTGATTGTAGATTGTATAGCCGCTTGGATAGGGATGGAGGCGGAGGGGTGGGGGAGAGTTGGGCTTAGTATAGCAGGATGGTAATAAGTTTTTGGGCCTATTTGTGTGTCATACATACATATAGGGGTTGCTCGCGTTCATAATGGGCTTCACGACTATAAAACTTGGGTTAATTTCTCATAAATCCCCAAAGTATAGTACATACATACGTATGTACTATATAATGTCGTTCACAATATACATATTGTGATATAAAAAAAGGAGTGTGAGATATCAGAACTACAAAAAATAAACACAAAAAAGGAGAGCATCGTCGAAAACGCTGAATATGACAACGACAACAACCACGACAACGACGACGACGATGACTACGACTCGGAGGGCATTTAACCCTCAATTGAATTTCGACGTTTTTCTTGTTGAATTGTCTGTCAGTTTTGTATTATTATTATTTTTCTCATTTTTTTTTTAATGCTTTTGTTTATTTTGGCATTTAGTGGTAGCCCCTTCTATTTTATGGCCGACAAACTGTAAATTTGTGTTAATAACTTAATTATTCATTTGTGTTTAAATTGTTTGAAATTGATGGTGATGATTATTATGATGATAAAGATGATAGCATTTAAAGATGTTCGTTCGCTTGATGGATGTGGATTGGAGAAGAAACAATATGTGATGTATAGTACATATTACATCTATCTACTTTGTATACACTTATGGGCTATTATAGAATGAGATTGAGTGAATTTATTACTATCTGGGTTAAGTGGGGTTAGCATTTAGCAAGAGAAGTTGATTTTGTCAGTTTGTGCTTGTAGAATTTAGCGAAACTAATTTTCTATGAGGGATTTGATTTTCAGATTTCTTTTTTTGACAGATTTTATATTTTATAACAACAATTCATTCAGATCCATTTGCTGAAATGAAATATTTTAAGTACATAAGACACTTAACCACTTATTTGACAGTTTGACATGATGGGTATCAGAAAATGGGTCTTTATACAGTTATATTGATTAATTGGATTCTTTTAATTTATTGAGTAGTTTTATGTTTGAATCGGTTTAAAATTTGATTTATTTTTTGGGTCTGTAGAAAATTGTATGCTCCCCCCCCCCCCCCCCCTTATTCCTGCGAATAACCCACAAAAAAGAATGTTTGAGATTTTTAAGTCCTGGTCCTGGTTCTACACAAGTTGCCTCGCCACCAAACTCATTTTTGTTTTTATTTACTTGAAATATTCATATTCTGCGTAATGTGTGTTTATTCTGTTGCCCAACATTTTGAGTGCTAATTAATTTTTTAAGAAATTCAAATAAAATAAAATGTCAAATCGACCATATGATTTGAATCAATTGACGCATTGACTTATTTTCTGGTATTTTTTTTTGCCTTTTCATTTTTGGAAAAAAATAACCAAAGAATTTTTCTGTCTTTTTTTTCTGGAATTTATTTTTTTTTATGGAAAAAGTTCCAAAAAATATAGGAAAAACCTCCTGGAATTCTGGAAATTTATGAAACAAATAATTCTGAAGTTCTTTTCTTGAAAAAAACACCACGGTTTGTATGGAGATTTTTTCAGGCCTTTTTTTTTTTTTAAATCCGAAGTTTTCTTCGGGATAATTTCCGAGAGCTCACAAAACTAATTTCTTTGGATTTGAAAACGGCGCCTGCCACACAACTCCAACGGTCCAGCGACCAGCACCCAACCATACCGTAGCGGTCTGGAAGTTGTAAGATACGAAAATATTATACAGCACAACATTGTAAAGCTGTAGCTGTTGCAAGAAAAGTATGGTGTATAGTACAAAGTTGAACAAACTTTACCTTTCTTCCTATATTAATGGCAAATGACAAGTAAGTCATAATCCCTGTTTTCAACATCCTGAGTTCTTTATTTGCTTACGAAGGTAGTGTTATTTTTGTTTAGATTTTGTAAAGAACTTTTTTGACGCAATTGTTTAATTATATTTTTTTAGAAGAAGCTAATAACTTTGTACAAAAATGATTCTATTAGGTAGTCGAAATTCTTTATTGCAGAATTTTTGATTTAATGCGAAATTCGATCCCAGTCAAAACAAAAGCCGTTTTTGAAAACGTCATTTGCGTCATAAATATGTTCTTAAACGCAACCTACAAAAGTCAGCTGTTCGAAAACCCAGGACTAAATTCGTATGCAAAAGCAAGATTTTCGGTAACTCATTTTGCTTAAGTCATATGTTCGATAAAATCATTTGCATCGCAACTCTACAGTAAAAAAATCGAGCTGACGACAAAAATATTGAAGAGGCTCAGAGCGTGTTCGAAAATGTCAAATGCGTATGCAAGAAAATTAAATGACGTCAAAAAAAGGACGAAAATTTGGCGTTGATTTGGCGTTGATTTGACGTTTTTCGAAAACGGGCAAAATTTCTAAAAGAAAAAAAAATATTTTTTCAGTTTAGGGTCTTAACGGGCATTCCCACTAAAGTATTTTTACTTTAGACTTTTTTTTAATTTTTTTTGTTAAGACCAAAAATATGTATTCCTATATATACTCCTTCCCATAAACTTGGTGGTGACTCACCCAAGTGATTGTTGTTATATTCATAACTTCAATATCATACATAAATTGTTTATTTTGAATTTCATTCAATACAGTCCACAAAAACAAAAATATTAATTCTCTATTATTTGTGTTTTTCTTCTTCTTATATTCTGTAAATTTTTTTAACCACAAGTATTTTGTTTTTCAAGGATTTTGATAAAAAAAAAATTATGTTGACTATAGCAGGAGACTATTTTTGGTATAAAAGCACGAGTTCAAACGGCAACTCTTACAGACATTTTTTTTTCATTTTCGACTTTCACAAAATCGACTTGACTGTTTTTTTAATCAAATTTGTTATACAGAATCGTCTAAAACAGTTTAAATTGTATTTTCTACGAAGATTTAAAAAAAAAATAATTGTTGTAGGTATTTTAAAGAAAAATTTAATTTTAAGTTAATTTTTTTGAAACTTGACTATGGTGTGGATTTTTAACACTATCTATTACGTAATATTATTTAAAAAAAAAGATTGTTCTTAAAAACAAAATAAAGGAATAACTGCCATAAAACTGTTAGAAGACTGCTTTTTTTCAAAAACTGCTCATAGGATTTTTATGAAATTGTGTTGTGTGGTGATTGAATTAAAACGATCTACCATTTCAACAAAATCCGTTATAATAATTGTTAACAGTACAGCATCCCACGGGTTTTGTATTTTCCTCTTTCTTACTAAATCGACTTAACCAATTTCAAAATTTAATTTGTTAACAGAAGTGTTTAGGAATACTTTATAAAATGTTACAAAAAAATATATTTCGGATTAAAAAAAAAATTCATTTTCGAAAATTTGATATTTTAAAAACGGATATAGATATTGTTTCTTTTTTAAATTTATTTTTATCTGCATAATAATAATTTTTTAAAATTGGCAAACGTAACTACTAAATACCTATCTTAAAATGTTTTAAAAATTAAGAAATTGAATACAAAATTAGGACGTTGTTATTTTGAGTTTTTTAACTTGAATAGAAAGTTTCAGTCTTTATGATTCTCAAGAATATCATCATCCCGTTGCACAAAATTTTTGGCGATTTGAAAATATTATTTAAATTGTTGTTAAAAGCTGAGGTTTTAAGTCGCCGGTCTAACGGGGTTCCTTCTAATCTGACGTATCAGGCTATAGGTCTTTTTTTTTTTTTTTTGTTCCCAAACCTGCCACTTTCTACCCATTTTGGCCCAAAATTCTGTTAAAGTCCATATAACAAAAATAAAAATGGACTAGAATTGGTCAAAATTGGCAGTTTTGGGAAGTAAAGAAACAGACCTAATATATAAACTGACATAACCAACACATCAACATTTCTAACATTGGGACCCTATTGGAAGTCTTTAAATTATTGTTGAATAATTTCTTACTTAGTGACTTTTCGCAATAAATCGACGCTATTATAATTCGGGATTCCTTCGTTGTTTACTTAAAGGCTGTCTTTCTTGAATTCTATTATTTTCTATAATATTTTTCAGCGGTTTCGCATAGATTTGTGAACAAAATAAAAGATATTTTATTTTCTAAGTTATGGTAAAATTTGCCGCAGACTATATTCAATTGAAAAGAGAACAAAAATAAGAAATAGTCTCTTTTTACCCAAAACCCATGTATATAATGTATAGAGAATCAACGAATGAAGATGAAAGTTACGAGTGATGATTCTGTATTATTTTTATAGGAATTTCTTTAAGAGCTCTTTGGGTGGCATTTTTTTTTTGTTTTTATTTTTTTTTTATATTTTAGGCTTTCTACATGACACAAAAAAAAAGTTGGTCAAAATGTGTGGGCTATGCTTGAACCATTTCAATCAGCACACAATGACCCGTTAAATTGAGTTTTCTTTTGTTTTGCTGTCTACACGTTCTTTTTTTTCCTTCCTTTTCTTTTCTTTTTGTTTTTTTTTTTATTTCGATTTATCATCTTCAATTTTGGGCTGAAAAATCAATCAAACGACGAAAATTACATTAAAATTTAAAACCAAAAAGTTGTAAAACATAAAAACAGCCTAAGTGGTATATTAAAATATTATTTTTAACAAAAGAAAAATCGAAGAAGAAAACAATAAAACAAAAGATAACGAAGAAATAAAAACTAAGGAAGGGCCGCCGGACCGCCCGGCCAATCATCATCTACAGCATGTTCATTATTATAATTCAAGAGGTGGGCTTGAGAAATGCGTAGGCAATCCGTTTTTACATCTCCTGTTCATGATGATGATGATGATGGGAAAAGATGTACTTCAAACCAATGTTTCTGTCCAGCGTCTGCCGAAATGAAACATCCAAATGATATGTGCTACACCTTGTTCTCCTCTGTTTACCTATGCCTACAGACAGTTGAATGGATGGATGGACTATTGGAAAAAAGGATGCGTAGGCGCTAATTTAACTCTGAATCGATAAAATTACTACTTTGATTATTTTGGAAAGATACAAAAATGTATAAGTATCTACTCATTCGTATCATTCATTATTGCTATGTGTGAGCAAAGAGGGGCACGCGTGTATTTCAATTCGAAACAATTATTAATTGCGTTATGCAGGTCCAATAGATTAGAATGTTGTTGCTTGAGGGTAATTGATGTAGAAACCGATAAATTACGCTCATGTGTGTGCACTCAAAACATTTTGAATGAATTATTGTAGCGGATTAGGTGGGATTATTGTCAAAAGGATTTGAAATATGTGTGGAATTTTATGCTGGACCAAGTGATGTTTGATTTTTTAATTGTAAATATAGGTATATGCGTGTGGTTTAAATTGAGGTTTATAGATATTTATTGATTTGAAATTTTAAATTCTAAGAGATTTTCTTAATTAATTAAATAGGTACTTATGTAAATAACAGAATATAAGGGATTTTATTTTTTTTCAACCAACTGATTGCGGTTTTTACATCGAGGCATGAAAATATACTTTCAGTTTTAACTTCTTTTTGACTTGAATTAAATTTGGTCTGTTTTGTAAATTTTAAAAGCACAATATTAATTTATTTGCAGATTATGTTAAGATTTTTTAAAATGTTTCGTCAAATTTGCTCTCCCAACTGCGATTAATTATGAGAATATTTTTCGGCAATATGAAGTTTGTTTGAGTTCTTAATTAAAATGTTTGCCAAATGAACGACTCAGTTGTGTATATATAGTTTACCATATAATTAAAGTTGAGAACAATCACGTCACAATTAAATACAACCTCAGTCTACATTGGAAGATTCCAATCGATGAGACTTTTCTTCTAATAAATTGACTTAAAATAGAAACAAATTATATTTAAAAACAATGCCAACACTTACAATGTCATGTTATATCATTTTTAAAGCCAGATATCCATTCTTCAATTCAGATTTTAAATAAAATTATTTAAGTGAATACTTTTTTCAAACTCAAAATTTTGAAACAAAAATTTATTAAAAATTTTTTAACTATATTTTGTTATTTTCAATCTTCTCAAGAACTAGAAGTCATCATCATCATCATTTGGTTTTTAGAGTTTGACTAAAAATTGATAAAAGCATTGAAAACTAAAAACAAAAATACTTATACTTAATAGTGTAAAATTAAAAAAAAAAAATAGTTTCAACATTTAAAAAAAAAAATTAATATTTTGAGTTTGGAAATAGATTTTCCAAAAAGTATTCATTTAAATAATATCAATAAAATTAAATATTTAAATTTAAATAATTTTATTGAAAATCATAAATGAAGAATGGATTTATGGCTTTAAAATAAAATATAACATGACATTGTAAGTGTTGCCGTTGTTTTTAAATATTTTTTTTCCATTTTATGTAATTTTTTTTTAAATTCCAAAATGGCGGCTTAAACTCCAGTCCGATTTTCCCAAAAAAATACACATACATATATGTACTCCTAATAACCCCCACTAACGAATAGTGAAAGAAAAATGTAGAATTAAATTTTTTCCTGGTCAAATGTTTATTCCGACTGGGCTATTATAATTGAAATGATTGACGTAATTCAAATCTTTTGCAAAAAGAAATAAATTTTTTCCAAACAAGAGAAAAAGCAACTATGTATCTCCAAAAAAAACGAATATCTTCACAAAATTCTATAGTTTGTTTTTGAAACGAAAAATCTTATTTAATGTTGATTAGAGTGCATTCTCTATAGGCTTCTATGATTTTCGACTTCTTATTTTGCTTCTGATGTTCAAAAATCGATTTTTTTTAGTCTTCACGTTATTTTTTTCTTGACTACTATAGCAATAGCATATAATTTCAACGCCTGTATTTTAGTTCGATTAGGCCAAGTAAGCCAATGATTTATTACCTACATGTAAAATAAATAACAAAATATGACTTTCAATTTTGTTCTTTAATTTAGTTATTAAATCGTTAATTATTAAAATAAACTTTTTCGCAGTTGGTTCCTAAAGTTTCGCATTCGTAAAAAATGTTACTTCAAAAACAAACTTTGTATCAATGTGAAAGTTTAGGGAAGTTTGAAGAATATTGTTATCGACTTTTGAAAATTACCACTGGGAAAATTAACACGGATTTTTTTTTGTGAAAAGACATGAAAATCTTTAAACAAATTCCGCTGTTTTTTTGAAGTATAAAGAACTTCGGAAATATCTGATCAAATTTCATGAATTTTTGATATTTGTTCCTATATTTTTTTTTTGAACTTTTTCAATTTAATAAAAAGATAAAACAAATCTAGAAGGAAGCAACCCAGAATAATTCTGTGGGTTAATTTACAAAATGAATATGGAAAGAAAACCCCCGAACCCACTAATCGAGATAAAGTAAAAGCATTCTAAAGTTGTATGTTTTGAATTTTTTTTTTCGCGGTTGTAAAAACATCCACGCAAATGAGATCCACTTTAAAAAAAAAAAACAAAAATTTTGAAAAATATCTAAATTTTTGAAAAAAAGTAAAAAAATTAAGAAAAGTTAAAAATTTTAGAAAAAGTCAAAAATTGAAAAAAGGGTAAAAAATATGTAAAATCAAAAGTCAAACATTTTGAAAAAAATCAAAAATTTTGAAAAAAGTCATATTGAAATTTTTTTTTATTTTTACTTTAACGGTTCGTTAATGGATCTTCAATATTTCCCACGTGATACATTCGGGAACGAACCATACATATGTTACAGATCCCAACAAATTTGATTCGAATCAAATGATTCGAAAACGAATTTTATTTTAAAGGAACCAAAAAAAAGATTCGCGGTGGAATCAAAAATAAAATTCGCTTTTGAATTTTTCACGAGAGAAAGAATCATATTTTATGGCAATCGAATCTTGATATTTTCCACACCATGAGATTTATATTTAACATAGTCGCAAGTCACCAATTTTCTTATGTCACACCCGTAACGCAAGTGAAATGGGTCCTATAACTTAACCAAGTTTTCTTAAAATTCAGTAGGAATTGTAATTGACACTATTAAGGGCTTGTTTAACAATGAGTAAGATAAGTTTTGATTTGTTATCTGACATAAATATCGGCAAATTGTAATAATTCTAAAGGGGAGACAAATTCACAATTGTCTTTTGACCAACCTGAATTGGTTTCAAATTCAAACAAACACAAAAATTGTTTTGTATATTTATTACCCTGTGCAATATTTTTGCTTCGGATAAATAATCAGAACTTTACTCAGACACTGTGCCCTACCAGGGATAAAATATGCGTTCTATGGTTTACTCAGGATTTTATTGCTATTGATTTAGAATATTTTGTCACATTATAGTGTCACACCCGTAACAATGGAAACACCCTCTTTTAAAAATTATTCTGTTTGATATACATACCTATACCTGTACATTTAATGTAGGTTATGTATGAATAGGTACCTATTGTTAAACTGCTTACACAGCTATTTTTCTTATATAATGTTGAGCCGTATTATGTTCTAGAGCGCCTTTTTTACCTTTACTCTTAATATTTTGCGTTCATATTATGTTTGTTTTGTTTACTTTTCCCGTTATCATAAAAGTACAAAGACAGCTTTGTATAAAAATATTCCCTAAAATATTTAAATAAAGAAAAAAATGCGTCAGTTTAAAGAATTTATACAAAAATTCCTATAATCTTGACCGATAAGACCAAACAACATAAAGTTTATATAAAACAAACGCCTCAATTCAACGCCTGCTTTACACGCACAAATGCATGTACCTATGTATGTATAAATATGTGTGTATTGAAGATATTTGGTTCTTTAATATAATCAAACCAACCTTTTTTTAATTTTATCTCACTTCAAAAAGCAAATTATTTCTCCATCACCGAAAGAATTCATAATGCGAATGCCCATCATCATGGAAAAGAAGGTGTTTTTTTTTTTTCTTCGGGTAAATATTGTTTTTATTTTGTTTATTCTCTCAAGAAAAAAAAAAAAAAAAAAAAAAAAACTTTGTCCATGAATATAAAAGCCTCGAAGATATGATGATCAAAACATTACGAGAAACCGATTTGCTTCCCAAATCATTTATATGCAAATGTTTAAAAGCCTCATGTAATAACTGTTAACTAAACCACTTTTCTTTCTCTGCTGTTCTACCACCGGATCCGATAGAACCACAAAATAAAAAAAAAAAAAAATGAAGAAAAAAAATATATATGTACCAAAAAGACCAACATTAATGGCCATTATCCTTTGAAAGCTTTCTCTCTCTCTATACAGATACTTGATACTGCTGCTTCCCAAATAACAATCTCCTTAAAAAAAAAAAAATCACACCCCCAGACAAACGGCTCTTCTATAACATTTTCTAATAACATTTCGAACCAGAGGTAAGGAGGACACACAGTCATCCTTCTCCCCATCACCACTTATACAAAAATTCGAGAGAAAATCGAAATATCATCTAAGGCTATGTCCATCCAAATTCCGTGTACTCTGTGACATTCTTTTTTGTTTCCCTCTAAAAAATAAATAAATACAAAAAAAAAACCAAGAGCTTACATCACACACAGCACAGAGACAGCTATGGAATCTATGCATGCAATAATGAGGATAAATAAAACAGAAGGGACATCCTCTTACAGGAGTTTTATCCATCCTGTTACCCAAAACGATGGCAATGATGACTTTATCGATGATGACGTAAAGCCAAAAATCGATACATCCTATATATAACAAAGGACTATAAGGACTAAAGAATAAAAAAAAAAGATAATAATAAGGAGGACTATATACGATCTTTCTGCTACTTCACCGAAATATACAACAGATATATATGTACATAAATATATCCAGCTGCATGTATACGTACACTTCACTTTTGAACTCTTTTGAGTATTGCAGCTTCCCAGGCGGACGACTCCACTTTTTGGTTCTACTTTATTGTTTTATGTTGTTTGCCAGTGGTGGGTATAATATTGCATTGCTAATTTCCAAAAGACCGGGTCAGGAAAATGGATACCTTTGCCCATCCGGAATTTTATATGTATGTAATGTATGTATATTCTTCTTTTACCAAAAATAAAATAATGAAAATGTACAAAAAAAAAAAAAAAAAAAACCGAGAGAGATATTGTTTGTGGCATTCAAGGAGCACAACTGGGTCACTCAGTGGCACAGGCAAAGGATGAGTGCGGGATTTATTTGAAGTTTTTCCAAAGAAATAACTTTGTCAGTCCTTCTTCTAGAAAATATGCTTATCTATGGAACTATGTATAATTTTTTTTTTTTTAGATTTTTATATACATGTATTTTTGTACATGTATGTATATAGTATAGGTAAATAAACTATAAAGTGCTTCTCTTCTATTTTTTTTTAAATAAAGGTGGCGCTTTTACTTCGTATACCATCAGGGGTTTTGGTGCGGTGCTAGTGGTTAGTATGGTGTTGTTGGCGGCCTTGCAAAGTGAAAATATTATAGTCTTAGTTTTTAAAAACTTGTCGACTCTCATATTCAAAAGCATCGATACATATAAACAGTACAGATCAATTAATTAGACTCACTAAACAAATGTTTGACTAATTTTGTTGCAATTATATTTATCAGACAATCTGACATGACCACATTGTTATTTTTATCAAACTGTCTGTTAATTTAACATTGTAATTTTCAATTTTACTACATAGCCCGTTTAATTAACGTTTTATATGTTGTTATTTTTTTGTTTTATTCGAATAAAAGCGAATAAAAATTTTGACAATTTAAAAAAAACAGCATGATAGTCTTTTGATGAGCCACCGCGCAAGCTGGGAATTTACCGGAAAGGCTCCGAATTCGCAGTTTTTAATGTAGTTCCAAAAAAGTCTGCAACCAAAAATTGGATTCGTTATATTTAATAAAAAATAATCATACTTCAACACTATCTTCAATGTAAAGCTTTACTGTGAAGTAAGCGTTAAAGTAAGGTTTTTTTGTTTTTTAAATTACGACGTTGGAGTAAAGTAAAGTAGCGAATTCTTAGCTTGTGCAGTTGCTGACATAAGAAATATCATGTTAACTTCACAGTGAAGTTAGCATTGAAGAATGATTTTTTTTTTAACCACGGCTTCAAAATTTGGTGTGATCTTTTTAAGGAACTCTAAAAAAAAACTCAACATTTTGAGCATTACTGTAAATTCTTAGCTTGAGCGGTTCGAGATAAAAGGACTGTGTGTAACTTCACAGTGAAGTCGGCAGTGCAATATGATTTTTGTTAAATGATGATATCAAAGTTTGAGAAAATTAAGGAGTTTTCCTCAGAGTTCATAGCTTAAACAGTTGCAGAGAAAAGGGCTGTCATGTTAAAACCTCTACACATATGCGAACAAATTAGAACAAGACAAATTACTCAACGACAAACTGACATTTAAAACGAATCCACTATACGAAACAGCAGTTAAAAACTCTATCGACAGAACAAGACAAACATAACACAACAAGAAATTCACACTCAAGAAAACACCAACAAAGAAAAAACCCAAAACCAAGCAGAGACAACTTTTAACCAATTCAACAACAACTAAGGCCCAGTTCACATTTCGCCCGAAGATGGACAAAAGCCCGAAACGCGTCGCAATACAAAACAAGTAAAAGTTGTGAAAATAAATTTATTAATTTAATAAATAAAACAAAATTTCTTAATTAAAAATTTTATATTTATTTTAATTATCATATAAACCACAAATTGGAGACCAAAACATCCTAAAATGTATTCACAGTGAAGTTAGCAGTAGGTACCTACCTATAGTATGATTTTTTTTTTTTTTGAGAAATGAGGACTCAGAACTGGGCAGAGGCTTTTGTTGAACCACATTTCAAATATATGAAGTCTGTTTTAATTTTGAATTGAATAATATATTTTTTAAAGAACTTGCTTGATGCTAATAAAGATCAAGTAAATTTGATTATTGAGTTAAAATTTCATTATGCCATGCTAAAGCATCCTTGTTCTCTTGCAAGAGTAACATATGTTACAATGTGACCTGTTTATTCATTTAGTTTGACGTACAAACGTAATTGGATAAATTTGACAGTGGATAATGTAAACTGAACATGTGAGCATTGTTAAGGTAACAATGTGTCATGTTAATTTATTATGATCCACGTGCAATTATATCACATAAATAGATTTAATTTGTCAAATAAGCCATGTTTATACATTTTGGGTTCGCGTGCAAGCGTTAAATTGCCACAAATTTAATTGAATTGCGATAGTGAAATTACACAAGTAAAGTGTTGTGCAAGATTTAAAGTGTGCCATGTTAATTTATCTAGGTTTGCGTTCAAGCCTAACAATGCTGCTGGGTTAATCAAAAATTATTTAATGTGTGAAGATAATACAAATCAGCACTGTAAGTGTGACAGTTTACCGAGTTAAATTATATAGATTGGCATGTTAGTTTAACAATATTATTCTATTATGATAGTGTCAAGCTTAAAATCTATCATGTAGATTTATCAAGAAACTTGATTTGATTTAAAAGGATATTAAAATCTTATCGTATATTTATCATGATCAACGATGTTGAAAGATAACAAACTAGCAACTGGTTAATTTCTGTTTAATTTTACATGACGTTTTATTTCAAAGTGTAGTTATGTTAATTCTCAATCTAAATTCTTTGACAAATGTTGAGAATCGTTTTCTACAATTCAAAAGTTTTTCACTATCAGCTGTTTTGCATTTTTCATTTCACAAGAACCAGACTTTTAGAAAAAAATTGGTATTTAGTAAAAAAAAAAAAAAAATATTAGATTAGTATAACCAAGTGATTCATAGTGTAGATACAAAAATTGAGACTATGTACAACTAAATTTCATTTATAAAATTTAAATTGTTGCACACTTTTCCTTCCTGCCTTATAGAATTTGACACAAGGATCTATAAAGAGGAAGGTCCTTAAGGAAGAAGAAAATAATATAGAAAACTTAGTTTGAAGTTGAAGGAAAAACTTTTTCATTCAACATTCACAGAATCTTATGTGGCTTTTTGAAATTTCTATAGCTCTGTGCTGTGTGTCTGTCTGAGGGTTTATAGGTATAGGTGCGGTTAAAAAAAAAAAAAACACACACACACAAGGGGTTATGAAGAAAGGAAGGTTGTGTGTGTGTGGAAGGATTCAAAATGTTTTCATTGCAAATGAGGATGATAGCTAATGGAAGCAGAAATGTTATTATTTTGAAGCTAATTAATTTCTTAAATTATTATCTGTGAAAATGTGTACTTTTGGAATCTTGAATAGAAAAAAAAAGGATCTTTTGGCAAAATGTTATATGGAATTTTATAGTTAAAACTGAAAAATGTAGGTATGTTTATATAACAAAGTGGGTTATGAAATAATATATAGAATTATATAGAATTTAATGTGATAATGGCAGGTACATATATACCTGCGATGTGAGTGAGTAGATTGGTTAATTGCAAATTGAAATTATGCTAAATGAAAATTTCATTTAAAGTAGGTATTTAGAAAAAAAAGGAGAAAAGTGACGAGATTCATTGTGGATTTAAATAAATGTCGTGGGTTGCAGAAACACCTAAGAAATCGATTCATAATCCATATATAATCCATTAATCCTTCGATCCTATAAGTTTTATATATCATCAACAAATAAAAGGCTTACAAACCTACCTATACAAGAAAAAGTTTTGATCTTCAACAAATCATATAGATATATTTTGACAGGGCATGGAATTTCAGACGTATCGAAAAAGTTAAAGGAAAAAGTTTATTATTTTATTTTTTTTGGTTTGGTTTTGTTTACTAAATGATTATCCTGTGAAACCTTTTGACATGGGTCTTTTTTATCAAAAGTTAATCCCTCTGTCCACATTTGAAAGGTTAGGTCATGTGGTAATTAGGTTTGTCATTATTGTGATTGATTTGATTAATAATATATGAAAAGGGCTGACCTTATCTTTTAGTAGGTATATAAATTAATATTTCTTAGTTTGAAAAGTTTATTAAAAAAAAATGTGTGCGTATGGCGTATGAGTGATATATTTGTAAGGGCTTTCAAAAAAAAAAGTTTTAAACTTTCAGTTAAGTCGAAATAGATGTCTGTGGAATTTTTAACAATTTTAAAGCTAAAGGTTATCAAATATAAATATAATATTCTAATATAATTAAACTAACATACGCAGTTTTTAATTTTAGATATTTTAGATATCAAAAAATAAATCATGTGTGTAAAATCTTTTTTGTAGAGGACCAATTTTTACTGGCTCACAATACTTTTTAACTTCACTTATTAAATTATTTTATAATAATTATTCCTTTTCATAAATTATTATGGTAAAATTGCCCAAAATTACTGCATGTCTTTAAACCTGACTATTTTTATCCTTAGTTTTTGAATACACTGATTTAAAATCTAGTCAATTGCTCTATCAAGTTAGGTTTTTGTGATGACGGTCGGACAGAATCCTAAAATTCACAAAACCTAAAATTCCAAAATCCTTAAATTCCCAAAACCAAAATCAAAAATTCAGAAATTCCAGAATTTAGAAAACCCAAAATCGAATGTATTCAAAATCCCAAAATTTCAAAATCCCAAAATTTCAAAATCCCTTTATTTTAAATAAAAAAAATTCAAGTGATAAATTAGTCTTGTTTCTGGGAATCAAAAACAAATCTCATTAAAAAAAATCAAATTATTAAAGAAAAGACTATTTTATTGTTTACTCTCGTTTACATTTCAACAACGAAAACCCAAAATCCCGAAAACTCACAACCTAGAAAAATCAATATCCCGAAATCCCTTTTTTTATAATTTTTGGGGGTTTTAATTTCGGAAACAATATTCTATGTAAAGGATTTTTGGGAATTCGGGATTTCAGGGTATTGGATTTTCTAGACTGTGGGTTCTTTGAATTTTGAGTTTTCGGGATTGTGGGTTTTCGGGAATTTAAAGATTTAAAATTTTCGGGATTTTGGGTTTTTGGGATTTTGGCGAAAATGTGCTCTTAAATTTATTTGTCTGATTTATTATCTTTTTGACTTAGGCCTAAAGGAATTCTTTAATATTTTAAAATTGGCACTAAGCATTTTTTTTCTTAAGCAGCATTACAAAAATGTATCTTTAAGACCAAAACTCTAAAATTCAAATATTTCTTAGACAAAAACTCGAAAGTCAGCCAAAGTTTAAACACGCAATTAATGTGCATATATAAGACCTCTTCAAAATGTAATTGATTCATCTTTTTCCACAAAAACAAAAAAAATAATAATGATCTACATTCATATCTTAAAAAAAACCAAACACCATGCCATAAAAGTAAGCCAATATAAAAAAAAAAAAGTTGAAACAAATTATGAGTGTATAATCCAGCCCCACTTATAACAACATCTTTATAAGGAGCAAACGAAATCGACCTAATTCCTGTTTTAAAATTTTTATACAGAGAGCCTGGAATGACAAAACTTTTGCAAAATACAATTGTATACATCGAAACGAGGAAAAATTCCAAAATGAGCACATTTCGTATATACAAAAATGTGTTACGAGTTACGACGACTTACCCTTTTATAAATAAAAAATAATAATACAAAAAAAAAATAAAATAAAAGTTACGCCTGGCTTCTGTGTGCAGCGGCAAGTAGAAGCAAGCGAGGGCATACTCGAGAAACTTTTTTGAACTTCCGGTAATTCTTGCAGTCGTTTTCGTCATCATCTAGCTACCAACCAACCCACACCAAAGCATTAGCCTCAACGAATTCCTTTAAACGGAAACCAAGAAACTGAAACTGCCAACAACACCAACAGCAACAAATACATCGAATTCATCGTCATAATCATCATAATCATCATCAACATCATCATAATCATCATCATCATCATCATCATCATCACCGTCGTCGTAGTTCGTCGGCGGCGCACCAAACAACAAGGAACCAAGTCCCACCAGGCAACATCAGGAACCAGGAACAGAAGCACAAGCTTGCCATCCGTAATAACGCAAAACAATTCAAACTTAAATAACTAACTTTCTGCAAACGGTTTCCGAATTCTTACAGAGTTTACTTACGAGTTTTCAGATTTGTTTTATATACATAAATATTTTTTTTTTTTTTATTTATTTCTTTTTTTGTTTCTGATAGTTTTTGTTGTTTTAGTTGTTGTTGGTTTCTTTTTTACGAGCTTACATTATTTTTATTTTGTTTTCGAAATTTGTGTTGTTACGAGTTTCGCTAACGCAACAGGAAAGTTTAATAGGTCCTCTTCTCTTCTCTCTCTGTGAGAGATGCGGGTAGAGAAAATAAATTGTTAAATTTCCTATACAAGAAGTTTAAAAAGAAATTTTTGAAAAAAAACAGAAATTGTTTTCAAGAAAGTGTTGATGCGACATCTAATTGTGTTGGCAATGTTTATCTGGGGATAACCGGGAAGCTCTGAATTTGATTTATTTATGAGACGATTTTATATAAAACCCCTCAGGGGGGAGGGAACACTCGCAGGTAGATTGAGAAACTTTGAGAAGTAGGTATATAATATGTAAATATGTATGTTAAACAAAAATAAAATATTTGTTTGATTATGATTTCAAAAACTTTCTCTGGTGAAAGAAAATCAAAAGAAGTTAAGGAAATTGTTGTAATAGCTTGAAGGAACGGAAATCGAAATATAAATGCAAAAAATATAGAAGGTTGATATACAAACCACAACAACATGGTAAAAGAATTTCAAGAAAATTTAAAGTTTGTTGTTTTAAGGCTCCCGCCATTATATTAAAATGGCTTCAGCAACAATGGACAAGGATCCCATTGTGGTTTTTGCATTTGCACATTATCATTTCGCAACTATTTATGTTGAAATCTTTGCATTTAGTTGTTTGGCAATTTTTTCTTCGCAAGGTTTTATATTTCACTATATTATTGTTTGCAAAACATTACAATTTTTATTTATATTTCACCACGAAATTTGTATTCAAGTTTTATTAATTTTCACTTTATTACTTAGTTTTTTTTATTATTTCGCATTTAATTTTTTTTACATAGGTACTATACTTTTAATTTGTGATGTCTTTCGATTATTTGCTTAGTGCATGTAAATTGATTTTTAAGGGGTTGCCTTCTATTTGGAGGAAAATCGTTTAACAAATCTTGCTCTGCAAATACCAAAACCAATTTCAATCGACTCGCAGTTGTTGTTTCGCAAATTTTCATTTCTCTATGAATTGTTGTTTTTTATATCCATAATTAATTAGAAGGACATTTTCTGCTTTTGTAAATCTGTGTTTGCTAACTTTTAATTACCCATTTTTATCTTGCATTTTGTTATTTGAAAATTTTATTAGCTCGTCGTTTTTTTCCAAAGGGTAAATTAAAAAATTTAAATATTGGTTGTATTTTCATTTAAATTAAATTAGGAAAAAGAATTGAGACTATGGATTTTGCAATTCGAAAATTTACAACAAAATTCGAATAATCAAAAGTGAAATAATAAAATGCGAAATAATAAATTTCGAAATAATAAAATGCGAAATAATAAAATACAAAATAATAAAATGCGAAATAATAAAATTTTCGCATTAAAATTAAGTAAGAAGAAAGACTTGAGACTATGGATTTCGCAATTCGCGAATTAACTACAAAATTCGAATAATCAAAGGTGAAATAATAAAATGCGAAATAATAAAATGCTAAATAATTTTGTGCTAAATAATGACTTGTTCAAAAATAATTGCAATGTAAAATATGCGAAATGATGATTTTGCGAAATGATAAGTAGACAAATAAAAATTTGTCAAACATTTATATTCAAATTACAAGACAAGAGTTTGCAGAATGCTTAGCTTATTGCGAAATGAAAAATAGCCTATAAAATCCATTAGGTGAACTTAGCCCATTTTTTAGAAACATTCGATAACCTAGAAAGCTAATATTTATAGAGCGGTAACTGGTAAGTCATGAAGTTGACCAAATTTAAAAACTCTATTATTTTCAAAAGGACGGAGTGACTGACTATTCACTCAGTTTTTGGAAATCATGGCCGCATTGGAGAGTTTTACCATAATGGAACCTTTTATAGAAGTGAACATCAAGAAACGAGCCGTAGAAGTCGAAAATGAAACATGAACATGTAGATATTTGAATTAAAACTGATCGCATCGTGGGGATATTTCGCGGCATGCCATGAGTCAGGGCATTTGCTTTTCTTCTCTAGAGGATACAAATTTCGGTAGGAAATAGCAATTCCCGCAAATAAATTAAGTTTAAAATCTTCTTAGCTCAGGAAAATCAGATTAAAAAAAGTCCAAGATTCAAAAAAATTCCGAAAAATTGAAATTTGAAAATTTTAATTGAGAATTTTATTTTGTATATTTTAAGCATTTTCTCAAAAGTATACTTTTTGGAGCGGAGAAAACTTTTTTTTTAAATTCAGACTTTCTTAAATATTTTGAAAACTATCATTTTTTTTTTGAAAAATTTTATACAAAAATTGAAGCCTGTCTAATTCTACAAAATATAAGATTGGAACCCTTTGTGTGGTCTTAGGAACAATAGATTTTAAGAAATCTGATTTAAGCACAGATCGCGCTTAATTTAAGCTCCCAACTTCTCTCCAAACACATTAGCTAAATTTTGACACAGCAGTGTTGGGGAGAATAAGTCACAGAAAACTGCTGTTCTTGGAAAGAAATTATGTTCAGCCATTTCATAGAATTTTTTTTTCATTATTTCAAACAAATTTAATAAAAATAAAATAAGTTATTTTCGTATTTAAATTAGACTTTGATTTCGACAAAAATTCCCAATAAAACTGAATTTTGGTGAGGATGAAAAAATGTGGACCAAGGAGATCCGATCAATCCATGAATATAAGCGCCTTGGTGTGACCGCACAAAAATTATTTTGACTGTCTAAAAGCCGATATTTTCATAAAAAAAAATTGCTTTTGTTTGTTTTCGCACCGAAGCACCTACATAATATAGAAGCTTCCAGAATAAAAATCAAAATGTTAATTGATGATTAATTTTCGAATTTTGCACTCTTCTTTCTGAAATACTCAATTTTTGTTAAAAAATAAATACATACATGACTGGATTACATGAACTCGCTCTTAGTATTTTAGGTTGCAAAATTATTACAAAATCGGACCAGCCGAATTTTTTTTAATATTCCAAATTTTTTTTTAAAAAGGCAAAACCACATTTCTTTTTTTTTTTTTTTTTTTTTTTTTGAAAAAACTTTAACGTAATTTTTGTAAATTACTTTGGTCATTACAGGCACAAAGTTTAATCAATATCGTTGAAGCAGTCTTTGAAAATATTAAAAAAAAAAATCGTTGTATGGCAGCTTCTCATTCTAGATGAGCCTAAACAATAATTCAAATCTAGGGTATCACATAAAAATGCTCTGTACCAAATTTGAAGCAAATTGATCCACCCGGTAAGGCTCTAACCCAAATCACATTGGTCATACGGATGCACAGATCGATGGACGATACACGAAACACATTTTTTGTACTTTTATTTTTTTTATTTAAACCACTAATTTTGTTTACGCTAATAATAATTAATAATTGCATATCAGTAAAAATGAGAAAAATTTATTTCTAGGGAAAAATTATTCTTAAATTTTTTTTTCAAATATATCTTTAATTTAAAAAATTTATCTTCACCAATTTTTAAATGGATTTATACCATTATTTTTTCATTCATTCATACCATTATTTTTCTGAACGCCTCATTATAAGTTAAAAAATTCACCTTTCAGATTTTTTTCTAGGAAGAATGAACCTTTAGATACAAAAAAAATATACCAACGAAAGACTGTGTTCGTTGATTAATGGTATTTGTTTATTCCTTTTAAAATTCTACTATGAAAGCACAGGTTCAAAAATTTAAAAGAGTATATTAAATTAGATAAAGAATATGTTTATCTATACAGGTGAAAGCAATTTCCTATATAATAAATTTCTTATATGACCTCAAACATAAAATAAAGCCTAAGTCTATACCTACAGATCTACCACCTACAAATTAATTTTTCACCTATCGCACATACACTGCTTGTTAAGATTCTTATAAAAGTGATTTCAATATCTCAACAGAACTATAATCTAATAAATATATCCAAAAAGACCCACGCGTATACTTAAAAAAACTAAAACTAATTTTCATTGTATAATGATAAATCACAGTCACCTTTCAAAAACCACTTTCTGATGATAAGCCGCGTGCATATAAAAAAGACCCCCATTTGTCTTGCATATCTTAAAAGTCTATCTTATACACGTACCTGCGATGGCTATATACACAAACATATAGAAATCATGTCGACAAAACTATAACGTCCAAACAAACGTGTCATCTGTCGTCTAGCAAGTCTAGACACCCACAGAAAAAAAAAACAACAACCCCCAAACAGTAGCAATGGCCAAGCAAAGTCATTTCAATTATATGTTCATATATTCTCCTTATAGCTCAACCATGAAACAAAAATGTCAGATAATAGATTTTACTTGCACTCGTGGGATCTTTTAAGATAGAAAAAAAAATGTAGAGAGAGATATTTCTAACGATATCTCCGACTAAGACGACAACACGCTTGATCTTTAAAATCATAATTTTTTGCCATAGTATTAACATACATGCTACATACACATTTAAAAAAAAAGCCCTAAGAGAATTACAACCGAACATCATTACCAAGAAAAATATGTGACAATTACAACAACAACATCTAAAGTGAATATCAAAGAAGATCAGTGTTGCCACTTTACACCAATTAAATTTAGTATAATCTAACTTGGGATAAAAAGATACCACTATAGTAATTTTTGTTTTCAGACAAAAATATTAATTTCAATGTCGTAGAAATTTTAATTTTCCGCCAGTCTTATTCTTAAGGGTGATTCATTTATAGATGAGTATTATTTTTTACTTAATAGAGATTAATGACAGATGAAAAGGGGTGTTTTTCGTTTTTTGTTCAATAGAGAGCTCTTAACAGAAGTCGATCATTTTGAGTACACTCTGAATAATCTCTGAACGACCCAAACTTCTTTTTGAAATACACTTGAGCATTCAACTGTCAGAAATTGACATTTGTCAACATACAGATGTATATATGTCTACAAAACAAAATTAAGAACAATTGTCGCGTTTTTAGCTGTAATACAATAATGATCAAATTAATAATAAAAGTAAATATGCATTAACAATAAATTATCTGACGGGTTATTAAATCAATTAAAATTACCTTCTACGCCGCGCCGGAGCAACCAACTTCATCAGCCATTTAATTGTATGTTGATTTTTTCTATCTCGTCACGCGTGACATTTGGTTGATTTTTTCTGAGCTCGTTGTCGCGCTCTGAACAATCTCTGATCATCATCTGAATGAAAAAAAAAGACATCACTGAAGTTTTGAACGCTTCAGAGTTGAAAACGAAACACCTTTTTTTTGACAGTTCATACTCTGTTCGGAACGAAAAAAGAAAAAAGCTCAAGGTGACATTGCATTTTTATTCAGTATTGTTTGACATTTCATGATAGAAAGACTTAGCCCGGCACCGATTCAAAGCTCTGGAAACCTTGAACATCCACTGTTTCGTCCCTAAATTCTTTTCAGCAATGGGGCATCTAAATGAGTGAAGAAGTGACTCTCGAAATGATAATTTGAAACAGTTATGTTTTAAGACAAGTGTTTATGCAACAACACAGGGTCAGGGCCTTCCGTCGGATATACTTCGGACACCAAGAGGTTTTTTTTTAGTCACGTCGCAACCACTTTTAATGGCGATAAACTGTTATAAATTGGAATTTCTCTTGTCTCTCGTCCTATACTCTTTTTGAATTGGATCGAGCTTCTGAATTTAAATTTTCAACAAAAAATATAGTCCCACCAAATTCCGAGTTACAAAAATATTCTTAAAGTGGCAACACTGAATAAGTATTATCTAGGCCATCATTATGTCCCCACGAATGCATCCCATAAGTTTACTCTATCGCAGTTATGTCGCATTAAAGTATTTTTTTTTGCCGTCGTCGCGTCGAGGCGTTCAACCGAAAACGAAATAGACTGACAAGAATAATAACAACAACAACAAAAAGTGCAACAGCTATAGAATAAATTGTATATAATGCACTCATGCGAGTACTAAAATATATCTAGATAGATGATGTTTTTGAAAATAAAAAAAAAGGAACAGACTGTGCTTGTGCTAATGTCAGACTGTGTTACTCCCTATATACCTATTCCCTGGAGCGTTTTAGCTTGTCTTGCAGCAAAAGCCTGAGAAGAGCAGGGCAGGCAACATACCGGGTGCGTAACGTATATACACTCAAATCGACGAAGCAATTTGTTCCCTTTTTTAAAATGACTTTATTTTTTTTTGTCCTTTTCGTGTTTTTCTTTTATTTGCCGATGAACGATTAATTTATCTAAAGTGTCATGCAATCGGAATGTTAACACTTAGCATGTGCAATGCATTTAGAGTTTTGTGCAAAAAAAAAAAAGTGGTGGGGATGAAAAGACTTCAGAAACATTCAATTTGAAAGACATAAAAGAAAGACAATTTGCATGAGAATAGTTTTTCAAGTGTTTAACAATTGATATAGAAAATATTATATGTATATATTTAAAAATATAAGGACTTTGGATGTTGGCTTAAAATAATAAATTAAGGTCACAGCAATTAAGGACTTTGAAATTAATGCACACTCCAGAACTTTTATTTTTATTACTTTTTATCTTTTACATGGTGACCTGGGCTGATCTATTATACTTGTTTAACAAATGAAAATCAATTATTCTATAACACAACAAGAATCCTAGCAGGTTTGAAACACCTGAATGTACCTAGCTTTATAAAAAATTGGGTGCCGCATACGGATGCCTGAATATTTCCGCAGGTAGGCATGAAATTAAAAAAAAAAGGCCAAGGTTATTCTTATAGTAAATTTCAACGAGGAATTCTACATGTGAAGTTGATTTTAATCTTGACGATGATAATCAGGGTTATTTCAATGTCAACTTTTTTTTTATAGAAAGACTCTTTTTGACATTCAGTCAATAGAGATCGAAATTCTGCATTAAAATATGTATTTTCCTTAGGTTATAGACAAATTTTGACCTTGAAGGTCACTATTTAAGTTCAATTAAACATAAACAAGTTGTGAATATCTCTGGGAATTGTTTTTTCAAAGACCAAATTAATTGATTTTTAACAAGCTACAGTGATTTAAATCATGACCTCGAATGACCTTGACCTTGACCTTTTTTTTTTTTTTTTTTGAATTTACCTCAGGAAAAATTCAGGCGCTTGGTACTTTTGTGACAGCCAATATTTTTATATAGGGTGCGGCAACATGCTTCCTTTTTATTAAAGGCAACATGTCAATTTATATCCGTTATTAAATAATAGTGTAGGTACATATACTATTTAAGCAAAGGCCAGGGCTTCCGCGGATAGGCTTACTTCAGGCACCTTAATTTTTTTTTTGAGTCGGGCGAAGCTTTTTAATAAACACGAACTTTTAGTGAGGATAAACTATTAAAAATTGGCATTTCTTTAGTCTCGTCTTTTTTCAACACACGATAAAACCTTTTTATGAATCAGAATTTGGTGTCTATGTTTTTTATGATGAAGGTATATCTACGTATTTTTGTTTTAAAGCATTTTGAAAATCATATCAGGGAAGTGACGTCCCCATTGCCCATATATACACTTAAAAAAAACGATTTCTGACGTTTGCCATAACCTTTTCCAGCCTATAGCAACGGCAATGTTGCCAATTTTTATTCCAATGTTCGCCTTCAGTTAGGGTCCTTGGACTGTTTACATAAACGCGGGATTAAACAAAAAAAATTGCAAGGGGCCAAATATAGGGATCGAACTGGGCGCTCCAAGTCGCACTTTATTGAAATGAGGCACTCCATGAAGTATTCCTCCAAAACAACTTTCATAGCCTTTAAAGTGTGAGCCGTTGCTCCGTCCTACTGAAACCAAATGTCCCCTAAGTCTAATTCATCAAAGGCAGATGCATGTTTCGACGCAGAACTCTACCGCCACGCCTCGTCGCCCGGTGAGATTACAAGATTGATGCCTTCACTGCCTTAATGTTTTCGGGTGATCTGATGGGCCGAGGAACTCCAGTTCTAGTTACACTTGCTGTTTTTTCTTAACGTAGTGAATAATGTAACAATTGATTTTTGCAGGTAGTAGCTTCATTGAAACAAATTCTAAAGACGCGCTTTGTTACAATCACTGAACATCTATTTGAAAATAGGTCTCGACGGCAAATGCAAGCTCCTCAGTCTTTTAACACACACAGGTTTTGAGCTTTAATGCCTATTTCATATTCAGGTTTTATTACGTCTCAATTAATTTACTTTCCCCATTACAATGTCTTAAAATAACTGACAACCATATATAAGAACAATCACGTGCCACCAATTTTTTTTTTTTTTCATCATAAGGACTTAAGAGCTTTTTTAACATTTTGTAGAATTTTTTTTATTGAAATCAATCATTAGCTTAACATAAAATGGTACTAAGGCTCATTTATCTTGGAGTTATTTGTTCATTTATAACACCAAAACAAATACATCAGTTTTTAGTGTATCTACCTATATAAAGCTAATACTACACGAAGAGTATTTGTCTACATTTTTCCTGCCAAATTTTGACACAAAATTCAACCGCCACGTTTGTCAAATATTTCCACATCCGTTTCGCCTTAAAATTCGTTTGCCTCCGCAACATCAGCAGAAGTAGCATCGAAAGCATTTACCATTTCTATCACATAAATACATATATGTATATATATGTATATAGTACACACGTGTGTGTTTGCATTTAGCATATAAAAGGAGAAAATTTGAAGCACGTGGTGAAGCTCTGTCCCAGCCCAGCACTGAGCACAGCCCGACTCCAGGGTTATCTAAAATATCCTCCGCAGAGGATATACATTATAAATACACATACTTACTTATATACCTACGTGAACGTACATCCCATTTGAAACGTGAGCACAAAAATTGGTGGCACTTTCCAAAAGGAAGTCCCTTCCTTTTCGTATATTTAGTATAGCTACACTATACATATAATATGTAGATATGTATAAAAATGTAGGTATGATATCTTTTGGGTAGAAAATTTGATTTTCTATTTCTTTAGCATAAATTCAATTTATGATGTGCATTCAACTGTGAGTGGGTGACGCAAAGTGGTTTATGGCTTGGGTGTGTGTTATGTCTTGAGCAAAAAAAAACCAGCGTAGATATATGAAAATTGAAAAAGCATCTGTGGCTTCTTTTTGGATGAATAGATAGATGGTTCTAGTACTTATAATGCGATATATATGAACATTATACCCAAAAAGATGCTCAATGTTCATACATTTCTTTTGACTTAACTTTCTCATAGCTTTTATATTTATATAATTAGGTATACCTAGTAGGATAAGCATTTTGTAGGTACCTAAATTATATTTATTCAAAGGTAAATCGTATACCTGTATCTAGATTATATTATGGTCATACTTTATATTGCTGGTTTTAAGACAATATGAAATAATATAGGTTCATGGATATATAAACCTTAGTATAAAATATCTCAAGCAACTTTACCCCAAGTATTTATAAGAAAGAATTGTTTTTGAAATGCTTAAAGGCAAGGAGAACAAAATTTAAATAACCTGGTGAGGACTTCTTGAATTTGTTGGAGAACCTTTGAAGTTACACAAACGATGTAGGGCTTTTTACAATCTGGCTCACCTGAAAAGAAAAAAAAATATTTAGTTTTACCCACAATCAATAATAAAATAAATAGGTAAACTTTAAATTAACTTGGTTGGACTACGTTCAACTTTCAATAAAATATTGAAACTAAAAATAAAAATATATCACAAAGAACTTATAGTTCACAATTTCTCATATAAGCTGAAATTAAACTCCCTTAACTGAAAATCTGGTTTAAGTGAACAAAATAACTGAGAGTAAAATCATCAATACTAATAGCACAGCAGCAATCTGTAATTTAAATATTTAAAAAATTAATTAGTTTTTCGTTTGTATGCGTATAACTCTGTTGGACACCATACGATTTGCATCCGATTATCGAATCCATCAGCGGGGGTAAAACTCACTCACACTCACATCCGCATTAAAAGTGTTGTAGATCCATAACAAAATATTAGTTTGTTACGCAATCTTTCTTAAAAGAAATGATAAACGTGATCGACTCCCCGGGAGTAAAATACTGCGGATTCCATAATCGCCATAAATAAATTTTTTCAATTTTATTTAACTGAACTGAAATTTTACTAAAGCTTCTCTGTTAGTTTGGCAGGACAATATTTATTATTTAATGTTTGCTATTTTGTATTCAACTGCTGCTAATCCGTCTGGAATTGGGATGTAAATTTTATTTAAAAAAAAACTATCTATTTTAAATTAGTAAAAAGTGTCTAGGAATAACAATAAACAAGTTAAACATAAATGGAATAGCGAAATTGAAAAAACCAGTCGCCCCTGAAAAAAAACTCCTTGATATGGAAATTATTGGAAGTTAGAATAAAAAAGGAAGACAGTATAAGAATTTCACAGTAGTTCCGATAAGATTTTTCACTCAGAGACACGTAATTAATATATACATACTTTTATAGTTTTTCTCTAATTTAGGTTCGTGGTTAAGATCGGTTTTGAAAAGGCCTAAATAATGGTATGCGAGTTTATGAGTTTTAATTTCTGCCCACTGACACTCCCACTATTTTGAAGAAGGTCGCCTATATTTGATAAAAAGTAGGGTTGTGTTCCTTCCGAAATTATATAGGTTCATACCTATACATATTTTTCTTTGTCAACAATTCATCTATACAAAGTTTTGCCACGCCCACTTTTATTTTTTTTTTTTAACTATACTTTACCTTAGCTTTATTCCGTGAAAATATTTTAACTCTAAATTCGAGTAATTTAAGCGCTTTAATAGTTAATATCAAACTCACTCTGACTAAAATGTTTAAAATATAACATTCGAAGTTAAATAGCACCCCAAAGCTATTTTATTTAACTTTTTCAGATCCAGAAGCTTGGTCATATAATTTATTTTTTAATTAGTTAAATAACTTTCAACTCAAAAATATGACTTATCCAGAAAAGAACTGATATCAAATGTTTAAATTCTAAGCGACAAATTTGCTGTAAGAACTTATGCCCTTGCAGCAAAATTTATGTTTCGAATGACTAATCACAACTTTACTTACAAATCTACCCTTTTAACGATTTTCAATTAACAATTGATAAAAATATTTGAAGTTTGTTATTTATCAAAATTCGTTGCATTTATTCAAAAATAGTGCCTACGTTCTGTAACTCTCACATCGATAACATTCCTTGAGAAACAAAGAAAATTGAAACAAATCATATGAGTTTTAATCCATTTCAAGTTTCTCCACCAATTTTATCGATACCAGAGTTACAGAACGTACCTATAGTCAGTGATGAATTTTTCTTTGATAAAATTATCAATTTTCTTGTAATTCTCAAGTGTCAGCATCATTTTCAACGATCAAGATTTTTATCAGTTGGGTTGTTAAAAATCAATCAATTTATCAATTTATAATTTGTCAACTGATTGTGAAATCAGCCATAAATTTTATAATATTCAATTTCATTGCAAAATTTTGATTTCCAGAAACTTTTTTTAAAAACCCAAAATCTCAGAAAGAATTGATTTAAAATTCAAATATTCCACACAATCACCCTTTGACTCTATTATCTTTCTCGTATAATGAATATGTTTCCGCAAATTTACTTAACAGTACCCAAAGAGTATTATAAATGTCCTTGTTATGTATACCTAATATAGTTTCCTACTATTTCTCCAAAGTGTCAGTATTAACTTTGTGACTCTTGTAAATACATCAACCTCCATCCCGCCCTCACCGTCAACTCGCATAATACCACAATATAAATCTTCACAAACAAAAACCAAATTTATTAAAGCAGTAACATCAGAGAAAAACATTTTTTTTAAACCATCCTCAAGCAGCTCTATATAACTAATGAACCATAGCCATGACAAATAAAGCTGCATTTGCTGCGGTTTACACTGCTAAACAACAGAAAACAAAATGATCTGTCCCGCAATCCCAATTCCAAGTACAAAAGAGAAGTGTAGTAACAATAACTGCATAAAACTTTGTTGAATATAATTTTATATATGTACATAGGTACATAGAATACAGAAACGTTATTGTCTACCAATTCCAACCACCCTGTGTTTTGTGTAGAGAGAATATACATCAGTACAGTTATATAGTATAGCCCATTAGCTTGGCTGTAATAAACCGTAATAAATATCAACCAATTTGCACCCTGAATCGGATTGCACCAAAACACAACAACACACTTAGCTCTTTACTGTGAGTTGTGTGTATGGCGAGAGTTATACTATATGGACAAGCTTTGTGTGTTGCGTATATACAGCGTAAGTGAGGGCAGTCAGAATTCAGGAATCACACACAGGACTCGGAAAGGATCCTATAACACAACAACATCATACAGGACAGGACTGTATTAATGAGATACACTTCGATTGAATTTATTTGCAATGATGCATACATAATGAGGTATCCACGCAGTATTATATAGATATGTAGAGCCAATCAGTAGCAAAAGGATATAATGTGTATATTCCGGCTATATAGGTTCTACCAGGTCCTTGCCACTTAAAAGTACCCCTTTATGGAAATATCCCTGCGGAAACGTCATATGAAAGTATGTATTTATGTATAAAAAATATTCTTTTTTTTAGCGAAATAATTTTTGTTCCTCTGTTGAACTTATAAAATTACGTTACGTATATAAAGCAAAAATCAACGGATTCCACAATAATAGTAAACAAGTTTTTTCCCCAGAAGAATCACGAACTCGTTTATGCAAAAACAAATTACTCCAGCGTTCATATATATGTAGGTACTTGTTTAATTAATTTTTAATTAAGTAATTTAAATTGATAGTCAGAAAGAGAGGTACATTTACAAAAAAAAAAAAAAAAAAAAAAAAAAAAAACAGAGATACTCAACCCATGATACGATCAAAATCAAACGTTGTTGTCATCATTACGGATGTTGTTCTCGTGTGGGAAATTATTATTATTATTTACTTTTTTTTTAATGAGAAAATTCCGATGACATGCGATTTTCAACGTTAAAAATGTCAATTGAATCAAGTATTTCATATAAACCTGCCTACTGTGATTTAATCTCGAAACAGGTTTCAATGTCAATACCACCTTTATACCGATTCGCTGCTTTTGATTGTGAAGTCCCTAAATATACAACCTCGAGAAATCAGGTTTATTTTAAATAAATAAAACAATAATTATTTTAAATCGATTTGTAATTTTATTTAAAGAAATGTTGCTTCTTTAAAATCAATATAATATTTGCTTGTTCATGTACTTATTTCAAAAATAAAAAAAAACAACATTTTTACTTACGATGAGCGATTGGTATACAGTATAGGCAATACAATAAAAAATAAAAAATAACGGTACTTTTCATACAACCTTAATGAAAAAGGCTCTAACGCTTTTGAAAAAAAATAAAATCACTGTCTGGGTTTTGGTAAAAAAGAAATAAAAAATATTAAAATCTGTTATTTACGAAGCTGTGTTTGGACCAAAGAGTGTCCAATTTTTTTTTCTAAAACTTGCCAATTAAATGAGCATTTTTTTACCACAATACATTTTTTTGAGCAACAACAGTTATGGACAAAATCAATTTAAAAAAATGAGGGTACAAATTACTCTCACCCCAAATTTTTTTGTTTTTTTTTTTTTTTTCAAATTTGATAAATGATTTCGATTGCTCTCTTTTCAACCAATTATTTACCAATTTTAAAAATTTTTAACCAATCCTAAAAATTCTTAAAAAAAAAATTATTATATATTTTGTTAAATTAATTGTTTTCTTCTTTTTTTTAATTTCAGAATTTGAAAGATAATAATTATATAAAAATACAATAAGCAAATATGAATCCTTTAGAATTATTTTAACTCATAAAAAACTACTTCCTCGAATTTTGTAAAAAAAAAAAACTAAATAATCTAAATCCCACAAAATCGACCTAAATTATCGAAAAACATTGTTAAAATAATTCTAAAGGGTTGTCATTTTATCATATTGTGTTTTATACAATAATAATTGAAAACAAAACTTAAATGGTGTTCAAAAAAAGATAAAAGTGATCAATAAAGTTCAAAAAGAGAACAATCAAACGAGTTGCTATGACAGTAAATCAAATGACTGGACTAAACACAGTTCAATTAGTTGAAGGACTTGTAAATAAAGTTAAACAAAATCAAAATATTTTGATTAAATTCAACTCAATCTGCAACCGGGAGTTGCAATAAGTATTCAACTAAGATGTGATGTAATTACCTATAGACAATAGGCGAAAAAAATTAAATTGTTCGTACTTTTATTTTATCTATCAAATAGGTACAAGTCGTTTTCAATGTCTATGTAACTATGTTATTCTATGAGTAAAATCTGTAATTTTTTTTTAATAATCGCTGGTAATGCTCATTTGAAAGACAAGTAGGCATTATAACCCCCAAATTAATAAAAATAAACGTGAGTCGTAAATTAGTCCTAAAAAAAATATTGTCGCTCTTGCTTAAAAAAAAAATTACCCCTGGTTATGCTAAGTTGACATTTATAAGGGAAAATTTACAAAAACATATAAAAGGATTGTGTGATGAATTTTGTATTGAATTTGTCGTAAAATTTTTTTATTGAAGAAAAGAATTTGTCGTGCCTTTTTTTCTCAAAAACAAAAATACTATAAAATAATTTTTTTCAGTGAATCCAGCATTAACACAGAAAATTTTTAATTTTCCGACAGCGCAATCTAAAGTTAAAGAACTCTGAAAATTCGACTTCGTAAAAATACCCCGCTAGACTTATTAATATCGATATGGATGCTTTTTGGAAAACTGAAGACACCTATATAATTTTTGAGTGTAATAGTTTACGAATCGCTCAATTTAGTCAAAAGCTAGCGGAGTTTTTTATGTTGCAATCAAAAATTATTGTAGGTCTGTTTTATTCATTGCTGCATAGCCAGCGAAGCACAAGTCTGAATAAAACGATTACTCACTTTATATACGTTCATTTCAATAATTCCAAGTTCTATCGCCAGCACAGCCATTTTTTTTTTTACTGACTTCTTTTTCGCCAGCAATCAAATTGTTTTTGTTTGCTAAGGGAAATTTTGCTGCGCTGGCTATGCAGCAATGAATAAAATACACCGTGTGTTGGATTTTCCTGAATTAACTTTATACCTTAAAATACTTAAAATACCTATGTAGCAAGCATAATTTTCAGAAATGATATTTACACTTTAATAAAAAAGTGATCAAAATTAAGCCGTTAAAGAGAAAGTGAAAAATTATACCTACAACGGTTCTACGAAAGTTAATAATGGTAATTGATAAAACTATTTGGTTAACTGAATTTTTATTTATATAGTAAAACACCAAAACTCAAATTGAAACTGCTGTTTTCTTAATAACAAAAATTAAAAAAAAAAATTCTATTTTCAAATCAATTGAATATCCTAGATATGTATATTATTTTAACTGAAAGGACTTATTTCTCCTTCTGCAGAAATCTATCTTGATTTTATCTGTTTTTGAAGCCGATTTTCGATGAAAAAATAAAAACTTTTTTATGAGCGCAAGTACTTAGCTTCAAGTTATACATAGCAATAACAACAACAACAACAACAACAACAACAGCTGCTACCGTTATGTATAGATATTAGATATATTCGCTGGTAAGACATTATTGGCACTTTGCTTTCATTTCAAAAGACTTTCAATGTAATCAAACCATAATGACAGCTTAATGCCAGTTGTTTACATCACACAAACGATGCTCATTACGATAACGGTATGCACGCGACAAGAATTGTTGTACCTCTCTATATAAATTATATACAATTTAATACACAAAAGCTGTTATGCATTAATCTCTCTCACCGTATATACGTATATATATGAAAATGTGTTATTATGAGTATAGGTAGGTTTATTATCAACAAACTAATAAGGCAATCCTTGGAGGTGTAAGTACATCCGTTGAAATATACAAAAGAATGTCGTCTTGATTCAGAGTACGCAAGAAATCCCACCACGTTTATATAGCTCATGAATTGTTTCAAGCTTCACATTGCTGTACTGTACATTGTACAATGTACATAACTACATATATAGAGAGCAATCCCATTTATGGGTATAAATTAATACTTAAATGGAAGTTTGCATGAAAAGGTGGAAAGTGTATCGCGGATTTTCTGTTTATTAGCTGTAAATTATAACGATTAAGATTAAGTCAGTAAGTCAAGTGCTTCTTTAAAAGGAATGACGATATTATGTACTGGATACATCATTGATCACATCGAATATATTAAAAAAAACATTTTTCTTTTCTTTTTTTATTGGAAGAGAAAATTAAAGATTTCAAACACGTCTTTGGTATTAACTGGGTACTTTCTTTTATTTTTTTTTGTTTTGAAATTAAAATGAAAATAAATTAAGTGCAAGGCATGGGTTGCACGTACTTGCTTAAATGTTCTGTGCTGTTTTAAAGCACGTGGTATAAACGTATTTTGGTTGTGGGAGCCTTTATTTTATGCCACTTACTAAGTAGGTACATACAAATGAACAGTACATCACCGTGTTCCATATATGTGCAAGCATGAATCTTCCACAGTTTAAACTGAAAAATTATAAAAAATTGACAACATAATTAGAAATACATATACGCTTCTGAAATTTTTTTGATACCAACAACCAATTTATGAGAAAACAAATTTAAAAATGATTGGAGTCGATCGATTTATTAATTCATTTTATAAATAAAAATAAAATAATATTTACAAAATTTTGTAAGAAAAAATCTGGATGGACAACTTTTAAATATTAAGTAACAATTTTGAAAAAAAATCGTATACCCGTTTTGAAATATTAAATACTTTAAAAAAACTTTTAATTAAAAAAAAAAAACTTATTTTTTTAAAAAACATTTCATTTCTTAAAAAAACTAAATTTTTATAAAAAAACTTAATTTTTTAAAAAACTTTTAATTTTTTAAAAAACTTAATTTTTTAAAAAAAATTTTATTTTCATAAAAAACTTTTAATTTAAAAAAAAAATTAATTTTAAAAAAATTTAATTTTTTAAAAAAAAATTAATTTTTAAAAACCTTGGCGCAAAATTTTAAACGAAAATGCTTTTAACATCGTACTAAATAGTTTAAAATTTTGCGCCTTTAAATTTATTTAAAAAAATTAATATCTATAAATAAAATATCAGAGTTTGTTAAAAATGTTATTTTTTTTTAAATATCAACTTTTTAAAATATGAAATTTAAATCAAATAAAATATTATTTATTTTAGCTTATAAGACATTTTTCAAAAAATTTATTATTTAAATATCAAAATTTTTTATGAACGTTAAATTATTTTAACTTATTACTACAAATAATAACACTTGTTCTTGTTATAGTTGCCACCTGGCAGATCGTCCTGATATTAGCGTTTAGTATTGTTTTTTTAATCGTATGAGTTGTTTTCGAGAAAGCAAAAAGATTTTCCTTAACGGTTTTTATAAAGCTGTTCGTAAGGTACCGTTACTTTTGGTTTTAAGAATATTTTTTCTTTAAAATCTGCTTTATAATGTTTAAAACTGCTTGATACAATGTTTAGTAAAATTAACCAAGTCGTTTTCGAAATATTTAGTTTAAAAAAATTTAAAACTTTATATTTAAAAATGTTGAATTAAATTAAATTAAACAAAATTTTTTTTTAATAAAAATAGAATTATGTAAATCCAAAAAACGGGGGTGGCCCCGGCGCAGTGGAAGTATAATCCTTGACTGCTAACTTGGATGTGTGGGTTCGATCCCCAGTCTAGGCAGCATTCTTTTCTATATTCCCTCAACTGAACGCCATCCCTGGGATCTAATGAGATAATCAAAACCTAATTTCTCAAACCACTGTGACAACAAATATCTATCCTATCCGTCTATTCCTTCTAACATTGCCTAATTTATAAGACCCAAGGTCTTATTGGCATATACATATATGTTTGTATTGTTTTAAAAATACATATTTTTGAAAATTTTGGTAAAATATACTATACAATACATTATTTAAACTTTTTCAGAAATTCTTTGCATAAAATTTGATCAAAATCATTTGAAACGTTTTTGAGAAAAGCGAAAATAGAAAAAAGGTTCTTTGAAAAGTTTTAGAAATATTTTTTTTTCCAAAAGTGCCATTAATTTTTTTTAAATATTGGGCATATTTTTGATAAGAACTAACATTTTCGTTGTTTTGTGAAGGTACTGTTATTTTTAGTCTTTAAAAAAATGTTTCGAGGGAATGTCCAAAAAACGGAAATGTAACAAATTTAAAGACAATCGATCTTTGCGTTTAGGTTGTATCCAATCGGACAGGCAGACAGACGGACAGAATTGATCAACCCTATCATCGTATAAATGTGAAGTTTGATCATAATTCGGAGTTCGATTTGTTTATACATAAATAAAACTAAAATATGTAGGTAATACAAATAAATTTGAAGTGCAAAAAATGTATTGTGAATGGGACTTTATACTTTGTGAACGACGAAACTATTTCTAGGTGACTTCTGACTTTTCCATGAACATGATTCGTCAAACGAAACAAATCATAATTAAAAAAAATAAAAATGCATTTGAAAATATCCAACATTGCAATAATTGTTTATTTCTTGTTTCTCAAAAAGTTAAATTATTGTTTTTTTTTTAAACTTTCACGTATTTTTAAATGTTGTGCGGTTGAAATTTCCACAATGACAAAGGCATTGTTTTAAACTTATTCTTCATCAGCAGCAAACTAAATTTCGCTCATGCCTGTGTCAAATTATTATTACAAACAAAAAATATATATAACATCATTTTGCTTTTAAAAATAATTCACCTACAGCTATACACACAATAATATTATATATATGTACCTACTTTCAAAATAATTAAATTTCATTTAAAAAACAATACAAATTAAATTTACTTTTTGCTGTGTTTAAAAGCTCTTTGTTTCCACCTGCTGCTTTTATTAAGTCCTTCTAAGCCACTGCACTCTACAGTGACGTCTCTATATCGACCAACCGAACAACCATTATAAGTATACAGGTAAATATAGCACTATAACAATAGTATAGTGTCCTGGGGTATACAAACCTATAGGGATAAAGTTTCAATTGTTCCTTGAATTACAAAGCAATTTATATTGCAGAGAGAAAGCAGTTCAACTGCTTCTATTTATATAGATATGTATACTTTTTTAATCCACTCAGTAATACAAAATAATTCTTATTCAACGTTTTGAAGCTTAGTTGCGGAGAAGTGGATCTTAAACTAAGTGATATGTCTGGAGGAGGTCATTGTAAATTTAAGTCAATCTTCAAAAAGCAAAACAAAACCAAAGAAAAAACGTCACAAACAAAGGGAATAAAAATAGCATTTATAATTTAAAATATCAAAATCTTTAAATTTTCTTAAAATTAATGAAAGTGCATCGCCTGATGAAATTATACTGTTATATAAGAAAATGCTATACAAAGAAAATGAAATTTCTTTAATTAGATAAAGATTAACGCATACATAATGAAAAAAGTTAATTTTTTGTATGGCACAATGATACAAATAAAGTTAAGGTCCCTTCCCTACTTAATTGAATTTTATGTAAATCCAACCATTAAATCCGCATTTAATAAATCAAAACGTTAAACTTACGGCCATTTTATTCACTGCAATACATGCATAAAATTCAATGCTTGGATTTAAAAAATTATATTGAGGTGTGGATTTAACGAGTGAATAATATGGAATCGGAATTATTTTTCGGATTTAAACTGAATTTATCAAGTGAATAATATGTCGGTAAGGTTTAGTTTTAAATCAAATCGATAGCGCCATCTTTTACATAAAAAATAATCAAAAAGTTGTTAGCTTCACTAACTACCCAACCAGAAAGAGTTAAAATGTTGGCTAGGTTCTTAAATCAGGGATTTTCCTCATTTTTTTTTCGCCTAATTCAGTATCTTTAAATTATTAAAAAAAAATTAACGAAGTTTTAAAAATAAAACATTAAATCGCAAGATACCTACTCATAAATCATAATCATATATTTCCACAAATTCAAATTTTAATTTTACCACACTCCACATCCACATTCCAAATGTTTGCTAAAATTTCCATAATCGAATCTACTTCAAAAAATTGATATGTTGTTGTTATTAGAACAAATATAATTATGTCAATACCTATACATACATATTACCTGTGTACTGTTTCATCATGCAAAAAATAAACTTTTTCTTTTTTGCAATCAATTCGTATTCAAGTTTCAAGGATTATTATCTCAAGGAGTTTCAGAATAATATAAATTATGACGTGAGCGCATATACCTTTCTTTTTTTCAATTTAAATAACATTATAAAACTGAATCTTCCAAGGGGACACTTAACAAAGTTTGTCAAGATCTGTGGGGAATTTTTGTATATAATATGTATTGTAAATACATATATGAAAGTACCTAGTTGATAATAATTGCAATTCACTTGAATTAGATGGGTGGTAAGAATATATTATGAAGTATCTTCAAATAGGGTTAGACTGTTGTGCATTCTTCAACTACTTCTTTTTTTACATCCACTGTGCAATATAACAAGCTTCATAAGCGAAAATAAGTTTAAGCGGCTTAATATAATGCAAGTGTATTACGCTGAAGGTAAATATTAACCTTATCTATGTATGATTTTAAAAGAATGAAAAGTCAATGAGGTTAGAGCGAATGTTTTTTTGAATTAATTAAAAAAAAGGAGAATATTACATACGAGGAAAGATTAAGGGGACAATTTTAAATTTAAAGACTATCACACAGATTTTACATAAGCTATTTTATATTTAAATACAGTCGTCTAAAAAAAAGGTTTTTGAATTTGATGAATTGCGGAAACTCGTGACAACTTTAATATTTCAATTTGTTATCGAACCTACAAAATAATTTAACACATTGGTGGTAATATTCAATTTCTAAAAAAAAATACTTAAAAGACAAAAATAATTATAACAAAAAAAAAAACACAACGGTAACACCTACAATATCAAGTTTGGAGCCTTATTTAAAGCTATTCCTTCATTTTTGTTTTCAATGAAGTTGTTTAAATGAATATTTTTTTTAAATACGAAATTTTAAAAATAATAAAAAATAAAAAAATAAATACTTAAAAAAATACAAAAAAAAATACAAAAAAAAAAATAAAACTTCAATGAGAAGAAAAATTGAAAAAAAAAATGTACGTTATTTGTTTTTTTTTTTTGTTAAATTATATTTACAAAAAAAAATAAAAAAATAAAAAAATAAAATTTAAATAAATGAAAAAATAAATTTTAAAATAAAAATTTAAATGAGAAAAATTCCAAACAAAATTTTACGTCAATATCAATTAATGTATATAAATTTTTTGTAAAAATTGAAAAATACCTATATATTTTTTTGGGACTAAATAAATTTTTTTTAAACACGGGATTGAATTTTTTTTAAATTACGTAAATTATTTTTCTAAGAAAAAATTTGATAGTTTCCCGATTTTCTTAAAAAGTATTAAAGAGTATTAAATATCAAACGCTAAATCGGAAGGTACACAGTAAAAAACATTAAGAAAATTAATATTTAGTATTTTATATGGGATGGATATGAAGCGGAAGTATGGGGAAAGAAGGAGAGAGAGAGGTACCTCAAATGGACACTAGGGGTAGAATGGCAAACTCCAGGATACATATGGTGAGAGACGGAACAACAAGAGATAAGATAAGAAGGAGCAGGGAGAAGGGCGTGGAATTATGAAGAAAAATTAATAGGTGGAAAAGGAAGCGAGATTGTGAGGGAATGTTTAGAAGAGATGAGAGAGAGTTAGAGAGATGGAAGCGAGAGCGGATCACGATGGGAACAAGGGATAAAGGGAATGATGGGTAGAAGAGGACAGTATGACAGGATACGAGAGGGTAGAATGGGAAGACAGATGAAAGGAGGAGAAGGAAAGACGGGAACTAATAAAAGAATCCAGATATAACAGTTGGTATAAAGAAGTAATGACCCAAGGTATCCCGCAATATTTGAAAGCGAGATGGAAGGCAGATAGACCAGAGAATAGCGAGAGTCTGGCTATGGAATGAGGGGAGAGAAAGATGGTACTGGAAACAAGAAGAGATAATGTGCAGATTGTGTGAAGGGGAGCAAGAGACGTGGGGACATGTGTTAAAAAGATGCAGGTCAGCCGGAGACGAAGGAAGATCAATATGGGAAATAATGAGGGATATAACGGACGAAGGAGGGAGGGGGAAGGGTGGATAAAGGCATTAAATGTTGCGAGAAGGAGTATAGAGAGAGGGATGGGGGGAGAGGAGAGTGTGGATGGGAGACTTGTAACCCGTAAGGGAATCAAAACAACACAATACAATACAATAACAAGTACTTCCTTTTTTTTTTTTGTTTTTTTTTCTCAACATTTTTGAGTTTAAAATATGTAGATATGTATGTACAGTAGAATCTTAGAAAGATGAACAGCTCGGAAGGATGAACGAAATATTTTCACCTTTCAGTTGTTCAAAAACATGAACAGTTTAAAATTTTGTTCTCGAAAAGTTGACCACTTTATTTCCAATATAATTGTTTACTTCTTCTTTGCCTTAAGTTCCTCCTGAACAGTACTTTGGGGCTTTTTTTTAACTTATTATGTCAATAATATTTAATGTTTTTATTTATAAATATATCTTCTTCCTCAACCAAATTTTAATGCTCGAAAATATGAACAATTTGAAAAGATGAACGGGCCTTGTTTTATATCTGTTCAACTTTTCGAGATTCTACTAAATTTCAAAACTAGATATGAAATTTTAATCAAATAATAAAAATTTATGGCTTTGACAAATACCTTTGTTAAAATATTTAAGGTGTTGCCGTTGTATTTTTTTTTTCATTTTTAGTATACATTTTTTTTTTTTTTTTGAAAAACGCTCCTCTCGCCTAAAGGAAGGGGGAACCCCTACACAAAATGAATTTTAAATTCAGATCCAAAAAAAAGAACAGAATAACCAGCTTTAAATTCTCTGACAAAATTATTTCGTAAGTCTGAATCTAAGATCCATGCAGAAACCCAATGATTCGAAAGAACCAACATGCATACAGGGGCAATCTAAACTTATCTTCCTTTAAAGTGTTAAACTAGGTTTATACATTATAAATACTTAAAATTTCTTTTTCTACTCATCAATAGTTTTTGCTTTAACCATTTGGTAAATATAGGCACGTTTTCGAAATTACATATTTGTACATACATATGTATAAACACCTACACTTTACCTTCGACATCCTTACCAAAAGTGGCTACGGTACATCCACAAAAAAAAAAAAAAAAAACAACCTCAAATACCTAAAGATGATATTTTATCACCTACTTTATATGAACTGAAACCAATTCAACAACTATATACGTATATAGCTATCCTTCGAATACCATTAAAACTCTTGAAAACCTTCTCCAAATGAACTATTAACATCGACAAAAAAAATAAAAACCATTTAGGTCGTATCGTTACCTCTCCATTCCATTGGAAAACTTTTTCAAATTAATCACTTATTGAATACAAATAAGGAACTTAACTAGGTATAGAAGTTTCTTCTACATATCGAGTATAACCCCCAATCTAAATCCGAAACCCACAAAAGTTCTTTTTCGATCACAAATCAACTTAAATTTAAGCTCGTAAAACCAATATGTATGTACGTTTAGGTAGGTATATTCCAACTTGATGCCGTTGTCGTCTTTTTTTCTCATTGACGACGTACATATTGGTATGCCAATCCGCCCACAAGCATATTGACACTCTGATGAAATCAGTCCTGAAACCACTACTGTACCACCAGCTTTCATTGTTCATTAAAATCTCGTAGCAAGAGTTTTTAAGAGGGAGAGAGAAGGTATTTGAAAGGAGCACCCGCAACCACGCATTAAAACCCATATCGAGAAAAGCCCATTATAACAAGGACGACGACGACGATGAAGAAAAAAGTATGCGGGAACAAAAATAAACTACCTTCATGTTAAAGAGGGGTGGGGGGTGTAATATCACACATATTTATTCCTAGCACATAAACACACACACACACGAACACACTTATCCTCCAACTTAAATGCCAGGTCGTAAGAAATCAATTTTATTTCATATTAATTCCTATACTCCACGCCCCCGTCCATACAACATTCTCTTCATGCAACTCGCCTATAATATCGAGTGATTGACCGACCAAAGGGGACCAACTAAAGTGAAGCACACCATGGCCATGCCAGGCCAGCGCACCGGGAAAACAGGACAGGACAACCTGCAATTATCCAAATGGCAGTTCCTGACTCAGAAATGTGGCGGCAGTGGTCGCTATAGGTCCTGATGATGGTACATATATAATAGTAATAGTGCTGGTGCTATCATTTTCAATGGTTCCTTGAACCTCGATATAAAAGGTATCTCCACTGCCACCCGGCTGGTGGCGTACACATACAATATATATAGTTCACTAGACGACACTCTCGTTTATAGAGTTGAGCGTTGAGGTGTTTGGTGGTTTGGTCTTCCTGTGTCCTCGTAGCACAGTGTTACCAGTCACCACACTGTATAGATGTATGTATATTTACAGCACGAAGGCAAAATATATGTATACATATACACATGACACACTTTAATACTAACGCTCGCTCGCACACATAAATTATATAAGGATACGTTGAAATTTGATATATTATCTCTACTTTATTTTAGAATCGCAATTAACCGTCAACCTGAAGCCGTCTAAATGACAGTGGGGTTAGGGGGTCGGTACCCGTTTTAATAGAGGCAAAATTGTTTGTGGGTTTGTCAAGTGGGAAGGGGGAAAAAGAACGTGAGTCTCTCAAGAGGGAATGTGAGTTTCTGTGTATATATAGCTAAAGCACGACACTAACAGGTCACAGTATTTAGTAGATTTACGGGGTAAAGTTCTTAGAACTTCCTCACAGAGAAGACTAAAGAAAGTCAAAAGTTTATAAGAACATGAAAGATCTAAAATCACTGATATCTATATATAAACCTATCCAAAGGAAGTCGAAACCGAAAGTGAATTATTATCTTGATACCGCATATACATGCAACAATCTTAATGTGCTGATTCAAAAACGTTGTATAGCATGAGTACACTTTATACCTTCATACCTGTATCTATTTCAAGAAGGAAATAAATTCAAAAACGTTTGAGAGAAAAACTTCCAACTTCCAATTCCAAAAATGAGGATGCTTGACGGTTGTTGTGTATATAAATTTAATTTATTTGTGGGTTGAGAGTAAGCTTTGACACACTATGTCGTCGTCGTTATCGTTACCGATGACTGAGTCAAAAATATATAAAAACTCTTCATTTTTATCGTCGGTACATAGCATAGCATTTGAAAAGAAGATTAATTTCATCAACGGCAATGACTTGACATAAATAATCCTGTGCCAGTTTGAGGGGGTAATTTATTTCTTTGATAACGTACTTTATTTGGTTTTTTTGTGTCTGTCTGTCTAACTGCTTTTTTGGAGAGGTAGTATAGAAGAGGAGGGAGGGGTATAGGGGATGGTAAAAAAAATGAAGATTTTTGAAATTAAAATCAAAATAAATTGATAACTCGTTATTTCTCAATTCGGTAAGCATCATCTTCACAACAAAGATTTTTTATATAAATTTATCTTTGAGCTTCGATAAATCGTTGATGTGTTTTCAATGCCTTGATGGTTCATTGCATTTTTACTTATGTATATATGTAGATATTTCTATATTATTCTCTTTCTTATTTATGTCTTTTTAAAAATAAGCAGAGTTAATCTTTTAGCTTATAGAGTTGATTTTAAGTGAATTTTATTGGTTTATTATGGACTTGATTTTTGCGTTTTGTTATTTATTTATATACAAAAACCAGAAAGTAAAGTTGATTTTGAAATTTATTTATGAGGTTGAATGTAACTTTCTAAAGAAGTTTTATAATATTTAAATTTAATAATTTTGAATTTGAAAGCAAAAACAAACATTGAAAGCAAAAATTAACATCTAAGAAATTATTTGTTATATGTCTTTCCTTGAATAATTGGGAAGAATAAAATAAATTTTTTTATCTGACGTCGAAATTGAGATTTTGATGCAATTTTCTTAAGGAACAAATTCTTCACTGGTTTTATCACTTTTGTCAAATGTAACTTGGTTGTTGCAGAATCTTAAAAAAGAAAATCAGTTTTTATGCGTAGCTTTATGCAATTTTGTTATTGTTTTTTTGGCCTCCTGTACAATTTGTCAAAGTGGACTTAGCAGTTTTACGCATTTAGCTGACGATATCTTTTTAATATATCCACCCAGGAGATATTAGTTATTTTTTCTGTATAAAGTATGATATATGTATATTTATAGTTGAACTAATGTATGACCTTAATCTATAGAAAAAATGATTCTAATAATTCTTACAAAATCCTACAAAATCTTACAAAATCCTTTGTGGTTTGTGGGTTTTCGGAATTTTGGATTTTTGGATTTCCGGTTTTTCGGGATTTTGGTTTTCGGAATTCTGACCCCAAACTAGAAATAATGATTGTTTTAAAAAGGTCAAAAAGAAGGATATCCTATGATTAGCTATGCTTCATAAAATATACCTATTTATGTACATAGTAGAAGAGAATTTTCTTAGAACAAAATTTAATTTTTCCATCTTCAACTACTAGTTTTTCAAGGCATAATTTTAATTTTAAAGTCATTCCCTGCAGTTGTTTCGATAAGAAATGCACCTTATGTTCAAGAGAGCTTAAAATTAAATTTCAACTTTCAAAGAACATTAAACGGGTTCCGGGATATTAGCACCACATATATGGGATATTCGCAAAAAAAATATGCCATCTAAAAGGTCACTAATTGGTCATAAAATGTGAGCTTTTTTTTAGATATTGGTCAGGCTTAGAAAACTTTTAATCCAAGCTTGAACTTTTTCAAGGTCATTAGCGATTTTTGTCACCTCATTTATGGGATATTCGCAAAAACAGGTTACCATTTGAAAGTAATTCAGTAATTGGTCAGGCATAGGTTTTTTTTTAATGAATTTAAAAAAAAATTTCTAGGTCACAGTATATAAGACTTTTAGCACCTCATTAGTGGAATTTATAAAAAACAAGTATGCAATTTAAAAGGTCAGTAAAAGGTCATAAAAGGTCAGGTAGTTTCAGTAATTGGTCAGCTCTAGATTTTTTTTATAAGCTTTTTAATTTTTTTAAAGGTCACACAAGGTCACGTGTACCTTTAGCAACACATTTATGGAATATTCGAATAAAAAATATACCTCTGAAAGGTAGCTAAATCCTCATAAAAGATTGGATTTTGTTTATTAATTTTTAAAGTTATTAATAAGGTTACGTTTACCTTTAGCACCTCATTTATGGGATATTCGAAAAAAATATATACCATTTCAAAGGTAGTTACCTTTCTCATAAAAGGTCAGCTAGTTTCGGAAATTAGTCAGGTAGGGATTTTTTTTTGTGATAAATATACAATATCATGTTGTACCTTGTACCAGTAATTTATTCTTTAGTTATGTTTTTAAATTACGTTATTTTAGTGCTTAGTTTTTGAATAAATGATTTTTAAACTCTTAATTTTTCGAATTTTATTCGAAAAAAGTTTTCAACTTGCATTAAAATTTTTTTTTAATGCAAAAAATTTTCGACTTGCATTGCAATTTTTTTTTTAATGCAAATTATTTCTCCGTTGCATTAAAATTCAATTTTTAATAAGAAATGCAACCATAAATGCATTTTCTTTACAACCCTGAAATGAAATTGAAGTGTATATATTACATGAAATATTACATGTTCCGAAAACAACCATCGGGTCCCTTTATTGGTGTGATCTCCACATTTTCTTTTTGTCACGGAAATAACAATGTTGCTTGGGACAGTCTCATTTAACTCAACTTTATATACCTCTAAAAACAAGCTGGCTGGGCATTAGTTACCATTGTTCTTTTTTTTCTTTCAAGCTACATTAATACAAACTTATTTACATCTTCAAAATATTATGCATTTTATAAGGAAAGGTACAGCTTGGGACATGTCAAGTTAAAAACATTTTTGGTATTTAAGTTAAAATTTCGGAATAAATGTAAATTTTTATTGAAGGAGTTTCGATAAAATATCTAAAAAAAAAACAATATGTTTCATAAGCTTTAAACACCTGACCCCATAGGTATACATATTTAAAAAAAAAATTATCTGAATTCGAAAGTTAGAATTTTTATCGAATAAAACTAAGGAGTTTGTGTGTAACTTTTTATCTTGGGACAAAGTTTTCCAAAGAAAATTACAATTAAATTAAATAACGAATATTAAATTCTGAGAATAAATATGCATGAAACAAAGTTAAAGCAGGATTTTTTTAACTACACAATTTTACAAAGTTTCAGAATAGGTATAAATTTCTTGTTCCAAACTTTTGTCCATATATCACCCATTATGTCATACATTACCTATATCGTTATGAAAAATATAATTGGACTTCGTTCATGATTTCACATATTAAATTTTTGTTTCATAATTTTTGACATCATTACAGGTATAATGAAGCAGCAAAATCAGTTTTTAAGTTAATTTTAATAATTGTCTTGTCAAGTGGTGGCAATTTAATTACTAGCCTCTCGAAATTACTGGCCGACATAATTAACACCAGTTTTAATATTCATTTTAATATATAAAATTGATTCGTGTACCCAAATGTACACTATAGTGTGCATCGTCAGCATTAAATTAATCTCATCTCTCGCTTTTTTTTCTCGAAAAAAGAATAATTGTGTTTATTTATTAATGAAATGGAATTATTTTCTTTTTTCTTTTTTGATAACACAATATTTAAGTACATTTTGCTATTGCAATTTATTATGTATGTATAATGTATATGTACATAGTTAGTCACTTAAGTGTGGGCCACATTTTCATTAAAATTGTGGTTCATATTAGGTATATAGGTACGCGTTCTATTTATACTGGTTAATATTTTTTTCTTTTTTCAAGAAGGCACAAACAAATTTTGATGTATGATGGCATGTGTAATTGAATATCAATATAAATTTCAAATATTTGATGGCGGTGTGGTGAAGTTGGGCTTTTTTTTTGCGGTTTAGTATAATATTTGATTTGAATTAAATTAAGTGGAATGTTAGAAAAATATAATTCAACAAAAAAAATTACTGTAGATTTTATATCAATTTAGCTGATTTGTTTTTCTTTTCCCACAAACATATACATATGTAGATGCATAATAATATGTACATACATACATACCTATATGTGGTGGTAAGAATGCAATTATTTGAAGATATAGGAACACCTACACACATATATAGCGTTGTGGTTTTGTTTATATGTTTATTTTAGTTTTTTTTTGTCATTGGTTTGTTTGTAATTGAAAACTCTTAAATAAATCCAATTAATTTTATTAGAAAACAAAATTATTGATTTAAAATTATAAAAAAAGGAAGGAAGTCTCAATTTTAGTCAAAATAAGAAAATCAAAATGTTTAATATTGAGAGAAAAAAACAATATAAATTTAAATACTCGTATAAAATGCTAGAATTCTTCGTAAATAATATAAACAATAAAACATGCATCGCAATAGAGATGATCGGTGGTGGGAGGGCCGATGGAGTAGTGTTTAGTGCATCGCCTTCTGAATCCAGTTACAGTAGGGTGTGTCATTTTTGTGTGGGGAGTTTTTTTATTTTTGCATTATGTCTGATTCCCCAGGTATTTTCGTTTGACTTGTTACACAACGGCGCTCAAGTGCAAAAAAAGTTATATTTGCTGGTGGGCAAGAGCCATACTTTTTCAAAGAAATTTGCATAGGATTTAATGAATTTTGTACCTACGTTTTTTTTTTTTCTTAGAAACTCCAGCTGCTTTTTTAAGATATTTTTGTCGATTATTTATTTAAGCAATCACACAAAAATCGAAAGCTTGTCAAAGATCGAAATATTTTTAAATACATTTTTTTTAATAATTTTTGAATGATGACTTTAGAATGATTATAGAACAAAAATCAACACAAAAAAATTTAAATAGTTGCTTAGTTCGTAATTCTAAAAAAAAATCGAAAGAGTGCAAAAAATTTCATACAAATTTATATTGGGAAAAGGTTGACCATTTGAGCCACCTCTCAAAATAATTTCTGCAAAGTTAGTCCTATATTAAGTCAGGATTTCTATAAGAATTTAATATTTCGTTGAAGAAGTCATTTTTATTTTTATCGTAAAGGAAGCTTAAATCCTGATTTTCGACCATTAACCCCTTGCAGGGTTTCCGCCATCTAATGTACTCGTTATTTTATAAATGGATGAACGATAAGAAAGTATTACTTTGCAATCAATAGATTCTTGAATTATAAGCAGGGGTCCTAGAAACATATAATAAAACAATTATTTTCTATATACATATGTATATATATACTTACATTTTTTAAAACATATTTATGAATTAGAAAAATATAGTACGCCAATGTTTAAAATTATAATATGCGCGGAGTTAAAAATTCAGCTTCGAAAAAATCATGATCCCATTTTGAAATATCAGATTTTCAAAAAAATTGTTTGTATTTTCACTAAAATAATTTTAAATTTACAAACAAAATAATTTTTAATTTTCAAAAAAATATTTAATTTTGAAAAAAAATATTATTTTTTTAAATTTTTGAAAATCCAAAAATTATTTTTTTTTTAATTTTGTTATGAATACATACATATATGTTATTTGAACTTTTAAGAAGCTTTTGTATAAATAATTTCACTTATTTAAATCAATTAACAGATATGTAATGAAAAAGCCCGAAATAAAATCGTAAGAGTTGTTTTCGAGAAAAAAAAATAATATTTTTTCGTGTATTGTATTGTATTGTACCTATCGTAGTTTTTGGGAATATGAGAATATTTTTTTCTTAAATCTGCTAGATAATGTTAAAAAACCGCTTCCTTCCAAGTGCAATAAAAATTTATCTATTAAGTTCTTTTTCGAAATGTTGAGTTTTCACCAATTAATTTTGAACAAAATTCAAAACTAGCCTACCCGGGCGAGAATTTTCGCTGCAATTACATAAAAATAAAAGACGCACGAAAACAAACAAATGCATAATTTTTGAACAAATTATTAACATTTCATATCAGCAGGTAATTCGCTTCGTTTGACATCTCATTTGTCAAAATCGGTGTAGTATGAGACTATAGAAATAATATATATAAGATAATACAAAATTTGATCAAAATCAGTTGAAAAATTTTCAAGAAAAAAAAAATGAAATGGTTACATGGGAATTGCCCTAAAAATGTATTGATTTTTTTTCAATCTGAGGACACGTTTTTGAGATAAATAATTCTTTAATTTATTTAAAATTGGGAATGTCTAAAGTAATAATAATAACCAAGTTTAAAGAAAATCGAACCATCTGTTTAGGCTGTTTCCGAATATTAGAGATGCTATATGATAAGAAATTAAGACAAAACAAGTTGCAAAATTGAGCTAATTTTGTTCAAAAAAATAGTTTTAATATACCTATAATATATAATATATATTTAATATTTTATCAATAGAAAACGTTAACTTATTTAGAGAAAGAAAATATAATTTAAAAACAAACTAAAATCAAAAAAAGACTACACAAAAAAAAAGAAGACTGAATTAGAGCGAAAATATTCAATCGAATGAGTGTGTACCTATATTATTTTAAGCTAAATGAATTGGAAAAAAAAACGAGTCCCTATTTAATATTTAAAAAAATATTAAAATAGTCCTGCATCATGGACTATTAACATCGGTAACTCAATAACTAACTTTCTAACTCCTTTACTTATCTAAATACTCTAATAAACCTTTTCTTTTATCAAATAAAAAAAAATCACTTATAAATCAATAAAAAAAAAGAACACACAAAATATATAATTTTCTTTTTCCCATCATCTCGATCATCATCGTTTCCAATGATGATGATGATATATACAATAATAAAGCTTCAGTCAGTCTCTAATATCTCTTGAGGGCCACATGTATATACGCGATACATAGAGAATAAAACCATTCAATATAACTATGTAGGTACTCCCCTTCAATTCAATGTTATCTAAAAAGCATTTCAAAAATACTTTCATTTTTATTTACACACGCACACTCATCCGTATAAGGATATTATTATCTTGGGTTTCAATCTTTGTATGGTTGCAGTTGATGGTACTATCCATATACATAGGGCGCATTATCCTTAAACTGGGTCTCGTTGAGTCTCTCTTATAGCACATACATATATACATTTATACATATAACCGTTCTTTTGATTAAATTCATCCTGATAACTTCCTAATATTGGCGCTCTTGAAATCCTTTTCCACTCCCGCACCCAAAAAAATAAAAAAATTACAAAAACCCAAACCTTAAACTTATACTTAAACCACCCTTCGGCCTCGACATCAGTACTTTCTTTTTGATATGACAACGACAACGAAAATAAACCAGCCGAGCTAGCAGAAAAAAAAGGGTTTAGTGAGCTTCCACCATGGTGGGGGGGAGGGGGTACCGATACCCTACATACCTACCCTGATGTTCTCAAATCGAATGTTTAAGTGTCATGAGATGATGATAAATAAGGGAAAATAAAATATATATATTGGGGACTATGGTATCTGAAGAATCACATCCTCCAGCTTGCCCCACTCGCTATATAGAAATACATTGATACATATACCAAACCAAGAGAGAACGCCACTACTATTCAGCGACATCAATTCAATCGATTTTTATTGTTTGCTGAGATGGCTGTCGCAGGATGTCTTTGGTGTGGCGTTTTCATTTTCTTTAGTGTAACCGTTGTGCGAAAGAAGTTCTACCACTTACAACTTACATATAAATATATTTAGTTTCTAGAGCGATTTGTATGGAACCATCTGTTACCCACAATGAAGTTTCAAAATGCTGCTTTGGTAAATATATATTTTATGTATAAAGCAATCTGTTGTATCCTTAATCGATGATTAATAAGAATGATTTTTGGTATTCGCTTTGATTAGTTTTACTTTGAACAACATTCATAAATGTTTTAATACATTATTACATAATTGTTTAACAAAATTCTAATGCCTCAATGTGACTCAATAACTTGTTTTTTAGTTGTATTACTTCAATGAACTCATTCCCATGCGGCTTTGCTTTTACGAAACCCTATTTGGATACAAATCTACGTTTATATAAATATTAGCTGTTCATTTATGCTGTAAAAGCTCAAATAAAACTAAAAGCAAATTAAGAGTTTTTTTTATTTTTCCAATACATAGCGCTCAAAGCGAAAAAATAAAAACCATCCGATTGAGCAAAAACTTTTTAATGTTACCAGGACGGTACGGTATTTTTCGACAGTTATAGCATTTTAAAAAATGAAAATTAAATTTATAGGGGCTTAAAACAACCTTTTACAATGAATTTTTTTGGCAAGCTCTAATAATTTTTATTACGTATCTAGCAGTCTGAGACCGTAACGATATTTGCAGGCGGTCCCGTTTTCGTGTGGGACAAAATAAGACGCTTGTTAATTTTGTATTTTGTTTGTCACTTCTTATAGAATCAATTATTTCTTCTTCATCAACAAAATTAAATGTTTAGATATCGCCACCTTCAACTCCTGAAAGTATGCAATTTCGGGTTTACACAATTTTCCTTCTTTTCTTGTAGAAATTTCCAATTTTTGGCTTCGTAGCGAACAAAAAAAAAATACAAATCGAATGATGTTCAGCCGAGTTATGCGCCAATTTTATATATTTAGATTTATTATGAAATTGTGAAGTGCACGTTATGTATAAGGTTTTTCGATAGATGGCGCTGAATAGAAAAATATCAAAATGTTCTAAAACTCAAAAACTAACCATTTGATTGAGATCTACCCAAAATATTCGATATTATTTATGAAGTGAAAATTGTTAGCATAAATCAAGTTTTTAATTTTTTTCTGATAGATGGAGCTGAACACCAAATACTCAAAATTTGTTTAAAAATCAAAAACTAACCATCCGATTGAGAGGAAGCTTACATATTATACCTAGATATTTGTTATGAAATTGTGAATTTCATATAAAAAAAAAAGTTTTTTAAGTTTTTTTTCTTGGTAGATGGCGCTGAACATCAAAATATCAATTTTTTATAAAACTCAAAAACTAACCATCCGATTGAGACTTACATAATATATTTCTTATGATGTGAGCAGTATAAGCATAAATCAAAAGTTTAAAATTTTACTAATAGATGGCGTCTGACTGCAAATATTCAAAATTTGATTAAAAATCAAAACCTATAACCATCCGGTTGAGCTGATGCTTTCACAAATCATTTGTTATAAAATTTTGAAGTGCACTATAAACTAAAAGTTTTTATAATTAATGATTTTGTTTTTCGATAGATGGCGCTGAACATTAAAATATCAAATTTTCTTAAAAGTAAAAAAAACTGATGATCCGATTGAGCTGAAACTGGCGCAATATATTTCACATGAAGTGAGAACTTCATAGAAATATAAATCAAAAAATTAATTGTTTTGCTAATAGACGGCGCTAAACACCAAAATATGATTCGCCCATTAACAGTTATAGCTACATATGTGGGAAGCAGAAAAAAAACACTTAAAAAAAAGTAAAAAAAAAAATGCTAAGATAAAATATAAAATCACGATGATGACACAAGTCTTTCTGTCACGAATTTAATTTATGTTTAGCAGAGCGCATTCGGTTAGTTATGGAAAAAACTCAAAAAATCGCTGTAGAGCTTTAATATCTCATGTGGTACCAGGAAAAATTTGATTTTTCCAGAATAAAGCTGCGTTTTCATTTTTTGTACAAAATATCTCTACGAGGATCTTCATAAATATTCTTAATCCAAGCTCAATTATTATCAATCTTCATATATTTAAAGCTTACCATAATAACTCATGTTTTAAAATATTAAAGCATAAAAGCTTTATTAATAAAATCATTCCACATTAAAAAAAATACACATTGGTAACACTGGTTCCACACTCATTTTGCATAGCTCTAACAACATCAGCATAAAACTGTTCTTTCCGCACCCCAAATCCTATACATATACTCTTCCCTTCCAAAGGGATGAGATGAACGTTAACTCACTCCTTTCGTTTAGTTTCTGTTCTATATGTTTCCTCCTTTTCTGGGTTGTTTCAGGTGCTTATCCATTGTGTATCTCAAAGCTTGTAGTGTTAGATAATTCTACTCATTGGATAATGCCTCACATCACAAAGTTCTCGCATGATATGTTTTTCAATTTTTTTTTTAATATTTACGCTTAGCTCTGCGCTTCATTTCAATCACAGATAAGAGCAAACTTTAAAAAATAAAATATTAAAAAAAAAATTATAATATGTAAATTTCTTGGGTTATATAAGGAGAGTGTGCGGTGGAAGGGGATAAAGCCACTGTACTATTTCTACTGAGTATACCTACTGACACCCAGGGGCTAAGAGTCAATTCAATCAAGCATCCGCTTTGACATATAGATGACATAATTAGTTCGTGATACGCTTGACATGACACAGCTCTAGGGCATATTAAGCATTTTAAATCACTTTATATGATTAAAAATGATGGAGGGTCGATATGGATGATGATTTTCCTGTCTATTTTTTATAATTAAATAAAGTACCTACATATTATATATTAATATGTGCATGTGTAGGTATATGTATGATTAAATTTTTGTTTAAATGAGAACATCAAACAAACTTTAAACAAAAGGGGAAAAGTGTGACCTAGATAATTTCCGGGAAGAAAAAAAAATAAATAAAAAAAGGACAGTTCAAAAACCCCAAAGTGTCAACCTGTTGACGCGCATTCTAAGGTTAAAAACTAATTAAAATATTCATGAACAGACAGACTCTTTGCCCTGCACTTATATACATTTCTCACTCTGTGGCCAGAAAGTAAATTATAGAAAAGTGAAAAAACTATATATGTAGCAGTATAGCACTAGAGTCTCTTAGTTTATTTAGAATTTCCTTGGGCAAAAAGCTAAGCGAGAGAGAGAAAGAAAGAGAGTGAACAAAATGGAAGTGGATGGTGCTAATGGCAAATCATTAACTTGAAAACTTTACTAATTGGTCACGTAATCTTCTTAAAATAAGAAAAAAAAAAAAAAAAACAAACATAAAATGTAATTTCCTTTTAGAAAAATAAATGAATAACGATTTGGAAAAGAGTTGCCGCCAAAATGACATCCTAGAAGATAATTACGTTTTGAAACTTACATAATATATACTTTAGACTTGAGAGGTTGCCTATATAGAAAGAAAAACCACGCTCAATTAATTTTTTCTTTCATTTTAAATGATGTTTGAAATGACAAACAATTTCGATTTTTAGATAGAAAGTTAAATTACGACATCCTGAAACGTATAAATGTTTGTATGTAGGTAGGTACCATCATTTTGTGCTTATAGTATGTGTGTGAGTTTGACGTTTAATTAATTTATACTTACGGATATAACTAGAAGGAGCTCCTGGATAGCACACATAAGTAAAGGAGTACGAAGTTAAACCAAGTCACAAAAAATTTATTGAAATTACCTGAAAATAAAAAATAAAATATTTTAAAAATATTATTTAATATAAATTTTTATTTTTTTTTTTAATGTACGTAAATCTTTATGTCATTAATGGAATGTATTTGTGTATAATCAGCTATAACCTAAACAATCGAATCGATTTAAAACCCTATTACCGAACGCTAAGCGAACATAGAAACTGGGTGAATTAATCCATTTGGTATTACAGTAGGCGAACGTTCGCCATGTGATTCGCCCCAAACGTCAAAAGGAAACGACTCCATATTGTTAATGACGGAACAAAAAATTAAATATGATACAAATATATTATTTGATGATACAAAAATATTATTTTTGTTAAAAATATGGTTATTAGAAGTCAATGTTTAATTAAAATAAAAATAGCCATTGTAAAAAAACAATAATTTAAGCTTTTTATTGAACATCGATCCATCACATTTAAAAAGCTGACGTGGTGTATGCCAGAGCGGTGGATTTAATATTTGCTGGAAAAAAGTGGATGATTTATTTATGTACAAAGCTGTATAGTACAACAACATTATATATGTAATTTATTTATAATTGAAACAAATTAAAAAATAAACGACAACTAAAAATTCCGCCTTTCAAATTGCACATTGTAATTTTTTTTGTTTTTACTCGAAATTTTTAACAAACAAAGAAGTAATGAATTTTTTCTGTGACAGCGATAAATTGTTTCATTCGCCAATCCTAATAACTGTTCGAGCCAAAGCGAGCGTTCGATTCACGAACTATTTTGAGCACAATAAAAACACAATTCAAAACGGAAGCATATAGAAGTTTAAATATTATTGCATAAGGATACAGGGTAATTCACATATAATGTCACAAAAAAGCTAGAGCATGTAGGAAAAGATAGAAACATTTGATAGGGATGAGTATATTTCCCTTTCTTAGGCGTCTTAAAAATTGACATATGGTTCTAAAAAATTAAATTTCGATCTAAAATTTAATTTAAAATTGCTATTTCTAATTAAAATCAGAGCTATCAAACTGAGGGCTTTCAATTGTAGGTATAGTGATGTAAGTAAGAGGGATAAATCTGCCGAAAAATCTAGATCTGTAAAATTAATATGTTTCGTTAAAATGGAAAACAAATATTTGTGGGAAAAAAACGTCAGCACCTACAACATTGTAGTGCAATTTTTTTTAAGACAGAAAAGTTTTTTTTTATAAAAATTATTACTTTTTCTTTTATTGTTAAGAGAAAAATTCGGAAATTTCGGACTAAATTTATTAGATGTGGCCATCAGTTCAGGTTTCTGATGTCTCAGTGCTTTCAACAATCGAAAAAATGTGAAAGAAATTTCTCATTTTTACTGTGAAAATGATAGACAATTTTTTTTCACAGTTAAATTGGTCATTTCAAAAAACGAGATGGAGAGCTGGTAATAAAATAAGTACCTAACTGCATATCACTTTGATAATTTTTATTATTGTCTTTCGAATTTGTTTGTTTCCATTTTTGTTTGCTAATTTGCTTTAATGTTAAATTATTAAATAGTGCCAATTTCTTTTTAAAAATCTATAGGTATATAAAAACCCCTGTGGAAGTCGTGGATAGCTAGAAACGTTGGATTAAAGATGGAATAAAGTTTTAGTTTTTTAGTTTTACTTGGATTAAATATTTGAGGAAGCAAAAAATCCTGATATACATATTACCTATTGAATAAGAGAAAGAAAGTGGTTTTGACATTTTTATGGAGCAATATTATTCATGTTTTAAATTAAAACGAAAATTCTTATATTTTATAAATACTTTTTGCATTCGAAATTTTGCATCAAATATTTTCGGCTCACGGAAAAAATACACGAAAATCTTATTGCTTAAAATTGGGAAAAAAGTCAAACAAAGAGTTTGGAAAAAAGCCAGAAATATTTTAAATTGTGCCGCACAGATATGAAAAAAAATTAGAACCGAAATGGGAATTACAACAGAATATATTCTGGCCCTATTTCCAAAATTCTGGTCGCAGCTGGTTTAAATCGTTCAATAGGGAACAATGACAACAATTTTTTGGTTCACCTTTAAAACAAAAAACAAATTTTTCAAGTCTTCTGCCATTTACGCTACAATTTTTTTTTTTGATAAAATGCCAGATATTCTTGAAATTTTACTAGAAACTCTGGAAAGATTGCCAGAAATTCTGGAAAGTTTGTCAAAAATTCTGGAAAGATTGCCAGAAAATCCGTACAAATTTGCAGAAATTCTGGACAGATTTACAAAAATTCTTGAAATATTATCTACCACAAATTCTGGAATATTTCTATAAATTCTGAAAAATTCCAGAAATTCTGGACAGATTGTCATAAATTCTGGACAGATTACCTGGAATTCTGGAAAGACTGTCAGAAAATCTCAACAGATTGCCAGAGATTCTGGAATGATTGGCAGAAATTTTGGACAGATTGCCATAAATTCTGGACAGATTACCAGAAGTTCTGGAAAGATTGCCAGAAAATCTCAACAGATTGCCAGAGATTCTGGAATGATTGCCAAAAATTCTGGACAGATTGCCATAAATTCTGCACAGATTGCTAGAAATTCTGGAAATACTATCACAAATTTTGAAAATATTGCCACAAATTCTGGGAAGATTTTCACAAATTTTGGACAGATTACCTAAAATTCTGCAATGATTGTCGGAAATACTGGAAAGATTGCCAACAAAAATCAGGCGTATTTTCCAAGAGCCATGTTCTTTTAGGCACTAACAGCAGGGAGAGTGATCTATGACAAGAAATATTCAAAATTTCAAGCTGAAAATTTTTCATTTTTATAACTTTTTTACTCCGAGCAATTATCTCTAAAAAATAATATTTTAAAAATCAAATGGCATGAAGCTCTGTGGGGTAGCTCCACGTTTATTGGATATTTTATGCTTTAGAAGTTTAGGAACAACAACATCAAATTCATATATTTTGTTTATTTGAATAATGAAACAATTTTTGAATCTACCTAACGACTATAAATATCCCAGCACAAAAAAAAATCTGAGTAAAAAGCAAGTTTCCCCAATTTTTAATTTTCTGAGAAAAAACATTAATTTTATAAAAATAAACCACACGGTTTTTAGCATTCGATGAAAAGTTTACTTCTTTTTTACTTCTACATTAAAATGTAACAAATTTCAATATTTATCAACTATCAATTGATGAATAATTGATAGTTAATAATAATTTTTATATTTTTTCAAAAAAAATTTATTCACTTAACACGATAAAATCGATTTTATCATCAATAATTAGACATTCAGTAAACAGTCAGAATAAGTATCTTCTATATTTGTTTTGTCTGAAGAATAAGTACCTCTATATTAAGAGATTATATTTCTGGCTTCAAAACAATAATTTATTGAATTAAATATATCGCATTATGTATGCATGTGATTTCGTTGTGTTTTCTCAAATAATAATTTGTTTTCCATTTAAAGTCGTTTTCTTTAAAAACTGCTTCTTCCACGTAAATGCAGTAAAATATACCCCTTCCTATAAGCATTTATTTTTTTCTTCTCTTTTCTTGTCTTGACACAACCCTATACACACCTTAGCTTTTTGTCACATCTTATGTTAATATAACCCTGTATACAACTTATCTATTCTTTTTGATGAGTTTTTTTCTATTTTCTGCTTCAAAATCTTCAAAGTCGAAATCTATAAGAAGAGGTTAATTGCTATAAAAAAATAAATATGTTTTCAAGAGATACCTTTGTACATTTCTACTTCTTGTTAAGTATTTCTTATGATTGTTTATTTAAGTCTGTTTAAAATTCATTGAAAAAGTTGATGTTCTGAAATGAGTTATATGGTGTACGAGGATAATACACTTTACAATCATAACTTGAAAAAGGTCAAGAAAGTACAAATATTAATTGAGGAAGCACCTCTGAAAATATTAAATGAATTTGAATTTTAAAAAGAGAAAAATAAAAATAGAAACAAAACGGAATGACAGTCTTGTTCTAACGATAATTTCAGGGTACAGTTTTAAATTTCAGATTAAAGTTACCTAATAACTTAAATCAATTCTGCTAAAAAAAATTATTTTCTAAATTTTATTAAAAACCTATCAGTGTTAAAAAAAATATTGAATTCAAGAAATTGCAAAATTATGTAGGTAAAGGTTGAAATAACGTATAATAAATACATACATAGATAAAGAAGTAGAACAGGGTAACAAAATCATTAACTAGAACAAGAGTATCCCATTGTACATGGAGGAACAGAAAATAAAAAAGGAATCTAGGTTTTTATTATGTTGGTATAAGGTATACCTAACTCTTAAGCCATATCATAGGATAAAGCAAAGTTCTCGTCTAATTTATCTAATTAGATCTGGCAACCCCCACTCGAAAAAGTCTTTATCCGGCAAATGTAAGGATTTTCTATAGTTTTTTTTTTCCACACCCGTTATAGTGCTTCCTTTTCTTTTCGTAATTTTCTTTGATATTAATTAACACTAATTACTGTCAGGATTCTTATAACTTTTTTTTCTCTCTCATCCCTTTACATACACTTATTTCTTCATTGCAGGTATACCTAACCTATACTATACCTAGTATTATATGCGCTTCTGTAAAGCGCCCAAGTGGTTTGAACGTAATCCACCCTGAGAAAAGGACACGCAGCAAGCTGTATAGGTATAGATACTAGGTAGGTACATGCCGAGACTCGTGTCGTCTCTATTATCTGAAGGACTTTGCATTTTCAAAACAACTTTATTATATATCCACACACAGAACATTCGCCGCCATCGTCGTCATCATCATCGTTAGCTGAATGCACTCATTCTGGTTGCGCTGCATACCTACCTACTATATATCCTGCACCTCTCTTTCGCTCTGTAGCTCTTTATTTGCCTTTCATAAATATGTAAAAACTTGCAATCATTGGCTTGAGTGCATATACCCACCTACGAATATGAAAAAAAAAAAAAAAAATGGAATAGCTCCAAAAAGGATACGAGTTCAAGAGCGTCGAAAAAAGTCTTGCGTTTGTAAATGAGACCTCGCACGGCATCCTTTTAACCATGACAGTTGAAAAGATGCCGCCAACACTGCAGTAGCGCAAGGTGGAGGCGCTTGTGGTTGGGGCAGACTCTATCATCAGGACATATAAGAACCGGCGACGAGGACCTCATCATTGATGTTGTTGCTGTTGATGTTGATGTTGTTTCTGATGATGATGTTGATGGTGATGATGATGCAAGAGCAGAAAAAAAAAACATGTCGACTTGAGGTGCTGCACTTTGAAAGTATTATTCGACATCACAGTACGAAGACTTGTCGTTCTGTTACGCTATGTGTCCTCATCACATCAAATTGCTATATAGGTACTTATGCATCTTCAATGAAAATCGTATTTTCTTGTTGTTGTGTTTGCCCTCCACCACCACCACTTTGCAAACGTGGGTGTTTGTGTAAAGAAATAAAAAACATAAACAACAAAAAACGCAACCTATAGGATACTAAAAGTCCTATTGAGTGATAATCATGAAAGCTGTCAGACATTACACAATGACACATAGTGAAAGCGAGAAAGCAAACAGAAAGGGAGAGCCATAACACAGACTTAAAAAAAAAAAAAAAAACCGTAAATGGAATACAGGATCAAAGGATATATGAGAAAGAGAGATTTGATGAGATAAAGGAGATCACGTGGTTACTGCTTTGGTGCAGAAAGCGCTATTCTTAGAAAAGTATACCTGCCTAGATCATACCTACAATTCCTGAGTCCTCCTTTCCTGACTTGTGCGAAACTCTTTGTGGGTATAATGAAAATGTTGATAATTTATAACTTACATACGTACCTACCCATGTATCTATGTGTGGGGATTGCTGCTTTTATTATTGTTGTTATTTTAATTATTGTTCGTTTTTAAGTAGAATTTCAAGCTTCAAAGGGAATTTTTAAGTTGATGTTTCATGAGTTTGTTGGAATTTGTAATATTATCCTTTTTTTTTTTGAATTGACAACAAAACATGAAAAGAATTAAAAGTTTGCGTCAATGGCAATCGTGGTGGTAAGAGTTATTTTTGTTTGTTAATCTCAAGTAGGTATATCCGACTAAAAGGGTTAAAAATAAATTACGCTAAGATTAATATATCTATGTACATATGTAGATACCTATAGTAGATATGCCTACCAGGAAGATGTTCAAACACTTTCAGAAGCAAAAATATTTTTTTTCGTAATTGATGTTTTGGGAAGAAAAACAGAGCTTCGGAAAAAAAAAATAAATTCTTGTTGACATTTCTAAAAAAGTGAAGTTAAATTCATATGATGAAATTTTTACTTGCGATTTAATTTTATTTTATAACTAAGCTACATTTAACCCATAGCATGACATAATTTATTTATCTCGCCCACTACTACTTATATTACAATTGTGCCCTTATAAAACGTGCAAATTTAGAAAAAAAAATCTCTCTTACAGAAGTGTATTTTTTTTTAAATACGCCTACTTCCACGCCCACATTTGTTTATATCTGTGATTCCTCCTAACTTAACATGACTAGAAAGTTGAAATTTTGTGGTTAAAATCTCTAGAATCCAAAGAACGACATGTGCTATTTTTTTAAAAGTTCATCTACTTCCACATCCTTTTTTTATACAGGATGTTTTGTATAAGATGCCTTTTGTTACATTTTACATAGGCCAAGACAAGAAACAAAAATAAATGCTTAAATGTCTTCCATACTTTTGAGAAAATTGAAAATAACAAAAAACTACTTTTATACTTACTAAGTGGAAATAGGAGCCCGAAGCAACATACACAACGGATTGAAGTGAAATTAAAAGAAATTTATTTTTGTTATTTTCAATTTTCTCAAAAACTAGAAGACTTTAAGATCTAGTTTTCAGTGTTTCAATTAAAATTGATAAGAGCAGTAAACATTAAAAATAAAAATTGTATTTAATAACGTAAAATTTTGAACAAATTTTTTTTATTTTTCTTTTCATTAAAAATTTTTTTTTAATATCTATTTTTGAAATAAAAAAAAATTGTTAATTTTTTAAAAAAATTTAAAATTAATTTTTTTCAAACTATTCAATAAAATAATTTGATTTAAAAGAGAACTTAAAAATGAATTCTTTGCTTTAAAAAAATATAAATAATATAAATATGTCATTGTAAGTGTTACCGTAGTTTTTAAAATATTTTTTTGGTATATCAAGTCGATTTTTTTTTTTTTTTAATTTCCCACCCCGCCATAGAAGTAGGAAATAGGACCCTTTCTATACGTTTTTTTCTGTCTTGACTAATCTAAACGACATAGCTTTTGTCGCATTTTATGCAAAACCCCCTGTATAATTATTATCGGTGACTATAATATTGCTTGTAACTTTTTGATGCGTCTAACAACAAGTTCAAATCGATATTAAACGTAAATAAATGGGCGGATTCGCTTTGAATAGCATTTATGATGTTTAATTCTCTAGAGATGAATTTTAAGATATTTTTTAAAGACTATACGTACAGTTAATTTCTTCCACATTTATAAATTTGTTTTTCTCTATTTTTTGTCAATTTAAAACTTCACATGTGTATTGATAGCTTTTATAAGAAAACTGCATTGTAGACTTTTGGCTAAAAATACACAAATGTAGAAAACAGACTTAGGGTCTTTATGGCTTTTTTGTTTTCGTCTTTCTCGTTATAATTGACTTATAGGTGATTTTGTTTTTTTTATTGGGTTTGCTCTGAGTTGAATCGTGGTTAGCTATTCTAACAAAAATGTAAAAAACCCGAGTAAAATCAAGCTGTTTTTTTTTTTCAAGGGAAAAATCGAAGTGCTGTATATAAAGGTGCTAAGGGAATCACCCTTTCAAGAGTCAAGTTTTTACCTACACAATCCACATGTTTCAGTGAACATATCAAATCGAAATACGATTTGAGTCTGGATTTCATATTTGCATTCAAGATTTTTTAACTTCACAGATAGCACGTGTGAAAGAATTTAAATTAACATTTCGAATGAATTTACATACATAAGTTCATTATTTTTTTTTGATTTAATTTTGGCAAAGAAGACATATTGTCGCCTTTCATTTTGTTGGTTTATAAATTAAATATCTCTTTTATTAGTTCATTAATGAAGAAACAAAAGCTTCATACTTTATTCGGTATTGTCATTAAAAATGTGCATATATTTAATCTTTGCTGTCTGAATTTAATTTCTATATAAACACGCTCTTTCACATTTCTTAGAATTTGAATTCAAATTCAATATTATCTCGCTTTAATTGCAATTTATTAAGAATTTACATACGACTCAGTCAACAACAAATATTTTTTGTTTGGCGATGATTATTATTAGGTAGGTATGTAGATGTAAAGGGTGATTTTTTAAGAGGTTTAGAACTTTTTTTTAAAAAAAAACACAAAAAATTCGAAAAAATGAATGAAATATTTATTTGAATCGATAGTTTGAACCTTGCAATTTAATGTTTAAAGATAATTTCATGCAAATGTTGACCGCGGCTGCGTCTCAGGTAGCCCATCCGCTGAGTCCAATTTTGGCATACTCTTTCACACATATCGGCCGGTATCTCACGAATGAATGCATGGATGTTGGCTTCCAGTGCGTCAATCGAAGCGGGCTTGTCCCTATAGACATTAGCCTTGACATATCCCCACAAAAAATAGTCTAATGGTGTCAAATCGCACGATCTAGGCGGCCAATTGACCGGCCCGAAACGTGAAATTAACTGTTCACCAAACTCGCCTCGCAATTGCGCCATTGTTTCGCGTGCTGTGTGGCATGTGGCACCGTCTTGTTGAAACCACATATCATGCAAGTCAAGAACTTCCATTTCGGGCAAAAAAAAGTTTGTTATCATCGCTCGGTAGCGTTCACCATTGACAGTAACGCTGCGATTCGCATCATCTTTGAAGAAATATGGCCCAATAATGCCGCCGGCCCATAAACCGCACCAAACAGTGGCTTTTTCGGGATGCATTGGTAGCTGTTGCAATGCTTCTGGCTGATCTTCACTCCAAATGCGGCAATTGTGCTTATTTACGTACCCATTCAACCAAAAATGAGCCTCATCGCTGAACACAATTTTTCGATAAAAAAGCGGATCCACGGCCAGCTTTCCAAGAGCCCATTCACCAAAAATTCGGCGTTGTGGTAGGTCGGCTGGCTTTAGTTCTTGCACCAGCTGTATCTTAAAAGGCTTTACGCCCAAATCCTTCCGCAAAATTTTCCACGTAGTGCTGTAACAAAGGCCTAACTGCTGGGAACGGCGCCGAATCGACATTTCGCGGTCTTCTGTCACACTAGCTGATACGGCCGCAATATTTTCTTCACTACGCACAGTACGTAAACGTGTTGGTGGTTTAATGTCCAACAAAGTAAATTTGGTGCGAAATTTGGTCACAATCTTCCGAAAAGACTGCTCAGAAGGTCGAGAATGCCGACCATAAAATGGAAGCAGCGCGCGATGAACATTTCGAACCGAGCACGAATTTTGATAGTAAAATTCAATAATTTGCAAGCGTTGTTCATTTGTAAGACGATCCATGGTTAAATTGCAAACCAAACTGAAGCTGTTTGACAGTGACACAAGGTACTAAACACACGTCAGCTGTCAAAACCAGTGTTGCCAAAACCAAACCAGCTAAAAAATCACCCGTTATATATAATATATATGCATATCTTTTTGATACAAGTTATCAATTGTTTTTAAAAACAATTTAGTTTTAATTATATTTAGAGATTAGAGATCGATCGTGTGAACTTTTTTTTACAGAATGTGAAAATTATCATAACTATATTATTAAAGTAATTAAATCATGCTATCGAAGTAAATCTGAACCTTTTATTGGAAATTTTCCATTAACCAAGGTAATTAGAAATTTATTACTCATTAAGGGTATATTTTCTTACGTTTGAGCTAAACTTCGACCTTTAATTTATTTTTTATTATTATTTATTTTTTTGAGATTATAATGTGAAAAAAAATACTAGTGATTTTTAGATTTTTTTATGCAACAAATTATATATGTATTTCTGTGGTCACAAGGAAAAACTGCTAAAGTCGATTTTTAACATTTTTCAAGAGAAAATTTTGAAGTTTTTATAAAAAAATAGAGAATTACAAAATGCTTAAGAATTCTCTAGAATCTTATCATGACATACAAATCTCAATTTCGCCTAAACTCGACTTTATCAGTTTTAGTTTGGTAGCACAGAATTATATAATTCTTCAGTTCTTTTGTATCGGTTTTAGTTTTGGCTGTATTTTAATTTCCAAATAATTGAATTTGGTATTATGAAGTTGCATTTCTGAATAAGTAAGAGTTACAGTTATAATATAAAAATAAATTAAATTTTTGGCTGATGGCTTTATTGTTTATGCTTTCATATTTGCTTCCCTATTTGTCGTATTTCATATTGCATTAAATATTGTCAATGAAATAAATAATAAATAAATAGTTTATAAATATGTCTTTGCTATATACAGCGTCCTAAATTCCCAGGTTCTGCAGTGACAATGCTTAATATAAGAATCTTCCCGGTCCGCTTAATAAATCAAGTGTTTTTTATTTTACTTTTCGCTAACGGATCGACCGATTTCTATCTCTTTGTTTATGCTGAAACTTCTAGCCTATTAATATTGAATAAGAACATTCTGGATTGGAGTCAAAATTCAACATGGGTACAAAATTCTGCATTTCGAAATTCTAACAGCCGAAATAAATAAAAAAGAAACATATTTTTTTATTATTTGCAGAATTTTGAAAACTATTTTTATTTTCGAAATTTTTTTTCTGTAGAAAATCTAATTTTAAAAATTTAACATTTTTTGTAATTATTTCAAACGAAGAAAAACATAATTTTCTTATGAACACATAACATAAGGCTGAATTTTGAAATCAGAATTTCAAACATTTCCCGAAAAATTCTGAAACTTTAAAAAACATTTACGTTTTTTTGAAAATTCAATACTTAGTTAACAGGACAGGATACCTACTGTTTTTTTTTTTTTTTTTTAATTTATTATGTAAAATTTAATTTTTTTAAAAAAGATTATTGTTTACGTCAGAACATTTGGACGAAACGCCAATTTTAGTGGACCATTTAAAACTGTGCTGAAGTTTTATCAAAATTCATTTGGGCTTCACGGGCTCCGAGGTTCTTCAATTTTTGTGTCTTAAATGAATTCACTGTATCGTCTTAAAATTTGTTTTCCGAAATTTTAAACATTATACTATGTATATAAAAATGAATTGGTTTTTTGTTTGTATACGCACATTGTATGCGCAAAACTCGACTGAACATCATCCTATTTTCATGAGGATTTTTGTTGGATTCATTTTGAACCAGTTCACTTCGGAGCTTTAAATTTGAAATTTCGATTGAAAAAGTCGTGAAATCGTTAAAAAAAAAACCTGTAGTTGCGCACTTTCAGGTGAGAATGGTGATGATTTTTGAAATATTTAAATTGCATTTTTCAAATGCTAAATCTGATAGAAAAATTGCATGCGGAGCGGGGCGGACAGACTAATAACTTTATAATTTCAAGAGTTTCAAAATAAAAAATAAATTGTCTCAATAAAACAAAATTTCGAGCGCTGGGAAATTGAAATTATACAATTCTTAGCTATGTGGAACGTATGAATTTCACACCAGTTAGTTTTTTTGAACGTTTTTTATAACTTCAAAATTTCACATACAAAAAAAAATTTCACGCAAACGTTTAACTGAATACAGCTTTATATTCTTTAAGTATGTGTAGACAATCGGATCATCAGCGAAAAATAAAAGCATTCCAATTGACACACGATCCTTTTAGAAATGCTTATGTTTATTTGTCTTATACTGATTCCCGATCTCCATCTGTAACGACGTATGCGATGAGCTAACTCTGAGAATGCAATGCAGCACTTTAAGCTGCAGTGCATTCTCATTATCAGTTTGTAATTCTTTTTGGTTTGTCTTACTGGAGTGTTCGTATTAATCTGTCTAAAAAATTGCAGTTAAAGAAATAAACCTATAAATAATTATTGCAACCAACAACACCTCTGTTACTATAATTAAATGTCTTAAACGTTTTAGTAAAACTTTAGGACACATTAAAAATAATATATGAAGTATCTTTAAAGATTATAAATTGAAATCATAAATAAAACATTCAACAAACATTTAATTTGGAATCAAAATTTTTAATATAAAAATTTTTATTCTAACCAAACGTGGATCCCCGTATACTCATAAACCTCATTAACCCCAATATCAATTATGATTTTTTTTTTGTTAAAGTTTTAAATATGTCATAAAATTATTTAACATGTCCCAAAAGCACAAATACTGTCATCATGAGAGAGAGATGTTTTTTTGCGCATTTATTCGTGCAATAACAAGTAAATCCAAATAAGACAAACACCAGTTTCATTATTTTTTCTTCAAATCCTCCCTAAACTAATATCTCGACAAAAATAAACTTCTTTTCATCGCCATTTTCTCAAAAAAAAAAAAAAAAAAAAACAAGATAAAAATAAATTTTGACAGACAAACAAAAAATTATAATAATAATAAAAAAAAAAGTTTTAATCATCCCAGTAGAATAAAAATATCTCATCTGAAAATATTTACTTTGCTTCTGGCTTACTTACATACCGATTCTACTACCGCGTGCACGACTTTTGGCTACTTTCTCGCTCTATATTTTTCTTTTTTTTTGGTTGGCCATTCATTTCGAATGGAAGCCAATTTGATTAAAGTTTGTGAACAAAAGTTTACTCTCTTTACGGTTGATAGTACATATACGTATAGTCGTACTTTTGATTACACTCACACGGACATCAAGTTTATGATGTTGGTCCTTATAACTTACTTGTAAAAGTTAAATTTGACGCTTAATGCGATTGCTTATGTTAGTGGACAAGTTTTTTTTTTTTTTTTTTGGGTTGGGGTGGGGTGAGTGAGGAAGTCTACATTCCACCCAGGAAACAATTTTCAAAGTTTTTCAGGGAATTTTTTTGTTGGTATTTTTATATTACAAATATATGAACGTATATGTTATTATTATAACTTAAACGAGTTGTGAACTGAATATTTTGATAAAAAAGTACCTACGTGTTAGTACACAATTTATTTAGTACGGTTAGAAATGGAATATCAGGAAAAAAAAAGTCCTTGTTAAATTTAAATTCACAGTTTCTATTTTGAAACAAAACGAAAAGTTTTGATGCGGAAGCATTACACTATGGACCATCCCCGAGTGGAATAACAGGATCAAAAAACTTAATGCAAATGCAGAATTCACCCCTTTTTACATTAAAGGTTCCCCTAAACATGCAGAGGTTCCCTGGATTCGAATTGCTTTCTCTCAGAAATTTGCTATCACCCTAGGAGAATGTACTAAAGTTTCTCCTTCAAGCTTCAAGATCTTCATTCCCTCTAAATATGAATGGTTGTTTTCTTCATACCACTCCGCTTGTATAGGCAAAGCTAAAATCTCTAAGTGGATTAACCATTCTAACAACAATAATAAGATAAATATAAAGCCTAACACTAAAAAAAACCCATCCAACCAAAAAAATGCATCTAATTGGAGCTTTAAAACTAGCATCTTTCCTAATTTTTCTCCACTTGTCTGTCCAAAAACTACAGTTAATCCTCTATTACCAAAACAAAAACGTGTATCATTTAACCTTGAACCGTCTCCAAAGACTACAATATCCTCTCATTCCTCCACTAACAACCATTATCCAAATTTTATTCACTCCCATACCATAAACCCTTCTGCTCCTTCTTCAGTTTCCAGGAGATCTCCTGATCCCGCTTCTGCAAATTGTCATCCCCCGATTTTTGACCCTATGCTTCCTCCCTCTGTGAAACTTACTTCTAGATTTGCTGCTCCATCTCCTACTCCTAACGACCTAGATGGGCGTTATATGATGGCTCGCTTACGAGACAGTAAACTTTTTGATAATGTTCGGCTTTATCTTGCGTACTTATATGACAAACCCGACTCAGTTTGTATTGAAGGCAAAACAAAAACAAATGTTATTGTATCCATTCAAAAAGAAGGCCTTCCAACAGACCCTGCCTGCCTTCGTAAGATTTATATCCGTTTCCATGAAGGCTTCAATATTTCTCCTAGTACAGTTTCTAAAGACCTTACAACTTACGCTTCTCATATTAGCTCTAAACGAACATCATACCTCCAAAACACTCGCAAGTCCTTTAAAAATTATTATCGACCCTAACTAATCCCCTATATTTCGTCTCTTTATTACCAAAACGTAAGGGGGCTTCGCACAAAAACGGCGTCCATTTTTCTGAACTCCCAAATACTTCCATATGAAATCTTTGCTTTAACGGAAACAAACCTTTGCCCCTCTATCCTTAACGAAGAACTTTTTTCTTCCGAATTTGTTGTCTTTCGTGCCGATGGTCTTAGTAATAACATTGATATCTCTGGCCGTGGTGTTCTTTTGGCGGTACACAATCGTTTTGATGCTTGCTTAGTTAAAAAGTCTTGTGCATCTTCGTTTGAATTTGTGTGCGTTAAAATTTGCTTAAAACAACGGAATATATTTTTTGTCTGCTGCTATATTCGCCCTTCGCAACCCACCCAAGTATACAAAGCTGCAATTGATGAAATCGACTCCCTGGTTGAAGTTGCTGATCCCTTAGACGATTTCATTATTGTCGGTGATTTTAACCTTCCACAACTACGATGGGATCCATCTGAAGATGAAACTTTTTTTATGCCTGTTAGTTCCTCTTCGGAAAGGGATTTCCTGCTTTCTGACCGATTTTTTGACTTAGGTCTTTTCCAGGTTAGTGGCATTACCAACAACTTAGGTAGACAGCTTGACTTAATATTTTCATCTGATCCCAGTAATTCCTTTGTTTCTTTAAGCTCTCATCTACTCTCTAAACTCGACCACTTCCATCCTCCTCTTTCCCTCACTTTTTCTTTTGAACTCGCCAACGACTCATTATTGTTTGAAAATTCTTTCTCTTTCAATTTCCGCAACGCTGACTTCGTTTATCTTAATAAACTAATCAAAAACATTGATTTTGGTTCCTTCTTGCAGAGTAAGAATTCAATTGATACTGCATTGGAATCCTTCTACGTGTCTATCTTTGACTGTCTCGTACAGTCTGTCCCCTATGTACCACGTAAAAATGTCTCCTCTTCCCCTCCCTGGTATAATAAAGAACTGCGATCGCTTCGTAATGTCCGTAATAAATTATGGAACAATTATCTGAAATCCAATTCTGCTACTGACTTCTCAAATTATCAGGAAGCTCAAAGCCACTTCTCTGCCCTATGCGAATTTCTCTACCTCGAATACATTGATCGAATGCAAAACTGTCTAATTTCTGATCCTAGACGTTTCTACCAATTTATCAATGTTAAACGGAAGTCTGATGGCTTTCCCTCAACTCTAAAATTCTTGGACACGATATCTGCCGACCCTAAAATAATCACAAACCTTTTTGCCTCCTTTTTCAGCCAATCGTATAGTGACCTCCCGCAAGAACCCGACCAATTCTTTTTTAGTAACTTCAAAAATACCCCTCATACCTCCTTTGCTTCAGTTGACATTAGTGTAGATATTATCATTAAAAAGATAAGTTTACTTAAAGATGACTTCTCTCCTGGTCCGGATGGCTTACCTGCAATATTCCTAAAAAAATGTGCTAACTCTCTTTCTCAGCCTCTCAACAAATTATTCCGTCTTTCACTATCTCAAGCCACTTTTCCAAAATTATGGAAGGATTCTTTCATTTTTCCTGTTCATAAAAAAGGAGCAAAGAACGATATTGCTAACTACCGGCCTATAGCCAAACTCTCTTCCATTCCCAAGCTCTTCGAAAGCATTGTGTACGACTCTCTGTACTTTCACTGCAAATCTATTTTTTCTCCACAACAACATGGTTTTTTAAAAGGAAGATCTACTACAACAAACCTCACGGAATTCGTTTCTAAGACTCTAAATGCATTAGAAAGTGGGCATGAAGTGGACGTTATCACCACAGATTTTAGTAAAGCCTTCGATAAAATTTCTCATCAAATCATATACCTTAAGCTTAAAATCCTTGGTTTTCCACCTTTTTTCATCTCATGGCTAAGATCATAGCTAGAGAACCGCAAATACAAAGTTGTATTTAGGTTCTCAATCTCCGAACCCATTTATGCTACCTCGGGGGTTCCTCAAGGTAGTCACCTTGGACCTTTGATCTTTGTCTTAACAATTAACGACGTTATCAACGTAATCAAAGAATCAAATATCTCTATATACGCCGATGATATGAAAATAATTAAAGTCATTTCTACTCCCACCGACTCTATTTCACTTCAAAACGACCTTAATTTATTCCAAACCTGGTGTGACAAGAATTTTTTAGAACTTAATGTTGCCAAATGTCAGTCCATAACTTTCTCCCGTAAGCGATTACCCCTACCATTCCGAACATATTACTTTCACGATGTTGCTATTCCATTTGTCTCTTCTATTCGAGACTTGGGAATTATTTGCGACACTCAGTTAAACTTTCGTGCCCATTATGATCAGATAATTAACAGGGCCAATTCATCACTCGGCTTTATAAAACGCTGGTCTAAGGAATTTTCGAACCCTTATGTCACTAAGTCTCTTTACATAACATTTGTTAGACCCCTCCTTGAATACGCTAGCCAAGTTTGGTCGCCATATCAGAACTCTCATTCCCAAAGAATTGAGGCCGTGCAACGCAGATTTCTGCGATTTGCCCTTCGTGGTCTTCCGTGGTCTGATAATCTCATCTTACCCCCCTATGAAGATCGATTAAAATTGATCAACTTACAGACCCTACAAAAGCGTCGTGAAATCGCTGACATTCTCTTTATGCATCAGATCCTCGTTGGGACTATTGATTCTTCCTACCTTTTAGAAATGATTCCCATTTATACTAACCCACGTAACCTCAGATCCACTCCCCTCTTCCGTCTTCCACATCATCGAACAAACTACGGCCTCTTTGAACCTATATCTAGAATGTTGCGTTTAGTCAATAACTCTCAAAACATCTTCGACTTCCATATCAGTTCTTCCTCTCTCCGCAACTCCCTTTACTCCACGTCCTAATACAAAACCCCCTTTTATCATTTATTTTTAAGTTTTTTATGTAAAAAACTGGTGGGTGGGCCCAAGGGCCCAGATCAACAATAAAAATTAAAAAAAAAAAAAAAAAAAAAAAAAAAAAAAAACCAAAAAAAAAAAAAACAACGAAAAACCCACCATAGATTTAAGAATAGATTTAAGACTAGATTTAAGCATTGCTTGTATTAAGCTAAATAAAATAAATAAATAAATCTACTATCAATTCGAACCTGGAACCTATGCTTTGCATACATTTTACTTTTCATAAGTTTGACATTTAGGAAAGCAGCTTAAAATAAAAGAGCGGTTAGATGTCGTTTTGATTTTCATTTGTTTCGTTAAATTGATTTTATGCCATTAGATCTCAGAACAAGTGTGAATAACAAACCATAATTAACGAAAAAAAAAAAATACAATAACAATAGAAAAATAAACTTACTTCGCTCGAGACTTCATATTTTTATTTCACTTTTCCTCAAGCGTCAAATTTTCACATCCAAACAAAATTAGATGCATTTGATGCTCAGTTAGTGCTTGTTTACACATTCCTTTTCACTGAAAGTCGTTTTTTTATGTAAAAAAAACCCTTTAAATTCAATGTTCTCTCCCCTATCTGACGCCCTTAAAATCCATGAATGGGATGCGTTTAGAAAGTCATGACTTTGTCACTATTTTCTCTTTTGACTTACGGAACGGGTTTTGGAACTCAACAAATATGTTTCGCATTTTATAGGTTTATTATGTATGTATGATAGATATTAGACTCTATTTTGTATTCAATAATTTAAAATTTTTTACAAACATTTTAAGTTATGAATTTCCAACGTTTCAACAAACCCATATTTTTTTTATTTTATTTGGCTTAAGACACTGATTCGGAGATTTTTTTAACCCAGCGGCTCCATTACTAATACTCGAGGAAATGAGGAAATAAATTGCTTGTCTCATTGCCATTGCCTTGAATATTGCTAATGAAGACGCTTTGGCAATAGCAATGACAATATTTCTCGGTTGATAGAAGGTAATTATTGATTTCCATCGTTGAGGCAATAAATTTTGACGTTTCAAAATGGTTTCTCCGCGATTTTGAATGAATTGTGCTTCGTTTTGAAATTAAAGTTTAAAATATAAGAAATATAAGTGAATTAAAATTTTTTTAATTATCAAAAATTGTGAATTTAAAAAGCAAAAAACACTTGACTGTGGTCGTAATTTCTACACTGACATTTGACAACTGAAATTAGCTGGCAATAGATGGCCCACCCAGGCAATAAATTTTCATTGCCATTGAAATTGACATTGCCTCAAATATTGCTAATAATAATTATCTCACATTGACAGTTTTTTTAATGAATTTTTTGTTTAAATGAATTTTTTGCGAGATTAATCTCAGAAAATAAAAATATCCGCATTGAATTTGGATCGTGTATCGTGTGTTAATTCCCCGGAATTAAATCCCAGGATTATTTTATTAAAAAGAAATAAAAACCAATTTTGTTGATTTCCGTCCCTGCTGTGGGGATAACAATATTGCCAACCTGACCAAAGCATATTGTGTATGAGATAGTTATCGAAGCAATTTATAAAAAAAATTAGTGCCCAAAAAAAATCCATTACCTATACAAAAAAATTTAATCCTTTTATATAATATGTACTATGAATTGAAACACTGAATACATTCGTTTTGGTAAACAAACAAAAGGACTATAGGTAGATACATATATGTCTATGAAAGGAACATGAGTAACTAAAAGACCGTATGCCTCTTGATAATAGAAATTTCGTGTTGGTGGTTATTTGTTTAAATGCAAAATTGCAGAAAAAATTGTATCCATGCAGGACACACGACGAACGACCAGGAAAAAACAAAAAAAAAAATGAGAGATAAAAACATTTTAGTTTCACATGAATGCCATCACCGCATAAACATTTGTTGTCATTGCCAGAACTAGTTTTTTTTTGTTACTTTTTTTTTGTGTTCCATTATATGGCCTATCAAAAACAAATATATGCACTGAATAACTGAAACGTAGTAAACAGTTATACATTTGTTTTAAATATTACGGTATTGGGTATATTATGTTCTTTCATCATGCCTACCGTCCGTTTTAGGGAGGGGGTTGGTTTTAAATTTCAAACTTATTATTTGCAGTGTGTTAGTTTTGCATATGAAACACTATATAGCAAGACAACAACAAACAACAATAAAAAAAAAGCAGATTCACAAGCATCAGCTCTCGGGCAGTATATAGATATTCTGTTTTTTGTTGTTACAATGCAACCAAAGTAGGTTAATCCCAATGTTTACATCGAATATGAGTTTTGATTCGAAACGTGATACGATATATGGGAAAGGGGTTGTGCGGTACCTATGTACATATATACACATTGCATTATATTGGGTAGTCTGGCTTACTTAATATTTTTGTATAGGTCTGTACATATATTGTTTTCTGTATTTATTAGTAAGTGTTTCAATATAATAACAATTTTTATTTATGAACCAAAATAATAAACAAATTTACTGAACTGAATGTTTTCGGGTTTTTGGTTTGAGATATAAGATTAATGGTCAGAATATTTTATTTTTCGAAAATAAAGTATGAACCGCAGATAAATATTTATATAATATATGTACGTATGTATTTAGGTAGATCAAAATCGTACATAATTTATGTAGATTTTTCGAATTTGTTAATACCTGCCATTTTTGTAACCTTTTTCTCCTTCACTTTATACTTAATAATTTTCCTCGATATCGGGTCAATTTGTATAAAAAATTATTCCTTTCAAAGTTCGGGCTTAGAACGGAAAACGTCACACTGCCATACAAATTCATATATAAAATGGAAGCAAGGGAGAAAGATAAAATCAAATTGAAATATCCTTCAGGTCTAGACAGATAAACACTCAAGTGTTTTTCTTAAATAAATTAGATCGGAGAGAACAAAAATTTATTCAAGGTTCAATAAAATTTTGTGGTTAGATATTCTTATGTATTTTATAAAAAAAAAAAAAAAAACAACACTTCTTTTACATTTAAACTAAAATTCTAAGAAGGTAAAAAATTATGAAAACTATACGTGTGATTTTTGACACATGTTAAAGTTAACCTATTTGATGAAAATTTTACAATTTTATTTTGAAATTTTACTTTGAAATTTTGACACAACGTTTTTATATATTTTGTTGACAAACAGTTGTACGCTAAAGCACACGCTAACCTGAAATCTCAGCAATCTGAGGACAGGATTATTCAGTTATTTTGTGGAACTACTGAGGAAATATTTGTTTTGAATCCCTTGTTCAAAATTTAACTTTTAAGAGTATATATGGTGAAATGGGGAAAACAAAAAAATAAAGAATACCTATTTATAGCGAGAAAAAGAATAAAATAAAATATAGCAAACTGTCGAATGGATAGGATACCTCAATAAAATTTCTTAGTTTATTTGTAGTCAAAATACTAAGAATTTAAAATTGAGATATTTATACGGTGAAAAGGGGTGAAATGAGGCAAAAACAAAAAATGGTAGGTATCCGACTTAAAAAAAAAAACTTTTTAAAGGAAATCACTTTAGCGACAGATATTTTCCAAAATTTGACAACAGATGTAGACATGTAATTATTTAGGGTGAATTGGGGTAAACACAAAAAATGGTATAGGTTCCTTTTTTTATGAAAACTCTTTGTTTTTTTAAACTTTGGAGATCAGCGACCGATATTTTCCAAAATTTGACCACATATCTTTGTAATTATTAAGGGTGAATCGGGGTAAACTTACAATAAATGGTATCCGTTTTTAATAATAACTTTGTTTTTGAAAGTTTATATGTAAATGACAAGGATCATGGCTTAGATATTTTTCAAAATTTATCATTTACAGGGTGAAATAGCAAAAAAAAATCATTCGATTGTAAATTTTCTTTTTCACCTATCTTAGTTACACCAACAGGAATCTGCAGCAAAAAAATTCTTCGTTTTGTTATCACAGTACTGGAGGAAAATTGGATTTCAAATTTAGTGTGTTATATAGTGAAATGGAGTGAAATGAGGTAAAAACAAAAAATGGTAGTCGACTTAAAAACAAAAAACTTTTTAAACTTCGTATATCCCTTTATTTTCCAAAATGTGGCCTCATTAATGGGAATAGGGTGAAATGGGGTAAACAAAAAAACATTGTATCCATTTTTATTAAAAACAACGAGCACGTAGAGTGTTGCTTCTTTATTAAATTTTGATTCTGTAGAAATTATGGAGCAGAACATTATGAGTCAATGCTATAATAGGGAGAATTTTTTTTTAAATATCGTTTTTTTTTTTTGTTTCATAAGACACTTGGTAATATTTGGTACCAAGTATAGTGTGGGACTTGTACGGCTCTTAAACCACCGGGAAATCAGGACTAATCTATGAAAAATCGACAAAATATTTTTATTTCTTAAATACAAAATCGCAGTGGGAGAAGTTTAAAGTTTTAATACTTTCCCATCGCTTTTAGACCATCAGCTCATGAGACTTGGTTCTTCTTAGTCTTCGAACATTGTATCGTATATTTATATGTACATATATACATATGTATATGTATATTTAAGACAGTCTCCAGGAGTTAGAATGAATGATGTAGCTTATTATGTGATACAGAGTGTTTTGTAAACACTTCTGTAACCATTTCTATTTGTAAGTCACGATGTAAAACGCTATTTCTAATATACCAAGGGGCATTTATTATCCCATGAAGGACTTTGCTTTGGAATTTTTGGATGCTTTCAGCATTTGTTTTCTTTGTACAAAAAAACGTCGGGTGAATAAAAAAAAATAGAGAAATAGTGTAGACATTCAATTAAAAAAAACTTCAAATATATGATATTTCTATGGAAAATCAATGTAAGAACTGTCAAAACGCCAAACTTTCTTTTACTTTTAACTTGAAATTTAAATTCTTACTAATTCTATTTTATATCTTGCAAGGAAATTAATTACGCAAAAATTTTAGGAAAACACGTCCATCCGTTTGGACTGTAACTGGATGTAGATAAAGACTGTACACAGGCATGATTTTCTATAACAAATCTTCGTCATTAGAAATATATCAGTTATTTTATGACTGAATATTCAAGCATCCATTTGTCATCATCAGACAAAATAAATTCAAAAATCAAAATGTAATCCAAGTTCGAAGAAAGCAAACTTAAAAAAAAAAGCATGAATCAAACATAAATTCAATGTTGAATGTTCGCTATATAAATATCCTTATTGTGTGTAAAAATGTTCGATAAATTTATTTTGATTTTTGATTCAATTTCCGCAGTTGAAATTGAACCCTCTCTCCTTCTTTGCATTTATAAAATAATTCTAAAATAAATTGCTTTTGTGCATGTTCGCGCATAGAATTTTCCAGCTTAGGTATATTCCAAACAATACTCCATTCGATTGTTATTCATTTATTTTTCAATGTAACAATGTAAATACGTACATAGGTACATACCTATATATTTCATTTTCTCGTATATAAATATCTGATTGAACTAATATCCTACTGTTCATTCATTAAAAACTCATTATCGAGACTTGCCCTTACAGTTTCGATTGCGATACACCTTCTCTTCCATTTCCAGATAATGCAATTGCCACGTTTCCCTGAAAAATAATATCTAAAAATATATGTACCTACGAGTATAAAACAACTCACCCTCTCGCCAAACTCACGTAGGTATAGTTAATTCAGGGAATAAAATTGTTTTTTTTTTTTTTTTTTTTTCATTTCTTCGTAATGAACATTTCCATCAACAAACATTTTTTTATAAATGTTTATTTACCTGGTCATTGATCACATGCGCTTGCTGCTATAGCTAACTTATCCTTCTCTAAAACACACCCCCATCAGCTGAGGTTTATCTTCATTTATATAGAAATTTCGAAATAAAAATATTTAATTGTCGACAGCAAGTTGCACACCATAACTTTAGAAAATGGTTTTTCCTTTATAATATAAAGCCAGATGCTGCAGGAACATTATACATATAGAGAAACCTCTTCAACTCCCGCTGCTATATAGGTATACTACGAGTATACATTGTCAGCTGGAAACTTGGTTCATCTGACATGACTGAGACATTCGACCGATGGTAAACCGATTGATAGATTTCCAGCTGAAAAAACATCTGGATTAACTTTGAGAGCAGTGCTATACATACACACTATTAAAAATCACAAGTACACTCATCAGGATTAGCTATGTACATATATTGACGTTTACAGGGTGTGTGTTGAAAAGGCGCAATATAAAAATCTTGAGTAATCGCAATTGTTTATGTTTACTCAGTCGTAATTATATTATTTTAGTTTTCAAAAATGATTTTTCAACGTTTTGATTAAAGGGAATTTATAGAAGTTTCAAAATCATTGACTTTTTTAATAGTTTATGTTGATGGAAATTATAAACTTAATTTTTGGACACTACGTGCAAGCAAAAATAAACATAAATCTGTTTAAGAGACCCAAGGGCTTTTCCACCAGTTTAAAAAAAATGATTTTGTGCCCACACGAAAAAAAAAACACTTAAAAATCAATTAAAATTGTGTTCACAACTTCAAAAATATTCAAATACATATTATGTAAACATTTAAGAAACATTTTAAGAATTTTGTATAAAATTAATTTCGATGTGGACAAGATTAAAAAATTTCTTGGCTATGTCATTTAAAATTATTTATTAATTATAAAACAAGAAAATATATATCATCAAAAATTTATTTTCTTATAAAAATCTGAAAATACATACACAAAATTTATTGAATATTTTTAATAATTTGACAAATCGGTGAATTGTAAAGGCTTTTAGAAATTTCCCCAGAAGAAATTAATCTGGAAACTGTTTTGAAAAAAAGAGCCACACATTTTTCTAGAATAAATTTTGAATAAATTCTGCATTTTCAAAAGGAATTAAACTAGAATTTCGTAAATTAAAATAGATCCCCTTGGAAAAAGGGACAAAAAATAACATTGCAATATTATCAGTATAAAGATTTTCAGGTTACTTTTGAAAAATATGCGGGCAACATTTGTATTTTATGTCAAAAGATTCAAGACAGGCACCTGAAAAATGTCAATGTCAAATTTAAATTTTTCCGTCAGGGATTTTTACTTTTTCAAGTTCCAAAATAATTTTGGAAAAAAGGTCAAGATATTTGACCCGACATTTTTGACGTTATTTATTTGGCAAAATCACTGAAATTTGCATTGATATTTTTCAGGCTCTTTTTCCAAAAGACATAAGACTTCTGAGGTACTATGTTAAATCGCTCAAAAAGAAAAAAATCCAAAAAAATTTTACAAACTGTGAAAATGAAAAATTGTCGATTTGTACCACAAAAAGACCAAAACTTAAAAAAAAAAAACATCTAAGGAAATCGACAAAAAAAACCCAAAAATCTTTTTTGAGTAATTAATCATTTTATTTTTCAGCGATTTGGTCGTTAAATTCACCTCAAAAATTCTACCTAAATTTTTTTTGGTCGATTTGATATTTATAAAAAATAGTGCTCTTTCAATGAAAAGGCGACACCACTTGTAAGAGATAAAAGTTGGCAAAAAGTAAGCGATTCGACATAAGACCAAATGGCCAAATTGCGGAGCCTTTTGACATTTTTCTTGATTTGCTGTATTTAGAGGTTTTGGTTTAGGAAGGGTTGAATAATTTATTTTTTTTTTATTTTTGAAAATTGAATACTTTAGTTCCGATTGGTATCTTATTACTCAAAAACAAGTCTCATAAAATATAATTTGAATTAAAATCTCACGAAATTGGTCTTGAGATGCATATCATTTAAATTTTACAGCCAGTCAACTCTAAATTACTACTGCATAGAAAATTATCGTATATGAGAGAAGAATCTACCTCCCTTCCTCCCCCCCATGAGGAAGAATATAAAAATGGAAAGCCACAGTTACAAGGCTATATGAAAGCTTAAACAGAAAACTATTCTTTTATTTCTAAATAAAATTCTTTAAATAAAGGGTTTTTAAAATATATTTGTAAGCTCAAAATTTTGAATAAAAAAAATAGTTGGCATTATTTAATGCTTTTACCATTTTTTTTTTAAATAAAATGCTTAAAACCAGATACCTACATATATAGTACCTAGTGTTGTTAAAAATTTTGAAGATGATAAAGTTCAGAGAGGACAGTTTTTTATTTTATGTTTTGACCTCAAGTAATTAATTAAAATAATGATTTTTTACGTGTTTAAGAGTGTTCATAAGTATAAATAAATAAAAAAAAAGGTATGAAATAAAATAAAAATAAATTTAAATATAAATATAAAAATAAAATGAAATAAGAAAAAAAATGAAAGGTATAGCTAGTATTGTAACCCTTGCAATTTTTAAAATATTTGGTTTCCAACTTGAGTCACTTTTTATTTTATTTTTTACGATTTTTGTCTTGACCTTACGACACACTCTAATTTTCGACGAATATTATGCTAATCACCCTGTATATACAAGTTTACTGTTTGCTCTTCTGATACTCGTAAAAATTATTTTACAAAATTTTAATAGCACCCTGTTGTACGTATATTTTTTTTTTCCTTGGAAAACCTTGATTTTTTGTTTGCACCTCTCATGTGGGATACCTATACCTACTACTGAAAACCATTATCCTTTTTGTACAATGTCTCTACTTATTGCTCTAAATCTGCACAAAAAAAAAAAAAAACATATTGTCATTGAAGAGATGAAGATTGACTTTCACGTATTGGTCTGGTTGAGACAGTGAGAGCCTTGAAAAAAAGCAAACAAAACACAATGAAATGTTGATATATATACCTACATAGGTATAAACAATAGGATATGGGCTTATAATACAGAAGAAACACGCCATAGCTCTACATACATACCACAGTCTATATCGTAATTAAGGTGAAGGTGAATCCTTAAGCCACAATCTGAGCGGAAATCCTTTTATTTCTAGTTTTGCTTTATTTTTTTTTTGTCATTATGTTACCGTTGTTGTCTTTCTGCCTGGATTGTCAATAGTTTTACGGTGTTGGGTTTTCAAAACAATGAAAAATAGATTTAGAGGGTGGCTGACAAGAAAAGGTATCCCTTCGAAGTGCTTTAGTTGATGTTTTTTTTTTTTTTTTTTTTTTTTTTATAAGGTACCTACCTAGTTGGAAGAAGATTTGTTGGCGACCTGTTCGGTGTTGTTTTTACCGTCTCTTTTATTTTATTGTCAAAAGATTTTACTTGCTGTAAAATTCCATTTTCGGGTGAAAATTTACGTTCATGTTGAACTGAATTGGTCATTGTTGGACGATTACAAGAGAGTATAATAAACGGCCTCTAAAGGTGCTAACCTGAATATTTTATATAGGTACATATATATATATACATACACACCTACCTAACCTATACTTTATTTACCTATATATAGAGAAATAATTTCCAAGGATGTTTTGTGGTGTAAATTAGGGTGAACGAATGTTATTCCTTTTTAACCTTTTTTTGGTTTTTGTTTACTTCCTTGAGTTTGGTCTGTTTGTTTGTTTTTTTTTTTTCAAAGTAGATTTTTTGTTGGCCAATGGGTTGGATTTTATTTTTTTATGACAAAGTCTACAAACTTTGTATTGGGGCTTCCAAAAATTATTATTCTGTTTGTGAAGTTACATCACTGCTGCCAAAAACTATTGAATGCTGGAATCATTTTTTTTTTTTTTTTGTTTGTCTGATAAAAAGCCATCAATTCTAAAACTAAAATTGGATATGAGGTAGAAGTCATAGTTTGGCAAAGTTCGACAAAAAGATTTTTGAATTGTTTAATGATGTTAATAAAAATAATAATTTTACTTTAACTACCTATACATGTCTGTACCGACTGTAAGGGTTACGTAATCGGATTGTATAACAACCAGTTCAACAGATAGTAAGGAATTTGTTGGCGCAGTGCATTGATGGTTTTAAGTGGAAATTTATTTTATATAGGTAATCAAACAAGCGAGGTTGCAGCGTCAAGCAGTTTCGTTTATTTTCAAATGAAACAACTAGAGCCAGTTAAATCTGAGGTGAGCAGATATTGCTTAACCTATGGTAAAAATTCTTTGGTACCCAAAGATTCTTTTGACCATTTAACTTCGGTTTCCAATTAAAACAGCATTATCAAAAATCGTTCAAACTTCTCAGTATTTCTGAAAAATCAGCTCAAATCAAAATGTTAGCAAAATTTTCGTAGAGTTCAGAGAGTAATAGGAACAAAGATTAGTTGTGAAACTTATATACATAAAGAATATAACCTCTGTTATGTTCTGTTCTGTGACATTACCAAACGTGCACAAACAAAACTCAAAAATCGTTGGTAAAAATAGTGTTAATTACTTCTCAGGTTAAATAGGTGAAAAATTTTTTTAATATCTTGATGAACAAAATCATTAAATTTGTATAAGCTAACTCGTGTATTGAAAAGACTTAGGATCATTTTTTTAACTGAATTTCACAGCTTCTAATTAAATAGCCCTAATCAATCAAAATCCGCTAATTAGGTAGTGATTTTGATGATTAACAACTCAAATTATGAATTCCTTGATAAAAATGTTGTTTACCATGTACATTCGATGATTTACTAGTTGCAATAATCCTTGATTAAAGTTAATTAGCTGTGAACAAAATTGTCCTTAAAGTCTTTAAGTGCAAAATTGTGAGTCCCAGGTCGTAATTTAACTTTTGCTTCATTGTCATTGTTTTACTGGTTTTAAAAAATAAAATAAATTGTCTCACAAAGCTATTTGTTCATGCACTTAAATAAACTAATTAAAATTCATTAGGTATGTGGGACAAAAAAATTCAAAAATGTTTCCAAATGTTTGAAAGCGGAAAGCTTGCGTCCGACATTTCCCTTTTTTTTGCACCACAAATTTAAAATTTATATTCAATCTACATAAATGCACTTTGACATGCAAATATTCTCATAGAACACCGTGTGGCAAAATATAACATGCTTTTGAAATGAGCAAAAAAAAAAAACAAAACCTTTCATCATTACCATGAACATAATATTTGGGTATATGAATTGCCATATAACAAGTATAGGTAGGTAGTTATTTGGTTTTGGTTATAGCTTGTTATGTTCCACATTATTAAAAAAAAAATTATTTTATATAAAGTTTTTCTACATACATACTATAAGGATTGGGCGTTTATTTTCTGCCAGTACGACAAATAAACAAAAATAAATTCAAATGAAAAATGTTATCTAATTGAATAGAATTAGGGTAACTTTTTGGAATGATTTTAGTTTTAACTTCTTATTTGTATGGCATTTTGTTCGACAGGTATACATACATACCTAGTTGAAAGGAAATGCTGAATTCCGACATTTTATTTCTAAGTATAGGCAAGGTACCTTTTTGCTCAATAATTGAATGCAAATTTATGTCACCGGAATTCCTACTCTTATATACTCTTCTGCTTCTTATAGAAGTGGGATGTTACCTAAATACATTAAGCTAGAAGAAGAAAGTTTGGTATAAGTAATGTAACCAATGCAAAACACAGGGAGCCTACTACTACAAGGTAGGTACCTATACCAAATAATAAAGGAAATTTACAAACAGTTGATGAAGGATCTGAAAAACAACTTAGAATTCCATTTTAAAACAAATTTAGGAAAATTTAGCATTAGTTAGAGTGTAAATTTTCGTTTTCTTTTTTTTCTCTCTTAGGTGATTCAGATTTACTGCAGACATTTGTAGACAAGAATCCTAAATTTTGTTGATTTGCTTTTATTATGCCAAAGAGCATTTTGTAACATTTTATTTAATCTTAAACCTTGTATATTGGTATTGATTTTTGTGGATGCATTCAGGATCTTATTTCAAAGAACTTTTGCATACAAAATAGAATGCATACAGATTTAGTACTTACTCTCCCTCTAGTCGTCCATATTCAGTAACATCATATAATGTAATCATTATAACCTTGTTCTTTTACTTCCCAAAACTACCTAGAAATAACCTTGAAGGTCATCGTCAAGGGCAAAATCTAAGTGACCAATGAATTCCTTGTCGAAAGTTACTACAGGAATGACCTTTTTGAAAAATATCCTACAACTATTCAGCCCCCAAAAAAAATTTTCAACTGAAGGCTGGTTTCGTCGCGGTCATCATTATGTTATTGTGACTCTCTAATAGGCGGTAGTTTTCCTACACAGCTTTACATATTGCCTCTAGCAGAGTCCTCGATCTGTCTATTAAGTCGGCAGATTTTCCTTATAAAATTTATTGTTGTAATCAAAGCCGCTAAAAATTATTTGGTAAGAAACATTCATTCAAACTTCTTTTTAAATAAAATGCCTCAGTTAGTCAGAATCCATTTTCTATTCATTCAAATTCTTCCAAACTAATTTTTACAACAGTTAAGGCAATAACTTTTTTTAAATTAATTTTTTACTTCCTGATTTCTAAAAACAAAAAAAAAAAATGTTTTAATATACATTCGAAGTCTAAAAATTAACTATGAAGTGTGTTAAAACACACTCCATAACCAACCTGCAACTTCCCAGCCTACCCACATAAATTCCTAAGCAAAAAAAATAAAATAAAAACGGTTTAATTTTGTTTCCCCTATTATAGATAAGATGTCTGAAACATACGAAGCTACATACATATATTTATAACCCTAAAGCAATCAATACACATATCAGCGTCTGAATCAGCTTGTTATTTGATCTCATTGATCAGCCGGAAGAATGCCATAGATAGCATTAAGCATGCATCTAATTAGGGTATCAACTTGCATCTCTATAATATGGTAATTTTGAACTTTTATTAGCCATCGTTGTCTTCTTCGCTTCGTGTCGCGTTGCCATCACAATGTAAGCTTTTATGTTTTTATATTCATTAGCATAATCGTATCCTACACACACTTCTTAAGATGCTATTTTTAACATTTGCTAGAATTCCTTCAATTTGTATCTGAGAATTCTTGTGGTGGTGAATATTTTATAGCTCCTCGATTGGAGGGTGTCACTATTGAAACTTTGTTATTTCTTGAGTCTCTTCAAAAAATAAATCCCATAAAAAAAAAACAAGAATATTTTTCATTTTGATAAATCCCACCAAAAAACATAAATACATCCAGGGTTTTCTTGAAAGTTCTTAAAATCCTCGATTCTAATAAAGTACAGGAATATTTACACATTCGTATATCTTCCCAATGCACTTAAGGAATGTGTTTTTTCTCCCCTCAACAAACAACAAAAAAGAAAAAAAAAGAACGAAGGAAAACATGGGCATCTAGGGAATTTTCTTTCCAATCCTAGAGATTTTCTCATTGAATTATTTATGCTGAGTGTATCTATGCTCGTGCACCCAACTGTTTTCTTTAGAAATCAATTTATTTGATTCCCATCGTTTCCCATGGATTGCATAGATGGACCATAGAACCAACGAAGACGACTACCCAAGGAACGAGAATAATACGCGTGCTTAGAGCACGATTTACCTATGGAATGGGTAAAAGTCGTTTTCTATTCCTCTAATGGAATGCATATTTAAATGTTCTTTGCTGTCCTCCATTATGTCACACATGCTTGCTTTCCTATTTTTTGTCAATACTTTTCTTCTTTTCTTTTGTATATTTACTCGTTTTTGTTTTGATGACTTTTATTGATGCTGTTTACTCTGCCGATGGCTGCCCACTCGAAATAAAAGAAACAAAAACAAAAACAAATATAAATCAAAAATGTTATCCATCGGTGAGTAAGAAGTGCCGTGCCGCTTGTGCGGTTCAGTTACATACAATGTACTCATGGGTGGTTATGGATATATAGAAGAGGGCCCCCAACCCAACCCGACACCCAACACAGACACCATTTTTTCTAGGTTACAGGAAATACACACTCGATTGGGTTTCTTTAAGTTTTAAGAGGATGAGCTTGAAAATATAAAACAAAAAAAAACACATCACACAAAATAAAACATGCACAGCAGGCTACATATAAGAGCTTAACAAAGCTGGATTGTTTGTATAATACCCTATGCTTTTACTGGTCATTATTATTATGTGTGGTTTTATAACGACTGAAAATTTTTGGTAGATATTCTATAACCTTAGGTAAAACTAACAAAATATAACATATTAATCTAAATTGAGCTGAAATTAAAACTTTCTAGCCAATCTTTACAAGGTTTTATGCAAAGATTATAAGCAGATCGCAACTTTCATATCATGTTGGTGATCAAAATCTTACAATTTCTTGGCTCACCGCACGTACAAGTGGCTGAGAATTGATGAGATTTAATTAATTAAAATAAATGTTGGTATGGAACTTAGTTTCATTAACTACGAGAATGAGTGAAGTGCTATGGAAGGTGTTTCTTTTTTAAGTGGAAAGGGGGAGTTATCGGTATACTAAAGCAAAAATTTACTTTGGCACAATCTTATCATATCACTCGTGATTATTTAAGTATTTTTTATGATTAATCTAATGACACTTAAACCGAGGCATAGTGTTCTTACCTTAGGTCGTCATCCAAAACCGCCATCAAAATTGAAATGAACGGAATATAAATTATAAAATGATTTTTCTCTACTAATTAGTTTCCATTGAAATAATACTATATGATGGTTTTGAAAATAAAAAATTATTGTTTTAAAAAAATCCGTTATTTATGTGAATAATAAGACAAAACAAATGTTTTTTTGAGATACTCTGTATTTTACTTTAACATTTATAATGCAGTTTTACCAATAGTAGTACCTACTGATAATAGTAATTATTTGCACCTAAATATTAACAATTGAACAATTCTTTACAAGTGCAAAAAAGATTGTCGTGATATAAGACTTCAAAAATAATACTACAAAAATCGTAAAAACCATAACTCCTCACTCATTGACTGATTGACTGACAGAACATCAAAATTATGGAGCACTTCCCGACACCGCAGAATTTTTTAATTTCGCTCAGCAGTAGATTTTGTGGTGCATGCAAAGGAAAAAATGGCAGAAAAAAAATTTTTATTCAGGGGCACAATTTTTTAATTTCGCACAGCAGTCTTGTGCAAAGAAAAAAATCGAAAGATTCAGATTTTTCATTCAGGGGCGTAGTATCCGCCCACTTTCTCAAAATTGTTATCAATTATATGAAGCAATTCCGACTGCTGTAGAATTGTGAAATTTCGTAAGCAGTAGGGATTCAACTGCATACAAAGGAAAATTTGAGGTTTTCCATTCAGGGGGGCCGTATCCGCCCACTTTCTCAGAATTGTTATCAATTACATATATGAAGCACTTCGGTTTGCTGTAGGTAGAATGATATTAGTATCTTTCGAGGTTTTGATCTGGCCAAAAATTAATATCTTTACAAAAAGGTGTGAGATCAGACCAAAAACATAAAATGTTAAAAGATAGCCAAGCTCTTATTGACTAAAATTTGGTGGGTTTACTTGGCAAGTATTGTATTTATTACTCACAATTCAAATCGTTTTGAAAACTTGACCAATGAACAAACCAAAAACTTGAAAGGTAGTTTTATTACAATCGTTTTGAATATTACAGGTACGAAGTTTAAACAAAATTTTGACATTCGTTTTCGTAATGGGTGTGTTCCTTTACTTTGAAACTGTGTGATTTTCTGTCCAAAACTTCACATTTTATTTATTTTTTTTTTATATGAACTTTGACAGACTTTTCTGAAGAAATTCAGACATATGTATACAGAGTTTCAAAGTAAAATAACACATCTAAAAATAGAAACGAAAAATGGGAGCTTAAATGATAAACTAAACAATAATTTAGTTTTCTTTTTTGAGGAATCAGAAAAACATTCTCCAAATTTGAAGCAAATTCGTTGATCTATCTATTTAGGCTCTAGCTCATATGCACCCGCACCCAATCGATATTAAAAGAATGGCTGAAGCCAGTACATCTAAGCCTTTCGTGTCCGCAAATGCACAATCAATAAAGTCTTTAAACAACTCAATTTAATAAAGTTAATTAATTTTACATAGAATTTTTGCATACAAAATAATTATCGTATCCCAAATTGTACAACACAGTGTACTTGTTGTGCAAGACGTTAAACATCATATAGAATGTTTCTCCGATTGCGTGCGTAGGATGCAGTAGGTGGACAGGAGCTAGAACAAGCATTTGCACCTACCTCCGGTCTCCAGTAGCCTTGGACCAACCAGCACTACAAACTGGTAATAGACTAAATGTCCATGACTGATGTGTGTGCCTGCCTGATGTGAGATACAACTTTTCTGGTATCGCATCATCACCAGTCAATATGTATATCTTATAAACGCTAAAGTTTTGTTTTATTTTTATTTGTTTACCTATGTAACTAGGTAGGTAGGTATTTATTTATTTATCGTTTGTTTGCCCATTGATCATACAAATTCCTAGTCTATTTCACAACAGACACAGCAGAGATAGAAGAACACATGTTAATGGTTTCGCAATTCTTAGCTATTTCCTAAATTAACTCTGAAAATCAAAAAACATCAACACGCAGAACGGAGGGCGAGTTTTATTTCTATTTAAATTTGGTCAGGTTCTCAGATTTTTTGACTTACCTTCGTATTTTGCTGGCGGCTCCGAATTTGCTGCTCTGTCTGGTCGACGACGACGACGTCTTGAAAGATGTTTGTTTTGATTTCCACTCAATCAAACTCAATGTAACGAAAAACAAAAGAAAAGAAAAAACATTCGAAGGCCCGAAGGCGTCGTCTTAGACCCCGTTCACCCTGAAGAAGGCAATAAATTGACCTCGGTGCACAATAACAAACAAAATAAACAAAAATACAAAAAGAAAGAAAATTAAACTTCGTCTTCAGACGCTACAGACTTCAGATTTTTTTTTCTTTATCAACTTCTTGAGATTTTATTTTGAAAACACCTTTGACAATCGGTTTTAGAGAAAAACGCGAATGTCGCCTCGCAAATGGAGTTTCTATTTATTACATTTTCCTTCCATTTTTTTTATTATTTCATTCACATTTTGTCGCGAAAAAATATATTTCCAAATCGATGTTGAGGTTTTTCGCGATTATCTTCTTCGCCAAGAAGCACAACAATAATTATTGAAGGATTATTTTCCAACTAATAAATACATTAATCACGACGGTTTATAACAAGGAATTTAATATTGGACAATTTTTCTGAATTAGCTTCAGTTCTAGACAAGAAGAGAAAATCTATTGTCGAACGAATCAAAGGGCAAAACTTTACGCACTCGTATTTTTCCACCAGACGACGTTTGATCTTTGTAGTTTGTATATGTCAAACAACGAAATAACTTTTCAACGAAAAATATAGAAATGTCAGATTATTCGGAGTAAAAAAAACATGGCGGCTATATGGTAGCCACTGAACTGGAATTAAGAGTGGTGAGTTTTCAGGCGTGGTGAGATTAAGGGATGTTTGCATTTGGTTTTTCTTAAGGTACGAGCACATTTTTTGACTGAGAAACAAAGTTGCATAGTTTTAGGAGTTTGCTATTGAATACACCACAAAGCACAATACACATATTAAGGTGATATCATTAGGCGTTATCCTTTGGGCTGCAGCATTTACTGCCAAGTACTTCTGGCTACAGTCAACTACTTCTACTCTGTGGTCAAAACTTAAAGTAGTTCAAAGCACTTCAATAATGTAGCAACGAATTGAATCCACGCAAGAAAGTGACAACATCATTAAAAAGAAATTGCATAATAAATTATTCATGTAGATAAATAAATAAATATAAAATTTTTAATTTTAAACTAAGAATTTGTTTTTATTTATTAAATTAAATTAATAAAATTTATTTTTACAACTTTTGCTTATTTTGAACTGCGACGCGTTTCGGACTTTTGTCCATCTTCGGGCTGAAATGAAATGAAATAGTATTTTTGTTGATTTTTTCGACTTACGAGGTACTGCACTTTAACCGTCGAAATGTGTAGTATACTTATTTTGATTTTCTTGACTTGTTCATATTTCATATTCATGTGCCTACGTTCTGTAAAGGCCCAACTATAATAGGCTTAAGCAAACATAAACTAATGTCAAAACCCATCGAAAAGTTTGCTTCAGTTTCAAAAAGTCGCAGGCATAGCCATAATAACTTACGCGCGCAAAAGCATCTGTCAAAATCAAATTCACAGCTGTTTTATTTTGTTGAGTGTGAACATTGAATCAACGGCAACGAGATAGCAAAGATATCACACATACACTTTCATTAATCTCGAATCATTTACACAGACGATGGGTTTGATGTGTATTTTGTATGTGTTGAACCGTATCTGTCAAATTCACTTATGCGCTGAGCGAATCGGACCGCTCTTGCTTATGTTTGGTTAATTGAACGAAACTTAGAAAAATTGGACGAAACGGAGCTGGACTCCATTATGGCTACTCAATAGGAATTTAATATATTCGCTCGTTGGCTTAAACGTGCATAAGCTAGCTCATGCCTATTGTAGTTGGACCTTCACTCTCGCAGCGGAACAAAATTCATAATATGATTTGTTTCAATTCCCATTGTTTCTCAACTAATTTTATTCATATAGAAATTGGCACAGCCCGACGGCTACCGCCTATTCTAGCACTACGTTAAAAGTGTATGGGTGAATGATGAATATGAAAAAACAATTGAAAAATTCAACATCTCTTCTGTTCAACTTAAAGGTAGAACTAGAATAGGCGGTAGCTGTCGGAAGCTAGTGTCACAACGGAACGAAAAGTTGATTTCCAAAACGTCAAATTCATAAGTCACCCATAATGCACTTGAGTGGTTGGAAGTGATTTTTTTTTATTTTTGAAGCTACCTGACAGTCCATTTACGAAAGGGCTCTGACGTCCGACGGCAAAAGTTAACGAAAACTAAACGAAAATTTCCACATCGCAATTATGTGCGCGTCATATGAATTTTTTGTTTTCGCTCGATTTCGTACGACCACGTCCATACGTATTCTAAATCTAACTTAAAGAATAAAGATTCACTCCCAATAAAATGACGGTGTGAAAGAAAATTATTCATTCGAAAGTTTTTGACATTTTGATTTCATACTTTGCAGGGCGAGAATCGAAATCAGTGTAAAAAGTTTTTCGTTTCACTTTTTCACAGAATCAACATTTTCTAAAGAATATGAAGTTACATATTTAAAAAACAAAAATCACATTGAAAATCATAGACGTGCAAATACACCAAATGCAAAACGATATGATTTCATAAATGGAATGAGCTATTTGAGAAATCGTACAAGAAGTATAATGACAGGTCATCTGGCAAATGACAGTTCTTCTTCTAGATAGAAGAGAAAATACTTCTGGAATTGAATTCAGAATCGAAAACAGAAGCACTAAAACGCCATAACTTCAGAACAAGTTAGAATAGAAAATGGCTTCCTTAGCTGTCAGTGAAAAACAACAATTTTTCCGAGCAAGTTTAAAATTGACAAATATACGTCATAGGAATAAAATTGCTTTATTATAATAGGATCAGAATTTTTGAGAAGAGTTGGACCATTTTTATTCAATGAATGAATTATTGCACCTGATTTTAACTGTGTTTTCACAAATCTGTTGTAACCTATTCTGACTAAAAAGTCGTGATGTCAATTAGTTACCGAAAAGAACCAAATTGAAATGTTTGGCTTATTCTTATACCTTGCTGATTTTGTTCCAATTTTGTAAAATACAACTGCCAACGGTTTATTATCTTGGAATCATAAAAGAACTTTTAAGTATTTTTTATGATTTCCGTTTTTTTTCTAATTCTATTAACAGTTTGAATACTCTCTTCATACAATGCAGAAATATTAGCTCAAAAAGCTAAGTCGTTCATTAAAATCAATTCAATTAAAACACTCTTTTTGTTTTGCTTTCCATCTCCAAATATTTTATTTTCTCTTTTTTTCTCATTGTGTAGATTTTTCTCGAACATTGTTATTCTTTTTTTTTATTTGGTTTCAATCATTTTCATGGTATTTTTAATCATTCCACTTTTATAATATATTTCTTTAATTTTTATTATTTATATTTAAACTTACAATATATAACTTAATCCTGCTGTTTGCATTTTGTAAAATTTAGTTTAAGTTCACAGTTAAATAATATTTTTGTTTAATTATGTTTTATGGTTTTAGCTACACGTTTCTGGTTGCCAGCGTTTTTTTTTATCAACATATTTCTTCAAAAAATTTGTATCTAGGTTCCTATTAGATACACTAATGATTTTTATTTTATTTTTTTTTTTAATTTCATATTTATATTTCTCTTTTTTTATGTTGCCTTAACATGTTATTACTTATTTAACTTAATTCTATTAACCACCATTTACCATTTAGATGTTTGAGTTTAAGTTTTAGAATTAAAAACTTTTAATGTACTCGTATAAAATTAAGTTGAGTTTGATGGAAAATAAATATAAATATTTAAAAAAAAATTTTAATTATAATTTAAAATATCAATTGATTTATTAAAAAACTTACATGATAAAAATTACATTTAATGCCACATAATGAATTTACAATAATCATATTTTTTTTATTTATTCGGTTTTATTATGTTTGCTTGTTTAATTTAGTAAACTAATTCTAAATTACTATAAACACTACGAATTCATTTATTTCAGTCTACTGCCCCTAAATGTATTTAATTCTATTTCTGTATTTTTTTTTTGGTAAATAATAATAAATAAATTTAGCGCCTTTTTATATTTTTTTCTTAGTTTTATTTCTTTTTTTTTTAATATAAATTAATATCTTGTTTGTTTTGTTTTGTATTTTTTTTATTTGTTACTGAACACAATACGTCAAAAGCGCTGGGTACATTATTATTGTTTAATTAATAATTTTTTTGTGAGTATACAAATTTTTGTTTATCTACATCACTATTTACAAAATTATAAACAATATTATTCATCTGTTATATATTTTTCAATATTTTTGTTAAGATAACAAATAAAAAAAGATTTATTAAATAAAATCGCTAATGCTAGGCAACAAAGAATGTTATAAGTTAAATAATAAAATTCTGTAGGAAATTCTAAAGAAAATTTAGCATTCCGCTTTGAAGTCGCCCTTCTGTACAAGGTTGCTTTGGACCGCACTGAGATAAGTGTACAGCAAGTAACATAAGAAGAGATCTCATAAATCATAGACTTATCAGGTGGGACAAAAAATCTCACCTAAGCGTTCCATTTTTATTGAGATTTTTGAAATGAAATACTGTTACATTTTTTTTGGACATGGCAATATTCATTTCCTATTGGAATTTAAAATTCAAGATCTGAAGTGATAATCGATAAGGATCTAGCATTGTAAAGATCTCATCTGCCATATCTTCAAACTTGGTTTAGACGTGTTTTGCAAATAATGGCAGCTCTATCTTCTGCTTAGATGCCAAAGTTGAGTTGTAAACAGAAGTATTTGTTTGTGAAAAGACAATCATCCGCTTATAAGCGGACAACTACAAAAATGGCTGCCTTTTCAATTGACTAACAAATGAAGAAAGGATGTACATAAATTAAATGTAAAGAATAAAAAAACATTGGCTGAGGTTATTAAATCAGCAGTTAAAAACAAATACAAAAGAATTTATTTAAGGGAAATGTTGCACTGTCTTTTTGTCAAATTGAAGAGAGTGGCAGGTTTGGTTGAGTTACCAAATGCAATCTAACAGGTGAGACGTTCAAAGATTTTTGTGCAAATGCATTTAAAATTAAGGGAACTTTTACCCAATAAATAAAAAATTAGGTCCCGGGACTCAAGGTGAAGATGCGTAAACACCATGCGTTCGAATGAATTCAGTAATACATACACAATCCATCAACGTCAATAATGAAGCTTTGTTTAACGTAAAGTAAAATTTAATTTTTTCAATCTTATTTTTGATTTTAATACCGTTTAAGGTTCATAAGCTGGGGTCTACAACGTAACTTGATACAGCCGATATTAATCGATGCAATCTAGCAACGATAATAATCAATTCGGTTCGCAGTCTAATTGATTTTGTTCTCTATTACGATGGTCAATAATTATCAATTGAAATTTGGTACAAACATTAAAACGTATGTTAAAAAAAACTGCAAACTATTCTGTGATATCTATCAATTTATGGTAATTCACAACGATCTGCATCATTCTCAATTTTTGAAGCAAGGTTTCGAACGAAACTTTGGCTTGCGTTAAAACATGCCAACATTTATACAATCCACAACTCTGCAAGCTCTTTCATAAAGACAGCTAATCCCAAAAATAAATTATAATCATTAATTCAAAATAAGGCTTTTAATGATTTTAAATGATTCTCGCAATTTAAGTTCCATAATTGAAAACTTAAATAGAATTTATTTAAAATTCAGAAATAAATATGTGATGATGTTTACTCCCAGCTAAGCTACCGTTACATATTCGATTTCAATTTAACTTGTTTAATGGAATTTTGTCCAAACCAGAGAAATTAAGACGCTTCCCTTATTGAAAATTCCCCAAAAACTGAAGGAATAATGGATAGAACTCTAAAGAAAAAAAATTATTAATTCCAACTACAACCAAAGAATTCACAATTCCAAATATACTGAAATCAAATCGAACAAAGAAAATAATAAGAAATTTTTTTTTATGAATCAATAAATTTTGTATTTTATCATTTTTTGTATTTTTATTTTTTAAATTAATATATTTTGGCAATTAGTTAATTGCTTTTGCTTTCAATTTTTTTTCAATTTTTAATAGTTTTTTTTTTTCAACGTATACTTATATTGTAAATCATATATTATTTTTTTTATAATTTTTTTCATTAATTTAATAATTCAAATGATAATTTTCATTTATTGTTTTGCTTTTTTATAATATAATAATATAATAAAAATAATATAAAGTACAATTATAAACAAAAGGACAAACTAGAAAACAAAATAATATTATTGATAATTATAATATAGTTATGTTTAAATATACAATGATTTTTAGAATTGAAATAATAATAATACATAATTTTGTTATAAATATAAATAATAATTGTGTTTTTTTTGTTTTGTTTATGATATAAGGAAAATAAACTATTTTATATTATATTAATTTTATTTATTTAATTTATTATTTGTTTTCTTTGTATGTATCATTTAGGATATGTATATATGTACAGCATATAAGAAACAAATTAAATAAATTTAGTATTAAGAACAAGAAAAATATTCTCTTATATTCGTAATATTGTTAGTTAATTTTATAATCGTTTTAAGATAATACACTGCAGAGAGCTAATCTTGAACGCAGAATATAAAGACACAGTGTGTAAAAATTGCCAAGAAATTGAACGATAAAATGAGTTTTTTTTTTAATAAAGTTTGCGAAAATCATAAAATTTAGTTTTATTATTATTATTTTAATGAAAAAAAAAAATAATTAGCGAGGTTTCAATTGGAATATGAAGTACAATTCTATGATAATGCATCAAATTTTCTATTTCTCTTTGAAAGTTCGAATTGGATAGGCCTTTCACTCTCTGTGTCTCTCTCTTTTAACTGCACGCGGAGAGACTCTCACATAAGAAAAAAACAATTTCGTTTTTTTTTTTTAATATATACCTACATATTAAATAAAGTCTAAGTTTAAAGGAGAAATATGATAAACAAAAAATAATAATTTAAACAAAAAAGAATTCGTCTAACATACACAACTATAAATATTTGTTTCTTTTCGAAAATAATAATAATTAAAACAAAATAAAATACAACAAACATGAACAAAAAGGGTGTTTAATGTATAGGAAAATGAATTATTCATAATTAACATATTTTTGTTTTTTGAGAAATGCCTCTGTTTTCATGTATCTTCGAGTTTGGTATTAATTTTTTTTATTGATTTATTTACTTTTTTATAAGAACTAAATTCTTTTTTTTTTGCTATGCATTTCATTTACCTCTTTTCAGTGCTAAATCACTTTAATTTCTCCTCAATTTGAATTTACTTATTGTTTTTTTAGAAATGTTTTTCATCTTATTTTTGCTAATTTAGCTAAACAAATTTAATCACTAAGACCATTTATGCGCTCTCTTTCATTTTTTTTTGTTTTAAATACATTCACTCTCGTTTTCTTTACAGTAGCCAAACAAAGTTTTCACACCACCTAACAGTTGAACACATTTTATGATTTGTTTTTTTTTATAATTTTTTTCTAAAATCTTACATTCTCTCTACATAATTAAATTATTTTGAGTCTACAATCAAAAAGAGATTGAGATGAATCATTTGATTTTAACTATGTTATCTATTTTTAGGTAAGATATTTATTTAAAGTAAGTGTTATTTAGCTTTTGATCAGTGTTTTTTATATATTTAATTTAATTAATGAGATATAAACAAAGAAAAAGAGAATGAGATGCTTGCTGCTTTTCTTTTTTAATGTTGAACAACAATTGAAATTTAACTAAAAAAATGTTTTTAAGTTTATCAGTTAAAATTACTTAAGACCTATTCTTTAATTATTTTAACTTCTTTTTTTTAATTAAAATTAAATATTTTGTTTAAAGTCTTATTTGTTTCTATGTAGGGCAAACTTGTTTTTGTTTATAATTAAATTACTATTTTTATCTTGTTGTTTTTGCTTTAAATTAATATTATGTACATGTAGTTGCATTTTTTTCATAGTGATTTAGTTTATTTTTTTTCTAGATTTAAATTAATTCTTTTTGTTTTGTTTTAATTATTTACACCAAACCAAAAATTTTTTGGTTTGAAAATTGAGGGGTGAGTTGTAGGATATTTTATGTTTTACTTTTCTTTTAATGGGAAAAATGGTTATGAATGGATGGAAGGGGAACAGGGTGGTATAAGGAGAAGGTAAATATAATTTATTAAATTGAGACTACCTACAAATATAATAATATATAACCTAAATTATTTATTTAGTATATTTTGTTTAAACTTCAAATAGCAGATGTTTGGGTTTTTTTTTGTTTTTTTTTTTTTTTATTTATTTTTCTCTTGCATTATGTTGATAGATTGGCAATGATAAGAAATTTACACACAAGTACGCACAATAGTGTTTGTTGTATGTTTACCAAAGTGCCAAGGGTTTTTCAGTTGCTGTTGTTGTTAAAGAAGAGCGTCTTTGATGTAACTGTTTTATTATTTTTTGTTTCTTGATGTGTATTTTTAAGTTACGCCGACGTTTTCTTATTTGAGTCTTGTTGATCGCTATAAGTTATATTACGGACATTTTCAATGGCATTCACCCATTCAAGAGAATAACCTTCGGGATCGTCAAGATAGTATGTTCGATCAGGCTAGAATGACAAAAATAAAATAATATTATTAGATTGATTTATTTAATTAAAATAAAATAAAGCAATTAATTATGTAAGACAATATTTTTCTCCATTTTAAGATTCGATATGATAGGGAAGTCATATGTGCAATATGCAATGTAATGATTCATGCAAGTATACGATCGACTTGACCTCAAAAATGCAATATCCTATTCATATTTAATGACGTTTAGTAGCTAAAAATATCACTTTTTCACATTAAACAACTTTCTAAGAAATTTGAATAAGCTGCGTAAATATAAAACTGCCTCTCCATAACTAGTGTAAACTAATTCGCACAAGATGTCACATCAAGCTAATATAATAAATCCTACTCCATAGTCAGTCGGAAAGAAAGAAGAGTTATAAACTAATAAAAAAAATGGTTTTGATGTAAGAAACAAAGTCTCAGAGATTTTCAAGGGTATTTCATAAAGTTTTGAAATCCAGGTAGCTTTGAGTTAATAAACATTATTGCAAAGTTTAATTGATTACATGACCTGAGACCTGGCCGACTATATAGCATATGACCTAGAAAGAGGAAAACGCAAACAAAATACTTTTTGCTTCTCACATTTTTTTTTACCAAAACAAATAAACTATCAAGAGTACACGTGAGTGGTTTATTAGTTCGTTCAACCTTCGTAATAACATTGTTGTTTTGCACAAAAGGGGAACACATAGTTTGTGGCATAATAAATTTCCATTTTACCCTCGTAAGCACTTAGAAATATAGTTTTTTTTTATTGTTTTGTTTTACGATACTGGCGCGTGTACTGTTTTTACTTTTTTTCTTATGTTTATTTTTTTATTTGTTTTGCACACATTTTGGTGGCGATGAGAGAAGTGTTTGAAATAACAAACACTTGCGGTTCACTCGGTTGTCACTATAGAGCAGTTTCTAGAATCATGAGATTTATCATCGACAAGTTGAAACTAAATACTTACTACGAATCTAAAAATTGATCCTGCAGATTTGTATTTATAGAAAAACTTGTTCTAAGCAGATGTTGATTTTTTCAAGTATTTACATATATGCTGAGAGTGGCATTTTGTTAACCCTTTTTGTTTAATAAGCAGGTTGTTGAAGCCCATGGGGACTGAAACTTTCGCTCATGACTTACTTAATGTTCTTAATCTTAAACTAAATTGTTGATTATTTTCGATTGGGATCAAAATCTCACTGGCCAGCTGTCAATTCAATTAATTTTTTTTTACATTTTAAAGAGAAATTATTAATTTAGTCGACCAATTTTGTCTTGGTTAATTTGACTAAAAGTTGTCAGAAGACAAAATTAGTTAACTGTGTATCTAAATTGTGATTTGACCAGTAAATTATTCAATGGTTTACATTTTTATAACAAAAATAGCAGATTTTAACCATATAAAATGGCATTTCCCTACATTTGTACAAGTCATTTTGGCTTGCAACCAAGACGAGAGGGAGAGTAAAATGCATTCCTCTACTTTTATCTTTCTATTTTCTGCACCAAACCATATGATCTTGCAATTATCAGGTTGAATTCTATTCTAGCCATCACCAAGTTGAGTCGACGATCAATAAATACACTCCCAGTGTCTACAAATTTGTTTCGTCGGTCATAGCTAGATAGATATACATATGTATGTTTATAAAATCAAATCAAACCGAACCCAACAATACACCTTTTAGTCGCGACAAATAGTTGCTGCATTTCTGCCATGTAATAAAATGTAGTTGGTGTCGCCGCCATCATTGTTGCTGCCGTCGTGCAGTCGGGTTATTTTTAACATTTTTTTTTTATTATTTTTATTAGTATTTTGTTTTATTATAGATTTTTGCTTTTACTCACAGGATGGATGCATATTTGTATTTCTATGTCTTTATGATTGTAGCGCGTGCAATTTGTTTTCGTTTGCATGCATTCTACATTGACTAGAGGCAAATGGGTGAATGGAAAAAAAAATGATTATTAGGTAATAGTTCTTAAGTCTCTCTCTTTCTCGGCACTCTCATGATATAAACATCCCACTGATTTGCTGCTGTATGCCACCCATCATCCCCCACAAACCCACTGCTGTTATATAGCCTAGTTCAATGTCAACATGGCTACACGTGCCACACTCACTGTCGCCATTGTTGAGCTGGTTAAGTGCTTTTTCTGTCTATGTACACGCCACTGAGGATAGATAGATATGAGTGGTGTGTGGATGGATATAGATAAATTGTTGTTCGTGCGCGCCCCCAAGAGGGTTGTTGAGGGTGGATATATAAATGAATAAGGAAAACGAATGTCGTCATATATATGATGAAGCATACACGAAAGTTTGTTCCGGTATTAAAAATATTCAGTTTTCTATTTTTATTTTGTACAGATTTTATGAAAAAAACAAAAAAAGTAGAAGCAAAATGAGGGAATTTGACACCATTTTACATAGTAAATACCTACATATCCTGAGTTGTAGTTTTTTTTTTGTGGATATGAGAATAGTTTATCTAAAACTGTCAGGAGATCAAAATTCTAGTTCATTGAACTTCAAAACGAGAGTTACGTTTGTAATGTGCTCCTATTTTTGGCGAAGAGTCATAGCTATAAAATAGAAACACACCTTGAACTTTTGGCATTTTGAAGATACTGAACACTAACTGACACGTGAAATCGATACTTTCCATTGCATTCATATTTTATGCAAATTCTTATAATAATAAAATTTAATTTTGGAACCCATCGTAAAAGAATAGCAACAGTGCAAAACTGGATTAGCATTTTTTGGCAGTCGTAAAAATTCACTTTGCAAAAAAAAAAAAACAAACAACAACAATCATTTCCAACGGAACATAAAAATCATTTTGTTATAATGTTTATATTGTTGTTTAGATGACTACCCTTGTCTTAAAACAGAAAGTTTAAAAAAAAATATATGCAAATTGCGTGGGCCAGCCAAAAAGTGAAATGTTGTTTTGCTGGTTTTTTGTTTAAACTATTTTTTTTTATTGGAAAATTCGACTAAACAAACCAATGTGAATTTTTAGAAATAAAAATTGCAATAAATTCAGATCTTAAACTTGATTTTATGATTATAATAAAGCAAGAAATGGAAATTAAAATCTACATACATATAAAACAAATTGAATATTCTTGTACCTTTCAAACTTACTGAATGACATTTTTCCATCGTAGATAAATTTATTAAAAGTTTAAGAACAACTTATTTGCGATAAAAGCAAGAATATGTAACTTATTTAAATCGGAGTCTGTGTCATTTTTGATCGAATCTTAAAATTTAAAAATAAATTAATAAACTTACCGTATGCACAAAGAAGATCTTAAAGTTCTTAGGTTCGACTCTCAATTCTGAGCTCCATGGAATTTCACCCTTCTCGATCATTTGAACCGGGTCGATGTAAATCAATCGTGGTCCAGTTGTAAGCAATAACATACGTCGTCTAGCAAACAGTCCTTTTCGCTTATTGACGAAACCTTTCTTTAGGATAACTTCACCTTTGGCAAACGGATGCCATTTGTCAGACTTTTGTTGTTCGAGGCGTTTTTGTTTTTCGTTATCGGACAGATCAAATATATCTGATTTAGAAAATAATAGAGGAAACAAAAATATAAAATTTGTTTTGTTTTAGAAAAAAAAGTTTTTACTCACTTTTTCTAACAGTCTTTCGCTCTATTTCATAACCATCCATAGATGTGCCCAATTCCATGCCAAGCAATCGTGTCAATTGTCGATCACCTAGTCCTGGTTCTAAATCATCTGGAACACGATATTGACTACGGAATTCTTCGTCCCTGGAAACACCTGGCAGATATGGATATATCGTAGGTGGTATTTGCTCACGAATTCCATCGAAATCGATACCATCAAAGAAGGGATGTGATCGTATGCTATCGTAACATCCATCTCTGTCTTGAGCGCCAAGTCTATCATTTGGATTCAGCTTCAGTAATTTTCTGACTAGATCTTCGGCATTTCTGTCAAAACCATCTGGGAATTCCAAATTACAATTGAGAATCTCTTTAAATATCATAAACTCATTGTTGCCACGGAATGGTGGTAAACCAGATATCATTTGATAAATTATGCAACCCAATGCCCATAAATCGGCTGTTCGGTTAATGGATTTACATTTGAGCACTTCAGGTGAAACGTACTGGGCGGTTCCCACAAAACTGTTTCTCCTTCGACGAAAATAATCAGGCTGATTGTTGTCGCCGCCCATTGAGGTTCTTGATGCAGGTGATGATGGTGTTGATGATGTTTGTTGTTGTTGTGTGGTAGATGTTGTCACTGTTGTTGATGTTTCATTATCCAATATCTTCGCCGAACCAAAATCTGCAATCAATGTGTGCATATTCTCGTCGAGTAGAATATTTTCGGGCTTTAAATCACGATGCACAATATTACGTTTGTGCATATTTTCACATGCTAATACTAATTCGGCAGCATAATGACGTGTACAGTCCAAATCGAAGGAACCAACTTTATTTATATACGGCAGGAGATCACCATTTTTGGCAATGGTCATAACAAAGTAAAGTGAACGAGCATCTTGGAACGTACACGAGAGATTCACAAAACCGGGCACATTGGTCATAATATTCATGACTTCACGTTCGCGTTTAATGTATTCCTGTTTCTTTTCACGAATGATTTGTATTTTTTGACAGACTTTAACTGAAAAATAAAATAAAAGAACATTGGTTAGATTTTTCCATTGAATTAAATGATTGCAATAATTACGATATGTATAATAAAACAATTTCGAAAGTTTAATACAATTTTGTTGACGATATGTGGAAGTAAACTTTTGCTTTCATAAGAGATCAGGAACGGCAAAAATTTATTTTGTTGTTATATTTCAAATTAAATTGAATTGCATCGGAATAAAATGTTATAGGTACCTATTCTGCCAAGCCTGTAGATTGTGATTTAATATTTTGTTCGTATAGATCTTTATCTTTGATATTCCCCCAGCTAAAAATTACAATTGTAAATTGTTTTGATGAGATTTCTCGAACTCATTATCACTTTAAAGTATATAATCACATTCCAAAGAACTTTACATTTTCCATAAACAGTTTATTATTTTTTATTATTTTAGCTTAGTTTATTCCTTAAGGTACCCCCATACTATCTAACTGACGAAATAGTATGGGATGGAATTTCATGCGACGTTAAATTTGTTTTTTTTTGAGAATGATTTTCATATTTTGTTTCCACACTTGCATCAAAACAAACCCAGTTTCACCTCAATCACTCAAGTGTGATAAAATCCTAAAATTTTCCATGTATCAATTCATGTCAAATATATTGTTTGATATGGACTGGTAAATTTCCAACTATATAAATACATACATGATTTTTACACGCATTTTTGACATGTTTCTACACTCTGCTGTGAGATAGTGTGAAAGGACTTTAAAACTGAATTATCTTTTCACGTTTAATTGAAGTTGTTTTTTGTTATTGAAATACATTAAAAAAAAAATAATAATAATAAAACTGACAAACATAAATCTTTTAAGAACGTCAGAGCTCTAGCGAGAGATAAGAAAATGTATATATTTTTATATCAATATCAGTCTGTGATTGTTTGGCGCCATTCAAAATGCATAAACAAAATCTAACCTTGCAATCCACATTTTGATAAAGAATTATTTTTGTTTTAATTTTGACAAATTTTCTTAAATTATACAAATTCTTGATCTTTGAGTTTTAATTGATTGGATAATTTAAATTGCACGCTATTTTGTTTTGTGTTTATCTCTCTGTTATTATTTTTTTTATTGTTGTTTATTTGTTTTCGCAGCCATTTCTTATACTTGTGATTTAAAATATCGACAACCAAAAAAACCTGAAACAGAGGTTGATACTATATTGTGGTGGTCGAAACGATACTTAGGTAAATCAGAACTCGCACACAGAAAAGAATTGTTTTTGTCACATATTTTCGCTGTCTACCTTCAATTACGCCACACTGTTGCTGTGGACACTTTTGGCAGTCAAATTATTATGAAAAAAAAAATAGGGCTCAAATCCCAAAACACACACAGTCTACGTAATAATTTTGGTAGGCAGGTAGGTATAATAATGTCTGCGTTATTTTAGGCTCTTAGAAACTCATAGTTTGTGAAGGAGAGAAAAATGCCATGAATTAAAATTGATTTGGCTGATTGCCTTTGAGAAATGAGACAAATATTTGGAGCAACAAAGTCTACGATCCGAGAAGAAGTGGTGGATAAAATAAATTCTTATACCTACTTTGTTTTCCTTTTTTTGTAGACAATTAATAAATAGAAAAACAAAAAACATTTGAGTAGGTTGTTATTAGGTAGTGTCGGAATTTCATAATAACTAATTTCGCTTTTTATTGCCCTCTACAACAATTGTTTTTCTTGATAACAAATAAAATTAATACCTACTTTGTTGTTTAATTTATTGCAAATTAAAATAAAAAGTTTATTTAAAAGAGTTTGGATCTTACGGAAAAAAATAAACAAAAATAAAAACAAATTGTGCCCTGTTAATCAGTTTATTTTTTTAAATTTCATTTCTTGGGTCTAGCTACACAGTTATTTATATATTAAAATTTTTTTAAATGGCCAAACGTGAGAAAAGTCAGAGAACTCTAGCTTCATTGTGCATACATGTATATTTCGTGTCGTAAGTTCGTTGATTCTAAAGCTAAACTCAAGTCGACTACTACAGTAGATACAAAATAAAAAAGACAGATAGGAAATAAAACAGACAGGTATTTTCCATGTTCCAATAAAATTTCAATTAAATACGGTTAATCTAAAGGCTGAAGCCAAGCCTTTGATAGAATCAAAAAGAGTGTGGGGAGAAAGAAAGAAAAAAAAAACAAACAAATATGTAAACCTAGGTATATTTTTTTTATTAAAAAAAAAAAAACGAACAAAAAACAAAACTCTCGAAGTAAACTCCTCAGTGTCTCCCCGAGTCGGAGAGCCAGTCTCAACTAGTATCAAGAACCATAAGAAGCCAATTTTTAAATTCTTTAACCACTTGGCGCACGGCAACAATCAACTCTGCGATGGGTGGTGAAGAGAATTTATAATAAAAAAAAAAAACACACCTAATATGAACAACAAATGCTATAAAATAGCTAAAAATGTTGTATGTTTGGGGTTTTTCTTTCATGTGATTGGTGTAGAGGAGTCGAGGAGAATGTAGAATTTCTGAATGCTGTTATATGAGTGTAAAGTGATTATATTGGTAGTACTAGCCTTGAACTTAATGTCGTCAATGAACGAAACGAACAGTATTTAATTTCAATTTATTCATATTTTAAATAAATTGTAAACAAGTATTGATAAATGATTTTGCAATGTTTGCATTAATGATTTAAAAAATTATTTATGCTGCTAGACTAAAATTTTAGAAAAAAAAAAATAGCACTTTGATATCGATTCATTCATAAACTTTTTTTTTTTTTTTTGGAAGTGTGTTTATTTTTATATTTAACGATTTGGTGGGAAAAAAAATGTATATTCAATGATTTTTGTGTTTATTTATACAAAAATGTATAGAATTTTTAGAGATATTAAATCAATCAATCCATTAAAATTCAGTTTTTTTTTTTGTTCAATGGATTCTATGAGATATACAAATTAAGTATATAAAAGAAATAAAAGCTCACTACAAAACATTTGTATGAAGTAAAAGCTTGAACATTAAGAATGAAAACAAATTCATCACCATTCATAAGAATTTATTGTTTGTAAAAAATAATTTTTTTTCTTTCAACACAAAAAATGCTTGTTATAAGCTTCGAGAGTAAAAAGCTCAAAAAAGCTTTTAATAAAAGTTTGCAAAAACTGCATCACTTTAGAATATATGATCAACAATTAGTCTTCATTTCGAATTTTTAAATTAAAGCTTTCAGAAATATGGTGATCTTATCAACAGATGAAATATGTAGGTATATTATATTTTGTATTGCTTTTACAATTTTTGTGTGTATTATTTTATAAATTAAAGTGGAATCACTCTTATTCCAGTACCTCATACGAACGGTGGGAAGAATAAAACCACAACCACCCATGGAAAAAAACACAGAGTGCTTTCTACTTTACCATTCCTACTATTTGTCTCTTCTTTGCTACCGCGAGGGGACACTGCTGCCGTTGCTGTAGCCGCCACAAACAACAAAAATAAAACGAAACGAACCACATTATTATAAAACGAAGAATAACAACAACAAGTCTTTTACTTCAGCTTGAAAAGAACGGCCTTGGGTGTGTGTTTTGTGCGAAATCTTACGCAAACCAGCCGCAGCTTTATATAATGGAAAAAAATATTATAATGTTGTTATACATACATACGTAGGTACACATGTATTGTGTAGTTATATGAGTAGAAATAGGTGTCTTTATTAGCCCTCACAGCTGATTAAAATAAAATAAAACCCCCCCGAATCTGAATCTTACTTTGGATTGGACTTTATACCTACCTATTTTCGATATACTGCCGCCTCACTCAGTTAGATTTTTTAATTCGGTATAATTTTGTTTGTTAAATTTAAATGAACAATTTTACGAGGTATTTTTTTGTAATCCTGTTTTTGACGACAATATTCTGTATTTTAAAATAATTATAATTTTAAAATACTACAGGAATAAGGTACACAATACATAAAAACAACAACGACGAAAATAGAAGGATGATTAAAGTTCAATTTTTAAATCCATAGGTTAAAGCTTTAGTTATGGAGATGAACAGAGAAAAGGTGAAAGTAAAACAAAATAATTTTTTTTTTCGTAAAAATACAAAAAAAGACATTCGAAAATAAGTACATATTCTGCCCTTTTTGAATGAATTAGTCTGAGACAGTATAGATTTGGTATACACAACACAGCACAGTGCCATGTAGCATGTTGCGTTGCATTTGAATGAAAATGCGGTTAAGCACAATAAATTCCAGAAAAAATTCCAAACAAGTTGTTGTTCTCTGTTTCTGCCCGTGTGTCAGAGTTTGTGGAATGTGGATATACAAAATTGCATTTTGCGCGAGGAGCCTGTTTTGTACATAGAAGAACCTCCTTCCTCTCACACGGAGACTTTTAGAAGATTTGAAAAAAAAAATGTAATAAATAAATGCAAAAATAATTTTGAAGGAAAGAAGATGGCAAAAAAGCCAAGTAAACAGACAGGCACACATACAAAACAAAAAAAGGGGGATAAGCAATGCAGAAGAAGAAGAAAAATGTCTTATTAGGCACAAGGCCTCTTCTGTGACTGTTGCGCTGTTATTGCTGCTGCTTCTGGCCTCTTATGGAGCTGCTTCACAAGCTCCAAGTTGTTGTTTGGAATGTTATAGTGCTGTGCGACGAGTACATTTGATATGCGTTGTCGTCGTTGTCGTAGTCGTAGTCGTCGTTATTGTCGTCTCGAAACAAATATAATAGACTTTGGTCTGTGACCTTAGTTAGCTCTCTGTACATTTTTGTGTTTTGATTCTGAGCTCTGTTTGTTGTATAGAGCTCTATCTTGTTGAAGGTATTAGGTACATACCTATATATCTCTACTCTAGTAGGTAGGTATCTCTGTTTTAGTTGATTCTCTGACCCTCTTCTTTGGCTGTTGCTATTGCTGTTGTTGTTGTTGTTGTTGTTTTTTTTTATTATTTTTATTCGTTTTCATTGAAAAGGTTTAAATGTGAATTCCACTTGAGTGGGGAAAACAGGAAAAGTCTATTTTTAGCAATAGCAAGCCAGTCTGGTATAATTGCATTCCAAAGAAGTGAATCTAACGATGAGCTAGGTGTGTAGAATTTGACCTGTGAGATTCGTTTTGATTTGGGAAAGGAATGCCATTGATTTTGCAATTCGTTTTTCCGAGTTACCTTAGGTTTTCAAAATTTACATTTATGTAGTTGGGTAGGTAGGTACCTAGGTTGAATTATGTAGGTACATAGATAGGTATTTTCGATTTGTAAGTTACCAATATTTCACAGTTATTATGAATCTTAAAATTTATTTTAAATATGTATATTTAATGTGGATCGTAGGTACTTTGAGCTTACGAGCAATAAGCTGTGAGTAACATTCCAAAGATTGCGACTTAGGATCCACACAAATTTTCCCAGAGAAAACTGTTCCCAACTACCTATATGATTTATTTTTTAATCTTTTAAGTACCTAGTTCCTATGTACCTATTGGCAAATCTTGAAAAGTAACATTCCAAACCAATCAACTGTAGTTCGACCTTACGACTTCTTCCCCCTTTATACTTTCTATTTAAAGACACAACATTCTTTGTTTACATTAGATGTAAAAGTTGTTCTCTAATAGATTTTGTTGCTATTACTTCTACACTCTTGTTCATAAATCCCGAATGATTGCATTCCTTACCATGACCAAACCAAAGAAGATGAACCTTAGAAGACGACAACAACAACAAAAAAAAAAGCAGAAAAAAAACAGAACCGAACGGAAGAGACGAATAAACGCGCTCGTTACAACCGACAACAACGATGTACAAATCAGGTTCCATATTGTATAGTAGGTAGTGTATCTTTTATGAAGTAAAAGGTTCTTGAACTTATTCTTTCCTCCGGCATGTAGCATTTTTATACTATACGAACACAAGTTGTTTAGATTTAACAAAAGACACAACACCAACAACAAAACTAAATTCAAAAAGAAATATTTTTCCCGCCAAATGCTTCAACTAAATCAAGAAATAAAAACAACAAGAAGGAAGAAACCATAGAAAAATGTTGGGAAAAAAGAAGAATGTTACATTTAATGGGTTTGGAAAAGAGAGATCACAACAAACAACAACCAGCGAAGTTGCAGTGTTTTTTTTTTTTTTTTTTTTTTTCATCGATTTGTTGTTGTATATAAAGGATACAAAAGTGAACATAAAAAAAGAAGATCAATGGAGATAGAAAAGTGTATACTTTCGATGATTTTATAAATTTCTCCGGATATAATGTTTATTTTGTCATCACAAGAAGCATTTAAAAGGTTAATTTCTGTCGATTAATAGTTTGTGGATCGAATTGTTCATTATTTGCACACAAGACTTGTAAGTTGTTATATGTTTTATTTATTTAAAAAATTTAATTAAACACGTTTCAAACACATTTCAGGAATTCATATTCATGCTTTCATAATATATGTATTATGAAACATGTTTGAGAACTGGATGAAGTCAATTTAATTTAAAATGTGGATCGTAAGTTAAATAAATATTTTTCAAACTCTTGACTCTTTTGGCAATTTAATTTTATTAAAATACCTATTTCAAAATCAATGCAAAATAATTATCATCAACTTCATAATAAAAAATAAAGTAATAAAAGACCATTACAAACTTTTTTAATAAATCTTACAAGTACGCGTAGGAAGAAAAATAATGCAAATAAATAACCCACTTGTTTCTGGTTTGTAATAAAACGATTCCAAAACAGCCTCTGTGTGAAAAAAGAAGAAAATATTGTTCTGTGTGGGTAGGTATACTGGTAAATGTCCAGACACCCTTATAGTTCTTCCTTTTTTTTGTGACATCAAAAATTAAAATTACTCCCCTCACATTATTTACCCGAAACATAAATTGTATGAGAGAAGAGAGAATTGAAAACCTACACACGCGACGAAAGGAAGGTCAATGTTCGGCGACCAATACTCTCCTACGCCTTTAACAAAAAAAAATGTAAAGGATGTAGATGTAGGTATATAGCTTGATGAGTTATTAAGAAGTTTATCCATGACTCATCGATATGGAGTTTATTGCCCTATCCAAAATACAAAAAACAACTTCCAACCATGACCATATGCCGCTTGAATTTTGTTTGAAGAAACCCAAAAATAAGGACGAACTTCATGATTAGAAAAATAACAAAAAAAAAAACATCTGCTTAGCATTATCGGCAGGTGGATTTTTAAAGACGACTAGGACTACGTATATCATCAATTTATTGCGTACAAGTCCCAGGTGGGTAAAGTTAAGCGTGCCTGTGTTTATTGTCCTTATTTCGCGCCAATTTTTTTTTTTTTAATTCATCGTCTTCAAGCTGTGCATTAAGGTCCCTCTTTGTTTTGTTGTGTCTGGCTTAATTTATAGAGGTTATTGACACATTGCAATTTTTGTATGTTATGTGCAATCCTTTGTCCTTCAGGGTATTTTTCTTTTTGACGAATTTCGTTGAATCGAATTACAAATTCGGCAAACCCTCAGAAGGTGATTGGTTCGTTTAAAGTTTGTTGGTAAATAGCGTGTTTATTTCTCTTTTTTCTATGGGTTCGTTTGAAGAAAAACATCAAGACGCATAAGGACGACGACAGATGTCCTTACTTTAATAGTGGGTATATACCTACTTACTCCATTTACGTAAGGAGACATTGGCCTGGCCTGTTTTTGGGTAAAAACAAAACATTGCATCTGCCTTAGTTGAATGCATTTCAGGGATTATGTGTCATCACCTGGCAGTTTTTGTATTTGGGTATCCTTAAAGTAGGTAGTCATTGACATCGAAAATGACGATTTCGGAGACTGTCTGTAGGGGATGTACCTATTCTGGTTGGTGGGAAAGATCAGTGATTTTAAAATAAAGGAATAATAAAATTTCAATAGAATCTTTAAGATCATTGATCCCATTCGGTCCTTGCGATAGTTAGTCGTTGACTTTTTCATGTACATACAACATACATACATATTGTTATTGTCAAAAATTAAAGGAGGGATCAAAATTGTCAGGGCAACTCATGTTATATTTATTGATTTTCCTTTTCTTGAAAAATAAATAATCGCATACCTACATACTTTTTGATATTCTCTTGGCATTCATTAATGATTACAAAAAAAGCAAAATCTATAGAAATATATGCCATTAAAGCTCTTCAACAAAAATCAGCATATCGAATATTTATTCTAAAAGCTTTTTTTATTTATTGTGATTTTAAGTTTTTTTTTTTGTTTCTTTCGATTGAATCTACACAGAACTTTTCAATTAGATGGACAGCGACGGACGTGGTAAACATATTCAATCATGAGTAGGTACCTATATAATATCCCCTCTCTAATTTATATCTAATGATGTGTTATGTTATTTGTATGTCGCATACTCAATAGTTTATGAAGAGATCGCTCGACCATGAACTCCTATTTTTCATAGGATTACCCTTTCGCTGCTTTATTTCTCTGAATATTTTTATTTCTTTATGTTTAACTTTCTATGACCAATCTGACATGGTTCAAGTTCAAACAATTAAAAAAAATTATTTATCGTCCATTGCTTTTTATTCGAAAAGACAAGATATGTAGGTACCTATTTCAAATTCTTTGTTACAGCACAGGCCAAGAGCAGATGTTAGGATGTTTCTAAAATCTATTATAAAAGGATATTTCAAAAGATTTCATAAAAGAAGCACGTGCGTTTGTTAATGTCTAGACCTCTAGACGAATAGGGAATATCAGGTATAAATATGTATCAGGTAAGTAATTCTTAAGGACATAAAACATCTGCCAAGGTGAAATAATATTAAAAACAAGTAATGATACGAAGGCTTGTCAAAAAATATGTAGCACTTCGTGTGTGGTATAAAACTATCGGCTCATTAAAAATTTTGTTGGGACATCTTGAAATTACTGTTAGGAATCGAAAATGAAAATGGTTTGACATACCTATTGAGGATTATTGTGATCATTTCCATAGGATGTTTTAGGAGTGTTCAGAATAATCAAAAAGATTTCATTTCAAAAAAAGGCATTTTCTTATTCTTTTTCGTATAATTTAAAATTAGGTAACAGTTAAGAAAATATGTGTCATATAAGTAGTGTACTATTTTTTTTCTAAAAATGGAAAGTTATTTGTTTTTCTTCTTTTAATTCAAGATTTTAACTAAAATCAACAATTTTATCTAAGGAATTTTATCTTCTCTTTCGAAATAAAATCACTCAAAACCCGTACCTACTACTAAAAAAATTTGTTCCAAGTTTTGATTAACACCATCGATATAACAACAACAGAAAATCCGCTTCGTCATTGTGATAATTACAAAAATATTTACTCTTATTTCATCGCGCTGCTCTACCCGCCAGCCATGTTGGACTTCAACAATATATATGTTGGTACGTTAAGACATACGCTTAAATTAGCAAATGCTTACGCGTGTGTTTGAATAACATTTTCTTGAGAATCATCACGTATAGATATACAGAACAATTATTCAACAAATTTCATCATACCCATGTCTGTCTACCTTATCAGTTCAGTAGTAGAGTAATTATTATTTCAGTTCCGTAACATAGGTTATTATACCCTGAACAGAGTGCGGCGAGGTGGTGTAGTTTCTTTGACTTAAAAGCCCATAAGTTAGAAACACAGAACAAACGTTCGGAGAATTGATGAATGAATGAAAGATTTATGTTTTTTTGTGTGTATGTATGTTTTAACAGAAAATAATAATTTCCCACATTCTTTAGCGTGTTGAGTGATTTTTTTTGTTGTTGTATTTTTATTTTATATTATTATCTTTATAAATGTCTGAAGGCGTCGTTTAATTTGAAAACCAAGTTACATTCTTTGCGCAATCATGGTTTATTTGGAGAGGCTTTTATCATACCCACGCGCGCGTGTAGACAGCAAATATTGTGGGAGAAAAAAAAAACAATCATACATGAGTCGTTTGGAATAGATTGTAAAGTAGGTATAGAGTGAATGGAAAGTGTCGATGCAATAATGAAGAATAAAATTCTAGAAATATAATAAGCTCACGATCACTGACACGTGTCTCTGATCAATTAGAAAAAACATAGCCAGAATAACATATTATAATAAGAGGTTCAAGTGATATTTTTGGCTAAAGAAAAATTAAAATTAACAAACATATGATCAATCAAACGAATCGATTAGCATGTACAGTTTGTTAAGTGATCAATTCATATCATGCTAGTCAATAGAGAATCAAGAAAAAATACTAAATCGAATTAAGATTTTTTCTGTTCTGCTTTTCACATCGTTTAGTAATTTACATTCCATTGATGGTAATCTTCTGAGTAGAATTCCACACGATATATTCTAATCTATTTATGTGGGCTATGATTATTTGAGCAATGACTACAACATCAGAGTGTGATCATTAGAAATTCCAGCACAAATCACACACACACAATCAAAAATGTTGAAAAGAAAGATGTCAGTTTTTAAGCGTGACAGATAAATGAGCTTGAGTTTTATTAATAGCTCGATCATTAAGTGATATTGTATTTCTCTCTCTCTCTCTTAATAGAATCCACACAACTCGACATTTTGGACTGACCATCAAATTATTTCTCTATAAATAATTGATAAACATTGAAATAAAAGGTATTTTCTGCTTCACAAAAACTAACCACAGAAATAAATAAACACGATTTTAAAAATAATAAAATATACATGTTTGGTGCGTTGTTGTTGTTGTTATTTTTGTTTTTGTTCCTGCAGCTATCATGAGGTGTGATCGTGTTTTTCTTTCTACGCATAAAATTTTTATTATGATCAGCTGGTGTGTGCTATCTCAGTATATATATTATGTCTGTGTGGATTATGTTTTTTTTTGACGATGTTTTGTTGTTGGTTTTAAATAACCTTGTTTTTTTATAAAAAAAAAAAAAATTAAATCTATTTTGCATTGGATTCAGATTGTTCCAACATTTGAACTAGTTTTCTACTTTCAAAATTGTTTATAATGAAATTATATTATGCATCTTTTGATATTTTTTAATTTTTTAATAGAGACTTACTTGCATATTCACGTTTTGTGTGAACATCTTTTGCCAAAAAGACTGTGCTAAAACTTCCCTCTCCTATAACTTTGCCAAAGACAAAGTCATTCGGGGATTTCTTTGGTGGTGTTGTTCCTGCTGTTGGTGGAGTTGATGATGATGGTGGCGATGTAGATGTATTTGTTTTTATTGGTGATGATGATGATGATGAACATGATGACAGTTTATTGGAGTCTGTTGTGAGATTTGTTTTTCCATTTAGCTGCTGTTGTTGTTGTTGATTATGAGACTGGTGATGATGATGATGATGTTGAAGTTGTTTGCTTCTCGAACAAGTCGTTGTGTTGATTGTTGTAGAACATGATGTTCCTAAAAAAAAAACATATTTTTTTTATAATTATAAATTATTATTATGACCTAAATACACATCTATATAGATATACTAGGTAATTTATGGTGAATTACATTTATTTCTATTCATTCTATTTTATTATAAGAAATATGTAAGAATTGAATTTGAAATCGCATTTTAATGAAAAAAAAGTACCTATTTATGTGTTTGTGTAACTTAAATCGTGACCACTTAACATATTTTCTAATTAAAAGTTTCTCCAATGTGCAATGGTTTATAATAAGGAATCACTGAACACACCCATTCTAATCATTGATTAGGAAAAAAGTGCGCTAATTGACTGTTCTTTTTTATACAAAAAGTCGAGTTCATAATTATGTTGGTACCCATTCCTTATTATTAAAAAAAACATATCACCAATTTTAAATTATAATTTAATTGCTTAGTTTTAACTCACCATTTGAAGCTGACACTGGTGAAGCTGATGGTATCCGATTTATTGTATCAATTGGTGCTGATATAGCACCACATCCACAAACACTGTTTCGGTGATGTGATTGTTGTTGTTGTTGTTGATGATGATCACCACCGCCGTATCTGATACTGTTTGTGGAATTCGATGTGGCCATCATCAAATGTTCTTTCATTTTTTCTAATTCCGAGAAATTACTCTCACTCAACGATACGGGTGTGGATTTTTCTTTTGGCATAGCTGGCATTGTGTTACTCAAAACTTGTTGTTGACCGTTTATCTATTAAATAAGAAAAATAAAAAAAGAAAATTAGATTTTCTGATGTAATTTATAAGTAAATACATAATATGTGTATGTACTATGTACTAAAAACCATAATAATTAAACTATATAGGTACCTATAATGTATCTAGATTCTGTTTGTTTTTTTTTTTTTTGCAAATCATTGAATTGACAACAAAAACTAAGAAACAAAGGGTAAATGAACTTTGAGAGTAAAGTTCAAGGATGTTGATATTATTGTAACCCTCCTTCTTCTTCTTCTTTATTTACGAAAAACAAAAAACTATTAGCATCGTACACAGCATCAGTTTAAGTAACTCGGCCTCCAACTGAGAGTGCGAGAAATATAATAGGTAGTGGGTCATTAACTCCTTAACAAACACAGTTTATTGCTTACATATGTGTCTCAGTGAGATGCTGTGAGCTCTGTGAATCGAATACACCACAAGTGGTAGTAATAGTGTAATAGGTACGTTGTTTTTCAATTTTCTGATGAGATTGTTTTATTTTTTTGTTTTTGTTTTCATTTTGTTTAAACAACAAAAACACTTCAAATTTAGATACCTACCTACATACGTACCTATTTACATAATATTTATGTATTTAAACCTGCTTCTTATGATTTAATGGATATAAGATGTATTTTGATTGAACAAATGAAGCATCTAATTTAAATTCAAAGGGGTGGAGGGGCGTTCTTAAGTGATTAAACTCATTAGAGAGATCGATAAAGAATAATCACATCACAAGTAGAGTGATCGATTTTCAATAATTATTGTTTTATGTGTGGTTTCGGTTTTACGTTGTTTTTAAAGTTTGTTTTGTTTGGATAAGGTTCAATAAACGTTTTCTCTTTACGCCACACGACTTCAGTTGTTAATAATTAACAACTTTTCAAGTACCTACCTAACTATATCAATTTTTATTTTTCAGTTGTACCTATATCTAGGTAATTAGATAGATACCAATATAATGTACCTACTTATTTTTTTAAAATTTCGTTTTGTTTTTGTCTTATTGTTCCTAGGTAGGTACCTTAAGAATTTGATATTTTTTTTATCTTGGTGTGAAGTTTGATTTTTCTAGTTTAAATCAGTTTAAGAGAAAGATTGAATTAGAGAAATTAATTATTGTAGATAAATTAATAGGTATCACGAGGAATAGGTAGGTATCAGGTAAACTTATGCATGTGACAAAAAGCAAAGCTAAAGTTTTTAGTTTTTTTTTTAATTTTCTTTTATAAAGCCAAAGTTAGATTTGGTTATTTACCTATAAACAATTGAAAACTAACAAATTAACGAATACAGTTTTTAAACCTCTTTAAACCAAATAAAAAAAAACATAGGTAGGTATTTACACCTGATTAAAAAAAGTGTAGGTAGGTACTAAAATAATTAAAAACAAATTACCCCTACCCTGACAAATAAAGATAAAAATCATTCTAAGTCGTTTTAACTGCATAGAATAAATTTGATAAAACAAAATTAGGTAGGTTGGTACCAAAATAGACGCCCTATTTGAAATCATGGAAAATTCCTAAGCTAATTTATGAAGAACAAGAAAAAAATCAAAAGATTGCTAATTCAACAAAAGAAAACATTAAAAGAAAAAAAAAACAATAAATTAACAATGTAATGATAACGATTTTACCTGTGGTATGTAGGGTAGGACATTTTTTTTATTATAATTTTTGTTGACAAAATCATTAAAAAGTCTAATAAATAATTCTAAAGAAAAAACTATCTTCCTTTTGATTTGATTTCTATTCGACAACAGGGGTGATGTTTATACCTTAGACTTTAGACTTTTTAGTCAACAGAAAATGAATAAAAATAGACACAAAAAAATAAGAACAAGCAATGTCTAGACGACTGTTTTTTTTTTTTATTATTATTATTATGTAGGTATTTTGATATAGAAATAAAAAATATACATTTTTATTGGCCAACGCCCCCCTTTTGTTGGAGGTCGCCATCAAAACACATAATTTAGTCACTTTTATGTAAGAAATATAAGAAAACAAATCATAGCTTCCTACTTATACATTTAGGATTTTTTAGTCCAAATAATAAGGTGTCAAAAGATGATTAGGTATCTACCTACCTACCTACTTCGTACACATCCAGACTTTTTTACGCGACAAAAAAAAAACACTTTCTCATTTATTTTATTATCTAAATACATTTTGTATACCTACCTACCTAATCTGTGTAAAAAAAAGGAATTGAAAACAATGTCATTAATTGCAATTACATCGTAACGGTAAATTAATCTACATATACAATACATAGGTACAAAAAAAAACAGGATTAACCAGAATTAAGGTACGTACATTTTTATTTAAGACAACTAAATTTTTGATACCTTTTATTCATTATTTAGGTAGGTATTTGAAATTGAACACAAAATTGGCGATTTTATTATTTTTTTTTAACCACTTTCCAAAGTAGCGCGGTAAAATCCACAAGTGTAGTAGTTGAAGCTACCTTCTTCTATTTATTTTTTTTTTTTCAATTTCTGAACACAATCAAATTCTACATTTATACACATAAATATGAGATAGTTGTATTGTTAAAGAGCGAATAAAATCCCGGCAGTGTGAACGAGACAGACGAATAGGGATATTTTTCTTCACTTGACTTATAAAATAAGGTAATTTTACTAAAATTGAACTAAATTTGATTTATTGTCCTTGCGACAGGACTTAAATTTTTTCGCACTTAAATTTCCCCCTTCACTTTTTTGATAAGTTTAACACTTTTTATTCTACTTAGCATAAAATATATTTTTTATTTAATTTTTTTTTCGTTAACAAGGGGTTTTCAATGAGACTACATGTATTTCAAAAGGGGGGAACTCGACTAATTCATTTTGTATTTTTATTTTCCAACCATCCATCCACTAGAGCTCGAAAAAAGATTTTGTATTTTGTCTGTTTCACATCCATGTGGATCGTATGAATACCTACATTAAAAATGAACTTAGCGAAAAAAGCCCATCGAAAACTAAAAGCCAAAAATAAGTTTAAAAAGTAGGGGATATAAGCTTTTTCATTCAATTTGTGGACTTTCCAGTTTGAGAGATAAGAGAGAGAGAGAGAGAGAGTGAATTGGAGTATTGATTACATATATTCCACTTTTCACTTCACATTCCACAGAATAGAGCCAAAACGGCGAAACCCGTAAATTTATTGGAAATGAAACAAGCAGTACAAATAAAAAAATAAATAAATAGCATAAACATAACAAAATATAATACCGAAGGGGATTCGAAGAGGAAATAATTTGAAAGAAAATATAGAAGAAAAACAAAACAGATACCTAGATGGAATTTTTCTTCTTTGAGTCAAAAAAATAAAAATAAAAAAAACTTCCACAGAATGAAGAAAAACAAAAAAAAAATATAGATAGCTACCTACCTATCTAATTCAAAACATTGCAAGTGAAAGGCAGGTATGGGGTTTTATTTTTATTATTTTTTTATATTCATTGAACTGCATTTAGTTGTTAGGTAAATAAATAACATTTAAGGCAAATTGGAGACTGGAGATTATCAAACAAACGATTGATTGCTTAAGGCTATGGGACAAAATATGTAGGTATGGCGAAAACCTGAGAAAAATAAATTGTTTTTTTTTATGCAATGGACCGAAAAGTATTTTACTGAAAAAAACATAAGTAGGCACATATAAGATGTTATACCTACCTACTTACCTATTTTTTTTTATTTCAAATGCAAACTTTTTTATATAAATTTCAAAGGTAAGTAGACCTATGCATACCTAGGTGGATTAATTTTGATTTGAAAAATTCTAGAAGATTTGTGGTATGCAACTGAAAATTTAATAAAGAACATAAATTTGATAGCTAGACAAAGTACCACATTTTTTTTTTAAATTAATTATGTAGGTAAGTTATGTTAAGCTATTGTATGAAAACAAAAAAAACTACATAGGTAGTTTTATTTCATCCCTATAAGTTTTGGAGATTATTGAATTTAAAAAATAATTAAATGTTTTGGCGACGGAGAGAAGCCATTTCTTATGGGTAGGTAGGATACCTAGGTTTTGGTCAGACTGATTAATTTTTATTTAAACTAAAGTAACTTTGATTTGTACATTGAATCTATTCATCTATTTTTATTTAAACAAATTATTAAATTTATATTTTATGAGTTCTACAAATTGAAAGAAGCATTATATTAAGTACAGTTTGCGTTCAAATAGGGTTGAAGCAGAATATTTGTAAAACGAGTAATTTTCTATTACATATTCTTTGCTTAACTGGATTTTACCTAGAAAAGCAATTAAATCGGTAAGAGGAAATGTGAAATATAAAATAGGTATCCGTTTTTCCTTAAATTATGTAGACATAGGTACATTTTTGGCGCTTGTACTGATCTTTCATTTACCGATTCAATTATAATCTAGGTACATCGCATGCATTATTTTTTATAATCTAAAAGCGAATTTTTGTTTAGTTGCGTTTTGTGAAATATTTTTTTTTTATTTTACAATTTTATTTCTTTATTTCGAAATGACTTTTATAAATTCGTGGGTTTTATTTTTTAATATTAATTATTGAAAATTTAGGTGTGATTTTTTTTTGTATTTTGCGCCATAAAAATTCTTTTCTTTTATTTTTTAAAAATGTTCTAAGACCTATTCAATTATTTAGATTTTCATCGGTAATCCAGCAATAGAATGCTTTGCAAAAAAATTTGACACGAAAATTCACATTTTTGTTTATCGGTTATTCAGTGATAGATTGCTATACAAAAAATTCGCATTTAAAAATGCCAATAATTTTAAGTAAGAAAAGGAATAAAATTATAATAATTGGGTATCTATTCACCAAAACAAACAAATAATTTTTGTTTTATTTTGTCATAAAATCTGTCTTACCTTAATCGATTTCACTTTACGGACAACAAAATTGTTGAATTCATTTAACCAACTTTTACATTTCATTAGGAGGCTTTAAATTTAAACACCAATTTGCACAAAAATAAATAAATAAAAAATAGTTTTATATTTTTTACTTTGTTTTTTTTCGCGCACTCTGCGAATTGTGTTGGCGTTATTTCACAAAACACTCGCAATATTTCTTGTTTCTTTAAATATTTGATATTTCTTTTTTTCAATTTCAATAAGTCACTAGATTTGTTTTTTTTTTTTTATATTATTTTGATGAATTTTTCATAGCTGCACTTTCTTAAATTTTTCTTAAAACACTTGGTATTTTTTCTTGTGTTTTATTTTATTTGGAAGGGGCACTTAAGTGGTGTAAAGAACTGTTGTTTTTCTTTTTCAATCATTTAGGATGCATAAACTCAATTTCAAAATTTTGCTTTATTAAAAATAAATTTTACTTTTGAACATAGAATAATGCACAAATAAACGGAACTGATATTTCCACAGAAAAAATAGAACTAAACAGAATTAAATTATTATTGTGTTTGAAAACTTTATTTCCAAAATAAAGAAAAGTGCATCCGCTAATTATGACCGCGACGATCAGAGCTTACGAACAAACTGTGAAGAATCCAAATATTCGCGTATATTTTACTACTATTTTGAGCAATCTCACCATCAATTTTCTGCTGGTGCTGTGCTGACTGCTGTCTGTGGCTGTGCTTGTGCGGCGCTGTGTTTTGTGTCCCGTTTTCTATGGTTTTTTGTATTTTGTTGTGTATGTATTCGGTGGAACGGAGAATTCATCGAATTTTTCCTCATCTCTCCCTCTTCTTTATTTCTTATTTCGAACTCTTCCATTATTATTCATTTTGAGGAACGGTGTGGAAACGGATATTCTCTATCCATCTCTATTATGTGATCTCGTTTTTGTATGTTTGTTTTTAAATATAAATCTTCTTTTATTTAAACACACTCCCGTCCCCTGGGATAATTCTTTCTTTTTTATCAATGAAAATTTTTAATTTTTTTTATTCATTAAAGCAAACAAGAAACAAAAACTTGCCTTGTGGAACTTTTTTATTTTCTACAGTTAAATTTGAAATGGGAATGGGGTTTCGTTTTTTTTTTTTTAAATACACGCGCGTACCTTATTAAAAATTGTGTGTATCATAAAAAATCTGTGTCACTGGATGAGAACACGCTTATTGGAAATAAATGCGTACACTATTCTAGGCTAGGCTAGCAAAATACAGTCCACTCTTCATTGTTGTACTATTTACTTTGTTGATATTGTAAAAGAGCGAAAATTGGAATTCGAAGGATTTCCCCTTCATTCAAAGGCCATTGATCGAAATGTTAAATTAATTAGAATCCATAATTCATTCAAAGACACAAAATCCCCACCAGAAATAAGCTAACCAAAAAGAAGTCATCACTGATAACACAAGAGAGGTGGCAGGGCGATGAAAAACAACGACCACGAAAATGAAATGAAAACAAAAACAATTACAAATCCATCCACATAAAAGGAAGGGAAAAGAAACAAAAACAAAACTCAAGAAAAGATAGAAAGTGAGAGGGTGAGACAGAAGCAGAAGTCGATGTCGTTAAGAATGTGTAGCAAAATGAAAGAAGAAAAACCTGAACAAAACAAAATATGTAAATAATCATTTGGACTTTGCATTTTGCATTTTGCTTTGTTCGTTACTTCGTTTTATTTTATTTTTTGTTTGTTGTTTTGTTTTAATTTATACCATGTTGTTGGTTGAGGGACGTTGTTGATATTATTGTTTTTGTTGTTAGTATGTTTCTTCCAACTTTGTTGTTCTTATTTTAAGTCTCCTATCTCTTTTGTGTGTTACGTGAGAGGGGGAGCAAAGTATTTGTGTGAAAAATACCGTTGGTAGGTACTTGCGCGCGCTTTGCGCTTGCTGATATTATGGTATGGTAAGGTAGGGTAAAAATGTTATATTGTTGGTGTGATGTGGTGGATGGGTGGTTTTGGTTATTGCCTGTTGGTGATAGTCCAGCCCTCTCCTCTCAACATTGTCCAGTGTTTTTGTTCGTTCCTCGGATAGTTTGCCATTTTGTGTTGTTTACTTCTTTTTTATTTCTTTTGCAGATTGAGGTCGGCTCGACTTGACTCGGTTCGGTGTGGCGCGGATGGCTCTCACTGTTGCATAGTGCTTAAAAAATTAAAATTAGGTAGTGGTAAAGGTGGCGCTCTGGCGGGAGACTGGAATTTGCAGTGTTGTGGAAGTAGATGGTTTGTTGGAATGTTATATAGGTACCTACCTACCTAGGTAGGTAGGTATATTATATAATTTGTTTTTGTAGGTATGCTGTTTGAAGTGTTTTGTTTTGGTCTAGTGATGGGAAAGGGAGAAAGAGTATTTAGGTAGGTAACTATCTGTGTAATCAAAGTGTAGGTTCCATAATCCAAATTTCTTAAAGTTGGCTAAATTTTCTGTGCTTGTTTGTTTGCAGGCACTAAAATGATAATTTTTTTTTGTAACATTTGAATAGCCTCAATTGATTTTATTCCACATTGTAAGCTATAATTTGGCAGCAGGCAGCGTAGGTCTAGAAAAGTTATCAGGAAGTGATAAAACAGTTACCTATGTTTTGTGATTTTTTCAATTTGAAAGTTTAGGTAAATGGGCAGACAAAATTCATTAACGGCTAGGCACAGAGATTGTCAAAACAGAGGCCTATCGGAATCAAGGACGAAACGTTTTATTGGTCAGAAAATTGATCAAAGTGTCAAATTGGTAGGTATGCAATTTGTTTTTAATCCGTAAATGTAGGTAGCCAAAAAACCACAAAGAACGAACTTTCTATCTTATCTATAAATGACGAGAATAATATGATAAGCTTCCAATTGCAACCACTCACTGAGCAAATCTAGACACGGAGCTGGGTTAGAAGTAAGCCGAATGACCTTAAGTCGGGTTATCAGAAGTGCCGGACATCTAAAGCACTTAATACTGATAAAAAAAAACTCCGTTTAACAATGCGCGTAATCTATAGCAGCTTAATTAAGCAAGATGCCGAATGCCATGGAATTCTGAAGGTAGCATCCATTCAAACAATTGGAAAAAAATTATCTTTTTAGTTGAAGAGAGTTCAACTTAAACAGACCGGATGGATATATGTAGGTACCTAAATACTACTTCCATGATTTAAGAAAAGAAAATTTGTGTTTTGATCGATATCATAGCCGTGAGGGATGAATTATGGTATGGGGATGCAGTACCATTTTATGGCACTGTTGATTTAGATTTTGTAAACAGCAATTATCCTTACCACCATACTCTCATTAAAAATGTGTGGAGTTGTCAAACACGCAAGGTTTATGGAAATGGAAGGATGTAGGTACACAAGAAAAGTTAAGTTCATCGTAGCTATCAAAGTGGCCGGGCCAACATTTCGTTAGATTTTTAGGGAATCGTTTGCGATTGTTTAAGAAATCGAACATTGATTTTCTATAAAGGTTTCCCCACACCAACGCGAATTTTCGGTGGCGACGAAGAAAACAACAATAAAAGATCCCCCACACCAACGCGAATTTTCGGTGGCGGCGACGAAAACAATAATAAGAACATGTTGTTTTCGTTGACAACCATGTGTTACTTGAATGCATATTTATATGAATTCAAATAATAGTTATGTTAAATTTTGAAGTACGGAAACAGATCAAGAAAATGTACCTACCTACCTATGTACCAATTTTAAAAAATTTCATATAAAAAACAAAGAACCAGAGGCCATCATTTTCTGATGACTAAATTTATTTTCTTCCATCAAATACCTTGCTCTTCAAATCTTCATATTGTCATCTCCGCGTGACTGATGTTCATTGTCATAGGTAGACCCAAAATAGGTTGAACCTATAGGTACACCTGCTTGTGAAACGAAACTAAATTTCATTTAGTGTGTTGGGTACCTGCCTATTTAGTTAATTTCTTTTTTAAAATCCTCATCGTCTTTCGTGGCCATCATCTAAATGATTAGCGTATTAATTGTAAATTAAAAAATGTTTGTCAAATAAAAGATGTTGTTTGTGGATATGTCATATACCTATATGTAATTTACTGGTGATAAAAAGATAATAAATTTGTTGAATCTACCTAGGTATAGGTTTTTTTTTTATTTTAAATAAACATGTTTTATAACTTTGAGAATTACAATTAACCAATTTATAAGCATTTGTTGTTTCGTTACTATTATTACTCTACTCACTTCCCAGTTTTAAGAAGTTTACGATAGCTTTGAGAACGATGCCGATGTCGATAAGGGATACAAGTACCTATAGGTATATAACATTGTACTTATAATAGTTTAAGCATGAAATAGTTGTAGGTGGTCTAAGAATTTATTGTTTAAGAAAACAAATAAAAATGTTAGTTTTTGGCATTGATAATGTTTATAGGGTCGTTTTTGATTGTTTTTTTTTTGTCGGTATTTGAAACCCTTTTTATATATTTCTTAAACCTACCCATTTCTAACATTTTTAGCAAAAAAGACTGTCGAAAGTTCACATAAAAATAAAAAAATATAAAACCATGTTCAAGAAAATGAGATTTCGGAGAACGCAGAACAAACAAAAATGTTGGTTTCGCTTACTCTTTTTTCGACGGAGCGGAATCTCCGAGATCTCATTTTTTTGAACGCGTCTAATGAAATCAACGAAGAAGAGGACATACAATTCTATGCTCACCACTATACTGCTTACCCTGGCTAAGAGCTTCATCATTTTTCCACCACCAAAATGACAATAAAATTCATTTATTGATTAAATTACTCCGAATTTTTTTGATGCAATGAACAGATTTTTTGTAGATCGTTCAATTTATTTATCCAATTTCTATAAGTTCAACCGTTGACAACAAAATCATTTTGTCTCAATATATTACCGCCTTTTAAGAAAACCGGCATAACTCAAAAAACACGATTTTTGAGTTAGTGATGCCAATCGTCAAAAACAAACAAAAAATTCCCTATTTTTCTGTCAAACTGGCATAACTGTAGAACTTCGCAGTCCCGAAAAAAATTCTAAATATTAAAAAAAAATAATATATGAAAAATCGTATGACTTAAAATCTTTAAACTCATTTTCTGAAGAATCACTTTTTTGGGTAATGCCGGTTTTCTTTAAAGGAGACGATATGTACATGGAATAAACGATCTCTAAACGTGAAAATTAAAGGCTCATATATTTCTAGATGATTTTTTTTTAGAATTAAATAAGGAATTTTGATTTTATGTTAATGACCCTAATTAGCATATTATTTTTGATTCTTTTTACCAATCAAATTGACCGAAATTAAACTGACACTTAACCGAGTCCAAAAAAAATCCTCTTAGTGATAATAATTGATCTTATCTTGTTTAACCAGCTTAAAATATTATATCGTTATAGTCACATACATTTTAAAATTTCGTCTGAAATGATAATGTTCGAGTTAAATTATGACTTAAAGTGGTAGGTATACCTGGTGATTTAAAAAAATTGACATTTTGTTTCGTTTATGAACTTGAATTAATTTGTCGGTTATTGAACTTGAATATTTTGTTGATAATCCTATAATTATTAAGAAATACATTTATTTTATTATTAGAGTACCGTTAATTTGACAAATTTTTTTTAATATATACTGCGGTTATACATATATATGCATACATATGTATGTATTTAGTGAGATTTAATTTTATTTTAATTAAACAAAAATTGCTGCCGGGGTAACTTTTTTATTTATATTTATAATTGAAATATGTATTATGGCAACTAAATCAAAATAAATCAAGAAAGGAACCTGCGTGATCTCCCTCAACTTAATGTTGAAGCTCGAAAAGATAAACATTTTTAAAAGATGAACGGGCCCTGTTTTATACCTCTTCATCTTTTCGAGATTCTACTGTATCTACTACCTAGCAGAGCTTTCTCTTGAATGCCCGGTTTTTTTTATTTTTCGATTTTCCATACTTCCATTGGTATACCTACACATGACACGTCGTTAAGTAAAATTTTAATAATACATAAGAATTGGACATTATTTTCAGTTCCTTATTTTAAGTGAGTGAAATAGCTCGTCCTTCAAAAAATCAGATTAATAGGAATGCAAAAAAGAGGCTGGGTGCGACCCACACTGGAAACTCCCATTGGTGCCCTTGGAAACTAAAGACCCAAAGTTTATTTGTAAAAAGAAAACTCCCAATTCAAAATCTTTGAAGATGTTATCAGGGTGTTCAATATGCAATCAAGTGAATGCCGAAATTTTCTTGCAGTTTATTTTGTTTGTTTAAAAAAAAAATTGGCAATTGAATTTTTTTTTGAAAATCAGTATTTTCGTATTTCAGTTTTTTTCGAGACATGTAGGTATTTGAGCCGAAACACATTTTTGAACAATTTTTTAGTAAGTAGGTTCTGCAATTTCGTTGCTTTAAAAAAAAACTGTGATTGAATGTTTCTACAAACTTTATCACTTATTGATTACGTCATGGTGCGTAAAATAAAGTTGTAGTCCGGCTTCGAAATCAGTGTTTTTTTTTCTCAAGATATTCGAACCAAAAAACGTGTTGCAACTATTTTTCCATGTACTTTTTTGCATAAAAAATGTCAATTGTTTTTTTTTTTGTAAATCATATTAGTAATCAAATATGCCATCGTGTATAGAACAAAATAATCCTGAAGTCAATATCATTGTTTGTTCTCAAGATATTCAAGCCGAAAATCGATTTTCTACAAAATTTCATGTTTTTTGACTAAAAAAAAATGTCTGGTGATTTTTTTTATTTTTTCCAATTTTTCAATTTCATTAGGTACGTCATTATGTGTTGAATAAAATTAAGCCGAAGTTATTGGCATTTCTTGTTCTCGAGATATTCAAGACCTATGACATTTTATAACTTTTTTTTTTATTGCAACCTATAGTAAAAAAAATTGCTTATTGAATTTTTTTGAAACCCTTTTTTTTTAACTTATGCCTGTGAGACCTAAGGTCTTTTGCAACCTGAATTGCACGGCACTAGTTAGAAGGAATAGAAGAATAAGAAAGAATTTTTTTGTTGGCACATTAAAATGAGAAATTAGGTGTTAATCTATCTCATTAAATCCAACGGGTGACGTTCAGTTGAAACTGCAGGGAATACATTTTTAATGCTGCCTACAGTGGGGCTCGAACCCACACCTCTAAGTTAGCAGTCAAGCACTATATCCACTGCGCCATCGCCACCCCCCGTTTTTGCACTTTATGACGTTGTTATATGTAAATTAAAGTCAAATTAAAGTCAGTATCTCTATTCGTTTTTGAGATACGGTGAACGATGGAATGTATCACGAACGTACGTTCACACCCATCTCTCTAAAAACGGTGGATTTGGATTTTTGGGACTTTTGAAACGTCGAGATATGCAAAAATTTTCGATTCGACAAACTTTATTTGTTTTTTAATGTTTCGACGGCACTGGCATAATGGATTGCAGCTTGTGTGTGTGCTCAATGTCCACGCAGGACACTCTTTCCTAATCGTGAACAAATTATGGAACTTTTGCCATTAGGCATTGGTATCGGTCAAAGCTATAGGTTTTAGATCAATTCGAGAGTACACAGGAACATGCAAACATCTGAAGTTGACGAACGCATTGAGCAAAAATTGTTATTTTTTTCATTATTTCCTTGAAAAAATTTGAAATTTGTTTTTCGAACAGTTGACTTTTTGCAGTTTTCGTTAAAGAACATCTTGAAATTGCATTTTTGTCGCAAATGAAGTTTTCGAAAATGGCCGAGGAAATCATTTTTGATCGAGTAGGTATCCTAATACAAACACTTCTCTTCGAAAATAGGGAAATGCCTCTTTGGTATAGTGTTACTGTTTTCGAACAGAATGTTCTTTGCTGTTCGAAAAGACGATATTATATAAGTTTGAAGGCGCTTAGAAAAATGCTGATGCTCCAAATGCATTTGATAAACAAACGATACACATCTCGACCTGTGACGTCAGTGGTCTAAAGTAGTGGAATGCGTAGTGCATACGACTTCTAAGACTGAGCAAATCTGATATGCGTGGGTTCGAATCTCATGGTGTGCAGAAAGTTTTTCATAATAAAATTGGATTAAAGCTCAGCACCACTAATAAGGAGACTGATGATAGGGCTTGGCACCCCTTGAAATAGCTATATCTCCAGCCAAATAATTATTTAAAAAAACGAATTATAAATTAATTCGTATACCATTGGTGGTAGCACCTTTAAGTTGTTGTTGTTGTTTAGAAATTCAATGAAATTGATGGAATAAAGAATGGTCAAGTCTAATAAACTGACATTCAAGTATGAATAATACAATAAATAATAATTATATAAGTTTTGTTTCCTAAAAGTCCATCCACCCACATTATCAAGGTAAACATTCAATTTTTTTCAGTTTTATAATTATGCATATTTTTAAATGAAAGAACACAAATGTCACACTGTTTTTATGTCAGCAAAAGAAAAGGTATGTTAGGGTTAGAGATAGAGAGATAGATAGCACTATAACATTCTTCGAAAGTGAATAATATCATGACCTTTCTATTTATAAAGTATTTTGCATTCTCAAAGCATCTTCTTTGAATTATCGACAAAAAAAAAGAAATGGTAAACTTAAATTTTCTTGTTAAATATACATTTTTGATAACTTCTAGCCAAGAGAGTATTTATAGAAACAAGCGAAACACACCGGCAAACTTGTTTTCCCGGATAAGCAATTAATAAAAACTTACGGATGGAATTTTGAAAGTGATATACATTTCAACAACAAAAATGACAATAACTAGTTACAGCAGCAACTACCTATACTTAAACTTTATATGTACAACGCGACGACACGTTCGGCGGCATTTTCAGTGGTACACTCTATACAATATAACCGAGTCGAAAATATAAGCCGAGTATAGGTCGTCAAACTTGCCACGAATCTGTGTGTCGAGCTTACGTCAATGAAAACATTCGAAAAACCAACAACCGGTCCATTAGCATTTTAATTTTTAATTTGTTGTTGTTGTTCATAATGACCTCGAATTCCAGTGGTCAAGCTTAAATAAAAAAAAAAAGAGTGCTTTCCATCTATGCGCGTGGTGGACTGTTAGTCTGGTAGATCGCATATCGAATCGGTGCGCCACATTGGAAAGCAACAAAATAGCCCCTCAGGGAATACTATACCTATATATGATATGTGATAAGCTTGACCATTAACATTATCACCATCAGGCATAGAAATTCCATATAAAGTCCACTATCCATCAACTTAGTGAGAACGCGGCGTCTTCTATTGCGCTACTCAAAATTTATTCACACAATGGATAAGAAAAAAAAGCTTTACCTTAATATAATATTTATGTATATATAAATGTATATTTATAGATATGTATTTAACTTAACAAAAAAGGGGAGTCTTGTAGTCACACTGTCTGCGGATTTCAACTTGCTTCAGATTTTATAATTTTTTATGGATTTTCGATGATATGGGAGCTTGGAAGGTATTGAAGATGTGTGAATGGGATTTATCGTCGGGGAATGGGCCATAATAAAGATGATAATAAGCCAATCGATGAAGAGAGAGAAAGAAGAGGCATTTACACTTTTAACCAGTTAAGTGCGGCTAAACGACTTGATGATGTTGTATGTGATATTTGATTTCATGCCGCAGATCTTTTGCGTCAATATTAGTTTTCTTCAATAAATTTCATGCATAAATTATAAATAGAGTTCTGAGAATTCTAGAGGCGTTGGCTCATGGCTGTCATCGGCCACCGCCGCGCCGCAGGAACAAAAACTAGTAAAAAATTTCTTCTACATTTCCATATATGTATATACCTATATCTATCTATACTTAGGTATATAAACTATAAAGATACAAAAAGTGAATGAATGAGAGAACCTCGCACGTGTGGCCGGATTCTGAGCTTTCAAAGAACCTTGTTTGATAGGTATTTGAATTTATATCTCTGTCTGAAGTCTCACTGACTTTTGTTGAATTTTTTTTTTTTATTTTTTTTAATGTTTTGACAAGAAAATGAATTTAAAAGCTACTATACCTAGGTATACTGCAGAGATATCATACACACTTCATATATTATTACGGATTCATATAAAGCAGCAGCTGGTTATTATTTTTTTTTAATGCATTTTTAAAACACAAGCCAGAGAGATTTAGAATATGATTATTTGATCGTTTTTGGGTTAACAAAAAAAAAATTGAAAAAAATCAGTTGAGCAATATAAATAGGTAGACGGCGGCGCGTGTTAATATTGATCCATTAAATTTTATATTAAAGGTTAAAATTTCAAATTTAATGACAGATTGTTTTGTTTGTTTTTTTTTTTTAAACAGAACTTGGTGATTTGCGGTTCAATTTAATTGCTTTAAATTTTTTTGAATTTTAATGAAGAGTTTTTTTTATGAAATTTAACTTTGTGTTAAGAAAACTTTGTATTCAATAAAACTATTCCTTATCAGAACCATACCTGGGTATTATAGATTATTCGAATAAATTCGATAAAACTTCTGGGAATTTTAATGTTACCTATATATGTAACCTATATCTGTGTATACCTACTTATTTAAATGGCGCCCAGTTACGGGAGTTCTGTTTGGAAATACAAATTGAAGTGAATAGTGATCGCTAGGATAGAATTAACTTTGAAGAAAATATAATGTTACCATCGCTAGTTGCATTTAAGGAATGCCCATCAGTTTACCCTTGAGCTTAATTTCGAACTTGAATTGTAAAGAGATTCTTTCTTTAACCGCACTATACGAATGTAAAATGCTTAACCTAACTTTATTTTTCACTCTCATTGTCTTATATTTATAGAAATTCAAAACAAATGTGCATATATAGGTATCTCCTTTTAAAAATATTATGCAATCGTCCTGCTTTCACAAAATCTGTTTGGTCAATGTCAATCAATTTTCTCTTGCAAACGCATTTGACGCTTACGAACACGCTCTCTCTGGTTTTTCTTTTTTAGTAAATTCTCTCGTAAATTACGAGTAATATGCACAAAAATTGTCATTTAGGTTTAAAAAGAAAGAAAAAACTTAAATATCCAACCGCACGTGCCAATTTAACAATTTGATTAGGTACTTTGTTTTTTTTTTTATATATATACGTATATTTTTAACCCTAACCTTTGAGTACCTATACCTACATAATATGTATACGAAACAAGAAATAATAAAAAATAAAATAATTTAAATCCGACATGATCAAATTTTACGACACCTTTGTTTTATAAAAGTTATTTTGTCGATCGTTAAATATTTTTCACCTGTTAAAAACAATAAAATAGAACCATTAAAATTAGGTAGTAAGACAATCGATATAACAATATATTATGGTTTTGTTTAATTATATAAACATATGTATATGTATGAGCATGTTTTATGGTGTTGATGGGGTATATATGCATTTAAACAATTTAAAATAGGTACATAAATAAACGTGTTTGCAATAAATAAACTATAAATTTTTACTTGCGATTAAAACTAAAATTGATAATTTAAAGAAATTATAAATATTATATGCATCTCTATAAAAAGTATACAGTGGTTTCAATTTGAAATTCAGATTGGAAATATTTTAAATTGACCTAAATGACTGCTTAACGGACTGATTTTATAGTTATCATTGAAATAATTCATCATTGGCAATTTTAATTTCAAATTTTGAGATACTTAAAATTCTATAGGAATAAAAAAATATTTTCATTTTAGTCAAACAGTTCACTTGGAGTGATTTTTGATAATTCAATTAGCAGTTAAATTATCAATTATTATTGGTATATTAAAAGTCATTTTATGTGCACGGTTTGACCAAAATGAAACGTTTTTTTTTTACATGAATAATTATTCAAGTCGTATATACATATGTAGGTATCAGTTTTATTTTTGTCATCAAAATTAAGATTTTCGATGATGAATTTCATTCATATTATGTATCTTTAACTGGACCTTAAGTGTTAAAACTTAAAAAAAAAAACATTTTTTTGGCAACAAAATTTTAAAATCTTTTGTTTTAAAATTTTGCAAAATTATAATTTGTATGAAATTGTATAAATAATTGAATCGCAAATAGCAAAAACAAATATTAACAAAGAAAAATAATGCTAAACAACTGAAGAAATTTGGATGAAAAAGTCATTCGGGGAACAGTTTTTCAATGTAAATCGCAATTGAAAAACTGTTCCTCAATGACTAGAGAGTGATGAATAATTAACTCGGGTTTAATTTTAATCTCTCACTGAAAAACTGGGCCTGAAATTAGTGATCGTTGGAATTAATAATGAAATAAGATTTTTGAATAAACTGACAGGAGAAACGAAATCTTTGAAGTCAAATGCACGATTGGGTCACATGAACGAGTATTTGATCTTGAAGTAAAATCTTTCAGAATTTTTAAGATTAAATATATACCATTCGCACATTAAATTAACCAAAGACAAATAAGTTCAACTCAAACAGAAATAAAGTCAGGAGCATCCATATCTCGTGTGGTGTGTTATATGTCGCTAGTTGTCAGCGTTAGGATGTTACTCCAATTAGAGTATAAATTTACTCCAATTTTAAGAAAACAAAATCTGCTTCGTCACTCTGCTTCTTTCCACAGTGAAAATTTCAAAAATTCTTTAGCCTACAAGAAATGAAATGTTTTATTCAATTTTTAAACCAACTCTAATTGTTTTAATCTAAATTTTATTCTGTTCTGAAAGGAATAGAATTTATTTGATTTATTTTTTTTGTTCAAAATATATAATATTTTTGTTAAAGTAATTTTTTTTAACTAAAAATACAGTTTTTGAAAACATGAGTTTTTCTATTCGTTTTCAAATCGACTCCGGAAATTTTCGAATAACTCCACTTTTTTTTTACAATTTTTGCCACTTGGTTAACAAAAATCAAACTGTTTCACAATGTCTACAAGTTCTGATTCACATTCGTCAGTTTAAAAGAAAGTAAAGCAGAAGTTTGTTTGTTTGAATTATTCTAAATTTACATATTTTAATTTATTTTTTTTCCAAGATCCAATCACAGTTATAATCTTTAAAGTTGCAATTGATTTTTTTTTTTGCAGTCATGAAAATAAATTTATTTAAGATGATTCAGTGCAGATAAATCTTAGTCATGCTCCAGCATGACAAATATTTTCTTCCAGATAAAATGAGCATGAGTTGGATGTTTGGTGGCGAATTGATGTCATACCTGTTTTAGACTGATTCAACAGGTGAATTGTCCTATGAATCATTGTAAAGAAATGCGTCAAATTTTAGGGTACATATGTAAACATATGTGTATGTTTTCCATATCTTAAAATGATTTCCATAAAATAATACGAAAAATATTTTTCCTTGAAAAGTAGGAAAAAATGTGCAAAGTATCGAATTCTGCATAAGTTATTAGAAGCTTTTGAAATTGAAATTAAAATCGAAAGCCATTTGCTATTTATGAACATCCATCGTGCTAGAAAAACAAAAATCCAATAAACCCCCCTCCAGACATAACATTAACAAAATCTCCTTAAGTCGCAATAAAATAAAAATTAAACCTCCTTTAAATTTCGCAAAACGATAGAAAACATCTTTCTTCCTAGAATTAACAGACTAAAAATAAACTCAAATATATAAAAATAAGCTCTAATAAGGTGATTAAAATTTCTCTTCATGCCCCCTCTTTTCAAATAGCACAATAATAGCTTGTGAATAAGTTATAAATATAATTTTTCAAATAATAAAAATATGTACACACATACATAATTATATACAAAATGGCATTGACCCAAAGTAAAACATCTCCATCTCTCTTCTATATTATTACGTCGCAGTTACTAAGAACAATAAAAAAAAAAAACAAAACAATCTTAGATCATCATTCAATTATTTAAGATAAACCAAACGAAACCAAAAACGTCATATTTAAGAGCGCAATGAAATAAATACAAAAAAAATATATAAATAAATCAATAAATCACCACTCTGGCATACTTATGTTTTTATTAAAATAAATGCGCATTTTATTTTTAAATTTTCCTCTAAAGATTTTTGTTTTTGGAAGTTTTTAATAATAATAATACAGACCTAACCTTGCTTAACAAATAAATAGCAACAAAAAAAAAAAAGAGTCTTAATATATTATAGTGAATGAGGAGTGAGATAACTTCCCCGCAGAGTTAATTTATAAAACTAAAATAACCTTGTTGTATATAATGGAAGACAAAAACAAAGCACATACTATAGATAATGATTTGTATAATATAAATATGTATAAATGTATGTGTACATTCTTCAGAGTTTTATATAAAATATGTTTTTTTTATAGCTGAGCTCTTCATTATACTTTTGTCATATACCGTTAGATTTTGGTAGAAAATGGATATATAAACGGTGAATCAATTCCAGTTTTATATATGATGGCATATTGCAAATTAGCCAGAGATTTCAATAAATATATATTCGTGTGTAAAACAACAAAAATAATTGGTAGTTACCAATAACAAACATTTATGGAATGTATTGCTGAACAACTTCGGCATTTTGGATCGGAAATTGCACCTAAAACTAAAAAAAAATCATTTAAAACAAAAGCTTTAGCCTTGATGCAGTTGGAATCGAAAAATTGACGAATGTTAATTGAATAGATCAGGAGAAAGTTGAATTTTCTACTTAATTCTCAAAGAAAATCTTGTTCTCTGATAAAGCACAGTTTTACCTCACTTAGAAGGTATGTACATTAACAAAACTACCACACATTTAAATGTTCCTAAGTTGAACAATTTCACAACAAACATGAAAAGTTGAAGAATCTAAAATCAACATAAAAAGTATAGGTATATCATAGATAACGAACGAAATTCCCAAACAAGTAACAAAAACTACCTCGACGGCCATTAAACATATTATAAAAAAAAAAAATTAATTAGTAAAATTATCCATCACAATGTCCTTCCTTAAATTTGTGTGTGGATGTTTTTTTTTTTTTTTTTTAATTTAGAAACCAACATTGGATCACTCTGTAGACAAAAACAAACAACTTGTTATACTGTCACCTCAGCTTACATGAATATCCATGTGTAATGTTCTACTTATTATTATGCTCTTCAAAAGTCAATCTCAATTGATTTTGTATTTGTCTTCCTTTTCTACGCAGTCAATGTCAAATTCAGAACAGAAAAAAAAATTTAAACAAAACAAATAGAATGCCAATTGTTCGTTCCATTTTCCAATCATCGAAAAACTAGGCCTAGAAAACTATGTAATTACTAAAAGGTTATACACTTTAACTAACGGCTCTATACCACACACACCATCATTTACATAGTAGCACACTAAAAAAAAAAAAAACAATAACAAACCCAACAGCTGTCCTTGTTCGTATTGATTTTTGCTGTTTTCTTCTTCTTCTTCTTATATTTATATCTATCTGTCTATATGTTCAAGTGAAACATGAATAAATACAACAACAATAATTAGAAAAAAAAAAAAAAAAACAAAAAACTATTTATAGATTTCAATCGAAATGCACCACACTTAACTATATCACACTTGCTATATACATATAGCTCAACCACATATATACTGTCATTGTTGCATCAGGGCGACAGGTGAGAGAGCTGAGTATAAATTTGATGCAACAAACAAACAGAACCTTCCAATCGATTTCAAATTTACAAAAAAAAAAAAAAATGAAAGGTCAGAGATATGCGCCGCACTATAAAAGTAAACACATACGATAACTATAATATAATCAATTGCCTTACCATTCTGATAAAACGGCTAAGCTTTTTCTTCATAAAGGACTCCACTGTTATCCTGTTAGATGCCTACCTATTATATATATGTAATATGAGAACTTTTCTTCTCTTTCTTGTTTTACACCGAAACTATGTCGTCACGCAGGGTGCTAAAATATACACACCAGGATGGACCTTGTATAAAATCAGCTTTTACTACGCGATTTGCCGTGTAAACACACTGAGATAATAAACAATAACAATATGCACACGTAACATGGCGGAAAAATCAGTTAATGTGCAGCGCACACACGACTCATGAATAATTAATTAAATTAAATAAAAAAAAAAACACGCATACGCCCGAGTGTATTCGAGAATTTGTTTTCTTTTTTTTATAATTTTTTTTTTTTTACAAAAATGTCCCACGATATGTTTTTATTTTGTAATTTTTTTTTTATTTTATATTTGTTTATTGTGAACAAGAAAAAAAATATTTAAATTCAAGTTCAAGAGCACCAAGAGGACCGTGCATTCGCTCGTCGTACTATTATTTTTTTAGAGAAAGCTAAATACGGCTGCAACACAGCGAGTGTGTCGATGTCGTAGCTAGTGCTGGTTGTAGTGTGAAGCTTTTTCCCACAGAACAACAATTTAAATATGAAATTGCACATTTTCCGTTCCACAACCCTTTGGTGTGGATGGCGGGGTCGTATATAGTGATGCGAACTATATTTTGCTGCTAGTCACACGAAAGTATACACAACTCATACCAATGCAGTTTTTATGCATTTGTTTGACTATAAAACCTAACGGAAGGGTAGAAACGATGATGAACGGGAAGGATAGTTTGTGTATAGATAGTGTAGATAGTGGAGTGCTAAAGAATATTATAGTACTATGTCGGTGCAGAATATAGTGAAAATTTAGAGAGAGAGGGAGAGTATGGGTAAATGGAACGTAGTACGGAGTATAGTATGACGTATGCAATTGCATGGAGAGGGCGCATTGCATTGTTGTATTATTATATGATTTTGTTGTATTTTTTGGTTGGGGTAGGATGAGTTGGTTGGTTATATACACACAGCTCAAATGGTTGGTTGAAATTGAGAACAATTGGAAATAAAAACATCAGAGAAGGCAGAGGAAAATTCATCGTCGTCGTCGCGGTATAATAGAGGCAAAGATATGGCTGTGCACAGTATTGCCAGAGTACTGACGTACATTTTTTGTATGGATACGTCATTTTTAGATATTATGTGAGATGAATAATAGGATGTTTCAAATTAGAGGAAGTAGGTATTTGTTAAATTAAAGTATTTTTTTTAAACAAATTAGTCATGGTTTTATATATTACGTATTATTATTATGGTCTAATAGGTAAACTGATGATTTTTTGTATGGGTAGTGTTTGAAATTTTGAAATGGAGTTAAATATTTTATTCAGAAATATAAACAAAAATTAAAAACAAATACACTAGGCAAATGAGGTTTTTAAAGTGTGCTTAGATTGGAGTTTGGAAAAAATCGTAATCGAATTGGATTAAAAACAATACGTCGGCCTATCGGCGATTTATAGAAACTATTTTTTTAATTCTTCAAAGATGGCAATATTTGTTTTCTATCAACATAACTATCAAGTATACACATAGTTTAAGAAAGTTGATAAGAATTTGAAAATGTTTGTAGAAAATGTTTCGAGAAAATAAAAAAAGCAAAATCGTTGTAGATGATCAATATGTCATTAGGGGGGTTATACGGAATAGCATGCTCGACAACATGGCTCGATGGAAAAAAATAACTACACCCAATTTTGCGTTTACATGGATAGTGATCATATACTGATGTTGTCGAAAATCAGTGTATTTTTAAATTTTCAAAACAAAAGCGGCCGCAGCGCAGTATAGCGAAAAAAAATTTAGTTAATTATGAATGAAATTTTCGAAGAGGTAGAAGAAGAAAGGTAAAAAAGAGAAAAAAAAACCTTTATGGATTAGACAATTGATTCAGGACACAGAGAAATACTCCCATACACATGAACGAGCTCAAGGTTACATCTTCATCGGACTACAAATATTTTTTGCGTATGGATGCTTCCATATATGAGAAGCTATTGGCTATGTTGAAGCCTGATATACAAAGAAAAAATTCAAATATGAGAGATTCTATATTTCTGCAAATGAACCGCGCGGCTACTAGGCGAATCTATATTCTGAACTGAAATTTTCAAAACTTATCGCTTAGCCAACTTTTAAAATTTTTATTGTAGAAACAAACCAAGTACCTACTAAGAAAAGTACTAAAAAATTTTATTAAAGTAATTATATTTATTTTAATTTTGACATAAGAAAGTAATTATTTAATTACTTATTTAATTAACTTTCTAACTACGTATATTTTGTACTTTATTTACAAATATGCACTAGGCTTACAGTTTAGACACACAAAATTGTTAAAAATCAATATATGTACATACATATGTATGTAAAAAGAAATAAATTGATTAAACAATCTCCGAAATTGATTTAACAACAACGTAATGTACATTATCTGATTTCTTAAACAAATTTCAATTTATAAAAAAAAAATTGAAAATCGTTGGAGCGGTTTTTTTTTAAATATTTTTTTATATATGTACATAATATGTACCTATAAAACTTTGTAAACATTTTTAAGAAGAAAAATTAGTATGCCATTTTTAGTGATTGTTAATGCGGAGTTAAAAAATTAATTTTTCAAAAAAATCATCTACCCATGTTCGAAGAATCGAATTTTCGAAAAAAAAAATTATTTTTTTTAAATTTTGATATGCTTTATTATTAACTTATTTGAAGCTCGTGTGTAAAAAATTTCATTAAAACCGGTTCTACAGATAATGAGTTAGTCGAAAATCAAAAAAATGGTTCTAATGTCATCGTAGGAGTCGTTTTTGAGAAATGATAATTTCCTTACCGGTTTTTAAACACTTGTATGGGAGGTATCGTAATTTTTGGGTGTAAGAATAATTTTTATTTAAAATTTGCTAGACAATACTTAAAAAACTGCTGGGTGCTAGGTTTAATAAAAATCGGTCAAGTCGAAATATTAAGTTTTTCAAAAAAATATTTAAACTTTTTAAAAATACAAAAATTTTGAAAATTTTGGTGTATATACAATACTTAAAAAATTGTTTTGAAATAAAATAATGTCGGGGGAGTTCCCAAAGAACGCTTTGTATATTGTTGCCATTATTTCCGCGCAAGCACCATGGTTATCGGCCGGGACAATTAACCGAACAAAAAAAAAAAAAAAACATTTTGTCGAGCATTTGTTCACACAAGTTGGTTGGTTGAACGAGCCAGTAGGTTTTCAAAATTTTTTTAAATCCATCCAACATGTAGCCCAAACAGTTGTTTTTCCAATTAAATTAACCAATCAACCAATTTTAGTTAACTTTTATTTCATACATTTCAAAATTTTGCTTAAAGGCTTTCGAGCATTGATGGTTGTCAAGCCATTGTCTGAATACATGCTGGTCTGGAGCATGCTGGTCAGTAATCCATGTAAATTCCTAAACAAGCAATTTATTAATAAAACAAAATTTCACCCACTCATATAAAAACAATGCTAAAAATGTCATAAAGAATTGAATATATTTTATACTACTTTTTGAGAAAAAAATACCATAAAAAATAAAACTGGTAAAAACATTGTATGGTGGGAGTATTTATTGATAATACATAGTTTAAAAAATTATCTAGACATTAAAAGTATGTTACACGATTTTATTGAATTTTGTAAATACAAATTTGGAAATCTACAATCGTAAAATCATATTTATCTTTTTAACAGATTTTTACAATTCTTATTTTATTTTCAATTTTAAAACTTTATGGTCATTTTGATAAACCTACACATATGTAGCTGTATCTTTCGCTTTAGACTTACAAATCCAGGTTGAGATCACCACTTCGTTCCCGTGCACTGACTTGGACGCCCTCTCTTTTTTGTGGAAATTTTGAAACAATTTTATTTTGGTCTAAAACGTAACATCCTTAATCGAATACTATAGCCCTAAATAACACCTCTGATCCTTGCTAATTTCGATCCCTCGCATAAGTCTGGCAATGCTGACGGTGACCTCTTTTAAATCAATACACGTGCCACCATCCGTTCGAAGAGAAAGAGGCACAGAGCATGAAGAGTCAAAAATATAGAACCTACGAGATTGTACTACAAACCTACTAACGGGAGCCTACATTCCTAGCCCTCCCCCAATAACTCTGCTGGTGATGATGTCTTTTTGTCAGTTGTGTGCTTTCATTCTGCCATTTTTGCATTTATTTTTTCTTTCTATATTTTGGCAGGACCGAATGATGAACACAGAAAATATACATAGAAACCTTATACCAGGATATCAGGTGGTAGTGGTGTGTATTACGATAAGAGGATGCAAACGAAAAAAAAAAAAAAAACGCTATTTAGCTATAGGTAGGTATAGAGAAATATATACTTAACAGATAAATTCTAGAAATAGCAGGCGCGCATGTCATGAGTAGGAGTATAATATTTTAATGACGTCATAGGTTCGTAGTTAAAGTAGAACGAATTTTGGTAGGTACTAGGTAGGTGCATGTTGTATATATACCTACGACGACATTTGGCTGGGTGGTTTATTACGTCACTAATTGGGATTTTACATGTCTGGATTAGTAACGGTTGTGTTACGAGATTGAGTGTTTGTAATTGAAAGTTAACGACGACGATGACAACAAACCCCCTACCTACCCTATACCTATTGTATCGGTGTATATAGGCATTTGTATAGCTTTGGCTCTGAGCTGGTGATGGTCACCGTACGTCATTTGAAATTAAGTCGTATCAAGACGCAATTCGCTATGGGGTTGGGTTGGGTTGGGTTGGGTTGGCTTTTTTTAAGGGTGCTCTCTGTTTTGTTTTATATATGGCACACAGCTTTCCTCAAAGCGAAGCCTTTGAGTTTGATAAACCATATGTTTTTACGCCTCCTTAGAGAAATGGGTGCCTTTTATAAGTAGTTTTTTTTTTTTTTTACTCGTTTGATGTTGGATAAAGTGCTGGCGCAACAGAACTAACTCGGTACCTACCCACTAAGCATTAATGTAAGTGCGTGGGTGCACATACCTATTTAATTAACTTATAGAGCGGAATAAATGGTATTAAGTGTGTACCAGAACCTATACTTACCATCGAGGATGTAATGGATTTTTTTTCTTTTTAATTTTGTCGATGCGTAACAATAAAGTGAGATTTCCTTGAAAGACAAAAGCTTTTGTTCGAGAAATAATAAGGACGCGAGGTACCTAACCTACATACATATAATATATACAGACAATTGTTGACGCAGTTATGATTTTATTTTTGAACACTTAAAATGGAAATGAGATTTTTTTCTCCAATAATTTAAAGTGTGCTGACGTTATTGTTTTTCTTCAGAAAATAAAAAAATAAGAATTTGATACATTTAAAAACAATGAGTCAGTACCTCTATTAGAAAGTAAAGAATATCTTTTGTTTTGTGTGAAATGATTTGGTGATATGCATTAGTATTGTTATTTAAATCACGAATGGAAGTGGCTTTCAAATAAAAAAAACAACAACAAAAATATGAATCATATCTATAGAGTTTTACTGGGAATAATGACGCTGTTAAATTATTTTTGGCAACTTTTTGGAAAACAAAAAATGTTTTGATAATAAACAAGATGAAGTGATAATAATATGACGTTTGACATTTATGTAACAGGTTTTTTTGCTGTTTGTTTACACAAAAATTATGTCTAATAAAAGAATTTTTGAATATTTTAGTTTATATTTAGAATGCAAGTAGATAGGTTATAATTTAATTGTTACAAAAATATAAATAAAAATTAACACTCGGGTATAATCTTAAGGGAGGAAAACAGGATACAATTATCATTGTACCGATTGGTGTTATATCAATTTCGGTACAACCGCTGTTGACTAAGCACACTCATATATACTATATACAAATGTACATAAGTAGTGCACTCTGTAAATGAATTATGGAATGGAATTTTATTTGCAATCATGCCGACCAGCAAACAGAATGTCAAATGTCATAGATTGATGTTTCAAAATCTCCATCGTTGCTCGAGCTGTGTGGGTAGTGTCTCCTTCCTGCAGGAACCAATTACAATGCTCTACACCCAATTCAATTTCTTGTGGTAAATAAACTCGTTTAACATCTTTCTATTCACATTGTACACAAATCTAAGTTAAAATATAAAGTGTAAACAATTTAAAAATGGCTTTTCGAGTGCCCACAGGAACTACTCACCGCGTCATTAGAAACAAAAACAAATCATTGAAATTAGTAAAGGGGCACTGGATCCACCATTTTCCTTGATTTGAACAGATGCGCAGAACTTAACAAAAATGAAAACGCTAATCTTATTATAGTCATGTTTTTTTGGGAAAGCTATTCACAGTACAGTATGATTTTATACAAGTTACAAATACAACATCCACAGTAGAATTACTGCCAATAAAAGCAGAAGTAGAATCCTACTGCGAATGGGTAGGCTACTGCGGACGGGTTTTTTTTTTTTGGAAACTTCTACTTTTCTGTATATAAAATCCCAAAACAACACGGCGTATGTCTGTTTGGTAACTTGAAACGTTGTACGACGTCGAACGACGTAAAACAAATTTGCTTTGAAATCCCATAGATAAAAAATAATAAATAGCAACTTGTAGCAAGATTTTTCAGTTACCAAACAGACATTAACACTATCTCACTTCAGTATACCTATAAACACGCCAAAAATATTGCAACTAATCTTGTAGTGGAAACAAAATTTTAAATTTCACACCATTTGAAAGTTCTTCGCACAACATGTTCATTTGATTGACATTTGATTGTGTTTATAAAGTCATCACATTCTCTATCCCATTCAAGGGTTTGAGGTAATGGTGAAACTGATTTGTTTTAATTGCAATGTTGAAGCATATTAAACAAATGAAATTTGACAGAAATGTACCTATGTAATTCTAGGTATCCCACATTTTGTTTGACATGTGTTAATACTCTGTTAGAAAGTGTGGAGTCACTTTTGCTTCATGTCATTCTGAAAACTAAAAGTTGCTGACAACTCAATTTCCTGGTATAAAAGAGGACTAAAAAAAATGCTGAAATCGATTTCTTGAAATCATATATACCTAGGTATTTCTTGAAATTTTTGATCTCCATTAAAAATGTATGTTGCATGTGAAGATACTTGGTCAACAGAAAAACAATAGGCGTGAACTGGATGCAAAATCGACATTACTCCAAATACGTAACTTGAATGATTAAAGACAAAAATTTACCTACTTATAGATGATATTGAACAGAAAAACTTGACAATACTGTCAAAATAACACATTTGAAATGCTGAAAGTTATTTTTCATTTTCCATTTCCAATGCTATTCTTACTATAAACTTCAAGTGATGCGCGATGTAGGTAACTAAGCTTCTTCACGTCTGTATCATAAATTTGATACATTAAATGCGGCATGTTTGACATTTATCACCATCACGAAAGTCAGAAAGTCACACGGTTTTGAAGTCACTTTAGATATATCTATAGGTAGTCATGGGTAGGTAAGTTGATATCTTTATTATTCTACCGAATTCATTAAACCGTAATTTAAGTGCAATCGTCGAACCATCTCAAATTACGATCAACATTATTTTCCTCTAAAACTTCAAAAATACCTACCGATACTTAATAAACTCTGACATCTTCTATCTACACTACTTGTACAGCTGAACGCATTCTTATGCGTTACGTAGACCTATGACGTTTCATTCTTCATTCATAATATTATTCAAGTTGAATTAACCCATCAAATATTCAGCGACATAGTTGGACGACGACTCGACTTGGAACGGGAATGGGACCACAACAAAAACAAAACCGACATTTTAAAATAACTAATTAACGATCACTTTCCCACGATCAATACAACAAAAACTAATAAAAAACAGAAACACACGAGAAAATACCGTTCTACATACCAAATTCCAGTAGTCATCCACCCATTCCAATTCCATTCAACAATAATCTACCTACCTACCTACATTCTACATCTACTACATTACATCTTACATGGATGGCATTCCGAGTCGGAGAGAATGAATATAGTCAACGTGGTTTGGTTTGGTTTTGTTTGTTTGTCCCCGCATCAGCCACCAGCTAGAGCAAACAGAGAACACAGATGTGACTCATTGCATACGAACTCATGCGTTCAACAGAGCCTATGACTAGGTATGACTTAAACTGGATGGAGAGTTGGAGCCTTATGTCATGTGGTTGCAATTAAAAGTCATTGACGCCATCAGTGGTCGCTAGAACCAACAACGCCATTGCTGCCGCCGCCGATGCACCGCACAGCATCGCATTTAACCATCGTCGCAGTGAAACTTATTTAACAAACAGTTGTGCGGAGTGGTTACAAAATCGGATGCTGTGCTGCTGCTGTATGCTGTAGCTGGTTGTAGGTGTTTCACTCAAAATTGCTTTTGACAGTTCAAAATGTCAGTTGTAGCAAAGACCTCCGGTTCCTCTTTTCTCATCACCATCATGGCAATAATGACAGAAAGTAAATCCTTGTTGTTTGCAGCAAAAGGAAGACGAATGGACTGTATTCCTCCATGAGACACTGGTAGTGGGTTTTTCTATATTGATGATGCTGATAATGGTGTGAAATAATATCGTGGGTGCTTTTATAATGCTGCACTGCAGCAGCTACAGATGGCTTCGCTTCCGGTGAATGGCAATCAGCTTGTTTGTTTTTGTTCTCTTTTCAAAAAGTTGCAACAACCTACGCGTGCAACAAGCATGCACGGAAATGAGATCTTCCGTTCGGGTCGACCGGTTGGTTGGAAGAGTAGATAGTCAAAACACCCACTATTGGGTGGGAGGAGGATGTGCTTAGGAATGCCCCCCAGTCATCCGATGTTATAAACATCATTCGTCTGGTGGAACTACGCAGATATCTATGCAGCACATGCAGCTAATCAATATTTTGAGGCGAAAGAAAGTCGCTTGTACTAGAGGCACATATTGGTAGGTACCATATCTCAAGTTGTTGTTGAATAATATCGCAATGTTGTGAAATCCCCTATTTAAAGTGAGCTGCGTAGTTAGGATTTTAAGCCAAATGGTAAAAAGAGGTACCTACACTAGACTTTTTTTTTGGATCGATATTGATATACATACCATGGGACAGGGAGTGGGTTGTTCTAGGTAGGTGCATGCTGTTGCGGCTGAACTTTGCGTAGTTTTTGCAACAACCAGCTAGTTATGTGTATACATTTTTTTCTCAACAGTTTGTTTTTGCAAGTGCAACTAGCAAACTACCTACCTATATACATAGATAAACACTCCACGAGGCAAAAAGTCTCAACAGCTTCCAAGTTTTCTTGATTTTATATGCAATTTTATACAAAGCTGCACAAGTTCAGATAGATACACATATTATAATAGGGGCATGAGTGGAGTGTCCCCGTGTATTTATTGTTGATTGTGGGATGAGAATATGGGAATGGGACAGAAGGTTCCGGAAGCTTTATCATCGCAACTGACAGACTGTGTCCGGCACACATAGTATATATGTATGTATAGTGTGGTGTGAATGTCACGTGGCACGTGGCGTTTTAATTGTTTGTGGAGCGATTCTCTCTTTTGTTATATAGAATGGGTTAAGTGGGGTTGAATTATATTGGGGGCGCAAATATGGATGGAGATGTGCGGCTTGTGCAGTCTCTTGGATTATATGCAGCGTCAATTTTGTAGGTATGTAGATATATATCTATTGAAATTGTGTGTAGTTTTATGATAAGGCGGGTATAAGGCAAAGATAGTTATAGTATCTATATCACTGAGAGCTTTTGCTACACGTGCCTGGAAAAAAAAATCAATGATGATGAAGACAAGTTTGGGTGATATCTTTGTAATGTAGTGAAGAATAATGAGAAGATATATTGGAACCCTGTTAAGTATTTTTTTTTTTTCGAAACTGTTGCCACGTGAATTTTGATAATTTAGTTTAAAGTTAAAAAGAACTTTTAATCCTGATATACTTCACGACTGGGTCGCACGCAAACATATATAAAAAATCAATTTAATTTGAACAAACAACCTATGAAATTGTGTTGACAACAATCTATGTACGCCATCTGATTTCTTAATTAAATCTCAATTTATGAGAAAAAAATTTTGAAAATCGTTGGACCGGTTTTTTAAAAAATAAATTTTTATATATAAAATTTTGTAAACATTTTTAAGAAGAAAAATTGTATTTTTTAGTATTTATTTATGAATGCGGAATTAAAAAAAATAATAAAAAAAAAAATGTTCAAAAAATTATTTTGAAATTTTTTTTAATCCAAAATTTGTTTGTTTGAAAATTTTGATATGCAATATTATTCAAACTTATAAAAAGCTCTTGTGAAAAAAATTTCGTTAAAATCGGTTCAATAAATAATTAGATAGTCGAAAATCGAAAAAATGGTTCTATGAGGGATACCATTTTTAATCGATAGATACATTTTTTTTTCACAAAAATATGGTAGATGATACTGATATAAGCTGACTTAAAAAATTTAATCAAAATCGTAGGAGTCGTTTTTTAGAAAAATGAGATTTTTCTTAACGGTTTTTAAACACTTTCATGGCAGGTTATATCTACCGTTATTTTTGATTAAATAAGAATAATTTTTGTTTAAATTTTCCAAGATAATATAAAAAACTGCCAGTGCCAAGTTTGATAAAAATCGATCAAGTCGTTTTCGAATTATTAAGTTCTTTAAAAAAAAATTTTGAAGATTTTATTAAAAATCCAAAAAAAATTGAAAATTTTGGTACATAAAACTTTTCAAAACATTCGTCATAAAAAAAATTATCAGAATCGGTTGAACCGTTTTTGAGAAAATCGAAAATCAAAAATATGGTTCTATGAGAGGTATTATTTATATGCATTTTTCGGTAACTTTTTTTTTTATAAAATGGTTGCCTTAAAAAAAATTACTGAATTAAAAAAAAAGTTGTGATAGCGTTTTTGAGAAAAATTAGATTTTCATTTTTTGCTAAAAGAAATTTGTACGGCAGCTACTGTTATTTTTGGTCCTAAAAAAATGAAAAAAAGGGTCGGAGGATTGCCCAAAAAAAGCTAGGTTTAAACTTAAAAAAAATCGAAAAAAAGGACAGACAGACAGATAGATAGAATTGCGAGACCCACTTTTTTCGACTTTAATTTTGATCAAAACCTCGTGTTCGATTTTTTTTTACTGATGACTAACTTGCCATATATTACATACCCTACCTCTATCGCAAATAAAAATTATGATGTGGTAGCATTACACTGTTCATGTGAAACTATAATACAATATGTATATCGGATGCTTTGAATGCATTTTCCATTGCGTAAGTTTGACATTTCGGAACGCATTTTATGCAGTTTAAATTGAAAGAGCTGTAAGATGTCGTTTTGATGATAATTTGTTTCTTCATTAAATTAAACTAAAACCATAATAAGGATGAATAACAAACCATAGCTTTCGAAAAAAAAAAAAACAACAATAGAAAAAAATATATTACTTCGCTCGAGTACTCCATACTTTTGTTTCACTTTCATTTCAAACATCAAATTGTCAATTGGGATGCGTTTAGAAACTCCTGACTTTGTCGACATTTTCTATTTTGACTTTTGGAACTCATGACTTTGCATCATCTGATACATTTTGGAATTTAGCCTATTTATATAGCCGATAATCCGTGCCGGTAATACAGTTTTAAACGAAACTAGAGTTTAAGTCTCCAAAATTATTTGGAGATTGTCCAAGTCCTCATGGACTTAAGATGTTGTTGTATTTACTTGTTACATCGCTTAGCTCCGATATCGTTTTTATTCACATAATTTTATCCGATCTTCCAAAAAAAAGCTTAATATAGCAAAAACAACAGAGCCTGAGTGGGATGAATGTCAAGTTGACCGAAGCAAAATTGCGCGAATCGAAAATTGGTTAGGGGAATAATTTTTCGTTCATTATAGTTGTGATAATTTTGAATTTGTCGTTCAATGTATTCTATTTTTTTTTGTATCTGCTTACACGCAATACAAAATTGGTAAAAACTTGATGCTGAATAATTTGTCGTTAGCTATATGTCTTCTATTAGTCGTGAAAAATTCAATTTTGTATGTTTTTGGTTTTGTGTTTTTTCTAAATTAAAAAAAACCATAGAAAACATTGCATGATAAAATTTTTATTATCAAATTATCCACCTAACCATTTTTTGATCGGTGAATGTTGCTTCGCTTACTTGACACTCCTGAAATTTGGCTATGGCTCTTCTTCGTTTTATGAATGTTGCTACATCTGATCTTTTTTACCACCAATAATAATGGTATTTTTTGGGGTTTGCGAATGGGGTTTGCGACAATACACCCTTTGGTACAGCATAGCCAATTCTCTTAATGGAATCTTAAATGAACAATGAGCATTGGGTTTAATATTGTTCTCTACAGCAGCGTTGAAATAAAAAAACACTTTTAAACACTCCTTACAACCATCAATTTTTGCATACCAATATATTTATTTTTTTAACAAGGGTTCTTAAGCTTATCGTTAATATGTCTAGACAAACAACTGCACACAATCCAACCCTTTTTGTTTGTGTTAATTGACAAAATATGGAATGGCCATTAGGTCTTTATCCCCTGAATGCTGATGATGATGAGGTGTCTTTTGGAATATAGGGAATTCTGTGCAATTTCCGAAATTTCTTTAATTATTTACCTACTTTAAAATTCGCTCGACTTTAGACTTGAATCCACTTAATATTCTACTTTAATAAGGAACTTGCAAAGCACTCGAGTTCACCTCTCGCTCCCCCCACACAACTGTATTCAAATTAGAGCAGTACACGTTTGTGCGGTATACGCTGCGCACACCATTATATTATTATTGTATTCCATGGATTCTTTCCACACCGTTGTCTCATGATGATGCTGACGCTGATGCAAGAGCTGAACTCATTCAAATTACAAACGAAGCTTCAAGTTGGAAAGATGGATTATGGATGAAGGATAGATGATGTGATGGCGATGATGTTCCGGGTTCCGGGATATGACTCTAAGGAATATCTCATTAAATTTTGTCTGTTCTTATATCCTCGGATGGCAAAGTTTTTTTTTTTTTGTTGTATTATTTTTTCCGTTCACACTTTGTGAATAATTGCGAAGAATAATGCGGCACAATAAAGTGGGACGCATTTTATGTAGCAACAGTAAGGACACAATTATTATGCGTTTTTCACACTTATACATATATAAAGAGCGGATACAGTGATGCGGTAAAGTATAAGGAGGTGTCATAATGGGGGTGGCACAGTGGTGCTATTTATGTATAGGTATACCTAGGAGAAAAGGAAATGCAGTAACTTGAAGCAATTCTTTGTTAGATAGGTCTCCCCAGTGCGGATTAACATGTAAATTTAAAAGGGTGTAATGACATTGCGTCATCGGTTCCATTTCTTTTCGCTTTGAATAAAATGAATTTGTAGGTGTGGCGTCTCGCTTCATCATCGTTTATATTTTCCGCCAACAGCGCCGCACCGTCATCGACGTGTAATATACAGAAGCTTAAAGTATGCAATGAAAGTGTTTAGCAAAAGACGTATATAAATCGTGGCAATAAGTTGTCAGCCAATTTGAAATGTTGATGGCAAAGGGTGTGTTTACACAGGCCGACAGAGAAATATATATATATGTTGGTAGAGGGAGTAACGATAGGCAGGTATACCTAAGTTCCTCATGACATTATACCGATATTAGGCACGGAATTTAAATGCATAAACAACCTGGGGGTCAAATTAAACTAGGGCGCTTATATAGAAATTTATACAGGAGTTAACAGCGGTACGGCTATAATATAATATACGGAAAATAATGTAAGCAGTTATTAATTGCTAAAACAACACATCAGTAGGGAGGTATGTGTATTGTGTATATCGTAAATGTTGTGTAAATGTTAGTTAAAGCAATTATTATGTTAGCTGTCTAGGAGGGGGTCAGTGTTCTGATCATGATAACACATAAATGTTTTATAATTTTTGTGATTGCTATTTGAGGACTTTATTTGCTTTATATTTAAATAATTAATGATTTCTTGGGTAACTACTTATAACAGGTAGGTTTTTGAAGAGACTAGTGGCTTAGAATTTTAAATATATTATAGGTAGATACATATAGTGACATTTTGGATATATTTAATTGTTTAAAAATCCAAAATATATTTTTTTTGGAAATTTTTAAAGTAGGTAGGTACATATGCAAATTCCTAGCCGACACGTGAGTAACAGATACTGACAGCTGTGTATTTGATAGTTTTTACACTCCTTGCAAATTTATGCAATTTTGCAAGAAATTTCAAGTTGCCAAACAGAGATTATATTGACTTAGGCTGTTGTTGTTTTTAAATATAAATCGGTTTACTTTAATGTCGTTTTTTTTTACACAATCTTATTAATCAAAAAAGCAAGAAAGTTGAGAACAAACATACTTTTAAGCTAAAATACTGTCTGTTTCACGGATCAATTTCACAGCACTGGCATTTTCAACAAAATAATGTCTGTGTTCATAAAGTTAGATTTTTGATCGAACGAACCCAGATGAATTGCAGAAGATATGTTCATAAACGTCATAAAAGTCATCAGCGTCTGGCAGATTGTGCATCCATATAAAAATAAAATTTAAAGTCCGAAAAGTGTTAGTTTTATTGGCATTTTTTTAAATAAATTTTCGTTTCATGATTCGAAAGTTATTTTTTGAAATAATGTTTTTGTTGTTTTTTTTCATTCAACAATTATTCAAAGATAATTATATTCAGCATAAAATCTTCCGCGGAGGCCATTTCTGATTTTTGTCTGACGTTAATGAAAATTCAGTGCAGAATGGGTGTGTTCATTAATGCAACAAAGCAGATTGTACTAGCGCAGATTTTCGACGTTTATGAAAACATCAAAGCTGAAGGTTCAATTCTACTATAAACGACAATTAGGTATACCCTCCAGGATCCATTATCGTTTTACTGTTGTTTAAGTATAAAATGATAAACGTAATAAGGAAGATTTAAAACCCAACATTCGGTAAATAAATGAATGCAAATTCCATAACTACGAAGAAATACCTGCGATACCAACTTCACCTTCATATTTGGAAACGGAAAGCTTTGAATTTAAAATAAAACTAATTTGGAGAACTCTCCGCGTTAAATAACTAGTGACAAAATATACTGATATACATTTGTATTTAGGTATACCTAAATGCGTAAAATTCTATTCTAAATTAATAAAAAACAATTTTGAATTGATTTGTCTGTTTGGTTACTGCAACTTCTTGCTACAAGTTGCTATTTGTCATTTTTTTTTCAATGAAATTTGGCTACGTCATACGACGTCGTACAAAACATACCAGATAACTCAAAAATATTTCAAAGTTTCCATTAAAAGAAAACAACAAAATATTGATAAGAAATATGTAAATGGGCACTGGATCCGCCATTTACTTCGATTTTGACAGATGCGCAGAGTTGAAAAGCATAAAGTACACAAATCTAAGGTTATTACCTTTGAGCAGGTTGTCAAAGTTGGAAATGTCAAAAAATTAAAAATCTTTGTTCGAGTGCCCACATGAACTACACTCACCGGATCATTAGAAACAACAACAAAATATTGAAAATAGACAAGTAAAGGGCCTCTGGATTAACCGCATTTTCCTCGATTTTAACAGATGCACAGAACGGAACAAAAATGAAAACGCTAATGATATTACTTTTAATGTGTGTTCTGTGGCAGAAAAGAACTCAATTTAGAGGACGTTCAGAGAGTATATACTTGACATATGCCCGAGCTCTGTTCGGAGTACAGCTATGAATAAAAAAGGAAAAATACTATTATGGAGACTCAAACCACAGATACCATCATAATACATCATAATACATCAAAACCTTTAAACCCGCTATCGAGATAAATAAGATTATATTAACATCTGCATGGAAGGTTTACCTGCCGTTATTTTTGGAGCTTTCATATTATCAAAATGTCAAGTCTGATCTGATTCCCGAGTTTGATTTTTACGAATCCAAAACTTTCCCTATTATAATAATTAAAACCGTTCCGAATAAATCCGATTAATTCCAAAATTTAAATGCAAGTTCCGAAATATACCGAAATTTTATTTTTAATTATTTGCTGTCCAATGCGGTCAACTTCGTTTTGTATTTGCAGAGCACTTCAGCAACCGCTGAGGGAGTGTTAGCGATCACTGAAAAACTCGGAACAATTCTTTGACAAATAAATTCTAAACTGGTTTGTTGTCAGCCAAAATCTTGTTTCTACAATTTGTTCTTTTCTTTCACATTCCCACCAGAAATAGTTACTTATTTGATAATTTCTTAATCAATATAACCTCAATGGAAAATATAAATACTTACCTATGTACCTAGACCTAAAACTGACATTGAGTCAAATATTGCATCATTTTCAGCACTAAAATAACGTGGACACTATATGTATATACCTTCAATAAATTTTTTTTTTAAAGATATACCTCTAATGTTAAAATTAAAAAAAAAAATATTTTATTCATTCTCTCACTTCGTTTGCAATTTTCAGATATACATAGGTACATTATAATTTTGAAGCCCCCTTCTTTTGTCAACATTCTGTTGTCAAGGTGAAAACACTGCAAGAATGCTCGAAAAGTCTTGTACAACTGGAAACGGGTACAAACGGATATGTGGGCATATATGACGCGTGGGCAAACAAAAATAATATCTTTTCATCGTCGTCGTCGCGTCGTCGCGTCGTCGCAGTTGGTCATTCCGAAAAAGTGACACAAGGTAGTGGCGAATATTTTGCGGACCTAGTCTTCTCGCCAAGCATTTGCTGGTAAACTTATATTACATCGCTCGCTTATGTAGGTCTATTACTTTTGTTTTGACTCAGATTGGATTAGTTTAGGTAATATAACTTTCCTTACCTCTGGGTGTCGGTCGGTGTCGGTAAGGCAGAATTTTTATTTGTTTCTTGCTTCTATTATAGTGAATGGATTTAAGAAAGGGCGAACCGAAAAAGGAGTTCAAATCTAAAAGCAAACAAGTCGCAGAAGTACCTACAAAAAAACAAAAACAACAACAACAAAAAAAGAACGAACTGGTGAGGAAGAAAGGCCGAAATAATCGCTGCTGCTCTCGTAAATTACCAAGTGCGGTCGGATATGGTTGACACTTTTATTGAGTCCACCTTTATGGGTATCTTTTTCTGGAGTCAATAATTTGCCCCTTCCCCTCTTTGGGCACTTACATGTATGTATATAGTGTGCATGGTCTGGCACTGGCTCTAGCACTGGCTGTGGCTCTATACAGTTTGTTCGGAGGGCCCCGGAGGTGCTACAACGGTGGTAAAAAGCGTGTACTTCAATCCACATAATAAAACATGAGAGTGAAACAACGCCGATGACGCCGCCAACGACGACGAAAACAACGACGCCCTAAATTGTTATGGGGCAATACGTATGCTTTTAAATTAGTACAACTTAATGGTACTGGTGGAGAAGGCATAACAAAATGGCCAAGTAGTGGTTTGGGGCTTAAACTGTGATTCGGAGCACAATAACAGTTTTGTGGGCAGCAAGCATAGGTATACTGATTGAATGCGTACTCAGAAATGTACACTTTAGATCGTACATATGGTTGTTTGAGTGTATATGTATAATGTGTATATATGTATGTGTTTAACTGTGTGTAATATTATAACGTGGGGTGCGAAGTGCGATTATTCTTTGCCATTTGGCAGGTGACTTCATATAAGGCCCACCATCGGAGTTAGGTAGGCGCCGCGCCGCGCGCCGCCGTGCCGCTGCCCTGGTCGGCCCCTCTAAATACAATCCAAGCAATCTGGAGACGAAAAAGGGAAGTGGAAAGATATTTAATTACTCTTAGCGTATAAACTATCGTGTGGTCCGGAAGGCACCTACACATAAAATGCAATAAAAATACAGACTAAATAGGCTGCAGTGGAAGTGCCTATCTATACTTATATAGAGGTATGTTATAAACTGACTGTGACTGAAAATGAGAAGTGTTTCTTGGAAGGTTATTGTTGCCAATGATGATTTTTTTTTTAGCTACACATCAGCGAGGTATGATTTCATCGATTTTTTGGAACAGATGTAAGTAAAGGTAGGTAGGTATTCACTTTGATGGAAGATCAATAAGACTAGGTGTTTCAATATAAATTGTGATTTAATAATAAGTCTTATGGAGCCGGCTTACAAACTATAGATAGGTTTAGTTGGGGTTTTCAGCAGTTTAAAATGCTATTTTATTCAAATGCAGTTGTCAAAACAAAACAAAAATTGTAAGGTAGGTAGGTACATTGGGATAGATCTGATCACGTGAATTCGGTAGTGCAATGCGTAATGTAAATGGTTCAATCCTCAGTTCAGGCTTAAAAATTTGCAAATAAAAATGAACAAAAAATTTAAGCAATTTCAAATTAAATTAATTAAAATTTTAAAGCAAACTACAGAAACACTTTTGTAAGATTTCGATCTTTTGAATAAGAGTTTCTAAAATTCAACTGATTTTAGCAACGTTTGATACATGTAGGTACATTTCCAGGGCCAGAAAGACATATAGAGGCCCCGAAGCAATGCAAGTCTCGGGGCCAATCTTTTCTCTTATTTAGGTAGACAATATCTACCTCAAAAAATTTGTGTTGCTAATTTTGACAACAATTGCCAATTGAAAATGGTCAAATTTGATAAATTCGTTTTTGCCATAAAATTGTCAATGGAACATTTCTATTTTTTCATTTTTTTTTATATTTGAAGAATTTTAATTGTTAAATTGACAATTTTATTTGTTAAACTGACAATTTAAATTGTATTTTAATTGCAAAATTAACAATTTTAATTGTCAAATTCATAATTTTAATTGTTAAATTGACAATAGTTTTAATTGTTACATTGCCAATTTTAATTGTTAAATTTAAAGTTTTAATTGTTAAGTATAATTTTAAAAAATAAGGCACCTACATACTTTTATTAAAAAGAGTACCCAACATTTTTCTTTTTTAAAATTGTATTTCCATACAAAAAAAAAACTTAAATCTTTTGTAAAACGAAAACAAAAGCATCGAATCACAATTTTTGTTTTCGTTTAACAAAAGATTTAAGTTTTATTTTTTTTTTAATTAATTTTCTTAAGACCCGGGAGACCCCTAGAAAGTGTTGGGTCCTGAGACAATTTCCTTCTTTATCTTAAGGTTAATCTGGCCCTCAACCAATAATTAAATAGCATAAGAGTTTATAGCCCAATAGCCAGTATAATATTCTCATATCAAAAACTAATTTGTTAATTTTTTTAAGGAAAATTTCTTTTTTAAAATGGAGATCCTGTTTGAAAAAAGACTTCATCAAGTGTGTATTTTTTCTGAAAAACTAACACATGAATGACGATTTTTGAAAATATCAATATGTATTAATCATCTTTTTTTTCCAATAAATCCTTTCATAGATTATATCAACTATAAAACTCATTTTAAACAGACATAGTGCCTATAAGTCTCAAATAAAATGAATAAGTAAACAACTCTATATACAAAAGCGACAAAAAAAACCTTATATGTAGTATATCTTTATAATAAACTACCACTTTCATTTGGCAAATAAACTGCATGAATCCATTATATAATATATTACATAAATTAAAAAAAAAAGCAAAAATACATACATATAAACTTTTTAGCTCGTAAATTACTAAATAATGTACTTACTCTCCGCACATAATCTGCAATCATTTAGCATAAAATTCTCATTCGAATGTCCTAAATAATGCTTCGAAGAAAATATAATACACAAAATGAAAAATGAACAAAATAAGAAAACAAATTACACACAAATTGCCATTGCAGATTTTCCTCCAAAGCAGCAAGAATCCAGCCATTCAGCCGCCACGCCAAACTATATGTACTTACATACATATTTACATATTTATATATAACAAAAAATGTTAAAAATGCACCCGCGCTATACCCGGACCCCCATCAGCATGATGATGTTCTCCGAATTTACTATAGTTGACTTTTAATAGTGTGTTCACAGAATGTTCTTGTTATCCTGTACATGAAGTTTTGCTCTCTGACATGAACAGACCCTTGTTTCTATAGAGGACGTTATACAAAATACGACGTGCAAACATGGTCCATCCCTTGCGATGCCTCCCTTATTTTTCGACCATCATCTTATACTTATAGTAGGTATACAAAATACAACAAATCTATAACAAGAAAAGCCTATAAAAATAAAGTTTCAAATTATTCCTCTCGATTGGGTGAGCAAAGGATAATAAATCCTGACAATGGCTCTAGCTAGTTGTAGTATAGATGCCTTTTGCCCACGCTTTCATTTCGGTCGTTCTGCTCCACCAATGCAATTTGTCGCAACATTATTACAAAACTACAAGAGAGAGGACAAGAACAGGACCTCCCTGTTTATTGCTTTGCTTCACAACTTCGGTAATGTCCTTCATCCTATATTGTTGGTATAATATAACGACGCGTTTCTTAGCCCAAAACTAAAAAAAAAAGAAATAGTTAGCAAAGAAGAACAAAAATAAACCCTTCTTCTTTTTTCCAAAAGCTAACAATCCGAAGCAATGATTGAAAATATTTTCCATTGCTTGTATATGTAGGTATATCGTGTGTCCCAACTATAATACTTACACAACAAATTGTCAAAGACTGTAAAATTGGGACGTGAGCGGTGGAGCACTATAAAGGACAGTACTTCTTAGGTAAGAAATATATAAATGTAAGGAAAAAAAACTCTCAAAAAAATATTTATTGGCGACGTATTTTATAGCCTACAGCACTAATGTCCTCGATTGCTATCGCAATAAAATTGTTTTCCTTGGAAACAAAACCAACAGCAGCAGCGGAGCAGTTATTGTAGTTAATACAACATGGATGCAAAAAAAGCACATATTTATATATGTTATACTTACATAAGATACCGTTCAAAAAAAATCTACACACGCTTGTTTTCTAAATTCAGTTACATGATGTAATAAAACATGAAGCTTGTAATTGTCAATAATAGATGTATAGGTAAGTTTGAAGCGTGTCCCTAAATGTTGTATATTTTTTTATTTATTTCTAATGGAACATTTCGACTATAGTTTTTGTACTTGAGCTCAATTTTTTTTTTTGTGACTTTTCTTGTTCGAAAAGGAACTATAGTTCTTTCTAATATAAAAAGGACATGCATCATTCGAGAGTAAAACAAAAAAATCGGCAACATTTAACAACCTAGGTACAAGGTATACAAGTGAAAGCTTTATTATTTGAGGTTTGTAATGAAACTCTTCGGAAAGTAATTGTCCATATGATATACAGGGTGATTTCCTTCTAACATTTTATATTTTTATTTAATAAGTTCTTTATAATTTTCGGAATGTTTTATTGAGTTTTTTTTAATGGGCGTTAGGCAATAACGCCCAAATCGATTTGGAAATATCGCGCAAATATTTTGTATCGCCCAAAAAAAAAAGGAAAATTTATATTTTTCCAAATCTTAAGTTGGAAATATCGTTCAAATATTTTCAATGTAAATTGATTTTGTAAAATTTGGGCGTTATTTCCTTCTTCTGGATTTTTTGCCGTTTTTTTTTTCAATTCTGGAGGTTATTTCTAATTTGACTTTTAAAATTTTTATTTTGGGCGTTTTTTCCTTTACAAAAAAAATTTTAAAATTGGACGTAACGTTCAAATCGAGAAAAAAAAAACAACAATTGTACAGAATTTTTTTGGGCGATATTTCCAAATCGATTTGGCGTAGTTGCCTAATGTGCACATTTAAATGTAAATTCTGTCAACAGCAAATTCTTCAGTAACTCTATGGATTCAAGTGGAACATTACGGAAAAAAACAGGTCTATTTTATGTTTATTATAGTTATTGGTGTTATTGGTGAGAATAAAAAAGGTTTTCAACGAAACGATGCAGAATTAATTCGTTTATAATTCGATTTTTTGTATATGTGAATTTCGATAGTTCCAAATTGTTCTAAAGCAATTTGGCGAATTTGTCGCTTTATTAATTGGAATTTTCACTCAGCGACAAAAAACTTGTCAACCTAAGAAATGAAAGAATATTTTAAGTTCAAAGTGCATTTTTAAAGAACTTGGAACTAAATTAGAGATCAAGTTAAGAATTGTACTTACCGATATTTTGTAATTATCGATTAAATTTTTCGAGAAACGTTGGAAAATGGAACGAAACACATAATATGAATTATATTTAGTTTTGTGTTCAAGTTGTGTCATATTAATAGTGATTAATCTTATCAAATAAATATAAAAACTAATTTTTTTTTTGTTTTTTATATTTTATTTTTTTTATTTTATTCTGAAAGACTTAATTTCATAACTTTAACTATAAATGTAATAAGCGACGTGTTTCAGAGTGTTACTCCATCTTCGGGCGAATTACTAATTTTGATGGTGTTTATGAACATATGATTTATTTCACCGTGTCTCGATTTATTTTATTAATGCGATAGTTACAGAACATGGGATTAAACTCCCCTGCCACACGAGGAAACTGAGTTGCCATAACTTAAAATTTTTAGTTACGAGAAGGGCACGAAGTAAGTCTTCTTTCACACGAAGAAACAAGTTGTGGGACATTTTTTTGATGTTTTTTTTAATTTTCAATCTCACCCAATCGTTGACCGGGGAGATTTCGTTCACTCCTTTTAATTAGTGCCCTTCTTATCTAAAATTGAAAGTTGCAGAAAACTCAGTTTTCTCGTGCAGAAAGGGGACTAAGCAGAGTGAACAAAATCTCCCCGTTCAACGATTTGAGAATTTTTTTGAAACCAAGCTACTTTAAAAGGAATCTAGAAAATTTTAACGATTTCGTTTCTTAGTGTAAAAGGTACAAGAGATTTTTAAGGCAATTAAAAAAACTTTGAAAAAATCTCTAGCATCTTGTTTCCACGTGTGAAAGGGGACTTACGATTTTATTTCTTCTTGTGAAATCTGTTTCAGGAGAGGAAACAAAGTTGCTGGCTATTTGTTGACGTTTTCTTTAATTTGTGAAAAAGAAATATTCTTTACCGGAGCGATTTTGTTCACTCTTCTTGCTTCTCCTGCATTCTTAAAAACATAATTTGCGGGAAATAAAAATCTTCTCGTACGAAAAGATTTATATTTCTCCTATCGCTTATTACTTGGCTGCTAGCCTCTTTCTATTTTGAAGGGTAAGTCCTTAGATAATATTTGTTGGGATGCGTTTAGAGATTAAGCACAATAGTAATGAATGATTTTAAGATTTTGTATGGATTCTTCACAAAAAGAAAACAGTAGGTACTTTGGCCGCGCTAGCAGTTGGAAAAACCAGCAATAGCAGTACTTCGGTAGCCTTTATAAACCGCTTAAATGCTGCAAAATTTAGTTTGTCTATGGACAGATCCCACTCCATTATTTACGTAATTTGCGTCATCAGGGACTTTAGAATCTCTAGCGAGATGTGGTTGTCATTCCAGTGCCTACGTTCAGTAAAGTCAACAAACGATCAAAATTAAAACTAATCATATGAGTTTTGTTCCAATTTAATCGATGTTAGATATGCAATTTATTATTATAAAAATTTAATTTAATTGTGGACAAAAATTGTGCAAAATAAACCCAGGAAAACTCATATTCAAGCTAAAAAGGAAACAGAACTTAATTAAACTGAAATATTTCTTAAACAACAAAAAAACACCCTGTTTACATTTAAAAAGGTGTCGTGTCGTGAGCGTGACCGTTGATTGTTTTGCATGCAGAGCTGAAGAGACTCTATAATTGCTTTCGTTTAAGGAATGTCTGCTGTAAAAACTGCGGACAAAATGTCAGATATATAAGAAACAACTTCATTTATTGCCGCACAGTATGACGACGCTGTCATAATATGTTGAAGAAGTTATTTTTTTTTTAAACTCCACATCCACAATTTACTGCAGTAATTGAAGTAATCAAATGTTCTGTATGTACGTACAGGGTGTTTAGCATAAGATACACAAAAAGGCTAGGTGGTATAGGTTGAGTCATAAAAAGATAAAAGTTGTATGGGAGGGGGTCTATTTCCCCCCGTTTATATAAAACAAATCAACGGACGGACTTCTGAAGTAGTACTTCGAAGTAGCTGAAGTGTTACAGAATTGATTGATATCAGTAAAGCCGTTAACGAGAAAATAGAAATTATAAATAAAACAGTTCTGACTCCTGTGTCAGACAGACAGAATTAACGAACCAATCTTAATCGTGTTCCTTATCATCGTAATGTCAAGTTTGTTCAAGTTCAATTTTTTTATTTTTTTCTACGAGTCTAAAATTTAGAACTACATATTACATTTTAAAACTCTTGAATTTTATTTTGTTCTTAGTTTATGAATAAGTATGGCGACGACTTGATTATCGAAGACGCCCTAACGACTATTTTACTCGAAACAAAAAAAAATACTTACCCGTAATGCGCCAAGTCAAATACATAATGCCTTTATATGCATAGTCTATTATACTATAATCATCATTACATCAACTCAATCGCATATTGCATTTGAAAAAAAAATCTTGACCGCAATAAAATCCCAATTGAAAATAACCCAAACAAAAGGTTATATTATGCCTAAAAATACAACAAACACACACCTGACGTAAACGATAAGCTAATGACACCTATAGGCTATAAAGTGTATACATATTTCTCAAACACATTACCATTTAGGTGAGTGCGCCTCGCCAACCGCCCAGCAGCGGCGGCGCGGCGCGGTGCGGCGCGGCCTCACTTTCGATATAGTACACCGTCTAGGAACGAAAAAAGCAAAATGTTAGCCTTAATTACCAAAATATGCAAATTACGTAGGTAGCTTCCGTTTAAAAATGCTTAAATTTCAGTAATTAACTGAAATGCTGGCGCCACAACGTCCCACTTGCGAGAGCCAAAAAATTATTCCAATATACCTATGCTATGTGCACTGTGTTCTTATGTTTTGTTTTTATTTTTATTTTATAAGGTAAAATTCTTTAGCCATGCAACCCCAGCCTTATACTCAGAGAATTAGAGATACCTACAAAACTAACATGCACTGCACATATTAAGTACCCTAATACAACAATACCATACCGTACCAAAAATTTCGAAATAAAACCTCCATATTTTAATAAGATTCACCCCAAAATAACCTACACGTGTAAGGAGAGTCATCGTCTCCCCTTTGTGCTTTACTGTTTTTTTTTTTTCTTTTTTGGGTGCTTTTTGATGGTGTATCAACATGAGAGGATGGTAAGGTAATGCGAAACTATCTATGTATATCTAGGAAATGACGCTATTAAGTTTTGGGGATAGAAATAATATAATGATATGACTGAGGGTAGGGTAGGGTAGGGTAGGGTATACTCTCGTATTAGGCAACTTGATATTTGACTTTCAAAATAATTATATTGGCAAATATTTGAGATGTGTTCATGTGTTCACCATCACCATCACCATCACCATCACCATCACCACATCACCGTCCACCAGTCATCCACATCCTTTTGCGAAGTAAAATTGGTTGTCATTTGAATTTAAATAGGATGTTTATTATTTTGCTGAATATGTTGAAAATTCTTGATGAGCACAAGAGGAACTTGTGCAATTTTTAACAAAGACATGAGTTTATTTTGTTAATAAGAAAATAAAAAATAAAAAAATATCAAGTTTAACATTGAACAGAAATGGAAAGTGATTCACAAATTATGCATTTTCCAAAGCATTTTTTTATTTATTTATCATTTATTATTATATCTATTTAAATATTTATTTGATTTTAATAAAGGAAGCTATATGAATAAAAAAAATGAAGGCAGAGGGTTGCAGATTATTTGTAGGCTCAAAAAGTTTAGAAACATATTTTATTAATTTATTAAATTCCCGTTCCCACCCGTTTAGTTTTAAGAAGCTTATTTATATCTTATTTAATAATCCAAATATTTTATAATGTTATTATTTATTATTTTTTTGAGTCTTGACTTTTTAAAAAAATCTATCGTAAGTTGTTAGTTTATCAACAAAATTAACATATGTATATACATATTAATTTATTTCAAATATAAAAAAAATTAATGAAAATTAAATTATTTATATTTATTTCTTTAAACTGTTAAAAGTTAGATATTTATAGGGTAACTTGGGGTAAAGTCAAAAATGTAACCAGTTTTAAAAATTCTTTTTGTAAATTTAGAGTATGGGCTAAGGTGATGGCTTCAAGTTTAAATATTTTTCAAAATAAAATATTTATTTTCAAAATAAATATTTAACATTTTTCAAAATAAAATATTTTAAGGTTGAAATGGGGTGATACTTAACAAAATGTTATCATATTAAAAAAATATCTATTGTGTTTGAAGATGGACTGAGAGCATAGCTAAAGTTACAGATATTTTTAAAAATTAAGCTGTTTATAGGGTGAAATTGAGTAACAATAATCAAAACTGTACATAACCTATTTAAAAATTCGTTTTATATTTGAAAAGTTACATTTAGAGGATGGACTTAGAGGATGGCTTAAGGTTTAAATATTTTTTTTTTTAATTAAGGTTTATGTAGGGTGAAATAGGGTAAAAAAAAATATGGGTGTCCCATTTTAGACATTATTTTTTCTGTCTAAATGGTATTTAAATGGATTTATAAGATGGCTGCATATATTTTTAAAAATTAAGTTATATATACAGGGTGGTGCATAAGTAACGTTATGATGTAATTATTTAATAAATGTTTTGTTTACGAATTTGTTTTTTCCAGATTTAACTTTGAAAAATTTGGGAAATTTATGATGGAACGTCTCAGCACAGAACAGAAAACCAAAGTTGTTCAATTTTACTTTAAAGTCGACATTCCACAGGACACAAAGATCATATCGAATTCTCTTTCACGTTCGAAATGCACCAAGTGCTCCAACAATTTACCGATTAGACCAGCGTTTTCAGGAACCACAGAGAACCAAAGTTGTTCAATTTTACTTTAAAGTTGACATTCCAAATGACGCACAGATCATATCGAATATTCTTTCATGTTCGAAATGCACCAAGTGCTCCAACAATTTACCGATTAGACCAGCGTTTTCAGAAACCTGTCTGTGATCTTCCCCGTGCTGGAAAACCTTGTGCAGTTCGAAATGATTTTAACATTGCTCGGGTGCAAGCAAGAATTGAAGAAATGCCCAAAACTACCAATGATAAATTAATTCAGAAAGAAAATGTTGTTCATCAAATAAATCATAACGTTACTTATGGGCCATTCTGTGTTTGTAGGGTGAAATGGGGAAACTAAATGGTACCCGATTTTAATATTCTTTTTTGGGTTTGAAAGGTTAAATGTATTTCTTGTAGGTTGAAATGGGGTATAAAATTCGTATCCCATTTTAAAATATATATATATATTATCTTAAAAGATGGATTTTTAACCAATTTCTTAAATTAACCTAATTAAAGGGTAACATTGGGTAAGAATATCAGAATTGAAGAAAAGATAATATTTATATTTTTAAATACCTACTGCTTTTTAAGAAGAGTTTAAGGGCCAAATATTTTTAATTTTGTTATTAAAATGAATAAACGAATGAAGAAGGGTTGATTCATCAGCTAGCGTTATACAATGTGCTATATTATTAATTTTTTTTTTTTCAATTGAAAATTTAAAAGAACAATTTTTATTATTTATATCTATAGCGTGCGTGTGTACGAGAGTAAAGAAGTTTGAAGTTGGCGTTGCATAGGACAAAGAAAAGTATAATAATGAAAAGGCAAAAGGAATATATATGTATGTATACCTACATATAGCGGATTCCAAAACACCTATACATCGCGATTGAGACCAAATATTAAAAAAAAAACTGGTATGGGATCCAAAGTCTGTGAAGTTTGGTCAAAATCAGTCCAGCAGTTTGCACACAACAGCATTTTGAGTAAGATGAATTGTTTGTTCTGTTTGACAAGAATACAAAATTCTATACATATATTGTTAAAGCATTAACATGCATCTGCATCATGCTACATGATAGTTTTTAACCACAAAAGTAAGTTATTTTGAAGAAAAATTCTTTTATCGTATTTTTTTTTTTCTTCATAAAGTATAACTAAGGAACGCAGGATTTCCGCTTCTTTGTTCGAAAAACATATTTAATAAAACAGTCATGATTTCTAAATAATATAGTAGGGCGATAACGGTCGTCAGGCAGCTAGTGTTTTAAATAATTCTATGAAAGAGAAGTGATAAGTGAAACCAACCATGTCAATTCTTTGAAATATAATTTAATTTTAAATATATTTTAGTTAATTACTCTTTTTCCAAAAAACTGACACAAACTGTGAAATGAAATGAGTATAATATAAGGATAAAATTCTCTTAAAAATATTGAAACTGTCAAAAAAAGGCCGAAGGAATAATAATATGTAAATGAAAATGCCAAAAATTACGATAACGTCAATTTACACAAATTTACAATATTTCTTTGTAACTTAAGTATGCCGTATGTGAATGACAGTTCTCATCTTTATTTTTTTTTTCTTTAGATCTGTGAGATCTCAGCGAACTCAGAAATCTGAACATAATTCCTCAGTGAGATTCCTCACTTTTGCTGTCAAAAAGCTGAGACTGATATTTTTTTGGATTCGCTTGCTCAATTATTTTTTGTCGCAGTTGATTAATTTATAAAAGAAAGAGATGGAGAGAGCTTTTGACTTCTAAAGGAGAAATATTGTTCAAGTTTTTCCTTCTGCTCAGTGAAGATGACAGAAGTTTTTTCAGTGAGATCTCAGAAACATGAACTGGCTAAATTTCTGTTTACTACTGAAAATCATAGATACTGGAAACTTTTAACACTCTTTCTCCGCCAAAAAAAAGGCGTTTTCAGACAAATGAGATCTCAGAGATGTCAGCAATCTCAGTTGCATGAACAGTATTCCTCAGTAAAATTTCTCAGCTCATCTGAGGAAAAAGAATTTTTACTTTCCCTTTCTCACATTTTGAATGAGAAAAATTTCAGAGATTTCATTTTTTTAAACGCGCCAAATAATTCACAGGAAATCACAATTCATCAAAATTCAGATTACGGAACAAATCTGCTGAACATTTTTTTCAAGAATCACGACTTTAACATGTGTCAAACAAAAATCATTCTTTGCAGATATTAAAATGTATAATAATAATCTGTGAAATCGGCCCCAGGTTGTCTGACATACAGTGTACAACATTTGAATTTTTAATCTTAAACAATCAACTTTAACCTCACTTTATCAATAAAATTCAAGCTAATACATCTAAAAGTTTCTATATAAAAAAAATAAAATAATGGGGAAGGCCCTATGGAATTCCATCATTCATATATTATTCTTTCACGCTGTGTTCACCTGCTACATAGACCGCATGATTTATAAATTCAATGACAACTTTCCTATAATCAATGCTGTGATAATCATAATTTATTAAAAAAATCAAGCCTTGAGCTACCATTAATCTCATTAAATAGAAACGCTTGAGCTCTTAATATCCCATAACAAAACGCGCACGTGAAAGCATTTAAACTATAAAATTATACATACAAACATATACAACACTGATGATGATTCGACTCATTCGAGATTACATATGTACATTTTTATTTGTTTTCTAGGTATACCTACATACATTCCTCTTTTAATATTCGCTTTTTCCAAGAAGTCATGAATAAATTAATTGAAAAATTCTAAACAAAAAAAAAACATAAAAAAGCATAAAAAACATATGAAGAATAGCGAAGCGGTTTAAACTAGCTCCGATGTACATATGTAAATGTAAATTAAAAAAATATTGTATGTTGTGTTGGTCTATCTATCAACAAGTCTGTAATTACCATAAACACACTTCAATTTGCGAAGAATGAAAAGTTGCGGATGTTTCACTCTCTCCGCATCATCTTCTCGATTTTGCTATAGATAAAGCGATTAGCATATACCCGTGATTAATTAGTTCAGGAAATTTTCAGTTCAATTTGGTTCCCTTCCCAGCCAGTGTTCTGAGTACCATTCGAATAGAAATGAATGACATCGCCAACTGGTCCAAACGAATATATAGGGTGTCGTAACTATGGTACATGGTGTGGTGCTCTGTGATCGGAATTTTGCGCAAGCTGCATGTCATTGAGACAATTTTTTTTTTTTTTTTTTTGATTTTCTGGATCACGGATGCGTAGGCTGACACATCGGATAATCCAAATGACATGTCAGTGCAGTAAATAAGTAGTTTAATGGTAAATAGAGCTCTATAGAAGAATTGCTTGTTACAGTACCAAAAGAATTGCCAACTCTAATATACACACCAATAACAACAACAATTGTATAAGAAAGAAAAAAATCGCACTCGTGCTGCACGAAGGCGTAATACCAGCGACATTCATCATCAGTTCGCCGAGTAAGTGGGTGGATATGATAAGTGAGCCATGCCAATGTACGGATACATAATATATATATGCCTATATATAGCATTGCTCCCATGGTTCCACACCACCATCATCAGGGTCCATGTGGAGGCAGTTGTTGCTGGAGAGTTTGGATTCTATTGGCGCCATCTCTCACTGCATCCAAGTGAAAATAATTGAAATTCCATTGGAGAAATTTGAGTCGCACCATCGCATGCATGTAATCAGTTGCGCGTGGGTGTCGTGTCTTATAGTCGATATTATTTGATTTTTTTGTACGAGTATGATGCTGTATGGTCGTCCTCGCGGTCCTCCCCATATCGATGTCGTATTTTTTAAGTTGTATTTATATGAAGCTGTTTGGTTTCATGAGATATATGAGATCTTTGCACTTTTGGTCATGCTTTATTTTCTATAAAAAAAAAGAAAATATACTTTCCTAATTTAATTATATAATAGAAGATAGTTGGGAATGTTATGGTTTATTTTGGCGAGATATATCACAGTCACATGAAATACAGTAGGTACAGTCATAATGGCAGCCAAAAATTAGAGATATTCAAAATCAAATGGCACACAATTTATAGGAAGCTTTTCTTCCTAAGGCCATTTTCGAATGGCTTTCAATTCAATCAAATCAATTTTTCAAGTTCCATGTTTTTATTTTAAATAATTTACGTGCACTTTACGTGGAATTATGACTACCTATCCTTAACATGTAAAACACTGTGCGAGCGTTAGGAATTTAAAAATAGATATACTAATGCAACAAATAGAGGGAAAAATTTAGAGTAAGGTAAAGCATTTCACATTCGTGTTTAATATATCTGTGGTTCAAGAATGAATCTCTTTAATTGACAGCATCGACTTGCTCTCTGTGTTCATTGTCAAATTAAAGGTTATCTAACATTTTGCGAACAAAAAAATTGTATTTCGAAATTCTACTACCTTTGTGATTATTTATCGATGAAGATATTATTTGAAATCTATCAACTGTACTGCAATATAAAAATGTAGGTGGGTGTCAGTGCCATTGTTTTGTGGAAAAAAGAGGACAACGAATATAAATTTTTTATTTCAACTCAGATTTTTTTTCTTCCGAAAAAAAAAAATCTTATACCACTTATGTTTTTTTTTGTTCAAAAGAACTGTATACTCGGCTTAAACCAACATTTTAATTTTTTGGAAATTTTTCTTAACGGTTTTTTTGCCATTTGTACCGATATTTTTGGTCTTAAAATTTTTTTCGCTAAAGTTATCTGGATAGTGTTCAAAACCGCTTTGTGTTAAGCTTTTTAAAAAAACCACCAATATACTCTTTCGAAAAATTTTGTTCAAACAAAAACATTAGAAATTTTTTAAAACTTAAAATTTTGTTTTTGTAATCTTTTACTATACAATACCTAGGTACTATGTTAAAACTTCCTAGAATGGTTTTTTTCGATAAAACTGAAAAAATAAAAAAAAATGTATTCTATCTTGTTTTTGTTTTAACTAAATGGGTAGGGACATATATTTAATGTCAACTCAATTTTTGTACACAAAATCACCAAAATCGCTATATCGATAAAATTAAAGTACCGTGCCGCAACGCTGCACAATGCACATTCGGTGATTTTTTTTTATCTCTTCGGTTCTTAGTATCATTTTTTGAACATATGTAATACAGCAGAACGTTGATTTAATTTTTTAAAAATCGTAATTTTGAAAAAAAAAAAATTCATTTGTATAAATTGCAAATTTGCGAATTTAAAAACATATTAACGGCACATGGCACAACTTGAGCCCAATACAGCAGAACTTTGTTTTTTGAAAATCGAAAAAGGCAATGCTTACTTCATGCTTCGCAAAATTTATTTTCGGCTCGAAAAGTTGCAAATATGGGAGTTTTTTTTTTAATATTTTCGGTTCTTAGTGTCATTTTTCAAGCACAAAACGGTTCTTAGTACAAACAACAAAAGTTTTTAAAAAAACTTATAGAGAACTTAAAGAGAAATTTTCAAAAATATTTGCAGCACATCGCAGCATAGACTTTTTTTTATAAAAATCAAGAATGGCGGTGGCTAACTTCAAGCACAGGAATTTTATTTGCCATTTTGTTAAAAAATAAAATAATAACGATTGATGACAGCACATGTTGATCACATGCTCAACTTTTTGTTTGGGAATTGAAAATAGTGTTGTCAAATTCATTCTCGAAAAATTAATTTTCAATTGTAAAAGTTGCAACTATGTGAATTGTTTATCTCTTTGAGACTTGACAGTACAAAATTTGCAAATTTGCGTTTTTTTTAAATAATTACCTACTGTACCAGATGACAATACAAATTTAGCACATAACAGAGTATTTTTTTTTTAGAAAATCAAAACTGGTGGTGCGCTAACATCATACGCATGAATTTCTAATATTGTAAGCGATCATTGTCATTTAGTAGATGGTTTTTGCTGAAAAAAGTAGCGGAGATATGGGGTCTCCTTGTCGTTCTCCCCTTTTTATGTTGAATTCTTGTCCTATTTTGTGAATTCTTTTTGCCAGCCTAAAAAAAGCAATATTTGAATTTTTCGTATTTTTATATAATTTCAATGATTTATGATTAGTTTCTTTAATTTTTTTAAATACAAGAAAATTTGATTTCCTGAAAATAAAGCTACTGATTGAAACTGTTAGATACCTATTTTCTCTAGCCTTTTATTATTAACTTTCGTATGTAATATTAACGATTCGTATATGGCTATTTAATATTTTCTTTAAAATAAAATAAAGTGAAGTTAGTATATACTCATCTAAGGTTGATATTCTGGTAATAATTGAATCTATCAACATCTTTACTTTATTCATAAATTTTACAAACAAATTTTATTTAAAAATAATGCATATTTCAATAAGTTTCATGAAAAATCGAAATCTTTGTTCATGTGTTTATTTTTATTTTCGGGCGTATGATGAAAGCAAATAAAATTTCTAAAATTTCACCACCTTACATGATCTTCCTTTTTTCTTCTGCATTTTCCCCCTCAAAACCACTATAAGGTATACATTTAGAAAAAAAAAAACACTATACAACCAGACGCCAAAATCCCATCATGTCATCATCTCATTCTTATATTACTCAGTCAATGTCCTTTCCAATGTTGACATTCTATTTAAAAATATATATCTGCATGTGTATATCTATATATATCTTTTTTTTGAAGCAATAATAAATTTAGTCACTCACATGGCTCGTTTAACCTTAAGCCCAACCTCGCCACCCACTTTGTCAAGCAAATTAGTTCTTCTATTCCGTATATATTGTTTGTTGCCAAAATGCAAATTGGCTTAAAAGTTTGTATAATATACAATAGTTTGCAAGATAAATCGACTTCCGGTTAATGCGCGACAGAGCACAAAATAACACAGAACAACACCACCATCATCTTATAGTGATGCAGCATGCGTATTTTTGGCATAAGAAAACATCAATAGGTTCCTCTTTATTTCGCAGCTAAAGAGATTGTATATACGACAAAGTTGCAAAGTTTTGTCTTTGTCAAATAAACAATAATAAACTTAAAAATGGTTTTCTATTGTTTATTATTATACTTCCTACCTCCCTCATTCATGAAGTGAACTTAAAATAAGAGAAACTAGGTATATTTATTTATCTATAGATAGAAGATACAAAACTAATAATAACAACTGTTTCGACTATTGAAGTTTATAGGTAAGGTATAGGTTATATCTGTGAATGTATTGAAAGACATTTTGTCTAAAAATAACCCCCTTTTGACTGTTTGGTGTCTATTTTAAGCACAAAGAAGTACCAACGATAACGGAGAGTATATACTATACAACAGTTCAAAACCTACAAAAGAATCAATTCTATTTTTGATTTTACTATCTTTATGTCTACAAATATAGAAAATTGATATAGTGTTGGTTCAGATGAGGGCACGAGTTCGTGTGCTTCAGAAAATTGAAGGGGGGTTCGATATATATTCTCACAACCAAACATAAATAAATTTTTTTAATTGCCGCGCGTGGAAGTTATTTTAAGAATATGAACATGATTGTCTTATAAATCTTAAATAAATAAATACCAATTAATTATCAAAGTGCAATCGATAATGTCAAATTAAACATGTGCGCATTGTCTTATCTATAATTCGCACAAATGATACAAAAAAAAAAACTTCATGGCAAAATAAATATTCTTTTTCGCAGTAAATTGATATGAAGTATTGCAAAAACTTTAATTCTAGAAAAATTATCATGTTTTGTTATTATTTTTTGTTTGCACCTAAAATAATTCAAGTTCAAGTATGATAATGCCGTATGCGGTGGGTATGTACATATACAGCAAGATTAGAAATGGAATGCTTTTGTCAAGGTCAAATTAAACTTTAATAACAATAATGATACGATATCGAGATCGAAATCGAACGTCTTTTAAAATAAAAACAATTTTTTGTTTGTCTTTTAATTTAGTTTGTTTACACACAAAATTGTATCGCAAAAAAAAAAACACCATGTGATTTTCGGAGTATCGAAAAAATCTGAAAATTGATAGGAGATAATATACCAACCGGTTTCATGACATTATACATAATGATGGTTTTCCAAGAAACGAGTGTAAAGAAAACAAATTTCTAGAATAGATATAAGACCAATTTTATATAATTCTGAAAAAAAATCAGACAAATAGTAACCCTGGCGCTGGGTGAAAGTCTACAGGCAAAAAGTCCACAAATCAATTGAGCACTTAGGGCCAGTTGTACAAATATTTAAACCGTGGTTCAGCAATTTTTATCCAACGATTCCGGCGGATTAATTGAGTTTCAACAGTGGTTTATTGTTCAAGTGTGTGATAATAACCAATTACATACTTGCACCAGCGTTGAACCTTAGTTAATCCGCCGAAACCGGTGAGTTAAAATCTTGAACCGAGGCTTAACCACTATTGTACAACTGGCCCTTATAAGTTATAACCCACCCTTATGAGCGAGAAGTCCACAAAAAATGGGTCAATATTCAATAATTTTAGAAACGAATTTTTTAAAATCACCCAAGGAACTGCTTATTAAGAAAACTGTTGAAGTTGGTGAGTGGACATCCCTACGCGGAACAACTTAGTTGCGTGAGCGGTACAAAGCCCCCCAAAAAGGCGGTTAGGGCCAGTTTCACAGTGCACACTTAACAAAATAAAAGGGACTTAATTTTTCCATTTTAGTACTTAAGGCGCAGTTTTAATGTCTGAGTAAGTGGAACTTAAGTGGCCAACATGGGAGATTTAAGTGTCACTTATTCCTATAAGTTTATACTATGAAATTGTGCTTTAGTTTTCCATATTAGGCACTTAAGTAACACTTAATCGAGTGTGAAACTGGTTCTTAAAATCCTGGGAACCCGCAAAGCGCGCCACCCAAGGTACTGCAACGGAATTGCGTGAGTGGTACAAAGGACCCAAAAAGGGAGTTAAAATCCTTTGAACCGACTTGATATACTGGTTGTCTAAGAGAACGCGTATTTTTCCTATTGAACCCTTTAAACTGAATAAACTGAATATTTTTGAAATCACTAAAAAATCCACATTCAATGTGGACTTCTGGCCCATCAAGGTGGGTCAAAACCAATGAAACCAGCTCGTGAAGAACCAGGGTCTAGTCACTAGTGAACTACAGCTCCCAACCATTCCTCTGTGAGTGGAGTGTTGGTGTCGCAGCAAGAATGAAGGGGACTTACAATTTTCTTCCAAATATGAGCGGCTAAGATTAGAGGCATCTTTTCATGTCTGGAGGAATTTTAAATTCCTTGTAAGAGGCAGTAGACTTGAAAAAAAGATGTTGGAATTTTATCCGAAAACCTCTGGCTTGAAAATCCATACGCAGTAATAATTATGCCACGGGCCACTTTATGGTCCTATAGTCTATCATTTTAAAACCTCTTTTTTTAACTTTATGCTACAGCTAGATCAGAAGTGGAAACACATTTCTTTCATCGACAAAGGAAACCTTAACACTTTTAAGCGCGTGCGTCGTTGTTGACGTGGATAAGTGCAGTGGCGATTCCTGGTCTTTAGTTTTGGACTGGCTACGAGTACCGTAGAAATTAAGAATAAATACACATTTGTTAATTTTGTTATCTAAGCCATAGATTGTTGGTATTTATCTTCATAATTATTATGTTCGTCATTTGTTGCGTAGTAATTGTATTTCATAGAGTTTATTCCTCTAAGTTCTTGGTTTGGCGCCGGCCGCCCAACTAGCCCAACTGAGAGCAATCCCCATGGATAAGTGGCTATTCTACAAAAATGGATCAGTTATATACATACTACATACGTATATATCACTCACAGTGCCACTCATTTCACCATAACGACAGTAAACATATTTTAGTTTTTAAAGCATTAAATTCTACGTGCTTTTTATTTTCCCATGCGGTTTCTCAAATCAGAATTTAACGAGCTTTTCATTATATCTGTCGTTATAGTTGAAAATTTAAAGAGATGCAATTAGTAGTTTTAGTAGAAAAATCGTTTATGAATATTAGAAATAGAGACGGATCCAAAATGGAACCCTGTGGAACACCAGTGTTTATTTCAGAATCAAACAATTTTAATGTGACTATTAAAATATCAATAAGTAGGTGCATTAATCGTACTTTCTCTAAGACAATTTAAAGATTGGTTACCCTATATCTCAAAGGTATATACATATTATGTAGATACATATTTAGAGTTGCCTTGCTGCCATAAATTTATTGATATGAATTTCTCTGTAATACTTATCAGCATTATCCCACTCAAATTTAACTAACGAAATTAAGTACTAACATTACCTGGAAGACTAGAAGGTACTTATTATAGATATTTTTCGCATAAATCAAGGTTTCAAAATATGGAAGAATTTCACAGAATTTTTTTATTTTATAATTTGTTTAAGCAGATTAAACTCAGCAAAAAAAAACAACGCACTCAATTTCAATAAAATTCCATTTGAGATAAACATTTTGGTATTTTGTTAAATAAACAAAAAACATCCTCTTAAAAAAGTTCGAAACTAGTTCAAATTCGAATTCGATCGTCAATTAAATCTTTGTGATTTTAAACTAATTCATTACTTATACATACCTAGATAAACTGACACTCATTTACAATTCCAAATGAACAGTGAACACAAAATAACTTAACCCTGATCCGCTATACATTTGTCTATGTTATAGTATGAATGTAAGTCAAATGTTTAAACCTGAAACAAAAAAAAAAAATAAACAAACAATCACTTTTGATGTACATATTTGAAAATTTATTAAGAGATTTTCAAAGCAATTTTAAAATCGATCAAATTAAAAAAAAAAAAAAAAAAAAAAAAAACAAATTCAACAAAACTAGAGCAGTCGACCTAGATTCATTTTACATTCATGCAATATTCCAATGCACCAAATAGACAATGGGCCGTTTGATGGGGGAAGGTTGGTATGGCCAGAGGAAGGGCACACCTCAACACTCCACTCCACTCCCCGTATACAATCGTTTTGGTTTTTCTGATCAGTTTTTCATTCGTTCGTCAGTACTGCGAATGCCGTTTTCATTCATAAAATGTTTAGGTATTTCATTTTCTCATTGAGTCATATTTTGGTTTTATCTCGTTGCGCCCCGACCACCCGGCCAACCGGCCTCCGCCCCTTTTACGTGCTGCTTGTCATAGTGTAAAAATGTACTTTTACGTATGCCAGAGTCAGGCGGTGTAGAGTATCTATCTATCTATATATCGATGCCTACTTCTACTTCAACGGAACGGTGTATTGGAAGGCGCGCTTAGATTGGATACCTTGGCATAGTTGCACTATTTTGTGATTTGTGAACGTACGCGCGCATTCCGCGCGCTATAGCTAGGCGTCTCTTTGTGCAGGGGTTCCCCGTGATGTGACGGTAAATATCTCTGCATTTTCTGGGAATTTTAAACAAGCATACAGATAGCTGTATATAATGGTTGTTGTTGGGTGCGGGTGCTGGTGCGGGTTGTGAAAAGTTGTTTGTTATTCGACGAGCAAAAATTAAGCAAATGTAGGTAGGTGTATACCAAAAACCTGTGTAAGGCATCGCGGGTATGGCATATTAAAGAGGGTATATCTGAGTCATTTTTAGATATAATTTTGTGAGATTGTGGATAAAAATAACAGCGCGGATAATAACAACAAGTCGAATATTATAAAATAACAAATGAGTGTGCAATTAGTGGGAAGCTATATCAGCCGCAGCAGCCATTCGAAATGGGTTGGCTTGGCGCTGAGGTGGGGTTAGAATTGAGGTCGAACTATTTTTAAATTCCTCTGATGGATTATTGGGAACTACATACAAATATATTTGTTCACTTCATTTGTGATTTAAAAACAGATGTAGGTACCTATGTATAATTTAATGGGAAATTGCCAGGTGAGAATTCGAGAATTGCAACAAGTTTTTTTTATTATTATATTTGCGATGCCATAACGATGAGTTATTTATGAACTCTCTGTTTAATGTCTTGGAATCTTAAAAATGTTAATTTTTTTTATTTGTAAAACATTTACCTATGTGTTGTAAAGCGTATATTTGAGTAGGTATATGTAATTTTTGTCTACATTCTTAATAAATAATGTCATCGTTAAAAGATTCAAAGTTAATTCTCTATTTGTGTATATGATTTTTAATGAGCTTCAGCTTATATATACCTGCCAAGACTTGAGTTCTAAATGATTCTTTAAACATTTTAAAAATACATAATGCATGTTTTTTTTTTGAGCTTCCTGCTAATGTGCACATTAAGAAACGGTAGACATTACCTAAGCCAGATTTTTGTATGCAAATTCTTTATTCTATACCACCATTAACAATAAGTTTGTAGCACATTCGCTTTTCATTAACGAGGTAGATAAAGGTATAATTATATATGGCTTAATGTTGAATACTCCAGAATCTGCACAATAACCATAGCTTATAACAAACAGTACCTAATTGTTAATCTTGGAGAAGGCAGAAAGACGTGAAAAACATTTCTGTTTTTTTTTTTATTATTATTATTAAAACTTTATTGAAAATACAAATTAATTATATTAACTTTATAATTAAATAAATATAGCGCTAGCAATACCAGGACCTTTCGCTTGTTTTTTTTTGTTTTAGGTAGCATTTGCTGGGAATAGAACCCAAGATCTTCGGCGTAACAGTCCTATGCACTAACCATTAAGCCACGGGCTACTCCATTCCTGGGCTACCCTATTTCTGCCAATAACAGGCTCTGGTTCTATACACGAGCTGTCGCGCCATTCAATTTTATTTGCTGATAATTCTTTTGAGTACACATTTTTGCACTTCATACCTTATGCACTTCAAGCCTTATACATATGTATATATGTATAAGGCTTTTGGCTTTTTGTTTTTATTTCCTTTGAATTTTCATTCTAATGACAAATTATATGTTTTTTTGCAAAGTTTCATGAACATCAGAAGTGGGATTCGAAAAAAAAATATTAAACTTAAACTTAAATCTGCTCAAACCATTAATTTGACCTATAGACTCAAGATAACTGCTGAATAAATAGAGAGCGTTTTAAGCAAGCTTTTGAGAATACCTCGCAAATATAAAGTATAAGAGATGCTTCAAATAGATATGCATCTATTTAGTAAAGCCGGGGAATTATAAGAAAAAATATAACAAAGACATCATGATGAAGATCAGAGATCTGGTTGGATAATAAATTGTGCAGTTAATGTTTATTAACTTGTTTATTTAAAAACAAAAATGTAAAACAAATATTAAATATTAATAACAAATAAAAAAAGCTGTCAAATTGCAAACATAAACGGAATATAAATAAATAACATTTTGTTTTCGTTCCAACAAAGACGTAATGAAAGCACCAATCGAAATCGACGCAATAATGTATTAGAGTAGGTACCTATATTTTGATAATTGCTAAATACATATTAATTCATAATGTATGTATACCATAAACTAGCACTATAGGCAAAACTTTATTCATTTGTGTACGACTTAACATGAATTTCCACGAATTAAATTTATAAACGTCTTGCTAGTGACTTACATATGTCCTCTAAATTCGTTATTGGTAAATAAATGTTCTATAATTATCCAAAGTAAAAGCCCATTATTAAGGCATGATATTATTTGCAAATTTTTATAGATCTAATAACAGATACAAAAATAAATATTTACAACTCATGCAATTTAGATAAACAAAAGAGTATATGCTAAAAATTAATTTACACCAAATTTAGAAATTGTTTTTTTATTTCAAAAAGTTCAAAATTCGCTTATCAGCGTACGTCGTGTTTTGTATATAATATATGTACCTTTGTTTATTAACGAAGAACCTCTCTGTGTATCATTATATTTAAACAATAATATTTGATCATTTGTTAATGTTAGAACAGATATAAAAAAGTAATCTTGTTTTGTCCTACAAAATTAACATTGAATCATTTGACGCAAGCTTAAACAAAAAAAAACAAAAAAAAAAACAGCTAATTGTTTGGTATAGATAAACAAAAACAGCTTATTATTGTTAATTTTTTCGAAAATACTATAACATTGTACCTACATTTAAAAAATAAAAAAAATAAATGTCTATTTTGATTGAATAAAGGAAACGTGTTCTCTTGTATAATTATTCTTAAATTGTACAAACAAAAATGTATTAATATTTAACTTACCTACATCGAAGTATGTACATATAATCATATCTACAACTTTTTGCTAAAGTTCAGTAAAATAAGACTTTAAGTTCGAAGAAATTAGGATAAAAATCTGAATTTTCTGTGGAAAATTTTCAAATTCCTTAAAAGTACCCTAAGTTTGGATCTGTTATTTTTTTGTGGAAAATATTTATTTTTTTTAAATTTCTCAAAAACTATTTGTTTCTTGAAAAAAATGTTAAGTCAAAACTTTTAGGTTCTAAAATTCTACATAAATTATTTTTTTAAAAGCATTAATAGATACCTTACCGAAAAAAGCACATTAAAACAAACATCTAATATCATCAACTTTGCCACTTCCATAAAACTAAAAGCAGCGTTATTTTAAGAATGTGGTTAAGATTTCAAAGGGAAAGCTTTCTACCTCCAGCTTTTTCGGAAGTTTTTTGAAGGTTCTATAAGGTTTGGTTTTATATTTTTAATTTTCTTGAACTAACAATAATTTTAATGTGAGTGAAAAAAAACGGTTGTACTGCGATGTGTACAACTTGTACTGCCGTAACGTTGGCACCGCCATTTTCGATTTTCAAAAAAAAAGAGTTATGCTCTGCTGCTTTCAAAAACTTCAAAGTTGTGCTGTATTATGTTTAAAAATGATACTAAGAACCGAAGAGATAAAAAATATCGTATCTATAATCTATATTTGCAGCTTTTAGACCCAAAAGTAAATTTTTCGACGCGGGAAGTTAAAACCCCCATTTTCGATATTCAAAAAAAAAAAAGTTGTGGCGCTAACTTCACACTGAAAAAATGGCCACCCTCTAAAAACAATAAGCCTAATACGATTTTCGCCACTTATATTTTATTATGGATTTTTTAGAACACTAAAGTAAAAATTTTGCTGTTCATTTTGAGAATTTCTTTCTTCATGTTTAATCAGCTGTTTGGTATGCCATCGAAGCCGGGGATTTCTTGAGTTTCAATCAACTTACAGCCGTTTGTACTTTTTGATAAAGGTTTTTTCCCGCATTTGGGAATTTTTCGATGAGCTGATCGTAAACCAATTTATTAAAGTGCTTCCCATGCCATTGCTGTAATATGCATTTACGCGCACTAGTGATAAGAAATGGTGAAAGTCTATCAAGAGGTCTATCTGATTACGAGTGGTGATGTATACCCAGGCGACTTAATCAATACAAAATTGACTTTTTTGTTCGTTTAAGAAATGAGGATACCTGGAAGAAGTTTTATTTCCAAAATCTTGGTATAGGTGATCATTTTAGGTTAGCTTCTACAAGCCAGAAAAAAAATTTGAAAACCTTGAATTTTAACCTTAAATATGACACAAGAAATCTGCTTCTGAGGAAAAATCTATCTGAATAAAACATAATACGCCAAAACTTATCATATCCATTTTTTTTTTCTTACTTTTTTGCAATGTCACCATATTTTATTATTCGCAATTTACTATAATATATAAACTACAATCAAAATGACATCAATTTTTTTTATTTTGTATTGTATCTAAAATTAGAATTTTCAATTATACCTACACATAATATATGTGTAATGAAGTGCTTATTTTCAAGTTCGCAAAAAATAAAAGCTAAATAAACAAAAATATACATACATACTTACTTGAACGAACACACAATATGTATTTTACTATTATACCTACTATCATCATATTATTATCAATTTCTATACAAAACTGCTTGCTATAGTTAAAGCCAACTACCCTTACAATATATAATGTCCGTAGATGAATGGTTTGGCGCTGGGGGTGCAAAGCGCAGCGCCAACAAACTGCTTGAATCTCAAGTGTTTACGCGCGGTTCTTGGAACATTCCACTCAATAATAAATCAATTAATAGGTTGCGTGCGGAAAAACGTACTCATGTGGTTAAAGTGTTTACAATACATTTATAAATACAAAATATATACAATATACTGTATACATATTGGATTTAATAATTTTTGATAAACAAACTTAAAAGGTATAAAATATAATACTTTAGAAATTAGGCAACTACGTCATTTAAATATATTTTGGTAGATATCTATAATAACAATGTAAATTGCAAAATTTTTTAAATTTCATCCAAACATGTGAGCAAGCAAAAAAAAAAACAAACAAGTTAAATAAAAAAAAACTCAAGTTTTAATAAATAGAATATTTGAGAAAAAAAAAATTCAAGGTTTCATAATAATAACTGCAGTATATCTGGTAGCATTTATGAGAACTTCAAACTTAAACGGCGCGTGGTGCGCGTGATGGGAGAGAAGTGATTCTTATAAATACTAATTTAATAATAATTTGGTGAATTCAGCTGCACAAAAACAAACATAAGAATGTTGTTTGATTGATAGAAAGTTCATTTTATTCACTCGAATAATCCAGATTAAAACTCAAATTCAGTTGTAAATAAATTTAAATTCAATTCATTTTCTTCAATTCACAATTTTGAAAAAAAAAAATTGGTTTAAACTTTTTTTTCATTTTTTATCAAAATTTTGAGCTTGGATGCTAATTTTTTCAAAAACTATTGACAAATATAATTTAATTTTAATTTAGGAATAGGTTTTCAAAACCGGTATAGTACTTTATTGTTAGTGTTGCTGTTGTTGTTTAATAATTTTTTTTTTCATTTTTAAGTATTTTTTCCTTAAATTGACCCCCTCCCATTGCAAAAAATGCTTATTTTTGACACCTATAAAAAAAACCGTTATCAATTTTTGGCGGAAAAGTTATCGTACTCGTGCCTTGCAACTGAACATTTTTTCTAACACATTTTTTTCTTTCCGAAAAATAGGAATTGATTTAAATAGATTGAAAAAATAAGACGGTTGAAATGAGGGAGAAGCGCTTGGGAGGGGAATAGGTCAAAAAAAATTTTGTTTTATACCAATGTCACCTTAGTATAATTTCTATAAATTTTACAGCTTTTAATCAGAATATATTGAAAATGAATAATATAAAAAGAACAATAAAATTATTTTAAGATTAGGTATGTTCTTACAAAAATAATAAGAACACGCTATTAAAAATAAATACAAAATATTTCAGTCTTTGAAAAGACACAAACAAAAAAAACTTTAAATTGGCATTGGTTTTTTATTTACTAGCTTATGTTTTTGAAAATAAGCCAACATATTTTTCGGTGGGGCAAATATTTTGTTTTTTTGAAGCATTTTCTTGTTTGATGAGTTCTTTGCAGAGCATAATGTTTCCACAGTTTCGCAGAGATAGTTTGTTAGTGGTTTCGTATTGGATAAATTTCATTTCCGAGAACTTGCTCTCTGCTGTGGCGGAACGTAGAAAAAGAAGTAGGTACATTTGGTCTTTTTTCTGGAAAATTGAAGTACATATGTTGAAACAGAGATTTTTAAAATGAAGTAGATTACAATATTTTGGGTGATGGTGCGAAATAGGAAGTAGAAAACAGACCACATGCGTTTGGTGTAGTTCCAGCTTAAGCTAATTTTTTTTTATTTTGCTTTGTAGATCTTTTGACAAATTTAATTTATATTTGTTTAATTTATGCAAGAATAATGTAAAATGTACCCTCGAAATATGATGTAGGGATGTACCTACGTAAATGTTTTTAATTATTTTATTTTATTAAAATTTTAAACAACAGAAGTACGTACCTACCTTAGTAAAATTATTTTCTTTAAGCAATAATAATGCCTTTTCTGTTCATAGTGTTTTACTCTTTTTTGGTGTATTCTAATTTTTTCGGGAAAGTGCGGGATTTTAAATTTCGATAACTACATTCACAAAAACATTTCTAGCAACCCTAGAGTAGGCAAGAATATTTCGCTAGCAATTATAACAATTAATTAATTTTGACATTTCAGATTTTTTATAGAATATATGGATTTATTGATCCATATCATACCTTTTCGATTCAAATTATTCTATGTAGATCTGGGTCGAAGCATTAAATTATGAAGATGACAACTGGGTCGAACTCTCAATTTTCGATTCTATTCTCAAATCCTCTTATATGTCAACAGGGTATTATTTAATTTTTTTTATAAAATAGAACAGTATATTTGATATTTCTCTATATGAATAGCAGTATCTGTGTCTAGGTCGCTTTTTTTAATAAATTTAATAAACACCGTATAATAGGGGTGAAAGACTACAGTTTAATTAGAATTGAGTTTTAAATACCGCAACTGCAGTAAACATCCCCAATTAGTATAATTTTGATTTTTTTAAATAAATCACAAATAGAGCTTCAAAAATAAGTAAATTACGATTCAATTTAAAAATTTAAAACATAATCATGAATTCTATTGAAAGGCCCTGAATATCAATTTCGTAGAAAAACAAAAATTTACTCGGAATCAACAAATCACAAAAAATAATCATAAAAATTCTCCATAGCTAGTTTCATTAAGATAAAATAAATAATTTTGTTGAGTCAAAAATTGTTTGTTTTTTTTTTCATTAACGATATCAAGAAATGATGTTTCCAGGAAAATAAAATTCATCGCTCAATTTACTTTAAAAAAAATAAAAATTTATTTTAAAATTTTAATTTATATCAAAGAGACTGATATACATATATGATTCGTAAAAGTACAACTTATTACTCTTATTATGTTAGAAAGATAATAAAATAAATTTTTGTATAAATTGCAATTCTATGGAATTCGTGTTTTTATTTTAGTTCAAATTAATTTGGAATATAATCAAAGTAGTGTTGAATTTAAGTATTGACGTCAAAGACTCTGATAAACACTCACCAAAGTTATTGCTTTTTTTAAGTTTAAAATAAATATGCGCTTCATTATATCGCTTCGGATGTTAAATTTGCATAACCATTAACCGGCATGCGTTTAGGCCTTTCTGTTCCTACACATCAAAATTCATCATTATTTCGAATCTATATACATATTTATTATATAAAATTACCTTCGCTGGTCAGATACTTGGAAGACATACTATACAAAGTACATACAATAGAAACAGAAACATGCTTTAATGACATACATATTTGCGGGACTAAAATGAGTATTTTATTATTTATTATTATATATTATTATTATTCAGCCGAAGACCATTATTTAAAAACATTACACAATCAGCAGCAATTGATTGTTGTTTGGGAATTACCCGATGTTTTTTTTCAAAATTAAATTAATACAAAATATTAAGCTATGGCGATGGATTGCTTTAGATGGACAATGAAAAACTACACATGTTTTATGTATGTTTGTATGTACCTATGTATTTTGTTTGTTTGCCCACAACCAATACAAATTTAAGTTATACATATCGTCGCTTTTAAAGCACAATGACAAAGTAAAAATTTTAACTTTCTATAGCTAAATTTATTAAAAAAAAATGTAATAAACAAATAAATATTTGGACTTATGTGACTTTGCTTTGCAATTTAATCCGAAATAAGTTGTATATATATAGTTCGAAATTCGAAAATAAAAAAGATAAGTCAAGAAGTAAAGTTGATGTTTTAAAATTAAATAAGAACAAAATTTGAACGAGAACAATAATAAATAAATAGATACTATTTTTTTTTAATATTTACATATAGCTACTTCTGTAAAGTCAAAAAATGAAAAATCGCATTTCAAAAGAAAAATCCACATGACCGAATCTTTAAAATCTTTATAATGTTTAGGTACTATAATTCCTCACATAGAATATAGAATTTCGAAATCATCTACCAGACAAAAATGAACTCAATTTCGAAATAAAAAAATAATTTAAAAAAAATACCTTTTGAAACATTCATTTAAAGTTAAACATTAGTCTAAAGATGAAGTCCAGTAAAATTAGTAAAAATGTTTAAGAGAATTGCTATGTCATTTTATTATTAAATAAAGAGTAAAGAATTTTTTTTTGAAAATTTTGTTATTGCAGTATTTTATAAAATAAATAAAGTTATAAGAAGCTTTTGTATACAAAATTTAATTAAAATTGGTTGAACAAATAATGACATATTTGAAAATTATAAAAAAATGATTCTTTGAGAGGTATACCGTTAAAAATGCCTTAATGGAAAATAATATAATAATAATAATAATAATAAATAATAAAATAATACAAAAAAAAATAATCAAAATTGTAGCAGTCGTTTTCGAGAAAAATAAGATTTTCCTTAACGATTTATTTGTGGTTATAAAAACAATTTTTGTTTGAAATCTGCTTCGAATAATGTTAAAAAACCGCTGTTGGATGAAAATTGAAGAAGTAGTTTTCGAATTATGTATTAAGTTTTCAAAAAAAATGTTGAAACTTTTTAAAATAAAATGCACGACTGGGTTACACGAACATGGTCTTATGTGCGGTCACACTGTGGTTTTAAAGTCTGAATAATTGGTCTGATTTTAAAAGAAATACACTAGTTATGCGAGCTTATATTTTATGCCAACTGCTAAAAACGTATTTTAATTCAAGGTAAAATTATGTGAGAATACAAAAATTAACCATTTGTCACCGCGGTGCAGCACATACAAAAAAAATTAATATATAACGGGAAATAAAATAATTAAACCAAATCTGAAATAGTTTTAATGCACTATTATGGCATGTACGCCATCTGAATTCTTAAATAAATCGTGGTTTTAAAAAAATTTAATTTTTATATTTAAATTTTTTAAAAAAATTGTAAGAAAAAATATTTTTGAAATTTTTTTTTTTTAAATTATTCAAATCAATGAGATAGTTGAAAACCAAAACTATATGGTAGATCAAACTGATTTTAGCTCACACAAAAACTTTAAATCGAACCGTTTTTGAGAAAAACGAGATTTTCCTTACTGGTTTTTAAACACTTGTATGGGGGCACCGTTATTTTTGGTTATAAGAATAATTTTTTTTTTCAAATCTGCTAGGCGCCAAGTTTAATAAAAATCGACCAAATCGTTTTCGAATTATTTAGTTCTAAAAAAAAATTTGAAAGGTTTTTTTAAAAATCCAAAAAAAAAATTTTTTAGTTCTTTTGAAACATTCGTTAAACACCTTTATAACCATTTTTCTGAAATTTTAGCCTTTTTGTAAAAAAAAATTACTGATTGTGGGCACGTTTTACACATAGGCAGAATTAGACGTCCCCTTCCATATTTTTGTCTTGTGTTGACTCAATCTACACGCCCTTGCCCTTTGTCGCATCTACATGTGAAACACCCTGTATTGAAATGAACTGGAGCCTTTGAAAAAATAGATTTTACGCTCAATTAAAGTTATTTGAATTTTATGTTGAATACAAATTCAATTAACTCGCTTTATTTCTCGTTTTCACTCCAAAACTTTAAGATTAACAAATGTAGATATTTATCTATATTGTCTAATTATTATTTAGAGAAGTAGATTTAAACACTTCAACAAAATTTTCAATTGTTAGAAAAGTAGAGAGAAGGATGTATAATATGTACCTTAATATTCTGTTTGTCCATATTTATTATTATTTATTTGTTAATTGTATTAATCTATACAAAATAAGTACCTAATTTGTTTTTCCAAATTCAATATCCGCCCTGAAGCCATTCACTTATAAGACTATACTATGACAGTTAAAATTTAAATTCTGGTAGTTATCTACATACATCTATGTAAGTATACCTATGTTATGTTTATCATAAGTGTATATTAAATTTTTAATACTTCAAGTACCTAAACAAGACACTTCCTTTGTTATTTATTTAAAAATAACTAAATAGATTGTCAGATAATCGCAATAACATTTAACATTAATTAAAGATCATTAATCATAAATTAACAATAATGAAAACAAAGCCTTTTATTCTGAAAACAAATTAATTTGGAATTTCTTGCAAGTTTTGTTGTAAACAATTTTTAAAACTTTTTTTTTTGTTAATTCATCTAACGTATTGGTATTTTTGTAATTGAACCTGCAAACTCATTGTCCAATTATAACCCATGTACTAATAGGTGTATGATTTCAAAACAACTATATAGGTATGTAGGTATTGACAGAATACAAAAATCTATCTCAGATAAAACCAAACCGCAGTACAAAAATAAAAAAAAAAAAATAAATAAAATTATAGACATTAAAAATAATAACAATAACATAACCATATCTGGCGCCAACGTGCTACCTGATTATATACCGGCCTTACTGAACAAAAAAAAAAATAAATCAACAAATTAAATAAATAAAAAAAAATAAATTCGTTTATGTATATAAGAGCTTTATCCGCATATAAAACGTCAACCAGGCGCTATACATCAGGAGTAAATAAAGTTAAGCCTTAAAAAGAATGCTCCACATATAAACCCCATGCAGAACTATATTGCAATTAGACAGGTATAAGGCATTAGAACCTGCTTAATCACACAATCTATAATATTTCACACGTTATTTGTACAGAGACAACAGTAACACAGATATTTTTTTTTCATACCAACAACACGACAAGTGAACTTGAATGCAAACACGTGCCTGACATTTAATTGTCAATCTGGCAGGCAACACCAACACCAAAACCAGAAACACTCAGTGCGTCAAAGATAAGATTTTTTTTTTCTTGTCGAAACAAAACCTTATTGCGCAATTCAAACTTTAGATATGTACGAAAATGGGTAAGCAGAAGAAAAAAAAAATAAAACTGACGACATTCAAGGAAATAAAAATTGAAACTTTCTTATACCTAGCTACCGATATCGTTGTCTTCGTTGTCGTCGTCGTAATGGCGACAATTTCCTTGCAGTCAATAGGAAGTGAGTAGTGACGAAATAATTTTTTTTTTTTTTTACTGGAGGTTTAATGTTGTTTGAAAAGGAGACGCGTGGTGGCAATCGGTTGCCTCAAAATCAAGTGCGAATTCTCAGGATCGATAAATAGGGGAATTATTTGTTACTTAATTTGAGAAATGGTTCAGGGACCTTAGTCTTAATTAACGTATGTTTCACTTCAGTAGAATGAGATAACAGTAATACATCCCAATCCCATCGTGTCTGAAAAAAGTGATGAATTTTATTTAGGTTGATATACAATTCGGTCAATTAGGACAAGACGAAGTATATGTGCTGTTAGTAAGAAATTTGATTCAAAAATAGCTTTTAACATAGTCTTTAGTCCACAAAAAATGGCGTTTTGTACCGGCGGCTGCGATTTCGCTTGGCATCATCCATTGACAATTGAAGACCTTGTCAATGTGCAATTATTTTAAAATTCAGTTTATCTTACTTAACGAATATCAAATGTGAACTTTATCCAACAAGATTAGAATTCCTAATCATTAAAGCTGGAAGCTATTGTAAATAAGAAAGGACACCTAAAAACAAAGTCTTGAACAGAAAGATACACCCTCTAACTAAAGCATCAGTTATATACATTTGAGAGACATTTTATACCTCCTGCTTAAATCTGAACACAATTTCTAAGCAAAATTCTCAACTCATGTTTTCAAAAAGCTGAGGTTGGATTCGCTTGGCTTAATATTGTTTTTTTGTCGCAGTTGATAAATTTATAAAAAAAAAACAGATGGAAACTGCCGTGGAGATGTCTTGTTTATGTTTTTTCTTCCCTAATCTTTGAGATATCAGAAATATATGATTGCTATAATTTCCTCTTTTTTATTAGCTAATTTTATTTAGTACATGGTTGTATAGATGAAGGTTTAAAAATCATTTTTTTTTGTTATAAAATGATTGCTTGTTCAAAGAGACACGTCAATTTTTAAAACCTTGTAGTAGGGGTTAAGTTCTATAAAGATCACTCATTTCACAACTCATTCAAAACAATATTATACAGCCGCCAATCAATAGTGTGAAATAAATAATTCTTTTTAAATGAAAAGAATAAAGATATGTACATAATTTGAATTTCGATAAAGTTTATCTTAAATCTGATATGAGTTATGACTATTACTTCCTTATAATAAGTTCAAGAATATTTATGACCCTGCTTTGAAGTTTCAACAAACTGTAAACTAAAACAAAGAACTTCGTTATATGCTTAAATATTAAATTCTTATAATATGATTGATATGATCAAATGAGCATACGTTTTTTTTTTTTTATTTGAAATATCAAATTTACCTTAAACCAACAAAAAAAAAAACAAAGTTTTATCTAAATAAAAAATTTGTTTACCATGAAATATACCATAATTTCTCAAAATAAAATAAATTTTATTTTTACTCCAAAAAGTAAAATCGTCTAAATTTAAGGCGAGCTCTATAAATCAAACGAAAATATTTCGGTAGCTATTTTCAAGCTCTTTTTAAGATTTTATCGCATTTTCGATTTTTGTCACAAATTTTGCCATTTGGGAACTCAGCGCGTCGCGAGTCATGCCGCACAGTGGAACTAAATCTAAGATTTTTGGAAAAAATGTCTTTAAGTATTAAGTTTTAGATAGTATGATGTTGGGTTTAAAACAGGAATTTCGAAATTTTAAACAAATTACCATAATATTACCTTTAAAATTTTATGAAAATTAAAATCACCCTATTTTATCTTTTAAGTATCATATTAAGTCTAACTGTCACTTTGACAATTGGATACAAATGTGAATATGGTATGATTGCTTACTTTTCGCGTGTTCAGCGTGAATTTATTAAGATATTAAGTTAAGAGTTTGTTTCACATTGTTTGAGTAACAATCTGATTACTTGACACATAAAAATTGCTACTGGTTCATAAATCTTCAGGAGAAAAGTTCCATTTTGATTCGCCTGAATAGGTTATAAATACAAAAATAATTTTTGGATTGTAGAATTATGACCCTGTGCGAACATTTATAGGTAGCTTTATCGAAAAACTAATCAGAACTTTATTCAGACATTGTGAAACATGCCCAAATTAGTATGAATAATTAATACTTACGCAGCTAATTTCTTGTTTAAAAAAGGTATAAAAACTATAAGAACATTTTAGTAAAGAGCTTTAAGGTTGAAAAATTGTTAAGTAGTCTCATGCTAATACTTTAGCATTAGGCGCCATAGTGTTTTTAATAGAACCCAAATAAAATACGCTCTGTTTGGTAACGCGAAATTTTGCAATTGTACAAATTGTCTAAAATTCGTGTTTGTTAACTCAAAAATTTTGCAATGAGAGAGCAAATAATTTCTCCTCCATTGGATAACTTACAAATTTCTTCTATGTACATAAATACGTCTGTTTGGTATATTTTTTAAGAAAAAGGTGTAACACCCGTCAAAATTTGAAAGAAGGAGAAAATACTCTCAGAGAGGGGAAAACTTGCCGAAAAGTTAATTAATAATACTTTTTGTATAAAATTTCACTTTTTGTACAAGAAGTCAGTGACAAATCATTTTGAATCTTGTAATTTTTAAATTGTAAAATTATTTTTATATAATATACTGAAAAATGTCGAACGAGAATGCACCGCCGGTGCATATATCTGAATCTTCATCAAGTGAATAGGCATGTTCAGGAAAATGAGATCTCGGAGATCTCAGAATCTCAGTTACCTGAACAGGATTCCTCAGCGAAATTTCTCAGCTTTTCTGTCAAAACTCTGAGGAAAAAAAATCTTGGATTCGATTGCTCACTTTTTGAGTGAGAAAATTATCTGAGATCTAATTTTTCTGAACACACAAAATGTGAATACATTCTGAATACATATTTTGTAAATACCTAGCCGACGTCAAGTGACAGACACAGACAGCTGTGCATTTGACAGTTTTTACCATCCTTTCCTTGTACACAAACATTTGTTTCTTGCTAGTTATCCAATGGAGGGTAAATTATTTGCTCTCTCATTGCAAATTTTTGGAGTGGACAAACAGAAATTTTAGACAGTTTGGGAAAATTTGTGCAATTTTGAAAGAAATTTCACTTTACCAAACAGAGATAATATGTCAGACGAAAACCGCGATATGGGACATGTAGAAAACTAAATTTCAAATATTGGCGGTTTTTTTTCGGTGAATGGCCACATTCAGTCAGTTGTTGCAATTCAGTTTTGCGGAACTATTTATAAATAATTTATATCTATATGGATACTAAAGGCGTTTTTCTTTTGTAGTTCAGAGCAGAGCCTGAACTATAATGGCCATTTTAGGGGTTTTCCCCGGGCATATCCATGGAACTTGAAATTTTAATTTGGTTTGTTTGTCAATTTTGACTTCTTCGACTTGTCTTAAATTTGTTGTTCTTGCCATTTCTTGAATTTTAATATTAAATAGTTGAAATAATTATCCAAAATCCGCTTGGAAAAAAAGAAAGAGTCTCAGTTAAGCAGACTCAACTATATGTTTATATTTGATCATTGATCAATGACAACATTTTTTAAAGAAACTTATTAAATAATTTCACAGACGACGATGGTCGTTCAGGATCATTAAACTATATTAATCGTCTATATGATCTACTATAAGCGTCCATCATATTATATGCGCCGTTGGAATTTCCTTTTTATGTTTAATGTTTTTGTTTTTAATTCGAAGGGGAAAGATCAATTTCTTTAGAAGTAAGTATATAATGGGTGTGGATTCATATCTAAAGGAATATTACGCCATTACGTACGTATATACAATATAATTTAGAGTATGTATATTCATTTAAATGTCGTAAAATTTGTTAATAGTTTTTTTTTATTTGTCTTTAATTTAAATTTAATTATATTATATGTATTCTTAAAACTCACTTAAGATATTCAATTTTAATGTTCAATTTCCATTAAAAACTTTTTTATTTCCGTTTCCAATATAATTTGTGTATTTGTATATATATAAACCTTTTGAGATAGTTATGATTGGAAGAAGATATTTAGATCAATTTATTTAGAAGATGACGAAATTAAAGTGGGTTATGTAATATGTTGTAATATCAACAACAAAATGAGTATTTAAAAATAGTTTATAATAGAAATTTACAGAATTAAATAATTAATATAAATATTTAAATAATACTCTATTTATTAGATATTTAAAATAATTAAAGAAACGAGAGAGGATAAAATAGCTCTAAAAATCTGTCACTTTTTTAGAAAACAAAATTTAGAATTTATTAAAGTCTTGAGACCTATTTAATACAATTTGTATAATTAAATAGTGTCATATAGAAAGAAATGATAATAGATGCGTTATTTGTATAATATTATATTTAAATAAAAAAAAAAAATAACAGAGATATTTAGCAAAATCTGCTTCACATTTGTAGGAAACGGCCCATAAAAGAAATTGTCATACCGATTTTCATTCTTGAAATCTTTCATTAATCAATTTCTTATCATATAATAGTAATTACCATCAAACTCAATAATTTTATTTTAGTCGAAAACATTAATCGAATATTAAAGGTACAAAACATAAAAAAAAATTCACAGCAACATTGTGTGTGCAGCATAAAAATTCAGTGGGTGGCACACTGGGTATGAACAACCCTGTATTTCAAGTAAACCCATGCAAAATGTTTTCGCATTTCCTGTTTCACTCCATTCCACGCCGTTCCATTCGAAAAGGAAAATGTGTTAGCTTCCCCAAGTTCTCGTTCTCGATCTTTCTATCTTGAGCCGCCATCGAAGCTAGTAATTTCCATCAGAGTTACAAAAAAAAAAAACAAAACTAAATTCAAGAGAAAAGAATTTAAGTGCAAAAAAGAAGCAAATATAAAAAAAAGAATTAATTAATCAATTACATTTCGCAAAAAAAAAAAGATAACTTAATCAGGTGTGTGGCCAAGACCACGGTGTTATCCCCAAAATTTATTGTCCTAGGAGGACGCTGTGAGAAGCGATCCTCCAGTCACAATTAGTAAGTATACCTCAGAGAAACGAAATATCTCTATCTCAGAAATAACAAAATTATTTTCTTCAGCAGCAGCGGTGGGTATCCCATATAGTTTTATTCTTTTTGCCAGGTCAGACATTACTTTGTTCGACCGAGACTCGGATAAATTCAAGAATTTCGGTAAGACGAGAGTTGAAACGATTCAACAGTCAAAATATTCTCCACCTCTCGGAGTAAACTTTTTTTTTGGTCAAAATCTTGATCGAAGAACGATCCTTTGTGGGTTCACATCCAAAAAAATCAAACCGCACGTGACACTGGTAAGAATTGAGTTCACCTAGTTATAGGTCATAAAAACGACACACATTTATTTTGCATTTAGATCGTAATCCAGGTTTGCTTCGGTCTAGCTCTTTGTCGTGACGTTCAATTCATGACCACAAAAGTAGTTAAGACTTAAGTGAAAAGCCGATCAACAGGGATACGAATTTAAGTCCACTTCTGCGTTTCTCAAACAATCCTGGTTGATCAGGGTATAATCGTGGTGCCCCAAGAGCAATCGAGAGTTGGTCAAGAAAAAACAAAACTCGTATAGGAAAACGTCTCAGCTAGGTCTTCCTTGTCTCCAAAAAGCAAACGAAAGTTGCTTGAATCAAGAGAATACAATTTATCTTGAAGGATTCTTCTCTTGAATCAAGATTCGACAAAATGTCATTACTTGAAGGAATAGAAAAAGCAACTCCGGTTACTCTTCGAGCCATTGAATAGCTCCAACAGTGCAACAGAACGAGGTCCACAGAAACAATCTTCAAGACAAAAACAAAACAAAAAGTGAACAAAACAGTAAAAAAAAAAAAAAAATATACATATACACATATTGATGGTAAGGTAGCCGAGATAGTCCTTTAGGGGTTGCAAAAAAGAAAAGTGCAGTGTCTATAAAAAGAAGAAAAAAGTATTAAAATAAATAACCTATGATAAAAAGTGCAAGAGATAATAAAACATAATTTCATTAGGAAATAAAATAGAAATTAATTGATTAATACAAAAAATCAAAAGAAAAAAAGATAAGAAAATAATTGAAATAAAAGGTTAGATCTGAAAAAAAAGTAAATTAGTTAGTTTACATAAGCTAAAAAGAAAAGAAAATAAGAAAATTTGAAAAAAAAGGTGAAGAATCAATAAATTAAGATAAGCTGAAAAGAAAATGTAAAGATTAAAACTGAAATAAAAATAAAATTAATTTGATAAAGAAAAAAAAAGAATTAGAGATTTGAAAAAAAAAGATACAAAAAAAAAACACTATTGCTTCTACAAGAATTTTTGAAATTTAAGTAATAAAAATAAATAACAATAATCTTTATTTGAGAGAAAAAAAAAAGCAAATTTGATTAAAGTTTTCATGAATTGAAATACGATTCCTCAAGTTAATTGTTTTTTTTTTGTTGTTAAGGTAGATTGAGAGAAGTAAGTAGTTCAGTTAAAGGGTATTTACATGTAATTTCAAAGAAGCAATAGTGTTGATTGTTGATCGAGATTTAGAATCACCTTTTTGGTGTAATAATAATAAAACAAAAAAATTTTAATTAATAAGAAAAATTGTTATTGTGACATCCCATCCATTGAGGTCGTTAGGATCATTAATTTTTTTTTGGTTATTAACAAAAATGAAAGTGCAAAGTAAAATAATTCAAACACCAACAATATGTCATCATTGGTTCCTGCAAAGTTTAAAATCCTGCATCTAAATATCAACTTAATTTAACATCTTAACAGATTCATCAGGTTCAACATGCTGTGCACAACATGGAGCGCCGGTAAGTCATTTTAATATTTTTTTTTTGTTATGATATAGTAAGTACATATATATTTATAAATAATGAAATGCAAACAAAAGATTAAAAGGCATTGAATATCATAACATGAGCGAGGAGTTTACTTAAAATTGTGAGTAACTTCGAATTGGTTGGTGGTAAAATTGCATCTTTTTGAATTTTGTTGGAAATAATGTTTTCATTTGATGATTTCCGGGAAAGAACAAGTTTTGTCTAACGTCTCTGAATTGGTGAGAATCAAAAAAAAAAAATAAATAGTTTTCATTATTTTTTTTTAACGATCGATGTATGGGGATGAATTTATTTTTGAATTCTTGATTAGTTTTTAAGATAATTTTAAGTGACAAGCGTTCTGCTGAATAAAAATGTTTGATAAGGAATTATAAAGTAATTGAGTTTTTTGATCGACGTTTTTATTAAAGTTTTTTTTTTTGAGTTATGAAGGATTCAGGCTTGATGATCAGTAGAACTGAATATAAGATTACTCATGAATAATCACGATATGGAGTTGTAAGGGGTTAAAATTGGGGAGTGAAGGAAGGGAAGTGAAGAGTTAAAGGGAGTTCTTGATGAAGTTGTAGGGGAAAGTTCATAACTTTCTCCTCTTTCGATGAGGGCTGTTGTAGTAATTTTTGATGGAGCTTTAGCAACGGCATTGGAATATTTTCAAATATTTTGTTTGGGAATATTAAAAAGGGCGGGTAAAGACGCTCCGAGGACACGACGATCTATGTCCTCCCCCCTCAGTATGTAAGTGAAAAACAGAAAGTAAAAGTCATTAATTTCGGGTCCCACCATATAAAGATGGAAAAATAATTTGGTCGAATGTCACCTGAGACTTAGGCCTGTAAATGTAACACCGTCCTATCGCGAGTAACAACGACCCCCCCATCGACGAGCTATGCGTGGCAACTATCAGGCCTTCGGTTACCAACGCGGTTGGACACCCCTTTCGACCCCTGCCTGGAAGGGCCAATGGATCTGTAAGCATTGGTCATAAAGGTGGGATAGGTCGTAAGGGGGGGAACTTTGGGAAGAGAATAGAGGATCAGCAAATTATATCTTTTGTCTTTTTAGATTTTTTTTAACCTATCGCTGAAAGTGAATTTGGCCTCGTTTGTTAGATAAGTGGATTGGTTTGAAGGATTCTCTCTCTCCTCAAATAGTGAATGAGGAAGAAAACCAAAATTTTTTCTTTTACAATTAATTTGTGTTTGCAAATTTTTTGTTGAATACGTTTGTTTCCTCGTCTCACTGAATAGGTGTTTTAGATGCGAGTGAGTATTCTCAAAGTTGCCAGACAAAGGTATATAAAACACGTTACAGATGGCGCCCAACGTGGGGCCCGAAATTATTGACCGACTTTTTTTATTAGGATCAGTTTGAGGAAGCTAATTAAAATTTTTGAAATTGTATTCAAAAAATTTTTTTTTTGAAGTTAGTGGTGTTGTTTCCTGGTGTTATTGTCACCTGTACATAACAAGCAGCCATTGTTGTCCGAGGTGTTAAGAGTTTTTATTTTCCGACTCCTGTCAGTTGCAACATGGTGTGCTATTATGTCTTTCACCTAATTCTTGCGTTCTTCAGTGTCCGTGCTTAGATTGATACATTTTTGAGTAGCTGATAGCAGTGATGAGAAGCAAGTTTATAGGAAAGCAATTTTTATGGAATAATATTTCATTTTCTCAGTGGAGGTCAAGATTTTTGTCCGGCAGATTAAGGATAAGTTACCTGATCTGTGACTGCTGCAAGGACTTGAAACTTCAGGGTTAGGAGGAATATTTCCACAATTTTTTTTTGAACCCATTAACATTTCCTGAAGATCTGACAATTTTATTTCCATCTCATCTCAAAAAGGTAGAAAACTTTTCGTTATCCGGTAGGCTAAGAACATAAATAGATTCTGGCTTCAACTAGTTGTTTCGTTTGGTTGGAGTAAATGATTTTTGGGATGGAGATTTGTTCTTTTTTTTGAGAGACATACATACATACTTAGGGTTAAAACAATTCATTTGAGATTAATTTATTTTTAGAAAATTTTTTTAAGAAGAACATTGAGTTATCTTCTTGAGACTTGGGGATCTCTTCACACCCTGATGTCACTCCCCAGATTCGTGTATGAAATTAAGTTTATAAAAATTTTTTTTTGAGTATCTGTTAAGATAAATAAGATATTTTAACTAAAATTGAACGAAAGAGTTTAAGGTTTTTTTTTTTTTTTTGCTTGAGTTTTAGCCGTAGTTATTTTTAGTATTTCTAGAGTTTTTTTTTTAAGCAGATTTTGAAGTTAAAAAGGTCATTAAAGGAGAAAAAAGTTATACATATACCAAGATATTTTTTTTATTACAAAAGAATAAAGTACATGTTTAACAATAATAGTTCAAGTTAAAAACTTCGCAATAAATTATTAATATAGAACACGTTTAGGTTCCCCTTTTAATCATAATGGGAGGTAGAGGACGTCGCAAGAACTCCCGTGAAAAAGGAGGGAGGGAGCGATCACTCTCGAATAATGTTGAAAGGGAAAATCAAGTAGAAGAGGAAGTACCAACAGGTTCAGGCGGTAATGTTACGGGGATTCACAACGAGTCCCATAACCAAGACGCAACTGAGAACAGGACAACTTCTAGTCCTAAAAATGGTAACACTTCTAAAGAGGCTGAACATTTTGAGGCATACATACAAGATGTAGTTACAGCTACAATAGGTCTCAATCGTGCCGAGGACCAACGTTTCATACGTGAGGAGTTGGTAAGGAGCAATACGGAGTTGATGGCACAAGTAAGGGCAATAGTAAGAGAAACTCTCGCTAATACTACTCCTGCTCCCCAGCCAAACACTCAAAATTCGCGGAACTTGTGTAACCCGACAACACCAGTAGGGCAACCTACTGAAGGCCATTCAGAACAACGATACGCAAATAACCCCACTTCTGCCACATACCTGACAAATGACCAAAGTGTTCATCCTGTGAACATGGCGCGCGGCTCAAATGTAGACAACTTTTTAGCTCAATTGAGCAATCTGAACTTGAATGTTTCACCTCTAACTTCAAATCAAACCAATCCAGTGCCAGTACCAGCACCATCTCCATCTGGTTCAGTACTACGTTTCCCGCATTACCACAAATGGGGTATCAAATTTGATCACAAAAACATGTCTATCGACGATTTTCTGTTTCGCCTGGAAAGAGTAAAGGACTGTTACAATGTAACTTGGGTCGAGGTTGTGCAAAATTTTCACCATTTCGTTAGTGGTCGTGTGGAAACGTGGTACTGGATGTTCTTGAAGAGTAATCCTCGTGCCAATTGGTCAACGTTACGTTTAGCTCTTATTGAGCAATACAGAGGTTTAGAGACAGATAGTGAATTATCTCGAAAAATGATTGATAGAAAACAGTTGCCGAATGAGAGTTTCGACGATTTTTATGACGATCTTATAAAGTTTAATTCGAGATTACGAGTACCAAAACCAGTCAAAGAGTTAATAGAGCTCATCAAGCAAAATGTGCGACGAAGGATGGGCGAATTATTGGTAACTTTCAGTACCCACAGTTTACCAGAGATGGTATACGTTTGTCGTACAATTGAAAAATTTTTAAACGGAAATGAACCGCTTAAGACCAAATATCCATTCAATAATAACACGTCTCAACCTTCACGACGTCAAATTAATGAACTGGAAAATTTGTTTGAAGACTCTGACATTGCAATTCCTGCGGTAGTTGAGGCTTACCAAAGGGAAGCCAATATACTAAAATGTTGGAATTGCAAAGTAGAGGGGCATACATTCAGAGAGTGCGACAATCCTAAACGGAACTTGTTTTGCTATAGATGTGGACGTGATAACGTCATAACACCTAGGTGTGAAAGATGTTCGGGAAACCGGTCATCGGGCAATCCTTCGACCGGGGAGAATCGCTCGAAGACAGAGAACCCGGGCAAATAACTCAACCAAAACCAAGTCCATCTAAAATTGCCATACTCCAACTATCTCCTGAGGAGATAAAATGTAGACAAGATCTACAAAATAAACCGAATAATATAACTAATTATAAACCTAATATTTCAAATAAATCAATTCACCAACGCATTAAGGAGTATTACGAAGCAAGAAAAAGAATTTTAACATTTCCCTCCACATCGGAAAAAGTTTTGAAGTTACGAGACAGAATGAAGAAAAAGAAAGTAATTTATAAATCAGTAGCATCCACTACCTTAAATTGTTCAGAGGACGATCCTCGTCCATACCTAACAGTTGAAGTTTTTGGTAAAAAAATTCGGGGATTGCTTGATTCAGGAGCAAGCGTAAGTTGTTTGGGAACTGGAGCTCTTGATTTTCTGAAGGAAAATCAAATTCCATATAAACGCTTCACTTCTTCGATTTCTACCGCAGATGGTCAGAAGCAATCCATAATCGGAATGGTTACGGCTCAAATTCAGTACAAAGGCAAAGCCAATGTGTTGAATTTATTCATCGTGCCATCTCTTACCCAAGAATTGTATCTGGGCGTAGATTTCTGGAAGGTTTTTGAGATAGCTCCACATATAGTTTCAGAAATATCACTAATAAATGAAACAACCAACAAATTAGAGAGTGCGATTGAGTGTGATCTAAACGATCAACAACGTGAGACACTGTTTAAGATAATTGATCAATTTCCGTCTTTTACAAAAAAAGGCTTAGGCAAAACTCATCTGATAGAACATATCATTGACACGGGAGAAGCGCAGCCCATAAAGCAACGTCACTATCCCATTTCTCCGGCGATACAAGCCCTAGTGTATGAGGAATTGGATCGCATGCTTGCTTTGGGGGTCATCGAAGAAAGTTCCAGCGCATGGTCCTCTCCAGTCGTACTAGTACGAAAACCTGGAAAGAATCGCCTGTGCTTGGACTTTCGGAAGGTGAACCAAGTAACAAAGAAGAATGCGAGCCCGATTGCTCATATAGAGGGACTGTTAGCGCGTCTTTCAGAAACACACTTTATCTCAAGTGTAGATCTGAAAGATGCGTACTGGCAGGTACCGCTGGAGAAAAGTTCGCGGGAGAAGACGGCTTTTACTGTCCCTGGTAGGCCACTTTACCATTTTAAAGTGATGCCATTTGGTTTATCTAACGCCGCCCAAAGTCTAACGTATTTAATGAACTTAGTAGTACCTTCGGAACTACGAGAACAAGTTTTCGTCTACCTAGACGATTTGCTAGTTATATCCAGAAATTTCGAGGAACATATGCGTATTCTTGAAGTTATAGGGAAAAGGTTACTTGAAGCAGGTTTGACAATAAACGTCGAGAAGTCGAAGTTCTGCTTCAAGGAACTCCAGTACCTCGGTTATGTGGTAGGGCAGGGTTGTTTAAAGCCTGATCCAGCGAAGGTCACCGCAATTCTTGATTTTCCTGTCCCAAAGACACCCAAACAAGTACGAAGATTCCTCGGTATGGCTGGGTGGTACCGAAGATTCGTAGGTAATTTTTCGACCCTTGCTGCTCCAATGACAGATACTTTAAGGAAAAACAAAAAGTTTGATTTTAGTAAGGAGGCAAGAGAAGCGTTTGAAGCAATTAAGTCGGCCTTAACGTCAGACCTAGTTCTCATTAATCCTGATTTCACAAAAGAATTCATCATTTTATGCGATGCATCAGCATCTGGTATTGGGTGCGTGCTATGTCAAAGAGACGAAAATGGAGCGGAACGCCCTATTTATTATTTTTCTCAAAAGTTGAATGCGGCCCAGCGCAACTATACGGTTACCGAACGCGAATGCTTAGCTGCGGTAAGGGGTATTCAAAAATTTCGACCTTATGTCGAAGGATATAGGTTCACGGTAATAACAGACCACTCAAGCCTGAAGTGGCTGATGAGTCTGCGAGACCCAACCGGAAGATTAGCTCGCTGGAGTCTAAAACTACAAGGGTTCGATTTTGGCATCGAACATCGGAAGGGTACTTTGAATGTGGTGCCAGATGCTCTATCCCGTGTTTATGAGGTAGAGGCGCTGCATTCAACTGTATGTCCACCGAAGACGATGTCAACGAACCCCGATGTTCTGCATATCGATTTGGAGGATCTGAGTTTTAAGTCAGAAGAATATCTCCAAATTATCGATCACATCGGACAAAATAAAGACCAGCTTCCTGACCTTCAAGTTTCGGACGGTTTCGTTTACAAGAAGGTCAGACATTGTACAGGAAATCCACTCCAAGACGATTTAGTCTGGAAACTGTGGATTCCAGCGGCGCTGACAGACCGTTTGATCTCATTGGCTCATTGTCCACCCAGAGCTTCACACGGAGGTGTTGCGAAAACTCTTTACAAAATACGCCAGCAATTTTTTTGGCCAAATATGGCATCTCACGTGAAAACATTTATCGAAAACTGTGAAATCTGTAAAACGACAAAACCAGCCAACAGCATTCTCAGAGCAGAGATGGGAAAATCTTTTTCAGTTGAAAGACCATTTCAACATATTTATATTGATTTCTTGGGACCTTACCCAACATCGAAAAAGGGAAATACTCAGATCGTAATAGCTCTAGATCAATTGACAAAATTCGTCTTGATAAAACCACTTCGAAAAGCTACCGCCCAAACGTTAATAAAATTTTTAGAGGAAGACATCTTTTTCATTTTCGGAGTACCTGAAAGCATTCTATCAGATAACGGCAGTCAATTTGTAGGTCAAGAATTTGCCAAAATGGTAAAAACCTTCGGCATCACTCACTACAGGACTGCAGTATACTCCCCGCAGGCTAATGCGAGCGAGCGAGTAAACCGCTCAATCCTCGCAGCCATCCGAGCTTACATTGATCCAAAACAGTCGAATTGGGACCTTCATTTGCCTGCGATCGGAAGTGCGTTGCGTTCGACAGTACATTCCGCTATTGGAATCTCACCTTTCGAAGCTCTATTTGGGCATCGTATCATTGAGCATGGAGCGGATTATAAATTACTGCGTGGCTTAGGGGGATTAAACCACTCAGAGATTGATTGGCTCCCTAAAACTGCTAAAATGAACGTGTTGCATAACTATTTAAAATCTGCCATAGAGCAGACTCACGAATCTTATAGAAAGGGATACAATTTGAGAAGTAGGGTAGTTTCATATGATGTGGGAGACGTCTTGTACAAAAGGAATTTTGTTTTGAGCAATGCAGCCAAACACTTTAACGCAAAGCTGTGTCCAAAATTCATTAAAGTGACAGTTTGCAAAAAAATAGGTAATAATTTATATAAAGTCGTAGACGCCAAAGGCCACAAATCCGTAACTCATTCAAAAGACTTAAAAAAATAGGAATATGTACATATTGTTGAATTTCAAAATTTAGTACACCCGGCCAACTCAGCTGTGCATGAGACCCTTCTATAGGAGGAAAAATAATAGTGATAAGCGTTTCTTTTCATATCCTTTTTGTAAAGGGCTTCTTCTACCAAAAGAATATGATGTGTAGGAAACGGCCCATAAAAGAAATTGTCATACCGATTTTCATTCTTGAAATCTTTCATTAATCAATTTCTTATCATATAATAGTAATTACCATCAAACTCAATAATTTTATTTTAGTCGAAAACATTAATCGAATATTAAAGGTACAAAACATAAAAAAAAATTCACAGCAACATTGTGTGTGCAGCATAAAAATTCAGTGGGTGGCACACTGGGTATGAACAACCCTGTATTTCAAGTAAACCCATGCAAAATGTTTTCGCATTTCCTGTTTCACTCCATTCCACGCCGTTCCATTCGAAAAGGAAAATGTGTTAGCTTCCCCAAGTTCTCGTTCTCGATCTTTCTATCTTGAGCCGCCATCGAAGCTAGTAATTTCCATCAGAGTTACAAAAAAAAAAAACAAAACTAAATTCAAGAGAAAAGAATTTAAGTGCAAAAAAGAAGCAAATATAAAAAAAAGAATTAATTAATCAATTACATTTCGCAAAAAAAAAAAGATAACTTAATCAGGTGTGTGGCCAAGACCACGGTGTTATCCCCAAAATTTATTGTCCTAGGAGGACGCTGTGAGAAGCGATCCTCCAGTCACAATTAGTAAGTATACCTCAGAGAAACGAAATATCTCTATCTCAGAAATAACAAAATTATTTTCTTTTACAATTAATTTGTGTTTGCAAATTTTTTGTTGAATACGTTTGTTTCCTCGTCTCACTGAATAGGTGTTTTAGATGCGAGTGAGTATTCTCAAAGTTGCCAGACAAAGGTATATAAAACACGTTACACATTTCCAAAGAGAAAGTACCATTTCATATTTCTTGTTTCGGAACAGTTTATCTTGAACAGAATTTTTACTTATTTGATTTGCTTCAAATAAATTCAATTAAAAACATAATTAAAGAATGACTTTCTGGTTTTAAAAAAGCTAAAGCATAATATTGGTAACTGTTGTCGATTTTATTTTCTATGTTATGTAATTTTTTTTTTAATTTGCTCCTTCCACCTAAACGGGAGGACAAATAAAGAAGGTCAATATAAATTTGATGTTTTTATCACAAAATGCAAAATTTTTTTGGTGGTATTGGTTTCGTGTAAAATTTCGAGGTTGTGCAGTTGAACACTACGATGATGGAAAATTTCGATAAAGTTGGTTTCGTCATACTTTCCGTCGTCGTTTCGTATGGTCGTGCGTTCGTGCGTCACTGTTTATACACTGATATTTGAGCTAGAGCCTTAACGGATGAACCGATTTGCTTCAAATAAATTCATTTAAAAACACAATTAAAGAATGACTTTCTGGCTTTAAAAAAAGCTATAGCATAATATTGGTAACTATTGCCGTTGTTTTTAAATATTTATTTTCTATGTTATGTAATTTTTTTTTTAATTTGCTCCTTCCATCTTCCTTCCACAAAGGGGTGGACAAATAAAGAAGGTCAATATAAATTTGATGTTTTTATCACAAAATGCACAATTTTTTAACGTCCTACTATATAGAAAATTAAAACCTATAACTCTACCGATTGGTTTATTTCGAAAACGGTGATTTTTATGAAGAAAAAAAACAATATATTTTTTTTTGGAAATTTTTTAAGCTTTAAATTAGTTCTTGACATTTTTTCTTTAAAACTAACCATTTGGCAGATATATTCCTGAAAAACCATTTAGTGGGGCCTTTAACCCTTTGCACCCCCCTTAAATTGTTATCAGCTCTCATATCGATGGTGATTATTTACAGTTTGTTAAGAACACCATGAAGACGCTATATACTAAAATCCAGCTTTCCGGGATATATTTTTTAATTGGGCTATTTTTTTTGTCGACTGAACTAGGTAGAGATGAGAAATTGGAATTTTTGTTTTACCTCTCGAAAAAGGTTCGAATTATGAATTTTGATTAACTTCGTACCTTTAATGACTAAGGTGATTGTAAGAAAACTCCGTTTCAGGTTTTTGAAATAGGTAGGTTTTAACGTTTTTTGAGAAAATTGTATTATTTCTGAGTTAATTACCTATAGATTTTTAATAACTTGTCCGATTTTGTTATAATTTTGCAATCTGTTATTTTTTTTATAGTTCCGATTTCATTTTTTAGTACTTTTAATTTTTTTTTTTAAATTTGTGCGAAGTTATAAGCAAGTTCGGGCGAGTGTGTACATCTAAGTATTTACTGTTTTTTTTTAAAGCTTTCGTTCTACATCTTTAATAGGAAGTTTTCTTTACTTTGTTTCATTGAAACTATCCATTTGATTTAATTTACAAAAACTAAAATGGAATTTTGACACGACTGCATTGTATAGAAGTGAATGTTTCGACCGAAGCTTATGACTTTCAGGACTTTCATAAAATGTTTCCCCCAAGTCTTATGTTGAAAGAATAGGTACGTATATGAAATACAATACAAAACTTCTAAAAATTCCCCAAGAATTGAATATCAAAAGCTTATCTACAAAATTTCTTACAAAACTGTATAAAGAAACTATTTCCAAGAATTTCTATAAATATACCTAAAGGAAATTTAACCTCACATACCTACGAAATGTGAACTACCGTCAATTAGTTCTTACATCGATAAGGGTCGGTGAAATTTATCTGCCCCCCTTTAAATATTTCTTCACACACTTGTAAGATAACCAACATAAAACGTCGCAATTAAATTGAAAAAAAAATACCTTACTTGTGCTCATGTAAGTCATGTGGTTTACTTCCTCATAATAATCCCCCCGTTTCGTCTTATTTCCAAATAACCTAATCATCATTGTTTTATTTCATTACATAAGTTGAACTGCTGCAAAACTATACCGATAATTTGTTTGTTAGTACTACTACATCGTATCACAGACGATCAAAGTCTATAATAAAACCACAAGTCACCACCACGAAACGACGACGACGAATCCATTGCCGCTGCCGCCAACAACGCCGGCCGCCGCGCCGCTAAGTCAAATAATGTAGGTAGGTATATAGGTATGTAAGGTACCTTCAACATGCGCTGCAGTTATCACCTGTCGCATTTATTTTTTTATACCGCGATTTACTCCATCTGCGCGCGCTATATAATTGCAAAGTTTAGCAGTGCGGGTATATGGTATATAGATATTGCGCAGTTTTAAATGTTGATAAATGAATTTCAATTATTGTCTCCCTAATTGAAATCCCATCATCAGCATTAGCTAGATGATTTATCTGAATTGAGAGCGTAGAATTCTATTTAAGTGAGAAGCTATTATCGCCAAAATGTACATAACGTTTGCCACAAAGACTAACCTATACCTAGGTATAGAGTGGAAGCAGAATGCTCCGGATCATTCTGCGATCGACGACGACGAGGATTTTGATGCGCACTTTTTTTGTTAGTAAGTTTCCTCGAACATTTTGCTTTGTTCCATCGTAATTAGTTTATCATCACTGTCTCATCAAAAAAGGTACTTCGTACTTTCGTCGTAGTTGTTTGTTGATGTTGTCAGTGGCGGTGGATTCGTTTGTCGCAATATCTTTAAGCACGAGGGCAAATTAACAACAACAACAAAGCACCCGCAAAACTTGATAAACGATCGTTAAGCGAACTATTGAGTCTATACTTTGATTCTAATAATAGATGCGCGTGATAAGAGCATGTGTGGGGCACAATCCAATCCAGTCTATAAGTATACTCGTTGTACCTGTTTCTTATACAAACCACTTGTTGTCTGGTGATGACGTCAAAAATCTTGAGAAGTTTTATTATAGAAAATAAAGTCTCGATCGAAGAGGATTAGCATTCTGTCCAAATCATCCTTTGTTGTGATTCGTCATAAAACATGATATGAAATGGATAGTGCAAAATAAGAGTCCTCGATCTTCCTTTGCAAAAATCTTTATTTAATAAATGTTTCGATGGCACTGACATACTCTCTTGTAATTCCGAATGAAATTCCAAGTTCCGGGATCTTAATACCTCATATGTTGGATATTGGCAAAAAAAAGTATGTCATCTATAAAAGGTTAGTAAATGCCAACTATTTTAAAAAACTGTACAGTCATTTAAAATTTTTAATCAAGGTTAAAGTTTTTTCAAAAAAATTATACTCTTCGAATAAAGACCACCAAATCGTCAAATAGTTTCAGTATAATTTATCATCCATAGATTTTTTGGAATTTTAAAAAGATCAACTATTTTCAGAAAGTGGTCAACGATTAAAAATTTTGAATTAATGGTTAAAGTTTATCAATGTCATTAGAGATTATTAACATTTCATTTGTGGGATATTCGAAACAAAATAATTTTGTTGCGGATATCCCAATAGAAATACGAGGAGCTAAGATACCGGAACCGGAATTACAAAATAGGGAACATAGATGTTAAATCTACGAACTTTTGCCATTATTGCTTATAAATCCTATAAAATTTAACATTCAATCCGCAGTTTCGGACACATTTTTGGGGGCTTATATAAATAGATTTAAACGTTCATGTTCTACATTTCGAACAAAATCGAATCAAAATAGGTTTTCAATTCTATCTTCTAAAATTTAGTCATTTTCGAAATACAGTCAAACTTCGATAACTCGAACTTCGATAACTCGATTTTTTTATAACTCGAACAAAATTATGTGGCAGCAGCGTTTAGAGTTCAAATCTGATACATTTTTTCCCTCATAACTCGAACTTTTATAACTCGATTTTCTTTATAACTCGAACAAAAAATATGGCATATGCATCAACTAAGTCGAACATTTTAGGGGAATTCCCATTTAGTGAGAAAAAATGCATTTTTGAAATTCGAATTTTTAAAGGGAATTTTCATTTGAAAACGAGATACCTACATACACATAATATTAGTAGGTTTAAGAAATTTAGAAGTTGTAAGTACCTACAGAAAATTATTATTTAATGCGGTGAACATTTCAATATTTTTGCATTATTTTTTAATTTATGTATGTACATAGTTATTGCTTGGTTTTTTTTTTGTAAAAAATTCTATGTACAATTTCCAACTTCAATTGATATAGAAAGAGAAGACGAGACTTCGGTAGAGTAATTCATTCAACAGCCTCGAAGCATGTTGTAGCACATTTGACAATTTGAATTTATATTTGCAAACGTGTGACGATACAACAGATGAAATTTATGCAGCTTTAAATAAATTAGAATCCTTTTTCTTGAAAAAAAAAACAATAAAAAAAACTGCTCTCAGACCCAAATAACTAAATACATGCAATAATTTTGTGTATGGTGTATAAGACTTAATAAAGCACAGAAAGTGATGTGCATTATGCACATGTATTTCAAATATTGAATTGTTTAATTGTTTTAATTTTGATAATAAATTTGGATAACTCGAAGTCTTGATAAGTCGAACTTTTATTGTGGATAATAGTAGTTCGAGTTATCGAAGTTTGACTGTATTTCTCAATTAATTCGAACTGTTGAAGGTGCATCCATTTTTAATTATTTTGAAAAGTTACATTACACTTTGGATGAAAATGGCGCCTATATTTCGACAGAAATCGAATTGAAATCGATCTTCAATTTCACTCGAAATGAAATTCTATGTTCTACAATTCGTTCGATTTCGAAAATTTCGCAATTACATACTTCGAACTGTCAAAATTGAAAGGGTTTTCAATTATTTTGAAGAGAGAATTACAATGCGGATCAAAATGGAATGCGACATTATTTACATTTTTAAGAGTAAAAAGGAAGCGAAGCTCTACAGAGAAATTAACTATACGAATAATTTTTTGAGAAAAAAACCCCAATTACAGAATCCGATCAATGATCTGCGGAGGTAATCAGACTCGATTATGACATTTCGTTAATAGTAAAAATGTCAAAATTCATTCATCGGATGCTGTAATTTTAGGTAAATAGAATATATTATTAGATTTTCCTGACATAGCATGAGTATCTAATTAATATGAATTGTTTTTATGTTTTCTACTAAAATAAATAAATAAATACTTAAAAGAACAAAATTATAAAGTTTAAATTTTAATTTGTATAAGGCACGTTTGAGTCACATATTGCATGCGAAATTAAAAAAAAAATAAATAACTTTTATTTGTTTATATTTATTTCGCTTAATTTTAAATCAAATTAAAATTAAGCGAAATAAATATAAACAATTAAAAGTAATTTTTCATTTTAATTTTTTTTATTTCGCACGTATGTGACTCAAAGGTGTCTTAGACAAATTAGAATTTATTCATTTTGTCACATAGCAATCCTAACTTTTAAATTTAAATTAATTTTTAAAAACTATAAATATAAAGTTTGTTTAGATCTTATCTCCAAAAGAAATAGAAAACTAACTTCAACAAATTCACAAAGCACAAACAAAGTGGATGGAATACATCAAAGAAAATGAAATGAACTGTAATGCCAGAATATCCATTTGCAATTTCGAAAATCCAATTCACAATTACAGCATTTCGATCGAATTGTAGAACACTCATATGAATTCACAAAAAGTGTAATGCAGAATACGGATTTGTATTTATTTTCTTTAATAAAGAATAAATATTAAAGTATTAAATATTTATTATCTTTTATTATAAGAGTAAATGAATGCAACCCAGTCTTGCATTTAATTTATTTTTATTACTTAATCCATGACAGTTCAGTATACAAAAAAAAAATTGTAAACTCATCGTCTGACAACCGATCACCATAGTTCGATTTATCGGTGGCATTTGGTGAGCGATTAAAATAGATAATATTCAGATATGAAATTGAAACACGTATTTAAGCTTTAATTCTTAGAAAAATATAATAAAAATGATGAATCGCAGTTTCCATTTTATAGTTTTTTTTTAAGCTTTTGAGGATTAGACGTACATATATAAATATTATTTTGGTCATGTTTGGTATTTTGAAGGGCATCGATTGTCGCCTATTTTTATGACATATATTATGTACTCTTTGTGTCTATAGACTTACAAATTTACTATATACTGGCCCACATATTGAAAATTAGGTTGGTTTATATATTTACTTACCTTACCTATATAGTCTTCAAGATGATAAGTGGCAGCTCATGTTATTGTTTATGATTTCATTGAGATTGAGTGAAAGTATGGTTGCGATTTTTATGATTATTTGTTTGGTTTTTGTTTGAGTTAAATGATAAAAAATATTGCTCAGTTGTATTTGTAAATAGGTATATCTTGATTTATAATTTACGTTGTGCCATGACTCGTACTTAGTTGGGGGGATGATAATAAAAATTGCGCTTTCTTTATTATATACTCGAGTGGATGAGATTTCTTTTGTGGAATATGAACTTATAATAAAAAAAAAAATAAAATTCAACCGCGGTAATCTAGGTAAACTATATTTATCGTAAATCATTTAATTTTCTGGATTTTCATTACTATACTTGTTGTGTGTTATGGGACTGGTTTTATTTAGATATTTTGATTATTTGTTTTATGTCTCAAGTACCTAGACAAACACAAAAGTACACAACTGAGTCTTACGGAATTGCTCTTATGCACGATAAAATTGTGGTTTTGAAATCTTATTATACCTGTAAATTTATTCATTTGATTTTAAAAGAAATTAATTATTTTTGGCCAGTTTAGTTTGAGGTATGTATTTCCTTTTCGTGGGTTGAAAAAAATTTGCTAAATATAACGTATAGTCAAGGGTAAAAATCAAAAAGTTCACTATGTTAATTATAACATTCACTCGATTAAAATAAATTGTTAAAAAATAAAAACCTAAAAAGGTTATATTAATGTATACAAATTTCAAACGTCTCTTGTAAAAAATGTAAAAAATTTTGCATTATGGCTAGAGAATTATCAGTGCGTTGTTCATTTTTAAAGTAAATTGAGTTTTAATATGTACCAAATTTAATGTACCAAATGTTTGTCAACTATCAATTGAGAATTGACAATCCTATATTGTTTTATTAATTGTCATAAATTTATTTAAATTTTAATCATTTAAGTAACAAAGATTTAATCTTCAAAAATTAAGTGCAAATTATTATATTTAAAAAGTGGTATTTATTTTTAATTCAATTGAAGTTTTTACTATCAGCACTATCACGGTAGGTACTTATAACCAATTCAACAAAATTAAAAAAACCCATTAAACATTTTCAGATATGTACATATATGTACAGACAAACGAGAATTAATTGTAAATACATAATGTACATAGATATACACCTGAAGTATGTATTTCCACTTAATTTTTATTTTTAACCGACTAACTGGTAAAATCCAACTCATGTATGTATACCTAGATATGAAATTCAGCGTTTTATGTTTAAAATGACATTTATATTTCATTATCAGCATTACATATTTCAATCTAATTTAACTAATTAGTATATATTAATTGTTATATATGACTGCCAAAAATAATGATAAACCATTTTCAAATTTCCGCTTAATTCACGTGACCAAATTTTATCATTGAAATTTATAGTGAAACATGAGTATGGTTTCTTTGGAAAAAGACAAAATTATGTGTGTAACTTTTTGATAAGCATATTATGTTTGTTTTTTGATAAATTGTAAGTTATATTAAGAAGTTATTTTATTAAAAATTCTTTATCGCTTATTTTTTCATTAGCATTCATTCCATGATGTATACCGACATATGTTTCATTAATTTTTATTATTAATTTAATTCTCCGAATTGATTAATTAGGTATTTGTTAAGTTGATTAATATAATGTTTACTCTTGGAACTTGAATATGAAATCAAATTTGTTATATAGTTCATAAAAATATGATTGTTAAAATGCACACGAAACAGCTTCCTATATAAAGTGTTCAGTGGGCTTTTAGTTCTACTGAATTTTTTTAGATAAGGTTAGAAATATATTCCATGAAAAATATCTTCGGATTTCTTTCAAAACCTCATAAGTCCGAAATTTTTTAAAAATTAATTTCAGTTAAAAAAATATTTAAATGAATTCAAATATCATATAATGCCCTTATAACTGTATCTTCATATGATAATTATCAACAGAGAACATTTATTTGGCTTTTATTCAAAGAAATAATCAAAGGCCGAGCTTGTATATTGTTAAATTTTTAATTTTACATTTTTCTTTTCAGATAACGAGAACTCACTAGGTAGAAAAATACATTTTTTTTTAAGTTTTTTTTGAAGAACTGTATCTTTGTCAATATTGGTCTTAATAAGATAAATTTAAAAGCATATTCAACTTTAAGTTTTCTGATATTTTAGCAAATGATTTTTTTAATGTACCGTTATTGCCCTTCCACAAGAAATAACACGAGATAAAATTTTAATTTTGTTTTTCTTTTTACAGAGCGTCATTTAAAATTTTTTTTTTTTAATCATTAACTTTATTTTTATTTTTTTCGTTGTTTTAAGATAGCTATATTAAAAAAAAAAATAAAACAAACTTTTACTTTGGTTATCAATATCTCAACAACAAATGATGCCGCAGAAAATTTAAGGGCAGTTTTAAAAACTTGAATATAATTCCTACAAAAAAAATTTAGAAATTTTAAAACTTTTATTTTGTTGACCCTTCATAAAAATTTCACAGCTCTACAAATATTAATATTGCAAGTGTAATATTTGCATGAGGTTTTTTGAATAGACCATATAATTTTCTTGTTAAATTTCAATTTGATCCATCAATTTTTTTTCCGTACCGAATGATAAATATGTTACAAACCAATTTTCTTTTTCACAGTTTTGTATTAGTTATAACTTATAAACACTAAAAAGACTTGAAATAAATAAAAAAGACACTTTCAAAATATTTTTTTTTGAAATATTGTCTTTTCTTTTCATTTCATGTGTTTCCTTTAATTTTTGTTGAAGATTCAATAAATTTTGAAAACTCGTAAATGAATATTTTAGGGCCAGTTTCACAGTGCACACTTAACAAAAAAAATTGGCATTTATTTTTCCCATTTATGCACTTTAGACGTAGTTTTACTGTCTGGAACTTAAGTGGCCAATATGGGAGATTTAAGTGTCACTTATTCCGATAAGTTTACACAGTGAAATTGGGCATTAGTTTTCCATATCTGGCACTTAAGTGATACTTACTTTACTTTGAAACTAGCCCTTTAACTTTTGTTTTTAAAGTTGGATTATTTTGGAAAAAAGTTAAATAAATTTTATATACAAAAATTTATTTTAAAAAAACCCGCACATAGAGAAATTCCGACACTTAAATTACCAAAACGTGTAGTAAATTTTGCAAAAGGCACTTGTATTTTAACTCGTAACCAAAAAAAAAACACGAAAACGTAGCGCTCATAGTAAAATTTACTATATGATTTCAAAAAAATCCGTGAAAATCATTGCACTTTTAATTAAATTTACTACACTGATCATAATACAAATGCAGTTTTATTTACTACAAAAAAAGTAGAATTTACTATCAATGCAGTAAGATTAACTATCCCAACTAACAAACTCTCTCGAAATCTGGAAAAATCTCCCATACGACTCTTTTATATCCCATTGCTATACTTAAGAATTATTTTCTTATTATGAAACTTAAATAGGTCTCATAGCCTTTATGATTTGCACACTTTTCTCTCGTTTTCTCTCTTCAAAGTACTTTAATCTTATAGCTAAATCAATGTTTCTTCTTGGAATAGTATTTAAGCATATAAACTTATAGTCTTTCAAGAATCCTTTTTTGAAAATTAAGCTCTAAACAGATGTTATGTTCATAGTCTTTATAATCCCATAACAACACTTATATAAGAGTTTTAGGCGTTTTGTACTTCTATGAAAACCCTTACAGGATCTGGAGTTTAATATATCTAATACCTGTACTATATCAAGAGTATACGGCTAAGATGAGAAGCACTTTTTCGTGACAAGAGATACTCTTGGAGGCAAAGGCTGGGAATCGAACCCAAGATCTTCGGCGTAACAGTCCTACGCACTAATCACTACGCCATGCGCTACTACTTTTAGTACAATGGCAGTATATTTCACTCTTTTTGTAGTGAATTTTAATATCATTATACAAATGGTAATTTTATTACATCTTGTAGTGAATTTTACGACGTGTGCAAAAAGCTCAGATTTTACTACTTTTATCGTAAAATTTTAAATTTACTACAGTTTTTCGTAGATTTTACTGATTTTTTTCTCTGTATGCGTTTTATCAATTTTTGAAATTTATTTTGTATACATTTTTATTTGTTTAGGAAATACGATGGAATTCCAAAATGAGTTAAAAAATGAATTTCACGCTTTAGAACATATATTTTAAATTTATTTCGAAAAACGAGGTTTAGTTAGCCGCCGAAACCTAATTTTCATTTTCACAACAACATCTTGTCTATAGCTACTATACATATGTACACATATGTGAAACTCTTTTTGGTTTAACGATCCATGAGGAAGTTGATGGTAAATGACGATAAACCTGAGATATTTGATTCACTTGGCAGACAATATTCGCAGAGTTATTGCTGTCATAAAGAGTTGTTAAAAATTTTAATCCTAAGTAAACATAATATATATAATGGAAGAAACATCAGTGAAATTGCATATCTTTGAACTATATCTTTGTTAAACTTGAGAATAAAACCATTTTTATGGCCATCAAAACTATTATTAATCTACTAATACTGATTCACACTCAAAATTTGTTCAAATAAATTCGCAAGACATCCATTTTTTTTAAGATATCTATTTCATCATTCATACAGCCAATAGGTACTTAGTTTTAATGTTGTGTACAGTTTATGTGTAAACATAAAATATCTACACAATGCACTCCTATTTTTTCAAATCGTATTTTAATGAGTTCAACACGTTCATAAAGTTAATCCCAAAACATTTAAACGCACGAGCAACAAATAAATTCTACATTTCAACTAGGCAACTTAACTAAAAATAAATTTTTCTAATTAAGTACCTACCAACCAAAAATCTATTATAAACCACCTCGTGTACTCGCATTTCTAAAAATAGTGATTCGGTATTTTTAGCTTTTAAACTATTGCAAAAAAAAAAACGAATTTAAATTGAATTATTCATTTTGCGGAATTTATATATCGCAAAACGTGTAAACCAAAATATAATTATATATTCGTGCAGGCATAATATTATGTACATTGTACAATGTTCGTATGAAAAGAATCCATCAAAGGAAAGGATGAAAATTTGAAGTGAATGACCAGACACCATCTCTATAATTTAGTTGATTTGTTGGTGTAAATTAAATTGTTTCGCGCTTTAATGTTGCCCGTGTTTCCTATTTTCTGAAACTGAACCCGCTGAACTACAAAATTTGGCATGTTACATGTACTTCGCAAACAAATTATTCTTCCATACATACATTTATAAAAATCGACTATACCTACATATATATCGATGGCTAGACGCCATGATTATTATAAAATAATTTGAAATATACATAGTTTTCCTGTTATTATAGCTTCATATTCATTTAGTAGAAATACAAACAAGAGAAAAAACAATAAAAACATTGAAAACTTGATTATTGTATAGGTAAAGGAATGCAACACGTGCCGCATTTATTGACCCATGCACGCGCATTTCAAAATGTTTATGCTGGTTAAGCTCATCATTCAGCGAGTAGGCACCTACAATAGGGTAGGTATACAATAGATTGCAATTAAGTGGCAAAATAATACGTCAATAAACTTTTAAACAATTCCAGTCTTTTCAAATGTCATGGCCGTAGTCAGGAAAAATATAGTACCTATATGTACATATATCGCAAGTAAAAATATGGAAGGAAATATTTTCGTTGAAAATGTTATCAATTATCTTCTCTTTGCCCTATATACATGACGTTAAAAAAGATTCCTTATGCTATAAGAAATTGACTCTCAGTTTTACCGGATGAAATTTTTAATCATCTTAAAAAAATATGTTTCATAGCATGTTTTATTGCTAACCATGTTTTGGTGAGAGATATATAGACAGCTCAGAAACATTTGTATATGCAAACAATAACAAAATACACAATACTTCTGACGTAACCAATCAAACAGAGGCTAAAAAAATTGAACATGAAACCGAGTAAAAAGCGAAAACATATACAGGCGTATTTATTAGATTTTTTATTAGTTATACAGTGTTTAAATAGATCTAAATAGTTCAAAAAAGCTTTATTTTCGAAAATGCTTTATTTTATTAAATAAAATGTTACATTATGCCAAGTTTTAGACATAATTTAGATAGGTACCTCTTAAACATCAAATACAAATATTTTTCTATAACTTAGACGGCTGTCTAAAATTAGACAACCTTTATAAATATGACCGATAATTTCTAAAATATTAAAATATTTGATTGCAGTAAATTTTCATCGATTTACATATGTAATTTTTGTTTTATTAGAAAAAAAAATAATATAAAATTTACCCGATTTGCCATTCCAGCATAGTTGAGGTACATTAGAAATGAAAAAAGCATTTTATGTATTTTAAAACTTTGAATAAATTCTTTTTTAAATTTGCTCTTCTTCACATCCAAATCTGGAAAGCCTACGAACAGGGTTGGCCGAATTAACTACAATACATTTTCTACATCATTAACTACGCGTAGTTAATTTGATAAACTACACGTCTTATTTAATACAAATTGTTACATTTTCATACATACATACAAAGTAAATTTAGAGAAATTATAAAATTTCAATAAAAATTTGAACATTTTAACTCTAAATTCAAGCTTCAAAGTTACAACTGATAAATCATTTGACATTTGAAACTAAGTTTGCTTCAATTTGTTTCATTAACTACATTTAACTACGTTTAACTGGATATAAACTACGTACCAAATGTGAAAAATGTAGTAGCCATCCCTGCCTACGAACACTTCTACTTTTTTTGGTGTCCGTTTTATCATCTTCTTCGTATTCTGTTTCCTCAGACCAGTAAGAATATAGCATGAACGCAATAATTTTGTCTATTCTTCTGACGTTTCGCCCTCTTTCTTTACTCGGCGTTACACTTTTTTGAAATTCTGTTGATTTTTTCACATTGTTAGCAGGTATGCCTCCGCTTAACTATTTCTAATGTTAAAAACCTTTTATATATCCTTAATAGACAAAAGTTTTTTTAGGCAGTTTTGTTTGTTATACCCAAACCCGTTAAATAAATAGGTATTAAGGGAATTCAAAATTCCAAGTACCTATGTATTTCCAAACTTAAAACTAAATTAGTAATAACTTCTAAATTCTCTTCTCTCTTCTCTTTGATATATCACAATCGATATTTTTAGTGCTTTTAGCAACGTTTTGATTGTTAACGGCACACTTTTCTTCTTTTTTTTTACAAACTATTTACGCGTCAGAAAAAATGGAAAGTTTTACTTGTCAAATACACGTAAACCACTTGCTAGAAAAAACTTGTTCAGTAAGATTTGCTATCCCATCAGAAATAACCCGTTCATAACAAATACAGAAACTTCATATCCTACAAACATACAATTTCACCTGGAAAAACAATCTAGTTATTAATGATTATTATTATTTTATATACATAGTTAATAACAGGGGGAAGGAAGGCCCTTGTCAGTTATGGCGGTACTTTTTATTTTGCCTCGAGAAACAAAAATAAAGAAACAAATTGGTTTCGTTGAGATTTGATCCTGGGACCTTCTGAGTCTTATAAGTCAACCACTGGGGCTTATTTCTTAATACAAAAGAACAATGTTGAAAATGAATAACTTCAATTTTTCATACCATTATTTGTTTATCATAAAGTTTTTATTTTTGTATATTATACAGAGTAATTCTTATGGGATAGCAAAACTTGGACAGCAAGTTTTTACTAACAAGGCCTTACGAGTATTTGGCAAGTTTTCCTCACGTCTAAATATTCCCTACTGAAAATTTTTCAGAATCTAGACCAAACATGTCAAAAACTTGCCATCCGTCCAGGTGGGTAGCAAAACTTGTCGAACAAGTTTTTACTAACAAGGGCCTTACGAGTGTTTGTGAAGTTTTGTAGATTTTCCCTTTACTGAAAATTTTCCAAGGCCTTGACTTAACTTTTTTTGTATGCTAAATTAAAGAATAAAGTAATTCATTTTCAACATTCTACATTTATAATGCATGCACTTATAGCGTATAATATCTTACGTTATTTAACTGAAGTTGGTATATAGGGAATTGGTTCCATGGATCAAATCTTAAATTAATCAATTTTGTTTAGTTTGTTATTTTCTCTCGAGGTAAAATGTGACTTAACTGGCGAGGCCCTTGTAAGTATCTATATGTTAAAATTTTATTTAGAGGAATGCGGAGAGAGTTGGGCCGGAGGTTAAGTAAGGACTAAGGACACTGAAAGTACTCAGTAATCATTTAATTGTTGTAGTATCCAAAAGTTCTTCCATGATTTAACCAATTTAACTTACGATCAATTTACAATTGCACGTTATGGAAAATACGCGTAATTTGTTATGAAGTCACTTTTCATGTATCTAAAAAAAGTTTTATTCGGGACTCGGGTGTTCTCATTTGTAAAGCCTTTTTTGGTATTGTTTTTTTTTTAAATAATGAACAAAATTTGGGGAGGGTGTGATAGTACCCCCATTAATCTACGGTTGTGCGAAAAGCTATATCGAGAGCGGAATGAAGTCAAATATTCAACACATATACTACACAATTAATTTTACTGCACAACGCATGTACCTCGTATATATACACAGTTAGTTTAGTACTTTGGTGGAGTTTAAGCTTTGATATTTGAAAATATTAAATATCATTTCATATTTTGTAGACTTTGACCTTAAGTCTACAAAATAAAAAACAAAAACTTAACTATATTTAATTATAGAAGGATCGCTTAAGTTTATTTAAACAAAATATTGAAAACTATTGGTTTAAAAATTGTTTTAAGATAAAAGATATCATGGAATATGTTGTTATGTTTTATGATCATTTATTACTATGTGTTCCTAGAGTAGGTATGGTATAGTATAACGGTATATTTGTGTGTAAAGAGGATAAAGTTGGTTGGTTATTTTTTACTAGTATACTTTTTCTTATGAATAAAAAAAGAATCATAAAATTGTATTTCATAGTGCAGGCGGCTTTTCAAAAGAAAAAGTGTAAAAAAGAAGAATATGTACAAACATTTTATTATTTTTTTTTTTTGTGTTTAATTACCCCCTGAGTGTACAGTGTCAGCACAATTTAAAGTCAGCATCCAGATGAGAAATAAACTATGATTTTTTTCTTTTCACATCACTCATGATGATTAAAATTCTACAGACAGATGAATGTTTCTCATTATTTTTATTTATGTATATTGAATAATTAAAAACCAACACAGTCTTTGTCATAATGTTTTTGGAATTGAACAAAACAAAAATTTATTGCAGGTCAAATATGCATAAAACTTCATAATGAAGTTTGTTTTAAAATTTGTATGTTCAACGGAAATTTATATTTTTTTTTTAAATCTAGTTTGGACAAACATTTTATATATATATATAAATAGCCTTAAATAAATTTTGTGGTACCATTTTCTCAAAAGGTATTTGACCGATTTCGATAAATTATATATGGTTGGAAAGCCACAATTGCGGAGATGTGCAGAATATACATACTTGAGACACGCATTTTACTCACTGTGGGTCATTTTTGTCTGTCACTGTCGAGCACTGTGCATATTGAAAAAAAAATAAATTAAAAAAGAAAAATGTCGATTTTTGACACAGGGCGATACTAGTTTAAATAATTCCTTTTCGAAATAGATTGACAATTACAAGAATTTTTATTTCTCACTTACCACAATGGCGGGGTTCTTCTGTTTTCTTTCTGACGCTGAGAAGTATGGGAGATTCAATTGAAATCAAAAAATGACTTAAAATTGAGACGAAAATAATAGTTATAAAGTTGGAATTCCACAAAACTGAAGTCCAGAAAACCGACTTAAGGACTTTAAGTGTCATAGAATAATATTATGGCAATATGGGCAAGTCCAAAGTGGCGGAAACTAAACTAAATCCGCTGGTAACAGCCATCGCTATAATCACAAAATTCAGCTCTATTTCGTTATCTTAAAGTTAACATTATTTCAAAGCGGCAATTAAAATTTGTTATTCATTACTTTAGAAATGTTTTTTTTTTCAAGCTTTATCATTCCAAACACACATGAACTAATGCTGCTATTGGCGTTTTATCAAAGAATTTTTTGGAGGCCGTTTATCCGCAAACGGGCAGGAATGTATTCCTCCTTTATGAGCACATTTCTGTTCAGTTCTTGTATCGTGGGGTAGTTCGTTTCCCCTTTTGATAGAACTTTCGAACATTATACCCTTGCCCTAACAATCCTTAATTTGATTTATTTACCCGCTGATTGGTTTGAATTAGTCTAATAACTTTTGGAAGTTCTATAGTTATTACTAATCAAGGTGAAGACAATTTAAATCACTAGGTATTTTTATCCTTCAGCTTGAAATCAACTATACTTAACACGTTCCGCAGTCTACCGTGCAAAATAACTGTTTACTAAAACATTTTTCTTTATTTTAATCAAAATAAAAGCAAGGTTTTCCAACACAAAAACAAAACAGACAACCTTAAATGAGCCATAACCACATTTTCAATTAGATATTTAATGAATCAAGTACCTTGTCTTAGTAACATTCATCAACTTATATCGTATCAGACTTTTCAACACAACAAAAATAATTTAATTGACATTTCTTTACCTGCCAATTATCGATAATTAGCCACCATCACTGCCCACTTAATCGGTCGCCTAAAAATTAAAATTTTAATCTCATCACAACAATTAATGAGTCGTTAATATCTCCACAACAAAAGAGGCCTCTCCATCAAAGCCATTCATTTTGCTGTACGCCTTCCTGTTAAAATTTTAATTAAACTTATTTAAATAAAAATAATAATGTCATATATGGGTAAGTACTTATTTTTTTTTAAGTTGCTGTTGCACGCATCAACATCATCATCATCGTTTAATTTTGTAGAGAAAATAATAAATAGGTAGATATATCTACGGGTAGGTTTATATCCACACAACAAAAAGCCTCGATTTGCTTCAGTGTAGCATGTAACCACCATAAATAGCAACAAAGCTCTGCTCATCAACGAAACAATGCGACGATCGACGCAACAATGATAATAATAATAATCATATCATCAACAAAGTCGTGCTGTTTAGTGTAGTCGATGTCAATATGGCAATGACATAGTCACACAATTCTCGCTGAACGGCGTCATCTGTATTTTTGCGAACCATTACACACTTTACATTGACTGACTGGTTGGTGCCATCGTCGCGCCGAGTCGCGTCGCCGCCGTGCGGGGCATCGTTATTGGTGGTGTGGTGGCATCATTGTAATCCATGAGTTAAGTTTCTATACCTATATATCTATCCCATGCCTGTGAATGGATATAGTACTACACACATCCGGGGACTGTTTGTTGTAAGCTTTTGTTGTGAGCACAAAAAAAAATTCATTCATGAAAAGTCACAAACTCCACTTCCACCACTTCAACACTCATGACAGACCCATTCACAGAACCACAATAACGACAGTCGACAAGCAACAGAGAGTCGATCACAATCAAGCTGAACCAAACAAACGATCATATGAACGGTGCGGTGGTGGCGCTGCGGGCGCGATTCGTGGTGTTGGCTGGCAAGCGCTCGTAACTGATCACAATAATGATCTTTTGGTTTGACTATATCTGGCCACAATTTCTGGAGGTCATCCATCGCTCGTTATTTTGGATCTTATAATCCGACGAGCGACAGATACTTTGTAATTTTTGGGTTAGCATATAGGATTGAATTGGTATATTTTATGTGTACATATTGTGTATACGTCAGCTGGGTTCTTTAATAATAATAAGATGTTGTGCCTTTAGGCGGTGGAATTAATCGTGTATACAAAACGATCATCCCGCCGCGTCATCGTCGTTTTCGTTGTCGTGATGAGGTAGGGCTTTTTTTTTTTTTTTTCATAATTTTTAATGTGTTAACATAACCAAACCACAGTGTACTGTATACAGTATTGAGTATACACCACAACACACACTGATTCGGATGTGAGTGCTAAAAAAAATAAACAGATAAAATATCTTATCATGCCCTTGAAGGTTCAAGATAATAATTTGCTTGCTGGCAAATAGATATTGTCTATGTTTAGATAAAATTCATTTATTTATTTTGTTTTAAAGGGGACTTATTTTTGCTTTAGGTCGGTTGCTGATTAGTGCACCGGAAGTAGGTACTGCATTTAAAGTTGTCCGCAAACTCAATATTTCTTCTACGTTCTTCATTGTCAAAATAAAGAAATTTCTTCGACATTAAATTATTAATAAAAATACGTACCTGTATATACGAATAATTGAAGAAGAACTTACCGAAGTCTGAATTTGTGTTTTATTGAATTCTTTAATTCGTAGGTAGGTACATTGAGAAATAGAATTCCTTTAAACGATTCTCATTGAATTCAACTATATCTGATCGCACCTAATTACTCTTAAGTATGTTTCAAAACTGTATTCAGCAGTCGATCCCGCTTGAATTTTCATGTTGCATTCAGCAAAAAAAATTTTAAATGCATGGCTGACATCTATTATTGCCTTGTACCTAAGCATTAAACTATTCATGCTGAATGTAACATGAAATATCAATCTGTGAAAAATAATTTGGGGTCTTATATCATTTTGGTGCCTAATATCACGGATGCAACTGATAAAAGTGATAGTTTGATAATATTGAGTATAATACAAGTCTTGTTTTAATTCTTTTAATGTCCGTTTGATGCCAAAGACCTAAAATAAATCTAAATAAATTAATTAATGAGAAAAACATCAGGATGTTCATATAAAGCCTTTAAAAGATCATATTGCATGTACCTACATATGTACATAATTCATTATTCCTTGTCTTATTTTAAAGGTCTTCTAACTTAAATTCCCAAATAAATGACTTCAAAATATCAATTCGTTTGTTTTAAATTAAAAAAAAAAAAAAATATTCAATAAAATTTAACCATAAATAACAATTCATTTTCAAACTGAAGAGCCAAACCAAATTGGATAAATCTAACTTAAGTTCGTTTTAATTGCGATAACTATTCAAGTGCGAATGGGATTTTCCAAAACAAGCCATGCCATGAAGAAAATTCCAATCACATCCGGTTCCTCTAAGTCATATTCATGAAACTCTTCACACGACAATTAAAACCAAACGAGACGACGACGATGATGGCGGCGGCGTTGAAGTGTCAAGTTGACGAGTTCTACACTGGGAGAAAAAGTATTCTATATCTATGAATTTATTGTAAAAATTTGGAAACCATCCATGAATCTTCTATACTCTGTTTAGAATGGGAAGATTGGATTGAATTAGAAACTTTGATACGCTTTAAAATTTATTGAAACAACAACAATTTTGACATTTTGACATTTAGCACATTGAAACAACAACAAATGAAACTCATGTGACCGGTATTTATGTTTTCCTTTGTGCCTCACTTATTTATTTCGTTTATTAATTTTTTTTATCGGAAAGTCGGTAAGTGTGGGCAAGCACGATCAAACACGTCAGTATAGAAGAACATCCCAAGCTCCAGGGTGGTGTCAGGAAAACTCACATCTGGAGTGAGAGACGTTACAGAATTGTTTTGTAAAATTAGTTAAGCCGAAAACACACTTGTCTCGTGTGGAGTGTTGTGGGCTGGCGTCTTGTGTGATGTGTCATCGACTATGCATACTTCTCAAGCTTGTTGTGTTGCAAACTCTCTTTCCACATAAAAAGAACAATATTTTTCTACACCGCACATCATTGGGTGGTATGACCGAATTAGGAAAAGAGGGAGTTTTACTCAACACATTAAACGAGGCAAATATGTTTCGACGTGCGTCTGTAAAATACATTCGACTGATAGCGACACACCACTCTACAACACACCACATGAGACAGGACAAGTGGTTCCGATTTAACATAGGTCAAGAATTAATTTAATATTTTTATCTTGCAATGAGTTAGATCTGGAACGATTTTTATGTGAAATTTGGTCCACAAAAAGACAGCGAAATGAAAAAAAAAAATTAAAGAATCAGCAGTCAACAAAACAAAAATCGGAATAAAACACAAATGTCATTTTTCCGCAAACAATTAATGGCCTGGACGGTTAATTCAGTGTGAAAAAACAGTGGAGAACTCTCTAACTAAAGTCTAAATAATCTACTACAGTTATTAATTTTGCTCATCGAACAGCGTACTGCAAAACAAAATTCTTCGTCAACGTTGATATTAACGGTGGTCACTTTTTGTACTGTGCTTTCAGAACTGACGATCAAGAAGCTGAACCATGGCTCTATAGGACAAAATTCGATTATCTTCTATTACAGAAAAGATAGATTTCGTTTAACGAAGTATAGAAAGGTTGATTTTTGTTCCTATCAAGATTTTCAGACTCCCGGCCCTGACAAATGCGATATCCGCGATTTTAGAAAACATAAAAAATAAATAGGTATTTGTCTCCAAAACTCTTGGTTTCAGCGGAGAAATGAACATACAATATTTTTCTGAGTGTAATTTATGCTTTACCTAGCGACTAGCGACGACTAGACTGACATTTATTTCGTTTTTATTATTTTTTACTATTTGAATGGAATACTAAATCTGCATGGAAAGTTAATTTTTTGCAATTATGCTGCATACACTTTTCTTTTGCGAAATTTCTATATAGGTAGGTACATATTTACATACATATTATGATTCATATAGATACCTAGTTCGTATATAAGTACATATGTAGATACTCGCAATAGTCGCGTATCTATAATAGTAAAACTTCACAGATAGTAAGAGAGAAAATAAAACAAAGCAAAAAAAAAAATCACTAGATTTTCATTCATAAAAAATTTAACGGAAATTGAATGGGAAGTGGAAACAGTTTCAAAAGATTTTACGAGAGCACCACTGACAGTGGGAAACACAACAAATACTACGACGACAATGGCATGGCAGTGTTGCTTTGCACTGCAATATGGCAATAAACAAAATGTGTGTGTGCATTGCATTCGCATTCGTATATTGTCGTTATAATTACTGCGACCTCTAACAAGTTTAATCCGCATGTGAGATGGAGGCGTTCGGTGGGACGACCGACAACAATACCGACGTGACGTGACGCTACTTGTAGATGCGTCCGACCAACCGACATACAGTACAATCCCTGAAAAGTATATGTGAGATATTTTTCGTATAAGCAACACCATCAATCACACCAGACGATGCGGGAACTTCAAGAAGAAAAAAAATAAAAAAAAAAAAACTCAACTATAGGTATTAAGTAATCCCTATATATTTCGTGTGATGGTGAGAATAAAGAAAGCGGGAAGGGGGAAGGAGGAATTATTTAATTTCACAACCTTGTCAATTGAATCTAGCAAAAAGTATCAGTAAAATATACTTCACTCGAAGAGTGTATGCGGATGGATACAAAATATAAAAAAAAATAGACGCACACTCATTCATGATACATACAAAGAAGGGAAATTTATTGGCAGCATGTGTTAGCGATCGCAACTCAACCGCAAAGTGATAAATTTCATGTTCGAAACGAGCTAACGAAATAAAAACCCAAAATCTATCAATTCACAGAAAAAGCAAAAAAAAAAAAACAAGAAGGAAAAAACAAATCATACAAAACAATCAAAACAAAAAATACATAGATAATTGGGGGTTTTTAAATTTTTGAATTGGGCCATCGCCCATCATGAACATCATGATGGTTGCCGCCATCGCCGGGGGTGGGGCGGAAGTAAAAATAGAAATTCAATACACTGCGTGACTCATAGAACCGTGACGAAGTGTTATGAACACTGAATAGACAGGGGCTATCTCAATCAGAAAAAAAAATAATTTAAAACAAAGTATGTATACGGTATAATCATCCTTTAAATACGTGTTTATAGTTTTTTAAAGTTGTTTTTTTTTTTTGTATTTATTTAACTTTTTCAAATGAATTTGTTGTTTACATTTGAGTAAGAATTTATAATGAGGGGCTGACCCTAAAGATAATAAAAACAGTATGATTGTGCAGTAGGTACCTATTTGGTTTCCCACAATAAATCATCGTTTTTTTCGACATTAATAATGAAAAATCAGCTGAGGGAGTATAGATTACGATGATAGAAGTTATATTTATTTTTAGATTGTTTTCAAGTGATAAAGGTATTTAGTTTTTTGTCTCGAGGTTGAAAAGGCTATATTACAGAAGTTGAACAAAATTTGCATATATAATGATTGGAAATAGATAAATATAATATGTGGCTTGATGTTTTGTCCACAAATTATTTTTTTTTTTAAACTAACATTTTAAGGAGGATTAAAAATTTTAAAAGAATTAAGTGAGCTGCTATAAATGTAGGTATAAAGTGATGCGGTTGTCAGGGGATGAATACGAAAAGGTTTTAGATTTGACTAGAAAAACACCACTTTTCGTTCAGACAATGGTAAAGGGGAAATAAAAAAGAAAATTAATTTGAGAGCGCGACATCTAGTGGAGATTGGAGAACCAGTGCCTAATGACTTAGAACTCTCAAGTATTTGTTTGTCATGGAGGGGACCTAAAATTTTCTACTGAGTCTGAACGACATCTTAGAAGCTTTTGGTTTTCAGTTTGAAAAAGATGTTGAAAAGATAATAAACAACTTCGAAAATTGCAATCACTTCAGATGCTCAATTGTGGAAATAAAGATATCAAAAAAAAAAACTTCTTTATAGGTTGGATCGAAATAAAGTAAAATCTTAAAACTTTGGATGTGTATCGAACTGCTGTGAGACTCTGCTATCACTTTTGGAAAAATAGTCGAAGTAGATTTGAAGGAAAAAGTGAAGTTAAGAAAAACCGAAGTAGATTTCAAAATGATTTTTTATTGATGTGTAAACATCTATACTGGCGGTAGGGTGAAAAGAAAACGTAACGTAACGTTGTAATCGTGATCGTGGTCGTGATCGTGATTCTGAGCTTTACGAAAATTGAGTGCGTTCAACAATATGTACGTTCAGTAACTAAACGTTGAGTATTTATATACGAAATCGAAAGGTCGAGTTCAGTTCGGGTTGAAATTTGGTTGGCTGCTTAGAGGATATATTAAGCCCCTATTACATGATGATTCTTTGCGTCTGACTCTATTCAAACATAATGAGTGCGAAAGCGAAAAAAGATAAGATGGAAGACCAGTTGCCTTGTGAGTCGTGGGCCAAGTTTTACGAGACTCTTTTTAACGCTTCTTTAGCATTAGGCTACGCGCAAACCAACGCGATGGCGGTGGCGATCACGATAAAAATGTGGATGCCTCAAATAAAAATCAAAGCACACTTCAATCGTGTAGATATGTGCCTTTCCTTTGATTTATGTGTATTGCACCACAATTTTATCGTGATCGCCACCGCTTTCGCGTTTGTTTGCAGCTACCTTTATCCGTATTTTGTATTCTTTGCATTACTTTTTTTCAATTACATGACTGCTTTGAGACCAGGGGCATATTTCACAGAACATACATCACATACATTGTATGAATGTATGTACCTTAAAGTAGACGCCAAAGATGGCTCAGTGTAAATTTTGAATTTTTTGAAAAACTTTGCGTCAACTCAGAAAACGCATAATTAAAAAAAAAATTAAAATTTACGCCCACTCATCTCGTAGTCGTAATTCTTATCTTGTAGCCGTGGTCGTTATTTTGATTCTAAGCCAGAGATTAGTCTGCTATTACACGATGCATCTAGACGCATGTGACTTTTCGAACTACGTAAGTGCAAAAGAGAAAAAAAATCGAAAAGATGGTACGGAAAAAAAGTGACCGGTGTCGCGTGAGTAAAATTTTCGATGCAACTATTTGACGTTTCTCTTTTCTCTTCTCCGTTTTTTACTATTCTGCTTCATATGGTTTTGTTGTTCAGAGAGAGATGCAACGCACTGTTATTGATAGCCTTATAGGCTTTCCAGAAATGAGAATTCATCTTTAAAAACAACATATAAAAAAAATTATTGCTTTTCTTGACTGATATTCATTTAAAGGCACACAAACTTTTCTTTCTTCAATATATCTAAAAATGAAAACAAAAATAAAAACAGAAAAAGTTTTTTTATTGCTTGAGCACAGCCCAACACGAAAATGAAAAATAAAGAGAACTGTCAAATTAGATTCCCGACTTTGGTTTCACCTGTAATAGCGCTTGAAACAGCGGACGAAATAACAAAGAAGAATTCGAAGATTGTATTGTATTGTATTTTATTGAGACTTTAAAAATGACATTTGGAAATATATACATGAATTCATAGATCTATCTCTTTCTGTTAATATAAACGATGCGGGAAGCGGAGGCTGTAATGTATGGCCGTCCTGTTCTGTTGTTTTTTAATTTTTCGGTTGCCAACATGGCTTGTCTTTTTCTTTTAAATGGAATAGTCTGCTCTTGCTCAGGAGCAATATTTCGGTTACGTGTTGGCTGATGCAACGGATAAAAAATGTACATATATACAATACCTACAAATAACAAATACCTTAAAACTAATATGCCATAGAATATATTTATATACATAAAATTACGTGTTATAGAGCGAGAGCGCTCTATGTAGAATTTTCAAATTTAATGAAATCACTTTTGTATGAATAGGTAGGTACATTGAATAATTTAAGACAATTCTATTTTTACATAAATTCACTTCTTCGAATTGTTATAAATGATTTTACAACAAATTTTAGCGGCAATAGATTGCATGATATTAATACTGAATTACTTAAAGACAGTTTCGGTTTTTACATAATTTCACTTCTTACGAGTTATTTTAGTTGATTTTAGATCAAACGTTAGTGGCAAAAGAAAATGAATAATATAGAATATGTATGAGGATATAACTTAGTAGAAACACTAAAAACATAATTGAACAGAAAAGATAATTCACTGACTTTTAACACATTATGAGCAGTTGTACAGAGATTCACTATAGCGTTTATTTTGTTGATTTGGTATGATGCAGGGCGATCATCCTTTGTCCATTGTTGTGATGAGGGTTAGTCATCTGTTTTAGCACAAGGTTATGTGGTGCTGGTAGCCAGGGGGCTAGTTTGGCGGTTGCTGGAGTGTATGATCATCTCCGGATTTGATCCACTTGGAATCCTTCCCCCAGAGGAGTTCCATGCTAGGTTTTCATGTGGGCAACACGTCGGTCACGGTCACATGATACAGTTGCTAGCGGATAATGTGATACCACGCCAGAGTCCCGTTTAAACGGGATAGGCTCAAAGTCTAGTTCAAGCGGCATAGCTTGGAAACTAGCTTTTCAGTTGCTGGAGTGTGTGTACAACTCCTGTTACCATCCAGATGGACACCGTTCCCCACAGAGTACCAACTTTCGATGTGGAAATATATATTTAATTAAAAATAATTTATTTTACTGTTTTTTTTTTTTAAAGAAAAACTGAATTTGCAAGGTTGTGCCACTCGACACAACCTGCTTCGTTGCCTTCCAGTAAACAAACATCGAAGAATTCGAAGAAGGCGCTTGCAACTAGATTCATCGTGTAATAGCAGACTTAAAGCCCTTCCACACTATCCCACTGAGTATTAATACAAAGTGGAAAAGAATTCCATGCTACTGCCAAATTTGTGAGAGAGAAATTTCTTTTAATTTTTTGACCACACACAACAGTTTAATTTAACCTCAATAAAAATGTGATGAAATGTGTGACAGAATTAGAACCATTTCTAAAAATTCTCATGTATTAACAAATGTCAAATCGTGTAGGCTGGGAATATCATATTTTGTTTCCACACTATTATACATGATTTGTTTCACACTTTTGACATGTATTAATACTCAGTGGGATAGTGTGGAAGGGCTTTTATGAATTATCCATAATCTCTGTTCTTAGCTTCACGAAAATTGAGTGAGTTCAACGCTATGTACGCTCAGTAACTAAACGCTGAGTGTTTATATACGAAATCAAAAAGTCGAGTTCAGTTTGGGTTGAAATGTGGTTGGTTGCTTAGACCATATAGTACATGGACTGCGCTTTCATTTTCCATGCATCATAACCGATTTTCAAATTTGCTTATGAAAAGTTAAGATCTATATAAAAATACCAAAAAAAAAAATGTTTGCTATCATCCACACCCTAAATTTGATGTAAGCTATGCGCAAACCGACACGGTGGCGTTGGCGATCGCGATAACTTTAATCGCGCGATAAAGATGCGTTCAAAAACCTGCTCACATCAACACGATATATTTGTGTCCCATATCTTATTTTTTTTTTATATTTTTATAATCTTTGTTTGACAGATCATATAAAATGGAATTCTCCCGAACTTTTTCTATGACGGTGTTCACATTGGACTAAAAAAGTGGATTTTTTTTTGACATTTCAGTATTCACATCTCACTTAAATGAAGGAGTGGGAGAGAGATGTGAATACTGAAACGTAAAAAAAATCCAGTTTTTCAGTCTAATGTGAACACCGTCTATTAATTTTTCAGTATTTGAAGTCATTTTCAAATTTTCTTTTTTAAACTGTCATTTTTCTTCAGGCGATAAAGCGATCAAATGGTGCTTGCTGCGTTCAAGAACAGTCGCGTACTGAACGCAGTAGTGGAACGTGAACGCAATCCACATATCGCGTTGATGTGTGCCCCTCCATTGATTTACGTGTGCGGCATCCACATCGTTATCGCGATCGCCACCGCCAGGCGCCATCGCGTCAGTTTGCGCGTAGCTGTAGGCTCTCGGTCTATGAGGCATTCGGACGAATGTTGATGTTTACACATCTTAACCGTGAGTCCCGGCACTCACACTTTTTTTTTATATAAATCTATATTTTTTTAATTAAATTTAATCTAATTTCTTCATTTCTATATGTAGGTATTTTATACATGGTTTTATAATCTTGGTTTTATTAAGTAAAATACTTTCCATCTACTAACTTATATTTTTGAAAATAATCGAACAATTTTTTCAGTGCGTCAAATATTTCGTTTTTTGAAACATTTTCTTTTTTTATGAGTTCTTTGCAGAGCATAATGCTTCCCACAGTTCCGCAGAGGAGTTTTTTGGTTGTGCTCGGTTACGGTGCGCGCGGAGGATAAAAAAAGAAGTAGATTTGGGCTTTTTCTTTGAAGTGGGTTGAAACAGAGATTTATTAAATGAAGTAGATTTCAATATTTTGGTGATGCGATGGTGCGAAGTAGGGAGTAGATTTAAAAAAAATGAAAAAAGAAGTAGATCTGCTTCATTTGAAGTAAAGTGGTAACGTTGCTCTGCAATCGATGTTTTATGAGATAGTATTGAAAATCTTATAATAAACTTAACGAAAGAAAATTTACTTTAACAGAACGTATAAAGAAAGAATTAGTCTTGTAAAAGAGTTCCAAAAAGAAGGTCTAGTGATAGAATAAAAACAATGGTTTTTTGATACATTCCAGTTTCCACTAAACATTTTGGTAATTTTAGTTATTATATCGTAACGAATTTATATACTTGTGTTCATATATATCCGATTACATATTAAAGTTACTGAGCTACTATACAGGATAAACAAAAAAATATTATCAAATTTCTTATCTTGTTAAAACCCGATATGGTAAGATAGCAACTTCCAGATGACGAATATACTATTTTAAGATTGCTAGGGATGTTAGTTCAACCGAAATTCTATGACTTTTTGACTTTGTCATTTTTAAGTTGCTTGCATGCTTACTAAGCATGGCTTAGTTTAGCTGTAAATCGCAGTTGAAGAAGTAAAAAAAGCAATTTTTAAGTTTCTTTTTCGTATTTAACCGATACATCGAATGCTTTAGTCTTTTTTATTAAAAGATAGATAATATTTAAGGAACATTGTTGGCATATGGTAGGGATTCGATAACCTCTGTATGCTATAAGAGACCCTTAATGTGAACTTATGGATAAAATGCACAATTTTGGTTTATATAAGGTCTATATCTATCATACTTAAGGTGGGTCTAAAGCCCGGAGTAGACCATTAGGTAATATTAAACAACGAGCTTCTTTCAGGGGGAGCACTACGTTTTCCCGCGATCGTTTTCCCGTGTAACTTTTGCCCGCCGCGCCGATTTGAAAGGTAGTTTTTTTTGCTACAATCCCGCAGCACGATATCCCGCGGAACGATTGCCTATATAATTTTCCACGGGATTGGCGGCGGGATAGGCAACACTAATTAGTACTTTTTGACAATACTATTTTGCATTTATATTAAATATTTTATGTTTGTTAAAAATATTTTTTTATTTTAAGCTTTTTTTATTTTAAAAAGGCATTTTAGCAATTTTCATAAAAAAAAAACTACCAAATGATAAAAAGAAACTTTTCATACACTTAACCTCGCACCTACCCCAAATCCTATAGTGTGCCAAGCAGGGGGATTGCAGGGGGGCAGCATGCCCCCCCATACATACCTCACCTTGACACAAGAAAAGACTTTTGTACAAGAAAACTACTACTGAAATGAATTTTGTTCATGCGCTGTCGATTTGTATTGAAAAAACTAGGAATCGGCGGGAAAACGTTACACGGGAAACTGTGATTCGGGATATCGTTCTGCGGGAAAACGTATGCGGGAAAACGTGACGCGGGAAAAATTGCCGCGGGAAAACGTAGCCAACCCCTTTCAGGTACCTACAGACAGATTTAATCAGTTTCGAACTCAAAGTTGGTCGAGGTCTTCTTCCACTTACTGCAGCGTCTCTCCGGGATTCAAAGATTTATCAAGATGGAGCATTGATATATCTATTTGCTTTAAATATCCTAGCCGGTTCATGGCATTAAAACAATGAAAACGATAACGTTTATGTAAAGTAACTTACTCATATATATATATATGTACTAAAGACGTAATTCGGCCCAAGTCGTAGTAGTCTAGCTGTCTAGACATGTATACCTCAACCTAACAGAGCAATATCTTTTAGCTTATTGTACGTATCAAGCACGTAATAATCAAGCACGCATAACACGAAAATTCTTATGTTATCGGAAAACAATTTAATCGCGAGAAAAAATAGTTTTTTCGTTTTCATTTTTCTTATCCAAAAACCACTTGACATAACTATTACCTTTTATACATACTCATATGTAGAATTCAAACAATGGTTTTCTACATTTCTATAGTTACGCAAAATGAATAAAACTTATTATACCTAGTTGTTGCCTTCACCATTTTATAGCTGCTTTTCAATTTCTTTTTGGAGAAAATATTATTTGGCATCACCTTAGCTATTAGCTTCAGTTGTAATTTAGTATATTAAGCTTCTCCGACAAGAAATATATTTCAAAATGTTAAAAATTTACACCTTACAATAAATAATACAAATAAAATTTCTAAAAACAAAATACATGCGGGTAAACCAAATGAAAACAAAGCTGAAAAATAGACTTCATCATTTTGTGCTTTGCATGACAATTTTTGCTCATTTTTCTCATAAACTTGTACCCTATATTTTTTATAAAGAAAAACTACAATCTATTATTTTCCAAAAAATAAAATAACTTCGATCACATTTCGTATATGCCTATAGGTACTTCTCGAAATCTCGACTTAGTTAGTAAAATAAATAAGAGCGGAAATTCTATAATCCAAATATATGAAACTAGCGCACCGGACGGAACTTAATTTCTTTATACTGAACTTCCTTCCTTCCGATATACCTATTCAATTCAAGATTTTCCAAATTAGATGGACTACTTCCTTTTAACCCATCAGCTAACGAACAAACGTATACGTCAAAACCTATACCGTGAGACCCACATTTGTTTTCGTTTCCCAAATAAGTGCTTACCCACACGTTTCTCCATCATCAGTTTAAACACCACCCGTTTTCGTCTCATTGTCAGCCATCGACCATCACACCACCAACATCACCACCAGCGCACCAGGCCGGCTTTCGTTTATATATGGTCAAGCACGTAGGCCATTGTTTTATGGGTCTTGAAGTGGAAGCCGAACTCTTTTTCGTTTTAACGTATATATTATGATGAATTCGATGAGTAATCTTACCAACATGCGTCATCATCGCCGCCGCACAATATAATAATTATTGTACTCGTAAAAACATATATAGGTACATATATTTAGGCTTATAATAAGTTACCACCATATGTACCAAAATTGACGCTGATAGTTTTGTGGTAACACCAAATATGGTCGTGCTACACGATGTAAATGCTTCCAAATATTTTTTATTACAAGCAATATCGAACTGTTTAATATGCAACGTGGTTATTTCTTGAAATGTCATCATTCTTATACATACAGAGGCTTGTTTTTTTTTGGTGGTGGTAACTAACGTCATTGTCGTCACGTCATTTAGTCGGTGTCGGTTATACATGTCAAAAGAAAACCTCCTTATAAGTCATCCGTTGCCGCACTTTTTGTGTAGGGGGCGACGATTTTATTTATGACTACAAATGACCATCATTTATCTACAATACCTATTATAATAGCAGTCGCACTTTCAATGATGTATGAAAATATGTTTGAAGTTGTAATGGAAAGTGGTATGAATACTCAATTAGACAAAAAGTCTAGTGTAACCAAAAATCAAACGCAATATATAGACTCGATCAAAAATGTATTCTTTTACTTTGTATCATAAATATGTTATGCGTTTATGCACGACTTACGAACCACGTTACACTTCAAGACTTAAGCAGCCTAGACATGTTTTTATTCCATGCCTCAAATTCTTGACAGGACAAGTACCATTTGGTGGAATGGTTAGTTCGTTGGACTGCTATACTCGCCTTATCGCGCCAGAAGTCTGTGGATTGAAATCCAGCCGATTTTCCACTTAAGAACTAAAATGTTTTCTTCTTTCAGGGGTACTTACGAGAAAGTTAAAAATCCCTGAAAATCCTTGTCATGAAATAGCTGTTCTAGGCTGGTTTTAATAGGGCATAAATTGTAGTTCCCCTTCATTCCTTTGTCAACAAACAACCGACACAAGAATGGTTTAGAGTTGTAAGGAACTATAGGCCCTTGGTGCTATGAATAAAACGAAGCCCTGGCTCAAAACCCTCAGGGTAGGTCCTCCATTTGTTATAAATAAAATTTTTAAATAAAAGCATTTTCATAGAATCCGCTCAATTTTCTTTTAGTTGAGAACCTGCTCTGAGCACATGCTCGCTTTTATTTATACCATTATTTATATTCTCCATGAGTTATTTTTGTTTTTATTATGAAATTAGTGAAAGAGTACCTGTATGTCTTGTCTATATTATTTTATAGCTTTATCAAATTTGAGAATTTATTTAAAACTCATGAAAGAAAATACTAACGCCCATTTTATTCACTCGATACATCCAGATTGAAAATTAAATCCGGATGTATTTGAATTGAATTTGTATACTTTACATCTGGATTTAAGTTTTAATCTGGATGTGTCGAGTGAATAATATGGGCGTGAGAAAAAATCTAACAGTTAAAATATTCTTCATCAACAATTACTTCTTCTGCGTACGGATATACTAGCATATTATTGCTTAATCATATACTCAATCACTCCATCCTTTATGTGAGTGAATAAAGAATTCATTGATGAAATTAGTTATAACCCCGCTTGAATAGCAAAAAACTGAACGAATTGTTGGTGTAGTTAGTCAGTCGTGGATATTATAGAGTTGTGATTTGTTGACGATGCGACACGACACAAACGATGTCATGTGTAAAAATGGTAAATATATATACATACATTTTTTTTTTTAATTCGGTTTACCAATAGAAGCAATACCAAACAGCAAAACGCCAAAGTGCCACTAAAAGTGGCGCCGCAAATATTGAAATGCCCTCCTATTGCACGAGCCTCATCATTCATAACGCTATGATGGTGTAGTATATTCTAAAAATAGAACTCCACCAACGACAACGTTGTCGTCGTCATAATCGTCGTTTTCGTCGTTGTTGAAAAAAAAAAAAAAATGAAGTCTGCTGTCAGAAGAGCAGCCCAGAGAGTTGCATTATAGCTGTGGAGTTGCAATAGGCGCAACAAGGAGTAATAATATATGTAATTGCAAAACTATGAGTAATTCGGTATTCGTGTCCCCGAGCTCCGGCCGCCACTGCAGCTATGCATAGCTAATGGGGCACACATTGGGGGCACCACAGGCACAGGCAGCGCACATGAGAATCAAGCCAAGAGAGCTGCAATATGCCTGTGTGTCGTCGTCGGTTTACTGGGTAAATCAATTCACCATAAATGGTAATAAACCAATATTTTAGTTTGTTGTTGTTGTTTTTTTTTTTTTTTTTTTTTTTAATTTTTTTCGATTTGTGTCCTAAGTCAGTTATTATTATCATTTTTCCAATAATGCCCCCGTAATGGGTGTAGAACGAGGTTTCTCATTATTATATAGGTGGGTACATGTGATACATATAGATATATGTATATGGTTTTACCTACTTGTGTTTTGGAGGCCTATCCAATCCACACACAACACACACGCCAATGCAATAAATGTTCGGAATTGTGGCGCCAACAAATCGATGCGGCGGAACGATAACTTCAAGTAGGTAGGTATTTGGTTTTATTTTGCTATTTTTTTTTTTTTTTCGAACGGGAAGGTTTTTGCAGGTCATATTATGTAAGTTCAGATAATGTCCTTATCATTTATTTTCTCATGGTCAAATTGAAGTAGAGCATGTAAGAATGTGGACTTTTATAAGTTATTAGTCAGTTATATGTATATATCTACAAAACAGAGCACGACCAAGTTACACGAAATGGCTTGAATGACTTATTGTTACAACCGAAACTTATAGTTGGTAATATTAACCAATATTAAATTCCACGAAAATATTGTTCAAATATTTTAATGTTTAAACATGGAATTGACAAAAAAAATGACAATTTATCAAGATCAAGACAAAACCTGCTTCTTCCTAAACCTATGTATATAAGGGGTCTTTTGAAACATTTTAAAACCCAATGAATATAGCTCAAGTGAGTTTTAACTCCCGCCGCTGTATTCGCAAACGGTTCTTTTTTAATTATTTTTATTAAAAAAAAAACATTTAATTGAATCATAAAGTACACATCAGGATAGAGTTAGGTATATGAAATAGCTCATCGGACAAACCCTATAAATTCAAAATTGTCAGCAGCTGTCAAATCCTTTTTTTAAGGGTTGTCGACAATTCACTACACAAATGTCGGTAAATATTTCCGTTCTCTATTAAAATGTCAAACAGAAAATTTTTCAATCAATTTAAAAATTAAAAGAACGAAATTGGGGTATCACTGGTGGAATAACGCCAATTTTGTTGTAAGCTATTCGTAAGCGAACATTATAGGAGTGCTCGTGCTTTAGTAAATCAATCGATGCTCACGAGCAGCAAAGAGCACTTCAGTTTTAATGAAAACTCTTTTGTGGTCTTTAAAAATCATTTATTGTATTCAATTTCAATCAATAGATTGCAATCATTGATTTCACTTTGAGACTTCAGACTTCAAATTATGCAATCACCATTCACTTGAATCAAAAAGATTGCAATAATTTTTTTCCATTCACCAACTAATCAATTGAATGTAATCTTTTGGGAATTCATGCATTCTTTAGCATTTTTTGCATTGCCATTTCCCTCCATAAACAGTACGTCCTCTGGCCTCATTAAACTTTTTCCTTATTTCTGAACGAATTTAATCCTTTTTGAAGGTTTGAATGAATAACAACACTTGAGTGAGCTATACCACCAAGTTTTTATAGGCTGGAGTTATAGCTATTTCACGACTGCCACGCCGATCATCAGACTCCTTTAAGTGGTGATTGGTCTTTGTTCAATATTAATTGAAAAAACTTTCTATGCCCAGGTAGGACTCGAAAATGTTATCGAATCACAGCAACCTCACAAGAAATCAACCTCACAAGGGCTTGTGACTTGTGAGCCCTCACAACGCCAGAATAGCCCTGTAAGTGTACCTACTTTTAAAAAACAAGTTCGAAGAAGTTCGAAGACAGTTCGAAGTAATTGCGAAATTTTCGAAAACGAAGCAATTGTAGAACATGGAATTTCATTTCACGTGAAATTAAAATTCAATTTCATTCGAAATGCAGAACATGGTCGGTTTTCTTCTTAGATAATAATAAAAAAAATACTTAAAAGAACAAAAATATAAAGTTCGATAACAGTTTGCACAATAAATAAATAAAAATAAACGCAACTGCAAACAATTTTACAAAGCATAATTCGTGAAAGACGAATTATTAAACGAATTCCGTTAAAAAAACGGAATAAAAAGAATTTTCGAAATCCCAATTCACAGTAAGCATTTCGAACGAATTGTAAAACAATCGAATTCATTTTCGTTATGTGAATTCACAATAAATGGAATTCAGAACATGCGCGTTCGTTCCGATTTTTTGTCCAGAATCGATCTTGGTGAAAAAGCAAAAATTTCGTACAAACTTAATTTACAAAGAAATTCGTTGCTGGGTTTGTAAATTTTGAATAACGAAATCACTAGAATTATATGAACATGATAAGAATTGGTAGAGTTAAATACCCAAATCCCAAAGACACTTTTTTCATAAATTGGTGTTTTTTGTATAAATATAATTTTGTCCAAATTGGAAGTGTTAAAATTAATTACTTAAAGCTATCTCATTATTTAATCAATTCTTGCTGGAATAAGCTTAAATATTTCCTATAAATTGATGTTAACATACATATTTATGATTGTATAAGAAAAATCAAATTCCTTACAATATTTAGTTTGTTTGCTTAAAAATGTAATTCATATCTTTTTTATTCAAATTTTCGCTAAATGCATGTGACCAACCTATAAATACCTAAAAATTCAAAAGAAGACAAAAAAAACAACGCAATAGTTCAAAGTTCTCGGAAGCTTAAATGATAAGAAACACACGCCATTTGTAGATTATTAGGTTTTGCAATTAATTTTTTTCAGAATGCAATAGATACCAATTAATATTTTATATTTCAATGTCAAACAATAAAAACAATCTTTATTATGAAATTCAACAAAAGTCTGTTTACATATAGGTACCTACCGATGGAAGAATATTCATTTCGATTTGAAATGCGTATAGCATCGTTATCTGATGCTCGTTTTAAAATCAAATCAAAACAAGACAGAAATATAGTCCGCTTTCAATATTTTTCTTAATGAAATTGTATATACATATATATAGATTGTTTGCATATTATACCTACTATAACCCACGAAGACGCGGCGTGACATTTTACTTCTATATTTTATACTGTGCAACGAACAATAACATCAGTGACTATCGAATTCCAATAATAAATTAAACTCATGATCTTCTTGGAATCATATTGTTATAGAGTGGCTGCGGGTATACCTAAACTACATATATTTCTTTTATCAAGCGGCATTGTTTATACACTTCTAAGAGCCCCAAGGAATCAAATGGAAAACCCCACGGAAACTTAAGTTCTATACTCAAGCCTGCGGAATATAAACAAAATTTGTTTTGATATTTTTGTTTGGTTTGATTTGTCACAGATTCGTCTGAAAGATTTGATTTTGAATTGTTTATGAGCTAACGAGCTGATCCATATACATAATATTTTATGCTTTGATTTTAAAGTGGTGGCGCCTTAATTATTATATTATTTATTCATCATGCCGCTGACCGGATGCTTAAATAGCGCCAATAATCCAACAAATGGTTCACTGATAACAATTTAATTGCGGTATCGTTCAATTATTTTTTGAGAAAGTAAACATCAAGGTCATAGGAGTCAATGAATTTCCAACTTCGAAACATTCGAATAACATCACGGGGGGAATCTCACAACATGATAACGTGCCGCTTCTGATGAAATAAGTATATACGAAATAAAATAATAATTTTTTTTTGTGTTTACTAGAAAAATTAAATTATAAAATATATTATATGAATGAAGAATGCAATTCTTTAAAAGAGGCTGCAATTGTGTTGTATAATTCTTAAAAAAAAAAAAAACCTATAAATGACACCCTCAATTCAAAAGGCAGTGTAACTGACGACTTTATAGACATCATTGGGGCGATCTCTCAATAAAAGTCCAATCGTGTACCAGGCACACTCGTGGGCGTACATTTTAAGTGTTCTTCCATCATAGCATCATCAACATCAATGAATGTATACATAAGCCAAGAGTGCGTCGTCATCGCCATAATATTTGTCGTACCCGGGTGTTCATTGTACCAAATGGAGACGTTAGTTTTTTTAGTTAGCATCATAATAAATGGTAATTTTTCTTTTTCTTATTATGTCGATGAATATTCTTTAAGTACAAGTTATGCATTCATAGTAATTTTTTTTTTCTCGGACCTTAATCATGATACAAAATAATATGGTAAAAATGTTGTTTACGTAAATGTATAATAATGACTCAAACCTAAATTTCTGTTAAAATGTGTATTATTAGATTAAGAAAAACTAGGTACATACGTACCTTATCCATATAGCATTCATTGAAATTCATTAAAACACAACTCTCATAAGCCATGCATTTTTCCAGAATTCCTGGAATGGTTTACAATTTTTAAAGTTAGACCAAAGCCTACAGCGTATTTTCTTAACTGATCGAAAGGAGGTTAATAGTTGTATAATTTACAGTAATAGGTTGTTATAATTTCAATTTTGTTGTGGAATATTTTCTATTTTTATTTATAATTTGAAAAAAATAGCATCTATGCTACGTTTTGTATGTTTTTCTGATTTTAGTTATTTAAAACAAACATAGAAATATTGCACGTCAAAATTCAAACTGTCAAAACTAGAATGTGCTATATTTTCTATGTTTTTAAATATAACAATAACAACAAATATTGCACCAGAAAATTAGAACAGCTGTCACAACTAATTAAAGACTAAGTAACGACAAATTGTAAATAGATAATTTATTATATTTATATCTTTGCTTGGTGCTTAGTTAACTTCATATTCTTTTGGCAAATAAATTCAAAAAACATAGAAAACGTTGGGTGTCAAAATTGAAATTGTCACAACTATAATTTAAGAACAACTTTTTACTTCTCTTTGATTTCTTCGTATATGTGTATCAATTAACGAAAAACACATAGAATATAAAACATAGAAAACATTGCACGAAACAATAACTAATTAGCGACAAATTAATAAGCAATGAACCATTCACCATATACAAAAGTTTGTATCGCTTTTGATATCAAAATAGAAAATATTGCATGAAAAAATTTAAATTATCACAAATAATGTATGTACGACTAGTTAACGTCAAATTTTTAAGCAATCACTCACTTTAAAATTTCCTAACGCTTTTTGAGGAGGTGCTTCGTTAAAAATAATAAAAAAAAAAGAAATAGATAACATTGAACGACAAATTCAAAATTATCACAACTATCTAACGGGTGATTTTTTAGCTGGTTTGGTTTTGGCAACACTGGTTTTGACAGCTGACGTGTGTTTAGTACCTTGTGTCACTGTCAAACAGCTTCAGTTTGGTTTGCAATTTTACCATGGATCGTCTTACAAATGAACAACGCTTGCAAATTATTGAATTTTACTATCAAAATTCGTGCTCGGTTCGAAAGCCGAGGATCCGCTTTTTTATCGAAAAATTGTGTTCAGCGATGAGGCTCATTTTTGGTTGAATGGGTACGTAAATAAGCACAATTGCCGCATTTGGAGTGAAGATCAGCCAGAAGCATTGCAACAGCTACCAATGCATCCCGAAAAAGCCACTGTTTGGTGCGGTTTATGAGCCGGCGGCATTATTGGGCCATATTTCTTCAAAGATGATGCGAATCGCAGCGTTACTGTCAATGGTGAACGCTACCGAGCGATGATAACAAACTTTTTTTTGCCCGAAATGGAAGTTCTTGACTTGCATGATATGTGGTTTCAACAAGACGGTGCCACATGCCACACAGCACGCGAAACAATGGCGCAATTGCGAGGCGAGTTTGGTGAACAGTTAATTTCACGTTTCGGGCCGGTCAATTGGCCGCCTAGATCGTGCGATTTGACACCATTAGACTATTTTTTGTGGGGGTATGTCAAGGCTAATGTCTATAGGGACAAGCCCGCTTCGATTGACGCACTGGAAGCCAACATCCATGCATTCATTCGTGAGATACCGGCCGATATGTGTGAAAGAGTATGCCAAAATTGGACTCAGCGGATGGGCTACCTGAGACGCAGCCGCGGTCAACATTTGCATGAAATTATCCTTAAACATTAAATTGCAAGGTTCAAACTATCGATTCAAATAAATATTTCATTCATTTTTTCGAATTTTTTGTGTTTTTTTTTTTAAAAAGTTCTAAACCTCTTAAAAAATCACCCGTTATAACTAACGACACATTATCCACTTAATCAATTTTCGATTCGTGAATGTTGACTAGTAATTTTACATTCATGTATCTAAATTTTTTAGCGCACCTAGAACGCATATGCGATGATTTTTGTTTTTTAATTTTCACGTAAACGACTAGGTACCTACATATAATGTTTTATTTGCTTGCAATAAACCTTCGGTTCCGATTTTTGCCAGATAATGAACCATTTGTGAAAAAGACCGAATGACGAATAATGTTTTTATGGTGAAAATATCTTTTTTGGACTTCTGCATTATCGTTTTGTCACACTATAGATTTGGTTAAATCCTATTTCCCTAATAGACCAACTCAAAATTATCGTTTTCATGAAAAAAAATTGAAAATAAGAATTCTTATAGGCCTCATAATGCACATAACTCTTTATACCTACTTTCCCTTTGAACAAACACGTTAGGTACATACATACATAGAAAAATCTATTGTATGATTTTCTCATCTTCATATGAAACCCTCTAAATCAAAATCCTAAACCTACCTAGAATTTATTGCCTTTAATTACTTCGCATTAATTCAATCATTGATAGATTAATAGGGTTCTAGCAATGTGTTACAATAAAACCTCCATATAATAAATTTGTCTTTGCTGCCAATGAAATTCCCCTCGACAAACAAATTTTTGGTGAAATTGATGAATGAACAACCATCATCATCGCATAAGTTTCAAAGCACATATGAAATTCTCATATAGAACAATACTCCCTCATATTGCATATATGTACATTAAATGTACCTACATATGTACCTATATAGCTTAGGCCGATCATGGCTGCTTTTCCCTTTGTCAAAGGTAGGTATTTGATGTATGTCGTCGGGGTACCTAAATACATAATGATGCAATCGCAATCCGTGGCAAAATAGTCACGTACCTCTAGGTATACCATACCTATCCAAAAAGCCTATAAATAATTTCCGAATAATACCCCAGCTCTAATCGAAAACAGTCACTTGCACTTCATGCCAAACACTCTTCGTCGTCTTGTCGTGGTCTTGGTCTTCACTCTTCACACTTTTTTGTGTCGAAAACACTGTTGAAAAAGATGAATGTGTACCTATCCCAATCACAATGTCCCCTTCCTATAATACAGTTTGTCAATATAATTTAGTAGAATCGAATTCCAAAGCGTCCACGAAGGTTTTCTGCCGCCATAATATCCTAAATCGAAGTCCCGGCGACGGAGAATTCTCTATACATACGTACAGCTACATTATTAGACTTGGGCTATATTCCATCCAATGAGTCGTCGATATATATTCTCAAAAGCCTACAATTTGAATCCATTCACCCATAAAGGTCGTTACCGCCCGTTTGTCCGTCTATCTGTTTGTCGTCTGTCCGTGAGTCTGTGCTAGCGATGATTAACGATCGCGGACAGTGTGTGACAAACAAATTAGTAACGAAACGTTTTATTGCTTCTTTAGCAGTAGTAGTAGAAGTAGTAGGTAATATTATGTGTGTGTTTTTATCATTGTCAATCGGGTGTGGATTTCAGTTCAATTTTTTTTTTTCATTAATGACGTGCCTTTTAAAAATGTGAATGAAAAATTTTTTAACAGACGCGGGGTATATTAATAATTATTCAAGAATGCAGGTCCATTTGAATGTTGTAGAGGGAAATTGAAGAGAAGGGCAACGGATGTGTCAACTAATATAAAGTGGGCTAAATGAATAAATCAGTTGTTAAATTGGTTTCATTGGTTAAACAAACAAAAAAACTCTAATATGGCAAATTGTATGATTAATCAAAAAGTAGGTTTAAATAACTATATAGCTTCGTAGAACAAACGGTTTAGCAAAACGGACTGGTATTTAAACGCTCAGTCTAATTGATTCCAAATTTAAAAAAAATTGTCAACCAAATGTCAAGATAGTTGATCTAATGTTTTCTGAAAGTTCTGAAATCACGTGCGAAATAAGATGACGGCATAGGTTAATAGACCATTCATCAGTTTCATTCAATGAAAAAACATTCCAATACAATATCACGGAAAAGTTCTGTTTGCAGTGACGCATGCTTTTTCACTGTAAATACTAACTTGAGTGCTTTAAGTACTGATGGAAAGTTGGTTTACTTCTGCTTTTAATATTAACCGCATTACATATCAGAGAAAAAAAAATGAATGCAAATTGTTGCTGCAAATAATCTTTAAACTTTAAAAATGCTGAAAATATATAAATTTACAAATGTGTCGCTCTCTCTATTTTCACAGTGTTTCACATTTATCAGAAATATCTTTCAATTAATGCAGAGTTAACTTCCCAAATTCCATGAGTTAACTAGGAATATGAATTGACTAGAAAACATTTTCAGGAGTTCCTTCCGAAACTGGGATGAAAAACATTACCTACGAGTGCTGTTTTTAACAAATTAGTCAAGTGGATTAGAAGTTTTAGCTAAAATACCTATTATTAATAAAAAATAAGGAAATAGGTTTTTGATAAAACAGAACCCTCCGGCATACCAAGCTTAATTTTGTGAATGCCAGACAATGGTAAATGTTTCTCACATTATCATTAAAAGTATATGCGAATGTACGCGCTTCGCCCTGGCCCAAAAAAAAGGTAATTTTACTAAGAAAACTATTCTAAATTGGCATATTTTCAGTCACTTCTTTTTCATATTTTCAGCTAGAAGTTTTAACTTTGAATGCTTGAATCTTTTTTTTTGCACTTACCTATAATAATCTTTACTCAACAAGTAAAGTCGATTTTTAACATTTTTCAGGAAAGAAATTTTAATCTTCCAAAAATTATACCGATAATATTATAGGTGTCAGAAACTTCAACCAAATATCAATTATTAATCAATTAAATATAAATACATTTTAATAATCAGTTGAGATTCAGTTTAAGAAGCAAAAATATTTTTGGCTTAGGTAAGTCAACTTAAGCCACTTTACATTTTGAATAAAGCTATATATACATAGGTAAATTTATGTCATATCTCAAATATCAACCCTTTTTCTGATTTTATTTTGTATTATTTTTTTTATCAACAAATCTGTTCTTTATTTATGTTTTTACACAAAAAAATACTAATTTATTCATACACGTGTATAGGTAGGGAGGTCGTGACCTAAAAACCAATTTAATTTTTTTAGTTTAAAGAAAAATGTTTCGTCTTAATTCGTGCCGAAACTTAAAATATTCCCAAAAGAAACTAACAAAAAACTACAAATATATAACGACTGCCCAAAGCCCTTCTATAGGCCTCTTATTCTCTCTTATACCAAAAAACATTAGTCATAATTTTGTTAAAATTTCTTGGAATTTAATACCTATGTAATATGTATATCTAAATTAGCATAATTTTAACAAAAGTTTCTTAAAGGTTTAAGAAAACTTTTGTTTTCAGATTTTGCTTTAAAATATATAAAAAAATTCACGAGGTCTTATAATTTTTTTTTCAAATTGATTCTTATCTTAAACACATCGCTCAATTACCAAAGCCGAAATTAGACAAATTAGTTTTGTAAGCAGATAGACTTAGTAATCTTTGAGTAAAACAAAAAAATCTTTTAGAAGATTGTTGTCATTCATGCCATTGCCAATTTATATATATATTTTCATTCATAATTATTTTGGTGTCAAGATATTTAAATCGTTTGAATTGTTATCAAGATCTGTCTATACAACACGCAAACTAAGAAATCTGCAGGTAACTATTTATTTTTTTTAGAGATTTTTTTTTCACTGATCGTATAGGATACAAGTTTTATAAACTTTTTACATTTTTAGAACTAAGGGTTTATATAAATAATTATTATATGAATTTTATAAAAAAATTCCTCTTATGGAAAATCAACATTAAAAAGATTTCCTATACCTAGTGTTCAATCTGCTATAACCAATCCTTATAAAATGAAATATTTCTATACCTTCAATTTAATTGGTATAAGATATTTTCCATTGCAACAATAGATCCATATTATTTTCAAACTATGGTGATCAGTGATCACGATTTCCCACACTATTTTTTCTTTCATAAAAAAAAAAACAAACAACAACACAAAATAACCAGTCTTTGTACCTACACTGAGAATTACAACAAAAAACAATAAATCCACAACAAACTTTTTATCGATCATTGACTTCTTACCCCTACACGTTTTGGTATCAGATTTAAGAGTCTCGCGGTAGCTTGGTGCTTTAAACTCTACAATGGCACGTTTTTTCAATTCGACTTAAAAAAAAAAGAATACCTATATGCTCCTGGGATAATATATCTACCTATACGTTAATAATAAAAATGGAAAATATGACTCCTGTGACAAACGAACAAAAATGAAAAAAAAAAAATAAATAACCAAAAACCCGAGACGATCAAGGTTTCGAAAAATTTTAAATAGACAAAACAAACCACTGGAAGCCTTATTGTCTGCCAATTAATAATCCAAACCACATCATAGAACAATAACCCTGTGGTGTTGATTTTTTGAGCGGGAAGAATAAATGTTTGTCTGATGTAAAGAAACGATGACGGATAGGGGAAGCTGATGGGGAGGATGACATACATAATGACGACAGCGGTGTCGGTGTCATATAGATGAAGCAATTTTGTTTCTTTGTAAGGTCAATAAACAGAGGCACAGAACTCCTTCTGTTATGAGTATTATTAAATGTTGCAAAAATGAACTATGTATTGCGTTTACAAAATAAAGATTTGATGAGAAATGTGGTATCAAAAAAGATTACTTCTGGCACTTTAAGATAAAATAATTGACCAGAAAATTTTTTTGAGAGATTCGACTCAAAAACGTTACATATTTTAAGTAAATTTGAGCTATGTGAGATTAAAAGTCAAATTATTAGCCAACAACATACATTTTTGATTTATACTTTCGATGTGATACGATTCGGACTTAAAACAAAGTCTAGCATTCAATTTGAGACGGAAATAAGGATGGTTACAAGGATCATAGATATTTTCAAAAGACCTCCATCGGTCGCACTAAGCCCATATTCACGATACAGAAACTGTCAATTTTTTTTTGAAAATCCCTAGGAACTTGAATTAGACCAGGAAAACCAGGGACGGCTGGAGAAATATAGCCACAAAATAATAAAATGAATAGAAGGATTGAAAAAGAATTATGTAGTTCCGAAAACGACGATGAACAAAATTTGTATCGTTATGCGTAATTGAAGCCATAAATAGTCTACTCTGAAATTTCTTTTACGTATTTAAGTTAACAAAAGAATGTAACTTGAATTTTGAAAACATTACTGCAATAATGCAAATTTTATAATTGATGTTCCCTACTTTTATCGAAACTTCGAAAACACCCACAGCAATCGAAATATAGTTGTTGTTATTTTCTATTCTGTTTCTGCGGCCCTGAAATTTTATGGGAAAGCTTTCCTAAAAACTAAAAGAATTTTAAAAACCTATAGAAATTATTATAGTTTATTAAAAGTAATTTGGGGCCCTTATTATAGGTAATCAATGGGGGCCACAATAGCTCTATATTTAGTGTGGGAGTCCCAACAATAGTTTCGTTTAAAGTATCTAAGAGTAAATTATGCCTGCAACAGCTCAATAATAATTAGTGTGGGGGCTCCATAAGCTGTTTTCGTTAAAATAATCGAGAAAAATCTCGGTTGCCGGGTGGCCCAGTCAGCCACTGCCTGAAAAATAGACAAAAAATGTCAAACTTTGGCAAAAGTTTCGAAAAAGCTAAATTTTTTTGGAGATCTTTATTATTCCATTCCTTAAAAGTATACCCTAAATTTAAAATAGGGGTAAAGTTTTTTTTATTATTTTAATTATATCTTAAAAACTATTAATTTTTTTTTGAATAGTGCTAAACTAAGAAACAAATTATGCAACACTTTTTTTGTAAAAGTATTAAATTTTGAGAGAAGCGTGTGCAAACATTTCCATACCGGTTTTTTTTGTTTTTAATATACAATTTTCCACACCACCGCTGGTGGAGTGAAATATGAAACACGTTAAAAATAATAAAAAAAAAAAAGAAAATTCAGTTACTCCAACTTTTTCTCAAGAAACGTAATCAAAAAATTGAGGTTGACCTTAATGGAAATTGATTGTTTTCATAATGACGCATACTGCCGATCGTTCTGTTTCAATATTGAAAGCACATTTCGATAGAGTCTCACTTTGAAGTCGACTCGATTAAAATAGATTATTTAAAATAAAAATCTAAAAAGGTTACATATATATTAATGGAGAAACTTGGTTGGTATTCGCAATTTTGAAGATCATTTATGTTAAACGAGTAGCTTGATTAAATCAAATAATTGTATTTAGTTAATTTCACACGTCTCTAAGTAGATTGGTTACTAAGAGCGATTTAATATGTTTCATTTACTAATTTAATTGGTTATAACAAACTAACTCAGAAGTAGTTTATTAACATTTAAAACAATTTAACCCAATTGCAGTTTGTAGATTTAAATAGTTTTGTTTAATCGAGTTGACTCGTATACTATAACCTAGTGAGTTTGCAGGTTGTATATTAACAATGTTTGTTATTTAACTTAACCGAGTTGTTACGTTGTTTTTAACCGATCATTTTTTTTTTGTGCAGGTCAATGTAATCAAAATCGCTTTAAAATAAAATTTTCCTTTAGTGAAACTCATGACTAAAAGATTGTATGTATGTCCGTTCGTCTTAAATTAAAATCATGCTTGTTTATTTGTTTATTTTGTGAAATAATGATTTTTTTCAGCCGAAATTAAATTTATCGTTTTTAATTTGTTATTTATCTCTCATTTGTCATTTTATTTGAATTTCTTGGTTCGGCTTCTTTTCATCATATAACCTCCTTATACACCTGAACCCTAATATAACGTCTACAACATTTGTCCATTTGACACCTAAGCTAATCAGATTCCCATGTTTGACATGTTTACTACAAATAAGCGTCATCAAGTTCTGCTTTGACTCTACTGCTGTATACGGGCTGGGGCAAAAAGTGATTACTTCTAGAAATTTCACATAAACAACATTAAGACACGTGCAGTAAATCAGAAAACAAAAAAAAAATAATAAAACCATATAGGAGGAATGAAACAAAACAATCGTAAACTGAACCAGGTCGCTGGCACAGAATGAAGCTTGTGGTGTTTTTTTTTTTTGTGAGGAATGAAAACCCCAACAAAAAACATACAAATTCAAATGATGACAAATGAAAACAAATTAAGTGCAAAATAAATCTAAATAATTTCGTTCAATTCAATTCAATTCAATTAAAAAAAAAATTGCATGTTGTGATTTGCGAATGTTGAACCATTATAAACATGGGTTATTGACTTTTTTCTGGATATTTGTAACAAAAAACAAAATTAAAAAAAAAAAATAAATAAATAAAACAAAAACATTTAATTGCAAAACAAATCACATTCAACAGTTCACGAGAAGTGCGACTGCGACTGGCAAATTCAAAGACGACAACGACGATCACGACGCCACCAACCATCTCCGCCATCGCCAATAACGGGTCAACGCCCATATTTTCTTAACTTCCTGAGCAAAAACCATTCGCAGGGATAGAGGCGAAAAGCTTTGTAGGTAGGTATCTATATTATTTTTTTTCGGGTGAATCACTTTAGATTGATCAGTTTGATGGTGTTTGGATTTGAATGTGCGATTTGGATATATGGAATTTAATTTATATGGCTCGTGGGCTTTGACTTGTGAAATATTTTTGGTCATTAGCTAGAAATTAAATATAAATTTTTAGCATAGTCGGACGTTGATACTTCTTCATTTCGATTTCGATTCAATTCCATTGATCTTTAATGGAGAATGGAAAAATACTCGAATGAAACTCACATTAACTGAGGAATTTGATCTTTCAATATCTTTAGGTGTGAGAATGTAGGTAGGTATATAATTTTGATTCTACAAAGGTAACATCAGAATATTAGTCACAAAGGTTTTATTTTTTTCAGTATCGCGATGAAGTCGTCGGTCGTCGCTCGTCATTCTGATAGGTGACAAATTATTTTGATGAATTATGTTGGACTTTGATGTTAACAAGAAAGTTCCTTAACCTTTTGAAAATATAAAAAAAAAAAAAAAAACAAAATATGTGTATACGAGAGGAATCACATCAAAGCGGTTTTATTTATCTTGACATTTTATTTTATTATGTTCTCTTATCAATAAAAAAAATTAATTCAATTATTAATTTATTTTGTTCTTGCGATCATAATGAATTTAAATAATTTTTATTCTCCAAAGTTATTTCTAATTTAATATCAGCACGAAATTTGTTTGTTTTATTGTCTTTTGTCTCTTAATGAGTTGTTATTTAATTGAGTCATAAACAAACCTAAAATTGTATTTTATTGCACTGCACGAATACAATCAATTTCTAATTTGATTTAAATTTTATTAAACACTCTCAAGTGTTTGAATTTATAACCTTTAAATGTTTACAATACTTTTTCTTTATATATTTGCAAATGTTTGCACTCGTTAATTTGATAATTTGAATGAAGGTCGTAAATTTGTTTTTTTTAAATCGAAATAAAACGAAAAACCGCAAATCTGAATTCCTTTTTTAATTATCTAAACGTTTGTGCAGAAATTTAAAAATATAAAGTGAAAATATTGTGGATTCTCTGTTAGACAAATACAAAGCAAAATTATTTTATTTTATTTTTATTTTCACATGGTTGTACATATCAAAACGGAATAATTCTTTTCAAGATATTGTCAATTTTTTTTCCCGCTGATTTATTTCAAATTTTGGTTTTCCAATTATCTTTTTCCAATATGGCGGATTTTGACGGAGTAACGCGTAATGGGCTTGGCTTCCCAAAAACCTGAACTTTAACTTTTCTAATAGCCCTCCCTAAGATATGAACGAATCAGGTGACTTATATTTTATTGACTTAAGCCATCTCGTCATACACACATACTACACTTATATTTGCAACTTATGTGCAACTTATGAGAAGTGTCGTTAGTTAATAAGCCGCACTTATTAGTTGTAGCACACAAGCTGCAAATTACCGGGCGTTCAGCAGTGTCTATCACAGTATTTATTTTTTGAAAAGCCTTCTGCACACGAATCGTCTTGTTATAGTTCCTTCGGGATTTGCTATGAAGTGATAATTTGAATACGGCTAGAATCCTAGCTGAAAATTTTTGCATGTACCTATCTGACATTTTACCATAAGATGTTCAATAAAAATACTTCAAACTTTATGTTTAGTGACTGACACTTCTGTACGCCTGATGATTGTCTGCTTACATATCTATTGGCTATTTTAACAAACGTAAAAAAACACCAGCTTCATACAAGTTGCAAACAATGGTATAGTATATGCTTCTATGATAAGACGCTTAGTGTGCACAAAGCCTAAGTATGATTTATTTTAGGAAAACTGTAAAATTGATTGAATATTGTCAGGATTTGTCTATAGTGTATTTTTTTTTTTGAAAAACTTTACAACAGTTAGGAAAAAGTGTTTTGTAATGGTGAAAATGATTTACTTTTACTCCTTATCCGAGTTCATTAACAAGATTTGAAACCAAAGAAGAGATACTACCAGTTAAAAATTCTACGAGTTGGAGGACGTCTTCAGAATTCAAAATATGCAGATGATCAATGACACAAAAACATTTTAAATCAAGAACAATGCTTTTCAGAATTGCTCGTATGCAGGGCCCACGAAAAAACGCTCCATGGTGGATGCAAAAAATGATTTTAAATCTCAAAAGAAGCGTTAAGAAGTATATTCACCGTTGCGTGACCTGTGCAGGGCCAATAGAAGACAAGGCCCGAAAAGAACGTGGAGAAAAAATCTACAAATAGCCATATTTGTGTACTTATTGACCAGGGCAATCCATCTGGAGGCGGTTAGTGACATGACCACTCAGGCGTATCTGTCAGCTTTTCATAGATTCACTGCACGTCGAGGTGTCTGCATAGAAATTTACAGTTACTGCGGAAAAAACTTTGTTACAGCTAATACCCAGCATCAAAGAATGCTGAAGGCCGCTAACATGGATTGGAAACAAATATATTCAACGACAGCGAATGTCGGTACCGGCCGCTTCTCCCCACTTCGTAGGAATTTGGGAAGCACGAGTGAAATTTGTAAAGTTTCACTTGAAACGGGTCGTCAGAAATGAGACCCTTACATTTTAGGAGCTCATGACACTTCTAGCAGAAATAGAAGCCAGTTTAAACCCGAGGCCTCCATATCCATTGACCGATAACATCGATGATTTCACCATACTCACTCCAGGAACTTCAGCATATCTCGTACCAGAAGCAGATTTGGAAGTGGAAAAAGTCTCTCACCTAAATAGACGGAAGAAAATACAAATAACTGTTCATTTATTTTGAAAGCAGTAGAGCAGAGAATTTTGTCTTTAACAACGACCAAAATGGTTAAAAACCAAACTACAGTTTCAAATTGGAGATCTGGTCTTGTTGAAAGCAGTACCTGTGAAAATTTTAAATTTTCTCAATGTTTACGAATAAACTCCATGAAATGGAGTCTAACGCCCGCATTATTCATTCGATAAATCGAGATTAAAACTTAAATCCGAATGTATTTACATTCAATTTGTATTATTTACATCCGGATTTAAGTTTTAATCTGGATGTTTCGAGGCAATAATATGGCGGTAAGATTTAGTTGGAATTGAACCATCCTAAAATTTTGGAGAATTAAAGAGTGTTATAGCTAAGTTAACTTTGATATAGCAAACTAAACTAGTTGTACATATATTATATGCGTAAACTTTTTTGTATTTACAGCCTCATTTATCGTGTAGACTAACTTACTTACGGTTTTTTGAGATAATTTCTTCTTCAGATTCTGTTACAAATTTTAGATATTTATTATTTTGATTTTTTCTTTAAGAATAACCTTCAAGAGTTATTTTGATTGTCATTATTACAATATGTCATAGCACATGTGTGCATTAAGGAATCGATATGAACCTAACAAGTAAACAATTCAAAAACAATTGTCTTTGTCATTCAAGAACTGATTATACATTATATTGTTTATGGTCTTAAATAAGCTGTTGACAAACAAAATAATTTTGTTTGTCTACCTACCTAACCTATCTAAAATATTATATTTTTTTCAATTTCGCCATATACCTACAATTTTTTTTTTTTTTGATCTGAAAGAAATTCGCATATAAAAAACAATTTATATTAAATATTTAACCTACTTATTTTGTTTTTAGAGAAACTTGGTAGGTATACCTACCTAATTCAAAAAAAAAAAAAAAATGAAGAAATCTTGTTTACATCAGTAACTTTGCGCGTGTTTTGTCTATTACTTTTATCTTCTTGTTATATTCCGTTATAACTCTACAGTTAGACGACCATGACGTGTATTTTATAAATCTTCCTTGTTGGTATGCTATAGCAGCTGTTTTCTTTTGTGTTTTGTTTTGTATAGCATTCCGTCAGCAAATATAAAAAAAAAAAATAAAAATCTTTAAATTGATTCATACGTTTTATTTTGAGTTTTGTTTGTTATTTTATGTCTTACTTGACTCACTTTCTAATATTAAAACGCAAAAATACGGTACTATACTATAACTCTCCCACCATCTTTGTTTTGCTTTTTTCTTTTTTTTTTACTTTTTTTTTACCCATCTGCTCAAGTTTCGTAACACCATTCAATCTTGTCGAACACACACGCCATCTTTAGTCAAAGAGGAATGAATTTATTTTTTTTTTTTATTTATTTTACCACGCCATCCATAGTGATGAGAAAGTGAGTTTCACCACGACCTCCATTAATGAGGGATGGAAATTCAAATACAAATAATGTAGACAAAAAAAAAAAAAAAAAACCGCAAACTGTGATTTAATTCACCTGCAATAAGGAACATTGACGGTGCGGTGGTGGTGATGAGAAAGAAAATAGTAGTTTTCATATAAGAAGGGAGAGAGGGTTGAAAGTGAATGGCAAAGTATCCACCGGAGCAACTACTAGGTATAAACAAAACAGAAAACACCATCATCTTCTTTCTACTGTCTACGTACTCAACTCCCACCCATGTTTCTATCGCCTTTATGGATCGATTTGCGTTTTGCTATTCGAACTACGGTTACGGTATCATTCGGCGCAACAAACTATTTTTTTTTGTTTTTTTTTGCACAGGGAGGGAAATATTTATAAATGTTTTTATTTTTGTTGGCTTTTTGTTTTGATACAACTGTTCGTGTTCGTCTTCTTTATGTTGGCCTCTTTTAACACAAATTACGGTAGTTATGTATGTATATACAGTAAATGAGGGGACTTGGAGGGCGATGGTGTGTGTAGTATACAAACCAGCAAGACACGTTTTGTTAATTTCGCTTCACTGTTACGTTGAATGTGTATATTGTGTATGTTTTCGCAAAATACCTACATTTTGGGTGCAAAGTTAACCTGACACGACAGCGAATTGCGGAAAGAAAAGCTTACTTTGTTTTGTATCTTGTTGTCTGTTTTGTTAATTCTTTACTTACTTACGTATTTTAATAAATATTTTTTTTTTTTTGCAACACGAGTAAATCTGTGATCTCATTTTTGTATTTAACATTTTTCAAAACATTGCGGAAGATCTATAGGTAGGTACCTATAGGATTGGAAGAATAAATATTTTTGTTGCAAGTTTGGTTCTTTTGTTGTTATTTTATTGAATTATTTTGATGAATACCTTATAGGTATTGAGGTGACACACGCAACGTATACCTAGTGGATTAATTGAAGTAGGTAGGTATATCTTTTCCATTCAAAAATTATTTCATATTGTTATACCTACCTAGGTAGGAATACCTAATACATACTTTTGAATGGTTACCTACTTTGATAAACGTGCAATTAATTAATGCCTGATCAAGCAAAGCACCTGTAATACAGTGACACGGGAGCTGTAGGTAGGTAGGTATCAGTCCCATCATTTTATTTTGAATTGTTTTTGAAAAAAGTCAGCTAGTTATGTACAATGTACATAGGTAGGTATGTAGGTATGTATGTATATCTAAACATTTTATTTTTTTGGAATTTTTTTTCAGGAAAGAATTAGGTATTTGGAATTAGGAAGATGAAGATGCTTAGCAAAGGTATGGTCTTCTTCAGCATTTAGTCTTTTAAAAATAAAAGTAAAATAGCCTCTTTTATGAGATTTGTTAATACATAGTGGAATCAAATAGGTTCCTATTTAATGTAGAGACTAACTAACTAACGATTTCTTGACGGAGAACAAAAGAATAGAAAAGTATTAAAAGTAAAAGGGAAAATAAGTTCTTATGCCAGAAGCTGTAACGATTTTTAGATTTTGTTTATATTGATTTTTATAACAAAAACATCTAGAGTTATTTTTACTCTCATTATATAATGTTGTGTACCTAGGTTTCAAGTAAACAATTCAAAAACAATTTTCTTTGTCACTGGAAGACTGTTTATACCTATATATTGTATGTGGTCTTAAATAAGCTGTTGACAAACAAAATAATGGTTTAGTGTACCTACTAACTATCTAATTCAAAATAATATTGACCGATGAGGCCACCAGCCCAAAATCCACACCAAACAGTGACTGGTTTGGCAAAGCACACTGAATAAATGACAGCCAATTTGACCGATGTAGCCTCAACAATATGGCCGCTATCAACTATCTAAGTTCCGAAGTCTCTATTGGAAGACCCTTTAGGTAAAAAAATTAATCAAAACCGTTTTCAAAAGAATTACTTTGTGCGTTTATTTTATTTATTATTTTATTTTACGATTTGCTAGCATATAAAATATGTACCTATAATAACTGATTTTTTTTGTTCATAAAAATCTGTGGAGACGTTTATATAAACATGGGATTCTACAATTACCAATTACGAATTTTTTATGACCGGTACCTTTATTTTTGGTCCTAAAATTAATCAACAAAAAAAAATGTGACAATGTCCCAAATACATTATATTTTTAGTTCAAGGAACATCGAATCATTCATTTAGGTAGTAGCTGAACAGACAGACAGATAGACTATCATTGATCATTGCAGTGTCATGTTTGATCGAAATCTCGAGCTATTTTTTCCAAATGCATAGCTTGTCATAATATGTATATATAAAAGGTGTCCCAAAATTCACGCAGGAAATACTTCTGATAGAAATTATGGGTTTTTAATAAGAAACTGTATTTTGTTATTTATTTATAAAATATACATATACAATATTGGGTGATGTATGGAAAAGAATACCGGATATGTGACCTCCTCGGCTTAGATGGCAGATGTATACTCTTTTGTTGACATTTTTTATGAACGTTGATATAGCGAATAATTTTCTCTTTCCAGTCGTTAGTTTTTCGGAACCCCAAATGTGACTACTTTAAAGATTGACGAAGCCATCAGATGAAAATGAACCTCATCGCTGAAAATGGTTTTGTTCGAAAAATCACCGCCAAACCTTCATTTTTTTTGAAATTGTTGCTTTTCAATGAAAACGTGTTGTCTATCAAGTGTCAAGTTGTTTTTTTTTTCACTGACAGCACTTTGCCGCACAAATGGCGTGAAATTCATATCTTGCGTGAATTTTGGGACATTCTTTATAAGCACCTACAGATATCGCAAGTAAAACATCTTTGAAGCGTGATAGATAATCCTTCCGAAATCAAGCAAAATCATACATATAGGTAGGTATATATGTACATCAAAAACACTGACGTCATTTTGATGATCATCTCTTTTTTTTGGAAACTTTTTTTTTTAATACTTTGCCCACCGGAAATGTGCTTCTAAAACAGTACAGTACAGAAGAGTTCACTTTCATCACTGTGCCTGTCCTCAAAAGAATTTAAAAGCATCATCATCAAGCACATGGCTTAATTACTTACACCGGACGCCACTTGATTAATGTCAACCCCTGCACTTGCTTCCTTTTTTTTTTTAGTTTTTATTTTTTGTTTTGCTCTCTGTCTTGATGCCACAGACCGACCGTCTTGTTGTTGGTTTGGATTTTAAGGCAGAGTTTTTTGCTACAAAAGATGAAAGTTTCTCAATGAAAACATACTGTCGACATTATGTATGCTTGGAAATGGATGATGGTGATGAAGGGCAAATGCAAGTAAAATACCCAGAAGAGAGTACATCATGCATATTGCATGTGTATGCTTGTTTACTGTCACTGCCAGTGCCGCCGTCGTTGATGCCTCTAGCATTGCATATTAAATGGGAAATTTAGATTGTAACATTCCAATGTCCGTTTGTCTCATTTGCGGATACACACATGACACACACACTTTATACCATACCGCATGCAATGCAAGCCTGATGTCTGCCCTCCAACTCCCTCTTTATGGTTTGAATTCCTTGGGCCCGTTTATGGCACATTTTCATGTGTGCGTCCCATTTATACAAGAAGAGCAGTACAACAGCAATAATTGCAGAAACTTACAAAACCAAATAAAACACTGCACTCACAAACACACACGCAGCCCCAACATTCGAAATAATGAATGAATGAGTCAGGGCATTCAGCCAACAACGACAACCAGTGACGACAACGACGACATCTACAGCGTTCAAGAAGAAAAAGAAGAAGAAGAAGCAGCAGACAGATTCATTCATTAGTGTCCAAAGATGTCTGCAGCGGAAATACCAACGGAATTTGCTTTCTTCGTCGGTCGTGCGACATTGCTGTTGTGTCGCGCTTGCTGTGGTTTGTGGCGGTATACTGGTATTTGAGCGTTGTTTATGTCCGACGTTTTTGACATAAGCCACGATTGTTGCCATTAATTAACCTATACAAAGATTAATATATATATATTTTTTTTTTTCGAAAATGATGTTCGAATAAAAAGGGCTGTAGGGCAATAATTTATTCCTGTAACATATAAGATCAATTTTAAAACAACAAATTCACGTTACTAGAACTTATTTTTATCAATTAAATTCAAAATTTTGTTAGGATTTATGACTTAAAATAAAAGTATTTTGGGGTCACTGTGGCGTATACGTGTTTTTTTATTTTAAGGAATTGTTTTTTTTTTGATTTTACGATCCTTAATGAGGTTAATGGTCAAAGACAAAGGTGCCTATTAGGCGACTGAACATATCTTCAGCGCAGCAATGGTGTATCGTGCGTGAGACCGCGTGAATGGGCTCACACAAGGTACTGTAGTTGAAATAAGAACTATTGATATAGTCTGGCCTGACTCTCAAAAGTGCAATAAAGTACAAAATTTAGCTTTCGACTTTATTGTATTCGACTTAATTTCATGGCACCTCATTATACACTTACTATACATATTATATGTAGGTAATTTTTGTTTTTATTTCAAATGCGGGATTTTAATTTTAGGGTTTCTGTAATTGCGAAATTTCATTATGCAAGTTATCAAACCTGTCAAACACAGCTGTTTCTCATTTAAAAAAAAACTTGACTATTTTTTTTAACATTTATGGTTTGTTTTTGGTGATTTCATTGCTTTTTGGAAAGATTTTTTTTGTCAGTTGAAAATTAGACGTCACGCACCCTCTTGAATATAAAATCTTAAATTTTTATTTTTTCATTAGGCTGTATAGAGTATAACTATAAATGCTGTTTGAAATTTAATCATTCTACAAAACTTTTCAGATAATTGATAAGAAATCTGAGTTTGAGGCCACGCCTCTGAACCGCAAATTTCAAGTTTTCAATTTGTAAATTTGTACAATTCCTGCCGTTCGCTCCATCAATTTTCATAAGTTCCCAACAAATAGAAGTTCTCTAGATAATTGATAGCAATTATAGAGTAAGTGGGTGGATCCCACGCCCACTCAAGTGAAAATTTCAAATTTTAAATTTGTAGCATTGTATATACTACAGTTTTTTCTACAGTTTACCCATATTCGAATCATTATACAACAATCAGAAGTGCCTCCATAAAAATTATGACAATTATTAAAAAAATGGTTGGATGCCACACCTCTAAATGAAAAACCAAATGTTCGTTGTTTTCCTTTGTGTATGCATCAAAAGACAAAATTACATGTCTCTACGGCGTCGGGAAGTGCTTCATAATTTGTATTATCTGTCAGTCAGTGAGCCTCAGTGAGTCGGTGAGTATAAGTGAATCACTGAATCAGTGAGTCAGTTAATCAGTGAGTCTGTGAGACTGCGAGTCAGCTGATCAATGAGTTAATGAATCAATGAGTCAGTGAATCAGTGACATAACAGTTTTCACCTCGACTAACGGGACCACAACAGGAATTTGCATTTTTTTAATTTTTTTTTAGGCATTTCTATTCCGGATTTTGCAGTTCATAAAATAGGGTGTATAACTTCCTGTACTGCTACAATTTTTAAAGACCTTCATCCCAAGAATCACTAATGCTAAGGAGTTGAAATTTTGTGAGGCTGCAGCGAAGAAAATATTGCGAATTTTAAATTTCTGATTTTATTGATAATGAAGTTTGAGGGGGATCAAAATTTTCCTGAGTTTGTTCCCGTTAAAAAGGTTTTATAGTGGCATATTAACTTGTGCTAAGAACTATAAGGCTGGGCAGTACCGCTACCCATCAATCTGTATTTTATTACAAACAAATTTGCTGTTGCATTTTCGTACAAAACAGCCAAGATATATGTAGCTAATGAATATTTTAATTTAAAAATTGAATTCGTAAATTATTTGTTTACTAACAGGAACATCGTAAAACTATTTGTATAATATTGAGAAAGGAAAATTCTTCATTTTCTGAATGTCCATTTATAATTGTCAAAACCATTCCACCAATTAAATATAATATTGAAAAAAATACTTATTATTATGTAGAATTCAACTTGTGTCTGACTTATAAAAACAAACAAAAAAAACCCATTTCAGTCGAAATCCAATATTATTATCTAGATATCGATTTGAAAGCCGTATCAATAGACAATAGGGCATTAAAACTTCTCTCTTATAGCTAAATGGGAATTTTAACTAAACTGCGTAGTGTTTCAAAGAATTTATTGATGCTCATTTTATACCTCCGCACCACTCCACCCACTCAGGCTGCTTGAAATTATTAGTTGGCATTTTTATCACATTTATATTTATACATATATAAGTAATTTACCTTGGCACAATGTTTTGTCTACTTACCTCGTTCTTATCTTCTCAATATACCCCTCCTGTGATAGCGAATTAATGAAGGGAATGTAGGTCACTGAAAGTAGTCCTTTTCATTTTACATCAGCTCAATGTTAAATCCATCAACCCTCAAATGCAATTAATAATTTAACGTCAATGTGATAGCAACATACACAAATATAGCTACACCATACATATTTCTGTGGTGTTTTTAGTTAAACATTTAATATTGTTTCATTTGGAAACTATGTCACACGCAACAACAACCTGTAGCATGATGTTGAAAAGTATATTTATATAAACAAATACAAACATCCCCCAAAAGGGACACACATCAACTTGTCCTTCAATTATTATCCAATGCAAATTTTTATATATTACTATACACATGCATATGAAAACACCATGATGATGATGATGATGATGACGAGGACGATGTCATGGTGGAATATTATTATGAAAGAGTGCACAGTAATGCACATACATAAATCAAATCAAGCTCAGAGGATATGCATGAATACAGAAGGAATTAGGATGCGCGGGAGAATATAGAAGTATAAAGGAACTAGAAGAGTGGTCGTTGGGCATAGGCATATAGGCAGAAGGCACCCTTAATTAAACTTTCGTCATCAGATACCCACACTATTTCTGGTAGAAAAATCAATAAAATACACACAGAACCCAAATGTGGCTCCATCTTGTGTGAGGGAAATGGTAAGTTTGTGGCGTTAAATAGGGCAGGAGAACCAAGGAACCAGAGATGGCATTTTTACTGGGTCTACCGAGTAGACAAGTATTGGTTTGGTTTACAAATATGTTGACTTAACATTAAGATGAATGGAGAAGATTAAAAGAGTGGATTTTGTCATAACGTCCTTTAGTCCAGTGGACTATGTACAAAAAAAGAAACTGACCTGGAAAAAATTATACTGAACATTTTTCATTCGCAATTCGGTTATTATAAGAGCATAGTTTTTCGGGAACATCAAGCTGCAGCTTAAAAGCTGCCGCGCCATCTTGAATTTTCAAAAATAAATTTGACTTAAATTAGAAAATAAAATATTTAAGAACAACTGCTTGACTAAAAATTGATTAGATTAGAATAATAAAAACAAAAATATTACTTAATAAGGAACAATTTTGAAAAATTAGTTTCCAAATTTTGTTTTAATATTTTTTTCAAAATTTAAATTAAATTTAAAAATTCAAATTAATTTTTTTTAAATTTTTCCAGGTATGTGTAATGTGTATTCCGACTGGGCTACTTCAGTTTGTGCATCTGTGCTTTTGTACACGTAAACTGTGCAACAAACTAGAGCCTAAATGGGTGGACCGCGATTTCGCATGTGGAGGAATTTTTTTGTGATTCTCAAGAAGAAAAATTCGAATTGTATTTTTAGCTCATCTGAAACGGTTAGCTGCCATACAACGATTTCGGCTTTTACAAAATAAAAAAACCGCCGTCCCAGTTGTGCATATTTTTTTAAAGTACTTTGGGTCTTTTTTACACTTTCACTCCCATTACTTTATTTAAACATTAAATATATTTTTGCAATTTTTAGCCACATTATATTCTTATTAACGACAAGGGCAAGTTCGCGCGATTCAGTCCCAAATTTCATTTATGGCATTTATTCAATCCCCTTATATTGATGCGCCAATTTTTACAGTTTTTTTTTAAGACTGGAGTTGTTAATAATTTCAAAAAAAGTTTGTAGGTATAACTCACCCAACCGTCATCGTGATCTCATCATAATGTTGACATTCAAAATGTTGTGTGTTAAAATGTCAATCACTGTCAACGACATTTTTTTTAAGAAATCGATGTAGGTAGGTTTTAATATAATAAAAATTTGTTGGTCTTTTAATCAGCGATATTTTTTTTTTTTCGAAATTATGAAAATCGAACTTTATTTTGATTTTGGGTTTATCGTAGTCAATTTTTACAATAAGATTTGGTTAGAAACGACGGAATTAATATTTTTTTAAATACTAATAAGTACCTAAAGCAAAACAATATGTAATTCCAAACAGAATACTATTTGTTTCACATTAAATTCAAATGGCAAGACATACCTATCCCCAACCATTATGTACATATACGCAAAAACATATCGACGATGGGAGTGTTTTGTTGGGTCGTCGTCGGTCGGTCGGATAGAAGTTGTGTCAGAAGCTCAGAAAAAGTGGGAAACAAAATGAAATGTGACATAAAAGAAACGTAATAACTACATGAGCTACTTTCGGTGACCTAATTTACTTTTTATCGATCGAATGGAGCACAAGCAGATAGAGCGAGAAAGAATAAAAGAGACGAGAAAAATATAGAAAAAGAGTGAGAGCGATAGTATATGCATCCATCATTGTTGGTATACATACATACATACATAGAGTTGCATAGGTAGTGCACGTGCCGATAGGAAAAGCGATGAATTATATTGCTTGTAATATATTTTCACAGTAACGAAGGTAGGTTGATATATGCAGAGAGGTTTAGGTAGAAAGGGAGAGGTTTAGGTAGAAAGGGATGCATTGTGATGATATATCCTGTAAAACCTTCATATTTACTTCCTTCAACGAGTTGGGGCAATCTCTCTGATATGCGGGGAGCAGTTATTCTCTTTATAAAATGAGAGAATCACACAAAGTAGGAAATAGTGCATTCACTGATGAATCTGTATACCTATATAGAACCGGGATTACTTTGACAATTCTCTACCTTGAGTGGCGTGGGAAAATGATATTACTACCTACCTATAGGTATAAGTTAATTTTTTTTCCCATGCTTGTAGGTATACCTGTAATTTTAAGTAAATATTGGTAAAGGGATGTAAAATGTTGTTACAGCTCGTTTCCAAACTATGTATATACGTATATATGTATATACTTAGCCGTGGTCGAATGAATTATACATATAAAAGCTTGATGTGTCCTTGCATGATGCCACCCAATTTTCTATAGCATCAGATGAAGTGCATTCATGCTTGTTTTTTTTATGGTAAAAGAGAAGGGAAAAGCAGGAGGATAATGTATAACAGTGTATTACTATGTAGATATATAATAAGGTCCTTGCCATAATGCGCATTACTTTTCCTTATAAACACTTTCACACAGATATGTCAAGATGATATGGTTAGATAGATAGATGATGATGATGTATTTTGTAGAATGGAACTATTTACTGTAACAAGTATACACAGACAGAGTAGGTATCACTTGCACGTGCAGGGTATAAGGAAGAAAATCCTTTCGACTAAGGATATTGATTTTTTAATGTAAGATTATTTCCAAGTAATGAAAAAGTACCTATGTAATATATCGACACAATGATGTATCTACATAATGTTACCTACTGCAGTTTCAGTTAAACAAAAACAAAATATCACTGGCAAATTTCCGGAGTCAAACCTAAAGGCTTCAGAAAAACTCAATAAAAAAATATTACATAAAAACAGAATTCAGATGAATTTTTTTCGAGAAAACTACGTAGGTACTAGGTACCTACAAACATATGTATGCATACTAATCTAACATTGAAGGATATGTAAGAAAGCACGTGAGATAATTTAATAAAGTTTAATATGAAACATTATGCAGAATAATAATAAGGATATTTTATATATTTTATTGTAAAAAAATAATGTCCATTCAGTTTTTAATTTGGGCATTTTGAACACTTCTTTTTGTAAGAAAAAAAAAAATACACAACTGGATTGTACGAACTTGCTTTTGTGGTAAACAACTTCTTTATTAATTTAGCTCAATTTTAAAGACAAAAATACATTTACTAAAATCAAAAGTAGTAAAAAAATTTATTTTTGTTTAAAAGAAAATATTTCAAAAATTTGTACAGTATTATTTTATTTATTAAGAAGCATCACTTTTAAAAATTAGAACAAAATCGGTCCAGTCATTAAAAAGATTAACGTGAATAACGAAAAAATAAGACATTTTTTTTTAAACGTCAAAACTCTTTTTCAGTAATTCCAACCTGATTGACAATTTTCTTACAATAACTTTGATCAAATACTGGTTTCTTTACTGCTGATTCGTTTTGCGAAAAAAATTATAAATTAAAAGAGCAAAAAAAATCGGAAATAAAAAAATTGGTAATAACCCCCTAAATTTTTTTTTACTTAAAATATATCTACGGAAGGTGCACTGTGGGCTCTTAAAAAAAAGCACGTATGGCACTTTTTCTAGCTCCCTAGTTGCAGCATTCTATTGTGTTGAGGCAGTTAGGTTACAGAGGACACACGGAACTACCATTTTTTGCGACTTCTCCATTATCGTAGTGTAAATTTCAATTACAACATCAAAATTTTATTTTACACGAAACACATCTAGTACTATTGAAAAAGTAAAAAGGTGAAAATTAATTTCAAGAGAAATAAAAATAATTTTAATTCTTCCTAAACTCATTTATCTTCAGTAATTTTAAGCTTGACTTTTATATCTATGGAGTTAAAAAAAAACTCCTCATATCACATTAGGTCTGTTTCTTTACTTCCCAAAACTGCCACTTTCTACCCATTTTGGCCCGAAGTTCTGTCAAAGTCCATATAAAAAAATTAAATTGGACTAGAATTGGTCAAAATTGGGAAGTTTTGGGAAGTAAAGAAAGAGACTTATTGTCTGAATTCCAAAAAGCATCATATGGGTAGGTATATTTGATGCAAAGTCATGACAAAGTCAAAAGAGAAAATGTTGATAAAGTCATGAGTTTATAAACGCATCCCAAACATTAGCGATGCGCATTAACTGAGTAGCAGGCAGCAGCAAACCTATCCCATTTTCCTTGGATGCTTTCATTTGACAATTTGACGTTTGAACTGAAATTGAAACAAAAATATGGAGTCTCAAGCGAAGTATGTTTATTTTGCTATTGTTATTGTTTTTATTTTTGTAAATTATAGTTTGTTGTTCACCATCATTAAGTTTATCGTTTTACTAAAGCAACATATCTAAATGTTTTTTCAAGCTGCATAAAATGGTTACTGAAATGTCAAACTGATCAAAGTAAAATGTAAGGAAAGCATCTGGGATGCGTTCCAAATGCCCATGAATAGTTCAGTGCTATATCACATAAAATTTTTTTTTTTTTTGACATTTTGGAATTCAGCCATTGTGACTTTTTGTAAATTTCAATACCTAACCTTAAATTATAACCTTAAACCACAAGAGGAAATTCATGCGTTCCATTCGATGCATTTTATTTAATTTTGAAATTACTTTCAATAAAGCCTCTATTTTTTTTCTCAAAATGTAATTTCCATTTAAATTCCACCTGTCATTCAGTCCATAGATCACAAGTCGTCTAAAGTGCGTATTTATCGTATGTCTACAAACGCATAATATGAAAACCATTATTTGTCACAATTATTATTAAATCAAACAAGGAAATTGCGTGCGCAGCTGCAATTTGCAACGCAAATCAAATACAATCCACAGCCAATTTGCCTTCTAACCACAATGCCTCTCTCGGGGACGCGACCTTATGTGTCCGCGTTATTACGCAATGCTTTTGCATATTGCACATTGAATTAGTTTAACGCATTGTTGAATTATGCGTCGTTGTTTTTATTATAACCATATGCCAAGCTTTTGGCAGTATACAGAATTTAAGGGTTTCAATTCATTGACGATTGATTTGACGTTCTTTGTCCCCATTTGCTTTTCCTTGTGAACCTGCAGTGGTGTCTCTTGTAAGTCGTAATGTGTGTTGTTGTTACAGTTTTCCCGCGTCAAATCAAAAACCAAAACAAAATTATAGGCGTGTGCGTTGTCGTATATACATTCTTAAACCAGTTCCCACAGACGGCTGTTTTGAGGCAGCGGCCCCGACCATGTCGCTGCCACCGTGCGTGGCGTTGTCGCACGCATATGCATTCCGTTCAAAGTGTAGCATTCTCACAGTGCGCACAATCACTTACTTTTATTTTCCAGTGGTGATGGTGTGATGGCGGCAACGCACGGTGATGACGACGCGACGGGGCAGCGCGGACGGTGCGTTAAAAGTAAAACAAAACCTTTGAAAGGAAAACTGAAAGTGAAGTAAGCCAAGTAGATTTTGACGTAATGTGTAATACGTAGTTATACACATGTACATGTGTATTTTGTCTTATTATTCGATTGCGCCTTGCGTGTCTATATGTAGCTCTGAGTATATCCAATCCAAAAGCAAAACAAACAAAACAACGACGCGACGACGCTAGAGGCACGAGGGCTCTATATAATCTAAGTCGCAGCTTGTTGTCTCTGTGCTTTGCTTGGTTGTGTCTTTGATATTTAGGTTAACGTATTTTCCACCCGCGATGTCTTGACCTGGTTTTTTTTTTGTTGTATCTATCTATCTATCTTTTACGCTTTTACAATTTTATGTGAGATTATTTTTTTTTGTTTTGTTTTTTTTTTTTTATAACAAAGAAATTACTTTAATGCAAAGTTCATCAATTCATCATTTTATCGAAAAATAAATATAAATTCCTAAAACTTTTTGAATAGATTTCATTTGTAACTTGGTGAGTTATGGGAATACAAAATTTGGTATATTTTGGTAGGTTTTTACATACAAAGATATGTAACCATTTTAATCACAAGGTTAAATGGGTATATTTATTTTGTTTTTTGCCAATGCCAAAGCCTTTCTATTTAATATTGTCTTAAAAGCATTTTAAAAGATTTTATAGATGCTCTCTTAAAGCTGCTCTTTTAAAACTTGTCCAATATGACAAATAAAATTCAAGGATTTTGGATTAATATTTGGCAAGAGCTCAAAAGATGGTACGAATGCACACTTTGCACACTCTGACCCTTAATTAAAGGCCACTTTTTAAGGCTACATCTAAACGAAACAAAAGGATAAGTACGATTTTGGGTTCTGGGAGTCGGAATTTTTGGATTTGGGATATTCAGATTTGGGACTTTCGGATTTGGAATTTTCTAATTTGTGATTTTCGAATTTGTGATTTTTGGGATTAGACTCCGGGTTCTTTTTAGAGGACGGGAAAATGTGCGATTATTACCGAAAACAAATGTGAACAAAATATTACGAGTACATTGATGAAAAATGTTTGAACCAAGTGACGAAGAATCAAAAAATTCCATAAAATCATCAATACCTATAGTGGAAAAGTGTGTTTTTAAGTGGAAGGAAAAAACTAGGTTTTTGATCCGAAGTTTTTTTTTCTTGTGGCACCAAGACAAGATTTTCAAACAAAAATTCCAACTTGAATTTAAACAGAAAATAAGTTTTGTTAAGAAATGGCTGAAACATCTTAAGTTTTTCTATATACAAAATGCTTTGACTTTTAATCTGTTTCGTTTTTGATTTGTTGTTTTTATCTTCACATAATTGTTGAAGGAATGACATGAAAGCTGATTTTTTTATACCTGCAAGTGGGCTAGACAAAAAGCTGGAGATGGAGTTTGGTGTTGGCTCAAGAATCTTGTCTGAATCTTTGAATATATTTGAATATATCAGAATTACTGGCAATAAGGGAAGCGTTCAAGTTACTCAAACAAGTACATACACTTACCAAAACCGAACTACCGATATCCTGATAGACAATCAGACAGCTGTTAAAGCCATTAATTCGACTATACAGCATCATTTAAACTGATTCAACAGTGCCGGGTTGAGGTCGCAAGCCTGAATTTGAACTTCAAAGTCACTCTTATCTGTAAGGTTCCTGGTCACTGTGGCACTGAGGGAAATGAGCGAGCTGACGAATTGGTAAGGCAAGGTTCAGCCCTTCATAGTTCACTTGCGGAAAGAGTTAACATATTCCTCTTGGAGTTATACAGGGCAATACACTCTCAATTCATTGTTACTATGCAGAACTAGTCTAAGTCAAAAATTTCAAAATCAGTTTTTTTGTTACGTCATAAGGAAACTTATTGTGTTTTATTCCTACGTGCAGTAGTTCTTTCAGAATTTAAATAATGGAATATAATCATAACGTCGAAAGTCAGCATTTTACGCACTAAGGTTCTTTTTGAAATATTTTGAAAGTATGACTTAGACTAGTTCTACATTAGGCGTTTTTCTTTTTTAGCCCTGAGCGTGGCACTGAGCTGTCAAAAAGAAAACTATGTTACTTTTTAACTCGGAGCGCTCCGAGCTCTCAAATTGTATTTCTTTTTTAGCTCAGAGCTCGACCGGAGCTCGCTCGATGAGCTCGGAAAAAAATGACCGAGCACATCGAGCACAAAGCTGAGCGCAGCTAACTTCATACAATTTTCGACAGATTACTAAGCATATGAGAGTTCAGTGCTCAATTGAGTTTCTTAAATAGATCGGTGCGCTCAAGTCACGCTCTGTTCGGAGTGAGCTCTATTCGCTCAGAGCCCGCTCTGTGCCCCGCTCAGAGCCAAAAAAGAAAAACGCCAATTGTAGCGACGAATTATTCTTACCGATTCCAATCTACAGTTCTGATTTCCTGGGCAGATAAAGATCTTCAAGACTTTAGGTCGTACGGAGAGAGCAGACGATGGTCCCATGAATGGTCCTTTCCAAACATGTAACAGGACATTTTTTTCCGATGGATCGGATTATTTGAGTCTCTGCGCACTATCTGATAGATTGCCTAGATACGGCGCGGCGTAGTCTAACGCTTAGTGGGTCACTGAGCTAGATTGCTCGTGACCGCCATTTCTATCTACCCGCACAAACAAAATTTTAGAGCATATCGCAATCCAATATTACAGCTCTGGAAGTTTAATTTGGTGAAAATCTTTAAAAGAAATCCACAACAAATCTTGAAAAGCTGGCGACACTTAGGTTGTGACAATAATTTTGTATCAACCGCTGAATCATGTCCTGTTTTTGTCCATATTCAAAAATTTCGTACCTTATACACTGAATATGAGTATTCGATAACTTATGAAAATAATTTTTGACTGTTGTATCGATCAATTTATGCAATATTGGCAACTTTTCTCTTCTTATGTTCATTTCTTAAAATATTTTTCACGTTTTTTAAACGTGGTATTCGTAAAAAAATATCAAGGTATGTATATCAATCTTTAAAAAAAAAAAAAAAATGTTTAAGTGTAGACTTACCTATATATATATTATATCTTACAGGTTTTTAAAAACATTTTTGTACAATTCAACATTAAAAATAAATTTCTTTCTGAATCAAAGTTCACCGAAAATTTAAATAGGTAGGTAGGTACTTAAATTTTTTTTCGAATAGGTATTTCTAAAATTAAAAAAAAAAAAAACTCCATAACACACACCTTTTCTTATATCTTTCGATTATATAAGTCAAGTCAAACAGTTTTACTTTTTTTCTCAATAAATCGTTGTACGGTTATAGCATCATTTCAATCACCTAAGAAAAACATACATACAATTTCAGCTAAAAATAGGCAATTTCCTTCAATACATATATTAATGCAGTCATTTGTATATCATATATCGGCTCATTGGTAACCGTTCAGCGCTTTTATCCCCATTCGTTCCTCCCGCATCATCTAAAAACATCCCATTAAAGCGATATAAAAATGAAAAACAATACGCACAACCCATTCGCTTTTATGGCTAACTTCTTTTGGAACGTGAGCTCGTTTACTGATTAGGATCCAAAAAGCGCACCCTTATCGTTTCCGTCACATTCAAATTCACCTTATATACCTACTTTTCTTTAGGAATACCGGAACAACAACAACAAAAATAAAAAAACTCTGCTTAAAAACATCCCAAGGACATTACAAATAAAGTATAATGTCTTGTATTGCACCGTTGTAGCCTTCCCATTCCGATATTCTTTTTTTTTTTCCTCCCAACCCAAAACCACCTTGGGCATTCCTACATCCCGAACAATATGCGGTACGCAATTCACATGGTCTATGTTCCTTAGATGGTGTTGCTTCTTCTTTCTTTCTTCTCTTCGTCCTTTTTATTCGGGCTGAAATCAGCTTTCGAGTTCGAACGACTTGGCTTCGTCAGTCTTGGTCTTGAGGGAGGTGGGGAGTTTTCTTTAAGAACCAAAAACCAATTACATTTACGGAATAGACTCACGTAACGGCAATATCCAATTCTAATAATTTTTGGCGGCAATATCTATGCTAAACAGAAGAAGAGCAGAGTCTTCCTTAATGTCCTGAATCGGTTCTTATTTTTTTTTTGTTCAACAATACGTTTTCTTTATATTTATTTTGTATATGAGATGTTCAGAGAGAGCACATTATCAAAACCAGCAGGGTGTGATTGAAGAGCGTTTAGGAGCATGAGGAGCTAGATGGGGGAAGAAATATTGAAGTATTCATCTTTTCTGGCATAGGACATTCTCACCTTCCATTTGACATTCATTAAGACGGATTTTATTTTATTATTTTTTTTTCATCCGAAGTCGTGGGTAAACTGCCAACTAGAGGCAGATGTTTCTTATTATGTACATAGGTAGGTAGGTATATTAAAATTTTTTCATCTTGATTCTTCGTAAAAGTGTGAACTGTTTTGAATTATTTTGAATTTAAAAATAAATTGCATTAATTTTTTAAATACAATTTTCCTCACCATCACCATAATTATGGGGAGGGAGGGGTGGTGGTGAAATTGTATGCACTTCCATAAAAATATTCAATGATTTTATATGTTTGCCAAGGGGATGGGGACGAAGAGATGTTGTGTGTAATAAAAATTTTCCGTTTCATGTGCTCTGAAACTTGTAAAAGGCAAAGTGCGAATATCTGTTTCTGTTTCGGCATATCAGACATTTTGCTGTTTGCTTATTCTATTTGTGTTCGGGGTTTTGCTCTAATTTCATTTAATTATGAATGAACTTATTTAGAGTGGGATTTTATTTGTATGTAGGTATTATACCTTCCCCAAAAAAAAAAAAAATTGCTACACTCGGAAAAAAAATTGATTTTTTATAAAGTTGACGTTTAAGCCAAAATTTTGAACGTATTTTTGCGAAGGAATTAGAAATGATATAATAAGAAACGGTTTTCTGAATTTTATCCATACCTTTCGATTTTTTAAAATATATATACACTCTCACGCATGTTTCGATATTGACATACTGGTTTAGCAATACCAATTGATCCTGTCTCCCTGAGTTTTTTAATAGCTGTCTTCACAGTTGACGAAAAAGTTAAATCAATTATATTCGGACGAAACTCTAAATTTTCGAACTGCCATTATTTTTAAAATATTGTTCAACTTAATGAAAATGCACGTTGTTTTCTCGTGTAATGTTCCATTTAACTCTACACTGCCAGCTGTCAAATTGTTTTTTTTTAGGGTTGCCTACACACATTACTTCAAAAATGGCGGCAAATTGAAACCAAGAAAATAAAATGTGGATTTCCTATTGATTTTATACTTTAATTTCCCTCAGTTTACACACAAAAATAATCTTTCCTCTTTATTCACCAAATTATATACAAACACATACATTACATAGCAAATGGATGTGATTTTTCCATTTTCAAAGATTCGCTAGCCTTCAAACTATACATAAGAAGCAACAAAAAAATGTGTCAATCATTTTATTTTCAAAAATATACTGAAACTGCCAAAAAGTAAATCGACTTGAAGTGTAAATAAACAGAAGCATTGAACTTGCCATCTCACAGAATAGCCAGATAAAGGGGAGGCTATAAGGCGGAAGGTTTTAAATGAGGACAAACGCAGACATACTCGTATACAGCACTCATTTTAGCCTCGATTTTGATATTGAACTGCCATTGTGTATACGCATAAAAGTTATGACGAGAAGTTTTTTTTTTTTTTATTGTTTCTTTTGGTTTTTAGAAAAAAAAAACCATTGTGAGAGAAAATAATATAAAAGAAATGTTTCAATGTTACTATGTACATACATATATACATACATATATAGTATATATTCTGCAAATAACAATAAAACTTTTATGAAGTTTTCATCATAACATTTTGAATCGTATTTTTGACATGCCTACATAACTGCAAAAAAATGAATAAGTGGATGTAGTTATGTTAAATGTTTTGGATAAATATATATGTGTGTAAGTATGTTGAGATATTGTTTTTTGGAGACCAGATAAGATTTGTTAGGTCATTAAAATGTCTGGGTTGTGATTTTTTTTTTTTTTTGTTAAAAGAAAATAAAGTTGATGATTTGATTTAGGTTTTTTTTGTTTTTGATTAAGTGTTTTTAAAATTATATTTTATGAAGTATTATGTTAGTAAAATAATGTTAAGCATCAATCTCACTTGATTAACTTTCTCGAAAAATTATGTAGTTAGGTATATATCTGCCTCTGTTTTAAAAAAGAAAATCAGAAATAAGTCAGAAAATTGAATTTATTAATGTTCAGATGAGAGGTACCATGATCGATAGATAATTAAAAAAAAATTTTTTTTAATTTTAATCAAAACCGTATAGGAGCCATTTTTAGAAAAAAAATTAGATTTATTTCCTAGCCGGTTTCTAAACACTTGTATGGGAGTAACCGTTATTTTTAAATTAAAAAAAAAATTAAATTTCAAATCTCCTAGATAATCTTAAGAAACTGCTGGGTGCCAAGTTTATTAAAAATCGATAAAGTCGTTTTCGAATTATTAATTTAAAAAAAAAAACTTTTAAACTTTTTTTAAAAATCAAAAAAAAAAGAAATTTTTGAAAATGTTTGTATACAATCGATGGGACGTACCATTTATAACCATTTTTCGGACATTTTTTTTATAAAATGAGGTAGCGGTTTTGTAAAAAATATTACTGAATTTAAAAAAAAAAGTATGTGGTCACGTTTTTGAGAAAAATAAGATTGGTTAAAAAAATTGTTACGCAGCTACTGTTATTTTTGGTCCTAAAAAAATGAAAAATGTCTCGGGGGAATGCCCAAGAACCCAGGTTTAAAGAAAATTGACCCACGCGTATAGCCTGCTGCGAAAGGACAGCCAAACGGACAGAATTGCGAGACCCACGTTTTTCGACTTCCCTATCATAGTAATTTCAGGTTTGATCAAAATCTAGAGTTCGATTTTTTTACGAATGCATAACTTGCATATGTACATACATATGTTTATGTAAATGTAGCACTTACATATATATATCGCAAGTAAAAAGTCTTAAAAAAAATAAATCAGTAAAAATCTTAATTATTTTTAAGTCCCTCGTCTTATATGAAGTCACTCCTTTCCGTATTTAGTGCTGTCATTCTGTGTTCTTGGTATTTATCAACCATAACTATTTTATTGGTAGAAATAAAAATTTAGGCGTACCTATAGTAAAATGACACACTGTACCATTTTTGGAGATTTCAATGTGCTTTTTGCCCATCTACACATAATTTTCTTTGTTTTTTTTTAGTATTAAACCAACTGATTTTACTTAATCGAATAAAAATGACTTTGCAATAAAAAAGGAACGGTTTTTATTTAAAAAAAAATTGTATCAATTACTGAATACCTAATATTTTAGGTATATGAAATCATCTTTTAGCGAAGGAAAAACACAATTTGACAATGCCGCATAACTATAGAATAGCAGCTGAAGATTATCAATAACCCTTTAACACAACCGTTATAAAAATACAAATTGAAAACATAACAGAATTTTGAAAAAATAAAACCAACGACATTCGGATCGATTGTGTTATAGGAAGTTGCAAGCCTTATCATCATCACAACAAAAAACAGAACTTTCTCAGAATGAAAGTGAACAGATATATTGGCACTGACTATAATATGACAAAAAAAAATAAAAAAAAAAAAATAATATTAAATAATGCACAATATAGCTTATGCTTGTTATTCCTTCTCCTCTTTTTTTTGTCATGTCAAAGCAAATATAATTTATTTACACAAAACCAACCCAACCGGCTCAGCTGTGTGACGTGCAATTCCTTTGGCTGACGTGTTTTCAATTTATTAGAATTAATGGAGTTACATATGTGTTTATACATTATTGTTTTGTATTTGATTTTCATCAATGCAGTATATGTGACGTAGGTTTTTATTTTTTTTATTGATATTGACACTCTTGATTTTCTTGGTACCCAATAGTTTATAAGAAACTGAGGAGGTATAATAATGATAATAATTCAAAGAAGTTATTGAGTGTAAATGATTTTTATTATTGATGACTAATCAATTGGTTATGAGCGGAAATTATTGGATAATTTCAAATTGAACTAATTGTGAGTAAATTTGTATAAGAACTATGCATGTCTATTACATTTTACGATAGGTACCTACATACAAAATGGTTCAAGTATCATATTTTATTTGAAGTATCATATACGAATTCCCATATATAAAGAATATAAAAGCGACAATTGAATCAAATGAAGTGCACTTTAATTATTGTTTAACTATGTCTTGTCCCAGAAATAAAATGATTTGATTTCTTAATGGCATTTTAAAAATATTTACTGACTCATTTGTTTATTCAAATAAAATTAATAGAAGTGTAAAAGATCAAAAGCAGTTTTTCAGTGAAGATTAATTTTAACTTTCAGTTGTTAAAAATCTATCAAAATCAAAGTACGACATAAATGGAAATGCGGTTTCACTATTGGAACATAGGGCAACACTAATGCAGCAGTGGTACTGTGGAAAGAGTGTTTTCCAAAGTGTTTTCGTCCCTCTTTAGTGTCAGAAGAAAAAATTTGTCAGAAACATTATCTTCTAAGTTAATCCACAGTTAACTTACCAACTTCGTGAAGTTATCTCGAGATTTTATGTAATTGACAGGATCAGGAGATAACTATCGTATTTGACTCAGAAATAACGATGAGCTCGGATTAAAAAACTGCCCGTAAGTACATAAGAAGGTATGTTAATACATGTAAATTGAAAGAATTCCATGCAACTGTCATCGGTTAAAGTTGTCATGTATGAAAACTGCAGTCTTTTCAAATTAGATTACCTGTCGGATTTTGTGTGTGGAACTTTCAAATTTGGTATCCACCATTAGGTATTTTTCAATACAGGCAGATATTACGTATTTTATAGTTATAAATCTTGTCTTCTTCTAATTATTATATAAAAGAAATGTTTATGTGTTTGTCTTCTATGTGTTCATGCGTCTTTCATCCGATTAAGTTGAAAATTTCATAGTTTGTGCTTATAAACAGCGAAAAGGTTTATAACATAGTTTTAATAAAAACCACCTACTGGCATGCCCAATTTTCGCATATTTGAACTTTCACTTTATCAAAGTCTCTAGAAAGCTGAAATTAAAGTGAATTTGTTATCTTTATATTTTATATTGTGAATCTCAGATTGTTTCTAACAGTCAAATTGATGAGGAATACCTACCTACCTATACTCAAACCAGGAGTTAAAATTTTCTTTCCAAAAATTCTGAATACTTCTTAAGACTTAAATTTACTTACTTACTTACTTAGGTCTTCGGACCTATTACGTTCGTGAGTTCCCCTTGCGGAGCAGATGGACTACTACGCTCCATCGTGTACGATTTCTGGAGATGTGCCTCAGCTCTTTTCAACTCTAACCTAGTTGTGGTGATTTCTCTTCAACCGTTCTTCGACAAGGTAAGCTGGTTCCTTTGCATCGCTTGACTCGCTATGCACTCGTGCCTTTCCGAAGCGTGTAGCAAATCCATCACGTCTTCGTATAATAGCCTCTATGAGTTCCTGATATGTTCTCGCATGAAATTCATCATTGGGAGATACGCTTGGGCCGGAAAATCCTTGAGATGTTTGGAAGACATCTTTATTAACGAAACGTTTACACGTTTCTTGTGACAACGGATTTGACTTACCAAGTGTTGCACCCATAAAGCAGCATAGATTCAACATTGGAGCGAAACAGTCGTAGCTTGGTCTTTAAACTATAATAAAGTTGTTTCTTCAAATCTTAGACATCATTCCGAATGCAGTCTTTGCTTTCCCGATTCGGCTGTTTATATCCAGTTCAGTTCCACAAACTAATAGAGACAATACTTCGAAGATATCTACCATCCTTAATGGTTGTCCTGAACTTATGTATGACTTAAAGCTGATTATATTTATCTACAAATGTTCACATTCGAATTAGTCAAAGAGCTTGTGAATTAAATTTTAAAGCGATTTTATTTAAGATATTGCAAACTGTCGAAACCGATGTTGAAAAGCTCAGTCACATCTGCAACATGAAAAGGAAACAATGATTCCCATACAGAAAAGTTTTGGTTAGCCATTTAAACCTCGTGCTGGGAACATGTGGGAACGACAGTGCAGGATTTCATCTAGATCTTTAGAAAATCAGTCTCTATAAAAGAAGTCAACTGAAGGGTGAAGGAAAAAAATTCCCATATTAAAGGTATAGAAAAGATAATTATGGTGAAGACTGTTAAGGGAGATGCGCTGAGATATTTGTTGTTTAAATTAAAATTAAAGAACAATCGGTTTAATTCCTTAAATTCCGAATGCTATCAAGTCAATACCTCATAAGTTCTAAGATTTCTTTTCTGCGACTAACTTCTATTTTTAATAGAGAAAAGAAAATCAAGACAAAAAAAAAAAAAGAATTCCTCACCATCAAACATCTTTTATCGTCACCAACAGACAACATTACATTTAAAGAAAAATCAGTCTATCAATACCTTGGTCTTTCTTAAAAGAGTAGGTAGGTAGGTATTCTCGTATTGCTTTCGACTTTTTGTATGCATTCTTAAACTAGGTATATCCACCATCATCGAGTACAATACCACGCCATGCCACACTATACCACATGGCAATATCCCCATCGCAGAACCAACTTTTAATAACATTCCAAGAGCCTACGGTAAAAAGGCATTTTCCTTCATTTAGTACTCCGCACCTCCCCGCAAAGCTATTTATAACACAAAATCCTACTATACCAGCAGACTGCACAACCGAAGAGGAGTAGGTATGATAAAACTCCTTTTTCGTCTCAGGCTCCGCTAAATGTCGCATACCGAAGCGCCTGCTATAAGACACACCAAAAGAAGCGTACTTATCTTCGAGGCAACTAGATAGGTAGGTTGGTATACATTATACAGAAAGATGTGCATGTGAATAGAAGAAGAAAAATAGCTTTCAAAAGCGGAACTATACCTCTGTCTTTACAACAACAAACAGGCCAACAAAACCATTCTATAAAACATTCCACATTCCACATGGTGCAAAAAGCATAGGGTACATAGGTACGAGTTATAAAACGAGGCGGCATTAGTTGAGAATGAAGTAAGAGGTGGGGTGTAGGTAAGGTATGAGGTATATTGGTCTCGTCTCACTCGTATAGTGGTACTGGTACACCTTGCACATGAAAAAGCTGCAGAAAAAAATCGAACAACAAAAAAAAACTAATCAAAACAAATATACCTACCTACCTAGAAGAAGAATGTAAGGAGATGAAAAATAGTCAACGAAGGAGGAAGAGTATACGACGAGAACAGGAAGCACAAATGGAACCAAGTACACAGTGTCAACCAAAGGAATTCCTCTTTGTATTCGGGAAGAGAACAACTTGAGGAAATATTGTGGAAAACACATCACTCCGTCTTTCACTTCTCTTTTCCTAAAAGTCGAAACTAAGAAACCCGACTGCTCATCCAGGAAAAGTTTATGATGCAAAGGAATTTTCTCGTCTTTTCGTAATTTTATTTGCTGATGTAGGTACATTGTTCGGTTTCAGTATTTATTTCAACAGTTTTGCAGTAGCTATAGTAAGTTTTCGTTACAAAAAAAAAACAAGCTTGGAAAAAGGCGCGCATGAATGTGTTCCATTTTCAAATTGTACCTTTTGAATTTGCCTTTTAAGGGAAGGCTAGGGCCAGAAGTTTTCGAAAATGCGAGGTTTGGGAAAACAGATAAACTCTGAATAAAAAGAGAGAAAAATAAATGAATTTTCTACCCTGCGGGAATAAAATGAAAAAAAAACATCCCCTAAACCAGACAACAATGCAAATTTATTCTTTTCTTGGTCCCATGAGGAACCACCATCAACCAGTTTCTAACCACCCTAACAAAGAGAGGGAGAGAGGTTATGTAAAAAAAAGAGAGAAAAGGGAAAGCAATGTCCTTTTATTTTGCTATAGGTATACACACGACAATTATCTACCGCGCGGCATCGTTAAAATCAAAATCTCACTTCACATTGCTCCCATTTTGAGTTTTGACCAAAAAACGGGATACAACTACAAGTGAAAGCCCTAATCGCATCTACCCGTTTTTAATTTGAAATGGGGTGTCACTCCTTCTTCTGTTGGTTGAACAAGAAACATAAACAGAATAATACAATGGCGGCATTCTCTGTCTCTCTTTGAAAGGCTAACGTTCTAAGCCGCCCCGGCAGGAAAGAGGGACTTGAAGTACCGTTTGCATTTATGTGGTTAACGGTATATGGAGAGATGCCAACAGGGATCACAATTTCCTGGTCTTTGAACCCAAACAAACTTGGCGCAAGCTGTGCGTTACGAATGTATGTGCGCTGCGCACATTTTATTTCCACACAAATCTCTCCCACTCCCCGTCTTTCTCTTTCTGTCTCTTTAGTTTAACCATAACCCTCTCTTACTCGTATTTGTTTTTAAATTAAAATGGACAGCTCGACTCGACTCGAGTCGAACATGCCGCAGTGTGGTGTGGTGATATCAAGCGAAATTCAGGTTTTCCTTTTGCCCAAGCTGTCGCATTCGCAATTCGCATTCACATTCATTCAATGGAGGGTTGTGGCAGGGTGCCTTCGGGCACATTGTGATTATTGTGTATTTTGCCATTTTTCCTACTATCATTATGGAGCAGTATTGATAGCAGAAAAAAAGAAGAAGAAGAAATATAATAAACAAGAGAATTCTGTTGTGTAAACATAAACACAAACACACTCACACGCATACTCGGATCAAAAAAAAAAGGAACAAGCGCATTAAAAAGGGCGGGAGAAATGCGCGCCAAATTATTTATTTTGGTAAATGAAACAAAATATCGGAGCAGTTTTTATTTTTCGTTTTTTTTTTGACTACATTTTGGTTGAAATGTTTTGTTTCTTATAACAAAAGGATGAAAGAGAGAATAACCAAAAATTGGATCGATTTTTATGAACTTTGGTGGACAAAACATATATCCATATACATTTGGATTGCGTGTAGAAATACCACTGCAATGGTTGATGATGATGATGATATTTTTTTAAGGTGGTGGTTCAGCTTTTTTATATTCGTTTTGGCTGGGCGAGAGTGAAAAATGTCAAAGGCTGATGACTGGTTCTTTTTTTCGTTTTTGTTGATGTTTTCAATTGCATTTGTCTGAAGGAAATTCAATTAGGGATAGGAGCATGATATGAAATAATTTGATTACAAAAACCATGAAAGAAGAGTAGATATACATAGGTAGATAGGTAGATACTTAATAACCGTCAAACCTATAGGTACTTTGTTGCTTCTTTTACATGGCAGTCTGCCTCTGCATCCCCATGAAAAGAGTATCATAAAAGACCTATTAGATGGTTTATTAAAACGTTTACCTATACCTACCTATGTATGAAGGTATAGGTACCTACCTATATATGGGGATGTTATGTACCCACACATCAGGAGTTCAGGATAATGGATATTAATGTACATAGGTAGGTAACCTACTAAATGTGGAATAAATCCACCTTTAAATTGGAAGATGAATAATGTTTACGAAGCTGTGTTATTGAAATTAAAGGCACATTTAAAAAAAAAAAAAAAAATTACCTAACAGAAATAATAATTCGACAAGACAAAATAAAAAAATCGTGGGAATGGTTGACATTTTGAATACCTAGGTTCAAAAAGCCACTAAAAGTTAAAAAAAAAATTACAAAATCTAAATAATTAAATGTCTGAAAATTTTTCATGTTTTTCCATTTTTACCAAAACGGGAACAGATGCACACCACCGAAGATGAACTTATTACTCTAGAATTTGCTTATTCTTGATGTTCACTTTATTTTGGATTACCGACCAGTTTTTTAATCAGGGTTGCCATCTACATACATATATCCACAGGATTAAGGTATTATTTTCAACTAAAAAGTAGTATTTTGGATCTTTTTTTTGTATAAAACTGTTTTCATAAAAAAAAACTGGTTGTCAAAATCATTTTTTTTAGTTTGAAATTCTTTAAAGACTTTTTGTGTAGGTATATTTTATATTTTTTTTCTTTACAGATTAAAAACTTTCTTTTTGCTCAAATTTGAACAAAATATATTTTTGATTTCAGTGCATTTCTTTCCTTTCGCACCTATTTTAACCTCTAATCTAGGGTTGCCACAAATGTTTTGTTAAAAGTAGCTATAAATAAATTGGGTGGGGCAACAGCTCATTTAGAACCAGAGCCTAGTAACTTACAACTTTCAACCATTCCTGTGTGCGTTTTATTGGCAGGAATGGAGGGGACCTACAAATCTATGTCGAATCCAAACGGCTGCGGCGCGGCGGTGAGAAGCACTTTTTCATGACTAGAGATACTCTTAGAGGATTTGTCAATTTCTCGCAAGAGGCATTAACCCGTGAAAAATATTTCTGGTTTTAGGTGGCATATAGGCTGGGAATCGAACCCAAGATCTTCAGAAAAATGAGATCTCAAATTTTTTTCTCACTCAAAAAGTGAGCAAGCGAATCCAAGATTTTTTTGCCTCAGACTTTTGACGACAATGCTGAGAAATTTTTCTGAAAAATCCTGTAACTGAGATTGCTGAGATCTTCTCATTTTCCTGAACATACCTAATGTGGCGAACTAAATTTTGACAGATAAGTGATGTACAGTAAGAAACAAATATTAGATTTTTTGGCTGCAGCTGCGTACTTCTCGGCTTAAATGCTTTGCTTGATTTTAGCTTGGCTATATTTTGCAGAGAATTTCGTATGGAAGCTAAAATTTTGCGAGATCTGCGAACATAGGCTTATGCTTGTATAAATTTAATTAGTCCAGTGGCTAAGTTCTGTAACAACTCTTCCATAGAATGTAGGCACAGAATTCAGCAAATTAAAATCAAAAACATGCACTTATATAGACATCACCGACGTATAGTGACATAAAGCTTAACTCTAACTCGAGTTGATTCCAGAAATCCCAACTTAAACAATAAAATTTGGCTTCAAAATCATTTAAATTATCCCAAATTATAGCTGCCGTGCCGGTAGTGGAGGGCTCTGGCTTCTAATTTCAAAAAGTTATTAGTAAACATTTTCATTGGTGTCTAAAAGTTGAGAGAACTGTATAAATAAGATACATAAATCGGTTCTCTAAACCATATACCTATCTCCCCAAAGTGGTACTTTGGTATATCAAACTATTTAGAGCTTTTTTGAACTATGTATTTATACGTACCTATCATAAATCACTCTCTAATAAGAAACCTAATAAATAAGGTTGTTAATTTCAAAACACAGACACAAAAATAATTACGCTAACCCCTTCTGCGAGAAAAACATGAAATTAATACCTATGTACATACCTACCTATTGGTTGTTTGAATAAATCTTCTAAAAAGAACATAACCATTGTAGGTAGGTAGGTACCTATGTAAATGACTATATCTAACCTGCAATGAAAACTTATTTTCCACAGAGGCTAAATCATATAAGATGATTTCTATCCCATTCAATTGATTGTTATATTTTTTTTTTACATTGTTCGAAGTTCTCATCAATGTCATATCAAAGTCAAATAATTATACCAACAATCCTTAATACAAAATTCTTTGTCTGGCTTTGAAAATGTATCGACCTACGTACTTAGGTAGGTAGGTTGGGTAGGTAGGTACCTACGCAATAATTTTTTGTTTGAAAGGACGACGACGACGCGATGCGTCGTTTTAGGTATGAAACCTATATAGGTACCTAAAAAAGAAACCAATTTCATGCCTGTTCATGTAAAATTAAAAAGGTCTGAATTATTAAAGCTAAAAGGCCATGTCGTGAGTTCAAATTCAATGCCATTGCTATAGCATTATATAATATTTAAGAATAACGCAACCCTCAGCGAAAATGATTGAATGGAATTGAAAAGGTCTACCCTGTGTCTGTAGTCTGTACGCACATTTACGCATCTTAAACCCTACTCTCCACCGGTCGTATCGTCTATAACCAACAGCATCTTAAAAAGTGTAACCTTAGACTGTGATAGGTAGGTATAAAAGGATGTTTTTTTGCATGAACAAATAGGGAAAGTTCGTTAAACTGCCATATTTAAGTCTGAGCCATAAAGTAAGCGTAGGTATGATAGGTAGGTATAGGCTGTACGCAATGAAAGTCGAGAATGAGATCAGATTTGCTAAGACTAAGCGCACACAATTCTCATTGTTGTCATCAAGTTATCCCGGCAGAAAAAATGGGAAAGATGTACCTATAACAACACCACTCTTGTCTTATTCCAGACCAGACAGAAAACGAATCCACAATATAATTCCAGACAATGTTATACGCACGTATCTACTTAGCACGCATTGCGAAATTGTATAATAATAATATACCTATATCTGCCTACCTACATCCTCAGAATTTGGTTTTTACAAGAAACTCACAGACATGATAAACTTAACGACTGACGAAATGACGACCAGACGAAGACGAAGACGGTGTCATCGTCGTTCTCGTTGTTATTGTGCGGCAGATAAAAAGTCCTCTCAAACTCAGTTTCCCATTTCCCAGTTCATTCGATCCCGATGAGAAAATATACACGATGGCTGCTGATGGTGATGCTGATGCTGATGCTGACTGCTGAGGCGGCTACAACGGCTACCCCGCAACCAAGGCAAAAGCATCCACTGAATTCGAATCCAAACAGTCTGTCTGTCTGTATATTTGTCTATCTATCAAATAATCGAGGAGGGTTGTCTCACACACAACATACAATCTAAAAATTACGAACACCATAGCAAAAAAAAAAAATAAAAAAATAAAACATTGAATTGCGAAAAGTGAATGAACTTGCCAAGGACAATGATCTGATGTGCTTGCTATGCCACTGCCGTTGCTTCTCTGCTTCTGCAGGCAGGCAGGCAACGGCAAGGCAATGGACGAAGCTCTAGACACACAGAAATACACGAAATAAATACACCAACCTCGCTGAAGGATGTAAAGGACACGAGAGAACGAAGGATTTATGTTTTCGCATCAGGGTGTGTGCTGATTTTGCGCCAGACAAACGAACAGCCAAACCGATTGTAACACAACAACAAGAACGTCGACATAACAAATCGTAAACAACCTGATGGTGTACTCTACCTTACCGCCTTCCTCTTTTTCTCTTTTATGCTTCTATGTTCTGTACCTACCTACCTACAGTGTGCACATTCATTTGTTGTGGCACTGTGTGAGCAACATAATGCAATTACAGTATGGGTGAAAAGCTTAGTACCTAACTAATAATAAATTAAAAAGTGGGATATTCGAAAAAAGTAGGTATTTATACCATTTTAAAGGTCAGTGATTGGTCATAAAGGTCAGACAGTTTTTTAATTGGTCAGCCACAGTCTTTTATTATGCATTTTAATTTTTTTTTTTCCAGGATCAAAGAATGTCAGAACATCATTTGTGGGATATTCGAAAATAAAAAATAAAAAAATTAATAAATCGCCTATGACTGACCAATTACCAAAACTAACTGACGTTTTATTACTATTTACTGTTCTTGCAGGTGGTAAACATTTTTTGAATATCCCACAAATGAGGTGCTAACAATATCTATGAACTTGAAAAAATTTTACAAATTCATAAAACAAATCTATGGTTCAACAATCAATGAAATTGAATTACCTATCAGATGGTGTACTTTTTTTCGGATATCCCACCTTTGAATATCCCACATAGTGCTGTTGAGTGTTGGCTCTCACGCTAAATTTCTTGGTTTGAACCAAGAAGTGCCAAATCCCAAGAAACATTTCTTTTCGAATATCCTTCCCACATAGTGCGGTCGGCTATCATATCACTGACATTTCTTTTCATGACAAAGCGCTTGAAATTGAATTGAATTAAAATTGAATTGAATTGAAATTAAATTGAAATTGAAATTGAATTGAAATGAAATTGAAATTGAATTGAAATTAAATTGAAATTGAATTGAAATTGAATTGAAATTGAATTGAAATTGAATTGAAATTGCATTGAAATAGAATTGAAACTGAATTTAAATGAAATTGAATTAAAATTGAATTGAAATTGAATTGAAAATGGATTGAATTGAATTGAATTGAATTGAATTGATATGCTATTAGAGTCTAAAGTATCTTTATTTTAATGATAAAGTATCAATATTACGTTGACTTTCTTGACACACTGTATAAACAAAAACATTAGGGTTGGCTGCAACTCGTGGTAGTGAGCCACAACCTTTCCCAACTGCGTTTACAGACGGATGGACGGACGGTGCGGTTGGCGTGGCAAACTGGCTTTTGCTAGATGGCTTTATTTCATAACAAAACCCTGGCCGAGCTTAGCTAAATGAAGAACCTGTAGGTTAATCTTGGAAAAGGTGTAAGAAGGGGGGGGGGGGAAAGGCACATAGCATCGGTGGCGATGGAATATCTGGCTGGCCTTGTGCTTGGTCGCATTTTCGTTTCCCTTAATCCATTGCTTATGCACATACTCTTTCATTCTTAGGTAGGTATAGGTACCTTTTATCTATACCTACCTATGTTTCCAACATAAAAGTAAGCGCTCCCTTTTTATAAATTCCTGATCGAAAAATGATATCTAGACGATATTTATTTTTTTTTTTTTGTTCATACCTACTCGTATATCTGCCTGACTTGACTGGTGTGGTTCTCTGTTTACCTGATTAAGACGCAATAACAGGGTGAAAGGATATCGTTTTGCCATCATAATATAGCCAGGACTACCTATAAGGGATTATGCCTAGGCCATGGCAATGGATTGCCTCTATTATATAAAAAATCCCAAAAAACTTGATGTGATTTTCTCATTATTGTTCTGTTCTCTGGCAGTGTATTGTCGGTGTGGCTCAACGGTCGGCGGCGGCAGTACATGTAACTCACTCTTCTTTTCTTAGAACTGTTATAGGTATAGCCAGACATGCGGTGAGGCTCGAAAGGGCGTTAACGGCGTGACTTTTCATGCAAACATTTTTCGCGGCTGTCCTTGCTCAACAAAAAACCGCTTGTTTGTGAATCATACCTACGCAGAAAAGAAAAAAAAAAACCAAACAAAAACTGCTGAACTAACAATCAGTCAGGACTTGGCAGGAATAAAAAAAATAAAAAAAAAAAAACAAGTCGGTTGGTAGCTTGATGGTTGTCCTCACCGCTCACCGGATGTTAGCATTTTTGCGTATGAAATTTTACTCGTTATTTTGGTTTCACAGCCCCTCCAGCCAGACAGATTGGGTTTGGGATGATATAATATAGTAAAGCGAAATTCATAGAACTTAGGGGGACAGTATACCTATACATAAAAAGGACATACCTCACCATCTGATTATCTTTGTTTTGTATACCACTACTCTATGTAGTCGTTGTTCGTTCGAACTCTTGCTTCTCCTTTGACGCTTGGTTTTTGGGATTTTGAAAGATTTTCTAATATAATGTTCTGAACCATACATACTTACATACCTATATTTGATACGTTCATTCCTACGTATGTATATACAAAACAGCCAAGCCACACATACCTCATACTTATTTATACCTCATGGTATACTTTGAACAGTTGGCGTGGCGGGAAAAAGTTTTGTTTAAGGACTTTACTCTGCACTCGGTGTGTTTGAACTGAATTGAACTCACGTAACATGCTAACATCTCTGTTAAGGTCCTTTATATATTTTATTTGCTACTTTTTCGGGGGTTTGTCATTTGATGTGAGTGAAGCTTTCCCTTCAGTTCTTCTTACCAATGAGCTATAGGTAGCTATGACCGACCACTTTGTCTGTCTGCCTGTGCCATGCTGCGTTTGTTCACTGGCTGTCTGTCTGTCGAGGACAATAACATTTTTTTCCTGTGATTTTATTTGTACTTTTGGGGAATTGCTGATGCTTGGAGAAATATAAGGTAGGTATGAAAGAAGATAAGTAGGTATAGGCATTGTAATATAGAAGATCTGTATGGGTGGGTTTGGATTGGAGAGTCTAAGGTCCATTTTTTTACGAACATCTTTAACATTTCTCCGACAAATCAACTTTGACTTCATCAAATTTTAATTCAAGGTCCTGGACCCATGTTCTGTAACTCGGCGATAACTTTTCGAGGCGATAAACGGCGAAAAATGGAACAAAATCCATAGGATTCCTATGAGTTTTGTTCCATTTTTGTTCCATTTTTCGCCGTTTCTCGCCACGAAAAGTTATCGCCGAGTTACAGAACATGGGTCCAGACTATAAAAAGTATTTCCTCGGTGCGTAGGTAGGTATTTTATGTAAAGCTGTAGCCTGCCTATTTATCTATAGAAATTTTGAAACATAAGTTGTTGATTTTATTTATTTATTTATTTTTAACTCATTTCTTTTATATTTTTAAGTTTCTTTTCTTTAATTCGAGCATACATAACAATATTTTAAATTTTTGATTATTAATCTGCTACGTATACATAAGTTTACAGAGCAAAAATATTTATTTATGGAAAAAGGAGAATTCTTCGCCAAGTTATGAAGTTTCATACATACATCAGTTTTCGTTGATTCAATGAAAACTTCGCTAGCCCAAAGAAGGTTTGATAAAGATTTCATTCTCTCAGCGAAAGTGAATGTATTTCTCTTACTGTTTTATTTTCATGTAACCTTTCATAAGAAAAAGTCATAAAATAATGTTGTTACCTTATACGGTGACTCAACGAATAATTTCATTCAATATAAATTCAATATAACAAAGATTTTCTGTTGGTAAATGTAAAACAACTTTATCATCGTACGAAAATTATGCAATCGAATTTAAATTTTCTTGATTTTAGTTCAAAATTAATGAATGAAATGAATATTTTGGGGTTTTAATTGTACTGCGACTTAAGATCAATTGTTGGTCCATTCAGAGATTTCTCATTTACAATTCTTCCTCCAAATTTGTTTCTTTAAGAAACTTCAATAGGTAGGTACTCTAAGTATTTTTATAGAGGCTATTCTCTCTCTTATATCTGGTGACTTCGCAGATATCTGTGTCTTCGACTTCGATGCCATTAAGTCCTTCACAACTTCCGAAGAAAAAAAAATTAATTTTGGTCAACGAATCTATTAATGGAGAAAAAAAAAATTAAAATAGCGCTTTACAAGTATAAATAGCGTACCTGATTGAATTTTAAAATTGTCTTATCATTTTTGAGACACGTCCTTAAAACGAATTATGTTTTACAAAATTTTTTTATCAAGCGTGAACTAAAACTAATATTTTTTCTTGTTTAAAAGACTGCTAAATGAAATTTTAATCAATAATTTATCTAATTATTTAACTTCAAGTGGACTGTGAACTTTTGAATTTAATTAATTAACTCAACTAGTTAATTCATTGACCCAAGGAATGAATTCATTGAACTAACAAATAAATTCCTTGAACTAACGAAAAAATTAATTCTACTAACAAATTAAACGTACCTAGTTAATCAATGGATATATCACAAATCAAGAAATACGTTTAACATTCTTTAATGAAATAATTTCATAGACTCATTAAATCATCAAACTAATGAAATACATAATTAAATTGAATCAGCGGAAATTTGTTTTTTTTTAATGAACAAATTCGTTAAAGAATGAATGACTGACTATTCCTTGAGTCAACATGGGCTGAACTTTAATGGAAAATTGGTTGAAAAAAAATGTATCGTTGTGGTTTCGCAAGGATTTAGTTCAGTGCAATGACAAGCATGATGAGTTTTACTAGGAAATAAATTCTGGAGGCATTATTTGTTTTTCTAACGGAAAATTATATTTATGGATTTAATTTCCAGGGGAATTATTGCTCTGCACGTTTCCGTTTACCTAATTTCTTTAAGCCTATTTCATTAAACAAAATAACATTTTTTGAATACATATGTGCATATATTCAAAGTCATTAATTTCTTAAAAAAGTTCTTCTGTTCCGCCCTAATTTTGAAAACCAATTGCATTGAAATATGATATATAAATTTATTCTTCGTCAAAATAAGGAGGACTTAAGGATTAAGAAAATAATTATCCTTCCACAAAATGCAAAGGGCACGTACCTATAAGCAAAACTAAAATAAAACTCCTCTTTGCTTTTTATCACAGCTGCTTCAATTAAAATTCACCCTCACGCATCTAATATACCTACCCTCTGCACCCCCACCCCCCTCTTTTCTACTAAAGATAAAATCTAAGCCTATATTTAAGCTTTCTTCAGAATGTCACCATCATCAATTACCATTAATAAATTTGTCTCTCTCTCTCGTCCTCCATATTCTTGGCCATCGATAAATCTTAAAAACTTATAACAAAACTCCGAGTTATTATCTATGCAATGCCAAACCTCTTTGCGTCTCAAATAAATCACCAAAACAAAAAACAAATTGTAGCCAAACTATTATAATTCCCCTGCCCCTGTTTCGTACGTATAATGTCTTCTAAGATAACAAGAATACGGAAAATGGTCTTTTCTCAAGTATCATCTAACAACCATTCCAAAGAATCGAGTTCTTCTCTCCTAACTCACTCCATGTGCTTGCTCTGTATTGCTACCCAATATGATGCCACCACCCTGTTCACCAGTCCGTTCAGCAGGGTGCTTTATATTTGCTCATAAGTCGTTCTGGGCGTTAAAAGAAAAACATTTCTTATATTTTTTTAATAAAACTTTCTTTTTTGCGCATAAAACTTTTCTAATAAAATCAGACACAACATGCACAAGCACACTCCCAAGAAGAACCAAAAGGATGTGCGGGGTGGTAGTATTATAATAGTTATTCTATATTATACGTTACGACTACTTTCATATCTCGTATCCACCCCGTTTTTAGTTTTCCTTTTCCTTTTCATTTTTTCTTTTTTTTTGAAAAATTCTGGGAATGGAATCGAAACTGTGCGCTTTGGAGTGAGCAAAACTTTTGGCCGCATTATCACTGTAATTAACTGACATCATTCATAATTGCATTGCATAGTTTTTCTGCTACTCGAATATAAGAAACGGAAAGGTGGCGAGAAATAAAAACTGAGATAGGGTCTCTTATATATAGGTGGGTTGGTGCGGGCTTTATATAATGTCAGAACAAGCAAATGAGGTTCATAAAATTGACAAATGTGTCTGAAAATTTCACTAATAAGCACCAGTACTTTTGAGAGGAATAAAAAAAAACTAAAACAAGAATGTTTTGACAATTTTTAAAATTGGTTCGCGTTTTGCTAAGAGTGATTAGACTTGGTATTGGTTTTAGTAGGAATGTTTAGTTTTGATGATAAGAAATGCCAATTTTTGTTGCTCATTTTATTAATTAATCATAAAATCTTATTCCAAAACTCAACGATCGTGGAGAATTCCAAGAAAAAGGGTTTGGCATGATTTTCATCGTCGCGTCGCTCGGTCTCTGCGACTGTTAAATCAGGAATACCTACAGATGTACATCGAGATATAAAAATGATTGAGAGATTTGCTTCAAATTTTTTGTTGATACGGAGGGCACTTTTATGAGATTCCCTAGAGGAATATTCCAATTTTTGTATTAGTTCATAACTAGAACGAGGATATTAATTTTAAAGGTTGGTCATTTTAAGCAGTTCTGTTTTTTTCAATGGTCATCTTTCTTTCAAATTTTGCAATTAAAATAAAAAACAAAGAGTCGAAATGAAATTTCAAAAATCAAAAAAAAAAATATTTTTACGGATGGTCAGAAAAAGTTAATATAAGGTCGAAAATGGTCATTTAACTAGTCATCTTTTACAAAAAAAATCAAACAAATCGGTCATTTTTTGGGACGAAGTTAACGCAGCGCTCTAAAGTATAAAAATTTGTATAATGGCAAAACAAATTGTAGTGCGTTATTATTTTTTTTTAATAATTTTAAAACTTTTTAAATCAATGTTTTTTGAAACACCACTTTGGGAACACTTTTTCAAATTTAAATTGAGTTACAAAAAATTTTTTCGCAAAATTCTGCTTTAAACTTAGCGGACAAAAAATTTGATCAAAATAAACCCAAAAATTCAGCTGCTCAAAGTTGCACAGAGTTGTGTGTCAGTCCTCGCCAGCTTGATAGTCTTGGAAATGCCATTTAAAATGTAAAAAAATTTTCACGATACCTTTATTCGTTTAAGAGTTATGATTTTCGCAACCAAAAACGTCTAACGGGCAACTGTGCGCCGCCATATTGATGTTCCTAGAGTTTGATCAACATTCTATTTTCCAATTGTAGATATTTATCTAGGTATATAAAAGAAAGATATAAAGCAATTGAACTCATCAAAAAACTGAGCGTCATCAGAATCAAGGACAACTTAAAATTTCAGCTTTTTGGAAAGATGCATTCCACTGACTCAAATACTTTAATTAAAGAATTTAAATTAAAAAAATTGACATGCTATTGAAAAACTGAACTGTCCCTGGAAATATCGAACCGATAATAACTGTGTCTGTTTTCTAGTCCAGGAGGAATTTTTGTCATGTCAATTTGTTTGGTCTAAAACCCTAAGAACCTTAAATATTTGTCCAACAATAACTGTTCCATAAGCCTAAGTAATATAGGAAGATTATTTCAACTGCTTCAAAATTTCAAAAGATTAACTGATAAAAAACATCAAAAATACAGTCAGGTATATGTAGGTAGGTAGGTGCAGCACATATCAATGCCACAATACATAAAACAAAAAAACAATTTCGAAAATCCTCATATGTTTCCCTTTTTTTTTGCTTTACCTATAGGTATACAATTCCTTTTAACAACCAAGAAAATCATCACAAAAAAGGATAATCTTGTCGCAATTCAACACCACAATCCTAAACCTTCTTTATCGTTTAAAATAGTGAAGAAGTTCTCAAAAGAGCGGCGAAGTGTACCTAAGTGCGTTGACGATATACCTAGACGCAATAGAAAATGTATAAAAAGAAAACTTTAGACATGAGTACCTACTTACCTACCTACCTAGAGGTACTATATTATGTATGTAAAAAAAATATATAATAAACAAATCAGGTTAAATAGTCTGCGGCAAATCCTTGAGATGCTCCCTATAGAGAGAGAGAGAGACATGCACAAACAACCGCACAATAAAAGAACATAACTGAAAAACATAAAAAAAAAACGGTAACAGGACATCAAAAGCACACGCTTTAAAGATAATAATCAACCGCCCAGACTTCCTGTCTGGAGGTTAACACTGTTGTTGATCCAGCAGACATTTCTGATTGTGATATGTGAACAAACAAATAACAGTTTTATTCGTCATTGCAGTCATAAAATATACCTATATAATATACAATATTGTATGTAGGTACCATATTATATACTATGTATGACAACGCATCATAATCTACGCATCCATATAACCTATAACGAGAACAGCAAACAATGGGTTCCTGAAATAGCATATTCCCATGTTGACAATATTCTGTGTGATGTCTGGACGAGGTTAACATATTATATGAACAGTATAGATCAGGGAGGAGTATAGGAGTAGACAAGACAAAGTACACTCATAACTGAAGATGTTATCGCAACACACAAAAGTGAATTATGGCTTCTTCACGACGCGTCTCAATAACTCATCTATATATAAACGAGAATCTGATTAAAGTAGATAATATTATTGGCAATGTTCTGGTCATATATACTCATGTCATAGAGGTCATCATACTGTGTAAAATGGACGAACTAGTGATGTCAGACGAGAAAAAATTTTAACCGACAAAAGTAGAGTTGTTTTCGTAAAGTGTGGTAAGGAATTACAGAACATGACACGATTCGAAACAAGACGATACGATACGAGACTGACTGTTAAGCTAAGTACAGACGATTGTCAGATCTTACAATATTGTCAGATCTGTCAGTGAAAAAACTGTTCCAAATGTCTTACAATCGTCTAAACACACAATTTTGTCTGACAATATTGTAAGAAATGTCATTGTCAGATGAAAATCTGACAAAAAATTGTCATAGGTATCTTACAATCGTCTGAACACACAATTTTGATCATTGTAAGTCGATTGGGACACTGTCAGACTCATTCGTCATTTTCAGATGTTTTCATTGGAAACATCTTACAATTGCTGACAATTTCTTCATTGTTCGAAATGTCAATTAGTTGGTTAAAGACCCTGTTCAGATTGTGACATGCTCAGTGCTCACTATGTAGTGAATAGTCATGTCGTGTCTACACTCGAAATTTTTCAGTCATGTTTATCGCTGAATTCTGATGGAATATCTGTGAATTGAGACATTTGGTTCTGAGCGCCATGAACCCTGAATTAAATATTAAAATTCTGTATCTTTGCTGTTGGAAATCCACCAATTCAATGCATTTTTTGCGCCTACCCCTGACCAATTACACATTTCTTATTTTTGTTCTCATCTACCTCACCCTTTAACGAACTACAAAAAATATGAAAAAATGGTATTAAATGGAACATTTCGGATATGAAACATGACTGCTCACTACAATCTTTATGTTTTCTTCCTGACTGTCGCCTCCCTTTCCACCTCACCGATTTCAGCTACAAACTGCCGTCACTACGTAGTGGTTAGTCACAATCTAAACAGGGTCAAAGAGAGATAAAAAAATAGCTGACAGTCAAATTGAGAAGAAATCTATATACCAACCGTGTGAACGGACAATTTTTCATTGTAAGAAATATGTCAATTGTCAGCTATTTGTTAGCTATTGTCAGACCATTGACAATATTGTAAGATCTCACAATCGTCTGTACTTCGCTTTAAGACCAATTTTTCAATGCGAGATTAAAGTAAACAGACCAAATTTTGTTGAGTCAACTCCGGATTTACTGAACAAATGCTTTTGTGTTTGACGTTTTATCCGCCATGTTTGTATAAGATCGATCATGCATATTGAGTTATGCAGTTCCAACCCAGTCCGCACTTTGATGAAATGCGGAGTTGCAAAATCCATCCAGTCCGCACTTTGATGGAATGCGGAGTTGCAAAATCCATCCATTTTGGATGCTGTATACCTACACGCATCGCTTTATTTTTCTTTCGCTGTAAACCCATACCAGAGCCAGACACCAGTATTTTCTCAATATTTATTGCATCGGACATATTGCGGACTGCAGCGGACATTTTGTAGATTTTATTAAAAACTTTGATTAATTATTAGGCATTGTTAAGTCGGCTGCGTCTCCTTTTTTACTTAAATTAAAATCTATATTTGAAAAACTAAAACTAACGTCAAATATTATGAATATAAGATGTAAAACTAAAAACCGAAAAAAAGAAATAAAAATTTTAAAAAATAAAGCCCATGTTCACATTTAAGAAGACGGATTTTTTGTTGTTTCTTTGGTGCTGTTTAATAAAATAAACTTGTAAGCATACTAGGTATACGCTATTTGGAGATGCAAACTTTTGGTATTTAACATTGTTGCGTAGACATGCTGAAAACGTTTATGATCACCTGGCTCTTCCCCTCTCCTCTATTTTTTTTTGTACCAATAAGCTATAGATAAGCTGAACGTCAGAGACGGTGGCTTGGCTTTGCCATCAATTGATATTGGGAAGATTTTCATCCACTGCTGGACATTATAGAGGTACACGTAACAGACAAAAGGACAAACCAAATACAGCGCAACACAGCTCTTCAATTGGCTAAAATTTCAGCAAACCACACTTCGGCCCCATATTGTGCACAAACAAATTTGTTAATTAGCGATTTACAAATTTAGAAAAAATTTATTTTAATTTAATTAATAAAACCTCATATCGAAACAAAAAGGTCTATTAAATAAAAAAAATTGAAGATAGCTTCCTACAGATATGTTTGTACATGGTCTTTATTATGAATCCTGGACTGTTAAAATTCCTTTCACAAATTTGACTCACAAGCTCCTAAAAAAACCCCAAAAAAAAACAATCACTTAAAACCACCTAAGAGTTCCATGGAATCCAATCATTTCATTCAGTGCAATGACTTTTAAGACATTCTTTGCGGAATGTTACTCAATTCAGGGCGCCCGATGAGAACCAAGAAATTCGCGATAAAGAAGAGTCAGATAAAAACTACAAAAAAAATTAAGAAAGGAACAAAAAAAAAAAATCCAACATCGTCGTCTTTCCCAACTAATCTAATCGAATATACGAAACAAACCCTCAATGAAACCGCGCGCAAACGGAAATCAAAAATAAAACACAAAATGCAAAAAAAAAAAAAAAATGCAAAAGCCGAAAAAGGACCACACAAAAATTAAATACTCTCCTCAAGAAAAGAGAGTGGTCGAGACCCGACCGCGGAGTTTGATCAGCCCCCTCGTTGTAAAAGCGGTGGATCTAAAGGTCCACAACCATACACCGTCCACCATCATTCTATCGTGGGCTATATGTGAACTCTGTCGCGGGCACCAACAAAAAAAAATCGGACATGTCCAACTTGAGAGTACGATTGTGCAGAAAGATAAAATATACACCATCCCGAATCCGCAGATCCATCAAATACCTATAGTGCAGCGCACTCTCAAAGTCCAAATCCAGCGATGGAGTGCTGCAAGAATATATATGGCGGGTAAAGCAATATCAACGCGGCATAGGATAGGACAGGACAGGACAAGGCAGGGCAGTAGGTATATAATAGTATAAGCAGCACACTAAACTGGAACATTCCATTCAAAACGTCTATCACCGTTGTTGTTCGTCGTCGTCGTTGTTGGAGTCGATGAATCTGCAGCGCATTCCATTCCCTGAAGCCAGAGAATCCTTCATCTTGGTCATTCTCTTTCTCCTAATGGTGAGAGCGCGGCAGGCCTGGGGTGGCCTGACTGCATTCCAATTGTAATTGACTAACGTGCAAAGACGGTGAAGGCAACCAGCAACGGCAACGACGACGACTACAGCAACGGCAACGGCAACAGCGACGACACGATGAAACGAGCTCAGCGGAAAACTATAAACACACACACAGGACACATCAGAGCCATCAGAGCGCTAGAGATCATGGACCTTAGGATGCTTTCTCAAGGATTACAACGACGACGACCATACGACATGGAGAGACGTACCGAAGTAGCTATAAGAAGCCAGCATAGCATCATGGGAACCACAGTGCCGTGGATAAATAATCTCTACCGCGAGGACGGTCATACGTCAATGGACCACAGAAGACTCCACCAATCTCACCTTCTCTTATGCGCCCCCCACATCCGACCTCTCATTCAGTTTTTTAACCGTCTTTGATTTGGCATTTTCAAAGTGAATATCGCCAGGAGAATAAAATGTTGACAATCAAAATTTAAATATACTATTACACCAACTCTAGCCCTAGCACCAAACGCTATAATGTGCAATCGTTTTAAATATAAATTCGGAAGTTGGAAAATAAAATAAAATGTCAAGAAGATTTGTGGGTGGTGAAAATCTTGGATAAGCATAACAGGTAGGTTCAAATCCCAGCCTATGCACCGCTTAACATTTATTTTTTTCTTTTTCAGGGGCAATACTACTTGAGGGGATGTGAAAAATTTTCCGAGGATCTCCTTTGTCGCGATAAAATGCCTCATCAATTTTAAACTGTTGCGATTCCACAGAAAATTGTAGGTCCTCTTGATTTCTGCAAACTATCAATAAACACATACATGGAATTGTTGAGAATTATAAGTATTAATACGAGCTAGTTATCCACGAGTTGTTGCGTCACCGAATTTAATTTTTTGTTCAAAAATCTTTTGGTGTACGATAACGCATATTCATAAGTATTTTTCGTCATGCCGTCAACGCATCATTGCGTCAGTACGCTTATGCTTTAAATTTTAGATTTTATGCATTTGCATTGCTGCAATACCATGCTGGTGAAATAAATTTAGAAAAAGAAGACTAAACAGTTTTTTTTTTGTTAACGTGCAAATTCTGAGGGTATCCTGAACTGTGTGAGCTCAATTCCAGGAATTTATCCACTTTTGCAAACTTAAGCAGGAAGGCAGTATATACACCTATCTGTATGTCTATATGTATAACATTATATAAAAAGAGGGGGACTGCCAGAGTAGAGTGTACAGCATGGTAAATTGGACACATATTGGAGAGAGGGCTTTACGCTGTTATATTCACCGCGCGTTCCTACTTACATCGACATCAAGGAATTATGTCGCTTTAAATAAGCATAAATAAATAAGTTTGACTCCCAGAATGAATTTGAATTCAAGTTCAAGAGCCTCTAGAATATGTCTTTGGGGGTAATTTCCAAATTGGATTCGGAAGAAAAAATTCATGAGTGGAGACGTCTTGTGTATGTATATACAAGTGGCATATTGGTTGGTATAAATGGCAAAAATTATAAAACGTTTAAATATGGGGAGTTTATAAGTTCTATGAAGTATTATAAATATCATATGTAGGTATACACCTATATGTATGTACCTACCTTGTTAGGGTTTTCTTCTTGTTTGAAAAATTAGACATGGATTATATGAGGCGTGTTTTATTAGAATTTTTATCTTGCAAAGTAGTTTCCTTCAGTAAACAGCAAACAAAATACCTTTGAATGTTGGAAATACTTAACGAAAATATATTTTTGGTTGATAAAAACCGTGATATTCATTAAACGTCAACATATCAACATATGTCTAGCAAAATACATAATGCTTCGCACATTATTTGTCTTGGAAAAATTATTTGGAGACTTTTGAATGTACAGTTTGAAAAAAAAAAGTTTGGATTTTGCATTTGAGCTGCGTACAGCACAAGAAAAAATCCGAGACTAAATTTGTCCTGGGAAAAAATTTTTATAAGAAATAAAATTTTTCCCGAACTGCGTAGTAGGCTTAAACAACAACAACAAAGGGCTTAAGTCGAAAACTTTAAACTCTTTTAAAAATAAATGAATAGATGAAGTTTTGGAGTGTCTGGAATAGTTTGACAATCAATGGGATTGCAAAACAAATTTTTTTTTTTGAAGGTTGGCATTTATGGATACGTTCGTTGATATTTTCAATGCTTTTGTTTTGTTTTCATTGGGCGTTTTTCTTTTTGTCAAACAAAAGATCATATTTCTTTTTTTGCTCAGAGCATTCAGAGCATTCAATTTTGTGTTTCTTTTTTCGCTCTGAGCATGTTCAGAGCGCGCTCTATGAGCTCAGAATAAATTGATAGAGCAGACGGAGTTGAATAGCTGAACACAAAGAAAATGACAACTGTAAACAAATAAAAAAGTGACAGCTGGGGAAGCGTGTTTCTTTAAATAAATCTGAACTTTCAGAGCTGAACACGCTCATATTCAGATATCGCTCAGAGTATGTTCGGAGTGTTCAGACTCTGTTTAAAGCACTACTCTGAACTAAAAAAGAAAAACGCCCAAAGCAGGAAAGCTACGATGTAAATGGAAAACCCAACAAAATTGATATTTTTCGCCTCGGAAGTTCAGCGCATTGCAGTGGCATTTAGAATAAAGTTCTCTATCCTATCAGTCAAGATTAAGTGTCAAATTTCATTGAAGAGTGGGTTATTATGTTTTTCTTCTAACAAATGTTGAAATATGAAAGTGAAATGTAAGAGATAGTTTAAGCAAAAGCGAATATTCTCCCACAAAAGACCAAAATGGCATTCCCAATGAAAACACTAATGGCAGATAAAGACGATGGAAGTTTTCATATTTCATACGAACTGACCGGGGAAATGATAAGGAGGTTCGGGATCTGTAATATACATAGTTCGACGGAGAATTTAAATCATTGAACCAGAATCGCTTATTTGCACCACGTGAATCGAAAAATTGAAAGCAATGCGTGAGAGTGAATGTGAAAACTATTTATTCGATTCACTTTTTCACAGAACCAAAATTGGCCCCTAATATCAACCATTACTAGTTGATCATTCAATTGTCGGGCAAATAAAACTTCTTTAGCACTTTTACAGAGCGATTGACAAATTGTAGATGAGAAATGTCATAATTTGTATCGGGGTACCAACATATATGATATATGTATGTACTAATCTTGTGACTGGCAAATTATCGCATAATTTATTTTTCAATTTGTTTGATATTGCTCTTATTTTTGTTGAATTGTCAGGTGTTCTACACAACTGGGTGTTGAAAATGTCAAAAATAAATAAAACATATATTTTTTTTTTCAACATAAAGTGAAAAACTGTGAGACGCAGTACATATAAAGTAAGTATGACAATAACTCTTTCAATAGGTACGATTATTTTTTTTTTTATTTTTTAAATACAAATTCTTCTAAAATATTAAATAAATTTAACCCAAATTATAAGACTATAAGCATTGAAACTTGTTAAATTATTGACTAGAAATAGCTTTTTTCTGGCGAAAATATATTATTAAAACAAATAAATTGGAGACCTTTTGTTTTTTTTTTTTTGAAAAAATGGCTTGTCATGTTAACATAATTAAAAATTATATTAACACTGTCTAGTTTTTTCGTTAAAAATAACTTATTGATAGTGTATTTTTTAACAGTGAACTATAAAGTGTGAAATTTTAACAATAAAAAAAAAAACAAAAAGTTAGTTCATGTTAATAATCCAAATAGATAAATAAACAAGATATTTTTGCCAATGACATAATAGTCAAAAGGAAAACAAACACTAATCACACATTATGTAATTTACAAGCTCAAATGAGAAAATATATGTGTTTAAGCCTTAAGTTCACGCTTTATGAGAAAGTATATAATATGTTTGCAGACTTAATAATATTCTTTGGCCGACAGAAGAGTTCTTATTGAATGTATACCTAGTTGATTTTCGTTGCTATTTTTTGCTACTTAATGTAAATTAATAGTTAATTGTTTATTTATAAATACTTTAAGTCTAGAATTAAGTTTTGATGAACAATTTATAGTTCATTTGTGAATTAAAAGTTAACAAAGAATTTTTTATTTGGAGGGGTTTTACAGTTATTATGCTTATTTTAAACAGAGATTAAATCGTTTGAGTTACAATCCTATAGTCATATATAGAGTGTGTAAAGTTTAAAATTCCACCACTGCGAAAAAAACACACCGCACACCGACAGTAGATACCTACCTATAGATAATTGTTTTCGAAAAACTTGTACAGATTTTTGAGTAAACTAAAACTGTGTCAGTTATTTTCATCTTTAATAACGACAAAGTCAAAAGTATGAATTCTGTCAGGAACAATTATTCCCAGTTCTTTAGGAGTCTTGTTGACGTTTACTTTATTTTTATATCGTTTACTTCTTCACTGTCAAATTAGAATTACAATTTGCACCATTTGCACCCAGTGATAATAAAGTTTTGCCCTATCCCTGCACCAGGAAGAAATAGATACCAACGTATAGTGTAGAGTCGCCGATGACCGGCCCCTTAAGACAATTTTTTAGACAAAATTTATATAAATTTTTGTGTGTTTTTGTGTCTCCAAGTTGTGTTGATAATTAGTAAAATAGAACAAAATATATGTATTAGTTTTAACTTTTTATGTTATTTAATAACTTTCACAACTTTCAAGTTATAAAATAACATAAAAAGTTAAAACTAATACATATATTTTGTTTTATTTTACTAACAAAATTTATAACATAAAATCTGCTATTTTTATCTTTTTCAATTCATTTTTACAACAGAATGTTCTTTATATTTCTCTTTATTCATCCAATTTCACGACAATTAATATTATTAATAAAAAACAAATGCTTTGTTTATAGTTTTAATGAAAAGGGCAAATTTCCCAGTGGCCGGCACCTATAGTTGCTTAAGATCGACCACCGATTCTCCTGAGCTCGGCCGACCAAATCGCAACAAGAATTTTGTTATTCTTAAGAGATTTTTAGAATTAAGAGAATTAAAGACTTTAAGAGGAAATCGAAACGATTCAATCGTACTTCGTACCTATTCCAAAATCATGTCACAAATAGTACCTAGGTATACCTATAGGTACGTAGGTTCCTACTTCTTAGAAATGAATTGAAATTTAATATTTTCACTTTGAAATAACTACCGTTGGTTAACAAATATAAACCTCCCGCTTAAATACATACATATCTACATAGATATAAATAATTGATGACTTTCAAATTTGATCAAAAAGATTTCGAAAATTCATTCACATTCACGTAACAGACAGCTTATAACATAACCACTAACCAGATTTTGCAAAGTAAACATAGCCAAACACAGACGAACTAGACGCAGAAAAAAAAAACAATAAAAAAAACATAAATAAACAGTAAAAAATCAAAACAAAAAATTAACAACGTACGCGACTGTCCTCGACGAGTGGAGTTTTACCATCTCTTGCTTGTGCCGTGCGTCGTCGGTCGTCCCCATCTACATCTTCGCATACGTTCTCACATAATTAACCTTTTCGTCTATAAGATTGCAAATACGAAAAAATAAAAAAAAAAAGTAAAAAAAAAAAAAAAATAATAATAAACAGCAAAAGAGGATTGTAATAAATATCTAAGGTAAACGAAACTTATGGCTTCCCATCTAAGCGTTCAAGGCCAACAACACAAATCAAACGCATTAAATTCCTCTCTCGATCTTTCGACAATGGCTAGCTAACACAAAAGGGGCAAGAACCCCGATGAACAGCAAGAACAACAGAACAAGAAACAGAAGAACCAGTAGAATAATAAGAAGAAGACGAAGACTAAAACATCACTTCATTGAAATAGCAAGACCTAGCACAAGCATACAGCAGTGTCTCAAGAAGGCAAAAGAAGCACCTCTGCTATGGCCCATGAGTTCCCAATATTCAAGTTACCCAACCAGCCGCAGAGCCGTAAATGTGGTGGCGCATTAAATTTCTGCACTATACCTACATACTCACAGCTTCTTGATACCTATCCCCATCGCCATCGTCCCACCGCGCGGCAGAACTTTACATAAGAAATCAGATGTCTCACAGATTGAGACTGCTGCATCTTTGTCATGCTATGCTCCCATCCCATGCAAACTCCCAGACTAGGCAAGGCAAAGCACACTGGCAGTGGACTAGGAGCACCCTATGTGCCCCATCTCTCATCTTAACCAGCCAACCGGGGTATGGCGCTAGCGCGCTCAAAAGCGGTAGGCATACAGTTCATTACGTTCGTCCGTCGACCGACCGACCGAAGACGACGACGATGTCTTCGTCGGTGCTCTCATTCTATGAACACGATGTCCATCCGTTCCTTACGTCTTTTTAGTTGTGGGTTGTAGTTTCTTGCCATTGCGATCGTCTGGGGAGGATTCATTGAACTCTGCGCGCCAGAGTGTTGTGTGCCCCCTTTTATCGCATCAAAACATCTCTCTCTCGTTGTTTATAATGTGATGTGGGGAATCAAGGAGGATGTGCGAGGCGTATATGGGGTCATTAGATTTGGTGGATGGAAGGATCGGATCCCGGTGCGGTGTGGCGCGACGGCCGCTGCTCGGCGCGGCGCTCGCTTGCTCGCGATCTCCACAACACATTCTATCTTTCTGAGTTTTTGAACTTATATTATTTGCTATCCTCAGCCGCCGCCCGCGCCGCCGCAGCATGAAGAAAAAGGTACCTATCTATATCTACCTACATAAATATCTTCCTTTTGGTGTGCGATTATCGTGTTTGCGATGTTTACTTGGCGTTCTTGTTCTGTTTTTGTTTTTGTTTTTTTTTTTGTTTTGTCTTTTGGTTTGTTGTGTTTTGTTGTTGTGCGGAGGCTTCAAAATTTATGGGACACAGCGAGGCGGTGATTTTATGATTTCACTTGGATGAATCTTCTCCTCTGAACCGACACAATAATTTGCTTGGCCACAAGTCCTAATGAGCCTTTACCAACGTGTTTCTTTGTTATTGTTTTTTGTGTTTCTTTTTTATACTTATGTCCAGTTGGTGAGGGATTTGCGAGTTTATGTTTAATTTTTTTTTTCAATATTATTCAGTTTAGCTTCTATTACACGCTTCATTAAGTTTTATGTACTGTGTTATAATTCAACGATCTGCAACGGAAAAAATTTAAAAATCCAACTTATATTTTCTTTTCAAGTTGTTCGCGATTGCAACCAGCGACGCGACGTACGGTAAGTAGATAGGTAGCTTAAATTTGTTCAAAATATTTTAGAATTAGTCAGCTTACCTATATCGACCTATGTTTTGGAGTTCTCAGAGATTTCTAGCAACTTAAAGTTTTTGGGGCAGGAGAGCACGAAGAGATTTTGTTTGATATTCTTTTCACACAGGTTTATGTACCTATATAAGCTTTGTTTCGCACCTAGTTTTAAACACTTTGATTGAGGCGCGTCATAATTTAACCTTAGTTATAACATCTATGGTAAAACATTTACCCTTCCTGACAGTTTAGATCCAATAAATTTCTTCTGACTATTTCTTGATGGCTGTCAAATGCCATGTTGACTTATGACAGCTGACAGAATAGTCAGTTGAATTCAAATAACAAAGCATTTTATTTTTTTGATTTTTTTTTAAATTTTTGTTCAATTAAATGTAATTCCAATATTATAGATGTTTTCTGTTGTTATTATTTTTATTTTTTGTGAGAAAATTATCAGGATAAAATGTTCATCAATTATTTTTGAAAAACTCTGAATATTAGAAAAGGTATTCAAAAATCCAAAATGAAATTTCGGATGATTGAAATGTTATTTTCTAGTAGTTCCCAGCCAAGTTCTAGCCCTACTCCATTTTTACAGGAACAAACTCAGGCGACTCTAATTTCTGTACCAATAAAGCCAGAAACTCCAAATTCGGAATATTTGTTAGGCTCACCAAGCAAAAGCGCTTCATCAAATTTCAACCCCTTAGTATAGATGGTTCCTGAGATATAAGTCTTCAAAAATCAAACCGTTACTGACTGCGACTGACTGACAGACCATCAAAATTATGAAGCACTTCCCGACATCACCAAATCTAGTAATTTCGCACAGCAATAGGGTTTGTGGTGCAACCAAAGGAAAAAATCGACAATTTGAGATTTTCCATTCAGGAGGCGTGGTATCCGTTCACTTTCCCAGAATTGTTATCAATTATATGGAGCACGTCGGATTGCCGCAGAATGATGAAATTTGGTAGAGCGGTAGGGCTTGGAATAAATATCCGCCGACTTTCTCAGAATTGCGATCAATTAAATGGAGCATTTCCGATTTTTGTAGAATAAGTACTAAACTTCTAGCTTCAATAGTATATATCTTTCGATTTTTTGACCCTGCAAAAAATAAAAATCTTTGCAAAAAGGAGTGAGATCAGAACAAAAACATAAATGTTAAAAAGTGAGCTAAGTTCTTCTATATAACCTGTATGTAACGATCTTAAAGTACGCCAAGTTCTTAATTTATGAAGGTTTAATATCAAATATTTAAAGTAGAGTAATATTGAAACAACTCCAAATGATGAGACAAATTTATTATTTAATGACTAAAATTTGGTGGTTTACTTGTCAAGTTTTCTTTTTATTAAACGTTTTAAAAACTTGACGTTGACCGTCAAATTTTAGTCCTTAAATAATAAATTTGCCTCATCATTTGGAGTTGTTGTAAAAAATCTTTCGTCTCGAATATTTTGAGAATAAGAAATGCCAGGGACTTCGGATTAGTTTTATTTTACATATAATGATGTAGGTAATGAAGAATTAAGAAGAATTAAAAAAAAAATTAACTGACAGTTTTTTTTAATCAAAAATTATGCTAAAATTTTTTGAAAAACGTTTTTCGGGTCTAATAAGAGAATAAGCAATGATATTGACTATGGGCTAATTTTATTCTATATACGCTTTCATATTTGATAACTGATATGATTTAAAAAAAAAATTCAGTTGACAGTTTTTTTTATAGCAACAAAAACTACAAGAAAATACTAAAAATTGTTGAAAAAATTTTTTGCCTCGATAATATCTTGAGAAAAAACACTGATTTCGAAGCTGGGCTAACTTTGTTTTACACAAAATTACACAGTCAATAATTACTGATAAAATTTAAGGAAACATCAATTGACAGTTTTTTTTAAAGCAACAAAATTGCGAACAAAAATTACTAAAAATTGTTCAAAAATGTTTTTCGGCTCGAATATCTCGAAAACAAATAATATTATTGACTCTCGAATAATTACACACAATGATGTAACTATGAATTGATAGCGTTGTACAAAAAATATTCAATTGACATTTTTTTAAGCATAAAATCTGCAAAAATTACTGCTAAAAATTGTTGAAAAATATAAAACTTTGGTTTTCAGTTGATCGCATATTGAATATCTGAAGAAAAATCTTTGAAGATTTTGAATTATTAGCTTTTTTATAATAAAATAAAAACGTTTCCAAGGGCACCAATGCTTGGGAAATTTGAAATCTAAAATTTAATAAAATATGTACTGTACATATATAAACGTTCCTGCTAAGAAATTAGAAGCAGTTTTGCTCACATGGTACAAGACCGAAAGAAGCTTAAATATTCGTTTAAGGGGACGGACTTAAATATGTACTATTCTCCCTATAAACTAAAGCTTTACAGTCTTTGAAAATCGGTTGGTTGAGTTTGGATTCAAAGATCACTTGTTACTTTAATTATAAAATTAAATGCAATAATAAGTAGGTATGTACCTACCAACTAAGGTATACCTAATCTATTTGCTTTTATAAAGGACCATAAAATATAAAAATCAGTTATAACGTAACACCGGATATAACAAATGAATTCCTCAGTCCCTAAAGGTTAATTATAACACATTTTGAATGTAGCACCTAGGTATGAATTTATCTACAACGATGAAGATGAAGTAGCCTTCAATATTTATATATTTGATAAATCTTGTCATCATAAACCTAAACAATAAAAACAAAAATAAACTTAAAAATCTCAAATATCACAAATATCACTTATTATGTCCTTGTACGAGCAGATTTATTAATATCTTAACCTTTCACAATCATATCCACCTTTCAAACTCGGCAAAAGATAAGAAGACAAAATAACTAGAAATAGACAGCCTATAAAAGACCAGACAAATCATTCATAGCCTGGTAGGAGATTCCAAGAATCACCATAAAAATTTTCCCACACAATTATTCAAAGAAACAAAAAAAAAAAAAACGGTCCAAGTGTGTATAGATAAAGATAAATATATAATTATGTAGGTATACATATTAACACCAAAGTTGAGTGCACTGGCCCATGTGGAAGATTCACAAAACAAGGTTTTAATATTTCTACACAGGATATGCGACCGTGGTAGACGTGGTGCGGTGGCCTGGCGGTGGTGGTAGTAAAAGGAGAGAAAAATTCAACAAACCACTCCAATGCCATTCAGAACAAAAAAATAAAATATTATTTCATCTCAAGTAACCGATCCGAAAAAACCAACACACACAATCCATTGATGAATTTAAAAAAAAAAATTAATTTATTATAAAATCCAAGGGATGACAAAACTGTGAACACGTTGCGCCGCTGCTGTCCAGATCCTCCAAACCCACTCTTTTTTTTTTAAGTCCATATACACACTTTATAGTCAACCCAGATAGATTAACACTCAATTGAGATGAACCTTCCGTCGTCATCATCTTCTTAGCCCTTGTCGTCGTTTTTAAAGTAGTTAGAAGTCGGCGGTATATAGAACTCCCTGGAGAAGCCCAAGACCAAAATCAACAATTCAAAACAAAAAGATAAAATAAAATGAAAACAAAATAAATAAATTCTTATATGTCCGCCCGAGCCCGAGCCCAACACATCTCAGGCTCACAACTCACAAGGAGTCAAAATCAAGAATCTCTCACAATTCCCTCACTCGCATATACAGATTCACAATCTTCTATATATAAACTCGCTTATCCCGAAGCCTTTGAGCAAACACCGATAATTTTCCGGGAAGAATCTTTTTTAGGTTCAATTTCAGTGTGGTTTGGTTGAATTGGATGGACTAGACTATCTCGATGTGGTGTGTGTGTGATTTTTTTGTATTATTTATCAAACTGCCCAGAACTAACGCAGGTCTATACCTGTACGAGATTTTTGCGAAAAGGAGAAGACCTATTCTATAATTCGTAGAAATGCACTTAGGATTATTACAGATCCATGAATGTCCTGCCGAGAATGAGTGTTTATTGTTCCTATTCCTTCCTATACAAAAACACACAAAATATATTGAAAGGAAATTGAAAATTTGAAAATATTGCTTGTGGGAAAAGTTAGTGAGGTTTCTTTTCGTCAGTTTTATAAGGAATTTCCTATTTATGTTTTGGACAGAAGTCACGCACTTTTTTTTTATTGTATTATTCCTGGAAGTGTATCTACAGGATAATTAAGGAATCATTACATAGAACCTAGTCATAAAAATTCGTCTTTGGGAAAAATGATTTTTGAAGAATGAAGATATACCAATAAATTACGATAAGAATTAGGTATAGGTAAGTACTTACTTCAGTTCCCATGAAAATTATTCATCTTTAATAGTTAATTTTTTTTAGTTTTTACAGTTGAATTGATATATTCTTAGTATAACTACAAATGTGTTGTCCTTGACCTTTAAGTAACCAAATTTGGCTTTTAAAGATGCTTCTTAGGCAAGTGTCTCTATAGTTTTCGATATTTTAGATATTGGAGCACCGAAGCTTTAAACAACAAAAATCAATCTAAAGTTTGATATCGCTGCTAAAATCGTTTATCGCAGCTCCAACATAAACCTACATATTAAACGTGTAATTATAAAAACAAGGCGATCTCAGATTTTAGATTCATCAGTTTTGCCTTCAAGTGTCAAAATTATTTCAAACAAAATGTTTAAATGTCATTTTTTTTATGGTCTTTTTGCTAATGACTGGGAAACTATCAAAGTTTTGTTCTCTTTCTATTCTAAATGAAAGTACTCAAAATTTTCTTTAAATTTTACGATGCATTTTTTTCTCCGACGAAATTTCGAACTTAAGGCAACCCTGCATGGGATTATTCGTCGAAAATTCTAATTTAAGCTTTCATTAGAATGTTTATAACTAGCTCAATAATTTTTCTCAGTAAACAAAAACACAACCAAAAGTGCCGATAAATAAGCCAGCAAATACCCAAGTGAATATGAAAGTGGACAAAGAGTGTTGAAATTTGTATGATGAAAATGCGGCGCTGTTAAAAAGTATTTTCTAATGACTTTAAACTTAAATGTTGGTTAAAAAAATTTTGTTCACATTTTTCACTTACACATGGGATGTGTTCAATGATATTTGTAATTTAGAAAAACTGAAGTGCATCCCCACACGAAATTAAAAATCCCAAAATATATTCTATACTTTGCGAACACAGCCATAGAAATATAGTGTATGATGCACTAGTATTGCTACCCTAACGAACTCACAAAAAAAAACATGTATCTCCCAATGAAATATTTAAAACAAACTTAAGTACAAAAAAGGTTTACTGTTGTAAGGTATTTTGAAATTTGTTTCCAATGCTAAGTTTTTAAATTCGAGATCACCCCAGTTTCGGAGTTAAACCCGAGTTAAAGTTCCCCCACACCAACGCGAATTTTCGGTGGCAACGACGCAAACAACAATAACAACACGTGGTTGTCAATGAAAACAATACGTTGTGATTATTGTTTTCGTCGTCGCCACCAAAAATTCGCGTTGGTGTGGGGGAACCTTTAATTCCTGAAAACTATTTTTCAATCATCAATTTTAGACACCGAGTTAACTCAAAGAATTTGATGAGTTAACTTTGATTTAACTGAATAGATACTTCTGACAGATGTGTATCAAAACACTATCGAAATAGAGTGGGCGTTACTGTTCCATTCCTTTGACGCTGTTCACATTGGACTGCCTCCTCCGAATTTTTTGAAGTGACTCCCACTTCTTTTGTTCAGATCCAAACTAATGTGAACAAAGCGACTAAATCTAACGTTCACCATTCGTTAAAATGAAACACAAATCTGTACTCATTGAAGGATTAAATATAGAAATCTTTTAACCACAAAATTAATATTTTATTAAAAAAGAATTTTTGCAATTGAAATAAAATAGTTTCTTTAGTATTTAAGTGCCAAATAAAAAATACAGACAGAGGCAACAGATGTCAAAAAACAATTAACACAAATGAACATCCCTTAGAACTATTCTAACTCCTCGAAAATTATGTTTTTTTGAATTTTGAAACATGAACATTTTCCCTCTATATACGGAGTAAAATGTTATGTAAATCTGTAAGCTTTGTTGTGTTTCAATAAAATTATTTTATTTCGATTCACAATATGGTCATCTTTCAAAATTCGATAAAAAATATTTTTTAGGAGAAAAAATTTAAAAAAAAGTATGGAATTAAAAAAAATTAAATCATATTTCCAGTCGTGGTCAAAAAAGTTAATGGGTGGTCAAAAATGGTCTCTTAATGGGTCATCTTTTACAAAAAATCGGACACTTTTTGGGGCCAAGTAAACACAGCTAAAGTTTCGCCCTCTCTGTTTCGATAGTTAAAGAGCTGTTTTAACTTAGAGTTAACTCATGCAATGCAAAACTGGCCCTTTAAGATTTTTGAACATTATCTGCTTGCTTCTTTTATGTATAACTAATTTTTTTCCTAATATTTCTTAAGTGTTTTTAGGAAAATTGGATTTTTATGAGTTGAAAAGAAATATAAATCAAGCTTCTGAACAAATGAATATTTTGTTACAATAAGCACCAAAACCAATAAAAAGTCCAAAAACAAATTTTACGATTTGTACTATTTGTCCATAAAATTTCTAACTATCCTTCCTCATCGCCCATATTTTATTTATACCTACCTACCACGTAAAAAAAAAAAAACTAGTCAACCCTTTTACTTTATTTGTAACCCCTAAATAAAAAAAATTTGATCCTGAAGGCCTTTCTATGTTTCGCGCAATAAAAAAGGATAACAAAATTCTCTCTCTTTCATTAATATGCACGATGGAACCCTCATATCCTTTTTTCCCGAACTTTTATAGGTACTAGTAGTTCAATAAAATACGAATTAATCTAACCATCATCATGAAGGAAGGAATTTTAATCTTCTAGACTTTGTGTCTCTCAAAAGTTGGTGTCCTTATAAACCACGTGCATTGAGTTCTTAATAAATACAAAAAAAGACAAAAAAGAAAAGAAAACCTAAATCCATGAAATTTAATATTCCACCCGCTATGCGATATATGTATGTATTTACCTATTGGCGCAAAATACAGTCACGCGACTTGCACAAACAACCGCACCACCCCCCCCCATCCTTCCTTCCTTTGCACTAAATATCCATAAAAAAAAGAAATAAAAGAGAGCGTTTATAAAACAATTTTATGTAGACCAATAAAAAAGGCTTAAAAAATATAACCCCTTAACCATAGGGTTCTTAGAAGTTTCATTCCAAAGGGTATTACTTATATATATATGTTATACGCTCTATTGAAGCCTTCAATGGTCGACGACTCAACGCACGTTGGTATGGCATAAAAGGTATGGCTGTATACAAGTTTGCGAAATTATTAAAATATACGATAGAGTACCAGAAAACCACAGCTGAACGGGGGCAAATCCTTTCACTCTCTTTATAGGTATATGAAAAGCTTCCGAGTCCGGAAACTTAACACGCGTGTTTGTCATAAAAAAAAAGTGAAAACAAACATTTATTAGTCTAGTAATCCTGTCTCAGTAATACCGCACGTTCTCATAAATTGTTGACTTTATGAAAACCCGCAACACTCTCACTGTGGTGTGTTGCATATATGTTAGGTTGTCATATAGGTATATCCGTGAATGGGTTAAGTCCAAGAAAACACCTCAACCACACCCATTCAATCAGGTATCTACTCCGCTATCAGATAAATATGCCAACTGACAATTATTACGTCAGACGTTAATGTGTAGACGGTCTTAGTATATCTATAGCAAAAAATAATCTAGCCCAAGGTTAGGCGAGAGTGCATACGACAAACCGGAACTTATTTGGCTTAGCTTTTGTGTAGGTACACCGTTCGTATGCAGTATGCACCTCTCTATATCAGATCCGACTCGAGATGCAGACATCTAAAAGAGGCAACTAGATCGAATAAACACTCCACTGCAGACTTGGGGAATATGACAACAACATCAACGACCGTCTCGTTGTGCCTTGGCCACCAGACAGATACCTAGACGACCGACCATGATGCAATTTGATGCGAATGCGAAAGTGGACACCATGATTTCATTTTTTATTTTAGTTTTGGAACATCATTTCTACTCTTCCTCTTTTTAGAATAGAAAAATATGTCAAGCATCAATGGGAGACAAATGTCACAGGTTTTTGTGTAGAAAGTGGAGCACTAAGTGTGACATACTACTGGTATTGTTTTTATTCTAGAACATCAGATAAATTAAGAAGGCCGTTTGTCATATCATGTTTGTCTGACTGTCTGTCTGTCTGGCGTCTGTGTATTGGAGTTTAAGATAAATCACTTTCTGTTTTTTTTTTTTTTATTTCTGTTTTGCAGTGAACAATATCTTAAAGTCCACAATCCTCAATCCTCATCGATTCCATGAAAAACATTTAAATTAAAAGTAAACCTACCTGTATACAGTAGAATCTCGAAAAGATGAACAGTTATAAAACAGGGGGCGTTCATCTTTTCAAATTGTTCATCTTTTCGAGCATCAACATTTGATTGAGGAAGAAGATATATTTATAAATAAAAACATTAAATATTATTGACATAACAAGTTAAAACAAGCCCCAAAGTACTTTCCAAGAGGAACTAAAGGCAAAGAAGAAGTAAAAAATTATATTTGTTGGAAATAAAGTGCTCATCTTTTCGAAAATAAAATTTTAACCCCTTCATCTTTTTGAACATTGAAAACTGAAAATATTTCGTTCATCTTTCCGAGCTGTTCATCTTATAGAACCGTTCATCTTTCTAAGATTCTACTGTACTTGTAAGATATCGTATTGTGCTTATATAAATTATAAAATTTGGGTTATAGGTGTCAATGTTTATCTGATTTCGTCATCATTTTAGAAAATGGATGGTATAAAATGTTGGATTCATGAAACTACAGCTCTGAATTGGGAGTGTTAAATAAAATTGACATATCCGTTTGAAAGTTATAGTTCTTAGCCCAGTCGGAATATATGTACATTTGACAGGGAAATAAATTCAATTGTATACTCTCTTTCACAATTCCTTATAGAGGGAGTTATTAGGATCATATGCGTAGTTAAATAGGAAAATCGGGCTGGAGCTTAAGCCGCCACCATCTTGAATTTTCTAAAAAATTTACTTAAAATAAAACAAAATATGGAAAAAACGGCAACACTTACAATGTCATGTTATATTTTTTTTTTAAAGCCAGAAATTCTTTCTTCAATTCTGTTTTTAAAATTATTTAAACAAAAAGTTTTTGAAACTCAAAATTTTGAATAGAAAATTTAAAAAAAAATTAAGTTGGGGGCTTAAGATCCAGTCCAATTTTCTCTAAAATCTTCACATATGCTCCTAATAACGAATTTTGAAGGAAAAGTAATTTTTTTGTACATACATAGCGACTAGAGCTATGTCGATATAGTCTACACTATTTAGTTTAAAAATAGTAGGAATACATGGCGAACTTCAATAATTTTTACATAAAAATTTAGCTCTTATATGAATTTAAAGAGTCGACTTTCGAAAATCATGTTTGATGCTTAGCAGAAAATTTATCAACTTTTTCTTTTAAATTAGATCACTTCTTTGATCATCATTAAAAATTAGCATATAGGTACCTGTTCCTGTCGCATTTATTGCACCACATTTTTTAAGAAGATAGAGTTGTGAAAAGAACTCTTTCGAATGTTGGTTTCCAAAATTCTGAAATTTTTAAATTATGAAAAGAAAAATGATTTTCCCAAGAGCTATTGTGACACCAACAATAATTTGTAAACCTTGGCATTTCGAACCTTACGCAAACATACCGTCTTTTACCCTCTTTTACCCTATTAACTTAACTTGAAATTAAAAAAAAAAACTCTTCTTTGTCCGCAACTTTTCTTTCACAAAGATTTTCCAGTTGTTTCAAATTTTCATCTTTTCTCGCAATGAAACACTCTTTAATTGGTGTGTTTCGTTAATTGAAATATCTTACAAATTTTCACAATTTGCTGTCAAAACTCGTTTTATTGGACGTGTTCGGAATTGTATCCAAAATCGATCTGAATAGCGATATGAATTGATATTGTTGTTATCACTTGTGTAAAAACAGTTGTTTCGAAAAATGAATAATGAATAATATTAATTATATTTGAATTATACTTAAAAATTAAAAAAAATTGTGTTTGAAGATTTTTCAGTCTTTTGCATCTCTATTCATAAGTGGGAATATTTATCGTCATTTTTTTTTTCGTGCAAGTGGTAGCTCTGAAATTTTACAGTTGCCAGCTATGATCCCGAATATTTAAAATGGAGCCGTGAACGGCATTCTTAACAGGAACATAAAGGATTTGAAAATAAAGATAAACGTAAAAACAAAATTTTAGTATAAACAAATTTTTATTTTATTTTAGTTAACTTTTATAATTACAACATTATTTTATTTGATAATTAATTTTAAGTTTTTCGCGACGCGTTTCGGAAGAAACGTCAACTGCACCTACGCCCGATGATGGATTTTTAATCCGAAACGCGTCGCGAAAAACTTAAAATTAATTATCAAATAAAATAATGTTGTTATTATTAAAGTTAACTAAAATAAAATAAAAATAATAATTTGTTTATACTAAAAGTTTGTTTTTACGTTTATCTTTATTTTCATAAACCATACAACATGTCACCACTTATGAAACAATCGATTTATTGTAGCAAAGATTTCCAGATCAAATCATCTCACGAATTTTTGATGTCAAAGCATCATGACCACCAAGATCATGCGATTAAACGCCGCGCCATGCGAATTCTTTCATCGGGGTTTTGTGAAATCTCGGGTTTGTTCGAATAAACCGCAGAAAAAATTGCTGAACTCAGGCCGACATCTTTGTCAAAAAATCGTCGAAAATTTAATTAAAAGGGCAATGGCCTGTCATCAGACCCCACAGTTCTTCAGTTCAGCGCATCTGTGAAAATCGAAAAAAAAAAAAAATGGCGGACCTAATACCAGTGCTGCTTTACTTGTCAAATGTCAGTATTTGTTGCATAGTTGTTTATAATAATGCGGTGCGCAGTTTTTGAATGCCATTTGATCTGCCATTTTAAATTTTATAGCACTTTCAATTTTGACAACCAGCGCATTATAATATAGGTCTGTTTGGTAAAGTGAAATTTCTTGCAAATTTGCAAAAACATTTAACAAATTTTCACAATTTGCTGTCAAAACCAATAGAAAAAAACTCAGTTTTGGGAAATTTGTTGAACAAAAAAGTTACTAAACAGGCATAATACTGCGGGCAGGAATTGATCTTCTTATAATTTGTGATTGGAAGTCATGTTTCTACAGGCAACATACTACATAATGTTTGTTTTTCCACTCACGGGAAGTTGCAATATACCTATCTATCTACGAAATCAAAATCCATTGATCAAACACCGGAACTTCAAATAATTCAAATAAAGATATCAAATCTTATTGAAAAAATCCATTGACACACCTCAATTTTTAGATTCATATATAGGAACCTTTTTATTTACCTGAGTTTCGTATCAATATTCGAAAAAAAACTATTTCATCTTGCCGGGCATGTATCAATATACTTAACAAGAAAAAACATAAATGTTGACATTAAATGCCTAAGATGTGATCAGGGTATTAAGTACATACCAATAATCAATAAAAATTAAAAAACAAATGTAAATAGAAGTGGTCGAACAAAATAACACAATCGTTTTACAACTCAATATTTCCAGCTATAATAATTCATCAGCTTCGTAGGAAAGTATTTAAAAATTCCGTAAAGAAAACTCCTTGCTTAAGGTTCATTAGTGTTGCTAATGGCATAATTACACCGTAGAGTAATAAAAAAAATTAAAATATTATTATATTGAAGCTACCAATTTCCGCAGGGCAACTGCAAAGGAGCACACCTTCTATCTAAAGCAAACACTCAAAACCCACAGTCCATACAAATGTATCAGTTCATGTTTGAAATAGCAAGGGAGAGAACATATTATATCCACTTTGAAAGTCGTCATATATTCCACGCTAACACTTTAATTTCACCGTAAAACTTTCAAAACATTCTAAAATAATATACACATAGGTACCTAGAGGTATAAAGGTATTTACAAAAAAAAACCGAGTGCCTCCCATATACTTTGAATTTTAAGACTCAATGGTTTTTATTGAATGGAATTTCCATTCAAAATTAATGACGCACGGAACGCATTTTACGAGCCAAGTCAAATTGAAGACACAAAACAGAAAAAGCCTCATAAAAATATAGTGTGTGTGTTCTGACTTGCCTTTACTAGGTATACCTACCTATACGACAACACCACCGCGAGCGCATAGTTTGGTGTACGATGCGATGATGATGATGATTGGATATGAAACTTGAAAGACAATTAAAAACTTGGAATGTTCCCTCAAAGGGAGGAGGGGTTGAGGTGCGGGGTGGAAGGTGGTTTGTGTAACTTACAGATATATGGACAGCTTTGAAACTATAGAAATCAATTATCCGTCAACAAGCAAAGTGAACAATTATTTTGTAACCTATAAATAATATGTATGTTCTGTATACAACAACAAAAATTTCCCCGGGTTTTATGACTTCAAAGGAGCTATAGAGATCGGATCATCATCATCATCTAAAAATATGCGACCGACTTGTACCCGGAAGCGCAGTTGAAAATAGCATTTTATTATGCCAAAGTGAATTCTATGTATAATATATCAACCATCAGGAAGGAGATTATTTTCTGATTCAAATAATTAACCTCGGTACCAATGTATCTCAAGAAGTCTTGAGATTAACAGTTAATTTTTTTTAAAACCAACATAATAAACAAATAAAGCCTTTGGGACTCTCCTTGAACGACACATTTATAGTTTTTATTCTAATGGAAGATGTATGTAACTATCTATCTTGGACAAGTTTCAAGGTATAGTAGAAGAAAAGATTTCTAAACCAGAAAATAAATTATGCATGGAAAAGCAGAATTATAAACGTTTACCTTAGAATTTAAAGAAGTCCCAATACTTTTGAACAAGACGCTTAATTACATAGGCGTAAAATTTTATACAATTTAGTACGATGTTAAAGCATTCTTATCATACTAAAAAGACTTTAACATCGTACTAAATCGTTTAAAATTTTGCGCCATAGCCTTTAATAAATGAAGTGTTTTTATTTAAATAAATTGAAGACTTTTAATTAAGCCGAACCATTTATGGCAGGTTAATCTTGGTAGGAGAAAGTCCTGTTCATAACTAAACTGGCATAAACACAACCATCTCCAAATTTTTAATTTATAATTGTTACGTGTGTGACAAGTTAATGTTAGGGATGTGACTAAGTATATGGTTTTTACCCATGAAAAATCAATTCTAATGAGAAATTTTCGTCGTCATAAGTGTAATTAATTATGGTAAACGTTTTCGAAAAACTGCTCCCGAAAAATCTTAGGAAAAAAACAGAAGAAAGAAAACTATTCCTAAAACATCAGTTTGGATTTAGAAATAAACATTCCATGATGGACCGCAAGTGCATCAATTTACGAATGTTGGTGAAAAGGCACTTGAAGAAAAACAAGTGTGTTCCGCTCTATTTCTAGATGTTGCTTAGCCCTTGAAAAGGTTTGACATTTGGGACTGCAAAACTGCATAGAAATCTCCCAAGACAGTTCTACGAAAGACTGAAATCATATTTTTCCAACCAATTTTTTAGATTACGATACGAGCAAGAGTATTCGGAACTTAATAAAATTCAATCCGGTATACCACAAGGAAGTCTTTTAGGCCCAACACTGTATAAGATATATATTGGGGATATTCCAGTATACATAACAATACTATAATGAACACATTTGCAGATGATACTGCCATTTTAGTCCCTGATAAATGTGTTGTTAAGGCAACAGAAAAATTATAAAATGCAACCGATTAAGAAAAGAGAAGAACTAAACCTCAAATATAGAAAAATTAATTGGTTACTGCGTATAAGAACTCTGACCAGGGCTAGATCCTCAGTATTAAAATTTCGGAGCAGATTTGTAAAAAAAGTGGAGTAAAACAAAAATTTCTGGAGTAAATTTGAAAACGGAAGAAAAACTCAAGTATTTTTAACAAAAAATTTACTAAGTATACCAAAAAAAAAATGCACTTAAATTCCATTCGTTTCAGAACAGAATAGAATTTTAGATGCAAACATTCAGTCAGGATTGGTTAGAAAATTAAATTTAATTTTTGAAGATAAAGTGGCCGCTCCGGTTGGAGCGTACGTGACATAATCTGAAAGCAGTTCTGTCATTTCCTTCTTTGGGAATTTAAGAATTTTGGAATTATTCAGTATGGAAAAAAGGAGTAGATCTAAGAAATGCGGAGTGGTGGTGTAGATTTATTTTTTTCTTAAAATTGGAATAAATTAACTCCAATTGGAGTAAGGTTCTAAACGCTTAATCTGACCTATCTACCCAGAATAGAAAAATGCTATACAGCCAAGTATGTTTAATGAAACCCGTTTGGACTTACCTATGGCATCCAACAGCGGGGCTGACAAAGAAATCAATTTCTAAAACCATCCAAAAATTAAAAAAAAAACTCCTTTGTGGAATAGCAAATGCCCCTTGGTATGTAAAAAAGATATTTTAACTCGGACTTAACTCGACCGCCATATTATTCCCTCGAATAATCTAAGCTTAAAACTTTAATTCGAATGTAAATTAATATAAATTAAATTAATTAAATTCGAATTCAATTTTTAATCTGGGTTAATCGAGTGAATAGTATGGCCGTAAAATTTGTTCCAGTTGTGTAAGATTTCGTTATATTAGATGCCTTGCTTCATAAGAAATTAAAAGAAGGTAATTTGTTTAAACTCTTATAAATAATTGAATTTCCTAAACACAGTTAATTAACCAAAAATTTTTACTTTCTCATTGAACCTGGTCAGTATAAGTATAAAAGTTATACTCTAACTTACCTCTCTGTGCAGTCCACTCATTTCGGCTATACTTTATTGCTCTCGTTATAGACTTTACACAACCAACGGGTGACGCTTACCTTTTAAAGTTAAAATTATGTACTCATAAAATTCCACACACGATGTCAAAACTGCAATAAAAAATATAAAAACCATCATAATGTTTTCTTAATTGAATGGTAATTTTTTTTTTTCTGTTTTGGTGTTTTTTTTTCACTGCTCCCCTTGATTTTTCGACCTCTTCAAATTGAAATTTTGTCTAAACCTAATTTAAATTTAGAAACAAAAAAACTGTAAAAAATAAAAACAAACAAGACCAAGTGAAACGCGGTTAAGTTACAAAACCACTTCAAAACCATTGTTCCCTAATCACATTCTTAGCTCACTGAGTTTGCTCACACAGGCGAAGATTTCTTCAACAAAAAACAGTAAAAAAAAAACAATAAACCCTGAATCAAAACAACAACAGCAGCAAAGTGGCATGCATTTTACGACACGGCAATTAAGCTCCTAGGTATATACACTATACATAGGCACTTTTCCTTAACCTTTTTTTTTTCAAACTTTTTGTTCGTCTGCCGTCACTTTATTTAGATGCAACTTTATGCACATGCAGGGAATGAAGTGAATCCCCGACACTTCTCCCTCGTGAATACTAAATCCGAAATTAATTCCCCTACGACCAACGACAACGACGTAGACGCTAATAAATGCAGCAGCAAAGTCTTTTTGGTGTCGCTCTTGACCCCAAGCTTGCATAAAAATTCCTTCGAATCAACCTTGCTTCCATATTTTAAAGTTCAAGTTGCATTTTGTTTTCGGTAATGGCGGTTGTGACGAGCGACGTCGACGCGACGAGATGCGGCAACGAAGACGCAAAGTAAGCGCATAGAGGATTTTAATTTTCCAAGAGAGCCCCTTCTGCCTTGGTGAGCCCTTAATATGTTAAACGATAAACGAACGCTTGGTTTGGTTCTTCGTTAGGTATTCTGTAATTCCTTCAACCCTCACTCTTGTTAAGAAGTTCAAGACCATAAAGTATAGGCCTTCCCGTTGAATGTGCTTAAAATGTTCGTGTACCACTTACTCTCTTTTATGTGTTGTTGTTGCTGTTGTTATGGTAGACCCGGGGTCGGCATAGACGAAAACGCATGCATTTATATAGACGATGATGGTAGCGAGCGTGTCATCAGCTAATAAATAAAAGTTGCTGCACAAGGCGCAGCTTTATATTATAGTTGGGGCGCAAAATAAAAAGAAGGGGTCTTGAATTTGTGTGGTGAGGATTGTATACGCAGAGAGAGAGAGAGAGAGAGAACTATTAAATATAACGAGGAGACTTGCCTCTATCATCATCGTATACAGTCGAATTATTTATTGAAGTAGGTGTTCAACATCGATTCTGGCTTTCATAAATTAATGAACGCTCTGCTCGCATTATAGAATTTTGAATTTATGTTCTAACTTTTTTTGTATATAATTTTTATATACCTTCTTAATCTTACACTCCATCTCTCTTCTTTAGGGTCAGGAAAACTATAAGGAAATTCAAAAATTGAGAGGCATGAAAATAAATCTACCCACATCAATAAGAGATTTGTATTTTAAGCTTTGTATATACCTACAATGTACAGAGTTAGATTGAAAATTAAAATTTCATACAAAATCTCCTGCATAAAATTTTACATTCCACAGCTTCTTTTTTAAACCAAAGGTAATTGACTGTCGAATATTGAACGTGTTATGCTGCGTAGGCTCTCACTCCTGTTTTCCCACGGTAAAAAATTCAAAATATTTCATTTCACGAGAGTTGAGTAGTTACTTGATTTTATTTTCACATGGCAGCATATTAGTGGAAAATATTGTGGATCCTATTCAGTTTTCATTTTATGGAGCGAGAATGTGATGGCAAAAATTTAAGCGTGTTAATGAAAAAATTATATACTTTTTCACACTAATACATAATATTTCACTTCCGCAATTTTCGAACAGTTGAATTACCTAGTTGAATCATCAGCATTATCGCCAACTTAATGGGAACTTGTTTTCCCCGAAAAAAAACAAAGAATACCGGGGAAAGAATATTTCCAATCGCGAATCTCCCACGAAATGATTTTTCCTCAAGATCTTACTTGGGGAATATTTTACATTGAAATAAGCAAAAAGTTCCCCGGGAAAATTATTTAAGGAAGCTTTTTGTTGAAAGGAATATTTTCCCAAGATGATGCATGATAGATAATTTCCCAAAATGGAAAAAAAAACTTCGAGAAAATTTCTTTCGCGATAAAGCTCTCGAATTTCCGTCGAACAAAAATCCAATGTAATGGCAGATAAAATTCACCGGGAAAATTTATTCCCGATATCAATAAATTCCCATGAAATTTTCTAGTCAAGTTCGCAATGTTCAAAAGGAGGAAAATATTTCTAGGGAAATTTTTGTTTAGCCTCCATAGTTCCCACAGTTAGTGTGAAAACGAAGCGATCAGCCAAGCGACAATATCATTAGCCTGAAATATTTAACTTTAAATTCCCCAGATTACCAAATGTTAAACTTTTCCACATTATCATTAGCTTTTTTCCTTGTTGTCGCAAATTCAAAAATTTTAAATATAGCAATGAGAACATTGTGGAATGCATTCATTTTTCATTTTATTTAAAGTAAATTAAAGCTACCTATGCTCAAAAATTGTTAAAAATAAAACAATATCTGTCCTTAAATAAGTAAGACGGAGTGTACCTATACTCATATTTTTCATGTAGTTAGGTACATGTTTTCATTTTCCATAAGAAGCGTAAGGGTAATAAAATTAATTTCTTGACGGCACCTCTCATCCTCACTTTTGGAAAATACAAGCAAATAAAAATATAAGACTCGTTAGTTTTAATTGTTTTTGATTTTCATATGACATAATAATGCATCAGTATGTATATAAAAACGTTGGTATATATACCTATCTTGGATATCCATATAGCCTATAGCAAGTCGCGTTTGCGTTACGCTAGGATTCTTTAGAAATTTATGTGTTGATTATTTGGCAAGTTGCGGATTTATTAAAAAAAAAAAGTTAGATACATAGGTAAAGGCTTGTAAGGCTTTGCAGTGTTGAAAAATAGGAGAAAGCTATACATTTAACGTTGAAGGTAAAATATGTATGTAGCTAGATTTTAGGGGAAGAAAATTAATTAGCTATTTGCACGAATTGTAATGGATGCGTTTTTAATTAGGTGCTGCATTATATGGGGAATGTCTGCTGAGTGACCCTTTAATACACACATATATGGATAAGCTTAGCGGTAGGTTGGAGTTTTTTTTTTTTTAACTGTGGATACTGCTATACCTACGAATACTTATACTGGTCATAAATAGGAGCTGTAGCGTGAAATAGATGTATTTATGATGAGAATCGACTATATCCATTTGGGTGCACTATTGTTTTCTTATAATGAAGAGTTTAATTAATTAAAAAGTACAGGTTGTACAGTCTCTATGGTATGGTATTGTTTTTTTTTTTTTTTTTTTGAGTGTAGAGGTAATTTTTAAATGATCTTATAAAATATAGGTATTGTTTTTGAAAAGAGGCATTAGAGCATAAGACAAGTGGTGGAAATAAAATATCGTTCTTATAATTCAATACAAATGAATGATCATTTAATTCATTTATTTAAAAAAAAAATAATTAGTAATAGGTATGAAAGTCACATATTAAAAACGAATTAATATATATGTACTTAAAAAAAATAATTTAGTTTCGACCTAAATGTGATTTTTTTGAAAGACTTAATAAGACTCTGTGCTACAGTTGTAGCCCCTGGAGGAAGCCCGTAAATGTTTTTCAGGCATTACTGCCTCTTGCGAGGAATTGACAAATTCACCTATATCTCTTGTCACTGGGTCATATGTGAATGAAAAAAGCTAAACCTAGATTTTTAAGTAAAATCTAGTTTTTTGGTGAGCTTAAGCTAGCTAGTTACAATGTTTTCTAGTCAGAGCTATTTTAAAATAGCTCATTCATTTAGTTTAAGCTTGTTTTCCCAACCTAAGCTTCAATTTGTGTGACTAAAAATAGCTTCAACTAGAAGATTATAGCAAAAACTACAAAAATATCAAAAATGTTTCGACTTGTCTCAAAAGCTTTGGCTAGGTTTTATTTTTAGTATTCTCTTTAGTTATGGTGTAAATGTGGTCAAGTTTATACGCGTTAATTAAATAGTATGGAAAAACCAAAAACCAATTTTCTTAAAAACTATAACAACACTATTTTTCCGTTAGTGTGTTTTTGTCATTAACCTGAAATGCAGTTTTATTAAAATTGCGTTATTTATAGGTAACATGTACCTAAGATTAATTAAAATCATTAGAGACCTTTTGTAAAACCTTTTAAAATATCAAAAACGTTGTATTGGAGCTACCCGGCCTAGTTGAGCTTTAGCACAAAAAAAACTAATTTCTCCTCAAGAAAATGATCCATTAAAAATTGCTTTTTATCTAAGTCATTTGGATTCGGCAAAAAATTCTAATCCCCCTCTATTACTGGCAGCGTATCGGAGTCGCGGTTTTTAAAATCCCGTTTTTCAAAAATTACGAACAAAAAGTTTTAAAATCCCGTCTTCTAAAATACCATTTTTTTGAAATCCCGTCTTCTAAAAATAAAAATTACTCAAATAAAAGAAAATATGTGGGGTGTTTTTGATTTTTACTGCACACATTTCTTCTTGCTCACAAAATTAAAATTATATACATTATATTTACCCATTGAAAAAATTGGCCCTGGAAATAACTCCAAAATGAATTAACTAACTCCCAATGCACTAACTCCCACTAAAATTTGGACTTGGTTCATTATAAACTCATTCACATTATTTTTGGAACTATAATCTCCCAACATAAAATAAACTAAGTTACAAAATGCAAATGAAGGGTTATTTCCCATTAAATAAAAACTACCGAATGATAAAAAGAAACTTTGCATACACCCAACTTCTCACCTACCCCAATTCTTATAGTGTGCCCAAGCAGGGGGGTTGCAGTTGTACATACCCTACTGCGGGATTTTAAAACCGGGATTTAAAAAAACGGGATTATAAAAAGCGGGATATCGAACCCAACCCTCCATTCCTGCCAATAACACACACACCGGAATGGTTGAGTGCTATAAGCAACCAGGGCCTAGTTCTACACGAGTTGTCTGTTGTCGTAGGTACCACCCAATTTATTTTATTTATAATAAGACTCTTGTTTTATTTGTTACTTATACAAAAATTACCTCCAGCTCAATATTCTGCATAGATGTGTCTCAACAGATTTTCTTAATTTTGTAATTTTGAATTTTAATGTTTTTTTAAAATCAGGTCCACAGTATTTGGCCCTACACGATAATGGAAACCTTAACGAAGTTATAACTTCAAGTGTCATGCGTTTTAAGTTCTTAAATCTTTATGATTAATCATGGAATATCTTTGTTAAAATTCAAAATGTACCTTCAAGCCTTTGAAATGGTTATTTCCGAAGTATAAACTCAAACTTACGAGCACAAAATCTATGCAAACTGTATCAAAGCAATAAGTTCTGTTATATTTGTATAGAAATTTAAAATGTATTATTTGTAAGATGTTATCAGAGTGGCTGCCCTTTAGTAGGATCATGAGTGATTTCAATTCATATTTTAAACTAATGTTTTTATACCTACATACTATGTAGCCCTACTTAAATATTGCATTTACAATACATTCTACATGACATAAAAACGCCAACACGTTCCCCAAAAGTTCTTAATCAAAAAGACAATCAAATTCAACATAAAACCACAAAAGTATTTGACTGTCAGATCCTTATCACTTACTTACATTCCATTCCCAAAAAACGCATGACATATACGTCACGTAATCGAAGTTAAAAACAACGGAGATTAGCCACAGTTGTACCGTACCTACATTGTACATACATACATATATGCATATACTTCCTGTGTGCGAAAATCTCACAAAAAAAAAAAAAAAAACAGACCATTTGGGGATTTTTTTCGCTGTCTGAATTTGTGTGTTTGGGAAAACCCCACCTGATTATACGATATCCGAATTTAAAGCAAGTTTTTAATATTTTCTATGTGCTGTACCTATGATATGTGTGTTGACAAACTAAATTTCAAGTCACATTCGTGGTTAACAGCGAGTGACTCAGCGTTTTTGTCATCGAACTGTTATATTTATGTATATGTACAGTGTACAATCACAATGTATGTACATACTTACATACCAGCAAGTGTTATTATGCTGTACTTAAACTTGTGTATAGACTTTAAAATAATTGCAAACACGTGGAGCTGTCTAGATAAGTGTCTATCTCTGTATCGTATCTAGTTCCATATACGTCCGTCCGTGCATATTTAATAGCGTGTAACCCGGGAATTGTCTTTTTTAACTCAAATACATTAGTTACCTACACCTACTCAAAATAAGGATAATTGAAGAAAAAAAAAAAACCAAAAATAGCTTTTTGTAGGCAGACAAAATTTGCCACACATCATTTTGATGTTTATACCTATGTGTTTATATTTTTTGACATAAGAAGGGGTTAAATATACAATGTCACACGATTAAAGTCAACCCCCAATCATACCTTTAATGTGTTGAAACTGAAGCCAGTATTCAAATTTATTTCCATATCTTTTATTTTTTGTTATTTTAAGTTTCAACAAGGCAATTAATTGGGTTTAAAAAAGTGCCTAAAATCTTCCCTGATATGTGTAATATGTGTGTGTGTTTTCTCTTGTGCCTCATATTATAAATATTATGTGTAGTCAAGGCAAAATAGCTCAATATGTCCTATAATGACTCACACACGGAGCCAACTCGTCGCGATGTTAATTAGGTTTTGTGTCGCTTCTATTTAATTAAATCAACCGAAAATGAGGACTCTATATGAATCTCCAAGGGAAAATTTTTATGTGCCCCCAAAAACAGAGGAACTAAACAAAAATAAAAAAAAAGAAACGTTTAATGCCGCTCATGTGTCTACTTTATTTTTTATATGTTAGATTTGAACATACATACTTTTGGATGGTAAGGTAGGGTTAATGACTTTGACATTTTCAAATGGCATAATTTTGACGTTTGATGGCGACAAAAAGCGTTTGATTTATGCTTTCTTTTTTTTTTTTTTTTTTGAAAGAGGGTAAAGAATGTTACATAAGCTGAAAGGGTTTTTGTTACTATCTATGTACTATGTATTTACAATGAATGTACTACATATATGTATTAGGAACAACGGAGACTGGAAATAGGTGATGGAGGGAAATGTTGTTGAGTTCTTTGCTGATATTTTATTTCATGGATACATTTTTGATAAATGAATCAGTTAATTTGTGAATTAGAAGATAATTTAGTATTTTTTATTAATAGGGGTGTAAGTTATGAAACAAAATTTGGCGTATTTCTCTTACCAGCCCCCCATATTGCCCTAAAAGATATAGAAAGCACGAACGACTTAAACAACTTTATTTAACAATAAAAATTAAGACTGGTTTTAGAAAAGTAATTCTATGACAAATTTAAGTATTTTTCGAAAGTTTTTGAGAAACTCGCGTAAAACCAAATTATGTATAACCATCTGATGGCAATAATTAATTAAATAGTTCAAATAAAATACGCACAGTAAAATGTTCAATATGCAGCATTTAAAATGGTTTAAAACCGTTTTATTTTATTAATTAAAAAAAGCAAAACATTTATATTAATTATATTTTAAAATCTTAAAAACACTAATATGGACACAGTCCGGAAAATTTTTATTCTTTTCGTCTCTCAACCTTTCACAGGCATAATTATTATTATATTATCGCACTTTTTAAGGTGATTGTGGTGGCTCTTGGCTAAAATACGGAGCAGCATTAGGAGCTAATAAAGTATGACAAAGCTCACAAACTCTAGCTGCCTTCTGCATTGGACCAGATGGAACTGATTTATTTAAGCATTTATCACAATAGATAACACCACAATGGCGACAATGCTGTTTGCGTACAGTAACCGTAAAGAAGACGTTACAATTTGGACAGTTGTCTATGTCTTCGTCGTCTTGCCAGCGCACTTCAGCGTTAGGTTGTCGGAATTTCTCAATTGTTATCTGAAAAAAAAAAAAAAAAAAACAAAGTGGATTCAAGAGATAAACAAAACAGAACAAAACCAAGTTTCGTTAAGTTATATACCTGCAAGTTTTGTGACAACTTGACGAAATCTCTTTGAACATGCTCACTTGTGGCCAAATCGTCTTGAAGATTCTTGATTTTAGATTTGTACTCAACATTGATTCGATTAAGTTTTTCCTAGAAAATAGATTGAACACAGTATTATTAACCAATATCTACTTTTTTGTTAAACTTTATTACATTCATCTCCTGCAATTCAATAACCTGAACACGAAACTCTGATATCTGTTTATTTAGTTCTGATTCTTTTCTCTCAAATGTATTCTTCATTGTCTCGTACTTTTGCTGAGTTAGCAAGTATTCTGTCAATCTGTCCCTATTTGAAAGACATCAAAACAAATTTTAAATCAAATTTGGTGTGGAAAACTTTACACAACTTACTGCAAAGACTTCATTTCGGTCTGAACCTTCTTCTTATAAGCCCTCTTCTCGTTGATATTGGCATCCAACTGATCTCGTAAAATCTGTACCTCATCAGCGTAGCTAACGCACTTTTGTTTCTCAAACTCACACCCAACCCGGGCTTGAATGAAGTCATTCTGCTGACGCAACAATAGTTCATGTAGTTCCTCGACGTTATTCGGCAAGTTTATGTACTGATTCTCAATTTCTTCAGCGGTAGCCAAGTACCGTCCAGACAAATAGTCATTATCAGCTTGAAGTGTCTCCAGTTGTTTATTGACCCGCTCACGATCATCGGAAAGTCGCAGCAACTGTGTTGTGATCTCATTCTTAGCGTCAAGGAATTGCTGCTGCAGATCCATAAGTTCGGTTTCACTCTTCTTAACATGGTCCTTGAGGTATTGTACCTCATTCTTATGAGCCTCTCGTTTCTCTTGCCACTGATCTTCGAGATCCTTACGAAGTGCGGCTTCTTTGCGAATATCCTCACCAGATTCTTCGATGGTCTTCTTCAAAGCTTCTATCTTCGTCTGACTTTGTGTTAATTGGTGCTTGGTCTTTTGAAGTTCTTCGTCAAAATTGCGACAAGATTCACATTGGAATTCCATTGATGTTGATTTGCTTACAGAATTTTTCACTGATGCAGCAACCACATCAATTGGTTGTGGAACTCCTGTCTCACAAACCGAGCTTGTTGTAGCTTGAGGAGATATCTTCTGATTGCGAAGTCCTTGAAGTTCTTCATCAGTTGAACGAAGTTTTTCCTTCAATGCTTTTATTTCTTCTTCAAGAGGAACAACCAACGATCTGAGAACTTCTGCATCTTCCTGAGCCTATATATATAATATAATAAAAGCATGCAAGGGGAAGAAAGATTTGAAGTCCAATTTTTTTTATTTGTCAGCAAAGATTTTGATTCATAAATTTTGAAACATAAAAAAGACATTCACATCGAATTCCATTTTGATTACGTACATATTTGTTTACCTTCCGCATAGAATCATCTAGCGTATCATGACTTGAAGACTCTGCTCCCAACTTACGTGCTAAAGTTTTCTTAACATGGCTTAAGACAGCAAGACTTGTAGGTTCCTAAAACAGAACAGAAAAAAAAAAGAAATTTTTTATCACAAGGACCTTTAGTGAATTCAATACCCTTTCTGATGAGACCTGTTGCAATTGGATTATTTCTTCTTTCAGTTCTCGATTCTCTTGTTTTAAACGCTTGTTATCTTCTTGAAGATTTTCCAAGTCAGCTTTACAAATCGAAGATTCTTCAATTGTTTCTATAAAATGAAATAGAAATCACAAAAAAGTCATATTGCTGAAGAAGCAGCATATATGTATATACCCACCCTGAACTAAAAGCTGTAAAGATGATATCTCTTCTTTAGTCCTAAGATCACTCAATTCTCTTTCATTGTCCGATCGACATTCAGCTATCATAACTAAACTCTTCAATTCATCGAGTTCTCGTTGGATGGCAGTTTTTTCTGTCATACAATTGGCGTATTCAGCTTCTTTCTGGATAAAGAGCTCCTTAAGCTTGGCTCGTTGGGTATTGAATTCAGTATGCATCTTTTTGTTGTCAGCTTCGAGCTTTTGAATCTTCTTATGAAGATCTACATACATATATGAACATTCGAATCATTTGAGCAACAAAAATCTATATTAAACAACTTACCATCTTCCTGTGGAATTGTCACACTCACATCCTGGCCCACTTCGTCTTCCATAATTCTTATTCTTTTTTAAAATCTGAAAGAGTATAAAAATATATTGAAAATAAAATTGTAGGAACTAGAAAACACTCTGATAGTTAAATATGTCTCCACGTTAAAATTCAAAACCCTTAAAACCCGAAACACTTCATATATTATACCTACACCCTGCGCTTCTTTATTTTAATTTCAACACTAAAAAAAAACATCAAAAACCATAAAACTGCCATAAAAACATTATGGGGGTCAAAAACTTGTTTGACCTCCAATAGATTTATTAGAGAAGGGAGGGCACACACCATTCCAAAATCGATGTCAAGCTATAAGCTAAAGATGATCGTAAATCTATATTCCCCCAAAGTGTGCGATATTGGGTGTCCATATACAAATACGATTGTATTTATATTGTGATGTGGTGGACAAAACACATTATACAGCGCCATCAATTAAAATTAAAGTGTAAACGTAACTTTTATTTTCGATGAGTCCTGGTTATTTTTTTTTTTCTCTCAATATATTTTGTGTGAATTCCGATTTAATCGAGTCATAAAAATTTGGTTGTTTGTCTTGCGCCCAAAGGCTTTAATATATGTATATATTGTATTTTTTTTGGGATTTAAGATATGTTTACACTGGGTTAATGTGTAATTGATAGCTGAAATATTATGTACTAGATTCTCTGGATGATGATGATGCAGTATTTACCGCAGTAAAATTATCATAAAACAGCAAAGGAAAAACAACGACTTTTGTGTGAGAACAAAAAAAAACGTATGTGTAAGCTGAATTTCTCTCTTTTTTTTTGTTGTTAATGGATAACTAAATAATTTTAAGGAACATTTTTGTTTCATTCTTCCATTTAATGCGAGTTATATATACACACACGCTGGGTTGATGTTAATTTATAAAGGGCGAAGATTGAAGTGTAACAGCTGGAGAAGATTCTTTCAATGAGTAAAAGTCGAGAAGTAAATATAGTATAGAAGTGTTATTGAGAGCACTTAACAAATTTTATCGTCAGCTATAAAATTTAAACAGTCTGAGGTTGAATGATAATGTGCAGAAAATTATAAATATAAAATAAATATAAAAATAAAGCTTGGATTTTTTTTAACTTAATTATTATATTTTGCTCGTGGATTTTTTTTTTATTTTTCCTTAACGAAAAAATTCTTATTTTTGTTTCAATTGACGTGTAATATTTTATTTTAATATTCTTAAAATAAACTTAACGGGCTTATTGCACCATATGCACGGTTGCCACTTGAAGATAAAGTTGATGTCCAAAATTGATAATAAAATCGACCAACTGTAGCAAAAAATGACAAAATAATTTAAGTCCGAAATATTTGTAAAACAGATGACATATTATTATTTTTGTAATTATCAAACAAAAAAAGGTATACAAACAAATTCACAAAGTAAACCTAACAAACTTAATAAAATAAAATTAACATAAATAAATATGTGTAAATATGTAATCAGTGCGTTCAATTTAACATATTAATGCACCGTTTACATCAAACGATAAGAAAATCGCTTTAGGTTGCATAAAAATTAAAGACGAGTTTCTTTTTTCATTTCGTAAAAAAATGACCAAATGGAATAAAATATGACAATGCGACCAAGTGAAAAAATAATGAGCAAATTTGGTCACAAATGAACAAAGTGGCAACTATGACCATATGTACTGTACGTGTACACTGTACATGTTGCCCTTGAAATAGGAGATTTAGAGGGATTGTTGGGTGTCTTAGGCTAAACTCATACTGGAGCTGCGAGCAGAGCGGAGATGCGAGAAGTGAGCAGAGCGACGAAAACAAACAAATGTGTTCTTATGCGAGCTCTCATACTGAGGCCTCTAGCAACGAGGTATCAGTTCTCATAAGAAAGCATGTGTTTGTGTTTAACGCTCTACTCACCTCTCGCATCGCCGCTCTGCTCGCAGTTTAGCCATAGAAAGACATAGCGGACCGTTTGAAAAATCCCGCCTCTCATTTTTATATTTTTTCTTTAAAATAATGCTTCACTGATAATAAATCTTATTCTTGTCAAATATCAATTGATTAATAAACGATAAAATTTATCAATTGATACAAAAAAATTTGGTATTTCGGTTGTCAAATGATAAATATTGCTATTGAAATTAAGTTAAAATTAGTTTTCATTTTACAGGACTTCGACTTTTTGCGTTATTGATTCAAAACAGCTTTTGACGGTCTTTAGTTCACAAAAGTGAAAGCTTTTAAGCAAAAGTTTGTCGATTGAAGAAATCTAATCAAGTCCACAAAAATTTAATTATTTGTTAAAAATACAAAACAAAATTTTACTTGTGTATATGTACTAATAGTATATACGAGAGCTAGCACGTCGCGGTCGAGAAAAATTTAATTTCAACAGTCATGATTTTTTAATATGTTGTACTCCTCACTACCTCGAGTGATATTTTGATGGTCTGGCTGGTGGGGTCAATGCGTTTTTTTGTACGCGTCACTTTTGTGAGCGTAAAAAGTTATATACAGGTCTAGAAGGTGTCAGACGTTGCAAAATAAGTCTGGCAAGCGATTTTTTAAACAAAAGAAAAATAATCGAATTTTAGGGGTTTTATTCGGAAAAAAAATTATTAAAAAAACAATGGTAACACTTACAATATTGTAATATGGATTTTTGAAAACAGTGAAATTTGTTCTTTTATTTCACATTTAAATTACTGTATTTATATTAATAGTTTTTGATGTGTAAACATCTATACTGGCGGTAGGGTGAAAAGAAAACGTAACGTAACGTTGTAATCGTGATCGTGATCGTGGTCGTGATCGTGATTCTGAGCTTTACGAAAAATGAGTGCGTTCAACAATATGTACGTTCAGTAACTAAACGTTGAGTATTTATATACGAAATCGAAAGGTCGGGCTCAGTTCGGGTTGAAATTTGGTTGGCTGCTTAGAGGATATATTAAGCCCCTATTACATGATGATTATTTGCGTCTGACTCTATTCAAACATAATGAGTGCGAAAGCGAAAAAAGATAAGATGGAAGACCAGTTGCCTTGTGAGTCGTGGGCCAAGTTTTACGAGACTCTTTTTAACGTTTCTTTAGCATTAGGCTACGCGTAAACCAACGCGATGGCGTTGGCGATCACGATAAAAATGTGGATGCCTCATATAAAAATCAAAGCACACTTCAATCGTGTAGATGTGTGCCTTTCCTTTGATTTATGTGTATGGCATCCACAATTTTATCGTGATCGCCACCGCTTTCGCGTTTGTTTGCAGCTACCTTTATCCGTATTTTGTATTCTTTGCATTACTTTTTTTCAATTACATGACTGCTTTGAGACCAGGGGCCTATTTCACAGAACATACATCACATACATTGTATGAATGTATGTACCTTAAAGTAGACGCCAAAGATGGCTCAGTGTAAATTTTGAATTTTTTGAAAAACTTTGCGTCAACGCATAATTTAAAAAAAATTAAAATTTACGCCCACTCATCTCGTAGTCGTGATTCTTATCTTGTAGCCGTGGTCGTTATTTTGATTCTGAGCCAGAGATTAGTCTGCTATTACACGATGCATCTAGACGCATGCGACTTTTCGAACTTCGTAAATGCAAAAGAGAAAAAAAATCGAAAAGATGAGACGGAAAAAAAGTGACCTGTGTCGCGTGAGTAAAATGTTCGATGCAACTATTTGACGTTTCTCTTTTCTCTTGTCCGTTTTTTACTATTCTGCTTCATATGGTTTTGTTGCTCAAAGAGTAAATTTCGATGCAACGCACTGTTATTGATAGCCTTATAGGCTTTCCAGAAATGAGAAATTCATCTTTAAAAACAACATAAATAAAATAAATTATTGCTTTTCTTGACTGATATTCATTTAAAGGCACACAAACCTTTCTTTCTTCAATATATCTAATAATGAAAACAAAAATAAAAACAGAAAAATTTTTTTTATTGCTTGAGCACAGCCCAACACGAAAATGAAAAATAAGGAGAACTGTCAAATTAGATTCCTGACTTTGGTTTCAACGTGTAATAGCGCTTGAAACAGGGGACGAAATAACAAAGAAGAATTCGAAGAAGGCGCATGCAACCTGATTCATCGTGTAATAGCAGGCTTATGAATTATCCATAATCTCTGTTCTGAGCTTCACGAAAATTGAATGCGTTCAACGCTATGTACGCTCAGTAACTAAACGCTGAGTGTTTATATACGAAATCAAAAAGTCGAGTTCAGTTTGGGTTGAAATGTGGTTGGTTGCTTAGACCATATAGTACATGGACTGCGCTTTCATTTTCCATGCATCATTACCGATTTTCAAATTTGCTTATGAAAAGTTAAGATCCATATAAAAATACAAAAAAAAAAAAATGTTTGCTATCATCCACACCCTAAATTTGATGTAGGCTCTCGGTCTATGAGGCATTCGGACGAATGTTGATGTTTACACATCTTAACCGTGAGTCCCGGCACTCACACTTTTTTTATATTAATTTTCAATCTCGAAATTAAAAAACAAGAAAAAAAAATGTTATATTTACTTTCTTTTTTTTTCTTAAAAATTGTATATTAATTACTTACCTTTTTATCTTTAAGTATTTAATACTCGTATACACTTTTAGTTGATCTCTAAAAACTAGATGATTCTATGTCTTATAGTTTTTGAAAAAATTGAAAATTACGAAAACTATACTTTATTTATTATACATATGCCCACGGAAGGCCAATAAGGAAATAAGTTTTTTTTAATTTGCCTTCAATCCGCTGCTTAAGAATATTTTTTTTTTTATTTTTAAATTTGAAGACATTTTAGCATTGGGTTTTTAGTATTTGACTTCAAATTGATAGGAGCATTGAATATTGAAAACAAAAATAGTACATATGTAATAACATAAAATTTTGAACAAAATTAGTTTGGACGAAATTTTTTAAATTTTTTTTTGTCAAAATTTTGAGTTTGAAAATTAGTTTTTCCAAAACTATTCACTAAAACAATTTGATTTAAAAACAAATCTAAAGAACAGATTTATGGCTATATAACATGTCGTTGTAAGTGTTGCCGTTGATTTTGAATGATTTTTTTTTCTTCGATTTTTCATACAATTTCCCTTCCCGGGGGGAATTAGACCTCTTCTAATTTTCTTTAGTTCTCCTGACCAAACCTAAACGCGCTAGCCTTTTGTCGCATCTTTCGCAAAATTTCCTGTATATTATTTTATAGTAAAACCATATCATATTATGTTTTTCTTAAAGTTACAAAATAGCGTCTGGCACGATTTTAGCAACGTCAGATAGCTGCCAGACGTGTTAATAAATATTAACAGATGCTTGTATGTAGAACGTAATAAGACAAAACATGAGAATGTTAATATTTATGTAGATTCTTCATTTCTGTCAAATTTGAAGGAACAATTTATTTGAATTTATGGTAAGGATCACACAAATCCAAAAGCAAGAAACTTCACGGAAGCTTTACATATATGTTTTAATTAAATTTGCAGTGAAATAGTGCTATACATATATAGTTCCGTCAAATTTATTTACCTAATCAAAAAAGAAGAAGGGAAAATGCTCAAACAAAAATTATGTACACTTATATGGGTATGCTCAATTAAAGGGGCTTCGAACTACACACAAAAAGGCTCGCCACATAAACCAATCCAAACAAACAGACAGACAAGCTATATGAAAGACCGTCCTTCTATATATACGATTATATTATATTTATTATGAGTATATCAACCAGTACCATGGCTCAGCTGTTGTTTCCTCATCCTCATAGTTTGTTCTTAACCACGATATAAATCAGACACGACATCATATTTAATTAATTAAGTTATCGAACCTCTACCACCGCAACCGCCACCGCCACTACTGCCATCACGTCAGTCGTCGCCTCTTCACCCGTATATCAACTTAAATTATAATCAAAGAGTAGGCATTAGAAACATCAGACATGAACCCAACCGAACCCGCTAGCTGTATAGGTTGACTGGCCACTAAATTGGTTTGAGGCTTCCGACTTATTCTTTGGCGTGTTCACGCCATCTTTTTTAAGAAGGTATAATATGCACCGGAGAGATGAGCTTCTGCAAATAAATATACGGGTCTGCTGAGAAACTCAAGATAGGTGTAACCATTCCGTGTAACAATAATAACAACAAAAGTAACAATAACAAAATTGCCCAAAGATAATAAGGGGCAAAGAACAAAAGTAATTGCAAAGCCCAGTGCAATGTTGTTATGAACAAATTATATAAAATAAACCACAACAACAACATAAAATGGTTAAGCTTGCGATAAAGGTAATATACATTCATTCATAGTTATGGAACAATTTATGGATTCGTAAAAAAATGTTTTTCGAGAGATTTTCATCAACCATGACATGATAATAAAAGATAGATGCCTTAACAAATAAAATTGTCATGTTTAGTTTCATCAATTAGCTGGCGCCCAACGCGGGTCCTTTTTTTTTTTATGAAATTTGAAAATTAAATAAGAATAATATTAAATTAAACCAGTTTCCATGCAACTATTATTTCTAGCCTATTTTCCAAATAAAATAGCTTTTCTCAGTTTTGAGTACCTACCTATATACATATGTACGAACATTTTCTATACATAGATTTTTTCTAATAATGTCTGGCGCAATTTCCTCTGATGCTGTGACATTTTTTTAGTTCCCGGACTTTTGTGGTCTACAAAATCCTCATACAAATAAAGGTGATTTTTCCAAGAATAATGCCTCGTGATTCGTTTAAACAGCAAATACATTCGACCTCGTTGTGCATTTAATTAATTCATTATTTTTTTTGTATTGCTTGAGGTTAAATTGAAATCCTCTATATAATCATTGTAACGATGTTGTGTGCGTGGTTTACATTGTTAATTACTTTATTAGATCATAATTGTGAATTAGCAGTGAATTCCAAGAATCGACGCGAATCGCTAAATCACGAACTGATTTGCCATGGCATGTTGGAAAATTTAATGACGAAGGCGGTATAATGCAACAACTTTATAAGCTAGCAATAAAAATCTATTTTTATTTCAATTGATATATACAAAAAATAAGTATAACTTAGGTAATCAATTGGTAAGTCGAAGATCTGTAGTTAAAATTTAATATGTTGTGGTTAATTTTTTGTTTTGTTTTGTTTTGATATGAATTCCATTAAAATGAGGGAACGCTGCTGTTGCTTTGTTCATAGCACTGGCAACTTTTTCAAGGTCAGAGTATATTATATGGCTAAATTTTAAGGTGAATTTTTTTTCATTTTAACAAGGAAGATAAATTGTTCATGGAAAATTGGAAGATACTTGTCTTGAATCTGACGGAAGACATTTCAACACGACTCAGAATCAAAATATCAAAACCTGGGAAGGTTATCAATGAACAAAAATTTTAAGACGAATTAACAAAATCTCAGTCGTAACGATCACAGTGACATCTTCAAGGAAAGATTTTGATCAAATTAGAATATATTATATGTACATTCAATTGAATAAGAATTAATATTCTTGGAGGGAAACTATATGGGAGTGTTTAGGTAGTTTAGAATTAAAAGCTATATAGATATAGCTGTACAGAAAATCTCTAATGACTTAAAAAAGCGCCAAAATTTCGAGATTTTTTTTGGATTTTTGACCGAGGTCGAAAACTTGGATTATTCATTACGCCAACATAATAACCAACTCAGCAAAAAGGCAGAACTATCGAATCTGACACAAGGTCTTAAACATTTAATTGTACTTGAATATAACATTTTAGAAAAGTTATTTTCGTTATTTTTTAATATTTCTGAAATGGAAGAAGGAGAAAAATGCTTGTAGATTTATATAATTCAAAATTGATTTTATTTTTACGTGTTAAATATCGGGAAATGGTTTTTGTAAATATCTCGGTAGTTTTATCAGTTTTTTGGAGAAATACATCAAGGCGAAAATTATAACTCAGAATAAATAATTAAATAAAAACTAATTTTTTAATCTCAAACAAATTTCAGACTCTTGTTTGAGTATAATTTTATAACCTTAAAATTTTTTTTCTTCACATTTATCCAGTAAATGAATTTTTTCCTTTTCACCCACAGAATCAGAAAGCCAGTTCGGGTTGTTAGGGTACTTTTGCGAAAAAAGGCTTCAAAAAATTTTTTTGTAAGTCTAATGTTACTAACTTACATCCAGAGAATGAGAATTTTTCAAATGAAATATCTGATAGTTTTCGAGAAATTTATACAAAATATTGTATTTGATAACCTTCCACCCCCCTAAAACTTAAGACCTGGTTCAAATTTCTTTTGAACCATTCCCATCAATTTTAAACCTTTTTTAAATTGAAATTTCATGTTTTCATTACATTACAACAAATAAAAACTTGCTGAAAACATCATGGTCATTCAACAGGCCTTGAGGCAATAGGAAGATTGAAAAAAAGAATTTTTGACAACATTCTTTTAACTGAGAACTTCGCTTAACTGACACGAATTTTTTGCAAATATGATATTCCAGCTAGGTGGAGTTGACTGTACATAAAGGTAACTGGGTACATATCTTTAAAATTCTCACTTGAAAATACAAACGTATGTTCCTGCAAACCAGTCATGGAAATTATTTTTAGATTTTGATCAATCCAATTAAAACTTATTATCATATTTTATCTATATTCATCTCTTTATTTACATTAAGAATCACGTCTTCTAAACATTATTAACTCATTTTCTGACTTTTTTATTGCCAAACCCAAAAAGTTTCTATGTAGGTAGGTGCCTATTTATTTACAAAAACAAAATCCGGGTGGTCTTTTATTTAAAAAAATAACAATGACATTAAAATAATAATGACATTAAAAACAAGTAAAATCAATTTCTTATAATAGAACGTACATTTGTATATTTTTTTATTATTTCTATGAAATCTGTTCATAACAGAAAATACCAAGAACTTTGTACCTACTCATTAACATCGCAGTTAAAATTGCAAGCCACAAATGGTGAATAATAATTAACTCTTACCAATATGTACATTGTACCTATATAGATATTTTTAAAATGTCGGTCTCCAACAGATTGATTTCGGGGTAATCCCCAACCGCAATTAAGGTTTTAGTGCAAATACAAATAAACCAGGGTATATACCTACGAGTACACAAAAATTTTTGCTATTTATTTAAGTAAACAAAATCCGGAAATTTACTTTTCTTGGAATTTGCACTCAGCGCTTAGACTGCTAAGTTATAAAAGCTGTATTAATCAATAAAAAAATACAGCAGCAAGAGACGAGAACGACGCGACGCATCGACGACGACGACAATGACGCCGACAACGACGACGACGCGACGTTAAATTGGAATTTCCGCTGCAGTCATAAACTAAACAGTAAACAGACAAAAAAGAAATATTTTTAAGTTTATTTTTATAAACGAAAATAACAATATTTATTGTGATTGTTAATTTATTCGGATATGTAGATAAAATAAAACATAAAAATAAAATATAGGTACTCACTCAAATTCACGCACGGGTAAAGCACACTGTGATCGCGATGATGCGACTGCACTGCACTCTCCCCAAGCGAGTGCAGTGCATGCAGAAGCAACCCCACCACAAGATGGATCATCATGAGAGAAACACATTTTTGGCGGGAAACAATCAAGAAGACATCACAGACATTAAGCCGATTGCGAGCGCTTGTCTGGCTGGGTATTTTTGTTGTGTCTATTTTTATTTTTTCATTTTTTCCTCCACTTGGAATTATTATTGTTATGTTATGTTATGTTATTGGATGCAGGTATACCTTCTCGCTCAGGTAATAATACAAAGGAAAAATCCGAATCAGAGTTCGTTTATTGCGTTAACTGAATGCTAATGGTGCCATAACCTCGGCGCGCATCAAAACAATCAACAATCGGAACGTGGAAACGCCAACCGAGCCTGATGGCAAAGGTAGGAGATGAAGTAAGGGACACAGACGAATTGGACGTGGATGAGGCAGTATAACAAAAACAAAAACACCAAAACAGTCGTAAATCTGAGCGCCGCCGGTGATTCTACGGACAAGAGTCATAAAAGTGTTGTTGAGATGAAGATGCAGTTTGTTGATGCAGCTGAAGATGAAAATGAAGCTGAAGCCACCCATAAAGGTGCTCATCATCTTCTATGGGATTACATCTCTGTGGCGGTCTTCAATGAGGCTTTTCCAATGGTGTGGCCGCAGTGAAGCACTACAGCAAAGAGCCACCTTTCATTCATATTTTTTTTTTTTTACTCTTTACTCTGCCTCTTTGTCTGATGCCTTAAATTTTGATTGTTATGTTGTTGTTTTTTAGGATCTGCATCCATAAAAAATGCTAAACAAAAATGAATTCAAATTAAGGGTATAGCAAAGGGTCGGATGTAGTTGCTCTTATAGCACAAGTAAGTATGTATACATACATATTGATAGTTAAGAGTTGAAATTGAAAAAATTGTAACATAGTTTCTGTACGGCAGTTGTTACGAATACGAAAATATTAATCTTGTTCATTTACTTACCAAACCTACCCACTTCTACCATTTTTAGCCCAAAAGACTGTCAAAGTTCTTATTTATATTTATTTTACATTTATAATGTAAATTCAAAAACGCGTCGGTGCGTTTTTATCCAACCAGGATGTTTTAGTTCTAGTGTAAAGAGTTCATTGCAAACTAAGATCAAAATGATGTGCAAACTTCAAGCAAAGGCATCGCAACAAAGTATAGACGTCAAATTTTTGACGTTTATGAATTTAAACATAAGGGGTACCTACTTTCTGGATTAAAAATGGCAATCTGTCAAATTTGAAAGAGCGGCGAAAAATTCTCTCATAGAAAAGTGAAACTATCCAAAAGTATACGAACGCCTAGAACCAGAAATACTTAAATTCAACAAGAGGTATAGAAAAGGAAACAAAATCAACAGAGCGACGACATTGAAATTTCCATCATAACTTCATATTTTTTATTAAATTTTCTAATTAACAGATAAAAATTTGAAATATAAATATGTATATTAAAAAAATGGAAAATACATATACACTAAACAGGAACATCTTGTAATTTTTTATAATTCCCAAATTCGATAAAGAATCATAACTAAAGCAGAACTGTATAAAAAAACACTTCATTGTACCATTCAAAAGTTTCTTTTATTAAATATTTATTAATAAATTTTTTTAATCAAAAAATGTTGTTCTTTTTATTAAAACGATTTAATTTTGTATGCGGACGAATAAGAAAAAAAATTACTTCTATTAAGATAAACAAAACAAAAATTAAACAACAGCCATTTTGTATTTTTGTTTTTGTTTTTTGACTTTCAAAATGGCTTCTCACAGAACACAGAAGGTCTGTTCCCTTACTTGCCCGAAACTTCCAGATTCTACCAGTTTTATTTTTTTTATATGAACTTTGCCAGTATTTTGGGCTTAAAATGGTATAGGTTTGGGAAGTAAACGAACAATTGGTTAGAACTAACCCATTTCTGTCGGAAGAAATTTCTCGGGTAAAAACTGTGAAGAAGGGGAAATAATTTTATATCTTTTGAGAGCTCTCTCCTGTCCGAGACTACGTAAAATGAGCGAACGCGAACACGTTTGGACTAGATCTGGTATAAAATACTAATTTTTGATTGTTTCGGACTATAGTTAGTACCTACATGAACGAACCTATTGTAAAAACCATTTGAGCATTTACTAATTTTTAGGAAAGTGGACTTAAAAATCTTCTTTTACACATTATTTTTTGGAACGCTGTTTCAGAAAAGGCCTACTAAGAAAATTTTAACCTTTTTGAAACATGGGGAAAACATCACACTAAACATGAGTTTTTTTTTTTTAATTAAGAAGGGTGTATGAATTGTAGTGTATCAAACAGAAACATTTACATTGGTTCAATCCAAGCAAACTACGAGACATGGTTTTAGTTTAAACCGACTAAAAGACTATACAAACAGACCGATAGAAAGAGTTGTGGTACTCCCTTTTTGCCAACTTCCTTGATACCTAATACCTATAATTTTTTTACGAATCAATAATTTGCCCTTTTGTATATCTACCTACCAACATAACATCGCATGTGAAAAACATAGACATGAAGAAAAACACATAAAATTTTTATGTTTCCGAAGTTTAGTTGATGTTTTGATGAGCATCACTTTACCATCAAGTGAACTCTTGTGTCGATTGCCGATATTGTCTGAGCTGATTTTACGAGATCTGTGTGTAAGATTAGGGGAGAAAGGAAAATTGTAGCTCATTCATTGTTGTTGATAAATTTAATTGTTGCAGAATCATAATTAAATATATAAGCTCGAAAATAAATTAATACACCTATTTTTTGAATTGTTATTGATTCAAAATAGCTTTTAAAGGCCTTTAAGTCCTACAAAAATTGGCGTTTCGTCCCGGACTTAAAGGCCGTTAAAAGCTATTTTGAATCAATAATTCAACAAAGTCCATTAAAATATTGCTAATTTTATATCTTTTGAGCGCTCTCTTCTACTTGGCTGATGTATTTCAGTAGTATAGTATATTGAATTTGTATTATTAAATAAAATAAAACCTTCTTAAATTATTATTATTAAATAAAATGCAGATATTTTGAACTTTGCCAGAATTTATACGAAACATTTTTAATAAATTTGAAGGCGGAATCTAAATGAGTTATTGCGTTGCCATTTATTTAAATATTGTATTGTCAAACAAAATAAGCAAATTTTTGCAGAACACGTTTTTTCTTTAGTTTGCGAAATGAATTCAACTGAACAGTATTTTGCATAAAGTAAAATTGTATGAAGTTTCAAGTTATTAGTAAGTAGTTTCATACGAATGGTTTCGTGCGATTTGTCTACGCCTTTTTAGCTCAATTGTTCGATTGAGACCTTTTTTTCGTGAGTCACGTACCAGCAAATCGTCGACTTATTCATCAAATATCGTCCACTTACGTTACGTATAGTGTCGCCTTAAACTAAACTAAACTAAACTAAACTATAGATATATTTAAAGCTATTATTTATTTTAAAATATGCTGTATTTACAAATACGACTATAAACCAGGAATGAAACAGTACCTTAGCAGATCCACTTTACTTTTAACAAAATATGAACATTTGACTTCGAACGCACTCCTTTTCAATACTATAACTCCAAATCCAATACGCCGATTTTTCACAAAATTTGACAGTTCTTAACTATTTAGTTAAAGCATAATATTAATACCCCTATTAATAAAAAAACACTAAATTATCTTCTAACGGAATAAAATCTCTTATAAATTTAGGTATAATTAACTGCAATTCACGTTAAGACAGCAAATCGTAACAAAAACCTACTATACATACATTCAACAAGAACTTAGTTGTCGACAAAGAGTATTTAGGGCCAGTTTCACAGTGCAAACTTAACAAAATAAGTGGCACTTAATTTTCCCATTTCTGCACTTTAGACGTAGTTTTAATGTCTGAGTAAAGTGGAACTTAAATGGCCAAAATGGGAGACTTAAGTGTCACTTGTTCCGATAAGTTTACACTGTGAAATTGGAAATTAGTTTTCCATATTTGGCACTTAAGTGACACTTACTTTACTGTGAAACTGGCCCTTAGTCTGCACACATGCACTTTCTCACAAAATGTGAACTTTTCCACACACTTCCTCATATTATATGTGTCACTAGCGTTTGTTTTCTTTTTATCTGTAGTGATCGTTGGCAAAAATATCTTAGGTATTTTTAATCAATCTACTTGGGTGAATTAGTTAATTAACATGAATCAACTACGATTTTGTTTAATTGATAAGATTCCGTTCAGTAAACTGATTGAAAATAATTCATGTTTTATTTGAGTTTATTAATAGGGATGTATAAGAATTTTGTATTTTATTAAGCCCGATTCAGGTAAACAAATCACACACGCATATAATATTAAAGTAAATATGTATACAATATTTTCTGATAAAAATAAATTTCGTAAACAAAACAATCTTCTCTTGTTGTTGAAATAACAACTCTAATCAATCAATATCATTACAGCGTAAATAATTTACAAAAGAATTTATTATTTTCATCTTAAGTTTGCTAATTATATTTGGAAATAAAAGCGTATGTCTGAAGAGTCTTCTTATAGCTTGTGTTCAGGGGGAGGTGGCTTCAGATGGTCATACCCTACCCCCCTGCATATTCTACAGAAAACTAAATTCTTTCAATATTAATCTTACGTATTAAATAAATAAAAATTTCTTTAAATAATAATACTTGTTTTTACCATACATTGTCAATTATTTTTAGCTAGTTATACATTTTTATTATTCAACAACTGAGCTATTAAGGTTATTTATTATCGCTTTTATCTTTCTCCTAATATTTTAATGATGTTTTTGTTTTTGCATTGTTTGTTTTTTTTTATTTTTTGTTTTTGTGACAGTTAAGTTGAAGGTATTTGAAATTCAAAACCATTTCTCTACGTGATTTCATTTAAGTGACCTCGATTTGCCCACCTTCCCCTATTTAGCTTCAAAAAAAAAATAAATATCTTGTTTACAATCACGGAACTCACTCTATGGGAGTTAAGTTGTATTTTTTGTTGTTGTTGTTGTTGATGTTAATGTAGTGCTGCTGGCCCCGATGCAAACAGAACATATACCTTGTGTATATTGAGTTGAGATTTGTTTTGATTCATTCACCTTTGGCTGTGCATTGCAGTTCGTCATTATTTTTATTTTTATTTTGTTTCTTTTTTTTACAAAACAGGTATACAATTAAGTGTTTGCATTTGTCATGAGTTCCACGACCAGCAAATCAGGAATACACAATATTAAATAAAAAAACATTCAACAACAAATAAAAATATTTAAGAAAACTTTTGTTCGACAACAAATATATGTTTGTAAAACTACAATGTTGCAAGCATCGTTTAATTGAAACAACTCAGCGCCGCCATTATATGGCTCCAGAGGTTTAGCAAAAAAAATTTATAAACATACATACATCTAGGTTTGAAAAGTTTGACTTTCATTTTTTTTTTATTTTTACTTTGATTTTGATGGAAGAATACACACATCATGTTGCAATGATAATTTTACTATTGATATATAGGGGGATGGATGGGAAATGATTTTTTTTACTGACGGAGTTGATTTTGTTGTTTTTTTTTTGGGCGGGAAATACTTAAAGAATCACGAAGGCATTCGTGTTATTGGTTTGTGTGATTGTTTTTTTTTTTTTTTGCTTGTTTCGGTTAGAACTGAATTTCATTTAATAATTTATACGGAAATATATTATAAATCAATGAAATGTTGTTTTATTATTTTTTTTTTTTATTTGTACCTACAAAGTTTGATGGCCATAATATTTATAGAAGTTCAGAAAAGTTATCTCAGTATAATGGTGCACAAATAAATGAGGATCATGAAATCTCCATTTTCATTTAGAGGACCAATAATAAAAATTAAAAGTATTCGATAGGAAATTTTGTATGATATTTGATAATTAATTTACGAACACAAACGAACATAAAGAAACTTTATATAAGAAATCTACCGCAATCTATGGCTAAAACTCAAGTGTGTTGGTAGCATCACACCTTCATGTCATTGGACTTATTTCTCTTATGAAATAAAAATAAACCAATTATAAAGAATACAATCTTTGCATATAAACAACTTAATTTTAAAAAGAGATAGGTACCTATATAACGTATTACATATTATGTACATATATTGAAAAAAACCTGATCAGTAATTTTATTACATTTTTATTAATTGTAACATTTAAGCTAATAACACACGAGCGTTTGTTTTTACACACTTTCACTCGTTCGCACGTCATGAGAACCAAGAAAACCAATAAGAGTGTATACGACGTACGTAAACCGAGGCACGAACGTCCTCAAAAAAGGTAGTTTGTTTGATAATTTTTCGATTATTATGATTTCATGACGCGCAAACTGTTTAGAACATCATGGGAGGTAAACTGTTTTAAAATTATTATGGCCAACCGAGCGTCCAAAATTGACGCACATCATTAGAATATTCAGGTGATTTATTAAGGGTTATTTATATGATTATTTTTTTAATAGGAAGATATTTAGAAAGTTGTTATTTTGACAGATAATACAATTGGATTCCTAGAATAGTGTTGAGCGGAGAAATGTTAGAATGTTTAAACTAACAGCTAATTGATTTTTAATCAGCTAGAAGTCCTGGCAGCTATAAGCTTTAAGTATTATTTTGTGAATTTATGTAAAATGTAATAAATAAAACCTAATAATAATAATGTTCTTTATTACTTAAATTGATTTATCTTTAATCATGGATTTGTTTGATTTTTCCTTAATCACTAAGGCTCAGTTTTTTAGTCCCAGTTTTTGGTTTAACACAAGTTTAATCCTGAAAAATGTTTTTCAGTCAATTTAGATGTTAGATCCCAAGTTAACTCATTGAATTTGCAGTGAGTTAACTCTAGATTAATTGGATGGATATTTCTGACAGATACGTGCTTCTGACAATATTGAAACATAGCCCTCAATTTTTCGATAATGAAAGCGTATTTTGATAGTGTCACCCTTTGATTTCGATAGATTTTAATTTTATTAAACAAAGGTTGGTTCACACTGGACATAAGTTTATTAAAATTTAACTCAAGAAGGAATTTTTCAGTTAAGAATTCATACGGTAAAAAACTCGGGAGATAAAACATCAGAAGCATCTGAGCAAATCGGGTTACCTTTAGTCCCGAAATGAAAAAAGTGTGAGTGATGGGACTTACGATTAAAAAGTGTAAACATACTTGACGTAACGTGAGGCTCACAATCACAAAAAACGTTACGTTTTTGTTCACCCTACCGCCAGTATAGATGTTAACACATCAAAAATGGGTAACAAATCCCGTAAATCTGTTAAGGTCACCCTTTTACGTTTGTAAATTATCAATTAATAGTTGATAAATATTTAAAATCAATATTTTACAACTTAATTGATAAAAGTTTCCGGCAATTATAAATTAGCAGACAATTTTAAATTATAAAAAATTATCACGTAATAGTCAGTTATTTAATAAATTAAGTTCTAATGTACTAAGTTTCAATATTGATCAACTATGAATTTATAATGGCTGTAACTCAAGATTAAACACTGAAAAGCGTTGTATAGAAAAACAATAAAAGGCCATATAGAAAATTTTTGGTGGACATCAGTATGAGCCGCTGGACAAACGAAGGCTTTTTGTTTCGACGTTCTAAGTTGAAAATCGTGGGTGGTAGACGATTTTTAACGTTTTTAGGGTTGTGATAGTTGCTATAAAAAAGAAATGTTAAATAACTTTTGAACTAAGGGTGGACAAACGAAAATTTTTGGTGGACAATCAGAATCAGCCGGTGGACAAAACGAATGCAATTGGTCCCATACTCCTAAGTTATTAATTGTGGGTGGTAGACGACTTTTTAGTTTGTGGGGGTGTTTCTATAAAAAAGAAATGTTGAATAACTTTTGAACTAAGGGTGGGAAAGTAAAAATTTTTGGTGGAAAATCAGTATCGGCTGCTGGACAAACGAATGCACCATGTTCCATCCATATAAGTTATCATTTGCGGGCGTGAGGCCACTTTTCAATTTGTGGGGGTGTTCCTATAAAAAAGAAAAGCTTAATAACTTTTTTCCTGGGGGTGGACAAACGAAAATTTTGCCTGGACAAACGTGGACAAACGTGGACAAACGATGGACAAACGATTCTGATATATTTGGACCCAAAATTTTGAGCTCGGGGTTCTGGCTTCACATAGCTCATATTTTCCAATATTAATCAATCGGCCTGTAATGAAACACAATATTGCAGAATAACTTCAGAAAGTCACATCATTACAGCTTTAAAAGAAAAATACACAATATGTTCTGTTTGAAAAGAAATTACTATTAAAAGTAAACAAATCCTGACAAATAAAACTACTTAATGCATATTCACATCTTATATTATATATAAGGTGGCAAAGTACTTATATCTACTCTCTATATTTTCTTTGAAGTCAAAATATGAAAAATAGACCCCTCAAGCCATCACGTAAAAATAGTACATTTACGAGTCTATACGACAAAAAAAAGTGTAGGTTTTGGTAAATTCCGCCATAATTTGTCTAGCTTAAGGTTATTTTAGCATTTAATCCGAGAGCAGCTGGTAAAGCATTTCATAAAAGAAAATATATAACTATATATTTGCTGTATACCCACTGCACGTACATAGCGTGGTATATACACGCGCTGTTTATACGATACAACTTTTCGATGTTATCGGCTAATACTTAAATAAATGGTGTTGGTAAGTCCGGGAATAACGGAATTAGGAATATATATCTACATAAATCCGTTATTTTCCCAGAGTTATTCCTTGCCCTCGACAACAGTGTAATGGTGTGGTGACTTCTTGTTTTGAATTAGATATTCCATAGACGCGCAACACTCGCGACAATGATGTTGTACAATATAGGGATGTGCCATCATCGCATCAGGAGCAAGCAGAACTATGCTTTATCGTAGCACACACAGCAGATGGTCGGGTGGTATGATTCGAACGACATTATCAACGTCACCATATAATATCGTATCACTCAGCACCCAGTCTACATTATATTTATGTATACCACGGCACGCAGACAAATTCCCTCCTCCTCACTCTTCGACAGCAGCATATAATAATCACCGTTACTTTTCCTAGCTTTCCATTGTGACATATTGTTAAATGGGATCGGGATATTTTAATCATGGACACCGGTGGAGCACAAAAGCACACGGCAACAGCATATACCTTCTGCTACTAGTGGTGTCAGAGTCAGGGTAGGTATAGGGTAGGGATTGTTTTTAACATGGCATGTGGTATCAAAAGCTTAAACTTGACAGTTTACTGCATTGAAAACGTCAGTGTGTGTTTGGTTTTTGGTCGCCACCAACTCCTTGCGGCCGACACGCCGCCATCCATTGTCATATGAATTTATCTTTATTCGGTTTAAGTTGTACCTTTAAGGGTGATATGTTCCAAACCTTTTGCCGATTCGATTCTCTTGATATTTTCATCTCTAATTTTTCATTTAAGATGACTTAATCATGGAACGTTCGTTATCTTATGATGCTGACATATTATGCAGATTTTTCAAAGTGCGTTGGCTTACAAACATATATACATACATAACTATACCTATAGCAAGGAATCTTTTTGTTTGGTGTGAATAGGTAAGAAGTTTGGATGACATATGACAGATTGTATGAAGGAATGGTTAAATAATGAAGAATTGTACAATATGTATGTTTTTGTATAGGGTGGAAATTGTTAAGAAAACGTGACTGGAAAATATTATTTTCTGGAAAATTTCGTAATGGCACGTGATGCTATCTGTTGTTTCATATATTTAAATAAAGAATATTGGGAACAAAGATGCTTTACTTATGTAAGTATGTATATGTACCTATACACATTTTCTTCGTTTGAACTTTGGAAAATCTTATAAAAAATGAGCAATAGACATGATGAACCTGTAAAGTTTTGACATATCTTAGCCAAGTGTCATAGAAATATATACAAAGTATATATACCTACCTATAAGATGAAACTGGGCTAGACAGGGATGGAAGGTTGTTAACAGAAAAGTATAGAAGGTTAAATTGACACATGATTTTTATTTTATCTCGTCACAGGTTAAAAAGAATAAACATTTAGGTGCACCAGAAAGAGTTGGAGTTTTTTTTTTTAATATAACTGATGATACTTAATCATATTTTCAAATTTCAATCCGCTTCCTTGAATTATAGCAAGAAGGAGTTGCTGGATAGAAATTACAATCCTGCTGTGATTAAGATCGCTTTTTTTACCAACTTTATAAAAAATGCATTTTTTCTTATAGTTTTTTTTTTTTTTTTTTTGACGGCCCCTCTGGTCATGTCTTTCAAGATTTAAGTTATTTCAACAAAATGTTTTTGTAAATTTATCTTCATTACTAAATCTTATCTGCCTTTTTCTTAATGCCTACATCACCCATATTAATAAACACGAGTTAGCGACAAGTTGTGTTTAAATAGAAAACACAAAAGTTTTTCGCTAAATTTTTACTTATTGTAGTAGATTTTCTGAAAGGATTTTCAATAAGTGTCACCCTGCTATTCCACGAAAGATTTGTTTTTGTTTTTATTAATCAGCCTTACTGTGGGTTTCCCCTGAAAAATATTTCACCTTAAAATTTTGTGTTCGCCCGGAATTTTAAAAGCTATTAGGTACGTGTTAGATAAATCATGTGTAATGAAGCGCAAATGTGGGGGTATTTTTGAGTTTGAGGAAGTAGAGAAGTTACTGCTTTCAAAGAAATTTTTTAGATCACTTGAAAGAATATCTGAATATAGGAATGCTCCATTTGGAAACTGGATTGCTTGAAAACTGAAGCAAAATATTTAATGAATACTCAGTTTTTTAATGAAAAGTTGAGAGTGTGAAATCAACAAAATATCGACATTGTAGGAGAAAGTCCAACTTTGAGAGCTTACCTTGAAAATTTACTGATAAAAAGACCGAAGAGTTAACCAATGAAACGTTTAAGGTACAAGCTGAACAAAGGCAATCTATAAATTTAGAGTAATCATTAAATTTTTTTGATCATGACTTGGAAGAAAAAAACTTTTCATGACCGATATAATTTGAATGTATAACAACATTTTTTAAGGCTAGAGGCGAACTACTAGGTCTATAAATTATACACCACACAGAAAGGAAAAAACTGAGTATTGCACAATTTGCAACTTAAATGCGAGGAAGGATACATACCTACATACATACCAATTTATAGAAGTTTACCTAATCTTAAATGAAATAAGTTGAGACAATTGGAATAAAAATAACTTGTCGGAAGCAGAAATTATATGGATTTTAATTTAATTTCAAACTATTTACTTAGTTCAATTAAGGAGGTTATTGTATAAATGTTATTCTCTTTTCTTTTCGGGCTGACAGCAAAAGCCATTGCTACTATTGTGAATGTAACTATATTTGTTCAATAAAATCACATTTAAATTTCAAAAAGTTTTAAATTTACTGAAGTCAAAATCGTGTTTTTAAAAATTCAATTTTTCAGAATTCTACTTTTCAAACTTCTGTTTCTACCGCGACTTTATGCCATGCAATATTTATGTATCAGATAGTTAACGTATTATAACTTTACTGAAACTTTGTGAAACAGACTTTTATAGATTTCTTTTCAACATTTCACTGTTTAAGACAAATATATACAATTTTGACTCTAAATCCTGATTTCAACAATCACAATGCAGATTTTAAGTACCCAATTTTCTTTATAAGTCAATTTTAGCTGTCAATCAATGACAGCTAGGTCTTATTAACGGGTCAAATGTGCCGCAAAATTAAAAGTGACATGTCTATTTTTTTATGTTTTAAGACTAAATAGCCATTCCATCAACAAAAGCCAAGATTTTGCTTGATTTTGATATTTACACAAGTGACATTTTAACTTAAACCGAAATCATTCCAAAAAAGTCTATAAAATAAACCTCTGGAAAAATTTTAAAATCTCCTCGTATAATTTTCTTTGACATCTAGTTCTGTCAAAAATGAAAACCATTCATTAAAACTTCCACAGATGGCACAACTAAACATCAAAACACCAAAGTTTTATCCTTAATATCATATAAAATAATCAAACATATAATATTGAGAAATATAACAATTTTCATTCTACAAAACTCATTTGACAACCAAACAACCATCATGATTATATATGATGTGTGCATTTTGTTTCATATAAAAAACCATAACAGCAATGACAGCTGACATTCAATCAGAAATCAGATGCCCGAACCGAACCGAACCAAACCAAACAAACAAACTCTGGTCGATGTGTCAGAGAGATCTCGCTGTCAGCAAAAGCAAACATGAAACAACTAATTTGTTACAGTTTATAGATTTTATAATTCCACACATCAAAAAAATAACAACAACAATTTCAATTCAACACAACAACTATCGATTTCAATTCAACCTCAATCTGAATTGCGTGCATTCACCAAAAACCATATAAACTTACGTTATCTTTTTGTTGCTACAAGAGAGGACATCAAGACGGTTGGCGGCAGCACTGCTAATGCTGCTGGGTGCAAAATCACCATCTTATGCCAAACAAGCCGTTTTGTATATAATTACAACAGGAAAAGAGGAATGCAATCATACAATCCGAAGACAAACAACATGGCATTGTAAAATTGCTACAAATACATTGTATGTACAATGAAACATCCAAGACCACACCATCATTACCACACCGCTGCAGCGCAACCATTATCGTCACCACCGCGCGCCGCCGCCCGTAAAGAAGTGAAACGAAACCATATCTCTAGTGTCATCTCCTCCATGCAGGACAAATCTACACAAACCCACTCTGAAAATTCAATCAACAGCCGGGATGAAGCGGGCGGACTCTAAGACCCTGCCTCCTTCTGACTCCGACTCTGACTTCGACTTCGTCACGGCCTCAGATTCAAATAGAAAAACATGGTTTACAATTGTAAACAAGACGGCAGCACCTGGTCATAGAGATGCAACGGCACAACGAAGGCCAACATTCATTCCACCGCATCTGCAACAACTGTCAATAATCTGTCAGCTTCGGCCACTTCATCAGTCAACGGTGTTTACCGTCAAAACTGAAAACAGAAAAGCCTCACGTCCGCCACCGTTACCATTTTTCTTTCGTCACAATGTTCTCACTTATGTATATTGTACAGAAGACAGAGATATACGTAGGTTCTATAGAACTGACCACGCCAGGAAAAAGAGTGGAAAACAACTTAAGTGGTGTTTTGAGCGTAATGACATCCTCTTTGTAGTCTGAGCGAGGTGGAGATGCTTGCTTGCATGTCAGCCAAATAAGAGACTCGATAGCGTTCCGACAACAACATATTGCATGCAACAATGATTTGCAGTCGCCGCCGGCAAGCCAGCCGTTTTGGTTCAAAACACTCCTCTTAAAAAAAAAAAAAAAAAAAGACGATCTTGGCATACAATGTTGCAACTCAACAAAGGGCCCTTAGCACCTCCCTAATGTACGTAGATACGGGTATATCGATCCAGGACTATATTATGATCGTTGATGGAATATAAGTGAATGACTGGCAAAATGGCCAGAGTGATCTAAATCCAAAATCGCATGATGGGAGGTTGAAATAGGGGATTCGTATAAATATACATAAAACTTCCGTGAGAAAGCCAAAACAAAATTTAAGCCTGCTTCGATGATTTCGACGAGGTGGGCTTCGCCTCCGGTGGTTAGTTTGGTTGTAAGGTGCTGTGGGTCGTTTTTGGCACGAAGTAGATAATTCACTTGATAGCTAAGCCTTACACATTGTTGCACCAAATCGTGTGCTATAAAATTAGTCGGAACGCCACGACAAACTAACGAACGAACGACTTTTAATACTTTTTCAAGTTGAGACGAAGTCTTAGCGCACACAACAATTGAGTGCAGTTATGTGGCGTAGACAATTACTGGGCGTGGACAGATGTATATAGCGGCACAGACGATGACTATATACACGACAATGATGGTGACGGAGCTCGGTGCTCGGCGGCATGCCTGGCGCGATTTCTTATCGCGGAAAACAATATTTGGATGAGCGATTTCACTTCGAGTCAGAAAAATCTTTCTATCTTTTTCTTGACTATATCTGAAGCTAGCTATAGGCTATACTATTCATTTTTGTGTAGTTAAGTTAAGACTAAACGATTTCTTCAATGAAAATTGTTTTTGTCGTTGTTGTTGTTGTTGTTATTGTTGTGTGTCTATATAAACAGGGTTTTTCTGTTTCTTCTCGCTTGATGGCCAGCGAAATCATCAAGCAAAAGTCCCGCAAAGAAGATGAAAAAAAAAAAAACAAAACAAAACAAAATATGCATTTCCATGAATTACGGTTATACTTTTAAATTGTATAGTTGTGGCGGACTTTGGGAAAAGTGTAAGCAAGCTCGAGGGCTTCAGGTAAGGTAGTATAACTTATGAAGGCCTGGTAATAAAATGTAATGATCATGTTTATGAGCCATGAAGAAAGTTTTTTTTGTTTTGTTTTTGTTTTCATTTTTAATTTTTAACAAACAAAACTAAGGTTTGGTCGCAGCACAACAAAATGATTGTTTTATGCTGATAAAAGTATGAGATTGGGTCTCTTTTTAGAAGCAATCAAGGTTTATAGCTGATATTTTATTGATTTATTTATGAAAATATTAATTGAATTTTGTTTCTTCGATTTCTTTTTATGGTCTCCAAAAATACAGCGAAATTCTTGCGAAAGCACAGCGGAAAATATTCCTGGAGAATTCTGAGTTTAATCTTTTTAAAAAAGGCTATAAAGTCACACATAAAGAACGAACAGTGAAAGAAACAACAAAAACAAACCAAATAAAACTTAAATATCATTTTCCTCCCAAAAAAAACTTGACACTCTTCTGAATAATCTACCACGATTATCAATTTCCCCTTTGGGGGACGAAGTAAAAGCAGTGAATGAAATCTCCCCGGCCAAAGATCTGAGAAGATTTTTTTGACGTTTCTACTCACACTTCAAGTTGTGTGAACTCAACCGAGATACTTTAAAAGGAAAATCAGAAAATCTCTTACAATTTTGTTTCCTCGTGTGGAAGGTACAAGAGACTTTTAAAGAAATTAAAAGAAAATGTCAAAAAAATCTCCAGCATCTGGTTTCTTCATGCGAACGCGAAAACCACGAGACGTTTTTGACGTTTTCTTTTAATTTCCAATCTCCAATAATCGTATGACCGTTCAATCCTTTTACTTGGAGCCCTTCCCACCTAAATACTGAAATTTTCTGGAAACTCAATTTCCTCGTGTGAAAGGGAACTATGTTCGTCTATATAATCCTCCCTTTACAGAAAATAAAGAATCTGAAATCCGAAAAAGTAGAATTTTTCTCTCTCTTTTGAATAACTCTCACTGAAATTGAACTTGCTGAAAGTCATGAAAATTGTATGTTTATTTAATTAAGATGGTAACGAGTTCTAAAATATTTGGGTGGTTAACCGTTCCTAAGATCATGTAGTCAAAATAAAACCAAAAATAATTTTTGCAGAGCAAATAATACTCATTACGATTGTCAATTTTCAATTGATAGTTGATATTAAAATAAATATTAAAATATTGAAAAATAATTACGAATTCTTCTTGTATTTTACAACGGCACTATTATATCAATGTTCAAAACTTTTGTCAATTGAGCTATTAAATATCAATATTTATCAACTATCAATTGATAGTTGCCAATCGATGTGGGACTGTATGTGTACGTTTTTGTATTTTCAAGAACCATATTCTCTCGAGCAAAAGCCCATACATTTATTTTATTTTATTTTTTGGTTAAGGTCAAAAACTCATGTAATTTTTGTCACGCGACAAAAATTATTTGTATCAAAGAAATAATAAGAATAAAAACCTCAACTCGTGTACAATTTTATAGTAAATTTTATATTCATATACGTAAATATGTATAATGAATTTTGAAAATTAATTTAAAAAAAAACAAAACTCGTGCGCTATAAAAATTCAAGTTTTTTAACACGAAGCGCCAACGCCCGCCGCGCCACGCCACCCCACGCTATCACGCTTTATACTTGCTTTGCCTGTCAGGCAAATTGAACAGCTATAGCAACTTGTACAATTATTGTTATCAGCAAACGTTTAGTGAAATTACTACTAATTTATCACTAGTTACGTTGTAAACAAATAAATAAATTCATTAAAAAGCGCAAATTCTATTCTCAGATTATACCTACATATTATAATTTGTGCTTACGTAGCTAGTACGTTGAAAGTTTTCCTATTATTCAATCAACAAGTTTTGATTATTCAATAGGAGCTTGACCCTAGTATAGCAAGTTGTTTTAGAAAAACATCAAAATTGAACTGTAATGAACTCATTTATATGTAGAAATAAAAAATAAGATGGCACTGACTTGCTGACAATTATAAGAAAAAAAAACAAAAATAACGTTGAGCTATTGTACTGAAAGAAGTGACAATATATTTTGTTTGTTTTTAGTCTAATTTTATTGAAGCAAGATTTGAGCTTTGATTATCTTGAACCATTTCGTAACAACATTCATCTGTTTGATCTCATAAACCTCGTTGTAATTACAACAATGTAAGCATTTATTTGGTTGCAACTTCACTGTGCCACTTTATACTCAAATTAAAATGAGCTGTTTTCGAAATAGTGAACTTCTATTTGTTACAGAGGTTAAGAGGAAATACAAAACAAAAACAAACAAAACTGGAAAATTGTATCCAATAGTTTAGAACGTGTCATTGCAAAAGATAATGTTTGATGTCGATAGAAAGAAAATTTCTTATATACAAATTTTAAGTTTAGTTTTAATAGAAACGGTTTACTGTATTTCTTTTCTTAGCCGACATTTTTTATAAACTACAACAATAAACCGAATTTAGGCAACAGTTACCAAGAGACATTGTGGAATTTGTCAACGGGCTTTGGGCTTTTATCTTTCTCGCTCATTCTTAATCTGTCAAATATATAAGGATGGGTTCAGTCACTTCGGACAATTAAAAAAAGGATGGGTTCATAAATTTTGTGAAAGTTAGACGGTGCATCATATTGATGTTTACACCGGGAAATTTCTTATAAATGTTTAATTTTCTATGTAGTGCATGAGATTTTTTTTTATCAGAATAAGTTTATTATATCAGTGTTTTTCTTATGCAAGTTTTTCTTGTATTTGAGGTAAATTTAACACGTATCTTTATGGGAATGTACAGTGTGTTTTAAAATGGCTGTCTTATAAGCGTGTTTTTTTTATAAGTATGAGACTTTCTCATATCCGTCATCTAGTGTATTCTATATATAATCCCTGCCTTAAATGCAAGGCTTTCTTCCTCACTCATAATTATGTAAATGACAGTCTGACAATTCAAAGTCTTTCTTCTATATCAGCTGATATCGCACATAATGTAGATTTATTATGTAATTGTATATTCAAATTTTTGACAATTGGTTGTAAACATCAAAATTATACCTTACTTATAAGCCCGCCAAACGACAACGACGATAAAGTGCAGTGTAAAAAATAAGAACAACATTATGTATACAATGTACATACTTATAGGTAAACAACGAAGAACGCCTCAAAAAGTGTAATCACTTAATTAACACACATCAACTATACATTGTGCACTCCTCCTTTGTACTCTCGTACAAATATCATTAGCAATCCAACAGAAGATTGTTCTCGAAATCTGCATCATCTTAGAATTCACCCCTCCTTCATTTTAGAAAAAAAAAATAAAATAATAAAGAAGAAAATTTAAACAAACGACATTAGCGACACAAGCCTAACACTCGCATGTCGTGTCGCACAAGGAGCGAAGCGAACATTATATTTGAATGAAGTGCCAAATGAGATGAATTGTCAAATCAATCTTAATCAACTGTTTTTCCAACGACAATTTATAGTTGAATCAATTTGATTGTGCAGTTATATATTATGCTGAAGCTAAAGCTTAAGCTAATGGCATCCTATAAGAAGGGACGTGTTAGTTTAAAAATATAAAAAAAAATTATAAAGTCAAATTAAGTGCAGAACGAATTACGCGCGCTATTCAAGTGATTTTATTGAATTTTCTTACATCGCCCGACACCAAACGACCGACCGTATATAGTGTCGTCTGTTGTCGGGTATATATTATATACAAGATGATAATAATTATGATGAAGATGTCACCAAAGGGAGCCACTTAATTATTGTTTGCTTATTTATAAGCCTTTAGAAGAACAGTGATTTCTTCATAGTGATTGAATAAATTTCAATTTTATGGATAAAAATACGATTCAGATTTAATTTTTGATATAACCGAATCAAAATGTATGGTTAGTTTAAAAAAAGGTGTGTTCGTTCACTTTCCAAAACTGTCCATTTCTAGCAATTTTATTCCAATTTAATTTTGTATATGAAATTTGACAGAAGATTTGACTAAAATTGGTAGAAACTGGTATTTTTGGAAAGTTTTATAAAACTAACTTTTTTTTTCTCGTATGTATCAAAAACTTAACCTGAATCTTGAATAATCCTGCTCCGCAATCGTGTAAGACTGCTCACTGTTCAGGTCTGTGGATACAGGGTAAGGGTCCAATCCACAGTTTTCATAGTAGTAAAAGTTCGAAGCTGTGAATTAATTTCTAAATTAAATTTATTACTTTAACAAATAAATAGAAATAGAAAAGGAAATTTAAACCAGCAATTTTTATTACAAAAAACAATTTTAAGTCGGTCAAACACTAAAGTTTTTTTTTAATTTTAAAAACATAAAAGAATTGCACTTCAATGTGCCAGTCCTGTCGAAAACAATATTGAAGTAATAATGTTTTAAGATTTCTATTTTGTTTTGTTATTTGAACAAGTGATTCAGCCGTATTTATAAGATTTTTGATAGTTCGAAATAGTTCGATGAACTGCCCCTGAGTCTCTTTTCTATTTAAAAGCTAATTTTGAAAAATTTTGTAAAACAATCACCAACAACAAAAACTATTTGGAGCATTAGGTGCGAATCCCAACTTCACTCTTCCCACATTCCCACTTCGTACATGAGAATTTGGTTTTTTTAGTCACTAAAATCTACGTTCTTCGTTTCCACGAACATTTTAGAAGTTTAACGATAAAAGTTATATTTTCCTTAGTAGATATAAATACCTAACCGAAATTCCCCATAATAATAGTCCTTAGGCTTGACTATAAATAGATTAAATGCAATTTGTTATCTCAAAAGTAAGACTACAGTTTTGACCCAAACGAGGGAAGATACCCTTATTTGTTTGTGGTGTGCGATTCCACTTCTGATTTAACATATTTAATTTAGATACCTACCTACCTACGTAAAATTAATGTGTTATAAAGTTTGAGCAAATTAGGTAGGCACTTACCTATATATGTATCTACCTACAATGATTTACAAAACTTATCTATTCAGAGCATAAATGTGAAAAAGAGATCTAAGTTCTTATGAAAGTTCATTAAAAATTTTAAGCTTGTGTTAATTATTTATGTGCTTACAAATACCGTAACATTCATACCTACCCAATATTTTAAATTATTAAAAAGCATTCAAATTATTTAATTTCGCATTCTTATCTTAAATTGCTGTGTTTAACGGAAATTCTCTTCATTCATCGTTTTTTTGGTTTTTTTTTTAAATAAATTCTCTTTGAAAATTATTATTCTCTGCAAAATCAATCCAACCGAAAAATTTAAAATCCCCAAAAATACCCCATTCATCTGTCAATTTCTTACACCAAATGGTCCCAAAATTGCATTACGTTACGATTTAAATGTACCTACCTACATTACATATGTAGGTATGTACTCGTTCATATTATCGTCTCGTCGTATGTGTGCAAACAATCGAGTCTGATATAGAATTTTGCTGCACTAACTCAGTCACTACCGTGCAACACTGATGACTGCTTGCTTGGTGCTGCTGGCTGGTACAATAAATACAACGTGTATAAGAGAGGACGCATTCCCTCGGAATGTAGGTCGCCGCCAAATGTGCATATATGTATATACATAAAAACAAAAACAAAAACAAAAACAAAAACACAACACAGACAAAACAAACGGCGAATGCAAAATACCTCAACAACCAAAGCCACCCAGCCAGACAAGCACAAGACTTTTGCACTTCTCCTTTCGATTAAAACATCATTTTGCTGTCCTTATTTCTTTTTTTCTTATTTTTATTTTTATGTTTTTGTTTCTTTCTTTGTTTTTATTTTGTTTCCTTGCACCTTTTGTTCTTCGAATGCAATTTATTCTTATTTTTGGTAATAAAAAATATTCTCCTCGTTGCCGATAATATCGTTACGTTTGGATCATGATGAACCACCAAACAATCAAAACGAGAACGCCACTGCAGTGGATGGAAAATGCCAAAACAAAATAAAACCAAAACAAAGAAATAAAAAAAAAGAAAACAACTACCACACCGACCCCGCTGCATATCTGTCCCTGAGTCTAAAAATAAATTTTGAAAAAACATTCAAAATAGAAAATCTAAATTTTAACATTTTGTATGCATATCTGTGTTTTGTTTTTAGAGCGTTCCGCGATGGCAAAGATACAATTTCACGCTCCGGACAAATATATATCTACCTATAGTTGCTGCTACATACATATGTAGAAAAGCAGCGCATTGCACTCGTTATCGCATACAATATTCGGCAAAGAGGAAAGGGTACCCAACTATTTTAAGTAAAAACATTTTAAAACAAAAAATCACAACTTGGTTGTGCGTATTTGATCTTATTAAGAATGAGAATTTTGGAACTAAAAATTCAAAGACTTAAGCTCAAGTACACAAACAGTAGTACCCCTTAGCGCGATGGTAAGTGCGTTGGACTATCTCGCCGGAGGATCTCAATTCGAATCCAGTCTGTTCAAAGTATTTTTGTTGTTTTTGCAGGGGTACTCCCTTTTGCAAGGAAGTGACAAATTTCCCAAGAACATATTTAATCACATGAAAAAGTTTCTCTCATCTTAGTCCAATTTCTCACGAGGAAACAAAGTTTCCAGCAACTTTCAGTTTTTAGGTGAGAAGGACACCATGTAAGAGGAGTGAACGGTCTATGATTGGTGAAGATTGGAAATTAAAAGAAAATGTCAAAATATCTCCAGCAACTGGTTTCCTCACGTAAAAGGGGACTTAGCTGTTCGATTTCGGTAGAAAATTGTAGGTCCCTTCCTTTCTGATTGGTTGAGAATGTAATTCACCGCAAGAGCTGCCTGTATTTTTTTTTTAATAAACAAATACTTTACCATTTATTTTGCAAGTAAAAATATATACCGACTAAATTTTAAAAGTTATACCATCTACAAGATTATCCGCGAGCGTATATAGAGACAGATGGGTGCGCAGTGCTGTGCTTGTGTTTGTGTTTGTGCTATAGCTGGCTATAGTGCATCAACAACCACAATTGCATGACAGAAGCGCGGCAGTCCGCGATAAAATGCCGTTGGAATTATTGCATTTTTATATACGTCTAGATTGCAGACGCCACCGTTAGATTGGCAGTGGTATTTCTGTTCAGATTTATTTTGTAATTAATTAGTCTGCCGCGTGTTGGGTGTGACGAAAGTTTTTGGCCATTATATTATAAAGTGTGACAAAAACGGTATATCTATAGCTTATGCTGCTATACCAGAACAGAACACAAAAAATAGAGTTGTCTCTCTACATATAGTACACATATTTAACAACATGTCCGAGAATAGAAGAAGACAACTTCAATCTCAAAATGGTTTGAAATTTTAAAATGTTTGTTTTTTTGAGAATTTAATAGTATAGAGATTCTTTTAGACAGATAAAGTCGAAATTATTTGGCAGATTTTCTTAAAACTTTTGTATTTTCTGTTTACATATTTCAGATAGATTCGAACACTTCCTTTTTTGGTCTTAAAATAAAAGATCTGCGTACAACAAGGAAGCCAATAAAATTACTTTCAAATTTAACACTTAAATGTTTGAACCAAATTTGTGTTGTCTAAAGATTAAGTTTTTCATCACAGAAATTTCTTTTTTGACCACAAAAAATTTTTGTTTCAATTTATCAAAAGATCAAAAATTACTTTAAAAACAAAACAATAAAACGGTACTGAGGAGCCGCTTTTGAAAAATATAAAAAAAAAAAATAAAATTGTTCTACAAGGAAGCTATAAACGTTTCAGATGGGCTAGTAAAGCATTTTTAGAGCCTTTCAATATTTTGTATGTTTTTTCTAAATTAGAAAAAAAAAACATAGAAAACATAGCACGATACATTTTTATAATCACAACTACTTAGCGAGCAATGAGTGGCAATTTATTATGCAATAAACATTTTAATACAACTCAATTTGAGGGGGTTCTTTGCTAACTTCATATATACGAATTAAAAAAAACATAGAAAACATTGCACGACAAAATTTAAATTGTCACAACTGTTTAAAGACAGACTAACGCTTAATTATTCAGCAATAAGCCATTCCCACTTACAAGCTTGTACACCTTATTCGTTAACTTTATATCTAATGAACAAAAAAACAACAAAGAACATAGAAAACATCGAATGACAAATTTGAAATTAAGAAGAAATTAATAGCAAATTATCCACCAAACCAATTTTCGATCCGCAAATGTTGATTCTTTAACTTGACATTTATACATTTTTTTCGAGGAAGATCCTTATTTTTTATATCCAAAAATTAAACTGATTTTTCTTTGATTTGTTTGCTCCGTTATTTTTTATTGCAAGAAATCAAAATTGATAGAAAGGAACTATCAAAGTCAAACTTCTTGCTGAAAAATTGTAGGCAGGTTGTTTTTCCTGTCCCCTATAAAGGTGACAGAAGAATATTTTTTTGAGATTTCTGAAATAACGAATTGGCTTACAGAATCAGTCAAAGATCTAAATTGTCAATTGATAAGAACTATTGAAATTTAATATTCCTTGGAATTAGGTAATAAACAAAACCCAACAGTGTATTCTTCTTAACAGGAGTTGACGTATTCTTCCGAAAAATGATGTTAACATTTCGAAGAATAGGGATGTTTTCGAAATTTCAGAAACCTCTTGACTGCTTTAGGGTTAGTTTTTATAGCCCCAATTACTTTGTCATTCTGATGTAAAAAAAAAAAAAAGAAAAAACACCATCAAACTTCGGAAAATTTTTTAATTGTATCTGTAACATATATGTAAAGTTCCAATATAAGACTTTTATTAAAATTGTGTTCTGTGAACTTTTCTAAGTCAATACCCCTTTCCATGGAATGTTGCACACATCATCCCACCGCTGCAAATAATTTTTTGCATTCATGGTCAACTTGGTGATTTACCATTATGGAACAGGTACAAAAATATAAACATGCACTGATTAATATTAATTTGTTTGTTTATTTTTTTTTTTCAAACAAAAAAACCTTAAAGCAAATCCGTTTCTGTGGTTTGAGCGAGTTGCGAGTCATTTATACAACAAAAAATCTTACCTAAAACTTGATCAAAATTTCATCAGCACTTTCATACAAATCAAATTGATTACTTTGTTTGCTTAAAAAAATATAATAAAAAAAACAAACAAGTTAATAACTTTATCTCTCTTAAGTCTTTTGGCTTCATATATAATCGGAAACGTGCCATCTGCCTACCTTATAATAGTGCTACATCAATTTTCTTCGGTGCAATCGTTTGTGTAAACACAAAATCACAATAAGCTGCTTCTGGTGATTCCGCTTGCACGCGCTACCATAGCCCCATCATTATCTCAAACAATTTAACTGCACGCTCTATTTCGGTTAAAAAATTTCAACAAGAAAAAGAAAAGAATAATAATAATAATATTGTATCTGAAGCTCATACCTACTATAAGTTGTTTGGCTAACAATTCTATCGCAGAACCCTCAAAAGTTGCTTGGTGCTGGGGGTCTGCTGGAATGCGAAGTTAACTATAACCCCCACCTGTAAAAGCTAGACGCTAGATTATTTGGATAGAATGGATGGAGCCTTCTTCGTTGCTTCACATTTTGTGTGTGTGTGTTGTTTTTAGCAAAAATTTTAACAACAAAGCACAAAATAAAAAAACAAAAAATAAATCGCATTTTTGTTGTTTGCAAACAACAACATTTCCAGGTCATGTTTGTTTACATCCAAATGTAGGTCAGTGTAATTTCTAGTCGATGATTCTCTTTTGTTGTTTATTTTATTTTGCACTTTTTGTTATTCTTCTTTTTTATTATTAATTTTTTTATTTTCTGTTTTCGTTTTGATTTCTTTAAGTTTTATGTCATGTTTTTGTTGCTTCTCGCTGCCAACACTGCTCTTTCAATGTTTTGATATGTGTTTCCATTGTCGACACACAGAGGGGGTCCAAAGTTTACGAATCGTCGTCGTCATTTATGTATAACCTCAACAACATCAACATCCACTACCGTCACATTTATTAATGATGATGATTGTAGTGAGAGGTATTAGGTATACTATATAACTTCTTCTTGACGTCTCGCAATCACCTCGAGCACAATGTCTATTGCCATCCGCTTTGCAAAAAAAAGAGACAGGTGTGTTTTTTTTTTTTTTTTTTTTTTTTCGTACAAAAGATTATATAGATGGAATGTTTGTGTGTGTATGTGTATTTCTGCAATTATTGCATCCAGCGGATACGACTAGAAGGTGCTGTACTTACTTTTGCAGCAGTTAAAGTATACAATTCACTAATATTATCCCTCCATACACTGCGGTTAACTTGAAAAGACGCAGTTTAATTTTTTTTTTTGGTGCTGAAATTTCGATAAAATGTCTTTTACGAGTAAATACAAGTATACCAAAATATTGCAACGGCATAGTTTCAAAAAGTCAGTGTTTCGCTCTTAACACTTCGGTATCTAGAGAGGTTGGGAGGTTCCGGAAACCCCCAAAACTTCATATTTGACTTAAGTATAATCTTCAAGAATAAACAATTGTTTTAATTTAACAGCCTTCATTATTAAACATAGCTTTAAAACACATTTTCATGTTGAGTGCATCTAACCAATTGAGCTTGACTGTGAACAAAATCCAACATATATAGAGCCCAGTGTCATGCAATTTTTTCTGTATTTCTATCTCTGATTAAAGTGTTTTTTAAGGCCCATTCGATTCGCTATAACATTTATAAGCTTTTTATATACCTGTGTTTATAATAGTCAGTGGTATACAATTGGAAAGTTATTTGTGTCAATGGCGTTAGAGGTGATGTATGGTGCGGCTATAAGGAGTTATAAAAAAAAAAAACAAAAAAAAAACGAAAACCTTGCATGGAATGCAGAGATATTGAAGGTATTTGCCAGTCATTAGGGTTATTATATTAAAAGAAGGTATATATAACTATGTTAATGCACCAAGTACAATACTCGTTGATTATGTATGTATGTACATATATTAATTTTTATTTCTTTCCCGCAGATAAATAAATCTATAATGGGATGTATATAATTGACTAATCGGAATGTTATTAAACTGAGAGCTTAGAATTCTTTGTGTTTATATCCATGGACATGTCTATTAGTCGCTAATGACAATATGATTGAGTAACGCTAATCTAGAGAATTAATGATTAAATTGCGATGTATATTTATTAAAAAAAAAAAAATAATAATAAAAAAACCTACCTATTTATCCTAAATTGTTTTTTCCTGATTTTGATAAACCTACAGAAAAAAAAACATAAATAGTTTTACAAATGAGAAAGAATTTAACTTCATCAATTTGAAGTTTTAAATAGACTATTATACAACAGGTCTTTGAAGAAACATTTGTAATACATACTTAGATAAACTATTGGATTAATAAATTGTACAAAAAGATAAACATTGAAATAAGAATTTGGTGCAAATGGCATTTTTCTTGAAATTTTTACTTAAATTCCGATTGTAAAGAAAAATTACTCCAAACACCTACACGTCACGCTGTTTAACGATATCGAGTCGAAAAAGAATCTCAGCTTGTCTCATTTCATGGCTCAGCCCTAAAAATAATTAACGAATAATAAAACCAAATTCATTAACTCCTGCGAACAAAAATCTCAAAATTTATAATTTTACATTTAAATTTATAATATACCCATGTATTGGAAGCGATACAATATCCTACAAATCAAAATCTCAAACAACGAAATGTTTTTATAAAAAAAAACACGAAAATCAATATCTCGCAAAATTAATAATCCTGCTTTTCATAACCTGGCATTAACATATCGCAACCAAAATTTCACAGATATTTACTGAAATTTCGCATAATGTTGTTCAAGAAAACCTTTGAAATAAAGATGCTTGTCTGACTCTTAAAACTGCAATAAAGTCCAAATTTTTGCTTCATAGAACCAAATTATGAAAACCTTATTTTTGACATGAGTATAATGGTTATTTATTTTAATGCGAAATTTTAGTTTGCGAGTTTGGTAATTGGGAGATTGAAAAAGCGAGATTTTTTAATTAAGAAAATATGAAATCTCACGCGCCGTAACACCAAGGTGCATAACAGTCTGGCATTATATTCTTCGCTTTGTAGTGAATATATAGGTCCAAGAACCACACCCGTCGCTGAGCTAGGGGTTCAAATTTTGCCAGCATGGATACAAAATTGATTACAAAATTGCGAGATTTTGAATGTGAAACTTTATTTTGAGAGATTTCAACGCCAACTTATATCAACTATGTCTTAATGTTTACCTTTGTATGCACTTCCTATTTTCTAATTCAAATAAAAAAGCAATTAAATATGAACAAATTTTGTTTTCATTTTGCACATTGCGAAATTTTGTGTTTGCGAGATTTCGTTATGTGGAATTTATTTTAAAAATTCACGTTTTATTTACTTGTTTCCCATCAACTAGGTAGGTACGGAAGACTAAACATTTTGTTTTTCAATTTTTGATATTCAATTTTATTTCACGTACAAGAGAATAAATTTTGATCGAAATTAGTGAATGAGAAAGTCGAAAATCAAAAAAGAGAGAGTATAATAACTTATAAACAACGGATTATTGTAGTACAAAATTAAAGAATTTTTACTAATGGGAAAAGATCAGGTCTATTGCCCACGTTAAGGCAGAAGGGGATTTTTTCTAGTGCAGTAATCTTCTGATATCGAAACCCACTTGTCAATTTCGAAATTCTTAAAATCATCTTTTGTTCGGTATATTTCAAGCAAAGTCATGAAAACTACATATCGCACCCTTTGGGCGGAAAGTGACCTAACTCAAAATTCCTGTAACTTCTGATTTTTCAATAAACTGACCTTAAAAAGCGAAATGAACTCTAAACAAGGTGGTAAAAAAATACCGATTTTTTTATTTAGGTCATTTTCATTCTAAGGGTGCCATATATACATAGGTACTTGAGCTTATTTCTAGCTTCATCTGCTATGCTTTATCATATCTTTATATTTTTTTTTTAAATTTGACATAGAATGCCCAACTTCTTGATAAAGTTATAAAATTATTTTAGAACTTAATCCAGTATAGGTCTTGAGTTATCTTGCGAAGTCAGTTTAAAGAATTTATATTTAGAAATCGGGCATAACTTCACTCCTTTACTTTGTTAAACAAAAGTTGTCAGTACAGGGTTTATCGCACAGTGGTGCCTGTTTACACCAATACGATATTGAACCAATAAAATTGCAATAGTTAAATAAATACCAAATTAGTGACCGAAAATTTCATACATTTTACCATGAACAATCTACATCACAATCAAAGGCAGAATTATCAAGTTACCATTGTCAACAGAAATCAAATCTTTAGGCCTATTTCAGTTGTTTTTGACAGTTAATAGCTTTTCTGTTTTTTTAAGCAACGAGACTAAGAGGCAAACATGTTATATTTCCTATACTGCAGACTGATAAGCTGTGCATTCCAAAAAATTGCACAATTTACATACTTATTACGATTTTCAAATATTAATTGATGAATTCTAAAGTTCGATATTTAAAAAGTGGATAAAAGTTTTAAACATGATGTAGAACGTTGTGAATTACAAGAAAATAGATATAATTACTTATCAATAAATAGTTGATCAGTTTTATTAATAAATCCATGAGTTTTAAAATATCAAATTTCAATATTTATCAACTTTTAATTGATAATCGTAATAGGGGTGCAATTTTTGTTTGTGTAGTTTTGTGTCATTCTGAATTACAGTCTATATACCTACACGAATGGGGCGATTTTTTTTTAAATTTAATTTACTAAACATTTTTTGGAGCTTCCAGTTTGCATTTTTTTTATTTCTTTTTACCAAACTTCCAAATTATTGAGATATGTATTATCAAAAAAAAAACAAAAAAACAAAGAGCCTGATTTGAATTATTGTGTACTTCTCTAGCTTTTAGCTTCCCCACAAAATTAGTAATACATAAATTGCTTCACTGACAGTTTTAATACTGCCTGTTAGTTTATGATTATATTGATCAGTTCAACCAGTGTTTTGTTTTTAGATCTACTCAAACTTTACAAACAAAATTAAAAAAAAAAAGTTTTTAGTCAATAATTATTTACATAAATAATAAGAAAGAATTCAAATCAAAACAAATTAAAATTCAAAGAAATTAATTTGAATTTTGTCACTTAATTTACCATTTTTAATTCAACAAAACAAAATTAATATAAGGACTGCAAAAAAACACTTTGAATTTGATCTCTTAAATCTTTTAACCATAAAATCAATATGGATAACACAAATTTCCTGCCGTATAACAAAGCAAAATGTGGGGGTATAAGGTTGTTGATATTTTTTGTTTTGATGAATTCAAAAGTCAAAATACTTCCAATTTCCATACCCCACGTAAAAAATATAAATCTGTATATTATTGTGTTTTGTGGTTTAAAATTTCCGATGAATTTATTTTTTTTTTTTTTTTCAAATTCGAACGAAATTTAATTAATTCTTTGGCAGTAATTACATATATATCATATATCCAACAAATCGTCTTCTTTCGAACTGTTTAAATTTTTGCGGTTCCATATAATATGCTTGATTTCTCAGAAATATATAAGTCTGTACATTAAAAAATATTAATATTACAAAAAAACCAAACGTACATTATTATAACTGCTGGTAAAGAGAATTTAAAATGAAATATTCATCTGCGTAAGATTTTTCCTTGAACCATAAACAAAACACTTTTTTAATATATATACCCACCATCAACAACACAATCACCAACACTATCTTATTTTATTCATAATCCAAAGAAATACACATATGTATGCATCATTAATGATTATTTATAATTTGCAAATTAAAAATATTTAAGAGGAAATAATAAACAAGATATTTACAAAACAGTTCGAAGAGATGCATTACTCAGACTTACTCGAAAATGTATACTTGCTAATGTCTTCTTTTTTTTTTTAATTCGTACTAAATGTAGCTGGTTTTATACTTGCACCACTCGGGGCAACATTCTACAACATTTAAAGACTAATTCATCTTTTCAGTGATGTCGTGGTAGTGTAATGACTTAATGTTTACAGGATATTTATTGGTTTTGAAAAAAAAATTAGGTAATGATAACATTCTTAATAGGTTTTTTTTTTTTCCAATTTTTAAGCCTTTTTGCTTTAAAAATTTACAAGAATCGTAGCAACACTTTTTTAACCATTAAACATAATATTTCATAACAGTGAATCTACCAGATAGACCGTGTATCATGAAATCGTTTTAATAAATTTGTGTAAAAAAATACAATGTTCAGATTTGGGGTACATTTAAGTTGTGTTAAGGGTGTGAGAACTGGTTCTAATGTTTATGTGTGGTTTAAAATATTTTTATTAAAGTTGATCTTTTAGAAATTAAAAAAAAAAAAAACAATTAAAAATTATCAAATATTTTATTTTGAAATTGTTACGTCTGTGACAAGTTAATGTAACGTGTATGACCAAATACGAGTTTTATTCATCAACCTCTTTTTTTGGAAAATTATTGTAAAATTAAGCGTACGAAGAAGGAAAAGTGAAAACCCCGTAAAGAAAACTTTTTCCAATAAAATGTTAATTAGAAGGTTTTTTTAATAATACAAATTCTATATATATACTACTGAAATAAATCAGCCAAGTAGAAGACTTAGCACTATTTTATTTGGACTTGTTGAACTATTGACTAAAACTTTGTAAGATGAACTGAATTTAATAAAAATTGCGTATTGACAAGCCCCTCACTGATCAACTGATAAGTCCAAGTGAGATCAAAACGCCAATTTTTGTAGGAAAAACTTAATTAATTTTTAATCCAATGGGAATTTGTTTTAAGAAAGGAAGATTACAACTTAAAGTGGATTCAATTTCTCTATATAATTAATTTTAGAATTAAAAACTGAAAAATTAAGTTTGTTACTGCAGGTGTGATATGCATATGTTTTTAAAATTATATATTACAAATTCAATCCAATTTTGTTTGACATCTTGATTGCAATATTCTTCTTTCCTATCTGCAAATTAACAGCTTGGTTAAAATGGTTTTGTAATTATAAAATATGTACACATTTTTGTTACGAATGTGACACTTAACACTTTATAACTTAATCATTTATAAATTCAGTCTACATTTACAACTTATTATACAAATTGGACAAAAACATGTTCTGAATTTTGTATAACGAGAACAAATAACCGTTCTTTAATCGACAAACAATCAAATTGCAAACTTGTACCTATACACATTGTACAGGATATCCAGCTTCTGGCAACAAACAAATAAAACTTTTGGAGCAATGTACGGCTAAGTGGTTCTTACTACGAGATACAAAATAATAAATTAATTTAATGATATTCCACTTTGGAAATTAAACAGCTGTTTTAATAATTTATCGCTATTTTTTAAATTGTGATATTTTTGTTGTTTTTTTTTATTATGGCCGGTTTACATGGATATCTGTTGTCAATAGTGCTTTTTTTTATTTTTGGGCAATGTTGTTGTTTAGATGATACCAATTTGTTTGTCAAACTTAAAGTTTTAACAAGAATAAAGATCGAACGAAATACCTACTTACTCCTAAAGGATTTTTCACTTCTTCACAAGAGACCTCTAGTAACAAAAATTTGGAGAAAATCGACAAGAATTCCATCCCAGACGTTTGAGGTAATAGGACCTACAACGCACTAACCATTACGCTAAAGTGTACTAAATTAGAGAATAAAAATAACGCCCATTCCCATATTATTCACTCGATTAATCCAGACTTAAACTTAAATCAAGATGTAAATTCAGTGTAAATACATCCGGATTTAATTTTTTATCTGGATGAATCGAGTGAGTAATATTGCGGTAAGAAAATGAATCCTCAATCAATAATTTCCAGCAAGTTTCACCGACAACTTTTATTCCTTTTAATCATTTCGAGTTGTTTACATCGATTTTAAAGTAAAAATATGGGTACCTACCTACATATATAGTTGAAGGAAGGTTGGGGGAGGTTTGTAGTACTTAAACGACGAGCAACAGATTGCAGTTTCACTCACACACACACACACACACACTTATGTGAATCAACATTTTCTTTTCACAGGAAACAGAATCAATATGAACCAAGCCTCGGTAGGTTTTCTTTTTCTTTTTCTTATTTTTTTTTTTTTTTTTTTTTCTTTGCAAAAAATTAAATATCAAAAGGAAATTACGCAGAAAATGCATTAGCAGTAAGGGCCAGGACACACAAGGAATTTAATTACGTCGTGCCGTTCAGTGTGGAAAGTACAAAAAAAATATAAAGAAAATAAATAAGAAACAAACAAGAACAAAAATGAGGACAATCGACCAACAACCAACCATACCAGCCAGCCAAGCCAGAATCAACATCAAGCCCGGTGCTCTTGTGGGTTCTTTGTTCGCACAAATTGCACCCGTCGAACATTAAAGATGCTCAAAAGAACAGCAGTAAAAAAAAAAAATAAACATATATCCTTTGAGAGGAACTCCCACATGTCTTATGCCGGGAAACGAAATTCTTCTTTTTCGTTGTTTTCTTATTTCTATCTCTCTCTCTCTCAGTCTTTCTATCTATTTATCTATTATCTATTAAATGAGGAAAATTCAATTTCCCAACGTTCGTTCACCGAAACGTCGAATAAAAAGATTCCAAAGATGAACGAAACGAAACGAACGAACAAAGACGACAACACGACTGTCGGAGGCATGTCCTAGGATTACGTTTTACATTAGACAATCGACTGCAGGGATAAATCATGTTAGGCGCTGTGTATATACTCTGTATATATAGCTGGGTATCCTTGGCCGACCATTTATCTACATATACGTATATATCTTTTGGATGCTCATGGTTGTTCCTTCCGACTCCCGCACACCCTGCACCCCATACCACTTCATACCTTCTCTTCCTTGATACACTCTTTATCTTATTAAGGAATTCCATTACATTATTCTAGGGTTTTGCGTAAGAAATTATTTTTTTTTTTATCCGGGATGTGTTTAGAGCTGAGTGAGAGAGAGTAGATCAAGGAAGATGCACAGCACCACACATACGGAATTAAGGGCGAACACGTTGCATGTTAATTGACAAGTGACATTGTTGTCAGACAGTAGATTAAATAGTGTTCAGCCATATATACGAGTATACCTAGTCGTTTTGTGATGCAAGCGATGCGATGGTATATTACTGTTTTTATTATCCTTGAAGGGGGTTGATGTTGATGTAGACTATTTATTTTTTTTTTTTTGTACTTAAAATTCACTTACGTAAATGTCAAGTCTATTTATGGTGAAAAATAAATTGAAACTTTTTGGTCTTTAAAATGCAACAGGTGACAGCTGTTGGTTGATTGTTGTTAAAGCCATTGGGTACATTTATATGGATCAATATTTTTATTATTTGATGTTTGATGGGGAATAGTAAAAATAAAAAAAAATAATTGTAAACGACTAGAAAACATTGCCAACGCAGAAATAAAATTTACAAACAAACAAAAGCCGATTACATTACCTACAACGTATTAACAAGTTTGCAACTTAAACCAATAGTTTCTGAATTATTGATCGCCAGGGCCATGGATGGCGTCCCGATAATTTGGACTTCATCTTGTCTAATACCTCTATTTCAATTATGAAAAAATCAGTTTTACTTTATTTTGTTCCACTAAAAAGTCAAACTTTTCTGTAATATAACTTAAATTCCTTCATGTTAACTGTGCTATTGAGGTTGTTCTTTTTACTAAGATATGTACGATTTTGACGCGTTGTTTTAAGTGATCCAGTGATCCACTAACTTGCTTAAAGAACACATACTATTTCATTATTTGATATTATCATTACTAAACTTGTTAGTTGTTAAAGATTCATCATTGGGGCCTTTTAATGTGCTTTTTTGTTTTCCAATCGCGGTTCAACACGCCAGTCTTGCCAGGGTCGTTTCTGAAGAAAACCTTATAGTATAAAATCTTCATTTGAACAACTCTTAAACATAAATAACAAGAAATACTATATTTTATCTTATTTATACTTTCTTATTATACTTTCAGAACAGCAGGCTTTCGTAGTGGTAGTCGGCAGGTTCAATGCCCCTGGAAGCATAATGTTCAGCAGGTACTACGCCCCTGATGGCTTTAAGAACAGCAGACTGTCACACTGATAGATCACCAGGTTTAATACCACTGGTTACGTTCGAAACAGCAGATACTACGCCCTGGTGCCTTTCGGAACGTCACGCTCTCGCACTGGAAGTTCAGCAAGTTTAATGTCACTAGTGGCGTAATATTGAGCAGGTACTACTCCCCTGGTGGCTTTTAGAATAGCAGGCTGTCACACTGATAGATCAACAGGTTTAACGACCCTGGTGGCATTCGGATCAGCAGGTACTACGCCCCTGGTGGCTTTCGTTAACCAGGCAAAGGGACTTATAGATCAGCAGGTAACAAAGCCCCTAGTTGCAATTAGGACGTTCCAATCTTCTAAGACTCCTTATCACGGGAAGGGGGAAGTCCAAGGAACGAAATGGAATGGCTGTACGAAACTAAAAGACCGAATCGACTTTACTCGCCAGCAATGAAAGCGAAAGTTTTTATAAATCAATTATAATTGTCTCTTGAATAAATGAATCAGTTTATTTCAAAAATAAAATGTCAACAATTTTATTGAAATCAATAGAATCGAACTAAAAATGCTCGAAGTTCAAGCAACATTACCAAATGTTCTGATACTATGGTAGCTAGTAAATTCAGTTGTTGAAGATTACAACAATTCTTCAAAAACACCTGAGACCATTAACTTCCGTTATTAAAAAAAACTAAAGGTTGTGAAAATTTAAAAAAAAAGATTGCTTAAATATTGAATTTTCAATCTGCATGAGTAAAAATGAAAAATCTTAGTATTACGGATACAAACTTTAAAATTAGGAGAAATTCAGTGTTGTAGAAAATTAATATGCTAAAACAACTTCAATCTCGAATTTCTTTATTATACCTTCTACTATTGCTCCAAATAAAATTGAAGAGAACAAAAATCTTCCGTAAAAAACTTAAGAAGCAAAATAAAAAAAAACATCATACAAAAAGCTTAAAAAAGATACCATCTCAGCAAGTGGATAATGTTGTTATGCAAATAAGAATCTATCGATAGATATGTATATAGAGAAAAAGGAAAATAATAATAATAATAAAATTCTCCCATGAAACCAAACAAAAAAACTAAAATGCAAGAATTATTTAAGATAGAGAACGAAAAGTATAGATAAATACCTGAGTGTATACCTACCTACTTTAAAAGGTAAAAGTATGCAGATATCGATAATGATGACGACGACGAAGTCGGTCCTCTTCAACGATGATGCTTTACTTCTTGAGATAAACTTCAATAGGGATGATGATGATGATGATAATGATGCTGATGACGATGATGACGACGAGGACTTAGAATGAGTATAGAACATCGAGAATGAAGTCGTATTGAAATCGCATTGCAATTGAAATGGGATGCTATAGAGAATGAATTTCCGGTTGAGAATGCTCAATCAGTTTTTTGGATTATTATAAATATCTATTTTTTTTTTTATTTTTGCTTTAATATTATGTGGAGTTTAATTTTTTTTTTAATATATTGGTTATTGAGAGAGGATTATATAGATACTTGAGGTTTTTGGCAATGAAACACTGCACATGATGATGATGATGATGGAAAATAAAAGGATATATGCGGTTGGGATAATCGATTTCAGTAAATTTCCATTTCAAAGAATGATGAGTTGAGTGATTTTTGTTGATGGAAAATTTGCATTCTCAGAATGCAAAAAAAAAAAAAATTGCACACAAATCCTAGACAGAGATTTTTGTTTTGCAATTTGTTTGTGATTTGAGTTGTTTTTTTTTTTTCTTTTTTCAATTCTACTTGATATTTCCTACTCAAGCTGAAAAGTGAACTATGAAGATTTTCGAATTTTATATAGTTGAATGCACGATGAAAAAAAAATCGTTAAATCTGGATGAGATTAATAAGGTAAACGAACTATAAGTAAGTTAAATAAACAATGGAGCTGGTGGAAAAAGCCAAATCAATCAAAATTAAAAATAAAAATATTTTTGCGAGAAGATTTTTAATTCATAATTTTTATGGGAATTAACCTTTTTTGATAAAGGTTTTTAAAGTAAAGTATTGATTACGTCATGAAGAAATTACAGGCACACAATTGGAGTTATGGGAAGAAGATTTCTATAATTATTAGCTGATACTTGAAAATACTGCAATATGGAGTTATTACCTATGAATACCTTTATATACACAAATCTGCCGGGTGGTTTAGTTCATTGTTCTAAAAAGGTGTTTTTTCTGTTTCCAGCGCTTTCATACTTCGTAAAATATTCTTGCTGTTCTACTCTACACTTTCCAAGTGGATGGAAAACACCATTATTCCCTAAAAAAGGCAAATCTTTTTTCCCTCAAACAATCGTTCAGTTGCTATATTATACGCCCCTTCTTTCTTCTGATGATAAATCATCAGCTCAAAAAATATCTTGATGAACAAAAGCTTCTTAATGTCCAGCAGTACTACATTCATAGATCTCAGGGAACAGTGGAACAAATATAAACATTGTTGGAGAAAGTAAAATTATTGCAATTGTAACTGTTTTGCATCAAGCTCTCTTATCGAAAATGCGTGCATTTGGTATCCATGAATCTCTTCTTCGTTGCATTGGAAATGGCGTTTCAGACCGTTTAATACAAGTCGTACCTATTGAAGAATTTCAAGTCTGAAATTCATGAATTAAATGCTGATGTGACCCAGGCGGGCTCCGTTTTGTCTCGGAATTTCTTTCTTATATTCATTATATTTTTTTCAACAAAAACTGTCAGTACAAATGGTAAAAACAGTGGTGATTGTGTAATTTTGCATGCTACTAAATTGAAAAGGTTGAAACTGAAAAACATACCAACCTACTAAATGTACGAATAATTGCGTACATTTCATCATGATCGTTCTGCATCACTGCCGATGTCGATATTTGAAACTTCTAAACCATTTAATTTTTTGCTGACAACATAACGCTTAGATTCCATGTCCTTCGGATATGAAAATTCAACCCCCGCGTATGATAAGTTCATTAAATTCTAACATTAACACTAGTCTCTAATAGGGAATCAAAAACCACGTAGAATTTAATACTTCAAAAACTCAATGATGTTTCTTTTCGCTAAGGCGGAACATTTTTCCAATGCCGTTATCCATGAGCTTCACTTGTATCGATAAAACAGAGCAGATTTCAGTTCTCAGTTTCTGTATCACAGACCAACTTTTGTGGAATGACAACACGATACAACCTACATCTGTATCCTTCTCATCTGGCTGTAATCTATAAAGCCTCGTCCAAAATTCAAGTGTAACTCATATATTGGATAGAATTCAAAAGATAGCTTTTTAACGAAGGTCGAAAGAACGAAAGTATTTGCATCTCTGAGCACCGCTGCAATGTTTCATGTTTTTAAGTTTTTTTTGTATCACTAATTTTATAATCACTCCTTAAAAAACATAAACATCAAAAACTAGCCAATATTCACATCGAAAACTTTTATTTCTCAAAAAAAAAAAATATATTTTTACCTCCGATATACAAAATTGAGAAAACTCCATCCCTTTTAAATCAAGATGGCGGATACCCTGCAAGAGTTTGATGGTCGAAAACTTGGATTTAATTTTCCTTAAGTAAGCACCCTACAGTTAATTTTGATGAATGAATTTCTCGACTTTTTATATGATCTTAGTCGGAAAAGCGAAACGAGAATTGATACCGATATTTATTTTGTGTCGTGGCACAAAAAATTCAATTTGCCACGCTCTTCTTAATATCACATAAAATAAAGTGAATTTTTAAGATACTCTTATTTTTTGACAGTACACTCATAGAGAAAATTATTTCTTATAATTTCATTTTATATTCACAATTGAATTATATATATTTTTTTTAAATATAAGAATGTCCGTTTTCTCATATGACACGAAAATGGCATGGTTTTTTTTTAGAAAATGTGGCACGGAAATTTTATTTTATTTCAACGCTGGCATGAAAAGTTTAAGTGAAAGAGAAATTTCTTCGTAATGAAAAAATCATGGACAAAAAATATTTTGAATTTTTTTCTCATCAAATCCCCCACCAACTAAGACTTTCGCAAAATAGAAATCAGAAGAATGAATGCTGCATTTTCACAATGTTAGCTAGATATATGTTTTGGAACAAATTAAATCTTAAATATTTTTAGGGTTGGTCGTAACATGAAATAGCTTTAACTTGATGGTAGCATACTTAAGTTATAAATGATGGTGATTCTTTAAAAATTTCTAAAAAATAAATAATTGTTCCTATAAAAGGGGACATTATAAAAGGAAATTTTACAAGTTATATCGTGAATGGGTCTCTTCCCTTGCACTATTGTTCTTACAACAGTTGCTACGTTAATTTCCAGCAAAAGTTTCTGATCTTATATTCTCGATAGTCAAGTTTTCTTTAGTTACTAAACTTAGACTTTAAGACAGTTCAAGGACAGTCGCAAGGTTTGTTGACACTTTTAACGGATCTCCGGTTGCAAAAGGATCATTCACAATAGAACATGTCAATTTTCCATCGAAAATCTTTACAACAACACTAATGAACCCCTTTACTTACCCAAAATATAAACCAAAAAAAGAAAAGGCTACTGTGGCGTATACGCGATATTTTTTTTTTAATTTTCCCCATGGCCGACACAATTATTTCTTATATCAGAATATTAAATATTTCGATAATCATAAATCTTTTATGAATTTTCAATAACTGTTTTTGTTTCGAATACAGATTTTTTTCATGAAGAACTAATTCTGTAGCCATTCAAACATACTTAAACCAAAATAATGAATTGAAAATAGAATGGATGAAATTTTGAATTTTACAAGTGACTCTTGACATTTTTCTATTCAAGTATCTAAACAAGAACCCTTTTTGAATTTACTTTTTTCCATTCTTACTTATTCTTATTTTTGGCATATATTCCAAGGCAACATAATTGAAGCCAATAATATCGTCAAAAGGTCAATCGTCCATATGATTTGTTCCCTGTCCGACCTTGCCCATATATTCCTATAGAATTCCATGGAAATGCGTCATCATTTACTGCAATCACAAGAAACAAAAATAGAGAAAAACATATACCTACCTCATCATACCTATACTCAATTTCACAATCTCTTATACCAGTTTCACCATAATTTTCAATTTCTCTTTGAATAAAGACACTCCGTGGGAATCAAAGAACTAGTTATATAGCCAGCTAAATGTATAGTATACCTATAAACCATACCAAATGTTTTCAAAAGGCACATGACTCCAGCCACGTCATCAACACACACAATACACCTCCTCTATACGATATACATAGAGCTGCTTCACCTTCACTCGAACTTTTAACCCCAATTTAACAATCCCAACAACACAAAAACAAGCGCGCAACCAACAAGAAAAGTACCAATATAAAAACCAAAAAATAAAAGTCAATGCCAAACACAGTTTTTCGGTGTGTGAAAAAAAATAATAAAAAATTATTGACTGGTCGGTGTCGGTGATATGTATGGTGCTTTGCTCCTGGTTCTAGGTACAAATTTTTGGTTTTACGTTTGGGATTATGGCGGGAAACCATAACCAAAAAGCCACAAGAAGAGGCCATTTACCCAACCATTTTGTCGTTTACCCCCAATTAAAGTGAAATAAAAACAAAAAAAAAAAAACAACAAAACTTATTGCGCAGTGCGTTGCGTTCTCTATGTCGAATTTTTGGGTTTCAATTGGTAGGTCTTTGTGTTTTCTGTCTCGGCCACATGTTCACTTTGAAGCTTTTAGTTGTAACCAAGAAAAAAAAATAATTTGACTCCACACAAAAAGGAACGCGCGGCAAAGAAAAAGTAAAAGCCTAATCAAAGAGCTCTCGCAGAAATAAATACACACCACGTATAAAGATCCCAGAAAACTGTGGCGAACATGAACGGGTTGGGGATGCGAATATGAGGTTCCCACAAAAAAAAAGAAAACAAACATGAATACACGTGGGTTCAAAGTCGGTTATTGACTGGTCTTGGCGAATATACAAACTTTTTTTATTCTAACACCGGGTTCTCTGGTAAAAGTTGTATTCTCTTCACAAACTGCGATAGGAAGCTCGACCACGTGCCCTCCAAGGAGATATGTAGGTTTATTGAACTTCTATATATCTTTCTAAGGTGGTTGTCCGGTTTATGTTTTATTTTGGCTTTTGTGATAGTTCAAACTGCCGCCACCGCCGCGCCGCCTTGATTCTTTGTATAGGTAGGTAGGTACATACTACGCAACAAACCAAAAAACCAAGCAATAAACCCAAAGATCATTTATATCCACCTGCTGACTTCGCGGGTTTGCTTTTTTTTCATATAGGTATATAATTTAACAAAAAGTGGTGGTGGAAGTTGGGACGTATGTGCGTACCTTTATACATTTTTGGTTTTGTTAATTTTGTCTGTATAGACAACGTGTCTGAGGCAGTAGGGGTTGAACATGATTCAATAATGAACTCATGAGGATGGATATGGTTGAACGTATTGTGTGGCGGTTCATTGCACCCTTTTAGTATGGAAAATGAGGTGAAGTGAATTTAAAAATTAAATAAATGGGTAGCTATGTATTTTTTTGATTTTTTATCAGAAGCAGGACAAAAGTTAAACAAGGAAAATAAATAGAAACATTTTTAAAAACGTCGATCTTTTGGGAAACCTTACGTTCAAATATTTATGAACTTAATTTCGTTCCATTAACATATTTTATATTTGTTCTTTCAAAGCGTATGGAATACATACTCTGCCCGTTTCTACCAGAGGAATAATTTTTTATTTGTCAGCTTTGAAAATCATGAACTACATTTTTAAGCAGCACTTTTGTATTAAGTTTGTTTTTTTATTTACAATTTCACAAATTCTTTAGACTTTGAATTTATTTTCGTTATATATGTAGGTATAAGTCCAACCTATAAAAACTTGGTGGTATCTCAGCGTTAAATAAACAAAGGAAATAATTCTAACCAATACCACTTCGAAGATGGATTAAATTGAAAATATACAGCTAGTTAACCTCTTCTTTAAAAAAAAATTATATTTCTTATGTGTTGACACCACTTTTAGTTGAATCATATAAATTTCAATTTATTTTAATAGTGCCCTGATCATAGTTACAAAAGGTTAATTTTTCAAAGCACTGTTTCGGGATTCCTTGTGGTAGCACGTTATAAACTTCTTATTGTTCAAATTGTTAGTTTAAAGTACGACTTAAATTATTCTCATAGAAGTGATTTTTTTGCAAATTTTTTTACATTTACAGCCCTATTCTGGCAAACCTCACTGATACCTCACAAGTCACAACAACCTCACAAGGTAAGGTGAACTCGATTTTGTGAGGTTTTCGTATTCTGGCAGCACCCTCACAACTGTGAGCCTCACAAAAACTATCGAAATTGTGATCTTCTTCAGAGCAGGTCACAACTAACAAATTTGATATTTGAAATACAATTTTAAGACACTTTTGTTTTTTCTTGTCTGAAAAAACATTTTGTAACCAAATGAATAGGTTAACTGGTGAACAAAATGTATCCTCTGTCGTGAATCGAACAAAATTTATTTCTCCATAAAAGAAAATTATTGTTCACAAAACAATTCTCGTCGAGTACGATCGACATAGAACAGCAAGTGGTGTACATATATGATATTTACATAGGTATGTATGTGGCATCACAATCATCTTCGTTGTCGATGAGTTCAGTGGGTGCGTTCAACAAAAATTCAGACTTCAGCAATCACAATAAAAAATTCACCTTGCTGTGGTAAGTTTTTTTGTGTGGTTTCTTGTGAGGGTTATCGCAGAATACGGAAAATGTTATCGAATCACAACAACCTCACAAGGAATCAACCTCACAAGGGCTTGTGACTTGTGAGACCTCACAACGCCAGAATAGCCCTGTTAAGATGAGCTTCCTAGATGTTAGCAGCAGGCCTTTAGATAGTTAGGAAGATATATTTTATTGTTTCATACAAAATTACAGAGTTTACAATATTTTGCAAAATTATTGCACAGCACCAAAGATAAGATAACAAATTGTATCTTACTAATTTAAAAATGTCGATAATATATCAATCTCTATTGCTCAATGAATTACTTTAATTTTAACATTGTTTAACACAAATGTGAAATATCGAATTGAGTTATACAAAATTAGTACCTGCACTGCCGAAGGATTTCAGAAGGTATCTCTAGGGTGCTTTTAGACGTTAAACAGATTCTATAGTCAAACAAAGTTGTGGTATCAGTGTCAGAATTTGCTGATGTCAAGGTCCTATTGAGCATAGGGAAATTCCCAAGCTTTTCGAGCTCTTACTAACAGCCCTTGATGAACTCCTTAGAAGGGTGAAAAACATTACAAGATTAAAACTCCACTAGTTTTGAAATAAAAATTAGAAGTTTCTATAACAAGTAAATATTTCATGCCTTGGTACTAAATTGCAGTCAAATTGAAAGTAAAAAACAACAAAGCTTCAGAAGCTTTCTATAGATATTTTCAGGAAATAGGGACATAGCCACGAAATTATACATTAGATGAAGAAAGCTGTAGACAATAGGACCTCTTCTAATGGACCGAATACAATGGAATGTAGAAATGTAGCTGAAGCAGAAATTTAAGTTAGCTCAGCATCTAGTTAGCTCAGCGTCTCCTAACAACATAGGATTTTTGCAAATTTCAGATTTGAAAGTGCTCTTTTTGGTTTTGCATCCTGTCCAAGTCAAGGTAACCAATCTAAAAACTATGACAAAATGAAGAGAATTTTATGTTCTGACACAAAGCAATTGCAATTGCAAAAACGATTACAGCACTTAAAACGAGTCCCCGGAAAAAACTGTATAAAGAACTAGTGTTCCCTTTTGGTGGGACGTAAGTCGCATATCCACTAAGAGACTTCTGCTTTTCCTAATAAGTATGTTTGAATAGGTAGGTAACTTAGACTTAAACCGTAAGAAGAACCGAAAGAAGGCCATTTTTCAGAAATAAAGTTTTGGAAAAAAAATTTGTAAAGAAAATTGAACCAGAATTATCCCAGATCGACCAAAATTTATAACAGCAGAAAAAGAAAATCAAAAATTTAGATGTAAATTATACCTAAAAATAATCAACAATTTGTTTGTTTTAGGATCTTCAAAAAAATAAAATTGTCAAATTACTTAATCAGGACGTAGTATGCGCAAAAATCACTTCCGCGACTTTTAAGAAAAACACAGGACACTTTTTTTTTCTAAACAAAAAAAGTTAAATAAGTACCCACACTTTACTTTCTTTTTTATAAATTGATCAATCCTTACGAAGAAATAGGAACAAGTTCATTTCCTTTTCATTAGGTCTATTCATCGTACTAGCCTAAAACTGTTTTTCTCTACCCATTTTAGAAGAATCCTGTTCGCATAATGCACATTTTGTACATACATTTGGGCAGAAGAAATCGCTTACGAGTGAGTAAAATATTTTCCCGGGAAATTTCTTCGGCAAAAATTTGAAGTGTCAAAAACCAAATTGAAATTAAAGAAGAACAAAAAGTTACAAAATGGCTGTTGTTCACTTTAATTTATAATTATTTATTTGGATTAGAAGTATAATGAAATAACTGAAAGAACTGTTTTTAAAATAGAAAATCTATTAATTTCAACTTTTTTTTGTTTATTATGAAATATTATGACAGCAGAGTTCATGTGCATCTGGAACGCATCCCGGTCGCTTTACATAAATTTTACTTTCATCAGTTCGAAATTTCGGATAGCATTTGTTGTTATGACGTGATCAATTGTTTCGTTAAATTGATTTTATGCAAAAAAAGACAATAACATTAGAAAAAACTTACTTGGCTCCATATTTTTGTTTCACTTTCAGTTAAAATGTCAAATTTTCAAATACAAGCTTTCAAACAAAATTGCTGCTTAGTTAATGCGCATCGATGAAGTTTTTTAGGATGCCATTTGAAATTCATGACTTTGTGACTATTTTCTTTTTTTGATTTTCAGAACTCATGACTTTGCATCGAATACGCGTTTTGGAGCTCAACCAAAGATACAAAAGAAATTCATTTGTTTTCCGTGTGTTTATGTTTATTGTTGTAAAAGTTTATTTGTTTACTTTTTTTGAACATTTTTGGTTGAAAGTTCACTTCTTTTTCTGTCTGAGAGGATTTCATCCAAAGTCCCTAAAATTTGACATTTCAGTCCAGAATGTCAACGAAGATATTTATATTGTCTTCGCTCTAATATATCTCTCTTCCACTTTAAGGTAAAGTGACACCTGAATTTAGGCAAGATTTTTCTGATTTTTATATTAAAATATATTGGGAGCGATATTTCCAAATCTATTTGGGCGTTATTGCCTAACGCCGACGAAAATGGGTAAAACAATTACTATGCCAAAAAATCTATCTGAAATTACATTCTATTTGCCACGAAATATAATTCAATTCTTAGATTAAAGTCATAATTTGCAACTGGAAAACTCCATTAACCTACAAAAAACCCAGGGATATTTTAAGGTTATCGTTACTTACCCGGGCAAATCAGTTAATGCAGGACAATTGATGATGCGGGATAGTTTTACCAAATGCGGGCTTATCCCACATATCATGTCACAATAAGCAAAGTATAACCTACCTATAAAATTTACTAATGAATTACCTATGAATTTTTGGATGTGTTGTTGTTTTGCATAGCAAAACTTCCGTGTACAAATTCGACCTTTATTTTTATTCTAAAAGTTTTTTAGTTATGCAAAAACATTTCAAATCTTTTATTGTTAAGGAAAAAAATTAAGTGTTATACAAAAAAGTAGCACAATCACTTCGTGCATCTGACATAAAAAAAATAATAAAACTCAAAAAACCCCAAAAAACAACAATGACAAACAAAATTTCGCACATCACCACTAAGTGGCGGTAAATGGTTCCTTTAATATTTGGATGATATCATTTATTTATGCGTTAAACTTCAAAACAAAAAAAGCCCCCCACATCATTGGCTTAAAAAAAAAAACACTGGTAATATGGTAAACAACTCAATTGCACTTTAGCGTGAAAGTCTTCATGATCGTCATTGTCATTGTTTTTTTTTATCCAAAACAAATGAATCATCTCTGACGAGACAAAATATTTTTGAAAAACAAATTATATTTTGTAAACAATTCCTGGGAAAAAGTTTTGCGCAATATTTCTGCAGAGATAAGACTGCAATAATAATAAAATTTGTCTTTTTTGTTTTGTTCATAGTTTTACCTTCAACCACATTCCACCTGCTGTGTGCACATCCATCATGAGGTCGATTGGAAGTAAGAAACTAACAACGTGAGGGAGTTTTGTAATCAAAAGAAGAAACCGAAGGAAGAAAACAAAAAAAAAAAACAGTAGTTACACAAGTTTTCTGCCGCGTGCCACATGTTGCATGTAGTTATGTAAAGCTGACCTTTTTTTTTTGTTAGGCACACTTTTGTAATCGAGCATGTGTTTGTCCTTATTTTTTTCATATCCAACAGGTGAGACCGATTTCAAAGGACCCAAGCACACACAAACAATAATATTATTAAGTGTTCTTCTTCATCTTTGTTGTTTTTTTTTTGTCTCTTTGTTTTCGTGTAAATTTTGTTTTTCCCTTCATGTAAAGGGATGCGCATCATAAACATGGGGGTTGTTGGTTGACTCTGGATAGTGAACAAACACGAATCAAGAATCAGATACACAGATGCATTTCTTTCACCTTTCGATGTGGATAATTATTGTTCTTCCCTTGATTCTCTCTCACTCTCTGGTGCAGATGGTCGGTTTCGATTGTGTTACTTTTTTTTTTTTTTTTTGTGGTTCTACCAGAAGCAAACAACATGAGACATCTGTTGATTTTTTTACGTTGCTTAAATGTTGTTTTTGTTTTAAAAGAATTTTTTCCAGCTAAAGGTGTTTCAATGTAATTGGATATTAAAAGACATTTTAAAAAAATGTTGAGCAGATCAGGGTTTGAAGGAAAAAGAGGAAAAATATTTTAATTTTGTTGGTTTTTTTTTAGTAATTTGGTAAGATCCTTAAATACTTCCGTTTATGCGAATCGGATAAAAAAAAAAATAATTATTCAAATTTGTGTCCGTTTACTTTTTTCTTACACTATATCACATAAAATTGGTCACTTAAACAGTTTATAAGATATGTCGTTGGGCCACAAAATGAAAAAAGTGTTCTTTAATTAGGTGCTTGCTAAAAGCATAAAAATTGGTTCGTCAAGTTTATGCATCCTGGGGTGAACATTTTTATTTTGGAACACCCTGTGAACTATAAAATTTTGACTGTTTTTTTAAGTTTTGCTGTAATGCCTTTGCCTGTTAATTCTTACTTCAGCCTAAGGTTCGAAAACACCCTGTGAAGCAAATTTTTTTTATATCGTCATTTTTGGAAATTTCAAAAGTACGTTCAAAGGCTATGATTTTTGCAATCAAAAAAGTCATTTTGGACCACATTGCGTGCGTCGAGTCGGTGTAGAAATGGATCGATTCATCTTCCAAGAACGTCAAGTCCTCCCAGGGAGATCGGGAGATCTGGAAGGGATGGTAACTTGAAAGTTTTTTTTATAGAATTGTAGATGTGGACCGTGGGGTGGTGTAGTCTGTAATACTTGGAATTGATCCGAATGAGTTCAGAAATGATGGAGTGGCCAATTTCCTTGTTGGTCAAATTTAGTTAACACAACGATAACTAAAGTCCACAGACCGCAATGGCATGCGAAAGACTAACGCAGCATGTTTATGATAACACACATTTCCTCCTCTCAGGGTATATTAACAACAACAATAATTTTACATACAGAGTGAGGAAAATTCTCATTTGACTATTTGGTGTGCATTGTTATCCATTAGCGTTATTGAGCCTTATTTGAACTTCAAAATATTTGGAGGGCTCACAGTTGTTTCGAACCAAGTCACACAAACAAAATAAATTCAAGTACTGGCGTTTTAATGGCAGTTTATTTACTAAAACTCTTAATCAGGCCTATCACAGAATTCATCGTGAAAATCACCGAATAGATTATTCCACTACGAAACCCCGAAAAAAAGTATTCACAAAATCCGAATGGAATCGAAAAAAAACAATCCTTCAATATCAGAATTAATTCTGAATTTCGAAATCAGCTGTCTTATATGTCATACTATTTGTTTTTAAAAAACAAAATTTCCTTCAACTTTTTAAAAAGTCACATTTTTATCCCTTTTTATTTTCCACAAAAAAAATCTGAACATTTGTATGCGCTACAAGGAGTTGTTTTAATAAATATCGGTTTAGAAAAGTTTTATGTCTTTAGTATTTAGTTGCAATTTTGATATCTAATAGTCTAATAGGTATAGATATAAAATATTGATCTTGTTAAATTCCTCAAACCTTCTCGTTTGTTTGTTTTTTTTTTTTTTTTTGTTTACATCATTGTTACCTAACCTTATCTGATGGGAAATTCCATATAAACAATTCCTTTTTTAGCCCACATTTATAATATTGAACAAATTAATGAGTCAAAAACTTACGAGGTCGGTATTTCTCGACAGCGCAATTTGTTGTTCTACTTTTGTACGACCAGACAAAAAAAAAAACAAGATCGCATATTGACGTCTTTAAAATTTATGTTACAAAACTGCGTTTCGAGAATATAAGTAAGTAGTAATACTAGGTCATGGAAATTAAAAAAAAAAAAAATTCTAACCACCTTAAGCAATAACCTCCCATATAAATTATATCAGGCGTCATATCTATTTTTTCAACCTACATTCTTCGGATGAAATAAATTTTTTGACCGAGTCAAATTTATAAATAATTTCATTACGAAATGATCTAAAAAAAATAATAAACATCATTTATTATAAATTTGGTAAACAAATAGAATATTGCGGCAGCCAACCAGAGCATCAGTGAGAGTAAATTTAAAAATTGCAAGTGAAAGCCAAAATATAGGTACCTAATATGACGCTAAACATTGTTTCTGGTCACATGACTGATGATGATCAACGACAGCATGTTGACCCAATCAGCTTCAATAAGATCATATGAGAAATTAATTCACCCCACCCTGTTAGAGATGACCAGGGTTGAAAATTTTTAATAACAAACAAACCCGATGATGGCGGTGAGGCGCGGCGGTAGATATAGTGTGGTTGTATGTGTGAATGAAATATTTCGGTTAAAAATAAAATTGGAACTAAAAATATCTGTGATTTCTCTCTATGCATACATAACGAATTGATGACGCGTTTGTTGTGTTTTTTTTTTTGTATTTCTTTTCTGTGTGTCTTCTATATGAAACGAGGGCTGAAAGACACAACCAAAAAACAGCTGCTCATCTTTCGTCAGTGATTTTATGTTTATTTAAAAAAAAGAAGAAAGAAACCCTCTTTGAAAAATTGTAATTCAGCCGCGAGATGGGGCTAGAGGTGGATAAGTGGCTCCAGTTGAATTGTTGTTGGGGCTTTTTACATCAGCATCATCCATCTGTATGTACGTATATAGATGGTTGTTGTTGTTTACATGAGGGGCGCTGGGACGCCCCTTCGTTTAAATGGTGTCGACGAAATTAAGTCCAAGAATTTATGTGAATGACATGCGACGCGATGAATGACATTCCTCCGCCCCTTTTCTTTCAATATAGATACTTAAAATAATGGTTTGAGTCTAGGAAATTCTTTTTCTTACATCAAAAAAAATAAAAAATACAGAATAAATGGAAGGGCAATATAAACAAAAACAAAGCGGGACATTTAAAATTAAGTTGAATAGTTTTTTTTAAGCTCATAAAAAAAATAAGTACCTATACATTGGGGTAAAATAATTTTGTTTACACTTTCTGATTTGTTTTTCTTAAACTATAAGAAAAAACGAGGGGATTCCTTTATTTTAAACAGAAGATTATGTAGGTATGATGAACAAAAATAAAAAACCAAATGATTTATTTTTAAAATGTTTAATTGGATTTTTCTGAATGTGGTTTTTGAGAAATCTTGTTTTTTGTTTGGTGAAAAAAAAAGAAGAAAACATTGTCCCCAATTTATTGTAAACAATGAATGGATCTAGAAATAGGATTTATTTTCTATTATGTTGCAAGTGAATTTCATAAAAACAAAATATTGAAAAAAAAACTATAAGGGTCGACGGTGGCTGTGGTGATGAAAAAAAAAAAACAAAATTAGAAAAATGACAAATGTCAAAAAAATTTTACGTGAGTGGGCCAGATATTGCTTTGTAAATTATATTTAATGTCAAAAGTGATGACAAACTGATTGGTTGCAGATTGCAGAAGAGGGCCACCACAACCATCTCAACGCAGCGCCTCGGTTAATATTTGAATTTATTTTAGAAAATAACCTTTGGTTTTGTTGACAACTTTGTTTTTTTTTTTTGTTCCTAAGTAACAAAACAAGAATTTAAAAATATTTCTTTTTTTTGTTTTCTTTTAAATAAAACAAAGTCCTTGAAGTTTCTTTAGACTACGGTGGTGGTGCGCAGTACTTTTGGGAATGTAATATTAATAAAAAGAATATAAATCGTACAAAAGTTTTTTTTTTTTTTTGGAGGTAAGTAGGTGTTTAAAGAAAACAAAATAACCCAGACATCCACTCAGCTGCTCTTTTTTGTCAAAAATAATTAAATCATTGGAATGTTTTTGTGATGAAAACAAAAATATTGATTGCATAAAACTTAAACAGTCAGCAACATTTAATCAAACACCTACAACAAAAAAAAAAAAAACACAGAAAAAGAAAAATAAATAAACAAAAATAAAAAATCTCTTGTTGTCAAAAAAAGTTTTAAATAAATTATTGGATAAAATACACATTTTTGTAACCATGACAAGAAAGAATAACAAAAAAAATAAAAAAAATATTGATATTTTTATTTTTATGTTTAAAAGAGTGATATATATAATTAATTATTTTATTAACAAATAATAATATGTATAAGAAAAATGTTGCAACGAAAATGAGATCAAAATTTCATAGCAACGCAGGATTCATTAACATACAGTTCTTTGTGAGATGCTTTAAATCAGTAACTGAAATATGTTCGCTGGGTCCAGGGTTTTACCAAAGAAGGAACAAACTTAAGTGTAATTGATGTTATGTTTATTCACTATTATCATTAGTTCCTTATAATTTCAGTGCAATCTTTATATTTATTTATAACTATGCATATGATTTTATAAAATCCAAAATTCATTCATTTAGAAAATTTTATATTATTCTAAATTTCAGTCTCAGGTAGCAGATGTCATCAAATCACAGTCTGAGATAGAAGACGTCACTAGATTACACTCTGAGATAGCAGACGTCTCTTAATTAAAGTCTGAGATAGCAGACGTCAATAAATTTTATAAAAAATGTCACTAAATCCCAGTCTGGGATAGCAGACCGTCACTAAATTACAGTCGGAGATAGCAGACGTCTCCAAATTACAGTGTGAGGTGGCAGACGTCACTAAATTACATTCTGAGATAGCAGATGTGTCACTAAATTACAGTCTGAGATAGCAGACGTCAATAAATTTTATAACAAATGTCACTAAATCCCAGTCTGGGATAGCAGACCGTCACTAAATTACAGTCGGAGATAGCAGGCGTCACTAAATTACAGTCTGAGATAGCAGACGTCACTAAATTACAGTCTGAGATAGCAGATGTGTCACTAAATTACAGTCTGAGATAGCAGATGTCACTTACTAACTACTTTAAACTTATAGGCTTCCACCGTCGATTCTGGTACTATATTCCAATATTATGACAGAGCTCGGTTCTTTTGTATTCGTTTACGGTCTCTTAATATATTTCGGTTCAAACGAAGTGTGAACTATAATATCACAGACAAATAAATATTAATATTTCAATGTACTTCACCCAGTGGTATGGATTAGTTCTTTTCTAGAGTTTTCTGTAGTGGTAATTCGTGATTGGTTTACATGCAGTTTGATAAACGGTGGCGGGAGAGCCGAATTTCGATAGAATTCTGACAATGCTAAATTATTTAAAGTCTTGTGCACATCTTCAAAAGTACCCTTAATTCAGGTCATGCTTCTGATTTCGTGGAAAAAATTCAGGTTTTTGTAAATATGTATCTCGGGAACTTTTATTAAATTAAATTTTACAGTTTTCAACAGCACTGGTCGAAATTTAGGGTCCTTTTTTGAAAATGCTTTTTTTTTTTGCAAGTCTAAGTTAGTCCCCAAAAAATAATATTTTTCATGCTAGTACATAAAACAAAAATGGGAACGTTGATGCCTCCTATCGTTTAAGGCACTAACTAACTAACTAAAAATGGGAACGTTGATGCCTTCTATCTTTTAAGGCACTAACTCCCATCAATGATCAAATAGAGGGAAAATGAGATGGATGCACTTTAGAGGGAATAGATGAATTTTTTGGTCTTAGACATACACGTGAAAGTTTTCAAAATGCTGGAACCCTGATCATCAATTTGGTTTGAAATTAGCATGCTGTCAAACAGAAAAACAAATACATATGTATATATCTACTAGATTTGTAAACAGGAGAGCTTATAAAGGCTAAGACACTGCATTTTCTTGGTTTATCGCATCATCTCACCTTTCGAAATCGGACCCTAGAGCATAAACGTTTCGTCCCATAGAAAAAGTAAAGAATCTTCTCAGGATACAAGGATTTTTTTCTTATAAAATTCTTAATTTTAAGAATTATCGAGTTTAAACAATTTTTGTGAAATTTTCCAAGAAATGTTGACCAACCATATTTTGTTGTTTGAATAAAAACAAATTAATTAAAATAAGATGTTTTTCATTATTTCTTCAAAAAATGATTAAAACAAATTTAAATACGAGTAGCTCAACAACCTACGATGGAAAAAATAAATAAATAATTAAAAAGAAATTGTCTGAATCGACAAGTACTTATTTACCTATATAATATGCAAATCTAAATCGATTGAGTTTGGAAGAAGTACTAGAGGCACGTTATCAAGCATTATAAAGTTCAGACGTGCGGTATTAGAAATATTAATAATATCATTAACATTTTATAAAATATGATAGAGTGGTAATTATAGCTGTTTTAGTGAGCTTGTTTTTAGTTTAAAAAAAAATACAAGACGAAATAAAATATAAGGCTAGATCAGAGGAACTTGATTCTTTTGTGGGCCAAGACTTTGATATAAAGTATTTGTTTATTATATAAATTAAACCCTACGATTTTTCTTCTATGGTGTGTCTATGGAATAAAAAAATTCTTATTCCGTGATATGAATTTTTCGCTAAAAACCTGAAATGCATTTATATTACAATCACTTTGTATATAAAACGTACGAAGTTTAATCAAAATCGTTCAATCAGTTTTCAAGAAAATTCGAATAAAGCAGAATGTTTGTTTAGATCTACACTTTTATGGATGACCTTATATAAAATTTATTGATTTTATTCCTTAGGGAATCACATAAAAATGCTCAGTACAAAGTTTAAAGCAAATATATGTATAAAGGTCAATCCGTTAAGGCTCTAGCTCATAATGTACTGCAGCAGACGCAAGGAAACCACATACTTACAAATACGGTATAACGAAAACCTCAAGTTTTAAAATTATACATCATTGATATATGCTATATTTGATATTAAAACCTCTAATTTTTTTTGTGTACAAGACTTATACTATACTAAATTAAAAATTATATGGTTCAAGTAAAGCTTAAATCCTACAATTTAAAATCCAAAATGGCTGCCATTCCACAAGTGAAAAAATAGAGGTTTTACTGAATTTAAGGTTAATACATATTTAATTTAAAATAAGTAAGCCAAACCCTTATAGCTTACTCCAAAAACTTTCAACAATTTTCAACTCGAAGTTAGTGCGTATAGGATTGTTACACTGAAGGTCTTGGATTTAATTCACAACCTATTATGTATAATTACATATTTAAAGGGGTGTCGGCTATACTCTTTAAAAGATTGAAAAGAGTGCTGAGCACTATAGGGCTATAGGAAAATATGGAGCATGGACACCAAAATCTTATCATGACTTGACTGCATATATCGATTTGAATACCAATACTCAATAAAATACACCTGTTAGGTCAAAGTCAATGTTTTACTAAATAAATTTATGAACTTCAACTTATCAAGTTTTACATAACATATGGTCACACTGTCTCAAGTTTTTACAATTTTGTGATTCTATACAAAATATACATATCTATATACATCTATATGAAAAGTATTGCGTGAATATGGCGCGCGTTGTCGCTCTTATGGGGTTTAAGTTGGCTTTCTATATAGATTGTTATATTATATTTTATGAGTGGCATGGCCTTGAAAACGTCTATTAACCCGAACATCATGCTAGCTATATTAATGTGTTATATAGTTTGACGTAGTATATTTTGTCTAGTGGTGGTTATGATAGTTTCTAAATTAAATTAACTCGACACGACGCGACTTATTTTTTTGTTGTTTCTTTTATGATAAATAGTAGAAGTTATAAACAGTCATAATATTAACTTAATCTAATTACAAAAATACATATATATCAAACAAAAATAAATATTTAAACGTATGTTATATTCAAGACAAACGTATCTGTTTCATATAAATATGTATATAGAAGTAGGTACATATCATAGAGGCGAAATATAAAGCGAAACTGAATGTCACTTGTTAAACAATTAAGGGCGCGAAACGCAGAGAGAGGGTGTTGAATTTAGGTATTAGACTAAAAAAAAAATAAGGCTTTACACATTATCAGTCAATCCTATAAAAGAGCAATGGGGAAATCATAAAAAAAAAACAGACTATCGTAGATACTTGTTCTATTGATGATACAAGAGATACCGCGCTTCGCAATTCATATATAGAATTGCGATCACTTGAAGTAGGTACACAAATATATATAAGAAAGCTAACAAATCTTTCTGCGCCTTTAATTAACTGCTATTATACTTTCTAGGGCATAGTTTTGCGTTTTAATAAAAATATAAATTTTGTTGTCTTGCTTGTTGTAGTTGTTGTTGTTACTGCTGTCTTCACGTGAACTGATTTTAATGCGAATGTTGTGTTTATTGTGATTTTATTTTTTTTGTATTTGTTTTGTTCTGATTCTATAGATTGAGAGATTGCGGTAGGAAAACAGGTTGAATATATAAACGAAGCAACTAAATCGGAACAAAAGAAGAGTCGTCTCTTGTGTTTTTCGCACAGGAAAATAATAAAAGATGAAAAGAGACAAATTTAGAGTTAGATTCACTTTTTTTTAATATTTCGTGAGATGATGAAATTGAAGAAGTAATTTCAAATGCGAATTTATTTATGAAATAAGTCCATATAAGATGAGATGAGATGAGTTCTGTATCAGATTTGTATTATATCTATTTAAAATTGTTGCATGAGGAAAAAAATATAAAAAATCATTTGCTGTCAAGTTACTTTTAACGAAAGTTGAAAGGTCATTAAAAATGATTTTATTTATAAATATTTTGTTAACGGTCAATTGAACAAAAAGAAATTCATTTAAGAAAAAATTCATATATGAATTTGAAGATTATAAAGAGTTGATTCACGTTGTTTTGACTTTTCTATAAAATTACACCGGTTTTACGAGAATTTAATATCATTAATGGTAATTTTTACATACAAAAACATACAATATTTTGTTTTTAAGAAATTTTAATTCAAATACAACGCATATTAATTCATATTTAGCATGTCAATTTTTTATTACCCAAAATTATAATAATTAAAAATTATTACTTTCATTATAATATATGACTGCCTTGCCCAATTTAGCTGGATTTTATTTTTATAGGAAGGGCATTGTGGTATAGAAAGAAATATTTTTAGCGTTGTTTTGTTGCTCAAAGAATGTAGAACGTGAATTGGCATGAGGTGAATTCATGCTTGCAACTTCTGATAAATTGTTAATATTTGTTATTGTGGAATTTTTGAAACTGAACAAAACAAAAGAGAGTTACCTAACATTTTTTAATATGCTATTCTATCACTAAAAATTTCAAAAATGAAGTTTCAGCATTAAGATATGTTATTTACAATTACATTAAATTTTAAAATTAACTTAGTTAATTATTTAACAAAGCGTTATAATACCTACATAGACCCTAGGTTAGATTAGGTTTACGGGGATTTCATTAAACAAGCTTGACACATATCTTTAATTTTTCGAGCCCGAGGAGAAATACTTCCCCTGAACTTCATACCTCATAGACCGGACTTACCACTTGAATGTGAAATTTGCAACATGCGCGAAAGAGAAAATATCGCACACTTCTTAGGATCATGCCCGATTCTTCAAGAAATCCGCAGGGATGTTTTCGAAAAGAACAAGTTCGAAGCTTATGAAGTAACACAAATTCTAAATGGAGTGAAAGGGTGGGAGAAACTTTACAGATTTATTAGATCCGCATTGGCGTATAAAAAAAAGGATTATATCAGAAAGCTTTTAATCAAAATTTTGTTTCATTCAAAAAAAAAAATTCGCTTCGATATGTTTTTTGTTCAAATTCACTATTTTTTTTGTATTGTTTTAAAATTAATTTAAAAAAAGCATTGTAATTAATGTACTTGTGTAATTCTGTCAATCTGACCAACGGTTATTTTTAACCAGGTCGTAATCGACTTGTAATCAACTATTGTTAATATAATTTATACTATTTCATTTTTATAGAAATAAAGTCTAATCTAATCTATTTAGTTAAACCAAATGTTAGTCCATTGCGATACCACAATAATCTAGGAAACTTTCTTTCTACATATAGACTCTAATCTTGTACCCAAATGATCTCTCGCACATAGCATATTACACAATCAACTGTGAATCCATCTATTATCATTTAGGTCGAACAAAAATTGGAATTTATAAAATTCCATAGAATTTTGTACTTTATTTTGTTTTCAGTTCACACTGACTTATAGACACAGATTTATTAATAGGAGGTGAAAAAATTACAAAATCTTTTTCAAAAGGTGTTTCGGTGATAATATATAGGCATTGCTTATCGGAAATTAGGTACTCTGTTCGAAAAGCCGATCTAAATTTTTGGTATAAAAGTGGTAGGGCCTTTAGTTCCTCCTGAACAATACTTTTTGGCGTCTGTTAACTTGTTATTTATATAATAATTAATGTTTTCATTTATAACTATATCTTCTTCCTCAACCAAATACATATTGATGCTCGAAAAGATGAACAATTTGAAAAGATGAACGGGTCCTGTTTTATATCTGTTCATCTTTTCGAGTAGTCAGTATATGACGACACCACATGCAGCAGCATGAAAAGTACGTCAGCCTGGCTATTTTAATAGTATTTTTACACACATCTGTTAGAAATATCAATTCTGTTAATCCAGAGTTAATTCACCAAATTCGATATTATAAATTCACTGATAAACATTTTTCATGAGTTAACTCTAACTCGGGTTTATATCCGAAACTCGAATGAATTCGCAATGAAGAACTAGACGCAAGTGTGCAATAAATCGATTGTTGGGCAGCTTGTTTGTAACGTATAGCCCCATTTAGTTGGAATCATAGGTCGCCCAAGTCCAAATCATCAATTTTTAGCTTCAAAAAATCGTAACGTTTTTTCCATCGTCGCGTCGTCTTAGAAGAAAAATGAACAAAAGTTCCATCACTTTAATTAGAACAAAAATGGGAATATGCTCGGTTATATCAATGAGCAAACTAGTTGTACGAAATTGATTCACAAACTTACTTATAGTTTCGGCAACTCAACATCAATTTTGGGAATAGCTTTTTTTACTATTTTCCAACGCCTAATTTTTTGTACGTGTAAAAAACTATCAGTTTTAAAAATAACTTACATATGATTCAAAAAGAAATCAAGAGATGGCCCAACCGATTCATATTTAATGAAATCATAAATTTCATAGAAATACCATAAAGGCCTTATGTTTCAAAGAAATTTATCAAAAAAAAAATTAAATATTTTTACGACACTATATGGATACTGAAAACTGACCACCGCACTGAGTAGTTTCCAAGCCTAACAAATTGTAATTATGTAAGCTATTTTTGTTTTATGCAACCTTTTCAATGGATTTCAAGCAAGGTTATGGTCCAAATCTTTTGAATTGAGTGGCAAAAAAAAAATTGTTTTGAAGAATAATAAAATGGCGGACACTATACAAAAGTTTTAAGGCTAAATAAAACGAATATAGAACTAACCACAACAGCTTGTTGTGAATTCAAAAGTCAACACTATATATAGGGAAATGTTTGTTATTTTCTTCTTCTTCGATGATGAGGTCGGAAAGGGATCAACTTCTGGAAATTTTCGTTTCTAAGGTGGTTTATGGCATGGTAAGCGTAAATTTTGGGTTATTCCTACCACAACTAGTGGATACACCCTTACCATGAATACGTTCCAAATAAATTCAAACCCTGCAAATATTTTGGTTTTTGATTGAGATTTTTTTCATAATTCTAATTTATTAACACGTAAAGGATATGATCATACATTATTCATTGAGATTTTCATTTTTAAGACCACTATACAAGAATATTTCTTTTTTTTTAAATTAAATTTACAAAATATTTGAAAACCCCTAATTAATCTAACAAATTCAAATCAAAAATTCGATGATCATATCAATCATCAATATTCTAAAGCTAAACTCAAACGTATATATAGTATAGTATGTACACTTAAATTATCTCAAGGCCAAAATCTGCCACCCGTGTCGTGAGTTCATAAACCCCACATATATACGAACCGGAAGTGTGTGTGTATAGTTGTATGGTTCTGTAAAAGATCTCTAGTATTCATCGTATCGTCATCTTTAGTCACCGAATTAAGGAAAGAAAAAAAAAGTGTTTGCCACTTTATCTGTCATATTCATCTTCCATTCATCTTTTGAGATTCTAAATATTTCACATTAGAAGTCTACCTAACTAACTACCTACCTAATTCCTACAATACAACGGATGTTGAACATACATATCTAGTAATAACCTTTAGGCCTGAACAAAAACTAAAAACCAAACCAAACTGAAATGAACTGCCACAAGTGTAAAAACCCATAGAAATTCAAATTTTCATTCATAAAACAGACAACAGCAGCACGAAACATCCACATATGACTTCCATTGATAAGCAAGCAAGCAAGCAAGCGATTGTCATGCGGTGGATGTTAGTGATTCCGCCTCTTCAACCCTCGGGCTCGTAGTATTTTGTATTTTTTTTATTTTTTTTTTTTTTTATATAAGTGTTATCAGTGTTTTTTGCGTGTGAAATGCGCAGCAATTTTTGTATTTATCTATGAAATTAATGCCGTACAGTACCTACATTATACACTTTAGGGGATTTTTGCTTTTTGATTGAAAATGACAAGCGACTGCGACAAAAGCGGAAATTGTCATCGCTTCGCACTCACATAGATAGATGATGCCATTAGAGATATCATTGTACATGCTGCGCTGCTGCTGCTGCTTTCCATGAAATGTGTGTACTTCTTTTTTGGCACCTAATCATGGCAGCATGTTAGGTGTTAGTCTTATACTTTTGTAGGCGTATATGCACTTCCTTTCCCACCCCTGCCCTGGATAGAAATGCATTATTGGATTCTTTACATGACATACGAGTAAAGAGCAAGAGAGTAAAATGCCAAACTGCTTTCGTCAGCCGGAGGCAAAGTGTGACCGTGTGTTGGTCGTCGCCATAATATACCTATGTACATAGCCTTTGGAGGCAGCAACGCGGCGCGGCGGCTAAATCTCGTCCTTCAAAGAAAATCTTCCGACACTTAATTTTCACTTTTAACTCAGACAGACAGAAACATCATACATTGCATGTCTGTAGCATGTCAGAATGTTAAACTTTGTTGCCCAAAAGATTGTCAGACGAATGAACAACATTATAAGCGACTCCGACAATGAGTCCACGTCCACAACTACTCATAGATATATGAAGGTATACGGAAGATGATCCCCAAGAAATGAGTGTATATATGAGTTTTTTTTTTGTTCATTGGTGTTGTTGTTTTTGTTCTTGTTAATTGCAAAAGTAGTTCAGTTCAGATTCTTCAGAAAGTGATGATGATCAAAGTGTGAAGCTTGTTCACACATATCACACGTATCACATGTTACTTATATACAAAACAACATCATGACTTCTTCGGTTAAATGGAAGATGATTACTTTGTATGTTTTGTTTTTTTTTTTTTTTTTTTTTTCAATTTCAATTTTACGACATGTGTCACATGGCTGAAAGTATTGGACTTTGACCAAACGTATATGTAGCTTCGAGTATATATATAGGTATTGGATTTTTAGTGAATGGAAATCGGCGAAGAGAAATCTCTCTGATGATATACAGAAAATAAATAAATAAAGAAATAAATATGCAATGTGCAATGTGCGAACGAATATCCAATTTTCCGCTGTCTATTGTACATATCCTACATTTCTTGTGATGATTCATTTGTTTTTAAATTTTATGTTTTTAAGAGGACAAGGTTTTGAGCTCTCTTTTTATTGTTTTGTTGAATAATATATTATTGTTATTTGTTTTACGAATTTCTGATTTGTTGTTCACAAAATTTTAAACAAAAATTTAATTATTTGCTAAATGAATAAGAGTTTTTTTTTTTAAATTGAAAAATATAATTAAAAAAAAATAATTTTTTAAGCTTGAAACCAGAAATAATATAATTAAATGCGTCAAATGGAAAATACCTACCTATAATAATATTTAAAAATACATTTGAAGGACAGGCTATACAGCTAGGGAAAAAACATTTGGATATAACTATACCTACATTCAACATTCGTTTAGTGCGGGTAAAGGAAGAATTTTAAGTTAATTGTCTAGAAAATTAAAAACAACCACACAAAAAGGACGTTTTTTTTGTATTTTTAATTTTTATTTAAAATAATCGACAGAGCGCGGTATTTTCAAACATTTTGTTAGAAGAATTATATGCATACAGCGAATGTCATTGTTATAAAGATGAATACAATTTGAATAAAAACTTTGTTTTTTTGTTAATATCTTAACTCTTAAGAAATAATTTATTTAACGTAATGACAATGAGTAATGACTTTAATGATGTTTTATAATCACGTGAAGATATGAGCACTGCACTGCTTTTGAAATGGCGTTCAAATTTTTTTAACAGATTGTTTTGTTTTTGGGATATCTATATGTATATGTATATTGCACATATGTATACCTATATATAGCAGCTATCTTCGTCAATGTTTTTGCCAAATTTTTGTTTATAGAATTAAAATTTTTTTCTATATTTCTTAACAATATTTTTACAAATTATAACTATTTGTCACCATTTGTGTTACAAAAAAAAACTTTTTGACAGCTTTAACAATTAAAGGTTAGAAAAAATGAATCCTTACATAACTGAATTGGCGCTTTTAGACGTAAAATTGAATAATAAATGTACGCTTTCTCAATGTTTTTTGTAAAAGCCGTTAAAGTTGGATGCGTATATATACAAAAAAGCTCTTTTAAGATTCATTGGTCATGTGGCGCGCCACTGCTTTGGTGGCAACGCTGTGTACGCCATATGATTTCTTAAATAGATCTTAATTTATGAGAAAAAAAATTTAAAGTCGTTGGAGCAGCTTTTAAAAAATTAATTTTATACATGTAGATATGTATTTATAAATACATATATACATATATGTATATGTACATAAATAAAATTTTAAAAATATTTGGAAAAAATTCATCTACACATTTTCTAAATATCGAAATTTCAGAAAATAATTTTGAATTTTTTTTGTATGTATAATGTATATATCTACAAAATTAGTTTTTTGAAAAGTTTGATACGTTAAATATTATTCAAACTTATTAGAAGCTCTTGTGTAAAAAATTTCATTAAAATCGGTTCAACAGGTTATGAGATATTCGAAAACCAAAAAACATGGTTCTATGAGAGATATCGTTATAAACGGTAGATGGGTGATTCTCTGCCAACTGTGATTCTTTGTGTCCAGGGCTTTATTTGTAACTTAATGTACAAATTTCTTGTATGAATTTCTGGTTTGAATTGTGGAAATAAGTTTGTACTACAATTTACATTGCAAATTGTTTAAAAATTTGCTACCCTTTTCCCTTGAATTGAAAAGGTATACGCAAAATGTCAGTACCGTGGCATGTCCCATCCTTGTTTTTCCAATTAAATCTACTATTTTCTATCAAAATACATCATTGAATGAAAATGTTTTGTTCAGAAAAGTTTGAGTACAATAGTTGCTTGATACAATTTTTAGAATATCAAGTAAAAATATTTGCTCTCTAATTAAATAATAATAATTGAATAGTGTCCTCGGATTTCATTTTAAATTGGAATTGGATAGATTTCCCGCTGAACTGCCATTTTGTTTTAAGTTTTATGGCATTTGTGTGGTACCGTTTAAAAGAGGCACTATGTATTTTTTGTTAACAAAAGTCAATTTATTTTATTAACGCAATTTTATTGTAAGTCGAGTGACGTGTTTTTATTCTGAAATCGTGTGTCACAAAATTACCTCTCAGTACCGTGGTAGTGTTATCCAAGCGTGTTTTGAAATTTTTTGGGTTGAGTTTTAGAATATTGTATTTCTTTATTTAGAAACTCATCAAAAATATTGTCAAAAAGAGTTAGAACGTATAAAAATTCAAAAATAAAAAAGCAGTGTCAGCACCATGTCTTCGAGATTTAGTACTTTTGACGATTTGTTTTGTTCCTTAAAAGTTGTAGTAAAATGCTCTTACAGAGTTAATACCATGTCTATTTAAAGACAAATAAAATAAAAAAAATTAATTTTCAATGATTTTAGATTTTAGCAAAAAAAATTTTAAAAAAATCACAGTTGGCAGAGAATCACCCAGATACATTTTTTTTTTCAATAATATGGTAGATCGTGCTTATATTAGCTACTATAAAATTAAAATCGTAGCAGTCGTTTTTTAGAAAAATGAGATTTTCCCTGCCAGTTTTCTTAACAATTGAATGGAAGGTACCATTATTTTTGGTTATAAGAATAATATTTATCTAAAATCTGCTAGATAATATTAAAAAACTGCTGGTTGATAAGTTTAAATCTATCAAATCGTTTTCGAATTATTAAGTTCCCAAAAAAAAATTTTGAAACTTTATTTAAAAATCAAAAAAAAATTGAAAATTTATGGGATGTACCTACGATTTATAACCAATTTTTGTTTACAAAATGGTAGCCGTTTTGTAACAAAAATTACTTAATTTAAAAAAAAAAATTGTGGGCACGTTTTTTAGAAAAATAAAATTTTCATTTTTTGATAAAAACAATTTGTAAGGCAGCTACTGTTGTTTTTGGTTTTAAAAAAATGAACAAAAAACCTGTCGGAGGAATTTAATATGTAAATGATGAAGACATTTTTTCTATTATTGCATTAGAGAAAATTTAAATTCATATTTTGGACCATCTTGCAGGGTTTTGGCCATCCCATCTTGATTTAAAGATTAGAGTCGGTTTTTGCTATTTTCTATAAGTTTTAGTTAAAACACAAATTTCGGAAAAATCTAGGAATCGACATTTATATGAACATTTGAAAGTCGAAAAAAATAGGATTTTTTCTGATTCAAAATAGCTTTTAACTGCCTATAAGTCCTACAAAAATTGTCGTCAATATCTACGAAATTTTTGCTAAGTTCAGCTCATCTTACATAGATTTCGTGACAAATATCTTGTGTGAACTATTTCTGGTAAAATATTTTTCCTTTAAGCACAATGGCAGTTTTTTAAATTGATTAGGTATCATTAAATACTCATTAAATCGGGAAAAAAGGAAAAAAATATCATACAGGAACTTACATGTAGTTGTGTAAAGGGAATTCATCTTGTCAAAAATGATAAAAAAAAATGTTTGCGATATAATAAAAATATTGATGTTAATCGAGAAAAAAGCATTCACTTTTAATTTCAGATAGCGGCAACCCTGCAAGGGGTAGATGGACAATGGTCGGAAATTCAAAATCAAATCGACAAAAATGTCTTCTCCAATGAAATATTACAAAAACATGAATACCTAGGTATGTATGCTTTGAAAAGTCGAAGAATGAATCAATAAAAAAATTATCAAGTGATATGTTCTTCAGAAGAAAATTTCAAAAATATGCCCGAAATTTTGGCTCCAATGAAGATGACCTCTTAACCCTGAAAAAAAATAACACCAGCGCTAAGATCAAACGAATAATAGTTTGTTTCCTTCCAATTTACGATGATCCTTTCAGATAAGAAGGCAATTGACTATAGACAGGGGTGGACTTGGTGTCAAAGGGCCACACAATAGTAAAATGAGTAGAAGAGTGGCTCCGAAAACGACGTTAAAAAATTTTTATCGTGGTGTAATTGAAGCCAAAAATAGTTTGCTCCGAAATTTGTATTAGTAGTAGTAAGTTAACAAAAAACTAGATTTTTAAAAACATTAGGTAGGTCCTGTTTACAGTTATAATAAAAATTGTATAACTGATGTTTACTACTTCTACCGAGACTTCGAAAATACTCACATACTTTTCTATTCTGTTTTTGCGGCCCTGAAATTTGGGGCTTCCTGAAGTTATCAATAATAATAAGTTTGGGGCCCCATCACCTTAATTTATAGTTTTCGTTAAAATAATCTTGGGATCCAACAGCCTTATGTTTATTGTAGGGGCTCCTAACATGAGATGTGTGGGCTTCCTGAGATTCCTTTGGGGCCACAGAACAGTATATTTACTGTAAGGCCCTTAGAAATCCAATTTTTTAAGAAAGTTTTTTTTAAACGAACAAAAGGTACTGCAGATAATTTCATACTTTTTTTTAATTTTCCCAGGGGCCCACCGGGCAAAATCCCGGATGCCCGGTGGCCCAGTCCGCCCCTGACTATAGCTGAGCCTTCTCTCAAGCACATACATAAGTGTCCCTTTATATAATATGATACTTATCATTTCATTCTGTTTTTCACAGGTAGGTATGGTACTTTTTTCGTGTAGTTGTCCCTTGTCATAATGCTTAGTGCGTTGGACATGCCTGTGGTCCCTATAGGCTATGCCACCTAGGAGAAAAATTCTTCAGACGATTTGTGGTCCCATCCGCACAGACATTGAGTGAGGAGAGGAACGACCAATTAAACGGCCTGTATATATATAGGGCCTATAGGTATTAGGTATATACCAATTAGCAATTTTAATTTTTAAACCAATTTAGCAGTCGTGTGATAAAAAAAAAATACTCCAAAACGAAAATTACACAAGAATGTTTATGATTAAAGAAATGTATTTTTTACTTTGTAAACAAAAACAATTTACATCAAAACATCAATGTAAAGAGCTTTTAAGGCTTTGACATCAATTTCTCACAATTCACATCTATGCAATCCTTTACATAGATTTATGTGTTGATACACACACAACTTGTAAAGTAACATATATGTGTCTTCCTAACCGTACCTGCACAAACTATACCTACTTATGTCTGCGAATGCGAAGTAAAATTTGCAAAACAATCCTTGACCTCGTTTAACACACTACACCTATACACACTTTCAAGGATTAATTTCTTAATATATTTTCGAGTATCAATACTTTTCCTACGAAAAAAAAGGTAAACAACAATAAATTTTCAATTAAACTTAAAAAAATGTAATAAAAGCTTTGAAATTCGTACCTATTAGCAAATATTGTACAAAGGCGAGGGCAGCAGTGAATCATGTAGGATTCTCCATGAAAATAAATGGTCTATAACATATATAGGTAGGTACGGAAAATAAAATTAACAAGACTCACCTTGATGCTTTTTAAGTTAAATGATATTTTTGTTTTGTTTTGTTTTTGGGGTCAATTTTTTATTTTAGAAATTAAGTATTTTATTTATATTTTTTTTTATTTCTCTGTATTTATGTAGGTATAGCAAAATAAGCTTATTTTTAAGCTTTCACATTGTACACTAATGAACGACACACAGAAAAAGGATATACAAAATAATGAACACTGACATATGAACACAATTTGAGCTTTTATTTTCTTATATGAACATTTTATTACGAACTCAACAAAAAAAGCAATAGCAATAAAAACACCGGTTGGTATACACGCGTACACAATGAAAGACACTTTTATCGATGTATGCAGGAACAAGCTTTTTCTAAATAATTATTTTTATGAGTATGAGTGAATAGGCAATCCTGCTAAAAGGATTCTTAAAAACTGCGAATAATAATCAAAATACCTAATTATTCGAAAAATAACAATAACAAACTACTTATTTTGAATATTTTGATTTGGCGTTTTTATTATCTCTACGTGGCAGTTTATTTGTTTTATGGCAGCACGTATAAATTACATAAATAAATTTACCGAAATGAATACAAAACTCGAACTGTCATCTCGAAGGATTTTCGCGTTGACTAAGAGGAATTTGTATTCTTTATTGAGGAAAAATCAACAAAGTTTTCCCTTGAATTGCAACAAAGTAGGTATATGGTATACCATGGGGGCTTTAACGGGCTTGGACAAAAAGCTTATATTTTATTGTGAGTTTTAGAAACAAGATGGCACTCGCGCAAATATTTAAAAAAAGAAATGAAAAATTGAAATCGTGTCTTTTTTATAATTTTAAAATGTGATTTTTTTGAGTTAACAAAAATTTGACAAATGTAAATGAAGATTCAGTTTTGTTGTCAAAATTCTTGAAACTATTATAAAGTGAAATAAGATAGGTAAACAAATAAAAAAAGATTTTAAAAATTCTTTTTGTGTTTAAAAAGTATAACTTATTGGATGAATCTTGAGTTAAAAATTTAAAAAAATGACGCTACCATAGCAAAACTTTAATTTTCTGCTTTTTTTGTGGGCAAGAACTGTTTAAATCAGCATTGTGTCAGTTTACTTTTGTACTTTTAAGTACGCTGCTGATGCGAAACGAAAATTTCCTGTGATCTCCAAACAGACAACGAAACGCTTGCGAAAACACAACGGAAAATATCCTTGGAGAGTTTCACTAATTCCAAAAACAAAATCAAACATAAACGCAAAAAATCAGAGAAATCCATGATGTAATAAAATGATAAACAAAAGAAAAACACAAATAAACCCAAATTTCATTTTTCCGCACACAATAAATAGTCTGTATAATTAATTTAGTGCGAAAAAGGAGCGGAGACTTCTCCAAATAATCTACTACAATTATACATTTCGCTCTTCGAACAGGGTACTGGAAAACGAAAAGCAGAACGAAATTTTCCGTTTCTGATTTCGTTGTGTCATTTTTATATGGGATTTTTCGTTTCACATCAGCAGCGTACTAGGCTTTAGCTTAAAATTTCTGTGCAGATAAATCCTCATCATTCTAATCCTAATTTATATTATAATTGTGAAGTAGGAAGGTAGGTATGTTTGTTTGGATTTTTTTCCTTTCGCCATTGTTCGGACGTCTGGACTGATAAGGTTATAAGATACTATTTTATAAGGCAAACAAAAGTTGTGGGCTCCGAAAGCTCAGCTAAGCGGACGGGTAACAGCTTTAAGAAATATAATAAAATTTCGACTCATGAATAACTCATGCCGATTATGACATCCGCAGCGGGTCCAGCTAGTATAAATAAAATAAAGTGAGTACCTAAAGTAGTATCAAAACAATTTAATACTGAAAACAAATGATAAGCCGCGCAATTTAACAATGTACAATGTTATCAAAACCAACAGAACCAGGCGTTAAGAATGTTAAAGTTGGTAGGTACACAGATAAAAATCAGGAATGCTTACTACTTTTGAAAAAATTTCAAAATATTTCAGAAATTGTATAGATATTAGGTACATATACATATACATACACATATACATCGAAAAATCGAAATCTTCCTAGACACTGAACGAAATAGCGCAATTCAAATTTTTTTTCCGAAATCATCTTAAAATTGCAGAAATCCCCAAACAATGACGCAATTTCAAAATCATCTCAAATCACGTCAATTTTAAGAAATTGGGTACCAAATTTAAAATTTATAACAGTTAAAAACAATTTCCCACACTATAAAGTGTACAAACAGCAAATAGGTACATATCAAGATATGACAGCAAATTTTCTGTTGAATGTTAATTTAATATTAATTTCCATATTATTACATTAAATTTGTTATTTTTTTTTTTAATTTCTAGTTTTTTTGATATTCTTGCACTTTTTTATTATTTTTCAATTGATAACACTGCGACTCATTTTCAATATTCAATTTGAGGAAATATCAATTTCAATTTCAATGGCAATTGGCAATGACAATTTATCGCCGGATAGGGCCTTCTATTGCCAGTTTATTTCATTTGTGAAATATAAGTACAGAAATTACGAACGCTTTCAAGTGTATTTTTCCAGTCCTGTGAAGTTAACAAAAGAATTGTTTAAAATTGGATAAAAAATGAGAGTTCCCGGTAGCAAACAAGAGTTCTAGAGTTCCTCATACTTTTTTTCAATAGTTCTGGCGAATAGTGTTAAAATTCGAAGAAAAAAAAAGTTTTTTTTGCTAGCTTCACGCAGCAAGGACTTTTATTGAGAAAAAGAGTTCTGAGCATGTTTTTCAACTTAAAATCAAGAGTTCTAGAGTTCCTGATGGGTTTTAGAAAGAGTTCTGCAAAATTGGAAAAGTTAGGGCAAATTAAAGTGCCCATTGTCTTAGAACCAAACATTTTCAAAATCCAAAAAAATAAAAAAAAGGAATTCTGATTTTCATCTTTAAAATTATTATTATTGATAATAAAAAAAAAAAATTCACTTAATTTTTCATATTTTCACCTTTAACTTCAAAACGAAGCAAGAAAACGGTGAAACGTCAAAATTTATTGCCTCAGCGATTGCCAAAGCGTCTTCATATTGGCAATATTCAAGGCAATGAGCCAAGCAATTTACCTAATTCCTCAAATATTGCCAATGCGGCCAATGGATAACGAAAAGAAATAAATTTATTTGCTAAAAGAAAAATATTCACAGCTATCATGCTATTCTGACAGCGCTATTATCTCTGACGTTAGCTGTCAAACAACTGTCATGTCCAGGTTGAATACTTTGCGTAATTTTGAAATTAAGTTTTCAAAATTGCGAAATTTCAGTGTGAGTGGGATGCTCTTAGCTTCACTTATGCGGATAAATTTGTAATCAACATAATTCGAACTCAACTTATAAGCTTGACCTTCATTTTTTAAAACAAGATAAACTTTAATGATTTGCATAAGTCTTCTAAAAATGTTCATTAAAATATTTAGTCTTCTCCAAATAATCCCAATTACCTAACACCTATGTACATACATTACATACATATTACATACATAGGTATATACCTTAAAGGTGAGGCAAAAGTTGTCACCAATTGCAAATGGCGTCAAATGTTGGTTCTACTTCGACATTTCCATACAATATATACAAGTCAACAAGACATGAATCACTAGGTATATAGGTAGGTACACCTATATAAAGAACGTGGAACAATTGTTTTGATTTTTTTACGAAATAATTTGCAAAAAATTATAGCATCATCCGATAGGGTGACAACTTTTGCACCACTTTGTAGAAAAAAATTCATTTCAAAGATATTTACCTACCTACTAAAAATCTCAATACATTTTATTTAATTAATTATTTCGTAGAAAATTATGATTTCAATTTGTTCCTATTTCTTAGAAACAAAATCGTTTTTTAACAATATTTTGGTGTATTTTGTAGGTACATAATGAATAGAATAGCTTGAGTTCAGACAGAATTCCAACAATTTTATCAAAAATTGCTTGATAAAACTCATTATACCTACCTACTGCAGTCTGAATAGATAAGAGCGAATTCCTGAGCAATTCTCCGGCCCAGAATAAACTTGCTGGTGTCGCTTTTAATCGAATTCTAATAGGTACATATGTATGTTAGTAGGTACCGCTATAATCTTCCAATCACAGTTGTATAGGTACCTAATTTTGTTCCTCTTACTTTCGCCTTTAAAATTTTTCAATCGCAATTTTTGTACCTAGTCATCATCGATAGGTATTTTAAAATAAATTCTATAAAAACCTATGACGTAAACTCATCGATCATTCAGTATCATCGCTCTAACAAAATGTAAACAAACTTTCTTCGTCATCCTACCTAGGTAATGTAAACATAGATAAATAGGTATAGGTATGTTAGTAAGTAATAATGAATCACACTGCCCCATTATGGACTAGTTACGCTGACCAAACAGAAATGCAAACATGACGAAAAATTTCTAGAATGATTCGCAAAATGTTTTTTGAGTTGTTACTAGGTAGGATAGTGTAGTGGCAGCAGTTCTCGAACAGTTTACCGAGTTTAAATAGTAAAAGAGCTGTAAAAATAATTGCTTTGAGGCTATAGGAATATAATGTATGTAAGTTTAGATAGCTGAACTCAAATATTTTCATTCCTTATAGCATTTTTTCCGTTATTGCTATCGATTTCACACAAATAAATAAAAAGTGAAAAACAACTACCTAATTTTGTTTATTCTCGAACACTTGTTTCTCGAAGCCGAACAAAGAGTTTCCTTACTCCGAACACCAGTATTATAATATATTATGAGCTCTTTTCGAACATAAAGTAATTTAAAACCATTTAAGTGTAATGTTTAAATGATTTGCGCTTTTTAAATCAATATTAATAATATAAAATTATATATTAATAATGTTAGTTTTAACTAAGCATCCAATTAAATAAATTGTTCGAAAATAGGAATAGGAATCTTTCAGAATTTTGGGTACACAAAATTAAAGATAAATAAAAAGAAATTAAAAATGAAGCAGTTGCCTATTCTCGAACACAAAGTTCAGAATAAAGAAACTCGACAAAAATTGGTTTCCTATTACCTATATCGAACAGTTAAAAAAAAAAAGTGTGCGTACTTATGTACACGCGCTAGAAGTAAAACTTCTTTCACGACAACAGGGCAAGTATTTTTCAAGTCCTACCACTCAGAGCACCCGATTTGAAACTCAGAACCGTTGCAAAATCGTGACGCTGAATTTTGTAATTCGTGACGGGAATTTGTATGTCGGTTTGACATGTCACTGACAGCTCCATAGAAAAATTTATTACCCCCATGCCGCAAAAGAAGTTTTACTTCAACAAGTGAACGCTACATTTTTTTTGCGAATTTTCTTCAAATATTATAAACAAAGGCATATACATACCTACCTAATACCTTTTTGATAAAAAAAATATTTGCAAGCACTTACCTTCAAAATTTCCTTACAAAATTCGAAGTTTCCCGTCCAAAATTTTTTTTATTACAATTTAAAGAATCGTTCTTTTAGAAAACCTTTTGTGAAGTGAACATTTTTTAACACATACCTACAATAGGTGCAACTGAATCCGTAGAGAATTTTGTTGAATTGGAGAGGGTGTACCTACCACAAAGCATTTGTACTGATTTGAAAGAGAAAAATGAAAAAAACTACGAAACTGGGGCCGTTCGAGAACAGGTGCCACTACCCTATTAGGTATATATGTACATATTTCTAGCTACCTAGGTATACCTATAGATAATAGGTATGTAGGTAGGTACTAGAGCCTACGATTCAGTCCGTGTATTTGAAAAACACGGGTACACGGACTCCGCGTAATTATTACACGCAAATAAAAATTCGTTCTCTTAAAACACGTGTATTTATTTGCTTAATATCCGTGTATCCGGATATCCGTGTATCCGGATATTAAGCATACACGGATCTTTATTACACGGATTCTTAATAGGTTCACGGAATGGTTTTTGATTTTTATCTTTTCAAGGGGTGGGCTCAACTCAACATTTTGAGGGATAATCGATATTATAGATTTTTATTTTTGGTGATTTTCCAAAAAAAAATCGATTTTTAAAGAAAAAATTAAATAATTCTAAATTAAAATCCACTGACAGATTCGACTACCAACTCCCATAAATTTAGCCCTTTCCAGTGATGATTGGATTGTTTAAAATACACGGATCTTCGGATAGGTACCTACACGGACACACGGACGCACGGATGCACGGATGCACGGATACACGGATTCAAATCCGGATATTATAAGAACACGTGTATCCGTGTTTTTAAATATCCATGTAGTAGGGAGCTCTAGTAGGTACCTATGCAATAACTTGCTTATCTACATTTTCTGTTTTATTTCTAAAAACAAGATGGTGGTCCATATATATACCTCCTAGATACCAACCCTACTTACCTATAGATACAATAGGTACCTATACCTTCCTATCTATAGGTATCTATGTATGTAGTTTGTAGATACTTCATTTTCCCTGCCTAACTAGGTACCTACCTACCTACTTAATTAGATAAGCACCTTACCTAACATAAGTTGTTTACTTAAAATATCAACCAAATTAGGCAGGACAACAAAAGAAAAATCATAATAAACAAATTATAATTTCGCGAAATTTCGAAATCATCTGTCTGCCTATGTATTTACAAAAAAAAAACCTAACAACACAATTGCGTCTACCAACCAACATTATACCTATAACAAGTAAGTAGGTATACCTCTATATACCTTTAGATACCTACCTATTTATAAAATATGTAGCTTCCAATTTCCAACAAATTGGCACAAGGCTGCAAAAAAACAAAGCAGAAATGAAGCAGCAAAAAAACAAAACCAAAATAAAAACAAACAAACAAATAAATAAACAGTAAAGTTTCTTCGCGCACCACCTTCCATTATTTATGGGATCTCGAGACTTGTTTTCATGTTTTGGGCTTTGGATGTAATTTGCTGAGTGCAATTATTGCCGCTTGCTGACCTATTTTCTAAGATACCTAGAAAAAAAAATTGAAAAGGAACCTGAAATCGAATGAAAAACAAAAAGTAAAGTAAGTGAAGTGCATAGGTACATATCTACGTATACCTATCTAGGTAGGTATGGAGGTATCTACCTTTCCGATTTACTTTTACGGTTCTTTCTAGATACCTACATACCTACCTACCTACTGGGTAGATTCTAACTAATTTTATAAGCTAGGTACCTACCCACGCATATAAATGTAGGTACATAACTGGTAGGTACGTATGCATAGGTCTACAGATAAGGTTTTTACCTATTCACCTACCTAGATAGGTAGGTACATTTCTGAATTTGTATGAAAATGTAATGAGAACAAGTATGTATTTAGGTACATACATAATATTAACCTAGTTAAGGAATTATACCTATTTACCAAATTAGGTAGATATTCCTACCTATATACCTAGGTTCCTTGGTGCCTACATTTCTACTTACATACCTACCAAGTGGGAGTTATAGGTAGGTACCTAAGCCCTACAAACCTACCTGCCAACGACGTATCTAGCTACCTACCTACAAGAAGGCTGAAGGTCAGTGTAAATTGAATAAATTGTTTAGGGTACCTAGCTTGAAAGAAGATTCAGGAACTTTCTGGACCAGAAGCGAGATAGGTAGGTACCAGACCCATATCGCCGCCAATAATTTTTCTGGATTATCTACCTTACTATTCCACCCGTTACCCGTATCACTTAAACTTTGACTTTCTCTCCATCTCTTTCATCTCTTTCAATTACTTGTTGGGAAATATATTTTGCTCCCCTTTTTCTTTTTGACGACAACAACGACGACGCACGCAGGGAATTTCCATTACTTTATGCTTTGAAGAAAAAAAAATATACCTACAGTGAGTGAGCGATAAGAAAAGCAACAATAATATCTACAACAACGCATTGCTTTTCTACGCACGCAACGCACAGCACAACACAACCAACAATTGATAGTATTATTGACTTTTTCTCTTTCCCGCTCTCTCTTTCACTAACTAAATCCCCTTAAAAAAAACCCTTTCTAATTTGTTTTTTCTTGATTTTCCCATTATACTAACATCCGTTCAATAGAAACAGAAATATAGTGGAATTCCATTTTAAATCAACTAACGTAACGATAGTTTTTTTTTTAAGCGCGCGCGGGAAAGAGCCTTAAACTAAAGGAAATGGAAACGACATTCCATTCCAACAATATTCCACTCTCAAATGAACCAATGAACGTAAGAATTGAGCGAAAATCACAAACAATTTCTCCTCTTTCCAGTCCACAAATTCATCAGAATGAACCAAGAGAGATTCCGTTTCTTAAAATCCTCTCTTTCAATTTTTCTCAATTCTTCTTTGAACAACCAACGACAAACGGAACAATATGGAAAAGGAAAAAGACGGTTATGCGCACAACAAAGACGAACCAAAACAAAGTAAAGAAAAACAAACCTGCTATCGTCACCGTCATTCCTCTTCACCCTTCCCATTAAAAATAACAAAAAAAAAAAACAAACACAATACTTCCCCTACTACATATTACACCAGACAAGCCAGCATCATCAAGGCGTTCATCAACTTTGTTCCGAGGTTGAATGAAATTTGAGGCCCGTTAGGCGAATGGCGAAAAGAGATGCAAGAACAACAAACAATTTGCCCTCACTCCACTTGCATTATATACAATTTTTTTTGTTGTTGTTTAACTTTAGTTGCTTGTGTTTTTATTTTTGTTTGATTCTTCTTTCGGTTCGTATTCGCATCTTTTATATCGTCGTCGTTGTGCCGTTGCTGGTGCCGTCAACGACTTTTTTGTAGTGTTTTTGTGTATTCATCGTTGGTTGGAAGTGACGACGATGAGGAGGGGTGCCATTTTCGTAGAATAGGTAGAGAAACCACATCCAGTGACGTAACATTTTTGAGGAAAATCGCTTTGGATAGGAAAACGGGCAGCTGGCATTTTATGTTATTAATGATTTTTTTCTCTTGTTTTTTTTTTTGTTTTTGTTGATGGAAATTCGTTGCAATGTGTAGAGGGGAAGAAGGAAAGAGAAATATGAGAATGGAATGGGAATAGGTAGGTACGTAAATTTATTTATGTTTGTGCGTCGTCGGTGGGTCCCACACTGATAGTAGTATGTAGGTACCTACTCTAAACTCTGCATGCGTTTGTAAATTTTGTTAATGCAAGCGGGTGTTTGTGGGGGTTCAGCAGAGGAATGTGTGTAGTAGATAGGTACGAAGAAAAATCGTGGCGTAGCCTGTTGGCGGGAATATTTTCGAGTCGGATTGTTGGGGTGGATTTTTATTTTGCTTATTTTATTGTTAGGGTGCGAGTAGCTGATGCTACAAATTAAGGGCAGGGAGCGCTTGTAGGTACATACTAGTATGAGGGATGACGATAATAATTTGGTTGGGGATTGTTGAGGAAATGGTCCTTTTTATTTTTTTTTTTATGCTTCCTCTGTACCTACCTACTAGTGGCTTTTCAACACGTTTGATAGGGATGGTGGATGGTAGATGATGGTGGTGTAGGTACCTATACCTACATAACTACATTCGTAGCTACGATACACAAAAAGGGTGTTTGTTGGTTTTTCGTTTGGAATTTTCATTAGACACATCGATTAGATTTTGGAATGTGTGACCTAGTTTTTGGGAAAATTAATTCTAAAACGATGATAGGAATAGGGTAAACAAACCTTATGTTGGCACCCCAATGAATACCTATAGCTACCTACCTAACTGCCTATCTACTACATACATACCTAGGTATACCTACCCATAAAATAGAATTCTGATGTTTACCCTACCTTGGTAAGTAGGTAGGCATGCTTAAAAGTTAAAGTAAAGTAGGTAGGTAGGACCTACTTATAAAGGTAAGGGCTGCAGCAATGCTATAAAGTTCTTCAATACCTATAGGTATAAGTAGGTAGGTACCTACCTATACTACCTACCTATCTACAACTCGAACGATTTCTTACCTTGAAGGTAGATAATTGGAACCTACCTATAGCTACATAGGTATACCTATATGTAGGTAGGTACCTATCTATCAATTTTTTTTTTTATCGGTAAGACAACTAGGTTGGTACCTATACATAGCTAGGTACCTACAATTCTATGGTAATTAGGTTAGGTATGTAGGTTTCAAACCTTTTTGAAGTTTTTAAATACCTACCTACCAGCACCAGGGCTTACATTAGGGTACCTATATAGGTAGGTACCTATGTATGAAAGTATGAAACCATCAAACTTGGACCATTTCGGGGGTTTAGAGTAATCATTTATAAAAAAACCTATACCTATACTTGCATTAACGACAAAATCCATTTTTTTAATTAAAATTAACCACTATAAAAAAACCACAACAGCCGGATTTTTGTTTTTAGATAAGATTACCTAAGTGCCTAATAGACTTCTACGCTTGGTTTTGTGGTCAGCTTTTTGGGGATTTTTGACAATTGTTTGTGTAGAATTTTGTTCGCTAGCTATACCTAGGAATACCTACCTACCTATACACTTTTGAAGAAAATACAATTAAGTATAAATAGGTAGTGATTCATATAATAAATGATGAAATACCTACCTACTGGAGTCGAGGAATTACCCAAATTTTTTGTGTATAAGTACCTAGCTACATTATTACTTACTATGAAAATTTGAGATTTCTTTTGTAAATTCTTTATTGCTTATAAAAAAAATTACCCTTGTTGTTGTTTAAATTAAAGACTAGTTCATGTACATGATGTTGATTCAAAACAAAAAAAAAAACAATATAAAAACCACACCGAAAACCGAAAATATTTGTGAGTCAATAAAACTTGGTTTTGGTTTCGCGGAAAAAAATTTCAAGTTTTTAATCAAAATTATTAGGTACATAGTAGGTACCTAGGTAGGTAGGATGATTGAGAATTCTGAAAAAGTGGGTTTCACACATATATTTCTGTCGGTCGGTGCGGTTGTGCTTCTGTGCATCTGTGAGTTCATGCACGCCCGTTTATTCAATGCATTCAATGCAATTTGAGCTAAAGCTTAATCGAGTTAACTGATTTTCTTCAAATTTGCTACAGATCATTTTTATTTAATTTCCTCTAGAAGAAATTCAATTTTTTTCAAATTGAAGTAGGTTCGATCAAATCTGCTGAAATTTTGGTATGTTGTTTGTTTTGTGTCACTGACCAAAAGTGTCTACCTATAGAACTTTGGTCTGAAAGTCTTTCCTTGACCGAACCAACTTGTTCATACAAAGTGTGCGCGGTCCTTTATGTTTGATATGACTAAAAACATATAAACTAAAAATGTGTAGGTACCTACTATATTACATACATTAGATTTCAATGCAGAATTGTTCCAAATTTAGAAAAGCAAGTCTATTTTTTTGTGATATTGATTTGATGTTTGTAGATTATATGTTGAAGATGATTTAAGATCAATATGTGATAGAAAATTGACAGTTTCAATAGTTTAAAATTGACAGCCAAATGTAAGGGCATTCTATACTCAAAAACTCGAAGTACCTAATCTAAAACACCTAGGTACAAGTTTTATGAATTTTTCTATATGGATGGTGCAACGTAAAAATAAAAATTTCTGACAGTTGACAGTCGTAAAATAACCGTAATATTACCATTTTTAAGTACCTAATTTGTAAACACAATAATTTGTTACAAATAGGTACCTACCTTAGTTCTCTTTGATGAAACACATGGCTACCTATAGAGGTACATAGTTATTTTCTTTTAACTCAACTTTAACTAGGTAACTATTCTATGTCGGTATCGAAGAATTGTTGTCGTATACATAATATATCATAAAAATTCGAGTTTCTTATGAAATATTCTTATAGATAACGTCAAATCACCATTTTTCCTTATGAACCTCTCTAACCTAAACACACATTCCAAAGATGTTGAGGCATTCGATTTCGACCCTGTATAAGTACACGCAGCAGTTTAATGCTTAAATAAACAAACTTAAAAGTAATAAAAGTAAAGTCATTCATAAAAATTATACACGCACAACAACAAGCCATCAGGTCTTTCCAACCTTTGCTAAGGTTTTCTTATTATAAATGGGAATGCCGGCCTATATATTACGTCATATTAATACATACATATGTAGGTACCAGTGTTGTCTTCTATTAGTTAAAAATGGAGAATTTAAAAAGAAAATGCCTTCAAAAATCATATTTTCATTAGATATTTAATCGATACCCTCGGAACAATCTGACACATTTTTTTTAAGGAATTTGACATTTATATTTACATATGTACATAGATAGGTACTTTAGTACTAAAGTGTGATTCGAATTAGGTACCTATATCATAAAATATTTTTTTTTAATTTTGAAGAAGTTTTTAATCACATATACATATGTAGGTACCTACCTACATGATATAAGCATTCTTTCCTTTTTCAACCTATGAAATTGTGGAAAAACACCAATTATTCTCCCATATCGCCAACATTTTAAGGAACAAAATGTAATCCAAATACCTACTACAAAGTACAAAAATACCTGCAAAGATGGTAGGTACCACTGAACCGGACACGAACTCGTTGTGTGTTACTCCGCACGCAGCAGCACGCAACTTCTCTGATGATTTTGATGTTTATAAAGTGTGGTGCGTGCGCTCTTTGATGCCGTCATTGTGGTGTTGTTGGGAATTGGGATATATTGATGGAATTTGTAAAGTGGAAAGACGTGATGAATTAAGCGTACCTATCTCTCTTATAGACAGACATTTTACCCTATATCTTCGACATTTCGTTCAAACAGTCACGTGCCTATATTTTTCTTTAAGATTATTTATTAATTTCGGTAATAATTCAGTAGTTTTTAACGCAATTTATTTCAATTTTTATTTTATAAAAAAAAAAAACAAAGCAGAAAAAAATACCTATACCTTCTCAAGGAAAAACAATTTGTCAAATCGCATGTTAAAAAATAATTTATTCAACTCTGCGATGATGATGATGATGACTTTTATCTTGCATCTACATAGGTGTTTTGTTTTTCTTTTTTTTTATTGTTATTACATATTATATTTTTCGTAATTTGTTAATCTAGGACACACATCACGTTTTTAACGGGTATATACATACCTAGTTGTAGATATATAAAGTCAAAGTTCCGATTTGTTAATGTTAATAACAACATAATAATAACAATGATTAATATGAAAAATATTGTTTAGCTATAGGGAATATGCTATGGAATTTAATCTTATCTATATAAGAACGCTCATTGTTCTCATATTTTTTTGTTTGCTGATGTTATTATTATTTTGTTATTTTGTTATGATGCATTCAATAACCGCATATAGCCTTACCTAGTCTTCTTAATTATTTTTTAAAAACAAATTTTTTGCAAACAAATAATTTATGATTTAATGACACATAGAGATAAGGTTTTTTTTTACAAATTTAACATGTGATGACAACAATAAGGTGGATAAAATTAAGATAGGAAGTAGGTCATGGATATATTTAGCTGTTGTGCCTATACCTATTTTGTATTTTATTTATTTCCCATTATACTCAATAGATCTTAAGGTCGCAGTGCAAATAATACCCAACCTCACTGTTTATGCGCCGCGATTTTTTTTAAAGATTATTTATTCATTGAAATTTCACTTCGGAAATATCGCCCAAAATTTAGGAAAGAACGCCCAAATTTAAAAAAAATATAAATTTCGGCGATATTTACATTTTTTTGGGCGATATTTCCAAATCGATTTGGGAGTTATTTCCTTTGGCGTTTTTGCCTAACACCAATGTAATCTGATCTTGCGCAAACAAATTTGTACTACCATTTGCCATGTGTATGTATGTGTGCACATATCAAAAGTGGCGCTTACTACAAATCTTGCACAGGGCGCAAGTTTGGCTGAGACCGGCCCTGATTATAACCTCTAATGCTAATACACGTCTGACATATTTACAGTATTTCTGTCAAAACACTGGAAATAATAGCTCTGTTTCTTTACTTTTCAAAACTGCATCTACCCATTTTAGCCCAAAGTTCTGTCAAAGTTCATACACAAAAAAAACTTAAATTAGGCTAGAATTGATCTTAATTGGCAGTTTGGGAAATAAAGAAACAGATCTTATATATTTTGGCAGAAATACATTCAATTTGTCAGTCGTGTAAATCCAGCATAAATATATGGGAGAGCATCATAATTTACTTTGCAGCCATATGTCAAAATCCTTTAATCATGAAAAAATTGAAGTTTCAAAACGCTTCTCTGTGAGATATGGATATAGCTTTTTGATAATTTAAATCGAGGTAATATGGAATGATTGCTACGGGCAAAAAGTTTTTCCATAACGAAATCGATCCAGAAGCTTATACTTTCTTAGTTTTCGATATAATTGGTTAAGTCGAATCTAACAGTTTCGATTAAGCCTTTTTACTGACTTTTAATTTCAACCTACATAGTTAAAAGGACGCAATAGATCTTGAGGTCGCAATGCAATTAAAACCCCAAAATATTCATTTCATTCAAAAAGTTGAAAATAATATCGTTTATTACAAAGCACAGAAGAGCTTCGAAAGTACTTTTATTATAATCATAAAAGAAACTTTATAGAAGTTGTTTTTTTTTTTATTCTGATAAAAGATTTGTTTTGCAATATTTAGAAAACTTATGATAAGTTGTTCAAAATGCTCAGTTTTATTTAATTATTCTCTTGTTTGGTGCAAGTTGCTCTTTAATTAATTAAAAATTAAAATTTTGTCTAAAAAATAAAATTTCTTTAATTTTTTGAATTTGAATTTTTTTTCACCAAGTTAATAACAAAAAAAACATAACTCTTCTAACCTTATAGATTTGCAAGAAAATCAAATAAGAATATTTTTTCTCAATAGATCAATCCAAAGTTTTTATGAAATTCCAACCGCCCCCCAATTTTCCTAGGACTAATTGTACAGTTCCTTAACCCTAAGAAAAATGACAGAATTTACAACACACCATCTTATCACTTATGCTCTCATATGAGTATAACGGTACTTATGCGATTGCGGAAGTACACAATTGCCTTTTTACACTTAAATGTCTTACGGTTCATGTTATATCCATTCCATGTACACAATACAATTTATCATTCTGGATTAAAGTACCTATACCCATTCATTAAAAACATCAACCAAAGGATAAATGATTAATGTTTTTCAAGAGGTCAAAAATGTCAACAATTGTGGCGGCAAATAACAAACATTACAAAACTGTTTGTCGGAAGTTTTTCTATTTACTTTTATCGCCATCCAACGACGACAAATTGAATCACTCCACGCAATAATTTACACGTATTGCGTGATTGTAATATAGTTTTTGGTGGTTATGGTGATGACAAGAAACTCTCGTTGGTCGCTGACTTTTACATGAGTGATAACGACAATGACGCACAAAACTAATTTGACAATTGATATACAAATGTCATAATTGATATAATTTTTTTGACCACAATCAGGGCCGTAGGCAGAATTTGTTTGTTTGCGTCAAAGGGGGAGCTTTTGAATGAATTAAGAAAATAAAACATTTTGGAATTTTACCAATGTTGCTACATAATTCTAAGTTTTATCAGTAAATTGTAGAATTTCCACATTAAGGGGTTTAACAGTGACATTTTTCAAGTTTTGAACGATTTTTCAATCAAAATTGAAGCTCAAAACTAATCAAACAATTTCGAAGAAATTTATTTGAACGAAATGGAGAACACAAATAATTTTTCCAAATTGTTGTCAATCTAAGCGTTGGCCTTAACCCCCTTCCAGCATACGCCACTGACCACAATAGTATAGTTATAGTTGTGGACATAGAAATAGACTTTCCTGGCCATGGTCACCCGGATGTCCTCGACAAAAATGATGCATTTTCATTCAAAACAAACTTCTGACTTTGTGTAATTTATTATGTAAAGTGTTGTTTTTTTAGATCAATGCAATAGTGTTGTAAGATAATGATGCAATGTTTGATCACGTTTTACTGTGTGTTTGATGATGTAATATCCGTTGAGGTTACACAAATTGCCAACTTAAACATACAAACAAAAATAAAAACCCCAAAGAAATAACACACATAAAAAGGGGAACACACGACAACAATCATTAAAAATCCTTGACTTAATCTTTTGCCAAAAAAAAAAAAAAAAAAAAAAAAACCTATAACCAAAACTAATTGTGACACACAATTGAATTTATCTTTTACACGAATATTATATTTATCGATACAATATTATTGCTTGATTTACAATAGTGTTGCTGATGAGATTTAATGTGTGATACCGTACATGTGAGTACATATATACATATTTTAGCCGGAAGCGGATAAGTGACAGCAAATAATGTGTGTATGTGACAGTCATTTATCTAAATTAGTTGTCAATTGTGACAAAAGAAATGGAACTTGGTGGTATTTATATTTAGAGCTGTCACAGTCTACGGAATGTGTTTAATTTTTTTTTTTGTTATGTCGAAATATGTAGCTTGCTGGCAGTCTACTTATATTACGAGTAAATAAGACTAATGGCATTTTTTTTTTACTTATTCAAAAATATCGCGTTGATTATATAAATTATTTATATTTAATGATGGTGGCCTTAAAAATAGTTCTTTTCAAATAGTCACTGTGTCAAATTTTAATGGTTCTTTTCGGTTCTTTAAACAAAAAAAAATGCGAACATTGAGGCGCCAAATCTATTTAGTTAAATGTCTAGACACTTAATATACATACATAGTACCTACATACATACGTTCTCCTTTGATATTATAATAGATTTTAAATTTTTAGTTTACAATTGTTGCTTTAAATATTTAAAAAAAAGAGTAGGTATTAATAAATGGAAATAACAATGAGCATGAAAGTTTCATGAAAGTTTTTAAATAAACACAAAACAATTGTATAAATTATATTTTTTTGTTTTACCGTGTGCAAGAATAACTGTTTCTTTAAACAGAACATGAGAATATGGTTAAATATTTGCAAAATTTTTTTTATCTTACAGGTTTGTTCGGTTATAGAATAGACCGCGGACTGCCATTCGGATCTAAATGGATTTATATTTTTCTCTTCCGGATGTATTTAAGTAGGGTAAAATGAGAGGAATGTGAAGAGAATATTTGACACATTATTTTATTGCCTTTTCGTATGAGGTGAGGAACCGCCATGTACCTTCTGGAATTATGATATTTGGTTTGTTCTTCAGTGGCTTTTTCGAGACATCAATCAGTTAGTTCATCTAAAAAATATTTTTCGAAGGCAGCTTTTCAAATATGACCTACCTATATGCTAGGCGCTAGTAGGTATACATTCACAAAGAAAGTGAAATTAGTCGACTTTCGCCCCTTTCTGGATGGCCAACAAACATGTGTATGTCGTCAGAATTGGTGAACGACAGAGAGCCCAATGCTACCACTGCCCGTGTAAATTCCTTGCATAGCGTTGATTTCCTAATCTTGCGAACTAATTATATATATCATCTCATCAAAATGGCCATTCATAATATTCTTTTAAGGTTGAGATTACATTTTCACTTAACCTCAAGCGAATATTGCGTTTCTATAAGTCTTCCTGCCGTCTTGCGAAGGAAGGATATATATTTTTCTAGAGCACTGTTGGAGCGGTAAAACAATGATAAGCAAGACACATTTCTTCTCTCTCTGTTCTGCTGCTGGACTCTATCCAGGTAAGTGTAATAATGTTTTTGATGCACCAAACTGCAGATATACGAGTTGTACTCTAGATATGGGCATATGTACTGTACGCCTTGTAAATTGTTACCAGATCAGAAGGGGATGTTCTAACATTTTGCTGCATTTTTAGCAATATCTTATATGAAAAATGTATAACTATTTTACTGATGGCTCTCGATGTATTAAAGATAAATAAAAAGGTAGATACAAAATGTTTGAATTTTTACTATTTAATTCTCTAGTTAAAAAATATTAAATGTTAAAAGATTTTTTTTATTTTAAAACCATTTAGGTATATATAATACAGTCATTTGATATTGGAAAATTTATATTATTTTCAGTTGAATTTTTAATCCAGAATATTATTTTTTTTAAATTGTTTTAAATTATGAATAAATTAAAAATCTTGTTATTCTCGCGTAGTAATTCCACCGCGTAATTTTGTACGTAATATAAAAATTGTATTAAGTTTAAAATATTTTTTAAATTCTCTTTCTAAATTATGTATCATATTTCTCTAAAACTTTTAAAAAAATCCATTTTTAATATATTTTCATGAAGGACAATATTCATTTTTGTTTACCTACTTTTTTTTGTCAAAACTAAAAGTAAATAAATCTTGGCAAATAAAACTATTTCTACACCTACCTAAAAAGTTTGTGCAAAAAAAAATACAATTTCGCAGACACAACAAACAAAAATAAATATAAATGTATTAACATATTATTTCAAGTGTGATATTGTTTTGTTGATATTCTTTTTTTTATTCCAAAACAAAAAATAAAACTGTTTTTTTGTTAATGGATGCCACACGTTATTTTATTTGCTAACTTTTTGCAACAATTGTCAAAACAAATTACGTAAATTTTAGCCCACATAAAGTTTAAAATTAAAAAAAATAGAGCATTCATTTTTTTTTTTTTTTTTTTTTAAACTAAAATTTATTTTTGATGTTTTTTTACATAAATTTATAAGATCTTGATTAAAGAGTTAATGATTGCAGTTAAAAAAAACATGTATACTATAACAAATATGAAATTCAATAACAATTGACACAGTTTTGCAATTATTTTAACAGAAAATAAATTATTTAATAATAATATTTGTTATGTTGTTATTTTTCATGAAACACACAATCTGTTGTTAAAACAGCTGAATATCTGTCAAGTACCGCACGTGTATGATTTGTTTCGCTTGTTTCAATATTTGATCGTTTAATATTATGCGAATGAATATCTGGCAAAAATAATATATTTTATAGCGAAGTTTATATACTATACGTATATACACTGAAAGAAAACTTGCATGCTACAGTTGCATTATTGATTTTTTATTACATAGATTCTACTAAAAACCTCCAAAAAAAGAAGAATTCCAGCTGAACACATCTAAAAATCTAAGCAAAAATACCCTTTTGACTTTTGCAAATGTCAGTTATGGAGATGGTACTAAACAATTTAAAGAGATGTTTTTAACTTTAATAAAATTTCAAAAAATTGTGTAATTCTGAAATCGATTAAAAATTTACAAAATTTTCTTTTTCACCTCGTATCATACCCATACTACAAATGATAAAATATTTTACTACAAAGTTATTTTTTTAAGTGCGTTTTTGGTATATAACAAAGAACAAGTGAGATCAGTCGAGCAGCAGCGTTAGCAAAACAATTTTTGTTTAAACAATAAAATAAAATGAAACATTTCCTGAACAAAAATAAATAATAGTAGTCAGTAGATAATATTAAGTAGGTATTTGTATTTTATTGATAGGAATCGGATATCATAAAATATGTGCAGTATGAGTGTATAAATAGTGATAGTGTAATATTTTTTTCTTAGATATCATTTTTTTGTAAAATTGATTTTTAATTTAGATAACTTTGACATGGTATTAAACAAAAATTTGTGGTCTTTTTTGTGGTTTAAACAACAGTTAGCCGACAATCACATTTCATAATTTTCTATTTTTCAAGTTCTTTTAAGACTACTTACATGTATATAAGGCCAATGACATTGGTTTGTTTACTAACTCAGAATGACCTCGACATGTTGATGGTTCGAGTCTTGTTCCGGTCATTGTGTACATAATAATTTCTTTATTTTAGTTTTAATGTTGAACTTAAATTTTTTTGTCAATAACAATTTAAGTGACATGTGGAACAGCTTAAAGCAAAAGAAATTAACACGAAAGTAGGTTCAATGCTTAAGAAATGAGGGTTAATTTATTTTACGAGTTTATACTTGTGTAGGTATAATTACTTAAGAAAAGGGTGTGTCATATTATGTATGTTAATTTAATTTTTATCTGAAGAAGCATTTGATATGCGAGAATTACTGTTTTGTGTATGTTTTTGTTTATGATGAAAAGAACAAACTTTTTTTTTCTTCTGACAAAATAAATTTAAGGGTACATGATGTGACTTTAGTTTGACGTTAAAACAATTATACGGACAGGCTGAATTTTTGATAAAGGTACCTATATCTACCTATTTTTGAAAATGTAAAATTTCAAATTGGCAATACAAGGAAATTCGCATAATTGCAACTTTACAACTGAACAAATATTTTGCGAAGCTCGTAGTTAGCATCGGCTATAAGTTGTGCTGTAATGTGCTTAACGGTGCTTCTATTTTAAAACAATTTACAAAATTTTTAAACTTTACGTAGTTTTCAATTCAATTTTCAAAAAAGAACACACGCAGTTGCAAATTTTGTGTGTTCAGTTTTTGCTGAAATGTGCCGACGAGATAAAAAATTCCGTTTATTTTGCAAAACGTGAAGTTAGCACCGCTCAATATTCAAAAAAAGATCACACGCGCAGCTGTAAATTTTGTGTGTTCATTTTTTGCTGAAATGTGCTGAGTTTGTGCTGTCAAGTCCCGCAAATTTACATTTTTTACTTGCGAAACACTTTAAAGTGCAGAAAGCATCCGTCATTTTTGATTTTCAAAAATAATGTGTGCTCAACTTAAGCTGCTATGTCCCGTTATTTAAAAAAAATTCACAAATTTTTAAATTTTACGGATGAATTTCTTTTTCTTCAAAATTTCGATTTTCTTAAAACCTGTTGTTCTATAACGTGCTCTCAACTTATTCTGCCATGAACCTTAATTTTAATATTAAACAAAAATTAATATATTTTGCAGTTGCAAATTTTACGGATAAATTTATTTTTTAAATTTAGATTTTCTTAACAAAAAAAAAAAAAAAACGCATATGCGAGGCGTAAAGTTAGCACCACGACATTGCTACTTGACATAAATATAGGTAATTTAAAAAAAAAAGTAAATTACCTAGCATATTTTAGGGATAAGATTTTTCAAAATTCAAAGTTGATAAAAGTTTAGGTAATTTGTGCTACCAAATGTCGAAGAATTAAAATAAAAAGTGTATTCATGGTGAAATGTCAAATCACCTGTCAGCTGTCAAACAACTATTACTAGAAACAGTGTTACCAATTAACAAAAAAAAAAACAAAAAACTACAAACTACAAACCTCTAAAAAAAACACTACTTCCAAGACCACAAGAGCGTATATCACGTACAGATTAATTAATTATTCACAACTCATCTATAAATAACTTATCAGTTTAAAACTTTTCACGTTAAGCTCTCCAAGAGTACATTTTATGTAGCTCATGATGGTGTTCTCTTGAGAGTTTTCATCGTTTTTTTCCTGAACAAAAACTCTTTCTCCAAAATTCTATCTCCAAATCAACTATTTCTAGTACTATAACCACCTCATTAAAATATGCCAAGCACACTCACATTATAGTCAGTGTGCTCCATCGACTCCTCTAATGGCATTCATTATTTCTATTTACAATTCACTGCCGTCTCGGATTACTCTTCGAGAACTAGTTCTCTATTCTTAGAGCCCGATTCGCATTACAGATTGCTATCATATTTCTAGTTTTTTTTTTTTTTTTTTTTTTAATATTTTTCCCTTTTTATTTTCCTGTGAATTTCCAACGTTTCTTGTTTTGTTTAGTTTTTACAACTTATACACCACCCACCACCCACTGACTCACTGGGGGGGACTTCATTGATATTAGCGGCTAAATGATATTTCAGATGCAGCTCTTCCATTCCACAGCACCCCTTGAAAAACCAACCAACCAACCAACAGGTATAATCTTAATGACAAGGTTTTATGGTCTATGAGCTTGCTTGCTTATACTCGCCCTCTGTGTATATTACGTATACCTTCTTTGCCGCAACTATGGTAACTCAAGAATTTGATGCGAAAATTGTGATGATGGTGAAGTCGTCAAAGTCCAAGCCAAGACAATTGTTTCATAGATATTAATATTATACATAGTCATAGAATATATGTATATAGTCGAACCTTTAAGGCGCCACTTAATACCCGACTGGTGGAATGAAAAGTTGTATAATATTTTTAACGTAGGTTGTGCGGTGCGGTTATATGTGTTGTCAGTTGTTTCGCAGAGTTTTGCAGATTTCCTTCCATCGTAGCATCCGCCGCCACATTGCCACCTCCAACGCCACCATCGCCCCCTTTGGCATTTTCTTTTGAATGATAAATGATGATAGAGTGGGCGCGTGGGAAATAGATGCATAGCTATAAAAATGGCCAACCCACATCGAGACTACAATAATGGGGGCGACTGAAGATTGATGCGTTGGAGTCGTATTCTTCTTCATATACATATACATATCTATGCTGCGTTTGTCTATAATTTGATTTGAATGTCTTCTTCAGATATATACCTAGTCATTGTCTATGTATATGTATATAGATGCAAAGTATGGATGGATGAGGTCAAAGGATTATGATTGTAATCCTGCTGCTGAACTGGTATACGCAGGCGATTTAATTGGACTATAAGCGGACATGATTAATGAAAATGGAAGAGCGGGTTAACTTGTGGAAATTAAAGAAATAATTGTGTTTTATTTCAATTAGAATTGTTGAAACTATCATACCTTCCTAAGTTTAGGCTTGATTTTATAAGCAGTAAATTTATATTGAGTAAATTTATATTGAAAAAAAATAATTTAAGATGTAAATATTTTTTTCATAGAACATTTTTTAAACATTTTAAAAATTAGAAAAAAAAATTTAAATAGTTTCAAAATTGACAAAATAAAGGCAATTAAATGTAGGTATGTTGTGCTAGGAAATTCCTAAGTTTGTGTTTGACTTCCTGACGATCAACCACCATAAAGGTGTGTATGTAAGCAAACAAAATTCAACTCAAATTTACACTCATGGAAAAGGTGTGACTGAAACAATAAATAACCAAGAGCTCTCCAATTGCATATGTACCTACATAATATATATAGAACTCAATGTATATAATTACATTGCTTCTTTTAATTCAGACACTCTTTTATGATGGGTGGGTTACATTTCATGATATGGCATGCATGGCAGTCCAGTCTGGCTGGCAAAGTCACATTCTGCATATAATTTCGGAAAATATACCTTCTTTCTATAAGAGGCGCCAAGTGCGTGAGAAATTAATGCGTGAAGAATAAGAGATTAGGGAAAAAACTCCCCCTGTTATTTGTAATTCAATACCAGACGCAATTTTTCTACCATATACTTATAGTCCGCCACCTCCGTATGCGTCGCCTCAGCCAGGATAATGCAATTGCAAGCTTCATGAAGGTATAGTCAGCCTATATATATGTTATATTTTTCAATTCACAATTCGCATGATACTCGTCCAAGTGAATGCTTTTTGGGTCGGTTTGTCTGAATCTGCAACTGACTGAGTGCAGTGAGCGACTCTGTCTGCATTCAACCATACCGGGATTATTTTTCATCCTCGTTTAACTGCCATATATACAAATACGACTATATACAAGTACGAGTACTCGGTTCAGTGCAGCAATTCAATATGCCTGCCGGAAGCTCTTCATTGGCGATTCCAAAGGCGTGCTGACTCGTTAGCAGCTCCTGTTTAACGTATAAAGGTAGGCGATATGTGGTGCTTGTTGGTGGCGGATTAATTTTGTTTTTCTTTTTATGATATTTTTTTTTTTTATTTTACCATCATATGCCTTGTGACTAAAAGCGCATGTGACTATAAATCTTGTTTAAAAAAAAAATTCACGAGCGCGGGAGTTTAGGATTGATCAAGGAAGAAATACTACCATTCGATGGGAATATTTAAAAGATAATTATTTATATGTAGAATTAGAGTTTTATCTATAATGATATAATCTAAAAATATAGGTATTAAAGATTAAAATATAATCTAGATATTTAACTGAAAAACCATTTTGTGGGGCCTGTAACTCCCCGTAAAATTTTTAGCGGTGCTCATATCGATGGGGACTTTTGACAGTTTCTTAGGAACACCATGAGGAGGCTCTATACCAAAATCCAGCGTCCCGGCGATTATTTCCTAATCAAATGCTTTAATGATTGGACTACATGTAATATTTATAAGAAATATTATGGTTTTTTTGTAGAAAGAACATATGGACATGGATAATGGACATTTCTTTACAAAAACCATTTCATTCGTATATTTGTAATTTTTTGTAGTTAATTTATTTTATCTTAAAATCGATACCTGAATATCGATAATTTTTTTAATTTATTTATTTGTTAAAAATACTACATATAATAATTTGTCTCTCAACTACAATTTTCGCTAACATCTGGTTATCGCTCATCTCTATTCGGTTGTCAAATCACAAACGTCAATGTTCAACCAGAAAAGATTTTAAAATTTTGTTTTCAGCTTTTGTTATTTCATTCCTCTTATATATATTTCTGCACTCCTCACCCAAGCTGTCAAAAAGACGAAAGCCAAAACGACCGAAAATAGGATTCATGTAACCAGCAGCGTGAAAAAAATCAATTTGACAGCTGACAGTTTAGGGTTAGTAAAAATAGAGCACTACACGAGAGAACAACTTGTTTTCATTGTTGAACAATATTTTAAAAATAATAAATATTTGACGGCCGCATAGTTCGCACATTTCTATGTTTCTTGATTTTCACCATTAGGGTAGAGCGGGGCTAGTTGGGCCACGGGGCAAGTTGGCCCACGCGAATTATTCACAAACTGAAAGTACTACAAGAAAATGATAATTTACAAACAAAGCGTGCTCTCTTACCAGCACGTGCCATACCGGTTTCAGTTGCATAGTGCCCTCCGAAGATAAACTACCCACAGATTTGTCTTTTTCAAGTGTAAAAGTAAAAAATGCGGATAGGATAGTTTTTTTATTTCCTAGTGAAAAATCCAGGATTGAGGACTGTGGCAAAGTTTTTTATAAGTGAATATATTGTCTTTTCATATTTTGTGAGTTAAATTTAACAGTTTTGAGTATTTTCATATTTATGACTAAATATGCTTCTCAAACCAGGTGTGGGGTTAGTTGGCCCAGGGGGTTTTTGTTACAAAAATAAAGTTCTGAAGAAGAAGAGGAACTGGGATATTTTTGCCTAATGTGGATCGAATCATTCGCTGAAAGATTGTAGGGTTAGGAGTGGATATACAGTACCATACTTGCAGAAAATGGGCTCATGCAAACTAAACAGTAGCCGGAGTTGGGTCCTTCTACGATGCGTCAATTATAACAGCATTTACGATTCCAAAACTTATTTAAAACCTTAATATATTTCTACTATATTTATTTTTAAAGTTTTATTTAAAATTTATTGTTTAGTTTGTTTGACCGTTTTAAATAAAATTCCTTATAAAATTTTGGATTTGTTTACCTTTATGAGACTTGCTTTGCCACTTTTCAGGGCTTGGTGCAACTAACCCCACACACTGGGCCAACTTGCCCCGCTATAGGGGCAAGTTGGCCCACTTGCACTTGATCCATTTAAGGCAGCTTTTTTCTTCTGCGGTTACATATTTCCAAATTTTTAAGATTTCATTTAGAAGCCAGAAGTTTATCCTTTCTTTTGATACCAACTCCATAGTTGTACTATGAGTAGTTTGATAATTATGATACTTCAAGTAAAAAGTGGGCCAACTATCCCCGCCCTACCCTACTCTCATGCTCTGCTTCGATATTGACATTTTAACGTCTTGTTTTTAGACGACCAGTTTGTTTAGCTTCACCAATATAGCTTCACCAATTGATCTATGATCAGATCAGTGTTCCCACCATATTTTGAATTTTCGAATGTGGCCGCCAAACTTAATTTATTTTTGAAATATTGTTCAACAAAGAAGACACGTTGTTCTCTCGTTTAATTCTCCATTTTTACTAACTCACATAACTTAACTTTCAGCTGTCAAATTATTTTTCTTTTTTAGGGTTGCCAACAATTTATACTACACGAATGAAGGCAAATTCCAAATTTGGCGTACATTTTGGAACATTTACATTATTTCTTTATGTAGATATATACAAAAATCGAAAAATAAAACTTTTAGAATTTTTTTTTAACTTCGAAAACATTTATAAAAACAAGAGTAGTTTATGTGTTTTAGTTATTTGACCCATTAAATTAAAAACAAGAAGCGCAGTTCAGGATGTAGATATATGTCTTGCTTTACTTTAAGAATTATTCAATTAAAACCATACTTACCGTTAGTTTAGCTTTGTACTGTTGTTTCGTTTAGTTCTGAAAAAAGATAATGTTTCAATTAAATTTTATTTAAACATTTCTAAAAATGGAATCTTAAATAACAAATATGAAACAAAATTAGAAAAAAATAAATAAATAACATCGCAATATTTTATAAATGAGGCGCTCAGCGCCAAAACGGCCTAACCCACACTTCCAAAAAAATTAACTAAATACGCAAATCGAACCACAGTTCAATCATTTATATATTATAAAAAAACCGAAGCCCTATGTAGAATAGTTTTGTTATTATTGCGGAAAAATGTTTGTAATGTATTAAAAAACATCAAAAAGGCTCGAAGATAAAATGGCTAAGATGAAATATAATTTTCAAAAAAAACTTTGCATAAGTTAAGTCAACAGTACACAATGACTCATTAAACAATTAATTATTTCAAACAAGAATAATAAACAAATTTAAAAAAAAAAATTGTTTTAAACTCATTTATTTCAGTTTGAAAATTTTGGGGTTAGGCCGTTTTGGCGCTGAGCCCCTCAATATATTAATATTGTGACTTGGATTTAAAACTTCGGTTTCAACCCCAAAATCTTAACGCACTCAAAGGTTCTTTTTAAATGAGTCTTGTTTTGCACATTTTCTCTCAACATTATTAATAAATTGTTTCATGATGTAATTTTGTCAGTCATTGTTTTTGTCGGTATTTTGTGCCTCAAAGCTTCAAAGTCCAAGTCAATCTACCTAGATATTTTTCGAAAACCTTTTTTTTTTTATAAATATTTTTGCCTAAATATCCTTCTTTCGACAAAGTTTAGGTAAATAATTAATTACAATGTCATTTTTCAAAACTTTAAATTATAACAACCCATAAATCTGCTTCAACCTAGAATTTCTGCAAAAAGGAAGATGTTTTTGTCGAAATTCAATATGTTAAGTATACAGAATACCCTTACTTTCAGCTTTATCTTTGCTTTTATACCTATCTATCTATCTACCTTCTTAACAAAGTTAAACAAATAACTTGTCCTTTTTCTTGCATGCGATGATGCTTTAGCATGTAATTTCGTCTGACCCATTTCAACCCCATTTTGAAAGGGAGAAAGAAAAAATTAGGGGTGCGTAAGGACCATCAATCTATTTTCAAACATTTCTAAACAAAAAAAGATGATAAATTCGGTACACATATGTACATACCTGCCAACCTATAATAAGATGCTTAAATTTTTTTTTTTGTTACCCGTCTGGAATTTTGTTTGACAGTGCCGACAAATAAGTTCTCCCTTAAGACCCAACTAAATGCCTATATCTTGTTCCAAATAAAATCCGTCTGAAAAAAAAACAAAAAAAAAATACAACCTCTGTCTGTCTGGGCTCTGGGGGCCAATAGAGGGCAGTGTCTTCTTTTCACATTCAATTCCCATAAATTCAATGCGACGCGACCGGCCTCCTCTCAACTCACAACGACGGATGAGTGAAATAACTAAACTGTCTGAAAGCCCAAAAACCAATATACCTAACAGAAAATTATCCAACCTTACTTTAATTATAGCATTCTAAATGGAAAAAATTATCTCTATACGAGATTCATGAAGCTTTCATGCTGTCTGTCTGTGTCTTCACTAGCTATAGCTAGCTAGCTATATGAGCAGAAATCCCGCCAAAGCCACCAAAAGCCATTGAACGAACCGGACGGGTAGACGATCTCATCAGTGAGTGTCGTAAGTGAAATTTTAGAATGAACCGGGAACAACAATATTTTTGTGTGTGTGTTTTTGTAGACACAACAACAAAATATCAAATCGGATAACGGCACGTTTGGTGCAATAGCGTCTTCACTTCTTCTGCTGCCAGTGTTGATCGCGAATTTGATTCACAGCCAGAGGAGATAGATGGAAACAAAAAAAACAAGTATTTTATCTTCTGTAAAAAAGAAAGAAGATATTCAAATAATATAGAAAGAAGAAATCTAACAAGGGGACGAAAAAGTCTTCAGAAAAAAAAGGTGAACAAGATAAATCTTAAGAAGACTTAAGGAACCGTTTTTCTAGAGTCTTATAGTGTGATCGTGTGTGTCAAAATGTTGTTTTTTTTTTATTATTTCCTAAAGTAGAGGCGAACGATTCTGTTTTAGCGGAATCAAAAAATAAATATAAACAACTAAAGAAGACAGCAAAAAAATTCCAAAAGCTAACAAAAGAAATGAAGCCGCTTTAGGAAAAACTGCAGAGTTCAATAAATTCCCAGACAGTTTAAATACGCAATTAAAAGGAGTGAATCTGTCGTCTTTGATATAAGCGCCGGAGTTTGATGATCGGTTCGGTATTGGGTACCTTACTAATGTGTTTTATACTTCTCAGATTTAATGATGCAAAAATGTTGAGACGTAGAGGGTTAATATGAAATATAAAGGATTGAGGTTTTTAGAAGGTATGTAAGAGTTTTCATCTACTTAGGTAAATCAATGTCAACTGTTGGAAAACCAAAAACATATAGGTACCTGCCTACAGCTCATTTTAGAAGATGCCTCCAAAATCTGAATGTATAGGTTTTGCGTATTTCACACATGCTTGTGTCAAAAGTATACCTACTTGCCTCCTAAGCATCTATAAATATTTGCTATAACCAGCGCTTTTTTATAACTTCTCTACTGTTTTCATTTAGAAAACCATCTTAACACTTTTTCGGGAACTTAGTACCACATATGTGGGATATTCGCAACAAAATTAGTCATGTGACATCTAAAACGTCAGTAACTTGTCAAAAAAGGTTAACAAAAAATATATAGGTCAAACTAGTTGACCTTTTAAGACGATTTGTTAGCCTTTCAATTTTGTTTTTTCGAATATCCCAAAAATGAGATTCTAAAAATCTCCACGACCTTAAAAAACTTTAGCACAGATAAATCTATGGCTAAATAATTTCTGAAAGAAGTTGACATTTTAGGATGATTTGGTGGCTTTTCAAATGTATTGGCGAATATCCCACAAATGATAGGTAGGTACTTAAAATCTCTTATGACCTAGAAAACTTTGACCATTAATGACAATTTTTCTATGGCTAACCAATTTCTAAAAGTATTTGACTTTTGACTTTTTATCCGAATTAAGACAATTTTCGGATGGGTATTTTATTATTTTCGAATATCCCACATATGAAGTATTAAAAATCTACAATCCTGAAAAAAATATACATACAAATAAATCCATGGCTGACCAATTACTGAAACTAGTTGACCTTTTATGACGATTTTGTGAACTTTTTTTTTGAATATCCCACAAATGAGATCTAAAAACCTTTAATGACCTTGAAAATCTTTAAATATCGATTAGACAATTTCTATGACTTATCAATTTCTATAAGTATTTGACTTTTATAAAGAATAAATAAATTTTTAGGTGTTGATATTTTTTTTCGAATGTCCCACATTATGAGGTGTTAAAACCTCTGCAATGATGAAAAAACCTTTTTAAAAAGATGTACACATAAACCTTAGACTGACCATTTACTGAAACTAGTTGATATTTTATGACTATTTGCAGGTGGCCTTTCAAATTGTATAGGTACTTTTAGCGAATATCCCATATATGAGGTACTAAGATCCCGGAGCCTCATACCACAGATTTCGCAAAAGTTACACAAAAATCGAACTCATAAGGACACACAAAATGATCACTTTCCAACTTGAGACCCAATAGTATGTCCCGTTTTTATCAATATGCACGTGATCATGTACCTATAAGCAGGATGATAAAAAGGTAGGTATATACCTACATCCACACAACACCAGCTATCTAAGAATTTGCAAATAGTAAATTACAAACTAAACCTATTGATTGTACAAGATTTTGTAATCTTTATCGATTCAAAATAGAATTTTTTGAATTGCATATTTCGAACAGAATAAAGTCCTCCCCAACCTTAAATATCCCTATATTTCTTTCGAATATTTCCTGCGTGAGTATTTTTTCTTTTGTATTCGTCTTCATATTCATCAAATTTTTTTTTCATTTGCTTTGTTTGCTTCCCGTTTGTTTTGACTTTTTTTTCGTTCCTCTGTATCAAATATTGTATACGTATTATGTTTAAGGTTTCTTGCCTTCAATTCCGACTAAATAAAAAAAGACACAACGTCTAAAACATAAATTAAGTACGCATAGAGTTTTGTCCTTGAAAGTTTTGCCAAAAATTTTCAAAATTCGTTGAACCCAAAGTTTGTTTTTGTTGTTGTTGTCGTTGTTTTTTTGTTTTTGTCTACTTCATTAGTTAAGCTGATGATGGTTTGGTTGGTTAGTTTAGTTTGGATCTGATTATTGCGGGTGATTTTTGGGTTTCATTTTTTTTTTGCATAAAGAATCATATTATGAAATAATCTGGGTCTAGAGAAAGAAAGATAAAGCTACAAAGAAAAATCTACAACTTAATATTCCACTCCATATCCGCAATTATTTTATATTCAATCAAATCTATTGAGAATTTCTTCGACAGATAGAGGGTTAGATAGATATTCCATTTTTTTAATTAGCTTGCTTTGAAATCAATATTCATTAGAGAGAATATTTTTTGTGTCTTCTTTTCTTTTTTTTTTTGATGGAAGCTTTTAGTTTAGATGCTGCAAAAAGTTTTTTGTTTGAAAATAAGAAAAAAAAAAAAAAAAACAGATCCGTCGACTGCTTTTTTAAGCATGAGAAAGTAGAATGTGGAGCAATTTTAATGAGTTCGTAAATAAACATACCTACATATATAATTCGTGAAATGCAAAATTTAAAAGTTGTCAGTAGGTATACAGCTACTTGATAAATCTAGATTCCGAGGACTGTGAAAGTTTAAACGCTTTAAAATTTCGTTAAAATTTTAAGAACTAAAAAAAAAAAACAATTGTGAAGCTATATGTAAATAAATGCTCATAATATTTGAACAGTTTTATTTTTCAAATCTAAGTATTTTGGATAATATTTCCCCATGCAGTTAAGTAAAGTTCGGGAGGGGAATCTGCAGTTAACAAAAGCAGTTAATTGACTAAACTGCAGTACTTTTAATTAGTCTTTTAGTCAGTTGAATGTCTTCAGTACTGACCTGGTTCGGATTACCTTGCAGCCGACCGTGAAGCGTCAAGCGTCAAGGTCAGGCGACAAGGTAAAGCTTCAGAGCTAGGCGTCAAGGTCGGGCGTCTAGGTCAGGCGTCAAGGTCGGGCATCAAGGTCAGGCGTCAAGGTCAGGAAACAAGGGAAGGCTTCAGGGCCAGGCGTCAAGGTCAGGCGTCTAGGTCAAGCAGCTATATTAAAGGTCACTTATTGATCATAAATGGTCAGTACAAAGGCAATTTTTAATGAAATAAAGTTCAATACAATAAGTTACAAAACCAAAATTATGGACTATATGGCATTTTCCAAATCTCAATTCTAATTTTATTTTAGTTCGCACTCAAAAGGCAAAAAAACAAACCCAAAGTGAAAAAAAAAACTTCCCATTGATTGGATTAATTGGCATTGATAATTAATAGATGGATTTGATATTTTTAGTTACTATGAATTTTAAAAGAAAAAGAAATTAAGTAAAATTGTTTTTCAATTTTTTAAACCTAATAAACGTCTTGAAAAGAACAATTTTATGATTGCAACTGTTACACTCATCTATTATTTTAAACAATGGCGCAACATTTTAAACAGCATGATTTTAAGGTTTAGGCATGATACGACTTAACAATTGTCTAACTTAAAATCTTTCAACTAAGATTTTCTTTAATTTTAAACTTATTTTTTACTAATATTATACTTATACTATTTTCTTAATAAACTCCAACTGAACAAGTCTAAAACAGTGACAGTTCGTACAAAAAAAAAAATAAAAAAACATATCTTTTTTGACAATGATAGATATTAGTCTAGTTCCTTTGATTGAAACTCTGTGCATTTCTGTGAATTTCTTCACCAAAGACTGTCAAAGTTCACATAAAAAAAAAATGACGTAAATAGTAATAAGTAAAGGTACACACCTATTAAAAAATAAAATAGTAAAATGTCAAAAAGATATGATTCCTACCTCGTTTAAAATTTGTAAATTCCTCTTTCTAACCCAGTATCATAGTGTAAATTCACAAACATCAAACATTTTCTTTGTTGCGATGCTGATGCGTAACACAGCTGATGCTGATGCAATACCTCAGCAACAACGCATCACGAATTTTCTCGATTCGGTTTTGCTTGAAGTTTTCGCATTATTTGATGCAAGTTTGCAATAGCAAACACTTTACCCTAAAACTAATGCTGATGGAAATGAAAATTCGACGCAAGTGATTGTGAATCATCTTTGCAACGATACTAGATATACCTACCAATTCTTAAAATTTTAACTGATGATCAAAAGATTGGTTTTCAGTGTGAAATAGCTAGATTATCAACTTTCTTGGTATTGTTGTTATTTCTCTATCAATTGTTTTTCTAAGAACTATTTCAAATATTTCTAAGAATTTTCCATTGCAGATCTCATCAATGAAAAATCTTCATCGTTGACTATCTCTTCAATTAAATACAAAACAAACAAAAAAACCATAAGAAACTATGTCATAACCTAAATTAATAGGTACTACAACCTGTCGAATAGCTTTATCGCTTTTATTTCAATCGCAACCAAAGATAAAACCTCAGTAATTTGTTCATATAATTTAAATCAATTATAACCTACCATCTTGATAAAGGATTTCATTCATAGGTACCTACAAAAAAACAAACATTCTATTGATTGATAAAAAAAAATTCCACTGAAACCATCATAAATTCCATGTACCTCTATACATATACTTAAACCCTTATCAATTCATAAAATTAAACTATAACCACTCATTGTCATCACCCAATCCAAAAAAAAAAAAATAACAACTAAACTATCCTAAAAGGGACCATTATACATTTTGTAAGTGCTGTGCCCCTGGCTTCAACCGCATTCACTTATCAATCTTAAGTGGTTTTTGAACCTGCCTGTGACAAGTTTTCTATGTCAAAATCGGAACCAAGCGAAAGCAAAAAAAAAAAAAACAAAACAATCCAAAGAACTGAAATGTAACAGCATTGTCATAAATGTTTGACAGACCGTATCATTCCGTGAAATCAATTTGTGAAGTTTCACACTTTTCGTTCGGTTCCAAGTTCAAAAGCAACGACCGACGACGATGTCTGACGACAACAGCACCGACCGTATTACAACAAGTAGCAGCAACATGATTATTATCGCACAAATTTCTGTTGCGCGATAAGAATCCGTCATGTTGCGGCATCAACTTAACGCTTAGCTCAGTTTAATGTGGTACGATGGTTGTGGTGCTTAACTTTGACATAATACCTAGGTATATAGAATTTGTTTTGAAAAATGGAAAATTGAATATTTCTTTCTTTTCCTTTTTTGGGAAATACAAAAATCTTAAATATATACATACTTTTCTTCTAAATATTTTTAAAGTAAAATTCATGATGTTAAACGAAGAAGAAAAAGAAGAAAGGTCCTTTATATAAGAGGATGCTTAAGACGTCTTGTTGATGGCACTGAGTGATTTATCTGCATCAGGGGGGCACTTTATTGTTTTTCTATTGACTTAAAAGATTTGGAGAGAAACGCAAAAGACAGGCCTGTTAAAAGACAGATTGTCTTTTTCGACATTGTCCTATCTGAAAAGTATATCTTAAAGTTTTGCAAAAGATTGAAATGAAAAAAAAATTTTTTTCAGCTTTCCTTCATTTTTGTTTGTGTTTCTCTATACCTATAAAGAAGAAAAAGACGAAAAGTATATTTTATAGAAGAAGACACATTTCTTAAGTAGATTGAATATATTTTATATTGAAACGAAATCCCAAAAAGATACATAATTGTGGTTTTGTCATCATCGATGAGGATGAGATAACTTTGGTTATGTCAAGGGTTTTTCTTCAAATAATTCACCACTTTCACACCAAAAGTCTATACTTACCTTTATATAGACTTGATATTCTCTCAGGAAAGCTATATATATATGAGAGGTGTTAAAAAAAAACTCTAAATTCATCCACCATAAATCAAGACAATTATTGACGAATAAGCTAAAACAGATAGGCATAGTGAGTATTTATTTGAAGAGCTTGAAGAAACCTCCGAAGTTTTTGAATGTTAGTAGTGGATGAACGTATTATATTTCAACATTTAATCAATGGCCTGTAAAGGCCTCAACAAGTTCCATGTCCATCACAGAAGGTAGTTCGCAAAACTAATTAACTGCTTTAAGAAATGTGAAAAGAAATATAATAAACTAATTTTTCTCCATCCAAAAGTAGATATTTCAGAAAATTCTGAATAACCAATGAAATTTAGAAAAACTTAGAAGAAAAATGTAGCTCCAAACGCTCGTAGACTCATGCAAAGAGATATGTGATTTTTTTATTCGAAATCTAAACTAGAATCAAGTAAAACATTGAAAATAAAGTGGCGCCCAATCCTTCACAGCCTGATGTTAAGGTATTAGCAAAATACTATTTAACAATTTTCTTACTTTAAACCTCTTAACTAAAATATTCTTAATTTGAAGTACTTTTTATCTAGTTCATACTAATTACTAAACCTATTTTCTTAATAAACTCCAACCAAACAGTCCTAAGAAAATGACAGTTCATGCAAAAAGTAATCAAACATACCAATTTAGTTCGCTTACTTGCCCGAAATTGACAGATTCTAACATTTTAAATATTTTTTTTTTGGGGCTAAAAGTGGCGGAACGAACAAGGTTCAAATTTTTACATTTTGAACTGTCAAAGTGACATTTGGAGTAAGTACGTGTATAAAAAGATAAAATAGATATTTGGTGATTTGAATTACATATATGTATAGTAAATAAAATCTTAAAAAGAAAGTACGATGATAACTCATTTAAAATTCCTAAGATCCAGTTTTTAACTTATCATTATACAAAATGCTCATCGTACCAAATCGTTTTGAATTTTAGCTTCAATGAATTTAATACGTTTTCACATGATTTTTTTTTTTAAAGATTTCCATTTCAGGTTATTTTTTTTTTATTGAAGACTAAAAATTTAGACAACTGTAAACCTACACTATAAACTATGAAATCAAGTTTCCTTCAATTATAGAATTATATATGTAGTTATACTTAATATATTTTAGCAATCAAATAATTTATAGACTCTAAAAAAAAACTATTATTTCTGATTTGATAGTTTTTTTCTCTATGCATTTTAATTGTCATTCTTTCTCATATTCTAGCTGATGAGATTTTTATTACTCGTTTATTTTGTATCTAAAGATAAAATAACTTGCAATCCAATGACGGCACGTGTAGACAATTCTTTTCGCGAACTATAGTCAGGAAGAATTTACTATTTACTTGCTCTAAGGGTAACGTATCTCTTTCGTGCAACAAAAATTAAAGTTTTATCTAAAGTTGTATAGAATATATATATTGGGTATGTTTCTTTACTTCCCAAAACTTCCAATTTTGACCAAATCCAGTACAGTATTTAAATTTTTGAGAGCTCAAATGAGTCAATTTTTGGGAAGTAAAGAAACAGACTTCAAAATTTTGTATTTAAAATTTGAATCTTAAAATATGTCACCACACACATTTGGTCAATTTTCAACCAGACTAACCCCGGAGGAAAAACAATGATAATTTTTAATTAAGGATTAAAAATTATAATACAAAAAAACTGGTAATTTAGGTTGCCAAGAAACCAATTATGTATTTGTTACAAGAAAACAAAAAAGTTAAATACCAACCTAAATATACCGGAAAATAACGGTTTTAAAAACAATTATCATTTTTCACTGAGCCTATAAACACATTTGTTATTGACTTTTTCGCTTAAAAAAAATACCCGAACGATAATTAACTTTTTTTTTAATTTTGTGACTCTTGACGATTTTTATCAAATTTATTTCCATTATATTCTTGAAATCGCACTTAATGTTAAAGCCTAGTACGCTGCTGATGCGAAACGAAAATGTCCTGTGATCTCCAAACAGACAACGAAACGCTTGCGAAAACACAACGGAAAATATCCTTGGAGAGTTTCACTAATTCCAAAAACAAAATCAAACATAAACGCAAAAAATCATAGAAACCCATGATGTAAGAAAATGAGAAATAAAAAAAAAAACAAATAAAACTCAAATGTCATTTTTCCGCACATTATAAATAGTCTGTAAAATTAAATCAGTGCGAAAAAGGAGCGGAGACTTCTCCAAATAATCTGCTACAATATTATAAATTTCGCTCTTCAAACAGCGTACTGCAAAACGAAAAGCAGAACGAAATTTTCCGTTTATGATTTCGTTGTGTCATTTTTGTATGGGATTTTTCGTTTCGCATCAGCAGCGCACTAGGCTTAAATACGAATATTTGAAAAGAAAATTTTATCGATATTTACCTATTTTTTGGAAATATTTAAACATTAATTTTCAACTTTTGAATTCAAATATAATTAACCTGATATGTACATACCTACAATTATTAAAACCTTTCAATTATTTATTTTTATTTATTATCTTATTTTTATTTATTCAATTTTATTACATTATTATTTTTTATACATTATAGGTACCTATTATTATTTATTATTTTTTTATTTAATATTTATTAATTATTTTGAAAAAAAAACACAAAGCAGGTACAAGCGACATCTCCGTTGTGAATTAAGTTTGCATTTGCACACGCTTGATATCCGATTGCAAATAATGCAGACAATGAATGACCAAGCATCATCTGCGGTAAATATATGTATATATAGTTAGTGATGAGAATCAAGACCACACTGATTATTATGAAAATAATGCCATTTAGCATTGAAAACTGCACCACTGCACTGCTCTGTCTAGACTCAAGGTTTGTAAACCAAAGATATACATACATATATGTCTAAAGCAGTTTTTGAAATCAAATCTTTTTTTAGATTAAAGGTGTTTATACTGATAAGCCGCAATTATTGAAGAAAAAAAACATTCAATATGAATTCAATTAAGATTTTTAATTTTTTTACAATAGGAAAAGTATTTAAAGATAAAAACTCTGGAATGGAATGAAATAAATTACTGCATGTGTAATTATTACTAATCTCTGCTTCGTAGTGACACCTTCTGAACATTTGTCTAACTAAAAAAAAAATCAACTTTACCATTCCGCTGTTAATTTAAAGAAACTTTTAAAATTTAAGCGAAATTCATGGTTCAGTAGTTTTCTAGTCTTTGTAAGCTTCATAAAAACATTAATTTTAACAAACATCTATGTATGTGTATAGAAGACTCAGAAACGTTCTGAAGATTTGTATAATATATGCAGTATTATTCAAACTTATAAAAAGCTCTGCGGTATACAAAAATTTCAAAAATTTCATCAAAATCGGTTAAGCAGATAATGAGATGATCGAAAGATCAGAGAGATACTATTTTTAATCGGTAGATAATTTTTTTCAATAATAATGATATAGGTTCACAAGAAAATGTTACTCAAAATCGTAGGCGTCGTTTTTGGGAAAAATGAGACTTTACTTACCGGTTTTTTAAACGATTGAATGGGACGTACCGTTGTTTTTGGTTATAAGAATAATTTGTATCTAAAATCTGCTAGATAATGTTAAAAAAATGCTGGATGAAAAGTTTAATAAAAATTAACCAAGTCGTTTTCGAATTATTAAGTTCTCAAAAAAAAATGTTTTTTTTTTTTTAAATCCAAAAAACAAGTTTTGAAAATTTTGTTAAACAATTCTTTTAAAACTTTTTGAAACATTTTCGATAAAAATTTTTTATCAAAATCAGTGGAACCGTTTTTGATAAAATCGAAAATCAACAAAAATAGTTCTATGGTACCATTAATTACCATTTTCCGGAATTTTTTTTAGTAGTCTTTTTGTAAAAAAAATTACTGATTTTTTTAAGTTGTGGGCACGTTTTTGAAAAAAAAAAGATTTTAATTATTTGCTAAAACAATATGCACCTAGGTACCGTTTTTTTGTTCCTAAAAATTGAAAAAAAAACGTGTGGGGGGAATGCTCAAAAAACCGTAGATACCAAGCTAATTGAATCCTTAAAGGAATAATAATTTCTAGGTAGGTACCTACCAAATTAAAAGAAAATCGACCCGCCCGTTTAGGACAGGGCAGACAGATGGGCAGAATTGGTAGACCCACTTTTTTCGACTTCGGTATCATCGTAATATCAAGTTTGATCAAAATCTGGACTTCGATTTTCTCACGAATTCATAATTTGCCATATGATAGTATGTACCTATGTATCGCAAACGAAATTATAAAACAATGCAAATTTAAATTTATCAGATTTTTAGGTAGGTATATTTTTTTTTACAAATTGGTATTAACGTCCAATCCGCTTTAAACAAACAAAAAATTACATACCCACATAAGTTTTATCTTTTTTTCAATGTCCCCATATATGCACATATACATACATAGTTACTCTACTGTAAGTGAAATCTGTAAATTATTTTTTTTCAACAATATAGAAGATTTAAGAGAAATTTGATCTTATAATCAAAAATAACGGTAAATACCATACATCTGTATTTTTCTTAAAACTTTTGTTTTGATTTTTTTTTTTGAGAAATCGATATTTCAGAAATGCGTTGATTATTTTTTTGTAATTAGTTTTTTAAGTGATCATTTATAGGTAGTAAAAAAAAGTTTAAGAAATTGTACGTAGATATACAAAATTATTTCTTTTTTTTTAAACCTCTCCAACGATTTTTAAAATGTTTGTCTTATAATCAAGATTTATTATTACTTTTAATATTTTACTGCCTACTAAAAAATAAAATTTGTATCATAATATCGTTAGTTAAATTTTTTGTAAAACTTTGATTCGACGACACCCTAAAAAAAACCCAACCATCTTCTCGTCATTCATAGTATTCCCGAAAACTCCCGCCAAACTTATTTACAATAGCACCTAATCGGTGCAAAAAAAAAACAAAAAAAATCCTTTGACTCCCGCTCACTGCTATACATTTCATTGTTATACTCTATACTGTGCCCCATGTCCCGAATCCCGTTCGGTGTTTATATTTTGAATTTATCGATTTCATCCTGTTTCATATCCCAGGACGTTCTCTCTTTTTTTTTCTGTGTGTGAGTTCCAAAAAACGAAAAACTGAAAATAATAAAAATCCTCTTTTGATATATTTACTTGAATGGCACTTCAGCCATTTTAACTAATACCAACGAAGTGCTTCTACGTTACTTTCATCTGGTGTGGCGGCTCCATTTTATCGGTGGAGCAAGTATAAGTATAAAGCTAAATAGCATCCTTCTAGCCAGCAACAACATTCTCAGTGAAGATAGAGCATAATATTTTTGGAGCCTTTCTGCTTTTGCATTGACTCACAGATTTGCAAGCGTGCTTCTGTGAATATGTGTGTGTGTGTGCGACAAAATAAATAAACGAAAGAGTGCAATGCCCTGCTGCATCATCATCATCATCTCATCATACCCTATTATCACCAGAATATAACAAGCAACATTTTTATACGCCACACAGCCACAGCTTGCGCCACCACGCCACTCTGGCTCTTCTTTTGGTAAAATGTTTTATACTATAGTAGGTATAGTCCAAGTCCCGGTTGTTCCCTGAGAGAAGCCCCAAATGTTTTGGCAGACAGACGTCTTTATGGCCATGTTCTCCTGTTGTACCCTTATGGTGTAGTGCAAAATGTGATGGTTGTACAATGAGTCTGGAATTCCAAATGTGTCGACTAGGACCAGAACCCAGTATCATATGTACATATATAGTGGAACCCAGGACCAAGGGGCAGTCGGGAAGGAAATCATTCCTTTGTTTGATGGTATGTGTGTTTGAATATTTCTACAAACGAATTATATTGTGATTTGATGTAGAGTCGCGTCGAGTTGATAGGATGGGTGAGGTTAATGTTTTCTATTTTCGGGTTCAAATTATGCATTCGTAACAAAAAAACAAAAAAATCAAACTCAGAATTTTAATTAAACATCATATAAAACTGATGGAAGAAAAAAATATACCTATGAGTATGTCTGTCGATAGGACAAGCTATAGGAACAAGCTATAGGGACATTTAGTCCCTATTTTTAAATTCACGGTCTTAGAAATTAACTTATATTTCTTCCGTCATAGTTTTATGAATATTATGTGTGTAGGTACGCCAAGCAGATAAATAACCGTGTGGAACGGTTTGAAGCCAATCTTTCAAATAGAAATCACGGAAGAGAAGGACGCACGGACATACGCTTTGAAACGCACGCACAGACGCATATACGCTGAATTAAATTTTTCAACCCCTGTTCATTCAATTATTTTGGTAACATCAAAATTTTCTCAAAACCACCATATAGACATTTTCAATGTTAAAATCATGAAAAGAACTGGTTTTAAATTTGTAGAGTGAAAGAGACAAAATTCAGTTTGATGTTAATATCTCGAAAACTATGATATTCTGAACAAAGAAGGGTCTTACTCTTAAAAAGAATTATACTGAAAACTCAAAATCCAGTATTTGGGATTTTCGGTATTTTGGGTTTTCCGGATTTCGGGTTTCTGAATTGAATTATTTGGTTTTCGGACTTCATGGATTTTGGGAATTCTGAATATTGGGTTTCCATGATTTTGGGATTCCTGGATGGGTTTCCTAAGTTCTGTATCTGGGGTTTCTTGAAGTTCGGGTCTCCGGGATTGGATCCATTGGTTTCTGGGCCTTCTAAATTTCGGGTTTAAGGGATTTTGGATGTTCTGGATATTAGGTTTCCTGGATTTTGGGATATCTGGATGGTTTTTCTGGGTTTTGGGTTTCCTGGATTGGGTTGTTCGGTTTCTGGGATTTCTGGATTTTGGGTATTCTGTATATTGGGTTTCCTGGATTTTGAGATTCCTGTATAGATTTTCTGGTTTCTAAATTTGGGTTTTTTTGGATTTCGGCTATTCTGGATTGGGTTCGTTGGTTTCCGGGCTTTTTGGATTTAAGGCTTTCGGGATTTTGAGTGTTCTGGATATTGGGTTTTCTGGATTTTGGGATATCTGGATGGGTTTTCTGGTTTCTCGATATTGAGTTTTCAGAATATTGGGATTCTGTCCGAAATCTAAAACAAATTCTGACACCATATTTTTCCTAAGACCAACAGGTATTGCAAAACATGCACAAACGTAACAGTATTATTTTTGTGTACTACATTTTTTTACACACTACCTACTGCTGAACATCGACTACGTTACGTCGATGTTCAGCAGATTTTCTGCTCCAAAAAAGTTTGGCAATTATTTTTGTGTAAAATTTTATTTATAATTTTCTTTTTATTTTCGCCTTGATATATCTTTTTACTTCATTTAATTCAAAAGCGTTGTTCAAATTAATGGTTAAGATGTCAAAACAAAGTTTTCTTCAGAAAAATCCAGCTTTTTTCGGAATTTTGTTTACAATGCCTGAGTAAAGTTCTGATTAGTTACTTGACACATAAATAATGGCACAAGGTCATAAGTCTACAGGGGAAAAACTTACAATTGTTTTTTGACGAATTGAATAAGTTATAAATGCAAAAATATTATTTTTTGGTTTATGGACTTATGAAACAAGCCCTAAGTCAAATTTTTGTATTTTAGTCTTGTTTATTTAAAATCATTTTTGTTGTGAAAATTTCTCAAAAGTACCCTAGACTGCCTCTAGGTGTAAATAGAAGGAGATTACATACCAAGCAATCAATTTGGTTTTAAAAAATTAACTAGACGTAAAAAGAAATTTGAACAAAATACAGTTTGGATCAAGGGTCTTTTAAATTAATTAAAATAATAGTTTCTCAAAACTAGTGATATTTTGAGGACAAGATTTTTGATTTATTTTCAAATTTCCTATAATATTATATATTTTTATTTTATTTTTAAAAATATATGAATCATTTTTGTGTTCTTAAAATTTTTCCAAATTTAAATTCCTCTAGAAAAACAAGGATATAAATTGTACGTACCAGTCGTAAAATTTATTTTCGGGGGCAATCATTCATTATACCAATTGGGTACAGGGTATAAGTATGTACATATATTCACCAAAAGGAAAATAAATTAATTTCTATATTTTTCTTACTATAGGGGAATAGATAATAATATACCTAATTATGATGATATGAAAAGATGCTTATCCTTGTGAACCTAATCTATCTGTTAAAGAGATTTCCAAAACATATATATTAAAAGGTAAAGCAAAGGCTCTATCTGTTTTGGAAGTTCATTTCAGGGCGAATGTTTATGATAAAAGTCGAAATTATACTTTTCTTCTGTTCTCTTTAATTAAGTGTGCCAGATGAGTTTTATTATAGATTGATAGTTTTATTTTGTGTTTTTCTTTTTACAGACGAATTACTTTATATATATGTATATGTAGGAATGAAAAAGAGGGTGGCTGTTGGCTATTTTTGGGCTAATACTACGTGCGTAGGTCTTAATCCAAGTGTTTTTTTTTTTTTTTTTTTTACACAAAAGACAAAACTGAGATATGAATACCTAAGGGGCTTTTTTGAAATTGATAAATACGGAGGAGTATAAGTAGGTACATATATATAGAATGGGAGGATGATGATAATATAAATAAATATACGAATTCGTACTTATGTATATGTTTTATTCGGTATAAAATGCCTTAAGGGAGGGTTTGGTCAATAAATGATGAGGACATAAATATACTAAAGAGGGGATGAATACACAATAATTTTATTTTGAATTTGAATGAATGTAAGATGTTGGTGTGGTATATGGTGTGAGGAGTTTGACAAATTAAAAATAAGTTCCTGTAGGGTTTTAAAACTTTAATAGTGTCAAACTAAAATTCTTTGAACACTAATAATAATTTTTCCACTAGAACTGATTTTTATTTTTAAAATTTCTTAATTCAAGAAAGTATACGTATAATTCTCCATTTTTTCAAGATTAAATTATTTCAGAAGCCTTTATAATAAGACTGCTGAGCATTGGACTGTAAAAAGTGAGCGATTTGAAAGGACATTTTGGAACGAATTTAAATTGTTAAATGTACTTTTGGGTTGAAAACTGGGAAATTACCCAACAAAGTGGGGGAGTCAATTTGAGTAAAATAAAACATTGAATATTCGTTTTGTAAGTATATAGTATATATATTATTCCATAGTAAGACTAAAGTATTAAACCATTCTTAAATATAGCCATAGGAATAACGATGTGCGGAGGAATTATTGTATAATATGAACTTTATTGTTTTTTTTTTTTAATTTTAGAACCATTTAAAGAAGAAGCTATAAAATAATATGAGGTTAGAAATAGGTTTGATTGCTCTCTACGGAGGTGCTATCATCCAGCAAAACAATTCAGTGGAGTTTAAATAGAAGATCGTTGATAGAAATATGAAAGAGATTAGGAGACAAAATGCAACCTTGAGTCACACCACAATATTATAGTAGACTTAAACGGCCTGAAAGATAAACTTTAACGGTTTTTTATTCCAAAGTAGAAATACCTTATCAAAATACACATATTTTAGATAAGAGAATTTCCTGTCAGACTTTATCCAAAGGTTTTGAAATATGAAAATCAAAAATTTTCTTTCCCCAAGTGGTTTAAGAATTTGTACACCTTGAATTGTTTAAGATATTAAATAGATAAATAAAAAAAAATTGTGAACTATTCCAGTATTGGTATTGCTTGTCTGCAGAAAGAGATGGGGACCTACAGTTTTCCGGAAAGGCGATAAGTCACTTTTTCTTGACAAGAGATACTCTTGGAGAATTTTGTGCTTCCTAAAAAATGTTTCTTAGACGATTGCACGGTATTTAGGGAACTTGCTGTTTTGAGACTCTTTGGATGAACTCCGTGTCCTCAAATCAGTATCAACTCATTTCTTCACATAAGTTCTAAGTCCTAGACCTGTCAAATTGGTACTGAGTATTAGTTAGGACTGAGTATTAGCTAGTACCTTGTAATCGACAGTCCAGCGTACTAGGCTGGCCAAGTATTTATATGAAAAAATTGGTCGTAAGAATCGAAAAAATGTTTTTTCCATAAAACTTTTTGAAGTCATACAGCAGCGTCGAAAAAGTGGAAAACTAAATTCAATAACTGATCTCGAAAGTTAGAAAATTTCCTAAACACTTTTGCGAAATGAAAAATAAAATTAAGACCGATTTTTGTTTAAACTATTCTAGAAATTTGTCGGGTGATATTTTATTTTTAAATCCTAATTCTTAAAAAATAAGAATATTGTTGAATTCCAGTTAGAACAAGAACACATAGTTAAGAATCTGATGAATGCTTAAAAATAAGGACAAGGCTGCAGAAATGTCAATTTATAACAGTTTGTCGTAATTAAAAGTATTCGCACGGTGCCCGAAGTATTCCCACCATCGTAAGTTTATAATTTGCTCACCACACAAAATAATTTCAATACAACATTACAACACAATGAAAAGGATATAATAATAACTTAATGTGCCACTTTGTGTTAAATTAGATTCTTTCATATAATAAAGATTTCCCGCCGCTTCGCAAGTGTCGCGTGTATGTCAGACCCTCACTCAATTAAGTTTAAACAAACATTTTTATCAAATATATCTGGTCTGTGACAAAATAACATTTACATTTTTTGACATAAAAACCAAAATTAACCACATACTGTCGCTGCTTTTGATGTTTTATATTATGTGTATTACAAATTGTTTAATTATGCTAACATTTCTCACGTGATGCAGCTTAGAAATATATACGATATCTCTTGAAACATTGACTTTCTAAGGAACAAAAAAAAAAAAAAAAACCAACTGCTCACCTAGTTTTAATTCGTTTCTACTTATTATTGATATTATGTGGCGGCAAATTACAAATGATTGCGTTAATTACTGTGGTTCTCTGTTATATATGAGCAACAATCTCCTCATCACTATCATACGCATAAATGAACCCCATGCAGCTCCTCACTATGAAATTCCATTACTTTTGTCCAATTACATTTAAGAAATTAAACACAAAATATGTTTAAGTGATACAAAAGAAGACAATATAATTACGATTCTGCAACATTGTAACAATATATTGGTCACGGCAAAGTGCCTATATAGTTAAATATTTATACACTTTTTTAAATTCTTGAATTCTCGCACAAGGAGAAATGAATATAGAGCCGTACCCGTAGCCATCAGGTGGAATGAACTAATATAAGATCGGCGGCAAGTAATTGTTTATAATTAAAAAAAATAAAATGGACATACGAATTTCTTTTTTCTTGTTTTCTCATAAATAAACTTAAATTTTAAAATATGATAAATAATAACAAGGTATATGTTGGAAAAGTTAGGAAAAATCTAAACAGAATTGAGATGCATAAAATTCAGGTAACTTTGAAATCGTTTAAGGAATGGTTGCAAAAAGCTGAAGTTTGCAATCTGACAGTTGGTTTGAAAGATATTGACCATATTCTATTCCCAAAATTGCCAAATTTGCCCATTTATACCATTTTTTAAATTTAATGGCTCTCCCAAACCAAGGCGAAACATTGGGAACGTCGATGAAACTTTCAGCTGTCAAAATATTTTACATATAGGATTCGCTTAATCGCAACGTCGCGTTGGTGTGGGTACTCTCATTTATCGCACTGTAAATATATTTTTACAGCCGAAAGCTTCGCGTTAATTTGGAGCCTTAAAGACGGTCAAAATTCATATAAAAAATAAAACTGGTAGAAAATGGCTGCAGTTTTGGGCAAGTAAACGAACTAACCTATATTATAACTGTCTAATCTGACACATACATACTATACATATTATTTCTAAAAAAAAATTTAACTTCTACTATTTATAATTTTGCATCTTGTAACAAATACATTTTTTCTCTTTGCCACCTTGACAGAATCAAAATAACAACCAAGATGTTTCCTCTCAAAACAACTGACTTCGTCCCTACTTCAGTCAGTCTGTAAGGCAATAATTTTGGAACTCATCGTAAGCGAACACAAGGTTATAATTTTATTGAGAAAGGAAATATAAGCTGTAAGTTCTGACAAACAAAAATTAACCACCAATAATAACAAACCAATCAAAAAGAAACAAACTCCAGCTTCTATGCCTGACGGCAATTTCTCCCTGTTGGTGAGAAATTAAATCTGAAAAAGGTATTATATTGAGTAATGGTGAATTTAAACGATGAATTATGTGCCAGTGCCTCGCCTTGATGACATTTAAATAAATGCAGCCAAAAACAATTGGACTTCGAGCCAACCATGCGAGGCTCAGTACTTTAAATATGGTATTTCCTGGGGGCAATTATTGTCACATTATCAGCCAATAAATTAAAAATTTTATCCTATAGGGTTACCAACTCAACTATGCCCACCAGTTTTATGAACCCTTGTTTTATTTTTTTAGGATTATTTATTTGTTTAATGGTATTTACTTCCCTTTGTAAATTGACTTTATAGACTAGGCACATTTTTTTTAATTATGTATATTTAAGAAAAATCCAAGTAAAGATTTTTAAACAATTTATTTTGGCATTTAAGAAATACTGTCTAAATAATCTATTGTGAAATCATGAACGCATTAAAAGTTATTGAAGATCAAATATCGAAAATAATAGTTTTTTTAAATATGTCTTTCGAACTTTAGAAGCAACCGAAAGTATTATTTCAAAATATTGGTAAAAAAAATACCGGTTTTTGTTCATTACTCATCAAAGACAAAGTGTTAAAAAAAATATAATTTATGCTCACTCTACAAAATAATTAGGTACAACATTTTTTTTCCATGCGAGCGATGAGTTACACGATATTGCTACTTCAAAAAAGTGTCGAAAATACAAGATTTATGACTTATATATGACGTTCGAGCTGTAGACGTTATCGAAACAAAATGGTAAATGTTAAACTTTTGTATATCATACAATTTGATAGAAAAAAAGAGTTGCCACATTTGTTCCTTCGAGGAATCGTTTAAAAAAATCGCCATTTAAAAAAAAATTAAAGTGACGAAAATGTTTTTGCGTATAACTTCTTAATAGTAAGAGTTATCAAAAAATGTCACTTAACATAATTTGTATACTTTGTGATCTTCTACAAGAAAACATTAACATTTTCATCCAAAGAGTGATCATTTAAAAGATCTCATTACTTTAAAAATTTGGTAAAAAAAAAAATACCGGTTTTTGCTCTTTACTCTTCAAAGGCGAAGTTGTACAAAACAATTAAATTTATGATTACCTACTTTAATATTGTAATATTCTCTAAAAAATTATTGGGTTTAACATTTTTTTTCCTGCGAGCAATAAGTAACAAGATATTGCTACTTCAAAAAAAGTGGAGAAAATACAGGCTTTTCGCATACAACATTTTACATTTACATTTTATCGATATATTTTTTTTTAATTGTAGATTATTTTACTTTTTATTAGTGGGGATTTACATGCATTTTTCAAGTAGTTGTAACTTTGAACGATAATTATTATTTGAACAAATTGGCGAAAGTTAAAAATACTGGTTTTAGCTATTTCCTCTTAAATATTGAAGTGGTCGAAAAATAATTTGTTCATTCACTTTATAGACTAAATCTTGGTCTACCACAACAGAAAATCAAAAGGGTTGGGTTCAATATCCCTCTTTTTATAATCTCGTTTTTAGAAACCCCGTTTATTATATCCCACTTTTTTTATTCGGTTTCTTATAATCCCGCGCTTTTTTTTAAATCCTCACTTTTTATAATCCCTTATCTTAGAATCCCGCTTTTTTATAATACCGTTTCTAGTTGTTTTATAAAATAATAAAATGAATGAAATTAAATTATTGATTTTTTAATACGTTTTATTTTTGTGTAAAAAAATATTACAATTTATTGGAATAAATTAATTATCTAGATCTATAAAAATAAATGTGTACCTACCTATACAGTTAAAATCAAAATCATCCTAATGTATTTTATTGGATACAAATTTGAATTAAATGGTAATTTAGTACAGCAATCTTTGTTAGGAACTTAAATCGTTTTCAAACTTACGACGAACTTAGCCTGAAGTCAAGCTAGGTTCATCACCTCAAACACAAACTTTCAAAAACACAAATAATAACTAAGAAGGAGGAGATCTTTTTAGGAGTCCTGTAATTTGTCGGAATTGCAAATTAAATACTCCACCTTAAAAAAGAAAAAACTATAATCTTGACAAATGAACCATTTATTTTGTATTCAATTCTTAGTCAAGGTTAAAAATTATATTTTTCTATTTTTGTAAAATATTCTAACTTAATTTGCGCAGTTTAAAATTTCAAAAGTTTCTTTGTTTGAAGCATAACGTTGAGTTCTAAAAAGCCAAACATCAAACAACACAAAACTAACCTTGCAATACCTTTGTTGCAAGTTTCTTTGTATTGTTTTTTTGTTTTTTTGTTTTAATCCAAGCTTACCTCTGTGTTTCCTTCAAACTTGAAAAAAAATAAACTGTCTTCCCATTTAGCATTTGCATGTTATTGCGCCAAATTAATTTTAATTCAAAAAAATCTCAACTCCAAATCGAACAAAGCCAATTCAGTAAACCATTCCAGGAATTCATATAAATACAAAGAAATCCGCGTGCTTTACCCTAACGTCGTCGCGTCGTTTTAGTCATCAAAGCTCTCTTGAATTCTTACAATGATTTATAACCGAAAAAATAATAAATACCCGGTCTTTATAATTTTCTGTGTCTTTTTGTCAGCTTTTTGTGTTTTGTTTTTTTTGTTTTTTTTTTTTTTTTTTTGTCTGAAAATGAAATTAGAAATCATTGAACTGACACAACTCTCAGTCGACAAAGAAGTCATCATACACCATATAATATGACTCAGGAATGACTGACTGACTGACTTTGCGGAATGGAACGGAATGCCAAACTCTCTCGAAAAGTGAAGAATGTGGGAGCATTTCCCTTGAATTGATTCCAATTAATTTTCTGATCTGTTATAAAAAAAAATAAATATAAAAAAAAAACAAACTGAATTTCATGTCTTTTGAGACGAATTGACAAGAGACGAGGCGAGGTTGACAGACCTCTTTAAGTAAAAGTTCACATACAATATACTCTGTACTGGGCTCCGCATGGGCCACTTCAATGAGACCCCCAATCTTTTTGAAGAGGGAGAATGTTCGTAACCTAAATATTTCTTGTTGAATTGTGGTTTGGTCTGCATTTGCCGACACGCACAGTGGTCAAAGTTTTCAAAAAAAATGGCCATTATTAATGAAAAAAAAGTACGTATAAGTAGATTTTTTTTTTTCGTTTTGATATTAGAAGAATTTTATAATTCTTTTTGCATCGTATGGAAACTATAATTGATGACAGATGGCGCTCTGAACCAAGTTTTAGCTTTCGTATTAAAAGACGTCACAAACATCAAAATGTGAAAAATCGGAAGAGAAAACAAACCGTTTTTGATAAATTTTTCTGTGGACTTTGGAGCAAGATTCGAAGAGCGATAAAATATGGTTCGTTCTCTTGTGAAAAATTCAAAAATTCAAATTTTATTTTACATTCAATCACGAATCTTATTTTTTTAGTTCCTTTCAAATTTTTTCTCAACATTTTTGACCTTTTTCAATTTTTTTTTGCGTTTTTTCAAAATTTTTGATTTTTCTCAAAATTTTTGATTTATCTCAAAATTTTTGTCTTCTTTCAAAATTTTTAAAATCGATAAAAAATGATAAAGATCCGTATTCTATGATTCGCGAGCGATATTTTACGAAACATTTTAAGAGAAAACTAAGTAAGAATGGTTCAGAAAGAGACAAGAAATTTAAAACAACATTTTGATATTTCATCAATACTTTTTGACAATATTGGACGATTCGTACCAAATTAAAGTCTAAAGTTGTCTAAGCGTCAAACAACCATATCGACACAATTTTTTTGTATGACAGGTGGCGGATTTTTATAAAATTTTAACCTTTTTGTACGGCTAACTTTTCAGAACTTTTTACAACTTTCAACTCCGATATCTGATCGTATACGTCCACAATTCCTATTTGCATGGAGATATTTTTTGTTGGATTCGTATTGAACCATGGTAAACACACTACACAGCTGAAAATTGGAAATTTCGATCAGAAAAGTTGAAAAATCTATAAAACCTAAAATTTTAAATTTTTACAGAACTGAGATTTCTAACCGTTCAAAGCCGGGACGAGCCAGCAAGTACTAAAAAAATATACTTTTATTTAAATTAAATCTGAGTGAGTTTTTGTATCCGTCATTTTTTTTTCTGGGAAATAAATGTGGAAATGTTTCGAATGTTTTCGAATTTTGACCAGAATTTTATGATTTTTGGCCACTGTGTGTCGTTGGTCGGTTGAGTGTTTTTATGAAAGTATATCTCAACCAACTCCGACACTCATTCAAAAATATTTCTTGACTCATTTCCAGACAGATATACTTTTATTTGTAATAATACGGAACGGATACAAGGAGCAGGGGCGTTGATACATTATTTTGTGTTGTTTTGGTGGCCGCATCAGCATTAACGGCGGCAGCGGCGTCTATCTTGTCAGTATAAAGAGATGAAATGACCACGGCTTCCTCTACTGAATCTATAACATCCCCATCGCACCGAAACATACCGCCGGCCGTCGCGCCGTTCCCACAAACAATTTTGTTGATGATGATGATGAGATTTGCGCGAAAGTATAAATGTAGCTTCAAAACCAAAACAAAGTTTATGTGTGGGAAAGACATTTTATCTTCGTTCCACGGAATTTCCGGTGACTGGGCGAGGAGACGATGTGTAAACATCGTTGTAAGACAAAATCTCATCAGTCCACCATCATCAGAGACCCCAATCCTGTTTTGGCGGTGTTGTACTATAGTTTGACTGATAGTATACGCCAATGGAATATTCTAATAGTCTCGGGCCAATATATTTATGACTGTCAATATTTATTGCAACGATTCCGCGTCTATATGTATCTTTACCGAATGAGCAACGCGAGGATGATGATCCAACGTTGTCTAATCTTATAATTACATGGAAATGAATTATGGCCAGTTGTTGTTGTATTTTTTGTAAGGAATGCATAGAAAATATTTCTCATTATTTTCTCTTTTTGCAATGATGCGTGGGTGATTTAATTTGAATCTTTGTAAAGATACAATGTTGTATAGTTTGTAAATATCTATATACATATTTAGAAATTGTAAAAATATGAACACGTCATTTTTGTTTATAACTCCTCGAGGTTCATTCAAGTGCGATTAAGCGAAGATTAGAGAAATTTTATTTTTTTTACATTCACATTAGTTTTTGATGGCAATTTAACTTGTGCGTAGGACTATCATTGAGCAAGTCTGGGTTCGATTTCAGCCTATTTTGTCAGGTGTACTGCTGCTTTTGAAAAAGTGACAATTTCTACAAGAGTATAAATCCTACTTTTATGGGCTTCAGGTCTTTTTTGTAGGATTCAATTATATTTAAATTTAAAAGGTCACGAAATAGGAATTACCAAGAGTAATATCTCTTGTTGTGATTAGGTGCTTTTCATCTAAGCCCTTCGAATTCGGTAGAAAATTTTAGGACCTTTTTTATTTATTTTAATCAAATATGTTTTGTTTTTACCCCATTTCACCCTATTAATAGTTAAATTTTGAAAAATATCTCTGGCCATTAAGTGATCGTCGAAATCCATCTTTTAAGGCCCAGTTTCACAATCGAAGTAAGTGTCACTAAAGTGAAAAATCAATGTCCAATTTTACAGTAAAAAATCTTCGGAATGAGTGACACTTAAGTCTTCCATATGGCCCACTTAACTGCCATCTACTCCGGCAGTAAAACTACACCTACGTCCTACAGTGCCCAAATGAGAAAATTAAGTGCCACTTATTTTGTTAAGTGTGTATTTGCTCTGAAACTGGCCATAAATATTGGTAATTTTAATATCAGATTATACTTTTTTGTTTTTCTCTCATTGCACCCTATAAATAGATATGCATTTAAAAAATATCTAGCCATTAAGTGACTCTCGAAGTTCATATTCTCTAAAAATGTGTATATATTTAAAAAAAAAAAACAAAAAGAATTTTAAAAATCATTTGTTTTATTCGATAAAAATTGAACCAAATTTTTTGCTTTTACCTCTTTTTACCCTAAAAATATCTAATTTTTGAGCGAAGGATTCCAATTATTTTTTTCTACGTTCATATTTTGAATGGAAATCTTTTTCATATTTTCGAAATTGCTGAGATCTCCGTAAAAGCGTGCGTTTTTTTTTGCGACCAACAGATGGCACTGTTTAAAATCACATACTTATTCGAATAGATAGATATTTTGTTCCAATTTCAATGCAATCGGTGAAGAACTTTTGGAGATTTTAGATTATTTATTAAGAAGATAAAATCGATTGAGTTATAAACCTAACACAATATATTTGTTATATGAAGTGAAGTGTTATATGGAGAGGTGGTCATAATTCAATACAAAATGGCACAATAAATCATCAAAATAAACTTCCGCCCACTGACTCGCCTAATTTTTAAAAATAATAATATTATTTCGAAAATTAACTAATAATTGGGTTATGCTCTTATAAAATTATATTTTGTATTGAGTTGCAAACCATAGCTCTATTACAATTTGAACGATCCAAGTGGTTTTTATACAAGAAAGTATAAAGAAAGGTCGCAAACAAAACTGAAGGAAAAATATTCTAGAAAGTGACCCTTAGGGAGATTCAAAATATCACCTTTCTCGAAATTCAACCGGAACAAAGAGAAATTATGAAACTTATAGATTGAAACCAAATGAATAAGAAATCCAAAATTTAACACCATTTAGATGTCGTTCTGAGCGTTTTTTCAATAATTTTACCCGAAAATCTTTGAAAATCGGATTTTTTAACTTTTTGAATTTTATTGCTAAAAGCATGAAATTTTTAGAATTTTTAGAAATTGTTCGTAATTTCTTGTAGTTTCGGAAAATTAATTTTTGAAATACTTTTTAATAGTTTTTTTTTCTAAACAAAAAAGTAAGCGTTTACAAAAAAAAAACGCGGTTAAACTGAAAAATTCAAAATTTACCTTAAATCAAAAGTTATGACCATTTGAATACGTACGTCGTACAGAAAAAAAAATTAAAGAGTCGACCCTTTTATTTAATAAACCAATACAAAAAGTTCAAAATATGCAAGGAATTTCCTTCTATTTTAACAATTATGTTTTGTTTTAATTTGTTTCAGAATCATTTTTGATTGATACCTGGGCGACCTATGCTTCGATCGTAAATAATTTTTTTTTTTAGTTTTCTTAAGAATGAGACCTAAAAAATTTGGAAAATAAATTATATTATTTACATATACCTATACTTACAAAGCTTCATACAAATTGTTAGAGCTGTTTCTGAAAAAAAAATAAGATAAAATTATTTCCAAAGTGCTATAACTCTCCGATTCAATAAAAATTTCTAACTTTAGATCTTTGTGACCGTTATATCACAACAAATTGTTTTTTTTTTTTAATATCTTAACCAAATTAAAACTAAGAACATATTAAAACTATAGATATGCTTAGCTGATTTCTCAACTAAAAAACCATTTGACTACATAAAAGTCAATTTATTGTTCGACGACTAGCAAATCACTTAAAAATCTTTAAATAGAGAAGAAATAACATCCGTTTGCCAAGGTCTTATAAAGCCATGGTCAGCTTCATTTGGCGAATGAAATACAGTCTTTGTTTTCATTTTAAACTGAGTGGAGCATAATATGAATCACGTATTTCAACAGCCTTAAGCGGTGCTCTAACAATGCATGCTGTATTAGTTTATAAATGGAGATAATACACAATCATAGTAAAAAGATAAACAAACTTGAATCACTTGATGGCTTAAAATTCTAAGAGTTTTATTATTGAATTTTTAAAAAAATTAGTGAAAGCAAAGTGTTAAATTATGTGTTTTTTTATATTTATTTTAAAGCTTAATAAAATAAAATAACATATAAATTAACTGTAGATACCCATACATACCTATATCTAAGACTATGCGGTCTCTCCATAATTGCACCTATTAAAATTTATTCGTTTTTGTGTCTGGCCAATTGACTCACGAAATTAAAACATAAACAAGTGATTCTTAGGTCGTTAAACTGTAGATATGTCAAGGTTACCAAACGGTTCATTGGCAATAATACATCAACAGCCAGTCATATACGTCTACTTATGGCAAGAAGGACAACCACAGACAGACAGACATAACAAAATACCGTTAAGGCGGGATTGGCTTTTGCATAGAGAAATGTATACAGCTACATACATACGTATTCCCATATCATTGGCAGGTGGTTAATGAAATTATACGCAGTCACACAAACACAAGGAGAGTCAAACTCGTAGGTAGATCTATAAAGACCAAATTTTCAACCACCATCATGATTCATGACCAACACCCTGCACTTCTGTGTTCCTGGCTTGTGTGTCACATTTTTTGGTGGTGAGTGTTTGTATATTGGATGTAGGTATATGGATGGAGCGGTTAACGGTCTTTGAACCCACAAAAACACTAAAGGACTCAAGTAATTGAGCAAATAATTCTTGTTCGTATAACTTTTTTTTATCTGCATTTTCTTCTTTTTTTTTAAATAACATTTTGTCTGAATTTTTGTGTTATTTAGGAGACAAAAGTTCAATTAAACTCCCGCAATTTTTTAGCGAAGCTTATTGTTGTTCTTGTTTTTTTTTTGGTCATTGATGTAAGTGTCTCATAAAGATAAAGATAACGAAACCGCCAACGACGACAACGGCACTGATGGCAATAAAATATTTTTTGTTGTTTTGAGACTTCAACCACAGGTGAGTTATGGTCAACTTAAATTTGAATACATATATTATCCAACTATAATGACATGATTTATCATGAAAGTTGAAGTAAACTGCCATCAATAAAAAATATAAATGTAGGTAGGTATGTAAAAGTAAACAACAGAGAAAAAACTGTTTTTTTTTTTCTAAATTCAATATTTTGCAATTTTTTTTTTTGCGATAAAAAAGGATGACAATGTTTAATGGGAAATTTTAAGATCAAAGTTTCGGCGAACATTTTAATTCATGTTATGAGAATGTTTTTTATCTAGCTTTTGTTATAAGGACTTCAGCAATTAAGTCGTTTCATTAGATTGGGGGGGGAGACAGAAATACAAATCTTTTTTATGAAATCAACCAACAGAATTTGAAATTGTATGAAAAATTGATATTTTAGATTTTAGAAAACTTAAAAAAATAACAAGAATTCATAACACTTTTATTTAAAAGCTCAAAAAAGCATTTAAAGGAAAAAATGTTTTTGATGGTTTAAACATTCTTTGGTTCCTTAGTTAATAAAGTGTACCTAAATGTCACCAAATTTCTTTCCAAAATCATGATTTTTCATTAAAACACGTGGATGTAAGTACTTTTCGGGAGCAATCAGGGAAAACATTATGTAAAATTAACTAGTTATCTGGTTATTGTTAAATATTTACGAAATTATTAGATTTTAAGAAGAATATAATTTTTAATGACACACGATAATTAACATGATACCTTTTAAGCTTTACAACACTTTTAATAAGTTATCTTGTTAAACTTACATAACAATATAGATAAACTTTTATTAACTGTTTAACTGACAGAATTTGTCTATGTAATCTACATAAGCTAATGTTAAATTATTAATATTATGCTTACAATTTAATAACCAAAATGAATTCACATGGCAGATAGGTTAAAGGTACCTATAACAATGTTTACGATGTAATATTGTTGAAATCGTGTAGATTTTTCCAACGTTATATGGAAAAGTTCAACTTGTAAATTTAACAAGATACTTTTTGAATTTGTAAGTAATTTTTTTCTTTGAGTTAGTGGTACGATTTATCGCAAACAAAAAAAAAAAAAAAAAAACCTATTTAACGACACTTCGCATTTTAAAAATGTCGCATAATCAGGATCTCGGTTTCAAATATAAAAAATTGCGAATGTAAGATTGTTCAATTGCGAAATTTTGAATTTCAAAGCTTTATTATCTACATTAATTATATTACAAGATTGAAGTGCTGAGCTAGCAATAATTTCCAATAAAACACGCCTATCTAATATTTAAAAAAAAAAAGATCATACGTCAAAAACTAAACAAGGAATGTTGACAGTTGGTTCCCTAGCCAGTATAGAATGAAGAATTCCATGATGTACTTTTAAGTTTTTCGTCCACGAGTCTGAGTTCAAAAACACATCAGATTCGTATTTGACGCAAAGTCATGAGTACCGAAAGTCAAAAGAGAAAATAGTAACAAAGTCCTGAGTTTCTAAATGCACCTCAAATCAGCGATGTGTATTAACTGACTTTTAGAAGAAGAATTCGAGGAACACGCATATCGAAGAAAAAGTGAATTTTATTTTTAAATAGTGTTTCACAAATGCAATGACACAGGATCAGCGTGCAGTTAATCAGCTGAATGCTGGGGCGCCCAAAGGAATTTTTATCTGTTTTTTTTGTGAAATGTGTTTTGTGATTTAAAATCATTTAAATAGTGAAGAAATCTTATTAAACTCAATAAAAAAGTGAAATAAAGTAAATACATACAGTCAATACTTTATTTAAAAAAAATATAAAACTAAATGCGGTGCTGTGTTAATATGTATATGTATATGTAAAAACGCCTATAATAAGGAGTTTGCAATTTTTCCATTTTACGGACTGATTGTGTCTTTTATTTCACACAGAGAAATGTAAACAAAATTTTTTAACGTTGAAAAATAAAATTGCACTACTGGTGTTCAACGGATTTGACCGCCTTGTCATCACAAACAAAAAGTAATGCGACCGTGGCAAAAAATTTCGAATTTTGATAGATGCAGCACCTGCTGCTTCACGTGATTAAAGTATATTTTTATTTTCAACCAATTATCTAAGTTTTGTATGTAGTTTTATTTCACTTTTTTTTTTCTCTCTATCTTAACATTTTAAAATCTCGAAACACTTTCCTAGAGCTCGGCAAAATGACAGATGAGACCCTTTTTTTTAATTTTTGTGCCCTTCTCACATACACTGTATATAATATATGATATATCCTGCTTCCTGTATTTATTTTTTGAACTGAGTTTTTTCTATTGTTATTTTAAAATTGTAAAATACGGTTTTTTGTTCGCCCTTTTACGTTATTCCTTTTACTAAAATGACATCTAATCGTTCTTTTATTTTTTTTTTTAGATATTTTATTTCGCTTTAAATTCATTTTACATAATACATACTTAAAGACTACAAAAAAAATATAATTATTCAAACGAAATTTTTTTAGTGACATTTTGTATGTATTTTTCGATACCAAGGTATAGAAATAGATTTAACACTTCAATAGGCTTTTCAAATTAAAACAAAAATGCGTGATCCAAAGTAAAATGTATGCAAAGCATTCGACATGTGTTCCAGATGAGCATGAGTAGTGTAATGCTAATGCATCAAAACTTTAACTTTTTCTTTGAAGTTTTGGAACTTAGCCTATTTTCACGTTGCCCGTTTTAGTATAAAGCTTTTGAATAAAATTGTTTATTATTCTTCTTTTTTAATGATTTTCTCACTTTTTACGCAAATTAATATTTGCCTAAAAGCAAGCACAATATGGTGTCACTAAAAAATGTCAAACTGATTTTGAATGCATCTTGTGCAAAACAACATACCTATAGTTTTAGTATGTAAACTAAGTTCAAAGTAGTCTTATTTAATACCGATTTTTAAAATATTCATAGCAAATAGTTCTGAGATCTTAAATAGGGGAAAACAAAAAAAAAGACCAACTTTCAACAATGGACTAGAAAAACTCAGCACACCAAATAAGGCAAATATAAGGTCCAATTAAGAACTTTTGCAAAACGAGTCTTGCGTGCTCCAACAACATTTTTGCACATTTGCATTCTTCATTTATCTTCTTCTATTTCAAAAAACACCGTCTTATTTCTAAGGAAAATAACTACAGAAGAAGAAAAAAAAAACACCGTACCACTTACAACAATGTTGCTAATATATAACAATCCTTTATTATGTATAGGTACATTGAAATTCAATGCATTATTTGAAGCGCATTCAAGCCAAACCATATAATGCATTTTTCTGTATAAAACTCATTCCGCATTTCAACCTCGAGATGAATTATCCACAAATAAGAAGAAGATCTTACAACACGGACGGGAGAGGCAAGGCCCACCTTAGGCCAACAAAACACTATGTATATGTATGTAGGTGGGTACTTGCCTACAATGTTATAATCGTTGTTCCCCTCCCCATATACCTGACTATAACAACTCAAACCGGCGCTGTTTTGACGCGACGACAAAGAAGTAAGGAGTGAAGAGACGCACGTTTACTTTTGTGCAACAATGTTGCAACATGTAGGACTCTCTGTGCAAATTTGCCTCATAAATTAAGTGATTTGCACCTTTTGGCCAGCTTCCACGCTTCTACCACCTTCTCATGTCTATACAATTATCTTGTAGATGAACTCTTTTTTTTTTTTTCTTATTTTTGGTTGTTAAATTTTGTTGTTGCCACATTTTAAGCAAATGAAAATTGAAAACGTAAACATAAACGATGAAACTATTCGTGCCAAGTTTGTATAGAAGTCCAAGAAAAATATATAAGGAGGACGAGTTCGATGATGGAGTTCCTCATGCAGCATGATGGCAACATGATCAAGCAATTCGCAAGCCCGGACAGATAGACAGACAGACACAATCGGTATTCGTGTTAAGAAATTCCAAAGCAAGGGAAGTACAGCTGTCAGTTGATTGCACCATACACATAGCACAATGGGTGGAGTGGAGATGCAAAGTCCACTCCAAGCCGCACTCTATCCCTTCGGCAGCAGAGTACCAGCAGCAGCAGCAGCAACAGCAACTTTGTTGCAATTGGAATTATTAACAGTAACGACTTCGTTCTCGCGCCAGTCCTGAGGCCAATACTAATTTCGGTGTGACCATTTTGTTTTTTTGGTAAAACAGGTTTAAATTGTATTTCATTTGACTTCGGCATAGATTCAACCGATTTCGGAAGCAGTTAAATGTTTTGAATCATTGTAGGCCCAGTTTTTCAGTGCGAAATCATTTCAGTTTCGGAGTTTAACCCGTGTTAACTCTTGAAAAATGTTTTTTAATCGATTAAAGTGAAACTAAGTGTTAATTCTGTCATTGGAAATCTAAGCAAATAAAACTGTTTCAAACTGTCAAACCGAATTCGCCGTCCTTAGATTTTAGCCTTAATGTGCTCAGTAATAGTCTTGAGGCATATATCATATTATTTCTTCTAAAGAGGATCATTTTGGTTTTCGTCATATTTCTCTTTCATGAGGGCGCGCGTATAGATCAGCGTTATATCCCTAAATTTGATAGTTTTGATCATAAATAGATACCTACCATCATTGTGAGAACATCAGTTTTGCAGCAAGACTAACCCAGTGGCTCCATTTGAAGAAATTAATTGCTTGGCTCATTGCCATTGCCTTATGAATATTGGCAATGAAGACGCTTTGGGAATGGAAATGGCAATATTGATCGGTAAATGAAAGGCAATTGTTAATTTTTATCTCTGAGGCAACAAAAATTTACGTTGGTCGCCATTTGTATACTGAAGTTTGACAAATGAAATTGCCTGCAACGAAATGCCCATCCAGGCAATAAATTGTCATTGCCAGGGAAATTGACATTAGCTGTATTTTATTATCCCGCACATGGTCTGATCCAGATCAAATTTTAACACGTTAATAAAAAACAACATGTAATCCTTCTTTTTATCTGGATCTATTTTAATGAACTAAAAACTAGTACTTTTTTATTATTATATTAGGGTAAGGTAGTGTAAACCGTAGTTCAAAGAAAAGAGCTAACAAACACAATGAAAAAAGAGATACCTATTTATTTGCCACATGGCTGTCAAATCAGATCATGGGGATAATAAAATGCAACTATTGGCTCAAATATTGCCAAAGGAGCTACAGCGCGGCGTAATTTCATGGAGGATGAATTACAAGTTGACAGCTTTTTACCGAAATTGTAGTTCATGAATTCATCACCTTTGAAAAAAAGCCCTAGTATTGTTAAGAGGCAATGTATATATTACCGTATACTTGACAGTTATACTAAAAACTGTTCCTTCGGCTGTATGCAGCGTATTGGCTAAGTCGTTTAGTTTTGTAAAGTATATTTTAAATTTTTACTTAAATATTAATATTGTTAATTTTAAATAAAATTTAATTAAAAAAAAACCTTTATTGTCCACACTAACCAGCACACTTTAGAAACTTAAAATAACAATGTAACTGTGTTAAGTGGCAAGAGTTGGTATATACATACCTACATACCTTATTGTAGTAGGTAGGTGGTTAAGGTTTGTTGTATTTTTGGTTTTATTTTATATAACATTTGTTATTGGCAGAGCCCACTCCGCTGTGGTTATTTTTCGATTAAGAAGTAATTATTGTGTCCATTCTTCCAGGTCTGAGGCGGGTAGAAATGAAGGTATGATATTTTATATTTTAATAATTTTTAGAAAATGGATGCTTAGAGCAGAGCATAACAATGCAAAAATTTTAACTGATTGGATATTAGCCAAGGAGCTTTTGTTTACCGTTTACGCGATATGGTTTTTTTTTTTTTTTTGTTGTTGTCTTGTTTATTTGGTAACTTTTGAATCTTTATAACCGAGTTTGTATATAAATGTCAGTGAAATATATATTAAATGTATCTAGATTGAGGTCAGAGTAATAAAAGCTATTGGCAGAAAACCATTATGACCCGCCGTTGAACTGGGAGATTAGGATGATAAACTATAGGGGATTTTCTCTAAGGCAACAAAGTTCCTATATGTTACTTTGAATTTTAAGTTATTTTTATAAAATTTCAATTGGCTATGTTTCCGTTATGTGAACTCAATTTCATTTTTATCATTTTAGACTTACAAGAATATTATATTATATTTTTTTATGTATAAACGTTATCCCTTACATTCATATTAAATTAAAAAAAACCCTTATTCTGGGTTAAACGCAACGGGTTAAAATTTTTCATAAATAAAAACTGTTCGTGGAATAGTAAAGTGACGTTTATATCAAAAATCCCTTAAGAAAATCCACCACAATAAATAAGATGCTTGTTTGGTGACTTGAAATTTTCACCAAGTTTGGCAAATTTGTGATTTTTTTCGTAACACCAAGGAATTTTCTCTTTTGATACCTATCATATTTCTATCAAAACTATTATCATTTTTCAATTGTTTTAGTTGTGTCATTTTCAACAATTACTATGAATTTTATCATATTTTCCTGGGAAAACCTATATGAAATCCTCCTACCTAAGCACACTTGCATTGGATCATATCTAGTTTTTCTTGTCGTTGATGGCTGATTGTCCAATAATTTCAAATGATTTAAGAACTCGATGAATCTAGGAGATATTATTCAGGCCTATATCACAGAATCTATCGTGGAAAATTTTCGAACGGATTATTCCACTACGAACCCCGGAAAAAAGGATTCAAAAAATCCGAATGGAATCGAAAAAAAAGAAATGCCTCAGTAAAAGAATTAATTATAAATTTTGAAATTAGCTGTCCTATGTCAAACATGTACTCGGAGCTTTTAAAAACAAAAATCCCTTCAACTTTTTAAAAAGTCCCATTTTTGTTCCCTTTTTATTTTCCATGAAAAAAAGCAGCAACAATAATCCCCAGTTTTAAAATCATGTCGATTCTCATTTGCCATCAGAGATAAAATATTTTGCATTTCCAAAAGTAAAAATCGATAATACTCAGATACCTCATTTTCCATTTGACCCGCAAGAGATCAAAATTTCCGAAACTCAATTTTCAAAATTTTCGAAACTCAATTTTTAGCCAGATTTGCTCTTTCCACGCACTCTTCCAAATGGAAATCTACATTAGTTTTACCTTTGGTCCTCGACATGAAAACTCTCACAAAAAAAATTCCCAGAACCCCTGAGCACTATTACAGCTGTCAAATGATTGATATCGTGAAAAAGAAAACAAATTTGTTGATATTTGTTTATTTAATCAATGTTTTAGCTTTTTTTCCAAGAAAATAGATTCAATATAAAAACAAATGAAAGTTATAAAAATAAAGTGGTTTCAAATGTATGGATTATGGAAGAACTAATTTTAGTCGGGCATGTTTTTAGTAAGTGATGTGTTCTTTTTCTTCATGGTTTTGTTTTTTTAAGCGCATAGTTTAGTTTATGAATTCCTTTGTGACCTGAGCTGTACAGTACTGTATTTTCAAGAGTTCAAGAATTTTTAACAAAATAAAAAGGGATTAATTGGCGTTTGCAATAGTTGCAAATTAAGGAATTCTTTTTAACAGAAACATAACCGTTTTCCACTTAGCATCAATTGTCGTAGAAAAGGACGTCATATCTTAGTTTGATTCGGAATTAGTGATAGCTAATTTCCCTTATTTCGAAATTCTTAGTAGATTTTCAACTATACGATGGAATTTGTGATAGGGCTGATTTTATTTTTATTCAAAATTAAATTTACAATCTTCACTTATATTTTTTAATTTCAGAATAAATTTGACACATCTGGTTCTTATTCCTTCGCTAAACCACCTTCTTCGGTGGTTTAGCTTATAGTAACGTCACTTAGTAGAATTTTTGTTTTATTTATAATATGTTGCACTTAGTCCACGGAATAAGGCCTAACCCTTCGCTATTCCAAGTTTATTATTTTGACTGTTTCAGAGTAATGGTCATACAGAATTTGACCAGTTCACACCAAGAAAAAATGTCTGTAAAAAAATATCTTAAAAGAAATAAATCTTCCAATTTATTTCGATATAAAAAAACCTTTCATTGTGAAATTAGGATAGTTCGTCATCCGTTCAAAAGTCTTTTCTAGTTACTATAATAAATTAGTAGATAATTAAAGACATTTTCTATCAAAAAAATGCTATAAATATTCAACAACCCAGTTGGGCAAAATTAAAAATTCATTAAAAAAAAACACGAAATTGCAGTAAAAAAAGTAATAACTATATTTTTTCTCCCGCTGCTATAAACAATTTATTTCTAACGTTAATACTAAGTGAGCTCATCATTCTCCATATGTATAGTGTACATATTTTTTGTGTGTTTGTATTTGTGTAAGTCATGGTCGTTGAGGACATTGAACTTGTCAATTAAAAGCAAACAAATAGCTCACCACAAATCTTATTTGTAAACAAATTCATCATAAAAATACACACTTCGCAAAGTTGTTTATTGTGTAAAACTAGTTGTTTGTATTTTTTTTTTTTCTCTTAGATTTTTTTTTTGTTGTGGTTATGTTACACATACGCCCCGTAGGCCCAATCAATAGTACTCAAACTTACACACGTGCTTCGGCAAATAGTAACGTGATTTCATCGCCAGTTTAATACATATTTAATTCTATTCAAAACGAAGAGAAAACAAAATAGAAATTGGAATACCATCACCATCATCATCATTTTTGTTGTTTCTTTTATTATTTTATTTTTTTGACATTAAAAGAAACTATTTTTAATCAAAAACAAAAAGAGTTGCCTGAGACATTAAAATGATTTACTTCGATTTATAGGTTAATAAAAAATCTAAACAAATGCCATGCAGAGATAAACAAGCCAAACAAATACAAACACATCATTTTGTATGTAAATTATTTTGCAGTTTTGCAAAAAATTTGTTTTCTTTTTAATTAGCATAACCTTAAAATAGAAATGAAAATAATTAATGAGATGTTCAACGCGTTTTGATTTTTTGTATAGCGATGATCTGTTTGCTGCGAATATAAGAAAAAAAAACTTTATTTTTGAGCTCCCCGCCGAAATAAGTTTTGCGCGTGTGGCCAGAATATGTGTATTTTTTTTTTTTATTTTTTTTAAATGCGGCGTAGATCGTAAGTTATCTGCCCCACCTCTTAAACCCCAGTATGTATATAGACATTGTGGGTTGCATGGCTTCTTTTTGCACATACCAGCGAAGGCTACTTCGCAGAATCTTCTTTGACCTTAAGCTAGCTAAATTTATATTAATTGATGTTTAGACAAGCTTAATAGTCTGATCGTATATATACATAAGTTGTGGGTCTTTGATGGAGAAGCAACGAAGCGGCAACACCGGGGATCAGGTGAATTTGGCTATCGATGTTTTGAATATATAAAAACATACATAATTTTGCGATTAATCTATGCGATATAGTCGGTGAGTGGGCATTAGCGCGATTATCTATATAATTCGCAAAAACCAATTTGAGGGTGATTCTATATATTATGTGATTAGAAAATGCGTATTTAGTTTCCAATTGAACTTTGAAACTTAAATTTTTGTTTTATTTTTATGTATGTATATATTTTTGTTTTTCTATTTCTCTAAGCAGGTAAACAACGAAAAATAAATGTTTCGTTCGACAAGGAGATTGTTTATGGATTTGTTTTTTTTTTTTTTTTTTTCATTTGTGTTCTTTTTGAAATAAAAATAAAATTTTGTTTTCCTATAAATGGATTGATTTAATTGGTTTCGAGGAATTGATTGTTTAAATAAAATGAAATAGTCCATGACGTGTGTTTTGATTATTTTTAAAGTATATGCTTTGCTTTTAAATTGTTCAATTTGTTCTCATCAGTTAAAATAGATGTTTTAGATTTAGTCAGAATCAATTTTAAGCAAAACGTAAGAAAAAATCTTCAGACTGTTTGGCTTATTTAGATTTTCTACTTGATCTATATAAAGCAAGCATATGGATTGGTGTTGAAAAAAATGTCGATTTTTTTAATCAAATCTAACACTATACGATGATGGAGTGAAAATAGTGGAAAAGTGGTGCACTAAAAACATATTATTTATCTCTTAGGAACTATTTATAAATCTTAATACGTTTTTGTTGCGGTGGGATGACATAATGTCCCTATGTGAAACTTAGATGTTAAGTCGGGCATACAGTCCATTTTAATTTTTGTTTGCCGATATCACCAAGACCCTCAGTAAATTTTAATATAAAAACTACACGGAAAAAATTCTTAGATCAGATCAAAAAAAATAATCTACAAATCACGAAAAATGAATCCAGTTTTGTACCTTAGTAATTAGTTAATTACGACTTTTTGTTTGCAATTTCATAAAATGAGCGAATTGAAGATATTGACCCTCAAAAATCATATTTCACCACTTTTGAGTATCAATTATTCGATCGAGGAAAAAAAATATTGCCGGTTTTGATACTTATTTATCTTTAAATTGCAACTTTTGAGTCGTAATTTAAAACAGGTTATTCTGCAATTTGCAAACGACAATCACAGTTTTGATAATTATTTATCTGATTATTCGGCAATTTTCAGCTTTTAAAGATTAATCTACTTTCCATTTTCAAGCAATCCTGTCGAGATTCAAGAACAATTATTCGTTGAGATAAAAATCTTCGTCAGTGATTTACAACTTAAACCTATGGATTTGCTGCAAATGAAAAACTGCAAATTAAGTGAAAATTATTTCCGACTGATGAGGTAGTGAAATTGCAAAATACATACCTCAATTTATAAGTTCGAGTGACCTTAACTCCAAAGATTATGTTTTGGCCAGGTACGACAGTTGGGCTCATCAGTCAGATGCTGTCGTACCCTACTAAGACGCGAATTATGGTCGATGCTTACCGATTCTTATAAAACTCTCAGCATGAATGCACTGTGAATTCTATATTTCTAAAAGAATTTGATTAAACTCAGACACTTAGAAAAAAATAGTAGCCCGTGGTCTGGTTTTAGCATTGAGAGCATGCAAATCACCATATAAATGTTCAAATTATTCCCCTGAAGATAGTAGATTACGACTAAAAAGTTAATTTAGATCTTAAATCAGCAAATAGGTATTTCATAAATTACGATCGTGTGGGCTCAATATTTATATATCGTGATTACATTTTATTGGCTTGAGCATTGAGAAAATGAAAATCACCATTTACATTTCGCAAAACAAGATTAATAATTTGTAAAATTAAATTATTCCCCAGAAGTAGTAGATTGCGACTCAAAAGTTGTAATTTGCATTGAAGTCAACAAGCTCGAATTATGACTTTTGATAATAAATACCAAATTATAAAATTTTGTATTTTACGAAGATTTGAATGCTAATTTACAATTTTTTCAATCATTTTTAAATAAAAGCGTCTTGATTTACTAAAAAAAAGAGTTTTGTAAATTACAACCTAAAATTTCGCAATTAGTGATTTTTCAATTCTTTCCGTGTATGGTCTTATGGTTATGACTGAATTTATCAGATTTATCTAAAGATCTTTATTTCAAAAAAATAATGGTTTGACAGTTTTACAATTTCATTCAAAACTTATTCTAAATAATGAGGTTTTTTGTTTAATACAAAAGTGTTTTAGTATGAGCTATAGCCTATTAAAGTAAACTAAGCTAACGAGATTCACAAACAAGTGCAACAAAATTTAAGAGGGGAGTAACGGTAGGAATCTAGTTCCAGCACCTGGCTAACCCATAGAAAAATAAAATGGCCTGCTACTTACTTAAAAAGTAAGGGGAGTAATGGTAGAGGGGAGCTAAAGAAGAATTAAGTTTTAGCTCTAAAAAGATTTTACTTTAATGGTACACAAATATACTAAGAAAAAGCAGCCTGAACCTATTATATTTGCAGCAAACGGAAAAAATCTTCTGGAATTATTATTTACAGTTTTGGTTTCTTTTTCTCGTTTCTATAAAATTTTAGAAAACAGTTCAATTAAGCAAAATTGTAATAACATAATATTAAAGCAACAAGACTATACAACAACATTACAGAGCTTTTGTTTTTAATAATATTGAATTGTTTTCTAATACTATATAGATTATACAAAAAATGTGCTCAAAATGTTTAAAATGATTTTATTTAAAATACGCATTAAGTCATTCATAAATGATTATTTTAGTGACCTTTGTATTTAACATAATCATGCTCTAAGTTTCTTAGTCCTTTACATATTATGTATTTTTTAAATAAGTTAAGTCGACTTGAGCATTGTTGACGGTCTTTGGAAATCAACTGAAAACTTGTTACCATGATCTTTTAATTTGAAAACAAGAAAATCATGAATCGATAAGCTTTGAAGTTTGAATTATCAAATTTTGTACGTCCTTTTGTTATATTTTCTGCTACAACATAACATGAACTATAAAGGCGACAAAAGAAAACTCGACTTCGTTAAATTGTTTATATGATGCATGCTGATATCGGTGGGTGGTGAGAGGCTGGTATATGTTGGTTAAATGTTGATGTATGTAGGTTCCTGATGGCAGTTCGAGGCTCAATAAAGCGAAAAGAAGTAGCAGGGACCAGGGTTCATTTTAGCACTAAAAATATTTTAATTTCTAGTGATATCTACACAAATGCACCAAGAAAAAGAGCTTGAAGCTATTACATTCGCTACAAACTGAAATCAGTAGGAAACATGTTTGTCTCCTCTTTTAATTCGAAAACAAAAAAATCATGAGTCGATAAGCTTTGAACTTTTTTTTTTTTTATTACTTTCAATTGTTTCTTAGGTCAATCTGTTATATTGTCTGCAACAACATAATATGAACTATAAATGTGACGAAGGAAAAAGAATTATTTTGAGTGATGAAGAATTGTTTAGGTATATGAAACATGGTGATATCGGTGGGTGGTGAGAGGCTGGTATATGTTAATTGAATGTTGATCTAGGGTGTTGATGGCAGTTTGAGCTACGCACGGTTGGTAATTCAATTAAAAGTGAAATTTTTGTACAGTCAGGTGCTCAAAACCGAAACCGAAATTTTATAATGGAAGCATTCAACGCTTGTTTTTCGGCTGGGTTCTTGTTAAAAATAATTTAAAAAAAAAACTCGGTTACCGACGAATAAGCATCACAGCTGTAGAAAATACAGACACATTGGTATAATGATTTTAGAAATATGTAAATACCGTACTGTATACTAAATGTGTACGTCATTTTTGTTGTTTTATCGTTTGCATACTTACACCTAGAAGCAAAAACAAATTTAACTTTAAGAACATAAAGGAAACTTTAAAAATTACCCAGAAGCAATGGAAGAATATTTATTTTAATCCGTCCGTCATAAGGGAATTAAATTGATTAATTTCCACCAGATGCAGATAACATTGTCCGTCTTCGAGCAATAGAATATCCTACTAAGGGAACGTAAACTGTATGCAATCTGAAACATAAAATATTGCTTAAAAGAGTTGTTCTTATGGAAATCTTCACTGCGTTACTAAAATTTTAAAAAAATTCTTATACCTAGGTACCTAGATTTGTAAATTCAACTCATCAAAATCAGGTTCACTTCATCGATATTTTTTTATTTTTAGTAAATTTAAATCTTTATTTCAACTGTTATTGCTTTAAAAGCTTCTTTTACCTATATTTTGTTTTTAATTATTGGTCTATAAGAAAAAAATTCTCACAAACCCATTATATTTGTCAAAACTCATTAAATTACACTCCATATCATCAAATCTTTATTTACCTGAATGATGGTCCTCTAAATTTTTGTTTTTTTTTTTTTTTTTTGTTAAAGTTTCCCTCAGGCGAATGCCACCTTACGCGCGACTCTAACCATCAACCAAAACAGAGAACTTTACGAACCCACATAGAGGGGGGAATTTTTATATTTCTGTCTGAACCACACCCTGATGACAAAATGGAAGGGACATCAAAAAAAACACTCATGCAAAATTGTCAAGAGTTTTGGGGATGCCGCCGCCGGGGAAACCATATCCATTAAAATATTATATGAACACTTTTTGTTATGCGAATAGTGAAATTCATTGCAATTAATCTCATTTAAACTATAACTTTATGCGGGAATATGTATTTGTATCTATAGCCTCGCTTATGTAACATTTTTGTTGACATAAATGAATACAAAAAAAAAAGAAAAGAAAACAGATAGTAAACGTAGTATAAAATGTCATTCCTCTATCCCACCGCAGCACCCTACTACTACGACTATACTCTCTATCTACTCGTATTCGTATATATGCACCCATCACTCTTTCAGAATTAGGAACAAAATGCGCGCCAAACCTGCCCTGCCTTGCATTCGAATTCAGTGTACACATCATGGATGGCACTTCTACTACGTTTATCGATTTTTATGCTGACATAAAATACAACGCTGATGTGATGGGTTGTGAGGAGGGCCCTGTAGCTGAGTTTGGTTGTTAGGATGGGCGATGATAGGGATGAGTGCCTAAGCATCATAAGTCCCATTCTCATTCCCATTTCCAAATTCAACATCAACATCAACTATATAGATATATAATCATTGTCAACAAAACTCTTGGTTTCAAATTCCAATTCATTCCCAATAAAATGGGGTGCCTTCGGGTGTCCTCCCCACACCAGCATTGTACACATTCAACCCCAATAACAAACACGACCAGCACAATCTGTAGCAAGAGCGCGCGTCTACAACTCGTGCTCGTGTTCGGGTTGGGGCTCACATGAAGATGTTGTATAGGATTGGGTGAAGGAAGGGAGGCATGTGATGGCTTGGGCTGACTATGGCTTGCTCTGGATGAAACACAAACCGGCCATTGACCTCTTTCTGCAAATGGCAAAATCTGACGCTAGAAAAGGCGAAGCACCCTCCCTACTTTGACTGGCTTTTGCAATATGGCGCTCTTTATGCAGTTGTTTGCTGCTTGCTATATATCTAGCTTCTTCCCTTGCATCCCTTGTATTTAATCTGGGCTTTAATATTATGGTTGTCTTTATTGCTTCTCGTCGAGAAAACCCACAAAAAAGAGAGCACAAAACAGGGACGACTCGATAGAAAAGATGGGAGCGCAGCGACAAAGGGAAGGTACTTTTGTATACGATTGTTAGCTTAGGAGAGGAGTACTGACTGCTCCCATTTTGTATGCCCCGGCTATGTACATCCAGGCATGGGCGAGGTTATGTACACGCGATTTACCAAGATTCAGGGCATATGGGTTTCTTGGCTTGCTTTCTTATGTTTGGCCCCTTCTTGTTATATTTGTGTCTTTTTTTAGTTCAAATTTCTCTCCTTTTTCTACATTTAGTTGGTATAGTAGTAGTAGAAGAAGAAGAAGAAATTTGTTTCTTAAACAAACTTTTCCCGCGCGCTTGTGAAAGCTTCAAAACGCGCAGAATCAGGACAAGCGTGGCGTTCGGCTTTGACTATACGATTGCACTAACTATACGGCTACACCAAAATCCCAATTTAATTGTTATAGCCTTTTGTGTTTTGTTAGTCGTTGTTGTTGTATGTGAAAACTGATGCTAGAATTGTCAGAGAAGAGAAAAAATATACGGAGCTCAGGGTAACAGGGGTGACTGGGCTGAGATGCTTGCAAATTAGTTTTGTTAAAAAAAAAAAAAAAACGATATAAGAAAGGGAAATAATATGAATAAATGATGGCTTTGGCAATATAAGTGGAAATGGAAGCGCGGAGGTTAAGGGACCACCCGCGCCGCCATCCACCCATGCAGCTTGATCATTGTAGTAGAATGCTAGACTTTCAAATGATTATTTCGAAAGTCGAATTGAGGATTGACTCTTGGGAATTATAATGAGTAAGATTTTATGAATTGATAGAGGGAGAGTATAGGTAGGGACACAGGGGGTTGATTTTGATGGTTGTTCAGGCGATGCTTTAAGAAAATCTTTATAGCTTTTCAAAATGATGTATTTTTAGATGTGGACATTTAGCTTTGTCTTGATTATAGAACCGACATTCCGAAAACTCTGAGAAGTGGTTTTATGTTTTAGAACCGGATAAACAAAAACGGGAATGGATGTACCTTCCTATAACTTGAGATGATTTTTTTTTTTTGGTTGTGTCGAGGGCGGTCAAGATGATTTTTGTTTTAATTTTAAATGAATAGCGACAATCCGGTGATTTGAAAGATAATTAAAAATAAAAAGATGTCAGGGTGTTGAATTTGTTATAGATGTACCTAGGTACATAGACACAGTTTTATTATGTATATTAAAACTTGTATATACGCGCAAGGAAATTACACTTTTAAACTTTTATTAACGTGCGGCCCATTAACATTTTTGTTGAATGCATTTAAGGGAGGGAGATGTTTGTTTATTCATTCAGAAGCACAATTACCATTTGATAATTAGGCTTATATATGTAGATATAGGTTGTTTGTTGTATCGTCAGAGTTTTAAATTTTTTGCCTTTTAGACTTTGTTTCGATGTTCAGGATTTAAGAATACCCGCATGGGGTGGGATTTTTAGTGGTGCTAAAAATCATAGAATGATTTAAATGTAGCTGGGTGATTCTTTATAAACCTTCCCTCAACTAATAAACACAATATACATATGTATGCCTCAAAGTTAAAAAAAAAAATGAGATAGATAAATTATTAAAAAAAATAATTTAGTATTCATTTTCAAAGAGGAAATATCATTAATTTTATTTATTTATTACTACTATTATTACTACTTTTATTATTTATTTATTACTACTATCGTGGTTGGAATCATTCTTAATAATTCTCTGCCAACTATGAATTTTTGAAACTTTTGCTAAGATTAGAACTCATTGAACTCATTTTTATTATCTTTGCATTGACATGGTATTGAAACTGTCAGAGCATTTTACTATAACTTCTAAGGAGGAACAAAAAATATAGGGAAAAGCACTACTCGAAGACATATTACTGACACTGTTTCGTTTTGCTTTTTCATTCTGTTTGACAACATTTTTGGTAAATTTCTGAATCCCCTCTTATGTTTTGGCGTTTTAAACATAATTATTTTTATTTTTATGCTGGATTATTATTCAACATTAGGACGGATTTTTTTTATTTGTTTTGACTTGATATTGTAAAATTTTAATTTAGGTAATCAACCTATTGATTGAATTAAAATTTTTCTGAGAACAACATTTTTATTCAATGACACATTTTAATAGAAAATAGAAGGATTAATTGGAAAAAAACAAGGAATGAACATCCGACGGTACTGACATTTTTAGTATATTTTGTCAAGCTAAGGGAAAGGGGTTAATTTATAAATAATCTTTAATATAAATTGTAGCATAAACTTATCTCCACAATTTAAACCACAAATGTATGGAAATACATATTTGCAATGGTATGTGACATGAACATTATATGCCAGTCTCAAATCATCATAATTTAAAAGTGAAGAGATTTTTTTGTTTTTATATTATGAACTTCGGATTCGCCTCTTATTACTATTTGACCCAATAATACTTTCATCATATTTGCCTCAGTGCCCGCTCGTTGTAGCAATGTCTTTCTGTATTAGTTTGTGAATGGTCTTAAATCTGCCAGTATTTAAGGGGGCTTTCGTTGAAAATCCTCATTGAAAAATGTAATTTCTTTTTTTGGAACACTTTGAAAGCAAAATCAGTGAATATTCCGATGCCAATAAAAAGCTGTTGACTCAATTATTATTTCTAGTAAAAAAATATTTCATTTTGGCCAAACCTTTCACATAAAATGACTTCTAAGATTTCAATGATCAATGGTAAGGTAGTTCAGTCATGGAAATAAATAAATTCATTTAACGTGTTAACTTGGATCATAATGAAAATTTTTTGTCAATGTTTTATATTGACATCAAAATAATCACTGATTTCTAACATAAATTTAAATTTTCAATGATGAGTTTGAATGAAAGCTATAACTGGCCTCTTAATCACAAAAACAATGAAAATTTTAAACTTATATTTTGCCATTATACTGGCATAGTTTAAATATTGTATTGACACCATTCTGTAAAATATGAGAAAATACAAGAATTTACTTTCCAGATTTAGGGTTTTTTTCCTTTTCATTAAAATTGTCACTAATTTAAGCAATAATTGCATACGTTTTGTACTTGCACTTGCATTATGCATATCAACGGTTGCTGTGTCTTGTGTTTTCGCGTTCTAAAACTCTTGCATTCATAACGGCACGCAGACTACCACAGAAAACATTACCCGACATTTTTTAAATTTTGTTTTTTTTTTGTTTTACCTCGATTATTAATATTGTCACAAATATGTCTAATGAATTTCAATTGAAAATTGTCAAGTCTTTTCCTTTTTTATTGGCTTTTCGAAACTATACAATTTATTTCTATTTTTTACCTCGAGTTTTAGATTTTCTAGAATTTTCTTTTATACATATGTATGACTTTCTTGTATTTATAATATCTACCGATTAAAGAAATAAAGAAATCTCATTTGTTGATTAGAAAATAGAATGTAAACCTTTTTCTTCGCTTAACAACCCTATTGAAATTCCGATTTTAAAAAATCACGTATTTTAAATTTTTTAAATAAAGTTTCATTTCATTTCAAGGGTTTTTCAATTGTGGATTTTCCTTGTTGCTAAAGAAACAACAACCATATTTAATTATATTGACTAAACCGATTTCGGGAAAAAAGTTTTTAAAAAAATATTCTCAAAATTACAAAATTTAAATTCAAAGTATAATCACATGTGAAAATGAAATTCGAAGCAACTTTCAAATTTTGTTTTTATATTTTTCTCCAAACTTTCATTTTGCAAAAAGTTTTAGTATAACCTCCAACACTGACAAGTACATTTGATGGTTTAAGAACCATTCATGCTAAATTGTTCTTCATGTATGACATTAACACTAGTCAAAGTGTTTACTGTCGTTTGATTAAAACGAATATCGCGGTCATCCCTTTTATGCACGAGCTATTAACCCATTTATTACCAAAGACATTTAAAACTAAAATTTAAAAATTTTGGTAACATAACTTTATTAAATAGTGACAAAGGAATACAAAAATATTTTTTTAATTTTTTTAAAAAAGTAGGAAGTGTGTTTTTTAAGCTTTACCCAAGCAGGTACAATGGGAAAATGTGGTTGCTAATTTTGTGTATGAAATTTTTTAAAGCATTCCTTTTCGACACACAGAACTATGTCGCAGAACTCACAAACCCATCTGATTCGCACGTGGCATACTCTGCATCTGAGAGGCTTTTCAATCCTCTTTGGAAAATGGTAAACTTCAGATAAAGCAACGCTTGTAGATATGGAGGGTTTTGATGTCGACGGTTGAAGAATTGTATATCTTCTAATATCAATATCTCTTTGAAAAGATAGCAAGTCATCTTCGGAATCATCTGCGACTTTATATAGTTTCCAAGCGTTCACCAATGTAGAGCATAGCATTCACGTAAAAAGCGGCCACCACCACTTTTTGCCTCGAATTTTTATTTTATAGGCATTGACACACTGGTCGTGTAAGTCAACCCCACCCATACCATTATTATAATCTGCAATAAGGTTGGGCTGCTGAATGAAAACTTTTCTTTTTTCTACTGATGACCAACGTTTGACATAGTGCATGGGCTGTATAGTATCAAAGTTTGTGCCCATAGTGACAACACTATTATCGCTCCATTTTACAAAAAGAATATTATTGTTTACGTCGTATACGTGCTCAAAATGCCCTCTTTTCTCCTTCTTGGATTCTTTTTTCAGCTTCAATTGGCATTTTTTTGTTCGGTTTTCTCTTACTGTCCCTGTAGCTCTGAAGCCCTTCTCTCGCAACAATCGCAAAAGCTCGTGAGTAAAATAGTTGTCAAAATATATTATGTGATCAGAAGGAAATGGAACTTTTTCTAGAAGCTCAAGTACAACTCGAGATCCTAGTGGCATTTGTAACACATCAGAGTTCACATTTTTTGCGCCACAATAAGTATCAAAGTTATATAGGTAGCCACAACTACTCGTCAGCATCCAGTCCTTGAAACCAAAACGAACAGGTTTTCCTCTTATGAACTGTTTCGAAGAATGGTGGCCAAAATACTTGATCATGGCTTCATCAATGGATAATTTTTTGTGCATGAAGCCCCATTGTTGATATTTTTGCACAAAAGATTCATAAGCGGTCTGAGTTTTGCCATTTTGTCTCTAGCATCTAATTGGTTATTATCTGCGAAATGAATGTATTTTTTGATCTCATAAAAACGATTTCGCGACATGTTGTTTGCTACCAATGCGGTTCTTGTATCCTCATCTAATTTCCAATACATAGACTCCCTGGGCATTGAGTGGTAACCACTGTAGAACATAATCCCTATGAAAATATCCAAGTCTTCTTTTTGGAAATTGAGGTTATGATGATTATGTTGAGAAGCATAAAGACTAGTTTGATTCAAGATCAATTCCATTACCTCATTATCAAAAAGTGTTTCAAACGTTTCGACTGGAGACTTATTGCCTAAAGCACATTTCATATTCATCTTGTTTATCTCAAAATTATTAGAACGGTTCATCGTCATATCAGTACCTCTTTTAGACCATCGTGGTTGGGTTTGAGATTGCCCAGATATTGAGGATCTTATCACTGATAAAGGAACTTCGTCCTCGCTATCAAAATCCTCATCCCTAATGAAAAGTTCAATGTTACCTGGAACATCATTGGGTATTTGATCGTTATCCAAATTTTCTGTGCCTATTTCATCCTCGTCTGTATTGTAATCTACATCTGGTGGTATAAATGCAATGTCAAACACACCGTTGTGATCATTTTCCTCGATTGCATTTATTGCATTTGGAAGATTATCGAATCTCCTTCCATAAAATGATGATGTTGAGATTGCTTTGAAATCCATTCTATAAAAAAAAATTGTCAGTTTTTCCCATTGTACCCAAGCGGGTACACCTAACTTTACGCGTACTTACCTAGCGTAAAAATAAATGAACACTTGATTTTTCACTTTTATCTGATTTTATTCTAAGTTTTTGAACTACTTCCAAAAAAATAAAAAGAAAATTGATAGAATGAATATTTGTTCTGTTGCAAAATATAGGCCAACCTCCGAAATACTGAGAAAATCGCAATCGCACCTGACGCGGAGTAATAAAAAAACTACCGTTTTATTTTATTTACAATAAAATGCACGCCTACTGGTTGAAAACATGTCAACGAACAAAAAAAAAACAAATTTCATCAAAACAAATTTGAAGAAGGACAACGGTAAAACCATAAAGTTGTTCAATTTTCTGTACCCAAGCGGGTACAGTGGTAGTAAATGGGTTAATTAATTGTATTGATTGGGCTTGAGAAAGCTCAAAACACGTATTCAATTGAAAACAGCACCCTACTTTCAATTAGCTTGGCACCGTTCAACTCTTAAGAGGAGTTAAGTTTCTTAAGTTTCAATAATTCTCCTTTAACCAAAAACAAATAGAAAATTGTTACTTTGCTCAGTCTTTTAGCTGTTAATGATGCTAGGAATATTCATTATCTAAGTAACAAGATAACTTCCTTCGTAGTATAAATATATATTAAAAAGCCCTCTTCCAACTAAGTTCGAAATAATTAATTTCCAATCGAATTTCTCACACAAATGATCATTTTAATCAGAAATAATACTAGCTATCTGGTTACCAGCTAGCTGTTCACTAAATTTTTCTAATAAGTTGTCCGTTGTTTTATTTTGTTTCAGAAAATTGATTCGTTGAAATTCCAAAGCATCGTTCCTTTTAAATTCACATTTTGCTAACGAACGACAGCACCCTTTTTCAGCGAATCTGTACTTGAAAAAGCCGAAAGTATTTTTGTAACAGCCGTGCGTACTGACCTCTACCTACAAAATCATTCTGCGAATTGAAAAACTACTCTACTTCGTTCCAGCCTGGCACCTATAAGTTGCGAGAAACTAAAAGTCGTTGAACATTATTTAGAATTTCTTTCACAAATTGCTGTAAATAATTTATTTTAAGAAATTTTCAAATTCAAATCAAAGACATAACTTACCTGTGGAGCAGTGATATCCATCGAGAAGAAATCTTGAAATCCATTGAAAAATAAAACCAACTTCTACAAAACGTATTCAATTTTTTCTTCTTTATTTTTGTTTTATTTTTATCGAAAAAGAAAATAAGGATGAATGCATCATAACTGCTATCTTCCCATCTTCCCGTTATAATTAATTTGTTTACAAACTCAGCGACGCAACGATGTATGGATGAATGTATAAAATACAAATCGATCGAAATAGATGAGTTCTTGGATAATCTTGGGTTTCTACAAGAAAATACAGAATTACCTAAAGGAAAACAAACCAGAACGGATATGAGTGAAGATGAAACAAAATAAAAGCGTGCTGGACTTTGTAAGCAAAAATATACATATGAATTATTATTTAGGAGAAATTAAAACAAAAAAGAAAAGAAAAAAACTTAAACCATATTCCTAAGCAAGCGATAAACTTAACGTATTCATGACTTTCCGCCAAAGCCCATCAGATTGCCAAGGCCACCTCCGGCACCCTGTTGTAGTTGTCGCATCATGTTCTGCAGACCACCAACTCCGCCCATCTGTTGCAACATCCTCGGGTCGATCATCTTAGCCATTTGTTGATTCAGCTTGGCCATTTGCGATGGATTCACATTCTTTGTCATATCACCGGTCTTGAAGAGACCTTTGACTCCGCCCATCTTCTTCACCACAGCCGCGAACTTTGTGTAGTGCGAAATAAGCTCCTTGACTTCGCGTTCCATCACACCCGCACCCTGGGCAACGCGCACACAACGCGTCGGCTGCTTGCTGAAGAGCTTCGCTCCGTCGCGGTTGTCCAGCTCTCCATCGGACATACTGTCCATCATCGTCATCATGCGCTTGATGCGGGCCATTGACTCCTGCTCGCCGCCCTTTGTCATGAAGTCTTGAGAAAAGCCAGGTATCATTCCCATAATCTGCGAAAAGGGACCCATCTTCATGATATTTTGAAACTGCTCGTACATGTCTCGGATCGTGAACTGTCCATGCTTAATCTTCTCCAAGAGTTCTTCGTTCCCGTCCAGCTTCAACTCGTTTACCTTGTCAATAAGACCCTCGATGTCTCCCATTCCAAGAAGTTTACTCACAAAAGGCTTCGTCTTGAATGGCTCCAGATCGTCAATGTGCTCCCCAGTTCCAATGAAGATAATTGGCGATTGTGTGGCTGCCACAGCTGACAGAGCACCACCTCCCTTGGCGTGTCCGTCTAGCTTGGTGATAATAACAGACCCGATGTCGACCTTCTCCTTGAAAGCTTTGGCCTGGGCTTCACAAGCTTGTCCAATGGTTGCGTCCATCACGAAGATGATGTTGTCTGGCTTGACCGCATTGGAGACTGCCAACATCTCCTCGAAGAGCGATTCCTCTTGCTTGTGTCGTCCACTCGTGTCAACAATGATCATCTCGAAGCCTTCGCGCTTGAACATCTCCACACCATCCTGGGCAATCACTACAGGATCGATTTCTGTGTAACTTCCGTAGAAGGGAATCCTAGCTTTGGTGGCGTTTTGCTTGACCTGATCATAGGCACCTGCACGGAAGGTATCCGCACAGACGAGGCACGACTTCCAGTTGCGCTTCTGGTAATGGTAGGCTAATTTTGTACAAGTTGTAGTCTTACCAGAGCCTTGCAGACCGACAAACATAACGATATTGGGTCTACCTTTGACTGGCTGGTAGGGTTTCACACCCGGATCGACAAGTTTGATGAGTTCCTTGAACACGGCCGATTGAATCATTCGGCGCTTGTTCAATCCTCCAGCCATCTCATCGAAATCAATGACTGCCCGAACATTCTCACGTAATTGTTTCACCAATCGAATGTTTACATCGGCTTCCAACAGAGCAGCGCAGATCTCCTTCAGCATGGAATTGAGAACTTCTTCATTGATGACTGTGGCTTTGCTCAAGGAATGCAAAGCAGTCGTAATTTTACGACCTAAATCGGCTAATACCATGATGGGTTCTTCACTTGATTAACTTATAGCCTTGTTACAAAGATCGAAAATGTTCGATTTAAAATTACGTTTTTGTTTTTTGTTGTGGATATAAAACAAAATTACTTCATTTAAAGAAAGAAAAACTTTTCTTTTTCTTTTTTTTTTGATTTTGACACGTCGATGTTGAGTTTCTAGACAAATGTCAGATTTTAAGGAACTGTTCGGAAAATGATTATTTCTTCGCACATGTCACGAACGAGAACGTACTAGATTATTTTGTTTAATGCTTAGAACCTATTTGACTACGTTTTCATGGTACCAAACTCGAGCTGTTGTAATTTTTGTCGATTCTTCAAATTTTGGTTAAGCTAGATTTGTGGCGATATTATTCACTCGATTCACCCAGAAAACTTAAATCCGTATGTGAACCATACAAATTCAATTGTTAATACAATCGGATTTAATTTTTAATCTTGATACATCGAGTGGTTAATATGGCGGTTACACACCTGCAGATACACCAAAAAAAAGTGGCATTTATCTAAGCGTGTTAAGCATTAAACGTTTTCATTGGGGCAAATGAGGTAATATCAGCCGTGTGTTTTTGTAAGCCCGGGGGGACTTGGATAAAAAAAACGACGTCGGTGCTAAACAATTAACATGTTAAATGCAACAACAACTAATCCCAGAGAATTCTCGTGATTTAACTTAAGCGCACATAAAAACTGTGTTACCGGCATAAATTACATAAGGGGTATTCCCGATCCGATGCAACTGGTCTTGTATCATTGCAAAAATGCAAAAGTGTAAAATTGCTATACCCTAACCCCATTGTAAAAAAAAACTTTGCACTTTTGCAATGATCCAAGACCAGTTTGCATCGGATCGGGAATACCCCTATACATATTATCGACAGTTTGTATGAAAACTCCATGTTTTTTACTGTCATGGCGTCGCTAATCCCCGCTGTCGTTTTTATCAACAAATTCCCCCGGGCTTGCAAAAAAACACGCCTATCGTTGAAAATTTCCAAGTTCGATTCCAAATTATCTCATTTCACAAACAAATTCACATTTCGAAATGTGGTAATTTCAACCAAATTTACACGGTTGGAAATTACGTTAAAACTTTATGAATACACCTAAATGGAATGAATACATTGGAAAATCATTGGAAACCATTGAAAATATCAAAATTCGATGTATAGAAAACAGAAACAGAACATAAGAAAAAGAAGCTATTGACTGCCAAATCAAATTCAACATGAAATTATCTGTCATACGAAATCAGCATATTTGCAATGAAAACACTTTTTCTGTAATTTACGAAATTACCTCATTTTGGCTCCAAGGAAAACGTTGTATTAACTACATTCAAAACTTTTTGCCAAAAGAACAAAAGTAAAAAACAAACATACGCCAACGTCACTGCTGTGTGCAATATTTAAATATTAGGGGTATTCCCGATTCGATGCAACTAGTCTTTTATCATTGCAAAAATGCAAAAGTGTAAATTTGCTATACCCTAATCCCATACCCTAACCCCATTGTAAAAAAAAACTGCACTTTTGCAATGATGCAAGACCAGTTTGAATCGGATCGGGAATACCCCTATTATTTATGTCGGAAAATTAGTGTACATAAAATAACATTTTAAATATCAAAATTGAGCACCAGCCGCCTTCTTTTTTCTTGCTTGTTGGCACAAAATTATGGCTGCCACTTTGACTTTGCCAAAATCGGAAATTTTTCTCTTTGAATTAATAAGAATTGGTGAAAATTTTTAAGGTATTACTAGTTGTTGAACAGACCTTCTATTCAGTCACAAAACAAACAGTTCATCTCCGCTGTCACATTTGTCATCTTCATCTGTCACAGGCGAAGTGTTTTCGTTGCTGGACAGAACTGCAGTTTTTTCTCACAAAATAATTTTTATCAACAAAGAAACCTAGGAAAATATATAAATTAATTGTTCTTTCAAGAAAAGAAAGCCCCATAACTCCATCATGGATCCAGCACTGCTCCGGGAACGCGAGGCGTTCAAAAAGAGGGCCATGGCCACTCCAACGTAAAAAATCTTTTCGTACACTCGGCAAGGCATTTTCTATATTTTCACATACTTTGCAGAATCGAGAAGAAAACAAAAGTTGATATTGCTCCTCCACCGCCAAGGGATGATAAGAAAAAAATGCGACCACCAAGTGTTCCCAAATTGGACTCCAGCACGTAATCATCTCATTCTTCTCGTGATTATTCACATCAATGAAATTGATTTTATTTTAGATATAAAACCATGTCTGGCAGTTCCCAGTATCGTTTTGGTGTGCTGGCCAAAATCGTGAAACACATGAGAACCCGTCACCAGGACGGCGATGATCATCCACTAACGATAGAGGAAATTTTAGATGAAACCAATCAACTGGACATTGGGCAATCTGTGAAGAATGTAAGCTTCTCCCGTTGAACGGTTTCTTTTGAATACACTAGTTTATCTTTTCCAGTGGCTTGCATCGGAGGCTCTAATGAACAATCCAAAAATTGAAGTATCACCTGACAACTGCAGGTTTGCCTTTAAGCCTGTTTACAAAATCAAAGACGGAAAGAGTCTTCTGCGACTTTTAAAACAACATGACCTTAAAGGTTTGGGTGGCATTTTGCTAGATGATGTCCAAGAATCCTTGCCTCATTGTGAGAAAGTCTTAAAAAATCGAGCTTCAGAAATCATATTCATCATTAGACCAATTGACAAAAAGAAGATTCTCTTCTATAACGACAGAACAGCTAACTTTATGGTCAATACAGCAGATTTATTCATCTTTCAAGACCAAATTAATGACTTCTTTTTTTACTAGGTTGATGACGAATTTCAGAAATTATGGCGTTCGGCAACGGTGGATGCCATGGACGATGCCAAAATTGATGAATACCTCGAGAAACAAGGTAAATTTGCGTCTGTGGTATTAAATTTGTTTTATTCACTTTAATTTATTGTTCTAAAGGTATTCGGTCGATGCAAGACCACGGTCCAAAGAAACCAGTACCCAAGCGAAAGAAGATGTCTAATAAGAAAAGGCAATTCAAGAAACCAAGAGACAATGAGCATTTGGCTCATGTTCTTGAGGTTTATGAGGATAATACGCTAACGTTGAAGGGCACCAATCCTACGTAGATTAAGTATTTTTTTTTTATTAATCTTTTTATTTCAATAAATGTACCTTATAAATAAGCCAGTCTGTATTTCGGACAACGTGAGAGATTTTCATATTCTCAGCTGCTGATTATGGAATTCGAATCGAATGGTTTTCAATTCAATTTTATCTTATCACATTTTAATTAATAATAATAAAATTCCAAAATGTCGGGTGACGTCGAAATGAGCTCTCAAATACGTTAGGTACATCGGTTTTGGTTTCGACGTAAGTTCATGCTGTTTATATAATATTCAGTTTTATTGTAAGTTTCACTCGAACCTAAAATTTGATATTTCACTTTTCGCCTATTGAGAGTTGTGAAGTTATTGTGAACATTCATTTCGGGCTTAATGTAATGCAATTGAAACCCTAATTTTACTTATTTTAAGTAGTTGGGGCGAAACTCACAATAGCTTTTCAAATTCCGGGCGAACAAAAAATTTTAATGTGAAATATTTTTCGGGTGAAATTATCAATAAGGCTGATTTTGTGGGCCATCGGATGGCCTAGTAATATTTCATTCATCATCATTTTCCAATTGGTTTTTTGCGACTTTTTCAGTCAATTTTAAGGGTTTTGCCTCTCTCTTTGATAAAAATCAAACACATCAAAACCTTTACACTTCAAAAAAGAACCAATCGTTGAAAAGTGTGTGGTTTTTTAAGCGAGTAGCCAATTTAAATGAAATAACGAATTTTGTTGGTGTTTGTAATTACATTCATAAGATGATAACAATGTACTCTGGCTTTTAAATAGCTATTTTTATTATTTTGCGCTGATAAAGATCTAGGAAACAAATAGCTTTAGATCTTGCTTGGTTTTTGAATTCTTTCTATAATTTTTTTTATAAATAATAGAAAATTTGAATAGTAATGATTTTTATCTTGAAGTACACCTTAGCATAATATAATGGTTAGTGGATTGGACTATCGCGCCAGAAGTTTGGGTTTCTAAAACAAATTTTTTTTTTTCATATAAAGAAAATTAAATGAGCAAAATTCAAAATATCTCGAAAACTGGCTGAAGAATTTTGAAAACAGTTTTTTTGGAATATGTATATTAGTTTTTTAGATATTTTTGAAGAAAAAAATTTTCTATTTATTCATTTCAATTAATTTTTAATAAAACTGCTCTTTTAAATAATAAATTCATACAAGAAATCAGACTGCATTCCTTATTTTGAGTTATTTTATGTAATTAAATAAATAATTTCATAAATGTTTTTCTCTAATAACATGTGCAAAAAATCTTAAAAAATGTAAGCCATTTGAAAAAAGAAGAGCAACTTCGTGCAACACAGTCGTAGATTTTGTTTAAGAGTAATGTCTCTTGAGAGGAAGTGACAAACCCTCCAAGATTATCACTTGACATGATTAATATCTTATCTTAGTCGTTTGCGCACAGAATGTTCTCGATAAGCTGTCGCACCATTTATTTACTAAACGAAAAGTTTATCGAAACAAATCAATATGACATACATAATTGTAATGAATTTTTTGAAAATTTTCAGGATAGTAAATAAGTTTTTATAAAAAGGGTGCAAAATATGGAGAAACGCTGTGGGAGAGTATACGGCGATTGGGTATCTATGCTTTAGATTTGTCTATTAAAATTTTTTCTTTTTTCAAAATTAAAAATACAAAAAAACAACCTTTTTTGTAATTCGACTAAAAAATGATGGAAGCATTGAATACTGACACCAGATTTGTACTATTGTATGGATGTCGTATTTATGAACGTTTGACGATTTACAGAACGAAAGCACTGATTTTAGGCTCAAACTGCTTAATTTCGAAATAGGTACTCACGTATAGTTTTATTAATGCCAATTTATAACAGTTTTGTTTATAAAAGTAAACTGATTATGCGTAGTTGGGGCAGTAAACTCCGCCAGAGTATACTTCGGTCACCCAGATCTTCTTTTCACTTTTAATTTAAAAAAAAACTGTTATAACTATTATTGGCATTTCTCTCTATTCGTTCTTTATTAGGTAATATGATTTAATAAAATTTACAACTAAAAAAAACACCCTTTACTATTTATCATTTTGTGGGTTTGGTCGAGTTGGTGATATGTCTTTAAATTCTGCTTCATCGATGACCGATGTTCAGGAATACACCTATATTTTTAAAACAGACAGTTCAAATAATATTCATAATATGTCAAAATCAGCTGTGATTTGTTTTGTGGTAACCTCCATTTGTTAAGTTATGGTGTTTTTTCCCCCTTGAAGATTTTCTTTCATAACATAACGAAAAAGTAAAAACATTTGAGATTTTTTTAAAACTTGATAAGCACTCTTAAAAACATCATCATCGCTCCCTGATATCAATTCTCAAATTTAATTGAATTTTCGTCTCTGAATAAATCGTGGGCGTTTAATTTCTTACATTTTGTCAGCTCACTACATTGAGTTGCCTAAATTCTATTTGACTAGTGGTGTCTTCATAGTTTCAAGGTGTGGGCACCGGACACTACAGTTTAGTGTGGTCACTGACCTAATAAACTAAAGCAACATTACTTTTAAGATTCTGGATAACCGGTTCACTGTGGATAGCCAGAAACAGACGAAACGCATAATTATTGTAGATAAACAGAAATTTATCTACATTTATTTACCTGTTTTGAAATTACGATAACAAGAACATAACACCAACTAGACAAAATACAAACGAATCAACAATAACACCAACAAAAAAGACACACTAGGTATACAATAGTTTGGCAAAGCGTATCTTTGAAGACCGCAAGTGCGAGTCTAAAGACAAAAGCAACCAGACCGGGCCAGCTATCACCAACCAAACCATTAAACCTATACCTATATGCCACGGCGCGGAGGATGACTGTGAATGTATAAATTTCTTGAACTTGTATATTTGATCGGTTAGTTTACTTAACACCTCACACGAGTGTGGGTGCCAGTTGTCAGTCGTTTATTCAATTCCAAAAAGGATTCCTAATTTGCCAGGAGATGATGGCAATAGCCCAAACGCTGCTTCTTGCATGGGCAATTATTGCACCAGCATCGTGCACAGAGTAAGTTATAGTTTAATATTTAAAGTGCACATTTTTGAATGGTTTACAAAATAAATATAATTTAAAAGCACCCGTGAGTAGTTGTTGTTCCGACAGTGTTTGCAACGAGCAACGACAGAGAAAGTTCCAATCGGCTTTGCCGTTTACCCCCTTTATACAATTATTAGATAATTCGTGAATATTACTTACCTCTATTAGGTGGCACACCTTAGATCGATTAATTGCACACTTCTTTTCACTGAATCACTATATTTTGCATTAATTTATCGTTTATTATCAAAAATACATTTGTTTCAATGAATTTCGCGAGTGGTGGGAATAAATTTTATACACAAACTTCACACAACATTCAACAAAAAAAAAAACAAGTTTTGACATTTGTTTTGCAAGTGGAACAGAACTTTCATCAACATAAAAAATTACGTGAATCGTAGAACTGTTTGATTTGTTAAGTTTGTGCTTATACAGTGGATGATAAAAGTTGAAATATAGCAAAGATTACTTTTAAATGCTGCGATTTTTATATTCTTTTTGTATCGCATTTACTATCGTATAAAATATTCCATGAAAATAAAACGACACCTACGGGAGAGGCCGACAACATTGTTATATACATATACCTTGTTGCCTTATGTGTTTTTTATTTTCGTGTACCCCCATAGTGTTGTTGTTTTCTCCTTATATTACTGAAACCATTTGCTTTTGCTTGTGTTAATGGGCCTATTCGGCAAGATTTTTTATTCTGTTATTCTTTTATGAATTTCCATATAAAACTTTGAGCTGTCAAAAAATCTTTTATGAATTATAATCTTGGTATTCGGTATGACAAAATAAGTTATATGAAATCTTCTAAGAAATCTCTTATAAATTGTCAACAGTTCAAACTATCTAAAATTGTTTACGAATCGCACTTTTGGTATTCAGCATGCCAAAATCTGTTATGAAATCTTTAATGAATCATAAAAGAATAAGAAACAAATTTGTGTGCCTTTTATCATAATAAGTGAATGTAGCAATAAAAATGTATCTTTTATTTCGTCAACAAAATGTTCTTTAAAGGAAACATTTAATGTAAGGAAATAATGAGTATGTTAATTAAAATAAAATTTATTTTTATGGATGAAAGTACAGAACGAGAACACTTTTATTGGAGCTTAGGAATAAAACGTAGTCCATTTTGTCTTTCCTATGTGCGATTTAGTCCTGTTTGCTTTCATATTTCGTTTTTGAAGTTTCATAACAGAATTTTATAAAAGATCGAACTTCTGAATACCAAATATATTATTATTTATTTTACAATATAAAGTAAATTTACATTATAATATAAAGGTAATAACAACACTTGCGGTATAGTTGAGTAAAATTTTTGGAGTTCATACGCGTATGTATGGGGCTATCCGCTATATCGTTGCCTTTGATGCCTGAGTGTTCCGGAACCCATAGCAACTAATGCATTCGCTATTTCTGTCGCTTTTAGGATTGCATAAAGCCTAGTACGCTGCTGATGCGAAACGAAAAATCCCATACAAAAATGACACAACGAAATCATAAACGGAAATTTCGTTCTGCTTTTCGTTTTGCAGTACGCTGTTCGAAGAGCGAAATTTATAATTGTGGCAGATTATTTGGAGAAGTCTCCGCTCCTTTTTCGCACTGAATTAATTATACAGACTATTTATTGTGTGCAGAAAAATGACATTTGAGTTTTATTTGTGTTTTTTTTTGTTTATCATTTTCTTACTTCGTGGGTTTCTCTGATTTTTTGCGTTTATGTTTGATTTTGTTTTTGTAATTAATGAAACTCTCCAAGGAAATTTTCCGTTGTGTTTTCGCAAGCGTTTCGTTATCTGTTTGGAGATCACAGGAAATTTTCGTTTCGCATCAGCAGCGTACTAGGCTTAAGCTTCAGTGGCATAGATCGAAAAGTAGTTTGGTAATCTTGCACTGTAGTAGAGAATGTTACCAGCTTCAGATACGATTGCGAGACGTGTCCTAGTGAAAATCTTTTATAATTCATACCGAAAATTTTAGCAGAATAACAAATGCGTCAGAATATGCCTAATGACTTTTATATAAATATAAGATTTTAAATGATTCATTTATTAAAGTATGTATCACACAAATGCCTGTATTTAATTTCAAAAATAGATAAACGGGTGTCAACAAAGTGAAGAATTTTATATTTTTTTAAAATGTAATACAAAAAAAAAATGAGATTCTGCTTTTATCGGATCTTTTTAAATGCTTTTAAATGCGATATTTTTTTTTTTTTGTAAATGGGCGTTTCAGAATGCCATCCAGCCTGAGAAACATTGGAAAATGTTTGTTTGCTAAAATGGAGAAACTTATAATAAAAGCTGTAATTTATTAAATATTGTAATCTATTATATTTGATCCAAATCAGAAAATAGAACAAAAAGGATCACACTGATTTGTCTTAAGAATTAATTTTTAGTGTTGTTATTATACTTATATGTTGAAAATAGATCGGGTCAACTATTTTTGTGTATAAAATGTCAAAATCCAATTTCTCAGTTCTCACGTTAACAATGCTGGTACGTTCAATAGTCACTAGGGACTTCATTATGTAGTCAACTTAGCTATATTCATTGAACGCAAAATCGAGTAAGGAAGCTACAACTAGTTTTTTCTTACGATGTCAAAGATTTAAAAATTGGGTATTTACTTCAAATGTTTACATTCTTATATATTATCTTGAATACGCACTACGCAGTGATTCTCCCTCCAATCCCAGAGGGAACTGGTTAAAAAAAGTTATCGGGAATTAGCGACGCCATCGCACAGCAAAAAAAAATGGAGTTTCCATACAAACTATCGATAACAAGTATGTAATTCCCGTTCTCCGTGCTTAAGTTGAGCCCCGAAAATTATATTATTATATACCTATTCAAGTGAACAAAGTAGAATTTAAAAAAATTAATTCTTTGGCTAATTCCGAGCATTATAATGAGTCTCTTTCTTAAATAAAAATCTTACATTTATGAGAAATGAAATTAACAGTCGTAAACATTGAATTCACGAATGAATTGAAGAATCTTAATGCTCTTATAATTAAGTTTTATTTTATAAGATTAAATAGGTATACCTTAAATTACAAATGTACCTATATATGCAAAATAAAATTTTATGAAAATGTAAACAGACCATTTATTTCGCGCTCAATAAAAAAAATGCATTTGAAGATGTGTGTTCGCGGGCGTATACTTATTATTCTAAGTTTTAACTTTACAAGATAATTTTCACAAACAGATGTGAGTTAAACCATGTCTAGATTTGAATAACTACGTTAATAAATTTTCATCTGTTAGGATTTTTGTTTCCTATTTCAAAGTCATTTTCGTGGCTTGAAATTATAGCTTTAAAGTTAGATTATAGAAATTCACCTTACAAATTTCACTGTGGCTAGTTTCGGAACAAAAACGTACCCATTTTTCTATTGTTTGCTTACTGCACTTTAAAATTTCTTTGTACTTTTGTATACACCATATATAAAAATAATTTTCAATCTTGATTATTTTTAACTTTAATCTGATCAAGTTAACAAATTTAAGATATTTAAGAAATAAAATATAACTGTTAAGTTATCTAAAAAATTGATTAGATTTGGCTTTAGAAAATTAGAACCAAAAGTATCAATAATTATTATTATTGTTATGAAAAATATTCTGATGAAAAACTTGAATACAAGTTCCTGTCAATTTTTGATCAAACAAAATAATGTGTACCTACATCAATACCAATCAAAAAACAATTAGGAAACTCCTTGAGATTGATTGAAAATGTGTTTAAGTTCTTGACTCAGAAATGTTTCTTTTAAATTCATTATCAAAAAGTTATTGTCTGGAAATACTCATTGAAGTGTATTTCTAAATGACTTTAAGTGGATCAGTTGTTAATTGTTATCATCAGCAACTAAATGGCATTTAGTTGGAAGCATTTTTTAATTGGTGTCACTGTATTGCTGGCTGCGGCTGCAGTCATCACCGTTATAGTCAAACTCACAAGGTCCCCTGCGGTGATAGAGCCAATAACTTCTCAGTAATTAATTTAAACCTTAATATTTTATAGTTTTTTTTTTATTTTTAGTGAAAGATACATAAATGATAATAATGTTTGTATGTAATTGTTTAAATTTTCAGCTTGGTATGGGGCTATGAATGTCGCCAAAGTAAATGCATGAAAGTGCCCTTAGATGAGAAGAACTTCCAAAAAGCTGTTAGCATGCCAGTGTGCAGAATATTCTGTGGCGACACTATTGGCACGCTATGGCCAAAACCAACAGGACCCGTCAAATTTGGCGAATATATCGTACACATTGATCGCACTAAGATCAGATTTGATGTGGCTCCAACCAGAGCTAGTAAACTTTGGGACGCTAATGAAAAGCGTTTTGCAGAACAAATTGAATCAAAAATACCAGATGTTAATGATGTTCGGGATGAAGGGAGATCATTGACGATTAAGATCCATGTTAATGAGAGCCCCGAAAGGGCTGACCAAATACCTCAGTTGACATATGATACAGATGAGAGCTACAAGCTGAAGGTCAGTCAAGGAAAGAATGAGGTCTACGCTGATATTTCAGCAAATTCATTTTTCGGAGCAAGACATGGCCTGGAAACATTAGCTCAGTTAATCGTATATGATGATATTCGTAGGGAAGTTCAGATGCTTGCACAGGTTGAGATCACTGATGCACCAGCTTATAAGCATCGAGGTCTGCTTTTGGATACTTCAAGAAATTATTTCAGTGTTAAATCAATCAAAAGGACTATTGGTGAGTTGAACACTATTTTTTCGAATGCATATTTTTGAACTTTTTTTATTTTTCTTTAGATGGTATGGCAATGACAAAACTTAATACTTTCCACTGGCATATAACTGATTCGCATAGTTTCCCCTTGGAGGTCAAGTCCCAACCCGAACTCTTTAAACTAGGGGCATATTCCGCACGTAAGGTTTACACGCACGAAAACATCGCCGATATAGTGGAATATGGAAGAGTCAGAGGCGTTCGTGTCCTTCCTGAGTTCGATGCTCCAGCTCATGTTGGTGAAGGTTGGCAGAACAAAAATATGACTGCTTGCTTCAATGCTCAGCCATGGAAGGATTTCTGCGTTGAACCACCATGTGGTCAACTTGACCCAACAGTCGATGAATTGTACAATGTTTTAGAAGACATCTATCGCGAAATGTTTGAATTATTCAATCCTGATATATTCCATATGGGAGGTGATGAAGTGTCAACAGCTTGCTGGAATACCAGCGAAGTAATTCGGAATTGGATGCTTTCCAAGGGCTGGGGTTTGGCGGAAAAAGATTTTATGAAATTGTGGGGTCATTTCCAAAATCAAGCACTAGCTAGAGTTGATGGTCTCTCCTCCAATGGCAAACTACCAATAATTATGTGGACTAGTCGTTTAACAGAAGCGCCGTTCATCGATGAGTATCTCGACAAAGAACGATATATCATTCAAGTTTGGACAACAGGTTTTGATATGAAGATCAAAGAAATCCTTAAGCGTGGATATAGGATGATTCTTTCAAATTATGATGCATTATACCTTGACTGTGGATTTGGTGGTTGGGTTACTGATGGAAACAACTGGTGTTCACCGTACATCGGTTGGCAGAAGGTATACGAAAATAGTCCCGAAAAAATCGCCGGTGATTATAACGAGCTTATTTTGGGAGCAGAAGCTGCCATTTGGTCGGAACAAATAGACGAGCATACAGTCGATGCAAGATTTTGGCCAAGGGCTAGTGCATTGGCTGAACGTTTATGGTCGAATCCCAAAGACAACTGGCGAGCAGCTGAGTCACGTTTCTTAGTCCATCGGGAGCGTTTAACTGATAATGGCCTTGCAGCTGAGTCCATTGAACCAGAATGGTGTCTGCAAAATCAAAATGAATGTCCAATTGATGCGTATGATTCAAAAAACGAATCCAGCGGATAATGCGGAATGCATATTATTTTTTTTTGTACTTTTTTGATCCTTACTGCAATGATAACGGATAATAATTAAATTTCTGCTTAAGCGTAACATGTGTACCTAAGGGATAATGTACCTTTTTTTGTGTAAAAACTAAGCAATAAATATTTTTTTTTTAAAGATTTGTTTTTATGCTGAAATTATTTTAAATACGATTCATGATATTGAAATAACATATATGTAAGTAGGTATATATTAAAACTTGATTTGATGTCTTGAAAAGGAGAGCTTAAAAAAAATATTTTATTCTTAAAAAAAAAATTAATGTGAATTTTTTTGTAAAGCAATAGTTAATTTAAACTAAAAACACCATTTCAGATAGATTAAAGATATTTAAAATTACAAAGGTTTGTAAAAAATTGCTCCTGAAAAAGACTTAGAAAGTCATTAACAGATCATTTTTCAGTTTAAAATAATCATAATTATATTATGTAATAAAATTGTTGGTGACTTATGTGTACTATTCATGCATAAATAATTATTTTATTGCATGCGCCACAGGAATTTTGCTTGTTGTTACTTTTAGCAGATCCTCGTGTTTAGTTGTAGATCTAGGCCGTCCTGACCGTGGTTTATCCTCAAGAAGACCGGTTTGAGCGTGCCACTCAATGGCACGTTGAACGCAGCCCTTCGATATCTTCAACTGCGAAGCAACTTCCCGCTGCGATTTGCCTTCAAGAGTGATGATTGCAGAACGTTTTTCAATCGTGGTTTCCGCAACTTTTCCCATTTTCAACTATATTACTCAAAAGATAAAGAATCTCAAATAAATGCTTATGACTTCAAAACGTGGGTTTTATATAAAAAACTTGCAATACAGGTCTAAAATTTTTCGGTTTTGAAAACCTATTTTATGTTCGGCGTCATAAAAAAGTGCTGAATCAACAACCAAAAGTCATACAAATTTATAATTATGGAAAACCCAAATACGTCTCAATAATCCATTTTTTTCCACATTTATTAAAAAAAAACCCTTTTTAAAAAAAATCTGGATTACAAATCAAACTTTTACTACCTAAAGGTGTTGCGTATTGTTCAGGTAAAAAAATTAGGTAAAAAACCCAATCTTTAATTCAAAAAATCCACCCCCAGGCATTAATGAAGCCAGTTGACTATATGTATGTTGGACTCAAACTTTTGGCATGCAGTGTAAATCTCTTACAAAGGAAGAGACAGATCAAAAATTATAGGAGTGCTCTTTATGTAAAGTGAACAAAATTAATTTCTTACAAAAGATCTTTACGTATAATGGATAAATATGTTTGTTGAATAGTTTTGATATAGAAATTTCAACAAGATCAGAAAGAAGTGTTGTTAAAAGCTCTAATTTAATGTCGCATTTCTGCTGAAAACAGTTTTTTACCCGAAAAAAATTAACAAGGTCGGATAACTCGTACAAAATACTGTACTTTATTAAGCAGTTTGCAAAAAATGCAAAAACAAAAAAATGTCTATCCACTGCGATCGGACTACCTGTGAGACCGGTTTACACCAAACTGATATTACAAATAATTTCAAACTCTGCACATAATTCTTAAAGTTTTTCCATTGGTTTTTAAAACCCCCTATAAAAAGGTCTTTCCACTAAAGATACGTTTTTTTTTTTAAGACTGAATAAATATAAAATGTAAGAATTTGGCTTCACTGATAAAATATCCAAGCAACAAAGAAATTTCAAATTATACTCATTTAACGTTCAACTGCAGCGGATTGTGGTTGCCTTTAAAATATTTCTTCCTTCGATGTTAAATAATCACGATCATCGTTAAATAACTTTTAAATGACTTCAACTATTTGTATATTTATCAATTAAAAAATATGCTTAACTTCGGAGTGAAAGTGTAAAGTATATTTTTAGACAAATTGGATTATTCGGAAAATCCCGACGATAAGCAGTGTCACTATACTTCAGTTAGTAATTGGTTCATCTAGAATGGGAGCCAACAAGTTTTTCAAGTTAATTTTATTTTTAACTGCACTATTACCAGCTTCAGTTCGTAGCTTTGAGTAAGTTTATTTATAGTCTATCTTTATGACGCATAATTTTTGTTTTATGTAGTGAATCTTCATCGGTTTGGGGATACGAATGCAATGAAAATAAAAAATGCATAAAGGTTCCCTTCAAAAATGAATACAACAGTCAGAGCTTGGTGTTATGCAGAATGCTTTGCGGTGAGGATATTGGCACTCTTTGGCCAAAACCAACTGGTCCTGTTAAAATTGGTGAATTTGCTGTTACAATTGATCGTAACAAGATCAGATTTGAAATTATGCCAAAATTCGTAAATAATTTAATATGGAAAATGGTGAAGGAACGATTTGCCGAACAAATCGATGCAAAAATACCAGAATCCAGTTATGCAAGGAATGAGGGAAAATCCGTGCTGATCAAAATTAACTTGGAAGAGATCGGCGACGAAGTACCGAAACTTACTTATGAAACGGATGAGAGTTATGTATTAAAGATAACCCAGGATAAATATCAGGTTTTGGTTGAAATCAATGCAGGAACGTTTTTTGGGGCTAGACATGGTTTGGAAACATTAACACAGTTGATCGTGTTTAATGATATTGGAAGATGTGTTGAGATATTAGTCGATACAGTTATAAATGATGCACCGGTATACAAGCATCGGGGAATTTTACTTGACACCGCTAGACATTATTTTAGTGTGAAGTCAATTAAGAGGACTCTTGGTAAGTTGGCATTAGTGGAATTCCACACTGCTATTAAAAGTGATTTATTTAATTCATATTTAATTACTTTTATTTTGTGTGTTTATGTATTTCATTTCTTTTTTCTTATCAGATGGAATGGCTATGAGTAAACTGAATACCTTCCATTGGCACATAGTAGATTCGAATAGTTTTCCTCTGGTGGTAAACTCACATCCAGATTTACACAAATTTGGAGCATATTCACCTAATAAAATCTACACATCCGAAAATATCAGCGAAGTGGTGGAATATGCACTGATCCGTGGAATTCGTGTTATTCCTGAACTCGAAGGACCAGCACATATAGGTGAAGGTTGGCAGAAGAAAAATGTAACGGTTTGTTTTAACGCTCAACCATGGACGAAGTTTTGCAACCAACCGCCATGTGGTCAACTAGATCCCACTCTTGACAAATTGTACGATTTGCTCGAAGACATTTATTTGGAAATGATCAAATCTTTTGATCCGAACATCTTCCATATGGGAGGTGATACAACGTCGCTGAACTGTTGGAATTCTTCGCAATCAATTCAGAATTGGATGCGTACCAGAAAATGGTCCTTGGAGGTTAGAGATTTTGTTAATTTGTGGGGATATTTTCAAACCAATGCTCTAGCTAGACTCGATAAGGCATCAAATAACGCTAAAATTCCAATCATTTTGTGGGCTAGTAAATTGACAATCCCACCCTATATTGACGAATTTCTTGACATGTCACGTTACATCATACAGACTGTAGCAAATACCCCAGAAGAGTTTATAAAAGATGCCCTAAAACGTGGCTTCAGATTAATTTCGACAAATTTCGATTTGTTCATCAATAGTGACAGAGCTAATTGGAATGGAGGCGATAGCCTTGACGGTTGGAGAAAATTTTACGAAAATATGCCTGATCGCATGTTTGGTGGTGCAAATAAACTTATTTTAGGTTCAGAAGCAGCGGTTTGGTCAGAACAAATTGATGAATTTACATTGGATTCACTATTATGGCCTAAAGCAAGTGCTCTGGCAGAGAGATTATGGTCGAATCCAAAGGATTCTTGGTGCAAGGCAGAAGATCGATTATTGATGCATCGTGAACTTTTAGCACAAAATGGACTTGCACCGGAAGCTCTTCAACCAGATTGGTGTTTGCAGAATCAAAATCAATGTCCACGGGATACGTGTATATGATAATTATAAATTGTATATGAAACTTCTTAATGATTTTGAGAATACATAAGAAAATATCGAATGTAAAATTTCTGTTTTTGTTATTTCAAAAGATTTTGTCTACATATTATATAGTGTGTTACTTTTAAAAGCTGAACATCATTCTCTAACAAGAACCCAGAATGGTATATAGTGCTGCTGAAATAATTTTGTACTGACGAGATTAAACCGATTAACCCGAAAAACCATGCGATAAGGTAAGATTACTATTTTGGGGCTTATGGCCCATGTTCCATGTATGCTCCAAGTATGAATCTGATCCAGCCTTCAAAACTTGTCATCGTTCAATAATTGAAGACGAGATATGTATAGGTAAGCATTTCTTAAGAATTTTTTACTGAAAAGAATTAGAAAAAAGTTGTATTTGTGCGGAGTTTTCTTTTTATTTAGAAATAGACTTTGATTGAGACTAAAATTTTAATATTTTATAAATATATAGCGTATTTAAAATATGAATCTATGTTAAGTACAAATTATTGTGATTAGTCATAAGAATTTTTTGGGCATTCGTGTTGATTTTGAACACACCACTCTGGTTGTAATGAATCCGCACGTATTCTATTCTCTGTTAAACGAGTTCGATGTACTAATAATCTTGACTCTGCTTGAGCCCAATTGCTCACCGGGTTTGACCATAACCTTTCTGCCAGTGCACTAGCTTTTGGCCAAAGTAATGTATCCAATGAGAATTCATCAATTTGTTCTGCCCAAACAGCAGCCTCAGATCCCAAGATAAGTTTATTTTCGCCAGAAACCTTATCAGGTCTATTCTCGTAGAATTTTTTCCAGCCACCAACACTATCACCATCATTCCAACTAGCTCTATTGCCATTTATAAAAAGATCTAGGTTTGTTACTATCATTCGTATGCCATGTTCCAAAACCTGATGGGTTCGCCAGTCTTCAATTTGAAAGGTTTGTATAATATATCGATCCCTATCAATGAAATCGTCCAAATATGGAGCCTTAGTCAATTGATTTTCCCAATAAATAATTGGCAGCTTGTTATTTCCAGCAACTTTATCAAGTCTAGCAAGTGCATTTGTCTGAAAATGTCCCAGCAATTTGACAAAGTCTTCATCACTTCCAGCCCAATCTTTTGAACGCATCCAACTTCGAATGCTTGCAGTTGTATTCCAACACTTAAATGATACTGTATCACCTCCCATATGAAATATATTGGGATTATTAAAAGCTTCAAACATTTCCCGATAGATGTCTTCCAATATATCATACAAACCATCAATTGTAGGATCAAGTTGCCCACATGGTGGTTCAAAGCAAAAGTCCTTCCACGGTTGAGCATTGAAACAGACAGTCATCTTTGTGTTTTGCCATCCTTCCCCGGCGTGACCTGGACCACCGAATTCTGGAATAATACGAACACCTCTGACACGAGCATGTTCCACTATATCAGTAATATCCTTGGTTGTATAGACTTTACGGGGGGAATAAGCCCCTAGATTGTGTAGATCTGGATGGGACTTCACCTTAAACGGAAAGCTGTCAGAATCCACCATATGCCAATGGAATTGATTCATTTTATTCATCGACATAGCCTCTTTATGTAAACGTTTGTAAAAATAAAGTTAAGTACATTATTTAATTATTAAATTGGTAATAATTAATTTATTTACACGGTCAGCCAACTCTAGTTTAACTCCGAGTTAATTTAGTACAAAAAACTGAACATGAGAATCACAACAGTTTATTTTTTAGAACAAAAACAAAAAATTTCTGGGAGAATCATGTTCCAATTTTGCAAGCGCACCGCTTATTTTGTGAGATCTTAAGAATCTGACCTCATAAATTCATCCTAAACAATAAATTATACTCACCAATAGTTTTCTTAATTGATTTCACACTAAAGTAGTTCCGTGCCGTGTCCAATAGAACACCACGATGCTTATAGACGGGAGCATCGCTAATCTGTGTATCAACTAAAATCTGCAGTTTATCTTCAATATCATCGTAAACAATTAATTGAATTAAAGTTTCCATTCCATGTCGCGCTCCAAAGAAATTGTCAGCTAAAATATCAACAACAACCCTCCCTTTACTCTCGCTTGTTTCAAGCGAATAGCTTTCATCGGTATCGTAAGTAAGTGTAGGTAAGAATGCAAAATTGTTTTTCAAGTTTATCTTGATCAACAATGATACTCCACCATTCGAAACGGGATTTGGTGGAATTTTCGAAGTAACATGCGAAACAAATCTTCTCTCTGCCTTCCTCCAAAAATAATCAGTTACCGAATCAGATGGAACATAAAATGTGATTTTGTCGCGATCGATTTGAACAACTCGTTTTCCAGCTTTAACCGCACCTGTTGGTTTTGGCCACAACGTTCCAATTTCATCCCCGCACATCAACTTACACATGCTTAAACTTTTGCCCTTGTGCTCACTGGTGAAGGGAACTTTTATGCATTTTGTGTTGCCGCACTCATAACCCCAGACCGGTAAAACACTTAAATTAATGTTAGTTTAATATTGCTTAGTGTTAAATTTGAGCTACTTACTCATAGCAATTGCTTGACGTTACAAAAATAGTTAGGATGAGTAGCAATTTGACAAACGTGTTACTTGTCATAATTCTGTCGAATATGTATAAACCACTGTCGAACAGGGCTCGAGTAGACTAACTGAAAATTATAAGTTAACCGTTCTGTTATAGTCAACGAGAGTTAAAAATAAACGCATCAAACAAGAATTTTATTAAATGAAACAGGATCGCTATAGCCTATATCTAACTAAATTTAAATATACACAAAAATCTTTTGATAATAGCAAGCAGTGTTGCCGCTATGCGCCTTTAGTCGCATTTTGACCCCTTTTTTCACCTCATGCGACAATTATACGACCTTTTAAAAAAGTGGCTATTTCGACCCTTTTTTAAAAATCTTGGAACTTTTCTGACCCCAATACTAGAAAAACGCATGGAAAAGATAAATTCTCTGTTTTGTTGAAAAAATCTTTCCAATCTTCCATTGAAATAACTTTTCTTATTTAACTAACAGTATACCTATTCCACATCGCACAGTGCCTGTCACATAGAATATAAATCTGTAAAACAAAATCGAGTTGAAATGTCTTTCTATCGACTCGATCGCATTTGCTCTTCTCCCTTGATAATCCAGCTCGAAGTTTTGATTCTGCAAATAAACATTCAAATTTCTCAGCTGATAGCAAGAGCACAACAAAACAACGTAATTCTATGGAAATCGTTCGTGCAAGTCGTCCTAAGTGTGTTTAATAAGATCAACTTTAAATTAAACAAGTTTTTGCTTTTCTGTGACGTTTAAATAAACTTAACAGCCGATTTTCAATTAGATTGTATTTTGTTTGACGTATTCAATTCGTCCGGTAGAATACAAATTAAAATTCTTGCACAAAAACACAAAATTGTAAACACAAAAATAAAATTTAAAATAATAAAAAAATAAAAAAATAAAACCTATTTTTTCGAACATTTTGCAGGTGCGTCTAATCATGTGCACCAACGAAATGGTATTGTTTTTACATGACTACAAACGGGGAAAAAATACCGGTAACTGTCTTTCGCCAAGCATGTATTAATGTTTTTTTTTCATTGAGAATTAAATAACCTTTCTCATAAATGCAATGGTTTGATAATTAATAGCAATGTCAATAAAAAAAAAAAAAAACAAAAAAATGTGCGTCTAATTAAGTGAACGTTAGTTCAATTTGTAAAAATATTGCCCCTATAAAGATTTGACAAGATTAATTTAAAGTCTACTAACCAACTTGACGTTTATGCTAAATCCTATCCCAAAGACAAAGGCCCCTTTACGTAGATTTCTACTACTACAACTATCCCAGTGTTCTGGCAACTATAAGGAGCTCCAAATAGATTAACGATTAGAGAAAAAAAATCCTAGATTCATGAACGGATCAATATAATTAATCTTTCGTATTTCGGCCAAATCTACCTAACCTATTCAGAACACTTCAGAACTAAAAACCAAATCTTTATTATTTTTTCTGATAAATTTCATAAATGTTTTAAATCAAATCTTGGCATATTTTTGTTTTACCTGTTCATTTTGGTAAATATTTATAAGATCAAGGTATTTTGAGGCCTTAAAACAGTAATTTTTTACACCAACTTAGTAACTCCAAAGTCATGAGGCTAACAATAAAAAAAAAGAATGTTCATTTTCTCTGTCTTTGCATTTAAAAGTTTTTTGACCACCTAAACTTTCATAAATGAGATGAGAAAACTGATTCCTTGATGAAAAATTATTGTATTGGAATATTTATTTTTTTAATTTGTTGTTTGTCAGTTATTTATATTTTTATTCTACGTCTTTCGTTTAGCTTCAGTAAAGTTGTACAGTGAGTTAACATGAATCAAGAGTCAAGTGTCATATCGATAAGCTTTTTTAGTGGGAAGCACCTTTTATATTCAGTGATACATTTCTTAATATAACTAAATAATAATATAAAATATCATAACAATTTAGTCAGTCTTTAATATACAGTCCGTATTATTTGGATAGCCTCACATATAGTTTATTTTACAATTAACTATTTTTGGTACTTCTTTGATGTCTAATTAGAAAATTTATATTGAGTAGCAAGGTAGAACATGGTTACTAGCATTAAGAGAAGTTTTGACTAATTTCTAAAAGCTAAAGCAATTTTCTCAACTACTTTTGTTAACAGTCACAAAAATGTATATCATTTGCTGTAACATTAGAATAGCCTCACAGTATTTATTTAGTAGAAATAAAAACCAATTGATTAATTTTTTTAAAGAAAATAATTTTTTTTTATTTTCTGTGGATAATGTTCGATTTCTTAAACAATCGCAAACGATTCCTTAAAAATCTGACGAAATGTTGACCCTTGCCACTTTGATAGCTTCAACGAACTTTTATTTTCCTTGTGAACATCCTTCCATTTCCATAAACCGTGCGTGTTTGAAAACTCCACACATTTTTAATGAGAGTAGGGTGGTTAGGATAATTTCTGTTTATTTCAAGTTTGCAACATTTTAATAAAAGCTGTGTGAATCGGCTCATTGTCTTGCTGCAAAAAGAATCGACAACAGTCTTAAAATACACTGAAAGTGAAGCAAGACTGTTTCCAATAAGGTATTATATTATTTGGATATCATTTTACAGTCTACCAAATCTAAACCAACAGTGCCATAAAATGGTACTGCATTACCATACCATAAATCATCCCTCACGGCTATGATAGCGATCAAAACACAAATTTTTTTTTCTTAAATCATGGAAGTATAGTCAGTTTAAGTTGGACTCTCTTCAACTAAAAAAATAATTTTTTGCCAATTGTTTGAATGGTTGCTGCCTTAAGCATTTTATGGCGTTCGGCATCTTGCTAAATTAAGCTGGTATAGTTTACGCGCATTGTTAAGCGGAGGTTTTTTCATCAGCATTAAGTGCTTTAGGTGTCCGGCATTTCTGATAACCTGATTTAAGGTCATTCGGATTACTTCTAATCCAGCTCCGTGTCTTGATTTGCTCAGAGAGTGGTTGCATTTGGAGGCTTATCATAATATTTTCGTCATTGATACATAAGATAGAATTGAAAAAGTTCGTTCTTTGTAGTAGAAATTTTTTAAGAAATTGCATACCAATTGGAGACTTTGATCAATTTTCTGACCAATAAAACGTTTCGTCAGTCCTTGATTCCTATAGGCCTTTGTTTTGACAATCTCTGTAGCCGTTAATGAATCTTTTCTGCAAATTCTTTCAAATTGAAGAAATCACAAAACATAACTGTTTTATCACTTTCCGATAACCTACGCTGACCTTTTCGTGACCTGCGCTGCCAAATTATAGCTTACAATGTGGAATAAAATCAATTGAGGCTATTCAAATGTTACAAAAAAAAATTAGCGTTTCAGTGACTGCAAACAAACAAGAACAGAAAATTAAATTAACTTTACGAAATTTGTTAAAAAATTGTCTTCATCTCAGAGACCATTCTCTTATCTTGTCTTTAAATATAAATTTTCTTATGCATAAATCAAAGAAGTATCAAAAACAGTTGAATGTAAGAAATTTAATGTGTGAGGCTAATCAAATGTTACGGACGTATTTATGAAATTGAAATACATTCGGGTACAAAAGTTAAGTCTACAAAACGAAAGAATAACAACCATCAGTTAAGGAAATTTAATGTAGTTGCAAGTAAAATCAGTATTCTCTCTAAGGTTAAAACCTTTGATATCAACAATTGTTTTGAAGTTCCTGTTCAAATTCGGTACTGCAGTATAATATCATTGCAAATAACGACGGTGTGTCCCAAATAAAGGCAAAAGGAAATAACATTTGTTGTTGTTTTTTTCCTTTTTGAAATTCACCACAAAAAAGCATTAAGACGGGTGATTTTGCATTTCCGAATTTGATTTAAAATATTTTTTTCCAGTTTATGTACATTTTTTAAAAATGATACAAATTTAGCAGTTATTTAATTATTATTTTTAAGAAATCTTCTATTCTGTGTGCTTTGTTCGTGTACCTTTCATATTTGTCCTCTATTTAGTGGAACTTATTTGGCAACACATACCTATTCGCTTTATAGAACTTACCACTTTATTTGTTCATTACACCCTATATTACCACAAATATAATATTTATATAGTATACACTTCCCGGGTAGAATTTGCGACTCGGTATTCCCTTGGCCTCAGCTAGTTTCGCCTTGTTTATGTCATGGGCCTATCGAGCTAGTCCCTTGCTAATTTGTTAATGCTCTGTATTCCGTGGGCCTTGCTAGTGGTTCCCATATGGGCCCTAGATAGATCTTCCAAGTCAGGAATGGGCCTCTTGAGCAGTAACTAGCTTGGCCCTTGCTAATTTGTTAATGCTCTGTATTCCGTGGGCCTTGCTAGTGGTTCCCATATGGGCCCTTAATAGATCTTCCAAGTCAGGAATGGGCCTCTCGAGCAGTAACTTGCTTGGCCCTTGCTAATTTGTTAATGCTCTGTATTCTGTGGGCCTTGCTAGCGGTTCCCATATAGGCCCTAGATAGATCTTCCAAGTCAGGCTTTGGATAACTAAAAATTTTGAGATTTTTAGTCACTAGCTAGGGCCTAGGTAGATTTTTACTGAAACCCATATAGCCCCAACCCCTCTCATATAAGGTGTGTTTGAGACCGCTTTTCTCTTTAACTGAATTGTATAGAATTTAATTTAATTTTAAAAAAACTTCACTTTTACTTACTTGGTTTCTCCGAGATTTGAACTCGCGTTCCTCCAATCAAAGATCCAGTACGCTACCCACCAGGCTGATTTGCGATACAGAATAGGGATGTAAAAATGTTTATGAGTTGATACTTCACGTATTTGCTATATGGACCTTTCACAAGTTAAATTGGTCGTTGGGAATGCCATGTCTAGGCTACATTAAGTCTAAACTATCTAGGCCCAGTCTTAGTTACACCTGATAACGCCAATAAAGAGGCGACACTGTCTAACGCCAAGATAACGCCCAGATACAATTCCTTATCCAGGCTACACCAAGCGAAAACTATTTGGGTCCCTTCCTGTTTTTATGAGACAGCGCCAATAAAGTGGCGACACTATCTAGGGCCAAAATGACACCAACAAAAGTTTTCATAACTAGGCTATGTCAAGTTAAAACTATCTAGGCCCAGTCTTAGTTACACCTGATAACGGCAATAAAGAGGTGACACTGTCTAACGCCAAGATAACGCCCAGATACAATTCCTTATCCAGGCTACACCAAGCGAAAACTATTTGGGTCCCTTTCTGTTTTTATGAGACAGCGCCAATAAGGTGGCGACACTAGCTAGGGCCAAAATGACACCAACAAAAGTTTTCATATCTAGACTATGTCAAGTTAAAACTATCTAGGCCCAGTCTAAGTTTCATCTGACAAAGCCAATAAATAGGCAATTCTAGCCAGGGCCAAGATAAAGCCAGAATAAGATAAATTAGTCAAGATCACCCAGACCTGCGCCTGTCTAGGCCCAGCATAGGATTTACTATATAATGGCCAATCTAGCTAGGGCCACGCTTAAAAATAGTTTTTCCTAGATAATTTTCTACCCGGGTTATAAAAATATAATATCTATACTAATTCCTTTGGTAATACAAATATTATTCTTTAAACTTAACTTTCGAATTGAAATACATAAATTTACATAACATTATTATTATTATTATTATTATTATTATTATTGAATTGGTTTAGAATTTTTTTAATAAGGTGTTTTCGACCAATGTGGCCATTTTCTGATGATTTCAAACAAAGCACTCCCCGGGCTCTCAGTTCCAACAAACTGTCTAATACCATAGAGCCGATAGTCTTCCACGAGCTTTTTCAGTCTTATACCTTCCGCTATAATCAGTTTGAGTGCATTAAGTTGACCTTCAGTAGGATTCAATTTAGTGTATGTTCCAATGAAAGCAATGCCAATGCTATCCGAATTATACCCTAATGTATGTGCACCTTGCTTATCCCAGCCCCGGCCTTCGTAAACAGCTCCATCTCCACCAATTAGAAAGTTATAGGCTATATCGCCAAATCCCTTTGATTCCATATGAAATGCTTGTATATTTTGAGTTCGATAAGCGCATGCAGCCTATGAAAAAGATATTTTAACAAATTAAATGAGCTATGTATAAAGATATTTTATATTTATATTTGGTATTGGTATTATTACCTGGCTTGTGCAAACATCTGTTGCAGTGTGTAAAATAATAACCCGATGAACTGGCAATTGAAACAATGTAAATCCTTCTTCTGCAGGTTTGGCAAGCCAGTCGTCTCTGGTTACAATCCGCAAAACTGTTCCTTTAACAAAATCTATACTTTATTAGATAAACCGACTTTTTGTAAAGAAGAATTCCTGACTTTTATGTCGGTAAATGAATTGAACATTTTGTTTGAAAATATAAACGAATTTACTATTTCATACGTATGCATACATGTGTACATATATACATATATACCTATATTATTTTCTTCATTGCCTTCTATTTGTCTTCCTGGACGATTCGTCATTAAACTTGAAATTGCCAAAACGCTTCCAATCAGTATCGTAATTCCTAAAGCCAGTATAAAAATAGCTCTGCCATAATACTTAAATTGGTTTAGTTTTTTTGGAGACAGATATGAAGTTTTGCCATCTTAAACCAAAACAAAAAAACAAATTTACATATGCAAGAATTAAAAGTAAGGATATATATCAATAATAAATTAAGCACGATCAAATTCGAAGTATCAATAAACAAGCCAAAATATCTACCTAAAGCCGCAACTACATAAATAAAAAATTTACGTTGCATGCCGTCCGTGCGCCTTAAATTGTGTATAAGTACCAAGAAAATATTTTCATCGCAACGACATTTTTTTTTAAGTTTTGAATAAAACAACAAACACTTGGGTGAAACCAAGTTTTTATAGGCTGGAGATATAGCTATTTCAAGGCTGCCGATCATCAGACTCTTTTTAATGGCGCTTATAGCCCTTTGGCAACAAACCCAAAACCGGATTTTCGGAAAAAAGTTTTCGAAACTCGAAAAGCATTCACACCTAAATTTAACACCTTTTAGTTTGACGTTTAATATTCCATGTCCTGGAAATGAAAACAAAAACCAATAAGGGTATTCATGCAACGTCGGAAAAGCATCGTAAACGTGCTAAACGTCTTAAAGTTTACGACGTCGTAAACGAACCGTCAAAATTTCAATTGGAAATCTTTTCCAACAAATCTTAAACTTTTCGACACAAATTCCGTGTTAAACGAAGATGGTACACATCGTTAACATGGTAAACTCTTGTAACCTTTGAAGAAGAAATAGAGGAACGGGCATATCGAGAAAAAAGTGAGGTTTTTGTCAAAATATTCTGAGTTACACAAACACAAATGCATTCACACATGAACTTATGTGTTGATTACATGTCACAACAATAAATATAGTAAGGAGATTTTTTTAATAATACAAATTCTATATACTACTGAAATACATCAGCCAAGTAGAAGAATTAGCACTATTTTATTTTGACTTGTTGAAGCTTTTAACGGACTAAAATTTGGCGTTTTGTCCCGGTGATTACTTACTTTACATCATTTTCGCCAAATAACTCAAGAATTAATAGATCATTACAAGCAATTTGCTCATCCAATTAAATAAATTTAAAATTTGGCTTATTTTGGGCATTTTTAAATTGCGTATAACAAATTTTTCGAATGGTAAAATTAAATTAAATGTTTTAAGCTGTTCGAGGTTTGACGAACAGCTGATTTGTTTACCATATCGTTTACCACATTTACGCAAAATGTTTTTAGGTGCCTTCATGAAACGTGTGTCGAAAACTTAACAATTTTAAGGCATCGTAAAGTTAACGACGTTGCATGAATACCCCTATATAATTCATATTTTGTGAGGAATCTGTATATTATTAGCTGCGTTTTATTTCTCCCCAGATCTGAACCAGATTGGATTTGCATACGAAAACACATGTACCTACAAAAACAACACAAGATTCAACTTTGATTTGAATTTGGATTTCCTAATCCATTTTGAAATTTGCAATACATACAATACATATTACTGACGACAGTAGTGTAAAGAAAAAAGACCCGTTGTAGGTATACAAAAAAAAAAACAACTAATGGAAAAAAGAGTTGGGTGCATGAGAAGTTGTTATTTTAATCCTGCAGGTTGTTTTATTTTCATGATCTGATCTTCTTAGCAAAATGTCAATACCATAGTTGTATGAAATTAATTGAAAATTTTCAGTGATTTATCAATGACTTGACGTTTCGTGTGCAAAAGGCTAGCCGTAGTGGAATATTTGCTACATGGCAAATCTTTTACGCATCTTTGACAAGACGATTCTTGTACAGAAGGCTTAAAATGTACATATGCTCTTTAGAGGCAGCAGAATTCTTGTTGAATGTAATTAGCTGCTAAATTGTTTATTAATAAGATTTTTTAATTCGTGAATTAATTTTTAATCAATATTTTAGTTGATTTATATGAATAAGTAGATAATTATAAATTTTTTTACTAATAGGGGTGTAAGTTTTTTTTAGATTTTTTACTTAGATTTTATACTTACTCGGCATTACTTTTCCAGGTGTTTGATTTTTAACCAAATGTGGATTTATGGTTAATGGTCCCTTGAAATCGCTTTCGTTTTCAATTACAATATCCACTTTTCCATCAGTCATATTGATACTTTTGGTATCCTATTTAAATATCAAATAAAATTTAGAAAATTCAATATTACGGTAATTGTTTGATAACCTCTAAGGGCCAGTTTAACAGTAAAGTAAGTGTCACTTAAGTGCCAGAAATGGAAAACTAATGCCCAATTTCAAAGTGTAAACTTATCGCGATGAGTGACACTTAAGTCTCCCATATTGACCACCTAAGTTCCACTTACTCAGACAGTAAAACTACATCTAAAGTGCATAAATGGGAAAATTAATTGACTCTTATTTTGTTAAATGTTCACTTTGCAACTGGCCCTAAGACTTAATTATTAATTTTTGCTAAAAATGATTCATTTTGGCCAAAATGATTTTTAAAATTTTAATTATCATTGATAAGTCAGCTCACTCACTGAAATTATAAAAATAATTTTATGCGCACTGTTTGGCCAAAATCATTTTTTTTGGAGCCTAATAAAATGTATATCAAGAATTTGCTGGAGTTCCTTCTAACAAACAAAGCCCGTGTGGGATGAAAAACCAACATGGGGCTTTGCAACGTCATCACAAAAAACTTACCACAGCAAACTCAATATAAAAAAATAATCAACACAAGTCTCACTCAACAAATATTTAAAAAAAAAAAGTCCCCCGTATTAAAATATTATTCTAATGGAAACAAAAATCTAAAATCATTTGATTCGATAACACCAATAATTTGCACTAGCACAGTTTTTATGAAGTAAGTCCCGAAAACTATGAATCTCTATAGTTTGTTCCTTAAAGAACTAATTCTTGTTGGATTTTACATATGAACTGTTGGATCCTCAACTTAATTTTTTTTTTCAGATTCTACAGGATGAATATTGCGTTTTTAACATTACTTTGTCACCTTAGAATATGTTTGCAAAATAAGAACAACTACTTTTAATATAAATTATGACTTCTGTGAATGAAGGAACTCTGGAAACTGAATTTTGAATTTAAATTTTCTACATCTATATTAAGAGATTAGAGTTGATATCACTGCCTGTGATTCCTGTGTTTTTGAATTTGTGTATGTATATAAACAGCATGCTTAAGGGGGTTTTTATAATTTTTCTTATAACTAATGGCTATCAAGAAGCTTGAAATTGTGGTCAATTAAAAATAGCAATGATCGAATTAAAATCATAAAATACACGACTGCATCGTAAGAATTTGCTCTAGGGGTGAGTTATTAGTCCATAAATAAATTGTGGTATTTTAAGCCATACAAATGGGCCAAAATTCCATTAAAGTGGGCCAATATTCCCTAATTTTAGGGAGGAATTAGGTCATAATTGCAAGATTATTTTTAAGAAATAAATTAATTTAAAAAAAAGAAGTTCTAAAAAAAACTTTTAATACTTTGTCGGTTTGGTAACATAAAGTATAGGAATATTTATTACAAAATTCACACGAATTTTTTAATTACTTTATACCTACAATTTTCAAAATTATTTTATAAATAGATATAAAATTTTCAAAGAGTTATTAACTTATACGAATTTAAAAACCGAAAATTGAATTTGTAATGTTACTTTTTTAAATTGTAGGTATGTTTGCCGATATGTATATATCTCTGACTGAGATAATGAAAATAGCCGCCTGAAAGCCAGAATTTGGTTTTTGTAGGAATAATAATTTTGTATGTAATAATTGAAAATTAATTCAGCATAGGCTATTTTTTATTTATTTATTTACTTGAAGCTTGTAGAGTTCTTTTTTACATTTATTTTTAACACTCTGAGTCCGTATTTATCCATACTAATTAAAAAAAAAATAAAATACGAGGCACATTTTTTATGTACATATACATATATGTATATCTATTTTTAAGAGAAGGCGAGTGCAACACAGAAGAATTGAAACTTTTTTTAATTTTATGATTGTGGGTTTCCGACACACCTAAGTGGGTCATAAGACCACAATTGATGAGCTACAAATCCACAAGAATTTCATGTGGACTTTTTACCCACTTGGGTGGGTTGTTTTGACCATAGACTCTTCACAAGTCAGAAATGAAAAAAAACTGTTAAGTAAGACAGTTATGCATGGTTTTTTTGTTCATTGAGCCTGTTTCCCTATACGCCAATATGTATTTGCTGGATAACTAATTACAACTTCACTAAAATATTTCGAAACAGACCCTGCATTAATAATACTATATCCCTCTAAAAATGTCAAAAAATAACAATTTTTGCTGCCCTTGGTATGCAAAGGAGCGAAGAACCCTCCGTATAATAAAAAAAATTGAGTGTGGAAAGTATACCTTAGAACAGCTCCTACATTGCCCGTTTTGAAGAATTTAAAACCCTCTCAAAAACACTTTATAGTTTATACTAACCGTGTTCTTTAAAAGATAATCCTAAGGCATTTTGGAAGCTTGTTAATTCAAAGAAAAACTCAGATGGTTACCCGACAAATTTCAAATGTGAAAATTGTTCTTTACAAGAAACCCATGACATTGAAACATTAGCAAAAAAGTTTCGCAATTCTATTGTTGACATACCTCTTGATGTTGACGAAAACTATTTTAAAATTTTACATACCTATGCCCAAACTAATATTAATAATAATAATAATATTCCTGTGTAGCAGTGTATTGTTATAGATTTTCTCTCATCATTAAATGATGATTACTCACCTGATCCAGATGGAATTCCCCCAATACTTTTGAAAGAATGTAGATATATATATATGTACTAGCCTAGCCCCTTAAATTTTTGTTTGAGTTTTCAATCAAATCAGGGCGATTTCCATGCTCTTGAAAAAACGCATTTCTCATTCCAATTTTTAAGAAGGGTGACAAAACTAATGTTAAGAACTATAACAAACTCGGCCGTGTCTTAAGCTTTAAGGATTTAGGTACTCACTTCAGCTCTATATTAGAATTCACAGAACCCATAAACTATATTGTTAACAAAGCGAGCTCCATGCTTGGGGTTATAAAATGTTGGGCAAAAGAATTTAACGAACCTTATGTTAGCCTTTCCTTAAACAATTGTTTGTACGACCTCATCTTGAGTACGCCAACTGCCAAGTATGGACTCTATTTTGTGAAATTCATAAAATTGATTCAAATATGTACAGCATAAATTCATTCCTTCATTAAATTCTTCCCTGGGCCGATCCGTTCAACCTACCACCATATGAACATCGGATCCAGCTTCTGCAGCTCCAAACATTATTTCAAAAGCGTGTTAACAACGATTTATTATTTTCTACACCAACTAATGAATGGTCAAATTGACTCTCCTGATGGTTTGGTATAAATTACCGTAGAGGATCCCACCACCTGCGAAGATTTGAACTTTTACATATCTATTTCCATAGAACTAACTATGGCATACATAAGCATCTTAACCGTATGAGTAGGCTTTTCAATTTAAACGCTTCCTCTGTTGATTTTAACACGAGTAAAATGGGATTAAAGAAAGCATTTCGAACCAGTGCTCCACGGTCATGATTGTTTTTATTTCTTCCCTTTTTAGTCTTAAATTAATTATCCTGTACAGCAAATTATTTTTATTTTATATTCGGTTACTGTTGAATTGTCTAAGGTCGTCAATCCATCTTTTCTTTGGTCTTCCTCTTGGTGTTATTTCGTCTGTTGGGGTCCATTTTGTTACAATTTTTGTCCATCGATTATCTTCTATTCTTGAAACATGACCTGCCCAGTTCCATTTCAATTGTTTAACTCTTTGGATTCCATTGGTTATATTTGTTCTTCTTTTTATTTCTTCATTTCGAATTCTTTGAATAGTCCTTAGATTTAGTAAACGTCTTTCTATTTTCACTTGACATATTCTAAGTCTTTCTAGTGAATTGTACGTAAGTCCCAATGTTTGTAGTCCATATGTCATTACCGGAAGTATTGTTGAGTCCATGATATATTTTTGTGTGTCTTTTTTAATTTTGGAGTCCAAAATCGGTTTTATGTTCCAGAATTCCTTCCAGCTATTCGTTACGCGTTTGTTTTGTCTCCTTTTTTATGTAGTAGTATTAATCACACTGTCTTTCTATTGTTTTGGTATCCTTTGCGTGCTTATAATAGAGTTATAAAGTTTTGCCAGTTTTTTTAGGGGTAAGTGTCTCTTTTCCAAATTTAAGTATTTCTGCCTCTATTCCGTCGCTTCCTGCACTTTTTTTCTGTCCCAAGCTGTTTATGTTGCTGAAAAATATCGAATAGTCAATGAAGTTGTTGTCTAAACTTGCTTTGTCATATGTAAGGTCATCTGGATGCAGTTGAAGAGAACAATGACTGAAGTCTGTTGCTATTTTATTGATGTCTATTGTTTTTATTTTCAGTTTTGTGTTCTTTTTCATAAATATAATCCATTCTTTTTCGTCATTCAAAAATAGTTTTGCCTTTTTGCCTTTTTTCTTGTTTTTCTATTTCAGTCAAATTTTGTTTAGCTCTCAAGATTTCTCTTTTGTTTAAAGTATTTTTATGGTCTGTAAATTTTTGTCAGTTTTTTTTTCTGTTTTTTGTTTTTTTGTTTCATGATTGTGTTTTTTGCTGAACTTTTCATGATATTTTCCAGGATATCATAAATATTTTATATTTTTTCCGCGGTGAAAGTTGTGTTGATGTTTATGTGGTCTCTTATTTTTCTGTCGATTTTTTCTTTGTATTATGTATGCTATTTTTTGTTCGGTGGTGATATCTTTAGGAGTGAAATATATCTGTCGATTCCTGTCCATTGTCCTGTGGTTGATTTTTATTTTCGCTCGTATCATTCTATGGTCACTGTCAAATTTGAAGGTGGTTAAAGTTGAAACATCCATAACTTTTTTCATTTTATCAATATTAAATTTAATTCGTGTTTTGTTTTTCTATCTGGAAATATCCATGTCCACTTGAATTTGTCCTTTTTCTTGAAAAAAACGAGTTCGCAAATGTTAAGTTTAGCTCTTGCCTCCAGTTGCATAGTTTTTCACCTCTTCTGTTTCTCTCTCCATAATCAGTTGGAGCATAGATTTGTGTGATAGTAAGTTTTATTTTATTGATTTTTAGCGTAACACAACACATTCTTTCATTAACGACTATAGATAAATAGAAAACAAGCGCTATAGTTACACATAGATAATATGTTACCAACAAGCTCAAATGTGGAGACTTAACAATAATTTAAGATTTGCTTCTTAAACTTAGTACGCAGATCGAGGCAAATTAAATTTTATCTCTACATTCTTTTTCTCAAGACAAATTTTGAAGGTGTAGAGATAAAAATAAAAATCAAATGAGAACGGTATAACGTAGGTATACAAATATTTGTTTGGATCTACACTGCAATATTAAAATAACAAAAAAAAAATTAGTAAACAAAGGGTTTGCAGCCTTTACAGCGAGTTTATGTTGTCATTCAAAAATCATTCCTATGAAAATTTAGTATATTTTTAGACATTAAAAAAAGTTTCCGCACTAGTATTTGGACCTTTTTGACCCTTTCCTATTAGCTACGTCACTGACTGATTGAAAACATCTATATTTTATATAATCTATTCCCGTAGCTTTCTTTCATGTTTTATTTTATGTTTTTTTGGTCATCATTCACATAATACTTTTCAATATGTATTGGAAATGCTAAAACGAAAATATGTTTTTGGTTTATAAAAACCGTGATATTCATGAAACGTCAACATTTGTCTAGCAAAGTAATGCTTCGAACATTATTGATCTTGGAAAAATTATGTGGAGACTTTTGTGTATAGTTTGAAAAAAAAAAGTTTGGATTTTGCGTTTGAACTGCGTACTGCTTAAGAAAAATCCAAGACAAAATTTGTCCTAGAAATAAATTTGTATGAGAAATAAAATTTTTCCCGAACTGCGTACCTAGGCTTTAATGTAAATAAGCTGTAAACCGTTTATTAATAAAATATTTTCATTCGTTAAAAATTTGTTGATAAACTTTTTAGTTGAGTTGTGAATTAAAACTAATTTTAAGCATTTTTTATTAATAGAGGGGAAAATGATTATCTAGTCGACGAAGTATTTGAAAACTTTCAATTTCGTAGTGATTGTAGATATTGCTATAATTCTTATTCAAAGATAATGCAACCACTCACTTTGCATTGATTCAAAGGACTTATCCAATTCACCGTTAAAAAACTGTCAAAGCAAAATCGAGCATTATAGAAATTCCATTCTTAATTTTATTAACTAAAATATTGCTTTAACTCTAATATTTTAAAACAATATGTATCACAAAAATATATTACATACATATGTATCTTCTAATTTCTTTAGCACTAAAATTATTATATCTGTAAGTTTAATTTTCAAACTTAAAATACATAATGTACATATTTATATAGTTATATTCATAAATTTACAAAATATTATCGATATCTACAACTTAGGGCCAGTTTCACAGTGCGACTTAACAATATAAGTGGCACTTAATTTTCCCATTTTGGCACTTAAGCCGCAGTTTTACTACCTGAGTAAGTGGAACTTAAGTGGCCAACAGGGGAGACTTAATGTCACTTATTCCGATAAGTTTACACTGTGAAATTGGGAATTAGTTTTCCATATTTTGCACTTAAGTGACACTTACTTCACTGTGAAACTGGCCCTTAAACTAATACAATTGGATTAGTTTTGTTTTTTTTAATAAGGTTCTCTCGACCAATCTGGCCATTTTTTGATGATTTCAAATAATGCACTCCCAGGGCTCTCAGTTCCAACAAACTGTCTAGCACCATAGAGCCGATAGTCTTTCACGAGCTTTTTCAGTCTTACACCTTCCGCTATAATCAGTTTTAGTGCATTAAGTTGACCTTCAGTAGGATTCAATTTAGTGTATGTTCCAATGAAAGCAATGCCAATGCTATCCGAATTATACCCTAATGTATGTGCACCTTGCTTATCCCAGCCCCGGCCTTCGTAAACAGCTCCATCTCCACCAATTAGAAAGTTATAGGCTATATCGCCAAATCCCTTTGAATCCATATGAAATACTTGTATATTTTGAGTACGAGAAGCACATGCAGCCTATGAAAAAGATATTTTAACAAATTAAATGAGCTATGTATAAAGATATTTTATATTTATATTTAGTATTGGTTTTATTACCTGGCTTGTACAAACATCTGTTGCAGTGTGTGAAACAATAACTCGATGAACTGGCAATTTAAGGAATGTTATTGATTCTGATTCTTCTGGCTTGGCAAGCCAGTCGTCTCTGGTTACAATCCGTAAAATCGTTCCTCCACCAAAATTGTCATTTGCTAAATAAAATTATTTGCTATTATATTATGTTTTAAAATAAGTAAATCTATGTACATTGTATGTAGGTACATATGTATGTATATTAAAATCCTATTAACTCTGCACTTGCTAGTTATTTTGTTGAATTTATAAATTTTGTTTTTTAGTACGATTTTATGAATGAATGGTAAGTTACATACATAAAAGTTTTTTTAATTTTCAAAAAAAAAAAGATATGCGTATATGTAAGATAGATATATCAGTTGTTTTTAATATAAAATACTAACCTTGTTCATTTACTCTACAAAACATTTTTACCATTTTTAGTCCAAAGTAAAAGAAAAAAACTGTTAGAAACTGGTAGTTTTGGGCAAGTAAACGAACAGAAATATTATAGTCAACTGCTAACTTGCACTTGTAATGTTCCCTTGTTCCAAAATTGTTTAACCTCAGTTTGTCATAATAGGACTGTTTCTTAACTTCCCAAAACTGCCAATTTTGATCAATTCTAATCCAATTTTATTTTTGTATGGACTTTGACAGAACCTTTGGCCAAAATGGGTAGAAAGTGGCGTTTTTGGAAGTATAGAAACAGACCTATTGTCGCTTCGAGTTGAAACTGTCAAAATATTTCATTTCAACACAATTTGGAACGGTTTTTCGTACATTTGTGTTAGTTTTATTTCAAGTTTTTTTTCAATTTGAAATTAGCGATGAACGCTTTTGTTCTTGTGTAACACAGAAAGTTGCTTATTTTACTTTAATATTTTAACTCAATTAAAATGATTCCTAATACATTTAATATTTTTACTGAACAATTTTGGCCAGCGGCAATGGCCGAAAATATAATTTGTTTTAATATTTCAGAACTATACTTAGATATGATTATGATAGATACGAATTTTAAAATAAAGAACAAAAGCCAGTTTCATTTTCAAACTGTATAGAATATAGTTGCTAAAGAAACGAAGCTACAAGGCAAGAGCTGCTAAATAAATCACTGATTATAAAATTTTGATTGAAAGAAGACATTCTATTTTTTTGAAATAGGTACCTATAGTATTATTTACTGGTACATGTTTTCTATTTTCTTCGTCATCCTCTTCTTGCTTACTTGAACGTTTAATCATAAAACTTGTTGTTGCGAAAATGCCTCCAATGACAACTGTCAGGGTTATGATAATAGCTGTTACAACAAAGGCTTTCCGATTAAATATAAATTTATATGGCTGGTGTTTTGATGCGTTTTTGTCATTAAAATCTTCTGAAAACAAAAGAAAAAAGAGTAAATATTAACAAAAGGTAGAAAATTAAAATTCTAAAATATACAAGAAAGTACGACATATAAATTAAAATAAGTCAAACAAAAGATCATCAAATCGCATTTTTCGATGGAAAATTTTTGTATTTGATATATTTTTACGTATTATGAAAAGGATTTTATTAGACGATTTACTAAGATGTTAATAACATTTTTAGTATGATTTTATAGGTTAAAAATAGGATTTTATAAATTTTTAACATTTTATTAAAGTTAAAACCACCAAATGCCTATTTTATCTTTTAAGTATCATATAAACTCCAAATGTCACTTTGACAAATACAATTGTGAAAAAGTTTTATTTGCTTACTTGTTCGCAAACTGTCACATAAGGGTATTCATGCAACTTCGTAAGTTTATCGTACATTATAGCATTTTGCTATAAAAAAGACAAATATACTTTGAAACGTGATATGTCAGGTGCCTTTCTGATTTAGCCCCATGATTTAGCTGTCTAATTGCATGCCTTCCCTTTGTGAATGCATTTGTGTTTGACGTTTGTGTAACTCACACTATTTTGAAAAATGCTTCACTTTTTCCTCGATATGCCCGTTCCTCTATTTCTTCTTCTAAGACACAGACTGATTTTGTTTTAGTTCTCTGGGATATCTAATATATCATATTTCTGAACACGCCCAATTCTAAAAGTCACAATGACGTTTGATTAAGTTTATCAAAGAAATCCTTGGGAAATTTTTTTTTGTTTTTTTATTATTTCTTAATTATGAAAATATTTGAAGAAATCTATATTAATAATAAAAACTCCTCATAGTTGCTTAAGCCCTAACACCAACTACTTGCGACCCAGTTATGCCCTTTACTTTGTGTTATATTACATAAATAAATTAAAATTCTTTATACAATTTAATATCCAAATACTTTACGTATATCTAATATTATATGGGAGAATACTCTTTAGGTTTTTAAGCTTTTTACCTCTATAAATAGCATTCAAGAATTTCTTTGTTTCAAGGAGAAATTTTATAACGCTTGTTCGCTTATCTTATAATCCATGTAATACACCTGTGTTTATAAATACGTAAATACAATAATATAGAATTTGGTTACAAAAATTTTTTTCACATATTCATAAATCATAAATCATACAAAACAAACAAACAAACTGAATTACAAAAACAACCCTTTGAAAGTTTCATCGTGTATTCAACTTAAAGAATAAAAATAAAGAAATGTTTTCCTTGCAAATAATTATACATTGATAGGACAGGTTTTTTAACTGGTACACCCATGAATATATTAATATACCTTTGATACAGTCATGTTAGTTTTAATTTTGTATTTAATAAAAAATCTTTGCAATCACATTATTCTTCAACAATGAAGTACAATTTCCTACACATTTTTGGATGTAAACCAGTATCACAGGTATGTATTTCAACTTATTTTTAAAATTAGTATTTAACTCACGTGCATCGTCAATCTCTTAGAAGTGGTTTAAATACAAACAAAGTACACTGCGATTCAGAAAAATAGGAACAACTTTTTGCATTTTTCTTTAATTTTTGTTCAAATTTTGAATATGAAATTATAATTTTTAATAGAACTTGTTTGACAAAGAAGAAACTTTCTTCCTAGACATATTGTATTTCAGAATTCAGGAAAGAACATAGTATTCACATAATTATCTTTTGTCATTTTTATATTTTGATCATAACATTATCATAGAAACTATGTACATATTGTTTATTACCTACTTAAAATTTTCCAATATGTAAATAAGTATATTTTGTATGTGAATAATCCGAGAGACACATTAAGGTGCCAGTTATTGCTTTCATTGAAAACGATAAATGGAAATTTTAATTGTTAGTTTTGAGATGTATACAAAGAAAAATCAGTTATTATTTTGATGGAAATATAAAGCTGATGACTTAATTATTAACTCTTGTCAAAAAAAAATTAATTTTGGCCCAATTCTTCACATGAAATGAATTTCATTATTTCAATGATAATTGAACTTAAATCTTACCATTGATCATTGAAATCTTAAAAGTCATTTTATGTCAAAGGTTAGGAAAAAATCAAATACTAGAATTATTAATTAACAGCCCTTAATTAATAAAGCCCTAATTAATAAAAATACACCATCCGCTCGTAAATACACGTTTTACCTAACACATGGATAGTGGAAAATATTTACTGATTTAACTTTCTAAGTGCCTCAAAACTATAAAAAATTCCCTTGATGGTTTTTAATGATAGATATAAAAAAATGGAAATGGCTGTCTATTTATTTATACTTTATTCTTTTACTTTCGATATTAGTTATTAGGAAAAATTGAACTGGAGAATTATAGATCAAACTTTTTTATCTGCCTGATGGCTTTCTGATTGGCTACAGCATAAAAGGTTTTATTTGTAGGTAGGTATATAGGATTTACTTAGCTTTTGATAAAATACAGAATTTTGACCTTTAAATACAAAATTATGGATCTGTAGAGTTTTTTGATTCAATAGTAAAAAAACAAGAAAATCACAGAGACCTATTCTTTAATCAAAGAAATAACAAATAAAAATACAAATTACAATTAATGGTTCGTGCAAATAATTCAGTGCAAAAAAGAGTGGAGACTTCTACAAATAATCTGCTACGATTGTATTAATTCCGCTTGTTCAACAGCGTACTGCAGAACAAAAATGGGAACAACATTTTTCGTTTATGATTTCGTTGTTTCAATTTTTGTATATGGAAATGTTCGTTTCGCTTCAGCTGCGTACTATGCTTCAGGAATTAAAAAAATATAGTTATCAGCACCGGATGCTTCATATATCACTTCAAATAAATAAAAACAAGCTAAATATCGAAATTAAAAACAAATTAAACGAGATTCTTGAAATCTTCACACAATTTTTTTTAATACAATATATAAGTTGCTTGTTTAAAGCTTAAGAGTTATAGGAAACGCCCGTAAAATAATGCACACAATAATAAATTATTATCGCCTAATAAAACCTCGATTCATTGAATGCTATTTAAAGAACACCAAATAATCTGTGTTGGATTTAAATATTTTTTTATTGTTTTATTTTTCTTGTTTAATTTTATCATTTAAACAAAATAATAGAAACTACAATAAAATTTTGTAACACTTCAATTGATGAATGAAGAAAATGTATTTATGGAAGATGACTAAGATAATGCCAATTTATAAGTTTTGTTTTTAAAGGTAGGATTTTCGATTTGGGGTAAAGCCACTAAAAATATAGTTTATTATTAAAAAATATTAATTAAAGAAGGTATAAATAGTACAGGACACATTAAATGTTACCTTCTTGAAACTTGGCAAAAACGTTTTACATAATAAGGTGAGAAAAAATAATCAAAAGAGTCCAAAGAAACAATTAGTAAGGATGGTTGTTATTCCGTGAGAAAGGGGGAGGTGAAGAATTAAAAAATTAATTTTGGTAAAATTTGAGCATATTATATAATATGTACATCGAGACTAAAACTAAAAATTATAAGTATTTTTCATATAAGGAACACTTTTGTCAGTACAACTAGTAAATGAAAATAATGATTCTTACATAAAATTAGTTAAATATCAAGGTACCTACATACATAATAATATGTACATATATTATGCCTACTTTAAAGATATTTTTGAATGTTGAAAAAAAGAATCATAAAATAAACACTAACTATAATAGTTCCTTACAAAATTATTTTAACCCCTAAAGTAAAAACTTCAAATCCATACAAATTGAATGCCATTAATCATTATCATTATAATTTTATAAAAGTAATGGTTTTAACAACAAAAATGTAATTTGTTCTTTCTTCTTCATAGAATTGAAATTGTTAATAGGTATAGGTACCTATACCATAATCTAATCTTAATATCAAAGTGAAATGTCAACAGGAAACATTCAAAAAAATATTTTCTTATTGTTTAATTGCACGAAATAATGGCTACGAATATAGGTAATGCAATTAAGAAATGAATTTGATTGATGATGAGTTCTGATACGAATATTATAATAAGCTTAAATTCTTTTTGTTCTACTTTCTACACTGCTTATCTTTATATTTCAAGACAAAATTATTGTAAAGGAATTTATTATTATCACCTGCTTTTGTTTAAGTCAACATCGTAAACATTTTCCGAGAATATTTTTATGAATAAAAAAGCTTTTTCAAAATAACATTTCTTTGGAATTTAATGCAAGGCTATATCGTGGCTCGTGTATGAACTTAGTTATATGGATTATGGTTATTGCAGGGCTTAAATTTTGAAAAATTCATAAATTAATTACGCAGTTAAGCCTAGTACGCAGATCGCGCTAAATTTTAGTTTCCATACGAAATTCTCTCCAAAATTTAGCCAAAGCATTTTAGCTGAGAGGTACGCAGCTCCAGCTAAAAAATCAAATGTTTGTTTCTTACTCTACATCACTAATCTGTCAAAATTTAGCGCACGAAATAATTGTCTGGGACATTATTCTTGAGCTAAATTTTGACTAGTTCTGGTATTTTTTAATTTTGTGTGAACTTTGCTTTGTTTTTACAGCCTTCATGCAAAATGGATTCCGATTTGGAAGAATTTTTACAAGAATTACCACAACCGAAAAAAATAATGCGTGGTAAAAATAAAATTACGTTCAGCATGGAAGACAAAAAAAAAACTGGCTACTCTTGTAAAGGAACACCATTCTATATGGTGTGTGGTCAATCGCTCCTATTGCCACAACTTGTGCTGCTGCACAAATCACCAAATCTTCAATTTCCCTTGTATCCATTTTGTTTCTAAAATGTAATAATACTTGAAATTTTTCAAACAAACTTTCTTAAATTTGAATATTATTTTCGGAGAACAGGTGTTTTTGACATATTCTACACAATGCCCTTATGCCTGTTTGATAACTTTTTGTTTCAACAAATATCCCAAAACTGATTTTTTTTTCCATTGGTTTTGACAGCAAATTCTGAAATTTTGTGAAAATTTGTGAGAATTCGCAAGAAATTTCACGTTACCAAACAGGCCACTTATTTCAATCACATATTCTCCACAACTCTCCTATGTCAAAATTTAGCTAGGGTTTTAGCTGACAGCTAAGATTTAGCGCGATCTGCGTACTAGGCTTTAAGGAGAAAATAAGAAATTATTATAATCTACACAATATAGATGCACACATACATACATATGTACATATGTACATATTTATGAATAAGTTTGTTCGATGTCAGCCCTAAGGCGCACTGGGTCGCCCTGAACTCGTCCTGAAGCGTTTTATATGTATCACTTTTTTCGCCATAGGTTTTTTGCACTGTGTTCGATGTTCGGGGCGAGCACTGAACGACTCTCACGAGACCCAGGTTTTTTCTTAGGCGAGATTTCAGAGAGCTGTCAAAATTCAAATCAGCCATTTTCATTCACGCAAAAACAAGTGTTGATGATAAAGGACAATGGGCAAATTTGGCCCAGCTCCAATAAGAACACCCTTTATATCATATATAGGTACGTATTCATACATTATTTATCAGTTATACGTTTGCCTAAATTCCCTGTGTGGTGGAAGTTATTTAATTTTTAGTAAAATGAGTTTCAGGTTTCCAAATCTTTGTTTTCATTAATTTTTCTTTAATATTTTGTTGTTTCTTTTTGTTTACTTATGTAAACTAATAAATAAAAGATTAATCAGTACATTATCAGTTAAGTTTTTGTCAAAATATATAATGTCAGTGTAATATTAATTAATTAAATTATACGACAAAATTGATTTTTTTACACATTAACGCCTCCTCTTTATGTTTATTATTATCTGACCCAGCTTATACGGCAGGTTTTAGTGATAAAAGAAAAATATTATGCGAAAGAAAACTTTATTATTATTATTTTTATTATTTATTATTTAACTTTATTTAAAAAAAATGTAATCATCTGAAATGTAATAGAGGAAGTCTTCGACTATAAGGTGCCAGTTATAGCTTTCATTGAAAACAATCATTGCAAATTTGAATTATATGACTCAGTTATTATTTCTAAAAAAAAAAAACAAAATTAATCACTGATTTATCTTTTTAAGTGTCTCAAAATTAACAATTAAAATTTTAGATGACGAACACAAGCGAAAGAGGTCCTCAACCAACATGAAGTACTAAACTCGTAACAACTAGCTAGAGAAGAGCCTGAGCTGACTGGAAAAAAAACTTCTTTGGCGAGGTTTTATTTGACTGACTGTTGACTGTAAAACCCGTACCGTTCGTTGTTGTAGGTACATATATCTTCTCATTAAAGTAGCAGCGATTGGCAAGAGTTATTCTTCGTTTGATCTCAATGCTGATATCATTTTCTGAGTTTATAGCGGACCCAATAGATATAGACAAAGTCCTTAACTACTTCAAAGTTATAGTGCGGAGCTGTTCAATCGAAGATGTCGATTGTTTGGTAGGCTTTAAATGCTGTAAGGAAGTCTAAAATATTTGTTTACATCAAATATGTACATCGGCGACGTTCTAGCCAGCTCTGATGGAGCATATTTCATTATCCATCGCAAGTTTGTTTGTGATGCGAAACTAAACATTATATATTTTATATAACTCGTTTCTAGATATAGTCATATAATAGATTCTGTACCACCCGGCCTTGAAATCGATGAAGAGGTGTTATCTACTGACTTGAAGTTCGTGATGGGTTTTTCCAAAATCTGCCGTAGGATAATGTGAATATATTTGGTGGTTTTGGAGGACTTTTCTGGTTCAAGTCAAGCTTATATATGAAAAAACTGTGTAAATATATGTATATATGTGTGTACAATCGATTGGAAAAGCATTAAATTGCTAACAGTCTGACGTCAGGTTCGGAATACATGTGTCTTATATCTAATTATTATTAAAGGTAGGAAAGTCTATATAAAAACATCCCCTTTCAAGCTGTCACATTCAACAAATTTTAACAAATGATGTAGAAAGAGATAGGGATTTTTATTGTTGACTAAGTTAATTGTTTTTCAATTTATCAAATGTATATTAATTGTTCATATTATATACATGTATGACGTATGTATGTAATTATTTTCTAAGCTAAATAAATTCAAAACAAATATTTCAACTAATCGAACTCCCAAATTGTCAACACTCCTAATAAACCGGTTTAAACTAGATCCCAATATCAACCTCGAACTTGTCAAATATTTTGTTGATTAAACTTGAACCAGTCTTGTAGACAAAGTGGATGTGGCACTTTATGCAGCATTTTGTTTTTTTTTTGAAGTTTCATATGATATCCTATTTTATTTAATGCATACATACATATATGCGTAAGTTCTATTACCATGAGTCAGCTATACCTACGTGTGTGTAGTTATTCTTATGGGCGGAAAACTCTTTATAAATATGGTTAAATCTGTCTTTCCGAACATGTGATTAATTTGGATGAACAACCAACTTTGTGTTCTTAATCGCACCAAAAAAACGTGTTTTATTAAAATGCTTTGCATGACAAACAATGGGACTAAGTTATCGAAAAGGTCATTAATGTGAAGATAAGAATGAAAGTCGCAGACAAAATGAAGCTTTGGGTTATACCAGCTTTTTATTTAGTAAGTATGTAATTATATTAAGCAGGGTCCCTAAATATACCTTACGATTTATGAACCAATAAACAATTGCTCACCTATATAAGTAAAATTAAAGCTATAAATAAACCAACAAAACTGCAGATGCAATAAAAACATAAACAAAAATTTAAAATAATCAGTAGGTACCTAAAAAATTATTTCTTCATGATCTGCAATTCCAGTTTCAGTTGGTTGATAATTTAATTTTATTGGAAATTTCATCGAATCAATGTGGAAGCACTTAAAAGCAATTGACAGCGATATTTTGTTTGTTCCCATAGAGATAATTCATCACTATCACTATCATTTTATAATTTATGATAACGATGGTTTCCAGTCACGCTCCACTTCTAAACGTTTGTTTTTTTTATTGTAAGACACACAAATAGATTGACCTTTGAGCTTAAATTACGATAAGTTTTCCACTGATGGTATAATAATGATAATAATAGGGAAGTGCAATTAATAAATTCAGAATATCAGTAGTATACCCTGAACAATAATTTCTTGTAAAATAGATTAAAAAATGAAATATTTTCCTTACAAAATTGTTATTGACAAACTCAGTTTTGTAATTTGTTCACTTAACTATATTTAAACTTACTATGATCGCTTGGCGGGTTTGTCACCGTATTTGGACTTTCATTTTGAAAGCCGGGATTATCACTTCCGGCAAGGCATTCACCTTCCCGGTTTCGACTTTCAATCAAAAACTGCTGTATCGTTACTGGTCCTTGATAATAGTTCTTCTGGCCAATTGTAATATCTTTTGAATTTGTAAAAGCCATTTGTGGATTACCACAGGTAAATGTCGATGTCGATGCCATTGCTAAAACATCCATATTATGTTGTTCCACATCAACACGCTGTTCTAATAATACCAATCCATCATTGCCTCCTCCAATATGCGGAATTCCTACTCCATTTCCAGGCAGGCAGGAAGTCTGATGTCCCAGTTTTGTAATTGTATAGTTTTCATTTGAGTCCTCACAATCATCAACATCACAATCTGAATCGATAACACTCGATGATGCATCAGAATGTATCGATGTTATCGATATGCGTGTACTACGAAGGGAGGATGCCGTCGAAGACGACCCATTCGAAGGCGTGGTTTTTTTCGGCGAGCCCTTATTCGTCGGACTGACATTTTTAGCAAGGTTTATTATATTTTCTATATTTATAGTTGTTGCATTTTTTGCCAATGAATTATTATCACATTCAATACTTGTACTTATATCAATATTGCAACGGTTTGTATCTGATGGCATTAATCTGTCATTTAAAATAACTCCCGAATCTGCTGATGCGGCACTATCATCGGATTGAATATCAATTTTGTCATCTTTGCAATTCATTTTTTTTAACAAATTCAACAATAATACAAACACATACCGCGATTGATAGTAAAAAATTATAGGCTATACACTTTATGGGGTTGAGGGTTGCATATTTCTTTGTTTAATCAGATTCAACAATTTGTAATGAACTTTGACGGAAACGCAATGTATACACTTGCAGGCAGATAAGCTGACAAGCTCTTATGTCTGAGCGCGCGAAATTTTTCTAGAAGTGATAATAAAACCCGTTCATATGTATGCATATGTACATATAGGTATACAGATAAAATTCACAAACACTTGGATACTTTGTTATTAAAATAGCTATTTAATAAACCTGGCTTCTGAAAGGTCGTTTTAAGGGAAGGAGAAGATTTCGAATTTATTTTTTTTTTTATTTTGTTTTGTAGTTCTTCCGGCAAAAGTTAATCTAAAAACCAAAACGAATTAAACATTTATCCGATATTTGCGGCGGGCATTAAGTAGAATAGCAGCAGTTTGGGAGCTTTAAACATCACCAAAAGCTTATATTTATTTGTTTACATGGATTTTTGTTGTTTTTTATTTATTTTTTTTTGTCTCAAACACAAACAAAACGGTTTTTAAAATTGTATGCAAGTAAACGGCTTAATCACGGATACAAATTTAAACAGAACCATGCGAACGATCAAAGCAAACTGATTTGTGCTTCAGTGGTGGTGAATCGGATGGGTGTGCTTACTTTCTGACTTGCGGTAGATATTAGTTATTTTTAAGTACAAGCAATGGATTCATAAAAAAAAAAAACTCAAATTCACTTTTTGTGACTATATAGAAGAATTACAAATAAAATTCTTACCAAATATTTGATGTTCTGAAAACCTATTTTGTATTGTATTTGCAAACAACATTCAACAAAAAATGTATCACTTTTATTTATTTGTCATATAATTCTTTTATCTGGAAATTTTTTACAATATTTCTTATACGTTACCATATTTTGTATCAAAATTTATGAATAATATGATGTTTGTTTTTAAATTTGAATAATTGCAATCTATTACAATATGATAATGTGTGTGTTTTTGCAATTCGGGATGGTAATTGGTCTGAAAAAAACGACAGCAGAAACAAAATGGAGTTTTCATACAAACTATCGATAACAGGTATGTAGTTCAAGACCGGTAATACAACTTTAATGTTCGCTTAAGTTAAGCCCACAGGGGATTAGTTGTTGTTGCATTTAACATGTAAATTGTTAAGCACCGACATCGTTTTTTTTCATACAATTCTCCCCGGGCTTGGAAAAAAAAAAACACGCCTATTTACAATTATCAATTTTCTTGTAAATCACAACAATTTGCACCATTCTTAATTCTTAATGATCAAAACTTTTATCAAGGGGGTTGTTAAATATTGATTTTTAATATTTATCAACAACCAAATTGATAATCGTAATAGGGGTATATAATTTTAGCTTTTGGAAAATGTAAATTTTTTTCCCAATAAAGTGCATTTTATTATCCATCATGATATGATCTGGATCAGATCCTCATAATAAAACAAACAGGATCACAGCGACAACCAGTGGTAAATAACCATCTCTTTTTTCATTGTGTTTGTTGGCTTTTTTCTTTGAACTACGGTTTACACCACCTTAGCATATTAATAATAAAAAACTACTAGTTTTTGGATCCTGAAATAAATCCTGAAAAAAAGCAGGATTACATGTTGTTTTTGTATTTACGTGCTAAAATTTAATCCGGAGATCATATTGTGTAGAAAATAAAATTCAGCTAATGCTTTCTCCAATAGAACCCTTGCTTTGATCTTAGAATTTCTCGTTTAACCGATTTCGATTAGCTTTTTTATATGCAGATGGTTCTTAACAGTTTCAACATTAATAGATACTTAAAATTGACATGCTAATTTTTTTGTTTTACAATTTTTAACTTAAACAACAAAAGGTAAGTGTTATCGGGTAGTGCATTTTATTTTGTGAGTATTGGATTGGAGACCAAAGATTAAATTCAAGATAATATAATCTTCAAATTCAAATAATTAAAAATTGTACAATATATTTAAAAACTGGCAGCTATATACCTTACCTACATGTATGAACATATATATAGAGCAAGTTTATGCGACTCATTCATTAACGTTAGGTTATTGTTGCTGCCTGCAAACACAAAAATAATTGTGAAAAATAATATTTGCGTATATATAAGTTTTTTTTTTTTTTTAAACTTGTATCTCCTAAGTGCATAGGTATACTTTTCGACTCTATATTCAGCTGGAACTTGTTTTGAATTTTTGTAGGTATAGGTTAGGTATTTAAATATTTACATAGCGAAAGCATTATTTAATTTCGAAACAACAAGAGGATTATACCTGCACATATATGTACCTAGGTGCAGGGCATAAAGTATATAAAAATTTTCATTAAGAAATAATTATTATATTTTAATTAAGAACAATTTTTATTACATGGGATTGTAAAACACTATATAAATCCATATAAAAACACACAAAAAATTGTTTTATATTTATTAATTAGGTACTATAGAACTTATGTAATGGTGTTGTTGCATTTATGGTAATTATGAGGAAATTTCTGATTAATTTATTGCTTTAAAATTAACATAATCGTACAATTTATTAAAGTTCGAGCAATAAAACATACATAACTTCACTATACATTTCATTCATTTATTATAACTACCGGTCTGATAGGTAGAACCGCCTTGAGAAGATGTAATTTAACATTTTCTAGTTTCCAATAAATTGTTAGCATATAGTTTTAAGTTGCAAGCGTGCGTTGTAACATAAAATCAACATGCATACGAGTACTATTATGTAGTTGATCGATACACGTGTTCATTATAAAATGTTTGATTTTTAGAGGATATAGAGTAAATTTATGTAGATTTAATGGATTTGTAATTTAAACCAAATATTTCAAATCCCTGCATTCATTGCAATAAAACAGCCTTAAATCATAATATCTATCAAACATTTCTAATATTCTTTAAGAGTTATAACTTGGTACAGTAAAACCCGCTTAAGAGAAAAACCGCTTATCTGAAACACTTCTTTCATCCCCGAGTATTTGTCGACCAATTACCTTTAAAACACTCCGCTTAAACTAACTTTTCCGCCATCAGTATATTTGGTGTAAGTATATGGGTGCGACAACCTTTAAGCAAATTTGTTTGCCCCGGCCACCACATACGTCACCCGCCAACGTGATAAAAAATCGCATCAGGGGGTAATTTTTCATTAACTGTCAAATTAATCGTCTCTAGAAATAGTGCTGTCAAGTAAAATTCCAATAACGAAATTAATTTCATAATTTTACAGGTATTGAGTCTTAACTAAAATCACATCTTTATTTCAGGATACCAAGGCGATATTACCTACAAAGAATCCGAGACGAAACCACAACAAAACTTTTTCTTTTGGTCTTGGCAAAAAAAAATCCATTTTTAAATTGTAAATTTAAATTTTTAAACATAAATATTATCAGCTGGGCAGTTCCATAGAAAAGTGTCTCTTTTTTCTTAATTATAAATGCTAAATATTCTACAAGTATCAGATGTATAATTGAAAATAAAATTGAATACAAAATTGAAAATTTTTTAAGGTTAAAAACTTTAGTAACGTGAGTTTTGGGAAGCTAAGTTACCATGTAATTTATTATTATTATTCGATATCCTCTTGTTTAAAATTCAACATAATGGCAAAAATGGCCAACTTTAATCTAAAATTTATATCAACTGCTTCAAGTCATGGTTATCCGAAATTTTTAGCACTTAATTTGTGGAATTAACAAACAAATTAACAAAAATAATTAATTATTTCCTAACGCTGACTTATTACTAAAATTTATTGATTTTTAATGTTCATTTTCTGACCTATCTGGATGGTATATGTACTAGGTTTTATTAAATTCCATAAATGAAGAGTTTAAAATCTCTAATGCCATTGAAACGAATTGACTTAATTAAAATTATACTGCAACATCCTTATTTATAAGATTTACTTAAAATGTCTCTTAAAAGTTAATTAGTACAGTTTCTTAAATATGTATTTGATTTGCCTTTAAATAACTTTACTTAAATTCCAATCTATAATCTATTATTTATATTGGTTCTTAACCAAACGATCACAATTTAACTTAACGCAAAGAAAAATCACAAATCTGCTACAAACTAAATGAATTTCTAGTACATTTTATTTATCTCATCTGTTTTTGACAGCTTGCAAACAAATACAAACATAAAAAAAAACTTTCATAAAAAATAAGGGAAAAAGAGAAGCAAATTAAATTATACTCCATTTTGTTTTTTGTTTTTTTTTTATTTTTTTGGTATATTGTTGAGATTCACGACTTGCCCTTACCTGCAAGTGAAATAATTTATTTTAAAACTCAATTTATTTAAGAAAATCACAAATATTTTTATTGATAATTAAAACAAAGGAAATGAAATTCTACATGCATGTAGATACCTACACAGTACACACATTATTTTCTCAATTAAGAAAAATACTTTTTCTCATAATAATTTATCAAAATATATTTAAGATGACTTTAATTAACCTTTAAAGGCAATGGATGATATGTTAAGACGCCTTTAAATAATGTGCTTAAAAGAGAAAATTAATTATAAATAACTATTTCAGAAGTTATTTTTTATTTATGTTTTTTAAATTAAAAAAGCCTTAAGAATTTATTTATAAGTGAGGCCGTTAATTTTTTTTTGTTTCCACAAATGAGGTTCTAAAATTCTGGAACCCAAAAGTTGTCAGTAAATCACAATATTTTGGACAGTTAGAAAATGAATAGTTATGAAGTTCCAACAATTTCAACATTTAAAAACTGAAAAGCAAGTTATCTGAGAAGTTTTGATTTACTTCTATAAATAAATATTTAAATCAAAATTTCTAAAAGGCAATCTAAAAATTAATAATAATAAAAAAAAAAGTAAACCACAACACAATAAAACTATTTAACATTTTGTTGTGGGGAATCCCTTTCTTATTATATTCTTTAAAATAAAATATGAATCACTGATTGTTTTGTTACCTGTTTCATTCTTACAGGTATATTCTTTAAAATATAAAAAAATGTTTTTAAATGGAAAGTTACCTTTTTGGAAATATTGAACATTATAATAAGGATTTATGACATTTTAATCTTATTAAATTTTTTGTAAAGTTATATGTCGTTTGTTCATATAATTTTATTAAACAAATATACCCAACTAGGTCATACGTTTACTATAGTTCAAGTTTAATGTGTATAATGTGATTATATAACACGTGTTTAATTGGGAAAGAAATATGAAACATTGAACAAGTATTTTACTCGTAAAATTAAAACAGAACTTTAATCCTGCTGCGGATAGAATACCAAATTTTAAATAAAAATAACAGATGTAGATGGTGTGTTTTTGAAGATGTATCAATAGGATCAAAAGTTTTTCCTCATAAATATTTAATCCCGCATTTTTTCAGTGAGAGATCTTCCCAGTTAAATCTAAATTAACTTTTGAATTTAGTGAGTCACCTTACCAGTTACCTCCCCACTAAAAATCACCGTCATAGTTAAATCGGATTGAATTTATTTGCAGGATTAACTAACTCTGGTTTAACTCAGAGTTGAGTTAACTCAGCACTGAAAAACTAAAAAATATTATTAAATCTTTTTAATGCAAACTGTCAAGTATTGACTAAGACCATTGTCATTGTGGACAAATAATTTGTATTTTTTTGTGTGTGTTACAAATTTGATTATTTTGTACAAATAAATGAAAAGTTCACCTTTCAAGTGCAAATAAAAACAATTGGTGTTTCATCTTAATAATTACTCTATCTAATTAGCTCCAAGACCGTTTATTTCTATTGATAACAAATATATTATGAAAATACTCATAACTCATAAGTATCTGGCTCTTAAAATTAAAAAAAAAAAGACACCAATAAAATATGTACTTTGTATTATCATCACAGGGGTGGAAATTTAATTATAAATGGGTATATGGTGAAGGTGTTAAAAAAAATCAGCTTTAAGAGTAAAAGTAAAATACTTATTTGTCAGATCTATACACAATAAATACTACACAATTTGAAGGCGCAACTTAAAAAAAAACCAAGTCCCCCTTGTTCATTAATCATTATAATTTCATTTCATTACTGAAACAGCGTCTCGTTATTAATCTATTTTTTGTGGCTTTGCTTTTATGAGAGTCTAAAGATAGTAAATTATTGTGCAGGATAAGCTTTTTTGCAAATACAACGGAAATTCCAAGCTTTTCTTTTACAGGGTGTTTCAAAGGGAAATTTATATAATTTTGTAAACGCAACAAATCTGCGGGCCAATTTGCGCATTCAGCGGCGTAGTTACCTTGAGCCTCAAAGGTTTGGAATTTCTGTGGAGAGCAACGTTTTGCCGTCTAAACAGCAGATACTAAAAAGTAACCTATGTTTGCACCGCAGTTTTTTTAAGGTTAAAACTATAGAATTCCCAAAACTATCAGCTGTTGTTTTGTTTGTAAAACAGTTTTTTTCATAATAGCAATATTTTTTTATGAAAAACATACGCAAACGCGCCTAGTTCGTTACACCGCTTTCATGTCAAAAAAAGTGCATAATATACATTAAAATAAACAACTGGATAATGTACATAATGTAGCTAGGTACATATTTTTTCTCAAAACTTATTGCTCTGCTGAAAAAAAGTGTAGAATTTACCAAACGAAAATAAACGTTTAAGTAGAACCAAAGTCACAGCGTTTAATCCTTTTTCTTTAGACTTCTCGCGATTATAAAAATAGTTGTTTAACGGCAACGGCGATAGAGCTCTTCACCAAATAGCAATATATGTACATATACCCCTCTCATTTATTAAAACAAAGAAACGTCAAAAACACTGCTTTGTGAAAGCTGACATTTGTTTATCTATTTTTGAAAGCAAGTAGTTACAGACATATGTAGGTACTGGCATTAATATAAATATTAATCTATAACTACTAATTGTAGTTGAAATTATTATTTATGTAAGTTCCTATCAAAATTGAGCACAAAACTCTTTAAAGATAAAAACAATGAACATGCTTAATATTATTAAAACGAGATGACAGATGATGACATAAAAACATAAGCCGTTTTTTTTAGGTCCGAGCGGAGCACTGAGTAGAGCATGCTCGGCCGATCAGACTGTTATCAGGGCTCTGCGATTTAATTATGAAACACACTTCTGTAATGAATTGTCACATGTTTAGTATCATCTGTCAAATTACATGAAATTTGTATTAAGTTTGCTCGGCCATTGATTGGAAAAAGAAATGCACACCATCTGATGTTTCTGAACCAAAAAAGAAATACAAAATTTTATGATAAAAAAATGCCTTAAATAAGGAGGTGTAAGCAAAACATTGTGCTTAACTACACACAGTTTCATGGGCTTTTCCCATTTCCTTATATTATATGAAGGAGGATGTGAGAATTAATTTATCTATATATGGATTTTAGACATTTAAAAGCATACATGTAGTTAAAATTGTTACTAAATTATTGTCAATGTTGACGAAGTTGTTACAACATAAATTAAATGTTCATAATTCTATTATTTACCATTTGACTAAAAATAAAAAAAAAATAAAAACATTCATAATTTTTTTAATTCATTGAACTTTTTAATAAAACAACTTAAAATTTTATAAAACAACTTGTAAAAAAAAATTACAAGAATTTAACATTAGTTAAACTTAAAAATCAATCAATAAGGATTAAATTTTTTTGAATTTTGTTTGTTTTTTTTTTTTTTCTTAAACATTATGTACATAGATATCACAAAAATACTGTTCGATTTTAAAATATAATAATATTGTTTTTAAAAACGTCTTTTGTTCCAAACTCCTATTCTGATTTATCTTAAGGAGTAAAATCAATCCAAGATGCGGTCAAACTCACACCAAATCTTTTGACCAGTTTGGCCATTGTTGTATCAATTTATATAACGCATCTCCTGGTCCATCAGAAAAATCCAATTGTCTACTTCCGTAGACTTTATAATCTGGAACAAGTTTATTCAGTCTAACACCTTCATTGAGTAACCATTTTGTGGCATTTAATTGTTTCTCAGGAGGTGCCCATTTTTTAAAACTTCCAATAAGAGCTATACCCAAACTCTGATCGTTATAACCTTTTGTATGAGCACCAACTTTATTCCAACCGCGTCCAACATAAACATTTCCATCACCACCAACGAGAAAATTATATAAAATGTCATCAAAAGATCTTGATTCCATGTTGAAAGTTTGAATGAATCTTGTTCGAAAAATACACATTGCCTGTTAAATTATTATTCAATCAATTATCAATATTTTATAAGTACATACATTTTAAAATCAATGTAAATACCTTTGTTGAACAATTTTGTGTTGATGTATGAGCAATTATAACTCGAGATAAAGGAGTTTCCAAATCATCTAATGGCACATTGGGTGGCTGTGCAACCCACTCATCTCTCGATATCATATTCGAATATAGTTGAATATCGCCTGAAAAAAGAAGAATCAATATTCTATTAATTATGTAATTGAAAGAAAAACAAAAAATGAATATATTTACTTACTTTCAAACAATTTACTTTCAGAAATAAAAATTGCTGTTATAATAATAATTCCAATTAGGGTTGTTAAAACAACAATTAGTGCAGTTAATATGACGGCCTTATTATATAGGAATTTTGTATGAAACTCTGATGGTTGGCTATTGTCTCTAAGTGTGTCTGAAATAAAATAGAAACTTATGAAAAAACATTAAATAAATATATAAAAAATATTCTATAAAATTTTAATTTGTATATTTTTTGCATTTATTTGAAGAAAATATCTTAAGTGAAATTTCTGTGCAATACAAAAAAAAAATAATTTCCCCCAAAAATAAAAGTTTTTGTGAAATCATTATTGCTGGTGTATGGTGGCGTATGTGGAACATTTTTTTCTTTGCAATATACAAACAATTAATGTTTTTTTTTTTTAATTTGTCAAGTTTTTTTTATCAAAAAACCAAAACAGGACAGGGTGAAAAATCATCCCCTGATTAGACTTCACAATTGAAATTCATTATAATACGTTTCTGGTTTTTAAATTGCATTCACATAAGGGAAATACGGTTTTTTGTGAAAAAATTGTATTACTTGGTAAATATAGTTCATACATTATTGCATCTATTTTTCTAGTATTTTTGACTTTTTAAACATTTTTTCCCTAAAGATATTATTCTACGATTTTTTCTTTAAATATATTATAACAACATTTATAAACCATTAACATTAATAGGAATTCAAAGTGTTAGTTATATTATAGTTCTTAACCCCAGAAGCAAATTTGAGCAATTTAGACGTTCATTTTATTTAAATATATGTATCTCTTCTAACGAAATTTCGCATTTATAAAATTTGGTATTTGAAAATCTCCCTTGATAATGCACAAAACTAACTTTTCAATAACGGATAAAAGCAAAACCAACTTAAAGTCAATTTTTAAGCTGTAATCTTCTTGTAAATAGAATATAAACTGGTTCTACAATAATTTATTTTTAAATTTGTATTCTTAGCATTTTTGGTTAAATGCTCTTTATTTCGTAAACAGATTGGCATATCACCATTGGCATATTAATCATTCTATTTACAAAAAAAAAAAAATTGCCATACAAAATATAAGTATAGATCTCAGCAATTTGTTATAAGCAGAAACCTTCATTTAAAATTCAATATATTCCATGATTAAGGTTAATGTTTTTTTTGTATATAAAGTCAAGTTATTTTGAGCTACTTATGACGTTTTTTAGTCATATATCTAAAATAAAATGTTAGCTATTAAATTATCATAGTGGTGAACTGCCGTTTATTAACATGTTTTGAATTAATTAACAGATCTGATGACGGCAATGGAGAGCTTTAAATTTAAATCAAGTATTTTCAATTTAAAATCATTCAAAGAAAGTACCCACCAAATTTGTCATCAATCTTAATCCGCTTTTGCTGTAGTGAAAAGGTGACAGAGAAAGCGCTTAGAAATAAAATGAACGACTGCATTGCTTGAAATTATATTTATGGTTCAAGGTTATAAAGTAAGTATCTAATCAATGAAGATGTAATGGAGAAAATAGTGTGAACAACATTAAATAAAGTAGGTATTACAAAATTACATCTGCCCTTAGAAATTACTTCTTGACGTTTTGTGTTCTTTATAAGAGAGAGTTTTGCAGTGCTGAGTTAAAGCAAGTAAATTAAAACTTATGAAGCAGTATACTATAGTTAATCAGTGGAAAATTATGGAAAAACAGGTGATTCCCATAATCGATTTCGATAGATTTTTAACAGTAAAGGACTATTCACATGAGAGCGACCAACTGTTTTAAATCCCATTTGTTCTTTTATTCATCGGTTGTTATAGTCGCTTTCAAGTGAATAGTCCTTTACAATGCAATGTCTGTCATAAATATTTATTTTATTAATTCCTAATAAATTCTCCAAATATGTTAAGTTAAATAGGGCTTATTGAATTACCTAAGTCGGAACAAAACCTTCGTTTAATTGGAGAAAAGATAGATTCCCGCAAGTCTTTGGGGTTTTCTTAGGTGCCTTTATATCGTCATAAAATTTATATTTTAATAATATAAATAACTATAAAGAAATTGTCTCACACCAAACCATCCTAATAGTGCAAGTAAAAATACTTTGTATACAATATTTAAATAAATTTTAAGAGAATTGATATCTTTCATATTTTGGTTTCTATAGTAAGTAACGGGTGATTTTTTAGCTGGTTTGGTTTTGGCAACACTGGTTTTGACAGCTGACGTGTGTTTAGTACCTTGTGTCACTGTCAAACAGCTTCAGTTTGGTTTGCAATTTAACCATGAATCGTCTTACAAATGAACAACGCTTGCAAATTATTGAATTTTACTATCAAAATTCGTGCTCGGTTCGAAATGTTCATCGCGCGCTGCTTCCATTTTATGGTCGGCATTCTCGACCTTCTGAGCAGTCTATTCGGAAGATTGTGACCAAATTTCGCACCAAATTTACTTTGTTGGACATTAAACCACCAACACGTTTACGTACTGTGCGTAGTGAAGAAAATATTGCGGCCGTATCAGCTAGTGTGACAGAAGACCGCGAAATGTCGATTCGGCGCCGTTCCCAGCAGTTAGGCCTTTGTTACAGCACTACGTGGAAAATTTTGCGGAAGGATTTGGGCGTAAAGCCTTTTAAGATACAGCTGGTGCAAGAACTAAAGCCAGCCGACCTACCACAACGCCGAATTTTTGGTGAATGGGCTCTTGGAAAGCTGGCCGAGGATCCGCTTTTTTATCGAAAGCGATGTTCAGCGATGAGGCTCATTTTTGGTTGAATGGGTACGTAAATAAGCACAATTGCCGCATTTGGAGTGAAGATCAGCCAGAAGCATTGCAACAGCTACCAATGCATCCCGAAAAAGCCACTGTTTGGTGCGGTTTATGGGCCGGCGGCATTATTGGGCCATATTTCTTCAAAGATGATGCGAATCGCAGCGTTACTGTCAATGGTGAACGCTACCGAGCGATGATAACAAACTTTTTTTTGCCCGAAATGGAAGTTCTTGACTTGCATGATATGTGGTTTCAACAAGACGGTGCCACATGCCACACAGCACGCGAAACAATGGCGCAATTGCGAGGCGAGTTTGGTGAACAGTTAATTTCACGTTTCGGCCGGTCAATTGGCCGCCTAGATCGTGCGATTTGACACCATTAGACTATTTTTTGTGGGGGTATGTCAAAGCTAATGTCTATAGGGACAAGCCCGCTTCGATTGACGCACTGGAAGCCAACATCCATGCATTCATTCGTGAGATACCGGCCGATATGTGTGAAAGAGTATGCCAAAATTGGACTCAACGGAGATTAACAATCTAGTATTTTGTTTTCAAACAATTGATAAAATATGTACCTATTATATGTTATTAGAATAAAATAGAATTTTTTCCTAAGGCCCTAAAACACTTCAAAATAATAATAATACAATTATTGAAATCACAAGCGTGTGACCTACCTCAAACTAGAGTGTAATGAACTGATAAAATATAATGATTAAAAAAAAAACTTATAAAACAATAACGGAAGTCTTAGAAAAAATTTCAAAGTTTTAATCAAACTTATCACTATTAATGATGGAGAAGTCAAAAAAGGCTTGTAAAAAAAGCAGTCTTTTGTGAATGCAGTCTTTAAAAATCATTCAATTAAGAGATTGCATTCGTTTACTTCATTTTGAGACTTCAACTTCAAATTATGCAATCATCATTCACTTGCATCAAAAAGATTGCAATCATTTTTTCTGTCATCCATTTTACACCAATCAATTGAATGCAATCTTTTGGGAATTCATGCATTCTTTATATTCTTTTGCATTCTTTACATTCTATTGCATTCTTTTACACTCTTTAGCATTCTTTTGCAATCTATGCATTCTTTTGCATTTATGGAGGGAAATGGCAATGCAAAAAAATAAAAAAATGCAAAAGAATGCGAAGCATTTAAAAGAATGCAACAAAAATACAAAGAATGTACGTTTTCCCAAAAGATTGCATTCAATTGAATGTTGTAGAACGAATGAGAAAAAAATTATTTCAATCTTTTTGATTCAAGTGAATGGTGATTGCATAATTTGAAGGCAGAAGTCTGAAAGTGAAATCAATGAATGCAATCTTATTATTGAAGTCATTAACGATTGCATTCTCAAAAAATTGCATTCTTTTACAAGGCTGATTTCTGTGCCTATGCGTCAAATTTTATAAGCAACATTTGCATTTCATTCGCATTCCCACTTAGCTCTAATAGAACTATTTTGTTTGTTCTTTTCCACTTTGATCAAATAATATTCTATTTCAGGATTCAGACGAAAAATTCAATCAACGGAAATTGGGTTTTGTGGTTACTTATTTGTGTTGCAAAAATGTTTATATCTTTTATTTATAAAAGCTCAAGAAGAAATAAATTGTATTTAATGTCTGATTTTATCTATTTGTTACACGTTTTTCTTAACTTTAATTAGCTTTGAACCATATTATAAGAGCAAGTTTGGTTCGATTCATATACGTAGATTTTAAAACACAATGACAAGAACATGATTTTTTGTTTCAAACGTACTTAAGCTTCTAAGGTTAAAGAAAATATTCAAAATGAAATAAATGAGGATAAAATATGGAAATGTGTGTTTTTCATTGCGAAATCATCTCAATTTCGAAAGAGTTAACTCGTGAAAAATATTTTTCATTCAATTAAGATCCTGAATATAAATTCTTCCAGGCATATTTATTAGATTTTTGACTAGTTAGACAGATTAAATAAAATGTTACATTAGCCAAGGTTTAGGCAACTGAGTCCGTTGCTTAAGAAAGATAACTCTTAAACATCAACTAAAAATGTTTATCTATAACTTGGAGCGTTGTCCAAAGTTAGACAACGTTTATAAATAAGACTGTTCGAATTTAGTGAGATGAATTAACCGATTAAATATAATTGACAGTTGTGTGTCAAAACACTTTAAAAATTGTGGGATTGATTGTGGGAATTTATTGATCAAGACCCTTTTTATGGGAACCTTCTCATTGTACCTCCTATAGTTAACGTGGTCCAGTCTCTTGGTGTACTAAAATATTTAAATTTTGCCTTTATTATGCCTCGTGAAGTTTTTAAATTTAAATTAAAAGTAGCTTTAAGTTTATTGATATTAGTACGTATGTACATTGTTCGTAATTAGTTTAAGACAAGAATTAATATCTGATGTGGATGTATAATCGTAGATAAATAAATAAATAGAGAGGGCGACAATATAGTGATCTCCCTTTTCATATTTTTACATAACATCGCTTCCGATTTAACTCAAGTTCAATTTATTTACAGAATTATCTAACTCTGGTTTAAATAACTGAATTATACCTACTTGAATGCAAAAATTAACCAAATCAATTGACTCATTAACCAGAAATAAGTTAATAACTCAAAAATAAGGCTTTCACACCATCACTTGGACAAAACCAAAATGTAGTTTTACTTTGAATTGAAATTTGGTATCTGAGTAGATATAGAATGACTTTCATTATATTAACTACATATTTCACTTCACTAGAATTTAAAAAAAATGAAGAAACTTGTTGTTTCTGAGCAAAACCGGTTGAATATCAAAAGTAAAAACCAAATGTAAGTAAGTTTCTTATCGCTCATGTCATGACCCTATTGTGCTATAAAACCTGAAAATATGTACCTAGTTCTTATTCTTAAAATACAAAACACTTAAAAAAACAACCAATAACTTGACCCACGATCTAAATAACAAATTAACACCAACATTTTATACATTCTCATAAACTTCACAACAACGTATATTTCTTTGTAAAATGTCTGGAAGATGTTTGATAAGATTTCATGCAATCTAAATATAGCTTAACAAAAACAAAAACTCACCACATCCAGATGGTCTTCTTTGTGCATTATTATTCGAACGGCCATTTGAATATTCAAACGCTGTATTGGTTTGTCCTGCATTCTTTGCTGTTGGTTTTTCAACCAATATCTGTTGTATTGTGACAGGACCTCGAAGATATCTTTTACTACCAAACGTCACATCAGTTGAATTATCTATCGATAAACTAGTGATCTGATGAGGTCCATTTGATGAGCTACCAACATCCCGGTCAATCTGTTCGCTTATCAGAACTCCGATTTCAGAATTAATATTTGGAATTTGGCTATGATGATGGTTATCCGCTGGTGATGGTATAATAGTTTGAGTTCCAAGTTTTTTCAACATACACCCAGTTTTGGAATCTTCAAACTCATCGACGTCTGAATCGATTATACTTGATAGTGCATCAGATTCAATCGATGAAATCGATATACTTGTACTGCGTAACGAAGGGTTTGGCGAAGATGGTGGCAGTGGCGGCGTCAAAGGCGACGGTTTAATTTCACTCAACTTTGTTGTTGCTTCTGATGTTCCATTTTGATTGATTTGTATTACGTTTTCCACATTTATTGTTGCGCAAAAATCAGAATTTTCCATTTTCTGATGTTTATATGAAATACTGTTGTCAGATGGATGCGGTATTTTTACCTCATTGACATACATTATTAAACACTCTTATTGAATTATGCAGTTGTCCAATATTAACTTAAATCACATTCATTATTCTTTATTCTTTGAGATAGTATAAACAATAATTTATAAAAAAATCGATTCTCAAAAACTGATTACACTTATTGAAGTACGAATTTTATGTTCAACACTGTAGTTTTCTGTCAACGATCAAAACCAAATGAATCTCTCGTCTTGTCAAGGCCGCAAATTTATAAACAAAAATTTGGCTCTTTTTGATAACCCGATTTGTATTGTTTTTTTTTTTTTTTTTTTTACTTTGTTATTATTTTCTACCGGTGAAAAAATCTTCCTAACTCTTTAGCTTTTTCCACTGCGTTATGGGAATTCCAGATACTTTCTGAATGGAGTTAAATAACAAAAATGAAATTGCTTTATCACGAATAGTTAGTGAAATCAACGAGATTTTGTATGGATCTTTGAGCTGTAAAGCTCATATATGGAAAAGCTTTTTTTATTTTAATTTTTGTGGTGCAAATTGTGCAAATATCTCTAAATGCATCACTATTTTGCGTGTTACTCAGCGGTTTGTCACGATCAACTAAACTCGAATTAATTTAGTAAATCATATTATTGTATTTGTGTATGCCGGGGATCTGTATAAAGTGACAAGTAAAACAAAAAGCTTCAACTCACTGGAGCCGACATCAATACGTGCCTATATAATATAACACGTTATTCGATGAGCTTTTCAACTCGTCATTTAAGATATGCAAGTGAAAGATATAAAAAATAAAGCTGTTGACTTTGTACATCGAAATCAACCTGGTAAACAGGTACCTTACCTATGTAGATATGTAGATATCTTAATTCTTACACATAAATGTAGAGATTGTTGTTAGAAGATGGATTAAAGCGTAGGTATATGGGCGTTTGATAACGACAGGTGGGTACGTGTCAGGCAATATAATCTATTTTTAGCATTCTTTCAAACAATTTGCATTAAAGTTGATAATGCATAAAACCGAATTTTTATAGAATATTGGCAATTTAATTTTACTGTAAATAAGTTAGCTAGTTTTGTAACAGTGCCTATAACTAAGGCTAAAACACGATACTTAATGATGAAAATGAAAATCTTTCTATCTATGGAAAAGCATTTAGTTTAGTTCTGTTTAACGGCTGATTTCAAAAAAAAATTAAAAACTTTTAAGAAAAAAGAATTTAAAGAACAATCTTCAATCCTATTACTACACTGGTTACTTTGTACCTATACTTGTATAGGGAGGTAGAGATAGGTACATATGTCTTTTTTAAATGTTGTTTTTTTTCAAGTTTCCTATCCAGAGACGTATACCTATTTTTTTAATTTTTGACTAAAGGTGCTAACAACCTCATATAAGCCATATAAGGAAAACAAACAACCTCGAGTAGCCATATAAGGAAATTAAACACTTTATTTAAGTTTATTCTTAAAATAATAATGATCTCTAAATTAATATATTGACATTATTGTTCATCGAGATTCTTTTGTTGAAACTGTACACAAATGTGTTTTAAGTATTTTTCTGTGGTCTGCTTAAGCTATTAGTATTTTTTTCGCTTTCCGACCAAAAAATAATTTTGCAAAAATTTGTTCAATATTAATTGTTGCATTACTAAACCGTTCAACGCTGTAGAACTTGCATATTAAAACCTTCATTATTATACCAAATTAATATTGAAGGTCAAAACAAGTCAGTAGGTGGTTTTACCCAACATCCTCTATATAGGTACCTATGTATAGTAAAAATTTTTGGTTCTAGATTTTTCAAAGCAGTTCAATGTCTCAAAACTTATATTTTTATAAAAAAAAACTCATCGGTGAACCTAAGTTACAAAATATGTACGTACAAAAAATTAAAATTTATGAACAATTATAGCTTCTAAAAATGATGAGATGTTGGAATTTAAAAAAAAAAGTTACTTTGATTTGCAAAGATAAAGTTTTAAAATTAATCGAAAAAAAATCATAATTTTTTCAGATTTATGTATGTCACTCCCCTTGTCACGCTGTTTGAAAGGGAAGTGTTTTTGAGGCATCCCATGATAACTGACATTTTCATTAAACTAGCGGAAACTCAGAGAATGTTATATCGTCCAACTACATAATAGAAATTATGTAATAAGTGGATACACTGCGTGCCAATTGTTACGCTTTGAAAAAATCGTTGAGATGTTTTTTTTTTCGGAAAACATTTAATTTTTCCAACTGCTACTACCGAACCGACTACTGTAAATTAAGATATTCAAAAAATATTTGTGTGGCTGGTGTAGGTACTCTAATTTTTTTCAAGTTTTAACCCTATTTCACCTTATAATTAACTAAATTATGAAAAATATTAAGATAAGTTTTCAAACACAAAAATAATTGTTTTTTTAAATAAGACCAGTAATTTATGGAATTTGCCCCAACATATACATACAAACAACCGAACAAAGTTACTTTTCGGACAAAAGACGGCGTCGTTTTTGGTCTTGCTGCCCACATGCCTTGTTTAACAAATTTGTAAATTTATTTTGTAAATTATTTAAAAAATGAATAAATAAATTTGTCGAATTTTGTTCACTTTTTCTTGGTGAAATCTAATATCTCTATTAATTAAAAGATTTCTATTTAGGTAATACAGATTTATGTTTGGTTTTAACGACCGCTGAATGTCATGAGTAAGTTGGAATTGTGTTTTCATTCGGTTTGTGTCTGAACAATAGAAGCCGAATCCACGTCAAAATACATAATTCGGTTGAGACAGTCAAATATGAACATCGACTATTTGTGGATCAAATCAGTTCTGATACAAAACTTAAGTTTAGAAAAAATAGAATGGATAGAAAAGACAAAATGTTTATCCAGTATATCTAAAAGTGAAATGAATCAAGAAACAAAACTGGAACAAAAAGGAATCAGTTGTTCGGTATAATGTTCAAACAGTTGAATAAACATACTTTTCATTTTTGGTAATTATATGGAAAACGGATGGAATTTAAAATGAAGGAAATTAGGTACGACAATTGCGTGCACTAAATGCGTCCAGTGTTCCATTTATTCAACTCTTCACATGGAATGAAAAAAATGTAGGTATACCAATGATTTTAGAATTGAAAATTGTAAATATTCCGAGTGAATGAAAAAGCACACTCAATGTTAATTTGAGTGAGCATTAAAAAAAAAGAAGTGAGTTTCATCAGCCTGTATGTCTTTGCGCTTTTGTCTCCATCTGTATCGAATTAAGATAGGACCCGAACGGATTCACTTCAAATTTGTTACAAAGTATTAGGTCTGTTCACGTACATACTTGCCCGAAACTGCCAGATTCTACCAGATTTATTTTTTATATGAACTTCGACAATCTTTCGGGCTAAAAATGGTAGAAATGGGTAGGTTTGGGAAGTAAACGAAAAAGCTTATTATTATGAAACTTCCGAATTCCTTCTGTCAATGTTACTGTCGATAATAATTAGTCGAGAAACGATGAAAATTGAAACAAATCGTTGCATTTTTCAACGTTTCTCGACCAATTTTAACGATGCGAGCAGTGAGAGTATACAGAGAACTGCTGAAGCTTTTTTTACAATACATTATAAAAAAATATATTTTCTCGAAAACACATCTAAAGATTTTGACAAAAAAAAATTAATATTTATACTATTAATTAATATAAAATTAACGACTCCTCCTATATAACTTTTTTTTTGTTAAATGATTTTTTTAAATATTCTGAGGTGGAATCGGTTAAGGAGATAAGGTGATTTGTGATAATTGACCGTCACAATAAACACATTCGGTCTGTCTAACGTGATTGTCACATTTGATAATCATATTTTTGCGACTTTTTCTTTTGACAGTTATGTTGGTGTAATTTTCGTGTTAAATTAACAAGATATCAAGAAAAATTAATCTATTTGTACCTGTGCAATTATTTTTATACCCGATAATATGTAAAATGAAAATCAAATACACATAATAGGAATGTTCGACCAAATACCTACTAGCCAATTCCACCCAAGCTTTAGATAGAAACATATACATACATACATACATATATGTATAAATAATATTATCTGTCTAAAATGTTATGCAGCTTTGTTTGTAATTTAAATAAATAAATAATTTGGAAGCTAAGCCATGTTGATTCCAAGAAAACTCACTTAAATTCGTGTTTTAATTTTGTTCTATGTATATCTTCTTACGCATATATTGTTCAAAAGTTAAACCTGCCTCAATTTGATAAAATTTAACTTGAATTCAAAAGCTTTCTTAATAATTTCTCAATTATCACAAGAATTCCTAGTATACTTAACCAGTTACTAAATTTATTGTATCCAATTTCATTGTAATTGTATTTCTTCCAGAATAAAACTTGACTTCTAAAGAGTAGGCGAAGCGATGTATCACCTTTTGTTTTGCAATATCAAAAAGCTTTTCGTTCATTCGCCTCTAGATATAAAGAACAATACAAATTATAATTAATGCGCGGTTTGCGATATTATGATAATTACCAACATGTGCTGCAACAAAGTTGCCCAGCTGCGAAGTTCAAATAAAGTTGCATTTATATAGAATATCGGTATCAGCATGCAATTAAGTCATGATGATGATGGTGGTACAAAACAGGGGCATTTACGTCAGCTCTAAAATAAAGCTTAATATACACTCATATGCATGTGTCACAATGCGATTACGATTATGGCTAAATTGAATTCTTTATTTCTTTAAGATTTTTAAACTCAAATTACTATAGAAAACTTTGATATATTTTTTTTTAACATCTGAATAGTCACTTTTAGGGAAAAGAAAATGACATCCATTCCATGATAATTTTAATAGAGGTAAAATGCTTTCAGTTTCAATATACACTCAGAAAAATTGCTCAATTAAATGAAGCGAATGTGACTTTGATGCATTGCTTATCAATATTCACGTTGTCAGCAGGTGCCTAATGAGTTAACCCTGATTTAAATCAACCCTGCAAATAAATAAATTTTCAATGGTTAATTTTTGTTTCAGCATATGACAACAATATACATATCATTTAACCTTTAATGAAAATCTTCAGTTTTACTTAAAGTGTTTTTTTTTAACATTACCTTAAGATTTAAAACAGAAATAATTAATTATTACTGCCAAAATTAAATTATCATGGAGCCTCTTTAAAACCGATTATGAAAATCTAATTTTTCTCGAAAACGAGTCCTACGATTTTTATTGAAAAAAAAAATACTTTCAATAATATGTTGATATTAATGCGATCTTCCATCTAACAGCAACAAATTTTAAATTGAGCCCTTATTAAAAATAAATAAATAAATATTAAAAGTAGATATACCTACCATATAATGACACTAAGGATGAATCGATAAAAGTCTCAGTGCACATATATTAAAAGCAGTGATGATTGATGCCTTATGAAAACATAGGAAGTACCTACAGCATTGACAAAAAAATCCCTACATTTTCCTTACATGCACAAAATGCATGAAATAAACAGATAAAATAAAAAAATTAATAAATTGTTTTTTTTTGTTTATTTTTCTTTTTTTTAGTTAACAAAAAAATTGGTACTGAAAAAATTTTCACTTGATGGTGATCATATAAAATAAAATATTTTGGGATAAAATTTCTGTAGGGTGTGTGGTACGATTTTAAAAAGAAAAAATTATTTAGTTATGAAATTCTAAAAGTACCTACACTTTCATAGAAAATTCAAATTTTTCAAAAATTTGTCCTCTTTTCCGTACGGCGTAGTTTTCAAACCGAAAAACCCTACGGGTAGGGATTTTTCGCAAAGTGTGGCATCTCTGATTAAATAATCATAAAGCGAGAAACAGATTGTCACAGCAACTTTGAAAACCACATCAATCATTTTAGAGCCAGTGGTCTTAAATGGCCTTGAATACATTAACAAAATTCGATTTCGCTATGCAAATGCTGCCAACTTTTAAAGGCGAAGTTTTTCAGGATTATCAACACTCAAAAAATGAAATTTTTGTTATTTATATATTATGCTTTTTATATTCGTTTTTATGCTGTCAAAAGCGCTATTCACGTTGTAATCTATTTCACATGTCTTTAAATGTCAAAGTTTTCGTTGCTGTCAAAGTTGCTGTTGAAGTAACTGTTTCTCCCATTAGCGTTTTCAATTTTGTATAGTTGTGCACATCTATCAAAATCGAAGAAAATGTTAGACCCAGTGCCCCTTTACTTGTCCAATTTGAATATTTTGTTTTTGTTTCTAATGATGAGTTGAGTAGTTACTGCGAGCACTCGAACAGCCATTTTTAATTTATGACACTTTCAACTTTGACAACCTGTGTCACGTTATGTTACTCTCGCATTGATAAAATGTGTCGAGAAATGTTGGAAAATGGAACAAAACCCATATGATTTTTTTTTCAATTTTCATTAAATAGCACTGGAGTGTGTTACCACCAGCATATGAAATATAAACACCTATAAAGCACAATATGCATTTTTTTGTATTCAAAACAGATTTGTTCAAATATACATACATATATACATTACATGCATATTGCATAGGTGTATATTTATTTAATTTAATTTATTTTGGAACAAAAATAAAGGCTTCTGTGGTTTGTTTTTATGAGACACATTATTCGTTAAAATAAGGTCTTCTTTAATTCATGAAATGTTTCACATAAAACTAAATCTTTAGAATTTCTTTAATTAAATGTAAAATCATTTGTTTGGGGTTTAACCACAAACTTCAATTATAAAAACAATACAATTTATAAACTAAATGAAAGTAAATAATTTAAAAGCTTATTGGAAACTTTTACGTGAGTTAATCAATGATGTAGGTATGTAATTCTTTTTAAATACTTTAATTGACGGAAATAAAAGTGATTATTGGCATCAGATAGAGGAATTAGAATTTTAATTTATAGATACACATATATTAAATTTGAGTATTAATTTTTTTTTTCTGAAGTTAAAAGGTTTTTAAATGAATATTTAAAATATTATAAATCCTGCAACAGTTATTTGACTATGTTGAATATGAATGATAAGAAATGGAATAAAAGGATTGAAAAAAAATTTCCATATTCGATAGGAATGGAACACTCCCAAAATTCAACCGAAAACATTAGTGAATTTTTATTTGATAAAAAAGCAAAAAAGTCCACAATATTTATTTTTCTAATGCTGGTTGAATTTCTATGAATACAAACCCTTTGAAGGTTTAAATATGTATGTATGTAATATAGTTGCTTCTATAACTCACTTGAGTTATTATTAGGATTAAGTTCAAAAGTGACAGGTGGTAGACCCGTAACGTAAATAATTGGGCTTCCTCAGAATGACTCCCGGTCAACGGACCCATTATTTTGAAACAGTTTTTAAACAAAGATGCTTCTTAAAAGTAGTCAATAGCGTTCTTCCTAGTTCCATAATTTTACTAACAATTCTATAGGAATGCTTACCAGTTTACCATCGAAAAAAACTTCAAACAGAGATTTCTTTTTGAACTCATGTTATGAAACTTAATTCATCAAATTAAAAAAGATACCTAACAAGTAACCCTTATGAACCTACGTAACGCAGCGTTACCTTTGTGAATTTTAAAAAAGAGTCAAAAAAAGGAGTCCTGGGCGAAAAAAACGAGTCGGCCATTTAGTCGCCCATATTTAGGGTCAATTTTTCAATAGTAAATTAAACCAAATGTTTATACTTATATATACCCAGTGCCTAGTGCCTAGTGCCTAGTGCCTAGTGCCTAGTGCCTAGTGCCTAGTGCCTAGTGCCTAGTGCCTAGTGCCTAGTGCCTAGTGCCTAGTGCCTAGTGCCTAGTGCCTAGTGCCTAGTGCCTAGTGCCTAGTGCCTAGTGCCTAGTGCCTAGTGCCTAGTGCCTAGTGCCTAGTGCCTAGTGCCTAGTGCCTAGTGCCTAGTGCCTAGTGCCTAGTGCCTAGTGCCTAGTGCCTAGTGCCTAGTGCCTAGTGCCTAGTGCCTAGTGCCTAGTGCCTAGTGCCTAGTGCCTAGTGCCTAGTGCCTAGTGCCTAGAGCCTAGTGCCTAGTGCCTAGTGCCTAGTGCCTAGTGCCTAGTGCCTAGTGCCTAGTGCCTAGTGCCTAGTGCCTAGTGCCTAGTGCCTAGTGCCTAGTGCCTAGTGCCTAGTGCCTAGTGCCTAGTGCCTAGTGCCTAGTGCCTAGTGCCTAGTGCCTAGTGCTAGTGCCTAGTGCCTAATGCCTAGTGCCTAGTGCCTAGTGCCTAGTGCCTAGTGCCTAGTGCCTAGTGCCTAGTGCCTAGTGCCTAGTGCCTAGTGCCTAGTGCCTAGTGCCTAGTGCCTAGTGCCTAGTGCCTAGTGCCTAGTGCCTAGTGCCTAGTGCCTAGTGCCTAGTGCCTAGTGCCTAGTGCCTAGTGCCTAGTGCCTAGTGCCTAGTGCCTAGTGCCTAGTGCCTAGTGCCTAGTGCCTAGTGCCTAGTGCCTAGTGCCTAGTGCCTAGTGCCTAGTGCCTAGTGCCTAGTGCCTAGTACCTAGTGCCTAGTGCCTAGTGCCTAGTGCCGTGTGCCTAGTGCCTAGTGCCTAGTGCCTAGTGCCTAGTGCCTAGTGCCTAGTGCCTAGTGCCTAGTGCCTAGTGCCTAGTGCCTAGTGCCTAGTGCCTAGTGCCTAGTGCCTAGTGCCTAGTGGAGTCAAATTGCAATGATTTTTAAAAAGGGGAGCCCCGGAGTCCCAGCGTTTAAAAAGAGTCAAAATGACTTTAAAGAGTCCCAAAGATAACGCTGACGTAACGTTTGATTTTAAAATTTCATACTCATGTTAGAGTTCCAGCTTCAAGTTTTCTAATCCTTATTGAACAGGATTTCCAAATCAAGTGCCATACAAATTTAATTCATAATAACATGTATTTAATACTTTATATTTTTGTATTTTTGTCATGAAATAACACATAACAATATTTAATTATTAATAATACAAACATATTATAATGAACCTACCTATACAAAAATCATACATATTTAGGTTCAGGTTCAGTCGTCTAGATTAATTATATTCTTACTTAAAAGAAATATCTGAACTTTAATTAAATTAATGTATGTAGACAGCTTTGGACGATATCGAAAAAAAAGTAGTTAACTTATATAAAAATATTTACAAATTAATATCACGCTTAAATTAAATTCACTCACTGATATTTATTTAATAAAAAATCACTATATTCTATATTGTCCTAACTGTGGACAGCTGTCCATTGTCCAACACCAAAACCTTATTTATAAGCATGTTCCATCGATTGTCTAAGTTAACACTGCAATTGCCTGTGCAAACCTTTTCTTAAATGGGTATGTTCAATGAACGAAGAATTGAAAAGTTATCTTGAAATTAATGAAATATTTATTGAACGTATCCAAATGTCCACAAAATTGACAGATTACAGGGAACAGATTACAGGGATGTCAGTGAGTATATGAGAACTTATTTAGATAGCTGTCAGAATGCGTTTATAAATAAGGAGATGTACAACTATTTAGACAGACAACTATTTAGCTGGACAACTGTCCAAGGATTCTCTTAAGGAAATCTAATAAATATACTACTGAAGGTTTCTACATTGTGGCATTCCAAATCCCTGGCATACCAAGTTCAGCTCCACAACTTGGATTGCCATTCATTCCGCACGGATACCAATGTGGCCATTTTATTATCTTCTTATAAACATTTATGCCAGGACTTTGTGTTGGTTTTGTCTGAAAAATAGAATTTACGTCAGCGTTAACTTTCTCTTTTTTTTTAAATGCATAGTAAATAATAATAATATTTTACCTGATTTTGTGCCACCAATTTATAATCGATTGCCAGGTGTTTATTGGTTATTCCGTAGGCAAGTAGATGCTTTACGGAACAGAGTTGTCTCTTATCTGGAATATTAAGATTATAATCACCCATGAAGCTGATCGACAGTGAGTTACTGGCGTATGTATTCGCATAGTCCCAACCCCGTCCAACATAAATATTTCCATCGTTGCCAACCTATATAAGAAAGCAGACATTAGTTTTTTTTTTTTTTTTTTTAAGCAAAATCAAGTTGCGTTTTATGAATGATTGAGAACTTACATAGAAATTAGAAGGGGTATCAGGCAATCCTTTTTCAGCAATTGAAGAATCTTGAAGGGTACGCATTTTTTTTTAACACTTATAAATGTTAAAGCACGGATTTTCTTGCATACCCATGTGTGTTATCAACACATACGGTATAGGATGTCTAAGTGGATATGTTAGATTTATAGATTCTTCTGATGCACCCCATTGTTTTCGATCTATCACAAGATGTCCATTTCCTAGTTTAGTAACTGTGAAACTTAAAATAATTTATGTGGTCTAATTTTGAAATCCTCATTTAAAAGAATATTGAAGCAGGATTTAGAACATTAAAGGAAAAAAGAAGAAAACTTACATATTCCTGTGTTATAGTTATTTCCAAATAGAATTTCTCGTTTTATACTATAATTATTATTATGCCGAAGCTGTAAGAAGACTATAAATCCGATTATTACCAGAACAATCAGAATAAATGAACATACAAATTTGGAGGAATTTGATAATGTTTTAATTAAGGTTAAAGTTGTTGTCTGAAGATTATTTGTGATACCTGGAAGTTAAAAACAAGTTTTATTAACTATTTTGGAAGCAATACAAACAAAATAGTATTATAATAAAATTATCAAAACATTATATTCCTAATATTATATTTCTAATATGAGAAGTTGGAAAATTCCATGCAAATTAAGTAGGTAATGTACTCAAGACCAGTTTTTCAGCGCCCTAGTTAACCATTTTAACTTATAGGAGCAGTTTTTCACTATACGATAAGCTTTAACTTTCAACTGTCAAAAATTTATCGAAATCAAAATGCGACACTATTGAAATGTGCCCTCAATAATGAAACAAAGAGGGCGACACTATCCAGCACTATGAAACGGGCGATTTCCATAGTGTCGCCCTCTCTATTTCGATAGTGTTTTGACATACATCTGTGAGAAATATTTGAAATATCTTTGTTTTTTAAACAAAACCAATAGAGCACGTAAAACTAGTTCTAGGATAGCCGTGCGTCGTTACTTGTGAATTTCATTATTAAAATCTGAACTCTCGATGTCAAAAGTCTATTTTTCTTAAAAATAATTCTATTTCTTAAACTATAGGACTAGGTACTTTTTTTCTTTAAATACAGAACACTTAAAAAAACGAACGATAACTTGACCTATGATTTAAATAACAAATTAACACCAACATTTTATACCCATACTCAAAAACTTCACAAAAACGTATTTTCTTGTTAAATGTCTGGAAGATTTGTGATAAGAGTTCATATACAAAGTCCTAAATCTAAATATAGCTTAGCAAAAGAAAAACTCACCAAATCCAGATGGTCTTCTTTGTGCATTATTATTCGAACGGCCATTTGAATATTCATATGCTGGATTAGTTTGTCCTGCATTCTTTGCTGTTGGTTTTTCAACCAATATCTGTTGTATTGTAACAGGACCTCGAAAATATCTCTTGCTGCCAAACGTCACATCAGTTGCACTATCTATCGATAAACTAGTGATCTGATGTTGTCCATTTGATGAGCTACCAACATTCCCGTCAATCTTTTCGCTTATTAAAACTCCGATTTCGGATTTAATAAAATTTGGAATTTGGTTATGGTCATCCGGTGGTAATGGTATTTTAGTTCGAGTTCCAAGTTTTTTCAACATGCACCCAGTTTTGGAATCTTCAAACTCATCGATTTCTGAGTCGATTATACTTGATAGTGTATCAGATTCAATCGATGAAATCGATATACTTGTACTACGTAACGAAGGGTTTGGCGAATATGGTTTCAGTGGCGGTGGTAAAGGCGACAGTTTATTTTCACTCATCTTTGTTGTTGCTTCTGATGTTCCATTTTGATTGATTTGTATTACGTTGTCCACATTAATTGTTGTGCAAAAATCAGAATTTGACATTTTCTGATGTTTATATATGAAATACTGTTGTCAGCTGATGGATGTGGTATTTGCAAGTCATTGACATTAATTATAATAGGCGTGTTGTTTTGCAAATCCATATGGAGTTGCAAAAAAAAATGACATTCCGTTCAAGCAAATTCACTGACCCAACTTTGTCGGTCTTTCTTGGATCCTTTCAAAACGAAGTGTCATACACACATAAGCACATTTTCAGTATATGCATTCAAAAAAAGAACAAGAATCGTGAAAGAAAGAGCGTATACACTAATGGTGAGTTTTCTTTTTTCAGTGAGTAAACGTAAGTGCCAAACGCACCAGTTCAGTAAAAATTCCCCTCAGAAAGGAAAATTTAAAATAAAAAGTAAATTTTTTGATCATTAATTCAAGTGGTTATTACAAAATAAATCTAGATGTTTAACTTATATGCAAACGAGCAAAAAGAAATGATGAAGAACAAAAAACTAATCATCAAATGGAATTGCATAAATGATCAGCACATTATATGTACATACGTATTATTTTTTTATTTTTTGCATACAATATTTTGTTTTCTTTATCGAGAGTGGATCAAAGACCTATTTTAATTTTACTTTATGATTAAATTAGTTAAAAAACTATTAAAGAAAACAAATAAACTTGAAAAATAAAAAAACAACTGAAAAATAAAACTACAAACTTTTATCTTGATTGTAAAATGTTACAAATAGTTGGTCAGTTTACATTTCTGAGATCTCAGCAAATATAAGTAGGATTCCTCAGCAAAATTTCTCAGTTTTTGTGTCAAATACCGACTGCGCTGCCACCCTAAAGGTGATTGAGCGCAGTATATATCAGGAAAAAACGCAGTAGATTGCAATATACCGCAGTAGATCTTACAATATACAAAAACAAAAATTCAATTCATTTAAAATACGAATTTACGAATAAAAACAGGAGAATCTGGAAACTTAACATTTACTTCAAAAACTAATTCCACAGTAAAAAAAAAACAAAAAAACAAATTTCTTAAACTAAAGTAACAAAAAAACTACATTTCATTTGGAAAATTCATAAATCTGTACCTTCAACTTCCCATTGGAAGTTATTGTAATAATTGTTATAAATATTAAATTATCAAAAAAATCACATTTTATTCGGAAAATAATACATATGTTGGCCTTATTTTCTTTTATATTCGCCATTTATGAATTTAAATTTATTGAAAAAACTCAATAATAAAAGAGGAGTAGATTCGTTTTGATACGCAGTAGATTTTCATTTGGGGCTAAGTGCCCCAAGATCTACTGCTAAAGGAGTAGGGTGGCAGCACTGATACCGAGGACTCAATTAAGCCCGCATCACACGACGCTTGTTTTCCTGCTAGAAATGCTTGCTGGCTTTCGTGCTGGCGATTGAGCTAGAAAATGGCATCACTGCTGGCTCTCTTGATAGAAGAGCTGCTAGATTTCAAAGTTAGAACCGGTGCTATTTTTCTTGCTTGTTTTGCTGCTGGATTTAAGCAGACGTCAAAAGGTACATGTATATTTTCAAATGTCATTTTTTCGATTTCGTTTTTATATATTTTCTAATAGTTTTTTCAACTTTAAACAAAATTAAACGTGATTTCATTCATTTGTATATTTAGTTTTATCAGATGTATGCATTTTTGTGAAAATTTGTGTAGAAAAATATTGTGAAAATTCGTACAAATTCGCAAGAAATGTCAAAAAACCAACAGCGAATCCAGCTCTAAATTAATCATCGAGTGAAGCCGAAGAATTCAAACCAGCGAAACATCCAGCACCACACCATGCAACAAAATCAGCACGAAAGCCAGCAAGTATTTCTAGCAGGAAAACAAGCGTCGTGTGATGCAGGCTTTAGTGAAGACTCTGAAATATCAACTGCCCAATTGAATTTGGCATTTCAACGCCTTTCTCGATTCGTTCATTTTTAGGGATCCGTTCTGGATCCGATTTGGTCTCGGTTCTCGCTGAGCATGGTGAAACTAAATTCCATACTAATTTGAGCCGCCAAACGCAGTTTTGTGAATCCATGTTTGGATCCGTATACGGAGTCATCCATACGTTGTTTTCTACGTGCACGGATCCAAAACGAACTTGATTGCTTGAAGGGTTGGGACTCATTAATTTCATCACAGCAAACAAGCCCATCACTACCTTTTCAGCTTTATGGAAAGCATGCAAAACAAAAACTTATCAGCCATGACACATTTAATTAAAAAGATAACTCATATTAAAATTAAATAATAACATAAAACTTAATTTCAACTCGTTGATAAATAAACAAACTAAATTCCATGACAATGATCGCCATTTTGTTTTCATAAAAAATTGTTTTATTCGATGACTCAGATAAAGTGACGTTTTTATATTTGACTTAGTCCATATGGACTTGAGTTATTGTTACATTTACGTGTAAATCGCTTAGTTCCGATGTAATTTTTGTCTTCCAATTCTATGTGGACTTGCAAAAGAACACGCCTAACATTTATGTTCCTGTACTGTCCAAAAATCAACAGACTTTCAAAGTTCATACAAAAAAAAAAAATAAACTGTGTAGAAATTCACACAATTTCACAAAGTTTCAAAGTAAATGAACCACCTAATATTTGAACACTTATTGAATTATCCAGTTATCCGATATAAACTTAAATCACATCACCTTTTAAGATAATACAAACAATAATTTAGAACAAAATTAAATCTTAATAATTGGATTACAAAAGTTTTCCATCTAAAAGATCAAATCCAAATGAATCTCTCGTCAAGTCAAGGCTAAAATTTATAAACCAAAATTTAGCTCTTTTTGATAGCCTGATTTGTTTTTTTTTTTTTTACTTTGTTATTATTTTCTACCGGTGAAAAAATGCTCCCAACTCTTTAGCTTTTTCCACTGTGTTATCGGAATTTCAGGTAAAGACTTTCTGAATGGAGTTAAATCTTATGGAAAAAATTACTTTATTTTTATTTTTACTGTACAAATATCTCTAAATGCATCACTATCTGTGTTGTCAATTTACAACAATTTTGGTAGATCTAACATTTTTCAAATAAAGTCGTTGCGATAGTTATTGAATAGGGTCAGGCGACTCGTAGTTGAATGTGAACTCCCCTAATGAAATTTCAAAAATTTCGAAAGGAGTATTTATTTAGGCCTAGTACGCAGCTGAAGTGAAACGAAAATTTTCTTTGGTCTCCAATTCGATAACGAAAACTTAAACGAAACGACTACGGAAAAAATAAATGTCACCAATTGTAAGAAAAATAAAAAAAAAATAAATAAAATCACAGAAGGCTTTGCTGTAATCAAAGAAACAACAAATAAAAATAAAAATTAAAACTCGAATGTCACTTTTCCGCCGACGATTAATGGTTCGTGCAAATAATTCAGTGTGAAAAAGAGTGTAGACTTCTCCAAATAATCTGCTACAATCATCAATTTCGCTCGTTGAACAGCGTACTGCAGAACAAAAATGAAAACGAAATTTTTCGTTTATGATTTCGTTGCTTCAATTTTTGTATGGAAATTTTCGTTTCGCTTCAGCTGCGTACTATGCTTTAAAATAAAATAATAGGCGTGTTTTTTTCCAAGCACGGGGCTAAACAATTTACGTGTTAAATGCAACAACAACTAATCCCCAATGGCCTAAGATAAACCCAGATAATTTTCGGGGCTTAATTTAAGCGCAGAGAAAACTCTATTATCGGGGGGAATTACATACTTGTTATCAATAGTTTGTATGGAAACTCCATTTTGTTTTTGTAATGGCGTCGCTTATCCCCGATGTCGTTTTTTTCAACCAATTCCAGTTCCCTCCGGTATTGAAAAAAAACACACCTAATGTAAGTAAATTTTGTAAGGGTGATGTTATTGATAGTTCGAGAAAAATTATTTGCTCGGAAGAATTTCGAACATTCTACATTCTATTAAAAATAAATCTTATGGATGAGAAATTGGACGATTTAATGTAAAATCATGATAAACATCGAAAATCTTATTCTAAAAATTGAGTTAATTAAGGAAGTAGATATCGGAATTTTGGCTAAGGACCACAGAAATATTGAATTTTTATGTTAAAATGGACAACATTTTTAATTTTTGTTAGGTTAAGTTTTCGAATCTACCTATACGAAAATCTAAATCTACCACTATTTATTAGCTCAATCTACTGCAGTTTTAAATTTGAAAGTGACAACATTGATCACTATTTGTCACGATCAACTAAACTCGAATCAATTAAATAAATAATATGAATGTGTATACTTGCATTAAATTGGATCAGTGTAGAATGACAACAGCTATAAAAAAGGCACCAACTCACTGGAGCCGTCATCAATATTCAATACGTATGATAAGTTATTCTGTGAGCTACTCAAACTCTTAATTTAAGATATCCAAAAAATAAACTATTGACTTTGTACATCGAAATGAAAATTAAAACCTCTGTATCTATGGAACACATTTCGTCACTAAAATGCAGAACTAGTCTAAGTCACATTTTCAAATTTTTACAAGAAGAACCTTAGTGCGGAAAATGCTGACTTTTGTCATTGTGATAATATTCTATTATTTAAATTCTGAAGGAATTACTGCACGTAGAAATATTCAGAATATGTAGAAAATGCGGACTACACAACAAGTTTCCTTATGACATAAAAAAAAACTCATTTTGAAATTTTGGACTTAGACTAGTTCTGCATTGTAGCGACGAATTTAGCTTAGTTCCGTTTAATGGCTAATATCAATAGAATTAAGAATTAAATTTTAAAAGCGTTCAAGAAATAAGAATTTAAAGAACATTCTTCAATCCTACATACAAAAATAAAAATTCATAATCGTGTCTCTCCCTTGGTCGCGTTTAAAAAAGAAGTTTTATGGGGGCATCCCTTGATAAGTGACATTTTATGAAAACTAGCGGAAACTCAGCGAACGTTAACTCTGAGTTTAACCAACCCTGCAAATAAATAAGTTTTTAATGGTTAATTTCTTTAAGCATACATATATGATATATCCAATATTTCTCCTCAACTAATTGGTTCATCCAGATCCATAGGCAATTCACCGAATTTGGTGGGCTTAAGATTTAAGTTCTTCTGGAATGATCTTGCACTTGGCTTGGTCTCAAAGTTCAGAATAACCTCGGTTTATATGTATCTTTGAAATTTGGTTTTAAAATTATTTTGCACTCGGAAATGTCTTCGCACCCAATCATTTCCAAAAAACTCGATCTAAAATATTTATTAATTTTTAACCGCCATATTATTCACTCGATTTATTCAGTTTAAAACTTAAATCCGTATGTATTTACATTGAATTTATATTATTTTACATCCGGGTGTAAGTTTTACGCTAGATTAACCGAGTGAATAACATGGTGGAAATACATTTATCCCTAATGAAACGAAATTTAATGATAAGATTTATAGTTAAAAAACTTGTGATTAATAGGCTCCTTTTTGTTAAAACAAATATTTCCGAGTGTTTTTTTTATTTTCAGTATTCTCGAAAACTATTCAAGTGATTTTTATCAAATCTTTGTATTCTGAAGCCTTTAGAAACTATAAATACTTAGTAGTTTTGGGTAAAATTATTTTACGGAATTAAAAAAAAAAATAATTATAACAGAATTGAACGCGTCATGTTTCTTTTTTCCAATTTAGCCTTAGACATAATGACACTAGCGTGTGTTGCGATCAGCATATGAAATGAACACCTAAATAAAGCAATTTTTTTTGTATGCAAAACAGGTTTGTTCAAATATATGATAATACAATAAATGCATTTGTTTTTATTGGAATCAAAGAAACAATTCTGTGGTTTTTATGTGACATTATTTGGTTAAAATCAAGTCTTCTTCAATTCACAAAATGTTTCACATACAATTTAAGCTTTAAAATTTGATTATTTCATCAATTGTTTGGATCTAACCACAGAATTCAATTATAATAACAATACATTTTATAAACTCTCTATATCCTATTGTTTTATATGTAAAATATTTTAAAATCGTATGGAAACCTTTTACATACGTGAGTTTGTTAATGGTGATGATCTAATTTTTGTTTAAATAGCTAGTTTAATTGAGTAAAATAAAAGTGAATAATGGCAATGGATGGAGAGTTTAGAATTTTATTATGTGGTCATTTTTTGAATTTATTTGGTATTATTTTTTCAGAAACAACAACGAAATTTCAAATAATAAGTCTGTTGTAATGTAAGGTCTTAACTGGGGCACACTAACTAGATATTATAATTCATATGGCTTAGAATTTGATATATATATAAGCTTTTATATACACAAAAAATGTATACATGCATATATTATAGATAAAAGAACTCCTCAAAGAAAAAAAAAGAATGCTGGCTGATTATTATTATAAATATTAATTTCTTGTAAAAAAGTTTATTTTTAAATAATAAAAAATTTCCAAAACATACTTTAGAGCTAAGCTTGTTGTTATTTCTAAGCATAATTTTTTTATTTATTTTGAGACTCAACAAACAACTTTCTTGATTGAAGTCAATCAATTTCCATTTCTCAGATCACTAATTTGTTGAAAAATGTCTATAATGGTCTTTTCAATTTTTAATCCGGAGCAATTTGATACGTTTGAATCGTTAATTATTTCGATGCTAAAATAAAATTCAGAATCATTAAGCATGTTCAGGAAAATGAGACCTTTGAGATCTCCGCAATTTCAATTACCTGCTGGCAATCGTCGCTACAATGCAGAACAAATTTAAGTCCAAAATTTAAAAATAAGTTTAAGAAAGTGAAATGGTTTTAAATGAATATTTAAAATTTTCGACTATGTTGACTATGTCGATTTCGATTGGATGTTGGGAGTGTTTTATTCCTATTGAATATGGCAAATATGGAATGGAATAGAAGGAGTGAACAAAAATGTCCATATTCGATAGGAATGGAACACTCCGATAACGATACATTAGTGAATTTTAATTCGGTAGACGATGTTAATAATTGGGACTTCTCAGAACCACCACCGCCGTGCCGGTCAACGAAATGTTTCATACACCCGTTATAGCACTTTTTAAAAATGATGCTTATTTAAAGTAACCAGTATAGCATTCTTTCTAATTCCATCATTTTACCAACACTTATAGGAATGCTTACCATGTGCCTACGTTCTGCATCTTTAAAATTGGTCAAGAAACGTTGAAAAATGGAACAAAACCGATTTGCTTCAATTTTCATCGTTTCTCGACCAATTTTGTCGATGCGAGAGTTACAGAACGTAGGCACAGTTTACCCTCGAATACGTCAAACGTATACTTACTGTCAAATACAAAGAATTCATATTTACCTCATTGCCTATACGTTTTATATTTCATCCTTATACCAACATACATAAAGTTTAATGAAAAATCTCTTAGCCATGTTGGAATTCCAGCTCCAAGTTTTCTAAATCAAGTACAATAAAAGTTTTGTTTATAATAACATGTATTTAATACTTTTTATTTTTATTTTTCTTTAAAACTAACACATACAAATAATTACTTATTAATAATACAATAATACATAGATATGTATGCATAAAAAGTCATATATGTGTATTGTTTATGTTTAGATTCAGTCGTTTAAATTAATTTAAAAATCTTGCTTAAAAAAAATATATAAACATTAGTTAAATCACTTAAATAGCTATGGACGATTAAAATTTATATAAGGAATTAAAAAAAAAATAACGTTCCAATATTTCTAACTTATATTATAATATTTACAAATTAAAATCACGTTTAAATTAATTCACTGATATTTATATAATAAAAATTCATATATTCAAGGTTTCTACATTGTGGCATTCCAAATCCCTGGCATACCAAGTTCAGCTCCACAACTTGGATTGCCATTCATTCCGCACGGATACCAGTGTGGCCATTTGATTATCTCCTTATAAACATTTATGCCGGGGCTTCGTGTTGGTTTTGTCTGATGAATAGAATTGAAATCATTTACGTCAGCGAAAACCCCATCAAACTTTCTCTTTGTTTCTAGCTTCTACATAATAATTAATAATAATAATATTTTACCTGATTTTGTGCCACCAATTTATAATCGATTGCCAGGTGATTATTGGTTATTCCGTAGGCAAGTAGATGTTGTACGGCATCGAGTTGTCTTTCATCTGGTTTATTACGAATATAATCACCCATGAAGCTTATCGATAGTGAGTTATTGGCGTATGTATTCGCAAAGTCCCAACCTCGTCCAACATAAATATTTCCATCGTTACCAACCTGAGAAAGCGGACACATGTTTTATTTGTTTTTTTTTTGTTGAAGCAAAAACTATTTTCTTTTCGGAGAACTTACATAGAAATTAGAAGAGATATCAGGCAATCCTTTTTCGGCAATTGAAGAATCTTGAAGGGTACGCATTTTTATTGAACACTTATAAATGTTAAAGCACGGAGTTGCTTGCACACCAACGTGCGTTATCAACACATACGGTATAGGATGCTTAAGTGGATATGTTAGATTTCTAGATTGTTCTGATGCACCCCATTGTTCTCTATCTACCACAAGATGTCCATTTCCTAGGTTCGGAACTGTGATACTTTAAATAAATTAATATGGTCAAATTTTTAAAATTTTCATTTAAAAGAATAATGAAGCAAGATTTAGAGCTTTGAAAAAAAGAGAAAACTAAGAAAACTTACATGTTCCTGTGTCATAGTTATTTCCAAAAAGAATTTCACGCTTTATATTATTGTTATTATTATACCGTAGCTCTAAGTAGACTATAAATCCGATTATTACCAGAACAATCAGAATAAATGCACATAAAATTTTAGTCGAAGTTGATAATGTTTTAATTGAAGTTGCAATGGCTGAGTGACGATTTTGTGTGATACCTGGAAATTATAAAAAAAATCAAAGACATTTTTTTTAACTATTTCGGGAGCAATACAAAAGGAATTATTTAACTAAAAAAATGTATATTACTTCAAACAACAATATTATAAAACAAACTATCAAACATTACTTTCTAGAACAGAAACCTTAAATTTTCTAAAATAAGACAATATTTTTCTACTAAGTGAAGTTGAAAAATTCCATCCAAATTGAGCATTACATTCAAGACCAGTTTTTCAGGGCCATAGTTAACTTTGAGTTACGCTAGAGTTAGTTAATCCTACGAACAAAAATTAAACTAATTCAACTTAGAAGTAGTTTTTCACGATACCTTTAATTTTTAAGTGTCAAAAATCTATCGAAATCAAAATGTGACACTATTAAAATGCGCTCTCACTAATGAAACAAAGAGGGCAGCATTGGTCACGTTCGGGGATCAATCCAAAGCTACCCGGATAGGTTTGTGTTGTTGTAATCCCGTGTGACAAAACAGCTGATGCAACAACAACCCAACGTATCTGAAAATTTTTGGATGCGTGGATAGCCTATCTGATAGTTTACCGACCGCAACGATTATATAGAAATGGCAATTTCCGTAGTGTCGCCCTCTTTATTTCGATAGTGTTTTGACATACATCTGTCAGAAATATCTATTTAGTTAACACATCAAATTGACTGGAAAATATTTTGGAGTTAACTCGGGTTTAACTCCGAAACAAGAATTGATCTCGTACTGAAAAACTGTGTTTTATCAAACGAATGCATTTTTTTTTACTTCAAGAATAAAAGAAAAAGGAAGATTTGATGTAGTTTATGTCAAATTTATTAGTGCTTTGACTTTACTTTTATAAAGTTTATAAAATCAGAAAACATCCAGTTTAAATACGACGAAGAATTTTAACACGAAACAATAAAAAAAATGTATAGGTAGATACAAAAAGCTTTTTTGTACTGTTTATTGTGCTTTCTTGCAACTAAAACAAGTTAAATTTTCTTTATTCACATTATGCCTTCTACTTTTAAATTCCAATATTGTTTTATTATAATTCACAATCGTTAAATTATTCTCGAAGAAATATTTAAATTTTTATGATTAGCTTAGATGTACTGTAGATAAATTTTTAATTATAAATTTTTTTCAAACTAATAAATATTTAATTATTTTCATTTTAAATAGCCTATTTTAATTATAAGAATGTACAAGTGCATATAAACAGACATACTGCAAATCTTCCAAGAATATTTTATTGACTATTCCCAAGACTAAAAAAATAAATATCTACATTATTTTTAACAGTTTTTCGATACTATTTTATAGTTATAAAAAATTAGAACTCAATTTTTCTATATCTTCAGTATTTCCTTTAAAGTTCCATTAAAATTTGAACCAGTACTATTGATTTTGTGGGGTAACAGTAACATTTTTGTTGTTGTAAAATTCTCATTTTTTTTTCGTAAGAAAAATAGTTTTAAGATAAACTTGCACAAACGCGCCCCAGTACCGCGGAGATGTGCAATAAACACATTAAAACAAACGGATATTTACGGTGACCATCCGTTAATTATAATAATGGACAGTTCTGTATTTGAAGACGATGGTCATTATGAAATATTTTCGTACAAATTTTTAAAAGTATTTACATAAAATCAATGACAACGAAAGTAACAATGCTAACGTGCTCTAACCGATTGCAAGAACGAACAACACATCTAGTACCCTTTTATTTTGTCAAATATTTCAAAAGAAAGAGTTTTTTTTTCTATTCCAAATAATATTTGGACAAATGAAAAAACCCAAATGAAGGTAGAAACTATAAAATCTATTTTGATAACTAAATGCAATTACCAACTCAGTTGTTTAGAGTTCATAGAATAATTAAAAAAAAAAGCGTGAGTGCCGGGACTCACGGTTAAGATGTGTAAACATACCTAACGTAACGTGAGGCTCAGAATCACAATCACATCACAAGATACATTACGTTTTTTTTTCACCCTACCGCTAGTATTGATGTTTACACATCAAAAATCCAGAAATTATAGTGAAGGAAATTTACTCTTCAGAAAAATACCAAAATCCGTAAAGATGAACTGTGTTAATTTTAAGTTTTTATGTTTTTTTTTTTTTCTTGTTTGTAATAATTTTGTATCTAAGAGTTATTTTGTTTTTAAGTTTAAGTTTGATGCAAACAAAAACTGACTTTTTGTAATTTAATTCTCTTTTTAAGTTAAGTCATTTTTCTCTAGATTATTCTTAATTAAATGGAATAATTTAAAATTGTACTGAATTTTGTTTTTTTTCACTTGTTCATTATTTTCTGTTCTAAAATATGGTCACCGTACGGATATTGTATAACATATCGACACATTTTCCTGTCTTGTCTTGTCTTGTCTTGTCTTTATCCAAACAAAAATAAAAGTTGTCGAGTTATTTAAAAAAAAATAAATTTTTCGTTTTTTCACCTCACCATTTCAAAAGCATTGTTTAAAATTAAGGGTAAGTAGGTACTTTTTTTTAAATTATACTGGTTCAAAATTCAGCTTTCCCTATAGCCAAACTCATCATTTTATATCCAGATTATACGTTAGAGTAGGTATTTGAAATTTATTGCTTCTTGATGGTTCTTCAACGTGGAATTGAAAATAAAAAAATCCCCCAGTTGGTTTAGAAAAATAACTAATTTCAGCTCTGTTAAAAATTTTAATTATTTTTTTAGAACATGCTCTTTAAAAAAATATTCCGACGAATGGCTGCCGAAAACTACTTTCTAGAACTGCTCAACCACATCAACGTTATGTTTTGTAGTTTTACTTTTGACCCTTTAATTTTTCAAAAATACTGAGAAGTATCGAAAAAAAAAACTTGTGAATTTCATTATTAAAATTGGTTATAAATAAATAAATATAAAAATTCCTCCTTCCATATCTAAATCTGGATCTGACGTAATAATATTTTTTTAGAAAACCCAACTTTCTTAGCAAAATATAAATGAATAACTATTTCTTATCACAAAAATAAATACATATATAAAAAATTGTTTGCTAAGTCAAAAGTAAAAAATATTAAAACCACAAACAAGCCTTCTTATAACCACAAAAATACTTACATACCGAACTCAATCGAGTCTCTCTTTTTATACACAAAAAAAAAAAGAAAACAAACATTTTTCATTGGGTGTTGTAGACATAAATCTACATGTACAATGTGCATACATATATTGTATAAGAAATCTTTACAATTTTATCAGATATTTTCTTTATTCTCAACAAGAATGACTCTGCAATACATCGATATACAAAAATTGCATATTGTTCATAATATTTTTAAGTGATTCACGAATTTATTATTAATATTTTAAGACAAACAAATCCCTTGATATTTTTATCTGTAGATGTGTATACTTGAAATAAGGTTTTTATCCCCGGGAAACCCGTCTATTCCCCCAAAAAAAAACACCCTGAGCGGCAAGGTAATACTGAATAAATCTTAAATTCAATTGTCTTGAAGTATCTTAATTGAATATTATTTAAGCACTCTAAACTTATTGAAATGTAAATGATTTTAAGATACATATACATATTTACATATATTTTTAAATACATACGTTCTTTTTGTAGAGGCTGTGGACTTCTGTAGAGTTGATTTGTTCGCCTTTTCTCTGAATTCACTTTTATTAAAAGCTTCATTTTCAGAATTTATTTTCTCTCAGTTTTGTGTTATAAAAATTAAATTCACACAACGCTTAACTTCACTTTTTTATTATTTTTAGAATACTGAATATTGTCTGTAAGAACACAAACGCCTATTGCAATATGAAATGCCAATACAAAACACCTTTACCCTTTTCAATAATATTATTGGGTTTTATCAACGGATGGAAACAATAACAACAGAAAACTCGTTATCCAACTCAACATGACAAAAAAAAAACAGTCTTATTAATTATTAATAATTGTCGAGTAATACGAGTTGATTTGTACAACATTTGCGCTACACTGTCACAGTTTAACTTAAGTACAGACACTTTAATAACTCACTGCTAGATTGATTATGTATACGTCAAAAACCGTCGCAATTTTAAAAAATTTTTGGACTCTACCAAAGAAATGGAAGTTACAATCCATAATTTAGGAGATTCCTCAGAAACGATAATTTCAAGAACTTGCGAGCTTAAAAGTAATGTAATTCCTTTAAAGTCGATGATTAGTATTGATGTGTTTGCTCAGCGCACAACGATAATGTATGCCATATAAGCTCGATTCGTAGTCGTATACTGCAGTGCGATCGTAAATGCGACTAATCGTAGTTGAGTAGAATATGGTTTTTTTATTATTTTTTTTTTTTTGTTAAGTGAGTGAACGAGGAGGGAGTATAACTTGATATGTTTGACGAGCTTAATGATCCACGAATTGTGACAGTGACGACATTGTATATTATGTTACGTATAATTTGAGTGTTATTTTCAGTTTGATTTTGATAGAAAGAAAATTTTTAATCTACAAATTCAATTCATAAGTTTTATTGGTATTTTAATTATATTTTATTAAGAGATTTTATGATTAGAAAAATTTTACCAAAATATGGTTTATTCTGAATCAGAAAGTTTGTAACATCACTGTACGCACTGCTGTCACCACTGACTAAAAAATTTATCAAAAGTACGGTTTTTATATTTACGAAAATTTTTATTAAATTTAAGATGGCGGAAATCCTGCAAAAATGGTCGAAAACTTGGATTTCCTGTTAGATACTCTAAGTTATTTTTGGACCATTCCCAAAATTTATTAAAGGTTAGTTTTTCAATACTTCAGTTAACTTTGAGTTAAACCACAGTTAGTTAATCCAGAAAAAAAAAATATTTAACCCGAGTTAACTCATAAGTTGTTTTTCAGTGTAGGGTTAGCTTTAAAAATCTATCAAAATTAAAGTGCGACACTATGGAAATGGATTTTCACTAACGAAACACAGAGGGCAATACTATGCGACAGTATGGAAAGAGGCAATTTGTATAGTGTTGCTCTCTCTATTTTAAATGTGTTTTCACACACATCTGTCAGAAATATCGATTCAGTTAATTCTGAAATTGAAATAAATTGACTGAAAAAAAAACATTTTTTTAGAATTGACTTGGACTAAGCTCCGAAACTGGGATGATCTCGCACTGAGAAACTGGGCTCTAAACAAAAAAAAATCAAAGAATAAATTCGTTTTGTATTACTTTTATTACACTTTTTATTTTAAAATATATTTTTGTTTTATAAACTGACAAATAATATCTATCTACATTGTCTAGTCACGTTTTAACATTTTTTGAACCATAAAAAAAATTTATGTGCATCCAATCGTGGATTTTATTTTTATGTATCAGTTTTCTGCAATAAAAAATACCCAAACACGTCAATAAGTCTGATATTTTGTGTATCTAAGTTCCTCAGTAATAAGTAAGTAGCAAATAAAAAAGACTTAAGTGCCACCTTTTCATCAATAATACATTCAACAATAATTAAGAAGAAAGTTAATTAAATAATGAGAAATTTAAAATAATCTCTCCAGTGAATGAGTATAATGAGTAATTGAGAATTTTCGGGTGTGAAAGTACTGTACGTATAATTACCCTATAAGACCTCATAGGTGACATCGTGATCATTTGATTCCATTTTTGTTTTTCAAATACCGTTTTATTACATATACGAGACAGAACTTCAAATTATTCGTTGGCAAACTACGTGCGAGAAGTCACGAACCGTATTGTAGTGACAGTTTTCTTCGGTACATATACTGGAGATTTAAAACTCTTTCAAATTTAGATCTATGTAAATAGCTGAAGATATACATATAATACTCTTTATTACCTCTTTTTTTTTAATAAAATAAAGTTAACTGTATAAATAAATGTTTACATGAAAAATGTCGTCAAAAATAAAAATTAAAAAATAAAGAATTTCTGAAAATACACGATTCCAAAAAAACACAACAAAAAAATAATAAGGATACTAAACGTATAATTCTGTGGCAATAAGACAGAAGCCGTGTTTTTTTGCAAGCCCGTGGGAATTGGATGAAATAAACGACGTCGGTGCTAAACAATTAACATGTTAAATGCAACAACAACTAATCCCAGAGAATTCTCGGGGTTTAACTTAAGCGCACAGAAAAACTGTGTTACCGACATGAATTACATACATACATGTTATCGATAGTTTGTATGAAAACTCCATGCTTTTTAATTTCATGGCGTCGCTAATCCCCACTGTCGTTTTTTTCAACCAATTCCCCCCGGGCTTGCAAAAACAAACACGCCTGGAGTAGCTTATGTCGACATAAGCGATTTTTCGGTTTTTCGATTGTTAGTAGTCTACAGTTTGAGAGCTATTTTTCTGTCCACTCCCCATTTTGAATTGAAATCATTGCCCGTTGAAAAGCTATCGCATAAATCCTAAAAAAAAAAATTACTTTGATTGCTATTACAGATTGTAGACAAAAATGCGTTTTTCTCGAAAACTGTTTTTTAACATAAACATTAAGCTATACTCTGTCTTACTGCCACAGAATTATATGCACATTACTCGTACTTATCGAACGAATTTCCATGTAGCGAGAGATTTATTTATTTCATTTATTTCAAATTCAGACAATAATGTCAAAGTTGTTTAAAAACTTACAGATTTTGTTTTTACAATTTATTTTTTTATAATAACTTAGATTTAAACTTTGTTAAGTGTTTTAACTTAACAAAGTTAAATAATTTTACTATCTTGAATACAAAATATGTTTTATAATAGCACCAGGGCCCTATTTCATAAAAATTGACAGGTGACAATTCTACAAATTTGTCACACTTGTCTGACAAATCTGTATTTCATAAAATATTGACAGGTGACAAATTTGTCAGAAAAAAACAATGACAAATTTGTCATGTCAATTTTTTCATTGTCATATATTGACACATTTGTCGTGACAATTTTGTCATTGTCATACCTACCTATACTTACTGACAAATTTTTCGTGAGAATGACTACATGGTATGTACTGAGTTCCACTTCCAAAGCGAATGTAATGCACATAGAAGTTGGGTATTAGCATCTAGAGAGTAATTCCTCTTTGATGGGATGCTGTAAATGTGAACCAATTCTCGATAAAAATATAGGTATTCCGCGGCTGTTTTTCCGACACGAAATTTTTTTTTACGATTTGAAATCATTATTTATTCTCTGTTTAAAATTCCGAGGGCTGAGAATTCCAACTGAGAATGTCATCACTTTCACTTGAAAATATATCGTTTATTATTTTAGATCAACTAGTGTCTTTTCACTGTCCACACTTGACCGTAACTGAGCTTCCTGTCGCAATTGTCATTTAAGTACTGACAAATATGTAAATTGTAATTTTTTTTTTCATTTCATAAAAGAATTGTCAGTACAAATTTGTCGGAAAATTCCTGACAATTGTGGAAAAATACTTGACAATTCATTGTCATGACAATTTCTTTATGAAACGAAAAGATGACAATTGTCGGGTATTTTCCGACAATTCTACAAAATTGTCAAATTGTTTATGGAACAGATTTTGACAATTGACAAGTTGTAAATTAACAAATTGTCACCTGTCACCTGTCGCAATTGTCAATGTTTATGAAATAGGGCCCAGATTTATTAAATTCAATGGAGTTATAAAATTTGTTAAATACTCGACTAATGACATTAAGAGGTTCGTTAAAACCATAATTAACTCTAGGACTAGAGATATACATACATAGGCATGTACATTCTTTATATACTGTGTTCTTTATCTCTGTAGCCTATATTATGACAGCTTTATATTATCATTTGCCAATACTTCTAGCAAAAATCAGATAAATAATATAAAATTGAAATCAATACTCTTTCTGAAAAAAATACCAGTCATCAATTTTCTTAAAATCAAGTAGGTATAATTTAATTGTTAGGTCAAATCATTTAAAGAAAAGAAATATTGAATTACTCAATTATGTGATTGAGTGATATCTATATTTATAAATAACTCATGATTTCTTTTTAGCTAGTTTTAAAAATAAATCTAGCCAGACTTAAGGTCTCACTCATTCTCACAATTATTATTTTTATACCTAATTATTAATTCAAACAATGACGTGCTGGAAATAGGAAGCGTAGATATATAGTGTCCCATTTGTACGCATTCATTATTTTTTTTCCGGATATATATACTTAAGATCAATTTAGTATACATTACGAATATACGAGTACAAAGAGGTTTGATAAGAAAAGTACTGACAGAGTAATTTGCCACAGTAAAAAGAAGTCACAATATTTTATAAAGGTTGTTGAACTTTTCTTGAGAATATTTCTTGGATAAGTAGGCACATAAGTAGGTATGATATTAAAGTTAATCAAACACTAATTTAATTGAAGTTATAAATTATATCAATTGAAATTAGTTCGTTATTGCATTTACATATTAATATATGCATATGTATGTAATATATTAATGTTCAAATAAATAATTACATACACAACCAAGATAAAAAGTGAAAATATGAATGAACTGAATGAAAGTTTGCGAAAATGTAAAATGCACGACGAATTTATAACTCTTAAAGTCTGAATATTGTTAACCTATTCATCTGATTCAAACAAAAATAAATTAGGTATTGGAACCGATATTTTATACCCACTGCCAAAAAATAGTTTGTTAGCGCTATAAATACTTTTTATTGCAAGCATTTTATAACATTATTACGTATCTATTAGTTGTTATATTATAACCTACTAAAAAATATATTTGTATATTGTATATATAAATTTATATGAAGCTACAAATATAACTGCAAGTCAAAATATTACACATTTAATAACATTAAATAAACAAACAGTGGCAACACTGAATAAACGCAAATGGAAGGTAGTTTTATGTGAGTATACATGGTCATTATGCATGCATTTTACGTACAGAGTTTAAACAGAAGAAAGTAAAAAAATCAACATTATTGAAATAAATTGATGAAATAACTTCTGAAATTGTTTAAACACCAATGTGATCTACACCATTTGATTTCTCTAACAAATCTTAATGTGTAATAAAAACATTTTAGAACCGTTGGTTGGAGCAGTTTTTTTTTTTAAAAAATTATGTAAAATTTGGTAAACATTTTTAATAAAAAAAAATCGTAGCTAATTTTAAGCATTTGTTGTTTTTTAGTTTGAAATTAAATTTAGAAAAAAAGTCAAATTTTCAAAAAAAAAAATAGTTATTCATTTTTTTATTCAAACTTATAAAATTTAATCAAAATCATTTAAACAAATAATGAGAAAATAAAAAATAAAAAATATTGTTCTTTTAGAGGTAGGATAGAGGAAATGTAACCTCTCGTTTTATTAATTTTCTTGATATCTAATATGTTCCTCTCTTTATTATCTTCACTGTAAAGTACATTTCATCTTGATACATTAAATCATTTATTTTTAGTAATTAATAAAAAAAAAATTTATTGATTTGGTAAAGGGATGATTTGCCAAGGCGATGGGGGAGGAATTACCATGTACCTAAATATCAAAGTTTAAACAAATAAAAACACTAATCATTAACAAAACTCAACAAAATAAATTTAAAAATTGTATATAACGTAAAAAACACGCAATGGAATTACTATACGAGAGTTTTTAAAATTATGAACAGATTAAAAATCTTCTTATTCAATTGTTTAAATAATAATTTTTAATTGTAATTTTGCTACAGTCTGATGATAAGATAGTCAAATCTCGAAAACGTTTACTATTAAATAAATAATTTTTCTACCCCAGAATAAGAAGATTTTTAATTTATTCATAAAACAAATTTAAAAATTCAATATAATAAAAATGATTTAAATGCATACAGGTCAGACTTATTGGTTCATTTTCATTCGATATTTAATGTAATATGTAACTTTTAAAAAAAATAATCCATACTCATTTTCTAAAAATAACCCTTAAGGCGGCAAAAAGTTTGCATTTATAGGTGTGCAATGAAAATCCATTTTTGGATTTTTAACACATTTTTGGCTCGCCTAAAAAAATCGATTAGCAGATATACCCCATTGGCAAATGTAATCAAAAAAATCTACAAAGCGCAAATAAACTTCAATCCTGAAGGAACCGGAAAATAACCGGATAAACTTTGGTTTCGAAAAAAAAAAAAAAATCTAAAATGTGGACATAAAATGCTATTTAAGCATTTTAAACTAAAATTAAAATTATCGAAATCAGTTGCATTTTCATTTTATGGAGGTTTTATTTTGAGAAATTTCCCTATCATTGTAATGTCAAGTTTGATCAAAATCTCAAATTCGATTTTTTTATACGAATCCAAAACTGGCTTAGTAATAGGTATGTTCTCTGCCTGACTGACCTGGGGAATGAATCAATTGTCAAAAACTCAGGGCTGCTCGGGTTTTTATTTTACATCGAACGCTCCAGTGCTACAAGTTTCACCATCCTAATTTTTTCTTTAATTTCCCTTTTTCATAGACTATGTTTATTTTGGCATTTGAATGAAATGGCTTCTATAATTACATGAAACAAATAAATAACAAAATTACCAACAAAATAACTCATATTTACCAATAAATTTTTCATCAATACTTATTTTTGCCTGAATGCCAACAGCTGGTTTGAATTTGGACAGCTCTGAATTCTTATCCCAAAGAAAAACCTGGGTCTCGTGAGAGTCATTCAGAGATCGCCCGAACACAGTGCAAATAACCTAGGGCGAAAAAAATGCTACATGAAACACCTTAAGGCGAATTCATGGTGACGCAGTGCTCCCCAGGGCTGACATCGAACAAACCTAGCATTGTATCTACCTCAACGAGAAAGTGTTGTAAAAGTACTAATTAATTAAATAGGCGCAATATTTTCGGCGGTTTAGTACGGTTTTAACGCAATTGTAGTATGATCAAGTTTAGAACAGGATTTTCCGAATTTTAAACGAGTTAGGATCGTGATACCTTTTTAATATTTTAATAAAGTTAAAATCACGAAATTCCTATTTTATCTTTTAAGTAACATACTAACTCCAAATGTCACTTTGACAATTACAAATGTGAAAATGGTATGTTTGCCTCCTTTTTTGCATGAACTTGTCACTGTTTAAGGCGTGTCCAGCCATTGAGTTTATTAAAAAAACAGGTTAATCCCAAAATACGTTTCACATTATCTTAAGGAAGCTCAAAGATAAAAACCGAATTTAAATAAACTTAAAATATATACAGATTACATACACAATATAATATATATACATACATGTTTACATAGCACTCCTCCTAATCAATGATACATACTTTCGTATTTGTGTAACAATGTATGTAGACAAGAATTTTAAAAACTTGCAATGGGTGCGTTCAATCGATTACGTTTTACATCTGAATTTTCAGATTTCTGAATTTTTGGAGCTTCTGATTGGCCAGCTGTCTTAAAAAGTTAGATGACTTTTAGTGACTTTTAGTTACGTTTAGTTACGTTTCATCTGAATTTTCAGACAAGAAAGTTATTTGTGGTGGGGGAAGTGCCAAAAGCACACATAAAAGCTGAACTTTATAATTTTCGTCTTGTTGGTGGTTCATTTTTTTAGTTTTTGTCATGAAAATTTAATACTTATTTAAATGAACGTACTTTTTGTTTATTGTTTAGTGAATTTTTAAATCAACAATTTTTTTAATTGATGTTTGGAAAGTTTTTCTATGTTTTTGTAAGTCATACATATCAATAAAAGGACTTTTAATAAAGGTAATGAAACCTGTTGCTGATTTAGTTACATATATTTTCATCCTCACAACTACTCACTCTCAATGTTTAATTCACAAATGTAATTAAAGTTCTATTTTATTTCGCTTCAATGTAAATCCTTTAGGTAAATGCAGGAATTTGACACAATAACTTTCGACTGAAATTTCAGATTTTTTTTGCGTTCAACGACTTAAATTCAGAAATCTGAAAATTCAGATGTTAGGCTTTTTTTATTGAACCCGCCCAATAATAAAACTGATGACATGATGAACTGCACTAAACTATTTTACCTACAAAATTCATTTTTACAAATTGAAATTGAACTTGATAAGCTATATATGGTGAATGTGCTAGCTGATGTGTAAAAATTTGCACACACATATAAATGGAGCCGCATTAATTTCTTTAACTACTGGACTTTTTTCGTACTCGATATTTTTTTCAGGTTGAATTTCAAAAGCAAAATTTGTGTTAACTTTTTATCATTGGTTTCATAGAAGTTAAAATAATGCTGGTTAAAGACATTCGCGCTTTCATTATCGAAAAATGTAGTTATACAAAAAAAAATAACGCGTATACGCCCGAGTGACTATATACACATAAGTTAAACTAATAAAAGATCTGAAAGTGTAACAATTTGAAGCAACAGATCTAATTTATATCAATCATTGGCTGAGCGCTGAGGTCAACTTTCAGTTTATTAAAACGATCTATGACTTTCTTTTGCTATGCAAACAAATTTACTCCTTTGTATTTTATATAATATATTGAGGTCAAAGTATTCAATGTGTAGTTTTCGGATAAGGATCTCTATATCCTTCAGTTTATGTTTGGAACATCTTAACAAAAATTTTAAAATAGTATTGCCAGCCATAATTCAGATTATAAGAAATGGAAATCCACGAAAAACTGCATTAGAATTTCACCTACTTGAATTTATTTGGAAATTATAGAGTTTTGAGAAAACTATAACAACAAATTAACAATCTCCCAAAAAGGAACGAAAATATTTGAAAGATTTCAAAATAATTATGACAATTTTCAAATTTATTACTTTCAGATACCTATATAAATACAATTTTTTTTTTATTTTAATTTTTACTTTAAAACCATCATTTATATTAGAATATCACGTTAACTTGACGTGATAGAGTGATTCTAAGCCTAGAATCAAATGCAGCGCATCAAAAATCTTTGGAAAATTAAAAATTTTGTCACACAATTTTATCCCCGGTTCTTATAACAAAATATTTATTTGTTGAATCAGTGTTCCCAGATTGGCGGTGGAAAAAATCAGAATGATGAGAATTATGATGGGAAAACAATTCATGTTGGGAAAATATTCCAAACGTTTTCATATGGGAGGAAAATAATATTTTTACTATTATACTATTACTATTATACTTTGGTACTTTACTTACCTACTTATTTTCTCCCAATTTTGTTTTCTTACCTTACATTTATAACTCAAAAAAAAATATTTGGCCTGATACAGAAAACTTGTCAAACAAGAAGAGAGGAACAATGTTTCCTTCTTCTTCTAGGAACACACTTGCTATTTTAATTCGTTGTGATTAAATAATAACGATCGCAACAAATCTCGATCAAATCAATCGATTTTTTTAATCGCAAACAAATATTACAAACATCTTTTAATGAGAATGCAAGCATTAATTACAAATAAAATAGCAACGTTTAACCTCAACGTTTGTTTACGATTTGTTTGTCGAATAATAAGGTAGGTTGAAAATCAATTGCAATTTTAATCGTAAGAGATTAAAGTTGCAAAAATAGAAGATAATTTAATAAAATTTGTATTTAAATCGTAAGTGCATGCATTTTTATTTGTTTTCATTTGAAAAAACGTTTAATTTTTTAATAGCTGCGATTTTTAGTCTCATGTTTGTGTGAAAAAATTTTCAGTTTTTTAAGCATCACGATTTGTTGGTACCATGAGCTGTGATTACAGTGATTTTTTTCTCCGTCTAGTACAAAAGTCGTATAGGATATTTTTTCGAATCCGGTGGGAATTTTTAAATCTCATCTAGCATCACTGTGTTGAATTAACTTAAACGAAATCATTTGATTAAACCCCTTGTTTTTAATTTAAAAAAAACAGAAAAACATTTTTAATGCGTAAAATGACACGTTTTCAAATGATAAAACTTCACCTGAAAACAGTCAACCTATTGAACTTGACGAGGAATTATATACATAAGTACATGTGATTAAAAGCACCCTCATCAAAATGTAAATGATATTACAGAACAGAACAAAAATATATACATATATTTTTTTAAGAAATTAACATTTAAATACCTGACAGAAAAGCTAAACTAGAAGAAAATGATCATTTAGCCTAAAGCTTTAACTTGAAATATTTAAAAGCTTATAAAATTACAGTGTTTAAAGCTGTCTTATGTTATTATTTTTTTCAATAAAACATGTAAAATGAAAATAATTATCATTATATAATTGAATGAGAAGAATTAAATTTTAATATTTTTTTCATTAAATCTAGAAAAATATTATTACATAACTAGTGAGAGAATCTGTGAGATGCCGAATATTTAGATGCAATATTAGCTGAATTAAATTCAAATTTGATAATTAATTCCTATTTTAATAAAATTTTGCCTTGAATAATCCAAGGTAAACCTTTTTTTGAATAGACCTAAAGCGATGAGCTGTGCTGCGCAGTTTTTTGTAAATTCCCAAACAAATGATCGAAAATGTAAACAACTTTAAATTTTTCCGATCAATAAATGCATATTTCTTAATTTTAATACATAAATATTTGTATATATGTATGTATATGTATTTATACCTACCACCACCATTTGCCTGCATAGATCTGGCTTCAACTGTGGCATCCATATATTGATAGATGGTAACAGGTCCTTGATATTGGGTCATTGGACCGATCACAACGTCACTTGAATTAGATAAATTGATAACACTTGACGGCTGAATGGCAGGATTTGTAAATAGATTTTGTGGAGCGGCAACATTTCCAGCAGTTGATGTTCCTGTTCCTCCTGCTGTATTTGCTGAGTTTGTTGCACCTCGATTTTGAAGACTCATCAAGGCATTACTTGCCGCCGATGACATTGGATGCATTGACTGTTCATTCATTTTTTTTTTAATTGAACTCTTTATTTTGATAGTAAAATTTGTTTAACCGCGTCTTCAATTCACACATAAACTATATGCTTGTGAAATCTTTACCAGAAGAGAATATTAAAGTATCGTCCGACTTGATATCGATTTAGATACAAACTGAGAAGTCTGATGGAGCAAGCTGTATGATCAACTTTATGGGGAATTCCGCACAACCAACTTTGCTTGATCATTTTTTTTTTTTTTTTACGACAACGACGACGCAGAGAGCTTTGACGGGTTGATTATTGTGACTTGTGAGGAGAGTTGCAATAAGACAAATGAAAGTGCATATTTTGAAGAGTGTAAATACATACATTCGACATTGATATGGAGAAATGACTTGGATTAGGTCGAAGCACGACAAGCAAAGTTCTTAGAAATCGTAAGCCATAAGGTTTTTTTCTTGGAATTTGGTTTGCGCGAATATCTTGTTGGGTGTGAACATTTCAGATATATGGGCATTTTGAAAATGGCCAAATGGTCGTCATACACCTGTACAGAGCTATGAGCTGATTGAGCTATAGCCCAGGGCGTCAAAATATGTAGGGCTGGGGTGGCAAAAAATATACATTTAATTGATGTCAAGAACACAGGAATGGTTGAGAGATGTAAATTACTATAGGCCCTGGTTATTTATATGAGCTGTTGCGCCACCATATTTATTTTTTATTTTATTATTGTTGTTATAGATTATTATATTTAATTAATTATAATTCTCCTTGTTGTTCGCTGTTATCTTGTTCACGACTTGATTTTATTTTATAATTATTAAGGGACTTCATGCAATGTTGTAAAACACTAGATAAGCTAAGTTTTGGTTAAGTTTACGTTTTGGTTAAAGAACTGTCAAATTTTTTATTAGAAAAAAAAGATTTCCACAATTTGGTTAAGGAGCCAGTAATAGCGATCAGGAAAACGAAACAGGAAAAACTTTCAAATAGATTATTTAATAGGATTTCATTCGATTTTACTTCTATAAATGAAAATGCACAAACCATCATATTTTCCAAATATGTTGTTTTAAAATTAGTAAATTATTAAAAGCAAATTGTTCATATATGTAGGTAATAGAATAAATTAATTATTTCTTTTGCATCTTCGAATTAACGTTTTTAATTTTGTTTGCGAGTTTTTAGAAAAAGAAGTAATTTTTCTGCAAAAGAGCTTTTATGACTTTTAAAATTTGACGTTTGAAGAACAGCTGATTCAACTTCAAAGTATTTAACAAAATGGATAAAAGAGCGTTCATGGAAAATTTTGTGTATAAGCTCATCATTTTACACAATTTGTAGCATGAATACTTTTATTTGTCTTATCAATTACTAGGTAATACAGAAAATACTTCCAAATTCTCACTTGTTGCAACGTACGTATGTATATCTATATGTATATTATATATATTTTAAAAGTCGATTGATTCAAAAAATTCGCAGACCAAAAACAAGCGTCGCCGCTTTTTTGACTGATATTTTTGCATCACTAGAAGGTCTTTAATAAAATAAATAATAAAAATAAATAAGAAATTCAGAAGAACATTATTATTATTACTATTATTATTTGAAAAATCTTATTTATCAAAGTATTCTATTTCAGTTCACGAACCCTCCTACACATTCAGGACCCATTTGTCTCAAAATAGTAAGACGTAAGTGTTCAATGGACAAGAATTTGATAACTTTATATATAAATGGGTACATTCAATATCTCATTGGAGTGATGCATTTAATGGGCGTTTTGCGGTCAATCTGATTAAAAAGTTGTAAATATTTAACATAGCTGCCTTATCATTATACATATGTAATGCATGTGTATGAAATAATTTCAAAAAGAAAATATGGAGTTAACTTGATTTTTCACAAAACTATAATTAGATATAAAACTGGAAATACCCAATGTCTTTAATTAGGTATCTATAGAAGCCGGAAATAGCGATAAGTAATTTAAAAAGATGGAAATTATGAAGCGAAGGTTCAAATAAAAATTAAAAGCTCGTGATATAAAATGATTAAACTTTGTATGTTTTGGTTTTAAAAAGATAAAAAGTTCATGGGTTCATCAGACTGTTTTTGTCTAGTTCTTACAAATTTGTAGGGCTTAGGTTCCTTTGCTGAAACGAAATTTAAAAAGGTCTGTGCGCGTAGTGCGTACTTGCCCGAAACTGCCAGATTCTAACAGTTTTATTTTCTTATATGAACTTTGACAGTCTTTCGGGCTAAAAATGGTTATGTTTGATATGTAAACGAACAAGGTTGATATTAATTAAGTTCAAGATAAAAATTATGTGTGACAGTTTACGGTGAGGAAAAGTAACTCATGAATAAATATAAGTGTTTATATTGAACTTAATTATTTAACTTTCTTATCCGTAAACGGGTCTTATGTTTTTTATTAATCGAAACCCACTCTTCCGATATAAAAACTTAATTCAATGGGTTAGATTATATATTAAAAGGCAAAGCCTTTTTCAATTATATTTATATTCGTTTGTTTGTCCCAACTGCCTCGAAGGACCCTGCACATGTAGAATTATTATTTTCGCAATTTAATTTTGATTTCATAAAATAATCAAAATTGATAAGATAAGATCTAAGCTAGACCATTGATGAGTTTTTGATTATAAAAAATAGCACTTTAAAATTCAGGGAGAGGTCTCTAACACCCATATTATTCACTCGATACATCCAGAATGAAACTTAAATCCGGATGTATTTACATTAGGGGTATTCCCGATCCGATGCAACTGGTCTTGTATCATTGCAAAAATGCAAAAGTGTAAAATTGCTATACCCTAACCCCATTGTAAAAAAAAATTTTGCACTTTTGCAATGATGCAAGACCAGTTTGCATCGGATCGGGAATACCCCTATTGAATTTGTATACTTTGCATCTGGCTTTAAGTTTTATTCGGGATGTATCGAGTGAATAATATGGGCGTAAGGGTAGCAGTCACCAAGCGAACATAAACGGCTCATAACTTGAAAATTGTTTTGTACCATTCACTCAACACTCATAAGTGTGTTTAGAAGTGAGGCATTTCACGTGAAACGGACAAAGAAAAACGGATGGTTCTTGAAAATCGTAAATTTTTAGGTTTGGTTAACATGTATATGAAAGGATTTTGATTTTTGAGGCCTAGTAAAGATGCAACAAGCTAAGGGGTAGCGTTTTAAAGCAATGCGTGTTGCTTGATTAAATAAAGATATAGAAAAGTTTTATGTCCTATTTTGACAAAACATCTAATTTGTTACATATTCCACAATTTTTCTATCTCTTTATTTAACTAAGCAACACATTGCTTTAAAACGATACCCCATAGCTTGTTAAAACTTTACAAGCCCATAAATCTAACACGGACCCATCAAAAATCAAAATCCTTTCTAAATTCATATACATGCTAAGAACTACACAAAGTATAAATAACCTAAAAATTACCTATTTTCAAGACCCACCCGTTTATTCGTTGTCCGCTTCACCTGAAATGCCCCAAATCCAAAAATCAGACCCACTCTCTCCAAACTGCGAAATTAAATGTATTTTTATATTTTATAATTTATTTCCTCTGCTTGTATAGGCGGGCCAGGAAAGAAATGCTACAGGCAAATTGAACTTGAAGATTTTTACAAACAACGTGAGGAACACGTTCTCTGAATCAAGGGAAAAACAAAGAGCAAGGAGGAGATAGTTTAATTAAATAAATTTAAGTTTTCATATCTTTTATTGTTTTTTTTCAACATACGGAAATTACATATATATAAAAACAAAAACGCCGAATACCACGTTCTGTTTGACAACACAGAATGCGGTGGGCAACTGAGTTTTTACCGCACCGCCAGCCCGCGTTGGTTTACCGCTCTAAATGAATACACGTCTTAAAGTTTGTCACGTTCAGGCTCTCGTTCTGTTTCAGTTTTTTCTCACTGAACAAACAAACCTATTTGCAATGGGAAAAAATGACAGCTGCAATGTCAAAATTAACACAAACAACCCTCTTTCGCCCAACAAACATCAAACAAGGAAAATAACAAAAATCTAATTTTCGTGTAGAAACATTGTAAAAAATACTTTATCAGTCATAAATATGTCTGATTTACCTGAAACCACGATAACTCCGGATGAGGTAAATGTTGTAGATGCCGATAAACCGAATGAAAAGCCGGGTTCTTCGAAGAAAAAATCGCGCAATTCTCCAGATCGCAAAGTTGTTAGCCTGTACAATCGCAAATTAATAATGAATCATCTCAAAGACAATGGATGTGATCGCAAAAGCTGTGCCAATGCAATCAAGAACACGAAAATCAGCCATGAAGAAGCTGCAAGTAAGTATAACTATCGTCTGTCGTGTGTTAAGGTGCGCTTACTGTCTTTCGAATTTTGCAGAGTTTGTACACGAAAAGGCCAAGGCGGCTCAGGATCATGTTCACGAGGAATGCAATTCGGTTTGTTACAAAAACATCAATAGCTGGCTGGAATATTATAAATCAAAGAATTTCAACCAGGAGTCAAAATATGAGAGTGCCCTCATTATGATTGCTATTGCCGACATGGAACACCATCCGAATCCAAAGGACAACGGAGGAGTCGACTTTCAGTAAGTGTGTTTCTAGAATAAATTTTCCGAGCACCAAATTTGAACTCTATATTTAGGAAAATTTACCGATTCCTCGGCGACGTGATGCTAGGTAATCCGACTCCTGAGCTAAACACAGAATCAAAAGAATACCTCGGCCAGGAATTCGAAGTAAGTCCCCAAAACAATCTATTTGCTGTGGATGGAAGTGTTATTTGTTTTCTTATTCCATAGAGTCTCATAAACATGGCAAATACGACACAAGGAGATGCAGACACGAAGAAACTCCATGAGAGTATTGAGAAGAAAACAGGTCAAATCATTCCACAACCAACCCTTGCTGAAAAGAAAATTCGTAGAGAATTCGGAAGTCTTGATCCAATGGGTTTGGACAATTTCATAAGCGCCACCGAAAGAGATAAGAATTAGGATTAATCTCAAAGTATTTAAAATACAAACAATTTTTTTACTTAAAGTTAATGCACAGCACACAATACATACATTACCCATAATATACAATTATTTAATATTAAAATTTATTGAAAGAAAATCATGAGTGGGAAGTTTTGATTTTTCCGATGGTTTTTTTCAGAATTTCTTAATGAATTTATTGATCGATTAGGCAAGGTGTTTTAGCAGTTTTGGGATGAAAATTGTAATCTCAAAATAGTCGGGCCCTATCTTGGTTTTCTAATAAAACTACATATATGGCGAACACTGCAATTCCATTTTATTGTTGGTGAACAAATCACACACCAAAAAATCGTAACTTTCCGAATAAAAGTAGATGAGTGGGTTGTGAAATTTTTGCAGTTTCCTCTCATTTTTTAGATTCTTCGAGTATCATATTATTTAGTAAACGATATAGGTACTTTGTCTGTTTGATAACGTGAAATTTCTTGCGAATTTGCCCAAAATTTCACAATTTACTGTAAAAACCCATTAAAAAAAAACTACTTTTTGGAAAACTACTTGTAATAAAAAGTTACCAAAGAGGCATAATACCTATAGCTTTATCGGAATAACCGAATGAGCCATGCAATTGTTAGCAAACTGACTTGACTGTGTTTAATTTCAAAAAGAAAAAATCAAAATTATCAATAACTTCCCGATTTTCGATAAGCCACTTATTTTTGACATTATTCCATTCCGTTTGGTAAATTTTCAGAAAATCGCTTTTACTGCGTTTAGACGTCTGCAATTTTTAATGAAAAGGAACATAATATTATCTCCACCCTATTTACAATTTTTCAAGCTAAGCAGCTTTGTTTACCTACCCCGGACACCACAATACGTGCCCTCCGACGTGCTTAAAAATCGCTGAGTGGAATTGTTTCGCTTAAAGCTGTCTTTATTTATTTTCTTTGTTTGTTTGTTTCAAAGGAGAATTCGAACAAGAGTCTCGAAACGATGCTAAAGTCGTCGTGTAATAACAGACATAGCAGGGGTAGTTCTATCAATTTTCGCTAGATGGTTTCATTATGCGATGTTTCACTGAATTCTTCCAATTAATAACACAACCGCTTTGTTTGACGTTTCATATTTTGACGGCTCTAAAAACAGAACAGACGAAAAAACTTCGACTCTGAAAAATTGTGTTTTATTTTATTAATTTTTTAAAGTTAATTCATTAAAAAGTAAAAACATATAATAATTAAATATATATAAAACACAAAAAAGTGAAATAAAGAAAGTAACAATATGCCTTATGCTAACACTCCGTCGGTGACTATCACAGAAGTAACTGACGACAATGTGAAATTCGTCGTGGAAGACACCGACTTGAGCGTGGCCAACAGCTTACGGCGTGTATTTATCGCCGAAACTCCAACTCTAGCAATAGATTGGGTTCAATTGGAAGCTAATTCAACAGTTTTATCTGATGAATTCCTCGCCCATCGCATAGGGCTGATTCCATTGATATCTGATGAAGTTGTCGAACGCTTGCAATACACTCGTGAGTGTGTTTGCTTGGATTTCTGTCCCGAATGCAGTGTCGAATTCACACTGGACGTTAAGTGTGCCGAAGAACAAACACGTCACGTAACAACGGCAGATTTGAAGTCTAGCAACCAGAAGGTGCTACCGGTGACATCCCGCCTACAAAACGACGAAGACAACGAGTATGGAGAGAACACCGATGAGATTTTGCTTATTAAATTGCGTAAAGGACAAGAGCTAAAGTTGAGAGCATATGCAAAGAAAGGGTTCGGTAAGGAACATGCCAAATGGAATCCCACTTGTGGTGTTTGTTTTGAATATGATCCAGATAATGCTATGCGGCACACACTATACCCGAAGCCAGACGAGTGGCCAAAAAGTGAACACACTGAATTGGATGATGATCAGTATGAGGCGCCTTACAATTGGAAGATAAAGCCGAATAAATTCTTTTACAATGTTGAAGCAGCTGGTGCTCTTAAGCCAGAGAATATTGTTATTATGGGTGTACAAGTGCTGAAGAATAAGCTTTCTAACTTGCAGACACAACTCAGTCATGAAACACAAAATGACGCTCTGGCAGTTTAATTATTTTCTTCTTTATAAATATAATGGGTACTGAATAAAAATTCACTTAAATTTTTTGTTTTTTTTTTAATAAGGGTACCAAAGGGTCTTAGAAGAAGAGTTGTAGTTACATAGGTATGTATTGGATTCTAATGAAGGACTAAATTCGATCAAATGGAGGAAGCGATTTGAATTTTAAAATAAATTTTTGCTTCATGGTTGATTTAGATGTATCTTCATCTGCAAATATTAGGAAAAGTAGAGCGAGATAGGTTCATGCCAAAAATACTAATTTATGCAAGATAACCTTTATGAAGATGAACATGTTCGTCTTTATATCTGCATTATGGTACTTCCTATAATTAATCTGCATTCATGAAGATCTCTGCATTTTGGTTTTCTCTCTATTCAACAAAAATGTAAATTTAGTATCTTACATCCCTTTTGTTTAGCAGAACTCGCATGAAGATGAATGTAAATCCACCATCATGATGCTATTATTTAATTATTGAAAACATTCATAAACGTTCAAAGCCAAACAAAAAACATTACCATCAAAAACAGAAAGCTAGTCTTGTTTATTTTGATATCCCAAACAGATTAAATCTTAGAAATCGCCGATAAATAATAGGTATTAGCATTGACGATTGATAAAATTTCTAAGAAAAAGTTAAAATCAAAGTACTGAGGCCATGCAGGATGGGGATATTCCATTGGTTAGAAAACTAGACAAGTACCATACTTTGATTATAATAATTTTTTTAAATAACACTAACTGGATTTCTTTTTTTCAGTTTTTGCTAAATTTATCAACTGTTATAATGAGCGGATTTAAGGGTCTCACTTCAAAAAAACGTATCCCTTCAATCGTATTTCTCAAAACGTCGAATTCAAAGGAACAGATTTAGCTTCAAAATTCATAATAATAAAATGCGTTAAAGGCAGGGAGACGCAATAAGATTATTTACATTCTACCTCATCGATGCTATTAAAAAAGTGAATACATTCTACATATGAAATTCATACCTTTTATTCATTAGGTCTGTTAACTGTTTGTTAAGGTGGAAATTCTTGCGAATTTGTACAAATTTTCATGTGAAAACCCATAGGTTTTGAGAAATTTATTGAAAATTAAAGCTACTAACTAAACAACCATAATATTTTAAAGTCAAAACATAAAAAACAATTATTTTAACGCTTTTTTAGATGTTTCAATCGATTACGGTAAATTATAAACGAAAAATAATTTAGTACTTAACCCAATAATAATATTCTATAAACATCTATTGATTTCCCAATAATAATAATCGATAAACATCTATTGATTTCCCAATGAATCATTTGGCCTTTCGTATTATTTTCAAAATAGGTTGGTACATTTTGCTGATGATGTCATAGATGCATTTTTGTAAACAATATAATTTTATTCTCGCTCTGAGAGTATCCACACATGACTGTGAAGTATGCATACCTATCCCAAATATACAGAACGGAGTTGTGGGGATTGGGGAAAGTTATGACTTTGTTGGATTCAATAATTAATGGCATTCAAATGTATTCATTTAAAAAAAAAAAAACAAGTGGTGCCACTTTATTTCAATCGTAGAAGCAAGTAGGTATGTATTTAATTGCTTTAAAGATTTTTAATTTTTACATTCGACCTGTTGCAAATATTTAGTCAGCATACCTATGATTCAAGATATTCACCCCTGTCCTGATTTCCGATTGGTTTTAAAATCCTTTCGTTTGACGTTTCGAATTTTGTTTTTACTGATTTCGAAATAAAAAAGGTTCGAAAACTATAGCTATATAGAATCCATCCGGAAATCAATTGTGTTTACGGATTTCATTCGGAACGGAAATCAGAACAGTTTTTTTGTTTTATTTTACCCTCTTGGTAAACACTACAACGAACACAACTACCTATAATTTGTTTTCTTTATTATTTTATTTAAAATGGCGCCCAACATCGAACCCAAATGTCCAGTTTTTTTGTTTTCATGGTGATATGTAGATTCGCTAACAAACATCGATTTTTTTTTTTTGTTAAACTGTGAATAGATACAGAGTTAAATTGGTGTTATTGTTGTTTAAAATATTGTTATTTGATATTAATTATAGATGTCAATTTTTTAGTCAATTGAATATACTTAGTCTATAAATAAATCTTAAATTTTATTGATCGCAGTAAAATAATTACATAATTCAATTATTGTAGAATCCGACTATTGAAGTTTCTTAACTTAAGAAACTTTTAACAGTCAGATTCTACTATTACAAAAATATTAAGTGACTTGTAACCGTTGATTCAGTACATTCATAATTGTTTAATATTCACAGTTTTCATGAAATTTATCAATTAACAACCATAATACCAAAATATGTTTCAATTGAGAAGTTCGATCGCTTATCAATCAATTAATATCTAATTACCTGTCAAACATTAAATCAACAGTGCTTGTTCAATTAAAAAATATTTAAAATAAGTCTATTCATAATAAGCAAACTATATTGATGGATGCGTATAACTTCTTTTAAACGATCATTATATATAAATTATTATTAAGTAGCAACTCTGGTATTCGAGTTGAACCTTAGAGCCAAGAACACAGCGGCTTAGAGCAGTAACACTCACATCAGTATATTTCATTCATTTACTTCGGAAGGTTCTTAATTCTTCTTTGTTTTTATTTTTTTTATGTTTTTTATAAAACAAATGGGTGTTGAAAAAAAAAATGTAATTACCTAGTCAAACTGTGATATTATTAGTGCATTATCAATTGTTTTTGTTTTTAATTGTTTTTTACAATTTATTCTCCTATCGACGACTTTATAGTGTTAATTAAAATCTTAGCATAAATTATGAGTCAATCAAAAGAGTCAGCTTTAGTTGCTGACAAAATAACAGGAAGACTTCCCGAACCTAAGTTAGAATATAAACCGAAATCACCACAGACAGGATATGAAGCAGTTTATGGATCTTCACAAAGACGACCAAGTCATTCCCGACGACGACATCTTGGGTGGTGTGAGGATGCACGTAAAAATATTCCTCAATCACGTTCTTTAGCTGCAGGTATAAAATTTAAATTTCTTAATTAATGTTTATATGTAGGTACTTATAAGTTTATAATCAAAAGAAATAACGTAAATTCACCTTAACTTATGACATAAATAACGACTTACATAAATAATTTCACATTAAACTCAAGTTTATTTTTCCTTATTACTGACATACATATTTCATTGTTTTTTTGTATTTTTTCTCAGAAATGATGAGTCAAATAGTTTCTTATTTTTTGCTCATATGTAGGTACATAGGTACAGAAGATCAAAGCAAAATAATTTAGACGAACGTGTCGTGTGTGTTTGCTTTTATATTTTAGGTGTTTGAATCTAGATATAGTGGTTGAGCTAGATAGAGTTTAAAATATACTTACATATGTACATATTATGTATGTACATAATATTGATATCGATGATATGAATAAAGGCTAGAAAATGAAGGAGCATTTATGTACATTGTACATTATTATGTACATATGTACTTATTTGCGCTTTTTGATTCACATAAATCTATATCTATAAAAAGTGATAAAAACATTAATGGCCTAACATCAGGCGATTGATTGATTCTGAAGTTTGTTTAGGTAGTGTTAAATATGTATATTCATAAATAATTTATCACAATGGCTGAGAAGAATTTAAAAGCAATCGACAAGACATTTTTTGTAGATTATATCGATTTATTATAAGATTTGGTATTGTGTACAGTACAGACTGCAATTGGAATTTTCGTAGAGTGTAGGTTTATTGGTGTAAGGGGTCATTAACGTTGAGACTGTTTTAAAGACGATCGCATGTTATTTTCCTACATTATAACTGCAGACACGCCTCATTAATTTCTTATTTATTCACTGTAAGTAAAGTAGAACAATGATCTGATATACCTACCTACTTGACCATTAGTTTGAAAAGATGTCATTTAGTTTAAATTGTTCTACACTTTTACATGTACATAATATAGGTATAATATCTAATTAATGCCTAAAACAAATATCTACATAAATTAATTGATTGATATTAATTTATATTTCTTTTTAAAACAAATTTAATAAATAATATGTGTGTTTTTTGCAAGCGCGGGGGGAATCGGACGAAAAAACAGATGTGGAGCTTAGTAATTTGCATGTTAATTGCAACAACAACCCAGATAATTTTCGGGGCTTAACCTTAAGCTCGCAGAAAAACTGTGTTACCGGTATGAATTACATATATAATTGCTATCGATAGTTTTTATGAAAACTTCATGTTTTTTTTTGTGATGGCGTTGCTATATCCCCGTTGTCGTTTTTTTTTCAAACAATTGCCCCCGGGATTGAAAAAAAACACCGAATAAAGGGTGTTTTCAAGAAAAATAAAACGCATATAATTTAATGTTATGGCCAAGAATTAAGCTTTATTTTAAAGATAATTGTTTCCCATTATGTATTAAAAATGATTTTGGGCAAGTGACCGCCGCGGCTGGCTCGAATAAATTCCTTCCGAGGCCAATTTTCGACCACTTTTTGCAGCAATTGGGGCCGTATGTCAGCATTAACGCGCTGAATATTCTCTTCCAAGGTGCCAATCGTCTCGGGCTTATCTGCGTAGACAAGCAACTTCACATATAACCCCACAAAAATAGTCTATAGCGGTGTTAAATCACACGATCTTGAAGGCCACGCCACAGGCCCACGACGCGAGATAATGCGCTCACCAAAAGTTTCCTTCAATAAATTGATTGTTTCGTTGGCTGTATGGCATGTAGCGCCCTCTTGTTGGAACCAAAGGTCGTCCAAGAACAACATCCTCCAATTCAGGCACAAAAAGTCATTAATCATGGCTCTATAGCGTTCCCCATTGACTGTAACATTATGGCCGGCTTCATTTTTGAAGAAATATGGACCAATGATTCCCTCTGCCCATAAAGCACACCAAACAGTGAACCATTATTTTGGTAATAAATTTGCTTAAGTTATAGATTCTAAAAAAATTCAAACTCGAGATTTTGATCAAACTTGACATTGTGAAGTCGAAATAAGTGGTATCGCAATTCTGTCAATCTGTCTATCCTTTGGCTACAACCTAAAGGGGTGGGTTGATTTTCATTAAACCTGGTACCTAACGTTTTTTTGGGATTTCCCCCGACACGTTTTTTCAGGACCAAAAATAACGGTACCTGCCGTACCTAAAAATTTTGTTTAGCAAATGATGTAAATCTTATTTTTCTCAAAAACGAGCCCACTACTTTAACAAAAAATCAGTAATTTACTTTTACAAAAAGGCTACCATTTGAAAATAAATTCCGAAAAATGCTAATAAATGAAAACAATTTTATCCATTGATTAGAACCATTTTTTTGGTTTTGGACTATTTCATTATACATATCTGTTGATCCAATTTTTATGAAATTTTTAAATAGGAGCTTCTAATAAATTTGAATATTATTGCATATTGTAAATTTACAAAAAAAAACAAATTTTGGATTTTTAAAAAAATTTTAAGGGCAGAGGGTCAATTCTATTCAGTCAAAAATTCAATCAGTAGTGGTCCTTTTTTGACCATGTCGACCTGAAAAATATTGTGTGACCAGCGATTTGACCTTAAGCTAATGCCAATTGTTCACTAGCCGTGAGGAAACAGGTGGTCTTAAGGTCACCTGGCTCTTAGGTTCCATATAATCTATCACATTAATTTAATTTTTTAAACTTTTTTATATTTTCAGCTACATTCATTTTTTCTTCGGGTGGAATGAATTTGGCATCAAGTGTTGGCTTCGGACCAAATAATTTATACAGAACACATGTTCAATTTTCTTGGTTTATTGCTGTTATCATTGGATCTTGTACATCCACATTATTGGTACAAAAAATCTCAAAGCGTATATTTAATGTAAGTTCTAAAATCTTTACAAATAATAATAATAATTGTATATTCAAAATTTATTTATACCTAAATTATTTTTTTTTTTATTTTCCAGCTTGTTGCATCTGTGTTAGTTATCATAAGTGGAATTTTTTATATTACAGCCACACAAAGCACTTCATCTGTTATATCGGCTCGCTATTGCGATGGCTTTGCATTTGGCTTGACACTGATTCCAGCTATTCTGGCCGGATCTGAACAATCTGTTAAAAGATTCAGAGGATTTGTTCTTAGTGCTGAACAAATAGGCCTTGCCGTTGGTGCTTTAATAAAACTGATTTTCATAGAAAATTTGGAAGACCACAAAGCAAATTCCACACATGGCATTATGGCTTTATTTTATGGTTTAGCGGCTTTAATTTGTACATTCGCCTTTACATTTGAATCGCCAGTATATCTTCTGCTTAAAGACTATGAAGATGAAGCAGCAGTCAATGTTTTACGTGAGCTTCAAAGACCAAAAGTTATCACCCACGAAACATACGCTTTGCTTAATGAGAGCAAAGCCCTCTTGGAAGAAGACATGGCCAGGGGAAGATCTAAGAACATCTCTAAGAGCTGGATACCAATGATCAAGATCATTCTACTCCGTTGCTTCGTTTCAATGTCAATATCGTTTCCACTCACAATTACATTCCTGGTGGCTACTTCATTAAGTTCAAGGAATGGAAGTGCATTGTCTTCTTACGTGTACATATTGATGCGATTAATTGGAACTACGTTTTCAACATTTTTTTTGGACACCGTTGGACGCCGAATACCAAGTGCACTCGCATTACTTTTTGGTGGTGGAATCCTTTTGACAGTTGGATGGCTAGCTTCGAATTTTTGGAATATGGCTAATGCTTACATACAACCAGTCGTATTTCTAATGCTCATCTATCAGATACTTTCTGGGATTATAGCCACAAGCAGTACTTGCTATTTAGGTGAAGCATTTTCCGTTTCGGTTAAGCCGTATTTCATTTTGGCTGCCGTTATCACTGAAAATGTTTTACAAATTCTCGTTTGTTGTTTGTTATCAACCTATTCGATTTCAAAATTTGCTTGTGCTTTGGGAGGTTTGCAGGTCCTATATGCAATTATTTACTTTTTCACTATGCCAGAAACTATGCAAACTACTTTGCGTGAAGCCTTGAAATTGTTTCAAACGATATTTGTTGTACGGCCTGAACCTGATGAAGAAGATGATGAAGACCAAGTTTAGATTGTAATTTTATTATTAAAAGAATACAAGATAAATAAAAAACTGTAAATAAATTAACTTTTTTATTTTTTTTAATAAATTTGTTTTATAATGAATATATCTACATACATACATATTTAAATACAAATACCATATATTTATTTTACTTTGATAAAGAATAGTAAAATAAACCATTTAAATAAATACATTTATTTTTATTACATAAAAGAAATTTATTTAACTAAGGACCTATTTTTCGGTGAGAGATTGTACCTACGAGTTTTGGGGTTAACTCGTTAAAACTTTAAAAAAAATAACAAGCTTTAATAAACACATGGTAAAACATTTTACACTTAATCACGACCAGAGATACTCTTGAAGAATTGTCTCTTTCTTGCAAGAGATCGTATATCTCTTTAAAAAAAACTACGATAACTTGTATGAATAAACATTGTAATATTTGAATATATATATATGAAAATAATTTTTCAGGTGTACTGAATTTTGCAAAGGAGTAAGTTGTGTTATGTGTACTTTATTAAAGAATATTTGAATTTCACTTTAATGTGGTTACTGACTGCATATTATCATACTCCCATCCTCCAGTCATTAAAGTCATAAAAGGAGCTCAATTATATAGCCTCCGTATGGTGTACTTAAGAAACTGTCAAAAGTCCCTATCGATATGAGAGCAGCTAACAATTTTACGGGGGGTTAAAGACCCCCAAAGATGGTTTCCGGGAATATCTCCCAAATGGTTAGTTGTCAATGACTCATTTGTAGCTTAGAAAATTTTCTTCAAAAAGCATACATATACTTTTCTTCATAAAAATAAACGTTTTCGGAATAAACCTATCGGTAAAGTTAAGGGTTTTACCTTTCTGCATAAAATAAAATTATAACTGATTTTATTAGAAGCTTTGAGATATGTGGTTATATTAAAGTCTAACTGTCACTACAATAAGTGTCGACAGTACCGTAGTATATTAATTTATAATGAACTTAAATTAAATCATTTCAAGCAATAGTGTTAAAAATCTTATTCGTTTTTCTATTAAAAATGGTACCAACACTTCGGACAAAACAAATACGTACAGTAAATATTGAATAATAATCCATTCAGCATAAAAATAAATAGGTAGGTACTGCAACTTCGAAAAAACAGATTTCGAAAACTAAAAAAGATACAATTTTGAAGATTAGGGGCCCGTTATAGCGATCAGGAAAATGCATCAGGAAAAAAATTTCTTTTGGATGTTTAAATACTTTATAATACAGTTTGAAATATAAAAATGGTATGAATAGATCAGAAATCACTTTAAGTATTTTTTTCACAAAAAAAAATTCTTTAAAACAAAATATCTTTTCCAAAAAAAGCATATTTTATTAATTTTACTGATGAATGTTCTTTTTCCGTATCAGCTGATTGCCATTTCTGATAAAATGGAACAATTCGTTCCACTTGTCCGTGTTTCAATTTTTTACTGTTCCACTGACATCAAGAAAAAAAAAACTGATGCCGCTTCATCGGTAAAATAAAAAACATCAAGTAGATTGATGGTGATGGTTGATGTCAAGAGAATAATGACAGCTTTTTACTGACTGAAACTTTTGTTCGCTATAAACGACCATAAGGAAAAAGTATTCAAATTCATTCTGTTTCAACTTTTCCTGATGCTTTTTCTGTTCGCTATAACTGACGCCTACAGAACGTCAAAACATAAGAAGGCATTCAGAATATTTCTAAAAAATAATGTCAAAAAGAATAGGAACGTATTAAAATTTCAAAAACAAAAAAACGTGTCAGCACCATGTCTTCGAGTATCTGTTAGTACTTTTCACGATTTGTTTTGTTCCTTTAAAAGTTGCAGTAAAATGCTCTTACAGATTTAATACACATCTGCCGAACTTGCCTGTAGGCAAAACAAGCAATTGCCTAGGGCGGCAAAAGCAGTACAATAACTTCAAAGCGACAAAAGGGGAAATACATCCGTCTACTTCAATAACTACTTTCTTTTACTTTGTTCGTTCTTTTTTGCTGTCCATTCTTCGTATGATTATTACAGATACATATGTAGCTACATCTTCATTTTTGTATATCTATCTAGTTGCTGATTTTTTGTTTAATGCAGTCTTGATGAGTGCTTTGCGCAGTATCAATTTCTCAGCCAAAATTTCGAATTTTTTTACGTTATTTCAGTGTTAAAAGACTGAACAACAACAACAACTTGAAGCAATACTAACAGCAACAATAATTTGTCAACGAAGTTCAAAAGGATAATATAGCTAAAGTTCTCTTAAATGAATTTAATCAAAGGGCACGGTAGTGCCCAGCCTATAGTTCTGGCACACACCCTTTTTACAGGAACAAACTAAGGCGATTTTCGACCCCCCTCTAACTTCAGTACCAATAAAGTCAGTAACTTAAAATTCGGATAATTTTGTAAGCTAGCCAAGCACAGGCGTCTCACCAAATTTCAACCCTGTAAAATAAGTCGTTTCCGAGATATAGGACTTCAAAAATCGCAAAAACCGTAACTGACTGACAGATCATCAAATTATGGAGCACTTCCCGATACCGCAGAATCTTTTTATTTCGCACAGCGATATGTGCATACGAGGAAAACATGAAATTAATTTCATATCAAATTTCATTCGCCTATTAAAAATAAGTGAATATTTCGGCTGTCACTGGCTTTACTTTCCGCAGGAATGAATATGTTCACAATAAGGGTAATTTTTCCAACGTGAAACTCACAATAGGCAAAAAGTGAAATATCAAATTTTTCAAGCTGAATGTTGTTCGGATGAACGTTTCTTGTAAGTGCTGCGTCAGGCGAAGCTAGCTTCTCGAAGCTTAAGCTTATAAAAACCTTTCTTCGCTCAATATGATCGGAAAGCGATTAATCGGTCTTGCAACTATTTCGATTGAAAAATACATGCTTAATCGCTTTGAAGAAGCAGACATCGATTTGCAAAAATATAATATTAATATAATATAATAATATTTTGCTAACATGTATTTTTTCGAAAGAAAGAAATTGTTATCAATAAAACTTTATGTAGGTACATATTAATATTGTCGTTTTATTCTTTATTTATTTGAGGTGGCAATGTCTATGTAAACATAAATAAAATAAAAAAATAATTTTCAAATGACTTCTAATTTTATCAAAACTTTGTTTTTTTTTGGCAGAGAATCAGCCATAGGTAAATAGCATTTAATTGTTTGCACTGAAACTGTCTAGACTATATCAAGCTACTTTTGGATTAAAACTTCTTCAGCTGATTTTTTGTACTTAGTAATTATTAGAAAGTATGTAACATATTATATACTTAATTGTAAAAGCAGAAACCGTAGCGGTATATTACTAATTAACTGACACTTCGAGCAGGTATTCTTTTTAAATCCTCTGGAAGAAGTTCCAAATTAGTATTTATCTTTTACTCTGATCATATTAAACCATTATTTATCCAATGACAATCAGAAATTAATGAAAATATTTTAAACTAAATTACATACAAATGCATTGTACACAAAAAATCACACTTTATCGTAAATGGTAGTGTTTTGTTTTTTTTTTGTTTCGAGAAACAAAAACCACAAACAGCCGGCGACCCACTACCACCACTGTCATATCGAACAAAAGCTTTTTTTCTGCTACAGATAACTAAAGAGAATAACTGATAGGCTAGGTTTAAAGTGTTGTTTTCCGTATCGCTTTTAAAAGAGTGTTCACATACCTACTAAAATAAGAAAAGAAGACTAAATAATGTAAATTTTACTCAAAAGGTAAAGTGGATTAAGTCGATTTTTAGAATTTATCAGGAAAACAACAATTTGTATCTGCAGTTGATTGTTATTCAATTGGGTCGTTTTAACAAAACTAAAAAGTGTCTTGTAAGTGACATGGAAACGAGCCGATCACACAGAAATGCGTAGCAAATTTTTAAATTTTTTTTAATCCACTTAACCTGTTGATTTTCAATAAAAAAATGTTTAACTTACGTAACTTACCAGTAACCTACACCTATACCTGATTGAATTTTGACCTAATTAACATTTTTAACACAGCCCCGAAATTATAAAAAAAGTCTCATAAATTGTCAAAGAGTTTCAGTAATAGTTAATTGGTCGGTCATAGATTTTTATCATGATTTTTTTTATTTTTCAATTATTTGGCAAAATTAATCTATATAACAACCAATCTGATCTCATAGTATTGAAAAAAACTTGAAAAATTCATTAAAATTTATTTCTGTACAATTACTGAAACTATTTGACCTTCAACGACCATTTAGTGACCCTTCAAACGGCATGCTTGTTTTCTAAATTCCAGAATTGATGAGCTAATAATAAGAATGTGGATTAAATTAGACAGTACCTTTCAAAATGCAAATAGTGTTTCATTTTTTGTCTTAAGTTAAACTGAGATGATTAAATCGATTTGTAGCAAACGATGAAAAAAAATTAAATTCTGGAATTAGTTGATCTATGTATTCTTGAATATTTTAATCAGCACAATGCCTATTATGTTTGAATTGTAAAACCGTTGGCCCTATGAAGATTAAAGAAGATTAATTTCTAATTTACTATATTTGTATGGTAAAGATTTGAAGAGGATATAGGGATATAGGGTAAACCTTTAAGTAGGTTAGCGCTCGGTGAAAACGTAGTTATGGCATATAAATTATGAACATTCAAGTTACCAAACCTCATAAGTCATTCTACGTAATTTCATCTCCTGTATAATTAAGTTCTCTTCAGCTCTTTCTGCAGGTTTTTGGTAAATTAAAAATAAAATAATTATTAGTTAAGTATTTATCGTATATAAAAAATAAAACGGATACTTATAGTTATGTTTAAAAATTGGCAACACTTTAATTGATATTAAACTGCTGAGTTAGTAAATGTAAAATGTAGACCTATGTATTTCTCTGTTTCTAGTTAATCGAATAGTGAGTTAAATTTCTCTTACCGGGCGAGACGTATAACTTTGGCATTCCATTGAGACATCTACGTTATTAAACATTTAAGTTATTTTTTTTTTGTTTTTTTTTTTGTTTTTTTTGCAACAAATTGGTAAACTTATTTTCAAGACTACATATTTGTTTTCATTGCTATTTTTTTAAATTTGTAAGAAGCATTGTATTTCGATTGTTTATTTTTTTCTTTCTTTCTTATTTCATCCGATTTCAACATAAACATAAAAAGTGCATGAGTAATACTTAATCATTTAATATGGATCAACAAACAACTGAAAGTTTAAATGGAGGACGTCCGCCATCGTCGGCGTCTGTGCAATCAGATAATCAGCCTAAACCGGCTTCTGTTCGACAGGGATATGGATCAATAGAAACTCCTAATATTCCTAGTCCTACAAATTACAGATGGTTTGGAGAAACACAAAGGAACAAGCCGCAATCGAGTTCACTTGCCGCAGGTTTGAGAAAAAAATATTTGTATTTGTTTTTTTTTTTGAGAACAGAGGGATTTTTAATTTATTTGTTGATTTTTTTTCGCTATTTGAGTACAAAACAAATTTTCTATGTAGGACGTAGGTATATGTTTTTTTTTTTTTAAACCACAATAATATTGAAAATGATGAGAATGTACACTGTATATATATGCATACGGCACATACCTACCTATATGAATACATACACAAAAAATTCAAATGGTAGGTACTTTTTGAACTAACACTAAGTCAAATTTTGAAGTAAGTCGTACGATTGAACGCAAATGCAAACCTCTAGTATGGAAATCTTACATTGTAAATTTACTTGGTATATATAGGACAAGCATTGGTTTTGTGTAAAAATAAATCTAGGTTTTAATGAAATAGGTATAACATAACAATGATGGAGAAGTCTAAAATGTAGTTTTTATCATGCATATATCTAGCTACCACCCGTTAGTTTGTATGCGATTCACATTTTGTTCAAAAGCGGGAAAAAACCCCCGAAGATAAAAGTTATGACTAGAGGTTGATTGTATTATAATTTTTGTATGCCTTAATATGTAATAGGACTTTGGAACGCGCCATTAATTAATAGTAGATATACCTACCAACTTTTGAAAGTTACGTTTTTGAACGCCTATCCCGCCAACCACAATAACGTCGAATGGCTCTATGTTTTCTCGCCCTATGTTTCTAGACACATTTAATTTATTTAAACAAAAATGCAAGTAACAAAGACCACGAGTCGACAGAAATGTTTGGCAGTGATATGTACACCCAAAATATGAGTAGGTACCTAACCTACGACTACGAGGCATCGCATCGTAAAAAAATACATTTTAATTGTTTTGTGTGAGCTAAAAGTGATTTGGGTTTTTCGAGAATAGCTTTAAAGATTTTGATCTAACATCGCACCTGCAATTTCTAAAGCGGTTGTAAGCTATACATATTTCAGGTTTTATTTCAAATAATATTGCATTTCAAAATTTTAAAATATTTCTTTAAAACCAACAAAAAGATGAGCGCTTACGTATGTAGGTACATATGTTCAATGTTCATGTTCATATACTTGCCTGAACTACATACATTCATGATCAAATTCATATATGATCCCATTAGTCATGCATTATTTTCATTGAATAAATAAGTAAATTAATTTTTTTTTAATTAGGTAGGTAGGTACGTACATTTTGATAATCCGAAATTGACAAAACAAAATTTTTTAAAAGTTGTGATGAAATAATCTCATAATAAATTTTTATTAGAGAAAATGAGATTATTTTGTTTAATCGGACGTATTATACAAATACATACAAATTACTCATAAATATTAAATAATTACCATTAAGTTTGATTACAAAAAAAATACAATTTTCTAAACTTCTTTTATTTACTTTCTTATTTTTTTTAATTAGTCTACAAACTTTGAAGCAATTCAACCTATAAAGAGTTCGAAATCAAACAGGAATAATGTTGCCCCTTGTTAAACAAAGTTAAATAATTACTAAAGAGCTTACTAGAGAGAGCTATTGGTTTCGTTCGTTGAACTTTACCCAGGGTTTACCCAGGTTTTTTTGACAACCCCAAGAATTATCAAAAAAATCTAGTTTTTCGGTTTTTAAAAAACGCCAGAGGGCTTTTAAATTGTGTTTTTGACATTCAACGCAAGAAACAAGAAGTTCTGTGCGAAATAATTAAAACATGAATTTAAAACAACTTCAAGCGTTTTCTATTTCTATTTATTTTCTTTCAATTTTTCTTTGATTTTAAAAATAAGCAATTACCTGCAACGAGCAAATCCACAACAAATTAATTGCCTCACATATGTTACTTTGGCAGTTCATTCCTTACCTCAGGCGACCCTAGGTCTAAAAAAACACAAATTTCATTGTCAGGTTGAATTCAGGTCCAGCAAAACAAAATCTCAAATAATGGAATCTCGCATTTATTTTTTAAACATAATTAATTTAATAATCCCGCTTTAATAATCCCTCTTTTACCAATCTCGAATTTACAACTCGCACCCTAATGTGAGATTTCGTAATGCGCCATTTAGAATACCTGATTTTTATTTGCAAGATTTCTTCCCTTTCCCTACGATACAAAAAAATAGTCGCCCTTATCACAGGCCCCTTCGTAATAAATTCGTTGCGAATCTTGAAAAAAAGTATATTAGGACCGTCGCGACGCGCCGTCTTAAGAAAATATTGGCACGATTTTGGGGGCCATCGATATCACTTTTCATGACCTCGGAATTGGTTTGTTAATATTTCTGTTACGACGCGACGGCAGCTTTAATAATTTTTGAGTTTTTTTAGAACGAATCTATTACGACGGAGCGTATGATAAGAACGAGTATGTATGTATTTATATGGGTAGTTTAAAACATTAAGGGAGGTTTGCTGATACTACACATAACGATTTATGTTGAACTTAAAATTCTTAAGTATCACTTTATGACATGGAAAAAGTACCCCTTAAGAATTTAAGTTCAACTTAACTCGTTATGTGAAGTATCAGCAAACGGGCCTAATAGATCTGTTTCTTTACTGCATGGGAAAAGTTTAGGCTCGAGCTTTTTGATGTTGTTGTTGTAATTTTTGATCAGGAATGAAAAGTAAGGAAACGCATCTGGGATGTTTCTGGGTAAACGTCACATTCGACATCATTTCATTTTTTCATTTTCATTTGTTTATTTATATAAACATATCTTATAAACTAGTTTACAGCATCGAGGTTTGTAAAATAAAAAGAAAAAGACTACCCTAATAAACGTCATTTAGACAAGAATTTTATAAAGATATGTACCTACTACATTCATTTAAAAAATTAAAAATCAATTACAAGTTTAATGCAAGTAAAACAAAAATTATAAACAAAATTTAAAAAGAAGGAAAAGAAAAATACTTCAAGAAACTAAAGTTGAAGAGCAATATGAGGGTTCGAAAACGTAATATCTAACGAAATGTTAGAGATTTGCCTTACAAAATTGGAGACGCTGTCATATCTTCTTAGTCCATATATGTTACGGGCAACGGTATTATAAGCCACATGTTTCTACATATTCATTGGGGGAATTATTAAGTAAAATAGTTGGGAAATAGGAGAGGTTCAAAGGATTTTTACTAACAACTATGCATTTGGACTTAATTGGATTTAGAAACAGACCATTCCTATTAGACCACTGCAGTGAAATCCTTTCCAAATTTAAGTTGATAGTGTTTGCGCGAAACAAACCTAATGTTGATCATTTAAAATTTTTGGTTATGTGTACGTAAATGAATTTATAATACAATTTTATCGTTTTTTTCAGCATCCCTCATATTTTTGTCAAATGGTATGAGTCTCTCGTTGAGTGTAGGTTTTGGAAGCATATCCGAATACGGAACTCATATGCAATACTGTTGGTTTATTGCTGTCATTATAGGTGCTTGCATATCAGCATTTTTAGCTCATAATATGACAAAGCGAGCATTTTATGTAAGTATTTTGATTTATGTTGTAGTTTTTATTGAATTAATATATTTGTATTTATTTTATAATATTAAAGCTTTCTGGATCTATTTTGGTCATCGCTAAAGGAATCATTTATATCTTCTGTGCAAACAACACAACATTGATTGTTATAGCTCGCTATTGTGATGGTATAGCATTTGGTTTGACAATAATCCCAGCTATTCTAGCTGGTTCCGAACAATCTGTGAAGAGATTCAGAGGTCGTGTTCTTAGCGTTGAGCATAATGGCCTCGTCTTAGGTGCTATGCTTATATCAATTTTAAAAATAGGCTGGAAAAATGACATGGAAAGCAATCGGGCACATGGAATCGTGTCCCTAGTTTATGGACTTTTAGCCCTGTTGTTTGCTTTTGTGACAACAATTGAATCTCCAATATTCCATTTGAGAAAAAATAACGAAACAGAAGCTCTTAATGTTCTTCGTCAGCTACAGAAACCAAAAATTATCACAACTGAGACTTACGAACTATTGGAGGAAAACAAAGCTCTTTTGGAGGAAGATTTGATCAGGGGAAGAGTTGAAAATATTTCCCAAAGCTGGATACCACTGGTCAAGATAACTATGCTTCGTATCCTAGTATCGTTGTCATTTTCACTTCCACTTACTTGGGGGTATATTCTTATAGCTTTTTCGCTGAGTGATATCGGCAATGATCCAAATCCCTTTATTTATATTTTTATGCGGTTAATTGGTGTAACATGCTCAGTTTTGACTATAGATTGGTTTGGCCGAAGAACAACAAGTGCAATTGCACTTTTGATTGGAAGTATTTTCTTATTGGGAATTGGAACATTATTTTCAAGTTCTACGGATATATCAAAAGGCACCATTGCATTTTTCCTTATTTATCAGCTTTTCGCCGGAGTTGTAGCACCTGCAAGTACATGCTATTTGGGTGAAGCCTACTCGTTATCTGTGAAGCCTTATTTCATTTTGATTTCAATTATTGTCGAAAATTTAGTTCAGATTATTGTTTGTTCGTTTACGCGTTTCGATACTACTGCCAACTTTGCTTATGTACTGGCTGCTTTGCAATTTATCTATGCATTAGTTTTCTATTTCACAGTTTCTGAAACTAAGCAAACAACTCTGCGAGAAGCTTTGGATATGTTCAAGAGGACAATCTACATTCGTCTGCAAGATGTTTAAATAAATGATTTTATTTTAATATATTATTAAATTACCTAATCTATTGTAATAATCAATATACCTATAAGTTGACTTTTTTAAAATTGTGCATAAAAAATTATTTCCTTATTTAGGATTACTTTGTATTACCATTTACCATATTCATATTTTATTCATTATATTAATCAAAATAAACTGACAAAAAAAACACCAAACACCAGTTTTATTGTTAAAGAGCGTCTACCTACACTAAAGCTCTTCCAAGGTTGTTTCATTTTAAATATAGAGTCATAAGTCTTTTTTGGCAGGAGGTTCCCTTATAGTAAAAATTGTTCTGATTTTATATTGCAAAAAATGTTGAATGAAGACCTTGTATTTTATTCCAAAAAAATAAATTGGAATAATCAGGCTTATATGCTATCACAGAATCCATCGTGGAAAATCCCCGAATGGACTACGAACCCCGAAAAAAGGATTCACAAATTCCGAAGGGAATCGAAAAAAGCAATGCCTCATTAAAAGAATTACTAATTCTGAATTTCGAAATCAGCTGTCCTATGTCACAGCAATACTTGGAACTTTTAAGCCTATAGTACGTCGCTGAAGCGAAACGAAATTTTTCTGTGATCTTCAAACAGACAACGAAACGCTTGCGAAAACACAACGGGAAATATCCTTAGAGAGTTTCAATAATTCCAAAAACAAAATCAAACAAAAAAAGGCAAAAAATCAGAGAAACCCATGATGTAAGAAAATGATAAACAAAAAAAAAATACAAAAAAAACTCAAATGTCATTTTTCCGCACACAATAGTCTGCACTCTGTATACCTATAATTAATTCAGTGCGAAAAAGGAGCGGAGACTTCTCCAAATAATCTGCTACAGTCTGCAAAACGAAAAGCAGAACGAAATTTTTCCGTTTATGACAGTGCCGTAGCTACTCTGTTTTGTTTGGGGGGCAGAGAAATGTTTACTAAATTTAACGTCTATTTCTAAGAAATTTTCCATTCGCCAGAAAATTCGATATTTCCTACAGACAACCTGAACAGAATAAACACAAATACCTACACTCATTGATGTAATCCTAATCCCCCCTAGCCCCTAGCTCAAAATGTTTAAGAGCAATTTTTGTTTTTCATTCACTAAAAAAACAAAAACATTTTTTTTGTTTTACGTACGATAATTTTCCCTCTGGTATGATTGAAATAAATGCCTTGCATGATTATTAATTTCCAAGAATATGGCGTACAGAAAAAATATCATGAACTAATTTGTAGTTTAGAAAATTTCCAGAAAAAAGATTAAATATATATTCATAGAAATAACCCTTTTCGAAATAAACCAATCGGAAAAGTTAAAGGTTTTACTTTTCTATCTATTTACTGGGGCGGCTTAGTTCGTACGTAAAACAAAAATTGTGCATTTTGTGATAAGAGCATACATTTTTTTTTGTTGTTGGTATATTATATGAACATGATTTTAAGATGTTGTTCCACTTTATTTGCCCCCCCCCCCCCCTTTCAGTGGGAGGGGCAAATTAAAACAAAACAAAATACTGAAAATAGAAAATGAATTTAAAAACACAACGGCAACACTTATAATATCATGTTATAGCTTTTTTTACATCCAGTAATTCATTCTTTAGTTATAATTTTCAGTTAAGTTATTTTAGTGCTTAAGGCTCTATTGACGGACTGGTAAATTAGTGAAAAAGTAACCATTGAAAGTCTCACCAATTCCAAAAAAAAATCACTGTAACAATAATTACCTAATACAAACAAATAAAAGTTTCCGCAAGGTCCGAGGCAATTAATTCTGTTCGACATTTCTCGTTGGTATAGATGTATATTCAAACCTCTCAGCAAACATTTTCATTCAGAAATGAATCATAAATAAGTCACAAAAGTGAAGAAATCGACCGAAAAAGAATTCACTTATGATTCAATTTGAATCCTTTTACCTACGCTCTTAGACACCGATTTGAATAATTTTTATAACTCATTTATGATCTGAAAATCCTTCATTTAAATGAACGTATGTATATAGGGGTTCTATAGAAGATCTTTTAAAAATTTCCTTGTGCGCACTCAGATTTATGAAGGAAAATTAATGAGAACTGCGTGCTGTTTTTTCTTTTCATCTCCCCCGTAAGAATTTGTAGGGTCTGTCTCATAATTCATTCACAAAACTGAAAGTTTAATGAATATTATTCTTCATTTTTGGTGAATAGAATTTGAACCTTCAGATAAATGTTTGCTGGGTTCTATAAGATCTATATCACCTACCAAACACACATTCAAATCAATATAATCTAATACTTAATATGAAATGAAACAGTGGGTGGATCCTTTTTCAATAGTTTTGTTAGCGACAAACTTCACTTCAAAGATATACATAGCTATATTTATATGAAAATAGAAATATGGATAGCAAAGGAAAAGAAAAGACAAAAAAAACGCTAAAATCCGTTTTGCTTATTAGATTCACTTTGATGCAAGTCATTTCGTGTTATCCATAATGAGATATCCTTTCCTTGAAAAGGATTTTAGCACTTATGTTTCCCTCGTATATGGATAAAATGTTAGGGAAGGATTTTAAAGGTATGGATAGGTATATATGTATGTATATGGGAAAAATTGCACCTTTCTAACTTTGACTCTTATAACAGGAACCATTAAGGTAATGAAAATCTCTTACATGCATATTGCATACTAAAGGCATCATCATCAGGTTTATATAAATAGGTATGTATGTATGCAAGTGTGCTTTTACCTTGAATGACATCATGAAAGCATAAAAGGATCAACAAAAAAGAACAAAAATACGTACCTACATATAGGTAGGGAAGAAGCAAAAGTTAACATATTGGCAAAATGACGACAGCACATATAGTACCTTCGTACGTGATTATCTGATTATTACACCAGCTGATTGTATGGTTCCTTCTTCACATACTGTATGTGTATTTAAATTCAAACCGCATATATACACAATATGATATATTCAGACATTAAACGATAGCTATGGTAAAGTGTCACACACATTTATCTATGTTTTATTTAATTGAACGCAATTATCGATGAATTTGTATACTTATTACTTACCTACTTTCATATAAATAGATATGTACCTATATGTAGTTAATAAAATGGAAACACGTCGCATATACCAATCCATGACATTAAATAAGACTTCTTTGAAATTGGTTTCAGGTTTGTAAATAATTGATATTCTTTGTCAACTTGTCAAAAACCAGAATTTTTTTTGAAAAAAACGCAGGAAATTAGGACTATTTCTTTAAGCCTCAACTACATAAGCCAACAAAGTGAAAAAGTGCAAAAGTGAAAATTTTTAAATTGATTTTGTGATAGTTTTTCTGACTAGAAAACTTATAAAAATGATGCAGAAAGCTTAAATTTTGGTTTAAAAACAAATGTGTGTATTCTTTTTCACAAAACAACGGCGCTAGCGGTAAAAAAAATATTTTTACTGTTGTACTTCACTACTTTTTGGCTTATGTAGTTAAGCCTTTACTTTCACAAAACTGCTACTTTCTACCTATTTTAGTCCAGTTCTTTCAAAGTCCACATAAAAAAATTGGAATAGACCAATTCTAATGTCAAAATTGGCAGAATTGGGAAATAAAGAAACAGATCTATTAGGTGTGTTCCTTTACTATAAAACTAGCTGTGCATTTGTGTGAATTTCTACGTCATTTTATTTCTTTTATATGAACTTTGACAGACTTCGGTGTAGAAATTCACAGAAATGCACAGAGTTTCAAAGCACCTAAAGAAACAAGGCTATGTCTTACAAAATTCTGGTTCCTTTTCCTAGAAAAAAAAAACACCAAACTTTTCGAGAAAACTTTCTAGAATTTCTTTTTTTCCAAAAATATTTCTGAAGGTTTTTCATTTTCAGAAATGGATGTTTTTAAGCTTAAGACAATGAGCCTTTTTCTGAATAGGGATTTTGTCATAACGGCATTTTGACATTTGGAATTTTGGCATTTGGGTTTTTGGTATTCGGAATTTTGGAATTCGGTATTTTATTGGATTCGCGATTAGGTATGTATTTGGAATTTGAGATATTTTACTAAATCTTTAAGAAACACATTGAGCCATCTCTTGGTTTTTATAATTGATTTAAGCTTCTAAATTACATCTATGTATATAGGTATTGATTTTTTTATTAATGGCAGCATAACTCGGAGCCAAAACTTGGAAATTTCTATCGAGAAAGTCGTAAAATTGTGAAATTGCAAACTTTTAGGAAAAAATTATTGATTTGCCTGAACATAAAACGATTTGCAAATGGATTTTTTTGTTGGGTATTTACTAAAATAAGAACATAACGGAGTCAAAAATTGGAAATTAGGCCGGAAAATCGTGAAATTGCATACTTTTATGTGTGAATGGTGGCTATACTCTCAATAGGCGTTTTTCTTTTTTAGCCCCGAGCTGGGCACAGAGCGGGCTCTGAGCGAAAAGAGCTCACTCCGAACAGAGCGTGACCTGAGCGCACCGATCTATTTAAGAAACCCAATTGAGCACTGAACTCTCATATGCTTAGTAATCTGTTAAATTACGTGAAAATTGTATGTAGTTAGCCGCGCTCAGCTTTGTCCTCGATGTGCTCGGTCATTTTTTTCCGAGCTCATCGAGCGAGCCCCGATCGAGCTCTGAGCTAAAAAAGAAATGCAAGTTGAGAGCTCTGAGCCCTCCGAGTAAAAAAGTAACATAGTTTTCTTTTTGACAGCTCAGTGCCACGCTCGGAGCTAAAAAACAAAAAACGCCTAATATCGATCACAAAATAGAACCCGGAGAACACTTATACTTTGATTCAGTGATTATATATGGTCTTATATAGTAAAATTGAAATTATCCTATTTATGGCGTAAAGAAGTTGCAATTGATGACGAACATGCGATTTGATTGCAGAACAATCAATTTTTCAGAAAATATGGTGGCAATTGGAAATGGCCAAATTCCGGTTGATGATAAAATTGGCCTGATTTCATTCCCATTGAATTTTTGTGAACTAGGTTCTACTCTTGAAAGGGACTTAATTTATATTTAAAGTTTCAAAAGGAAGAATATTATTAATTTTCAATTTGTCTTAAAAAAAAGTAAACTAGCTAACCAAATTTAAACTTTTAATATTATTTTGCAATATAATTAAATTTATTAATATAATATATTATTTTATGTGTATAAATAAGTTTTATTTAACACATACATTTTGTACAAACATAGGTACACTTTCCAATATACGAATCACTTTCATGTGAAATTCTTAAATATACTTTGTTTATTAATAATAATATAAATAAATGGCACAGAATATGTAAATATGCATATAGATATGATGAAATTCATTCAAGATTCTTAATTTTTAAATTAAATATTTAAACGCTACATAAAGCTTATACATATAGTTATTTCAAGTTATATCAGATTTAGAGAACTGATGGTAACATTCTCTCAATGTTAATCTTTTAGTTTCTGGTAACCAAAACATAACCACAAGACATCCAACACAATTTAGTATTCCAACAGTGAAGAAAAAATATGTATAATTTATTGTTACAGTAAATGCTAAAATGGACGTTATAACTTGAATCAAGCTATCGATAACAATTATTCCAGCAATAAAAAATGACTTAAGTGGAAGAGCAAATGCTTCTGACATATAAATAGTAGTAGTGGGAGCAAATCCAAAAGCATTGATTCCTTGATAGACTAGCAGCAATATTGTAACGACTTCCATCTTTGGTATTAGGCCAAGAGTTTCTTCGAACTCTAACATTATTCCGGCAACAGTGAATAATAAAGCTCCACCGACACACAATGAAAATGCCGATGTTACACGACGACCTATGCTATCCATGAATAGGACACTCAAAAGACTTCCAAAGAGACCTGAACCTCCATAAGCAAGCAAAGGTAAATTAGAATCAAAGGCCATTCTGCTAGTCAAATGGAAGGCCCAATGAAATGGAAGCGATACTGCTAGAGATACAAGCGAGCGTAGAAATGTCAGTTTTATAAAAACAAGTAATCCATTTTGAATTTCATCCTGAAAACTTTGTTCTGCATTTTCCCTGATCCATAATTTATTATCCTCGAAGATCTCGAAGATGTCATTTGTTGGGAAATTGCATTGTTGCAATTTCATTAAAGAATTTATGGACTCTGATTCGCGATGGTTAATGTGCAAGTAAACAGGAGATTCAATCGCAAATGCAGCTGTACAGAAGAGAGAAAGTACACCCAAAACAATAGCTACAGCACCATGAATCTGATCTTCTGTCATAAAGTCATTCTGACGGTTCGTTTTGTCAAAATAGATCGTACTCAAACAGATCTGTCCGAAAATTCCAATCCAGAGAAAAACACGTTCGGTTAACAAAACCTTACCCCGAAGTAACCGACTCGAAACTTCTCCACCTGTAACTATTGCTTGAAGTAGAGTTATTCCAAATGCACAGCCATCTATATAACGTCCAACAACTATAGCAATGCAGGGATTACGAAAGAAAAGAAATACTGATCCGCTTAGGATTACCAAAAACCCACTGATATACTGAAAATATACAAATTGTTTTACTTTTAAAATTTATTATTAAAAAAAAAAAAAAACAAAACTTACACTTAGAACGTTTTTTGAAAATCGTTGCGCAAACATCATTGCAAATTTTGTCCCAACGATAACTCCAATGAACCAAGAAATTGTTGTATGAATTTGTCCCAAAATTGAATTTTGAGCTTTTATCAGAGGTTGTTCATAAATAGCCCATGCAATTTTCATGCCACCCGAAATGAAAATCATCCATGCTATATAAAAATTAAGTTAAATTTAGAAAAGCATATATGTATATAAATTATATACAAATTAATTGGTTTTTTTTTTTAATGCGTATAACTCGGCTTAGCATCATCCAATTTGGATTCTAATTGAACTGAAAATAAAAAAAAATTGACTGAAAAACTCGGAAAATCGTGAAAAATCGAAATTTCATACTTTCAGTGGTGGAGCGTGTTAAACACTGCGGGATTAAAAATCGGCTAATTTTGTCCCTCACAAAAAAGGGATAACCAATCAGATGGCGTTACGCTCTCAGACTGTTAAATTTGTTCTTTGAAACTCTCTTAATTTTAAGTTCATTTTTTAAAATTTAAAATGGATGGAAATGCTAGTTGAATTCTTATCGAACCAAGGAAAGACACTACGGATCAGAAAATTAGCAATTTTGACAGGAAAAGTAGGAAATTATGAAAATCCGAAATTGCATACTTTCAGGGGAGGATGATGGCAATACCTGAAAATTTATGTCGAATTCCTTTCAAAAAAAGAATCGAATTTTTTTCCAAAAGAATCGAATTTTTTCTATCAAAACGAATCTTGCTACACTAGAAAAATTCGTTTTGACAGAAAAAATTCGATTCTTTTGGAAAAAAATTCGATTTTTTTTTTTTAAAGGAATTCGACATTAATTTTACATGGGAATGACAAACATTACGGAATTAACAATCGACTAATTTTGTGCCTCTCACAAAAGGAATGGCCAACAGAAGGCGTTATACGCTTTTAGACTGCTACATTTGTTGTTTGAAGCCCTATAAATTGTATTTTCAGTTTTTATAAAGATCAAAATTCAATGCAGAGCCGGGCAAGTATCAAATACATTTTAAAGCTTATATTATTAAGTACGAACGATCGACAAAAAAATGTCCAACTATATCGATTTTCTTGAAAATGCCAACATTTTTTGTCCTATTAAATCGACTGCCTTGAAGAAAAGTCGTCGAAAATATGGATTTTTCTACAATTTTTCTGTTTAAGAAAATAATTAGAACAAAATGGCTGTTTTCAAAAATCGTTGAAAATATCGATTTATAGAAAAATGTTCTGCCCAAGAAAATTTAGAGCAAAACAACTATTTTCTATGGCTGCTGCGAGCAAAGGAATTGCGTTAGCGAGATAAAATTGGAGGTCGCATAAAATAAAGGCTAATTTATTCTTAATTAGTAGCTTTTAAAACCAAAGTGTGATCATACGAGGGAATATGCGGCAACCAGTCGTGCATTTTATTTATATCTTAATTGATATAAACATTATATGAGCTTTTTATTTATAAATTCGTTTAATTGGTTAAAATAAACTTGAAGATTGATTTGTAATACGCGAAAAATAAGTACCTAACTGTTCTGTTATTGATTATAAATAATTGATTTCAGAATAATACACAATGGTAAATTGATAATGATTTGAAAATAACCACACACAAAAATATTAAAATAATTGAGTTCCAAGAAATAATAAATTATAATTTGTCGCAATGCTTGGTTTAAAGCACACATATCACTATAGAAAACTATAACAATAGGTACTTTTTCTACTGCCTTATCACAAACCATAATTCTATTTTAAATTGCAAGTACCTATTGTTTTCGTTTAGAAGATTTTGAGTTTTTGTTTTATCAAATCAAAGATTAAAAAAAGATTTCTGGAAAACGGTTCGAATCGATTTAAAGCTCGAGTTGGATTTTCGTCACAGATTTTTCGTCACTTGAGTTAATTACTCCATTTGGAGTTGAGTTGAATGGCATTAATTTTTTTATTTCAATACTACTCGTATCTAATAAACAGTGAATAATGCATTATTTGGTTTTTCTTCGCTCCCCGATCACAATCGCAACCCATTCGAACCAAGTCCATTTCAACTCGATGCAGGTTTACAAAGGGTCGAAGTGTTTGCTTCAAGCTCGTTTTAACATTTCACACACTTAAAGGAGGTAATTGATTTAACTCGTATATCTATACATTGTTTACTCCCAGGAATAGTAAACACTCATAACCGATGAGCTTTTAAAAGAGTTCAAAGATTTTCGAAAGTTGTTAAGTATTTTGCTTGTCAACACATAACTGATATGCCATATTAGTATAAAAAAAATATTTTTAAAATATAACGGAACACTTCTTTTTTTTTTTTAATTTTTACGAAACATTTTATTGAAATAAATTAAAATATGTATATTATACCAGCTGACAAGGAATTGCACTGGGTCTTATATTGATTGTGCTTTTGAATCCAAGAACGATGAGCACCTCCATAGTTGGGCATTATATATGTATGTATTTTTTTTTTTTATTTAATATTTATAAATTTTTTATTTGTCAATACTGCACAAAACTCAAAACGGAACTGTCAATAGGATTTCAAAAAATGCCTTGTTAAACCAAAAGAAATCATATATCGAGATTCATTGATTGATAGCTGATAACTTTGATATCTATATAAACATAATATACATTATATTTTTAATACTGATTTGTCTGTTTGTTCACATTCTTATCTCTCTGGAATAATAAAAAAGATAAGATATACAAAATGAATTTTTTTACTTTAGGGGAAAGCGCTTGATCTAATTAATAAATGTGATAACACAAACAACCATTATATTATTTAATATGTATGTTTCCTTTTATGAAGAAATTTAACGTAAAAACTTAGCATTGCCAAATAAAAGAATAAATAAATAAATTGTTAGTGGCGTGATGGCTTGGGTTCTATGACCGCCAATTCTCATTATTTATTTTGAGAGTTTTATTTTTGATACTAAGAGTACGATTTTTTTTTTATTTTAACTATATGCTTGTAAGCTTTCTAAGGTCTTTTAATTGCAACCTGAATTGCACGGCACTAGTTAGAAGGAATAGAAGAATAGGAAAGAATTTTTGTTGACACAGTGGACTGATAAATTATAGGTGTTAATGTATGTCATTAAATCCCACCGGTGTGGCGGTCAGTGCAACTGAGGGAATAAATAAAAGAGTGCTGCCTAGAGTGGGGCTCGAACCCACACCTCTAAGTTAGCAGTTAAGCACTACATCGACTACGCCATTGCCAACCGCGATTTATGTATTTTTTTTTAAACACTAAATAACAATAAACATATTTCGATTCTCATTTAGAAAAAGAGACAATTTTATTGCCAACCATCAGCATTGTCTGAAGCCAGACGGCAACACAATACAAGACAATAAGAAAAAATATTATTTAGAGTGTAAAGAGGAGTTAAATTAGCTAGGTATTGAGAGTAGTAGTACAAATACTACTATAAAGTACTTTCGGGAACACTGAGTACAGTCATAATGCAACAACTTTAAGACATTGCCAGACCCTGTTTAGATTTTGTTGGTGAAATCGGTGGGGTTGAAAAGGAGGCGACATTCAGGCAGAAAACATAAAGAATGGAGTGAGCAGTCATGATGTTTCATATTCGAAATGTTTTATTTAATACCATTTTTTTTTTTTCATTTTTGGCTTTTTCGCTGTAGTAATATAAAAAATAGAATACAAAAAAATGTGTAAGCACATGATGATGATGAGTAAACATCCGCTTTTGTCTCAAGAAACGGGTACAAAATCGGGGTAATATCTCCTAAACCTATTCATTATTATGAATATTCATGAGTCACGACCCCTTTATCCACCATTCCAAAATCACACACAAACATTCATAGGTACTATCCATTCATTCCATTTTCAAATTCTCATAATCAATCAAAACTCTAATCCCAATCCTAAATGATCATTAATGTAATAGAGTTTGAAAGAAATTACAAACAACTTCATTTTCATGTTTAAAAGAAATCCTTTTTTATCACCCTATACTATGTCATAAGTCAATAGGTTTGTTTGATGTTCTCTGCCCCAGGGCAATCTGGGGCATGTCAGTCAATTGTCAAAAAGTTCAGGGCTGCTTGCGTTTCATAAAATTCATTAAAAAAACATGAAATCACCAAAAACATGAACAAACAAACGAAATGTTAAAAAAAATTCGGCGGCTCAAATTAAATATAATATAATTGAGTAAAATAAATTGACAGAGAAAATTCACCAATTCAAACTGGCAATGCAGAAATACTAAACTACATTTTATGTATATAACGAAGATCGAGTAATTTTGCAATGGTTCAATGATAGCTGAGTATATGAAGATGAGTTGTACTTGAAAAAAAATGTGTGTGCGTGATTTGTATGCACGCCTTTAAACAAATCATGATATTTTGTGTATTTTGGTATTCAGTTAAGAGTAAGTAAGATTCTATTTGATGTTCCCCATATTTTGTTCTACTAAACAGAAGATTACTTTCCCCATTCATCGAATTTGTAGAATAGAATTCCTTACCATCTGGCAACACTGGCACAGACATTCTGAAATCGGTGCAATAATCAACTAATATCTTTAAATTGAATTATAACTTATAACCCACCAAAAGTTTTATGTATAGAAACGTTATTTGTCTCAATATTTTGAAGTACATAATAACCTAACTTGACAAAAATAATCTACAGTGTCAGTTGTTTGAATACCTAAATAAAAATGTCTTCATTTTCACTTGATAAAGCTTCTTAAGATTTTATAATTTTTTAATGACAACTATCCAAATAAAGAAAAGAAAAACATATTTATATGCGCTCTAAGAGGCATGTTAACTTCAACAAGATAAAATCAAGCCCTTTAGAAGCTTTTTCAAATTCAAAGGACAAATTGTAGTCTTCTCAACTTTACACAGTCCTCCACGGAGAGCACCTTTAAAGGGTTTTTATGTTGGTCTCATTGAACTTGTGCTTTTGTTGTTCCTTAACTATATATACAACAGTTGCATGGATGAGGATTGAGGATGATTGTTTATTTTGGAACATCGACCATCATCAGAATTCTTCTCATAGTTGTTTTATTTAGTCTGTTGTTCGTTGGTTATTCACTTCCGTCTTTGTTTCTCCAACTTACCTACCATCATTGCTATTTTTTTTTTCATTGAAAACTATGTGCGCAAAACTTTTCCCATTTGATCGAAAAGTTGGACTTGAAGTGTAAATAACGCCGAAAAAGTGTTCCACAGGCATTCTCCTATTTTATAGCTACTTTTTCTACTCTTTTTCTTTAACAGCGAAGCATTCTCTAGCCAATTGTTGTGATTGTAATAGACAAGGAATTATGGTATAGGTATACTAGCCCTTTACTTCTTCTGCCTCTGGAAGTATAGAGTACAGTAGAATAAGTTAAGTAACTTCTACAAGATATATACCAACTGCCTTAGGGAGTTTTTGTTCGAAAAGTGAACTTCTCAGATATACACTTTACAGTTATTTTCTACGTGAAAGGTTACGTGAGCAACAGGAACAAAATAATGAAGAAACTCGATATCGGAGCAGGAATATTCTGTTTTTTAAGGCCTGGGCCCTTATTCAGCAAGCGTGAATGTTCCTTTTGTATCACATCACGTGTACATCGAGCTGATTTAAAGCTTTAAATTATTATACCTACATTAGAAATACATATCTGCATTTTATTATCCACATGATCTGAACTGGATCAGATCCCCATAATAAAACAAACAGGATCATAGTGACAGCCAGTGTATATATCCGTCTCAATTTTCATTGTGTTTGTATATTTTTCATGTTTTTGTTGGCTTTTTCTTTTCACTACAGTTTACACTACCTTCCCATAGGTGTGTTTTTTGCAATCCTGAATTGGCAATTGGCTGAAAAAAAACTACAACGGGTATTAGCGACGCCATCACAGAAAAAACATGGAGTTTTCATATACAAACTATAGATAAGGGGCCAATTGTAGCTTTCATTGAAACTCATCATTGAAAATTTTAATTTTCAGTTTTGAGGCCCTAAAAAAGCGATATCAGTGATTATTTTGATGCCAATAAAAAGTTGATGACTCGATTATTATTTCTAGTCAAAAAAATATTTCATTTTGGCCCTACCTTTCACATAAAACGATTTCTAAGATTTCAATGATCAATGATAAGGTAGTTCAATCATTGAAATAAAGAAATTCATTTCATGCGATAGGCCGGGACAAAATGAAATATTTTTTTGACTAGAAATAATAATTGAGTTATCAGCTTTTTATTTGCATTAAAATAATCACTGATTTCACTTTTTAAGTACCTCAAAATTAACAATTAAAATTTTCAATGATGAGTTTCAATGAAAGCTATAACTGGCCCCTAACAAGTATGTTATTCATGTCGGTAACACAGTTTTTCTGCGTACTTAAATTAAGCCCTGAAAATTATCTGGGTTTAGCTAAGCCCATTGGGAATTAGTTATTGTTGCAATTAACATGCAAGTTATTTAGCCCCGAACGCGTTTTGTTTGTCCAATTTCCACCGGGATTGCAAAAAACCACACCTCATAAGTCATAATTATAATAAAAAGTACTAGATTTTGGATCATGAAATAGATCCAAAAAAAGCAGGAATACATGAGGATAATAAAATCCAGCTTATATCTAGACACATTTAAACTTCAAGAGTAAGTTGGTGTGATCATTTTCGAAAATTCTTTCGAAGTTCCAAAAGTTATCTAATATTAGGCGTGTTTTTTTGCAAGCCCGGGGGAATCGGTTGAAAAAAACGACAGCGGGGATTAGCGACGCCATGACAGTAAAAAACATGGAGTTTTCATACAAACTATCGATAACATGTATGTAATTCATGCCGGTAACACATTTTTTCTGTGCGCTTAAGTTAAACCCCGAGAATTCTCTGGAATTAGTTGTTTGTGCATTTAACATGTTAATTGTTTAGCACCGACGTCGTTTTTTTCATCCAATTCGCCCCGGGCCTGCAAAAAACACAACTTATATTTGTTTCCATTTTACGATATTTTATATGAAAACATGAAAACCTCTTAAATTTTGTACTAACACACGCTAAAGAAAAGTAGGTGAGGTGTATAGTTCCACTCAGTAACAAATTCGCTCCTGTTTATCTTTTGAGCGAAAGAGAATTTATTGTTGTTGTTGGAATATTAGTGGTGGTGCACATGGAGGATCAAAGGTAAGTATGTGCCAAGTATATATCTTTGGCCAGATTCCTAAGTGTAGTAGGAAGTAGTACCTATTTTAGGTTATAAGGAATATAAAATTTATAGCTTTCCTTCGTTCGCATCGAATGAAGGAAAATTCTTTAGCTGATTCTAATGTACTACTATGGAAGTTTTGTTTTTTTTTTTTGTTATTTCTTTTCTATAACCAACACAATACGTACACTGTTAATCTATTTATTGGACTTGAACAACTCTTGGAAAAAATATATGTAGGTACAATACTATAGGAAAGTTTTACGAGTATATATTGAAGTCGGCGTGGAAATGAAGTGGATAATGCATTGGCAATTTAAATTGTCAAGATTTAGGGGAATTCTTTTTGTATAGTCTAAAGAGTAAGTTAATTGAAATAGTACTTGAATGCAAGTATATAGAAAACTCTTTCAAATACAAATGGAAGGTAAAGAATATCAAGAGTAATTTGAAAAATAAAAATAAAATGAAGTTTTGTAAATCTTACGAAAGATCTTGATTTCATGAACACAAAAACACAATACTGCGATTTTATTCGACCTATTGTTTTAAAGAGGTTGATGGCAAAGCAACCGCGTAAACTTTTTAATATTTCTTTTTGCAGGCCAATTCTATTAATGCGAATATCGATGGTTGCTGTTCCAACGAGGAAACTAAACACTGAGCAGTTTTGCATTCTGTGTGTATATCTATTACTGATCAAGTAATAACCATAACTTTTTGTAGAACTACCAAATTTCTGACGCTGCCAAAAACCCCGTAAGGCGCTTAGGTTCATTTTACGAAAATCTCAATTTTGTAAACTGGCTGGAATATATATAGCCATTATTTTGTACAAAACTTGAAATTCCCATAGACAGGTGGCCTCTTCAAATTATACTGACTTATTTTTTTTATTCATTCATCTCAATTCCCAATTTCTTGTCTTTCAATTTAGTCATTTCGCATTAAATTGTTTGAAAATTTTTGTGTTACCAAGTTTTTATTTCATTATGTTACTATTTCGCAAATTTCACATCGCAATTTTTGTATGACACTTCATTATTTCGCAATAAAGGTATTAATTTAATAATTTTAACATCGCATAACATAATGAAATATTATTTCGCGCTATATGAGTATGCGCAAAATAATACAATTAGCGAGATATAAAAAATGCGAAATAATGAACTAAGTACATATATATAATTATTAGCGAAGTAATTTCCGCTAGAGAACATTCGAGGTATAATCGTTTTGTAGACTGTTACAAAAACGATACAACTATTGCGAAGCGATTAAGATTTATTTTGATAATTGTGGTGTAAAATTTATAAAATAATTTTTATTCAAAAGGCTGGCCCCCTGTAATTTTTCGTGTATACTACTTTTACTTGCGATATATATGTAGGAACTATGTGACAAGTTATGCTTTCGTAAAAAAAACGAACTCGATATTTTGATTAAACTTGAAATTACGATGATAGTCGAAACAAGTGGGTCTCGTCTCGTTATTCTGTCTGTCCTTTCAGCTGCAGCCTAAACAGGTAGGTCGATTTTCTTTAAAATTGGTACATATCGTTTTTTGGGCACTCCCCCGACACGTTTTTTCCATTTTTTGCAAACTACAGTAAAATTTTTTTTTGCGAAAAATGAAAATCTTATTTTTTTCAAAAACGTACCACAACTTAAAAAAATTCAGTAATAGACTACCATTTTATAAAAAAATCAGAAAAATGGTTATAAATGGTACATCCCATAGAACCATTTTTTTGATTTTCAGTTTTTCCATAAACAATTCAACTGATTTTGGTCTTTTTTTATGGAGAATGTTTCAAAAAGTTTCATCAGAATTGTATACCAAAATTTTGAAATTTTTTTTTCAGATTTTTAAAAAAAAAGTTTCAAAATTTTTTTTTGAGAATTCAATAATTCGAAAATGACTTGGTCGATTTTTATCAAACTTTATCAATATAATATAACAGATTTTAAATAAAAATCATTCTTATAACCAAAAATAACGTTACCTCCCATACTAAGTGTATAGGGAAAATCTAATTTTTCTCAAAAACGACTCTTACGATTTTGATTAATTTTTTTATTTCATCTCATATCATTACCATCTCTCATCGCAAAAAAAAAAATGATACTAATCGATTAAAAATGGTATCTCTCACAGAACCATTTTTTTGATTTTCGACTGTCTCATATTATTTATTGAACCGATTTTAACGAAAGTTTAAACAAAAATACCAATTTCGGATTTTTAAAAAAATTTTCAAATTTATTTTTTGAAAATTCGATATTTCGAAAATGGGTAGATGATTTTTTTTTGCTAAATTATTTTTTAATTCCGCATTAATAAATACTAAAAAATTGCGTACCAATTTTTTTTTTTCTTAAAAATATTTAGGTACAAAATTTTATATATAAAAAATTATTTTTCAAAAAACTGCTTCAACGATTTTCAAAATTTTTTCACATAAATTGAGATTTAATTTATAAATTTACAGGTTGTTTCATCAATTTATTTCTAATTATATTGATTTTTTAACAATTATTCAGTCTAAACTTATAGTTCCATGTCTATGTGCAACACGGTGCTTATTGTTCATATTTATGTTCTCACATAACTCATACCTTAAACTAAACTATGTTTTTGGCATGTGGTTTAAAAAATAACTCCCATAACTAATTTATTTCTTTTAAAATCAGATAAATAGATCTAAACTATTCAAATTTTAAAATCACAGTGCGTGATCGCAGATAATTTGACAATTTGACAGTTTGACAATTTTTAGCAAAACAGAAAGTTGCTATTCCTCCCCTAAAACAATTTCACCGTTTTACTCGTAGTTCATCATGACTTTAAATTTTAAACGTAAGATTAAATTCTGAGATTATTTATTTAGCCGGACTACACGAGTATGTAATACTTTGCGTGGATTTATTTTTCCTTATTATTTTAGTATTCAGAAAGTCAAAAGCATTTTGCATTTTGGTAACTCTTTTCTATACGCAAAGTATTTTGTGTAAATACATAATATACGGTTTAGAACTTTGATTCATAACTTAATTAATATATGCGTTCTTTTAATTCATTATACATTTACCTATACGTTCTTATTCTAACCAAACAGATTCACAATTTTTCAAATGCAATTTCAAAAGTTTCATTCACTAAAAATGGATGCATAAAATGTTTAGTATTTGAGAAAGATTTTATATCAAGTACCTAACCCATTTAACTAAGATATAAAACTTATCTGTGAAAATGCAACTTTCTTAATTTAATAAACAAAAGTAGTTAACGTTGAAAAGCTCAAAAATTCATCCTTAAAATTTAATTAGCTTATCTTTTATACGCCTGGGAAAAAGTTAATTCATTCGAGTAAATGTCAACGTTTCTTATACCTACCATATATACATTCAATTATAAGTTTTCAACAATATTCTCTATGCTCTACCTTTATTATAATGCAGAATCTTACACAACATATTATATTCATAGGTACGTGCGTCGAACCTACATGTAGCCTTAAAAAAAATGCTGAAAAAGATACTTTTTAATTTGAATGTCATTTTTTAAGGAGTGCATATGTTTGCGCAAATTTCACCTTTTTTAAACTGAAGAATATAGGAATTAATTTGAATTTTTATTTTTATATGCTCGTCCTTTTAGCCTTGAGTTTTGACATAAGGTGAAGTAAGCATTATTTAAATTTTACCTAAAGGTGGATAAGTTGCTATATGTACGTATGTACCTGATTATTTATAGAAGGGCGTATACATCTACTAGCGATAAAAATATCTTGTTTACTGGTACATTTATTTTAATTTATAGTATAATTATGTTGTATACATACATTTTCATATTTCTTTGATAAAAAAGATAAAAGTTGAATCAACTTTTATTATTATTTAAACGTTTGTACTGTGATTAAAAATATTTGCAACATCACGTGTTATTTAATTTTTTATCACCTATTTCTTTTTTTGGGAGAAGAGATTTGGCCATATCACATGTGTGTATAATGTATAGTAATTAAATATTTGCTGTGGATAAAGATATATCTAATTATTTTATGGGGTGTATGCAGAAAATAAAAGTCAAGAGTGTAGAGAGTTGGGTGTATGCGCGACACATTTTTCGTTTTCAATATATGGGGTTAGAAGAAATTATTTACGTCCGTGTATTAAAAATTATATTAGTATTCATATACCTATGTACATATCTAATTATTTAAATTTATTTCGAGTCTTTTTGTGAAAAATCGAATAAACTGCCCAATTGATTTTAACAATTTTTGAATTTTAAACAGCTGCAGTAAAGTTTAAGCGCTCTTAAAAATGTTTATACAAAAATATGCCTGATGATATTTTATTTAAATTCAAAGATTTTGTATAATCTTGAAAATCCGACATTTCAAATTATAAGCTCGATTATAAGCACCATAAACTTTTATCACATACACTTGAAAACTGAACCACAATTGAACTTCAGCTAATTCGCGGAAATCGATGTTTTAAAATCTTGAAATTCAATATTGTTAAAGCATCTGATTTCAAATCTATAACATAATCCATCAAGACAAAAAAAAAACGCCAAAAAACTATTTCCATTTAATGCGAGTTTTTTTGCAAAAAACTTGAAAAGAAGTTTTCCTACAATTACTATGGTCCGTTTTAGATGAGCTAAAACAAAAATTTAGAATTTTCCCTCTAGGGAACTGCATTAAAATAATCTGTACCAAATTTGAAGCAAAACAGTTCTAACTCCAATTACAATGGATTCTATACTCAATTCTATTCATCTGATGTTATAAGAGAAATATGCCAGCTGCTAAAAACGTAGTTTAGTTATAGGTAAAATGTATGTGAGTACACAAAAGAATGAATGTATCACCATCATATGCATAGAGTTTACAGTTTGAACTGAAAAAAAATATTTTAAAAACAATGTAGTTAGAAGTAAATTGATTAAAAAACTTCTGAAATTGTTTTGACACCAACGCGATGTACACCACCATCTGATTTCTTTAATAAATCTTTATTCGCATGAGAAAAAAAATGAAAATCATTGGAGAGGAAAAAAAAATGGCATGTAATTTTTTATCATTTATTTATACGGAATTAAAAAATTAGTTATGAAAAAAAATCATTTGGTTTCAAATTATCGAATTTAAAAAAAATTATTTTTGAAATTTTTTTAAAAATCCTACATTTGTTTTTTTGAAAATTTAGTATGCAATATTAATAAATCTTATTATTTGCTCTTATATGTGAAAATTTCATTAAAATCGGTTCAACAGATAATGAGATAGTCAAAAACCATAAAAATGGTTCTATGAATGATACCATATACAAGTTTTTGTCCAATAATATAGTTGATCGCACTGATAAAAGCTCAAATCAAAATTGTAGGAGTCATTTTTGAGAAAAATGAGATTTTCTTTACCGGTTTTTAAACACTTGTATGGGAGGTACCGTTATTTTTGGTTATGAGAATAATTTTTATTTAAAATCTGCTAGACAATATTAAAAAACTGCTGGGTGCCAAGTTTAATAAAAAAATAAATCAAGTCGTTTTAGAATTATTAGGTTTAAAAAAACATTAAACTTTTTTTAAAAATCCAAAAAAAAAATAAACAAATTTGGTATACAATTCTTTTAAAACTTTTTGAAACATTCTCCATAAAAAAAATTGACCAAAATCAGTCAAAACCGTTTTTGAGAAAACCATTTCTCGGAATTTTTGTAGCCTTTTTGTAAACAAAAATGTTTTTTTTTTAAGTTGTGGGCACGTTTTTGAGAAAAATAAGATTTTTTTTTTTGCAAAAAAAATTGTACAGCAGCCACTATTATTTTTGGTGCAAAAAAAATAAAAACAAAACGTATCGGGGGAATGCCCGAAAAACACTATGTACCAAGTTTAAAGAAAATCCACCTACCCGTTTAGGCTGCAGTCGAAAAGACAAACAGGCAGACAGGATTGCGAGATCCACTTTTTTTCAACTTCGCTATCATTGTAATGTCAAGTTTGATAAAAATCTCGTCTTGATTTTTTAACGAATCCATAACTTGCCATATATATTACCTATATGTATCGTAAGTAAGAAGGATAATTTATACGTATACAAGGCTTAATGAATGATTATGAAAATTCAGTACCATTTATCAAAGATCCAAACATATATTTATTTTGATTTCAACCTCATGCATAAAATTTTATAAAAATTCACGATTAAGATTACCTACCTACATGATGTACAGACGTAAGTATGAATTTTATTTTTCATTTCAAGCTTACAAAGCGAACACATTTCCTACATGACGAGTTATTGAATTTTCCATTTATTTTCAAAAAATATGAATCTTTTCCTTTCGATTATATGTTGGCTTTATAGTATTTTATTTATGTCACCTGCAGTGGCAATAGTATAACAATGAAAATGCCTATACATACCTGCCTGTTTGTTTGTTCGGCTTTATATACATTTATATGTACATTGCAGTTTTATTATATATTAAAGATTTCTTTTTAAATCCAATATTGTCAGAATGTGTGTCCTTGAGAGGAATATTCGTGATGGTGTAGTGTTATTGTGCATATACCTATCTCTGAAACGAAAAATCAAAAATCGCATTTCGATTGGCAATAAAGTCGAAAACCCCCTGCGATCAAGAAGGAATTTGCCATAGAGTTCGTCCTTTCATCTTTTTTTTTTTTTAGTAGAAGTTTCAACTGTTTTTTGCCACTCATATTTGTTTTTTTTTTTTTGTAGAATTTACATACAAAGGTGTGGATATATATGCATGTATTTTTTGTATCGGTATGTGGTGCGAAGATACGTGGGTTACTTAACGTTTGGTCATAAATAATAAAAAAAACCTCAATACTTGTTTTTGTTTTATAGGAGAAATCAATAAATTCCCTTTAGTTCATCATAAACGAGAGAGGACTTTAGTAGCAAAATATTGAAAAATATTTTTTTTTTGTTTTATTATTATGATGCCATGAAAAAGCATACTTTCCAGGTTTTCAATTTGGATTTGATGTGTTTCATGCCGATGATGGGCTTGTGATTTTTAAAAATATTAAAAAGTCAACGTTAAAGTCATGGTCAAAACAATTTATCTAACATATATTGAAATTACGACCGTCTGATGTTGGTTTTTTTTTTTTATTATTTCAAGATAAACAAAATTTTGTTGGTTATGTTATGACACTCATTAATTTAATGCTGTGAGTCTGAATATTGAATATCGTCGCTACAATGCAGAACTAGTCTAAGTCCATAATTTCAAAATGAGTTTTTTTTACGTCATAAGGAAACTTGTAGTGTTCCGCGCATTTTCTATACATATTCTAAATATTCCTACGTGCAGTAATTCCTTCAGGATTTAAATAATAGAATATAATCATAATGTCGAAAGTCAGCATTTTACGCACTAAGTTTCTTCTTGAAAAATTTTAAAAATTTGACTTGAACTAGTTCTGCATTGTAGCGACGATATATGTGTTCTTAGAAAGGGATTTACATAAAGATCAGAGTTGAACGTACATAGTTCACGTTTACCTTAAATAAATTATGGGAATGGAAAAATTGCAGGATTTATTCTCTTGATAAATTCAGGACCTACTTCTTTTGTTCTTTAAAAGTTGTTTTTAACCTAACTTTAAAAAATTTAAAGCTATAGATTATTTTATTCAATAAAAACTATTTAAGTACCTACGTATTATATTCTTCAAATTTTTGATTCATCTTGGCTTTTAAGTTCAATTTGCATCATTTTACTTGAATATCGCTTTTAATTTCAATTTTCAATGTCAAAAATTGATTCTCACAAAATTGAAAAATTGTTCTCTTGAATAAAACATTTTGACCAATTTTCAACAAGTAAATGTGAATATATAATTCCCTCAAACACAAACAGAGTTCATAAAGCCGAATTCAAACTATTTATCTTCTGTGGTATGTTGTGGAATGATGTTTCGCTATCGTTCCAATGTATTTCAGAAACGTATAGTAAAAAGATACTGAATAATAAAGATGTCAATCCTAGCAGCCATTTTAATTTGCCTATAGAATTGCTACAACTGTCAGACTACGGACAAGAAGTGAGATAGAATGTGTGAAATCAGCAAAAACCTCACACATAGACAGTAGGGATCCATACACCTCGTTTTATATTGTTGTTGAATTTCACAATCTATTCATAGACATGAAATAAAATTACAAATACAACAATGTAAACAAATGAGTTTTGGAGGGTAAAACGTACGAAAGATTCATATCTTTATAATTTTATATTTTTGGTATCGAGCCTTTTTTGACTCGTTTAATGGCTTGATGAGTTGCGTGTTGTGTGGAAGTTACTGGCTGACAATGCGAAGAAGCCGCAACCGGAGTCGCAGCTGGAACATATGTCAAAATATTAAATATACACAGACGGAGCCGCAATGGTTCGCGAACTTTTAACTTTTTACTTACAGCACTTTTTCCGTTTCAATTTAGATATATGACAAAAAAAAGAGCCCGAAAAAATATTGAAGCTTTTAGTGCTTATTTGTATCGTGAAAAAAATTATTAATTAAAAGAAAAATATTGGAAATAAAAAGATGAAAAATAAACTAACCTTTTTTTAAATATAGGTATACAAAAAGCTATACAGCTCATTGTGGGCAAATAAAAAAAAATGACGTACGACATTTTTTGAAAACAGTTGCAGCTGGGGCTCCAATTCCATGTTGCAGCAGAGCATTGTGTTCGGCCTGTTAATCTTCTTCCGATACCACGCTGTATTGCAAATATTTTTGTTTTTATTCTGCTGAAGAAAATGCTCGCAAATAAATAAAAATTGAAAGGAAAAAATGACAGTTTATAACACACCACTATTGGGCACTCGGTAACACAAAAAGTTCATAACTTTTGATCTAAGGTGTGTTGTGATAAGATTAAGAAACTGCAGGACAAGCTTTCAGATTTAAAAAATATAATTGAGCAGTAGGATATTTATACAGGGTGCTCTTTTAAACGTTTCAAGTATACAAATTAATTTTGACCACCATTTAGGGTTATTTATTTATAGCTTTATGGTGAAGATCATTAGAAATATTTCTTTATTAAATGTTAGTCAAACTATTAAGCAGTATTAATAAAAAAGGCGTAATTTGACGTCTACACCAAGCCCCAGATCCCTTGCGGTTTTTTTCTGTACATTTTCATTTTATTTATAAACAAAAAAAAAGCTATAAAAAAAGTTTTTCAAAAATTAATTTTCAAACTTGATATTCAGAAATTACATAAAATTACGAACAATCCTTGAAAATGTCATGCTTTTAGCAACAAAACTCGAAAAGTTTTACAGTTTTTAACATTTGAGAAAAATTCCGATTTTCAATGATTTTTAAGCAAAATTATTGAAAAATGTGGTACCGACCTCTAAATGCTGTTCGATTTTGAATTTTGTGGTTTTAATTTTTTGTTTTTAATCTAAGCTTCATAATTTTCCCCGGTCCCGGTTGAATTTTGAGAAAGGTGTTTTTTTGAATCACCCTAATAAAGTGTGTTTGTAGAAGTCCACATTTCGTAAGAAAATCTATGTACAGTCTGATTAATACTCTTTGATTACAAGAGAGTTCTTTTAAATTGTAGTAGATTTTCGTTAAGATTTGATACCAAAATGTGTATTAGCATGTAGTTTATTTTTTTTTATCAATTAGATCATCGTTTTAGGTAATTTGTGAATAAGAATATAATTTGTCATTTTTTATTAATAGGGGTGTTAATATTTAAAGAAATATCTGCAGTTTAAGGAAATATTCATGAAGTGTTTCTCTAATTTCAAAAATAAAACAAAAAAATAATCACAAACAAATCACCGAAAACCATTTTTTTTATTATTATAGAGTAAATACGTACGACCCAGTCGTGTATTTTGCAACTGCCACATACATAAGTGCTCATGTTGAACTTTATGATTTATTTCAGCAAATGAGACTTAATACATCAAAAATCCTGTTCTATAAAATAATTAAAAAAAAAATAATCTTAGGAAAATTCATTTACCTACTGAAAAGATATCTTAAAGTTTATACAGTACATAATAAGCTCTTATATCCAAAATTTAAGGACTCAAAACACGTAGTGATATAGTATGATTCTATGAGGCCATATTTCAAAAGTACGTTGTAAATACAATTTCATTTCTTGTGTGAATAAAACAGTAAATCACCAAGTAGACAGATTTAACCTAGTTCCCCTTACCAGTTGAATTAAAAAAATAAAAAAAATAAAAAAAAAACAAAAAAACAGAATAACATTGTGGAAATGTTTGTGCATCAGGTATACCTACTTATACTTGCTTCGTGTGGATGACATTTTGTGGCAACATCTCTTCCGGTTCTTCACGTTGCATTCCGCTTTTTTCCATATACATATATGTATGTTAAGTGTTTTTCCTTGTGCTTATATATTCATGGACCATTGCATTGGTCAACAGCGATATATGGCCATTTCAACTCTCCATATTATTTATGTAGATATGTAGTGTGAACAGCTTGTGGGGGATTAATTTATTGCTTGAAAGGATATTGCTGTTGACATAAAAGGACAATGTGGAACTACAAAAATAACTAAATTTATGGCATCACACAGTCAATTGCCTATTAAGAGTCCAGCATACTCCCATCAACTTGGTATATATACTTGGTAACTTTCTCAAAACGGATTAGGCCAGGATCCTTATATGTTAACTCACCGTATCGTCTTCAACCAACGCAGTGTTGAACGAAAATAGAAAATCCATTTTGACATAAAACTGCAACAAAGCCATAAAGCCATCGCAATGTGTTCACATATGCATATAGCATATCAGGAATTTGCTAAACCATATAGACGAAAAGTCTGTTGCTTTTCCCCTTCTTTATATGCGAGGGAAATAACATCTATGATGTTTACGTACATATGTACGTACCTACAAAGGATATGAAATATATTCTTCATTTTGTAGTTCATCGTACATGCCATTCGAATAGAAATTAAAAAAAATCCGCTTAAAAACTTTCTCAACGCTAGCGGTGTGACTTTGTCACATTTCCGTTTCAGCAAATTCATAAGGTATTCGTTGCTGGTTGCTAACACAAAATTTATTGCAGGACTCGAATGAATATTTCGTCCTAAGAGGGAAACAGCGTTTGATTCCTTTTGATATCTATTTCCACCTGCATCGCCCAACCCAATATCAACCCACCTGGGCATTTAGTTTTCTAATTCACATTCTTACTTTGTGGTTCATTTTTGATCGTCTTTTTTCGTCGCTACGCAACAAACCCACGGCCCAATCACATCCATTATACATGTATGTATGTATAACTTTTGAGATAGATTTTTTTCGCAATGGTTGTGGTGTTTTGATGAAAGCTAGCAGAGGAAATCTAGGATTTATTGCATATATGTAAATGTATATCCCTTTAGAATATCCATTCTTCTCATCCTGCTGCACATATATGAGGTTTTGATGCAATAAATATTTTTGTCGCGCAAGGTGACTACCTACATATATCGGGTGAGTGCAAGAGTTTCTTCATGCCGTGCGCGATGTTTTCAATTCAAGCAAAAAGAACTATAGCTGCATATATTCCTTGCGGTGCAGCAAGCTGCAGGATTTCTTCATAACGCGAGAAAAGTTGATTTAAAAAAAAAAAAACACAAACAAGAAAACTTCACTAGAAATTCATGAGTTGCAAAATTTTTCTTTGCATTTGAAATGAGCTAGAGAATATCGTTAAAGCATATAGATAGGTAAACTATAGGTGCAGGTTTTTTTCTCAGAATTGCCCGCAGGAAGATCGCTTGCGCTGATATTGGCTTCTATATTATCTCTCAACAGTTTTTGAATAAAACATTAGCGTCATCGTTCGGATTTCATTTTCTTGTATTATTTTTTTACTTAAAAATTAAATCAATCGAAATTGAATTGTTATTTAGTTAGATGTTTTGCTTTACATATCAAATAATAATTTATTAAAAATAACTTTTATTTATTGATTTTGAGCTGGCAGGAACCATAATTTGTATTTACATTTATGTCTGTCACACAACTTAGCTTAAGTTATTATTACTTAAATTAACCTAATTAAAAACAACCAATTTTATCGGTTAAAGAATTTGCTTTCAAATTAATTTTATGAATACTGAATGATTTTTCCTTTCAAAATAGCATTTAGCCCACATAAATTGGCGTTTCAACAAATTGGGTGGGTGGTGGTTCAGATTTAATAGATTTAATAACGGCCATCTTATGTATGTAATATGTGTTAAAACAATTTATTTTTAATCAGTTGATTTTTGACAATTTGTCTAATTAAACTGTGAATTCCATGCATGTAACGGCAATAAAAGGCATGTACAGGCATTTTCCTCTAAGCAATCTCAGTTTTAAGAACAAGGAATCCTGTTCTTAAAACTGAGATTGCTCAGAAACTTCTCAGCTTTTTCTCAAAATGCTGAGGAAAAAAAAATGATGAATTTACTTGCTCACTTTTTTACAGAGTATACAATCTCTGAGATCTCATTTTTCTGAACGCCGAATGTGCCTTATAACATCACGTTGTTATATATCTGTCAAATCAATTGTCATATTGTAAACTGTCAGTGTCATTTTGAAATTTCTTGCAAAATTGCACAAATTTTCATAAATTGTCTCAAATTCCCATTTGTTAACTCCAAAAAGTTTACAATGAGAAAGCAAATAATTTTCCCACCATTGGATAACTTACAAATTTCTGGTACACTAATGTCAAGGATTGTAAAAACATCAAATGTACAGCTGTCATGACGTGTCTGTCACTTGACGTAGGCTAGGAATTTTGAAAATATTCATTCAGATTCCTTGCGTTCGGTAAACTATCAGATAGGCTATCCACGCATCCAAAAATTTTCACATACGTTGGGTTGTTGTTGCATCAGCTGTTTTATCACAAGGGATTACACCAACACAAACCTATCCGGATAGCTTTGGATTGATTCCCGAACGTGTCCATTGTCTTCACATTCATTTGATGAAGATTCAGATATGTAAGTCCTTCAAAACCGGCATTACATTTTCGTTCGACATTTTTCAGTATACATAAACACATACATACATACAAAATTATTTTACAATTAGCCAGTTCACGTTTCTGAGATCTCACTGAGCAAACATCTGTCAGCTCCACTGAGGAGAAGGAGAAACCTGAACAAAATTTCTCCTTAGAAGTCAAAAGCACTCTCCATCTCGTTTTTATAAATTGATCAACTGCGACAAACAATAATTGAGCAAACGAATCCAAAAAATTTCAGTCTCAGCTTTTTGACAGCAAAAGTGAGGAATCTCACTGAGGAATTACGTTCAGATTTCTGAGATTGCTGAGATCTCTGAGATCTCAGATATCTCAAGAAACCTGAACTGGCTAAATTTAAAAATTACAAAATTTAATTTGATTTGACGTCTTGAACACAAAATTGACATTTTATACAAAAAGTGGCTCAGTGCGTTTGTCAACTTTCTCTGAGAGTACTCCTTCCTTAAAAATTTGACAGGTTTTACACATTTTTCTAAAAAAATATACCAAACACACCTACTATTTTATAGTTTATCGTGATGACATTCATGCTTAAACAACATTAAGAATTTAGACGTTGATTACACGACTCGTTTTCTTGGTCGTTTCGTCTTTTGACAGCTTGAGTGTAGGGGTGAAGAAATGTAGGGGGAATTAAGTAACGAAAGCATACATTGGTACAAGCTGTCAAAAAGACGAAAAGACCGAAAAAAGACTCGTGTAATCAGCGTCTTAAAGAAAATTTGACACTGTAAACATTGGACTGCCTCCTACCTACTTTTTTTGACGTCTGCGTACATTGTCTCAATCCCACTTCATGTCGAGAAAAAGATCGTTAAAAAATTCGTTTTTTTAAAGTTTTAAAAAATTTGTGGATTCTTTTGACGTTTTCTTTAGTTACATCTGTTTCCTCTTGGTGCGTTCCGAAATATTAGATCTCAGAGATTTTGCTCATTTAAACAGTGAGCAAGCGAATCTAAGATTTTTTTCCTCATAATTTTGACAACAAAGTTGAGAAATTTTGCTGAGGAATCCTGGATGAGGCACATTTTTGGCTCAATGAGTATGTCAATTGTCAATATTCTATTGCATTGTATTTGAAACGAAAATAATTCACATTGAAATGCAGTCAAATGAAAGGGTTTATAAAAAGCCTTCATATATTTCGCTTTTGGTTAAATTTAACAAATATAATGTTACTATTTAAATATCTACTGTGACTTTAATTGAATTTCAACAAGAAAGCATTGATATAATTAACTAAGAAATGTGTTGTTTTTAACCGAGAAGATATTAAACGAAAGCGATCTACATAATAGAATTCTGTATCCTATAAATCAAACGAATAAATTAATTCTGAAATATTGGCCAAATAATTCATAGAAGCCGCAGTTAGTTGTTTTACTTTGTATATAGGAAATATATGGTATATATCTACGTATTTATTTTTATTTTTCTTAATTAAGATACAACGTTCCTCTAACCAACAAAAAACTAAATGATTTTTGAATAGACATAATATGTAGAATCAAAAAAAAACCTTCATTCATTTTCAAAAAGATAAAGCGGTTTATTTCTTCAACATTATAAGCCCTATAAATTACAAAATGACTTGCCCATAGTATACCTTTATAATACGTTACCTAAATCAATACTTTTTCTTGATTCCAATGCTCTATCTTTCACTACATACATATTTAACCAATCTCGATTTATTACCTCATCTTATTGCTACAACAGGTCTATTTGCATTTCAATTTCAATAGACATATCTTATACTGTATAGTGTACCACACTATACCTAACCTATATGAAAAAAGCAAAAGGAACTCCTGAATGAAAAGCATCTATAACAAAGAACTACACCATACTTGGTTACGAAATGGTAGGAAAAAAAACATCATTTTTGCTTTTACGATACCTTATAGTCTCATATGTCTTAAAGCCTCCGGTATTATTTTGATATTGGTGTCGGTATGTGCTGTGAGCGGGGAAAGAATATATATTATATAGATTGGCTGCACTTCGTATACCTACGTTAATTAAGAAATTAAGAGCGTGGTGTCCATAAAATCAAGTAATGAGTAATAGAACGAACACGTTCTTAGAAATATCATCATCCTAGTTCGTTCATATATGCAGAGGCCCATCAACGACCACAAATAACTCCTGTATCTTTGGAAATTCTTATATTGTGAGAAGTAAAAATTGCCTAAGCTTTACCACATCAGCAATGTCTTTGGTGTATGGCTTTTTGTGCCATTATGCGAGAATATTGAACAGAATGGGAGCAGTGTGTTTCAGAAATTCTGTGGGAAAACTGGGGCCGAATTATGGCATCAGTGTCCAGTGACTGAACGACACGTGAGGGAAATTTCATACGAAATATCGAACATCATCGATATTTTGTGGCCGAATTACGGCATCAGTGACTGAACGACACGTGAGGGAAATTTCATACGAAATATCGAACATCATCGATATTTTGTATGAAATTTCCCTCACGTGTCGTTCAGTCACTGATGCCGTAATTCGGCCCCTGACCTTTTTAGAACTCCACTTTTACCACATAATAAGATACGAAATACGAAGAAAAAATTATTATTATATTTGATTTCTTAAATCAGCGGAACTGTCAGAAATCACTAATTAAGATAAATAAAGAAGAAATAAACTCTCAACGATTCATTAGGCACGTTCAGAAAAATGAGATCACAGTGATTTCGCTCCTTCAAAAATTTAGGAAGCCATTCATTCATGTAACTGAGATTCCTATTTCTATTTGCCTTACTCGCTGCTTGAAGATTCAGTTGCTAAACTTTTTTTTTTAACAACAACACAAACATATAAATGCCAGTAAGACCTAGGGTCTTATAAATTAGACAAATGTTAGAAGGAATAGAAGAATAGGATAGATTTTTGTTGGCACAGTGGATTGAGAAATTAGGTTTTGACTATCCCATTAAATCCCAGGGGTGGCGTTCAGTAGAGGGAATGTAGAAAAGAATGCTGCCTAGACTGGGGATCGAACCCACACATCCAGGTTAGCAGTCAAGCACTACTTCCACTGTGCCGGGGCCACCCGGCACGAATTGTGCACGAATTATTAAAGTGTGTATTGTGTATTGTATTGTGTATTTTATTGTAAATTGTATTGTATGTTGTATTGTGTATTGTATTGTGTATTTTATTGTTTCTTGTATTGTGAATTTTATTGTTTATTGTATTGTGTATTGTATTGTGTATTGTATTGTGTATTGTATTGTGTATTGAGTGTACTGCAACTCGCTTTATCCTGAATTTGACTTAAAAAATGAGGTTAAAACATGAAAAATTGATTTTATTTTTCGCACCTTCGAAATGAAATGTTCAAATTTTCACCTCAACCTTTTTTTTTAATCTGCGTATAAACTTTTTTCTCTCAGACTTAAAGTTTCAAATGCATAAATGTTAATATCTACAACACCCTATATTAACTACAAATACAGTAACCTTATCGAGTTTTTAGAGAAATCTTGGGTAACGTATTTACTATTTCGGCTGCACCCACGCTTTTCTGTTTTATTTTTGTTGAACAACCTATGGTCCCAATAAATCAACGGGCTATATATGCCCGACCCTGATGTGTTAATATTCTGCATTAGAACATAACAAACATAAAGAACATAAAAAGCCAAAAGGGTATAAAATTTCCTCTGCTTCCTTATAAAGTATAAGCTCTGGCATGAAATAATACAACACAATAGTTCAAACGTTCAGAGAGTTCCTTTTATTTTATTTGGTACATCAGCTTCGAGGAAGTACATATTTGTATAGAATGCATAACATAACCACACATGTCACTACATCTCCTTCCATGGATGCTATGGAGAAAGCATTGGAATTGGAAATCATCTTATATAGAGAGAGAGTGCATATCTAAATTCTGTATGTAATAGTATGTTTGCAGTCCAGACAGCGACTGGTGTAATGTGTTCGTGTTTGCGGTGCAAGGGTTAAAATAGAATGTTCGAAAGGTATCAAAACTTAATGAAAAAAAGGGTGCTGTGATGTTTTTTTTTTTTTAGAAAAGGATATTTCCTTCGTAAATTTAAAAGTTTGAAAGTTATTTTTTTTATGATGCAATTTATTTTTAAGTTATTTATTCAGAGTAAGGACTTTTTGACTGCAAATACAAATGTATATAGAAACCTTAATTATTCATGACTGGATTGAACAAAAACTTATTTTGTGAGCTGTTCAATAATAATTTACACCGTTTTTTTCCAGTTATTTCCGGCATTTTTGTTTCAGCACCAAGATGGAAAAGTCCGGTAGGAAACTTTTATTAACTCAAGAAAATAAAAAAAAATTAACAAAATAGCTCAAATATTAATTTTGGTTGCTTCTTCATTTTTATTTTGAAAAAGTCCAGGCCACAGGCTGTTAATTATATTCCAGGCTTATTGCTTGCCCACCATTTTGGTTTGGATGACATTTTGTCACTTTATATTTTACATTTTATAAAGAGCTGTCAATTACAATTTATTGTGGAGCTGCTAACGTCGCAATAACGTGTGGAAATAATTAAAAAAATTATTGAAACAATTCTTCAGTATTTGTAACACGCGGACTATTAGTGACTTTTTTATAGGTATTAATCAATTTAATTTAATTTTAATTTTAATGCATAATTTTGAAAATTTGATTACACAAGGAAAAAAGAGACTGATATAAAAATTTATTGTCACTGTGATTCTGTTTTGAAGCTATTTAACGACAACTTTTAACAAACACACCACTAAAGATGGCGCTGGTAATCAACCACACACAACGAAAATAATGGAGCACATCTTATTTTCTAATTCTTTAGGTGTTTGGTCATAGCCAACCATCATATATCATGCATATTGAATTCATAACTTAAATCATAATCAAAGAATATATCAAGAACTTAAATTTAAAATTATGTAAAAACCTGTAAATTTTTTAACTTTTTCATGCATAAAACCTTAAAGATAAATTATGATAAAACTTAAATTAACTTAAAATCTATATTTGAACTTAAGAAATAACTTTTTTTTTCTATTGAATTTGAATCTGCCGCCTTATGCCAAGTTTCGCCATATTTATTTTAATAATATAAAATAAAAAGTGTAAACTATTTATTTACTAAAAACCTAGGAAAGAGAACTAAAATAATGGATAATAAATACAATTGAATTCATTCGTGTACGATCAGTAAGATTTTAAACACGGATTCTCTTTTATTATAATTGAAGTTGGACGGAATATGATAAGTACCTAGTTATAAGGTTCCGCAATCAATCCACAACGATTAAAATTCTTAGTAAATTTATAACGCAAAACGATCCTAAATAATTTATATTTCTGCGGGGATTTTCCTACAATTCATCAAGTAAATTTTGCAAAAGAGTTTTTGTTTTTTATATAATGAGCTTTTGACATTTTCAAGAGGTATACGTTCAGAAAAATGAGATCTTAGAGATTTGGCTCCGTCAAAAAGCGAAGAAAAAGAGTCCATTTTTTTTTCATCAGCATTTTGAGCTGGGAATTTTTGCTGAGAAATCCTGTTCATACATACATATATACATATATATTCCATATATACGTATAACGTATCTGAGATTTTTGAGATCTCATTTTCCTGATCTTGCCAAGTGGATTCAACTTTGAATTCCATTTTGGTTTGTTTGTAACTTTTTCACGTAATTTCATACCGAATTTTGTGCAAATTTATACTACTTTTTCATTAGAGCCAAAATGGGGTAGTTTCAAAAATTCGAGAAAAAATGTTTTTTATCTCAAATTTTCCAATTTCGTTTGACAGCTCCTTTAAATTTGAATTTGTTTTCGCAGTCAATCACTTGTTTCAGTTTTTATCTCTTTCTGTCTCTCTTTTACATACATCGATTTTTGACATATTTTCTGAGAATGGATTAGTTGTGTTTCTTTTAACGCAATTTCCTACGTCATTTTGTGCAAATTTGGTTGAAGTTACCTCATATCGAAATGTAAATTTTTAATGGGTAATGAGATTTGGAATCGAATTTGGAAATTTTACGCGATACAATCTAATTTCGTCTAATAAAAACGTATGTATAAGGGCTGTAAAACCAATTTGCTGTATTGTGTTCATTAACTCTTTAAATTGTCTTTATAGAGACGAATGTTATTATCGATAGTATCGGCTTGGGTTTTTTTCGTTTTCAATTTTTTTTTTTTCATAATAAATTTCAAAGAATTTTAACGCAAATTCAGAACAAAAAGTACTCATACGCCATACACTTTTTTTTTAGCAACTCATAACAAATTAAATAAAATGCATATATTACTTTCAAATTATAGGTATATTTGTTTATCAAAAACTTTACAGTTGATTTTATAAAATAAAAATAATTTTAATAAATCATGAAGCATTTCTATGACCAGTAAAAATAATTAAATTTATTTTACTATTGGGACGACCAGAATTTTTTTTTGTCTGGGAAGAAAAGTTTAAACTTCTTCATCACTTTATTTTTTTGTTATTCAAAAAATTAATTACTTACTTACATCAAACTCATCTTCATAATACTTTTATTTTATACCTTCATTATTTACAGCGATTTAAATTGGTACCTACTTTAATTAAAATTATCTTTTATATGACTTTAAAAGTAAATGAAACATCAAACGAGTCTGTTATAAACGCATAAATGAGAAATAAACCTTTTCGCCAATATACGCGTTTTTCCACTTGCCATTATTAAGACCATAAAGGGTTTTATACACAGAAGTTAACAGCAATCAAATCGATTTTATTGGCATTGAAGGGACTTTAAAAAAAAAGAACAAACGAAGTAAATAAAAATTAAACTTCATATAAATGGCAAAGCATAATAATAAAAATTGGTTTGGTTTGCGTGTATATAATCGATTTTACGAGGACTGTTTAAGTTTGAATGAGAATTTGTATGTAGGTATGCAGTAAATTTTTAAAGTCTTCCTGGAGCTTAGTGAGAATTGCGTGTTTACATGTGAGAATGATATTCAAAATGCTATTGAAAAGTTCAGTGAATACATCTGGGAGGATTACGTGACAATGACAAATTGAAAAATTATTTTTCGATATTTTTACAGTTTAATTTGTAAATTTTACTATTGGTATTTTTATCATTATAATAACGTAGATGAAGATAATTAGAAAACTACTTCTGTTTAAGTGGGGCGATTGAATATATGTATTTCAATTTTTAAGTTCAAGTGACCTCAACTCCAAAAATTTGTGTTCGCCCAGGTACGACAGAGTTGGTAAGCATCGACCATAATTCGCGTCTTAGAAGGGCATCTAACTGATGAGCCCAACTGTCGTACCTGGGTGAAACGCAATTTTTGGAGTAGCTCACTTGAACTTAAAAATTGAAAGGTATTTAGTATTAATTTTGATACTTCGAATACAATTTTTAATTTGAAATTTATTTCAGATCTGAAACTGTGTATTTTCTCAAAAATATCTCTTTGATTCAGTTTTTTTTGTATATTTTGCTTTAAAATCCATAGGTTTTATTTTAGTGTTTTTCTGACAAAGTGCAAAAATTTTTTGTAATTTTGAATTCTATTATCTTACATTTGATGCGTTCAAACGTAATATTTCATTTATATTACAAATATCAAAAACTCACATTTACCTGTATACATATACGTATGTATATCAAATATATTACCAGGAAAATTAATATCCCTCTATCTCCTGTTCAACTGTTTATCGTAGTCAAATAAAACTAAAGCCTTTTTAAGCCTGATAAGATAATATTGAAATCATTCTGAATTTAAATTACATTATATACATATATATTTCCATACATTAATTTAATTAAGTTTAGCAAAACGAATTAAAATAAAATACGTCCGTCGTCCATGCTCTTTTAGTTATGGCCAGCTAACATGAACGCACATCATCCATAAACCAACCAGCCGCAATGTCATATATAGCAATATTGTCCAAATGCTGCTGGAAAATTAGCAACAAATTGATAATTGAAACATGTATAATATATACATATCAATGTACTTGGCAATTCATTTGAATATATGCGTATACTTTGTATACGTTACATAATATAGTTATTTAGGAACTCAAAGCATTATGCAAGTTATAATTAGATTATAAGGTTGGAATTTGTATATATATTAACCACAGGGTTCCAAAATGATATACATATATAATTCTAATAATATCCTTTCAATAATCTCATTTGATAGAAAATTAAGATGAGTTAATTCAAAATGATAAGGTATTAATTTATGCTAAAATTAGTTTTTGTATCTAAACGTTGTATATACATTGTACATATACGTTTTTCGTTTGGGAAATATGTTGAAAAATTAAATGGACAGAGGTCAATGTGCCGATTCCATCAGGAGGGGGCTTTGAACTTTTAATTTTGTTTTTGATTGATGATTTGAAAAAATTGTTAGAAAAATACGTTTTTAATTCATTTCGTTCGGAAAAGTGGATTTCAGTGATCGGCTTTCAAAAGACTTTGGGAACATAATATTCCATATATCTCAATATATATAGGTTATTGGAATATTCAATCTTAGACGATAAGCAATAAACCACAACATATCGTTTGTTTTGAAAAAAAATTAAAAAGCTTAAATTTAATTTGTCTTGACAATTTCAAATAGAACACCCTGATGGATGAAATTTTAAAAGTGCGGCTTATTTAAATAGGCCCTTGAATCATTTCAAATCATCTCTTTTCCTATACAAAATCGCATTTCAAACTTAAGTAATTTCAACTAAATTCGCACGAAATTCGGTAGGAAATTACAACCTTTCGAACATACCCAAATATAGAATCCATTGAAAGTTGAATGCCTTGAAAAAACCTAAAAACCGATGGAAAAAAAGAAATACAAAGAACAAGCAAATCAAATCTCCAAATTAAATGAACTCTCAAATTAACTTGGAAAATTTTAAGTGAAAAACTGTTGTCTGTTATTTTCGAAAATATCTACCTGATTTCGATTCTAATGAAAACGTAATTGAGTTATTAAGTTTAAAATAAGTCAGATATTTTAGGCAACAACATGAGATAAAGAGAAAATAAAGATCAAATGAGAAAGTGTATATCTACATATGTGCCAAAGTTCAAACTTTGTGAGAATTTGTAGGTGTGTAGACTTAGCAATAAGTGGTATGTGTTAACAATTCTTGTTGAATGTAGTAGATTTGCCACTTAACGTGAATTAGCAGTTATGTAATTGTTTATTAATAAATATTTTATTTCGTGAATTAAATTTTGATCAAAGTTTTAGTTGATTTTTAAATTAGAAAATAATAAAATAAATAAATATGAAATGAAAGTAAGAATACACAAATTGATGTGTCAGACTTTATTATTAGGTGCGTTCCTTTACTTTCAAACTCTGTTGTTTTCTGTCCAAAACAGCACATTTTATTTTTTGACATGATATGAACTTTGACAAACTTTTGTGTAGAAATTCACACGAATGTACCTACAGAGTTTCAAAGTAAAAGAACAGACTATGTACCTACGTCTATTATTATTATTTTGTATGTTTCATCTGACAATTTTTTAATTGTTCTGACGAGATTGAGCTATCACATAAAATCAAACAAACCGATAGGTGGCGCTGCAATCAAGTTACTTAAAAAATCTATATTAATGGAGCAAAACCACTTATATTCACAATATTACGTTGTTGTTTTTTAATATCAAAAAAATGAACGGATTAACTCTTATACATTTTACAAAAATGGTGGTTATTATCCGCTAACTTCATGGAAACACAAACAACATTTTTGTAAGATTTTACTTATAACGAGCCTAGCATTATGCCGTAAATATATTATAGTTTTATTTTGTCTCTAAAAAAAACGATACCTACTATAGTGACCGGTACACTCGGGCGTATACGTACTTTTTTTTCTCTTATTTTATTGGATTCCAATTTCTACCAATTTTGTCTGTCGACTTTTCGTTTGTTTAGTTCAATTGAAATATTATATTATTTAAAGTTACTTAATTCAGATGTTACATTTTCTAATACCAATATTGTTCAATGGTTCTTGTTAAGTCAAAAACGACTTATGAACAGCCAACAAATTCTATAATTTTAGATCTAATAAAGTAAATAGACGTTGAGACAGTCGTAAGGATTATCAACTGATATCCGATGCCCATTTATAACAGAACCTGTAAATTTTACATTGAAAATCTCTATGTCTCAAATTGAATGGCCTTTATTTTAAAATTCTATATTTATAGAACAAAATTATTATTCAAATTCACAATAGCTGTGTTTTATTTTCCCCCAGATCCGAACCAAATTGGATTTGTTAACAAAAATACATGTATTACAAAAACAACACAAGATCCAACTTTGTTTTGGATTTGGATTTCCAAATCCGTTTTTAATGCACACCCTTAATTTGTAAATGTCGTCAGTAGTGTAAGGAAAACAGACAACGGTTCTATACTAATAAAAACAAGTTTTCACTGAGATCATGGATCTGGAGGAAAATAAAACACAGCTAATATTATGTTGATTTGAAAAAATTAAATCACATAATTTGTACCCGATAGGTGGCGCCTTGGTCAAATCATTAGTAAATTTTATATCTTAACTGTAACTACAATATTATAAAGTAAACACGTATTAAGACAGGAGTAAATGCCGAGTGATGCCAATTCAACCTGAATTCTATGTAACTATTTTGCGAAGCTTAGACTTGTCTACCCGTGCAGGACCTGGCCAGGTCAGATAGTATTTACTTACATAAGTTTAATTTCAGTAAATGGACATTACATTTTATTTTATTACTTTGTTAAGTGCTGTAAAACCAATTTTTGTTTTATTTCACTAAGGTGCGTTTTCTCAAAAAAAAATAATAAATATAAAGTTAAAATAAAATACTAAGTGAAAATTAGTAGTATACATTAATTTTTTGGCGATGTAACAACTCTTTAAAATATTTAGACACTTTTCTTACTTCTAAGCCTATGGTATTCCAATGTTGACATGAAAGATTATTAAAGAATATATTTACCTGAATTACAGAATCCGATAAATACTGCGGAGGGAATCAGACTCAATTTTGGTATTTCTAAAACTTTCTCCGCAGCTTATTCATGGGATTTTGAAATAAAATTACATATTTATCTCTTCCACTATTTAACTTTTTAAGACAAGTATGTAGTAGTAGTAGTAGTATGACAGATGGTTTCCAACTTTGTTATAATCAACAACAAACTCAATTCCAAATGACTTGTTATTAGCCTTCTTGAATGTAACATTGCTTGCATATTAATATATCCGTTCTCTTGAAAACAAATTAACTGTTAATTAAACTTAATACCTACCTTTTTCAAATTTTCAATTCATTTTGTGCTTAGTCATGATGTTGTCGATGGTTATGTTTATGCTATAAAAAACCGTCATAAAAATATAAGCTTTTATAAGAATAAAAAGAAAATTTGTTTGAATTATTTGAAAGAGAAAACATGCCTTGTATTTTATAGTTAAAAAATACTTTCTCTTATGGAATTAAAATAAATAAAAGCTTCAAGATAGCTTTATCCACTTTATCCTATTGCTTTTTCGGAGTAATGTTAAAATTAAAAAGAGAAAATATCCTTAAGAAAATATTTTTGTATATAAAGAATGAACTTTTAAGAGAGGCATATTATAGTAAAGCTCTTTTAAGTTACTTTGACGAGTTACAGTAAAAAAAATTACAAATATAACAACAACAAAAAACGTCTAATTCTTACCCATCTTATGCAGGATTATAATTGAGTCCTACAGTAATTTGTAGAAATTTCATTGCAATGGAAATGTCGAAAGAAGAAATCTTCTACAACCTAGGTATACCTATATAGCTTTTGACGGAATTCACCATGTTAAACATCTAATTACTACTTACATATTAATTCATTTTGTGCTCTTGGCATTTTTCAAAACATAATCTGTACCTTTAGATATGAAGTTAAATCTTAAACTCAATTTTGGTTTTGTTTGAGTAAATTAAGATGTGATTTTAGCTTTTTATATTTAGCTTAACCGAAATGATGGGAAGCAAAATGGAGAATAATTTTTGTATGTTGCATTTTTTTTTTGGTAAAACTTGCTAATAGGCGGATAGCATTGGATAATAGAATCCTAGAAAAAAGCTAGCTCTTTTATGTATTTTTTGTGGCACAAATTGTAAGAGCAGAAATAAAATAAGTTATAGTTTTAAGGTCCAAAAATAATGCACTTTCATAAAATTTGAAAGAAATACGGTTTTTTTTTGGAAATTTATTTTGTTCACTTGGATCAAAACTAAACCTAAATATTCAAATTTCCCAAAAGACCTTTTCAATTGGACGAGACAAGGTAGGTACTTTATAAACAAAATTGTAATAAGTTGGTATTTCTTTATTCACTTAATTTTTAATTATTATTATAACTCAAAATTTGATGTTAAAATTCATGGTATAACAAATAAATGATTTGAAATTTCAAACAGTTCAAAATAAATTGAAGAGGGACTATATGTGCAACCATTCAAATATTTATGTATAAAGTTGCTTTACCTTTGTTTTTTAAAGAAAATATTTGTTTCCGAATGTGATACTTTTTAAGCTAATTTGCTGCCTTTCAAACAGATGTCATTACGTCAAAGGGAAGGATTGTAAATTGGTATTTTCACTTTAAAACATTCCAACATAAGTTCTTCAATAAGTATCACAAAGCATATCTTTATTAAAAATCTTTCTTTACTTTTCGTGTAATCGCATATCTTTCTTTACTTTTCGTGTAGTAATCGCATATCATCCTTAAGAAAAAATTACATAATTATCGCATTAAAGAATTTATTCCCAAATCAAAATACAATTTACATAATACTGTATTGAAATCCAAATTTTCACAGCTCACGTAAACCACCACTCAAGGATCACTCTTATCAACGAGCAAGTTCTCATCTCATCATCAAGAAAAATGTGTAAAATAAACATTAGAATACATTTTACTCATGCGTATAACGAAAATAATCACATTTTTTCCGTAGATTCTAATAAAATATGAAATCAATTCCATGTCCTAATAATGCCATTTGGTACTATTTTTTGAACGTACTTCCTACTTAACAAATTTAACTTTCAATAGTTTAAAAATGGTATGTTGATTTCAATACTTTAATATACATAGGCATGGGAAGATACATAGGTATATCCCTTTACTGTGGCGACTGGCATCGTCAGACATCATGAGTATTTAACATTAAATTTCTTCACATACCTTTTAGCTTTGACTTTGCTCTATATATCAATGCTTTGGGGAATTTCAATGTTAAATGGGGCTTTGCAGTAACGACTTTGGATATGCGGTTTTATTTAAGAGGAAAGAAAAAAAAATAAAAAAACTAACAAAAAAGTCTGTGTATGGGATGACCTTGAACTCTTATTGAATTAAATATTAATCACGTTCAAGCACATACAGAAAAGCTACATTGTTTCATAATTTTATAATTTCGCACAAGTTAATGAACATAGGTATACTGCATAAATATAGCCAATTTACAAAAATTTATTTTATCCATAAAAACAAATAAATTTTATAATCACGTGTTCCTACATAGAAGAAAGAAGACCATAATTTTCGTAAACAAATACACCCGTATTAATAAAAATGTTTAATTATCTTCTAAATTACAAATCAGCTACATGGTTGATCAACATTTAATTCAAAAATTAAAATATCTTATTAATAAAAACCAACACCTAAAATATATTGAAAATCTACTACATTCAACAAAAACTCTACTATCGCGAGTGAGTTTAGGTACGATCCTTTACTTTCGCACAGAAACTCACAAAGTATCAAATTTTATTGAGCAAGAAAGGAATTCTCTCAAAAATATTAAGGGTATTCATGCGTCGCGTCGCATCGTAAGTTTACAAATTGTGATAAATGATAAGTTTACATAAAAAATTGTATGAACGCCTTTTTATTCATTTGCTGTTCAATTGGATCAACTGCTCATTGAACGTAAAAACAAACAAATTAATTCATAGATTAATTCAATGCATAAAAAAGGTTTTTTTTTTCAATTATATCATGATTAAATTCCTTTTAATGATTTACTTATATTTTAGAACTATTGGGAAGAAATGATGGTTTGGGCATTTCCTTTTACAAAAGTAAAATTCTAAAGTTACAATGATATTTGGTTAAGTTTATCAAAAAAATTTGGTAACAAAATCCTTGAGGAATTTTAACCAAAATGTATAAATTGGTCAGTTTATATTTCAAAATCTTCACTAATTTTCCTCTGTCAAATATTGAGCAGCCGAATCCAAAATTTTTTTTTCCTCAGTATTTGACACAACAAGGGAATCCTGTTTATATTTGTGAGATTGTTGAGATCGCCGAGATCTCAGAAATATAAACTAACCAAATCACTTCTCATACAAAATTTGACGGTTCATCAACCAAATCGTATACTTATCCAAAGGGTAAACCTATCTAGTGTATTAAATCATTGGATGAATACCGTTATTAATACTGCGCAAAAGTACAGAAACGAAAATTCACACAAATTCACAGCATTCCGTATTACCTTATGTGAATGACTTGTTGTTTGATTTTCATTCATACCGACATTTTGCTGAACTGTGAATTTCTGCCACAAAGAAATTTTTTGTACAGAAAATCACAAATAAGGGAAATGTTTTACTCTCTCGCGAGCGCTCTCTTTTGTGAAAAACGGCGAATTTTTTGAATACGGGATTGACATTGGACTGAAATTCACACAAATGCACAGAGTTTTAAAGTAAAGGAACACACGTATTCTTTATTAAATTTGTTGATGATTTCAAATACTTAGGTCTCAGGCGTTTTACTTTCAGCCTTCCCCTTGCCAGACGTCCCACAAAGTGAGCGAAAATCAACTTTTGGTCTTAAGGGTATAACCACATGAGTGTTGGATTAAAATACCTAATATAATTTTGCCAATGACTTAAGATAAAAAGAAAACATATGGTATTTTAATTTGTTTATCACTCATCTTTATGGCCGAATCTTAGTGGAATTCCTTTAAACCAAAGAATCGAATTTTTTTTTAAATTAATCGAATTTTTTTTGGTTGAAAGGAATACGAAAAGAATCGGTTTTTTTTTGTGATTATATGTATGTATGGGACTTGACAGCAGCAATTTTGAAGTAAAAGCACCAAAAAATATTCAATTTGGAAATTATAAGGAGGTAAGTTACTTACCTATTTATTATTATTATTATTAATTGAAAAACAACGCATAATTCGTTAAAATCAAAAACACTATTTATTTTCTTAAAACAACGCGACATTCAATTTGATATTTTAGAAATATCAAATCTTGCTAGAGTGTGTGCAAATAGGTGTAAAATCTTTCTTGAATCCTGCTAGATTTCTTTTGACAGAAAAAATTCGATTCTTTTAGAAAAAAATTTGATTCTGTGATTGAAAAGAACTCGATATTAGTTCAAGTAAGTCTACATAAGTGGTGTCAAAGTCGTGACGTAAAGTAAAATTGTTAAGTCGTTCAACCAAAATGATAAAGGTTTGATTGGAAAGTAAACAATGGCTTTAAAGTGTTTAAAAAAATACGGGGTAAATGCAAAAGAATATATTAAGAAAATATATTTAATCAATATCAAAAAAACTGCCTTTTATTATTATTATTATCAGTTTTTTTTGTACTCATTTATATTTAATTTTAAAACTTATGTAATTATAAAAATAAAATTTACCAAATAAAAATATAAAAGAACACATGTATAAAATATTTGTCACATCAATCCAGGCTGGATGATTGCAGCCTTTTTTCAGTGAATGCAAAGACCAAGATAAAGATATAACAAATTGTATCTAAAAATAAATTCGAAATGTTCAACTTATTTTATTTATAGATTTTTTTTCAAATATTTCAACCTACCAACTGAAGAAGAGTTAAGTATCTTTTCCACCATAACAATTTTTTAACACTTGGCCCAATAGCACTCAGTCCATAATATAAGTACATAATAACGTGTACAAAGCAATTCAGCATAGGTAACCGAACAGCTAAAAATAAAATAGGTACTCATTCCTTATTTAAGTTTCGTCTCTTCAATTGTGACACAAAAGATGCAGTTGGCAGTAGGTATATATTATATTATGTATGTATGAAGTTGATACTCACCTGCACCACTTGGATACCATTTGATTGAGGTCCAACAAATTGGAAACATTGTGCTGTGATGGTAGACATGCAACAAGCTCAATTGATCATTTTTCTTTCTTAAGATAAAAAACAGCGTGTCGGTGAACTCCAAAGACTTTGAAATATAGAACCACCACATTGCCTTCATTACCTACATATTATATACAAATAAATGAAAACAAAAATCTGTATTTATATCTAAAAAATGGGAGGGCGTTATATTACCCTAACTTCTTCCGGATGTAATTCAAGCTTACTGCGATGGCAGAGATATTGATAATTAAGTTTTGAGCTTCCAACAAAGATGTCTTTGAGAATCAGAAAATTAACAAACATCATTGTGAAGTTATAAACAATTAGTACTCCTTTCATTTTGAATGGTTTTTTCCTGAGTAAAATAAAAGTTTTTAAAAATTCATATTTTTTTTATAAATGCACATCTTAACTTTTTCATAAGCTTTGGGCCCACACACACCATTAACAGATAGAAGGCAACGATCATAGCGACATCTTTGGGTGAATCAACCAGAAACCATCCTTTGGTCCGATTGTCTGACATTATGTCATAACTTGCCCAAGAAAAATCCTCTTTAACACTTGATACTATTGTCATTTTATTTATTGTTTAAAAAAAATATTTAAGTTCCAATCACAGTCACTGTTTTTATGTTACTGTCATTAATATTCGACATTAAAGTTGAACTTTAGATGAAATAGGCTTTGATGGAGATCAATAATTAAATATTATGCGAAACTGTCATGAAATCTTTATTACTGTATTTAAGATTAAAATCAGTCGAGCAGTAAAGAAAATATTCCAAATAATAGCTACAAACGTATTTTGGAAAAAAAGAAGCATCGTATGGGTCACTGAATTAAATACTTACCTATAATATAATAATATAGTAGTAGTATAATAACATATATTTATTTCTGACATTGTACTTTTGAATTTGATCGTAAATATGTATATTAATTAGGGTAACTAAGGTATTCAAGAGTCTTTGGGGCAGCAGAGTTACCAAAATTCTCAATTTTCCAGCTATAAATCATAAAATAAATAAATGGGTACCTAATAGTAGATAAACATTTTACTTGATGTTTAAGTGATCACAAAAAAAACATAAATGTTAAAAAAACAGCCAAGTTCTTCTATATAAAAATCTGTATACAGGGTGTCCCGTAATGAGTGGATAATACTGCAGCTGGTGATACTGCAGCTGGTGATTTCAAACTTTGGTGAAAAAAAATATTGAATTATTTTTGAATAAAAAAATAATTTTAAAAAATTAAAACACAAAAACTGCATCTGCTGGTGTTAAAATTTACTACCCATCATTTAGAACAGTTATTCAAGAATATTATAAAAATTCAAAAATAATAAGAATCCTTTATGGGAGGCCGTTGTAATTAGGTATTTTAAAAGACCCTGAATTTTTTTACATTTTTCGAAAATAAATTATACCATGGAGACCACAAGAAAAATATTTTTTTATATTTTTTTTCTGAGCAGTCATAAGGCCTGCTATCACCAGCTGCAGTATTATCCACTCATTACGGGACACCCTGTATTTAACAACTCAGCCGTGAAAAGTAGTGAGATCTAAAAGTATGCCAAGTTCTAACTTTATGAAGGTTTAATATCAAATATTTTAAGAAGAGTAATATTGAAACAACACCAAGTTATGAGAGAAATTTATTATTTAATGAATACTGACTAAAATTAAAAAATCTCAAGCTATCCTAAAAATTCTGGGATATTCATCATATGCTATGAGAAATGTCAACAACAGCTGATTTGCGTTCAGAAACATACATATGGATATACACGAGTATCTTGAGTGTTCAATGAGGCTATTCGGAACCACAGTACACATATTAAAGGTAATATATTGCGCATGTTGTCAAAGTTGGAAATGTCAAAAAATTAAAAATGGCTGTTCGAGTGCCCACAGGAACTAAACGCGCATCATTAGAAACAACAACAAAATATTGAAATTAGACAAGGAAAGGGGCACTGAATCCACCATTTCCAACTTTGACAACCTGCGCAATATATTACCTTTAATATGTGTACTGTGAGAACACATTTGTGAAAACTGTCAAAATCAGATATTGTAATTTTTTTAATGAAAGTAGTTTGTTTTTTTGATAGATTTTATCTGAATCTCTGCTTAACTTTTTCAAAAGTGTATTTTAAATTTTAATTAATTCTGATTTTATTTGAATGAAGTAATTTTAGTTTTAAAACGTATATTTGTGAATTTGTAACAAGCATATATGCTCCGAAAAAGTTTTGTTGTTTTTTTTAGTGACAACGTAGGTAGTCATTTTCTGTTCTAACTTGTTCTGACGTTTCCACGAATCTGTGCTGTTCTGTTCTGTCCTGTTCTGTTCTGTTCTAACTTTTTCCTCACTGAAAAAACCTTATGTCGAATTTTTTTCTAAAGAGAATCGAATTTTTTCTGTCGTTGAAAGGAAATTCAGAAAAAAATCGATTCTTTTAGAAAAAAAATTCGATTCTTTTTTTAAAAGGAATTCGAATTCGCGGCCAATGTCAGTCAGAGAGTAGTTAAATAAATAAAAAAAGTGGAACATCTTGCAGTGCACGTCAGTGGGTACGTTCAATGCATTACGTTTTACATCAGAATTTTCAGAATTCTGAATTTTTAGAGCTTCTAGGGACTTTTAGTTACATTTAGTTACGTTTCATCTGAATTTTCAGACAAGAAATTCTCATCTGAGTATTCAGATGAAAGTTGTTTGTGGTGGGGGAAGTGCCAAATCAGATGAAGCACTACACATAAAAGTTGAACTTTATAATTTTGGTGGTTGATTTTTTTAAGTTTTCGTCATGAAAATTCAATACTTATTTAAATGAACGAACTTCTTGCTTATTGTTTAAATTGATTTGATATTGGAGATTTTTAACGTGTTTAGTGAATTTTTAAATCAACAATTTTTTATATTGATGTTAGGAAAGTTTTTCTAAATTTTTGTAGGCCATACTTTTAATCAATAAAAAGACTTTTAAAGAAATTAATAAAACCTGTTGCCGATTTTGTTACAAATAATTTCATCCTCACATTTACCTATGCTCGATGTTTAATTTACGAATGTAATTAAAGTTCTATTTTATTTCGCTTCAATGTAAATCCTATAGGTAAATGCAGGAATTTGACACAATGACTTTCGACTGAAAATTCAGTTTTTTTTTTTTGCTTCAACGACATAAATTCAGAAATCTGAAAATTCAGATGTAAAGCAATTGTTATTGAACCCGCCCATTTACATTGGGAAATAAGAGAATACTAACATGTAAGTATTTCCGTTTCCTACTTTTAAACACTAACGCCCATATTATTCACTCGATACATCCAGATTAAAACTTACATCCGGATGTATTTACATTGAATTTGTATAATTTATTTATTTATTTACGTCTATAAGTATGAAGACTCTCTTAGACTAATACATAATTTCTTACAAACTATTATAAAAAAAAATAAAATAATGAAAATATAGCTTTATACAATGTTTTCCATAATAATGGATTTGAAAATATTTCTATTTTGATCCAGTTCGATAACATTTGCATATTGATTAAAATTTATAGAAGCATTAGTGATTGGCTCATTTTTACCATAGTTTGTTGCATGTCGGGAAATATACAAAAAACCATTACTTCTAGGTCTTAAGGTTCTAGAAGGCGCATATATACCGAACAAAGCTAGAAGAGGGGGACAGTCTATATGTCCCGTTATGACATCTCTTGCAAATGCTATTGAAAAGTAAGTTCTTCTACAAGCTAAAGGCTTTATGCCAATTAATAAGCACCTACTATTATACGATGGCATACAATCAGCCCAGTTCAGTCTTCTAAGCGCATATTTTGTAAATCTTTTTTGAATTTTTTCAATACGTATCAAATCTTTTTTAAAAAGAGGAGACCATACGACAGAACAATATTCCAAAATTGGACGAACAAATGCTACGAAAAAGGATTTTAATGTATAAGGATCTCTAAATTCTTGGGAGTTCCTAAATACAAATCCAGACATAGCGTTAGCTCTCGATATAACATAATCAATATGTACATTAAAAGAAAGATGTGAATCAAAAATAACTCCTAAATCTTTTTGACTAACAGTTTTTTGCAATACCGCATCTTCCATTTTATACTCAAACAATATCGGCATAGCGGACCTTGAGAAAGTCATAAATGAGCATTTACTTATGTTCAAGCTTAAGGCATTCAAACAACACCATTCATTCAATGCATCAATATCTTTTTGTAAGTCTAGACTATCAGCAATTGACTTAATTGATTTAAAAATTTTTACGTCATCCGCAAACATCAGACATTTTGAAAAATTAATTACAGTGGGTAAATCATTAATGAATAGTAGAAACAACAAGGGTCCCAGGTGACTGCCCTGAGGCACACCAGAGAAGTTTCTTATTTTGATAGATAATTTAGATCCAATTTTAACAAACTGTGAGCGATTGCATAAGTAATTACTCATCCACTTAAGGAGTGTTGAGTGAAACCCTAAGAATGAAAGTTTTTTCAATAAAATTCGATGGCTAACCCTATCGAACGCCTTTGAAAAATCTGTGAAAACTACATCGGTTTGGCATTTATTTTCCATGTTTTTCAGGCAAAAATTTACAATTTTCAGGCAGTCGATCGCCGTTGGACAAATACATCCGGATTGAAGTTTTAATCTGAATGTATCGTGTGAATAATATGGCGCTAACAAATTCGCATTTTCGTGAGAACTCATATTTTCAAAACCTATTAAATGAATATTTTGTTCATAGAATATGTATATTAAACTTTAAGAAGGTTTTTTTTTAATAATACAAATTCTATATACTATACTACTGAAATACATCAGCCAAGTAGAAGACTTAGCACTATTTTAATGGACTTTGTTGAATTATTGATTCAAAATAGCTTTTAACGGCCTTTAAGTCTTCGCCGGGTGGAAACACAAATTTTTGTAGGACTTAAAAGCCGTTAAAAGCTATTTTGAATATTAAACTTTAATTTAAAGGTAGGTAGATAGAAGATTTTCAAAGATCAACCTACCTACACCCAATTACATTTTTGAAACATAATTTTGTACTTTAACTTTGAAATTAAAAATAAAATAACGTATTTCTTAGCGTACAGTTAAAAATCGTTCAAAAATTATTTGTTTTTAATAATTATTACATGTTTCCATAAGAGCAAGAATAGTACATTTAAAAAAAAGATTGTGTTCTTAATTAACAAATATTAATTATTTGTGTATTTTAACAATAAGGAAACAAAAATATTTCCAATTGTAAAAACACGTTCTTAAAATAACAAATATCATTTTTAAAATGGGGTAAGTTATATTTATAAATTATTTATAAATTATTTAATTTTTCCACATTGAATGCTTTCATTTCACCTGCCAAAAATAATATGTCCCAAAAGTTGTCCCAACGTTTCCATTTCCATTGCTCTATATGCACCAATTGGCAATCAGCTGACTTGTGCAGTTATCCAAATTACACACGGAAAGAACGTCATAGTCAAAAGAAATAAATCCGTTGTGTAGAAAAAAGTGACAAAATAGTTATTTTATAACTAAAATTAAATAAAGTTTTTGCGGAAATATAATTATAAACATTGGAGGTAAATAAATATGTTTTTTTTTAATGAAATTTTACAATAAAAGAACGCATAATATCCAATTAACCCATATTCCAACTATTTCGCAACAAAAAAAGAAAAGATTTCATTCTCTACTATTCCTCCTTGTTCTTTCCATTCGTTCCGAAGTTTATATTTCTATTTTGTTCAAAACGGATCGAAGAAGTTGGAGAATTTGGGCTGCAGCCCTGCCAGCCAAGTTTTCCATGTTTTTTTTTTGTATTCCCCTTGTGTATAAAACTAACTAATATCGATGCTAGGAAGAAACGTACATATAGGAATTTATTTATTTGTTAAAACTTTTGCTTATCCGTCAACTTGCCAAAAATATCGACTGAAGAGCGACAATCATTTTTAGGTGATAGGTAGCTGATAAAAAAATAACAGCATAATTTTGTTATTAAAATAATCAAATCAACGGTTATGTACCCAGCATATTGTATGTTTTATATTTTTTTTCAAGCCGCGAAACACGTTGAGTATTTAATGTCCTTAAATTAATAAAATAATTTCGTAATTGTTAAATAAAACTATTTTTTGGAAAGAAAATGTTCTAACGATTCGGTGTCTCTTTTATATTTATTTTATTGTCTTAATATAAAAATATTTTAGTTTAATATAGCTCAATTTTTCAGTCCGAGATCTCGAGTTATCTTCTGAAACATGTTTCTTAGAGTCAGTGTATAAACTTGGTTCATCTTTGATTAAAGATTCAAACATGGCTATCACCCCTATTAAGGTTGTCAATTATCAATATAGTTGATAGTTGATAAAAATATAAAAAAATTTATTTTTTATATTATAAATTTAAAAATGTGTGAAACCTGCTGAAAACCAAATTAATGGACTTAAACTTAAAATTTTTTTTAGTAAGTTCATTTTGCTAGCACTTAAAATGGGATTTATTGTTCAAATTTTAAATGTTTTTGTAGATTAGCATTTTTTTAAACTTGGGGCTAGGCTGTGTAATTTATGTTTTATGTATCTCTGTTGGCAGTTCCTTTTACATTATTTACCCCTTTTGAAACGTCAAATTTTGTCCCAAAACCAGAGATGTTACTCTCGGAAAAAAAATTCTTCCAGTTGGAAAACGGAACACAAGACCGAGACGAAGAAAAAGATTGATTTTTCTTGGGCTACTAAAAATTTTCGTTCGAATACGAATCGTCGTGTACGTCCAAAAGTTAAAGTTGTATGTGGTGCGTGATGGTTGAAAATTATTATTAAAAATATTATAAAAAATAAAACCAATTTCACCCTCCACCAACAATAAAAAAATACATTTTGCTAAATCGAAAAACCACAAAAGAAAAAAAAAACAAAAATCTGTAATGTCGCAAAAACACTAGAAACAAAAAAAACACGGAGCTTCCCAAAAAGAAAATGGTGTGATAAAAATGGTGAAGACAATTAACTAAACCCGAATTTTGAATACGTATTTCTTGGCAAATCTGCTAAAAAAAATTATTGAAGAAAAGATAAAAAATTGTGTACAGGAAATTTCAGTTCAGAGAAAATCCCGAGGTAAATTCCTGTGTTGAAAAAAAAAATTAAAAGAAAAGTGGAACGTATCCTCCCCCTTTGCGAAAAATCGCTCTTTCCACAAAACCATTATCATCATCCCCCCCACTAAAGCACCTTACTCTCTGGCTGCCCTAAAAAGCAAATGCGTACATGTGTTTGGTGGTGCTTATCCCTAATTAGAAAAGAAAAATAGATAAATAATTTTTAAATAAATTCATTTTTTTTTCTAATTTTCCTTTTGTTGTTCTGAATTTGTCGCTGACCCCTTTCTCTTGCTGGTATGTTGCTTGCTACATGCTCTGACATCGTCGTTCGTCGGTATTTCATCGCAATTCTGACTGACTTTATTTTATGTTGCTGCTGATGATGTTTGCTGCCGCGGTGCGAATAAATGAATCAATTTGGTGGCTGCGCTGGTTTGATTTCGATGCGACACCGACAATCTAAATTCTAAATTTAGGGCAGAAATTGTTTTTGAAATGAAAAAGACTTCACCAAGTGACATTGCAAAAATGGATTCACTTAAAATTCCAAAAGGTACGTGTGTGATGAGTTAAACTGCGAGATTCCTTAGCTCAATACGAGCATTGTTTCTTTTTCTTTCAAACAAAAAATCAAAACGCAAACAAATAAAGGAGGCTCAAGTAAACCACCGTCTGGTAGTGTCCCGATCACAGTGCGATTCAATGCTGGCGAGGAGAGTTTAGATGACATATTTCAATCGTTTCACAACAGTGCCAGCGGCGGCGGTGGAGGTGGGGCTGGGGATTCCCTATCAAGCAGCCCCCAACAACAGAATGTAAGTCCCAGAGTTTGCTCAGTTTTAACTGAATCTGAATCTCATTGCCACTCAAATTCACATCTCTCTGCAGCCAGATGAAGTGAACTCACGAAACAACTTCCTCCAGGGAAACTTCTTCAATCGCAAAAGGTACCCAAAACTTTTTCATTTTTTTTCTATTTTTCTTCATTTATTATCAGAAATTTATATATTTTTCTTTTAATTGTTTTTTTATTAATCTGTGATATTGTTGTTGTTGCTGCGGGGATCCAAATGGGCGCATGTCACATGTGTGTATGTCGAATAAAACGATTCGCGTTTTTTTTATATCATGTTTCCAGTTTCTATCCTTAAATCAAACAAAATATGAATAAAAATGCTCTCATGCAAATCGGATACAAAGTAGACGAAAACAGGAGGAAGAGGATGAAAATTGTGAAGTTGGAGAAGGGAATGGTGTTTCAGTAAAGCCCACTTCCGGGTGCCTTGTGCCTCTTTTCCTACTGCCAACGTTGATTGAGTAATATGAAAAAAAAATAATCCACCTTCCACTTTTTGTCCTTCTATTCAAATTGTTGTTGTGTGTATACAAGGATCTAGATGATGCATTTTTCTTCTTTTTCATAACCATCTTCTTTTGGTGGTCATGTACTGTAAGCACTGTACGTACGTATTCATAGTTACCGAGACGACAACACTCACTTGATGTAATTGCATGTTTGCACTTGATGCAGTGCATTTTTGTCTACTTCCATTATTTGTGTACATGCCAACACAGAAAAATAAGTGCAGCATAAAAACATCCTTTTCGTCATAAAAAGCAACGACACTCTTGACGAGAGCTTGCTTTTCTTTTTCATTTTTTTTAAATTTTCTTTTGCTCTGATATTTTTGATACAAACAAAATCTTTCTTGTTGGCTTGCGATATCAAGGTATCGTGATTTAATTTTTACAAATCATCATTTTTTTCGATAGAAATGCACTTTCTTTTTTTAAAGTGATTGTTTTTATTTTATTGGTAATCTTATCTTATTAGTGGTTTTAATAAAATAAATACTTTAGTTTTGATATACATACATATATATCACTAATTATGGAAAAAACCAGATAAGACAAGTGGCTGATTTAATTACATTTTTAAAAGGCATATCTATTTTATCAGAAGGATTCTCTTAAATTTTATTGAAAGTTTATGAATAAAAATAATAAAATTTTAACTATAGGTAGGTATGCATCTAAATTAAACGGTGTTTTATATGTAAACTGTCATCCTCTAGTTAAATGGGATTAAAGGATAGAAAATATTTTTTTGTTGGGATAGTGGATTGAGAAAACAAATACTTGTCATACTTTCTTCACATTTTATTCAATGGTGACTAAATAATTTCCAAGTTATATTTTATTTTGAATGATGATATCATTTATTTTCCCATAAACATTTCAAATCAAATTTGAAGCGAAGCGTGGTACATGTGTACAGTGTACACTGATATCAAACACATCACGAAGTTCTTTTTGTTTGATTGCTTTTGGTGCAGGGAAATATTAATATTCTTATTCAGAGCTAAGTATTTCAATGTTAGTGAACATTATAATGTTTATTGCATCTCGCGAGTGAATAATCCATAAAGGTTATCGCAAAAGCTTATACATTTTATGGAATTAAGAACAAAATCCCCTAAATATTGAATGAAAGTCTTTATATTTTACCTCAAATATTAAGTCTCTTAAAGTAAAGTCAAGTTTTTATTTTGTATAATTTTATAATTTTTGTTATTACCTCCGCATTTTAAATTTGAATTCACTTTAATTGGATTGGACGGAAAGAAGCACATGATAGGCAAAAAATGTTCAAGATAGAGAGCGACAATTTTCAAAAACTCCAATTTATGTGGACTTTAGGCCGTTAAAAGCTATTTTGTAGTAATTGTAGTTGCAGGTTCAAATTTCTTACTTAAAACTTCACAAAAATTGGTATAAAAAAGACAACGTATTTGGAAGTCATTTTTGTTTTAGATTTGATTTAATTTGAATGATCCATTGACGAAAACATGCCTAAATAGTAGATATGGTTATCTTTAAACAGTTTTTCAATTCTGAAATTTCCTTAGCGGACTTGTCGGGCATTTGATTACTCCTGCTTAATTGGACAAGCTAGTTAGTTATAAAATTGGTAAAACTTTCTGATAAATAGTTGGTGATGTTGATACTGTATTCCTAAGCCCATGTTTTATCTCAAATAAACTATCACATTGTATAATATATATGACTAACTTTAACCCGTTTTTTGTAGTAATAGAGAAATGTTGGGAGTAAGATAAAGATTCTACTTTAAAAACTGCATTAAGGGAGCACTAGTGTGCTCTTTTAGTTGTTTAAAAAAACGGAATTTCCCTTATCTAGCTTTGGAGTTCCGTTAAATGTTCTTAAATTCACAGTGTGTAGTTATTGGCCGCATAAATTTGTGATTTTTCGTAAAGGCAATTTGAACAAGATATTTCATAACAATGGATTCTGGATGTTTTGTTTTTTTTTTCTATGGAACCGCTGTTTGGGAACCTAAATTCTTTCATTCATATAAAAGTAAATAAATATTGCTATATTTTTTGTTGTTATGTGGAAATTTTATTTCCTATTTCCGATAAACAAATAATCATCACGGTTCATAACCATTAAAAAAAAGCATTTCAATTGACTGCATTTTTGATGTGTAAACATCTATACTGGCGGTAGGGTGAAAAAAAACGTAACGTATCTTGTGATCGTGATTGTGATTCACGTTACAAGTATTTAAGCGGCAACAACAACAACTCGCATTGCTTTCAAAAAACTATCGAACATTTTCTTTAATTTATAAAAATTAACTATAACATGAATAATTTAAGAATAAAATATTAAATATAACCTACTAGAAAACGCCCAAAATTGGAATGACTTAAACTATATTTTTAAATAATATGTACCTTAAAAAAAATTATTTTCATTTCTATTTTTTTATATTTGCTTAAAAGTTAGTGTGTGTGAGAGAGAAAATAATTTCAAAAGTGTGACCGTGAAAGAAAGAGAGAGAGAGAGAGAAACTTAAATGTTTCCGTACTAAGTAATATTTCACCTTACTTACGTGGTGGAGTGTATGTGTTTGCGTTACCTAATTGTTACGCTGGGCAGTCGCAATCGCAATACAGTTTAAAGTAAGTTCTTTATGTTGCTTCCTTAATAATAACATTTTTTTTTTAAACAAAACAAAAGAGTACATCCGGTAGTTATTATAAGGCTTAGCGCTTAGTTAACAAGAATGTCAATATGACTTGTGTCGCGAAACAAATTTATACAGTATAACATTAGGTGTCAAATTTGTTGGTGTTGTTTATGTGTTGTGTTTCTATTGTTACGTCATGTGAACAATTATTGTCATAATAATTATTATTATAAAGCACACCAGTAATTACACGTAAATTATGATTATTATTCAGTGACTAAGCTTAACAAAAACTTATGATCCAAAAAAATATGAAAAAAAAACAGTTTCAACACATTCACTACAACAATTATTACTACTACTACAAAAAAAACAACAACTCAACTTACATGGAGAACAATAAATCATCGATACCACCAGAGAGCCTCTAGGACAAAAAGTGTATTATATATAATATATATTTTTTCAAATTTATTGTTAAAATACATACCTACTCAAAACTTAACTGCGATCACGCCCGGTGTAACATATATGTAATGCTGTCCTCTTTTTTCTACTTTACGATCTAACTTTAAGAAATTGTCTTTCTTTTTTTTAATTTTGGAAATACAAACTTCTTTTTTTTTGGAACAAAAATAAAAAGTAAATTTTTTCTTGAAAAAATTATTTAAAAAAATAGAAAAATTTCAAAACCTCCACCGTTGCATATTTGTGACGCTGGGCGGAAGCGGGTTAAATTTGAAATCTATTAACTAAAACTCAAATGAAAATATGGTTGTAGTTCTATTGTTTTTATTTTTAAAGGTTTATATTTCGCAATTATTTGGAGAAGGGTATATTATGTATATAACTCCTCTTCTTAAATCGAGAGGCTTTATTTAATTAAATAATAAAGGAAATCATCCATCTCAATCATTTAAGAGACGAATACATAACATTTGTATTTGGCAGCCCACGTGTTGAAACCGCGTCAAACCGTTTTACTACTATTAGGATCCAAGTAGAACCATTATTTTGGATTTTTTAAATTGGTTCTCTGAAGTTCAGTTAGATCGTATTGAATTAAAACTATGAACAATGTATCTTAAATGAATATTATCACAATTATAAGTCGCAAGTTTGTCCTTAAATTTTGGAAAAATTATGATAGTTTGTATGTACTTTTTCCTCATAATTGTTCTTTTGAATAAAACATGTTGGCATAAAAATATCATCTTCTTAGCATGTCGTCCCATATATCGGTGACGATATAATTCACATATTATACAGACTAACTAGCAAAGATATCTTAAATTTGACATGAAAATCTTTTTAACGTGTGCAGTGCACAATTCTGAGAAAAGGCAACTTTGCTACCAAATGGCTGATACAAGAATTTCCCTTTATAAATTGTATAGTCCGAATCTGCCAACAATTTCTTGAAATGTGTCTTTAAAAATTAACTCACCTGCAAAAATGGTTGGTTAAACTTTTTATGAATGTCTTTAAACAATTAATTGCTTTATTTTATGTTACTGTGAAACATTATACGAATTAATAAAAAATGCATTTGTTTAGTTTATATTTTAATATTTCTGAACTCTCATTATTTATTCTCATTGAGAGCCAAAAATTAACAGTTTGTAAACTTTATTTAAAAATAAAAAATCACCAAATTTATTGAGTTAACTGCATTTACTGAGCGGATACTTTTGATGTTTTATCTTCCGAGTTTGTTAAGTCGATCCGCACGAATTCTCTACTGAATAAATTTGCAGATTTAACTTTCTCTGATTTTACTCACCATTCAAAAACTGGACCCAAGTCCTTTATCGTCCAAATTCGGCATTTCATCAATTGTAATTCACATCATGGAAGTGAAATTGGATGTTCCATTATCGGATCGAAATAATAGTTAGTGGAGTAAATCCAGGCAAGAAATGAGGGGTTACTCTTTTAATTTTGTATTTATTCCATTTATTTCAATTCCTGTTGGTCAGAGACAAAATATATTTAGCTAGCAAATTTTTAACATTTTATCTCTGTTGTTATTGAAAACATTCCAAAAATCACTCGATCAAAAGCTGCAGAAACTGGTGTTTGGAAAATTTGTCATTCTCTATCTTTTTAGGCAATAACAGCAGAAAATGCATTCCAAATGATAGATGCCCAAAAAACATTCAATAACCGCCATTCTTGAGCTGTATAAGCTGTTTTAAAATATTTGTTTAATTTTATTTATTTGAGTCCATCAATTTTTGCTTATTATGCGTTTTTTTTTGGTCCCTTCAAAACTGAAATATTTTATAAAAACGTAGGATTCTGCACTAAACTACAAACATATTTTCAAGTTTTTTTTATTAATACTTTAGATTTTATAAAAAAATCATTTTAACAATAAATAACACTTTTTGATCTTAGTGCAATGCCACCACCACAACAACAACAACAACAACAAGGACCTTCGCAGCCGCCATCGACTAAACAACAGCAGCTTTCACCAAATCATCCATGCCCACCAGAAAATTCCCCCTTCAATGGATCTCAGCCTGGCATATCGAATAGCATTTCGCCTAACAAATATCGCCGCAGCATCTCTTTTCCCGGCAAAGGCTCATCACCTACTCCAGGTTATTCACTTGATGTTGTTCCACCGGGTATGGTGGGCAACGGTGCTAGTGGCGGTGGAGCTGGTGGGGATAATGTCTATCATGGCTATCAAGATCGCTGTCAGATCGGTAATGGAATCGATATGCATAGTCTGAATGATATGATGCGGAATTTGGGTGTGGCGACAGCAAGTGGTGGCAATGTTGGCCCTGGCGGTGATGCTGGATCAGTTGCTGATCGATTACGTGGCAAGACATTGAGTGTAACTAGTGATCATTTGTCTGACGAGGCTGGAAATTTCATTGACAGCGGAGGAAATCTTAAACTGAATTCACCCTCAAGATCATCGCCCCATTCCCAAGGCTCCGAAGTGACTGCCCGATATTCGAGGAAGGTCTTTGTAGGAGGATTACCTCCCGACATTGACGAAGATGAGATAACTACATCGTTTCGGAGATTTGGCCCGTTGGTTGTGGACTGGCCACACAAAGCAGAATCGAAATCATATTTTCCACCAAAGGGATATGCTTTTCTGTTGTTTCAAGATGAAAACAGTGTGCAACAGTTGATTGAGTCGTGCATCACAGACGATGAGAAATTATATCTCTGTGTTTCTTCGCCCACGATTAAAGATAAAGCGGTTCAAATACGCCCTTGGCGTTTGGCAGACGCCGATTATGTTCTTGACGCTACCATGTCGTTAGATCCACGTAAAACTGTGTTTGTGGGTGGGGTACCACGTCCCCTTAAAGCTTACGAATTGGCTATGATCATGGATCATCTGTATGGCGGTGTTTGTTATGCTGGCATAGACACCGATCCTGAACTCAAGTATCCCAAAGGTGCCGGTCGTGTGGCCTTTTCCAACCAACAGAGCTACATCTCTGCGATATCGGCACGTTTTGTGCAACTGCAACATGGAGACATCGACAAACGAGTAGAGGTCAAACCATACGTGCTGGACGATCAAATGTGTGACGAGTGTGAGGGACAACGATGTGGTGGAAAATTCGCCCCCTTCTTTTGTGCCAATGTTACTTGTCTGCAGTACTATTGCGAGCAATGTTGGGGTGCCATTCACTCACGTCCTGGTCGAGAATATCATAAACCTCTAGTCAAAGAAGGCGCCGACAGGCCCCGAGCTGTGCCCTTTCGCTGGTGTTAACGCTAGCTTCACCCGAGAAGCAGATATACGTAAAAAGATGCAAAAAAAAATAAGAAAGAAAACATTTTTTTAGCTCTTCTCAAAATGATAATAATTATATTTAAAATATGTATATATATATTCACAGATATATATATATACATAGATATATAAATATCTACAGAAAAATAATACCAAGCAAGAGTTACCATTTACCAACCAAGAAACGAATTAATTAACAGCGCAATAACCATTAAACAAACAAAATATTTAAATAGTCATACATTTATAGAAAAAAAAAACAAACAAACAACAACACATACATACATATACACACATCATACACCAAAACTTAATCAAACTTCAAAATTACAAAAACAATAAAAATCTCTTATAGTAGATATATAAAAAAAAATTTAAACAGCAATTATTACACCTACCAAGCTAGTGCCAGACCATAGTATCTGAGAATAAGCAGTTTGTGGATTGTGAGGATCTTATTATTCTTTATTTGTTTTTTTTTTTTAATTTATTATTATTATATCCCATTATAGATATAATTATGTTAGAATAGGTTTTTTATTTTATTTTACAACTCATATGTGCAATTAATACAAATGAAACTTGTATTAAGAAGAGAGAAATCCTCGCAAATAATTAAAACATAGGATCCACAAGTACCTTTTAGAGTTCATATAAGAGAGGGTTGAAGATCTGAGCATGTTTTATATTTAACTCGATTAGTATATTGAGAATTTTAAATGGATAACAATGATGTTTTTAATGTCAATGTTCAATTTATTTTAAATATGGATGTTCATTGTAATGTGAATAGATTCCATTTGTCTCTATTTTTAAGTCAGATAGAGTGAATTTTTGTTAAGATCATGTTCGTGGTTGCTTTGACGAAATTCCATTCTATGAATCTTCTCGTTTTCATAATGTGTGACCTCAATATACATACATACATATGTGAATACATAGATTCCCAGACCCTCGTTCGATATTTTCAATATACCCCTGTTATAACTCTAATCAAAGATCCACTCTATAGCATATCTCGCAGAGCCAAAGAATAAAAACTAACAACGTGCAATCTTGTCAGTTGATTTATTATTTTTTTAAATATTTGTTATTAAATAATATGATTATTTAACTTTTTATTGTTTTCTTTAGTTCAATTAGCTGTTGGTGCTAGATGTTGGTTTTATTATTCTTTTACTAGTTTTAGTTAAGTTCGTATTTATTAACCCAACAGAAAAAAAAACTCACAATCTATCTCTCTCCCAATTAACATAAATGCTTGAATAATTCAATAATGTATAATGTTTTTTTTTACTCATACAGAATTATATCTAAAGAAATAATAATTTATTAGCATTAATTACCTACTGCTTGTGTTCAGTATTAGCTAATTATTATTATTATTGTTCTCCTAATTATTTAAAACATAAAATTCGATAAGAACAATTCTTATTAAACAAAAAAAAAAAGAATTTTAATCATTTTTTACACATTGTTTATTATTGTTTTTCTATACATAATATAAATGTAAACTATTGCAACCAAAAAAAAAATAAACACTAGACAACTTTTTATATATACATATAGACATTTTTGTATTGATTTTTAAAAAATTAAACGCAAAAAAATTATAAAAATATGTCATCATAAAAGAAAAACATTAATACAAAAAAAATCAAATATTTGTTTTAATAAATGTATGTGCAATAAAAATTATGAAAAAAACATGATATAGCGTTTTTTTCACCTGTCAATAAATTGAAAAAACAAATAAAAACTTAATTAAGTAATTTTACTTGTTTTTTTATGAATATATATATTTAAAATATAAAGAATATTATATTAAAAAAATGAAAACTGTAGTTATATTAATGAAATTAAATTAGAAAAAATTTTGTAATTTGTATTAAAAACATGAGAAAAAAAATAACAAAACAAAAAAATAACATGATCAAGAAAAATTAAAATAAGATTTTGTTTTCTTGTTATATACAAAAAAAAGCTTATTTTATTTTAATTTTTGTATTATGAACAACAATTTTTTAATAGATGATTTTGAGTGTCAGTTTTTGTTTTTCCTGTTTTTTTATTATTATTAATTTTTTTTAGCTTTCGAGCACACCACCTTTATTTTTAATGAAGTAGGTTGTGTCAAAATAATAAATTTAATTAGTGCAATGCTTTCAAAAAGCAAAGAAAATAAATAATTCAAAAATTATTTTATGAACCTTAAATTATATATGCATTATTAATTATTTTTTATTTTAATAAAAACAAAACATTTTTTGAAATGATTATTTTTTTTATTATTTTCGAGGTTTTTGGATTCTTAACATTTAGAATATCAATATTTTGTGATTTTGGATTTTTATTTAAATGACATAAAAAATCTCTTGATAAAGTAAGAAAAGACGTTTAAGTTCATAAAAGTAAAAGTTTTGCAATTATAGAAAACACGCGTTCCATTTCTCTAGACTTATATTGTCGATTAGAAAGTTGTTCAACTTTTTTCAAAGTTAACCAAAAATTGACATTAATAATAGTGTTCTTACAATTGTTTGCTGTAGTGATACGGTAACTTTATATTTATGTCCACGGAGACCTTCATATTCTCCATATTACATTTTTTTGTTTTTCAATTTTGCGGCAATTAGTTCATATCCGATGCAATGCATCAATATCTATCCACCAATCCACGTCAGTACTTTTCAATATAATGGAAAAATTAATACATTGACCGATCATGTTTTTATGAAAAATGGTTGCCGACCGAATCTCTGCTCGTCAAGATAGATGATGTGTGTGGACACACACTTTGAAGCCGGCAAAATTGAGATTGAAATACAATCACAGTAAATATTAAATATTAATTGAAATACCAAAATGATATCAAAATCATTAATAGACCGGTTTTAGATAATATATTTATCTACTATGTAGTACTTGGATCGGGCACTAGTGTCCAGGTACATACCAACTTTTCTTCATTTTAATCGATAACCTGTTCGAGCTTGACTGGTTACTAGATCGGCTTAATACTTATGTGTAGAAATTTTGCGTAAAGATTTTCAGAAATGAGCAGCAGGTACAAAATGTTTGTATGCACTTTTTAGCCTCTGAAGTAAGTATAAAATAAAGTCTGGCTTATTTTGGCAATGTTCGATTTTCCTATACGAGCTTGTTATCACACTCGTTTAATTGAATGGTTAAACTGAAGGGTATTCAAAAATGTTAGTGCTAAAACGATTATGATTATGGATTTCGAGATAAGTGTTGTGTAAATTTGCAAAAGCATCGTTGCAGAGATGATGCACAATCACATGCGTCAAACCAGCATCAGTTTTAGTGTAAAGTGTTCACTATTAACTAACTTGCATCAAATAATGCACAAACTTCAAGCAAAACCATATATGATGCGTAGTTGCTGATGCAGGATCAGCTGTATTGCTCATCAGCATCGCAACAAAGCAAATATTTTATGAATTTACACGTTATTTGAGGAGTGACTTTTGTAAAGGCGATATAAACGCTTTTAGTCATACCTTAAAAAATCTTAAAAACAATATGTGGTTTTTGGAATCCAATTTCAGGGATTCAATTTGCGTTTAGACTTGTAGCCCTATGCCGCTTAACGTTCGCGTGAATTTTCGTATTCTGCTATCCGTCGGATTAAAACGAATGTTACAAAAAGATTGAACACAAGAATATGAAGAACAAAACTGCATCCTTAGTTGAAAAATGATTTGAAAAGTAAGTCTTCATTTATGTTTTCCTATTGGACATGTCGCTTCAAGTTGAAAATGAAAACAATATTTCACAGGTCGACGTAATTAACATTGGAAAGATTTAATACGAATGGGATGATTCAAATGGTATGAGCCGTTTACTTTGAATGTCACTTTTTTTTTTTTAATATAATAAAAATACCGATCTATGTTTATTGTCTATAACCTCGCCACTTCAAAACAGCAACTAAAATATTGTGAAAGCTATGAACAATTGTAAACTTAAGCTGCTGAATATCTTTCCATGAACTATTCATTTAATAATCCAATTCGGGTTATGTATGTATTTCCATGTTAAAATTTATACAACGGTAACATTTTTATTTTGGCACAATCTACAAATGTTGTTTTAAGTCTTAATATTTAATTTAAAACCATAAGACACCCTTAACAGCTTTAAATTCGTTTATTTTTGTGATTTGTTAGGTCTTAAATTATATTTAAACGTTAATCCTTTCAAGACGGGTGGAGAAATACTGAAAACTCCAAATGCCAATCCAAGATCAAGCTAATTAATTAAATTTGAAAAAACGAATAAAGTATACTGGTATACATGTATAAATTTTGAATAAAACCATCCCGGCCCATAATGACAGACATTTCTGTTTTGTACAACACACAGACACGGCTACCGTCCAGAAAGGGTTAAAAGAAAATTAAAAACAGAATGTAAGCAAAACAAAAAGAATAATACATATAATTAATTGACTTTAGTGGAATACTTGCCTTAATAGTCTATTTATATAAATATATATTTAAACAAAATATTAAAAATGAATACACATTTAAATCGTAGCAAAAATGAAAATAACAATTAGCTCACCTAGCCAATATCCTCCATCTCTTTAAATAAAAATAAATTAAAATGAAATGAAAATTTAATAAACAAATCTTCCTCCCTACAAAAACTAAATAAAAAAACTAAAAAAAATTAAACATCACTTAAAAATGAAGAAAAAAATAAGTAAAACAAATTTCCAATTGGTACAACTCAAATATTATATTAATTGTCATACAAATATTTTTGTTACAATACAATTTTTTTTATTAATTTGTTAACTTTTCATTTAAGTAAAAAACATTGTTTTTTTTTCCTTACAGAAATTTTCAAATGTACGCATTTTTTTATTTGCGTCATTATTAGCGACTGTTAGTGTACAAATTTTTTAAATAAACAAAAATTGAAATGGAAAATAAAATTTTTAAACAAAAAAAAAGAAAACCATTAATGTAGGTAGTATTCTTTTTTAAAGTAATTTTTATTAGTCAAATTGATATAACAAAGAAAAAAAAAAGAAAATGAATTAAAAACAAAAATAAGAAATCTAAAATTAAAAGGAAGGAGAGGGTGCCGTGATGGGTGAACGCCAAGAACTAATGAGTTTTTGATGTTCAAGCAAAAACAAAAAAATGAAACATTTAAATATTTTTGAGCTGAATTTTTGTATTAAAAAAAAAACAAAAATTTAGTATTTTCCCTAAAAATACAATTTTAAAAGAATACAAAATGCGTCTGGTGCTAATATACGTTTTAAATCTATTTGTCGCTCTTATGACGCAATGCGAAAAAAAAGTTTAAAATAAAAATGATATCCTTAAATAAAATAAATAAGCAAAATAAGCTTTTTTTTTAATCAAATTCATCAAAATAAAACAAGGTAACCTGTATATATTGAATTAGACTCCAACAAACCAGCGCTTGATAAAATTGAAATCAAACAGCTTAGCATCTTGATTACATTCGTATTTGTTTATTATTTTTTTGTTTAAATTAATAAAATCCCTGTCGTAAGCCTCTCCCGGTCTTATAAGATACCTCTTCCTACATTACCTTTTTTTTTAGCAAAATATTTAATAGTAAAATATTTTAATATTTTATACGATACATATAAAATAAATATATTATATTATTAATAAAATAAAATGTAAACAATTCAATAATTTATAAAACTTACTATTCATTTTGTTATAATTATGTCTCAACAAGAAACAAATTATGTAAAACATTCTTTGTATTTTTAATTTTGTTTTTAGTCGTTATTTATTTAAAAAAAAAAGTTACGAAATAGCTCGTAGGATATAAAAGAAAATAGAAGAAAATATAAAAAAATAAGAATTCGTTTCGAGGAAAACCAAATCGATTCCTCAATAGAAATTCTGTTAAATAACTTTTCAAAAAAGATCAATAAATAAAAATTAATTAAAAAAAAGTTTTTTTTTAAACTAAGAAAGATGACATACTTAACAAAATTATATTAAAAAAATAAATATTAAAATGCAAAAAAAAAAATAAACTTTGTAACATTTACTTATACCAAAAACAAAAAAAAGAAGAATTGAAAAAATATCTTAAACTTAAATAAATTTTTTTCTGAAATAACTTAACAAGCAGTTGTTTTATTTTGATGGGGTTTATATTTATAAAACAAAAGGTTTATAATGTACTCGTTGAATAAAATCAAAAACTAAGCAGTGTAGTCTGAAAAATATAAAAAAGAAAATAATTTTTAATTTTTTTTTTTATCGGCTTTACAATCGCAAACAAAATGTTCTCAACGATATACAAAAGTACTTAGTGATTAGTGTACTCACAATACATACATACATTATGTATAACAAGAGGGCACTTTTTGAGTAATAAACTTATTTTTATCTTGTAACTATTGTTTGCTAAAAGTTCACATCGAAGTGCGTTATAATTCGTTAGTATTAGAAAGTGGTACCACAATTATTTTTAATATTTTGATACTGATTTAAAAAAGTAAAAAATTTTACAATTTATTCACTTCGCTAAAAGCAGTAGTATAGTTAGTGAGTATGTATATACTTACAATGTGGACTTTTGGTCTATCAGAGGTTGGGTTGTAAGTTCACGATTGATTTGTGAACTTATAATCCACCTAAGTGGAGTAAAAGTAAATGAAACTTATGCGTCTGCGCCGAAAAAATTATTTTTCTTTGCGAAATTGTTTTTTTCAGATTTTCACTTTTTTTCCTTAAAAATGCCTATAATTCTGCACCCAATTGCATTCGGGTGTACATAATTTCACTTTTCAGAACAATTAAAAATGGATACACCTTCATTTTTGACAGTTCGAAGATAATTGCGAAATTTTTGAAGAACGATAGGTTTAGATTTCGTTCAATATGCTTGAAATGTAGGCTGAAAGAATCTTTTTTATTTTTGTTTGTGGTCAAGAAAAAAAGGAATTTATTTAAATTGCATAAAATATTTTTGTATTCCTCGGAACCATTTTTAAAGTTGCAACTTACAAAAATCAGGAAAAAGCGTTTCCTTCGGAATTACAGGTTTCGTTCTTTATTGAACCTATAAACTATTTTAAAGCTTTTTCCAAAAAAGCTTAGAAAAACTTATGTTGGCCGCTTCATTATGTGTTTTATTCATTGCTGCATAGCCAGCGCAGCACAAGTCTGAATAAAACGATCACTCCCTCTATACGTTCATTTCAAGCTGTGTTTTATTCATTGCTGCATAGCCAGCGCAGCAAAATTTCCCTTGGCAAACAAAAACAATTTGATTGCTGGCGAAAAAGAAGTCAGTAAAAAAAAAGATGGCTGGTGCTGGCGATAGAGCTTTCAATTATTGAAATGAACGTATAGAGTGAGTGATCGTTTTATTCAGACTTGTGCTGCGCTGGCTATGCAGCAATGAATAAAACACACCTTCAATAATTGAAAGCTCTATCGCGAGCACAGCCATCTTTTTTTTTTTACTGACTTCTTTTTCGCCAGCAATCAAATTGTTTTTGTTTGCCAAGGGAAATTTTGCTGCGCTGGCTATGCAGCAATGAATAAAACACAACTATTTATTGTATAATAATACCTACATAATATTTAAATGACTATACATATTCATAAAAAACAGTGTGTATATGTAGGTATATATTTAGTGAATGAATTTTTTTGCAAACAAAAAACCGAATATAAAAAAAGGTTATTGTCTTTTTTTGTAATATTTCTTGTTAATGAATCACATTTTACTCTAAAATCTGTCACAAATTTATATGAAAATGAATTGAGTCAATACCTATAAATAACCCAGCGGTATCAAATATATGTTTAAACAAACACCCATTATCTTTTAGCATCTTGTTATTTTCATTCAAATTTTTACATGTTCTCTGCACCTTATTAACTTATGTTCAAAAATGTTTGATTATGTACATACCTACATACAATATATGTATGTATAAATAAAACAATTTGGGGTGGGTCTAATAAAATTAATTTTTTTTCTTTTGGAAAAGTTGGTTAGTAGGGCCTGACGAAAAGCTCTTAATATTAATATTTGCGGGTCTCTCATTTCATACAAATTTAACATTTTGTACAATTATATTTACAGTTTTGGAATTTTATAAATCGCTTACCATAGACACATGCGATGAAATAAATTTAAGTGTATTATAAAATTCAATTTAAATTTCAGTCTTAACCTAAGTAATTAGTACCTTTACACACAATTTAAATCAAAGAAAATTTCGATAGATATTTTTTTTATAACCCCAAACAACCCACTTTTCAAGGTTTAAAGAAGTTAAAATAAAAGTTTATTTTATCTGACACACCCTATGCTCATTTGAGCAAATTTGTTATCTTTGGTGAATTTTAAACTAATTTTATCAACAAAAAGTAATTTTATAACTGACATATATACCTACAAACGTTTCAGTTTGTTGAAACTATATACAAAGCAAGTATATGTAGGTACCTACCTACCCGCGACTCAGTCGATCTTTTTTTATGTTATTTTGTTTATTTCGCTGAAATTGATCGTAGCTACATAATATGTCCGCATTATGGTTCGTATTTCAAAAACTTAGATCTGGAAGTATAGAAGGACCAAATAGTGCTGCTGCAACTGTGATGAACACTTTATCCTCAAGCGAATCAAATTCAGTGGGAACATGGAAATTAATCAAAGGAAAAGTATCTCAGGCTATGGAAGATATAAAATCATCCAAAAATACTAATCCTCTTATAGGGAAAGGTAAGTGTCGGTTTTAGTTCCTCGATTTTAGAATTGTGTCAGTGAAGTGATAAAATTAGTTCCGATTGTAAATTATCTTACCCTTTAACAGACGATGCAGATTCGGATCAAGAAAATGCCACAATTAACAGTTCAATAAGTGATGAACTTTCATTAGAAGCTTTTAAGTGTGATTCAGATTCAGATATTGAACCGGATATTCTGCTTGAAGGAGACGTCGAAAGATCTCGCATACAGCGGTCATTACGTCACATAAAGTCTAAAGTTAAATCCCGAACGCATACAGCGACAATTTCTGGAAACAAAGCTTCACTCACAATAAATAGTAGTAACAGTGGCAGTGCTAGCAGCATCGGTAGTAACAAAAAGGATCTCAGTCCAAATCGTGCTACCCCGGCCACATCTGCCAGTCAATCTCTTCGCAGTACCTTTTTGAGAAACCGCAAGAAGCCTGTGGTTGAAGGCGCTGAGGCAGCAGTAGCTGCAACTGCCACACCATCAATCGCAACACCAATAGAAAAGAAGGGCATAATTGCTGGCAAGAAAGAAGTTGAAATTGAATCAGGTGTAGAGATGTTAGAGGATATGGTTCCTCCAGTAATTCCATCAAGCTCTTCCACTCAACCAAATATTACAATTGCCTCAGATAAATCTGATGAGAAACACTCTATGGAACTTTTAATAGAGAACATTGAAAAATCCGGAGAACGCAGAATGAGTGCTACCGCAATTGTGCCAGATGGATCAAAACTTATTGAGGGAAACAGTTTACCAGCTTCGAATGTCACAAAGTCAGAGTCCCACCTCAACCCTATCTATGTTTGCTTAAAAAGTATTCCATTTTTGTCATTTTTGATGTTCTTAATTGTTCTATGCATTCCATCCATTCCGGACTTTGCACGTGGGGTTTTTTCGTGTCTCTTGGTAATCGTGATTTTCAGTTCATTTTTTGACTACGCTCAGCAACTTATTGTATCACATATATCTTCACATGGCCCGGAAACATCTAAATTTGAAATCCCCGACTTCAAAAAAATGCCAATATGTGAAATTCCTGCCGTGGAAGAGCATAAGACTGTGAAAACCTACACTGGTTGGATGAATGAGATTCATAGCTACGATCCGGGTAATTATCACGTATCCATGACTAAATCGGTCTATGTAAAGCTTGATGGTAAGTTTGAAAAAAAAAATTAGGCGATTTTGTAGTGTTCATTTATTTTTAATAAAGGATCCATGCTAAGAATTTCGAATACAACAGCGCACGTTTCAAAACGTCAAATGTGGAATGAGCCGGTTATTGATAGGAAAACCATAACATTCACCCGTCATCGAACTTACAATTTGCTTGGATGTCGTGTTGAAATGTTGCCAAGAGGCTTAGCAAGGAAGAGGTAAGCTAAGAGACTTTTAACAAAAATTTTTTCTGACTTTCTATAAGTTTTAACATGCCATTATCGTTTACCTTTAGATATTTCAGTCGTAAATATCCAATGCAATTGATTATAAAGAATACCGATGGACAATCTTCTGAAAATACATTTACTTTTATAAATAACAAAGATGATAAGCCACTTAAACGCCCTTCAAGCAGCAAGAGTTTGGATGAGAAGCTCTTGGACAGTAAACCAAATAAAAGTACTGATAGCAAGGAAAGCACTTTGGTACCTATTGGAATTCCGCATCAAAACTCCATCGAATCCATTGATGACCGTTCCGAGCGCAATGGTCAAACCGAACCAGAAAGTGACCTAGATTTTGCAGCTACAGTTCTTAATGCGGATGTAAGTTCTTTGTTAAATATCTAACTTGGTAGGTGTTATTGGTTTTTTGCCTTACAGTTACAGGGCCTTCAAGAGAATGTCCCAGATCTTGATATGAATGAGGTGACAGTGCCTTGCGGTGACGAAACACGGATTTTACTCTTTGCTCGAGGAGATCGTGAAAAAGAAGATTGGTAATATAAACTCTTATAATTTATCGATAAATTTATTATTCATGTTCATGTGTTTGTAGGTACAGACGTTTTGTAGCAGCCAGTGTTGGTGATATTAATGATCAAGACCTTCATTTGCCCAATGTTATCATGGTATCCGAATCTGATATAAAAGCTGCAGCTAAAGCGGCTTCTGTATTACCAGAAATTACTAAGGTTATTTTTTTAAATTAAAAAAAAGGGTTAATAATAGAATTGCGCATTTAACATATCATAAGATCATATCACGTTTTTTTTTATCAAAAGCAGTTATTTCTATTGAATACATAAATTTAAAATCATGATTTTTGTTTCGGTTTATCTATGCTTAGAATAAAGAAGAGGCATCACTTGCAGACGAATCAAATTCTTGCGAAAATTTCATAAAGTCTGAGAAGCTAAATAATTCTGACATACCAAAAAAGCGAAATTCAGCTCCTACAGAAAAAGCCGAATCAACCGATGCTGAATCCACAGATTGGGAAAAAATTCCAAATGAATCTCCGGAATCTTGTGAGGATGATACTTATGAGGGTTTACTTATAAGCACATGTGCAGCTCGTAATCCCATTGAATATATTCGATTTATGTCACGTTATCAGGTACATACATAATTTTTTGTTTTGGTCATAATAATAATTATTCTAAAAAATATGTATTTTATATTTTTATTTATTTTATTTGTTCCTTCTTTTTATTTGTTCCTCCTTTTTTTATTATTAGAAAGCTTGTAATCAAACACGCATTCCAGTTTTTAAAGCTCCAAATTTGAAGAAACAAAAATCACCAACAAAAGTATGTTTTTTATTTATTATTATATAATTTATTTTAAGTTTTTTTATAGCCTAACAAGTTTTTTTTTATGGAAAATGATTGCAGTATAAAAAAAGTTTTTTATATTATTTTGTTTTTTATTTTCCTATTCCATAAAATGGAGCTGCAATAATAAAGAGGATTTAAAAATTTAGATTTGCATTCAAATTTCGCTCCTGTATTCCATATTTTATTTTTGTTTTTGGAAAAGTTATGAATTTAGCTTGAACTTTGAATATATGTATATAGTCAAATCTATGTTAATTTTCAATATATTTTTTTTATTTCGCCACAGAATCGCCGTGAGAAACGCCAAGAAGATGAATTATGGAAAGGAATTGATCAGTCTTTGTTCCTGGGTCCATGCGGTAGTGTAGTATGGGCCAATGTTCTTGTTGGACGTGTTCTTTTCAGTTGCTTAAATGATCCAATTCTTTTGAGCAAAATTCAAGATTTTCTCCAAAAGAAATTAAGTTCTATTAAGGTAAGATTTCAATATTTATTTTCTTGAAATAATCTTCATTACTATGATATCTATCTAGCTACCTGGATTTATGGAAGATGTATCGATTACTCAAATTTTCTTGGGTGACACACCACCATTGATACATCGAGTTTCCCAGCCGGTGATTGATGAACGTGGAACATGGATCGATGCAGACCTAACATACGAAGGCCTTATGCACATGACAATTACAACTAAACTTAATTTGTTACGCTTAAAGCGACGGCATACAAAAGTTGTTGGTTCTGATCCAAATGGATCGTCAACACTAAATGGAAGCCCATCAATGGGCAGTTCCCCACCTCCAACACTTTCCGAAACAGAGATAGCTGCTAGTAACACCGATCAGCTAATCGATGAAGTTTTAACCAATTGTGCTATCTATGACAGTGATGCTGAAAGTAGCGGTGCCTCGAGCTCAGAAACTGGCAGTCCTACTGTCGGATCATTGGAAAATGCTTCTTCGGAGTAAAAACTTCTTTCAGACTTTTTTTTATTGAATGATTTTATTTTTTTTTTTTTTTTTTCAAATTATTTTCAGTTCTCAATTTTTCAATTCTTCACCGGGCAACGCAAAGCGTTTATTTAAAATTGTGGATCGTATTGCTGCTTCCAATCTCTTCCAGTATGCCACTGAATTGTCATACGTCCAAAAAGCTATGGAAAACATGAGCACAAATATAACTTTACGCGTGGATTTGAAAGGCCTGGTTGGGAGAGTAACCATTAACATTCCACCGCCTCCTTCAGACCGAATTTGGCTGTCGTAAGTTTTCAATTCGATTAAAGTTATTTTGTTAAAAAAAAATATTGTTGAATATTCAAGAAAAATAATTTAAATTGTGATATTTTATTAAGATTCCGCGGACCACCAAGGCTATGGATTTCTGCCACCCCAACTGTTGGTGATCACACCTTCGATTGGAGTGTCATAACAAAAGTAATTGAGAGCAAACTTTGCGATGAGGTCAACAAATATCTAGTTTATCCAAATATGATTGATGTAATTGTTCCATTTCTTGGTCAATCTACATATAAGGAATAATAAGTTTAATATATTATCATTCTTAAGTATGTATGTATATCAATAGTTTTCCAGTGTGATATAAACTCGATTAGGACTTCCTGGTAATGATGATGAAATCTTTTAAATACATATGATCTCTTTCAATCCTATTCCTTAATAATAATATATTATATCTCTATTTATCTACAATTTAAAATTTTCCATTCGATTTATCACTTTAAACTGTGATTTTTAAACTTATAGTTCTCTCTATTTATCTCTCTATCTTTCTCTCTCTCCACAATAAATAGTTTTTTATTCTTTTGGTTAAAAGCAAAGTATTTTGATTTAATTTTTGTATTTTTTTACTCGGTTGTGTTAAATAATATAAAATGTGATTTCTTTTTTTGTTTGTCTAGTTATCAGTAATGTCAGTTCAAATCGCTTAAGCTTAAGACATGTAAGTTTATTAAAAGAAAATATTATTTTAAACAAAACACATTTTTGTAAAATCACATTGGTTTTGTTAAATAAAAAATGTATGATTATTCATCTTTCATAGAAAAAAAAATAAAAACTACGAAATAAAATGTAGAATTTCAGCATAGATATAAGCACTATTGTGTTAACAAAAAACAATATAATTATAATTTATTTTTTTTACTAAACTTGCACGAGGTATACACGAAACTTATTGTTTATTGTCTTTTTTATACACAAGAATTTAGTTTTTTGTTGTTGTTTTTTTATTAATTTTAATAACTGTAAAGAAAATTCGTATTTTGTATTTTATTTCTTAAATTTAATAAAAATAGATTTAGTTTTAAGATATAAAATAGATTTGAATAAATACAAATAACAAATAAAACTGAACATCCACGTAAAATATTATTCGTTAGGTATAGCGGTGGTTCGAATGAGAGTTTAAAATAGAAAACTAATTGAATGACGCAATAAAGGAAGTACCTATTTATTTTCAATACCATTTTTGAGAGTTTTATTTGGGTAGATGGTATTGGTTGCTGAAAAATTGTATTTGTGGTGGAGTTGAGTTTCTCTAATGTTACGAACGCACTTGCGATTTGAGTCGCATCATTATTTAGTTCCAAAAAATAGAACACATTGGTTTAATTATGAATGAAATATGAACGCACATATAAGCAAGACATAATAATACCACTTTTTTAGTCGCAGAGAAAATTGTAAGTGCGTTCATAGCCTTACAGTTAACATGTTATAAATGACATTTCTCATTTTTGTATGAAAATAGAAAGAATTCAACACCTACGCGTTTAGCGCTTAAACGCACATAATCGAATCGGTTTGAAGGAAATTACAATTTTTGCTAAAAGAAATGCCGTCAACATCATATTAACGTTAGCGAAATTTTAGTAAAAAAAAACAGACAATTTACATATTATGTATAAATCCATTTGCATCAGTGAATTAAGAGCACTTACCTTTTTTTACTTTTCGGTCCCATTCACAATTTATTATTAGGCCACTTTCCCACTGAGTTGAAGTTTGTTGGTAGCGTAACTGCCTTAAAGCTTCTTAAATATTTAATTTGCATGTAATTTATTGAAGGACCTCGATAAAAACCTTAAAAATATTACTATTGATATAGACACATTTATTAGGAATATAAAAAGTATATATTTTATCAAAAATTCAGTCTTAGGAAATTATAATTCCTATAATATATCAAACCGCTATTTGATGCAAGAACTAGGTAAGTCGATTTTTCTACTTTTAAGACATCGATAAAAATAATTCCGGCAATAAAATGCAATTAAAATACTCATCGTTCTCAATCGATCTATCCTAAATGGAAAAAATCAGTTACCTGGTTCTCACGAACGATATCTCAACATATGTTTTTTTACTTATTTTTTCTTAAATTTTAACTTATAATTGCTTCTCCAAAATTAGGGAACTTAAATAATATTTATATTTAGCCTTTCCAAGGAGGTTTACCATTATTGATTAAACCTTGCTGAATTTTATTTCCACTTCTAGTCAACTTTCTTTTCGATAATAGATCATTTAAGTTTCCAATATCTTCGGGTGATTTACTCAAAAGCTAAATAGAAAAAAAAATTTAATTTTTGATCCACAATCTAAATTAATGTTTAATATTTTACCAATTCAATATAAGCCTGCAATCGATCCATATTTGTAGGATCGTCTGTTGTTCGGTTTTGTCGGCTTGATTTTGGTGTTTCAAATTGTTCATTTTCAGCTGTGCTTTGAACGTTTTCTGTTGAAAATGATTTATTTTCAATTGCTTGTGTGTTTGGGCTTGTTAGAATTTCTAATGCCTTCTGCCATTGGACTTCCATTACGCTATGTAATTTTTCTGCAATATCAGCTCTGTAAAAAAGTATTTAATAAAAAATATTATGTATAGTATGTTATTGGCAAAGTACCTCTTAGTTTTATAGGAACTTAGTTTAGTTTCTAGTTCACCGATCTTTTTCGATGCATTAGCTAGTTGAATTCTATAGAGTTCCACTTCTTCTTCGTGTTTCTCTTGCAATAAATTCAATTCTTGTTCATTCTTTTCATTAATTAATTCCATTTGCTTCATGGCTCTTTCGGCAATTAAACGTTCACGATCACGACCCTCTTGCTTCAGAGTTTCTTCAACTTTATCCAATTGCCCTTGGAATTCTTTAAGCTTTTGAGCAACAACAATTTCAAGTTGTTGTTGATAATGTAGCTTCAAGCCCTGACGCTGACTTTCGAGTTTTTTCTGTAATATTGCCTGAAAATAAATTAACAAAGTCATTTATTTAGAAATATAATAATTATCGTATATAAAAGTTTTACTTCTTTTTCTGTTAATGAACAAAGTTTTTCGTTTAGTGTTTTTTTCTGCTCTTCTAAACTATCTGCACGGTTTTTATGCTTTTGCATTAATTCCTGAGCTTGCTCTTTGAAGTGCTTAAGAGTTTCTAGTTGAGTTTCTAATTCTTCACAACGGTTAGAAGCCTGTAAATGAACATTATTTAAACATTTATTATTGAGAATACGAATAAGAGTTCATCTATTACCTTATCTGCTCGATATTCGGATTTAGTGAGACGATCTTTCAATTTATTTAACTCATTTGCAGAGTACTCCTCAGATTTTTTACAGGAATGCAACATGATTTCTAGTTCGTCAATCTTCTTTTTATACAAACTAATATTTTCCGTCGTCTTTCTAAATATGAAAATGCAAAATGTATTTTAAATTATATTTGAAAATAACTATTTAAAAATTTGAATAGGAGTGAGAGCTATTACGTTCTAGTTGGGTCATTTCCATTGTAACTCAAACATACTTTTAAAAATGTGTCTACATGAACACTTTAAATTCTTACTGAATGTCTGCTCCAGTGATACAGGTAGATTCTATTCCGCGATAAATAAACAAAAAACGATAAACTCTTTTTCTCTATAGATATTTTCTTTTTCACGGACTTGCTGTTAGTTTAATCAAAAATTTGTTTTCAAAATTGTAGATTTCCAAGTATCTACGTTTTGAGAATATATCCGTTATAATTGCTTAATTTAAACTAATCAAATAATTTGCTTTAGAACTAGAAAAAGAAATTAATTTATTTGCATGGCAAAAAAATTTAATCATCAAACCATGCAAAACAATTGATCGGTATTCAGACAAAATTTCATTATATATTGGTATTTAGTAAGATCAATCAAATATTGTGTACAATATGTAGCAAATTAAATTTCGGTGGAATTTCGATGAATTAATGATTTTTTGAATAACATTTATTTTTGTAAACAGTAAACTAAGCTTAAAGTAAAATTTGATTTTTACACATGCGACATACATACTTAGAACAGTTCTGTAGTTCACTTTCGAGTTTTTCATTTCTGTCCTGGAATTTAGCTGCCAGACCTAGTGCCTGCGCTAATTCTTTCTGGACCAGTTCATATTTTTGACCCAAATTTTGATGATCATTTTCTATCTTGCTCACAGTGTCCCTTAGTCTTTTTGCTTCTTGATGTAGGCTGTAATTAGAAATATTTAATTTTTGCCTGGAAATGATAAGTTGAAAATGTTACCTCTCATTCTCCGTCTGAGCGTTTCTCAATGCTTTATCCTTAGATTTATCTACTTCCAATGCCACCGAGATTTTTTGTTGATACTCCAATAACTTAGTCTGCAAAGTTCGAATGGTTTTTTCTAAATGCAAACGACGATACTGCTCTTCTTTAAGAGTCAAGTTTCCTGGCGCGTTTTTACTCCACATTTCACTCAAGCTAACGAGGTTTTCCCGGGCGAGTGGTGGAGCAGGTACATCTTCTTCGTAAACCCGATTAATAACATTTGGCAAGGATGCCGTGTGTTCTTCAACTCGATGATGATCACGAATCCCATTAGCGTTCCACAACGAATGGTATTTCCTGTCTTCCAAGAAATGATCGATTTCTTTAAGAACTCCATTGTATTCTTCACTTCCTCGTGGATTTTGATTCAAATGATCCTTGGGGGTTGAATGGGTCACTGTATTTGTTCGTGGAATAGTTCGTATTTCACCTCCGTTGCGATGGGTGCTATTCGATATCGTGGACAAATCGGATGGCGGAGAGAAATTTGATTCAATGTTTGTCAGACGAGCATTGATATTTTCCAACTCGATTTGCTGAGTAGTTGGTAGGAATTGATGAAAGTTCGCCGCTCCAGATGCAACGACTGATGTTGGTGGAATTGGTTCCCATTTAGAGGACGACATATTGGTGCTGATGTATTCTTCTGGAAAACTCTCATTCAGTCGGTTATCGGATAGCGTTTTGGAGAGGAAAAATTCTGGCGGAATTAATAACAGAATGTCTGTATCATCCGAATCACTCATTAAGGAAATAATTTGTTATTTTTGCATTTCGCTGGAAGATTTTCGATTTCTACTGCCGAGTGCTGTTGCTGTCAACAAAAAATGGTAAAAGGTAGAAAAACAAAAAGCAGGGATGTTATTTATGAAAAAAAGTATCATAACTCTTTCAGAGATTCTCAAACTGTAATACCAAATAAGTATTTTTTAACGAAAATATTAAAATATTTATTTTGTCTTTGAAAACTGTTTAATAATGGCAGCATTTTATTTTCATTCAAGGATTTCGGAGCAACATCGAAAACGGCGGTAAGTTTATGACTTCGTTAACGAAGTGTCAAAATTTGTATGGGAAATCTCTTCCAACGAATTGTAAACTTTCGACATCAATTTGTATCGTGTTTTGCAATTTTTTTTCAGAGCCTTGAATACAATAAAGATCATCGGCTGATTAGTTTACATATGTAACCACATTTTAGCAAGAAGTTTGTTAAAGAGGTTCACGAAACGTATCAAAAGTGTATCATAAACTTTACAATTTTACGATCTTGCATGGATACCTTTTAAATCGTATTTATCTTATTTATTTTTATTTAAAAGACGATGAGAGCCCTCGGCGACACCTACGATCTGTTTTTTTATTCTTTATTCAATCGGAATTAGGTATATATTTGCATTTCTTTATTCACTGGATTATTTTAGATAGCAGTTTGCAATTTTTTGTTCATTCTGTCAAATTTTCATTCGGTTTAGCGTGATAAAAAGTAATTTTCAGGGTATTGGCGTAAATTTGTGCATTCGATTGTTAATAAACATGTCAATAAACGAATTTAAAAAAATTGTGAACCAAACAATAAAATACATATATACATACTTAACAAATTTTACTGACTACAATATATAATATTATACTGGTGGAACTTGGCACCTTATCAGCTCGATGAGAATTAACTTAATAGTTTAACGCGTTTTGGTAAAGTTCGGTTTACCGGTTGTGTCATAACTTGCGTCGGTTGCAAAAAATCTTCACTATCATCAATAGCAGGCTGGTCTGTTGATTTTCTTTTAGGTTGTTTTTCTGCGGTTTTTTCCAGGGATACGCCTGCATCTTCTAACATTCTGTTCTTTTCGACAAGTAAATCCTGCAGTTCGGCAATTTTATCTTTCTTTGAATTGAGGAGAACGGCAAACTTCTCAAGAAGATTCTTTTCCAATTGATTCTTCTCTTTGAAACACTTTTCCATAGTGTTCACCATTGTTTGGTATTTCTCATTCAGTTCTTTGGATGCAACTTTGCATACGGACAGTTCTGCTCGTAAAGATGATATCAAGTCAACTGCTGCCAAAGCGAGATTCGACTTCAAATCTGTGTTTGTCGTCAGATCTATTTCAAGATATTGAATCTGGAATTGATCTTTTTTTATTAAATTAAATTTATCATTTTCAAGCAAATATTCAAAATGTTCCGCGCCCCCATTGGTGGTTAATGCTTTTTGGCATTCATCAAAGAATTTATCATATGGAATTTCTAATTCTTCTGCCGATTGTTTGAGATCGTTAAAAGAAATATTGCCTTCCCATTCTTGGGATTTATGACTATCTAGAATTTGTAGGTTGACGTCATCTGAACGCCATTCTGATTTTATTATAAAATTACCGTCTGGTATGGTTTGTGGGACTTTATTAACAAATGTTCTTGATAGAGTTTGGAGATCCATGGCTAAGCACTGCGTTCTGTATAAAACAAAAAACAATTAATCAAAGTAAACTGGAGCAAATATCTATAAATTTTTCATTTGAGAGGAATGTTTGTCTTTTGTTTACTGAAGGAAATAAATAAGAATAAACAATTTTACTTACCTGTTCGACAAAAATCAAATAACGAGAAATAAGTTTCGCTGCGATGTGATGAAATGATAAAAAAAAGAAAACAAAAAATAAAGAACTGCTGTCTGTCAAAAAAAAACACAAAATAGTGTTGCTGTGTGCATTTCGTAGGAGCGGAGTATTAAGTGCCTTCCAGAGGAAACAAGCCCAGCGGTTCGCAAATTGTAAAATTTCATTAACTTTTCGTTTTAGTTGATTTGTAATTTAAAAGATAATAAAAATGTTGATTAGTCCCCTTTCACACGAGGAAACTGAGTTTCCAGCAACTTTCAGTTTTTGGGTGAAAAGGGTACTTGGTGCCCTTGAACGATTGAACGAACTACGATTGGTGGGAATTGAAAATTAAAAGAAAACGTCAAAAAATCTCCAGCAACTTGTTTCCTCGTGTGAAAGGGGACTTACGATTTATCTTTGAATTTCGTTTGAGAAGTTGTCCGAAATAATGGAAATTAGTGCGCTAACCATTTCCGATCCGAAATTTTACCATTTTCCTTCTCTGTGAAAGAATTTTATCCCAAATCCTCATAATTTGACATTTACCTAGTGCGAAAAATGTTGGGAACAAATTTATTTAGATATACCTACTCCCTTTTTGGACAAATAAAAATGCAGATACCATGTAAGTCCACTACAAATGGGGCATCGTGTAGAACATAGTAAATATCATCCACACAAGGCTAACAAAATACCCAGTACCCTTCAAGCAAACGAGTCCGCTTTGGATCCGCGCACGTAGTAAACAACGTATGGATGACTACGTATACGGATCCAAACATGGATCCGCAAAACTGCGTTTGTCGGCTCAAATTAGTATGGAAATTAGAATCACCACGAACTCATTTTGTGCATGTATTGTGAGAGAGAGAGCTTCCCATTTCACCATACTCAGCGAGAACCGAAACAAAATGGAATCCAGAACGGATCCAAAAAAATGAACGAACGAGACAGGCGTTTTGTGGTTGAAGAATATTATGCAATTTATTTTCTTCTATCGTTTGTATATAAATGAAACATCACGATGTATTTTGTAATTAATAATTAAATAATTAACTTTTGATTTTAAATTGATTTTCTTTCTCGAGGGAATTTATATTAAACTGTTGCGCTGGGCACGAACGTGGACACATTGGGCCTTACTAATAACCAAACACTAATGTCGACTATTAGTAAAGTACAAGGTTAAAATAAAGTGCGGAGCTTAAACGAAATCCTACTAATAACATATTTAACCTTCTCGTTAACAAATCCTCACACTTTCCTTGAATCTACTACAATTTCCATCCAGATGTTGTCAAATAAATGTCAAACTTTCTTGGATTTTCAATTTCAATAATTTCGCGTTAACAAAAACAAATATTTAGAAAAATGAGTTGTAACGAAAGATATAAATTTATTCAAGGAAATTCAAAAAATTAAAGAAGCAAAATTAAGAAGCGATTCCATCAACAAATGCACCTGGGACTGGGTATATAGAACGCAATTTATAGGAGCACTTCTCATAAATTACATATTTTTCATTTATTTGTATGTCATAAATATGTATTAAGTAACAACAAAGTATATGCTAAAAAAAACTACTTAAAATAATCAGACATTTCATTTTAAAGTTATTACTTCCAAAAAAAAAATAAGAAAAAAAAAAACAAAAAACTAAAAACAACTTGGTGTTCGATGGGTTCTTCTTTTCACAACACGCGTATCCAATCTGCGGGATGCATTTAGGAATTCCTTGAATTCATGAGTTTAGTGTACAGCTTAAAGATGGATTTCCATGTATTAAATTTTAACGTCTTGCTAGTGAATAACCTGGAGACTAAATTCGTTATTAGTATGCGAATGTTCTGTAATCTGGAGATTTTCGTTTAACTATTTACTAAATTTGGTTATTAGTAAGGCCCGAAAAAAGTTAATTGTTTTTGTTGTCTTCTCCTTTGTTTTCAGTCCATAAAAAAATACTCACCATTAGGGTATTGCATACATTCTCTCTTTCTCAGTAAAAAAAAAAGTACTCTCGACTTTCGTTCTTTTTTTGCATACATATACAAAAAATGTGCTAAACTGTGTATGACACTCCGTTTTGAAATGATCCAAGAAAGACCGAAAAAGTTGGGTCAGTGAATTTGCTTGAAGGGTAGAAAGAATTAAACGTCAAAAAGAAAATATGAAACAACACGATATTTGTCTAAATCTAATGTTAACAAAGCAGGACAATATGATAAATAGAACAACATTTGCGATTAAAGCAAAACAACTATATCGTCTGCGCTTGTTTTGTATTCCACTATAATGTAAGAAAAAGAGAAGACAATATTTTTGTTAAAAGAAAAGAAATTATCATTCTCATGAGTGTCTGACTTCGCTTCATTATTCGGCAAATTCTTTGTTTCTTTGCTTAAAATTAGCGAAAATAAGGTTAAATCCCAAATAAATATTAAAGAAATTCAATTTTCAATTACAAATTAAGGTGAGTAACATAACGTAACATCGCACTTTTTTTTTGAACTTCAAAAAGTTTTCTTCGGGTTTTTCACAAAATATCTAACAGGAAAAAAAAAAATCTTCAATTGCAAGATGGATAACTATATGTTTGACGGAGGCCGCATCACCAAAATGGAAGTTGACTACGAGCCCATATGCGACGAGAAGATTCCCAAAGCAATAGCTCTTGCGAAAACAAATCCTGATGAATTCCATTCAGCCATTGAAACTATGCTGCAATTAGAAAAACAAACCAGATTGGGTGCCGATATGGTTTCGTGTTCGCGGGTTCTTGTGGCAATATGTCAAATCTGCTTCAATGCTGCAAACTGGAATGCCCTCAATGAATTTATCACCTTATTGGCTAGAAGAAGGTCTCAACTCAAGCAGGCAGTAAGTAAAATGATTCAGGAATGCTGCAGCTATGTAGACAAGACCCCTAGTAAAGCAGTCAAGCTCAGTCTTATCAATACCTTGAGATCGGTAACTGAGGGAAAAATCTACGTTGAGATCGAAAGAGCAAGACTCACAAAAATCCTTGCTGACATTAAGGAAGCAGAAGGAGATATAGCCGGAGCTGCAGCAGTAATGGAAGAACTACAAGTTGAAACTTATGGTTCGATGGATAAACGGGAAAAGGTGGAGTTGATCTTGGAGCAAATGCGATTGTGCCTGTTAAAGGAGGATTATGTATCCACCCAGATTATTGCTAAAAAAATTAGTATAAAATTCTTCGATGATCCCAAGCAGCAAGATTTGAAAGTAAAGTTCTACGACTTGATGATACGTCTCGATCGGGATACTTCGTTTTTAAAGACCTCGCGCCACTACCAAGCTATTGCTAACCCAAAACCAGTCGTTGTTAAGACCGATAAAGAGGAAGCCACGCCTGCTACTGGTTCACCCACCAAGGAGAAGAAAGAAGAAGAGCTCATTCCAAAGGCGCCGGAATTAACAAAGGAACAACTCGAAGACCAAAAGCAAAAACTAAAGTTAGCAGTTATCTATTGCATCCTGGCTCCTTATGACAATGAACAAAATGATATGATGGCTCATTTGGCAAAGACTAAGAGCTTAGAAGACATTCCTGTTTACAAAGAGATTCTACGCTTGTTCATGTGCAAGGAGTTGATTAACTTTGATGCCTTTGACGCCGAGTTTGGTTTTATTCTTACAGAGAATGTTATATTCCAAGAGAATTCGCTGCACGGCAAGCGTTGCGCAGCTGAGCTTAAAGATCGTCTTATCGAGCATAATATCCGAATCATCTCCAATTACTATTCTCGGATTTATTTGAAACGTATGAGTGAACTGCTTGTTCTGCCAACAGACAAGTGTGAAGAGTACTTATCTAAACTAGCCAATGCAGATACAATACGAGTTAAAATTGATCGTCCGGCAGAGATCGTTTATTTCACAACAAAGAAGACTTCTTCGGACATTCTGAATAACTGGGCACAGGACACTAATCAATTGATGGCTCTGGTTAATAAGACATGCCATCTGATCAACAAGGAGGAGTGCATTAACTCTGTTCTAGGGATGGCTGTAGAAGCCTAATTATTTTTTTTTAAGCGTAGCCGAATGTAATTTCGGTTTATTTGTAAAACAAATATATTTAAATTAAAATAAAATGTTTTGAACGGTTCTATTTTAGATCTGCGCTCAAGAGAAGTTTTTTGGTTTGGTTCATTGAGATATAATATTTACTTCGATTTTCAATTTCACTCGAAATTAATTCAATTTTAGAACTTTCAAAATTGAAGGTAGTCGACTCCTTTTTTAATTGTTGAAATTGGCTGCAGAATTATTCATCCTTATTCCGTAAGGCGTTTTAGTAAAACGACAGGGCTCTAGAAGCGGCAATTGGAGTTTTAGTAAAACGACTATTGTTTTAATGGTTAGGAGGGTGAAGCCAGAAGAGAACTGTAAAGGTTTAGTTTTAGTTAAACGCCAATTACCGCCTCTGGAGCCGTGTCGTTTTCGTAAAACGCCTTACGAAATAAGGGTGATTGCCATTTTCAAGGGAAAAAAGAAAGCAAATTGTTTATTCTTATATTCGCATGTTCTTATGTATTCCTTTAAAATAAATAATAAAATTAATACTAAAAAGAACAAAAATATAAATGTTTGCTTATATTTTGCACCAAGAAATACAAAACTAACCCCAACTGCACCAATTTCTGAAAGCATGGAATTCGTTCAGAAAATGAAATAAGACGAAATGCAAACCACCAAGTTTGGTTTTCGAAATTTCAATACACAAACAAACAACATAAATAAAATTAGTGTTCCTGTCTATAACTTCGAAAGATCTGCGAATCTACAGTATTTTCATCGGATTATCTAAACACACACATACATAAATTGGTGTCGTCATGGCGTAAATCAAAGCCAAAATATGAGCAGGGCCAGGGAAGCGGGCGTATTCATGGTATAATTGTTGACTATCGAAGTAAAGCACTCAATTCGTAACTCCTTAATCACCTACCTAACTCAGTAAAACTCACTTCGATTTTTGATTTTTTATCTTTTCCTTCAAAGAAAACAATCGAATTTTGTTCGACCTGTGTTTCGATTTCAAGCAAATACAAAAAAATAAAATCTTGTTCTCTTTGCAATAGATAGATTTGGGATCTGACCCTCAAATCTAAAGTGGTTGAGAGGTGGTTTTCCTTAAAATTTGAATAAATAATTCAGAAAACCATCAATATAAAAAAAAGAAATATTTATCATATTTAGCTTAAATAAATTTTAATTTTTACCAACATTAGTAGAATATTTACACAAATTGGCCAAAAAATAAACATTACAATATTTTTTTTTTAAGCGGCGGCGTACAATAATATTTATCTTAATACATATGTATGTACCTGCTTACAATCGAATAACAAAAAATTGAGAGAAAAAAAAATATACCAACAATGTTTTTTAAATTATTTATAAATCAAGGTGTATTAAATTTAAATATTATGTAAGAGCTGCATACATATAAACAAAAAAAAAGTTTTATTATTTTATTAGAAGAGAATACAAAAATTAAGTCGAAAATATTTAACTAACAAGTTATGGCTCCTCACTATAATAATGTATAATATTGATTGGGTGTAGTATTACGTATAGAATATAATATTATATAAGATTAGACATATTTTATTTTTTTTTACTTAATGTTAAAAATATTATTTTTTTTAAATATAAATTTTAATATTATTGTGAGCATCAACGAGGATCACTTCAAAGGGCAAGAAGATTTTCATCTTCTTTTTTCGATGATTTCTTTTTGCGGCTATTATTAGAGGAGTCATCGCTGCCGGGTGATGCTACGGAAGGCAGACTTTCAGCAGCTGCGGCTCTCTCAGCTAAAAATTTATCAAATTCTGTACTGGTGAGAGTTTCTTCGGGTCCTTCATTTTCTTTCTGTGTTTTGCAAAAAAGAAATAGATTTGTATTTTTTTGTTGTACAATAGGAAGAACATTAAAATCGAGAAAACTACCAGCAAGCAAATGTTGAAAATTTTCAAAAGAAATTTAAATTGCAGAAGTGTTATTTTTTAAATATTTTTTTTTTTTTGGCAAATGAATGAACTGGATGAATGCAAGTGTGTTTTTAATTAGTTAAACAGATAATAATGAGTATTATATGATAGCAATGACGTGACTTTAAATGATAAAAATACATAAGTCCAACAGCTAATAAGAATATAATATACATATTGATAAAAGATTTAAAGAATAGGTAGTGTTTTTTTTTAATTAAGTTAGACTACATAATATATGCCAATTTCTTAACCCATTTATGCTAGGAAAATAAGCAAAATAAACTCATCAAATGCTAATCGATTTGTCCAGTAGAAGGAAAATAAAACAAATTTATTACATTCTAACAGCTACTCGGAGCTTCTTCTTTCGAAGTCCTCCGACAAGAAATAGGTTCGGAATCATTTTGAGAAAAATGGAAATAAAAATATGTAAAATAGCCGCATTAATATTTTGTTTCAAAAGGGATGCCTCCATCTCGGATTGGATTTTTTTTTCAGGAATTGTTTCCAAATGGAAGTGGCACTTCTGTTTTTCTACCCTTCTAACCAAACTTTTCCGAAGGTTTTTGTTATCCTGAATTCGAATTCGATCTCAGAATCGCTTTTGAGATATTCAAAGCTTTAAAAATGAAAAAAAGTTTTATGTTTCACTATTTTTGAGTCAATGTACTAACGCGGGGTAATTTATAAACAAAAATTATAACCATATCTTCAAATACAATTCTTATTCTTAAAAAGATTTTATTTTAAATGTTTCGAATGTGGTTTTTGGGAGTTTATTTGCGATTATGTATGAACTTATAGATATGTATATCTTATTTTAGTTTTCCAGACTAGTATTTCCAGCACTTTTAGTTTTTTTTTTACTCCTAGGGATCCGGGGATTTTGAAGTTTTTTAAGACAGGCACTAGTGACATTTTGAATTTGTTCTAAATTCTTCATTTGAAAAATTTATTGTGACGTGTCGGATTTCAAAAGAAAAGAATGGCCAAGCTCATAAATGTAAAAAAAATTGATAACACTGTTGGAACACTGCACCCTACGATAACCCTCTTAAGCATTCAAAAAGAAAAGTTATCAAATATTTTACGTGGTCATGCTGAAATTTTTTTGAAATTATGCCAAAACAAAATGCGAAAAAGGCCATAAAAACAAGGTATTGTTGTCTAAGTACCGAAAAGCAGCTGCAAAAAAGAAATATAAGAAACATCAAATTTAAAAAATGAGTGTTTCCATCAATATTTTTATTCAGTTATGTATTTCTGAAGTAATGTTTTTTTTCTTGAAGTCAATTAGTACTGTTATTTTAAGAACAAAATTAACTTGTATGTTTGTCATTGAAAAATTATATTATTGCCCTTTATTACATTCCTATAAAACATTGCTCGTCACTGTATATTGTTTATGATGAGTCAAATATTATGTCTGTTCCCGTATTGCGAATTTCTATGAATTTTAATCATGTCATAGTTCATATATAGAAAAAAACAAAGGCGCAGTTTTGGACTGAGTTTCAAAGTAATGGAACGTGCAAAAGTCTGTCAAAAATCATATAAAAAAAATAAAATGTGTAGAAATTCACATAAATGCAGAGTTTCGAAGTAAGGAATACCTAAAAATAATGTTAAATTTGAAGTATAATGGCTTAATTTAGTTTTATTTATAAAAATTAATTAATAATATCCTGCAGTTATTTAACTATCGGCTGACGTCAAAATACGGGGATTTTCAACGACAGTGTGAGAGAACAGGAGAAGAGAAGAATTTTGAAATTCATATGACTACATTTATGGACCGTTCACTTATTGAAAATATTATTTCAAAACCAATCAAACAAACTTAACTTTAAGGGTTTATTATTAAAAAAAAACCATGGTAATAAGGAGTTAAAAAAAAATCGAAAAAAAGATGTTAAACAAAGCAAAGCTCAAAAGCATTAATGGGTTATCTATTTTATTCAATAAGTTTTAACAAATAAATAATTTAAATAATTTATAGCAGTACAACAATGAATGTATGTACACTACAAACACCTTACTTACAGAATTGCTTAACCACGCCTCCATTTCATCGAATTCACTCTCTTTTGGTGGTAGCTTCGCGCGAAAAATAAAACCATAAATTGTAACTTAAAAATTATTTAAAAAATAAAAATGATAAAATAAAGCAAATTTACACTAGCAGACGTTTGAAACAAAAAAGCACAAAAACCCAACAACAACTTTAAAAATAAGCAATTTTTTATAATATTTTTTTTGTAGTTAGATTAGAACCCAAATTATTAAAAAAATAAAACCTGATTGTCTGCTTACTTTACTTACCCCCTCCATGGGTGGTTTTTTAAATGGTGAGCCGACACTTCCTGCTGTCGCGTCTACTGTTGGAATGTCTTTTAAAATACCAGTTTTACTAAATGAATAAGAAAAAACAGTTTATTTACGTACATAAATATTTTTCTTACAAAAAACCAACCTTATAATTTCGGAACTTTGTTTGCGAGACTGTGCCAACATATCGAATTCATCTGCTGGTGGTGGAACTGCTGATGTTTTGACACCTGCAGGTGGTGGAACATCGGCAACCTTTTGTGTAGAAGATGTAGATCCCACGTCTAATGTAAGATATTAAATTAATAAAATAAAGTAAGGAAAAATGCTCTGCTTTAATCACCGAATTTGGAAAACTGTTTGCCTAACAAATCCGTTCCACTAGCTGTATCACTTAAATCGATGAGAGCTTCTTTTGTCGGATCTTTGGCTGTTTCATTATTTTTCATTTTAATAAAATTAAGAACAAAAAGAGTGAATTGTAAACTTACCTGCAGCAGGACTTGGGACACCAATAGCTGCACCTAAAATAGCCGATGGTGATGATGTACCAGTTGCATTTGGTGCACGATTTTTTTCATATCTTTGATGACGCAAGAACAGATTATTTAATTCATCATTCAAACGAAGCAGCTCAGCGGTTATTTCATCGTTGCTAATTCTTCCAATCAACTCAACAACTCTTCCTTGCATTTCCCTATACAAAAATAATAATTATAATGTACATTTTCTAGAATGAATGTGTAAAAACAGTAAAAACTATGACAAATTGCTCCAGATTTTACACCTTTCGAAAGTGCATGTATAGTCTTAAATCCAAACTTACTTGCAAGTCTGAGTTAAATCAGTAAACAATTTATAATCTTCTGCCTCTTCTTCACCAGGTTTTAACTCGTTAAGCATCTCACCCAAAATTGACATGCTGAAACCTACAACTTCTAACTCAGACTGTAATTTTGTTGTCTGCTCTGGTGTGAGGACAGTTGGCCCACTTAGCTGAAAAAAAGCAATTTCGATATAAAACCACAAAAAAAACGTCTTACTATCTTACAGTTACTCCCGGAGTAGGAGCGCCAATATGTTGAGGGGACGTTGGTTGATGTTGATGCGAAACCGGTGGCGGCTCTGGAACACTCTAAAATATAAATCTCAGTATCATAATCTAATAACCATTGGAAATAAACAAAATATAGATTTCTTTCTTACTCTTTGTGGTGTATAAATCGGTGCCATTGCATCCAAATCGGTATTGGGAAATTCGATTCCTTTATTTTTAAGCTCCTGATATACTAAATTGACTCCATTCAATTCAGGTTGATTCTTGAAAGCATCGGCCCAAATTTGAATTAAACTCAAAACCTTCTCTTGAACTATAGCTGGTGGATCATTTTTAGGTCCGATCAATTTTACCAATTCTTGAATGAATTCTTTCTGTGCAACAAGCACATGAAATGCTTTGCCACAATTTTTCACACATGTTTCTAGAACTGTCAACGTAAATATAATCACTTGATAATTTTTACCGGCATTTTGAGTTAAACGACGACGAATTGCTTTCATGGCATCCCGTGCTGTATCGGAAGACTCATTGATCATATCGCATATTTCCATATTGATAGCCCAATTTTCTGAGGCTAATACAGCATCTGTGGCTTGTTCTGTAATTAAATGTATAGATATGAATTTAAAAATGATTTTGGTTTCCATTTCATAGTACCTCTTTTTTTGCTTTAAACAATCAATTAACTGACGGTAAAACCAAAGAATAATAGTCTTGAGTCTTATTTTTGGTCGTATTTATTAAAATTGGGTTGCTATTAATACTAACCGAAATATGTGAACACTTCATTTATAAGCTATTGGAATTAGACTTCTAAGACGACCTATTAGTTAATTTTGACTTTGTTGCAAAACTAATAAACGATAAAGCCAATTGATTGAATTTCTATCAAAAATTATAAAGCAGAACTGAGTGCAAAAGATAATTAGCTTAGCAAGCACAGCTTTTCATCATATACATAGGAGCCTTGAGCTTGGACTGCACTTATGTTGAAATATTGAAACAGTTATACCAGTCGTAAGAATAAAGTAATCCAATTGAATATTGTACAAGAGTTGAATAACAATTGTAAATCTTTTAAAAATTGTACAAAAGAAGTAAAAGAATAATATTAATTTTCTATGAATTTTGGTATTTATTTGGAATAATTAATGAATTTAATTTTATGACATTTTACTAAATGTTATATTATTGACTATAATCTTCAACTTCTATTAATTAGTAATTACTTCATATCACCCAATAAATAAATTGGGAAAATCTGTTTCAAGTTTCACAGTCAAAAGCAGCAATAAATAAAATAAATAATATTGGTGTCCATATAATTTTAATTGCAGATGCTTAAATTAAATGCAAATCTTCGACTTATTTATGGTCGAAAAAAAAATATTCTATTCATGCAACTCAAATACAAAAGCTGTTTGTGCTACAAGGTTGAAGGAGGAGAATTAGGTGTTTGTGTGGGTAAGTGCGTAAAAGTTTTACTTTTTTTATTGTTTCGTTTATGTTTGTAGGTATATGTTGCCGAAAAATTCTTAGTTCTACCAGTAAATTCTAGAATTTCAGAGTTTTAGGTCCACTTTTTAATGTATAAGTTGAATGGATAAAAAACATAGTCATTTAAGAAATAGTCACGTTTTTTTAATGTTTTGTACAAAATTCAAACTTTGGAAAATTTTCAAGCAAGTATGACTATCATCTGAAATCCCCAAGAGCAAAAATCTTCCGTTTAATACACAACGCAAAAATCGAGTGGGATTAATTTTTATTTATTTATAAAGACTAATCTTAAATTGCTAAGTTAGTACAACATTTTATAGAGCACAGGCTGCATAGGTTTTCGACTCCCTGATATAAATTTAGTAATTTTACCCAACTTTACAATTTAAAGTCATGTTTTGAAGTTATTTTTTGGATAGTTTCTAGGTGTTTGTAAGTAGTTCGTAAATTTTTTGATTACTGTTAGATAAAAGAACAAAAACAAAAAAACTTTTCTTTTTTTAAATAAAGATATGTAATAACATTGGGGTTCCATATTCTTAGCAGGCACAGAATTAAATAGATTTGAAGTACCTAGTTATACATTTTCGCAACCAGTTAAGGTTGTTTTAAAACTTTGATATTAATATTATCAATAGGTATTTCTCACAAGTCTTTGTATGAAATATAATATTGTTGTCAATAATCTAACCAACAAAGTTACGTAAATAAATCCTCCAATTACATGCACATTTTAAAATGTTGCAAAACAATCAACTTTGATATTCAAAGCCTTTAGACTCTGCTGCCTCTTCAAAATCATAACATTATTAATAAAAAATTGTGTACATAATACATATATGAAGGTAGTCGTATATGTGTATATAATTGAATTGAAAGATCGATTCATATTCAGATAGAGATGCAGTGCGGTGCGGCCAACGACGACACATCATCTGGTTACGCTTCCAAATATCAAACATATACTCTTCTCTTCTATATGTGTATACTGCGCTCTAGTTAGCTGGTTGACTATTTAACACGAATGTGACTAATCGAGGTTTATTTCGTTATCAAAAAAACTCTGCTAATTTAAATTGTAAACACAATCTATTGAATAGCCTTTGTCGAGGTGCTAACAGGAAGGAATTAAAGAGTTGAGATGAGGTGGCCATGAGAAAAGAGTGAGTTTTCGGCAAGTGTTGTTAAGTCTACCTTATAGAAATAAAATAAAATATACCTGCACAATGCACCTTCACCTTCATAATAATCGGAACTACTACCAAAAAGTTTTACGTGTGCAGAAAAAATTCAGATTAAAATGGAATCACCACTATCAGCATTCATCAATAAGATAAGACGAATGAGTATTTGTTTTTGTGTGAAATATTTTTTGAAACGCCGACAAACAAGTAAAAATATTTCCCAACAAAGTAATTTCATAATGTAGGAAAAATAAAAAAGTATGGGGAGCATGAAAAAAATTGTCGTCGTTAGCAGACCGAAGAAATCAATCGTATGAAAACACAGACAGTAAAAAAAAGACTACACTAAAAAAGCAATGATTTATGATTTCAAATGGATAAATATGTATTTAAAAATTCAACTAGGTACTTACTATTTACTTAAGTAATGAAAAATATTGTTTCTGAGTATCTTAATTAAAGTAAGTTTAATTTAATTACCAATTCTTTGTCCAACAGGGGTGGAAAAAGGGTTTCCGCCCAAACCTCCCACATTGAAGAAGGATGCCATTGTTTGGTGATGGAATTCGATTTGATTTTTATTTCACCTAATTTTTTTAAATAAGTAGATTTCACTTTTTTGGTTAAGTTTATTGTGCAAAAACAATCACACAGATGGGAAAAGTAGGAAAACAATTATTTTTTCTTCCTTTGCGAAGAGAAAACAAGACCAACGATCAAGCCAGAGAAAAATTGTATAAACGTCAGTCAAGTCAAGTGACACTGATGGAAAAAGCCTTACTATTGTACTGAATTCAGTACAATTTGATTTTCTCAGTACGAAGGTACATCTTTGCCATTTTCAGTACAATTTTGAATTGTTTGTACAAAATTGATAATTTTCTCTTATCTTTATTAAAAAAATCTATGTGCGATGCGAACATACCAATTACCCAATATCAAAACCAATCCCCACTTGGGCTGAAGGCGCTCATTTGCTTTTAGATACTGAACTGAATATTTAAGAGTACATATTTATAGCTTCCAATTTTTCAGTTCAAGTGATCTCAACTCCAAAAGTTGCGTTTCGCCCAGGTACGACAGTTGGGCTCATCATATATTCAATCGCTCCACTTAAACAGAAGTAATTTTCTAATTATCTTCATCTACGTTATTATTTTGCTTCCAACAATGAAATTAATTTTTAAACAATTATGTAGAAATTTTATAGGAAGAGAATCTCTTGATGAAAAGCCTTTATTGGCTTTTGCAAAATCACCTTCTGCAGTTATGGAGATATATTGCGTCACCGAATGTGAAATCTTATACACTTTTAAAAATTTCAGTGAAAAAGTTATACAGGGCTTCAAAAATCATGCTAAAATGTTTTACATAACATTTCTGCTAAGATATCAGAAGAATATTGGATTTCGATGACGTTTTCTTAAACGCACTTCAAAATTTCTCACAAAGCGCAGTATTGTATGGTCAAGTTAACTCCATCGTTCAATTTGTTTTAAAGTATTTTCCTAATGAACACAAAAATATTGAAGCTATAAGCAACGAATAAAGAGCTCTAGCTGAATGCGAATATATTAAGAAACTGAGAAATGTATCTGTATCGGAATTTTGGGCAAAATTTGGTTTTTGAAAAATGAATGCTGATAGAAACCAAAAACTTTTAGAAGTAAAACTTTTAGTGCCTGTTTACATAGACATTTTACTGAAAGGCGCAACCAGTGAGACAGATAGATTTATGTGTGCGTAGAAACGAGAAGGGTAAATTCTATCCCAAAATCCTTCTCGTTTCTAGGCACATAAAATCTACCTGTCTCACTGGATGCGCCCTTCATTAAATTGCCTATGTAAACAGGCACTTAGAGTAAAAAAAATGTTAATTACATAACTTACTATTATTTTCTTATCTAAGGCATCAGTTATACGTTATAATCATTGAAAATTCTATTTTTAATTTTCAGATGTTTAGGAAGCAAAATCAGTGATTATTTTAATGGCAAAATAAACCTGACAGTTTAATAATGATTCAGGATTTTAAAAACCTCAAAACTAAAAATTTAAATATTCAATGATAAGATTCAATGAAACCTCCTTATTGTGATACGGGATCCGTCCGTTATTTATTTAGCTATAATAATGAAGTTCCTTTACTATGTTACATTAATATTTATAACAAATGAATTTTTTCTTGTTCTTGTTAATAAATCAATTTTATTTTTGAATTTGTGTGTTTGCTAGTTTTTAGCCGTTTAAATGAGCGCAATACTATTTGTTCTTTTTCAGTACTATTTTGTTTCAGCGTTCAGTACAATCGAAAAAAGTCGATTTCCATCACTGTCAAGTGACTTTTGATTTTTTCGCCTGGGCAAGAGAGAGAGATGTCAAAATTTGTTTGATTTTGTTTTTGTTTTTATCTTTGTGGAATGTGTTTAGTTTTGCAGTGTGACCAGCAGAACAAAAGAAAACCAAAAATAAAGGAACCCCCACAGCAACGCGAGTTTGTCGCGATGATGACGAAAACAATAATAAAGGCTTAACTACATAAGCCAAAAAAGTGAAAAAGTAAAAAAGTGAAAATTTTCAAACTCATTTTAGGATAGTGTTTCTGACTGGAAAACTTATAAAAATGATGCAGAAAGCTTAAATTTTGGTTTAAAAACAAATTTGTGTATTCTTTTTCACAAAACAACGGCGCTAGCGGTAAAAAAAATATTTTTACTTTTGTACTTCAGTACTTTTTGGCTTATGTAGTTAAGCCTTAACACGTAGTTGTCATTATTGTTTTCGTCGCCGCTGCGAGAGATTCGCTTTGGTGTGGGGGATCCTTAAAGCCAGAATTAAAGTCTGCACAGCATTCTATATGACACAGAACTTTTGATATGCTGCACTTGACATTTTCTCTTTCTCTTTTAATTTTGATATTTCTTAAATTTAAGATTTTAAATTAGGCATGGTCAGGAAAATGAGATCTCGGAGATCTCAGCAATCTCCTGAACAGGATTCCTCAGTCCCCTTTCACACGAGGAAACAAGTTGCCCCCATTTCACCATACTCAGCGATAACCGAAACCAAACGGAATCCAGAACGGATCCAAAAAATTAACGAACGAGACAGGCGTTTTGTGGTTGAAGAATATTATGCAATTTATTTTATTTTATCGTTTGTATATAAATGAAACATCACGATTTCTTTTGTAACTAATAATTAAATAATTAACTTTTGATTTTAAATTGATTTTCTTTCTGGAGGGAATTTTTATTAAACTTTTGCGCTTAACGTTAATTGTTTTTGTTGTATTCTCCTTTGGTTTCAGTCCATAAAAAATACTCACCATTCTATCTTTCTCAGTAAAAAAAAATTATTCTCGGTTTTCGTTCTTTTTTCGCTTGCATATACAAAAAAATGTGCTAATAGGCGTTTTTCTTTTTTAGCCCCGAGCACGTGGCACTGAGCTTTCAAAAAGAAAACTATGTTACTTTTTAACTCGGAGCGCTCCGAGCTCTCAACTTGCATTTCTTTTTTAGGTCAGAGCTCGACCGGGGCTCGCTCGATGAGCTCGGAAAAAAATGACCGAGCACATCGAGCACAAAGCTGAGCGCGGCTAACTTCATACAATTTTCATGTAATTTGACAGATATGAGAGTTCAGTGCTCAATTGAGTTTCTTAAATAGATCGGTGCGCTCAGGTCACGCTCTTTTCGGAGTGAGCTCTATTCGCTCAGTGCCCGCTCTGTGCCTCGCTCGGGGATAAAAAAGAAAAACGCCTAATGTGTGTATGACACTCCGTTTTGAAATGATCCAAGAAAGACCGACAAAGTTGGGCCAGTGAATTTGCTTGAAGGGAGGATTTCAGTGACAATTTGTTATATACCTAACTCTTTTTCGTCATTTACAAATTGAGGGTGTGTCTTCAAAATGGATTTGGAAATCCCAATTCTGCAGTACGCTGTTCAACGAGCGAAATTGATAATTGTAGCAGATTATTTGGAGAACTCTACACTCTTTTTCACACTGAATTATTTGCACGAACCATCAATTGTGTGCGGAAAAATGACATTCGAGTTTTAATTTGTATTTTAATTTGTTGTTTTTTTGATTACATCAAAGGCTTCTGTGCTTTTATTTATTTTTTTTCTTACAATTGGTTAAATTTATTTTTTCCGTAGTCGTTTCGTTTACGTTTTCGTTATCGATTTGGAGATCAGAGAAAATTTTCGTTTCGCTTCAGCTGTGTACTAGGCTTAAATAGGAAAACAAAAAAAAAAAACCCCGAAAAAATTGAAAAAAAATGAGGTTGTTGTTCATTGCCAAACGAAGTGTTTCAGTTGAGAATTGCCTAATTTTTGCTAAAATCGTAAAACACCCGATTTGCGTTCAGTTGAATGCTTATATATCTTTGGATCCAATAGTCAGATTTTCAAAATTCAAAATTCAAATTAAAGTCAGAATGACATACTTGTGCCAACTACAAAAAAAATTTCAAAACCGTTCAAAATTTCATACTAAAGCCTAGTACGCTGCTGAAGCGAAACGAAAAATCCAATACAAAAATGACACAACGAAATCATAAACGGAAAATTTCGTTCTCGAAGAGCGAAATTAATAATTGTAGCAGATTATTTGGAGAAGTCTCCGCTCCTTTTTCGCACTGAATTAATTATACAGACTATTTATTGTGTGCGGAAAAATGACATTTGTGTTTTTTTTTGTTTGTCATTTTCTTACATCATAGGTTTCTTTGATTTTTAGCGTTTATGTTTTATTTTGTTTTTGGAATTAGTGAAACTCTCCAAGGATATTTTCCGTTGTGTTTTCGCAAGCGTTTCGTTGTCTGTTTGGAGATCACAGAAAAATTTCGTTTCGCATCAGCAGCATACTAGGCTTAAAAAATTTGAACAATTTTTGGACAATAAGGCTAGGCGCGCACTTGCAACCAAACTATTTGGTTTCGATTTTGAGTACTATAGGATTATATGAGACCCCGCGGAAGTTCATGTGCGCGCACTTCCATATAAGCCCGTTACGCTTAAATTGGAACCAAACTGTTTAGTTGCAGGTAACGAGGAAGAGGAATACACAAAAAAAATAGAAAAATGTTTGCTACCAAGAATATACTGGTGGGAGGGTAATAGTAATTCTAAAGATGGTGGAGTGTGTGCAACAAAAAAGCGTAACCTTGGCAAATTGGGTTCGCCTGTCATTCTGGCTTTAATTTGAATTTTTAATTTTGAAAATCTGACCTTTGGATCCAAAGATATAAGCATTCAACTGAACGCAAATCGGCTGCTTTTCAATTTTTCAACTTCTTGAGCTACTGGCACCACTTTGTTGTTGTATCAACAATTCACACGTATTCACGGACAGGGAATTTAGGAGAGTTTTCTCTTAATGTGCTTTAGGCAAGGGGGGTACGAGTCGGTTCTCTAGATAATATAAAGCCGGAACCACACATATCTCGTGTGCTGTGTTGTGGAGCAGTGTGTCGCTATCGTTCCAATATGTTTCATATGCTTAGAACCACATTTGTGAAGCGTGTTGTGTTGTGGAGTGGTGAGTTGTGGAAGAATCGCTTCTGTTTCGACTGCACCATACCACGATGTGGATGTTTACTTTTTGTAAGAAAGAGAACACTTATATTATAAACAAAAATCAAAACAACAGTCATGTCATGACAAATATATCTGTGCTTTTCTTTTCCAACATCATTACACACAAGTGTGCATATTCAGCCACATACCGCTCCACTCCACAACCCACCACACGAGATAGGTGTGGTTCCGGCTTAAGTACTCTATGAGCGACACCGCGCGCACTTTCGCACGAAACTGAACGAAACATCATGTCGCGACAAAGTTGACCACATTATCAACTTTGTCGCATAGTGCCACGCCGTAAAGTGTAGCTATCGCTCAATGCGATATACCTCATACAATTTCCTACAAATAAGTTGTGAAGTTCAGTTCCGCTGAAGTGCAGTTCCGCCAAATGCGGTCTTATCTTTAAGCTAAGACCGCACTCGGCGGAACTTCTCCTATCTGTAGGAACTTGAATGAACTATATTGCACTTAAAGCCCTTCCACACTATCCCACTGAGTATTAATACATGTCAAAAAAGTGTGAAACAAATCATGTATAATAGTGTGTAAACAAAATATGATATTCCCAGCCTACACGATTTGACATGTGTTAATACATGAGAATTTTTAGAAATGGTTCTAATTCTGTCACACATTTCATCACATTTTTATTGAGGTTAAATTAAACTGTTGTGTCATGTGTGTGGTCAAAGAATGAAAAGAAATTTCTCTTTCACAAATTTGGCAGTAGCATGGAATTCTTTTCCACTTTGTATTAATACTCAGTGGGATAGTGTGGAAGGGCTTTTAGCGACAACTGCACTTCACGGCGCGACACTTTGCGACAAAGTTGATAATCTGACCAACTATGTCGCGACATTCGGGCGGTATTCACGAAGCGCTCATAAACAGCTCTTAAGTTTATGAGGGTCATAACTTGAAAATTATTTGTGCTATTCACCAACCCTTAATAAGTATTTTTCGAAGTCCGAAAATGAGAGCCACTCTCTCTCAACCAGGCATGTCCAAACTGTGAAGTCAAACTGTTTTCGAACATGAGACAGCCGAGAATTGTCAAATAAAAAATATGTGTCATAAAAACAACGGAATAAAAAAAATTGTGTTGCATTAATTATATTCTTCTTTAAACCAATGAATATTGTAAATAAATTAATAAGTTTAAAGGTAGAACCGCACTAGGCGGAACTGCACTTCAGCGACACCGTGCGCACTTTCGCACGAAAGAGAACGAAACTTCACGTCGCGACACAGTTGGTCAGATTACCAACTTTGTCGCATAGTGTCGCGCCGTGAAGTGCAGTTGTCGCTCAGTGCGATATAGCTCATACAATTTCCTACAAATAAATCGTGAAGTTCAGTTCCGCTGAAGTGCAGTTCCGCCGAGTGCGGTCTTACCTTAAAATTTAAATAAATAAGAAAGTACAAAAAACAGAAACTTTGTTTTCGAGACAATTAAATAAGACATAGACCATGTATCAGGATCAGTCTTTATATAGTCAGGCATTGATGCAAAATACATCCGTTCACTTATTTAATATCAAAAAACAAAAAAGATCAAGTGAGTAGTTTTTTTTATTGATTTGCAACTTTAAACTTCTCAGCAAAACGACAAACTGTAATAAATTCTTTAACAAATAGCGTTTGCACTCTTTTCAGTCCTAGCATTCCTTAGCTGTTTACTTTTGACATAAAGCGCAGGATTAAGATCGCGAACAAAGAAACGAGGATAAGTCCACATTTGCTCCATAAAACGATAAGCGACACAGGATAAAATTTGAAATCCCATCTGTAAATAAATCAATTACGTAAATACATACATACATATATACATCCATAAGTAAATTGATAATTGAAGCTTTTATTTTATTTCAGTTACAATTGAAGAACTTTTGATGGAATTGCTGATATTTGGTTTCGGTTTCAGCCTGTACTTACCTATATAGCAGCCTAGTATTTACCTAAGTAAGTACAGTAGCGAAAGCTCTTTATATGGGCACTCCCATTTCACAACCAGCACAGCGATAGTTCTGTTTTTGTATGAGAAGTTTTCTCCTAAGTAAATGGTTTTTTTTTTTTAATAAAAGAAACATATTTTTATCTTATAGTAATTACGCTTGTGAAGGATGATTTCTAAAAATATCTGTTGTCTGGATGGTGCCCAATATCGTGTCCCTCTAGCTACCATCGGCAAAACATTGTCATCAGGATTATTAGATTGTCGTGGGATCGGTAGAAGACTTGAATGAATGAATAGGGGTGGGTATTGCACTGCGACCTTAGGATCTATTGTGCCCCCATGGTAGAAGACTTTGTGGAGTGTTTCATTTTTGTAAAAGTTATAATTGAAGTTTGTTCAATACAAAATAAATTCAAAAATCACATTAAAAAATTCCGACAGTGACAATTTAAAAGATGTCAGTTTGTTTCGAATGTTTTCGAACAAGTTTTCGGAGAAAGCGCTCATAACTTATGAGTAATCAGGGGCACTCATAACTTTTACGAGCACTCATAAATATTCAATATTATTGCTTGGTGAATGTATTTGTGAGCCTCTTAAGTTATGAGCGTTCGGTGAATACCGCCCGAAGTTTCGTTCAGTTTCATGCGAAAGTGCGCCCGGTGTCGCTGAAGTGCAGTTCCACCGAGTGCGGTTCTACCTTAATCCTCAACCAACTACGCCGACCCACAACTCAAAAGAGGGGTGGACAAATTTAAACAACTTGAAACTTTGGACAGCTATCCAACTCCAAAAATTTATTTATAAACGTTCCATTGAGTGTCTTACCGCCATATTATTCACTCTATACATCTAGATTAAACCATAAATCTGGATGTAAAGTATACAAATTCAATATTAATACATCCGGATTTAAGTATTAATCTGTACTCAAAAAAATCGAAACCAAAGAATTTGGTTGCGACTGGCCTTAAAGTTAGTATTACAAATTTCTCAAATGTAGGTACAGCTTTATTAATATCCATTGAAAATTCAACTTTACTTTTTACTCATCACTATAAAGTAAAATCTGCTACAATTTTTGGAAGAAAAAAATGACATTTAATTATTGCCCCGCAAGGTTGTCTAGCCTGGTGGGTGAACAAAAATCCCTTTGGCAAGAAGTCAGACGGACTGTCGTAAAAATATCAAGTCTTGTGCGGAAGCATTAAAATAAAATTTTCATAAATTTAATTCACATTTTTTCTTAAATAATGGCGTGTAATGCAAGCAAAGTACCTTTCCTGCGTGTTGTCGCTGTAAGTACTTAAAACAAATTCAACAATCAATAAATTGCCCCTAAAAAATTTGCTTCTCTAACCTGATTCCAACTCAAATGTGTTGTTACGTAAAACACAAAATTTTCTTGGTCTTGTCAAAATATTGGATCATCGTTCGTTGTGAAAATTGTTGGATTTTAATTATTTTCTTTTTTCCAATAGAAACGTGGGTATGCCGCACAAGCCAGCCCTCGACCACTTGGCAAGGCGTCCGAAGTGCATTCGGCTGTTCTTCCCAACAAAATTGTTGTTGCCACTGCCGATAGTTCTTTGCCAGTGACCAGGGTCTCTGTTGTTTTCCGGTAAGTTTTTTCATTCTACTTAAAGTGGATTTCTTTTTTTTGACAATCTAACTTCTTAAGTGCTGGATCTCGGAATGAGACTTATGAGAGTACGGGTGCCAACCATATCATCCGTATCGCTGCTGGCCTTTCCACCAAGTACAGGAGTGGCTTCTCCATTACCAGAAACTTGCAGCAAATTGGTGGAAGCTTGACTGCTTCTTCTGACAGGGAATTACTCAGCTACACCATTGAGACAACCAGTGACAAACAGGAAGTCGGTCTGAAGCTGTTGCAAGACATCATCCAGCCAGCATTTAAGCCATGGGAAGTCAGTGATGTTTCTCCTCGCATTAAAACCCAAATTGCTGCCGTTCCACCACAGGTACAAAAATCGGTTGAATAAATTTCCACACTGAAATAATTCTTTTGAAGATTCGCGCTGTCGAGCTCCTCCACAAGGCTGCTTTCCGTTCAGGACTCGGCAATTCATTGTACATCCCCAAGCACAAAGTTGGCAAGATTTCCAGTGAAACCTTGTTGCACTTTGTTGCCAGCAACTGCACAACTGGCCGTTGCGCCGTCGTTGGTGTTGGCATTGACCAGAACACCCTCTCTGGATTCGCACAGAGCTTAGAGTTGGAATCTGGTGGCGGCAAGGATGCTCCTTCAAAGTATCAAAGTGGTGAAATCCGCAAAGAGAAGGGAGGACAGCGTGCTTGCGTTGCTGTTGCTGGAGAAGCTGTATTCGCTAACCCACAGGAAGCTCTCGCATATGCAGTTTTGGAACGTGCTATGGCTCCACAACCTTCTGTCAAATGGGGTAATAGCAACGGCAGTTTGGCCAAGGCTGCAGCCTCGGCTGCTGGTAGTACTCCAGTTGGCATCAGTGCTTTGAATGCTACTTACTCCGATGGAGGTTTGTTTGGATTCGTTGTTTCCGGAGATGCTGGTGTTGTCGGAAAGGTGAGGAACACTTTTCGATGTGAATCTTTATTATTCTTAATCATTTTTGTAGGCTGTTGAAGCTGCCGCTAAAGTATTGAAGGCTGGCGTAGTGTCTGCTGATGACGTTAACCGTGGCAAAGCCCTCCTTAAGGCCGACGTTATGGAGGCCTATGGCACAGATGCCGGTTTGATTGCAACCCTTGCAAGCCAAGCTGCCCTCCAACAATCTGTTCAAAGCGCTGACAATATGCTTGCTGCCATTGATTCACTTTCTCAATCTGATATTCAAGCTGTAAGAGTTTCGCTTTATCATATTAAAACAATACATTTAAAAATAAATTTTTTTTACAGGCTGCCCGCAAAGCTGGTTCATCAAAACTTTCAATTGGAGCCGTTGGAAACCTAGTTAATGTACCCTATGCATCTGATCTATCTTAAATTTAAAAAAAGAAGAACAAAACGAAGATACAAAGTTCATAATTCGATTCCCTAATTTTAATTTGTATTTAAAAATCCGATGTAGCAAAATAGAGTCTATTCTATTCAGTGTAATGGATATTTTGGCTTAAATATGTCAAAGAATAAACAACAATGCAGTTGTATTGTTTTGGATTCAAGTAATACATTCAGCTTGTTTAATATCGAAGTTGAAAATTTTATTTGTTTTGTTTTGAGATCTCACGTGTCAAATGCTGCATATTATAATCGTTGTGGTTGCAATTAAGGTAATTTTGTATACATACAACTTTGTTCAGTTCTTCGATAATCTATCCTCAGATTAATTATTCCCAAAAATAACAATCCAATTATAAAAATCAAGCATCAATTTGTATTTAGTGCTGTTTGATACGGCTATCGACAATTAATATTTATTTTAATTACCTACTTCACTAAAACAAAACAAAACATTATTTCGAAAAATCAAATTTAGTTTTTGATTTTTTTTAATTGCTTTACTCTGTCTTAAAAAATATTTTTAGGTTTTGATAATTTTAAAAAGTATTTTTTTTAAATTCAGGTGATTTTTTTTGTAAATTACATAGACATAAAATTTTCAAAAAAATTTCGTCTGATAAATTTAGTTCGCTTGATCTAGTTTCATATTTTGATATAGATGTAATTTGTTATACATACATAATATGCCTCATTATCAATTCACTTGAAATATCCAACAAATGTGTTTATTTTTTTTGTTATCAGGGATTTAATTCTAAAAGCAAACAATGATTATTATTATACCCACTTATTTTGTTTAAGTAAAACAAACGAAAATAAGCAATTAGTTTTAGTCTATCCAACGCAAAATCAAATTTTCTTTTAAAGGATGTAATATTATATGTAAGTCATGAGTTGAAGAATTGAACTTTACCAACTAAAGTTCATTAATTAATTTAGTTAATATACTTCTCGCAGCGACTTTTTACTTTTTAAACAAAATATAAACCTAATGACTTGGGATTTTAAAAAGGTTAGGTACTATATAAAAAAGCTACTGGTACCGATTACCCAATTTAAGCAGATCAAACGGTCGTTGTTAGCACTCAGTTGAGATCGTGGGCACGTTGGTAGACCCTAAAATAATCTTAAACGTATTTTATGTAAATATAAATTTATTTGATTTATATAAAACTAGAATATGTATGCATTACACATGTATGTACGTACGTGGTATATAACTTTGATCTTTGGAAAAAACAACAAGATAGGAAAAGATATGATAAAAATAACTATATTAAATAATTGCAACAATTACAATGGCAACAAAGAGAGCAAGTATCACCATCCAGTAGCCTTTATTGATGGATAGAAAAAAATAATCAACTTTAAAATCAAGCATATGAAAGACAATAACTTACCCCATGTACTGTCTGATTCACTAACTAGTCCAATGTTAGAAGTTTCTGCATGAACTCTATTATCAACGCGATCAATAGAGTCAGCCAATGTGTCCAAAATTACTGAAAAAATGGAATGAGTTATAGTAGAATATATAAAACAAATGCCAGAACCGTACCATTGTGTTCATCAACTTCTTGACCCAACATTGAAGCCAATTCTTTTTGCCTAGCGATACTCTTCGACAGTGCATCAAGTCCACGATTTTGATCTTCCATTATTTGGATCTGTCTCTGTTTCAATTGTTCCACTGAACCATTGTTGGTATCAATGATGGGGACATCGTCTCCTTGCCAAAATGAACCTGAAGACGATGGAAGCAAGTCTGATCGTGTGCTAGATGTAAATTTACTTCTAGATTGCTGAAGTTTTGATTGCAAGATCTCAATTAGCCGCTGACGCCTTTCAGTTTCCTCAAATGTTCTAAACAAAAATGATTGAATTTATCAACCTGAATTAGATGTTAGATCAAATTATCTTACATGGATCTGTTTCTAGAAGAGGAATCTAATTTCTGTTTAAGTTGTTGCAATTCCTTCTCGAATTGTTCAAGAAATACAGTTATCTTCCTGGTGAGCTCTGTGTACCCTTGGGGGCGATTTTGTTCTCGCCGCGCTATTTCTGCGAGAATTGCGTGACTCAGTTTCTCGCATGATTCGTATTCAGTTAGCCTAGGGGTAGAATATATTTATCAACTTGTTTTAGTATTTTATATACTTTATTATACCAAGAATCAATATCGACTAAAGACATTTTAGTTTATTTAATATTAAGTTTACAAGATAAACAAAATTTAGCTTTGCAAAATTTGCATCAAACTAATGGAATGAAATGACAGATAAATATTTTACTGTATGTATTTGTTTTATCTACGACTGTAGATTAATTATACCAGTATAGTTTTGGTATAAATCATGCGTAGATGTGATACCAAATTTAAATTTTTGCAGTAAACAGAAATGGATTAAAATTCTTTTAACACTTGATCTAAAGCGTGGTACACATTAGGTCTGTTACGTGAAATTTGTGAATGCGGTATAGTCAACAACCGAATTTATAAACGCATTATAGCGAGTGCATAAACTTATACTACGTCTTCATTGGAGCCGAAATGAGCTAATTTCGTAAATTACAGAAAGGTGTTTTCATTGCAAATTTGCTAATTTCGTTTGACAGATAACTTCATTTTGAATTTGAATTGGCAGTTAATAGCTTCTTTTTCTTGTGTTCTCTTTCTGTTTCTGTTTCTTATACATCAAAATTAGACATTTTCAATGTTTCCACTGGGTTTCCACTGCGGATGCATTCCACTTGGGTGTGTTCATAACGTTTTTACGTAATTTCCAACCTAATTTCGTGCAAATTTGATTGAAATTACCTCATTTCGAAATGTGAATTTGTATGGGAATGATATAATTTGACAGACGGTCAGAAGCAATTCCGGTACTTATTTTTTCGTGTTCTCTAAAATGTTAGCTGGATTTTAAAGTAGTACTAGAATAGGCGGAATTGCCAACATACGTGGTCGTACTAAACCGAGCGAAAACAAGAAATTCATATGACGCGCAAAATAATTGCAAAGTGGAACTTTTCGTTTAGTTTTCGTTAATTTTTGACGTCCGACGTGAGAGCGCTCACCGACCGCTCTTTCGTAAGTGGACTGACAGCTAGCTTCAAAAATCAAAAAAATCACTTCCAACCACTCAAGTGCATTATGGGTGACTTGTGAATTTGACGTTTTGGAAGGCAACCTTTCGTTCGATTTTGACACTATAATCTTCCGACAGCTACCGTCTATTCTAGTTCCACCTTAAAAGTCTATTCTAGTTCTAGGTAGTACTACCTTAAAGGTAGAACTAGAACAGGCGGTAGCTGTCGGAAGCTAGTGTCAAAACCGAATGAAAAGTTGCTTTCCAAAACATTGGTTTCGGAACCGAATGAAAAGTTGCTTTCCAAAACGTCAAATTCATAAGTCACCCATAATGCACTTGAATCAGTTTTTGTTTCGTTAAAAATGTTCGTAAGTAAAAGTAATTTATGATCGACCTGGCATCACTTAATACATTCGATATGTAAAATGTGAAATGGTGAGAAAAAGTTTTTTGACATTCCCGTGAAAGGTTCGTGTTTATTTTTTCTTCACGTATTTTAACAAAATTCATCTAAAATTTACATTCAATAAAATTTAAAAAAAACATGTCGCCATAGCATACGAATAATCTAAAGTGTGGAGTGTTTTAAGTTAGTTAAAAAAAAACGTGAAAATTTGAAAATTTTGCCAAATATTTTTTGCAAAACAAAGAAGACAAGAAAATAAAAATTATATATAAATTTTCATTCTCACTACTGCTGGTGAGGGAAGACAAGTCAATTTTATTATTAATTAATTGCTCAGGTGTGTAAAGTATTAAAAATAATTAATGTGCTACTATTTCTCTGCGAATATCAATTCTTTCTTGCCAAAGTTTGTTAAGTTTCCAACGATTACATATGGAATTGAAAACGAAAATATTGCATTTACGTCCATAGTCTTTTTGGGTTCGCTCGGTCAAACGTTTTTCTTTTCGTCGTAGATACGGAAAATGGAAAAACACCTCCCCGTTCTCCCCCTGATTGTCTTTTGTGTTTGAATCCTTTCGTTTGAACTCTGTTTACCTTGATGAAGTGAAAAGAAGGATGCTTTTCCAGTTGATGGCTTTAATTTTGCAAACTCAATAAGACAAAAAAAAAAAAAAAGAAAACTGGTTAGTCTTTTTTAAATATAAAAAAAGGTTGTCGCTTTGCATTATTATTGTTGTTCTTGTTGGTGTTACTGGAGCTGTGAGCAAGCCCACGTAACAAGCTGTGTGGTTGTTTTGTGGTGCTCCAAGCAAACACGCAGAAAACGAAATTCTCAGGGTATCAAATAGCCTTGTGGGGAAAGGAGCAGCTCTCGATGACGAAATCCCACAATTTTCGGCATATTATTTCCACACTCCATGTTGCCAATATAGCAGGTAGTTAGAGTAATTGCATTTTGGTAGTATACCTTGTCTTGTCTCGTTTTTATTCATATTATTATGATTGTGGAGAGTTTGCCAACACTTGTTATTGTTATTCGCCATATCTATAAGCTATCTATTTTCTGCCAACTGTGTTAAGAGGTGAATCATCTCATTCCACGTAGGTCAGCATGTTAAATGTTAAACTTATTAATGCTTTTTAATATACCTACTTTCTAGTAATGAAATTGATTAAACTTATCGAATGAAATCACATTTAATGATCAATTTCACACCATATGGAAATTGGAGTAACCTTGAGTCAAATAGAAAAGTAATTCAAAATTGTTGTTATTTATAACAAGACGACCCCTTCGATTTCTGTGTTCTTCTTGGACAGAGAAAATCAGATCAATAAAAAAGTTTATGATTGCAAGTTGTTTTTCTTTTCTTATATTTGTTTCATAGTAGTGTTTCTACTCGTTGCGTGTTGGAGAGCAGTTTTTTTTTTGCTTATTTAGCGAGGGAAGATTTATTTTTTAATACTTTTTATTTTGTGCATTTTCTTATTTATCCTCTTTCGTTCCGACCATGACCTGATGGGTTTTTTTTTAATATTTTATATAAGTGTTTGGTCTAATTTTATTATTAAATGGAGCATTGAAAATAAAACCATCTACCCAGGACCTAATGTTTATTTTTTTTTTTTTTTATAAATAATTTCACTTTGCAAACATAAAAGTACCTAAGTATGTCATTAATATTAAAGTTCGCTCGAAGCTTTTGGATGCAAATATTTCGCACCTCGCTCCGGTGCAATATCGATGTACATAAGTGCAGTTTTTTTTCTAAAACTTTTGTTTTTTTGTCAGGTGAAAAAAATAAATGATAATGCTATTAAATCAAACTCACAGAATAGTAAGTGATTTTCAGGACTCTTGAAGTCAGTTCTGTAGGCCTATTTTACGGCGAAATTGTATTTTAAATAAGGAAGAAAACTTTAAAAGTAGTTCCTCAACATTTAGGAAAATAGCACTTACGTCGATATTACACCTGTTGTACGATTAGTGTTTTTGTATGTAGAGTTATTTGTGTATTATTTAACGCTATATAAAAACAACAAATTAATTAGCAAATAAAATTTTGTGGATAATTATACAGGCTTATTTAGTCGATTTGAAATTAAATGCAAATAAAACAAACTTTATTTCATCTTCTTCCCAACAAAAATACCACTTTACTCTGGTACCTACATACTTCATTTCTTTCTTGTAGGGCAATACTACATTCAACTCACTTATAGATTAGATATGGGGGTTTAAAATAAACAAATCAAAAATGTTCTTAAAATTACATTTGCATACTTAAGATGGCAACAATTATAAGAGTTAAAACCATAAGTTTAAACCTATAGCTACAGTTAAGCTAAATAAATGAAATTACTACCATATTATTTATTTATGACAACTTATTACACAAAACTGTAACGAATCAACATATGGCTAATTCTTGTTTTGTTTTGTAGATGAAAAACTCGGGGTTAGGCTGTGAGTGTAAATATGTGTGATTATAATTGCTTTTTCATGGGTTTTTTTTTGTAAATGTAGTTACAATTTATAAAATTAGGAATATATTTATAATTGCACCTTAACAAAAACACCAGTTTGTGCTACCTGTAACACTAGATTGGACTTAACTTATATTTTCAAACACTGCTTTGTATCGCAGCCCATAATCAAAAATTTATTTAAAAATAAATAAATTTAGAAAATTCTCCTCAACCATAGCTCCACGCTTCTAGCTAACGTAAACATTATTGTGTACATACTTTAATTAAAAAATTGTCTCCGCATGAATGTCCGTAATTTGAGTATTACTCACTTATGTTATGAGCGATCGATCGATGACCGATGTAAATCGATCGAACCCGCATTAAAAATTAATAAAATGACTCCATTAATACATACATATGTATGTATGATTAAAATAACCATTTGAAATGTTTTTATTTAATTTCTATTTTTTAATAAAGTGACCAAAGATTCAAAATAAATTTTTATCGCAAATTCTACCCAGAGTTTTGATCTTTTCGGGAACTTTTTTATATTATTAATAAAGATTATCTTACAAAAATGCTAGGGAATCAGAAAAATTAAATTAAACGCATTATTTTTATATTAATTTTAAGGACTATCTATACAAAAATACGATGACATTTCGGTCTACAAATTTTATCATTATTACAATAAAATCGCAATCTTATCAGAAAATTAATAAATGAGCTCGAAATGTTTGTCTTGAGTGATAAAATATTGATGTGACGTTATTGTTTTTGACAAGATAATAAAAGTAATAATGTTAAAATCAGGCATTATACCAAAAATGTTTGCTGGCCAAATTTTAAATAAATAAAATATGTAATTTAAAAAGGGATTTTAAATTCCCTTCGATATATTTTAAGAGTCATCAGCTGTGTGTGTGTTTTTTTAATTCTTAAACGTTATCTCTTCTTTAGAATTCTTGTCGTATATTTGAGAACATATCAAATAGACAATTAATTTTTCAGACGTATCATGTTTCTGTTACTTTAATTTTCTAGTCTTTATCAAAACATACTAACTTATCGTGTTCTTCACACAACTTTCTAAAAAGTGATTGGTAGGTACTTAATGTAAAAAATTTTTTACAAAAAAAATTGTATTCTTTAATTTAGAATGAGCACTACCGAAATTGACTTGAATGTGACAACACCTAAACCAAACTACATAGTCCAAACGACTCCAGCTTCACAGATGGCTATAGCAATGGATCCACTCAGCCATGTAGGAGATGGTATATTTTTACAAACGAAGACGGCCCAGGGATTGGCGGGTATATTTGTCTGGGCGGCACTTTTTATCACCTGCCAACAGGTAAATAATGTTATCACTTATCAGAAAAAACATATATTTATTTAATTGTTTTTATTTTAAGATATACCATCACCTACGATGGTACACAAATCCCCAGGAACAACGATGGATAGTTAGAATACTTTTTATTGTACCAATTTATGCAACATACTCGTGGATAAGTTTATTGTTTTTCAACTCAGACAATGTTTATGTTTATTTTTTCACTGTCAGAGATTGTTATGAAGGTAAGAGCTGTTAAATAAATTAAATTTTAATAATAAAAACTAAATTAAACTTCTCTTTTTCAGCTTTTGTTATTTACAATTTCTTATCTTTGTGCTATGAATATCTTGGTGGTGAGGGTAATATTATGTCAGAGATTCGTGGTAAACCAATTAAGACTTCATGCCTTTATGGTACCTGTTGCTTAAAAGGAAAAACTTATACAATTGGGTTTCTGCGTTTCTGCAAACAAGCGACTTTGCAATTTTGTCTTGTTAAACCATTGGTTGCTTTTATAATAATTTTTCTGCAAGCTTTTGGACATTATCATGATGGTGATTGGAGGTGAGTTCTTTTGTTTTTTTAATAAATTCTTGCTTCTGTTTTTAATACAAATATTCTTTAAAACAGCGCTGATGGTGGTTACATTTATATTACGATCATTTACAATATTTCCGTATCGCTAGCCTTATATGGCCTTTATTTGTTCTATTTTGCAACAAGAGATCTCCTGACACCTTTTGAACCTGTATTAAAATTCTGCACAATTAAATCAGTGATTTTCTTGTCATTCTGGCAAGGTAATGTTATCTAGTCAAATAAAGCTTTATTATTTCATTTGATTTCATTTTCAGGGGTTGGATTGGCTATTCTTGAAAAAGCTAACATTATATCACCAATTGTAGATAGTACTGGAGCCACAACATCGACTGGTACAGTCTCAGCTGGCTATCAAAACTTCTTCATTTGTATCGAAATGTTATTTGCTGCTATTGCGTTACGTTACGCCTTCCCATATCAGGTAATAACGTTTTTCAGTAACTCAAATATCGACAAAGACAATCTTCAACAAAGGATGACAAGATAACTAATTGCTAATGGAGCAAATGAGGTTCATTAGCTTTAGTGGTTAAATTCCCACTTAACGCATTATTTTCTTGATGGAAAAGGTTACTGTACAACGGTGTAGGCAAATCTGTTATATGAGTAAACCATGAAGCGCCAAGGGTTTATAAGTTTAACACAGGTTCATAGCAAAATCAGTTATAGTTAAAATCTAATTGTGCTGACTCAGCAGATGATTGATCATATGTATGTTTATTGTTTACCTATATGTATGTATAAGAAGATAAGGTGTTTTAGAAATGTTGATAGGAAAGTAAGCACTTTCAGATTTAAATTCATTCTTAGTAGTCGGTAGGTGGTTGTTTAGAAGTAACAAAAATGTATATAAGAGTGTTTGTAATGCGGTTAGTACTACAAAAAAAAATCGGATATTTGCTTTCATGGGAAATCGTAGAATTGAGAATTACAGTTTAAGAAATTAATTACAGCTAAAAAAAGTATTAAATTTCATTGGGCAGATTCAATAAAAATAGCTTGACATCTGAATTTTCAGATTTCTTAATTTATGTCGTTGAACGCAAACATTGAGCGTGAATAGTTTTGAGGATGAAATTATATGTTACTAAATCAGCAACAGGTTTTATTATTTTCATTAAAAGTCTTTTTATTGATATGTATGGCCTACAAAATTATAGAAAAACTTTCCAAACATTAATATAAAAAATGTTTGATTTAAAATTCACTAACAAAAACAAAAAGTTCGTTAATTTAAATAAGTATTGAATTTTCATGACGAAAACTAAAAAAATCAACTACCAACAAGATGAAAATTATAAAGTTCAGCTTTTATATTCAGTGCTTCAGCTGATTTGGCACTTCCCCACCACAAACAACTTCCATCTGAATTTTCACATGAGAATTTCTTGTCTGAAAATTCAGATAAAACGTAACTAAAAGTCATCTAACAATCAGAAGCTCTAAAAATTCAGATGTAAAACGTAACGCATTGAACGTACCCATTAAAATTCCTAGTAACCATCCTTATTACCAACCAGAGTTACCATTGGGATACAATTGTATCCCGAGGTATTCTTTTTTTTCGGTGGGATTCGTGGATACATTTATTTAAAAAGGAAACATTTTTTTCACAATCATTTTAACTCAAAGAATGTTAAGTTTTTTTAAGAAAATTAAAACTTCATTGTACTCTATTACAATTTTTGTTTGTATATGAATGAATTAAGTAATATTAATGTATTCAATTTATGTTTTATAAAACAAAAAATCTTTGATTATAATTAAAATCGGACGTTTTTGAAAACTTTTGCACTTATGTTTAAAAGGACTTATTTATTTTCTTTTTTCATTAATAAATAATTTTTGCTGCGGTATCAGTGTTACTTACTATGTTAAAATAGACAACTACATATTATGTTAAAGTAAACTTTTGGTATAATTAAACTTAGATCTACGATAAATCAAAACAGAGATGCAGAATTAAAATATTGATGATAAGAAAATATTGTTTTTTATGGATTGAATATAATAAAAATGTTTAATTGAAAAGAAATTCTTTAAAAAGATAAGATACGAATAATAAACATAAACAAACTTAATTAAAATATAAAAACTAAGTTCTAAACATGTAAAGTAACATTAAAATTTATCAATAACTTCAACAGAAAACGCATTTTTAGTTTACATGCGCTAAAATTAATGTTGTATATTTAAAGGTGTACTCACGTAGTTGCATTGGAGATGGACACGGAAGATCTGTGACAATGCAATCGATTTCCAGCAGTTTAAAGGTAAATAATTTATTCACAAATCAGTTGTAGATATTTTTAAATATATTATTTTTAGGAAACAATGAATCCCAAGGATATTATGACAGACGCAATTCACAATTTCCACCCACAATACCAACAATACACGCAATACAGTTCAGGTAAAGTAAAGTGCTTCTCTTCTTTGTTTTTTATTCATTTCTGCTTCATGCTTATTTTATTTAAATTAATATTTAATTATTCCTCTGTAGTGTGATAGTATCTTTGCTCAAATTATCGCTAAATGTCCGTCACATTTTGTTGGAAGAAATTCACTAAAAACTACTAACAATTAGCCACACATTAATCTGCTGAATTTAAATGTCTTATAATCACACTAACATTGTCGCGTATTTTTGGATTCACAGTGTAATATCGACTGTAGAAAAATATTCAGTGCAAATCCTATCAAGCAGTAGTACTAGAGTCACATAAATTTTTATGGTGGTGGTAATAGGAACTACCTTACACGCAAAATCCTTAATAAATTAAAAAGTTTTGTTTTTTGCGCAAACTGGAAAATAACTTATTATTTTTTCCGAAATTTTATATTTTTGCAGAAGTAACATCATCTCAGCGCTATGAGAAACTCTAAACGAAACGCTAATACACACAATATACAAAAACAAACGAATATTTAAATTCGAGCAAGGAAGCTAAGACTAACTAAGAAAGAAAGAAAAAAAAATTGCCTGTGTATTTTCACTTTTTATTATTTTTTATGTAAAAAAAGGAAACAAATTTCTTACTTTTATCACTTATTTTTTTATTCTTTTCACTTTAAAATGTTTTTTAATTTTTTATTTTATTATTTAAGGCTATTGAAAATAGAATATCAGTAGTATAAACGTACATAGTATAAAATTATTTTGCATTTACTTTATTTCCAAGTTCTAACAAAAGTTTTTAAGATTTTAGATTGCATTGCTGGCAAAGCATTTATTTTTGTTCGTATTTCAAAGCCATCAGCTTTGAAACTTTAATCCTGCCTTATAATTCAATGAATACAAAATCTTAAATATAATTTAAAACAAATTTTTATTGAAAACAGCTTAGCTCAATATATATTTTTATCTAAACAAAATCCAACGAAAAACTTACGAAAAATTCAAAGCTAAACAAAATTAGCACAGAATGACCAAAAATTAAAAGATCTTTTTTATTTTCTAATTTTATTACTTTTTCAGGTTTTTTTTTTTTTTTAAATAACTACTGATTTTATTTTTTAAATCGTACATATTTCGCAATTTTGTTTAGCTTACTAGATATCTATAAACAAAAGTTAAATATATTATGTATACCTACTTTTTATTTTTTAGTGTATGTGATAAATTATGAATTTTTGATTCCACAATCATATTAAAAAAATATCATACTTAGTTTTTAAATATAATAAATTAATTCAAATTTAAAGCAAGTGTGAATAATGCAAATTTTTTATTTTATTCTTTTTGGCTTTATATACATAAATACATATAATATATTCATTTTGGATAATTGGCTGTTTTGTCTCTGCTGGCTCGTAAATGTGTGTTTTCATTTTGTTTGCATAATTTTATAGTTGTTAATGAAACTCCATAGCATAGCCAATACTCAGGCAGTCGCGACAGTTTTAATTGTGTTTGAAATCATTTTTAAGAAGCATGACAACAAAAAATTAGAAGCAAGTACTACACCTTCAATGTTCAAAGCAATTGAGTTGCCTTACTTAAACTCCTTTTGATGATGCAGTTGATTTTTTCGAAATTGGAATGGAAATCTCGGTAACAGAGAATGTGATACGAAATTTCCGAAAGTTAGGTTCTATAATCAAGACATTGTAAAATCACGAAAATCACTTTTTTTATCGATAGATTGGTCGATATTTGTTTAAACTCTTGGATACTCTTTCAACTATTTAAATGATGTTTGAATTAAGTTGATAAGAAAATAGATTCTTGTCAGTGGTACTCATGCAAAGAAACGACTATTATGGGTAAATAAGGAGAGGTTTTGGTGAAATGAGTGTCGGCAAGAATGCCGGTGCTCTTATGAATAGTACGAGAAGTGAACTGCGGTACAATCTCCATGAGAGACTACACACAGTTTAACCTAAACAGTTCATAATTTATAAGTATAAAACTATTTATCTGGCATTTTCAATCAATATACATAGATAGGATACAAAATCAACAATTGGAAAAAAGCAGAACAAAAATAGTAAGTCTCAACAAATTTCTCGAGTAGGTTATATTTTGTCACAAAAACTCAGACTTTGAAAGTGTCGTGCTACTTATTTTTTCAAGCATGATCTCATATACAAATTTTGAAAGATTATTTATTTTATTATTTTATATATAAAAACATAAACGAGTTAATTGTGCATAAAGCATGCCGCATTACAAAATATAAACAATAAAATGAAAATCACGCATACGCCTCAGGTTCTACATATTATGTCTTACACCGCGCTTATTTTATCTCTTTCCACCTACCAAATAATTTCTTTTAGGCGGTAAAAACTCAAGAGGCATTCGAGTTTCATCATACGATCCGGATGATCCAAATGCACAATCCCAAGCCAACGGAGCAGGATGTGTTGCATCAAAAACGCTTGGAAACCAACGGAAATTTATGCCCGGTGGACAAAGGGTGGCTACAATTAGTCAAAATTACAATGAAAAGACCATGCTGCTGAGCAGCGATGATGAGTATCAATAAATACTTTGTTTTTTTTGTTTTTATATCTACATATGCAAAGAATTTAATGCAACATGAAAAAGGAAACCTTTAATTTTTATTTATATTAAAAAAGAAAATTCATATTTTAATTGGATATTTTTATTTAAATTTAAAAAGTTCTATTATTATATTGATGCTATTAGTTGTAAGAATTGTAGTTGAACTTTTTATATATCGTAAAAGAAACCAACAAAAAACCATATTCCATTAGTAAAGAAATAAAAAAAAAAACATACATTCGTGCGATATTTTCCATTGGCACTTATTTTTTTTTATTATTTTTTTTATATACTTTTTTTTACATATTTTTAAATGTATATGCTTTTATGCAGTATCTGCTAACCGAAGAGTATAAATGTTGATCCTTCCGTATAAATAGTAGACCACATAAATAATTATATGTATACATTTACATACACATGCGAATAAAATAAAAATAAGTAAAATCAAAAAAACTGTATTTTTTTTTTATATATATTTTATTATATCAACACAAAAACAATAAAGAGAAATTATATTTTTATTATAATTGATAACAAATTATACTGTAGGTATCAGGTTGGCGTTTATTTTGGCGATGCTTCTATTATCTTCCCTTCTAAACATGATCAAGTTATATACAAAAATTCTGGTTCTGTGCAAAATTTTATTTATATCGATAACTTTTTTCGGTTTCATTTTTGAAGTCTGTCTAGTATCAGTGTTTTAATTTATTAAGGGCTTGTTTCACAATGTCTGAGTAAGTTCTGACTAGTAACTCGACACATAAATAATGGAATATGGTCATAAGTCCACAAACTAAAAAATAAAATTTTTGCATTTATAACCTATTAAAGTCGTCAAAACACAATTGTATAAGTGTTTTTACTGCTGACTTATGACGTGCTAATATTTATGTGTCAAGTATTAATCAGAACTTTACTCAGACGTTGTGGAACAGACCCTAAGTATTTTTTTTTGTGTTAACTCATTATAATGTGGATGATTTATTTAAACAATAATACAAAAAATTTATAAGTTAAGTTTAGAAAGATGAAGTAAATTGTTTTTATTTGCATCCTAAATAATTTGACCAAAAAAACCCAATTCAACACCATAATTTAACTTTACCCATTTCACATGCTTCGACTTGAAATTTCAGAAAAATTTTAAAAGTTGGTATAATTAGGAATATAATAAAAATTGTTCCCAATTTTATCACCATATTATTCACTCGATGAATCCAGTTTGAAACTTTAATCCGGATGTATGTAAATTAATTTAAATTCAATAGATCCACATCCGGTTTTAATCTGGTTTAATCGATTGAGTAATATGGCGGTTACATTTACCGAAAATAACTAAGACTGAAAACTCATGTATATTGTTTGAGAAATTTTAACTACCCGTTAACCGATTCCAAAATAAATTTACAAAGAACTTTGAATGAGGCTTGATCATGATGTGATGGGAGAGAAGTGAAGATCTTAAACATTACCAAACTAAATGCCACCCTAGTACGTATTTTTTTTTTCTTTTTTCTAAAAAAGTAATATTCAAACAAAAATATTTATATGCTGTATTTATTTCCTTTTTATGTTGATTAGTAATCTATTGTGTTTTGCCATGCAAATTATTATGAATTAAGTAATTCCATATTTAATACTAGTAATTTTTAGAATTTATTTGTTCGTCACTCATCTTTAAAAGTTTGGAACAGTAATAAAAAAAATGATGTTCGCAATTAATTGGTGCAATAACCTAATTGAGCTTATTTGCATTGAATAAAGTAAATGATTCAAAATCTGTATAAAATGTTCTATGGCACCTGACAATGAGAAATAATCAGTTATTTTGATGTGGTTGCAAACTTTTGAAGGGATGTATGTTAACAAGATTGCAAATAAATAATTAACTGCCGTCGATAATTTTAAGCTTTTCTATAAAATATATACAGTCAGTCTTAAAGTTTTGAATTATATATATCAGCTGGAATAGCTTTATGGATATTTTTATCCCTTTTGGGTAGCTCGTTACTGAAATCGTTTTTTACTTTATTCGATTTTAATAATGTTCTTAGTTCATGGGTGGTCTTTTTCTATTTACCACACCTGTGTTATCAAGTTTACTTTGAAAGTCTTTCACTTCTTTTACATCTTGAATTTAATGTTGATTGATGAATCTTTAGTTTTTTCTTTCAATTTTGTTAAGTGAACAAACACAAATTTAAACCATACATAATTATTATGTCAATTTTTCACTGTTTTTTTTTAATAAGTTGATCTTGACTGTGTATAGATAGATTATCTACTAACGGAATAACTAAAAAAATCAAAACAACATACAAAATATTTAAGAAAAATAGCTTTTTTAAAGAACCCAAGGTAAAAATTCAGATAGCATATTCATGGTACATTATTTATAAATCCAAAAAATGTTTTCTTTTTACTTTATTTTAATTTTTTCTTTAAGTTTAGCTTAGTATAACTTATATAGATAATTAAAAATACGTTTTTTAAGCAAATCAGAGCTGTATATTTAAAAAAATTTCTGAAATTTGAAAGGAGAAAATTAAAAAGTAAATTAAATGAATGAAATTTATTATAAAAATGCAAACATTAGTAAATAAAATGATAAGAGAACATATTATGCCTACTTATTTCTGAGATCCCAAAATGAAAAGCATACAAAAACTCACTAAATTTACGAAGATGAAAAAATTTAAAGAAATAAAATAGTACATACAAAATTAAAACAACACGTGAAGAGGGTGAGAAGAAGCTGATTTAAAATATAATAAACGATATAGCCACTGAAGATTTGTTTGTTTGATTTGGAAATAAAGTTTAAGTGTCTCGCCATAGGCATATTCTCTACATTTTGTATATTGGTTATGTAAAGCAAAGCCCTTTGGCACAAGATCTGATGTTTTCTCCGTCACTTTGGATACATACTAGCAGTAGCACTTTACTTGGAATATGATGAATACGACGAAGTCGTGGTTTGCATTAAACAATAAATTTAATGTGTTTTCTTGCAGCATCTTACCGGTATGCCTTTTAATAAAAAAAAAACAATTTTACAAAAACCCATCGTCAACTCGTAACTCCGTTTTATATTTAAGCTTTAAATTAAATTGCGTAGAGAAATAAATATATATTTCTTTTTTTAAATTAATATTCCTAGTTATTATTTAAATTTTAAAAAATTAACTGGTTTTGTATAAATCTACGACCATATTATAATAGTTCGTCAATCCCGACATATGTGAACCGAAAATTGATCGATAGCCGTGTTTTGGTGACAGTGTGTAGCAACTCAGCAAATTTTTTGAGCGGAAACAACAACAAATCATTTCTTGTGTATAAACCATAACAAAGTATTTATAATCAGTTTTACCAAAACAAGGCTAATATCTCATTTATTTTATTTTAGGGTGATTCGATCGCGTTGTTTTCTTTGTTTAATAAGGGAAAAACAAACAATACACTCCCTATAATGTATTTGCAAATTGAAAACTGAACAGAATTTTCTTTTAAATCATCTTATTTTGTCTAACCAATTTATTTTCAGAATTTTACAGTTTATACTTCCTATTACACAGTAATAGGCACTTTGGCCGCTACATCTGCTTCATTCTTTTTTATAGCTATCTGCAATAGTCCACTTGGTGAATCATCAGATCCACCAAAAAGCACCAGAAACAATCCATTATGGGCTACACTTTTCCAAAGTTTTCCAATCCATTTGTCTACTTTTGCCACCGTTTTGTCAATTTTATCAAGTTGAAATTTTTCGGGTTCTACACTTAGTTTTGTAATGGTAAGTGCGTTTTCCAAAGCAATCTCACGAGTTTTCTTTACCGATTCCTTATTACTGTCCGCTTCGAGGCATTCAATCGACTTGAGTTTATTGCCCGCTGTAGCTTTGTTACAGATTTTCATAACTTCAGGATTCATTGGCCCTGTGGTAATGATAGCTGTTCGCTTATCTCGCTGTGAAGCCTGTGCAAAGAGATTGTTTTTTATTGAATCACCCATAGCCATTCGAACGATCTCGTTCACTCGTTTTCTCTGACTCAGAATCTCGTCACCAAAATCTAAGCTATTTTTTAGTTTCAGTTGCACCAAGCGGATACTCGCCAAACTGTCTTCCACAGAATCGTGTCCACCTTCGTGCTCCTGAATCATCTGATCGAGGAACTTACTTGCCAGTGTTTGCAACTTGGACTTACGTTTTCGCATGCCCGTTGTGTTGAAAATAACACTCGTATCGATGATATACGGATGGAACATTTGCATGGCGTGCAAATCGCAATTCAGCGATTGGCCCACGAGAATCGCATCAGCTGGAATCAATTCCCGTACGTCCTTTTGGACTTCTTTCAATTGTTTGGTCACTGTAGACAGCAGTTCAGGGGTTATTCCCGAAAATCTGGTGAGATAGTCTACGATTTTATTTGTTGGCATAACCAAAGTTTCGTACACTGTTTCGAAATTCTCGTTTACAATCGAGATACGAGTTAGTTCGTTCTGTCCAGTTGTGGTACGACACATCTCACAATCGACACCGAACATAGGACTGCTCGGTGTTACTGGAGCATACTTGTCTTTTGTAAAGATGTAATTTTTAAAACGACTGGCAAGTTCTCCACGCAGTGGCATAGGGTAACCTTCATCTACCATCTGGAGAGCGGACAACAGCAATTTGGTTCTTGGAAATTTGTCTTGTTTGGGGATTTCCTCTGTTTTGGCAATCTCTTCGGTCTGCTCGACGGGGAAGATCGATTTCACAAGTAGAGTTGGATCTTTGTTCATCTCCACGGCAGTTTCAAGTGATCCATACTTGTCGATAAGCTCCTCGGCTTGAGTATTCGTTAATGGAGCAGTTGCCAGATCTTGGATAATACTCTTCTCTCCTCTTACCGGCATGACTACTTCAAGTTTTGTTTCAAAAATCTTGTTGGTTTCACTGAATTTTTCTTCATTGGAAAGATAATGGTAGAGGGAAACTCCATCGAGAACAAGCACTAGAGTGTGAGACAATTTCATTGACTTTTCTAGATAACACCAACGTTCTGGGGTACATGGTGAATTTTTTCCTATCAGAGCTGACATAAGAAGGTGCTGAAGGTCTGTCAAGAACACAGGTGTTCTTTTTTCTTGATCCACTTCAAGGCTTGCATTGTAGCCGGCCGGTCTTAGACGAAATTTTGGAACGTTTACAAGTTCACGCTTGCGTTCTTTGAGCTCCTTCTTTAGTTGAACATATTGCTCCTGAGTAAGATTGAGTTTCTTTGCCTCAGCATCATCATATGTGCTTGAGTCCTCACTTTGTGAATTATCACCATCGTTTAGTTTAACCTTTTTCGCCTTAGGTTCTTCTTCGTACTTGGTTTCAATCAGTTTCGATTTCTTTACCTGTAAGGAAGATTATAGTTAGTTCATGTAAGTTGGAGAAACAAATTTTTGTGTCTATAAATATACCTTATTTTTTCCATCCGAAGAATCACTTTCGGACTGAGAAGCACTAGCAGCAACACTGGAGGTGGATTCACGATCTTTGTCATTCAGTTTAACCAAGCCAGCAAGTGCTGCAAGTTTTTTCTTCTTCTTTTCAAAGCGTTCGGCTTTTTTCGAAGTCATTGTGTGCATTACAGGACAATTGAATGGTTCTGAAGAGCTTAAGAAATGATTTTGAAATAAACTTTCATGAAAACTTTAATTTTTTAACTTCAATTGTTAGTTTTGTGTTTTCTTGATTTTCCTACGCGTGGTTTTTGTAAAAGCGTGCAGTGCAGCCATATGACATTTCACATTGTTGACACTTTGTTGGTTTTCTTATTTTTTTTTTTCTACAATATGTTAGAAAAATATATATATTTTAAACATATTGAAGCCGGAATCAGATGCTGGAGCGTATGGCTTGGACAACGTAGATTCCAACAACACTGACCAAAGTTGCTTGACCTCAAGCAACTTTCATTTTCTCTTTTTTTATATATTCATTGGTCTGCCTTTTCTTTTCCCTATATTTATGCTTTTCTTTAATTATGTTTTCACTAATTTCATTTAAGATATTTTTTGCTATGTACGTGTATCTTTACTTCTAATTACATATTATCTTTTGTAATTTTTATAATTTTGTTATTATTTATTTTTGATTTTTTTTTATATATATCCAGCCGAATTTATAAACGCGTTATAGCGAGTGCATAAACTTATGCACTTCTTATAATGCCTCTAAACACGAAAATCGTATTTATAAAACTTTGCAACGATGAATAGTTGTGGTCTTATTTATAAATGTTATCTAACAGGGCTATTCTGGCGTTGTGAGGGTTCACAACTCACAAGTCACAAGCCTTTGTGAGGTTGATTTCTTGTGAGGTTGTTGTGAGGTTCTCAAAAAGAGATCACAATTTCGATAGTTTTTGTGAGGCTCATAGTTGTGAGGGTACGAAAACCTCACAAAATCGATTTCACCTTTCCTTGTGAGGTTGTTGTGACTTGTGAGGTTGTTGTGACTTGTGAGGTATCAGTGAGGTTTGCCAGAATAGGGCTGTAACTTTGGACAACTGTCCAACTTTGGAAAATGTGTTTAAAAACCTTGTTTATTGTTGTTTTATAGCTGCATAATTGCCTGTTTACATAGGCATTTTACTGAAAGGCGCAACCAGTGAGACAGGTAGATTTATGTGTGCGTAGAAACGAGAAGGGTAAATTCCATCCCAAAATCCTTCTCGTTTCTACGCACATAAAATCTACCTGTCTCACTGGATGCGCCCTTCAGTAAAATGCCTATGTAAACAGGCACTAAGGCTTGTATTCACCTAGCGCTCATATTATGATCCTCATAAGTTTATGAGGCTCTAACTTTGGGGTATTCACCAACCACTCAAAAAAATATGTTTCGAATTTCGAAAAAGAGAGCCACTCTCTGTCAACCATAGGCACTCCCAAACTTTAAAATCAAACTTTTTTCGGTAGATGGGATGGTAGCGATGGAGATGTTTGTGTTTGTGGGGGTGGTGGTTGTAGAAGTAGTTTCGAAAATGTCGGAATATTTTTCGAAGAGAGCACTCATAAGAGGTCTCATAAGTGGTCGGGACCACTCATAACTATTATGAGCGCTCATATATATCCACTTATTATTGCTTGGTGAATTGGGCTTTTCCAAAAACTATCTTTGTCTTTTCTCTTTCTAATTTTGACACTTCAAAACAACAAAAACAAAACATGTGATATCAAACTTGGAGAAATGTAAACAAATGCTTTTTCAGTGCAATGTGGATTTTTAATATTTTCTGTGATTTTTGTTTATATAAATAAGCTTGATAAGTTACTGAAGTTGTTTTTTTTGTTAAATTGGCGTTATAACCATCGTTTTATACGTTTTTATTGGAAAACAAACAAGCACTATATTAGGCGTTTTTCTTTTTTAGCCCCGAGCGGGGCACAGAGCGGGCTCTGAGCGAATAGAGCTCACTCCGAACAGAACGTGACCTGAGCGCACCGATCTATTTAAGAAACTCAATTAAGCACTGAACTCTAATATCTGTCAAATTACATGAAAATTGTATGAAGTTAGCCGCGATCAGCTTTGTGCTCGATGTGCTCGGTCATTTTTTTCCGAGCTCATCGAGCGAGCCCCGGTTGAGCTCTGAGCTAAAAAAGAAATGCAAGTTGAGAGCTCGGAGCGCTCCGAGTTAAAAAGTAACACAGTTTTCTTTTTGACAGCTCAGTGCCACGCTCGGGGCCAAAAAAGAAAAACGCCTGTTATAAAAATATTTGTCGTTTGTTTACCTTTCTCCAAGTTCCGACCAGCTGTTTCCTATTTTTGTTTGCTTATTTGAAACTGACGGCTAGTGGAAAAGCCCAATAGGTTTATGAGGCTCATAACTTATGAGTGCTCGGTGAATACCGGCCTAAATCTTATTTGTACACTTGAAATAAAAATTGAATTGAATTGAACTTTTTTTTGAAATTGGAAATTTGCAAATTATTTTTATTGCGTTGACTTTTGTCAAGTTTGTGTTTTATTTGGATGGTACCTGGTTAGGTCCCAAAACTGTCAATATCTACCATCTTTTTTTTATGAACATTGCGGTATAATAGGGGTATTCACGATCCGATGCAAACTGGTCGTGCACGCGCACTTTCGCACGAAACTGAACGGAACTTTATGTCACCACAAAGTTGGTCAGATTATTAACTTTGTCGCATAGTGCCGCACCGTTTAGTACAGTATTTGCTTAGTGTGATATAGCTCATACAATTTCCTACAAATAAAGGATCTCCACACCAACGCGAATCTGTCGCGGCTATGACGAAAACAATAATAGGCGTGTTCCTTCGAACTGCAGCATCTACTGCCAAGTACTTCTGGCTGCAGTCAACTACTTCTACTCTATGGTCAAAGTAGTTCAAAGCACTTCAATAATGTAGTAACGAAATGAATCCACACAAGAAAGCGACACCTTCAGTAGAAAAAATAACATAAGGGGTATTCCCGATCCGATGCAACTGGTCTTGTATCATTGCAAAAATGCAAAAGTGTAAAATTGCTATACCCTAACACCATTGTAAAAAAAAACTTTGCACTTTTGCAATGATGCAAGACCAGTTTGCATCGGATCGGGAATACCCCTATAGTAAATTATTGTTGTTGATGTTTTAAATAATTTAAAATAAAATACAAATACAAACAACAAAGCTTTCGTCTACATTGAGGTTAGATTTTCCTTTTGGCAAAAATTAAAGTGTTCCATTCATCATCTACTGGGAAGTACTAAAAATTACTGCCCACAGGAACACACCTAATAACAACGTGTTGTTTTCATTAGCTGTGTTTTATTTTCCCCGAGATCCGAACCAGATTGGATTTGCTTACGAAAATACATGTATTACAAAAACAACACAAGATCCAACTTTGTTTTGGATTTGGATTTCCAAATCCGTTTTGAACACACCCTTAATTTGTAAATGTCGTCAGTTGTGTAAAGAAAAAAGACAACGGATGTATACAAATAAAAAAAACAAAAGGAAAAAAGAGTTGGGTATATAACAAGTTGTCACTGAGATCCTGGGTTGTTTTATTTTCATGATCTGATCTGGATTGGATCTGGGGGAAAATAAAACGCAGCTATTGACAACAACGTATTATTATTATTTTTTCATCGTCGGCACGACAAATTCGCGTTGGTGTGGAGGATCCTTAAGTCGTCAAGTTCAGTTCCGCTGAAGTGCAGTTCTGCCGAAGCGGTCTTACCCAACTAACAATTTTACTTATTTTAATTTATTGACAACCACGTGTTGTTATTAGGCGTTTTTCTTTTTTAGCCCCGAGCGGAGCACAGATCGGGCTCTGAGCGAATAAAGCTCACTCCGAACAGAGCGTGACCTGAGCGCACCGATCTATTTAAGAAACTCAATTGAGCACTGAAATCTCATATCTGTCAAATTACATGAAAATTGTATGAAGTTAGCCGCGCTCAGCTTTGTGCTGGATGTGCTCGGTCATTTTTTTCCTAGCTCATCGAGCGAGCCCCGGTCGAGCTCTGAGCTAAAAAAGAAATGCAAGTTGATAGCTCGGAGCGCTCCGAGTTAAAAAGTAACATAGTTTTCTTTTTGACAGCTCAGTGCCACGCTCGGGGCCAAAAAAGAAAAACGCCTATTATTGTTTCGCGTTGGTGTGGGGGAACCTTTATTCCTATTACTTTGTGGCCTTCTCTGCAAAACCTGAAATTTTCTAGCAACTCAATTTGCTTGGGTGAATGACCCCTTTCACATTAGGAAACAAGTTGCTGGAGATTTGTTTGAAGTTTTCTTTTAATTTCTTTAAAAATCTCATTACCTGTCATACGAAGAAACAAAATTGTGGAAATTTTAAAAATTGTCTAGTGAGGACTGTGCCTTAAGTTAGATTAAAATTTTATTGCACATCAACGCATCCCAGTATTTTGCTGAACACAAACTGCCTACTTTTAGGATTAACTGCCAAAGTTTTACCGTTATAACAGTAAAATAAAATCCCGCGTCAAGCTCAAGACAAAATTCCATATTTGTTCATTGTTGGTTTTGGGTCACTTTTTAAGAAATGAATAAAAAAATTATATAAAAACGTGATCGATCGATTTGGAAATATTTAATTTAATAAATTTGTTTTTTTCATTTCTTATCTCAAAAAACATCAAAATGTTTCAAGCTATTCTTCCTTTGACAAAATACCTGAAATCAAAATCAGTTAACATCTATGATTTCGCTTTCACCTTGCATTGCAAGGTCACCGTGTTTATTCTATTAACTTTTACAATCTTGGTTTCTGCACGTCAATTCTTTGGACAACCAATAGAATGCATGGCCGACGAAAAAAATCTTGAATATGTTAACCTATTTTGCTGGACAATGGGGACATTCATTCTCACTAATCCAAACGATCAAATTAACAATCACAATTCGATTGCAGTTGGAGTTGGCACTGAATATAAAGGAAGCAAAAGGCTTTATGTGCGTTATTATCAATGGGTTATGATGATTTTACTCGCGCAAGCTTTGCTTTTCTATATCCCGGCTTTTATTTGGAAGAAATGGGAATGCGGATTTATAAGTCAGCTTTGTGATGGATTTGGTAAGTGATATGCTTATGCATGCATCATTCAATGAACTTGGAGGGGATATATGTAGTGTATATTGACTTTTTGGATTGCAGAACGGAAGGTCCTCATATCTGATAGTGCCAATAAAGAACGAAGAACTTATCTGATGCAGATTTTCCATCCAAATTACAAACAAATGCATTGTTCATATGCTAAAAACTATTTCGTTTGCGAAATTCTGAATTTTGTCATTTGCGTAAGTTTTCTTTGTTTATTTTAAAATTCATATTTTAATTTTTAAGATTATAATTTATATATTTCAAATTTTTTGTAAAATGATGTTTATTAGGTAGGTATATGCAATTTAATTACTCGTAAAAACTTTTCTCTAAATCCGTATATTTAATAATTTGATAATCTTTAAAACAATTAAAAAAATGTCCGACGTCAGAAAAAGAATTCTTCATGATTCTAGATCGTAAAATCTTTTTTTTCCTGGGCCCTAATTTCGCGGAGCCTAATGCATGCAATAAAATGCAATTAATGGAGGTCTCAACAGTGGGTCCTCTAGCTGGTTTCGACACCATTAGTTTTGTTTAGGTAGGGTGAAGAGCGTTACACTATTCTTAAGCATTCCAAAATTTAAATATGTAGTGTTATCATGTTTTTAGTTGAACACTATAATTTCCTATTAAAGTTAACTTTAAATTCAAAAACATCCCATTCTATCGTAAGTTTCAAGGAACATTTTATAAATTGTATTTTTCGGTGAAACAAATTAGCAGTCGATTTGTAATTGTTGTTGAAGTTTATGTTTATCGATGCTGGAAGCTCAATGTTGAACAATACATTTTGTTTTGCAAAGAGCTATTACCTATAAAGATTAAAATCAAAATAAGGGATTGGTTGAAATGTTTCATTATTAAGCAATTAAATGAAAATGAAAAATCACCTATGGTCCAAAAAACATTCATATTGTTTTTTCCAATTTTTAATACTAAATGCTCAACACACTAGGGAACTCGCTATGCTGGATCCGCAGACAGTCTTTTCTTTTCACGACAAAGGGTAATTAGAAAAGATAGCACTACGAGTCACTGCGAATCAAGTATTGCGAAATTTATAATCTGCATGATTAATATCATTTTAATTAATTCAAACACATTTTTTTAACTTTTTTTTTCGTTTTTTCTATTTCTCCCTCAGGTTTTAAACCTTACAATGATGAATATATTTTTTAATGGATTTTGGTCAAGTTACTCCCAAGCAATGAAGCAAATACCATCATATAATTGGGATCAATGGAATGAAATGAGTTCCAGGGTATTTCCCAAAATAACCAAATGTGAGTTCTTCAAATATGGTGGATCCGGATCGCAGAGCAAATTAGATTGCCTATGTGTGCTGCCAATCAATATATTAAATGAGAAAATATTCGCATTCCTTTATGTATGGTTCTTGATTCTCATGGTTGTTTCTGCAGTGCATTTAACTTTTCGTATAATTGTTGCATGCAGTAATGCAGCTCGTATAATTATGATACAATGCAAAGTTGGATGCAATCAGAAAAAACATGTTCATCAACTTGTGCAGGACATGAGCTACTCTGAGTGGTTTCTCTTAACTCGTATTTGTGTAAATATAAATCCTTTAATGTTTGCAGAGTTGATTCGAGATTTATATGACTTCCAACGGCTTAGAAATAACAACGAGATGTCTGTTTGAAATATCAGCATTGAATCTGAAAAAACAAAATACAGCTCTCAGTTTTTTTTTAATTTAAAGCCACGCTAATAGCGCTGACCATAAAATGAATTAAATTTCGCATTGAATGTGAATTATTTTGTTTGTTTATATTGTATATAAATATATATATAGACTTATTGGATTAAAAGTTTCTTATTTTTATAAAATAAATTTGTGTATGTTTTTATTATGATGCTGCGGAATTTAAATTTGAGCACATATGACAAGTGCTACTGGCAATAGTGAATGGTACACATACCGACATGGATAAATTATGTTAAACCATACTAAAAATGTACAATTTTGTTTGCAATTTGAATAAAATTCATGCTTTTAAGAATAAATGATAAATGAAACAGCTTCTTATAGAGCGTTCAGTAAAAAATAGTTTATGACGAGATGCCTTAAATATTTTTGCTTTTTCAACCGGTAAAAGTTCGTACATATATAAGTAATTTAAAAAAATCGATTATTTTTTTACTTTAATACTAGTATTTCTTTATTATGCGTTTCGATCTTAAACAGAAGACCGTTATATGGTAAATGCGATTGAAAAAGCTGCGGAAAAACGACAGTAGTGTAACAAATAAAACGCTCGTAGGTATGTGAATTTACATGAGATACATGTATGTATTGAGGTTTAACAAAAGTAAAGAGAACATTATTTCTTTTACGATATTTATTATTATAATAAACTCAAAACTGTAGAAGTTTTATTTATGAATTTGTTTTCTATTTCTTAAATCTAAACCACTTCACCCAGTGTTGAAGTCCGTAGTTTTTGGTCGAAACATCTAGCTACTGAATCTATTTATCTTTGGGCGGAGACCGTAATTTAAAATACATATTTCATTTTACTAAAATAAATGGCTAGCATTATTTAAAAAAAAAAAAAAAATTAAATGTATACTTTCTAATGTTATATTATATTCATATCCATATACATACATACATACATGCATAAATTTACACTAATTTCTAAAGCAAACCTCTTGATATACCTACATTCATAATTTATGTATACATTTTTGGGAACTCTTTGAGACATGGATTAATAATATTTTTGAATTTTCCATTTTATAAGAGCTCAGTACATTTTTCAAAATCCCTTAATACGAGAATGCACCTTATATAGCAACTTTTTAATGTCAAATGGCTGCGCGCTACTCTTTCGACTCCCTAAGCGCTTAATAATAAAACATAACAAATGTATATACAAACCACACGAACACTGAAGTCAATTGTTGCATTTTATATTTCTTAAAAATAATATAAACAAACTGCATTTAAACAATCTTCCCAAATTTGTTTTCAACAGTTGTATCAAAACTCATATATATACATTGTACATACCTCCATGAAACAAGTAATTTAAATTCTTTCGCGTTTTCTTAAGTTAATCGTCGTGAAACATTTCATCTAAAGTATTTTAAAAAATATAAATCAATTAAACAAACACCCAGCGAGTAAACAAACATTGATTTTCTTTTTGTCTGCTCCAAATTTGAATTGTGGCGAAATTGGATAATAAATTGTTAATCACCGGGAATTCCACACACACTTCCATGCCATATGTGAAAATGATTTCCATTCATGTGGGTCAGTTTTTTTCGTGCAAAGAAAAAATTTAATGCAACTAACTTAGCTCCCAAAAACCACCTCAAGTATTTTCTTTTTCTTTCTGCTTCTGACCGAACTTTCAAAAATAGAACTGGATGAAAGATGAAATTTTATTTTCAATTAATTTCATGCTCACTATTTTCGAAACACCAACAACCACCTCCGCCAACCACCAGTCACCACCTTAAGAACATGGGTAGCTCAAACAAATGTTTTATAATGGGAATAGATTATTGGTGGTTCTATTGCAAAGTGAGAGAAAAAAAACTTAACAGAATTTTCCTTAGCCTATCACACAGTTATCCCACTTTTAGTTTTTTAGTGGATAGCACAACATAAAGCTTTTGAGTAAAGTTTTGCAATATAAATTCTTATTGTGCGTGGCACGGTATGGTGATGACACACATTTTGTGTTTGTTTTATTGTTGTTTTCGTTCTCTCTGGATAACTGGGAATAGTAGAAAAAATTCTCTCTGAGGTAGGACTAGGAGAAAAAAAGGTGTCTATTGAGATTGGGAGGGAAAAAGCTTTTCCGTTCGTGCGCAGACAACGTTCAACGTACCTAAATGTACAAAGAGGCTATCAAAATATTTTTCGAATTTTTATTTTAAGATTCAAAATTCGATTTTGCAATTTGTTATCAATACTGATAAAGAAAAACACTCCAATGTATTTTACTGATAAGCTTTTTATTATTTTTTTCTGTAAAGGACATTTTGTTTAAATTATTTTGTATTCTCAAATTGATCTTCAACTGATTCATACGTTTTACTTAAATAAACTGTTACCATAAAACAATAGGTTATGGGCGCACAAAAACGTAAGGAAATTCCACATGAAATTATGCAGTTTAATGGAAACGGTTATTAAAACTGGAGTTTGCGATTTTAAATTTTTTTGGATGCCCTTGATGTTTTGGAAGCTGTCACTTCAGCTCCAAATGGCCATGAATTGTTATGAACATGAAGCAGATAATTCGTATCTCATAGAATTCCTAAATTTCGGCCTTTACATGTACTTGATAAGTATCAAGCTTACAATTATTAGACACTAGCGTTTTAACGGTTTACGTTGAAATTTTCAAAAAATCTATACGAGTTAATTTTTTCAAACAATAGAAGAGAAATCAATGGGTTATTCTTTGACTGCTAAATTTCAACTGACTGGAGAAAATCGACATCAAATTTCGTTTCGAAACACTTATCGACAAAATATAAATTTTTGAACTTGTCATGAACTTTTATCATTATTCTTGTCTGTCAAATTAATTAAAAGTTAAAATTAATGAAATTCTGTTTTATAAAACATTTTGACTCTCCATCATAATTATGTACGTCGGAAACAAGAATCTACTGAATCCGTTATTGAAGGCTTTTCCACTTAAAAATTCTGCGACACACTGTATCACAGCTAAATGCCAAAAGAGAATCTTATGTTTTGTATAAATACTGTGAGAAATTTGTTTGAAAGTTCGAACTTTCTTTGTATACATACATAGGTATATACAAACATAGTACCTACATTTTATTTTTGTTTTGAAAAATTCAAGCAAAAGGATTTTTGCCACAATAATTTTATAAATTTGTACGCATGTCGGATACGGGTTTCAATCATTGAGTTTTTAAAACCTCCAGCAGTGTCAAAAGCGGAGTGAGCGAATACGTATTTTCATTTATAAGTAATTGTTGAAAAACGGATCCGCTGTCGTAACGTTGGTTCTCGCTCCTGGCGTATTGTGTGGTGTTTTTTCTTTTATTTTTGAAAAACGGTATTTTCTGTGTTTTTTAATTGAACATTTTCAGAAAAATTCCGAATTTCTAGTTAACAAAAGTCAAATTTTCTATTGGTGAGTTAAAAAGTTTGAATTTTTTTTTTTTGAGATAAATTATTTAATTTATCTTTCCACATCATATATAATTTGACGTTTCAGAGAAAGGGACAGTGTAGTTTTTTTCTTTTCGGTCGTTAAAAACCATCGTCGTCGTCCTCGTCCTCGTCGGTCGGTCGCCTACTCCTTTTAAGCTGAATTTCTGTGTGGGTATAATGAACTCTATGTTGTTTCTGTGATTATTGATTTATTTTCGGTGATGTGAAAATACGTGTAGTTACAGGACTAAATTTAGTCCTTTCAGAAATAATTTCTTTTTAGCAATTCTATAGTAGTTGTTGATAATGTTTAACAGAGAGCATACAATTTAACAGTCTATGTTAGAAGTTGCTTTTAAAATAACAGTGTCCTACATAATTTTGCAGCCCTTGACCTATATACTTCGATTTTTATCTGTAAAATTTTGGTAACGTTTAAGATAACAAACATGTTAAAGCAACAAAAACTTTTTGTTTGGGATGGGAGAAATGAATAAGCTCTTCGCTCCGCTCACACACAAAGTAATAAGGACAGAGGGATTAGAGAAGGAACAGATAATGAAACTGGAGCACTTGGCCACTTGTAACAGAAACACGATACATGGGGGGTTGGTATATTGGAAGACTTTTTTTTCTACTTATTAGATAAACAAGTTCATTCGATTGGCATGGAGTGCATACGAACGTTTTTGTTGCACCGTTAAATTATTCAAGGATGTCGTATAGAAAGAGAATGAAATGAGATGAAAACTTGAAGCGAATAATGATAGATAATGCGGGCGGTTGTACTGGGGGAGAACGTGATTTCTAAAATAGACGAAGCATTTTAACATCCATTATTGTTGTAAGTTACACTGTGTTATTAGTTTCCTTTTATGATCATCTTTGGTTTACATAAGTCACATTGGGGCGCCTATTGTAGCTTGTGCGGGTGATGGTATTTAAAAATTCATTGAGTAGTATAGTAGAACATGACGTTGAAGTGTAAGACGGGTATATAATCTATTTATATAAGATTATAATTGTAAATGTCAGAAGTCGGATGATTTAAGTTTAATTTAGCTTAAGTTTACCATGGATGCACATATTTAAGTAGTGAGTACCTGCTTAATTGTACCTACTTTATTTGTTGCAGCTTATTCCTAATTAAAAAGATTTCATAAATATAACTAAAAGAATTTTACTAAACTACCTAATATACATATTAACGCACAAAAATTACTATGGAACTAAGTTAAGCCTAGACAGTGTTATTCACTCGAGCTCATCACAAGATATCGTTATATCTTTGGTATAAGCCAAAAATAAACATGTGGTGTCATTTCAGCGATGACAAAAATTCGTGTTTCTGCAGTTTGTTTAGCGGAAGAAGCACCTGCCAATTATGCGGGGCTGTAAACGCAGTACTTAAAATAACCGTCTTAGCAAAGACTAAATGAAAGATGTGCACAGAAACGCCCTTAATTTATTTTTAAAATCTTATAAACTGAAGGAAAAACCTTACCTCCTTAAAAAGTTATCATATCATATACAAAAAATATAATTGTAAAGCGGTCATATACCCAACTATCAAATAGCTGTGGTTAAAATGAAGCTACGTGGACTGTTTGACGGGTTGGGGTCAGAATCCCGAAAACCTAAAATCCCGAAAATCCAAAATCCCCAAAAACCCAGAATCCCAAAAACCCAAAATCCCGAAAACCCAGAATCCCGAAAACCCAAAATCCCGAAATTGAAATCCCGAAAAATTATTTGCGCAAATTTTTCATTTTATATAATTTTTCGGGATTTCGATTTCGGAAAAATAATCCCAAGTGTAGAGTTAAGAAGTAAAAAAGTAAACAACAAGATTACTGTTCAGTTCCGTTAAGTTCTCTTTGAACATGATCTTGAGTTGTTATTGTGCTTTCAATAGTGTTGTGATTACCTACATTAGATAAGAGTGAAAAAAAATTAATTGAACTAATATTAAAAAAGGACGTTCTCAAATAAATTTTTTAAAAGGAATATAATACCATATAAATTTATGTTAAATATGATTATATACCTCGTTTATTTGAAGTTTTGTTATTGTTAAATTCTCTTTGTTATAATATGACTATTATTGTTGTTAAATTCTGTTTCTTATATGACTATTTTCTTCTTCTTCATTAAGAGTTTCACTTAGCAGACAATTTTGAATTCTTTCTATTTTATTTTCGGGAATTTGGCCTTTCTGGATTTTGGCTTTTCGGGATTTTGGGTTGTGGGGATTGTGGGTTTTCGGGATTGTGGGTTTTCAAGATTGTGGGTTTTCGAGATTTTGGGTTTTCGGGATTTTGGGTTTTCTGGATTCAAAATTTCGGGATTGTGTCCGTCTCCCCTGCTTGACATTTTGAACATAATTGCTTGTCCTATATTTTGTTAAAAGATATAATTGAAATTACTTCGTTATCGTTCAAGTGCGATAACGTATAACGAGAATCGTTGTAGTTTAACGATACTCGTTTTTTCGTACGACTGATATTTGGCTAACGTTAAAAATTTTTAAAATTTGTGTGAAGTTGGTTGTGCTTCAAACAACACTATTTTTTCGGTTTCGTTAGACAACGTCCTTATTGCAATTTTCTCGTTTTACATAATCGCTCTATTGTCGTGTCTATCGTTTACTTCCCGCTCGTTTCGTAGTACGAAATAGGGGCCCAGAAAATTTTTATTGAGACAAGCAATGTTCAGAATTTCAAGCTGAACATTTTGTTGTCTCCACCCCCTTTCTATCAAATAAAAATTAAACGAAATGTATACAATGTACATATAACGAACATGCCATATTTTATCTTGACTTTGAGGAACAATAAAATGCAAATAATCAAATTCCCAACCAATAAAATTTTACAATTTGGTACAATTTTTTGTGGTATATCCCCATTTTTTGTTTGTTTAGTTTGAATATATTATAAACCTTAAACCTAAAAAAAAAAAAATTAAAACTCCTTTCAAGGCGATCTGCGTTCTTTTCCCGATAATTTTTGTTTATGAATATTTATAAACGCTATTATCAATTGGTATAAATAATATTGTAATGCATAAAAAAGTTTCATTTTCCACCAGCTATTCAAATTAGTTGATCTTTAAATATACGTTTAAATAAAAAAAAAAAACTAAATACTACGGCACTGTTGGCACTTAAACAACAACACATAATATTCTAACAATGTCGCACATATAAGAACAATGACCTTGGCAATTCTTCATTAAAGAGTTGATCACTTCCATCTGTTGTAAGTTGCATCCGGAAAGACGCAATTCCAAGAACAAGGCTCTCATTCAATTCCTGTGAATTGTATATAATTATAGCATAGAATGCATTTAAATCTGTCACACAGCAAATTGTGACTACGAGCAACTCCATAAAAGTGGTTGATAAAATCGTGATTCGCAGGTTTATTTATAAATCCTTTACAACGTATGTATATACTAAATGGAGCAGACTTCATTTTTTTCTGTTTTATTTTTTAAATAAAAAAAATAACAGTTTTAATGAAATATCACATTTCACTTTATTTGGAGGGTATTTACTTTTTTTTTACCTAAAAATAAATTGCCATGTTCACAATATGTTCTTCTATTTGACATCAATAATTAAAAAATATTGCCATTAGGATTTTGAAAAATAGATTGATTAAAAAAGACTTTGAATTAAATTATAAACTTTCTTCTAATTCAAAACGGAACAGTTAACCCAACAATTTTTAATGGGCAACGGGTTTAGAATAGTTCTCAGTGATCAAAACTTTTATCATAATATCGAATTTAAATTTGTATGCAAGAATTAATTTATCAATTAACAATTAATAGCTGTGTTCCTTGAAACTCTGAATTCTACACATTTTATTTTTTTATATGAACTTTGACAGACTTTTGTGAAGAAATTCACACAAAGTAAAAGAACACACCTGAGATGATAAGCTCAATCATAATGCTATTTAATATAATAAAATAGGGCATTAATTAACATGGTGTGGATAATCAGAATAAGAAGAAATTAACAACAACTTGAATCGTACGGACTTCGGTGGCGTATACGTAACATTGAAAGTACTGATGATAGTGATAACAGATGACAGAAACTTTTCTATCCGGTTATTTAAATGTATAAGGAAGCTTTATTATCTTATGTGGCACTTAAATTGAAATAATCGAAGGAATTAAAATGAATTAATGCGTATTGGAACAGTAGATATATATTTACAAGAAAATGTATATTTAAAGACAGGGTAATAGAACGGTCTCTTAGATAAAGACAATTTTTTAACAAATTTCTTAAAGTTAACTGAAATTTCTGTGCTTGTTTGTTTGCAGTCACTAAAACGATCATTTTTTTGTAACATTTGAATAGCCTCAATTTATTTTATTCTACATTGTAACCTAAAATTTGGCACCGTAGCTCTCGAAAGGTTATCATAGGAAGTGATAGAACAGTTATGTTTTCTAATTTTTTCAATTTTAAAGTTTAAATTGGCAGACAAAATTCATTAACGGCTACAGAGAACAGAGGCCTATCGGAATCAAGGACTGACTAAACGTTTTATTGGTTAGAAAATTGATCAAAGTCTCAAATTGGTATGCTATTTTTTTAAAAATCCGTAAATGTAGGCAAAAAACTACAAAGAACGAACTTTTTGAATTCTATCTTATCTATCAATGACGAAAAAATATAAGCTTCCAATTGCAACCACTCTCTGAGCAAATAAAGACACGGAGCTAGGTTAGAAGGGAGCCGAATGACTTTAAGTCGGGTTGTCAGAAGCGCCAGACTCCTAAAGCACTTAATGCTGATGAAAAAACCTCCGTTTTACAATGCGCGTAAACTATAAGGAGCTTATATATTTAGCAAGATGCCGAATGCCATGGAATGCTGAATAGAGCATCCATTCAAACGATTGGCAAAAAAAGATCTTTTAAGTTGAAGAGAGTGTTTTGATCGCTATTATAGCCGTGAGAGATGAATTATGATATGGGGATGCAGGACCATTTTATGGCACCGTTGTTTAGATTTTGTAGACTGTAAAATGACATCGAAATAATATTATACCGTATTGGAGACAGTCTTGCTTCAGTTTCAGTGTATTTAAAGTCTACTACCGATTCGTTTTGCAACAAGACAATGAACCAATTCACACAGATTTTATTAAAATGTTGCAAACCTTAAACAAACAGCAATTATCCTTACCACCCTACTCTCATATAAAATTTGTAGAGTTGTCAAACACGCAAGGTTTATGGAAATATGGAAGGATGTACACAAGAAAAGTAAAGTTCATCGTAGCTATCAAAGTGGCCAGGGCGAACTCGTTAGAATTTTAAGGAATCGTTTGCGATTTTTTAAGAAATCGAACATTGATTTTGTATGATTCCTTAAACGGTCGCTTTTTTGATGTAATTCGAAACAAGGACGGCTCTAAAAAGATATAAAATATTGTGTTAACCACAGAAAATAACTACAAATTTTTTTTTTTTTAATTTATCAATTGGTTTTTATTCTTACTAAATATAAATACTGTGAGCTTATTCTAATGTTACAGCAAATAATACACATTTTTGTGACTGTTAACAAAACTAGTTGAGACAATAGCTCTATAGCTTTTAGAAATTAGTCAAAACTTCTTTTAATACTATAGTAACCATGTTGCACCTTGCTACTCAACACAAATTTTCCTATTTAACCTTAAAAAAGTACCAACAATAGTTAATTGTAAAATTAACTATAGGTGTGTTTTATTCTTTGCTGCATAGCCAGCGCAGCACAAGTCTGAATAAAACGATCACTCACTCTATGCGTTCATTTCAATAATTGAAAGCTCTATCGCCAGCACAGCCATCTTTTTTTTTACTGACTTCTTTTTCGCCAGGGAAATTTTGCTGCGCTGGCTATGCAGCAATGGATAAAACACACCTTATGAGTGAGGCTATCCAAATGTTACGGACTGTATATTATATAGCTTTGTGTTGTAATATCTCAAGTGTCAGCTGAACAAATACGGGCCATGCATGGGCAAAAATATTTAAATTGTATGAATTATGAAAATCTATCAATTATACGGGTTTGTTTAATGTTTAATGACAAAAAATGGTATGACAGTATGAAGATCGGATAATTCATCCGATTATTTTCTTAAAGAAAAATGATTACACCACCAATTCAACAACAATTATTGCTATATAACTTAAAAAAATTACTTTATAGATAAAAAAACTTCAAAGTGAAATAATAAATTCAAAAGAATGAAATTACTATAGGGCGCAGGCATTTGCACACTAACTCTTTTATCACCTAGTTTTATCCCGCTGTGTAAATACTAAAAAATGTGTACCTAGTCGGTAATATCTTTAAATAGACTTTGGCCTACGTCTAAAGAATCACGAAATGCAAGCATCAGCACCCACTGCTTGGTTCTTATATGCGAGATATGGAGAGTACCTTATAGCTATAGCAAGTGGCTGTCAAGTATCTTTCAAGTTACAACTATTCCAGAAGAAATTCATTGGGCCGACTATCTATGTATACAAATATTTTTTTTTATTTCTTGCGAAATTGTATATGTATAGGCACTCTTTCACAGAAAAGAAAAAACTAAAGAAATACGTTCATATAAATCTTTCATTATGGAGATATCGAAATACCTATGCATGCGTGAAGACGCGTGAAGGATATTTTTGCAAGATCTTCCTTGCAGGCATGCCATTTTTTTTTTCACCTTTTTAGATTTTATTTTCAAAAGTGCACTCAAGTATTACCGATCAATCAAATGGATATGTTCATAATTATTTGTTACAAAAATGTATTCATTGATTTTTATTATTATTAGGTATATTGAACCATTTTGAATGTGATGTAGATATATTTTGAATGGAAATAATTATGAATTTCAAAAGAAATTAATTTTTTCATATAAACATACCTGCATAGATACATATGTGCATATATAATGTAGTATGTTTTCAGATTTCTGTTTGGAAATTGGAACTGTGCCAAATTCGGTTTTGTTTACCGACGAACACTTGCATTTGTTTTCTTTTTGTTTATTAAATCCAGAATTATTTCCTTTGTCATTTTGTTGTGCAAAATTTTAGTGATTTAATATTTAAGCTGACAGGGGGCTATAAAGATGTTTCAAAATAAATCAATGAATCATACAAAAGAACCGATTACGCATAATTGTACATATTAAGTAGATATTTTAAAAAAAACGACTTGATATATTTTGAAAGTAAAATTCATATAATATTTTATTAGCTGTGTTTTACTTTTTTTCCAGATCCGAACCAGATTGGATTTGCTTACAAAAATACATGTATTACACAAACTACGCATAAGTATAAGATCCAACTTTGTTTTGAATTTGGATTTCAAAATCCATTTTGAACACACACCCTTAATTTGTAAATGTTGTCATTAGTGTAAAGAAATAAAAAAAACAAAGAGAAAAAAGAGTTGGGTATATATGTATACATGTGTCACTGAGATCCTGTGTCGTTTTATTTTCATGATCTGATCTGGATTGGATCTGGGGGGAAATAAAATACAGCTATTACTATGTTAGGAATCTGTAGAGGAATAAACAAAATTAGATGTACCTACCTACAAAAAGTCTTAGAAATTTTTCACATATATTTTAATTTGGATTTGGCAAAAACTGTCATAAAATAAAAACAGAACGATTTTTAAAAGCCCTAAAAGGTTTTATATAAATTCGCTTTGAAACTTATATAAATAATAAATATATAAATTCGTTTTGAAACTTATGTACCTATGTACATACATATATGTATATAAAATCTGTAATATGAAATTTTTTAAATATCCTTTTTTTCATTTACGATTTTAAGGTTTCTTATATTTTCAAAACAGAATTGATATTAGAATTAAAGTCAATTTAGCACTTCATTTTAATATTTTGACAAAAAAAAAAAATGGTTTAAACTTTTTTTTATCAAAATTTTGAGTTTGCATGCGAATTTTTCAAAAACTAATGACATTAATAATTTAATTTAAATTTAATATTAAAAAACAGATTTCTGGCTTTTATAACCGGTACTTCATTGTAAGTGTTGCCGTTGTTTTTTTAATAATTTTTTTTAAATTTGAGTAATTTTTTTTCAATAGTTATCGTACTCTCCCCACAATTTTCCGTACTATAAAATTTATTTCCCCATTTTCTTGGTGTACTGAATAACGTCATATTAGTTCATGTTTGTATCCGATATTTTAAAACAAAGGTAATAAAACTATTTGACGTCTGCGTGTGACGTTTTACGAATACAACAGTTTTGAAATCTTCAGAATTGAATTGAATACTGTGTTTGTGTGAATTATTTGTATTACGGTTCCGACAGTTTTTTTCTTCTGAATTGCCAAAAGAAAATGCCATTAATTTGACGAAAATAAAAAATTGTTGGGAGAAAGTGTGTTTGTTGCACATATTTTTGTTTTGCTTTTTTCATAAAAAATTTCTTATCAGTTTCTTTGGACAATGTTAAACTTGTGTACGTCATTTCCTTTTAATATAATCTGGCGGTATAGTAAAGGTACAGTTGAGTGTAGAAAAGAAAATATTAAAAATTCCTTCTATAAATACCATTCCAAACAAATTGACTTCAAATGAGTTTTAATCTGTAACGCCGCCGGCGTCGCACATGTTGCTCGTTGATTATTATTTATTTAACATCGAACAAAATTTGTATATGATCAATTAATTTATTCACCATAATAATATTACCATTTTTAAAATATACATATCTCCTATAGAGCCTTTGTTCGTGTAAAGTAAAGTACCTATACCTTCCTATATTACGAGATTACGACCCATAACGATCTGTACAGTATTAGCTTTTCTTATCTTAAAAATGTTCACTGTTTACCTCCGTGCGTATAATTGTATTACCTCGGCGACCGGCATAATCTCAGAAAAGTGATAATTTAATTTTACAATACCACATCTGGGACCCAAAAAAAAGTGCAGACAAAAAAAGACAGAGAAAGAAAGAGAGACCTACCAATATGCAAATTCCATCTCTTTATGTACAAGCTTAATCATCATTGTTAGTCAATATTTGCTTAAAATTTCTGTTGTGATGAGTTCAACTCCAACTACTATACAATTGCATTCGCGACGACCCACGCCACGCACGGCGAAGTTTTTTTTATACGTTTTTTAGTTATTAAAGCAATTCACAACTCCATGTTATTAACATGAACTTAACCTCAAACACCAAAAATGCTGGTACATACTGACTGACAGAGTTTTTGGCACTTAATTTCAATCCTAATTGGTTTTAGAGCTACCGTCATTTTTGTTTATTTTATGCTTGTTTAACATCCCGCTTTCATTTCGAGCTCACATTGAAGGAGTCAAATTGAACATAATTTGTGTCTATAACGGAAAGAACCACCCTTGTTATATTATGCTGATCGGATGTTACTTTATATCGAGGGTTTGCATTTCTCAACCCACTATAGCACGAAGGTTCTTCCAATTGACACAGATAAACTTCCTATACAATTCGCCTCTGTTTATAAGGACAGAACGATGTAATTTTAAAATGCTAGGGCCACTTTATCAGTGCTTAAGGCAAATATGTAAACTCTTCGTTGAAATAATGGAGAACAATCAATTTAGTTGTATCGCGAATTCGAGTTTTTTTTTTAATTTTTTTTTTTTTAATATTTCATACTTTTTTGTGCACATTGGGTTTTAGTCGATCGTAGAATATCGAGTTGACAACAACGGTTGACAGTGTCAAACCAGCACACTCGCGGTAATAATCACTCCACGTGTTGTTTATAAGTAGTGGAAAGGCAGTACTTTTGTTTGATGAATATGGTGTTCGAAACGTCAATAATAAACTGCCATTTTGTACGATATTAAAAATATCAAGACTTGAATAAAGTATCTGCTGTCGGTTGTGTTATTGATTTGATGTAATTAAGACCTTAAATGACTAAAATGAGGAAGATACATCGTATTTAAAAGACAATCTAGGATAAGAAAGTGTCAACAAAGAAAATGAAGTGATTTTGAAATTGAAATTAACGGTTTGCAGCAGCAATTTTTTTTGTTATCTTTGGCGGAATTTACTCTAGATTTGGGTGCTAATTGATGGAAATTTGCGTGTGAAGAGTTAGAAACAAAAAACCTTTAATCGTAAGTGTGGAGTAAAACATGCAGATGTATGCGTATATGTTAATTTGACATTTTTTAACGTTTCAATAAATAATTGCAATTCGACCAATTTGTTTTGATATAATTGGTATTTGGTGATAACTTGTTTATGATGATACTAATAGAACTGTCGTCTGGAAAAAGATCTAACCTTAAAGTTTTTTTTTCTTGAAAGGTGTTATCAATTGTTAACATGATAAAAATCTTTGTAAACAAATTAAAATGTTGAATCACTTAAAAGTCTTTTAATAGTATTTAAGCCAATAAAAACTATCATATGGCCTTGTTGCACTCTATATACAGTATAAATATTATTTGTAAGGAAACACCTTGCTTTTGTTTTATTTGTTTTGTTTTTAATAAACAAAATACATATGTTTTGGTGACATTGAGTAGGTGAATAAGGTAGCCTGTTCTTTTTTATTTCAATTGAATCAACTTATAGCCAGCATCCCTATGTCATGCATTTCAATAACAATTACGTAAAGTAGTTCATCGTTGGTAACACAGAAGTTTTTTGTTTGCGTTTTGTCTGAACTTGTCTTGTATAGATTTTTGAATTTTTATAATTTGTTTAATGTCCTTATCATTCAAAACCACATTGTGGAATATTTACGTTGAAAAGAATCAATTGGGTAAAGAATGTTTTAATTTTTTTTTTTGTAATTTATTTCAGTTGCTGTTAAGGCTATAGTGAAGCTTCAAGAAATCGTCATCAAGTGATCAAGTTTTTCTAGAGTTTGCAGTGGTATTTCTTTCTTAGCCCTTCAGCACATGTAGCGTATAGTGATAGATGCGTTCTTCGATTGTTTGCGTATTGTGTGTAGCTCACGTGTGTTACAATAGGCAAACGCACACGATGCGTAAGCCGCACTTATTCGTCGCATCACGCAAGCTAAAAATCGCCGGGCGTACAGCACTGTCAGACGTCAGTGGCTAGGCGTACAGTTTGAAGTATTTACTTAACATTTTGTGTGACATGTCAATGCCAAATTTCATGAATGCAGAAGGCTAGAAGTAGTGGAATCTTCTGTGCGGAAGGCTTATGTTTATAGATTCCACTTTTTCTTTACTTTTCTCGAGGTTACTTTATTATAAAGTATCGAATTTTTTTCTATACGAATCGAATATTTTCTTTCAAAATAAATCTTTGCTAACTAAGCAAGATTCAAATTTTACACCGATTTGCACACACACTAGCAAGCTATTTGATATTTTTAAAACGTCAAATTGAATGTCGCGGTGTTTTAAGAAAACAAATTGTGTTTTTGGTTGCAATGAATTTTCGGTGAATTTTATATTAAATATTTAAGGTTCCCCCACACCAACGCGAATTTTCGGGGGCGACGACGAAAACAATAATAACAACGTGTTGTTTTCATTGACAACCACGTGTTGTTATTGTTGTCTTTGTCGTCGCCGCCGAAAATTCGCGTTGGTGTGGGGGAATCTTTATGCGTTGTTTTTCAATTAATAATAAGGCACGAGTACGATAACTATGGCGCCAAGAATTGATAACATGTTTTTGTAGAGGGGTCAAAATCAAGAATTTGTTATTATGGGAGGGGGGTCCATCTCACCCCGTTTAGAAGGTAGGGGCAATTTTAGAAAAATATGACATAAATTTAAAAACAATATATTAAAAAACAACGGCAACATTTACAATGAAGTACTATACCAGAAATCTGTTCTATAATCCTAAATTTAAACTAAATTATTTATGTCAACAGTTTTTGAAAAATTCGCATGCAAACTCAAAATTTTGATAAAAAAAAAGTGAAAAAAAAAGTTTAGACCAATTTTTTTCAAAATTGTGAAATGAAGTGCTAAATTGGCTTTTTGTGATTAATGTTAATATAAATTCTTAATCGAACAAAAAAAAACAAAATGGTTTTATGTCTTCTAGTTTTTGAGAATATTGAAAATTACTGAAACTACTTTTTTATGAGATTTTTGTTTTTTGCTTGGTACTACCTACATATTTTTCTGAACGCAAATAAGTTGTTGTTGACATTTCTCATAGGATAGATGAATATCGCAGAATTTTTAGGATAGCTTGAGATTTAGTTTTTGGCAATAGCTGCTTTGACACCAGCTGTGATTTTACAAGGGATTACAAGAACACATTCAAGCTTGTTTTTTTGTTGCTGCTTCGATAAAAGTTTGAAGGATGCTGTTTTTAAATCTCCATAAACAAAAAAAATTTTCCAAAAAACATAACCCTGAAAATTAAAAAAGTTCAAACTGCAGATAAAATGAAGTCGGATTTAAGTTTGGCTTACAGAGTAGGATGTGGTTTTAAATCACCATAAAAAAAAATTGGTACAAAAAATACAACCCTGGAAATAAAAAAAGTTCAAAAAATATGAGAAAGGTCTTCATTAATAACCATAAAACTAAAAAAACTCTACCTGCCTGTCCTTTGAGGAATGGACAAGAAGACTATACAGTAATCTGTTATACAATTATCAACAAACAAACGTTTTTGTTTACGATTTAGTTTTAACATTTTCGTATGAGATTTTTATCCTCGCTTCTTTGACGAATTAAACTAGGAAATAGCAAAATAAAACAAATGATTTATCTAATAGTTCCAAGGCCTAATTAGGTTATTTTAACTAGTTAAAATACTGATTATAATTTTTCATCATCATAACCATCCATCACAACTCATACAAGCCTTTTAAGTAATAAATTTTGAAAATTCAACAACGCACCTTTTAATTGATGAGTTGACACTGACTAAATAAATCATAAATATAAGATAGGCTTTTATCTTATGTATGATGTTTGTTTTTCTTTTTATTTAAAAGTTTAATAAAGTCAGAGCGGGTAAACTCAGGAAATATAATATTTTTGTCAATTCCTACATTATAAACTGCTGAATACCGGTCATTGACTGAAATTGATAAAGCTCTACCTTTACAAATATAAATAAATAATTATGATGCTAATTATAACAATAACAGCGCGGGTATATAAATTTTTCTGATAAATAATTTCTACACGAGGATTTACAATTTATATACATCAAGCGCTTGTATTATCAATCGTTTGATGATTCACAATCACCATAAACCTTCAAAAATAGGAAATTTTGAAATAATTTATATCTTCATTTACAAATGACGAAATTTGTGTGGGGTAATCCCCGCCTTCACACGACCTTTAATCGGTATTGGTTACAGCACATCTTTATCAGGTGATCGATATATGTAATATAATTTATTTTGCTTAAAGATATTTTTGTATATATGAATGTTTAATTTGTGTTTTTGCATTGTTTACAGATTACCATTTATTCTCATCACACTGCCACCGATGATAAGCGCCTTCCATCAAGTGACAGAAGTATAACGAATAAAAATCGATATTCAGTCAAGAAAAATGGTTCTTCCGTTTGGACTTGGGCCAGATGGGCAGCATCCGACTGCATCTGGCCGTGCTATGGTACCTCCAACGGCACCACCTGCCGAGCCACACGTGCCCACAACGACAGTAACTTCCGTGCCTGTAATCGTGCCGCAAAATTTAAGTCAGTACATTGAGTTTATCGTGGTAAACGGAGATGATCGATATATGATCCGCTGCGAACGAAAGGCAGTCCTCGAGAACAGTGTCGAATTGGCGAAAATAATTCATGCCGGACCAAACAGCGGTCGCAAAAATGATAACCATTTTCAAATATCGAACGTTGACAAGAAAGACTTCGAGCTCCTCATACGATTCCTCGAAACAAAATTTGTCAAGTACCGTGATCATATGCACATTTTAGAAATTCTCGAGTTAGCGAATAGATTCAACTGCCCCGATCTTGTCATCCATTGCATACGAGAGTTAGACTTGCAGCTGACAAGTGCCATAGTTTTGGATGTATTCCGCTCCTTGTGGTACTATAACAGCGCAGCTCCATCGACTATACATCAAAATCAATCGGTGACAAGTCAGGAGCCTGGGAAGGCGTCATCTAAAAAATCTAAATCAACGACAACCAACTCGTATCCATTTACTCCTGAAGATCACATGATTGCTTTGCTGAATAACTCTCTACAGTTGATTGATATGCATGCTGAATTAGTTCTAACAAAAGAACAGATGACAGCACTTCGTTTTGAAGAATTAGAAATGATTGCTAAACGGGACGCCTTACAACTCCATTCCGAATTAGCCCTTTTTGAATGCCTTGCCGATTGGTCATTGGAAGAGTGTCAGCGCAAGAAACTCGACCCCAATGCCGAAAACCGTCGAAGAGTTTTGGGTCCCTTGTGCTATGCCCCACGTTATCTTACTATGTCAGCAAAAGATTTCCGGAAAGCATGTGACCGGGTGGAATTATTGGATCCAGCGGAAGTGTCACTGGTTGCAGACGCAATAGATGGGAAAAAAATGAAACATCTTACCCCCGAACAGACGCACATGTTGGAGAAATTCCGCACATCACGACCGGAGTTCGCGAAAATGCCTATCCACCTCAGTGATCGGAGCAATCCGAAAAACTACCCGAAGAAGATGAGACGTGCTGAAAAAACTGAAAACGGAAATGACGGATGTTGGGAGAATTTCGGAATGAACTGTTTAACGGTATTTGCATGTATTTTCGACTGAATATACCGAAAGGCCAGTCAATATAATATAATGGGCTCGATTTAAGGATAAGGACATAAAAATAAGCTAATTCGGTGTTGTGTCGTTTTTAAATTTTAATTTTGTAAATTATCTTTTTCGGTAAGATCACATATTCTATATATATATATATATTATATACAAACATCAAACGCACATACGATTTGTATTCTTTGTACCTACACATTTATACATACAAACAAAATTTAAGCGCGATTTTTCTTTCGGAGTAAATGAAGTGAAAAAAAAAAAAAAAGAAAAACTAGTCAATTTGGAGAGAGCCAGCTATCATGAATGAACAAAAACGTGTATAACATTTTTTGAAAATTATTTCTCTGTTTTGTTTTTATAAATTTTAAAATATTTGTTATAGAACTATGTTATTTTTATGCATTTTTTAGAATAAATTATTGTCTAGAATAAATATTAGCATCTTCTGTAAGTTTTAGACGAAAAGAGTCGTTATTTATTTGCGGACTCATCATTGTTGTATTCATAGCTAAATTATATCATAGGTATTGCCATATTATCAGATATCAAAATAAAAACAAAAATTAAACATATATACATAGGTGAATTTATGTAGTTATTGTTTTGATTTTAAATTAAATAAAAACTTAACTTTTTTTCAGAAAAACAAAAAAAAGAGAAACAAAAATGAACAAATCTGATTTCTAAATGAACTTTTGTATTATACTTTTCTTGATCTTACAACGAGTAACGGAAAATTCCTATCGATGAACAATTCATTAGTTAAACTAAACTCCCGGGGCAAATTTCGGATGGAGGCCATTTAAAATTCAAATCGTGCAAGCAGAAATTTTAAAATTTGAATATATTCATTACAATTTTCGAAACCTGAAAAAAGGAAAACATTTCATCCCATTTAGTATATACATAGGTACTACGTTTCTTCAACTTCAAATTTCTCAAAACCTTTTGCAGCATAAATGTATAACTTACTTCTTACAAATTTTATACAGGTACCCCACCGGCGCGGCGCCTTCAGGTCGATACCCACGGTGAATATAGTTCAGTGAATTTAAAATATACGAGTATGACATGCCTATACTTGGTAACATAAAATTTTCAACAAATTTTGCAAAACTGAGCTTTTTCCTATAAGTTTTAACAGCAAATTGTGAATATTTGTGAAAATTTGCAAGGAATTTGTACGTTACCAAACAGACCTTAGTTTTGTATATAGCTGCATGTCATTTTGATTTTGAAATTGAAACTGGTAAAAATAGTGAATTTTCCTCCGACAATAGAGTATACAATTGGAACACTTAGGTCGAGTTTGTTCATACAGTTGATTATCTTTAATCAAGTTCAAGAATTACAGCTGCAACTGGTAAATCATCAAATGTGCATGTTTACCAAATTTTTTATGAAGGAAACCAAAATTTGAGTTCTCAATCAATCGCTAATCAGCCGATGTTTATTGTTGTTGCGAGAAAATGAAAAACGTTCGCGGTTTGAAGTTTGAGAATCGAGTGCCTCTAACTCCACTCGTCATTTCAATTGTAACCTATTCAATTGCCTAGATTGTCACCACTTCCAGGTCATATCGCCATTTAATTGGAGCCTGTTAAAGTGATAGTGCCGAGTTAACGCACTGTGAACAAACTGGCCCTTATACTATCCGCCACTCAGGAAGTTTGTTTCTTTTTCACAATACATAAAAGTTGAGTATTTTTTAATCTAAAATCATGCCGATATTTTGTCGGCATAGTTTACATTTGAATTATTGGGAATCAAGCCGTTTGGTTTTCCAATTTATATTAGGGATGGAAAATTCGGTACAATTGTATCGAATTCGATACAATTGAGTTTGGTCAAGTACAAAAGTACAATTTGTCTTATTTCAGTACAATTTTATGAAACCTGTTTTCTTTAAATTTGCAAATTTTCTAAATCTTAAATTATGTCAAATTCCTTTCAACAAAAGTATCGAATTTTTTTCTTAAAAAATCGAATTTCTTCTGTCGTTGAAATGAATGCGAAAAGAATCGATTTTTGTCTGTGTTTGTATGTGTGACACTTGACAGCAGCAATAGTAGTAAAACGTCAAAAAATATTCAATTAGGAAATTATGAGGAAGTTGTTTACAAATCAACTTACCAGTGTTGAAATTTCACAAATCACTTAATAAACTTAATAAAACAAAATAACTAAAAGCAACAAAATCGAAATTAATAGCCTAGTTCCTTTACTTTGAAACTCTGTGCATTTCTGTGAATTTCTACACCAAAGTCTGTCAAAGTTCATATAAAAAAAATAAAATGACGTAGAAATTCACACAAATGCACAGAGTTTTAAAGTAAAGGAACACACCTAATAATTCCATATCAAGTTGAGTGCTTTGCCTTGAAGGTATTTTGCGACGAGAATTTCCCACAATAGACGAATTGCAAGACTTTGTGGAGGACAACGGAAATATTAATATTTTAATATTTTTTACAAAATCGGTTGGCCTATTTGTCTACATCCCGACGCGAGACTTCCAATGAAATGGAGTTCTCTTCCAAAACAATATTCTTTGCTCATGAACAGGAGAATCACTTTCGTTGATTGAATTTCGAGAAAAATTATTTTCACTATATTTTTTTGCATTTTTGAATTTCACTTCACCGAGAACGGCTTAAAAATACACTGAAGAAAGTAAGTATTTACCTTATTTGTTAAATAAAACCAAACTTATTATTGTCTTTGATTTATTTGTTATTATTAATTGAAAAACAACGCACAAATATTTAATATAAAATTCACCGAAAATTCCTTGCACAAGCCGTTCTTTCCGTTCCCCATTCGTCGAACGAATTTTTTCATACCAGAATATTATAAAGTCGAAATGTCGAAACAAAATGCAAGTTCAAACGTGTTCCGCCTTGATAGCAACAAAAAACTTTTTAAAGAATTCATCGTTCTATGATTTTGATATAAATGGATATATTTTGAAAAATAACGTGCAAAATGTTCAGTTTTTCTCTATTTTTATAATTCATTACAAATATCTAAATGGCCTGAGTTCTTCCTTGTTCTATTTTTCTAAATATTGGTATGTAATTAATTTAATTTAATTCTTAAAAACCGCGAAAAGTGCTATATTAAAAAACTTAATATTGATATTCTTGAAATAATTGAAAATGACTTAAGCTAGGCACAACAAACGTGCGATTGCGGTGGCGACCACGATAAAAATGTGAATGCCTCATATATTTATATGTGCGGCATCCACATTTTTTTCGTGATCGCCACCGCCATCGCGTTTGTTTGCGGGTACATTTACACCCATATTATTCACTCTATACATCCAAATTTTAATCCGGATGTATTTACATTGAATTTGTATACTTTACATCTGGATTAAAGTTTTAATCTAGATGTATCGAGTGAATAATATGGGTGTAAGTTCTCCCAAACCAATGCGAATCTGCCGCGGTGAAGACGAAAACAATAATAAAGGTAGAACCGCACTAGGCGGAACTGGACTTCAGCGACACCGTGCGCACTTTTGCACGAAACTGAACGAAACTTCACGTCGTGACACAGTTGGTCAGATTACCAACTTTGACGCATAGTGTCGCGCCGTGAAGTGCAGTTGTCGCTTAGTGCGATATAGCTCATACAATTTCCTACAAATAAGTCGTGAAGTTCAGTTCCGCTCAGTTCCAACGCGAATTTTCGGTGGCGACGACGAAAACAACAATAACAACACGTGGTTGTCAATGAAAACAATACGTTGTTATTTTTGTTTTCGTCGTCGCCACCGAAAATTCGCGTTGGTGTGGGGGATCCTTAAAACAACCCGGATCTCAGTGACAACTTGTTATATACCCAACTCTTTTTTCCTTTTATTTTTTTTTATTTGTATACACCCGTTGTCTCTTTTCTTTACACTACTGACAACATTTTCGAATTAAGGGTGTGTGTTCAAAATCGATTTGGAAATCCAAAACAAAGTTGGTTCTTGTGTTGTTTTTGTAATACAGGTATTTTCGTAAGCAAATCCAATCCGGTTCAGATCTGGGGGAAAATAAAACACAGCTAATAACAACGCTATGTTTTTTGTTGTTTTCGTCGTCACCACTAAAGATTCGCGTTGGTGTGGGGGAACCTTAACAACGTATTATCAACCACGTATTGTTATTATTGTTTTCGTCGTCACCGCAACAATTTCGCGTTGGTGTGGGGGAATCTTTAAGAACTTTTATAAATTGGGATTCTCTTTATTGGCAAACTTTAGGCACTTTAAACTGATGTACCTGCTTGCGTCCAAAAAGAAATTCTTGCTCCTAATCTGAACTGGAAGCAGGAAAACTCATTGGAAAAAATAATCATGTCGATATATGGAATACGCAATACTGGCATCCGCAGTGATTCTCAATACAGTGTTCTCTTTTCTTTTCACGAGAAATGGGTAAATAGAAAAGAGAGCACTACATCCATAATCAACATGAGTAAAAAAAAACCAATTGTGAAATTTTTAACAAAAATTCAGTTTTGGCAAAAAAAATAAATAAACTCCTAACATCCCTGAACATTTCAGATGATTGTCAAATGTGACAGCTTTAAGTTTTTGTTTTTCTTTCTAATCGGCTTAAAAAGTACTATTTCATATGCCTAAATATTAATTTTTAAATAATTTATAATTATAAAAATCGTTTTCAATTTAAAATTAAATTAAAATCAATTTCAACATGCAAGAATTTGAAATGAAAAGAAATGCATTATTTGCTAGCCTTGATATTGCGGGAAAAGACTTAAAAGGTACTATTCTGGACCAAACCGGACCCGAGTCTCACACAGTGAACTTGCTTAAACGTTCTGCTCCTTCTGAAGAAATCTCTTCTGACCGGACATTAACCAGACTCCGTGGGAAGGAAAGTATTTTCAAAAAACCTGAACTTCCCATTGCAAAATGCTTAAAACCTCGTGTTGCTCCAGATTATCAGGTAAGTTTTATTTAAATCAATTTATAGGAATTATCTCGAGTCAAATATAACTTCCATTTGGCATTTCTATACCATAGGTAAATCCGCACAAATGGAAGAGATATTCCTTGGCAGATGTGGATATATCTGAACATACAAACACAGCCGCTGCACTTTCGTTTCTCAAGGAAATCGAATCTACAAAAGATTCAGAGGAATCAGATGACTTTTCTTCTGGGAAAATATCATTCAATAAATCGGTTAAAGCAAAACGAAGCATACGAGTTAAGGGAGAGGTTGACGACGAGGAGGTTGATAAACCAAAGTTAAAAGGCTCAAAACTTGTAATGCCTGAGTATGTGATTGGTCAGAAGACCGAAAAGGACAAACGAAAGAAAAGATCCCCGACTAAGACAGAGAAGTCTTTGCAGCTAACTTTGTCACATCTTCAAGAAGATGAAGAAGATTGAAGTTGCATAGATCAAAGATTGGCTTGCTTATAAATTAAGAAAAATATGAATCATAGATATTGCAATGTAATATAGAATGTAAGTGATTTTTATTAGAATGAACATTAAGACAAAAGAATTAACAGTTAATCCTAAGACAGCTTCGTTTATTTATACATAATCCAAAATTATTCGAAAATCAAATCATCTTCCGCGTGTCTTATTTCTAATGTCGTTTTTCAATAACATTTTTGCGCAAACTGCCCATTTTTTAAGGTTTAAGGTAAATATTAAATTTACGTATTTCGGTTTTTTAAGGACTTGTTTGAAAAACTATTAATTTTTAAGTTACCACGAAACAGTCATATTGTCAATGAGCATTGACCACATTGATGAAAACCAATACTCTGATGGTTTTTGGCAGTATCAAAAAGAAATATGTTATTTTATTTAATTCTCGAAAAATCCAAAAGAATTAGTTGGATCATCGTCAATAATCAAGAAAACTCTTTCCCTTTGGCGGATTGCAGAATTTAAAATTTGGTTTAATTTTTTATTTTTAACAAAATTAGTAATTATTTCTGATGCAATTACTTCATTTTATACTTTAAGACGTTATTATCTGTAAAATATCATTCATCCAAAGTCGATATCTTTATTCGTGCTCGAGATACCAAATTTGAATTCCTTAATAAAATATTGGTCGCCCTATTAGTTCCATCGTGAGACATATTACGTATCTAAACCTATTTCGGTACTTACATATGTTGTCTTAACCCGAATAACGTTTGTACAGAAAGGAAAATTGGGCATTCGTAAAACCAAAAAATGTTACATAGGTAACATGATAACCAACCTTCGAAATATATTCTGTGGCAGTAAGACAGCTAGCTTATGTTAAAAAAACAGTTTTCCAGAAAAACCCATTTCTGTCTACAATCTGTAATAAAATTAATGTAAATTTTTTATAGGAATTATAAGATACCTTTTCAACGGGTAATGATTCCAAAATGGGGATTGGACCAAAGAATAGTTCTCAAGCTGTGGACTACTTAGGGCCAGCTTGTTCACAATGGGTTAAATCTGAACGATGACTTTTACAGCTTCTAACTAAATGGCGCTAATCAACCAAAATTGGCTGATTAGCGATTTCCACCATTAACAACTTAAATTATCGTTTCCTTGAAAACAAAATTTTATTACCTTGCACATGCGATGATTTACCAGTTGCAATAATCCTTGTTTAAAGGTTCCCCCACACCAACGCGAATATTCAGTGGCGACGATGAAAACAGTAGACGAAAGCTTTGTTGTTTGTAGGTATTTGAATTTAATTTTAAATTATAGAAAACATCAACAACAAATAATTTACCATGTAATTTCTTCTACTGAAGGTGTCGCTTTCTTGCGTGGATTCATTTCGTTACTACATTATTGAAGTACTTTGAACTACTTTGACCATAGAGTAGAAGAAGTTGAAAGCAGCCAGGAGAACTTGGCAGTAGATGCTGCAGCCCAAAGAAACACGCCTAATAACAACAGAACCCAGATTGGATTTGCTTACGAAAATACATGTATTAAAAAAACAACACAAGATCCAACTTTGTTTTGGATTTGGATTTCCAAATCCATTTCAAACACACCCTTGTTTTGTAAGTAATGTAAAGAAAAAAGACAACGGATGTAGGTATACAAAAAAAAAAAAAAAAAAAAGGGAAAAAGAGTTGGGTATATATCAAGTTGTCGAGATCCTAGGTTGTTTTATTTTCATGATCTGATCTGGATTGGATCTGGGGGAAAATAAAACACAGCTAACGTGTTGTTTTCATTGATAGCCAAGCGTTGTTATTGTTGTTTTCGTCGTCGCCACCGAAAGTTCCCGTTGGTGTGGGGGAACCTTTATTGCCACAGTATTAGGGTTCTCTCACTCCAACGCGAATTTTCGGTCGCGACGACGAAAACAATAATGTGTTGACAACACGAGGAAACTGAGTTTCCAGCAACTTTCATTTTATGGGTGAGAAGGGAAGAAGTAAGAGGTCACATACACAGTAGTGTGTGTTCAGCCAAGCTACTTTAAAAAGAAACAACAGAAAGTTTCCACGATTTTTGATCTGTTTGGTAACGTGCAATTTCTTTCGAATTTGCACAAATTTTCACAATTTGCTGTAGAAACCAATAGAAAAAAAAAATCAGTTTTTGGGAAATTTGTTGAAAAAAAGTTACCAAACAGGCATTTTGTTTCTTCGTGTGAAAGGTACAAGAGATGTTTAAGGACATTAAAAGAAAACGTAAAAAAATCTTCGTCAACCTTTTTCCTCGTGTGAAAGGGGACTATTAAACAGTGAGCTTCCTCAATAACACTCCTGATCTGAAAGAAAATAACGCAACATTTTGCTAACCTGAACGGAAAGAAAACTTTCTAAACAATGTTATAAGAAAGTCCAAAAGGGAAAACGTCAAAATCTTTCTGAGCAGTTGAACCGTGTGCGAAGTTTTGTGGTTTCCAGAGATTTTTCATCATCTAAATTACCTTTAAAATAACCGAAGATTTTATTAATTGAGGTAATTTCGAATTCAACTATTATATTCGTCATAATATACAATCTAATTCATTTGAAAATGTCGAACCTCAATTTATTTTCATTCAATTGATTTTGAAGATGCAGCTTCTCCATGCCGCTCAATCATTTTCTTTTCTTCTAGTTAAAATGCCATAAAATGCTTTGCAAACATTAATTGAATGTGTCGGTTTGTTTAGACTATTTATTTTAATTTAAGATAAGTAACATTTTTGATAAGAAGTTCAATAAAATTGTAAGTGCAAATTGGAATTGCAAAATACTAATTTAGCGATTATACATTGATTTGTAATCGATAGCAATTTACTGTGCCCAATTATCAGTCTTTTTTTTTTCTCCACATATATTGATATCGATAACAATTTTGTATCGTCAATTTGCTATCCTTTTCTTTTCTTCACTCCCACGCGCTCCATTCTACTGTCACTTGATTTGTTCCGAAATCTGGACAAGAAAAGAACACGATTATCAAACAACGACGATTGTCCACTTTTGACGTGTTTTTTTTGTTCTTCCTGAAATGTTTATAAATTTCCATTAAATTACGTTAAATAATTAATCAAATGTGCAACCAAACAACATTGCCATAGATTGATAAAACTATTCCTTTTTACCTCGCGTTTTCGTGTTATTTAGTTGTGATCCAAATGACTGTGCAAAGTACCCTCGTTTTGCTACTTACTGTGTTGGCATCGATTAGCATTGTTGCAATTATTATACTTTTAGGTAAAAACATTTGCATTTACCACTAATTGCCGTTTAAATCCTCTGACAACCTGATTTTCTGTGAATGATTGGGAGAGTTTCCCTTCTATTCTAACCTCATATCGACAAACCAACCTTTGACCACAATCACTTTTGAATTGTAATAACATATTTCTGTTTTTTTTTAGGTTGGTTTCTTATTTGGAAGGCATTCCTATCAAAATTCCGGCTAGTTCGTGAGCTGTTAGGCCAAGCGAACGAAGATAGAGCCCACGCACAAAGTAATCATCCGGAAAAGTCCTCAAAACCCCGAAAGATTCGAAAAGACTAGACTTAGATTTTTGAAGAAGAACTGCCAAAGCTTTAATTAGCCATGAATATCCGTTGTGCAAAGCCAGAAGATCTAATGAACATGCAGCATTGCAATCTGCTGTGTCTGCCCGAGAACTACCAGATGAAGTACTACTTCTACCACGGCCTGACATGGCCCCAGTTGAGCTATGTCGCTGAAGACGACAAAGGTAACATTGTTGGCTACGTGTTGGCCAAAATGGAAGAACCAGAGCCGGGTGAAGAAAGCAAACACGGACATATCACATCGCTAGCAGTGAAGCGATCCTACCGTCGACTCGGTTTGGCTCAGAAACTGATGAACCAAGCCTCGCAGGCAATGGTGGAGTGTTTTGATGCTCAGTACGTATCGTTGCACGTACGTAAGAGCAACAGGGCGGCTTTAAACTTATACACCAACTCACTGAAATTCAAGATTCTGGAAATCGAACCGAAGTACTATGCTGATGGCGAGGATGCCTACTCTATGAGACGTGATTTGGGTGAAATCGCCAGAGAATTGCATCCGGAAAAGGAATTAGAAGGAGGTAGTAAAATTGTGTTCAAGACTGCGGCTGCTCATGATCATAGCATGCACGACGGACACTGTTGCTGAGGTACAGTGTGGGCTGATAAGAAGGCGATATAAGGCGGTTTTTTTTTATAAAAAATATTACTACATGTAGTTTTAAGAGATTTTTAACTTTTATCATTTTCTTTTATTTTGTATAAAGAAAGCATTTGCCGAAAGAAGAACAAGATTCTGAAAAGTATTTAATTTATTTTGTGTTATTTTTATTGAATATATTCTAGAGGGTTGTTTGATGTGGTGGACAAAAAATTAAGGAGAAACGGAATAAAGTTTTTTAATCAGTGTATAACGATTTATCTCAGCTTTTGATTTGAAGAAGCAATGCCGATTTATTAAGTTACTGTTTCACTACAGTATTTTTAATATTCAGTATTCAGCCTCGGTATATCCTTTTAAACACTATAAAATGTGCCTAACGCTCGCTCTGTGTTTTTACTTGGTAAGGGTAGTCATAACCCCTTGAATGCGCATTTATTATATACGAAACAAAAAACACAATCACCCTATTCAAAGTAGGTATTCATATATTGCAAAATCAGTTGTAAATAGAAGAATAATTAATTATCGACCGCGAATATCAAGTTGTTTAGAATTAGGTCCATCTGCGCCATCGTTCACTGATGTTCTCGAACATCTCTAGTTGGCGAATGAAGTAAATGAATTTTGCTCATCGAAAACCTGGGGCTTAGTTACTTACAACTCTTTACAACTCTTATAATTTTCTGCCGAATCCGAACGGTTAGGATGACAATAGATACACTTGGTGGATTTGTCAGAAGGACTTAGTACCCTTGAAAATAACATTTTTATATGAGTAGGTTGAGATTTGATCCCCAGACCTCGTGCGTGAAAATCCAACACACTAATTATTATGGGTATTATCCAGTGGCGAACACTTTGAAAAAATCGTTAGGTATTTTTTAATTTTTTCTTTCAATTCAGCAAAAAAGTATTTCAGCATAATTCCCTCTTCAACTTAAAAAAAGGTCGAAAAATCTGTTTTCTGGGAAAGTAAACCATTTTAATAAGTAAGTAAGTAAGTAAGTAAGTCATTTATTGCTTGATATCTTAATATTTCATTTACAAACATTTATAATAAATTTTGAAGCTTTAGCTTTGCCGTCAGCTCGGTTGGCAAATTTCAAAGATATAAGATACTATTATATATATACAAAAGTAAGAAAGGTAAAAATAAAGTTTACTATTCATATTCAGTTATAAGTAACATTCGGTATTTTAATATGTCTTTTAAAAACAGGTACAGTTTTTTCCAAACACAGTAGTTTAGCAATGTAATTATTTCTTGTAGGGTAAACATTTTCTGTCCAAAGTATGCAATTCGATGCTATGCAAATATGGGACACACACTGATGAGGTGGAAACAATTTTCTTTAGCTTTAAGATTAAAGCTGTTATTATATGGAGTTCCATTTAGGCCAAGGACTTCACATCTTGTCTTAAATATAAGAGATATTTCTTTATACGTGAGCGCATCATTGAAATAGTTAGCTTCCATTAGGTTCAGCTTCAGTTGAGAATAAAGGAATCTGCTTTCTGATTTCCTTGCTTCTTGAATATATGCATTCCTTACAAAATCCTCCTGAGCTTGAATTATTTTGTACAGCTTTTCTTTAAAGTGCAACAAATTGCTGTGATCTAGCTCCACCGTTTCACCACAAGAATTTCCTAAATTCTTCCACCTAGCCACCCACCAATCCGAATTTCGCAGTTCGTACAGGGCCATTTGTTTGGTCAACCGATTGTCCTGATGCGCCAGTGTTCCTACGATGTAGTCTGCATGTAACTTAAGCGTGTATGTGAAAATTTTAGCTAGGCCTGTTTCGAGATATAGGGCATAGTTTGGGGTTTTTATGGGGAGATTGAACAGCTTCTTTAGAAAGGACCTTTGAAATTTTTCTATTGCCTCAAACTCATTTATTCCCCAAATATGGGCAGCATAACAAAGTGAAGACTTTATAACAGCATCAAATATTTTGTATTTTGCTGACAGTACAATACGCTGATTCGAAAAGATATTTTTCCATGACATGTTAAGTAGACTTTGCGAGGAAGCAGATTTCGATGTAACATGTTCATTAAAGTCCATGGTTTTGTTAAGATTCACTCCTAGGTATTTGAACTTGCTTACTACCTCCAGAATATTTCTATCGAAAGTCCAAATATGTCCACTCTGACTCCGGGTATATCTAGAGAAAATCATTACTTTAGACTTATTAGTGTTAATTGTAAGTCCCCATTTGGCGCAATAGTCAGAGAGACGATTTATCATCAATTGTAAGTTCTCGGGGGTTTCTGAGAGAATTACCAAATCATCGGCATACAAAAGAACATTTATGACCAGATCAGCGATTCGAACACCTCCTGGCAGACAAGTTTCAATATCATTGATAAAAAGTGCAAAAAGAAGAGCACTCAGAAGACACCCTTGTTTTACTCCGGTGTCCGTTTCAAACCAGTTTGAGAGTGTTGATCCGTCCCATACTGATGCTTTTGAATGGGCATACATTTCTTTTATTACATGGATGAACTTCGTTGACATACCCAACATGGATAGCTTATAAAAGAGTGCATTTCGGTTAACAAGATCAAACGCAGATTTGAAATCCACAAAGAACGCATATATCTTCTTGTTCCTTGCTTGTAATGCCTTAACTATTGACGTTAAAGTAAAGATGTGGTCCACTGTTGAAAAGCTTTTTCTGAAACCAGCTTGAAACTTAGTGATTATGTCATAAGCTTCAGTCCACTTTTCAAGTCTGTTTGCAAGCACGCCACAGAATAATTTCGCAATTACATTCATAAACGAGATGCCTCGATAATTTTCAACATTATTTGTGTCACCTTTTTTATGGATCGGGAATATTACAGCATTTTTGAAGGATGCTGGGACGTCTTGTTTTTGTAAAACGACATTGAAGAGAGATTTAAGTCGGTCAATAAGTCCTTCTGTACCGTTTTTGAATAATTCATAAGGAACGCCATCTTCTCCAGGAGCTTTTCCGTTTTTCGCTTTGAGAATAACAGCATATATTTCTTTAAACGTGATTTCGGCATCAAGTATTTCATCAGATAAATAGAGTTCAGCGTAGGAAAATTTAACATCTGATTTGACACGTAATTTAAACCATTTTAATATTGAGCTTCCTTACCCGACTAGGTAACTAACTATATACGTAATATGGATGAATTACTTGTAGGATTTCCATATATGATGCAGTTCTTCGCTTAAAATAAAAATTATAAAACATAGTAATAATTGTGTTTACATGTCCACTTGATTCATAAACGGAGATGTTTATCGCCGTTTAATAATTGCAATCGTTGTTGTATTTATGTTTTAAGCGGATATACATACAAGCACTAAAAAAAACCTATTTTATACCTACCTAATTAAAAAATTTGAATAATGCGAGATTTTTTTAGTTTGAAATTTCGTATGCCAGTCTAATTAGATAAGGTTAGGTTTTAAGAAACCTAAATAATTTTTAATTGAATTTCCTTAAGAGATTTTACAGACGAATTAATTATCTCACGTACATACCTACATGTTTTAGTTTTATGTGAAATAAAGAGATGTACCTACCTACTAAAATACTGTAGCAAAATGGTTTTTAATTCGGAAGGTAGTTATAACTTTCTATAAAAAAAAACAATATAATTTTGGTGTTTGAAAACTGATTTTATTTTTTTATTTTGATTCGTTCTTGAAAGTTGGTAAACTGTTTGAGAACTGAGGGTCTAGCACGTAACTTGAGTTTAATCCATACAATCGAGTTTTAAATTTGGATTAAATGAATCAAACGAAAATAATCGACAGAGCTATACCAAAACGTAAACGGATTTCTTAGTTTTATTCCATTTGAATATGGTTTTATTGTTATAATGAAAAACAACAATGTTGATTACTTTGATATAATGTATATAATTTATTTTTAATTGTAGATTTCATAATTTATTACAACATTTTGTGTTGACATATCTTTAGTAGTCTCATTGTTGCCACAATGTTAATATTTTTAATCCAACGATTCAATATTGTTTTTATAGTATATTTGCTTTTTACTTCTATTACAATAACGGTTTATTTTGCACATTTTACTGACGCAATTGATGATACAAATTATGTATTTTTACAATGCGTATTTATTTGAAATAATGATTAATAGATATTTCTAATAAATATGACTATTTATACCACTATAATTTTATTTTTATATATATATATATATATATATATAATTATATATAATGTATATTTTATATGTATATATCTAAACTAAACATATTAAAATAAACAAATAATAAAATTAAAACAAATATGTACAATTATTGCAAAGCATTTAATTATACTTTAATATAATTATGTATATGGTTGTTGCTTCTAAGCATAAAAGAATATACATACACAGGTAAGTTATATTATAATCGTATGTTTTATTTAAAACAAAATTATATTTAAACATTTATTAAAAAATAATTACATTATTATGAATTTGAATACTTTTTTTTGCAATAACATCATTTACTTTAGTGTTTATATAATATTTACAAGAAGAAAACTTTAAAATTAATAAACTCGAACCGAGAATATAATAAAGGTTTCATAAAGGTTTAGATATTATATTATTTTTAGTAATGCTAGCTGTTTTAGATTAATCTTAACATATCACAAATATAAATTTATATAGAAATTAATTATAATTTTTTTTAATAATATGTAAATTAAGCTTCACGCATAGTTGATATTTAAAGTACAGTTAAACTGACATTTTTTCCCATTTTTATATTTTACAAGGAGGATAAAAATAACTAAGTTGCGGTTTAACCAACAAACATTTTAAATGCAACAGCCTAATCCTCTACGGGCTTAGCTAAGCCCAGAGAATTTCTGCTATTAGCTCTTGTCCCGGAGAAAACTGTAATACCGGTGGAAATTACATCGTTCGTATTAATAGTTTGTATAGAAACACCAAATCTCTGATGTCGTTTTTTTTCACCCAGTTCCTCCAGGATTGATTTTTTCATATCAATCGGTGATATGTGTAACGTACATAGGTATAAGAAGCTTTTTATTATCAACTTAGATACATACATGATGAAATTAACATGTTAAATTTCGACCTGAATCAAATGTTGATGCTCATAAATTCGATGATTTACATACATATGTATGTTTATGTTAACGAAATTGAATAATAAAAAACCGCTATTAGATGCCAGTCCACAGCGGGCTTTAGCGCACATAATATAGTCAAATATTATACGAATTATTTTGAAAGTGGTTCATACCCTTGCTTGAAACATTAGAATACACTTTTTAAAAGAAAGGGAGAAAATGCCAAATTAACTGCCAATACTTAAATACATAAATTATTTGACTTTTTTTTGGAAGACTTTTCTGAATGCTTTTGCTGTAGCTAGAGAAAATCAAAGGGATATCATTTCTTCACATCTCCCGCAGTTTAGGTTTTAAAATTAAATCCCTTAAGTTTTAGTTAGCTGCACTGCTTTGAGCATAGAAATCTTGAGAGCACTAGCTAAATGTGAAATATCAACAACAGAATCGACCATTTCTTGTACTGCTGTTACACTGGGAAAATGTTGTGCGGCCTTCTTTGATTTTGTTACACATGTCTTTAAAGCATCCGAAAGTGCATCTGTACATCTTAAGACTTTCTCTTTCAATTCCGGTTTGGAAATATTTCGATGGACAATATCACCAATGGTCACTAGATTGTGCGCACTTAGGACAACAAATTTACCATAGGCAATGAAAAACTTTGGCGGTTGATTCTTTTCCACAGTCTCTAGGAACGAGTCTATAGCTTGGGTTAAGTATCCCATGTGCGTTGTTATCTGAGCAGCATAATACCGCACTAGTAATTTATCATTCGTATTTAATTCGTTGCGACTATCTGTTGCAGCAAAAGCAGCTTCTTCAGCTGATTTCAAAACATTATCGAACTTCTTTTGTAGATTTTGTGGAATAGCTTCTCGAAGAGATGAATTTTTCTTAGCAGCTGCGTCTTTTGATTCCAAATCGACATAATCATTATCACTTAACCAATCACTGTTGTTATTTTCGTGTGTTGGAGTTTCTAGTATTTCAAGACTTCTTTTAAACAACAGTGGGGCATTACCTTGAATGAATGATGTTGTCTGCCGAACATCTTCTATTGACGTTTGAGCGCAAGCAATCAGTTGATCTAAACTATCTGGGGGATAATTAGTTCGATCTTCATTTCGTTGAAGATTTTCTGTGGTCCAACCACCTTGTGTATCTAATGTTTGTGAGGATTCATGAATAAGTTTATCAGCATCTCGTAGAGCTTTGACTAGAGGACGTAGTTTAAGGGATAAATTGCGATCTTCTGAACGAGCTGCATTACCAAGTGCACCCTCGCCAAATTCTGTGAGATCATGCAAGGCTGTTCGTAGTCTAACTGCTGCTAATTTAACTTCCATTACAACTGGTTCAAGTTTTTCTCGGTTCCTCCAATTTGGCGATACGAAATAAAGTAATCTGAAAATGAATAATCAAATATTATAAGATTGAAATTCTTACATAAATGTGTGTTAAATTAAATCTAAATGAAGTTAATAATATTTTAAGAGAAACAATTATCTTCAAAATGTTGTTTAAGGTCACTGCCACTTCAATTGAGAAAGGGAATTTGAACATAATTTCTAAACAATACCAATAACCTTTCTCAGACCTTATTCCCCGCACTAAGCGAAAATAAGAACTGATTATTTTAAATGGCACCCAATGTCAGCAACGAAGTGTTAAAAAAGTGGCAAGATTCTCGGTAATCTCTTATTTTAAATTAACCAGATATTAGGTTATGTTCGAATCTGTTTTTACTCGAAACCCGGATAAAATTTAAATTTAATGATAAATGAAAGAAAATTTTGAATTTTTGGAAAAGTTTCCCTTCTAATGAGGGCAGAGAATCAGTGGAGTGTCCGTTAGATACTTAACTATTAAAACTCTAAGGAAATAAAAAAGGTTCTAAAACACGCCCGAACCAAATTTGTTTTAAAAACAATTCATATTTTTGCACTTCCTCTAGCCCCTCATTCAAAAACTAAAATGGCGCCCAACGAAGTGTTTACTGTTAAAGTGTGCGATAATATCCAATTCCATACTTGAACCAGCTTTGAACGTTAGTTAATCCACCGAAATCGGTGAGTTAAAATCTTGAACCGAAGCTGAATCAATATTGTACAACTGGCCATAAATAAATCAGACATTAGGTTATGTTCGAATTTGATTTTACTCGAAAATCGGATGAAGTTTGAATTTTATATAAAATTAAAGAAAATTAAACAGAACTTTTATAGCGTTTTGGTTTATCACCTTAAATCAGACACTTTCTTACAAAACTTAAACAAAATCATAACTAACTTAACTTTATTTAAATACTCAATGAAAATTTTCCGTAGTTGATTTTGGTCATCTTTTCTTTATACCTACCTGCTATACGATTATAAATAATAATTTCTCTGATTTAATCTTACCTCGATATCGCTGTGGTTGCTTCGTTTTGCAACTTCGCCAGAGTCTCCAACGCCGATGATAATTCTAATGGTAATTCTTTGGTAACAGCTGGAATTGGAGATGCCGCCGATAGTGAGTGTTTGTCTTGCAGTGGTGTCGTACAACTGCCATTACCACCCGCATGCGCAACTGCTGCAGGCAATGGATAGTCATATGTATTTTGTTGATTTTGATGTTGTTGCATCATATGATGATGCTGTTGTTGTTGCTGTTGTAAATTAAGATTCCCATGATGACCATTACGTACAGCTATCGGATTCTTTCTCGGTATATCATAGTCCGGCATATTAGCCAACGACGACCGATTCGAAGAAGAAAACGATAAGCTCAAACTATCTGAAGTTAGTAGTGATGAATTTGAACTGCTCGGTGTCATATTCTGTTGATGCAACAGATTTATTGGCTTCGGCACATCATAACATTCCTCTTGATGCAGTGAGGCATTATTGCCGCCCATCGAATGGTGCAGCGAGGAGGGGGGCTTCATGCCCGTTGGGGTTGTGGTAGTTGACATTTGGTCGAAATATTTCGATGGTGTTCGACACCAATTCTTTGGACAATCGTAATTAATGGGGGTGGCTGGCTTTGGTACGTCGTATGTTTCAAATGAGTCCGAGGACATCATAGATAGGTTCTGATAGGTGCTATTGCTACAACTGCTGCTTGATGTGTGCGAGGAGGCTGCCGATGATGGGACCGAGTTGTATACATAAACGTCACCATGTCTCTGGGGTGTGATCACCTGGAAATAAATATAAGAAAATAAATTTTAATTTCAGAAAAAAAAAAAAATAACAATTTACTACGAGAAAGCTGGTGTGTGTATAGTTCATTCATATTCATATAGAAATGTGTTTTTATGAGAAGGATGGGGAATATTTTATTCAATAATTTTATTCTTATCTATCGTTGAGTCAGTATATAAATGGGGCTGGGAACGTTATATCTACCTACTCAACCATCAGTATCGATTTTTCACTGATTCCTCTTCAAGCACTTTTGCTAGTTACACTAAAAAGAATTCTTTGATTCCTCGTTATCCTTGATGTCGTTCATGTAACTTTATGCGCCACAATATATACCTTATAGGAACTACACTTACATTATATTTTAGTTTAGAAAAAATTTATAAAAAGTACAAAAATGTATAAAAAATTCTAATGGTCATTGCAATACGCGCAACAACCGTCTACTTTGGTGCACCGATGAGTCTCTAATGGGATTTTACCACTATTATCTTTTTCATATACATAAAGAAGGAAAGTTACTAAGTTTTTTTTTTTTTTGAAGGGGAAATCCTTTCTTGGAAGCGCAGGCGTTTTAAAGGATATTCTGATGTATATTCTCTCTTCAATTCATGAACGAAGTTTAGTTTTTAAAGGCATCAACGAGAAAAATGAATTTCACCCTTGCTAATGCCAGAGGTCGCTGATTCTGTATCTACAGCAAACTTACAACCAAAAGTCAGTTACCCGCCCGCGGGTGTTTTGAATCTCATTGCCAGTGTCAAGGAGGGGATTTTGGTGTACTTACTTATTTAACATCATCTACATCTATTTCTATATAGTTTGAATTTTTGTTGTTGTTAAGTAATATTTAATTTTTTTTTTTTGCAATAGGTTCTGTGTTGGGGAGGGTTCAGAGCAGTAAACCCCCCAGACTCTGAGAGTTGTCTGAGTTCGCATTTGGCCCCGCTATTGATTTTGTCCCTGATGATTTGTTTGGTTTGTTGGAAGTTTCAAAATAGTTGAAGATGTCTAGGCGAAAAAATAAAATAGATTTTTTCGAAGGAGTGAAGATGGGGGGTGGGGGACAAAAAAGATTATGTAAGATATCTGTTACTGTATTGGAGAAGCTTGTAGAGTCTTATATATTATGAGACTTATTGCTTTTATTACACGCATTAAGAATGAGAAGAGATTCCAAGAAATTGTGGGGATGTGTATACACATTGAAGGGTTCAAGTACATACATATATTTTCAAAGTAATCATGCAAATGACAATGGGGTTTTGATGCTTCTTTAGGTATGTAAATTGAATTTTAAAAGTATTATTACTCTTCGATTATGGGATGAAGATGCTTCATTAAGCTCTCAAATATATACAGTGGAGTATAGTTAAATAATTCGGTTGTTTTAAATTGTTTCATTAATGATTTTATATGGGAGGGTTCTTTATTTCGTTTATTTATTCAAATTTAATGTATAAGGGTGTGTTGACACAATGTTATTTTACTATCAGAGCAGATAAAACGTTTTTAAAGATTTATGTATGTATTTACATATTTCATATTCATCATATGCATTAATTTTAAAAAAGGTTTATTAATATGACAAATTTTAAGATTTGATGCATAAGATTTTGTTTTGTAAGATTAGTATTTCCGTGTATTTACGAGCGGATGGTGTATTTTTATTAATAGGGCTGTTAGTGTACATAAAAGTGGTTAAAGCTTTTTATAGGTACATACTTGCTATGAATTACCAAAAACGCAGATATTGTTCTTATAGGCAACTATAAAAATGCAAAAAGTATTCAAATAAAAATTAAAACAATGTAACTTCAAAAATGTTGCCCACAAATATTGGTAATTTCGTTAATAATTTCCAAATAATCTCAAGTTATTTCAGACAAATTTTCACGATAATCGGTAGAAAATTACGTACAAAGTTTACGAACACACCCAAGTGGAACGCATTCAAAATGGAATCCATTGAAAATGTAGAAATTCGTTGAAGAAAACAAATTGAATTAGAAAGTGATTAACGGCAAAATCAATTTCAAAATGAAATGAGATGTCAAATTAAATTACCAAATTTGAGATCAAATAACCTCCATTTCCGTTCTAATGAAAACGTAGTACATATAATAGTCATCTTTTCAAAACACAAAATGTCCACTCGTCAAAAAAAAAATTGAGTGTATGATCAGAAAATAGAAACTACCCAAGAAAAAAATTACATTGAAATGTTTTTAAATGCAAACAGAAAAGTGCAGATGAAAAATTAACACAATAACTGTGATCAAATCAAATCTATTTCTATTCAAGCAAAAGTTGTGCAAATTAATGACTGAATTTAAAACAAATTTTTAACAATTTGAGAGCGTATTGCAAATTTAAATAATATATTCATGGCGTCTTTCCATACAATATGGAAGCAACAAAAAAAAGAAAACATTTCCGCACTCCAGTTTTGGTCTTGGCTGACACTTGCAAATTTCAATCAAACCTTTAGCCAATGACTTTCCCTTGTCAAACAATACAATGCAAAGTTTTAAACGACTTGTTAATTAGTTATTATAAGTTGATTCCAATTATTTCAATTGTTATATACCCATCAACCCGGCTTAGTAATAAATAATAATAATTTTGAAAAACAAACAAGTAGAATCGTCCACATTTTCATTAACAAATTGATGTTAATATAAAAAATTAAATTATAAATAAATTTCAAGCATAAATTAAAAGCACTTGAATTGCATACAAAACCCAACATAAAATCAATCATATTGTTTGAATTGATACAACGCAAACTTTGCATTCAAAGAAAATATAAGTGGATACATTCATATGACACATTTCATTCATTTGAAATGAAAATGAATCAACAACAAGTAAAACAAGATTGTATTTTTAAGAATCAATTTATTTAACTATTTAAATAAATATGTTCCAAGAAAGAATCGGAAGTTTATTAATTTTTGTTTTTTTTTCACTTGAAATACAAAACTTCGAAGATTGTTTTTTGCTTTGATTCGAACTCGGATTTCGTTTAATTGTCACATGTGACATTCGGTATGCATCTGCATTCTCAAATAGGTATATATGTATATATGGCTTTATGGAACCCTAACAACAACTGGTAGTTATATTTATTGTGTGCTTAGATAAACTAATGAAGTGTGTACAATTTACCAATTTCCTCTTAAAGAAAACTAACTAATAAATTTGCTTTCAAGGACAGATGTTCAAAGATCGAAATAGATATCGTTCAACCATTTCTTTGAGTCCCAAAGAATACAAAGGAGTAAGTTGTATGTATATAATGCAAGATGCAACCTTTGCAATAGGAGAAAAGGGATCCTTTTTATATTTAATGATCCCTTTCAATGGCCAATTTGACACAAAAAAAAGAAGAAAGAATAAAAAAAAAAACTGTAAGTCCTCTGTTTCCGTTCGCGCGTCAAGCACGAGGTTGAATATCAAAAATTTGACACCATGCGGTATTTATTTAAGTACATAAATGTATCCTGTTATTTTTGCTAATTCATATTTAGTTTTTGACGAGTGACGGGATACTTCATCAAATTCCTCATATTTCAAGACTTCTTTACTTTTTTTTGTGTATTAATTCAATTTCACTGTGTGGTGGAAATTTAATTGAATATTCTCAAATTCTGATGTATGTATATGAATGACAGGAGAAGGGTATTTGCACTGAAATCAGGACACTGGAACATTAGGAAAAAAAAATGTCAACAACTTCTATTTCGATTAGAGGGTGGTATAATGGTGTATTGTATATAGAGACTGCGACGATGATGATGGTTGGATTGTTGTTGGATTTATATTCCAATTTGATTGGAACATTGTTTACTTGGGCAAATGTGTGTCGCCGCCGTTATGCTATGTGCATGTTGTTATTCATCTCGAGGGTATGACAAGACGACTGTTGGCAAATATATGTATGTACACAAACAGAGTTTTATTTTTTTTCTTTGTCGTTTGTTGGTTTCTAATGAGGGACACTTCACATCTGTTGCCAAAGCTGACATATTTGCACCCTTCATGTTCGTTTTTGCTAATGATTTGAATTTATGAAAATCGTTTTGTAAAATGGATTAAGTTCAAAAGGTATATTTTTTGCTGATATATACATTATACAAGTTCTAGATGATACAATTGAATTTTTGAGTAAATAACTTTATTTACAAATAAACTATCATTTGTATTTTCATTTGTCAACAAAACCATTATAGTCGTATCTATTGTATATCCTTAGAACACTTTTGGACAATTGTCTATCTAGACACTGTCAGTCGTACTTATAAACCCATTCCAAAGTATGTCTAAGTTTGGACAGCTGTCCAACTCCAAAACCTTATTTATAATCATGTTCCATCGAGTGTCTAACTAAGACACTGAAATTGGATGTCCAAACCTATTCGAAAGTGGGTAGGTTCAATGCACAAAAAGTTGAAAATTAAATGAAATGTTCATTGAACGTATCCAAATGTTCACGAAATTAAATGATTACAGGGATGTCAGTGAGTGTATGAGAACATATTTAGACAACTATTGAAATGGGTTTATAAATAAGGAGATGTCCAACTATTTAGACACTGTCCAGCTGGACGACTATCCAGGAGTGTTCTAAGGAAATTTTATAAATACGACTGTGTCTAAATAGTTGGATATCTCATTATTTATAAACGCATTCTAAAAATGCTCTCATATACTCACTGACATCCCTGTAATCTGTCAATTTCGTGAACTTTTGGATGCGTTCATTAAACATTTTATTCATTTCAAGATTACTTTTCAATACTTTGTTCATTGAACACTGCAGACGCACGGTAGTATTAATAAACGTTGTCTAACTTTAGACAGCCATCCAAGCTATAGATAAACATTTTTATTTGAAGTTTAATAGGGATCTTACTTAGATAACGGTCTCGGTTGTCTCAACCTTTTGTGATGTAACATTTTATTTAGAAAAATAAAGCTTATTTCCAACTATTTTGCAACTATTTTGAACTAGGTATTTAGATACTGTCTAACTAATAAAAAATCTTATAAATACGCCTGGCAGTGTCTAAGTAAGACAATCAGTGGACGTGTTTATAAATAAGATTAAAGAGTTGGACAGTGTGGTAAAATTAGCAAACCTTTAGAATGGGATTATATAAATACGACTTTTTACCACCATATTAATTACTTGATTAATCCCGATAGAAATTTAAATCCGGATATGTTTACATTAAATTTAAATTAATTTACATCCGGATTAAAGTTTCAATATGGATTATTTGAGTACTATTTGAGCACTCAAAATTTTAAAATAAAAAAGTTTTCGCATTGACGTTTAAACTTCTTGAAGTGCAAATTATTCTATCACTTAAGCGATCACATCACCAGTATTTTCCGTATAAACTATTTGAGCAGGGATGTTAAAACAAAATTAGGCTCCCAACAGATGTAGCTTATAAGATAAGAAATAATTTGGGAGGGGGGCTTCATATTTCCTCTATCTATCGGTAGACTTTTTTAATTCCCATTAAGTTATAAATACTGACTTCTTATTGCAAAACATATCCATATTTTACGTTCCATTAATATCACCTTGTTATTCATAAACGCATTAAAATGTCCTTGAATTTAAATGTGAATCATGGTTCTTTTTTCACCTTAAGCAATGGCAATCTTTGTGATAAAATCTACATTATTTCACTCCAATCGATTTCTATAACCATTTGCCATTTCCTTTACAAATAATATAATAATTGTATATATTATTACCCTGCACCTGTATTCATATAAAAAAAATGCATAATAAAATGCATTAACTCAACGCTATTATTTGTTTATGGAAATTGTCTTTTAATTCAAAATCAATTGCAACCATTCATTTCTCTCAATTCAAAACGAATATTATAAATTACCCCTTAATTTGCCATTTACTATAGGTATATATAAGTTTCAGCGTTTTGTATTTTCGTTTTTTTTTCAGCAATGTAAAAAAGCAGTCCAGCTTGCTTCCTAGCCTAAGGCGTAGGCAATATTATAGCCCACCTCGATTTTTCATTTCCGCTGCTTTCAAATCCTACACACTATCGCCTGTTTAGCACTATTACATAGACTCAGTCTCAGAGGTCTCTCAGGCGTTAAAACAAATAAACCCATATATTTCGAATCTTTCTCTGAATCAATTGCTATTATTACCTTACACGATCATGATTGCAGAATTTAGTTAAATGTAACTGTATCTGAATCGACCAGAGGCAGATCATATACATATAGGTACAGTATAAAGTTTGAATTTAGGATCACTTCTCTAAATCGTGATAACTTCGATTGGCAGATACACCAGACAGATACAGATGATGGGAGTTAAACTTATCTGAAGCCTTCCATCAAATTTTCAACTTAAGGTGTTTTTTGGAAGCAAATAAGGAAAAGATCGAACACACAAAAAAAGCAACAACAAGAACACAAATGGCTACAAATACAGTAATGAGTTGTTGTTTGTGGGTATACTTTGGATTGGACCTATAAGAAACTAGTTGCCTTATGCTGGCCCAAAAGCGAGTAGGACGCTTGTCTCCTGCTGTGCGATCGATGTGACGCGGGACTACTTCCAACTTCAAAACTTTTCACTGATGGTATATAGCTACCGGGAGAAAAAAGGAAAAGTTCCAACACGCGTGTATACCAACAGCGCGGGCAAGTGTTATTTTTTAACACACGATAACGCTTATAAGCCTACTTCGGCAGCAACAGCTCTGGTGCGGTGTGGTGCGGTGTGGTGGCGGGATGACTTTCGGTACATTTATGGTAATAACGAATAAGAGCTGTTTACTTGAGGCTGCCTATATTGCAATCTTTCCACAAACAAAGATACAAAAAACGAGATTGCCCTACTTAGAGAGAGTCTTTGTGCGCAAACGGATTTGTCACAGTCACTGCAGTCACCATCATAAGCCAAGTCGCAGCTACATAGTTCAATGTGCTATAGCTGCGTGATGCATATTTGCATGTTGCAAATACAAATTTGCAGCTTATAGTTTTATATGGACATATATGTATGTAAGTGGCATGTGCAACGCTTGTCATCGTCGTAATCCGCCTGCCAGTCTGATATTATTTATAATTAATTAGTAAAATATGTATCATGATTTTCGCATGTGTTTCTGACAGTTATTACACCACATATATATTTGATGCTTATCTGCTGTGTGATATACACACGGACAACAGGTTAAGCATGATATTGATCGTGACAAATGTTTCCGATAAATTTTAGCTACATTGTTTTTTTTAATTATGTTGCGAAATATTTTTGTTGTGGGTGGAAAAAAAGTGAAAATCAGTTTGCAGATACTTACGAGAATTATAATGCTAAAAAATTAATACCATACTCAGCCTAGGATTATTTTTACTTTTGTTTTTAATTGTTTAAACATTTCTTGCCATTTGTCAAAATTTGTTTGCATTTTTAGGGATACAAATAAATTAAAAGATAAAAAAGAATAACTTGCTTTTGGGTTTATGAGCGAAATTTAAGCTTCTAAAAAGTTTCCATTAAGAAGTGTTGCCAAGAAGCTGATTTAATTAAATTTTGATAAAGACGAAGTCAAAATGTTTTACCAAGTGTTGTCTGGACAAACTTATAAAAACGTTTTGACATAGCTTCGTGTTGAAAAATTTATCGAAACTTAACTAAATCAGCTCGCAAACAGCTCTTCTTTATGGAAATTTTTTAGAAGAAGAAATTCTTTAAGATAAATAAAGTGCGAAAGTCACAGCTTTCACAGAGTCCAAAGTGTGAAATTTTCTCGTCTTTATTTTAAAGGCATCTGTCGAATAATTGAATTTGTAAAAATTGAAATATTAAAATCCGCAGTAAGAAGTTTTGCTAAAAACACACAAGTATACCCAAAAAAAACCTTTTCTCTTCACCTTCCCGAAATCATCTTGCATCTTGAGCTTGTTTTTTTTTTCAGTTTTATTTTGTCGTTTGGTTTTAGTTTCAAATTTAAAAAAAATCCTACCTGTTTGACGTTTATAAATGCATGTTCGATTTTTTGTTTTGAAACAAAAAATTGGCACGTCACCAATTAGACAGTTTTTTCTTTCCTTTTTTTATTTAAAAGTGAATGTGTTGGTTGTTTGTTCATCTTCTAAAAATTTGAAGATTTTTTTTTCAAAATCATGGATTTTTTATTATTAAAGGCATGCCCAGCACAAAACGTTGCTTGCATTTTAAGTAGGATCGGATTTAAGTTGTTATAGGTATTATTCTTTTTTTTTTGTTATTGTTATGCATTTGTAAATGATGTTTTAAGGCTAACAAAAATTGTTTTATACACATATATGACGATGATTATAACTTCACGTGTTGTTTAAAGTAAGTAGATTTCCATCCTTGGGATAAAATATGTATAAGAGTCTTCAGAAGGTACATGAAAAAATGCTATACCTATATAATGTTTTTGATACGCTACCGGCGTTTTTTATCTTTACCACAATCGGTTTGATTGAAAGGCAAACAGAGGGATGACACACCAAAACCAATTATACTTGGAAGAAGAGAACAGAAAAAAGAAGGTATATATAAATGCAACTTCCGGTGATGGTTTTTATATTGTCTTACACCTTTTTTTTGTCTGATGCTTGTTTGTTTGAATTGGCATCAATATCGGTCACGCAATCGAATGCCAATCCTTAAAGTGGATGATCTCATTGAAAGTTGTTTCAATGTTTATATAAGTATACTAGGTCGTTTCCCCTGCATCCAGCTTATAAATGCTTGTATGGATGTGGTGTATCTTTATATATATCGGTTAAAATGATAACTGACATTTGAAGAGGATTAAAAAGGAATAAGGAAATCGAAGGTTATCGTGGTGGATAGATCATATAATATGGATAACAGTCCACCATTAATTTTCTTCATTTAGGTTAGGTATACATATATGTACATAGGTGATAAGATTTTTTGAATCGTAGTATTACTTTTTATATCTCTTTCAAATCATTGTATAAAAGAAAAACTGTTAATTCAAAGTCAAAAATAACTTTTTTTTGTTTTTTACTCTTAAAGGGCGTAGGTTTACTGAATTTATAGATTACTAGCTGGTCCGCCCAACCTTGCACGGAATTTTTTTTATCAATTTTATAGCATTTCAAAAACTTATTTATAAAGGGTTCAAAAAACCCTTATGACAATGAATTTTTTGGCGCACTTCAATAATTTTTATACACAAATGTTGTAGTCTGAAAGTGGTACACAATCTGTTAACGACTTTTAAATAAATCGCCACCACTAACTCCTAAAAGTATGCAATTCCATGATATTTTCGTATGATTTTTCAACTTTTACGGCCGAAATTTTCAATTCCCTTGGTTTAATACTAATCCAACAAACAAATTCCCGATGCAAATTGGATGATGTTCCCCATTTGACCCCGAATAACATTTTGTGGCCTCACAATTTCGCGATGAACATTTTAGATCTTTTTAGATTCTTATGTCAAAATAAAAGTCATTGCGTTTAAAAATCATCAATTGGATTTTTTTGCAGCAAAAGTACATTTTGCCTCTGCTCCCAGAGAATTTTGAAATATTTTGAATCCTTGCTGTCTATTCATATAAATATATATCTTTATTAAACAGAATTATTTAATTATTTTCTAATTAACAATGCAACGTTGAAAAACATTCATCAAAAATAAATTCACAAACTCAGAATAGAATAGAAAAGATTTAATTTTATAACAAAAGTTAAACAAAAAATGGAATACATAATCTTATAATTTAGGATGGCAATTCACGAATTTTAATATTTATATAAATAAACATTTAATTGCTACGTGAAGACGTTGAGAAGGCAATCTTTAAAAAAATCTATTACATTCAACAAGAACTCTGCTTTCAAAAAAAGTATCAATCTCTCACAAAGTTTGAACTTTCGCCCACACACTTTCTCATTTGAGCTTTTATCGCTAGTCGTTGGCAAACATATGTTAAGTATTTTTTAACTTCGTTTATCCACCTACTTGCATTAATTATCTAATTAACATGAATAAACGTTTGTTTTTTTGATTGATAAATTTCGCATTTAATTACCGGTTAAAAATAATTCAAGTTTGATTTGAGTTTATTAATAGGTGTGTAAATGTTAAGGTTTCAATTAATTTGTTTTGCTTGAAAAATGAAAACATAAGGTTCGTTTCCGTACTTTAAATGCCTGTGATTTTCTGTGAATTCGTGTTTTGGAATAAAGCAAAACTTTTCCCGTTATAAAAAAAATAATAATAGCTTTTAACAGAAGAGAAAATTTCACCTATCTGTTATTTCCTGTCCAACAAATTTCTGTAATCAGAAATTCACATTATTTAAGCAAAAATTCAGTATGAGAGTAAAAGAATGAAAGACAACCTTGTTTGTCGTTGATTTTTTCTTTGCCATGCCAGTCAGTCAAACATTGGTATAATGGTATATAACGCCGACAGGTAAAAATAACTCGAAGGACGCACCAAAACAAGTTCTCTTAATTCTGAAAGAAAGCGAATTTGAAAATTCCTTGACGATGATATATACCTATGTAGTATGTACCTATATATTATGTACTTTCCTTTCACATTTTGTGTTGTTGTCGTTTTCAATTTCTTCATCCTTTTGTGTCTGTTGTTGTTTTTGCTAAATGCTGAGGAAATTGCTTGTATTGTGCCAATATACCTACATAATATTTATGTGCAAAGATAGTGTCCCAAAAAAATTCTAAGTATCAGTTTTTGGAATAAATTTATTTCTTTGGTGTTATTTCTGTCAAAAAAAACCGAACAAAAAATGTCACGCAAGAAGGATGTATGCAACTATATGCCCGTTTGTGTCGGTCAGTTTGATAGTTTTATGACCGAATCCGTTTTTTTTTTAATTTGGGTTATCTATAGATAAAAAGTATAGTATACCAGATTTTTTTTGCTGAAAAATAAAAATGTGCTAAATTAGACCTTGAATCACTTATGGCGTTTTTTGTTCGGCTGTGAGAGTGGTGATTTATACATACATATCATGTTCTGTATTTTCGTATTACGTATTTTCTGTGTATACATATACCTATTGGTATATAGTTATAATTGAATTTAGAGTATTTCTAAATTCTTAAGAATATTTTTGGAATTTTGTACAGAATAAAAGAAAGCCAGGTGTAAATTAGATGTAAATAGTGTAGATAACAATTATTGAATAAAATGTAGATATCATGTATACAAGATGTACATACAAACATATAGAACTTCTAAGATAGAAGGTATCTATATCTAAGGTATTTAAGATTTGAAAATGGGTTCTATTAACAATAGGCTGTGGGATGGGAAGTTAACATAGAAAATCCGTCCGTGATGGAAGAATGACGACGGAAGTAAATTAACACTATATATAATAGAATAAGAAGAGTTACAGAAAAAACAAACAAAATAAGAAAATAATTGTCTGCGAATGATTAGCTTACGTGGAGCAATATTAATGCAAAATTTCTCGAAACTACATATGTATATTCATTTGGTTACCCTACAAAGAATTCAAGGCGTAACCAATCCGTGCATATAGAGCAATTACATTAAAACCAATGTTCTGTATTCCACTTATTGTAAATGCCCCTGACGAAAGTGGATTTGAGTGTTGTACCTACAATTTTTACGAAATGCTAATTGTGAATTGAAATTTCGAAAATGAAATAAAATGTGACAGCCATCATTTTGTGAAAAATTGACAGATGAAAAATTTGCAAAACGAAATTAAAAGGCGGTTTTCAATATTTTAAGAAGTTTGTGGTCAATTTCGATATTTAAAATGTAATTTTAAGAAGGTTTTTTTAATAATACAAATTCTATATACTATACTACTGAAATACATCAGTCAAGTAGAAAATATAATTTTAATCAAAATAATCTTGCTTTTTATACCTATTTATACATACATATATCGCCCACATTGGACAGTGGCTTCTTTCAAAAATAGAAATACAATTGTGATCATCCACATAAACAATATGCTATTGTGAAGTATTTGTGAAATTGGTGCAGTTGCAGTTAGTTTTGTATTTCTTTGTGCAAAATTTAAGCAAACTTTATATTTTTTTTCTTTTAAGTATTTATTTATTATTACTTATATATAAAAAAACATAAGAACATTATGAATGTTCATTCATATTAAGGTATACCGTAATTCAGGCAAAATTGTTCGTCTAATTTTTTCTCAAAAAGACAATTAAAAATAACAATTTATAAAAAAGCGAAATTAGATTGCGGGTGCAATCAGATTCAATTGACGGTGTTCACATTGAACTGCCTCCGCCGACTTTTTTCGACACCTCTGTACATTTTCTCAATCTCACTTCATCGCGAGAAAGAGATGCATTTTTTGGCCACCTCTTTCTCGCCATGAAGTGGGAGAAAGATAAGTATACAGTGACTTCAAAAACAGTCGGAGTAGAAAGTCGAATGTATCATTAAATATGGATGCAACTTCAGTTTTGACAGATCAAAGCAACTGCGAAATTTTCGAAAACGAATTCATTCGTAGAACATAGAATTTCGGATTGTAGAACATGAACATGATTAAACCTTTTTTAGATCGAATTGAAGGAATACAAAAGTACGCCCCAGTGCGGACATCGAACAAAACTTTTTTTTTAAGGAAAAAAATATTTTTCTGTCATGTCTTGAGAACCTTCATCCAATATGTGAATAAGCAAGATTTCAAACTTTATACATTAATAGGTAGGTACATATATGTTAAATATTTACAGCTCCAACAACATTTTTCAGTTTTATCATTTCCAAAAAAAAAACCTTTTGGAATATATTTTTAATTAAAATTATTTTACCAGTCATTAATATCATCGATTAACTCTCGCTTAACATCACTTATACATACAATTTATACCTACTAGCCAACACTTTTGATATGCCGTAAAACCCATTAACTCGCACAATTACAAAATATTTTAACACAATTATGCAATTACTGTTTTATTCAGGTAGTAAATTTTTCAAAACGAATTTTATCGATTAAATATTTAATTACTAGTAATACAATTACAGATATACGAATTTACCAACTCCACTTATCTCTCTTTCTCTTCAAAAACATAATAAAAATAATAATATATTACATTCAGAAGAAGCGTGAAAAAAAATTCCTCAAACCATAATATACGAGCCAAAGCAAGTAATCTGCATTTTTAAAATATCATTCCATATCGGTTTGGCACATCTTTCTTTCTTTTTTTTTTCTTGGACGACACAGATGAAGTTCCACAGTAGCTTTTTTAAAGATTCCAGCCTCCATCATATTATATACGAGTATACTACTAGAGTTCGTGATCTTATTCGATGCTTGCAATTTGTTACCTTCTTCTTTCATCCTTCTCTGTTGAATTGTGCTATAAGTGTATAGCCCCATTGAAACGAAAGGGCAAGAAAACACGAGTTTGCCATATGAGCCGCCACACGCATAAGGAGATACAACTATAAGCAACTCTAGAGATATTTTATACGTTCAAGCCAAAGTTACTATATGGGAGCATTCCCCGTTTAAACAGCAGTGTGTTATAAGCAAGCAAGCTATATCAAACGTTCCTTGTTTCAGTATAAAATATCTCTCCTTGCCAACGCAAGTTGGCCAAATATGGAATCAAGACTTCTCGGGTTATAGTAAAGATATTGTTGATGTGTGTGTGTAATAGTCATATCGACCAACCATCATCAGATAGAGCTAATGAACTCTTCTATGGTGAGCAAAAGATAAAAAGGGCATTGCACACATTTTGGTAAGTCCTTGAGAGCCTAAAATGATTTAAAAGTAACATATACATATGTGGTATATTATATACGCATAACATAATCTCAAGAATTCACTTGTATCTCTCCGTCTCCGAACCAAACGTCTTTTCAAATACGAAAGTGCTTCTCGTCCGTCCATCTTTCACATTATTGTACTGACGTATTTGGACTTAAGACGTATACTTTAATGACGTTTCTGCAATGGCGCAAGCAAGTGACAAACCGGACGGAGAGAGAGATAACTTCTCCACATCGTTCAACTGATTGACAGTGGGACATCCTTATTCATACCTACATACATGTACGATGAGGATGACCATCATCATTTAAACGACAACGAACCGGTTAAACAGAGTTCCCTTATCAAAAAACTTATAAAGGGTTCAGTCAAGTGTTAATTTATAAGTTGCTCCTTAGAATATAAAATGTCTCTCCTTCTCTCTCTATTAATTAATTAATCTCTTTATTTTGACAGTTTAATCTGACATTATATAAAGCTTTTATGAGTTAGAAAATTTATTGGAAAACTATATTCCCAATGGAAAATGTCTCGTTTAAAGTTTTTTTTTTGTATTTAGAATATTGAAAGTGTTGAGATGCATGCGGAAAAGAATATAATGAAGCTAAGAATTTGATTTATTTTTATTAGTTTGTATTAGAATTTGGTGACCCAAAATTTTATTACATTGTATATATGTATGACGAAAATGTGTAAGGCATCCTTTTGGAATGTGAAGAAACAAAACTTAAGGGGCTAATTAATTTCAGATAAATAAACATAAAATATAAAGTAAAGTTAAGGGGGCGTTTACAATGTGAATTTATATCATTTTGTATGCATGATAAATAAATATATAAAATAGAAATGGTGATTTCAAATAAATTGAAGAATATTTTCGCATATAAGTGCCTATCCTAAATATACACTGCCTGTGGGGCTGGTGATTGTGGATGCTGGACAGTTTTATGGTATTAATGGAGATTTTATGTGAAAAAGAAATTCAAAAGAGTTCATGACAATTTCAGTTTATTTTCAGAATAAGTCAAAAATGAAGAAGGGTATACCAAAAAGCATTTTGAGACATTTTATATTTTGTGTTTAAGCTTTGAACTGTTATAATTGTGTTAATATAATTATACAAAGCAATTCAAACTTATATACATAGCTATTGCTGGATTAATGAAGTATTAAAAAGGGTTGATTTTTCACTTTTATTATTTAAAACACAAGACTACAATAGATTTTGATCTAAGAACAGTAAACCCAGGGTAGAGTTTTTGTCATTGAAGAACATTTGGTGCTTTATAGACATTTTGTTCGTTCCGCTTATTTTAATTGAAGGGTAAAAAAGTCGAAACTATCTTGAACTATAGTATAATTTTAACTGTGGGTCAAAAGAAATTGCGAAACACTCACTTTTAAACTTCTTTTAGCAGCAATTGGATTAGTGTCAAACCAAAATGTTGTTTTTTTGACACCCGGAAATTTTAGAAAAATGTCAAACAATTGACTGGTGGTTTTAAGAACGTGTGAAATGCTTTTTACTATGGACTAACATGCAACTAAATTACAGTCTGAGATAGCTTACGCCACTTAATTACAGTCAGAGATAGTAGACGCTACTAAATTACAGTTTGATATAGCAGATGCCACTAAATTACAGTCTGAGATAGCAGACGTTTCTAAATTACAGTCTGAGGTAGAAGACGCCACTAGATTACAGTAATGAGATACTAGACGCTACTGTAATTACAGTGTAAGATAGTAGACGCCACTAAAATTCAATATGAGATAGCAGACGCCACTTAATTACAGTCTGAGATAGCAGATGTCACTAAATTACAGGCTGAGATAGCAGACAACACTAAATTACAGTCTGATATAGCAGACGCAACGCTTCCACTGTCGATTCTGGAGCATAAGCTTTTCAAAAATGTGACTCATGAAGTATTCTTGATGAGCTCGGTTTTCGTCTGTCTGTTCACGGTCTTCTTATACATATTTCATTTCAAACTGAGTGTGAACCATGAAATGACAAACACAATAATATTTGTATTTTAGTATACTTCACCAGAAATGGTTAAAGTGATGTCGGAAGTGTTGACGGGTGTTTGTATTTTTAAACACGGTTTCGGTCGATGGTGAGGGAGACGAAGTGTTATCGAGAAAACAATTTAGTTATCGGATGATCTCCAGCAGCTGCTAAATGAGAAAAAAGAGAATCCACCTCCAATTGATGAAGAAGACCCAAAGGTATATAGATTTAGCTTTAAAAAGCTTAAGAACAAGGCCACCGGTTTTGATGGATTATCAGCGAAGGTTTTCAAATATGAAGGGAGTGGTTTGATAGGTCGCATGCATCAAAAAATCAACCAAGTGGAAGGAAGAAAGTCCACTGACTAGACAGTCAGCTACATTCCTAGGCAACATCTGGCGATGCTCCCGAAAAGAGACTCTTCCAATTCCAGTCCTAATGTTAAACGCGACCAGCTAGTCGTGTGTCGCTATGAAATTTACAAAACTTTTGCTCTAAACGTAGGTAAGTGTTTATCATGAATTGCCTTCTGAAAATGATGTAATTTTGTATGTGAAAATAAACTAACCTATTTAAAGACCTCTTAAAAAAAAATCACGCCAGACAAGCAGAGAAAATCAACTCAGTATAAATAATCTTGATTGAGATAAAATTTCTCTTTCATTACTTTAACAAAAAAAAAACTATTTAAATTTTATCCATTAAAACCTCATTGCTACCACGGCCGCTGGCGTAAGGTACAAGCTGGTATATATGGTAGCAAGTATATAAACAAATAAGTTCGACAACAAAGTAATTAACAATCTCCAACCGGACTTTATGTCCATCATGAGCATGACCGTCTTATTTCATTTATTTTTCCTTAAGAAAACACTACAACAACAACAACATCAAAATGCTATATGATAAGTTCATCAACACTCTTGAGTTCAGGTATATTGAGTTGAGACGACAAAATGAGCTCAGCCATCATCAAGTTCATGCTGCATGCAGCACAGTGATGATTATTTTAAAGATTTGTCAGAGTTTAAAAATAAATTTTATTATATTACCTAAGGTTTATTATCATCACGCCACAGCCGGTCGCGGCTATCCGAGAGACGGGGTTATTATTTAAAACTTTTTTTTCTACAAATTAATTAACTCCTTTTCCTGTTTATATACATTTATTTTTTTTTGCAATTTTTTTTGTTTAATGAATGTGCTTTGTTTTGCATGCTTGAAAGATAATATAGTAATTCTGGGGGCTAGAGAAGGAGATATGCATCCATACATATATTTATTTATATTTTATACATGTATGTGTATAGAAAAGATGAGGTAATTACCTTGTGCGGCGTTGTATGCCACGACCTTCTTTTGCTTTGATTCTTCTGATGAAGTTGATGCTGGATGTGTTGCTGCTGTTGTTGTTGTTGCTGCAGCTGATGGTGGTGGTGCAATGATGATAATTGGTTCTGGGTACAACCGCTTATGATTGAGGAGTTCTCATAGATTTCCGACGATGATATCGAACTGTTGAGTGTCGCTGTTGATGCGCCCAATGATGGACATGGTGACGAAGCTGGCGATGGTGAGAAGCAACCAGAATCATATGAGTTGATTATACGTAAACGATTTCCTGGACATATACCCTGTAATAAGAGGTATAAAGTATATATTATAAAATAGAGAATGTTGTGAGAGTGAGATTGGATTATATATAATGTGAAACTTATAAGATATGTTATCGGTGTAAATAATTGAAATGTGTGTAAATCCAAAAGGAGGTCTTAAGAGAAATTGAATTTGTAAGATTCTTTAGATTCTAAAATGAATGTATTTAACTTAATAACATTGCAATAGTTTAGATATTCTTTAATTGTATACATAATAAAACGTTATGTAAATGTTAAAACAGGTTTTAGAAACTATAGGTCTTGGGAAGTAGCCACCATTTTCTTAAAAATTGTATCTATACTTCGTTGATCATATGAATAGTCATGGCCGGATTGATCACTTTGAACTTAAGTGAGGTCAGTTAGTAAAATTCATGTTCTGATATTCGAAAAAGAGTAGAACTCCCAGATTTTTATTTTACAAAATTGTTGCCTAATCGGTGCTTTTTTGACTTGTGGTTTACCCTTGATAACAAAATAATCAGAAACTATTTATAACGCTTAGTCCTAAAGGACCATTTTATAATAATTGCTTAACTGCTTCATAGATCAAATTTCTGTAGTTTCCGATAAAATTGAAATTTCAAGTTTTTAATCAAACCTAAAATTACGATGAATGGAGAGTTCTGTGAATTCAAGTTTGTCTTTGCTTCTTTTTTATTAAGTTAAATTGAACACAAAAATTTAAATTCATGGAATTCAAGAACTTCGTGACAAAAACAAACAGACAATGGTATAAAAGTCAGGTATTCATTATCTTTAAACACACAAAGATCAGCTGAATAAGAAAGATGATGCTGTGTTGAGAGATTATTATTGATGGAAAAAGCAACAGAGAAAAACATTTACATATTGGTTTTATCACGTAATATTATATTAACTATATAGTTACTATTAAGGTGATTTTAAATTGCACACGTTGTAAGTGCTTGACAATCTACATACATGGTTCATCATCATTTTGGAGACATGTTTGAATAGTTAATAAATAATCCAGCTAAAACCAAAGTCGTTACTTGCATTTAAGTTCACTTATTTAAATGATTATAATATAGTGATTCAAAAAAATCAATCTGGGTTTCAACCGCAAATTAACTGTTCAATCAACTTGTTTCAATTCAAAGATTTTTAAATATACTATGACAAATAAAATTAGCAAGATTTCAAAATCTGGGTATTTCCATGAATAAAATTTAATGTATTCAGCTTAAAATGCATTTTTATGTGATACCTTAAAAAAATGTTTTAGAACAAAAAATAAAAAAATTCATTTTGATGGTTCATTCTAAGGTTTTCAAAAACAATTTTTTTTTAACATATTTGATTGTTTCATTAGCTGGTATATATGACACGTAGCGCTATCCTGCTCTTCCATATTCAACTCATTCCATCGGGAAGCGAAAAAGTCATAAATCATGGCTCTTTAGCGAATGTCGTTACACGCCATTTATCCTCATTTTTGAAAAAAAAAAAATAATATGAATCTACCAACTGCACAAAATTGTGTATTTTTGGGGACAAAATTATTTCCATCGTCTCATAAAATTTGGTAATTTTGTGACGAGTTTATGTCCATCACGATAACATTGCAAAAACTATTTGAATAAAACTGACATTGAAAGTTTTCAATAATGAAATTTGATTTGACAGTTATAACTGTCTGAAGTTAGTACTGATTTAAAAAAAAGTCATTATAAATAAAGAGTCCAAGAAAAAAACGATTCAGAGCAATTTTTAAAAACTAAACTATAAATGATGAAATTTGCACCCAAATTACAGAAATCAATGAGATTCAAAGGGACTCAGACTCAATTGTGACATTCACTTTTAATAAAAAAATATCAAATCTGACTCCCAAGTCTGAATCCTTCCGCAGCTCCTTCATTGGTTTTAGTAATTAGGGTGATTGTATTTTTTTTTCTGAGTTCTATGTCTGGTGTATTGTCATTCCCAAAAAAACGACTTTTATAATTTTCTGTTAATAGCACATTTTTTTTTACAAAATCTTTTGTTTGTTATTTCATTTCAAGTTTTAAAAGAACATATCGACGCACGGTTAAAGCGCAGAAACTCGTAAGTCGTTTTTGCATGTTTTTTTCAAAAATCAACAAAAACCTGCCAAATTTTGTATGGCGATCTATGGTAAGACATTTTGAATTCTGTCTTTTTCTGTGAAATTTTCAGAACAACATTCTTACGGTAGCCAAAAGGTGACTCTGATTTTGCTGATTTGTCTGCATTAATAAATTTTTTTTTTGAATTTTAAGATTTTCGAGGTCCTTCACTTTAACCGTCGATTACATTTTTTAGAAATTTTGTTTGCTGTAAAATCTTGAAACAAACAATTTTAGGCTTTAATATACTTTTTGTTTCATAACAATACAACCATTTTCCACAGCGATGTCGCTCTTTTAAGAAACACTTACAAAATTTGAAAAAAAATATGTAATTGTGTTTCCCTAGTTTTTTTTTGAGTAGTTAATTAAGAACTGAAAAGAGGTCAAGAACTTCAAAATTTTTTGCACTAAGTCCATTTAAAGTAGTTTTATTTGCGAAGCTCTTTAATGGACGATTATTTTTGATGGCGATGAACTCTCATAACTGTTAAAAATTGGCATTATTTTAGTCTCATGCAATTTGAAAATCATCGTAAAAATGTGAAAGATAAACAAAATGGCAGCAAATGCCAAAATCGAAACAATTATTCTACGTTCCTTAGTTTCTATAGTGATTCATGTCTTGTCGACGTGTATTTTGTATCTGTTAACTTCACAATTAGCGTCAAATTAGAATTGACATTTTGCCGCCATTTGCAACAGATGAAATATTTTATGTCTTCTCGTATGAAATGATTTTATTCGAAATTTGCAATTTTTTCGCATAATTATGACATGAAATAGATTTTTCGAACCATCTTAACGTAAAGCATTATATCAATTATTTATTTTAAATCAATCATTGTTTTAATTTTCCGTCAAAACAATTAAATTTCTCGCACAGAAAAAGTGGAGTTTGTTTGCAAAAAGGAAGCAATGAACTCGCATGTATGGCATCAAATATACCTTAACTGTACACTTCACTTTGCTCTTTTCTCGAATGCAAATGTTTAGTGCAATCGTATCGCTTTCGCCACTTCTGTTGTCGGGCAGCATAAAAGAAAATCAGCTTTTAGAAACCTAAACTCCCATTAGATTTCATAAAACTTTCAAATAATGATTTCTTAAAAATCTTAAAACTTTAAATGGAATATTAGTAAAAGACATAAATCTATCAAATCGACATTGAAATAGATATACAAGAGACCCAAAAATTTTACAATAGTTCCATTTCGAAAAAAAAACAGATTACTATCTTTTAACATTGTTATTGTGAATTGTTACCCTGATAATGTGCAAAAATAAAATTTCAAAAATGAAAATAAAAAATAAAAAAACAAATCAGTTGAAAAGATAATATCATAATGCGGGCATTTATTTATATCGAAAAGAAAAATCAAATTTCAAAACGGGCAGCAGTATACAATTTCACGATCATTGATCGCGTCCTATAATATACCTATAGGTACATTTAGTCATATTCAAATAAACGACGAAACCACATTAATTACAGTCCCATTGTGTGTAAAGCCACATTATTTTGTGCTGTCACTGACATTTTGTCAAACGGAAGCTAACAAAAAGAATTATTGTGTGTTATGTCAATAAAAAAATGCCAACATGCAGAGTTAATACCCGCTTTCTCACCTCGAAAACCCCTCTCAAAAACTTACTGACAATGTCGACTACTTGAGGAATGAATAAAAAAAAAAAACAATAATATTCTTTTGTACTTTGCTCCAATAAACAGACAAAACGATCGCAACTGGGCGGCTAACTGCCATAGAGTTCATTGCGCATACGATTGCAAACTAACTGAGCTACGCGCGGTCAACATAGATTAATGGTGGTATACACTTCAGTTGTTATTACCATGTCTATTGTCACAATAACAAAAAAAAATATAAATTGGGTTCATGGACTTGATCTTATAACAAATGGTTTGTCTCTAAGAAAAAAAAAATTCATCAATTGAGAGCACCGCGAATTTTTACTTAAATGAAAAGTTAACCATAGAACTAAAGTGTGTGTGACGTGCGAATTGATTAATTGATCAGGAGACAAGCGATTTTGCAATGCAACATTTAGTGACCGACCACCAGCATCACCGGAATGTCATTTGTTGTTATATAAAAAAAAATTGAAAGAGAAGTTATTGTTGTTGTTTTATCCAAGTCAAGTCAGTTGACTTTTGGGGTTAATTGTCTTGATTGAAAGTTTCCAGGCAATTTTAATTAGCTAACAGCGTGCCAAGCCAACCAACAACGTGAGTTGGGCCGACAAAATTTGAGTTAAACTAGATCGAAGTGAATTGAATTAATTTGTTTACGATTTTCGTTTTCATTCTTTATAAATGAATAGCATTCTACGAGTGTTCGGTATGTGCTAATAATGCTGAAATACAATATATGGCTTTCATTAAAAATTGAATTATGTGTCTAGTCAGGAATTTGGAGCAAGATGGAAAATCTAAATTGAAGTACTTTACTGGAAATATCTATGTGTGTACTTGTACCATATATGCTCTAGAAATAACAGGATTTTGAACTAGTAGCCATGGTCGATTTCAGATTCGTTTCAGAGAAGAATTGATTTTTTAAATGACCATATAAAGAATCAAAACAAAAAATCAGCCTTGATTGAGTTTGAAATGATTTCTTAGAAGATTGGAGCATGCTAAATGCTGGCACTTTAAAAAATAGATTTATTTCGATTAGTATAGGAAAAAAATGTGTTTAGCAACAAATTTTCAGGTTGAATATTTATTTTATCAAATCAATATCCATGTAAATCGTACTCAAGAGCTTTGACAGCATCAAAAGCTCCGATTTTTTTTAAGCCAAAACTCGAAGAAAACTAATCGTTGAAAATTTCGCCATCCTTTAGCTTTAAGGGCACTTTAACTACAAGGAGTTTGTCCGAAGACATGAAGTGTTCAGAATTTCTAAACAAACATTTTTTGTCTACATCATTTTTCTCTGCGACCAACAAGAATCGAAATAAATTGGTTTTTATTAGAGGATCAAAATGAAATACTGAGAGGGGGAATTTGGCAGTTTTGTTTGACTTTTAGAAATTGAGGAACAATAAAATCGAAATTGTCAGTGTGTGACAATTTTTTCGATTTTAAATCGTAGTTTGACTGTACTAAAAAAGTCAAAACAAAAACGTGCGTATGGCGTATACTTACTATTTTTTCAAGTTTTTGAAATTTATTTTTATATTATATATTTTTTTCTCAAAAACGGCTTAATCTATTTAGATAAAATTTTGTATGAATATAAAGTATTGTTTTTTAAGTTTATTTATATTTTCAAGTTCATTTAAAGACGTAGACAGGGAAATTCCAAGAGGTGCAGAGTACCCTAATCAGTTTAACGATTTGGAAAAATGTGGTTTTCGATAATATTGGATAATATTTTAAATTACAAGACTTATCTAGATATGAGTCATTCAGAGCCATAGACAGGGGGATCCAAGGGGATATAGTATATACATAGAATTAGGGATTATAAAAGGCATATATTTATGTTATAGTAGGGACTAGGGATGGCTTACATCATGTTTGGAGTATATCATTAAATTTCGTGAATTTGTCGTGAAAGTAAAAATATTGCCGCGCTTGTCTTTTTTTTTTAAATAGCCCCTGGTAATGCTAACTTGGACTAATCAGACTGGGGGAGATTTACAAAAAAAATAAGTGTGATAAATTTTAAACTTTTACAACAAATGTACGACGACTTCACGACAGTTAATCAAATTATTATATTTGTAAAATCAGTATTCTTATAAGTGGTAATACTAACTTGACGAAAAAAATTTTATAACCAAGTGCATCTTGAACTTCAAGTATAACATATGTATGTATGTGTCGTTTTTGAAAATCCGCCTATAATCACGCCTACTTTTTGTATGTCTGGTGTTTTTTGTCAAAAAAGAGTTACTTTTTTTCTTTTTAATCATCACAGTTTCAAATATGTGTTAGATGTTTAGAAAAAAAAATTAATGGAGCAACCTATATTTACATATAAGTTAAATCAAAAAAAATCAACACCAAATAATTTTAATGAAAAAAATGTTAAAAAAGTTAAAATTATTAAAAAAAGGGATTTTTGTTTTATTTTTTTTTTGTTTAAAAAGTAGTTTTCAATATTTTTAAATGCAATATTGTTTGAACTCTGAGATAGCACCAGATTGAAAAGGTATACGTGAAAAACTTAAAAATAAGGCAATTCCCTCAAACAAAATTTGCAAGCCATATGTCAACTCATGATGAAATGTCAAAATACACTAAACACAAATCATTTGACAGCTCAACTTTGTTTCTCTTGTTTCAACTTTTTAAGTGTTCTAAATTTTTTTTATTTTAAAGTTACATTTTAAATAAGATCTTCTGTTTTGAATTTGAAAATCAACATAAATTAACATTTTTCGTTAAACATTAAATTAAAAAAAAACATCTATATAGTAACACAAAGTAACCCTCTTTAATTAAAAAAGATAAATCCTTCTGTGTAAATTTATTCATTTTCATTACCTACCAATACAACCAACCGGACTTTATTTTTCCTTAAAAAAAAATCGATTAATTTGTCCTATTTTGAATTGAATAGGTATAGGTACTGGAATTACAAAGAAAATAATAAAAAAAAACAACACAAAAACAAGAAGGCCCTTCTTCGAACAATATCCTCCTCTCCTCTTTTGTAGTTCAAAATAACAAGCTCCACAGTACCGTTATTCATGATTAAACTTCAACAATGCACCATTTTCATTGCTAGTTCTATAAGTGTATATACACATATACCAGTAGGATGTACTTCCATTTATAATTTCATCCAGAAAAGCTAATGTTCTCTGTTTTTCCTCCTCCATTTAGTTTAATATTCCTTTTTGAGCCATTTAATTCCACCCCATTTTCTATCCTATATATACCATCCAAACCAACCAATCCATGTTATATAGCGACCTGTCATTTTCTAAAGTCACGTGTTATAGCCTTAAATCTAAAATATCATCGAATCGGGTTTTTTACTGAAAAAAAAAAAATTTAACATGAAGTTTTGAATAATGTTTTGTGCTGACAACATCCTGTCCTATATATAAATGTATGTATACTCGTACAAGTTACAAACGATGAAGATGAAGAAGGATGAAGAAATCACCCAGGATTACAACGCATAAGGCATAAAATTAAACTTGTTCAATCCGTCTATAAGGAGCAAAGTTTAGGTACGTTTATATTTTTGTTGTTGTTGGTATTTTTCTTGAAATTGAATATGAACAGGGTGTTCATTTATTTTAAGGGGCTTTTTTTTTAAAAAAAATTAAATTTTAAATTTAAATACGTTTAAAATGCAATGTGCGTCGTGGGGTGGCGAGTGGCATGTTGCCAATGCCGTGATGGTGGACAGGCTGCACGATAGCACTCCGGCCTGTGGAATGTCACGTCACAGACAGAGCGCTACTTCGGTGATTACAATTTTAAGTGACAAGCGGAATTGATAGCTGACAAGCAAGGTAAATTAAAGGTGAACTTGTTGCAGACAAATGTTAAAATGACAGATTGAGTGGTCAATCTTTATTATAATAAGGCCTTCATTTCATAATAATAATCTAGTGCAATAATGAAATTTTGTACAAAGCGTATTTTTAGGTGATTCTCTAAGAGGGAAAATTATAATATTTATTTTAGCTCATCTAAAACAGGTAGGTGATGTCATTCAAAGATTTCGTTTATTTTTAAACTTTCTCGAAAACGGCTCTTACTAAAATAAATACTAAAATTCATACTTGTAATAAATAAAGCAATTGTAAGAGGACGGCATTTAAGGTTTTTTCAATAAAAAAATCGCAATACGAAAACAGGGTTTTTATGATTTTTTTAGAAAATTCACTTATTTTTTTTGGTAATTCACGTATAATTTCTCAATGACTTGACCAATTTTATCCTAATTTTGCAATCTAGTGCTTCTACATAGTTAAAAATTATTACATTGCAAAAATTTTGAAAATAATTTGTTTTTAAACAAAAAATTCATTGCATTTTTTAACATTTTTTGGTGTTAAATTTCACAAACTAAAATTTTGAATTCGAATAATTTCGCATTAATTTCACAATTACGAAATCTTTATTTTCATAATCTTGAAATTACAAAATCCCGCTTTTTGCAATCTCGCAATTACAAAATACATATGTAAGCATTTTGATCGCAAATGTATTTGCAAGTTTTGGGACAATTTGCAAATTTGTGGAACACAAACTTTTAAATGTCAAAATGAATTGGTTATGTCAACATAAAAAGATTCTAAAAATCAACCCGTAGATTCCCCTAAACATAAATTGGTGGAATCAACCAGATATACAAATATCGTACCGAAATTTCAGAAACCAGCGACAGTTAAAAATGCGAAAATGAAATCTGCTTCAAGCAAGGTGAACTCAGTTTTTTAGTGTCTTTATAATTTTTCTTTCAGTATTTTTGGTTCGAAAATATTATTTTCTATTTATATGAGGCTACCGAAATTTCGAAAAAAGTACATATATATAAAAAACAAAGAAAATAATAACATTCATCTAGATTCACCCTGTAATACTAAATTTCAATATCAATGCAAATATTATGCTTTACACAATACTTCATGTTTTACAAAGAAGAAAATTATACCAAACCTTATAGTAGAAGGCAAAATGTAATGTTCCTGCGCCTATGGGTTCCCCATTATACCGTCAAATAACAAAAACAAAATTTAACGACATCACGGAATAGCAAAATATCACTCTTGCTTTTTTTGGTTGTTATATTATTAAATATATACGAGTACAAATTTACTGGGTTATCCTTTTCTGTCACAGAAAATTAAATTTTGATAGCTACAAATCATCATGAATCTAAATTTTAAGGGGATTTCTTATAGAAGGAAGTAAAATTTTGTCGTTGATAAAAAAAAAAAAAAAAAAAAAAAACAAAATATTCAAGAAAGTAAGTTGCTGTTCCTTTTTTGTATATACTACATACTCGTATAGTATAATAAACTTTTTCTATAAAAATCAAAAGTTTATGATAATAATACAAACAGAACAAAAAAATGTAGAATGTGCGGGAACCGGAAATGTCTACAAATATGATAAACATAAATTTTGCAAACAAAAAAGGACGTGTGTGGTGGTAGTAATAACTTTTGAACTTACTCGTATATACAACTTACAAATAATGTACGAATTGTGTTATTTTGGTTTTGTTATGTCGTTGTCGTGGGTAGAATGAAATTCAAATTGAATACAATTTACGTGTTTATTATATGAGAGGTATACAAATTTAAACTTTACACAGGATGTGGTACGGAATATAGTTCCATAAATTAGTAATCGATGTGGCTGCTTTATGTTTGACTCTATTAATGAATTGTGGTTTATTTGCCGTTTGTTTTTTTATTTTTGTGTAATTTTTAAATTAATTTTGTGTCAAAATTTTATTTTGACTACAATCAGAATTTTTTTTACACGAAACCAATACTTGCCCTATAGACCAAGTAAAAATTTAAAGGCAATTTAACAAAGGATATGGTAGGTTCAACGAGCGACTGGCGGTTCTATGTTTCGTGTCCTGCCTCTCTCTCCGAAGACAAATTGAACATACTGTGGTTCCTTATGGTATATAATATAATATTATATTTAGAAAATGTTCAGGGGGTGATATAAAATTTAGAGAAAAGGATTTAGTGACCATTTAAATCCTCTTAGCTGAATCTCATATCATAAATTTATTACAACAGTTGCCTGTTTATTTTTTTTTTTTGTGAAAGCAGTAAATCTTCGTCAGTAGGTAGGTAGGTTGGTACAGCTACTTCAAGGTTTACATAAAATTTTAAAAGGAGCTCTTGCAAAAGGACTCCTTCTTATACTCGTAACGGGCTATACATACATTCACCTCTGTTATAAATATAAGGCTTTTACCACATCTAACAAGAATAAACTGTAATCGCATGCTACATCATCATCTTCTCGCATATAAAAGGATCCTTCAGACTCTTGTTTTGTTATGATGGAAGTTTTTTTTTTTTTTTTTTCCTTTCTTTTCGATTTTTTTTTTATTTGCTCCTGCCTTATAAGTGTCTTGGTTTTCTTCTTCTTCTATGTTTTTGTGAGATTCTCTTTAGATGATGGTATAAATTGTGGACGACCATGGAAATGGAACATATAAGTCAAGAGCCTTTCAAGAGTTGACTCCAACAGAGGGAAGTCAAATGTAGGTAAAGTACTTACATTATAAGCCTGCAATATAGGTACCTACTATATGGGAAGAGAAAATCCAATTAATTGCCAGAAAGTGAGAGGAAAAAAATAAAATAAGAGATCAACGCTATTTATTTCTTATAGCTGGAAGCCAAATTATATCCCCCTTCTTGCACTTAAATTAACTTAGGATGTGGCAATATTTTATGTGTATATATGTTGTATAATCGTAAATACCTGTCGTCCACGAACCGTACACAGCCACCATCCTTCACAGCCATCGGAATCTTGTTCAATGACAGTCAGGATGTCACCTTTTTTGAATGCCAATTCATCAGGAGTGTCAGCAAGATTATCATAAATAGCTTTCGCGTAAATTTTCTGAAAATATAAACAAAAAAATAATTGAGGTTAAAAATAAAATAAAATATTATAACCTACATATATATATATGTATATATTTATTTATTCATATTTCATATTTATTCGTTTTTTAACAAGTAAGTAAGTAAGTAATTAAATTTTTTTTTGTGGAAGAAGATTAAAAATAATTGGTTTACGAGGAATGATTTCTAGAATGGTATTTAAAAGTAATTTATATAAATGCAATTTTGTTTTCATATAAATAATCATATCAATTTTAAATGATAATAATTAATTGTATTCCATGCCACTTAATAATGGAGGATGAATTTAATTAAGCAATCGTGGTCAATAATAACCTTCAAAGCTAAGTTCATTTAATATTCTTGTTTTATTGATTGGTTTAACAGATGATTAAATATAAAATTTGTAAATTTCACAATGAACATGAAATTCATTTGTTTTTGTTTTGTATTTTATTATTAAAACATTCATATAGTCATAGGGCTTTTCCCAACAATAATTACCACAAGTTATACTTAGAATTCAATACATTTCGACTAAATAAATAAAGTTGAACATTTGAATAAACATACCTACAGTAATGACTTGTATACCTACAAATGTATTCATAATATGTATACGATCGATCGAAAGATGACTGGATTTTATATGGAATTTCATTATTTCTTTTTTTCCAAATATAAATACAAAATTATTGTCATTTAAATAAAAATGTTGTTTAACCTGGGGCAAGTTGTACAAACGTATGTTTAATCATCACATCAAGATTTATAAACCTCAACGATTTCGGTGGCTTAACTGAGGTTCAACTATAGAGTTGACGTATATGTGATTGGCGGTCAGTTAATTTTTGAACCTATAAAGCACTGGTTGAACTTCAGTTAATGCGCCGAAATCAGTAGATTTAAATATTGATCCGAGGATAAAGTAGTAAAATGATCGGTTAAAAACATCGTTAAACTCGGTTAAGTTAAATAGCAAACATTGTTAATATGCAACCTGGAAACTCACCAGGTTAAATTAAACGAGTGAATTCGATAAAAAAATTATTTAAATCTACACACTGATTCGGTTAAAGTGTACTAAATTTGATGAAACTATACTTCTAGGTTAGTTTGTTCGGTTTCAATAACCAATTAAGTTAGTTATTGAAACATATTACATCGCTCAAAGTAACCAATCTTTTCAGAGATGTGTTAAATTAATTAAATATAATTATTTGATTTAAGCAAGCTACTCGTTTAACATAAACGATCTACAAAATTGCGATTCCTTACCAAGATTAATATTATAACCTTTTTAGGGTTAGAGACATAAAAAACTGATGGCAAAACGTAGTTTGACTGTACCTACTATGACGAACTCATTTATTTTTTGTTTGATATGTTTAAATGTAGTTTTTCATGGTTTAATTGAATTACCTTCTTTAAAAATTGCACAACCAGTATTACACTAAGACTACATCGTAACTCGATTGAGACACTTTTTAATTATGGTTAATTATTTAACATCTTCATTTTTATTATTTTTATTTTAACCCTTGTTGCTTCTTAGTTGGGCAAGTTAACATTACACACATTTGTCACTGTTAACAAGAAAACGTTTGAACAAACAAACAAAAAAACATTATTTGGTTACTTGTTCACACTTGTTGTTTTTGTTTTTTCAACTTTCAACTTTCTTATTCCATACATGCTACTTCAACCTTTATTGTGCTTAAAGTCGTAAAGTTTAGAAAAAACATCAGCTTAAAAATATCTAAATGAATGTTACCTCTCTGATGTGCGTGGTAAATGGCTGCAAGTAAAAACGATTTTAAATGTCACAAAAAAGAAAAAGCTTTAACCATCTGTCACATGCAATGAAATATCTAAATCGTTCCATATTCTCCTACATACATACATTTATATCTATGGCGCGGATCTTTTGATCTCCAGAATATAGAAGCTGCTACTGATCGAAGACGACGCGACATTCAGTCGTCTTGGTCGATAGTCGACGCGCCAGAATGACAAATAAACAATGTAAATGCTTCGTGTCATTAAATCTCATGTATGTTCATCATCATCCAGTAATATTGTATATAATATGATCGGAAAAATGTCATAAGTGTGTGTGGTCTTCATTTTTATGATGTCTGTCGGTGCGCCGACTTTCTTATAGGTATACCAGATTCTTTATTGCAGACTGAACAAAAATTGCAAAAAGAAATAGCAAAGTATAATAACATTTGTTTGACATATGTGACAATCTTCCAATGGAATAATATAATCAAAATGATTGTTTATATAGAGGAAATCGTTAGTAATAATGAATCTTTTTTGTTTTGATTTTTGTTAAGACTTATTCTGGAAATGTAATTATAAAACGAAACACAATTCTTATTTTTTTAAGAAAAAATACCTATCTAATTAGCAAATGTTTCCGATTTGATATAACCAAACAGTTTAAGTCATATGTGCAAAGTGTACAACTTAAAATAAATTAAGTGAAATTGCGACGTAGAATTTATGGCACAATACCAAAAGAAACAAACAAGGCAATGTCATTGATGATAATATTAACGATATTTTTTTTTGGTTATACAAGTCGAGTTGTGAATCTGCAAAAAGTCAAAATGATCACGTTTATCGTAATCGGAATGTAGCGTCGGAAATGTGTATTTATTTGACATAAAATAATATGTTTTTTTTCTTCTTCTTGTTCTTTTTGCAAAATGAAATGTAAGATTAGATAAACTGTATCATATTTAGTTTACCTAAATGATAAAAAAAGAAACTAAGGGGTTTTTTTATGGAAAGATTAGATAGGTGAATTAATATATTGAAAAAAAGTAAATGCGTACGTGAGTCGAGACTGTTTCTTTTATTATAATTTAACATTGTTATCCGTCACCTACCTACACCATGAGTTATAAGTACTTTTACATTCTGAAAATAAAATATGCGTTCATAACTTTTCGTGGAAAATGTAAGCAAACATTTGTGAGTAATAGCTGGATTGTGGGTGCAAAGTATACTTAACGAGTGTCTCGCATATTGTATATTGACGTTAAATCAGTTTTATCGATCAAATTATTACGGGAAATACCTACAGATATATACCAGATATCTTTACTACCTCATACTTATTTGCATAATCTATATATGAATAGAATTTCTATGTACGTGCGACAGCAATTTTTTTTTTGTTATATTATTATAGAACCATGAATACATTTATGTACCTACGTACATGAGTTTATTCATAATTTTGGAGGAACAACATAAACATACTTTTTATTTGTTTCATTAAAACATAAAATAAATATGGTATGTTCTATATTTAGTTTATTTGGTATACCATTTTATATTTAACAAAACAAAAAATGGCGGGTCTGTATGGCAACAAAAAAATGTACACCAAACGCGTAGTAACAATTTATATTTATTTTTCAGAGTTTAAGTCACCTATTAGATTAGTCTATTTACTTATAACTTTATCTGTTTTTTTGAAATTAACGTATGAATAAATAAAATAATTTATTAATTACATGTTAAAATAAGCTGAATAAATCTTCCACATTATCTAAAAATTATATATGACCACTAGAGGACATTCACTCATTTTGTTAATTGTTTTGATGGCATGTTAGTTACTTTGAAGAGTTGATATACATTTGTCAATAATTTATTTATTATTGGCTATATGTAAATTGAAAATTTGCATCTATCATCATTTGCAGTTGGTGGTTTAAATAAAGGTTTTGAATCAATCGACAAAACATAATGCCTGATTGGTAACTTTCAAATTTCCCAAAAACTGAGTTTTTTTCTATGGGTTTTGACAGAAAATTGTGAAATTTTGTGAAAATTTGTGCAAATTCGCAAGAAATTTCACGTTACCAAACAGACCAATAGAGGGCAAAACTATACGGCACCACCGTGTTGATCTGTCTATTTTTATAATGTCAAAAGCACATATATATATAAATATATATAAATTATCTACTAAGTAAATTCAGAATTAACTCACTAAATCCGTTCGTGATCTAAATTGACTGAAAAAACAGGTTTCAGGAGTTAACTCGGGATTAACTTTCAAATTGGGATGATCTTACAACTGAAAAACTGGTCCTTAAAAATATAAACAAGATTTCTTAAAAAATTCTATAATATATTAAATATTAAAAAACTGTTTATGAGTAAACTCGAATTCAATTTATTTTCAATTCTAACTAACTCTGGTTTAATTAAGAATTAACTCAAGCACTGAAAACTAGTACAGCCAAATTAATAAACGTGGAAAAGCGAAGGGTTAGGTCTTATTCCGTGGACTAAGTGCAAAATGTTATGAATAAAAGAAAATTTCTAAAATGTGATGTGTACTAAGTTAAACCACCGGAGAAGGTGGTTTAGCGAAGGAATAAGAACCAAATCTGTCAAATTTATTCTGAAATTAAAAAAATACCTAAGTGAAAATTGCTAATTTAACTTTGAATAAAATTAATAATATCTGCTAGATTTATCGAGTTTTTAAACTATTGATTCTAATTATTTGACAATCAGCCATCAACCACCATAAAAAGAAAACTATACAAAAATACATGTATGTATATGATCTAATGGAAGTGCTAAGTGAGGAGGATTTCAGGAAGAAATATATGTAGATTTTCCAAGGAAAATATGAGGAAACTCATTGCAGTTGTTGACGATGACCTAAATGGGGACCCAAGAGGTGGACATATTTTTGTCGGTTTGCAAGTTATGGCTTCCATCAGATACATTCCATTTAAATAAATAAAAACAAAACAGGAAACAGACACAACACAAACAATTATTGAAAAATGATAATAATTTTGACAGAAATATATTAATAAGAGAATTCTTAGGTGTGTTTGGTAACATGAGCATTTTTTTACAAATTATCACAATTTTCTGTCAGAACCCAAAAAACATACCCAAGTTTGCGAAACTTGGGGAAAATTTGAAATTACCAAACAGGCATCTTATTTATTGTAGTACATTTTTTTAAGGGTATTCTGGTAAACGTCAATTTACTATTCCACGAACATTTTGGTTTTATTCATGGAAATTTTTAAGCCATAGCTTAACTCTTATTCCCTGCTTTAGTTAAATCGTGGAATAAAGGCGGAATAAGCGTTTTTTATTAATTTGGCTGGTAGAGTTTTGAGTGAAGATTTAATAAAATTTAGCATAATTATAAATAAATTGACTTAAGTAATAGCTTCTGTAATTGTTCATCGCGATTTGCACAAACTGATTTCTTAAGAACTTGTAAGTCATAAATTATATATACCCATACAAAACAATATTCAAAAGCGTTGTAGACGTACACCCCCACAAATAAACTCAAACCAAGCATGATTTTTTTTAACCAATGAATTAAGTGCTAAATCTTATCAAAAACAAACAAAAAGTTAATTTATGTATTATAGATAATTCACCCAAATAGGTGGCCTAGCGAATAATTAAGTTAAAAATACTTAAAATATTTTTACCAACGACAAGAGATAAAAAGAAATCGAACGATATAGTGATACATTAATCTACAAACTCAAATGAGAGATTGTGTGTGTGAAAAGTTAACATATTTAAGAGAAAGTGTATGTGTGTAGACTAAATAATACACTTTGGCGACAAAAGAATTCCTGTAAATGTAGTAGATTTTCACTAACATTTCCTCCTTAACGTGAATTAGTTAATTGTTTATTAATAAATATTTTAATTAAGTTTTGATCAACATTTTAGTTGATTTGTGAATTTTAAGATAAATTGATTTTTTTATTAATAAATATTGGCGTTTTTGTTTAAATATAGCTTTAATTGAATCCTCAATCAATCTATTTAAAAAGTGAAAGTTAACCATAACGTATCTAGTTACCTAAACAAATCAGCTTGAAACTAATTTCATAAAAACCAAACTGATTTCACTCTTTTGTGGTATGTTTCATTTCCGATTCATTCCAGTGTGCATTCATTTGACCTGGAAATCTATCCCTCAATCAAAGGAAGTACATACATGATTGCAATTGATACTCATGTTCCTCTGAGTATATACGTAAATTTGAGTAATTCAGTAGCTAAACCACATGCTATTGACTTCACCATATATAAAGTAACTTAAACCACAAATTATAACCACACCATATAATTTCTAAATAATAATATAATTGACACCTGGTATGAGATTTTTTTTTTTTTTTTTATATTTGATCGTGGTCCATAGTGGTTAGATAGATTGATCTTTGATTATTACTATTAGGTGCCTAACTTCATTTCTATGTCTATATACCTATTCATTCAATAAATATTATTATTTACAAACCACTTCAAGAAGAGAAAAGAAAATAATTAAACTAAATATATACACAATGTGTAGGTATATAAAGTGAGTTCAAAGAAGAAAACTATAATAATATCTATATCACACTCTGCAGTGATGGAAAAAGGAGGTCATATCAAAACATGTCGGATTGGTTTGAAAATGTTTGATGAAGTATCGATAATGAAGAAAATTAAATACATATCCATATCTACATCTATATCTATTGCACACGTTGCGGTGGTATAGTATCTTGCTGTTTAGTGAAATCAAAACAAACATTCGCTTAGAAGATATAAATTCATATAGATCCCGATTTAAAATATCTTTTTACACAAATTCATAGCTGATGGAAAATATTTTTGAAAAGGAACTTTATGTATTCCATAATATGGAGGTAAATAATAAATAAAACACATGACCTTTGATCATAGAAATTGGAATGGAAGAACATGCATTCATGAACAGATATCTTTTCTTACTGTTTCTTTTGTTTTCAAACTTAAAATCTATTTCAAAACCAAATTCTTCAAAAATAATGAAATTTTCAAATTCAATAAAGAAAAAAAAAAATAAAAACAAACAATTCAAATTTTAGGATAAGGCCAAGTGGAAATCTCAGTTATATTACAACAACAACTGCCAACGTCATCATAAGAATTTAAACACTCGTTTTCCTTCACACAAATCACAAGTATACTGATAAATATACAAATTCAAAAAACCATCTATCTGCATTTGAAAAGAAAATACTTAAAAAACACAACACTTAACTTTTTTTTTTTTTTTTTAATATTATACTCGTATGAACTGATAAATATTATATTGAAGTGTATTTTTCCCTTCCCCAATAAATTTCTATATTATATTATTCTCAAATTCTCAATTGTAATATTAAAAAAAAAATCTCGAAACTTTTTTTTTGATTGACATCACTGAATTGCTCTTATGACACGATGTGTACAACATCATTTTCTTGGCAGTTATACATGATAATAAATTATATTTTTGAATGACCTACACACTATTACTTGAGATTGTCAATTTTAAACTTATATACATTCATAGATGTAATGATCTATAGAAATAACTAACAAATTAAATCTTATTTAGATTTAGATTTTTGTTTCTAGTCGAATTAAAATAAATTGTTAAATAATGAGGAGAATAAACGATGAGAAAATTTTGAATTATTTAAATTCAACTGTCACTTGAAATCAGCGTCAAGGACTTTTAAATTAAATTAGAAAAATGAAATTAGAGCGAATTCTAGCTTGATTCATTTCAATTTGAATTTATAATGCTTTCTTATCAAACTGTGTTAGATTTAGTGGAGTGCCCTAAGATTTTTAACTCGCAAATACAGAGGAACCCAATTTTCATAATAAAAACTGTTGTATAGTGTTTTTTTTTTAATGCATGCGATGGCAGCCTTTTAGGAATAAATGGAGCAAGTTGGTTCCAGGGGCAAATCGACAATGCGTTTTGTTTCTTTTTTTTTGTTTTCTGTGGACAAATTTTGAGTAAAAAAGCGCTAATTTTAAATAATTTTGTTTAATTAATGGCTTGTTTAGTAGGCAAAGGTGGCGCAAAGGTCATCACCCTATCGGAAGCGATGCTATCATTTTTGTAATACAAAATATACATACACAGGATATAAAAATTTTTATTCCAAAAGAACGCGGAATAATTGTTTCGATTGATTTTTTGCCGCCATTTGCAAAAATTAAAGCATCTTACGATAGGGAGTAAGCTTATACGTCACCTTGTATTACCCAGCGGCTCCATTGGTAATATTTGAAGGAAATAAATTGCTGGGCTCATTGCCATTGCCTTGAATATTGCCAATGGAGACGCTTTGGCAATGGAAATTGCAATATTTCTCGGCAAATTGGAGGCAATTATTGATTTCCTTCGCTGAGGTAATATATTTTGACATTTTACTTTTGAAAATGGTTTCTCCGCGATTTTGAATGATTTTTTCCTCGTTTTGAAATTAAAGCTGAACACATGAAAAATTAAGTGAATAAAAGTTTTTATTATCAATAATAGGGATTAAAAAGAGCAAAGAAACATTGGACAGTGGTCGTAATTTCTATACTGAGTACTGACATTTATTTTGACAACTGAAATTACCTGGCAATAGAAGGACCCCCCAATCAATAAATTGCCATTGCCATTGAAATTAGGTCTGTTCGCGTACTTGCCCGAAACTGCCAGATTCCATCAGATTTTTTTTTTATATGAACTTTGACAGACTTTTTGGCGGTTATTAAAATTCCCTCAAATGTTGCCAAGACGGAGTTCACATTGGACTGAATTCGCCGACTTTTTCTCACTCCCACTTCATGGCGAGGAAGGGATGCCTTTCTTCGCAACTTCTTGCTCACCATGCAGTGCGAGTGAGATAAGTATACAGAATGTCAGTGGATGAAATCCAATGTGAACAGTCTCCAATGGAGCCAAAGCGTAAGGACGCGCGTCCCTCCGTCGCATCTACTGTGTTCAAAAATAATGATTAAATTTCTCTTGACAGCATCCCATCGCATTTGTTTTTACGTTTGATTAAGAACTGAATATTGCAAAAGTTGTGTTTGTTTAGTTCAACAACTCTGAATTGCAACAAGTTTTTGAGCGGTTTTATCAAAAACTTGTTGTTTATCAAAAATTTATGGGAAAACTTGTGTTTTTGATGTAGGATTTTCGACAAAACCAATATTTTCGTGCAAACAGCTTTTTGAGTTCAGTGCGAAAATTATGTGTCATGGGGATGTGAAAATTAAACTCAACAACGCCGAAGGACGCTGGTCCTCCCATCAATAATTTCAATTAATTCCACAAATTTTTTTTATTATTCTTATTCCGCACAATTTTTTTTTAATTCTATTTTTGTCTGGGGCATTTTAGGAAGGAAAACTATTCTGTTTGTTTTCTGAAAATTTTCAAAAGAAATTGAAATTTTTCTGGCTTTAATCCCACTCAATTGGGTTCATTCACAAAATTGTATTTTATTTAAAAATTCCATACCTACATACATATAGACTCGCGTTAGTTCGTATTTATCATGAAACATCAAATCATTGAGATTCCATCATATCTCATTTCTCAAGATCTTACTTTCGTCTTTTGAGAGATTAGCTCTTCTTCTACTTCAATTAACATCATCTTCCCTCAGCAATATCTTATATGTATGACTGAGTGGATTGGAATGCAACTTACTGGTAGATATGCTCTAAGAAACTCTTCTCAAGAATTTCAACTTCCGATTGCGTCACGCACACTTCATCTTCACAACGGATGGATTCCCCATCATGCGGCCCGTGTGTATCAAATCGAATGAATGAATAGTGACTCATACTCAATGATGGTATGTGAGTATCTCTTTAAGCTAAGGAATTTCTTTCAGTCATAATAAAATCTGTCTAGATATATTGACAAACGTGTGACTGACTATTAAATACAGCCCACATGCAATTTAACATTATATACACTTGATGAATTTCATGTGATGAATTACAGTTAATTAAGGTGTATAAGGAAGGGTGTTGTTATAGACTTTTTGAAGTCTTTAATTTGTTTAGATATAGATATGTATTTCCATTTAGAGTGTGGGTGCGTAAAAAAAGATTTCAAAGTAAAGTTGCCTTAGAGGCATGTTTTATTTGTGTTGACTTGATTTTCTATGGAATTCTTTTACAGTATAACACCCATACAACATTTTTTATTGGCCGAAAGAATTTTGTTGTGCGGGTTTAACTGGGTTTATGGTTATCGTTAAAATTTTTTGTTGTTTTTTTTTTATTTTTTTCAAGACAAACATTCAAAGTCTAATTTCCATAACTAATTAATAAGTGTAGTATGTGGAACAAAATTTATGACTTCTTAATATTTAATTTATTCGAGGTAACTGTTCGCGCGTTGGAATTATTTGAGTAATATGAAAAGTTCATACAAAAACTAGCTAAAAAGTTAAGTGAAACTATCCCCTTATAGGTATAGAGTTAATTAACGAGATTGGTTCTAAAAATATAAGGAATAAGTTTCAGTTTTATTTTAATAAAAAAACATTGTTCAGTGCACGTTCAATTAGAAATTTATTCGTTGTTTTTCTGAAAGTGATATGTTTAATGATTTTTGATTGACAACCTCATTTAATATGTTAATTGCAACAACAACTAATCCCCAACGGGCTTAGCTAAACCCACATAATTTTCGGGACTTAACTTAAGCGTGCAGAAGAACTGTGTTACCGGCATGATTTACATACTCGTTATCGATAGTTTGTATGAAAACTGAAAAATGTTGTTTTTTCTGTGATGGCGTCACTGATTCCCGTTGAGTTGATATTTGCAGTTTGCGTTTAAGAACATCTTTCAATTGCATTTTTGACGCAAATGACGTTTTCGAAAACGGTAAATAAACCTCCTTTATAAATACAACGATTAATAAACTATTATTATAGCTAATGTTTCAAAATTGTAAAAATTCACCAAATGATTTTTAAGCCAAAAAACAAATCATAAGTAAATCAGTAAGGACAGATGAAACCTTTATAACGGGTGATTTTTTAAGAGGTTTAGAACTTTTTTTAAAAAAAAAAACACAAAAAATTCGAAAAAATGAATGAAATATTTATTTGAATCGATAGTTTGAACCTTGCAATTTAATGTTTAAAGATAATTTCATGCAAATGTTGACCGCGGCTGCGTCTCAGGTAGCCCATCCGCTGAGTCCAATTTTGGCATACTCTTTCACACATATCGGCCGGTATCTCACGAATGAATGCATGGATGTTGGCTTCCAGTGCGTCAATCGAAGCGGGCTTGTCCCTATAGACATTAGCCTTGACATACCCCCACAAAAAATAGTCTAATGGTGTCAAATCGCACGATCTAGGCGGCCAATTGACCGGCCCGAAACGTGAAATTAACTGTTCACCAAACTCGCCTCGCAATTGCGCCATTGTTTCGCGTGCTGTGTGGCATGTGGCACCGTCTTGTTGAAACCACATATCATGCAAGTCAAGAACTTCCATTTCGGGCAAAAAAAAGTTTGTTATCATTGCTCGGTAGCGTTCACCATTGACAGTAACGCTGCGATTCGCATCATCTTTGAAGAAATATGGCCCAATAATGCCGCCGGCCCATAAACCGCACCAAATAGTGGCTTTTTCGGGATGCATTGGTAGCTGTTGCAATGCTTCTGGCTGATCTTCACTCCAAATGCGGCAATTGTGCTTATTTACGTACCCATTCAACCAAAAATGAGCCGACCATAAAATGGAAGCAGCGCGCGATGAACATTTCGAACCGAGCACGAATTTTGATAGTAAAATTCAATAATTTGCAAGCGTTGTTCATTTGTAAGACGATCCATGGTTAAATTGCAAACCAAACTGAAGCTGTTTGACAGTGACACAAGGTACTAAACACACGTCAGCTGTCAAAACCAGTGTTGCCAAAACCAAACCAGCTAAAAAATCACCCTTTACTTCTTCGTAACTCTCACTTAACATTCTACAGATTCCAGAACTTGAAAATACATGTGTAGTTCAGTATTTTCTAAATTGAAAGATTAAACAAAGCTTTTACATAAATATTTTATGGGGAATTCCATTATAAGTTTACACGTCAGATTTTCTCTAAGGTAAAATATTCATATCAAATTAAATAGGAAATTAATTTAATATTAAGAAGCATGTTAAGCAATTTCTAGCAAAAATTTTCTCAATAATTGGAAATTAATTTTTTCAAATGTATGACATATGTACATATGTGCTTAAGGTAAATTTTTTTAGTTCCATAAACATTTGAATAAATATTTTTGTGCCTATATAATTATATGCACATACATGTTGAACGTTGCGCTTAATCATTATGGTAATTTTGTTGACTAACCGCAGCTCTCTTCGTTCAAAACTTGAGTTTTTGTATCAACAAATTAATGATTCATTATTAAAAATGTGAATGAAGTGTATACATATATATTTTGTATAAAAAAAAAACATACAAAAACATAAGACCTTAACCTTTAATTTTGAAGTGTTTTAAACACAATCTGCGTCAGTTTGAAATGTTGGGTTTTTTTGAAAATAATCATTAATTTACGGTTTTGTAAACATGTTAATGGTAATTTATTTTACTTGTATTTTTGGAAAAAAACAAAAAGCCGATAGGTTTCTAATAATTGATTAAAATTTTTGGAATTGTATTGGAATAATGTAGGTTAATAATTTGGTTAAGAAATTTCTCAAAATGTTATAAATTACAAGGAAGCACTTGTTGATAATATTTAAACTACACGTTTTACTATAATTTGACTTAATGGGCATTTTCAGGAAAATGAGATCTAAATGATTTTCCTTAGTCAAAAAGTGAACAAGGGAATTCAAAATTTATTTTTCTCAGTATTTTGAAATCAAAGCTAAGAAATTTTGCTAAAAATCCTTTTCATGGAACTGAGATTACTGAGCTCTCATTTACCTGAACTTGCCTAATTTCTACATAGTCTCTGACAGGTAAGTGAATTGGTGCGTTCAAAAAAATGAGATCTCAGAGATTTTTCTCACTCAAAAGTTCTGTTTGAAAACGTTAAATTTCTTGCAAAATTGCACAAAATTTCTTGCAAAATTGTACAAAATTTCACAAATTTTCACAATAATTGCTGTCAAGCCCATAGGACAAAAACTCAGTTTTTGGGAAATTTTTTGAAAAAAAGTTACCAAATAGGCATAAAAAGTGAGGAAGCGAATCCAAGATTTTTTTCCTCAGAATTTTGACAGCAAAGCTGAAAAATTTTCCTGAGGAATTCTTTTCATGAAACTGAGATTGCTAAGATCTCCGATATCTCATTTTTCTGAACATACCAAATATGTATTTTTTGGCACACACCGCCTGACTGCTGTCATATTATTTATATTCAGTTTTCATCGTGGAAAGACTCATACTTTTACAACGTCTCGCAGATTATTCAGATGTAATACGAAAATCTGCGTTCTGTGATGAATTGTTTTTCATGCACTTCGACCGATGTTTTATAGTGTGTTTATGTTATTTTTAAAGTTAAAGTCTATTAGTAAGTCAAAAGACTTATAAAATTCTTTTAGTTAATTGATTGCAGTCACCAACTTACTGTTTTTTTGCAGTGGAATTTGATTAAATAATTGTGTAACTGACGTATTTTGAATAAATTGTGTCATTAAAGAATTTGTCACACCCCCTTTTCAAAAACAAATTGCTGGAATATGACAACAAAATATGATCAAAAATACAATTTTTCAATCATGAGAATCACTAAAGCTATATAATAATTTTGGATTCTTAGATTAGAAAAAAAAATACTAATTTAGGGTTTTGCGCAACAAATATTTTTCTGTTTTATGATAAATTTACAACAAATTCATAACAGTTAACCCAATTATTGAACTTTTAAAATTTTGAATGATTTTGTATCAAAAACGAAACTATGGAATGTAAAATTGAAATGAAGTACGTATCAGACTTTAAGCTAAGAAACTTGTCATCTGTTCTGAAATGAGGGTTATGTTCTGTCTAGAGTACTTTTTAAAGAAATAAACAACCAAGATTCCACCATAAACCACACTAAACATAGTGAATGGATGTGATTTTATATATTTTGAGACTCTCTTTGGATTGCTCATCAGCTCAAATAATGAAATTTGTTGTTTATTTACGTCTTCATTGAACCAAAAACGTTTATCATCACTGAACGAAATTCGGTCGAAGTGCATGAAAAACATTTCATCACCGAACGCAGATTTTCGTATTACATCTGATTCATTTAGAGACGATCACGTATTTAATTTGTGAGCCTTTCCATGATGATTTGCAAAACTGAATAAAATTAATATGACAGAAGTCAGACGTTATCTGCCAAAAAAAGACGCGTATTTGGCAGGTTCAGAAAAATGAGATCTCAGAGATGTTTCTCTGTCGAAAAGTGAGCAAGCGAATCCAAGACGTTCCGCAAAATATTTTTGCTACCATATATAAAATTTAACAGATTGCAGAAAATATTGCAAAAGCAAAGTATGACATTGCAAGCCCGGGGAAATTGTGTGAAAATAACGACGTCAGTGCAACACAATTTACATGTTAAGTGAATCAACAACTAATCCCCTGCTGGATTAACTAAATACGAAGAATTCTCGGGACTTAACTTAAACGCGCAAAAAACTGTATTACCGGCTTGAATTATATACATAAGGCTTGTTTTTTTGCAAGCCCGGGGGAAATTGGTTGAAAAAAACGACAGCGGGGATTAGCGACGCCATGACAGTAAAAAACATGGAGTTTTCATACAAACTATCGATAACATGTATGTATATGTAATTCATGCCGGTAACACAGTTTTTCTGTGTGCTTAAGTTAAGTCCCGGGAATTCTCTGGGATTAGTTGTTGTTGCATTTAACATGATAATTGTTTAGCACCGACGTGGTTTTTTTCATCCAATTTGCTTGCAGCAAAAAAACACGGCTATAATATCGATAGTTTGTATGAAAACTCCATTTTGTTTCTGTGATGGCGTCGCTAGTCCCCGTTGTAGTTTCGCTGGGATTGCAAACCAACCAATTTTCCCTAGGATTGCAAAAAAAAAACACACCTAAAGAGAACTGCAATATTTAGAGGGAATATTTATATTTATGACTCGATATCAATTAAAAAAAGTTTTTTTGTTTTCGTATTATATTTTAATTAAGTTTTTTTTGGATTGAAATTCAATACATTGATCTTTTTTTGTTGATTTTTGTAAATTTGTTTTTTATAAAATGCAAATGCTGCGTTTCAGGTTAAAGAATTTTTGAAGAAACAAGTTTCACTACATTTTGTTTTTTTTTTTGTTTTAATAAAATTTTACTTGAAAAACAAGCTTCGGAATTTAATAGTTCTAAAAAATTAAATAATATAATCACTCTCAAATTAATTAAACAACAAAATATTCTTTTTGCTTATCATTAAAAAATCATCGTGTTATACCTATATTGACACATAGTAGGTATATTTTTCTACCTGTTTGTTTCACTTTCTTGTATGTGATAAAATAATGTTGGGTGTTTAGCATTCAGAGAAACAAAACATTATTTTACTGCCGGTTTCCGTTTAGAATTGTTATACACTTTATTTTATGGCGCTTCATTCTAAATGTAGGTCGTTTTTTTTTTTGTAACAACAGGTAGTATAAAAGAAACAATGTATTTGCTTAGCAACTGCATTTGACGTTTCCATCAAAATCATCATAAATCATTTTGTTGATTTGATTAGGTACTTTCTGGAATGCGGTATAACAATAAATATTTGACAGCTGATCCAATGTTATTTTTCCTTATCATTATATAGTTATTTCTAATTTGTTATAGTTGCAGGCAGGGTATCTGTATACATTTCTATCAGGTGTTTTCTATAACCTGTACATTCGTATAGGTACCGTTTTTCACTTTAACCTGCTGGTTTTTACACATGCATGCTAATTAAGTTGTTGTTTGCAATTGCAGGTTGCAATTTTGATGAGTAATTGCTTATGCAATTATTGTATATGGCAAATTGAATTCGATCTCATTAAACCAAAACTCAAAATGATTCATTTAAATTCCATTTAAGTTGTATTTTATGTATAGCACTGCCATTGAATGTTTTCAATTAAATTTGTATTTCTTTTCATTTTGGTTTTTGTTTTTTGAAATCACAGTTCATGCAATCATGGGCCTTGGCGCGCATTTTTTTCTTTAAAAGCATTAAACACGCAACAACTTATATGTATGAGCGTCGTGCATGCCGCAAGTAAATTGCAGTTTCACCATCGCATCGCCTCATCGCACTGTATCGTTTTATTGTAAGCAGATGGTTTTTTAAGAGATGCTCACATCCGGGTGTCATTTGTTGTCGCTTCTCTGTTAAGTGCAGTACAAATAGAGTGCATCGCGAGGTCTGATGGAGATGAAATAATTTAATTTTATTTTTGTTTGTGTACATTTTTGCCATTAATAAAAACAACAGCAACAACCATGATCTTGAAATGTCAGTTTGAGAGTCAAACAAACATATCCAATGTCATTCTAATTAACCTATTGTGTGATATGTGAGTTCATCTATTTGTCAGCAAAGCAGAGAAGAGAATTATTATTTTCGTTTGAAAACAAAATATATATGTATTTATCTTCGTTATATTTTGTATACGCATATTATATACCAACACTCAATCAAATTCCTTAACAAGTGCAATTATCTTTGCGTCGTCGTCGGTTGTCGTCGGCATTGCTTGTCTTCTTTGACGATCCATATATGCAGATTTAGCTGGCTTACAAATTATTTTGTGGACATTGAGGAATGTGACATTGCCATTCATTGTGATGCCAACAAAAGGAGTGATAGTTGCCATACAAAATTTTGATGTTATACTTTAAAAAAAAAAGAAGAAAAAGTCACGTCCGTCGCAAATTTATTCATTTCATTTGTATTTTCAAGGTTCAGTGATGGTAGAGATGGAAGGGGAAGAGGGGTGGAGTTGAAAACCCAAATGGAAAGAAAACTGAATCCTCGAAAGAAATAAAAAAAATTGCTGGAACAAATCTTAACACATTAAGGGAATAACCAAAGCAAATCATAAGTTTCAGATTACTCTTGGTGACAAATGTGTCTGCTCTGTTCTTCGAAGTACATATTAAGAAAAAAATGAACAGTTCATAACTTGAAATATTGTTTTCTTTCCCTGCAGGGATATATATACCTACATTTATATTCTATGGGAAAAAAAAGCTATGGTAAAACTAAACAAATTTGCAAAAGATATGCAAAGGAGTTTATCTTTTTGTTGTTCTTTTTATTTTTTTATCTTTGTTCTTTCGTAAATTTAGATTTCTTAAGTTGTTGGAATGTCAAGTCGAGAATACCTTCAAACCAACCGAGACCAAAACGCGACAAAACAAGGTCAAACTTTGAAAAAAATTCCTTTATCTAACGTTGAATTTTGATGAATGCAAAAATGTTTAGGCAAAAATTGAAGCTTATGAAATTCTATAAAAAAAAAAGATTTTAAAAATTTTGTTTTTCGTAAGATCAATAGATTTTAAGAAAAACGTGCGCAAATATACTTTTTTCCACATAACCTCGCCGGTGTGTAAGTTACTGGACTCGATTGCGACCGTTTTTATCAAAATCTGTTGCAAAAAACAATTTACAAAAAACTAAAAATTGGTCCTTTCACTCCAAATTTATGGTACTTTTTAGAAAATTTACAGGTAAAAACAAACTATACACTGGCTATTTTTAAAATAGAAAACATTCAAGAAACTCGATTATTATACACGAATATTATACAGATTTTGTTGGATAGGAAGAATTTAGGAATCATTTTGTTGCTTGCGTTGGGCGCCAGTTTGTTTTTTCTTCCAACCATACAATTTTCCAAGAAAGTAAAATACTGAAAAGTGCTTTTTTGTGATGATTAGAATCAAAATCATAAAACATGTAAATAATCACAGAAGAGGCTTTTAAATTTCAACTACAGACTTAATTCAAGTGAATTAAATGTTTTTGACATATAAAATAATTGTTTAATTGCCAAAATTATAATGAAATGCGTTTTATAAAATCTTAATTGTACTGCCTTTTAGGAAATGATCAAGCAAAATGCATCTATTGAAAGTGAGTAAAGAAAAAAACATCCACTACTGACTGTTCTTTAATTGGAAAGACAAGTCCTTCAAAACTTAAAGGTATCCCCAATTTCTAATAAAAATAAAAACAAAATAATTAGTAGCTATAGAATCTAGAAGTTCTAATAAAAAAACAAAATCAATTTGGCCGGAAATGTATGACATGAGGGATGCACCGCATCTCCCTACCAATTTTTTTTTTAATTTCTGGCAGACAATTTTGTATATGCTTTGGCTATAAAACAAAAGTCGTGAGAAATTGTATTTTTACTTTTTATTGATTTAAAGTTGAAATATAAAAACCTCTGCTGTGACAGGCAATCCACATGCTAAAATGTTTCCTATATATTCCACCAGACATGTGGGTGATTTGAATATTGAATTGAAATAAAGCCTCCTGCATTTTACACCAGACCGATCCATCATCAACAAAAGCTAAACCAAGCCAACCGCGATGGGTAGGTAAGCTGTTTTAAAAATCATTAATTACATGACTTTACTTGGTGCAGAAGTCTTGGTTACAACAATTGGCTGATATTGTTGCTGCCTTTGCTATACATATACACATGATGACTTGATGAAGTAGTTTATTGACTTGTGAAGGCACAATCGTGGATTGTACATTATATATGTGTATATTCCAATGAGACGTAGACAACGGACGTTTTTTATGTCCTCATGTCCCTGTCCCGTACTTACGTACGAACGTACGTACGTATAATGTGCACATGGTGGTGGTTAATTTATATGAACGTCATTGTCGTCGCGTTGACGTTGCTACACGTGCGACTACTAATTACAATCTATCCGGGCGAAGTGTGACCCTTGAGGCAACAAAAAAACGTGACTTTACAATTTACATATAGCTTTAGATTTTAATTTGCTGTTTATGAGACTTTAGAAGCAATAAAAAAAATAAAAAATAAATAAAAACGCTTGAAGAATAAAAGTATCGTGAAAAAGTAATGTTTAAAACTTATTACGGTTACGATTTCTAAGAAAAAAGTTTTTAAAAAAATATGTAGGATTTAATATAAGTAGGCAATTCTAAGTAATTGACTTGCAAACTAAATATCTTTTGATACGAAATTGCAGTCCGGCCATTGAAAAAACAAGAAACGAAAAGTAATTAAAAGCGAACCAGAAGTTTTTTTTGCCTACTTCCGTTGAGCAGAAAAAAGTAAAAAAAATGATTTACAAGTAACAAAAGCTTATTGAAACATTTGAATTAGGTCATTTTAATTTTGTACTCAAAAAAAATGTATTGAAACCTTTTGAATTAAGTCATATTTATTTTTTATTTCGTTCTTTAAAAAAAATACTGGAAAATTCTATTAATTCAAGTATACTATTGGATCCATACATAAAGTTTTCGTTGGAAAGACAAGTCAGAAACAATTGACATTTTCTCTTTTATGAAATCTCAAGTTGCTAGGGTAAGATTCAGCTAGTTGAATAAAATGAATATTTGTAACAATTAAGAAACATCACCCGATGGTAATTAGAAACCTTCTTAAAATATTTTTGTTTTCAAAAATCACATATACTTGAATACAGAAAATCTGTAATAAAGATTTTACACCTTTCGTTGGGCGCCATTTCATTTTAAACATGAACCAAAATCATTTCTTCTACCAATAAACAAGTTTTTTTTTGTTTAATAAGAAACTAATTTGCTTTATAAGTCGAGATGTTGTTTTAAATTGTAAGCTTAATTTTGTTCAGCTTCCTTCAGATGTATGCGATGCCAAATTGTAGTTTGACCGTATACTAAGTAATTTTCAGGTATACAAAAAAACTATACACTGGCTAAAAAAAAAGACTCAGGAAACATGTAATACAGATTGTGTTGCTCGCGTTGGGCGCCATTTCGTTTGAAATATGAACCAAACTCATTTTTTCTACCAATTAACTATTTTTTTTATAGGAAACTAACTTTTATACAAACTAAACACTGAATATTGTTCAATAGGAAGAATTTAAGATTTTGTTGGTCGCCATTTTGATTTTGTTTTTACTCGTATTTTTTTATAAATAAAAATGTTATTAGTTAATGATGATCTTTATTGTGAATAGTTCTTTTTTTTAATTTGGCTATCATTAAGATTAAAACCTTTCAAGATAATTTATGTCGAGTGAAGCTAATAATTGCCCGGTTGTTTATTCAAATCCATGCCATAATTTATTTGCCCTTTCGGTCCGTTCACAAAAAAAAAAAAAATAACAAGAGCACTGAATTCATTTCCAACCATATTGTTTCCAAATAGTTTAAATTCTACGATTATCAATAGCATGACACACACCATACAATCAATTTCGGACTATCAGAAATTATACAATAGTAGGTACACCTACCTACTAATACATTCTATCTTATACGATGGTGCCGCTATCACTAACCAATTAATCATTTCACAAAAATAAAAAAAGCTAGATAACTCTGCTTAGGTACATAGTATTTACAATACATTCATAAAAAACAATTTGACCTTAATAATTAAAAGAGAAAAAAAAAACATAAATAACAATAATTAAATTGACAAACAAAAATGAAAACATAAATTCTATGCAATCATTTAAAAAAATCAAGCCAATTCAGTTTAAAAGGTGACAAGATTAATTATAATCTCCAACCGAACCCGACACTTCAGTAGCTCTACTCCCCATCCCCCAATCCTATATACACGCTCATTCTTATACTGTCCATGAATCTATATTTTAAACGGCAGTACATCATATTAAATGCAATTAAGAAGTCTGATGTGATCTATTTAAAATCGCTCACTTCGTGTCGACGCCAGTCTATTTCAGAATTGACTATTAAATTATGAGAACAAAAAAAATATCAATATCTATGTACCCAACACAACTTGCATGCAAATTTGCCTGTCCTATCATACAAACGTATATAAATCCACTTAAACGACAGATCAATCAAGATAGGTTTAGTTGTGGAACGATGCAAAAAAAAATAAATGCATCGCATGCACCCATCAATTATTATTATATCCACTCTATACATTAGCCCCAGTTTTATAAACATGATAAATGAGACCACGAAGCAGACCCAAGAAGTCGATGAACAAAAAAAAAAAAAAGAAAACACCCCAGTGAATATTATATCCAATGGATAATATAAATACGCTGGCTGTAGCCAATTACTAGGTCCATTTAGATCATTTACTGTGCACACGTAGTATATCTATGAGGTACTGAAGTGCTGCCCCTGACCATCAAGAATATCATCATCTTATGGCACTGTCCAGTGTATGGAGATAATTTGCGGAATGATTAATTTCCATCCGAGGTGAGGGCTGAGAAAAGATACAAAAGTATCCATAAGATCGATAGTCCGATCACGGACGTCTTTCAGATCAACAAGTGCATCAAGATTGCACCGACACGGCGCGACTGCTATTGGATTACAAGTATAGACTGGTGCTGATGAAGCTGGAGCCACCACCACCACACCATCACCAGTCGCTTAAAATGCGTCATAGACCAGATACAACAAAATGTATCTATGCATCATGTTGCAATAGATAGGCATGCATATAATCATAATATACAACAACTCAAAATGTTGAATCTTAATCCCAAATTCCAAGTGACAACATCAAGCTTGTCAGAGAGATTTGAACTTAGAAATGGTACAAATACCTTCATTTTGATTCATATTTTTTTTATGTAGATAAGTACCTTATTTATGCGCTTAGTGAAGGCCGGCACGTCGTAGTCACTTGCAGTGTAAAACGAAGTCATTTTTTCAATCATGATGACTTTTTACTCCTCTCTTCTGTCTCAGGTATATCCAAAAACGAAAACACAGTTGTTTACAAAGATGCCAAAGGATATTTTTAGTTCAAACCGGGCGCCAATTATGTGTGAGGTGGATGAATCAGCAACTATCCATTTTTCATAGAAATTTTGTTTTAACAGACACAAATCGGTACTTTTCTTGATTTACAACTTTCGCGAACGCTTTTAAACTCACTGACAAAAACTGATGATCACTCACTTTCAACTAACATCAGTGTTAGTTAAAAAAAAACAGAAATATCTTAACTCAAGTAGATGTTAAACCAAAAAGAGTGGCTATGGTAAATTCTCACTTATAACACTTTGAACTTTTTGAATCGTTTGAACTCTTTTTTTTACATTTTTTAATCTTTTGTATTTAAGACACTTCGTTTTGGCTTATATGATTTATTATACAAAAACCACAGATACCGGAAAACTAGAAATAAAGCCAAAGAAAACAAAACTAACTGAAGCTTCAAGATAAACTTTGGGTAGATATAACTCTCGTTTTATTTATTTTTTTTTTTATTTCGGCGGATTTTTTGTAAGACTTAATTCCCACTCCACTTGCTGCTGCTTCGAAAGTTAACCAAAACAACAACAACAACAAAAAAAACTGACAATATACTCGTAGATAGGTAAAAACTTTTTATCTCTTTTTCACAAATTAAAAAATTTTTTTTTTGTTATTTGCACATGACCGCAAAATCCTTGGTGAGGGCGCCAAAGAGATTATAACAAAAACCACGAAATAAACGACGATGAAAAAAAAAATTATGCCTCGTTTAGATGATTTCGTATTTAATTTGGGCAATTAATAAATTTAACCGCAAAACAAGAACAATAATTTACTACATTCGATCCGATAACACAACCGAAATCAACTGAGTATCTTGTGGAACTAAAAATAACTCCACTGCTCTGTACTGAAATGAGTGGATTATTTCTGTAAATGTTTTGATATTATTGAACAGTGCTGTCGCTCGTTAAAATATAAAAGAACAACAAACGAAGAAAAGGTATTGAAAGACAGTAAGGTTTGTTATCATTTTTAGTCTTAGATATTTGGAAAGTCTTGCATTCCATGAGAAAAAAAAATAGAGAAAATGAAAAATTCACTTTGGAATTTTGTATTTTTTATATAAAAAGCGTATTCCAAAAATTTACGGAAGAAGTAATTTTGATAGAAAACATGGGTTTTTAATTATTAAATATTTTATGACACAATCGAGATCTTTTTTCCTTTAGGAAATCTCAACTTTCCATAGGGTAAGATTCAGCTAGTTGAATAAAAAAAATACTACTTGATTGTCATGGGAGACCTTATCGAAACGTTTTTATTTTCAGGAAACACACATAATAGATTTTGTCTTTGACGTTGGGCGCCATTTTGTTGTAAATATGAATCAAACCCTTTTTTTCTGCCAAGAAACTATTTTTTTTAAATTAGAAACAAAATTGCTTTATTTATCGAGATTTTTTTGTTGTTTTTGAACATAAGTTAAATTTTGTTTGTATGCGGATCATTTAAATGCAAAGTTCAAATGCGCTAACTAACAAACCTTTGTTTGAATGTATAATGAATAATTGGTTTATAATTGAAAATAAACCATACACTGCCTTTTCTTAAAATAGAAATTATTCAGGAAACACGTATTAAAGATTTTGTTGCTCGTGTTGGGCGCCATTTCGTTTCAAATATGCACTACACTAATTTTTTCTTCCAATCAACTTTTTTTTTTGTATATTAAACTGTTTTTAAATATAATCTTCATTTTATCTTTTTGTTAATTGATTCATCAAGTATATGAAATATAGGGTTCAATAAGAAATAGAATATCGGGTAAGTCAGTTCCTTGAATTTGCTGGTACATTTACTCTTTTGTTGATATTTTCCATGAACGTTTCGCATAAATGTGGTTGAATACGTTGGTAAAGTGCTGTATTTCGAAAATTCGAACCAGTGACACTTTGTGGATGCATTTGTTTCTCGACAATCACTCGTATATTCTCTGAACCTCAAATGCGAAAATTTTGACGATTAACGAAGCCATCAAGATGAAAATGATGAAAATTATTTTGTTCAAAACATCCTTCAGAACCTTCATTATTTTTTCAAACTGTTGCTTAGAAATGAAAAGGCGTTGTTCTTTCGTGTTGTGCTCCTTTTTTAATAATCCTAAACTGTCTGCTGTCAAGCAATTTTTTTTTTCGTTTCAAAGCCCTGGTATGTAGAGCTTAAATTTTGTTTATTGATATTTTAATTTATTTATGTATCAATAAAGTTATAATAATAATAATATTTTTTTTCGTTTTCAACACTTTATCACACAAAAGGCGTGAAATTAAAATTTTGCGTGTATTTTGGAACATTTTTCTATAAGCAGCCGCAGCCATATTGTTAAAACTTTCAAGCAGAATCTATTTTAATTCTTCAAGGGTTTCATTGAAATTTGTGATTGTTCCTTGTTAGTTGTTAGTACTCTGTTGACCATACTCATTTTATTTTTGAAGTGATTATAAATTTGAAGGTAGGAATATTTTATGGAAATGAAGAAAAATCATCTAACTATTTTACCCAAAGTTACTTTAGCTGTAAGTTACCCTTTGGCAAGCTTAGTCACGTTGGTTCATAAGATTTTATTGATTTCTTTCGAAAATCAGAGTTTTGAAAAGTACCTAAAGGTATTTTTTTTGCTTAAGTGGGACATGATTTGTTACGATATCGTTAACTTGTTCAACTTGTTCATAATGAAGTAAATATTTTCCCAAGATACGAAGGGAATATATAATACCATTATGTAATGAAAAAACCAGAGCAGTGAGTTGATAGTAACATAAGACCCCATAATTTCTATCAGTTAACAATAGTAAAATAAGACCCATAATTTCTATTAGATAGCAATCAAGAATAAATTTTAAAGAGTACTCGATGAATTTGTAAAATGAGTAGGCACTGAATCAGATTTAAATCAAGTGAACTTATGTGTTTGCTAATTTTCAACAAAAATATTAAAATTAAAGTCACCAAAGTTCGGACACTAGTAGCAAAATTTTTGTAGAAGATTTAGAGAAAAAAACGAAGTAAAACCACAATTTGAGGAGTAGACTTGCTTATAAAAAAAATGTTTTAAGTTATGTTAATTGTTTCTTCTATCTGCAAAATTCTTAACATTTTATTTATTTTAGTAAGAAAACAGAATTTAATTTTTCTTCTACGTCATTAGTTTCTCTATTTTCCTAAAAAATAATTATTTAATTTCAAAAAATTCTTAATTTGTTGCTGCTTTGGGACAAAAACTTAAGGAGATGGATGCACCTTGCACAATACAAATTAAAAGTGATCTGTGTTGATTGGTCAATAACTGAAGATGAAATTTGTATGTGTTTTTGTAATAAAAGTAAACTTAAAACACTGGAGTATCGTAGTATATTTTGTTTCTTTTTTTAAGTCAAAGTAGATTTTCTTCAATTAAAGTGAGGTACTTTTGTAAATACCTTACTTGCCTTATTTTTAGTATTTGAATTTGTTTTTATTTTGAAAATAGTTACAATAGGCATTACTGTATTACTGTAAGTATTTATGTTTAATTTTTTACTTATTAATGTTTTTCTGGTATCACTGTATTTGTACTATCAGATAAATTTGAACCTAAATTTCTTTTAAAGAAAGAGTCGAATTAAATAATCATTTGAATAGTTGTGTTCTTATGTCTACTCCTACTAAAAAATGAAGATGATTTTATACTACTAAAAAATTCACAACACTAAAAAATCTACTCAGAGTTTCTAACATGAAAATTGAATTGAGTTGAGTGACAAATGAAATCACCGAACATGTTGAGTATATTTAAATTGTTTCTTGTGGATTGTGGAATGGAGTGAAAAATAAATCCAATTTAAGTAGGTAGCAATTTTTGCTTAAGAAAGGACATGTTAAGTTTTTGCAGAATAACAGATTGCTGAATAAAATGTCATAATCATTCTTGTATTTTTTTTGTGTTGTTATTTTTGTTGGGCAAAATCATGTGTGTGATTTTTTATCTCGAATGTTTGTTTTTGATTTTTCGAAAAAAAAAAAAATAAAAATCACACACATGAATTGAAAACCGGTTGGTTCACAAGAAATGAGAATTACGATTTTAAATTTTTGAATGAAGTGAGATTGTTTTTTTAATTTTATTTTTTTTTGTCAATGTGGTCTGTTTAAAATCTCAAAATGTGTGGTGCTGCACTATATACTACCTACCTGCTTGTTTAATTTATAATTCACATGTGTGGGATTTTTTCTATATCATGCTGAATGAATGTAGGCAGGGGGTAATATTTTGTAGGTATTTTATTTCGATAGAAAAAATAAATGATTATCCAAGGATCCTTAATAATTTGATTTTGTAACATTAAGCACGTTTTGTTTAAACAACGATTTTCACATCGTTTTGAATTATAAATTATGTTTAATTAGTGAGATCTTTTGGTTGATATACCTTTTGTATATATTGAATAATAGGCAATTAGAAAATTCATAGGAAGACTGTAACATAAGAAGATTGTTTTAAATAGTTTGGTTTCAGTAGAAAATTAACTTTTTGAGGTTTTTTAAAATGGACTAAATTTTATACTTTATAGCTTCTGATCTAATCTGGCTTTGATTTTATAAGAAAATAAAAGGATCACTAAATACCAATACCAAAAATTTGAACAAAACTCAAAAAGCCTGCAAAGTTTAAAGAAACCGTAACAGTAATAAAAGTTGAGAATTAATGATGAAAAAATACAATTTCGGACTGTTACCATTAATATTTGCTGACAAATTCTAAGTATTACTGGTAAATTGTACAAACTCCACATTTCGGAGTGTTACATTAAAATTCATGTTAATTTGTGTATATAGCTTATAAAGATCGAAAACTAGTCAACTAGATTTCATTGAAATTTTAAGAATTTGTTTCTATTAGTGGAGGAAAGGTTAAAAAAGTGAGTAAAATCTGAGTTAAATCCGCGCACTTACACCCCCAATTTTGATATAATATAGTTTAGTTTTCTCCTTACTGAACGTTATTAGAGATTTAAAAATTTTTAAAATATGCTCTCTTCAGCCTAAACTATGATATTATGTATATTTTTTCCGCCCATTACTACGCCCATTTTTTTAAACTTCAATTTGATTTGTCTTCTTATTTAACGTCCTAACAAATTAAAAATTTCTTATAAAACTATCTTGAACCTAGATCATGATTTTTTTTTAATTTTTTGTTCAATTTGAAATTTTTTGTATGGTCATTTGCATGACATTTGTAGATATTTCCCACCAAATGTTCTAATAATTTTTTTATTTTAAAAGTTTTTTTAAGTGGAATTTTTTATTTGAAGAAATTTTCAATAGGTGGCGCTGTGAAGCGTAGCAGTGTTCTAAATATAGAGTATTGAATATAAGTCGATTGAAATGAACCGCTTACTGGAAATCACTGGAAGTATAAAGAATTTTTAGTATCAAAATTATAAACGATTGGGGAATTTTTATATTTTCAACTCTTTGAAAACTACTACTTTATGAATTTATTTAATTGTATTTAATTTGATTGTAACTATTAAACTAATTATAGTATTACAATAATACTATATGTTCAAAAAATCACGTTTAGCTGTTATTTTAACTTTAAGTTTTCACGTACTTACAATATTCTTCTTCCTATGTTCTTCAATATCAAAAATAATACAATTCCACTTCCGTCAAATGCGGATCTATCTTATTGCTGTATTCGATTGGTTTCGCAAATTAAAATTACTCTGCTGAAAAGAAGAGACATTTTGCTTCGAGATTTGTTTTCAGAATCGTTCCAAAAGTGTTCAGACGCATCAAATTGTTCTTCCGGATGACCAATCGAAAGGTTTACATTGGAATGCTCGATTCTATTTATATTTTTATTCTTATTGCCGATATATCTACCCATTTAAATCAAAATTTCTTTAAAAGTTAATAATATACAAAATTTAAATTGGACTTAAAACGGTAAAAATTGACAGTTTTGCGAAGTAAACGAACAAATCTAATGTACATACCCGTTGGGATTGTTCGACGTTTTCAACTCATTGTTCTTGATGGAATGTTTTTTATTCGTTTTATTTTAACAAACCATTTATATTTTTAAAATAAAGGTACAATTCATTAAGGGTATTCATGCAACGTCGGGAAAGCATCGTAAACGTCTTAAACGTCTTAAAGTTTACGACGTCGTAAACGAACTGTCAAAATTTGTATGGGAAATATTTTCAAACAAATCTTAAACTTTAAGACACAAATTTGTTTGTTAAACGAAGATGGTAAACATCGTAAACATGGTAAACATGGTAAACCCTTGTAACTTAGAAGAAAAAATAGAGGAACGGGCATTTCGAGGAAAAATGAGTTTTTTTTTTGAAAAAGTATGAGTTACACAAACACAAATTCATTCACACATGCACTTATGTGTTGGTCACAACAATAAACAAACTTCATCATTTTTTCCAAATAACTCAAGAATTAATAGATCATTGAAAGCAATTTGTTCATATACAATTGTATAAATATACTTTTTGGCTTACTTTGGGCATTTTTAAATTGCGGATGACAAATTTTACGAATGTTAAAATTAAATTAAATATTTTAAGCTGTTTGACGTTTAACGAACAGCTGATTTGTTTACCATATCGTTTACCACATTTACGCAACATGTTTTTTGGTGCGTTCATGAAACGTGTGTCGGAAACTTTACGATTTTACGACATCGTAAAGTTTAAGACTTTGCATGAATACCCTTATTATTTGTCAAAACTTGAGTTAATTCTCATTCTTTTTAAATTACATTTGTTTGTTTTTGGTATGAGAGCTGTGCAAAACAGATATATTTACTAGTAAAATAAATAATATGCATTCACATCAAAATATATATATGCATATGATGATGATTTAAAAGTCTCAGCTGTATAAACAACCAATTCATGCTATATAATCCCTCATCACTTCAATATTATTTTAACTTAAATAACCCTAAAAAGGTCAATTTTCTATAATACCTTCCATCAAAATATATATGCCCTATACCTACCTACATAACTGAAAGACTCAACCATCATTTGCACACTACCTAGTACCTATACTACTCGTCGAAAACCATATGTCCGTATACATTTCACAGAGCGCACATTTCCTCTTCCATCTCATTAGCCCTCTTGGCTTCTGAATGATATCGAATGTCAGCAACAAAAGGGTTAGAATTTGAATGTAAGTATAAAATCCAACCGCTTGAGTGTCAATGTCAAAATCAGATTATTTTTAAAGTTCAGATTTTCCCTAACCCGAAACACACAACCTTTAGTCGGAGGATTTAATGTCACTCATTTGGACATCCTTTTCCATTAGGGGTTATATAATATTTTGTTCTTATCCGGTGTGTCTGGTCCTGGACATTAATCTGTTTTGTTTTCTTTAAGAAATATATGCATGTACATTTGTTGATGACGTGCATGTGTGCATTGAACATAACCAAAAACCGCATTAAGGTCAGACGTTAATGTCAAAATGTCTCCACCTTGGCCTCGCATACATATATATACTAAACTTTATAAGAAATGTCAAATAATATGCTAACACATTCAGAACGACAAATAAAAAAAAAATGTATAAAAAATTCGATTGAATCAAAACAAAGAGTAGCGGAATCCGTTTAACACCTTTAACCTGAAATTGAGAACTCAATTCCCCGTTATACCACATCAGGTGGTCTGAGTATATGAATCTGAGTCTGAGTCTGATACTGGTCGCGACTCGAAATGAAGTTAAGATCATAAAAAACTTGTTCTTTTGCGCAGATTTTTATTTATTTGTTTTTTTTTGTTGTTTTTCCTTCAATATTTATTTTGCATCAATTTAGCTACGATTGGCTACGTCCTGCGTATATCGGATTGAGATACGAGTTTCAATGGAATGACGTCTGTTTGCAGAAATTTCCAATTCGCATCAATTAAAAAACCAGAATTTCAATTTGTGCAAATATATTGATCTATCCAGCATTTTTTATTTTTTTTTTTAAAGTAAGAGAAAATAGGGCGCCCAAATCAATAAATATATTATATGATTGACATTGACAGTATGTAGTTCTTATTAAAGGTAGCTTATAAACTGCCACTGTCACTTTTAAGAATTAGATGGTTTTCAATCACTTCTATGCAATTTTATTGTACGAATTCTTAATTTAAGAACGTCATACAGCGGAAGTGACTGTGACTTTCCGGAAATAATATGTTTCATTCTACCAAACACATATTTTTTGTTGATTAAATAAGACTTCCATTCAACAAGTTCATATTATCTAGATATGAAGATGAGTAAGACTATAAAATTATTTTATATACCTACGTACTTGCTTGATATCGAACGGGATTGCTAAAAATAGACATCGTGAGTGGTAATTTAAGAATCTTGAGGCGCTGAATTAATTTACAGTTATTTAAATTGTTCATTGTGAATCGAACTTAACGAAATTGTATCCTAAAACCTTTCGTGAACAATTTAACACGCACAGTAAAAATATCAATATATGCACATAATCAAGCCAATTACCGTTAAGTGACTTAAGACTAACCCTCTGTCCGCGCGTAAGTAAATAGGGTTTTCGGCATAAATATCAATTATTATGCACCCCATGAAAATTTGAATGTTGATTTCTTCGACTTTCACAGGGGTGTCATAATGAAACCCACATCTGTTAAGTTATACAACTTGTTGTGTACTATAATTTAACAATTTATTATGTGTGCGGCTTAAGTTGCATTTTATTGATAAAATTTTATGTTTCCAAGTGATATTGATATTTTGAATTGGTTATATTTAAAATTGAAGAAAGAAATTGAATCCCTTTGTAAACATTTAGAAGGAGAGACATTAAGAGTGGGAGTTTCATATTTCTATGTAATAACTACATAAATTACTTAATTTTATAAATCCCTATATTGTCTGTGTAGTTTTGGAATTGACTTAATCGATGGGATTTCTGTCTTCATTGTAGGTAGTTTGTGTTTCTTTTAATCGGATCGGGTTTTGGGGTCCGAAGTGCCTTTGAGAAATTGTTTCAATGACTTATAGTTTGTTTTTCTATGCAATGGTGTATGTAAATAATACATTATGTCATATATGCTTTGTCTAAGGAACTGTCAATAATGTAAAATATAAAGTGTTGTAATATCTTTTAATTCCATATGTATTATGAAAGAAATCGATAGGACAAGTTAAGTTTTTAAGTTGACATAGGTTAGATGAAATCTGTGTGTATGATACTTCTGTCAGGCTTAAAATGTCAGACACAAATAATATGGTACTGAAAATATTTTACCAAATTAATTATTTTTTGTTCAATTAAGGGTACGGTGACATTTCGTAAAAAATTATTTTTATAATAATAGAGGTTAATGACACCATGATAAAAATAAAAAAAATTTGAGTATAGGTTAGGTTAAGTGGCCTTAGTCAGCTTTTTTGTTTTGCGCAAATTTTTCTCAATGTCCGTGTGTTTGAAATTCACCAACAATGACGATGCTATATGGAAATCACTGCCTGACTAGAGTGTAGAAACTCGAACTGAAGCTGGAATAGCTGTAAACAGTGTCGTATACTTGCTATTTTTTACGTGCCCCACAATGCAGCTGTACAGCTTTTTGTGTATTTTAAAGAGAAAAAAACAACATGGGTATTCACTATTCCTGCATTGTTGGAAAACCATCGTCAACATAGGAAATTTACAATGTCCTAAACGAACTGTCAAAATTTGGATGGGAAATCTTTTCCAACAAGTCGTAAACTTTCCAACAAGAATACGTGTTTACCTGTCGTAAACGTTGTAAATGAAAATGGTATGTGTGGTAAACTCTTTTTAAATGGTATTATGACATTATGACGAAATCAGCTGGTTGATTTATCACAGCATTTATGCAATACCTATGTTTTATGGGGCGTTCATCAAACGTGTGATTTTACTACATTGGCAAGTTTATGATGTTGCATGAATACCCTTAGTATTTCTTTATTTCTGATAATTTTGTTTCTAATTTTTTTATTTTTTTTCGCGACACAGTGACAGCTGTATAGAATATATATTTTTCCCAGCTTATTTTTTTCTTAAAATTGTACAAAGTGCTGTGGGTACGAGTTAAGTTAAAAGTTTGCGAATTTGTTCAGTTCAGATTGCTGTTAATTTGTGTTTTGTTCGTAACTTTGAGTTTGTGGTGTATTTAATAATTTTAAAGCAATTCCGGATCCAGTTCCAGTTGTAGCTCCTCTTCATTGGACACATTGGACTGCTTCTTCCTACTTTTTTATGACGTTTTGTACTTCATGACGGTGTTCACATTTTGGACTGCCTCCTCTGACTTTTTTTTTGATGTCCCTGTACTTTTTCTTCCTCCCACTTTATTGCGAGAAAGAAATCTACATTGCAGTTCCGTATCCATTGTGTTCAGGCAATCAGTCTGTTAACGACTCTCATCTAAACAGAGAACTTAATTGGCGTTTTTCTTTTTTGGCTCTGAGCAAAGCTCTGAGCAGAGGTTGAGCGATCAGAGCAAAGCTCTGAGGAGATTATGATCAGATCCCTCAGATTTAATTATGAAACACACTTGAGCACTGAACATGTCATATGCATAGTAATCTGTCAAATTACATAAAAATTGTATGAAGTTGGCTTCGCTCAGCGTTTTGCTCGATTTGCTCGGTCATTTTATTCTGAGCATACAGATCATGCTCCGAGGTAGCTCAGATGGAAAAAAGAAACACGACTTATGTGCTCTGATTTGTCTGAGGTAAAAAAGAAACATAGAATTAATTTTTGACAGCTCAGTGATCTGCTCTGAGGTAAAAAAGAAAAACGCCAAATGAATTGTTAATCGTAGAAAGTGACGGTTAATATGTTGAATCTGACAGTTGATAAATTTCAAAGGACAATACAGACGCTTTTTTTTTTAATCTTATGGGAAGTGTTTGTTAATATTTTAAATTTTAAAGTATAATTTTATTAACAAAATGATTTCTGTTAATAGAATTATACTTCACAAATTGCAACTATACATATTTGTTTTCAAAAATACCTAAACAAAAATGTCAGTTTCACCAAAGTGAAGATTTCGACATTTCTGAAAAAACGAGAGAGTAATATATTAAGCTATTTGATAATTTCGCTCTAGCGAGATTTCTTTCCTGCTTGTTATTTTTTGTTTTAATTTTAAAACAATAGCTGTGTTTTATTTTCCCTCAAATCTGAACCATATTGGATTTGCTTACGAAAATACATGTATTACAAAAACAACGCAAGATCCAACTTTGTTTTGGATTTGGATTTCCAAATCCATTTTGAACACACACTCTTAATTTGTAAATGTCGCCAGTAGTGTAAAGAAAAAAGACAACGGGTGTATACAAATAAAAAAAACAAAAGGAGAAAAGAGTTGGGTATATATCAAGTTGTCACTGAGATCCTGGGTTGTTTTATTTTCATTATCTGATCTGGTTTGGATCTGGGGGAAAATAAAACACAGCTAATTTTTGTATGATACTAAATTTAAAAAAGTGATATTGATGATTATAATCGATTTTAACAAATATGTCAAAATAGAGAAGATGACACTATGGAAATTGCCTCTTTTCATATTGCTGAATAGTAGATCTGTTCACTTGCTAAGAAACTGCCAGTTTTATTTTTTTTTATTAGAACTTTGACAGTCTAAAATGGTAGAAATTGGTAAGTTTGGGAAGTAAACGAACAAGATTAGTGTCCCCATCTCTGTTTCGATAGATATTGAAAACGCATTTCAACAGTGTCGCTTTTTGATTTTCACAAATTTTTGACAGCTGAAAGTTAGAGTAAGGCGTGTGGGAATTGAACTTAAATCGCAGTAAATTTTATCCAGTTTAATTTTTTGCACTAAGTTAATCTATACGTAGAAACATCTAAATTTAATATCCAAAACTATTTTACTTAAGGTTCAAACATTTAACTATGCTAATGAAACAAATCTCAAAAGTTCAGACAAAACATCATATGCAAGTCTACGATTATTTGCATTGTACATTCGCATAAATCAGTTGGCCACTTTTTTTTAATCAAAAAACTTAAAGATATGTCTTAAGTCTGAATAAAGTAAAATATACATTCCTAGATAGACTTCCTCTCTTTTATAATTTATCTTCGATGAATTTCATGTTCAGGTATTCCATCTACAGTCTACACTGCCATATATACCTAAGAGTAGTAATAAATTTATCAAAAAACTCAATAAAGAACCTCAAGCAAATAACTTACCATTCACTTAAAACAACACCTTAACCCAACAGACACTATCATCATTGTTCATTCGTCTCCGATCTCTCCGTATATAATATAGAGAGATGAAATGAAATCCTCCAAAAAGTCAATAAATTGCCTGCACTCTGATGTTGCACGCATGCCGCATAAATTCCAACACCAATTTGAATCGTAGAATCTATATTCGAATATATGCCGAGAGTCCCCACTTGGTTTGGCATTTACACTCCTGGTGCCACTGCACACAGTTCATCGTATTGCCGTACCACCACCGCACTGCACCGTATTCCATATATATACCGCCTTAAGTCCTGTCCTGAGTGTCTGCCACAAAAGTTCCGTCAACAAGGCGCAATGCAATTTATTAAGAACGTGTGCTCCTTGTGAGAGACAATCGTCATCATCGGCAAACAACAATGGCGCAAATCTGACAAAGATCCGTTTTGTAGCCCCATTGTCTCTAGGTATACTATAGCCTCCATAAATATAGATATCTATAGCTCTTGAGACGAGTGCGGATCTTAATGTAAATTCACTGCAATCCTGCAATGCCAACAGAATATACCTACCTAAGTTAAAGGAGGCACAATTCGTATAGGCAAATTGTAAATATGAATGAAATCTCCAGACATAAATAACGAATCGAAATAGAGATATCCCAGGGCGGGTGTAGTTAAACAAACAAACTCGCTCATGTTCTGGGCTTATACCTATAGAAGAGTGAGGTTCGAGTACATACGGATTTCTTGCAGTCGGATTGGCAATATGGACGCATACTTTTTGCCTTTTACTCCAATCGATTGACCCTTTGTGAAGTAACAAAAAATCACAAAATATCCGACGACCCACATTGGACACAAATAGAACCATAGGAATTTCGGAGCGAAAGTTCAGCAATTGCCAGTTTTAGTCCGTAGTTTGCAATGGTTTTTGAATCGGACCTATAGAGAAGTATGTACTGCAGGGTGTATAGGAATCTATTAATTGTATCTGGCGGAACTATACGTTTATTTTTGTGAAAGTCAAAATTGTCATTGTATTAGAATGGATGCCTTTGTAAAAGACTTAAAAAAAGATATGAGCCTACGAAAGGTAAGTGAAATATTGGAAATGGTGTAATTATTGGTTCTTAAAATTCTTATAAAAACTTAAACTGATAGAACTGAGAATTCATCTATTTCTTCTAAAAAATGATTTATTTTAAAAACGACTATTCACAAGTGAATAAAAAAAAATACAATAATTTAAAATAAACAAATTCTATGCTCAGACGGTAAAGCTCCTTTAAATTATTGAGAAGGAGATCCTTCGTTAATATTCCAGTTTCCAACATAAAGCAAAAAAAGAACTACTAAACCAAAGCACTACTTTTTGACGTGTAAAGGTTAAATAAACTAAAAAAATAAAATACAATAAATAAATATTTTAAATTTGTTTGATACAATTTTAGCTTGTTAAGGGAAGTAACAACTTACTTAGCAAAACAAGAATATAATATGCCAGGAAATATTGTTTATTCATCAATTAAGAAAACTTACAAAGCGAAGTTAAACATGGTTTGGAAGGAAGTAACAAATTTCCAAATGAAGTTGCAGATTCTAATGCAAATTTAATGTTGTGTGAAATACTGATATGCCATTTTTTTTGCCAGAAAATGGTTCTTTTTGGTCGAGAATACTGGGAACTTAAGAAAGTAACAACTTCACAAACGCAGCTGTTACTTCTAATGAAAAGGTTAGTTTGGGTCAAGCACCGATATATGCCAATTTCTTGTCGGAAAATTTTTGTTGCTTTTTGGTTAATAACATGAGAAAGAGAACTCAAGAATTGTACGTACAAATTTCTGTTTTTGTGTATTGTTTTCGTTTTTATTAAAAAAAGTGTGTGCTGTTTCTTCATTGGAGTTAAATATATGTGCCGTAAATATTTTTTAAAATTTCGCAAATTTGCAAATTTTGAGAATGAAATTTTTTCCAAAAATAAGTTTTTCTGAAAACTAAAAGTTGTGCTGTTTTGTGCTCAAAAAAAATGATACAACCGAAGAGGTAAAAAAATCGCATGATTGCAACTTTTACTACCGAACGCAAATGATGCGAAGGAACTTAGCGTGAAATTAGCAACATAATTTTCGATTTTCAAAAAAAAAGTTGTGCTGTATTGTGCTGTATTGTGCTCAACTTGTGCTGTATTGTGCTCAACTTGAGCTGTGATGTGCCGTAAATATTTTTTTTAAATTCGCAATTTTGCTAATTTTAGGGATGAATTTTAAATTCTGAAATTTTCAATTTTTTTTTTTTCAGAATTAAGATTTTTTAAAAAGTTATACATGTGTTGTTTGAAGCTCAGTTTGTGCTTGTTTGTATTTTTTTTTTTTTTTGAAAATTGAAAATAGAGGTGCTAACTTCATGCACATAGATAATGTAGCACAAAGGCCACGTAAGTTTTATTTTTCTTTAAGTTTTCTATTTGTAGTTGGACCTCCCAATGACCAAAACCTTGATCTGCCACTGGTGTTTACCCATAGTACACAGTGAATCCTATGGAAAGGTTAAGTTCATATAATTTGTTCACTATATAAACATTAATAAAGCTTTGAACTTTGTGAAAGCATTAAAGACTAGACATTGAAAAAGCTGTGAAAAAAAAATCTTATATTTAAAATGCGACATCTACAGCTCAGGAAGTAAAAAGTGATTCACTGTTAACCAGTTTACCCTCCCTATAACCACTGCTTTTGAATTTGTGTGCAAGGGATAAATTTAATTTTTTTCTAAGTAATCGAAAACTATATCAGTTTTTTCGAAGAAATGTAAAAATTTTCCTTTTAAATTTGTACACAAAAACTATTTAAAATTTTATTCGCAAGAGCAATAGATTTTGAGAAAAACGTGCACAAAACTTTAAACAAAATTCTACCGCAAAATCCAGCTTTTTTCTAGTTTTATCGAAGAATTTTACTGAAAATATTTCTCTTAAATTGAATGAATATTTTGAGCTATGAAATTCTTTGAAATTATTGACAACACCAAAGTAGTAGAAGTTACTGAACCCATAAAATAGTTGACCACAGAAGAACACCTTTAACACGTGCAGGGAGTTATAGGTATTATATACCTAGGAACCTTTAATTCTTTACCCATCTATACCTAACCTATACTCGTTGACCAGGTGATTTTTGTAACAATAATCATTATTATTATTACTATTATTTCTTAATATCTCCCGCAATTGCCATCTGCAACATCTGTGTACAAAATATCTCAGATTACAACCATAAAACCACACAGAAATTGTCATCAAGCTGCCAAACTGAAGGTATAAATGCAATTCATGCAGCGCAAGCACCAAGCCAATCTTCCAAATCCACCTTCGCCATCACCAAGCAAAAGAGTATAATATTTTCAACTTCGCCGTGTAGTTTGTTGCATCGAAATTGATAGGGGTGTCTGCCACTGGCATGGCAGCAGTTACCATTACCATCAGTATACCAGTATACAAGTACAACTAGCTTGTCACCCTCGTACAAATGATTGCATGGAGCATTCCTGTCGCCACCACCATCGCTGTCGCCCGTCTTCTACGTAGTCGCGTCATGGTTGTCGTTGATTTTGTTGCTTGTGCATTTTACAAAAGCCACACATGCATCCATAACAGGCGTGTAATTTGTGTTCTTGCGAAATTCCATGTAAACATCTACAAAATAAAACAAAATGAAATAAAAAAAAAACGCTCGCGCCAGATTCTTCGTTCCGATTAAATGCATTACACCGTCCGATAAGAATGAAATGAACTTTTGTATTGTAACGACGTGGGACTCTATATCAGTTCAAGTTAAAAAAAATTATTTTATTTGTATTTTGTACGCAGATCAGGCCATCAGAAAATTGTATTTTGTAAAAATACTTTTAGTTTTGTTTTTTTCTATAAATAGTTGCACGACTAATTGAGACGCGCAAGTGGCAAAAATAATTGTCAATTGACTGTTGTTGTTGCAATAATTGCACAATCGAAAACATTGATTATGCAGCTTTAAGAAGTGCCTGCCATTCACTGTCGTTCTTATACGAGAAAAATAAGTGCATTCTGATGTCATGTACGTTTTTGATAAGTAGAATGAAGAATGAATGCATGATATTTGTATTTGATTAATTGATTTTAAATAAAATTCTAAGAATAAAAAACCTTGAGTTAGTTCGTTGTTAATAATCAAGTGCAGATGATAAGGGAACAAGATTCTTCAGTTCTATTAATTAAATAAACCTTCTCATACACATACTTAAGATAATTATTATTTTTTCAGTACTCTTAACATTTTGGTTCTATTTATATTTTTTTCGAACAAAATTGAAGTTGTCTTATTTGAAAAAAAAGGTTCGATCTAATAGGTAGGTAATACTTAGAACAAGAACAAAATGTTTTAGGTACTTCATAAAAAATCTAATTATACTGAAGTTAAAATTTCATAAATAGAGTAGTGAATAAAGCCTGAGTAAGTGAGTTCTTAATTAATTTTTTTAATTTTTAATTAGCATCATACTTAACATATTGTCCTAATTAACTCCAGTTGAACACGCCTAAAACAGTGACAGTTCATACAAAAAAAGTAAGCAAACATACCATTTTCATATTTGTAATTGTCAGAGTGATATTTGGAGTATGTATGTATATGGTATGAAAAAGATAAAACAGGTATTTGGTGATTTTCATTTTAATAACATGTTAAAAAAATAATACGATGCTTACTTCAAAAAAAATTGTGAAAACCCTGTTATCAATTAGTATATATGTAATTCGGAAAATTCTGTAATTTTGACAGCTGTCAAATTTAAATGTTATTTAATTTGTATGCATTAAGGTTTGCTATTTTGCAATATGAATCGGTTAACTAGCGAACGCCAGCCGTGTGAGCAGATGGATTACAGTATAATCGCAAAGCGAATTTAACACTATTGTCAAAGTCCAAAAAAATAGAGTTAAAAAAATCATCGCAATCTTAATAGCAACCGTGGTTTTGTTGGACTTTTCATGTGGATTTCGTGGAGAACAATATCTTTCATTAAGAAAAACTAGTTTGGCTTACTTATTTCGAAATTCCTATAGATTAAGTTAATTTAAAAAAAAAATTGAACCTTATTTAATTCAGAAGCCGGTTTTCAAAGATTTACTATGGAAAGAGCGATTTCGTAAGTGTCGCCCTCTATTTTTCGAAATTATTTTGACACGCATCTGTCAGAAATATCTGTTCCGTTAATCCATAGTTAACTAAAGAAATTCGTTGAGTTAACTCTTTATCTAAATTGACTGAAAAACATCTTTTAGGAGTTAACTCAGGTTTATCTCCGAAAGTGGAATGATATCGCACTGAAAAACAATTGATATTATAGTATTCTTTACGTCCTTCCAAAAGGAATTAGGTACCATTGAAATAAAATCTATTCTTAAGGTGGATTTGGCAGGGATTGGCTCAATTGGGACAATAGTCGAGGACCGCAAAAATCAAATTAAGTATTCTTCTGATGTACATAATATGTTAGCTTACCTATATTTTATGATTTTTCAAACAAAGTTTACAACAGAAATGTCAAAGAACTGTCAAAAATGACACTTAGTTCTGTGAGCTATCTCCGATCGGACGATATCTTTTTGACAGTAGGTACCTATTTCTAACACATTTCTGTAGACTTATTGTTACAACGATATATCGTTTGATCGTATTCATTAAATGTAATTAGGCCCCAGTATTTTATTTTAATGTTTATCTATATAACGTTAAAGAATCAGTTAGCGTTCAAAAATGAACAGTTTATTTACTGTTTCTCTATAAATAACCCAAACAAACATTTTGTCCAGAACCATGTTATAGCACTTCTCAAAAAACCAGACAGTACATTTTTATTAATTTGAATACAATTTAACTCTCTTGATTTTGCACAGACTATAAGAAATCGAAGCCTTTCATCATCATACCAATTCTCTTCTTCGAACACTTAAAAATAGATTCTTTTAGGCAAAACATTTAGTAGAACACCAGACAAAGGACTTTAATCGTTTTAAAACTCTGCGGGCGGTCGGTCGGTGGCAAGTATTGTAGGCATTCTGGAATATAAGTCTTTGCCACTCACATGCTGAGATGTTAAAGAGTACCTACATATATCAACTATAGGGAATAAGAGATGCTGTTGCACTAATTACACCACACAACAAAAAAAAGAAATAAATGCAAAAGGAAAAACAATGAGAACGCGCATTCCGAGTGCATTACTTCTGGCAGTGGTTTTCTTTGGAATTCTACTTTTAATATCTACAACCAAACAAACACACATGTCGAAATGATGGTTATATGTGTCTCGGCCTGGATATGATATGGAATATCCTATAGCGCATATAGTTTCTGTTTTCTCATTCTTCATCTTAATATTATTCGCCCCGCAGAAATGGATCAGGTTTCGAAATAACCCTTGGCAGAAAAAAAACAAAAAAAAAATTAATATATGAGTTTAGAGAAAGAAGACTTTAGCATTTAGCTAAGGAATTTCGGAACGTTTCATTTTTGTGGTTTGGTATAGGTATATAACGGCTTCTGGAGTGGATTTCTATATAGGTAGTTTGTGTACTTGAAGTCATCTTGTATATCTATTTATCTTTTTGAACTTACCGAAGGATTATTATTCCAAAAGTCTCTATATATATTCTTAAGGATCTCTTAACAATTTCGATGGTCATAGATATCGGTATATAGAGGTTTACTGTGGCTGTCTGCTGTCACCCACTGAAAGACACACATAAGATACGCACCTTTTCCGGGAAGCCAAACCACGTTCAGTGGCCGCTAAAATCGTTCCACTATAAAGTAGAAACGTAGCGACAAAGATTTCAATGAGCATCTTTATGGGTAAGCTATATGTTCACCTATCACTGCGTCTGCCACTGCCACAATGGTAATGAATAGATTGTATCTTTTACATGGACATCTTTCAAGATACTTCCTATGCGATTGTTTTAGTGCTAGTTCGTGAACTAAATGGCTGCTTTTACATGTCTAAGGAAGGTTGGTTGGTCTGATGAAGGTATCTGCATCAAGAAGCGGCACAGCGGCAGTGTGGGTGAAGTGAGAAGCACTGGGTGGAAAAACGATACACCCAGGCATTCAGTGATTTTGTGTCTTGGCGCACGTAGTAACTCTGCGAGTATTATAACACCACCGACCGGGTGTAGATATCTAACTACTGCTAGGCTATAGGATGATTCTATACTGACTTTGGCCAAGATGAAACTTAAATGATGTTTAGCAGTCGAGTGCAATTTATTTCTGCACAAGAGCACTTAACACCCTTGTTATACTGTGCAAAACATCTAAGCTATAAGGTATAGGTGAATTGTACGACTATATGAGGGAAGAGGTATATCTATACTTGACAGTTTTGCATGGATGACCATGGAGGCAACGTGTGTCAAGTTATAAGAAGCTGAAGTCTATTTAACACAAGGTTGAAAAAGTGTCTTAAAATAGAAGCATCAGCAGAGGTGGAATACCTTGGGTATGCATAGCAACAAGTTTAGTTGAAAGTATATTTTTCATATTTATAAATTTGTGCCTTATGAAATGTGCTTTCTTGAAACGTGAAACTATAAATTACCCAAAGAGTTAAAATTGAAGGTGTACTGGGTCTTGAAAGGAAATATGTATATTGATAACTTTATTGCTTTCATTTAATAAACATTTTTGATCTTTTCATTGCACTTGTCTTTCAGGCTTGAATGTTTTGCGTGATACTCACCATGTTCGGGATGACAGAATCTATACATGACAACCATATCAGTTTTATCAGCTTTTGAATTTTAACTTCAATGTTTGACATGCCATGTCAAATTGAAAAAAAAAAGATAACGTAACATACCTGCAATAAAAAAAACAAAGAATGGTCAAAATGCAGTTAAATAAAAAAAGCACTTAAATAGAAAATTCAAACAACATTCATAAACTTGACACAAATACCTAACTTTTTGTCACAAATAAAAAGACAACAACTACAATATTTCCAAAAACAGGTGTCCCAACATTATGTCAACAATAATCTTATATAATTGCTCTACATATCCACCCACACCACACATAATTGCCCTGTCACCGAGCAATCAACTTTCAAAACTCCAAAGCAGCCTTGGGCCCCCCAAAGACCTCACATACACCACATACGTTATTCATACACCAGAAGCTACAATTCGAACCAAGCAACTACCACCAAGAGCTAAATGCAGACAAATTGCAGTAAAACAAAAGTGAGACAATCATGACTCAGAATAAAAAATGAGGCAACAAATTGCAGGAGTATAGTTACCAGCAGCAGCAAGCCAAGAAAATGCATTTAAAACTTCATAAACTATTAAAAATGGTAACAAAAAAGTCAAAACAAATCCCCGTATAATGGACCAAAGTTATATACATTATATGAAGCTGTGGACTTTATCGTTAAACTATAATATGTTAATTTGCCTTCCTTCAAACCACAGAAGCGTCTTTTTTCACTTATAATAATAAACTAAACAATTGGCAAAATGCACATACACACATAACTAGTTAACTACTGCACTGATATAGGTACAAGTTTGTGAGCAAATAAATATTCATGAGTTAAACTTTAAGATTCGACGGAACGTCAACGAGTTAAAGAACTTGGAAATATAATATGTACATATATCTAACGACCATACTTCAGGCAGTATTTATATATACTCAGTGGTTTTGGAGTTTTCATGTACATTTGCATATCCAATGAACTTTAATGCCCATATATGTTAATTTTGTGTGAAAAAGATTAGTATCGTTTAAATATTGTTTTTACGATCCAATGACCTTTTGACATTTTGCGGGAGGTTTTTATCTGTAAATTGTCAAATGGCAATTTTTTGATTGAAGGAGCTAAATTCATAGTAAGAATGTACGGTAGATATTTTAAAAGAAGGTTATGTATTTTTAACATGACTTGTGGATGTTAGAAAATATCTATATATAAAAATGACATTTGTGGCAGATGTAGTTTTGCCGTTTGAACTAAGTTCTCGATTTTAAATATCTATAATACATAAAAAAGGTTTCCACAATAGCCATGTTCGTTTACTTCACAAAAATACCCATTTCTACTTCTTTTTGGTCAAAGACTGTCAAAGTTCATGAAAATTAACTGACAGAAATTTGTAGTTTTGTGCAAGTAAACGAACAGATTTTTTTGGTCAAAGACTGTCAAAGTTCATAAAAATTAACTGACAGAAATTTGTAGTTTTGTGCAAGTAAACGAACAGATCTAATATGCCTTTTAAGTAATTTTAAACGTCAAACAATTAGCTTCAAATCCAATAGAAATTTTTGACAAGAAGTAGAAACTAGTTGAATCTTGCAGCAAAATTAATAAACGTGGAATAGCGAAGGGTTAGGCCTTATTCCGTGAACTAAGTGCAAAATATTATTAATAAAACTGAATTTCTACTGAGTAAAGGTGGTTTAACGAAGAAATGTATCAAATTTATTCTCAAGTTGAGAAAATATAAGTGAAGATTGGAAATTTAATTTTGAAAATAAAAATAATAATATCTTCTAGATTTATCGAGTTCTAAAACCATTACAAATTATTGGACAATCAGCCATCAACGACAAAAAATAGAAAAATATACAAAACTAGAAATGATCCAAGGTTTTTAAAGGAAAATAAGAGAAAACTGATAGCAGTTGGTAAAGATGACCTTATTGACTTTATATAATTATAATCTTAAATACATTACTAAAATAAATAGGGTCCATAAACGGTTTTGCTGCTATGCACGGGTTAGATCAATTTCATTACATTTCAATGTTTGATTTCAGTGAAATTGGAGTATAAAATTGGCCAGTTTATATTTCAAAGCGCTCAGTAATTTTCCTCCGTCACTTTGACAGAGCAGGAAAATGAAATATAAACACATTGCATTGTGTTCAAATTAATTTCAGCAATCGAGCAACGAATCCAAAAAAATTTCAGCCTCACTTTTTGAAGGCTAAAGCCTAGTATACAGTTCCTCCTCGAAAAAAAAATACATGTACTTCTTATGGGAGTGATTTTATCGCAAAAAAAAATGTTTGACGTTTAAAATTTTATTATCGAACTGTGAACTAAACATGTTGAAAAAAATTTATATTCACCATGGAAACTTTTTCGCGCAAAACAATGTTGGTGACATTGTTTTGTGGAAAAAAAGAGGACAACGAATACAAAATTTTTATTTCAACTCAGATTTTTTTTCTTCCGAAAAAAAAAAAATTCTTACCACTTATTTTTTTTTTTTGTTCGAAAGAACTGTATACTCGGCTTAAAGTGAAGAATTTCTGTGAGGAAAAGTGTTCATATTTGTAGGAAGCAGAGATCACTGAAATCTCTTAATTATAAACGCTTTTTTAATCAAACAGAGAGAAAAGATAAACTCGAGTTAAGATAAAATAAGAAAAAAAAATACCTTTAAAAAATTTATTATCATTTAAGACTTAAATTATACCTAACGAATAGCAGAGCTTATAAGAGGTAGATACTATAAGATCATAAAATTGACTATATTTACATAAAAACTAAGATTAAGATATTTAAAATTTTATAAATTATATCAATATAATATATGTAATTGTTTATAATACTGCAATTATCTACCGGTTCTCATACATTGTAGTATACTTTATCTATATGTACCTACCGACACACCTCAATTAAGCCCTCGTTCACTTCAACACAACTTGTATTTCATATGCATAATGAGTTTATTTTTATCTATTGTTCCGTTTTCTGAGTGCATTCCGCAATTAGATTAACATTTACCAAGAAACCACAGTTTATATTGTTGAAACGTTTATGTATAGGCTCTCATTTAAGCAATCAACCAAGTTAACAAAACGTTAAATCTTTCATGAGACAGTATAGGTTTGAATTTATTAGCTCTTGTTGATATTATTATTTATGCCCAGTACAGTGCCAGGCGACAGCGTTAAATGCAAATGAAGGGCGGATTTCTTAATTTCTTTTACAATTTGCTGGTGTAAAAAATGACATAAAGTTAAATTTATTTATTTTTCTTATTTATTATTGTTGGAGATGAGCTTAGATACGGTATACATAGAAATAAATAAAAGGAAACAAAAACAAATATATTTCTCCCAGAGTGACAGTTTATTATAACTGTCATCTTTCATTTAATGTAAATTGCATTGCCATATTATGAGAGAATATATATAACTAATCTGTCACAATGACTTTGGGGAGATACAAATTGTTGCAAGAGATTATTTTTGTAGATATAATAAATGCAGACGTTTAATTTAATTTACTTTGTTTTTGGATTCATGTATTGGAACTTTGTTGACATTTATATTGGTGTAAATATGTTAAATATGATTTATATTAGCCCCCTTTTAATAATCAACAAAACAACGATAAGATAGATTTTACCCATCTGTCAACTTTTAATTCTTTAAATATATAAATGTGTAATGGGTTCTGTGATAAGTGATAGCGAGTGAAGTATAATTTTGACACACCAAATTTGACGTTTAAGGAATGAATGACAGCATTCACATTGGACTGCTTCCGCCGACTATTTTTGACGTCTCTGTACTCTTACTTCATGAAGTGGGAGTGAGAAAAAGTACAGAGACGTCAAAAAAAGTCCAATGTGAACACCGTCAATAACTTCTTAACACACCCATATGAACATTTCATATTATAATCGTTTACTAATACATTCATAATTTTAATAAATCAGTTCAATTTGACAGGTGACATTTTAGGGTTGGTAAAAATTGAGCATTATATGAGAAAGCAACGTATTTTAATTGTTGAACAATATTTAAAAACAATTATCAAAAAGGATAATAACAAAAATTAGAGAAACTGTATCAATTGGTAATGCTAAACACACTGGTTGATCAAAACCAAATCGTTCAAATGTTAATATCCAAGCAGTGTTTGATAGCCTTGGTCAAAGTTCAGGAATATCGAAATTTTTGAATAGTGGCCGTCAAACTTTCATTTTTTTGAAATTCAACAAGAAAATATATTATTTTCTCGTGTTTAGGGTGCTACAATACAGGGTTGTAGGTTTGCTAATACTTTACTAAATTTAAATTTTGTGTAGGTACATTTCAGGACACCATATTTTATACATGTTCTCAGTTTCGTAAGTTTCGTGTGCAAATTATTGTTGAAAGAGAATTTCGATAAAGGATTCAATTTTATTATCCGCCTATACTTGTCTTGCTGGAAATTCAATAAAACAATAAAGTATTCATCTCTGTGATATAAATTTAGCAACACTTTAAATACTGTATACTTTTTACACCAAGGCCCGAATTTAAGCACATAGAAAAATTTCCTTGGTAATTTTATGGCGTATCATCCAGATTTGGCCAAACATAATTTCCCAAACTCCGAAAAAAATACAGATTCAAAGAACGTTTTTCAGATATACTTGTTTTTAGAAGAAACAAAATGTTCCACATACGCCACAGTGAACCGCATCGATAAAAAGGTATTATGTTTATTAATTGAGTGACATTTTTAATAATTTAATAAATTTGACGGTCCATGCATCTCCTCGTATACTCGTGGTGTGGTCAAACTATAGTTTAAAGATCCCAAACATTTGTTACAAGCTGGATTTTATTATTCCTCAATGTCTAAAGCACTAACAAAAAAGAAATTGTGATGTTCAACCTTCCAGCACTCTCCTCTAATTTACCCAATTATTTCGAATAATATTTTTTGTAGAGAACATATATCAGAGATTATGAACATTTTTTGTCTACAGGTAATAATTCCATTCCTGCAGTTATTGCTTAAAAAGTTATTACAAAAAACTAAACACTGGTAACTGTCTGTCCTCTACCTTTTTGGGCACTAATTTCAAAGACCTATATGTAAGACAAGTAATAATATTGATAATTTCAAGCTGAACAAAACAAATGTTGCCCGGAGGGAATTGGTCGACAAAAATATCAGCCGGAATTAGCGATGCCATCACAGAAAATGTATACCATCGCTTCTAAGAAATGTCATCAATAATACTTCTACTTCTGTTATGGTAAGCGCATACGTTGAGTCACATTTATAATAAAAATAAGTCACGTACTTACAGAATCTAAATGCACAAAAAACAATTCAAAATAAAAACATTAAATTCAATTCAAAGACATCGACCGGCCATTTTGTAATTGAACACAAAATTGTTTGGTTCAAGAATATTTTGACGTTTCCATATAAACTATCGATAACAAAGTGATGATTGGCGCCACTTCGGTAACACAATTTTTAGAGTTAAGCCCTGAAGATTAAGATGTGATTGCATTTAACATCTAAATTGTTTGGCCCCAAACTCGTTTTAATCTACCGATTTCAAAAACCAACTTTTAGATAATTTATATGCATTTATGTCAAAAGAAGCATTTATATATCAAAAGAATTTAATTTAGTAAATCAAATTATTTCTGCCATATTGCTCTAGTGTCTAGACAATCTAAAGCATTGTCTATATATTTATTAGTTACTTGTTGACCGTGCTGCATTATCAAATATCATTTTTTTATAAATTTCTCACAACTGGTCCCTTATGCAGTAGGTACCTAACCTACCTATTGTCAGTGTTCTTTTGAAAATAGTCTTCTTTCAACATACCTACATATATTATTATTGCTTTTTTTCTTTTATATAGAATTATATTCGCCCCCAACTTTGACAAATCACGAATTTTTCACTCATACAAAAAAAAAAAAAACATCAAGCGCATCCGTGCCGCAAATCACTCATTCTAGAATGTTTTACAACATCATTTCACAGTCATTAATAATCTGAAATATGATTCAAAGAACGCGGCATAATATACTCGTGTATACCTTACCTTTATTGGACGCAGTGGCACGGCGGCGGCCGCCGTGTCTTGCAAAAGGCGCCTCACATCACAGTCTAGCTCTACCTCTCTCACCCTATAACCTGCTGTAAACATTACCTTAAGCGCTTTACCTATAGCGAGTTCAAGCATTTAAACAAAAATATATATTTCACACGAATGTGATTTGAATAATAAACGGTAAATTGTTTGACTAACTATTTCAATAAATCACACATTTTAGTTCGTTGCTGCCCCCAAATGGTGCATGGTGTCTTATACACAAAATCATGTTGCTTTGCTGCACATATATGGATAGACATATAATTACAGGGTTCTTGGTTGAAAAAATCTCAAGACATGCCAAAAAAGCTTCTCATGCTGTTTTTTTCTTCTAAGAACAAAAGAGCCGCATTTTGTTTAATATGACCCATCTGAGAGGTTAACCATTTAGGGTTAGTTTTTTTTTTATTTTTTTTTTATGAGAATTCCTTCCACCTACACATACATACATATATAAAATAAATAGGAATAAAGTTTTTATATTGGAGAGTTGGTGTAAAAGTCATTGGGTTGTGTGTAAATCGAAACCTCGTGCCATTTATCTCAGGACAGACTTTGCGTTAACATACGAACAAACTGATATACTCCACACAGACTGCGTCTACTCTATGAGAAAACAGTGTGCTACCTTTCAAAGCCCCCGCGACTTACAGCAAGCATACTTACTTACCTATCTACCTAATCTCCTGTTTACTTGCCATTGATTTATACACTGACGTGAAGAAAGTTAAGTTTCTTAAGACTTTTCGTTCAGATTTAATTTTTAAATTTTGTTTCGATATAATAGAGTTTCCGCCTTTTCAATTTTTTTATAAACGATCAATTTTTTTTTAGATTAGAAAATTCATCAAAAAATTCAAAATTTTGTATGAATCAAAATATGAACGTCATTACGGGTGTTTTTTCCGCGAAAAACGAATTATTACTTTCATTAAAGATAGCGGCAACCCTGCAAGGGTTTGCATGGTCAAAAATTTAAGCTTCCTTTATCAATGATTAAAAAAAGTACCAATTACTCTGAATTCCATACAATAGAGTTCTGCTTTTATCATTAAAACCCAAACTTTCGTTAAGTTTCGTTAAGTTTACAATTTGCTGTTATTTATCTAAATTGACAGTTGTCAGTTCTCTTAAACTGATCTTCTGTCAACCTGCCTTCTGGTTATCTATAATAAAAAAGTTGATAAGCAAAAACTTTACCTATTTCTTTCAGTGTATATGTACATTAGGCTTCGTTAACAATTTTAGCCACTTGTAGTTCAATTAATTTCTCGCAAGCGAAAAATGCGATGCGTATAATAGCAATTGCATGCATCGCAAGATGTAGGAAGGTTAAACTATTCAATATAGGATATACGACTAGACGTTAAAATATAAGCAGCAACGTGGACAGTATGAGACACAAGGCAGACTTTTTAAGCCTCGAATTATAGTTCACTTTGATGTTTTAGTTTGTCTGTTAGGCAATTTGGTGGCAACTGCAACAGTGTTGGCGGCGCCATCAGGAGCCAACAGATGCTGTGCGATGCCAACTATATAGGTACTACGATTTAACATTTTGTACACTTTCACAAAAATATAGTAGCGGCCGGCAGCGGCAGTGGCACAACGGCGCTAGTGCTTGGACAATGTACATATGCTCGATGCCCATACCCGCGCACATTGGCCCCATTTGGGAGAGGCTCTACACACATATATACCATACAAAATCACCTGGGACAGTCGAACGTCCGATTAAGTGGTTTAGTCGTGCTGTTTTCACGGTTTTCATTTAAAGACAAATTTCGTAATTTAATTAACGTCTGATGCAGTAAGGAGTTTTTATCTGGCTTAAGGCTGTCTCGCAAATATAGTATCAGTTGTGGTAGTGTGGGCTTTGACAAAACTTCGATTTTTTTTTTCTATTTATAAAAATATAAAGTAAAGATTAAAATCGAAATTGGAATTTTACACTTCACCCATATCAGTAGGTACATATATATAAAATACTAGGTATGGCAATTTAAAATCTATGAATGGAAAATGTAATTATCTTAAATGGAAGTATCTAGTGCACACTAACAGGTGATAATTGAGTGCCAGAATATGTAGTTACATACGAAAACTGCCACACCATAAACAATGATCAAGCGATTGTATTGCAGGTAATTGTATTAATTAAAGTTGAAAATATATATAGGGCGTGGTTAATAAGCCCGAAAGCCTGTGGGATTCGTCTAGAGTTTTTTTTTTTGTATGGAAACTCCGTAAACATAGGGTTTGAAAGAAGTTTAGGGGATTAATTGATAGTTGTGCTGGGATCTTATGATTGACCAGTTGGTGTATACGAGGTTAATTGATGACGTTAAAGGTAGAACTATATCTATAATACCTACTTGCCTAAAAGGTGAATGTGATTCCGTACGAAAACAAAATGAATTGCTCATATTTTTCAATTTTTGCTGACTTTTACTTTTTTGTAATACAGCTGATGTTAGAAACATAGTTAGACTTCCACAGTCCCAATAATAAAAAACGCTTATTCAACCTTAATTCTACGTGCTTACTAAACCATGAAATAAGAGTTAAGCTACGGGTTAGAATTGTCCATTAATAAAAACAAAATGTTCGTGGAATAGTAAAGAGACGTTTACCAAAAATACCTTAAGAAAATCTACTACAATAAGTGCCTGTTTGGTAACTTGAAACTTTCACTAAGTTTCGCAAACTTGGGTTTTTGTTTCGTATAAGTTTTGACAGAAAATTGTGATAAGTTGTACAACAAAAATAAAGCTCACGTTACTAAACACACCAAAGAATTCCTTGTTAATATCATATTTATGTCAAAATAATTATCGTTTTTCAATTATTTGTGTTTTATCTGCGTTTCTTTCGTTTTATGTTTTTTTTTTTCAATAGAAAATTTAAATAAAAAAAGAAAAAGGAGTGACAACTGGAGTAGGTACCATCGTCAAAGTCAGTTCTTAAAAATAAAGTAAGTAGACCATTTCCAAAATACGTTTTCTATTATATTCTTCAGAACCTACTCAAATAATTGTGCATGGAAAATAGGCACAATATAAAATAAATCTGTTGACACTATTTTAAACAATTGCTTAGATTTTCCTCATATTTTCCTTGGAAAACCTATATTTCTTCCTTAAATCCTTTCACGAAGCACTTGCAGTGGATCATATCTGGTTTTGTATATTTTTCTTCTTCTTGTCGTTGATGGCTGAATATCCAATAATTCCAAATGGTTTAAGAACTCGATAAATCTAGTAGACGTTAATATTTTTATTCAAAATTAAATTTGTAATCTTCACTTATGTATATTTTTAATTTTAGAATAAATTTGACACGTCTGGATCTTATTCCTACGCTAAACCACCGTCTTTGATGGTTTAGCTAAGTAAACGTCACTTAGTAGAAATTTTGTGACCTGGAAATTCACTTTTTAAAAAAATATGGCTAATGTCAGCAGCCCATTATCACTTTTAAAGGCTTGCAGCATGATTTGTATTTTTCAATTTCCCACTTGATAACTTCAGTTTAAAACGGAACTTTTAACCTGTCATTTTTGGAAGCAGAATGTGATGATTGCCTAACTTTATAGTACATATTGCACTGTTTTCTCTGTAGTAAGAACTGTCAAATTCTTAAGATAAATAAAAGCCCAATAGGATCATTTCACTGACATAAATAAAATAAAATGGGGTGGTGCGACAGCTCGTGTGGAACCAGGGCCTACTGACTTACAACTCTCAACCATTCCAGCTGAAATGCTGACTAAGAAAACATATCATTCAGCAATTACATTTCGCTTTGGATGAAAATATTTACCCTCAACATCGGTAAAGAATAAAATTCAACTTAAATTGGCAGTTTTGGGAAGTTAACAAACAGATCTAGTATTATACCGCCCAACTGTCAATTTATTGCTGGCAATTTTTTCTGCCACAGGTTTTTTTTTTTAAATTTTAAGCAATTTTATAAAAAAAAGTAGAATTTTTGACAACAAAAATTATTGTCTAGTCGAAGAGATGAAACTTTGAAAATTTTAATAACTTAAGATAGCCAGGATTTTGTCTTAAAATTTAGCAACAAAATATAGACTTTGAAAGAATGCTCTTTGACTTTGGCCATGTTGGTATCTACTTCTCCTGACTCACTCTTAAAGTTTTGTATAAGTCGGTGTCAACCATCATTTCTCTATACGATCACCTTTAACGTTTGCCGATGATCACGTCACCAGCTGATGTCCAACTTTTCCCATGATTCGCAATTCATATCAGCAATCGGCATCTTTTACTGCGACACTGGTTGTGTGGTGTGTCTATATCCATCCGCCTGTCTATCTGTCTATCTATTTCGTCGATGTTCTATGCCCATGCTTGAGAGGGTCTTCAATCTTCAGGATGATTCTATGAATTCCAAGAGAGTCACATATTGGTTGGATGTGGTTTCCTAGTATGACGTCTTTAAGTATATACAGCACCAGTACCTATACATAATCTCAACAGGCTGTGCGATTACACCGATCGTTAAGTTGTTCACCACCTGGTCAACCATTATTTACACGATAAATTCTTGACATCTTAAGGTTGTCTATGTCTTTATATGAAAATAAAACGCAAAACAGAATATTATCGAAGTTACTTTTAAGGTGGAAAGACATTTTAACCATTTGGTATTTTTTTTATTTTTTCATTTAACTCTCATGTGATGACGACGTTCCTTTGGTCCTCACAGAGGTGGTTAAATTTAGATAAAATATCAATGAATAAACAATTCACTACGAAGCTCGTGTATCTTATCACATGGCCTATGGGCTGTAAGATAAGATAAAATATTGTGAATTTTTTCACCCCATTATATTATTATTTTTCAGTGAAAAGAATCTTAAAGATAAAACTTTATTTGCAAGAAATAAACAATATTATACTTAAGCTATGGAGGAAAAAAAAAACAACCAAACTGATAGCTCTGTTGACTGAACTTAAAGTACTATCTAAGTAGTAGGTATATATTATATTATGATGTAGGGAGGTACAGTTCGCTCGCACAACATAGCATTTAGCTAATATATTCGACGAGCGTACTCGATGATAATCATAATATACCTAAAGAGGTGACATAAATGGTAGATATTTTTGACGCAATTAGAGTGAAATGATGGTGAGGACAAACTTCGCTTTTGAATTTTTAACGAGATTCATTCATTCCTTCATTCATTTCATGGTAATAGAATTTTTTATTTCTCTAAGTAGATATTACAGGAGCACTTTGTTAATAGATAGTCAGGATTTTATGGAATATATCATTGGTTCTTTTTATATATATTTTATCTAAATGAATGTTTTTATGCACTTCAAATCGTTAATTTTATCTTTTATTTGGTTGACGTGACATGCAGGTGTCATAATTAAGAGGTGTTTTTTTTTTTTTGAATGAGGGCGGCTGAGTGGCGCTCAAAACAAATTGAGAAGTGTGGCAATATTTATTTTTTTTTAATAAATTCTTTAGTTTTGTAAGATTTTATCAATTTGAATTGTTTGGAAATCTTACCGAAAAAAAAAAATATAGCTTAAGAAGTTTATAAAAAATTTTATATACATTTTTGCCGGTGCCAGTATTTTCATAAGTTGTCAAGTATATCCTTTTCCCGAATAACAACAATTGACAGTTTGCAACAATTTGACAGTTTAACAACGTTTCACTAGATCTGTTATGAAACGTGTAATTTCAACTTTCACAGCCTGCGCAATATATTAGGTATCTTAGTGACTGTTTACACAGGCCTTTTACTGAAAGGCGCACAACAGTGAGACAGCGTAGAAATGAGAAGGATTTTGGGATGGAATCTACCCTTCTCGTTTCTACGCACACATATATCTACCTCTGTCACTATTTACGCCTTTCAGTTGAAGGTTTATGTAAACAGGCACTTAGGTTTGTGTAATAAGCATTTGGATCGCTGTCAAAACAAAAAAAAGAGTTGCCGTGTTGACATTATTTTTGTTTGAATAAAATTGATAGCGTTACGTTGCGACGCGCTTGATTATTACATGCCTTGAAATTAAGGAGATCTCCTGTCTCATAAAAATCTTTTTTGTAGGCTATTTTCACTTTTCTTTTATTTTATACTTATACATATGTTGTAAAGTAGGTGTCTAACAAAATATCAAAAGGAAAGCCACTATTTATTTTAATTTAAACAAACTCTTCTCTCCATCGATTCACTTGTATTGCCTAGAACTTAGTATCACAATGTTGTAACTAGCCTTATAGACGATATAATGCAAACCAATTTGACAGGTCGTCACGTGCTCCGTATAATCCTATTCGTATGACCAAACATTATGTACATTTTTGCCTGCCTTAACGACAGATAAGTCGTGCGAAAAAAATCACATACAAACAAACATGTTCTTGTTGCATATTCCAATCCTTAGGGTCCGATTGCACTCGTGCAACCTCTGTCAAAGGGTTACATAAAACATTGACCATTGAGTTGACGATACGAGTTAGAATTCCACCTTGACTGGCATGTACATACATAAATATATATAAAAATAGATAACAAAAAAAAAAAACTGGTAGATTAATGTAATAGTTTGAAATTGAAATAATAAAAAAAAACTCTTCAAAACATTTTGCACGCAGGTGTTTGCTTCAAGTCAGATAAGTATAGAAAATGCAAAACATGTAAATTCAATTTCACGTTCCGTTCGGAGTGTGAATAAATGTTTAGTCTTGGGCAGCGGTAAATATGCTTGTGCTTATGCTTGTGTATATAGCACACTCTTGTGTATATAGGTATAGTATAAATCCAGAAGAAGACCAACACTGTCATCTTGACCATTGAGCATTGTATACAGAGATGCAAAAAGGATTGGCTAATATCTATACCTCCATTATGTATACCACACCACATCACCTGACACGTTAAAGGGGATGCAATGAGAAAAAAAAAACATTATCTTATACCTAACCTAAGCTAGGCAACATTACCAATGCAGTGGCGGCAATTTGAATATTCGTGTTGGCTGTCAGTTGAGTAGAGAATCTCTTTTTAACAAATAGCTAAACAGTGGCGAACTCGAGTAATGTCATTGTGACAGCTAGTAATTTTTCAATGGAACTTGAAAGTGTCAGTTTGTTGTTGCTGTTTCAGTTACTGTCCCGCTGCGCAAATGGGGGTTTTCTAGTTATGCTAAGAGAAAGAGCCTGGTTTCTATATTTACGAGTACATATTATAACTGTGGGAAGAAAAGTATGCAAATTTAAACAAATATAGCAAAATGTTGTTTTCGTATACATTTTCTAATTTATGTACCTAACACAAATGTTGATTGTATAGTACTTGGGTTACTTATTTTTTGTAAAGTTGAGGAATATTTTAAGTTCTCACTTTAACAAGTGTAATGCTTACATTATGTGCGAATGTCTTTATGTAGGTCATACAAAAAAGTTGATAATGGAGGTAGTTTGACAACAAAAATAGCAGTTAACATACATTTTTGTTTTTACAGTTCACGGAATTTAAATACTTTTGAAAAATAGTTCACCGTAACATTTATTTAAAATAAGTTTTATAGTGGTAGAAATTAAATAAAACACAAAATTACACATATTTTACGATTTCGCCATGAAGTGGAATAAAAAAGAGTACAGAGGCGCCAAAAAAGTCGCCGGATGCATTCCAATGTGAACACCGTTCAAAAACACGTTTATTCACAAACGTGAAATAGGTACATCACTTTGTAGAATCTGACATCTGTTTACATATTTTTTATAAGGTAAATACATACCAGCATTGCGTGTAATATATTGATATAAATAGCAAGACTGTTGTTAATAAAATTAAACTATTAACAGATTTAAAGAAACCTATGACCTCTCGATTGTGCTTTTTTTTTCTTGATTTGTTTCAGAATCATTCCAGAAATGTCCAAACGTGTCAAACTCAACTTTTGGCATACCAATTACCAATCAAAAGGTCATTAATATTCCTTGCGTTCGGTAAACTATCAGATAGGCTATCCACCGATCCAAAACTTTTCAGATACGTTGGGTTGTTGTTGCATCAGCTTTTCTGTCACAAGGGATTACAACAACACAAACCTATCCGGATAACTTTGGATTGATCCCCGAACGCGACCATTATGTTTGCTTTGGAATTTTGTATCTGTCGGTTTCCGCAAAATGACATATGAAACTTCTGACGTTGACAGATTCGTAAAATTTCCCTAGAGAGATTTCAAGGAATTGCCGTTATCTTTTATTCAAAATATTTGAAAAAAGGCGATATAAATCCCTTACCAAGCCTTTAACTTGAGTTTTAATGATACATTAGGCGTGTTTTTTTGCAAATCCGGGGGGAATTGGTTGAAAAAACGACAGCGGGGATTAGCGACGCCATGACAGTAAAAAACATGGAGTTTTCATACAAACTATCGATAACATGTATGTAATTCATGCCGCTAACACAGTTTTTCTGTGGGCTTAAGTTTAACCCCGAGAATTCTCTGGGATTAGTTGTTGCTGTATTTAACATGTTAATTGTTTAGCACCGACGTCGTTTTTTTCATCCAATTCCCCCCGGGCTTGCAAAAAAACACGGCTATTCTTCCCATTCTAAATAACCACTCAAGGATTTGGATTAATTGGGTAATGTCTGCTTGAAATGTTTATGGTGCTGAATGCGGAGCTGATACAATGTAAGTTATAATTCAATAAATCTGAAACCACTTTGCCGACGACGCACAACGCACAGAAGATATTTATTTAAATGAAAGCTGATTATACCTACCTTTACAAAGTTGGCAAACGAGTTCAGTTTGTCACTATCTATAGCGTATTTTTAAATAAACTTGAAAATATCCTTCCACAAACCAATTCTACTTTACTATCTCTTCCAAGACAAGGAGTGGTTGCAATCATTTTCAAGGTTATAGTCTCAGCCATCACAACTTTGCCTATTTATAATAATTTATCAACCAACATTATCTCAATTATCGTTAAAAAGATTATTGCGACCGGTTTTTTCAATTTTTTTTTTTGTAAAGATTTATTAATATCTATAAACATCTTTTCTATCTGCAATGACGCGTGTTTAAGTGCATCTTTTACGACTGCATTATCGCGCCACCGTGGACTGTTTAATGTGCTCCAACTTCAACATCAACATTGCATTTAACAGTTCAATTCATAAATTTAAGACTGAATAAAATTTCAGTCGCAGACGATAAAAAAAAAGGTTCCTCTTTTTATAAAGCTAGACTGCTAGACATGGTGCATATAGTTAAAGTTGCTATAAGGAGAGAGAGTGGAATGCACATGGTAAATAGATTGGTCTTGTCTTGTCTGGGTATGGCATTTTTGTTTTGTTTTATTTTGTTTTTAGCATATAGAGTAGAGATGTGGTAGTTGGGTTTCTTTTTTTGTAAAGGTCTCATGCAAAGTCTATAACTGAACATATAGGATTTTTAATGAGCAATAATTTTTGTAAATTTTATAACCCACATATACCCACAATTTAATGAAATAAAAAGATAAAAACTGTGACAGACGTTATTACGATTATATTGCTGTCAGACTTTTTTTTTGACAGTATGTGACGGTTATATAGGGGAATTACACTTCAGACTTATCATATATAGAGATATCCCCAGTGATGACGATGAAGACAAGGACCATAATATTAATGTGTTCAAAGATATCATAAATAACAAACTCCACCCCCCCACAAACACCCTATGCTGCAGATATAAACATAAAAATTCTAAACACTAGAGGGTTGTTTTAGAAGTTTTGATGAAAACTGTCAAATGAACTGTCTTGCAAATGACAGTTGAAATTTGGTATTATTTATTATTATTAAATATTAAGTTTTGTTTTTTTTTTACAATGAAAGGGATTTTCTGAAAACATAAAGATTATAGAAAAACGATTTAAGGTTCCCCCACACCAACGCGATTTTGCGGTGGCGACGACGAAAACAATAATAACAACGTGTTGTTTTAATTGACAACCACGTGTTGTTATTGTTGTTTTCGTCGTCGCAACCGCAAATTCGCGTTGGTGTGGGGGAACCTTTATGTGAGTTTGTAGCACTGAATTAATTATACAGACTATTTATTGTGTGCGGAAAAATGACATGTGAGTTTTATTTGTGTTTTTTTTATTTATCATTTTCTTACATCATGAGTTTCTCCGAATTTTTGCGTTTATGTTTGATTTTGTTTTTGGAATTAGTGAAACTCTCCAAGGATATTTTCCGTTGTGTTTTCGCAAGCGTTTCGTTGTCTGTTTGGAGATCATAGAAAGCATCAGCAGCGTACTAGGCTTTAGATCTAAAGATGACAGATAATTTAGACCCAAATGTTATTAATTCATGGGCGAGCCGCGAGGGCCCACCAAGGAATTCGCTGCCAATATATAGCGCAACTATAAATCTGGCAATAAAATCGAAAGCAATAAAATGCCACCAACTAATTTCCAGATCGGAGCAATATGGCAATATGGCCTTATGCCCGAAACTTATCATGCATATAAGAAAAATTAAGAAATATACATTTATATGTAGATCATTACATTAAAAAAAAAAACAGTTTTTCGATTTCTTATATTTAAATGCAAGTTTTGGAAAATATTTCAAAAATCATGGAAGTCATCAAATAAGATTTTTTTTTCAAAACTTTATCGCTCAATTAAAATTAATTTTCATGAAATTACTGCCATAAAATCCTCATTTCTTCGACTAAATTTAAAATAAACATTAAACTTAGAATTCATAAAACAACTCCATCTGTATTATGAAATTTAATTTAAAAAAAAAAACATCCACATGCATGCTAATTTACATCATTAATCTACCATGAAACCATTAAAAACCTGACACGCAGACGAATTAAAAAAAAATACATACCTACTATATTTTTTTAGTTAAAATCAGAAAAAAAGGAGGAAGTCTTGAAAACGGGAACCAAAAACCGACCCACCATTCAGTAGCTACGAAATGACAACATTTTGACATGGCAGCGATAATTAACCCCGACAAACTATTTCTATATACGATCTGGTAAATTATAGTCAGTTGAAATTGGCATTTAAGAGCATCAAACTGAAACACCATTTAATGACATGGTGCCAAGTAACTTCGTACAATATTTTTTTTTTCTACTCATGTGAGGGCGGAGTAGTCCCTAAACCTGATGACACAATGTAAAATGTCTGTATTTTGAAAGTCATATTTTTTTTTCTAATTTTAACTCAAATTTATTTTTAAATTTTCCTTTTTTTGTGTGAACAAAACTCTCCACATGATACAAATATAGTTGATATTTATTTTTGTTTTCGGGAACTGGGAAAGAAGCTTTAGTTTCGTCAGAACACTGACACATTTGACATTTCTCGAGTCAAAAGAGACATTTTTGAATATTTATTATCTTGTGGAATTTTCGGTTGGTCATCCAAGAAGTCTTCAGGAGTGAACTTACTTCTGGAGACGGAGAGATTCAAAAGGCTTCCGGATGCCAAATTGAAAATGCCATTAATTATATAATTTAAATTCAAATTTGAAATAAAATATTTCGAAAAAAAAAAAATATAATAAATGGAGAAAACTCCCACTTCTGAAAAATGGCAGAAAAAAGGTGTCATATTCTATTTAGCAACACCTATCAAAGGAAATTATAATTTGATAGATGCATGTATGTACCTGTTCGTTAACGAACATTAAGAACCATCAGAATGTTTTTATAATTGTATGAGTAGGTGTTTCAAGTTCGATGGTGGTGGCGGTATTCTTTTCTGATGAATTTTCTTCTTCTTCTTCTTTGTGTCCTCTTATGTGAGTGTGTGTCAATATTTGATGATCTTTGGTTTCGGTTTCGGTCTGGTTCTTGATTCCACATTTTTGAATTTGTATGTCAATATTGTTCTTGGCTTGTAAATCAATTTTTTACTACGTTCATGCTCATGCTTCATCATTTATTTTCTTTTAGATGGATCGTGCGTCCTACAATATATTATGTCAGGTTACTTCATTTCCCTTGCCAGAGACAGAGCCAGACTACTAAATTGCTTATGTAACGTCAAATGCAATTCATTTGTGATTCTTTTTTGTGTGTACATCTTGTCTGTGATGGATACTTTCCCATGTTTTTTTTTGTATATTGTGGTTTGAGGCGTGTTTACCCAGTTGTACCTTAAAAAAAAAAAAGAAGCCAAAGGGGCAGGGTCTGTGGGAGAGGATAGTGTCAGTTTTTGTGTTCATTGATAGTTTTTTTTTTTTTTTGGTTGTTTGTTGACCGAAATGTATTCTTTTGTCGGTGTCATGTTCACACACCCAAGATAAGTTTGTCATTTGATATTGACGTCAGTGGTGGTGGGCCAAAAAAACTATTTGATGAAAAAATCTAAGGGCTTCGACCTCATTTCTCGTAGTTTTTTTTCAAATCTCTCTTTAGGTTCTAAAAGGCAACAAACACCAATTAATTGTTAGTTAGTACAAATGAATTTGAAATTTAATTACTATAAATACTACAAGTACTTTGATCCTCTCAATTCTAATTTTCTTGAGAGGCAAATTTTGTTGTTTAATGAAAAAGTTCTATAAAGATTCTTTCAAAACAACATTTCGCTGCATAGAATTCCTTGTTCTATTTTGCGCCTGGTTTTTCTTTCAATTGAAAGACTCTATGTGCTGTAAGCTAATAACGGACCATCATACACCTGAATATTTTCTTATCCTTTTAAAATTGCGAATATGGAATTAGCTCTACAAATTCTATAAAAGCCATAGTATTTAATGCATTTGAGAACTGCACACACGTGACTAAGTATACACCCATGTCTTTGCACGACCTTTTGAGAAACACCTTACATAACATCTATAGAATTTCTTCAAACATTATTTCTGGACGCCTGTCTAGGCCATGCCACACTATATACATATAATACCACCCACTATACAAGAGAGGGTGTTGTCACAAAAAGTATATGAAAAACATTCCTATTTGTTAACCTACCTACCGCACATGTGCCTTGGTATATGTTTGTGCTTTTGTTTTGCTAAGACTGTACAAACAAATCAGTGGCAGGAACGTTCAACGTCAGTCTCTATTCTTTGTCTATATACATATATGTATATTTGTTGCAGACATTGAGCAAACAAACAGCAGCGGCAGACTTCACATCATCACCATTTAATTGGAATTATAATAATACCCTCTCGGAACACAGAAAAGAAAATGTGTGGATTTATTCCTTTTTTTTTGTTAGAGAAGCTTTGAAGTTTGTTTGAATTTTCAATTTTGCCACTAGATATGAAATTAAAACTCAGAAAACGAAGAAAGGATTGGTGGTAATTTTCACTTTTTCATGTTAATCAGGAATTTTTAATTACCCAACTTTTTAACAAGAAGAGAAAATTTATCTAGATTCAAGATGTTCTAGATCAGCGGTTCCCAATCTTTTTTAGTCCCGGAGCACTTTTCAGGCGAGAAGGAGAAATTTCTCGCGGAGCATTTGGTTGCGCGTATGCCATTTTTCGCATTTAGATATAAATGTATGGAGTGCGGAGTGCGGAGTGCAGAGTGCGGAGTGCGGAGTGCGGAGTGCGGAGTGCGGAGTGCGGAGTGCGGAGTGCGGAGTGCAGAGTGCGGAGTGCGGAGTGCGGAGTGCAGAGTGCGGAGTGCGGAGTGCGGAGTGCGGAGTGCGGAGTGCGGAGTGCGGAGTGCGGAGTGCAGAGTGCAGAGTGCGGAGTGCAGAGTGCGGAGTGCGGAGTGCAGAGTGCGGAGTGCAGAGTGCGGAGTGCGGAGTGCGGAGTGCAGAGTGCGGAGTGCGGAGTGCGGAGTGCGGAGTGCGGAGTGCGGAGTGCAGAGTGCGGAGTGCGGATCTTTTAGTCCCGGAGCACTTTTCAGGCGAGAAGGAGAAATTTCTCGCGGAGCATTTGGTTGCGCGTATGCCATTTTTCGCATTTAGATATAAATGTATGGAGTGCGGAGTGCGGAGTGCAGAGTGCGGAGTGCGGAGTGCGGAGTGCGGAGTGCGGAGTGCAGAGTGCAGAGTGCAGAGTGCGGAGTGCGGAGTGCGGAGTGCGGAGTGCGGAGTGTTAACCTACCTACCGCACATGTGCCTTGGTATATGTTTGTGCTTTTGTTTTGCTAAGACTGTACAAACAAATCAGTGGCAGGAACGTTCAACGTCAGTCTCTATTCTTTGTCTATATACATATATGTATATTTGTTGCAGACATTGAGCAAACAAACAGCAGCGGCAGACTTCACATCATCACCATTTAATTGGAATTATAATAATACCCTCTCGGAACACAGAAAAGAAAATGTGTGGATTTATTCCTTTTTTTTTGTTAGAGAAGCTTTGAAGTTTGTTTGAATTTTCAATTTTGCCACTAGATATGAAATTAAAACTCAGAAAACGAAGAAAGGATTGGTGGTAATTTTCACTTTTTCATGTTAATCAGGAATTTTTAATTACCCAACTTTTTAACAAGAAGAGAAAATTTATCTAGATTCAAGATGTTCTAGATCAGCGGTTCCCAATCTTTTTTAGTCCCGGAGCACTTTTCAGGCGAGAAGGAGAAATTTCTCGCGGAGCATTTGGTTGCGCGTATGCCATTTTTCGCATTTAGATATAAATGTATGGAGTGCGGAGTGCGGAGTGCAGAGTGCGGAGTGCGGAGTGCGGAGTGCGGAGTGCGGAGTGCGGAGTGCGGAGTGCGGAGTGCGGAGTGCAGAGTGCGGAGTGCGGAGTGCGGAGTGCAGAGTGCGGAGTGCGGAGTGCGGAGTGCGGAGTGCGGAGTGCGGAGTGCGGAGTGCAGAGTGCAGAGTGCGGAGTGCAGAGTGCGGAGTGCGGAGTGCAGAGTGCGGAGTGCAGAGTGCGGAGTGCGGAGTGCGGAGTGCAGAGTGCGGAGTGCGGAGTGCGGAGTGCGGAGTGCGGAGTGCGGAGTGCAGAGTGCGGAGTGCGGATCTTTTAGTCCCGGAGCACTTTTCAGGCGAGAAGGAGAAATTTCTCGCGGAGCATTTGGTTGCGCGTATGCCATTTTTCGCATTTAGATATAAATGTATGGAGTGCGGAGTGCGGAGTGCAGAGTGCGGAGTGCGGAGTGCGGAGTGCGGAGTGCGGAGTGCAGAGTGCAGAGTGCAGAGTGCGGAGTGCGGAGTGCGGAGTGCGGAGTGCGGAGTGCGGAGTGCAGAGTGCGGAGTGCGGAGTGCGGAGTGCAGAGTGCAGAGTGCGGAGTGCAGAGTGCGGAGTGCGGAGTGCGGAGTGCGGAGTGCAGAGTGTGGAGTGCGGAGTGCGGAGTGCGGAGTGCAGAGTGCAGAGTGCGGAGTGCGGAGTGCAGAGTGCGGAGTGCGGAGTGCGGAGTGCAGAGTGCGGAGTGCGGAGTGCGGAGTGCGGAGTGCGGAGTGCGGAGTGCGGAGTGCAGAGTGCAGAGTGCGGAGTGCAGAGTGCGGAGTGCGGAGTGCAGAGTGCGGAGTGCAGAGTGCGGAGTGCGGAGTGCGGAGTGCAGAGTGCGGAGTGCGGAGTGCGGAGTGCGGAGTGCGGAGTGCAGAGTGCGGAGTGCGGAGTGCAGAGTGCGGAGTGCGGAGTGCGGAGTGCAGAGTGCGGAGTGCGGAGTGCGGAGTGCAGAGTGCGGAGTGCAGAGTGCGGAGTGCAGAGTGCGGAGTGCGGAGTGCGGAGTGCGGAGTGCGGAGTGCGGAGTGCGGAGTGCAGAGTGCGGAGTGCGGAGTGCAGAGTGCGGAGTGCGGAGTGCGGAGTGCGGAGTGCGGAGTGCAGAGTGCGGAGTGCGGAGTGCGGAGTGCGGAGTGCGGAGTGCAGAGTGCGGAGTGCAGAGTGCGGAGTGCGGAGTGCGGAGTGCAGAGTGCGGAGTGCGGAGTGCGGAGTGCGGAGTGCGGATTGCGGAGTGCAGAGTGCGGAGTGCGGAGTGCGGAGTGCGGAGTGCAGAGTGCGGAGTGCGGAGTGCGGAGTGCGGAGTGCGGAGTGCGGAGTGCAGAGTGCGGAGTGCGGAGTGCAGAGTGCGGAGTGCGGAGTGCGGAGTGCAGAGTGCGGAGTGCGGAGTGCAGAGTGCGGAGTGCGGAGTGCGGAGTGCGGAGTGCAGAGTGCGGAGTGCGGAGTGCGGAGTGCGGAGTGCAGAGTGCGGAGTGCGGAGTGCGGAGTGCAGAGTGCGGAGTGCGGAGTGCGGAGTGCGGAGTGCGGAGTGCGGAGTGCGGAGTGCGGAGTGCAGAGTGCGGAGTGCGGAGTGCGGAGTGCGGAGTGCGGAGTGCAGAGTGCGGAGTGCAGAGTGCGGAGTGCGGAGTGCGGAGTGGAGATTGCGGAGTGCGGAGTGCGGAGGGCGGAGTGCGGAGTGCGGAGTGCGGAGTGCGGAGTGCAGAGTGCGGAGTGCAGAGTGCGGAGTGCGGAGTGCAGAGTGCGGAGTGCGGAGTGCGGAGTGCAGAGTGCGGAGTGCGGAGTGCGGAGTGCGGAGTGCGGAGTGCGGAGTGCGGAGTGCGGAGTGCAGAGTGCGGAGTGCGGAGTGCGGAGTGCGGAGTGCGGAGTGCGGAGTGCAGAGTGCAGAGTGCGGAGTGCGGAGTGCGGAGTGCGGAGTGCGGAGTGCGGAGTGCAGAGTGCGGAGTGCGGAGTGCGGAGTGCGGAGTGCGGAGTGCGGAGTGCGGAGTGCAGAGTGCGGAGTGCGGAGTGCGGAGTGCGGAGTGCGGAGTGCGGAGTGCAGAGTGCGGAGTGCGGAGTGCGGAGTGCGGAGTGCGGAGTGCAGAGTGCGCAGTTAAAGGAAAGAAAGAAAGCACAAATTAGGTACGGGAAATATTTCTCTACCATTGATTGTATGATTGTTGCGCCCGCGATACAAAAGATATAAAAGTTTTCTTTTTTGACAGAAATAAAGTGCTAACGTTTTGAAACTCTGTAAAAGTAAGAAGAAATCAAATACAAAATTAAATCAGTCGTAATTAATATTAAACTGTCAGTTGATTTGGTTGAACCCGCGATAGCGATATTAGGATCATTTACCTATATGGAGCACTTCAGATTGCTGTAGAGTGATTAAATTTGGCAGAGCGGTAGATTTTTAAGTTTTTTATATCCACAAAAAATATTTGAGGTTTTCCTTTCAGGTGGCGTGGTATCCGCCTATTTTCTCAGAATTACGATCAATTAAGTGGAGCACTTCCACTTTATTCTTGTAGAATGACTCCTACACTTCTAGCGGATGTATCTTTCTAGATTTTTATCTGGCAAACAAATTTTTGCAAAAAGGAGTGAGATCAGAACAAAACATAAATTTTGAAAAGAAAGGTGGGTTTACTTGGAAAGGTTTTTTTTTTATTACTCACAATTCAAAAATTTTTGAAAACTTGGCCAGTGAGCCAGTGAACCAATAGTTATGTCCGACGTTTAACTAAAACAAAATGACATACGAGCATATCAGATGTGCAATTTGAAGACATCTTCGTAAAGTTGGATGCGCCAGATAAAAAGCTGAAAAATATTGACGTATGTATTTGAACAATAATATTTAATAATAATAGAGAAGGGTACTGACCCGCGATAATTTGATGTTGCACCCGCGACTGCTTAAATTTTTTTCCATCTTTATTTTAATTTTTTTAGTTGATTGAATCAACGTCGTTCAATATGTTCAATTAACAGATTTTGTATTTTTCGTATACTATGATCTTGAAAGGTTAGGCAAATTCTGTTGCACCCGCGATCGCACTTTAAAACGTTCTTTCTGACGATTTATTTATTTCATTTGAGTTTTATGAACGAATCCAAAGAGAATAGGTGCAAATGTAGCCCTTCATGTAATAATTTTATTAAAATATTTTTTTTATTTTGTCGTAAATATACTTTAAATGCGTCTAAACGTTGCACCCGCAATCGCCCTTATATGTCTGGAATGGTATAAAATTATGCAAAAATTTTCATCTTTGTCGTATCAGCGTTACTTATTTCATCAAAACAATCCTTCCTCTTCCACTTTTCAAATGATAATTGATATGCGTATAGAAACCCGAAGCAGCTTTTTATTTGACAACAATTATAACAAGCATATCACTTAGCTTGTATAGAATTAAATCTCTTGGAGTAACAAACCTATTTGTAACGCCTGCATTAATGAAAATGATAATCTTTGACCATATAGTGGTGTGTTCTATTTTTCGACTTATAAAACAGTCAATAAAAATCCCCCCAGTCTGATCTTTGGTGTCTGAAGGAAGTGATTCAAATTACTTTGTTACTTGCCGACAAATTTTGATTTGAGTAAAGCGGTGATATTATATAAATATGCTTTATTTGAGTGTGGGAATATTTTTTTCCCATAATTTGATCTACCCAAAATGGATGGGGGGGATTTGTTGTCGAATGATATTGGGGTTAACATAATAATTATTGTGGTTATTATTTGTATAATTTCATAATTCGTAAAATATTGAAGTAGATCATGTTTTTTATTTAATGTTGAATTGTTTCCTTCCACAAGTTTTTGTGATTGAATTTGATTTTAGTGCTTAAAGTGGTATGGCTGTTATAGTACTTTTGTAATGTCTTGATAATTCAATAAATTTTTAATGAGCGTTATTAAGATATTCATATAAAACAAATTTGTAAGATCATCGAATAGCTATTCATAAAATTTGTTATCAACATGAACATCTTAGGACCAGTTTTTCAAGGAAGGAGTTTACTTTAAGATAAACTAGAGTTTGGACCCAATTATAGCTTTCATTGAAATTTTAAATTTTAAGTTTTGAGACTTTTAAAAAGCGAAATCAGTGATTATTTTTATGCCAATATAAAGCTATTGACTTAATTATTAAGATGATAGATAGATAGATAGATAAATTCGATTTATTATTTGATTTAGGTTTTAAGTGTACAAAATATTTTTTTACAAAAATCGTATTTTCCAGATTCATCCAGCAAACTGAAGTTGATTCGGCAGTAACTCCCAAGTTCTTCCAACTTTTCAAACCAACCTTTTTTTTACGGATGGTTTCTAATCCCAACATTTTGGGAATTATTTCATCTGGCATTTCAAGCACTTTGGAAATGTAATCCACATGATACTTCAAGGTTTTAATGAAGAGATGTGAAATGTCAGTCTCGAGTGTGATCATGTAGTTGGGGGTGGTATGAGGTAAGCGGAAACTTCTTTTAATGTAGTATCTTAATAGTTTTTCAACCGTTTCATATTTTTGACATCCCCATACTTGAGCTGCATACAACATGACGGATTCAACCACTGCAGTAAACACTTTGTATTTTACATTATGATTTATTAACCTGTTTGAAAAGCAATTTTTCCATGTTGTTTTTATTGCTATAACTAGCTTATTTGTGAGGTGGGTTTCCATATTGAGGTTGCTTGTAATAGTTACTCCCAAATACTTATACGACTTCACAACTTCAATAGCCTCTCTGTTGAAGTACCATTTCTCGTTCCTCACCTTTCTACCAGATCCTTTTCGAAAAATCATCACTCGTACTCTTCGAGTCGATTAATCATAAGTTTTAAAGTTTGGGGAGAATTTGCAAATAGTACCACATCATAGGCAAATAAAATGGCTTTGATCATAACTCTCGAAATTTCAATTCTACCGGGCAAATAGTCTATAAGGTCGTTTATAATTAACGCGAATAGGCTTGGACTCAGACTACATTCTTGTTTGACTCCCATGTTTGACTCAAAAAAATCCGAAATTTTTGAACCATCCCAAACAGCTGATAGATTGCCATCATACAAACTTTCCAGAACTCTCCCAAACTTTGCTGTCATTCCAACGTTGTAGAGTTTGAAGAACAAAGCTCTACGGTCCACTGTATCAAAGGCAGCTTGGAAGTCAACAACTTAATTATTAATTTTTGCCACGAAAAATTTCATTGGCTCAAGTTAAAACTAAAAACCTAAAATGAATTTCTTTATTTCAATGATTGAACTACCTTATCATTGATCATTGAAATTAAATTTTTTTAATGATGAGTTTCAATGAAAGCTATAACTGGCCCCTTAGTCAATCCTGCAAATATGTACATTGAACCCGACTAAACTCAGAAGCAGTTTTTCAGGGTATAGGATTTATTTAAATTTTCAATTGTCAAAAATCTATCAACATAGAAATGGAAATCCGCTATCACTGTCGAAACAGAGAGTGTGACACTTAAGAATGCTCAAACTTTGATAGATGGTAAAAATTATTATTTGACAGAGTAAAGTGATGTCCGTGAATATATGAGAACATATCTGGACAACTTTTGGAATGCATTTATACAAACAAAACAAATAAATAATAAATGAGGAGATGACTTAAGCATGCGTGCAATTTTTAAGACAATAACTGGCTAAACAGTACGTTGGGTTATTTAAAAAAAATCGAGGATATATTTGTAAATTTATGATCCATTTCCTTTCGAAAATAAAAAAATATTGACCCACTTTTTTGTGGACTTTTCACTCATAAGGATGGGTTATAAGTATATGATTGGTTTGTGGACTTCTAACCCACCCAAGTGGATTTAAAGTCAATTATGGCCGGTGGAATTATGACCCAGCGATTCTAAATAATCTAAATAATTCTAATAAAAAATCGAATGTTCGTTCCCGGCCTTAGACGTGTTGAAGGTATCGTAAATTTGAATTTCTCATCAAGTTTGTTCCATCATTCATTATGTTTCTAAATAAAATCAATTTAGAACCCAAATTTTTTGAAAGAACTGATAAATGAAGAGAGATGTAAGCTCAGCGAAAAACCTAGCAAACGAGTACATATATAACACAAATATTTTTGCTGATCTATCTTATTATCGCATATATCTTAAACCTCATTATATTTATAAGCTGATTTTAAGAAGGTATATAGCCTTAAAAACTGAACTACATATACTAAAACTTTGATTGATTGAATATAAGTATTATTCTTTCATGTCAAAAATCTTCAAAAAAAACCTTCAATGAAACCTTTTTATTTCTTAAAAGTCTTTCGTTCCTAATTGAGCCCATCTTTGACAGGCATTAACATATAAGCACTCATGTGTTAACGTGTTCAACCTAAACAGCCAGTATATACGCACATCATTTTTCATTCTTATTCAATGTAACATTACCATCACAAGAAGAAGGCCCAACCAAATGAAAAAAAAAAAATATTTAATAAACAAAAGACCAAATCATGTGTAAGGCATTATATTCCACCCTCTTTCTGTGGTGTATAAGGTATATATTTCCCTCCCAACAAAAAAAAAATACACAAACAGAGAAACATACAGAGATTTTCTTATGCGGAATTTTCCATTTTCCATTCAACGATTTTTCACCCCTTAAAACCAAAGAATCGACTAAATGTCGACACACTGACAGTCAGACACCACCAACAACAACAACCATATCGCATTAATACACACAACCAAGAACCAACAAGAACAACATCAATGCGAATGATGGTACAAGTCCCTTTGTTCGACGAGTCAAATCAGCCATGCAAACCCCTTAGGCAGAAGGTTAGTATTGCGGTGCCCCCAACCATATTCTGCCCCTATATATGTACATGTATATAGAAAATGCCCCAAGCGAGACAAGGGGGAATAATTCAATGCGACATGAACTTGGCATTCGTAGGGATAAAGAAGGCACGCGTGGAGCTTGAGTTGGTAAGGTCATTCATTGCTATGATGTTAGTATAGGACTAAGGTATAGGAGCGCACTATTATACTGCAAGGGATTTAAGGGAACACTTTGGTGTTTTTGTTAAAATTAAAAGTTGATCTAGGGGCGAACTATTTTATCCTTCGTTAGTGTTTTTCTTTTATGTTTCTCTTTTTTTTATGAGTAGCAGGTATTCTCAGCTGACTCCTTCATATGAATATAGCGTATATACGGAAGCTTTAACAAGAATATTATTGCCAACGAAGGTTTCTTTTTTTAAGAAATAACAAAGATTTAAAAAAAAAAGTACCAAATATCTAGATATGGAAAATTCAGAGACAAAGATAAGTTTTCTTTAAAAAAATTATCAAAATGTAAACTTAAATTTAAAAAAAAATTATTAGTTCAGGAATTTTTTTTTTTTTTGTTCTGTTTTATTAATTTGGGACATGTAAGAGCTTTATATAAAAAGGGATGGCATAGCATTTCTGTTGAACAAAATTTGACAAATCTAACAACCAATAATTTCTTGACTGTGCTCTTACAACAAAAACCCGGTTCATTACAATTTATTTAGTGCCAATAAAACAAGAGTAGTATTTTACAAAACCGAAATATAATATTTTTAGTATTTAAAATGAATTTCGAGCCTAGGCTTCCATTACGATTGTCAATTTATCAATTGATAGTTGATAAATATTAAAAATCGATATTTAACAACCCAATTGATAAAACAATGATGCAGACCGTTGCGAACTACGAGTTTTTTTTAAATAAATTAAGATTAAGGGCCAGTTTCACAGTAAAGTAAGTGTCACTTAAGTTCAAGATATATAAAACTAATGCCCAATTTCGGAATAAGTGACACTTAAGTCTCCCATATTGGCCACTTAAGTTCCAAACTACGTCTAAAGTCCATGAATGTTAAAATTAAGTGCCACTTATTTAGTTAAGTATGCACTGTGAAACTGGTCCTAAACGTCCTAAATCTCAATATTTATCAATTGTCGATTGATAATTGACAATTGTAATAAGGTGTGAGACAAGTTTCTTTGGATTTTGATTTAAAATTGATTGACAAACAAAATTACAAAATTTCTACTTTGTAATCAGTTGTTGGCAACAGTGGATTTATTTTTTTTTTTTTTTTTCAATTTTTCCCCAGTCACTAGATTTTTTATTGTTTCTTGTTTTGTTCTAGAATAATCGTCCTTGCATATTGCCTTAAGGCAAAACGGGGGTGATTGTTCTTTACCTTGTGTTGAGCATTTTATTTATTTACAAAAAAACAGTTTAGGATTTCGATGTTGTTGTTGCTGATAATTTGTGCTCTCTGTTATGTTTTTGCATGTGCGCGAAAAGCACCTAGTAGTCGTCGTCGTTTCGATACAAAAAAAAGTAAAGGAAAAAAGTATAGTTTTTGTACAAATGATGTGATGCACTGTACTAAATATGTATATGATGGTATAGAGGGTGGTGAAGGACGCCGCACTGTCTTGCTTGGATGTGGGGGGTGGTTATTTCCATTTCTGCAGTATAAAAGTTCAATGAACTTAAATAAAAATGAGAAGAATGAAGAGGGTGGTACTTATTGACAATCATCAGTGATATGTCTCAATTGAAGGGTAGGTGTTGTATATATGAACAAAAAAATATATTATAAGAACAAAGTTACATATTTTTAATGCATTCGAAGAAGATTAAAAAGAAATTCCGGGTGGATGTTTTGCAATTTATTTGACACTTCGGAATGTTCTTATTATATTCTGACACATAATCGGCTTAGAAAATAGGGCGGATTAAATGGCAAATGTGATTTGTATCAGTTAATATTGTTAAGCAGCTTTATTTATTTTTTCATTTGTATTTTCAATTCAAAGGAAAATGTGATATTGGAAGGCATTTTATTTTCAAAATTTTATTCTTGTTTTTTGAATAGGTAATGTTTCAACATTTCTAAGTTCCTATATTTGTATATTTATAATATTTGACTATTTTTGGCGGAATTTTGTGCCTGAATGACATTTTTTTGGATAAATGTAATAATTGAGTCATAGCATTCATTTCATAAATAAACACTAATTTTTCTTTTTAAATGCCTCAAAATTAACGATTTAAATTTTCAATAATCGTTTTCAATGAAATCTATAACTAGCGCCTCACGCTTTTTTGAGGTTGAACATTCGAAACACTCCTTTTTCGTTGTTTAAAATAGTATTTTAACTATTAAAAAATTTTAAAAGTAACTCTTAAAGGTTCCCCCACACCAACGCGAATTTTCTGTGGCGACGACGAAAACAATAATAATAACGTGTTGTTTTCATTGACAACCACATGTTGTTATTGTTGTTTTCATCGTCGTCACCGAAAATTCGCGTTGGTGAGGGGGAACCTTAAATCTATGTCGTTTTTAATAAACAGGACAGATTAGTGGTTCCTGAGATATGCATTAAACTTTAAAAAATCGATAAACTGAAGCTGGGTGACTACTGATAGATCATCATCGGGACATTTCCCAACACCGTAGAATCTTTTAAATTCACACAATGTATAGGTATTGTGATGCACATAAAGAACAAAATCGAAATTTTGGGGTTTTTCATTTAGGGGGCGTGGTATATCCTTCCACCCATTTTCACAAAACTTGTATTAAATATATGGAGCCTTCCAAATGTAGTAGAACGTTGAAATTTGGCAGAATGTTAGGACTCGTTTGGACTGGTAATGCATTAAAAATAAAAAAATTGGAATTTTAAGATTTTTCATTCAGGAGATTTTTTATATTAATTATATGTGAGGTACTTTATCGTAAAATGATGAAATTTAGGATTGTAGTGCAATAAAAAAATTGAAAATTTCAGATTTTATATTCAAGGGGCGTTACATCCAATTTTCACATAATAACAAAATCTATGCAATAAGGAATGAAATTGCAATAAAAACATAAAGAATCAATTTCTTGTAATAGTACAATTATTGTCAGTCGAAAAAAATAATGCGATCTAAAAGTTTATGAAGGTTTAATAAAGAAATTTTTAAGTACATAGAGTAACAACCTGAACCTTTAAATCCGTAGAAAAAAAGTTATGGTATCAAAGAAGCGTACTCAAGTGCTAATTTGGTGTACTGAGCTAGGTGGCCGCCTTATCTACCTACCTACACGACGCGACGGGAGATGAATTTGCAAAAATAAATAAATCATTTTGGTGAGATTTGAATTGTTTGTATCCCAAATACAAGAATTAATCTAATACTACGTGTTCATTAGGGAAAATTAAGTAATTTCATTGAAAATTTCCAAACGGAAAGAGAAAACAACATACCTATTAACAGCCAAGCCAAATTCAAAAAGAAATTATCTGTCAAACGAAATCAGCAAATTTGAAAAGAAAACACTTTTTCTGTTATTCACGAAATTATACTTCATCTCTAATGAAAATGAAAACGAGTATAAAAGCCAAAAGTATTGATATTGAATGCTATTACTCCGTTTAGACGAAGAATTGAATCTTAAATGAATTCGGATTCAATTTCGTGTAGATCTGAATTGGAAGAAAATCGGAATATGAGCAAAATCGATTCAAATTATCCCGTCTACATTCTGTGCCTATGTTCTGTTACTTTCGCATCGATAAGATTGGTCGAGAAACGTTTAAAAATGGAACAAAACTCATACGATTTGTTTTAATTTTCATCGTTTCTCGAATGACTTTGTCGATGAGAGAGTTACAGAACGTAGGCACTGGATGGATAAGTTAAAGAATCAATTTGACAGCTGCTTTTGTGTATGTGTGTATTTCAATTTATTTAATTTTGTAAAATGGCTTGACAAAATGTTTGGATAAACGATGAAACCAAAGGAAGGAACCGAAAAACTGAATTTCTTACGGACACACTAAAAACAAAACTATCACTTCAAGTTCACTTAGATTCCAATTGTATTCCACCTGAAATGAAATATCAATTCGGATTCGATTTGATCTTCGGACGCATTGTCACCATAATGAAGAATTCCCTTCCTCTATTATCGGTCTGAATTTCAATTGTATAAATTACAAGAGAGTACAAATCGTTCGAAATAAAATCATTATAAATATAATTGCGGTAACCAACTCTTAATACGACCCCAAAAATTATTATACTTCCCAATTTATTACATAACTTTTAATATTTCAAGCTTATCTAAATCTGATATTGCTACTCGCTCCATAATTTATATCTTCTCTCTTTCCATTTTCAATATATAAATCTTAATTACAACTTAGACAGCAAAGATCAAGCTTCTAAAAGGGTATCCATGTTTTCGCACTTCAATGGACTTCGTCGTCGTCCCTTTCTTCATCACTTCCTTCCATTTAACCATCATATATATAGCGTAGGAGTATGATATTTATATGTGCAATCGTTTTGGTATAATAACATTAAAATTAACGAGCAAAACAACTTTAATGAATGAAATAAATTATGAAACTTCTCCAGAATGCCCTATACATTCATCGAAGTTAACCCCCCCCCCCCCCCCATCATTTTAAATCCCCCTGCTGCGTCTAGAAATCACAATCTGTAAAAAAGCCGGCTTTGGAGAAATACATTTCTCTTTGAATAAAATGCGGTGTACATATACGCCATCCATGATGTATCTTTACTTTAGGATCATTCAATGAGAGCGAGAGCCAAGGATTGACGTCATCAAATTACACGCAAAACAAACTTAAAAAAAAATATAACATACAAAAAAAAGGACACATTGTGTACAGTACCTGCGTAGATGTAATCCTTTGTAGTATTCCAACCCCGGTATTTGAAATAACGGTGCTCGCTGAAATATTTGTAGGCGGCTGCTGATGGAAGTGTGAATATTGTTGGTTAGGTTTCCCCATCAACGTTATACCACCATTACCACCACCTCCTCCATGAGGCTGCTGATGTGGTTCTCTTGATCCTTGTGACATTTCAACTGATGCAGAAGCAATTTCCGCCTTTGTTTTTTTTTATTATTTGCTTGGTTTATTTTGTTTGCTTTTTATTAAGATTTTATTTTAACGTATGATACTTGAGATTGTATTCAATTTATAAGAAGGAACGACACAAAAAAAAATCACACAATTATCACAAGGAAAACACTTCACAGGATGCAAATAAGGACCAAAAACCCGACATTTGATTTAACTTCTTTATCTACTTCCGGTTTTTTTTTTTTTTTTAAGCAAACTATTTAAATTTTACTAAACGACGCACGTTTTATTTAGAAGTACATTATAAAAAAATAATTGTATCAATGTGAAACTTTAATTTTTAACGGATAAAGCCGATGGAACTTAATATGCTGTGTACGGTTTCAAACAGGACCTTTAGAGAACTAATTTGCTTTGCTGGCCTTTGAAAATCTCTGCCCAAAAACGGGTTGTTAGCTATATCCTGGCAAAATTGAGAGCAAACTCTATATGAGGGGAAGAAAATCCGTTGTGACGGGGTGCGTCGTCGTCATGCGCCAAAGGTATCCTTATGGTTTCAGTTTTACCAACTTCGCTGCAAAAGAGTGTTAAATTGAAGTTCCTTGGAGCATAAAATATGTAGAAGCTTGGTTTTTCGCTGTTATTTTTATTTGGAGTGTTTTTGCGAATGAAATGAATGAAAATCCCTGGGAGAGGTTTGGGGAGACAGCGAGTGCTGACCAAAGTCAAGATTACTATAAAATGTTCGAAAGTGGATCCTTAAGAGAGCAATCAATTTTATTCTGGTGTGTATAGTTTTTTTGTTTTACCAGCATTACCGACGACGCGACGCAAAATTATATTTTGGTACGATGTGGCGCGGTCTCCAATGTCTCGAAAACGTACCATCTGAAGGACGAACTTTTTGAGGATAATCAATTTTCGAATGTTACATTTTGTTGAGGGTGTGGGATACTATGTGTGTTGTTTATCATTAATAAAATATATGAAGGGGTATAAGGATGGGACTATAAACAGAGGGAAGTTGCGGGTGTATAGTATTTTGCAATTAGTTAACAATATGTTTTGATTATCTTATGACAACATTAAATAGAAGGAGTCAGCAGAAGAAGAAAAAGGCGAATCTAAATTGGTCAATATGTGGTCAATAAAGATTGTCTATTTTTTTTTTTTTTATTATTTCTTCATCTGGGGTTGGTCGTTCAAGGCCTGTTGTTTATATTGGAATGAAAGTGGTTTCTTAAGTGATTACAAACGTAGTGGGTTGTTTGAATTGCACGCCACGCGAAGTGGATTAAGGTCATCGAAGGACTATTACTTAAAATAAACTTAAATTGTTTCACAATAACTTTCCTGATGAAGCATTAATATGGGCATTTGAAGAAAAAAAGGAGTGATAGGTACAATTAAAGAATAAATCAATAAGTATCAACCGAAAAAAAATAAAATAAAAGTCAAAAATATATTCCAATAGGAATATATACCTTTGGAACAAATTCACGTGGTCCAATTCCACAAATTAATAAACCGGAGCTTTTGGAGAAGGCTCTATTTGTCGTGAATAATATACTTCAGCAGATACTTAAAATTTTATCTTTTAGATGTATGAAAAGCGACGCCCTATAAAGTCCGTATACCTACTCCATTATTATAGGTTTATGAATAAACCGAAGCACGTGCTTAGGTGAGACGAGTATTTGCTCGCTCCCCATTTGTGAGTTTTCTCAATTGGTTGCCTATTGTTGAAGCAAAAAGTTTTTTAATCAATTGCTGCAGTTTTTTACAATTTGATTGGTTTAAATAAACCGAAGCATATGCTCCATTGAGAGAAGCTCAATTGGTTTGCTAAATGTTGAAGCAAAATGTTTTTTAATCATTTCAAAAACAAAGCGCGTGCTCCATTGAGATGAGCAGTTGCTATTTGCTATTTTTTTTGAATTAGCTCAATTGGTTGCTCAGTGTTAAAGCGCAATTTTTTTATAATTTGTTTAGATATTAAATGATTGAGTTTACACAAATTTTGAATCTTAAAGATAAATTTAAGACAAGAAAGATATTTGAAAATGATTATGGTTATTTATACAGATTCAGCAATCACTTGAGAAAATTTGGATTTCTTAGATAATCTTTGTTCAGCTTTGTTGGAATTTATTTGAAGTTTGGCCTTCTTTGTGTCTTATTTAACTGGCCAAGGCCTACATTACGTTGAAAATACAAAAAAAGTGTGAATACCGGGACTCAAAATTAAGATGTGTAAACATACGTAACGTAACGTGAATCACAATCACAATCACAGAATCACAATCACGATCACAAGATACGTTACGTTTTTTTTTCACTCTACCGCCAGTATAGATGTTTACACATAAAAAAAAAAAAGGAAAGTTGGTTTGAAGTTGGGAGCACTTACTTCATGTGAAGAAGAAATTCCTCAGGCAATTTTGTCATATTGTGTATATACTAGCGTACTTCTACCATAGAATAAGATGCTATCTATAAAAATGACGCCATACAACATATCTACACTTGATTTGACGTTAGACAAATAACAATTCATTAAACATCAATTTATCATCAATTCATATCAATTTATCAATTTCTATATAAGACTTATATTTATTTACATTTCACCCTGATATTTCGTGTGTGATTTTGATTTCGACTTCGAGTAGTTAAAAGGAATTTCTCTTAACCCAATTAATATAAAATGTATTGTGTATCCTGGAATCCTGATGGATTTCGTGCAGGTCACGTTTATTTATACTCGTATATCTACAATCTTATATGCATGCTTTCTAACAATGTGTAATTTGATAAAATCAGTGGTTTCCCACAGACAACACACATAGTGACGTCTCCTCAAAATGTAAGACAAACACGCAATCCACAACAAGGCTAATTATAGAGATAGTCTTTGTTTTGTTATATGTTATGACTTTTCAACGTAGAACTTCGAAATGAATTGTAGTCAGAATATGTAGGTATATAAATAAGTTAAGTTTAAATTAATTGTCCTTTGTAACCAACCATTATTCTTATGTTCTGTTTTACCTTACATGTGAAATTTAAAAAAAAAAAATTTTGGAATTGCAATTGGTAAGGTAATTTACATTTAATTAAATGTAAAAAGGTGTGATGATTAAATTTCATGTAACCATTAAAAATGGACTAGGCATTTAAGTGAAAACGCTGGTAAAGTGTTTCAAGCCTTAATAACTTATCTAGGTAAACTTAACAATTTGAATATACATACATGAAAATGCGGAAGCCGAAACCTTCAAGCACAACCTTAACGCGTGAACTTTACGCACGACCTTTACGCATGAACTCTACGCACAACCTTTTTATTACGCACAACCGTGCGTAAGGGTCATGCGTAAGGGTCGTGCGTAAAGGTCATGCGTAAAGGTCATGCGTTAAGGTCTTGCGTAAAGGTCGTGCGTAAAAGTCACGCGTAAAGGTCGTGCGTATAGGTCATGCGTAAAGGTCATGCGTAAAAGTCGTGCGTAAAGGTCGTGCGTAGAGTTCGTGCGTAAAGGTCATGCGTAAGGGTCATGCTAGAGGTCGTGCGTAAAGGTCGTGGGTAAAGGTCGTGCGTAAAGGTCATGCGTAAAGGTCATGCGTAAAGGTCGTGCGTAAAGGTCGTGCGTAAAGGTCGTGCGTAAAGGTCGTGCCTAAAGGTCGGACGTGCGAGTGATCAAACTACATATTTTCCAAAATATTTCAATTTCAATAGTATGTTTTCTTGTATATTAACCATTCAAAGTCAATTTCTTGGAACGAAGCTAAACTACCGCCGACGACGCACGCCGGCCACCACACAAAAATATAAAACTAGACGAAGACAATGAAACGATGGAAACAAAAATTACAACGGATAATTTGTATACAGCAGTTTAAAAGAGAAACTCGATTTTATAATAAATGGCGATGGAATACGATAAATCGGTGTTTCTGGCAACACCATTACTGTTGATTCCAAGTGGAACCATCTCACCGGTATGAAGCGACAAATTTGTGAATTAAAATTTAAGATAAAACCATCGATGCAACTCCACTATAGATATTATCGGCATTATTGAAGCCTCTTCAAATTCTTATGAAGTGAATGTTCCATTGCTATCAAATTTTCCAGCAACTTTATTAAGTTCACAATTCTGCGGGTTTTTTAAATTTTGTTTCTATTGTCATTTAAAATGGAGCAATTCCGCTTCATTTAGATATTTAAACTGCTATTTAATGCTGTCATTCACGTAGTCGTAATCGTTTTATTACTTCACCTTAAAGGTCAATGTAACATCAGATACATAAAATTAGACACAAAATATATTCATTGATGTCATTTAACATAAAACCCATGTCACTAAGGTGACATTAAGTCACACAGCCACCTTTATACATATATGTAGGTACATTGGATAACAGCTAGGTATTCTTAAATTTGAATAGAAGTCTTGCCCAAGCCACATTTGTAGATATTTCATACCCAATGTCCACAATAAGGTATCTTACATTTTGTATGTGAATAAACTAACGGTCACTTAAACCAAAGATTTTTCTACCCATAACTTGCAGTAAATATTTGACAGATAGAACGCTGATTAACACTTCGGTGGTCTCTTTGAATAGCCCATTCAAGAATATACGCGCACATTCGTTGATATATTTTATCTATAACCTAAATAAAGCAGCCTTTTTAAAATACTGAATTCATGGTAACTTGAAACCTCCAGAAGCAGTTGGGCCCCCATGATCTTATCTGAAACGATGAAAACCATGTCGAAAAAGGAATTCGTTCCTTAATTGTGTTTTTCTTTTAAATCAATTCAGACCATTTTAAATGCTCGATTAAAGTCAAACACCTTAACAAAATGTTTTTTATTTCTTTCTTTTTGTACGGTGAAATACCAAACTCCAAAAAATTCCGCTTTGAACGAAAAAGTCTCATTTTCTATTTTCTATTCTACCAATAATGAAGGAAGGAAATTCCTCCTTCTGCGATGTGGCATGCAGCCGCATGCATTGTGGGATAATATTTATCACCACATCAAAAGACATTCCCTTCCCATTTTAAAAAGGGCACAGAGAGCTCTTATCTTAAGATGCAGCATCTATACCTAACCTACCAACTTATACCTGGGGAGGATCGGGTGACAAAAATAAATGTTCACTTAATTTTCAACTTGAAATTCTATTTCTTTGATTATGGCATCCATATACTCGTACGTATGTATAGGGAATGTCCAGAGTAAAAAGGACGAACAAGCGTAAACAACAAAGATTACACGCCCATAAATTTGTGCCCGTAACTATTGAAACGAGAATTGACTTTGTGTGTGGTCATTCATCTGTCAATTTAAAATGCAGTTACACACAAAATAGATATGACATTTTAAGGGCATGGTACCTATAAGCATAATATAATAGTAAAAGCAAGGAGTGATTTCGATAATATTCATATGGTAACCACAATAAATGATGAGTATGTCTTTCTATTGTGTCCTTCAAGGATTTTATTAAAAATTTTGACAATATTTGGGGTATTGTTGTTTATAAATAGATTTATTTTTATTTTTATTGATTGTGATGCATATGCATCGTTATTCATTTTGAGGAGGGAAATTCAAAAGAAAAAAAAAACATTAATTCTATGGCTTGGTCTCACGTATTAGCTCTTAAAACTATAAAAGTTGATTAAAATGGTCAAAATATGAAATTCACTTACTAAAACACACCTATTAAAAAATGTCGATTGTGTTGAAATGGACATTGAAAAATCACATTTGCATTAAACACAAATATTTTCAATTTTGAAGTCATCTGTCAAATGAAAAAAAAAATGAGTGTATTTAGTAATTTGATGTAAGACGGTGTTCACATTGGACTTTCTCCTCCCACTTTTTGTGACGTCTATGTATACTTATCTCACTCCCTCTTCATGGCGGGAAAGAGATGCTTTTCTTAGCCACCTGTTTCTCGCGTGGGAGGTAGTCCAAAAAAACCCTTTCAGTTCAATCTAACTTTCCCTATCTCCAAACCTTAAAATTCATGAATATTTCACTCACACAAAAAAATCTTTCATGTTTCACCAGAGAAAATTACTCGAATCTGGCGCATCGGTTAATTTTGAGTGTGCGCTTTTACGCACATAAAATCTACCAGTCTCACTGGATGCTCCTTTCAGTAAAATGCCTATGTAAACAGGTACTAACAAGATATCCTGATCGTGCATCATAATATTGTGTTTCGAGTTTTATTATTTCGAGCTCGATTTATTTTACGAATGCAAGACTTGGCCATATTATGGAATTTTCATCGCAACTCGCAAGTAATAATGAAAAAAGAGCACATCGACTGGAGAGATAATAACTTGATAATCCATTGTGTTGAACACGTTCATTGTGTTCAATTTGGTCATGTAGAAGGAAATCCTTTTGTATACGGGTAGAAGTTTTTTTTTATATTGTCAATTTGAAAGATAAATAAATTCGATTTTTTCAGTGAAAATTTTCATTCAAATTATATTTTTTTTCACGCACCCAAATAATATGCATTTTTATTTATTTCTGTTATTTATTGATGGACACAAACAAATTGTATAAATTTCCATAAAATAATTATATATTTGTATGTATGTATTTCTATAGTCATATTATGTGTATAGGTACATATTATATGAACTCCATATTTCACATGATTTTTCTGAAGTAGGTCCTAAAGTCAATGGACCATTCTACTAAACTGTGGTTTATGTGATTCACAGAGAATTTGAACCCATGATAAAATGACAAGGTAAGTTGTTTTTTTATCTGTCAAACCGCAAACGTCAAAAATAAACACGCAAGAAAAAAATAGGAAATTGTAGTAGAGTTCTGTATTTAACTAAACAGAGCGGAACATTTCTTTATGAATAGCAGTTGTTTCTAACCAGATTGTTAACTTTATATTCCAGTTCTGTAAGAATCTGGTGGAAAATATGATTATGAAAATGCCCCAACGCAGCATTCATATTTTTGAACAAAAAATTATCGAACTGCCTCTTTCAAATGATTTTTTTTCTTCAAATTTTTAACTAATATGTTCGTGCTCTAATAAATAATTTATTTAATTTACATATTTAAATATGTTCCCAATCAGTAGATATTTTTTTTAAATAATAACATTCAATAATGCTAACAACAACAATTCAATATGACTGAATTTAACTTTTTCTACGCCTCGGAGTATGCTTTAAAAAAGGTACACCGATTCACGTCATAACAAAGCACAGGTCAACCAAATACGAAATTAATGATTCACGTTTACTTGTATTTCCTCCAATTCATCAGATGAATCTCTAAGTCCGAAAAAAAAGAAATAATATAGAAAAGAACTGTGAAATTCGTTTTGAAATTTCTCTCACTTTTCCTCAGAAACATCACTTAAATCACCATAGTCGATCGGTTTTTGACATAAACAACAAATATTATTCAGTTCACCAAAACATTCACCGCAATACATTCCATTGCAACCGATTTGTTGACAATTTACAGATGATTCGTCTCTAAAATGTAACTTAATCAAATTAACAAAAATGTTTAACTGACATATAAATCAAACCCTTTCAAAGGAGTACCGCAAATATTGCAGGATTCTAATTTTCCAGTACCAAGTATTTTACGAAAAATCCAATACCTGTCAAAAATGTGTATATATACTATTTCTATTACTTTATTACTTAAATACGCACTGATTAGTTCGTGATCTTATCCAATCTAGAAATGAATAATCCTTTATATTACTATCCTTAAGTAACTTTCTTCTTGCTTGGCGTCGAGCAAATTTTATAAAGCTGGCTGTTAAATTTATATCCTTTAGACTTATGTTTATAAATTAGTTTTATTTTCACTCATAAATACTTCTCCTTAGTAGGATTTCATTGTAAAGCCACAATGCACGCTGTTTAGATCGATCTGGATAGTATGCACGCATTATGACTTGCCGAAGTCTCAATCCATATGGTTGCAAGATTAAAAATACCCAAGCAATAAAAATAAGACCACCTGGTGAATGTCGAGTTCAAAGTTGTTTTATAAAAAAAATAATGAATAAAATAGCTATTGCATGCTCACCTATTTCCCAATATCTTCTAAAATTTGGCAAACTAGGTATCGGCAAACATGGTCTCGGATCTATTTCGTAACTCTCACTTAACGGTTCAAAAGCATGCACTATTCCTTTGAATACATCTGCAGTAAAACCACCACCAGAAATATTTACTGTCAGAAACGGCGGAACTGGAAATGAAATTCAAATAAAAAAGGGATATTTTAAAAAATTTCCCAAATTTTCCTACTATCTAAACCAGCTTCTTGTTTGCCATAGAAATTAATCATAGACAACAACCAATACAATGAATAGTCGGCAATGCAGATGCAAACCAATTGTACAGATGATATCGTAAGAAATAAAATCGTACGAGACATTTTGAATATTTCTGCACGAACCAATGTCAGAGATGTTATCTAGAGGGCATTTTATTTTAAATTTATTTATTTTTTTGAATTTTAAAAAGCCAGTTAGAGTGGCCGTTACCATGACGTATTTCCGGCGCTCTTTTCTTGTCAATGGCAGAACTACATCCATTCCTTTTGTCTCTCGTTGGGTGTTGATTAAAATGAAATCTTTGGTAATGAAATGATTATCAAAATGATCACTTGTCAGGTATTTGCTTTTGTATAAAAGTGCTCTGCAGGAAATTTACGCAAATTTAGTACCTTAATTCAATTTTTTCTATTTTGCAGGTAGATCTATTTAATTGCATAATTGAGAAATATAACAGCAAACGGCTGTACTTATAATGATGCTTTGATAAACAATTTGAGCAGCAAATCTTCGGTAAGATCATCAAAAATACTACCTATATGTGTGTTTTATTCATTGCTGCTTAGCCAGCGCAGCAAAATTTCCTTTGTCAAACAAAAACAATTTTATTGCTGGTGAAAAAGAAGTCAGTAAAAAAAAAATGCCTGGGCTCGAGATAGAACTTTGAAATTTTATTGAAAGTTTTATTTTATTTTATTTTTATTTTTTGTTTTGCTATGTAGCTAACAGTTAAAAAAAATAATTACAAGCTACAATTGTATATACAAATTTTAAATAATATAAGGTGTGTTCCTTTACTTTAAAACCCTGTGCATTTGGGTGAATTTCTATACGTCATTTTATTTTTTTATATGAACTTTGACAGACTTTGGTGTAGAAATTCACAGAAATGTACAGAGTTTCAAAGTAAAGGAACTAGGCTATAAAGTCTAACTGTCTTAAGTAATGTAAGTAATGTAATAGTAGGGAAAAAAATTAAAATTTCATTGAAAATTTGAAATTTTAAATTTGATAAAAAGAAAAAAGAATGAAGAAGAAAAAATGAAATAACAATAAAAAAAGAAATAATGAGAAAGAAAGGCAAAGGCAAACTAAAGATTAATAAGATGGCAATGAGGAAGAATGAGAAGGTACAAGTCTCAATAACGATGTGATTTTACGTTATTTTCATTTATTTCAAAATTAAGAACTTCAAACGACAGGAAGTAATGATTGTGATTAATTTGCATCCGGATGATAGGTGGAGTGAGTAATTGTTTTATTCAGACTTGTGTTGCGCTGGCTATGCAGCAATGACAAACAAAATTAAATTAAAATTAAATTAAAGTGAAAGGTTAGGCCAATACTAAATTTTTGTTTGCCAAGAATTAATAGCTAAGCCATCAATGGGGCAAGTTTCAAAGATTTTTGTCAAGCGGAATTAACTTCAATAATACAACTTACTTCAATACAACGAGGAAAACCATAAAACTCCCAACAAACTCTACCCAACTGAAGAGCACAAAGAATTCAGCCATTTGAATTTGTATTTCCGATAAAATGTCATTTCCGACAGTTGTGAGATTTTTTGTTGCCACCGTTTTAAAATTGAACTCATGGTCGAATTTTATCGAAACATAAAACATTTTCTTAATATCATCTGTAAATTGTTGAAGTTCTGATGAAACAAAAAATAAATAAATTCAAAAATATTTGTCAAGTTAATCTGAACTCACTTTCTGTTACTGTTGCGATAATTGAATCACTAACGAAATCCATTAACTCACAAATAACATCGATAAATTTCACACTGTAACAAAGAGCTCTAAAAATGTCTGTTACATTGCAAAGATCTTGCAAAACACCCAGTTTTTCCTTGCAATCAGTCATGGCATCATCTGCGATTTTTATGCAACGATCAAATGGAGTGCCTAGTTCTTTGTTGCACATACTTACAACATTGCCCAGCCAATCAAAAGACTTTTTAATTGCTTCTACTGAAAAGTAAATTCAAAATTGTTTTGAATGGAAAAACCAATTTCGAATTTTTGTTCTTAATTTGATAATATTTTTCGTTAAAGGATTTTAAAACAGAATTTCTAAGGTTATGTATATGAAACTGAGCAAATCGAATATCTGAGGCATGAGCATGCACTGTCATATGACTACACCCAGAGAAAAAAGGAAGTCTAATTTTGAGCATATTTAGATTGAGTTTAAGAACGCGATCCTTCTTGGCATAACATACTCAATTTAACTCCGCTTTTTCTTATTTTACCCAAAAAGTACTCAATATAAGAACGTTCGGAGTTAAAATGACTTCTATACCATCAAAACAAAAAAAATGCGTGCTTAAGTTGTTTGCTGGTCGTGCTTAACTAAGGAATGAAATTACTTAAAGAAAGAATGCGTTAATATTGATTCAAATCCGACGTACTGAATTATAGTATAAACACGATCGCGATGAAAAGAAGTTTGAAATTTGTCAATTTGAGTATGTTTCTCCTTAATTATACTCTTTTTTTCTCTGAGTGTAGAAATCTGTCAAATCACATGAAAAAATTGGCATGTTCAGGGGCCCTACTATGTACTTTGCTTCTACTTTCGAATCCATTCGAAAGTTGTTTTCAAAGCTTATTTTAAGTGGTAATATGTATGAAAGTGGGATCAAATTTTGGTGCTTTCGACTTTTTGCCACAGAATCTTTAACTAGCGCTGTTCTATTTCCGTTTATATGTGTTTCCTAAATAATTAGCGAGCTGAGATTTTGCGAATTCAAAAATTTTTATTGTAGAATCGAGTTACATAGTTGGGCCCCAGGAAAATGAGATTTTAGAGATATCAGCAGGATTCCTCAGCTTTGCTGTCAAAATATTGAGGAAAAAAATTTGGATTCGCTTGATCACTTATTTATGGTGCAATTATCTAAACTAAAAAAGCGAATCTTTTGTGTTTTGGTTATTAAGCATTTCCTTGTTTCACATTCTATGTGAAAACCTTCGATTCCCATTTTTCATTTAGTGATTTTCGTTCTGAATTTATTTTGTCATTTTGTATACACTAATATCTGTGGATAAGTTAGTCAAAATAAAAATTTTCAATGTGATGGCTGTCAATTGTAATATTGTTAAATCTAAACGAAAAATCGAGATTGAGAAAATTGATTTTTGATAAAAAAAAACTGACTGTCAATTAACGGAAATAATTACCAAATAATTTCATTCTTCGTCGAAAAAAATAAATAAATAACACGATTGTGTTATTATTCGAATGAATTATAACTCACCAATATCGATTATAAGACTTCGAATCCTCAAAAGTACTTCTTCAACTCTCTTGAGAACTTTTTTTATTTCTGCCATAGAAACTTTGATTGCATTCTTCACAGTTACCAATGGTCTTTTAACCATATCTAACATATTTTCCAGAGCTCCTTTTAATTGCTCTTGACCACATGAAATACTTTCAATAAGAATATCAACATTACTTAAAACATTAACTGTTGGTCCCGTTGCTGCTAAAACAACAGCAGAAGCAATGAGTAATGATCGGCCTTTCGAACTGAAAAGGATTGGTAAAATGAGTGTTGAAATGCACCTAAATAATAATAATAAAACACAAGTGTATTAGATTATGTTGGAAGAATAATTATAATAAAAATAACTTACCTTATATTTTTGTTGAATGCTAATAGAAATCCATACAATAGGACTAATGCAAGAACTAAGATAGTTGATTTTCTTTGTAGACTTGGAAGTTTAGAGAAATGATACAGGAACCAAAGTATTGTAATGGACAATCCGATTATGTAGCCGGAAAGAATATATTTCAGGAAGGATTTCCAAGGAAATCTGCAAAAAATTTTAAATTATGTACAAAAATAAATTAAGAGAAGCAGTGACAGTTCAAGTACTTTTTGGTATTGTCGTTCATATGAGATTTTCTGAAAGACGACATCCTTTTTGAAGTATAAGTTTCTGTGCTCAATAAAGACTTTTGACAACTTTTTTCCTTTTCAAAATGTTTTTAAAATCAAAACCAGATTTGAATCTTACAAAGCATATTCAGTTATTTTTATCACAAAGGGTAAGGCGAGTTCAGTAAAATAAGATCGCATCAGAGACATCATCAATCTCAGTTGAATTCCTCAGGATTCCTCAATAGAATTTCTCAGTTTTGCTGTATAATGTATAATGTTGTATTCGCTTCTTCAATTTTGGACGGAGCTAAATATCAGAAACTTATAGCCTTTTCACACCAAGCCCAAAACGCGGTTTTCGCGAAATTATCGGTTTTGGCGGAAAACCTAATCCAAAAATCAATTTTTACCATACATTTTTGGTAAACCACAAGTTTTCGTAAATCACAAGTTCTATATTATAAACCTTTCGAAATTTAGTTGAAATTTAAAGTTGAACTAAACAATCAAACCTTTCGAAAAATTCAGCGCTCAATCAAATGTAAAAAAAAACTGCTGAATTCTGCTGACAAAAGAAATTGTGAGTGTGTTATGATGTTTTGTTATTGTTTTTTTTGTAGGAGATGAGTGGGTGTTTATGAAATGTAAAACGCAAACTTGTAAATGTTCAGTGTGAACGCTTTTCGAGTTTTTGAAAACTTTTGCGGAAAACCTGGTTTTCGGTTTAGTTTGAAAATCCTATTACTTTCATATTGAAATATGGAGGAAAGACTTCAAACAAAACGTCTATAGTTGGAACAGACATTCAAAAAGAGCTATTTTTAAATAAAATAGTCGGCAATAATAGCTGCATTTTATTCGAGTTTATTTGTTCACTCGTATTACAAAAACAGCATGGGATCCTGGTTTTTATCTGTATTTATTTCAAAAATCCAAAATATAGTATTTTCTCTGACATTTAGATGGCTATTTTTGCTTTGTAAATGTCGTAAATAAGTATTTATGGTGGATTTACATTCATCTTCATCTGCAACTATCAAGAAAACTAAAGCGGGACAGATTAATGCCAAAAATACAAATGTGTGAAAGAGTAGGTACTTTAGTTTAGTTTAGTTTAGTTTAAGATGAATGTAAATTTCTAGTCAAAAAAAATATTTCATTTTGGCCCTACCTTTCATATAAAACGATTTCTAAGATTTTAATGATCAATGATAAGGTAGTTCAATCATTGAAATAAAGAAATTCATTTCCTGCGATAGGCTGGGCCAAAATGAAATATTTTTTTGACTAGAAATAATAATTGAATTATCAGCTTTTTATTTGCATTAAAATAATCACTGATTTCACTTTTTAAGTGCCTCAAAATTAACAATTAAAATTTTCAATGATGAGTTTCAATGAAAGCTATAACTGGCCCCTAAGTTCAGCACCAAAAAGTATCTGGGTTTAGCTAATTCCAAAGAAAATGGAAACATGGAAATTGTTTAGTCCTGTATCGATTTTTTCATCCAATTTCCTCTTGGCTTGGAAATAAAACACGCATATAATAACAACATGAAAATAGAACAAACCTATAAGAGAAAATGGGATTGTGAATTGGTTGAAAAAAACGACAGCGAGGATTAGCGACGCCATGACAGTAAAAAACATGGAGTTTTCATACAAACTATCGATAACATGTATGTAATTCATGCCGGTAACACAGTTTTTCTGTGCGCTTAAGTTAAACCCCGAGAATTCTCTGGGATTAGTTGTTGTTGTATTTAACATGTTAATTGTTTAACACCGACGCCGTTTTTTTCATCCAATTCTCCCCGGGCAAAAAAATACGGCTATTGTAAATTTTGATCCAGTTTGTTTTATTATAGGCGTGTTTTTTAGCAAGCCCGGGGGGAATTGGTTGAAAAAAACGACAGCGGGGATTAGCGACGCCATGACAGTAAAAAACATGGAGTTTTCATACAAACTATCGATAACATGTATGCAATTCATGCCGGTAACACAGTTTTTCGGTGCGCTTAAGTTAAGCCCCGAGAATTCTCCGGGATTAGTTGTTGTTGCATTTAACATGTTAATTGTTTAGCACCGACGTCGTTTTTTTCATCCAATTCCCCCCGGGCTTGCAAAAAAACACGGCTTATATTGATTTCACGACTGTCAAACTTTTGACATAAAATTTGTATAAGACCCTGTTTAGATTGTGACATGCTCACTATACATAGTGAATAGTCATGTCGTGTCTACATTCGAAATTTCTCAGTCATGAGTATCGCTGAACTCTGATGGAATATCTCTGAATTGAAACATTTGATTCTGAGCACCATGAACCCTGAGTTTAATATTATTCAGTTTAACCATAATCAGTAAAAAATGAAAAGTCTGTTTCACTTGTCTTTTACAACGAAAATACTACACATTTAAGAAGTAAGAACCATTTGGTAAAAATAATGACACTTCTTCAGTCGTGTAAAGCATTTAGCTGTTCGAATTTGACAGAAACTTGTGATCGCTTTCATTACTACCGACTAAAAACACGCACAGAGGAATGGTTATCAGTCTGAGTTACTATAATACTATAGGCATCGCGGTTCTTAGAAAACAGTAATTTATTAATTTTGTAAATTATCATTATTTTTTTTTTTTGTGGGCGGACGTGATTCTTTCAGAAGTCGCGTTAGGAGTAATTATATCTTTGATCAAAACTATATATCATCCTTTTATCATCTATTTTTGTATTGTATGACTGGGAACTTTTTTTTATGGAAATGAGCTTAAATTAAGTTGTGTATGGAAATTTATGAAATCAAAACGAGACGCGACAAGACCATACGAACTTTTGAAAAATACACCGAGATCTTATCGAATTTAAGATTCAAAGTAATTCGCCGGCTTGCCTTTGTGTGAAGAAAATCAGAACTTTCATAATTAATGGTTTTTTAGCACAAGGGAGATCAATTTATGTGCGACCCCTCTTCTGTCTCCCTTAACCATTTCAACATAATTAATGATTTATTTTGGGAATACTGCTCATTTTGGGCTCAAGAAAAATAAAACATAGTCACAATAATCGGAAATACCAACACCTCCAGTAGCTTCCTGGAAACTATATTCATCTATAGAAGGTAGGTATCTATGTATTTACATCTCTGATTTGGGATAATCTCGGGTTTAAGAAACCACAATCTCGTTTGATGTTGCAAAGTCTACCTCTATATATGACTAACTTTGTGTGTGTGTTAATGCGGGTAACTAAAATGCCGCGCGTATACCTTCTAACATTTTGTCCTATTTATTCAAATGTAGGTAAGTACATAGGACGTATGTATATTTTTTTTTTTTCAATTTTAATAATGAATAGGAAGAAGGACATATATGACGGTTGGTTTTTGGAAAAATAAAAAAAAAATTATAGAATATTGTAAGCAATCGTACTATAACTTCGGGGCTGTTATCCAAAGGCCTTCTCTAAATAGCATCGTAAAGCGGGCGGTAGCCTTTGAAGTCCTAATTGGTTTATTACTTTGTCGGCATCTTGGAGTTTTTTTTTTTTTTCTCTTGATTTTATATTATTTAGGCATGTAGGTTGGCTCGCTCGCTCGCTGCTGCCGCTGCTACACGCCAAGATGGGATTACAAAACAGGTAAAATCGTAAAATTCATAAAAACTGAAAAATAATGAAATGTGTAAAAGAGCGAGCGAGAAGACCAAAATGATGGCAATGGGAATTAAAAAGAACAAAATATGGTTAAAGAATAGAATGGGATTTGTTGTAAATCTTTGTGACCAACTCAAGGGAATATTTTTTTATTGTTGTTGTGTATCAGAGAAAGAGCATATAGATGCTTCCTATATTTGCCTCAAAGCGCGGTAAGCCAGTATGATGGCTCAGCACTAGCAATGATGTAGAAAGACTAAGCGGCAATGCCTAAGGCAAAGATATATGAGATAGCTGCCGATATATACCAAGACCGAAACCGATCCAAAGACGAAACAGAAGAAGTCTCTTGAGAATGAATTGTGATTTGGTCTAGGATTTCAACAAAATAGGTTCCAGGTTAAGATTTTCACTTTTTTTTCTCGCTTAAGAGGAATACTATGCTCTGTTTGGCGGCTGATTTTACCATGAATTCTAGATGGATATTTTATTGGAGTAATTCTGTGCATTTTTATGGATTTTAAGTGACAAAAAGGATGTTTTGTTGGCGAGATAAAGAAATTATGTCGGTATAGGTTTTTTTTGTTGAACATATATACATAGATGTAAATCAACGAATAGTGATATGGGACTATAAGTTTACAATAGGAAAATACTTTGTTTGAATCGATGAAAAGAAACCTCTGGAAGAATCATGACGAATTTCATATAATGAATTAAAAACTTTTGTAATCGATTTGAGAACCAGATATGGTTATTTTAATATTGAAAACTTTATTGTTATTATAATTCAGTGTCTCTGAGTTGTAATCCTCCGAATAATTTGAACGTGAGTTAACTTAGAAGTGTAGTATGTGTCAAAGTAAGTAGTTATAATATGGAAAACTAATCTCCAATTTTACAGTGCAAATTACTTGCAAAAAAAAAAGTGAAACACTCTTAAAAACTAATGGAACAACAACATTTATTTACCAAGTTTTAATCGATTTAGTGAGAGTGTCAATCCATTTTAGATATTAGCCAGGTTAAAGAGAAGATGATTTAAGTTTTTTATGAGTTTAATTATCATCAAAATAATTTATTAAAGTTTAAATCACCAAATTTCTACTTAATCTTTTGAGCACCCTGTACCGTTATAACTCCATATCATAATTTGAAATTTATAAATGTTACAAAAGGTATGTTTGTTTAATTTTTTTTTTGCACGAACTATCAGTGTGTTCAGTAGGTGTTTAGTCTAGAATGCTGCTGATTTGAAAAGAAAAAGCTCTTCCACACTATCCCACTTAGTATAAAATTAACACATGTCAAAAAAATGGTAAACAAATCATGTATAATAGTGTGGAAACAAAATATGACAGCCCATCTTACACAGCATGATATTCCAGACTATACGATTTGATATATTTTGTGTTAATAGATGAGAGTTTTTATTGAGGTTAAATTAAAATGTTGTGTGTTGTCAAAAAATTAAAAATCATTCCTCTCCCACAAATATGGCAGTAGCGTGGAATCCTATCCCACTTTCAATTTGACATGTATTAATACTCAGTGGGATAGTGTGGAAGAGCTTTAAATTCCTATAAAATTACATAAAAATTACAGCGTTTTGTTCCATTTTTTCATCATACAGAGATGCTCCGAGCTAGTTCCGATGAAAAAAAAACACGACTTATGTGCTCTGGGGTTGGGTTTGATATACCGCTTTTTATAATCCCGTTTTTTAAAATCCCGGTTTTAAAATCCCGCTTTTTATAATCCTGTTTTTTAAAATCCCGCTTTTTCAAGATCCCGCTTTCTATAATCCCGTCTCTTATAATCATCATGCTGCCCCCCTGCAACCCCCTTGCTTGGGCACACTATAGGATTTGGGGTAGGTGCGACGTTGGGTGTATGCAAAATTTCTTTTTATCATTTTGGTAGTTGGCAGTTAGTTCCTAAAATGATGGGAATGAGTTCATAATTAACCAAGTTTAATACCCAAATTAATTGCGAAAAACGGTATTGGCGGGATTTGGCGGGATTTTAAAAAGCGGGATTTTAAAACATTGAGATTATGAATAAGCGGGATTTTAGAAGACGGGATTTAAAAAAACGGTATTTTAGTAGACGGGATTTTAAAACTTTTTTTTCGGGATTTTCGAAAAACGGGATTTTAAAAAGCGGGATTCCGATACGCTCCCTGGTGCTCTGATTTGTCTGAGGTAAAAAAGAAAAACACAAAAAAAAATTATTTATGTTTCAGGAAATTTCGAAATTTTTTTTGACACCATATGCATGTTTCAAAAACACTTATTTTTTTGGATAAATTTTGAATAGTTTTTTATTTTTACCTTTTTAACGGATTAATTTAAAAATGATACAAATGATAGATATTATTGATTTATAGATTGTGTAAATTTTTTAGAATTTTTAAATTTTGTTCAACCTAGATATTGACATATTTCTGTTGTTTGATTTATCACCCTATAACTATTTAGTTATTGCATCTATATCTACAAATAGTTTTTATTCTTCACATCTAAGAAAATAGACAATTAATTTTATATATGTACCTATATCATACATAACTTACATCAGTCTCGGAAAAAATTTGAAAAAAAATGAGTATTTTTCATTCATAATAATAATAAGTGAAGAACTCAGAGAAGTAGATAATTGTATAATATCTTTTTTTAAGTGCAAACCATACAAGTCAATTTATTAAAATTACCTATCTTTATAAAAATGCCTTCTTTTGTAACATTTATTTATTGCAAGTTTTTGCTCTTTTCAATATTTTCAGTTTTAGACCTAGAATATTGTTTTAAATTGTGGTCACTTAGAAACTAAAACCACTTACGTGTGATGTCATTAAAAAAAGTACCTTAGGAAATGGATCCCAACCTAAAAAAAATTTTCAGAGTGCATGGGGCCCCCATATCCGTTTGGGCTCAGGGCCCCCAAATGAATAAAGACGCCTATGCCATCTAGACATTGTTTGAATAGTTGGACAATAGTAGGACAGTGACAAATCAAATGCTTGTTTCTAAGTGTACCTACATCACTTATCTGTCAAAGTTTAGCACACGAAATAATTGTTCGTCACATTAATTCTCTAACTAAATCTTAAGAGATTCTGTGATTCTTGAATTTTAATGAAAACAAATTCTATGAAATGGATGAATATAAATTCTTTTCAGAGAACAGCTGCTGTTTTCTATGACAAGTTCTTCACAAGGTTCTTTTTAAAAATTTTGCTAGAGTTTGAGTTGATGTTTGACAAAAAAAGTGGGAACTAAAATTAAGCGCGATCTGCATACTAGAACTTATTGTTGAAATTGAAGTGTTCGTTTACTTTCAATTTAAAATTAAATATTAAAAATTAAATTCAATTCTAAAAAGGTCGATGCGTTTTTTTTAAATAAGACTTTAAAAAAATATATATGTATATAAAGTATTCTGATAGCTATTTTTCGTTCAAATATACACACATACGTTTGTATCTATACATATTTTAATGAAACTTGACATACAACAAGTAAAATTATTATAATAAGACAAAAATTCTGTTCGTACGAAAGAGATTGATTATTCCTCACAAAAATTGAAGATACATAATACCTACATGTATTTTGTTTCGTCTAATGGGTGGTCGTTTAATTTCTTATATTCCATTGAACATCTTCATTCTTCGAGCTCATAAATAAATCTACTTCATGACCTTCTAAGAATTGTATAATAATTGAAACGTTCCGACAAATATTTACCCAACATACGACACCTACGACAAAATAAAAAGAAACCTTAATCGCTTAATTTAGAAAATAGAATCAGAATCATTTAACAAACAAGGTGGTCTTGGATGGCATCCATAAATTATGTATGGGTTTGTGCCTTTGTCGAATAAAAAAAAATGAAATAACTAAACCGACAATCGAAAATCACACAAAATATTATTTCCGCTTAATTGCCTCTTAATAAAGGTAAACAAATCTCTGCAGGACATCATTCGGATACAATAACTCCTAGCAAGCGAGCAACCCCTATATATGAATACATGTAGCACTAAAATAAGATGACCACCTAAATAATGATGTAGGATGCATCCATCGTCCGTCTGTTTGAAGATCACCGAACTTCACTTGAACTGTCGAAATCGAATGAATATACATACCTATACCATTATCTGCGTGCGACCCATTATGAGCCCCCTCTCTATATATTCTCCATAATATGCTATCTGACAAGATCTCTTAGGCCCAAACTCAGGAATTCTCGCCTGACTCAATAGACTCACAGAAACCTGATGCAGTACTTATATATCTTTCTTGAACTGAAGAACGCATTCATCCACCAACTTTTTCGAAAACTATTCAAGGAATTCTCCTGAAACAGTAAGTGGGGTCTTGATCTTGGCTGGCCGGTGGCGGCGCGTCGGATGTTTTGACAGAACGACACTCTTCTGGTGATATTTCACCTTTATTTGCTCCCAGCATGACATCGTCCGATTCCGTTTCCAATTCCAATTCCTACCCAAAAAGCCTGATGTCCGATTGCTTTATTTATTTCACCGTTGCGTTGCTTTGGTTTCCCTTTTGTTTTTGTGTGTCTTGTCGTGTTTGGGGCCCTCTATATATGTATACTCGACTCGCCTGATGGTTATTTGTTATTCAGCGTATTAAGCTGACCGCTGCTTCACCATCGTCGTCGGTCTGTTTGATCGGAACATAAAATTAAGTTCCTCGAATGCGAGTTCACAGCTAGGTGTCTCTTAAAGCCTAGGTTTTGACAGTGACCACCATCATGCTGCTGCACCTTGTGAAACTTCGAATTATTGCCTCTACTGGCTGCAACATAATTAATATGGCATTCGAGATAAATCCCTGTAGATTGTAAAGTCTCTGAGGTTCCACCCTTTTAGAGTGCGTATATAGCATCATCATCAGCGGCGCGGTGCGGCGTCGATGGACTTGTCTTGTAGGCTTGAAACTATTTCCATTCCTTGGATACTTTTGTCAATGATTTATTTAAATTGGCATTGTGCGTGAGATGTAGAAGAAGCCGAGTAGTTCAACAAATGGAACAAAGCAGATGATTTTAAAATTTCTTAATCAGATCATACAAAAAGATTAAATACATAGCTTTGTTTTTTTTCGAGTAAAGAGAGCGGTCAATAAAGTCTTTTCAAGATAAAATCTTAACTAAGGCGGCTTGACAAAAACGCAACTATGTATTGCATTCTTTTAAATCGTTTAAGAAAATAAATATAAATTTGTCAAGTAACTTTACACTTTTTGTTCAGTTCACCTCCCTTTTTTTTTGTTCTTAGAAAAAAACAAACCAAGTCACTTCCAATTTGTGTAACATGCCATAACCCATTACATTGTATGCAGCTGATGGAGTCTTTTTCCTTAAAAGTGTGACCAACAAAAAAATACCAGAGAGCTTATATGATCAGACTTCAACTCTAAAAGATCTACAAGCAGTCTCGTCATCAGTATAATACTCAAGAGATAACATCTGAGCTCAGCATGGCGATATAGTCCACCTTCTTGCGGAACCGACTTACCAAAACCTTGGCCAATGAGTTGCGTTGCGGCCAGCGCGGCGGCAAACCTTTGTCTGTTGTTGCGGCGGCAACCAGGAGGGCAATGATGGAGGTTCACATGCAAAACCATCGTGAATTAATTGAATTGGTTTATAATTCAAGCTCAGAACGAAACAAAAAAAATAACATCAACAACAACAACTTAACGGATGCACAAGATCAAAGTTTTAACTTTTGGCCGAAACAGCAGCCAGTAGCTGTAAATATATAGAGTTTGGGATGTCCCAAGGAATAGTATAGGAATATAGCAGAAGCAACAGCTAAGAATTAGCAAATCGTCAAGCACTGCGTTCAGGTCAGATTTGGTGCGGCGCGCGGCGCGGTGTGCAAATGAAGCCAAGTGCGTAAATCCATTGCAAAGTTGCGTTTGTAGCAGGCGCGGCGTTGTGTCTGCTCATACGTTGTCTGCAGGACCACGTTGCTTTATCAGAAAACACGACCAATAATTGATTATCATTAACATAAAAATTTGCTGCATTGGCGGTACGCAGAAAGGGTGAGCTCTGCCTTGCTTTCATACATTGACTCGCAAAAGAAAACAAACATTCAAAAAGGCTGCATATATACTAAAGGTATGGGGTATGGGCTGGGTGAACGCTAGCGCGAAGATGATGCCGCCACGCTGCTGTTGAAAATGTGTATAGATAAAAATTAATTCAGTTTGTTTACGTATTTTATTGAATTTTTACCTGTTCTACTTAGGATATACGAACTTCTGATGTTAGACTCTGAAGAAGGCAAGAGGGTCTATTCCAAATGGTAATTTGTCTCTTATCAGTTTTTTTGTTTGCATTTAATTACTATGCGGAGAAGAAATTAAAATATCTATAGGACCACCTAATCCCTTTTTATCGGTAGCGCCATTTTTTTTTTTTACAAATATTTTAGCAATATTTGCGCAAAATTTTAAGATATGTATAAACATGATACTACTTAACAAATTACTAATTTTAAAGCTATTTATTATTGTTTATATGGTTTGAAACATTTTTTAACTAGCATCACTAAACCTATTTTCTAAATAAAATTCAGCTGAACACGCCTAAAAAATGTTAGTTCGTCAAAGAAGTAAGCAAATATATTATTTGCTTAGTTTTAATTGCCAAAGTGACATTTGGAGTTATTATGATACTAAAAAGTTAAAATAGGCATTTGGTGATTTTAATTTTATTAAAATCTTAAAAAGATAGCACGTTGCTATAACTCATTTAAAATTTGGAAAATTCTCTTTCTAATTTCGCTTAAAAATCGTACTTAATCGTCTAAATTTTTGCGCCATTGTTTTCAATAATTTTTGAAATTCAATCAAACAAAACATTTTTTATTCCAAACCGTAAGGATCATTCTTTTATTATAAAAATTGGTTATAAGTTATCAATTTCAATACAGTTTAACTTAATTTCTATAATTATATGTTTGTATGGATGTTTTCCGTTCGAATTGAATTTTTGAATTTTTGACTTAGGTATATATTTTTAATTTCATAGTAAAATTGTTGTTTTTTTTTATCATTGATGGTAAATTCGTTTTTGTTATTTTGCATTTTATTATTTGGAAATTTTCATTAATCAAGTTTTCGCTGTATTTCACTTGGAAAATAATATCGCAATATATGTATATCTTGCATTTCATTATTTTGTTTCATATTACTTCAATATTTATTATTGCACTTTTATTTTTTAAAATTTTTGTTCTTTAGAATTTCAATTGTTTTGCCTTTTGATCTTTTATGTGTAAGTAAATATTGCGCTATATTCTTAAACATGTAAACCATCGAAAGATTTTAAATTAACGGGGATAAAAGTTATATGACAGGTATACCGTTATTTTCAGTCAAAACAACATATTTAAAAAACTAAAGCTGCCTAGTTAAAATAAAAGGAAACAAAAAACAGAACGTTTAGATTTTAGACGAAAAGACAAACAGAGAGTTTTGCAAGATTTTCTTAATTTAATCTTTCTTATATCATTGTAATGAAAGTTTGTGCGAGATATATGACGATCGAAAAAAAGTTTAATTTCGCTAATCTTAATACAAAGTGTTTATTTTTACAATTTTCCTTTTTAATTTTTTTAAGTACAAGAATAATGGTACCTGTCATACAAAATATTGCAACTGAAAAAAAATCTTATTCTTCTCAAAAACTGTTTCACAGATTTTTGTTTAAAAAAAAATTAATTATTTCAAATATATGGGCTAATTTTCTCCAAAAAAAATAATAATATTAAGTTCCACGAATAGAACTGCGATTTTGGATGTCGAATTTATTTGAAACGAGATTTAAATACGATTTTGATTCAATTTTTTTTGCAGATGCTTTTAGAAAGGTTTTATTTATTTATTTATTTATTTATTAAGTAGCAATAACAGAGTTTGGTAGTTGCAAATTAGAGATTTAGGTTTTATTTTATAGCAAAATGTTCAATTTTTTAAAATTTAATATTTGGAAAACTACTTCATCCATTTATTTTACATTTTGCATGGAGTAATTTTTTAGTATATAGAAAATTATAAAAATTAAATTTAATATGCATATCAACAATTTGAAAAAATATGTTCACACTTTTTTATGTGAATATTACAAAACATTAATATTTTGCACCAAGAAATGGACATTTACTAATATAGTTATAGTTAATAGTTTTCTTGTTAATCTAAAGTCAAAAAAAATTATTAAACACTTTAAGACAGTGGGTTTAAAACGTTGAATTATTTTTGGCTGTTTTTATTTTAAGGGAATGACAGAACTGACATGGAAATGATACCGAAAGTTATTTTGTTTAAATAAAATCGAACTTTACTGAATAATTAGTTTGAAACTCAAGTTATTATTTAATACAACTCGTTACTGATACTTTTTTGTGCTTTTTGCAAAATATTCCGAAAACAACCAACGGGTCTTTTTATTGATGTGATCTCCCCAAATTATTCTGAGACCGTTTATTCGTTTTTTTTTAAGGATTTCTTTTTTGTCACGGTAATTTTGCTGGGGGCAGTCACTTAAATTCCTTTAGTTCAGCTCTAAAAATAAGCTGGCTGGGCATTAGTTACCAATAACTTTTTGCTTCACCTATATTAATGTAGTTTTTTCAAAACTATTTACAACTTAAAATTAATATGAATTCGATGAGGGTATAGGTATAACTTGAGACATACCATACGGTAGTGATTTTTTTGATGTTTAAGTTAAAATTTCGAAATAAAAATGTTTGTTTTTATTTTTTACGAGTCCATGTTAAAGGAGTTTCGGCAGAAGCGTTTCTTGATAAAATATTAAAAGAAACGATATGCCTTTTAAGCTGTAAACATCATACTGTAGAATATTAATATTTTGAAATATTGACCCATATTCGCTTTATGTTTAAACTATATTTCTCAATTATTGTCTGTAGTTAAAATAAATGAATAATAATGACGGAATGCTATAAGATTGGTCTTAATTGCGATGGTGTACTTCGTTTTCAAATAAAAAGATTTTTATTCGAAATTCTTACAACAATCTAAGATTAATCTTTTTTACACTTCTTGTATTATTTATGTGTTTTTACGAGGATATTTACATATATTTATACTAACTTAATTAATGCCAACATATTTTCATAATTTTGTTTTTTTTTAAAGACACAGATGATTAGTTTAAATTGTATATGTATATGTTTATGTTAAGGCAGCTTAATATATGTATGTCAGTCAGGTGTTTTTCTCATACAAACAAAATATAGATTAAAGTTTATTTATGCATTGCTATCCCATTTTAGCGTTCGTTTTTCTCATTTTGTTCAGGGTTTGCTATGTCTTGAAGTAGTTTGATAGCCCAAAACGGTGCCCAAAAAAATGTCTTAAAAATAGTCGTTCAATATTAATACAAATTCTTGTTTTTTTCTCCATAAATTCAATTATAATTAATTTTGAAGATTAACAAAAAATAAATTTGTATTAAAAAAAATAAAAACAAAGCAATAAGAAAAATTAATAATTAACACATTTATTAATTTTATCATCCTCAACCAAGTTATCTTATGATCAGCATTATTATCCTGTTGGTACATTTTTTGGTTAAAATTATTAAGTATCAGATGAGGGTTTAAAGCCTTTAAAGCTTACTTTTTTAACTGTATCATTAATTAAAAAGTGAATAATTCCATATTTTCATATTTTTTCTTCAAAAGTGCGGCCAGCCATAACGTAACTGTGAATGGCACGGCTGCTACCACGTCATAATAAGGGAATAATAACGGAATAAATACTGCCTGAAATAAAAGCCTGTATTCTCGATGACATTGTTTTTGTTACGAGAATAATACGATGAACAGTTAATTTTATGCTGTAGGCCAGTAAATTGACCATCTACATTATTATGATATTGCACCTCTATAGACTTTTTCTTTTAGAGCTATACTCGTGCATATGTATTGATTATCCGACTATACGATTGAGAATTTCAAGAAGAAAACGAATTCCTTTTTTAATAAAAATTATCAGATATAATTTTTTTATTATTTTAAAAAATAAGTAACTGTAAATGAATATTCTATTACTTTAATCTCTTCCTCTGGTAAAATTAAAATTATCACGGAAAAATTTTTTGTTAAAATTTTTCTCTTATAAGCAAACATTAAAACAAAAGAGTTGACACAAGAACTTCTTTTTAAACACTTTTTTTTTTACTAACTCACTTTCTTCTCTGTCTGTCTGTTCATGAGGCAAAGAAATTGTTTTTACTTTTTAGTGCGTTTTATAAACGTTGTTTACTAAAAATTTTAATTTTGCTTTAAATAAATTTGATAAATGAATTGTGTAAATATTGAATTTATGTAACTTAATTTTTTTTTATTTTGGCTTATAATATGTACCTATCATTGCTGGCGCTTTTAAAACAAAATTTGAATTTATTTAACATAATATTGATTATACATATATATGCTGGATTTCTTTTGGCTTTCATTATAACCAATTGAATTTTAAAACAATTTAAATTTAAATTTAAAAACTAACAAAAAAACTTGAAAACAGTAGCTGATCACAAATCAATTCAAATGGTTATTTTAATATAAGCTTATCGATATTTAAAACTATTAACATTAATTTAAGATTTCAATTGAAATTTAGAGGTAATTTACAGTCGAACAAAAACATGAAGGTAAATTTATTCAATACGTGTTGGCTAACTTAATTGATTTTATTATAAAATGTTATTTTTAAACTATTTTACTGAAAATAAGTTGATTTCAATTAAATATAAAATTTAATAGAAAAACAATTTCATTCAAATATGGGCCACCCAGGCAAATTATTAAAAAGAAATATTTAAATTCTAAGAACCCATTAACTTGGGACAATCTTTTGGAGTTGTGCAGTTTTATTGCAAAAATCAAATCAAAAGAAATACAATTTTTTTTTGTTTCTCCATAAAATATCTATTTTATTAGGCAAGGCGATGAAATTAATCCCATAAGATGTGCTTCTGTTTTTGCGGTACTGATTTAACTTTTGGTTTTTTTTTCAAAAGAGTCATAAAAAAGCTACATGCTTCACAGGCTTAAGTGATATATTATGTATTGAAAAAAAAGCATATAAATTTGATTGTTCAAAATTTGCCTAAGTCTTTTTGGCTGCTGCTGTATTGATTTCTTTATTTTAATGTCGCCCACATTATATATTTTTTGACCGATAATCAACAAAAAAACTGGATTAACTTGAAATTTAAATTGAAATACATAAAAAAAACTATAAGCGCAACTCGCTATCGGCAAAAAATAAAAAAACAAAAAATATATGTATACCCTTCGCGACTACTGGAATTAAATTTTTATATTTATTTGACGAACAAATTTAATGTATCAATGCTTTTAGAGAAAGATTTGTATAATTAATTGCCTTTGTCGGAACTCCAAGCTTAATCTCACCACTAATAATAATGCGTCGTAATCGTCGTCGGTTGATGAAGATTTGTTGTTTTATTTTTTTGTTTCTTAAGTTACATTCTTTAGTGTTTTTTAGTGTTTTTTTATTTAAATTTGAAATAAAAATAACTGCCAGAGGCGCCAAATTGTAATAATTTTCATTGGGAATAAAAAAAAAAAAATTTACGATCGCAAAATATCTTAAATGACCATTCAGTTATTTATTATTAATTTTTTATTTATTTTGAATCTTCGATTAAGTTCAACATTTTTGGAAGACTTTACATGAATTTTTGGAACTTTATAGTAATGATGCACTGGTCAAATGTTGTTGTTTTTTTTAAATTTCAATATAATCGTAGAGAGATGCGTAGCTGCTCTTGTATGGTTTAAGATTTATACTGTGCTTACAAATTATCGGCAGTCATAAACGAAATAATTGCAATCTCTTAAGCATACACTCAGAGTTTGACGTATATCATTTTCAGGGTACACCAAAAATATTCAACTATAGAAACTCTAAACATTTCAGGTGTCAGATAAAAAAAAACTCAAGTCGACATCTATTAAGCCCTTTTCCAAACAGATAAATTATAGTTAAGTTTCCCAAGTTTTTGATTGAAAATTTAAAAATTGGAAAATTCGTTGCACTTCATATTTTGTGCACTTGCCACAGAGAGTTTCATCAGATGTAATAAGTGCCAATGCTGAGAGGAAATCGCCCTTTCCATATAGTGTCACATTGTTTCGCTCTTTCTGTTTCCATAGTGAAAGTGCATTTCCATATTGTCGAACTTTGAATTCGATAGATTTTTGAGAAAAATTAATCGTACACCTAAAAACTGCTTCTGAGTTAATCCAAGTTCAATTCATTTGCAGGATTAACTAACAATAGTTTAACTAAGAGTTGACTCAAGCACTGGCAAAACTGCAGGGGCGAATAAAACTTGAATTGGAAAAAAATATAAATTGAGATTTTCTTCGATTTTGTATTTATTTTATGTGCAATATAATTCATTAAATACCTACGCTGCACCGATCTAGAATATACTTTTCAGGATTTGATAAAGAAATTCAAAAAACACTTGCGTATATTAGACTCATTCTTTTTTTTTTTATTTTCCAATCTCAATCAATGGATAGCCGCTTATGTTTTCAATCCAAAGTGGAACTAATTCCCTCAGGATTGCTTTGAGTATCAAGTCTGTATATGTATAAAGATACATATATTCTCAGCACACACACACACTTTATTAAAAAAAAAAAACACCCATAAGTATGTGGTGCACGCATAAAGTTTATCTCTTTTGAAAATGGACAACCGATTGAGAATCATGTTAAAAGCAATTTACTTTTGAAGTGCTACCGTGATACGCTGATGTTTTCAGGCCCGGCTACTGGTATAGGTATACTGGAGCTCTCTTGTGGCCACCAGTTCGAAAAGCGGTAGCCTTTGTTGCGCCGCGCCGATAACTCCTTTTATCGTAGCCGCCCTTTCTACAATCTTCGTTTTTTTTTTTTTTGTGTGTTATCTTCGGTCTCGCATACAGCACCTATGTAAATGTGTATTGGGCACCTAATAGAGCGTATCCTAAGTATAATGGGCAAACACATTTTAGGGCTACCTTTTTTTTTTTTTTGTTATGGCTGATGATGGTGCTGCAGTGCAACCTGCCGATTTAGCCGATGATGGTGTGTGGTGCTGTTGCAGAGAACAAATTTAACACTATATATTACGATGGTTTATGTATTGTATAGAGTAGAAGCGTGGATGATTGAAGAACCAGACAGGATTATCGGAATAAAATTGATTTAAATTTTTAACTTTTTTTTTTTCACTTTAAAAATGTTGAGCGTAAATAATGGTGAAAGTAATGTGCGATGAAATGATGTGATAAGGAAAGCAATGATTACTATTTTTTTTGTTTTTTTTTTTACAAAAACACGTTTTGAAAAGTTACAAGGTTAGTCAACGATAAGAAAAGCTGAAACATGCTTATCATATATTTCCGGCAAAACGTTTATAAAAGAAATTAGAACTAATAATTATCGTGGAAATAAAATAACCCATTATTTGTTTAAAAAACAGAAATTCTTAAATGATCATAGAGAACTTTGCAGTGTGCGACCAACGCAACATAGATGGGATAGAATTATGTAAATCCAAGATAGCATTTGGTATCGCAAATGTCAACACTGATTCGGTAATCGTGATAATATGGCAAAAGTGTGTCGTACTCCTGATGCCAGATTCGATAATATGGAAAATGCTCTTCATCAAAATGTGTTTTTCATAAACTTAGAATTCACCAACATAATTTTTTACTAAAAACCAAAAAGAAATGGAATTTTATTTTAATTTCACTGAATGTACCAATTTATTTTGTATCAATTACATTTATTTTATTTTTTGCCATGAATGTTTATTATGGAGGTGAAGCATACTTTTGAGAAATATTATATCTTAAAGCCTTTCTCAAAATTTAAAATTTCAAACACAATGAAAAAGTTTTAACCCCAATTCACCCTATAAACATCTAAATTAAAAAAAAATAAATAAATAGACCTTAAATTATACTTGAAGTCCATGCTCTTAATTATTAACTTTCAAAACAAAGTGTTTTTAAAACTCAGCACGGCACTGTTTATTTTTGTTTACCCCAATTCACCTTAAACAACATACTTACAGCTAAGTTTTGAAAAATATCTAGTGCTTAAGTGATCCCTGGATTACATTTTTAAATAATTACCTTTAAAACACAGAAGGTTTCTTTGAATTTAGATATCATTTTTTTGTTTTTTACCCCATTTCACCCTGCAGGTAGCTTAGTTTTATATTCTTTTTTTTTCCTCACTACGTATTTCCAAAACAGAACTGAAACATTTTGGACATAAACCCTGTTCATGCAACTGAAATATGTAGCTGAGCAAAAGAATTTAAAATTCGGTGCTGTTTGTTGTTTTTTCCCAGTTCACCCTATAAATAACTAAATTTAAAAAAAATATTCTCGAAGTCGATCCTATAAATATAAAATTTTAAAAACAAAAAAAAGGTTGAACTGCATTTTATTTTTTTGATTTAACGGTATAAATGAATCAATTTTGAAAAATATTAAGCTATCTTAAAATGAAATATTTAAAAATTTATTCTGTCATTTTAACACTATTAATAGTTTGATTTTGAAAAAGATCTACCCTGAAAATGACCCTCGAATACCAAATATTACCTTTCACACACAAAAAGAATTTTTGAAGTCATATACCATATTTTTATGTTTACCCCATGTCACCCTATAGAACCTAAATTTTAAATCCAATGTTTTTTTGCAGTATATTGAAACAAAACTAATAAATTTTGTTAAAAAATCTTGGTCATGTAATTGACACTGCTAAGATCTCAATATAGCTTGTGTTACTTTAACGTCCAACATATGGAACTGTTTTCCAAAATGGAATGTACAAACACGCTCGTCTTTGAATGTAATGCTGTGTATAAATTTTAAAGCAATATACGAATTTCGGAAGATTAATTGGTTCACCAAAAAAGGCTTGCAGATATAAAAAGCAGCTTCTTCGTAGTGTCCGATAAAAATCGAAGGCGTTTGTGTTTTTTTGTCAACATGCATCAAAATTAAAAAAAAGAAAGTGTCTATTCAAATAAAAAGTAATGTTGATAACCACAACCACTGACTATGGGTTTATTGCGGAAATGTTGCTATGCTTTAGAGTTCGAACTAAATTAAATAAAAACCACTTCACATGAAAACAAAAATATTTTCAAATTTCTTAACGTGCGATAATTCGATGGAGCGATTGCAACTCTCAGATCATGAATATGCAGCCGCAAATCGAGTTAACAGATTACACGCTTGCAACAAACATGCGACTTCTTCACGGAGCCAAATCGGATTTTTTGAAATTTTTTTGTTTTGAACTCGTTTCTGATCCAACGAATATTTACGAGTACACATTTTTATTTATTAATATTTCTCGTATTTTTCTCGTTCCCTGAGAAGCTTAAGTAAATTGTTCTCATACATATCGACAAAATTGATGGCAAAATTTCTAATGTTTTTTTTCACAATTGACCGATTCATACAAAATTAGAGTTAAAAATTATATAGGCTTTGTCAGGTTTTTAAATACAACCATACCGATACAGTTGGTGTAAAAGCGTGTTTGTATAAAATTAGAAACCCACTAAGTGCTCAAATTTCCAAGGCTATAACTGTGGACTGCAATATCGCATCATCTTCAAAAATAATTTAAAATACTGAAAATTTTGTGGTCTACAATTGTATGATGACAACAATAATTAGGGTAAGCATTTCAGGGAACAAGACAAATGCGAAAAATTTAAAATTAAAAAAAAATTAAAATCAAATAAACGATGATTTCATTGTCCACAACTTTGGTTTTGACATATTTCCCTCGTTAACCAAACGTTTCGGAAGTGTTAATATTCGTATTTTTGGTTCGACGAAAAAGTTTATATTTCTTGTACTATATAGAAGATAAAGCAAATTTTCAACAAAAAAATATAAATATGTTCCTTCTTAAATAATTTATATATTTTTAACACAAAGAACTTTAAACGCAGTTTAATTGGAATTAATTAGAATATTTCAGGTAAGGAAATTAATCAAATCCGTCTGACACCATTTCCAGATAATATGGAAAAAAAATTCTAATATATATTGGAGAAATTTACTTAAAAACCACATTTAATCGTAAATTAGAATGTTAAATACAAAAGTTAGTTTACAAAAGGAATTAACAAAAAATCCTGTTTCTATAGAAGTTTATTATGAATAATAAAAATCAATTGGAATGTATCTATATACCATCTATATATTTGGGTTTATAACCATTTAATCGAAAATCGAAATACATAAGCCAAGCCAAAAATCTGTATAACAAAAATATAACAAAACTTCAATAAATTAAAATCAATTAGTCAATATGTTATAAGGAACAAATCATTTGATTTATGTTATAAAAAGTTGGAACCTGCCGGCTATGGTGGCGGCGGCGGCTTGGCGTCAGAGATATAAGTTTCAAAGTCAATATTTATTTTGCTAACAACATTATTCGTGGGCTTTGTGGTTTTTTTTCCCCGAACTGCAGAGGTCAATATTTATCAACAAAATCAAACGAAAATCGATTTAGAGATGACTTCGTTTTGCGTTCAGACTTCCTGTAGGTACATATGTATAATATATTGAATCACTCCAGCCTCCTCCACAGATTAACTAAAATTTAACCACCATCTAATTTACACCGAATCATTCACATTTTTAGAATCGATAAAGAATTGCTTTTAAAGTAAATCCGAAACAAGGATATGATTCACGACAACGATATCATCGAACTGCGATGTATATGTATAACTTCCATTATTTATTTGCGGTGCCGCCGACGACGCCAATGGCCAAAATTCACATACCTATAGCTTTAACAGTCTGCGATTTAATTGTTGTATTTTGTGATCGATCTTTCACTTATTGATTTACATTTAAAATCTTTTGATTTTTTTTAAAGCGTATAAGACCTATGTTTATATGTACATTAGGGTGGGTCGGAAAAAACTTTGTTTTTCAAGTCGGTATTGCCAAAATGATTCGAAATGTAGAGCAAAAAATAAATAAAATCGATCTTTACCTTCCACTCGCAAATTTCTCACTGATAATATAATTCTTGAAAAAACAAAATTGATTTTTTCCCTCCACCCTATTATACATTCAAGTAAAAGGAAATTTTCACATAAAATATTTATTTTTTCACAGATGAAAAAATGTAATTAAAGCGAAATGATGAATTTTTGAATTATTAAAAAATACTGTTTAGATTGGAAAGGTTTCTGGAACGTTAACGTTTGAGTTTAAAAGAGAGTTCAACTTAAAATATTTTGTATTTTTTTCTATATGAAAATTTCACTTCACTTTGAATAATCTAAGCGAATGTTTTGTAGAACTTATTTTCATGATTGGGACAAAGTATACCTATTCTTTTTATTTATGTACGAATTTCGGTTCGCTTGAATAATAAGTTTTTTACCAATATTTCCACGGATTTTCTAACCAAACTTTGAGCATTCAATCACAAAGGAAAAGAGCCAAAGTATTTTTATATTTGTCCGAAATTGAAAGGTTTAATTAAAAAATATGGACTAGTTAAAAGATTATCGAACGTATTGACATTTAACTTCACTGGAGTTCGTACCGTAAAAGTTTATGTGTTTTTTTGAAGGGTTTACTTGTTTTCAATTACAAAAACAATCGTAAATAAAATTCGGCATTCAATTTGAGTTCAAAAAGAGTTCAATTCAAGCGAATATTTTGAATTATTTCTACGAATATTTCACTTCGCTTTGAAATTAAGTATATTTTGTGGAACTTATTTTATTTTCAGGATTGTGAAAAAATATTATTTCTATTTATAAAAAATTTCACTTCCTTTGAATATAAAGTCTTGGTACCTACTTCGTTATTAGTACTTATGAATAAGAAATGAATGCATTCCACAATTTTTCACAAACCATCTAACTTATTTTCGAGGATTTCAATCCGAGAGAAAAAAAGCTAAAGTATTTTCGAAAAATTTGACATTTCCCAATCAATAAGGTTATTTTGGTTCAAACTAGAAGTGGAATGTTAAAATTTTAAATGTTACGGAGAGGATATTTTTATAATGTTTAATTTTGATTCGAACTAAACTAAAACTTGAAATATTCAAACTTCTAAAGTTATACCCACAAATATGAGAAATAATATCGGTTCAAAACTCATCAGTTAGATTAAAAAGACTTTATCATTTACAACATTATCTTCAGGACTATATATAAGTAACGCAGAGTGGATAGTTGGAATTGATTTGCAACTCTCTTTCGGAAGGATCTAAAGGATTTTATTAAGTTCCGCACCACCTGTGAACCGCAATGAACGGGGTCGGTCGGTATAACTACACAAGAGATAACTCACAAAAGGATCTTTTCTATACTCTGTTGTAAAGGTATCGGGGTACCCGCAAAGTATATAGGGAACTAATCATAAACTGAAGCAGGTGGTGGATCCGAAAAATTACACGCCAATTTCGTTGTGCACTGTCGATGTCGGCGGCGTCGGCGCATCCTTTGAGTGTGTATAGAAAATCGGCATAATTGTCCTCTCACCGTGTATACATATATATAGTTGTATAGTTCTTTCTAAATCAATTAACCGAATTGGAGCATGCAAAGGATCTGGCATTCAGATTTCTAGATTTGGCTTTGTCGTAAAGATTTATACAGAAGCCTGATGGAATATATCGCATTGACATGCGTGTAGGAATTGCAATTTGGCTGATTAGATAAAAAAAAATAAAAATAAAATAAAATAAAATAAAAGAAATCAAAAAAGAAAAGACGAAGAAGAAAAAAAACCCTCTTAGAGCCGTCAATTTGATGTGCGGCTTTTTCTGTACCGAAGCCCTCAAACTCTTCTCAAACTATATGGACTATTTCTTGCCGAATCTCTGATCTGCGAAGTGTTCGCGTATATATGCGGTCCTTCTGATCTTTTAGGTTTTCAGATACTTTTGGTTGCTTTGATCTTTGCCGATAGTGACACAAATTCGGTTGGTTTGTTATTTTTTCATCATCGGTGATTGGTTGTATTGCCGCACGCATGCCCATCATCAACAAATCTAGGAAAGAATTAGCTAACCAACAACAACAACAATAACAATTGGAAGAAATTAGATTTTAAGGTTTTAAAGATCAATGAATACGCGCCGAAAGATACTACAATTCTTTATAAGACATATTTATCATGTATATTAATTTACGATAAGCTTTTAGCGAACTGCGAATTTATCGAAGCAAGATTTGATCTACAAAAACAAAAAAAACAAAACAAAACTAATATTAGAGTGATCATAAAATTCATTTACTATGAAATTGACTTCGCAGTTAAAATGGACCTTTTTTCGGTTGATAAAAAAAAATTAAATATTATATTCATCAATTAGTCGCAGGATGTTCGTTTTATGTTTTTAAAATGATTTTTACGACCGAAAGATAGATGAAGATTGACATGGGAAATCAATAAATTTTGTCGATTTACTTATAGAAGAAGCAAATATATTGCTGGACTGATGATGGGAACTTATAAGAATTGTTATTCTCATACTTCGGGAGGAACCTTAATATTGTCATCACTAAAAATGTTTTTGAGGGAAACCTTAACTTTATATAAAAGCTTTTTAACTTGCGGATATATACAATCAAAACCTTTTCAAAAGAAGGTTATACTATGGTAGGTATATGGTAATTTTAGATAAACTAAAAGACACAATTCCCAAAAATATTTGTTGTTTTAAATTTAACGAAAAGTGATGACATCTTTTTGTGCCAATATAGAATAAAGCAGACTTATATAGCTACTAAGTGGATGTCTAAAAGATTTGCAACAAAAAGGTCAAAGCAAATTACCGACCAAAAATTCATATTTATTTTAAACATTTCAAACCGAACCGAGTAACCCTAAACCTGATTTCCATAAAGTATGTGAGTCTATAATTTGACTATGTATATTCGTTACCGTGCGAAGGTTTCTAAATGGCAACTGTTTCGTTTGTCGTTTTTAATTGTTTTTTTTTATGTTTAACTCCTTTTTGATTCCAATTGGTTGTACAAAAATTGTCTTCCTCAATTTAGACACATACTACTACCGAACTTTAATAAAATAATTAAATTAAGTAACACTATAGTTCGCGTTCAGTGATTTACCCAACACTTAACCATGTCTCTGTACGTATATTATCGGCAGGTATGGAGCGGACTGAAAATCTACTAGAAAACTGACGTTCATTGAAAACCCTTTTAAAGAATCTACTACAGTAAATAGAAATTCCCTTTAGGTCTTGAATTTTGGGCAGGACATGATTTCTTTTTTTTTTTTGTGTAGGGGGGTCAGTGAGAGTAAACAAAACTATTTTCGGGATTGAAAGCCTCCTATTTGGCTGCCATCTTGGAAAAAAAAGGTGTTCTAAATATGTGTTAAATGTTTGTTTCCGTGATATCTTGAGAATCACAAGAGTGACAGAGTTTTAACACGTTTTTGAAGAGAATTGAATTCTCTAACAATTCTGGTTAAGATTATAATTTTACCGATAAATTCAAAATAAAATATTTATAAAATGGCACAAGATTTTCAAGAAAAATATCATACAAGGGTTTTTTACTTTCTTAATTAGTTTTTACTTTTTTAATTATAACTGGGGAAAAATTATTTATTTTACACAAACAAAAATGGTGAAACTTATAAATGATTCTCAAGATCTAGCGCAAAATCTTTGTACGCGCTTTTTCAAAAATATTGACCTGACAAAATTGCAACGTTCATCAAATTATTTGAGTAATAAAAAAAAATTAACATGTCTGTTGCTTATTCTTTCGCTAAACTAACTTATACGGTTAGTTAGCTTATACATCCATTTAATAAACGTGTTTTATTAATGAAAATTTGTATTTAATACACGAGTAAAACATAACTCACCGCTAACTTACGTTTATTAATATGGATGTATGTATGTTAACATTTTAAGTGCCGAATATGGAAAACTTATTCCCAATTTCACAGTGTAAACTTATCGGAATAAGTGACACTTGAGTCTCCGATGTTGGCCACTTAAGTTCCACTTACTCAGGTAGTAAAACTGCGGCTTAAGTGTCAAAATGGGAAAATTAAGTGCCACTTATTTTGTTAAGTGTGCACTGTGAAACTGTCCCTAAGACTATTTGACAAAATGTCTGAACGAGGCCTAAATATAGTCTAAATTTTCGTAAAAAATAAAATGCACGATAAGGTCGCACGAACTTGCTCTTATCACATGATTACACTTGGGTTTAAAAGTTTTAATATTTAAAAAACTATTCATCTAATAAAAATATAAATAAGTTAAATTAGGGAACCTTTATCTTATGCCACGCAGTTTATAGTTTTAGTTTAATGTAAAAATAATTATTTGGTGATGTTAACTTTAATATATAATGATAAAGATAACACGATACATAAGCCTCTAAAATTCGGAAAATCCTGCATTATACTAAGAAAGCTTTAACATCAAATTGGTCTTTAACAAATAGTAATTTATGAGAATAAAATTACAAAAATCGTTGCAGCGACTTATAAAAAAAAAATAATTTTTTACATAATACTATTTTTATAAGCATTTTTAAGGAAGAAAAATAGCTTTGAATTTTGTTTTTTAAATCCAACATTTTTTTTGGAGATTGTGATATGCAATATTATTAATATTAGTTAGAAGATCTCGTGTACAAAATATCATTAAAATCGATTCAACAGACAATGAGACAGTCGAAAACCAAGAAAATGGTTCTATTAGAGATATCTTTAATAATCGATAGATACAAAATTTGTTGCAGTAATATGGTAATCATATGCTAATATTTTTTAAACGCTCAGTTAAAAAGAATTCAAGAATTTGTCTTGTTTCATAACAGTCAGTGGCTCATTGACACCATAATTGGTACGATGGAAGTCTAGATAAAAAATGTCAGAGATCCGAGAAATGTGACTTCTAACCTTAAAACATCGGTAACTTTCTGAAAAAATTTTAAAGAATATCCTGAACTTCATTCAGAAGTCAGGATGGTTCCGGGCTCACAATACCTAAACTTCCCCTCCCCTCCTCACACATATATACCTTCCTATGTCCCAGGGAGAGCAATGGATCCATCGAGATCCGAGTGTGATGATACCTACCTTCTGACGTTTTTCCCGAGCAGTCATAATTAAAAGATTTGTACAGAGAAGTGACGTGAAATACCACTCTAGCAGATTCTAAGTGGGGACGAACAAAAGAGTTATATGTACGAGACTACACGAAAATTCTTCGCTCCAACGCAACGTTTAATATAACCAAGCATTGAAAATAAAAATATTAGCTCAAATAAAAATTTTAATCAAAATCGTACGAATGGGAGGTACCGTTAGTTTTGGTTATAAGAATATTTTGTATTTAAAATCTGCTACATAATGATAAAAACTGCAAAGTGCCGAAATTAAAAAATCCACAAAGTATTTTTCAAATTATTATAAGTTCTCAAAAAAATTTTGAAACTTTTTTTAAAAATCCAAAACAAAATTTTGAAAATTTTGGTACAAAATGCTTTTAAAACTTTTTGAAACATTCTATATAAAAAAAAAAAAATCGAAATCAGTTGAACCGTTTTGGAGAAAATCGAAAAAGGTTCAATGGCAGGTACCATATATACCATTTACAACCAATGAAACAATTTATTTTATAAAATGGTAGCTTTTTTGCAAAAAATTACTGAATTTTTTTTTAATTTATGGAAAAGCATGATTTTCGTTACTTGCTAAACAAAAATTACGGCAGGTACCTTTATTTTTTATTCTAAAAAAAAATTAAAAATGTGTTGGGAAATGCCTAAAAAATGCTTAGTACCAAGGTTAAAAAAAATCGACCAACCCGTTTAACCTGCAGCTGAAATGACAGACAGACGAACAGAATTGCTATAGACCCGCTTTTTTTGACTTCACTATCATCGTAATGTCGTTTCATCAAAATCTCAAGTTCAATTTTTAAACGCTACCTGTCATAAATAAAACTGTTTTTTTTTACTCTAGACAATCTCATTAACAGCTTCACAGATTTCTATGAAAATTTGTATCCAATTTAGTTTTTTTGAAAATTAAGAAAAATAAATTTTTTTTGTTTTTTTTTAAATTCATTAGATATGTTCAGGAAAATAAAATCTCAGAGTTTTGCTCCGTATATTAATCGCAACTCTCTCACAACAGAGTACCTATACCTACCTATTTTATTAATAAAATTTAATTTTTTGTAATACTTTCGCCATAACTTTAACAATTCACAAAACTATTTTTCGATCAGAAACACGGCAATGTTTATTTCGAATTTGCAACTTTTTTTTTTTTAATGTAACCCCTTCACTATAAATCTGGGGCTGGCGTGCTCTGCTACCATAATTTGTTGTCTCCCTACCGAATTGATAACTTTATTTTCAATCCTCCTTCATAAATACTTCCTATGTAGTTTAAAGGCAGTATGTATGTATGTAGGTTGTTGGTTTTCTCGTATATTTTTTTTTCATTAATAACTCTCTTATTGGAAGACATTACTTAACTTTGTTGATGGCTATTGGCTTGGCTGTGGTATTGGTTGGTTTGGTACTCTTATAGCTTGTCTCATAAATGACGGTGTGAATGCTTCTTCTATACGGCAACTTTAAAGAGAGCCATACCGCGGAAGAATCTTATATGCATCATGATGTGTATAGCATCAGGCAATCTTCATAGTTTCTTCTTATAAATATACGAATAGCCTAAGGCCACAAAGACACATCACTGATGGAAGACGACGAAGAGGAAAATGATGATGATGATGTGAATGTGGATGCGGACGGTGAGGATGATGATATAAGGTCCAACATGGAGTAGAAACATCATAGTTCGGGTTGGCGGCTAAAAAAACTAAAAAAAAAAGAAGAAACAACCAACTCCCTGATTTCTTGGGATTTCTGCCGTTGCGCGCGCAACCGCAGAAAATTTGTCGGCACCGTTTGATCTTGGAAATGGCGTGTGCCTTAATGCAGAGATTATTGTTTGATTACACCGATCGGCTGAGCTCTAGTGTGGGAATAATAGACCGTTTCTTCTCGTCTCTTGAGTATAATAGTATGCCCCTTGCCGTAGCTTTTTTGGTACAAAAAATAATGCTGCATGTAGTTATATACTTTGTATTTATTTCCATTCATCGTGTCTTTCTATTTTAATTTTCAAGGAAGGCTATCTACCTACTTGTGTTTTATTGTAATTGGTTTAGTGTATATATATGCTTTAATATTTTCGATGGTTTGTATCTGATAGATGTGTTTTATTAGTTGAATTAATTGTCTATTTAAAAGCTTTTGTAGGAGGGGTGATTTTGGAAGTTTCAAAAAAAAATCAAAATAATATTTCAGTTTTATTTGGTTTATATGGCTCATGCCTTATAAGTCTAAGACAGGATTTAATGTTGATGTGTCATGAAGAATGGCTCCTGTAAAAAATTTTGCCAGTTTTGGTAACAGAAATTTTTAGAATTTGTCAGTCATGTTAATCCACAATTAGATTGAAAAGTGTTCCAGCTAAAAAGCCGCCAAATTTGGAACGTACAACGAGGAATACGAATTAATTTTTGTTGGTTAAAGAAAGGTGTTCTCATCATTCATCGAGAATTACCATATAATTTGTGTACTGAGATAAAAAACAGAATAAAATTGTCAAAAATCCAATCTAATAAGTTTTTCTGTAGAAATATTCATTTGATATTATTTTTATCTCTTTTTTCAAGGATACTGCGAAAAATTTTAAATGTCACAACTATTTTTTTGCGTATTCCTCGATTGAGTGAAGAATGTTTTCAAGGCGTTCTTAAATATTGATTTCAGTTTCAGCAGATTTAATTATTTTAGTACTCAAAAGATATACTTACATATGTACATTTATGTATGTACCTATGAATATGTCTATAATGTGTACCGTAATTTAAATATGATCATGTTCAAGCTATAAAATTTTAATAGCCATATGAAAACATACTTTTATTATTTCCCGTTTTTATGGGAATTAACAAATAAAACTTGATTGTTTTTGTTGATTGTGCTCAGGAATTGAAATTGAACCTTCACTGTAAGGCTGAAAGAGATCTTAAGTTTTGTCATTTCATCCACTTTAGTTTGTTTTATTTACGCTGTTTTGTGACTGCATTTTTTAAGTGTTTTATTCCAAAAAAATTATTAACATGATAGTGTCCGAATGAAATTTCAAGTTTCCATAAGAATCTTGCGATTAAATATACAAACTGGTCTCTGAAATTTGTTTATTTATTTCATTCGGGAGAAATTTTTGTTTTAGAATCGTTAGAGTATACCATACCTAGTTTTCTAGCATCAATCCCTTACAGGTTTTCCATCTTAAAGTATTTGTGTTTGTGTTTTTGTATTTTATAGAGAAACTAAATTCAAATTAACGGTCTTAAAGTTTTGTATGGCAAATTACCCGCCGATATTTTTGGTCCTTTAAGTTGCCAGTTATAGCTTTCATTGAAAATGTTCATTCAAAATTTTAATTTTTAATTTTGAGGCACTAGGCACAAAGCGAAATCAGCAATTATTTTGATATCCAATAAAAAGCTTTTTATTTGCATCAAAATAATTACTGATTTCACTTTTACAATGTTTGAAAACTTAAAATTAAAATTTTCAATGATGAGTTTCAATGGCTATAACTGTTCCCTTACTTTGAGTTTTATTTATTTTTTTCTAAAAAAACTCATCTCATGGAGAAGGTTTAAAAAAACGCTTCGTCTCATAGTTTTAAGAATAATGTTAAAGCTGTAGATGAAAATACACTGACCAATTTGGATTATATACATATACCATGTAGGTATTAGCAAACATGTTTGTTTTATTTTATGAACGAATTTAAATTTTATTCAAAATTGAAAAAAAAATTGTACCTACTTTGAAAAAGAATCATCTACCAATTTTCGAAGTATCGAATTTTAAACAAATATTTTTTTTATCCAAAATTTGTATTTTTGCAACCTTTTAGAAGCTCCTGATGTGTAAAAAATTAATTAAAATCGGTTCAATAGATAATGAGATAGTCGAAAACCAAGTCCACAATACTTTTAAAAATAAAATTTTTAAGACATTTTCCATGAAAAAAATGATCAAAATTAGTTTAAATATTCTTAAAAATTTCTTAAAAAAATCAAAAAAATGGTTCTATTGGAGGTACTATTTATTACCATTTTTCGGAAACTTTTTTTTAATAAAATGGTAGCCTTTATGTAAAAAAATTATTGATTTTTTTTGTAAGTTGTGGGTACATTTTTGAGAAAAATAAGATTTTCATTTTTTGCTAAAAAAAAATTCTACGCCAGCTACCGTTATCTTTGGTCCTAAAAAATGAAAAAAAAAAAAAAAAACGGGTCAGGGGAGTGCCCAAAACATGTTATGTTCCAAGTTTATAGAAAATAGACCCACCCGTTTAGGCTGCAGCCGAAAGGACAGACAGACAGACAGAATTGCGAGACACACTTTTTTCGACTTCGCTGTCATAGTTATGTCAAAGTTTGATCAAAATTTCGAGTTCGTTTACGAATCCATAACTTGTCATATATACTACCTATACGTACATATATCGCAAGTAAAAATCGTTAGAAAAATCGTACATTGTATATATGTAAATCCAACCAAATACAAATAATGAAAAACTAATGATAACCGTATAATGAATTCAAAATGGAAATTCCACTACATATACATCTACGAATCAAGAACAATATAGTTATCTACATATTCTCTTGCAACACTAACTTAAAGAGTGCATGTGCAAAACTGAAAAAAAACAACACTGCAACAGCTGTTGCACCAAGCATGCAAGGAACTTGTCTGTATATATATTGTGTGTGAGCGGCCCCTTTCATCCCTCCGCACCACAGCCGCCGCATCGTTCTATTGTTTCTGTATCAAAAGTCCACTATTATGTAAACAGTCGGCACTTTTGATCTCCACCGCATCAAAGGGCGCCGATCTGGGCTTTCTCTCTCCACCACCGCGCCGCCGTGTTCCGATCTCTCCATGGTCTTATGGGCTCTGGCCAAATCCCTTAACAATACAAAACTGCCGGCCAACAACTTGTTCTGGAAACTGAAAAAAAAAAAAAAAAAATTAAAAAAAAATGTTCAAATCTGCAGCGGAACACTTAAGATTCGTGCACAGCACACTCTTGAAGTGCGCATCACCGTCCGAATAAGCCATTCTTCTGTCTCCAGGAACTGATGGCGATGCATGGGTTGGTTTAGTACAAGTTTATATTATGAGAGAGAATCCAGTTCAATTTGTTGGCAGTTTGCTGCCGATCCGATCAAAAAAGAGTGATCTTTTCCTTTTGATCTTTCTACATCACTATAATGTGTGTGGATTTTATATGTGTGTAAGTGGATCTGTGTGCCCCTGGCACTTCATTAACATTTATTTATTTATTGTTCTTTGATGAACTGGCTAATAATTACATCACGTAAAGCTTGTGGAAGGATCTAATAGTTGGTCGGCATCGGCATCCTGTGTCCTCTCATTTTCCTCTTTGAAGAAGAATGTATGCGTGCAGAGCTGCAGCCTCACCTGATTTACGAAGGACTTGTTTTTTCTTTATGATGACGATAACGATGATGAAGATGAGGATGTCCTACTGGGACACAAAAAAAGGATAATTGAATTTCACGGATTATCTGCGTGCACTGCATTGTATCTGAATACAGCAGGTGCTGAAATCAGGTCGACCGATTTATTTAATTTGTATGATAGCGCATTTCTGCTGTTTGCTTTTTAAAGATAAAATTGTGGACTATGGAGCAGAGTGATTCAATCTCGAAAGGACTATTCACATGAGAGCAGCCAACCGAGGCATGAAAATTCGTCCATTTTGACATTTCGTTCACATAGCCTATTTTATTCGTCGCGAATGACATTTCAGCCATGACCAATCACCAAGTAAAAAAAAAAAATTATCTGCGCGCGAACAATTCATTCGTTGCAGTGTGGATGGTATGTGGAATATAGTTTGACAGTTTGTAACAATCAGATTGTAATTTATTTTCTCAAATGTCTCTTATTTTACTAAATAAGACGCAAATTTTACTATATAAACATTATTTTAAATAAGAAAACTCTACGTTTTGTTTACTTTTTGTAAAAATTTAGGCTTATAAAATAGTTTAAGTCCCATTTATTGTTTCATTCGTCAGTCGTTGGTCATTTTTATGTGAATAGTCCTTAAACAGTATAACCATAATGAAAAAAAGCAATCATTTTGTAATTACGCTCTTTTAAAATAAAGGCATGAAATATGTAATTTTTCCAGTCCACTTTTACAGCCACTGCTGGAACAGTGCGTGCAGGGTATTAATATTAACATAATAAGTACTGTCAAAACTGACAGATCAGCGAAAGCTTGATGGACGCATTCAGTGTTTAACCAACTAATAATTTGAGTGATGTTCTTTTAAATTCAACATTTCTTTTATTTCATTTTATTTGCAGTTTTAGTTGAAGTTGGAAAAGTAAACTTTATTTTTATAACAATTCGCGCAGGGTATAAGTATTTTTTATCCTAAATAAAAGTGCTGTCAAAATTGACAGGTCAGCTTTATCTCAATGGACGCGTTCAGTGTTGAACTAAATAACAATTTTAGTTCTTTTCTTTTAATAATACAGATTATTAAGTAGTAGATTTTCTTAAGGCTTTGACAAAAAAACTTAACATTTTTTGAATTTAAAATCTAGAAGATATATTCGTTTTTTTTAATACATATATTCAAAATAATATGGGTGTCACCATAACACACCACAAATTCCACTGTCGGTGCCATCCGTTATTATAAAACCCATCATAATGCATTTCAAAAAGATACACGATATACAAAACAAAACAAAACTATAACCTAATGTAAGAAATGTTATTTTAAAATCGATTATTTGTTGTTATAATGTGGTTTTTAATTCCACCAAGAGGCGGCCGTATATAGCATTATAATAACGATCGTTTGACCCTTGCGTCGCGTCGTCGTGATCGTTAAAAATAATACTTAATTCCGTCTATAAATAAAGAGATACATACATTTATATTGAAAAGCGATCGTTATTAATTTTTATTGTTAAAAATTCTTTATATGTTGTTTTGTCGATGTATATTTTTAATGTTTTTTCGTTCGCTTTTCGTTTGTTTTATATTTTTTTTTTTTGTTTCTTAAACAAAAAAACGTTTTTATTTTGTGTGTTATTTGTTGCGTCCAGCTGCTGCTGCTGCTGCTGCTATTGCGATGGAACCAAAGCGGTAGAGCGGTGCGGTGTGCAGCAGCGGACGGGTCATATACCTATATAGTGATGTGATGCAAGGCAAATTAGTTAGTTACACTGGGTCGGTGATCATTTTGTCGGCAAAAATGAAAGAAAAACTCTTAATGTCATGTCATTAATTGATTTTTTAAAATGATTTTTATTTTTATTTCTTATATTTATTTATTCTTGTTTTTTTTTTTTGTCCGAGATACATCGATTGAATCGATGGATGTTTTGTTTGCAGTTTTGTGAGGATTTATTAATTATCCATCCAATGGCGGACGAGATTGTATTTAAAAAAAAAAAATTAAAAAATAATTAGTAAAATATTGGCATGATCAATGATGAACATGATCAATAAAACATATTTCTTAACATCAAATAATTTATTATCTTCGAAAACGTTATATTTTTAAATTCAAACTACTCGTATAGCTATCACTATCCATATTCTTAAAAATTTTATTTCGTAGAAAACAGACATTTTTGATTTGTAGTAAAATGTAGCAAGAAGTTACAATTCACAAGCAAACATAATCTTCCACACCATCAATGATATGGCCGCCCGCGTTGAGAATGATTGTGGAACGTGTTTATTTTTGGTGATAACAGTGTTGACGTATGTTTATCCCCCTTAATAAAAAAAATGAATGCATTCCACAATATTTTCAACATAAGTAAGGTACAAATTGGATAATATAGTACAGTAAAACCCGCAAAATGTCATAGTCTTTCTTTCACTTACGAGGGTTTTTCACAATGAACACAATGCCCTGCTGCAACTGGAATCGGAGCTGCAGCTGCAACTGCTTAAAAAAAAATGTATCTGCCCACAATAGCTGTACAGCTTTTTATATAATATTTTAAAGGAAAAAAAACAACCACGAGTTTATTATTCACTTTTTTTATTTCCAATATTTTTCTCTTAATTAATATTTTTTTCGCGACACAAATGAGCACTAAAAACTTCAGAGAGTTTTTTTTCAACCGCTTAGATGTATGCCTCTCCATTGATTCTCATGTGCGGCGTCCACATTTTTATTGTGATCTCCACCGCCATCGCGTCGGTTTGGGCGTAGCTTTAGTCTGTTCTCTCTTCTATTAAATGGCTTGCACGTAAGAGATGATCTTTTTTCTTCAAATAAAATAAAATTTAAATGAAATTTTGTTTATGTTTGGTGCTTTCCTCACGAATTTTTATAACATTCACTTTGATTTCACTATGACCTTTTCGCCTTATGTCAGAATGACAGTTTAATTGATTCCCCAGCAAGAAAAATAAAATTAAATAAATGCATATTTTCAGCGATATAAAAATTGCGTTCTTTATTTCAGTAAAAGGTAAAGTGGCTTAAGCCAAACACGATTTTTATTAATATTAAAAAAATATGAAATAAAAATTAGCGACTTTTCTGTGTAATCGGCTTGTTACCATGGCCCCTGGAAGACACTTTTTAGTTTTATTAAAATTACCTTATTCAATGACAATCATATATGTATATAAGAACTGCAGATTAAAATTGTTTTCTTGAAAAATTCTAAAAATCGACTTAAACCACTTTACCTTTTTTAAAGCCTTTTGATTCGTATATTTCTTAATAATTAGACACAATTAGTTGGTTTTTTACCCTCGCATATTTGCTTTGCTGAATCGAAATATAACCCAGATTCGCAGGTATATAAGACCGAACTCATTTCATTGTCGACTATTTCACACAAAACGTAGCTAAAAAATATTATGCATATAAATAAAAAGTACAAAGCAAATAGACATATTTCAAAAAACTTACTAAGTACATGTTGAATCATCTATTACTGGATAATAACCTGTAGTTATCTTTCCACTACATGAGTCTTGATATTTAGCAGTCGTTGTAGCTAGGGTTGTATATTCGGTATTGGAACATGTTGGCGTAGTCTAGAAATTAAAACAAAATTTAAAATATTTATAATTTTTGTTAAAAATATTATATTTATCTTTTTCTCAAAAATCGGAAATTATGTTTATGAAATACAGTTTTAATTTGTGTTTTTCATCCAATTACATCTCTAGGTATATGAAAATAAGATTTGTTATAAGAACTTTCCAAAGTTACTGTAAACTTTCAAATTGGTTCGAAACCTTTTTGCAAAATGTCAAATTTGAGTCTGACTTAAATTAAAAATAGCATATTCGTTATGTGGGAATTGCAACGTAATTACTATAATTTCTGATTCAACATCAAATTCAGTTTAAAAATTAAATTTATTTACTGCACAACTTACATCACACTTTTTTCCACATATCGCTTTATTTGGCGATAGGAAATACTCAATACTGCAATATTCGTCATCTTCACATTCACCAACTGCTAATATCTTACTACCAGTTGAATCGCATAATGCGAAGTGTTTGCTTGAGAGACAAGAAAAAATACCCGTGCAAACATTGCATTCTTTTGAAGGGCAACCAGGTTCAGCTGAATCATTTGGTAAACAGATACCTTGTTTGTCAGTACATATTGTACCTGCTGGACATTGTCTAACTTCACCTGATTGAGTTTTTCCTAAAAGACATTTAAACAAAAATAAATCAATTAAGAAATATATACAGAACACAATATTAACTGTAACTTCTAATAAATACTACATTGTTATATTATGTACTGTTTTGTTCTATTTTAATAGCTTTGTATAAGGCCTTGAAGAATTAGAATTATATTCAGATAGATATTATTTACCATCAAGACATGTTCTATATGAAGTCTTATTCTTACAAGCCGCATAGCTAATTTCTGAACAAGTATTACATGCTGCATAAGATTTGCTATACAATGTGAAAAGCCCAAAAATAATTGTATAAAATATCTGAAAAATTATAAATTGTTAGTTCAGCTTTTGAAATAATCACTTTACGGGATATATCTACTTTAAATGAATTAATTTTCATATTAGAAAATATAAAAAAAGATTATATGGACTATTACTGCACGAAGATCGTACTTATAACTAACCAAAATTATAAAACGTGGACAGTTTTATTAAGATTTCAAGATATTTCGCGAATGCGAAAAATTGTTAATCTAATATATTTCTTTCTACATAAAGCTAATTATGCAAACAATCAAAATGATGACAAGCTGTTTGTGTGGCCTTGTCTAAAAAAAACCACACAATTGCTATCTTTAAATAATATAAATTATTTTTACGGATGTGTTTCTTTTTTTTTTAAATATTATCTAAGTCAATAATAATTAAGAAAAACAAAAAAAAAAAAGTATAGATATTTCATTCATGAATTATTCTGTAAATTACTTGGAAGATAAGAGTCTATTTGGTAAAAATTTGTCTAGCCTAATATGCTGCGGTTCATAAATATACCCCAAAATTTATGTTACTCAATGGATTTTTAGAAAAGCTTCTGATCTGAAACGAAATTTTTCTGTGGTCTCCAACTGGACAGCGAAATGTTGGCGAAAGCTAATCGGAAAATATCCGTGATTTAAAAAATTTCAAAAACCAAAACAAAAAACACCCAAAACCGCACGCAATGAACTTCCACCCCCCCCCCCCCCCCCCCCAAACATACCTAATAGAACCCAAATTTCATTTTCCACACACTATTAATGGTCCGGCCAATTAATTCATGTGCGCAAAAAGAGTGGAGCAGGACCAAGTTTTTCGTTTATGATTTCTATGTGCCATTTCTGTATGGGATTTTCGTTTCGCATCAGCAGAATACTAGACTTAAGCCTACTACGCTCGAAAACGAAAAATTTCATACAAAAATGATACAACGAAATCATAACGAAACATTTCGTTCTGCTTTTCGTTTTACAATATACGCTGTTTCCGAAGAGCGAAATTGATAATTGTATAACAGATTATTTGAAGAAGACTCCACTCTTTTTTCGCCCAATTAGGTCTTTTACTTCCCAAAACTGCCAATTTTGAACAGTTATAGCTCAATTATATTTTTTGTATACAGACTTTGACAGAACTTTGGGCTATAATAGTCAGTTTTTGAAAGTAAAGAAACAGACTTATTAACTGTCAGTACCAATAATTAGGTAGGTAGATTTGTTCGTTTACTTCCCAAAACTGTCAATTGGTCCATTTTTTTCCTATGAACTTTGACAGAACTTCGTGGTTAAATAAATAGAAATTGACAGTTTTGGGAAGTAAACGAACAATGGATTTTGTGCATTTTTTGTTTCTTTCGGTGATTTGTGATTTGTTTGCGCTTGTTTTTTTTTTGCAATTGATAAAACATTCATTGAATAATTTTTCGCTGTGGTTTTCGTAAGCATTTCGCTATCGTAATGGATACCACAGCAAACATTAAGTTTCGGATCAGAAGCTTTTCTAAAACTCAATTAAGTAACATAAATGTTCATCTTCTCAATTTATGTCGCGTAAATCGTGCAATTGTAAATCATAAATAGGTATTTTTAATTGGTCGCTTTATTTTATACCAATCAGGTAAGGTTCAGATAAGTCTTCAAAATAAATGCTTTTCAATTTAAAATAATTATTAATAAGCACCCAAAATAAGTAAAGTAGTCAATTTAAATCGTTTTATTTATATATTATGCACCCTATACCTATATCATAAAAGTTTTATAGGCTACATAATTATTAATTTCCCATATAGTCGGTGTATCTTTTGATGACTGTTATTTTCAATTATTGCTTCAATTCAGTGAATTCACGCAAATATTCAAAAAGCAATCTTCTATCAAAACAATAAACAAAAAAAAAATAGTTACCTCTATACCTATATTATCTTATATCTTTATATACCTACCTAACCTACACCCGAAAAACGGATAGGTATAGTAAGATAAAACAGTATTGTTCTTTCAACATAATCGCCAGCCGCCTCTCATTCGCATAGGATAAAAATCACTTTGAAAATCCCATTAACTTTCTTATCATCTTCATTCATTTCACCTACATAATCAGCAATTAGTTTTTTTTTAATAAATTTCTTTCATTTATGCCGCCAACCAGCAGATGTAGAAGTAGAAGATTATAATTTAAGAGAGGAAAAAATTGTTCTCTTAAAATTTAAAAACTTTTATTGATCTTCTTTTGAAATTTGCCGATATTCATATTCATACAACAGAGACAACGAAACGAAATCTTATTCTCTTTCTGATATGAAGATACAATCATCATCACTCATACTTATAAAATGTTTTATCAATTTCCTTTTAAGTTCATATTCTAAACAAATGTGTTGTGGTACTGCTGTTGTTCAAAAGAAGCGCCAAAGTAAAAAAAATAAAAAAAAAACTCTCTTTTCATAATTATCGTCATCGTCATGATCATTTATACTCTTCTTTTTTTTATTTATGTGTGACGTATGTGTCTTCCTTCAGCCTTGATCGCATCGTATTGCCGACACTATTCATATCATAAGATACCGCAAAGCAATATACACCTTAAACAACTTACCATATCAAACCATACTACCTACCCTACCAACCAAAACCAACACATCGATCGGCCAGGTCAGGTTGATGATGTTTGAACTGAAGGTAGATTCTGTGCTGTTTGTGTTGTATTATTGTATCTTTTACCTTTTGCCACGCTCTCTATCGTCATCTGTTATGTTGTTGGATTTGTTCCATCCAGTTCTGTTGGCATTACCACAACTTCTTGCGAAGTAAACACACGGCGCAACAGACTTTTTCTTTCATTCCGAAACGATCGTTCAATCGGTAAAGTTGTTTAGTTCTCCGATCGCCTTGTAATTATAAAATTTTTTATAAGTACCTATTTGACAGTTCTTAATAAATATCATCATAAATATATAGCAAAATAATCGACTTTGTTTTGATCCGTTAAATTAAAAAAAAATATCGAATTAAAAAAAATAAAAAGTAAAAAAAGTCAACAAATGACTAGGTAGCTTCCTACTACTTTTTAAATTATAGTGCGTAATTATGCAGAAATGGTGATTTAATATAGTTTTATAGTGTTAAAATGTCTTAAATAACAAAAATACTTATGTATTTAAAAATAATCACAATTTAATACAAATCCAGATTCTTTAAATTGACCGATGTCATAACAAGTTTTCTTAAAACAGTGTTAAAAAAAGTTATACTTTTAGAAAAAAATATTATTGTGAATTTATGAATCTTAAAAATTAATAACAAACAAAATGTCGTTGAATACAAGACCAATGACAAATGTCATATTAAGGATTAAATATTTTTTGAGCATGGTGAGTTTTGAAATTGAAATTTAAATTTTATTGAAAATTACCAATAAAAATAATAATAGTCCTAATGGCTAGTGCTGAATTTAAAAGATGTCATTTTGCAAGACAGTTATTAGCCACGTTCGTTTAGAGGTAGCGAAGTACTCATGAGAATAGATAATCTAGTACTGCCAATTTATCGTACTGTCATGTACGAGAAGATCAATTATTTGCGTTCCATTGCAAAATGGCTCATAAATTAGGTGTACTCATGAGTACTTCGCTTCCTCCAAAAGAAAATGCCTGTTAAGGTAATTATCTTATTTAGTGTTCATGCTAATGAATTGAGCTTGATTCACAATGCGATGAGAAAATGAGACTACATCGTTACGAGAAAAAGTCGTATAGTTGCCAAACCAATTACAAAAATTAGGTAAACTATATGAGGATTTACTAATTATTATTAATGAAACATTTCTCGTTGTATCGTCAGGTCAAAGTTCGGAAAATTCAGAAAAGACGGGACAAGACTGATCTTTATTTTTGTATTACCTATTAATTTACAGACTTTTACAGAAAAGCACGATAAATTAAATTTAACAAAGTAATTGACACAACATTTTAAACATTTAAAGCCTTTTCTAATTCATTTTTAATGAATTTTTTGATTATTTTGAATGATATAAAGTATACTTTAACGCTAAATGAACCGTCTAACTTTAAAACTAGTTAAATGCTTTTCTATTTTTTTTAAGTACCTACCTATACTTTACCCATTTGACGTTTATCATTTCATAACAAATAAATAAAGAAAAATGATTTCTTAAGATCAAGATTTTGATATTTTCGAGGATTTGGAGTTATTTAAGAAACCCAGAACTGTTTAAACCTCGAGCTTGTCCGTTTGAAAAATCCAATACAATTTATATATTGAAAATTTCCTTTAATTAATTTTGCATGTGAATTTTTGTTGTTGTAAATGTGAAGGGTCATGTAATTCTGGGACCGGTAGGGTAACCTTTTCGGACAAATCGTTGCTGTTTGCTGCAACTTTCCAAATAACATTACACGTTTATTGTAATATGATAATATTTTCTATACTAGTTATTATTTTATTATTAATAAAAAAATTAATCTAATAATTTGAGTAGACACGAAAAAGGAATTTGACTTGAACTTGACTTTTCAAGATGTTTTTGTGGATATGTTTAGTTTTCTGTTTTGTTTGATTACTTCATCTGTCAAAATGAGGCGTATTCAAATAACTTGTTAAAGTCACGTTAAAAACCTTTATTAGTTAGAAGAGCTATTGTAAGTGTTTAGGATTCAGAAAAAGTTCTCGCAACTAAACGACTGCGTTTCCTAGAGTCAGATTTATTCCTTATAAAAGAGGACTTTTTAAAATTTTGCGCCATTGATTTTAACTCAAGTTAAACTTGATTTAGTGTTACTTATTTTGGTGACTTAACTCCGAAACTGGGATAATCTCGAACTGGAAAATTTGTTCTAATTCAACCAAATTATGAGTAATAAGCATCAGAACTACAATTTCAATGTCCAGAGGTTACTAACACTGTCATTATTATAAGCTGCCACGTTTTTTTTCCCTGGCAATTTATAATTTATATAAAGACTTTTAAGCCAGACAGTATTTTTGTAGACTTGAGGTTCTAGTGAACTAAGATCAAGCTGCAACCTAAATCCAAGGGCGCCATATTATGACATTTAATAAAATTTTACAAAATTTAACACATACATACAAAATGATCAAACAAACAAAACAATCATGAGAAAAAGCGATTATAATTTGCAAAATTGTGTTTTTAAGTTAAAGCCTCCCTTAACTTAAAAAGACAATTTTGTAAATTACATATAATCGCTTTATCACTGTAATTTTATTAAAGTTTAAAATGGCAATTTTTTTTAGTATTTAACTAACTCCTTACGACACTTTGACATTTTAAAAGTCAAAAAGTGTGTTTGCTTTGTTTTTTTTTCACGCATTGTCAAAAAAAAATGTATACGATAGATTAAGCACGATATATAAAAGAAAACTTAGTAAACAGCTTTAAAATCAATAAATAAAAAAAAAAATAAAGTTAAGTAGTACAATAATGCTATTTATTTAACATTGCGCTATTTTTTCGACAAAGTTTTATTCTTACTTATTTAAAACAGCAATACGTTGTAACTAGGTTCTGTAACTCTCACATCAACAAAATTAGTCGATAAACAGACCTAATATGTATTGAGTTTTGAATGAAACTTTGAAGGAAGGAAGAATAATATTGTTTCGGCTCTATATTTTTGACCGTAAAAAAAATAATACAAGGAATTTTAAGCGGAAAAAGTTATTTAACACTATTTATTATGTTTTGGTCAAAATTCTCGGCATGGAGTCTTTCATAGAACTAACTTTCGTTATATATTTTATGCATACGAATCTTTCGATTAGTGTCTTTTGTTAAAAAAATACATAAGTTCAAAGATTTTTATAAACTCAAACGTTAAAGGTAGAACTAGAATAGGCGGTAGCTGTCGGAAGCTAGTGTCAAAAGCGAACGAAAAATTGCTTTCCAAAACGTTAAATTCATAAGTCACCCATAATGCACTTGAGTGGTTGGAAGTGATTTTTTTGATTTTTGAAGCTAGCTGTCAGTCCACGTACGTAAGAGCGGTCGGTGAGCGCTCTCACGTCTGACGGCAAAAGTCAACGAAAACTAAACGAAAAGTTCCAGAACGCAATTATGTGCGCGTCATATGAATTTCTTGTTTTCGTTCGGTTTCGTACGACCACGTACGTTGGCTTCCGCCTATTCTAGTTCTACCTTAAGGCTATCAAAAACTTAAAGCTCTTGCCGTTCGATACAAATATCTCGTTATTATATAGTTTCTATTTGTCCAAGATCATGTTTTTATTTTCATTAAATGTTTCCGTTTATTTATCTACATCTTCACGTCTCGCATTATGTAGGTAGGTACCTGCTAGTAGATACATACATAACTATTTATTTTTTGAAACACAGAAGTCACTTTAATTCCTTATTGGTCTTAAATCTAAATACCCCCTCCCTCCAGCCAAAGATAAATATTTATTGAGACCCCAAAAAACCAATCAGTCTTCTTGATAAATCGTCCTCGAAAACCACATTCAATGTCGCGGTGTTATTTTAAGAATTTTCCCGGCAGATACGTATCTACACACGGCACAGTTCCCCTGTTCAAGTTCAGCAGAAGGAATCAGCAGCAACACAGCAGCCAGCCCAGTGCCAGTGCCAGATCACAGCAAAAGCGGTCGGCTTGTGCGAAAACAAATACCTATCCACCTATCGGCGAGTCCATCTTAACCTTCGCGGTATTTTTCACCACCTTTAAAATGAACAACAACATCAAAATATATCCAGCCAGCGCAAGCTCGTTCAGTGCATGTGTGTGTGTGTGTGTGGATTTGTTGGCAGGGGCATGCAGCACGTATAATGGGCACATAAAATTGCAATTTCACCAACTCATGGTGCGGGACGGCAACAACCGAGGTGAATTAAAACACAAAGTGCCGCCGACCGACAAAAGGATAAATTACGCCATTTAAATAAAGTCAAGTGGATTTTTACTTTGACTGTTTTGTTTTTCACCGATTTTTTTGGTTTGGTTTCGTTTATTTTTTTTTTATTATTTTTGGTAAGGACTGCTGCTATTTTAGTTTCACAGTTCTTGACTTAGTGCGCTCCTGGCCTGGCCCAATCGATGATCGCTCGCGTATGAAGGTTCATATCTCTCTCTTCTTGTCTTTTTATAGTTTCCTCCTTTTATTTTATTGGATTTCTCCGACTTAAAACTGTGCGTTCCTTTGAATGGAATAAACAAAAATATATAAAAGAAAAAAAAAAGAAAATGCAACGCAGAAAACATTTTACGACTTTTCGGCTTTTTGATATTTTTGCTTGGCCAATAAAATAGCGGCGCATTGCATTATGGGGTTTCTTTTCATTTTTGCAAAAGGATTGTAGGTACCTACCTATATTAAGCGTAGCAGCTTTCAAGTGAAACCGCGTTTTTAATACCTTTCGCATCGTCATACAAACTATACCTATGTACCTATGTATATGTACATACCTTGTTCGTTTTACCTTTTTGGATGACCTTTTTGAAAGATGCACCACTCTTTTATACTCTACCTCTGTTGAGCTGATAAAATCGAGGCCTTCTTAAAGGATAATAAAGATGAAACGCTGAAACCGCATGCCGCCACCGATTCTGCCAACAGAAAGGACACGCTCATTTTGAAATCCTGTGCATGCGTGAATGACAAAGGGGTGAAAGAATCAAGCCCTTTTTTTATTGGATATTTAAAGGCATCACATGTGCAATTTTTTTTTATACCTGTGCAAAGTCATAAAATTTACGATGTGATCAGTTCTTTAGAATAACTGGCTTATAAATGAGATGAAAATGAAAGAAAACAATTGCTATTTATGTCATTTGGAAAAAAGGGGGCCGTTTTTTTTAGTTTCCCTTCATATTTTTGAACATTAAATTTGTTTCGGGAATGGCAAAAAGTCCAAAAATTTAAAATAATCCTGTTCTCATGATAATAAAGCCAAATTAATATAAGTTCTTATACCTACGTACATTTAAACTTATCGTTTTATAGTCATGAGCGTTTAGTTTAACGTTTTCATAGCGGCTGTTGAAATAGAGGATACCAACCGAAACCAGTACTCGAACAGACTTTTGTTGATAGTTGACAAGATTCCTACCACTTTTGAGTTTTTTTTACTTTTTATTGAACATCTTGATAAAATTGTAAAATTTAATACAAGTGGTACGTGAAAAATATAAAAAGACCAGTTTATTTTTTTAAAAGGAAAAAAAGTGGAATTTTAATTACAATAAATCTTTTCTCTTTAAATTTGAACGAAATTCTCAATTCTTCACAAACAACTACAACAAGAAATATTCTTACCACATTCCAAAAATAATTCCAGATATTTGTAGTTCTGCGTTCAGAGTCCCCTTTCACACCGGGAAACTGAGTGGCCAGCAACTTTAAGTTTTTAGGTGCGAAGGGAACTAAGTTAGAGGAGTGAATGGTCTACGATTAGTGGATATTGAAAATTAAAAGAAAACGTAAAAAAATAAACATGTAAAGACGAAAAACAGCACCAGTTGTCAGTTCATTTGAAGTATACGTCAAATTATTTCCACATACAAATATGTCATAGAGGTGGTAAGATCTATCTTCAATTCCTCAATTCTTCAATTCATTTAAAAGAACAGGCCTAATATCAATATGCCTGTTTGGTATTTTTTTTCCAGAAAATTTCCCAAATACCTACTAAGTTTTTTTTCTATGGGTTTTAACAGCAAATTGTGGAATTTTGTGAAAATTTGTGCAAATTCGCACGAAAATTTCACGTTACCAAACAGACCAAATATCTTTGAGGGCATCCAGAAAATAATCAAATTAAAATCGCGTGATTATTCTTTGATTACATCAGAGATTTGAAAAGCAGTGCTTGTTTTTTTTTTTGAAATTCAATTTGAGAGACTGAAAATAATCATAATCAAAGAAAATTTTCAACTGTTTTTATAGCATAAATTTGACAATAGAGACAAGTGAGGGAACAGCGGCTTATCTTCCTTATCTATCGTAGCTTTTGTAAAAATAATTTGAATAGCGAAACGTCAAGACTTGCTAAATATGCTTGGCTATTTGACAGTGTCCAATTATGACAGCTATTAGGCACAGAGATTATGTTTAAAAATATCCAAAACTTATAGCGTTTTATTTTGGTGGTCCGGGAAATTCCGAAAGCATTCCGAATGGTTTTTCCTTTACGTTGAAACTCTGTGTATTTGTGTGAATTTCTAAACAAAGTTAATATAACAAAAATAAAATGTGTAGAAATTTACACAAATGCCCAATGTTTCAAACTAAAGGAAAACATCTAAAAATGTTTCGTTTGGCACTAAACAGACAGTTTTTTTTCCTAAAAAGAAGAGAAAATCGATTCTGAATTTGAAGAAAGAATCAAAACCAGAAGCACGTATGCATATGCATAATTTAAACATCAAAATCGTGAATTGTCATTTTAATTTGACATTTGCACTTGCATTTGACGTTTCACAAATACAAGAAACCCAAACTTCAGAACGAAACAAAAAAATAGGACAACTTGCTTGTTTGATAGTCCTCATTAGAGAGTTACGTTAAGCAGCCCATGGACACTACACTTGTGTCTGCATCGGTGTCGGTCGGAGTATATGTGATTTGTGTGGGCTGGTGCGCACACCGATTACGGTGTCAGACACGGTGCGAGTCAAATCAAAAGTTTTTGATTTTTGGTGTCGGTGTCTCGATCGGTGTGGCGTGTGTGGCGGAATGCCACACCGGTGTCAGTACACCGGTGAAGACACAAGTGTAGTGTCTATGGGCTGCTTTAGAGTTCTTCCGGATTACCAAACGAAAACCCTATAAGAGTATTTCTAATCCGGTTAATTGATACTCCTGATTTAAAATAGTGCACTTGCCCCATTTTCACACTCAACAAAAAAAATTTAAACATTTTTAATCTCACCTGAAATGACCCTTTTTATTTGACATATTATGAAGCCAAGTAAATCCGAAGCTGTAATTTGCATACATTGTTGAAACAAACATCAACCTTATCGACCCATTCGCCACTTTCCAGAGAAACGTCTCTCCAACAAACAATAACAACAAAAAAAACCCTTTGCATACCCATCAGACAAAAATGTGTCACAAAGTTACACGCTGCGCATACAGCTCCCGAAATACTCCTGTTCCCATTTCGGACAACAAAAAAAGACTACTTCCACAGAACCGATATAATATACCTACCTATGTGAAAAAAAAAGAAACAAAATTTCTTTCAGCACGAAGGAACAAAAAAGACTAACACAAATGCCTACCGTGTTAAAAGGAAAAGAAAAATTGCATTGGGATTCCAAAAAAAAAAATTAAACAACAACATGTAAGTCAGCCGCGCAAAAAGGAAGCTGCATCATAACATCGCGCGAAGCAGCCAAGACAAGGAGCAGCCCAGCCAGCGGCAAGCAGTAATCAGACCGGGAATTATCTCTGCTCTGAACTCTTGGAGTCCAACAGGTGTACGATGATGCCGATTTCAGTTTTTGTGTTTCAACTTTTTTTTTCCTTCCAGTTTCTTATTATTGTTTTTTTTTAACTCATTTACCCTGCGGTCACTACAAAGCTTTGTGGCGATGCGTGGTGGCGGCTGCTACTGAGCTGCTGTTGTTACGAACAACCAGTAGCGGCTATTCAAGCCAAGTTAACTCACTTTTCGGCTCATTTGAGAGCATTTGTACCTCTCAATGATGTCGGCATCCATTGATCCGTTTGGTTTTAAGTTTTATTTAATTTAATTTTTTTTTTTTCACTTTCAACTTGGCTTAGGTCTCTTTCATACTCATTGTCCTATTTGAAAGCTGGTTTATAACACAGTTTAGTTATGATAGTTTTATTATTTAAAAGAGCATCTTATTTTTATGATGAGTAAGGTCTTTCAATTTATGTGAAATTTGAAACTGTCCGAAATGTGAAAAAGGATTATTGGTTAAGTCTACCAATTAACATTTTAAATATGTAACTCATTCCTGGTGTTCTTATCAGATAGCTTGAATTGTTGCTGTATCAGCTGATTTTTCCTATCGGGATAGCTTTGGATAGTTCCTCGAATGCGACAATTGACTATAGTGTCAATAGAAAATGAACTTAATTTTCATAGCAAACCAGTGCGAATGTTTTCCATTATGTTTCCATCCGCTTAATGTTTACTATCAGCTTTTCCATCAAATTATTGCTAGTGTAAGCGGGCCCTAAACGTTCAATTGAGTGATTCAATAGGTCTGTTCGTTTACATTCCACAACTGTCAATTTTAGTCAAATTTAATTTTTTATATCAATTATGACAGTATTTTGACAGAACTGGGGACTAAAATTGAAAAAAAAGAGTTAAATTTTGAGAAGCAAACGAACAGAAAAGTTTATATGTAGAATCGAAAGATCGAGTTGAATTAAGCTCTTTGTACAGTAGTGCGAGACGAGCATATAAACCTACGAATTCAAACACCAAGATCTAAAAGAATATCCTCTATATCAACGCTAAAGTTACCCTCCATCTTTTTGCAAAGCCCTAACACATGACATATCCTGGATCAAATTCAATTCTCCTTAACAACAACCATCTATAGAGTGATTGAATTGTGATACTCTTGTGCCAAACACACTTCATCCATAATCCCTGATCCACTCTTGCTTGCTTAAAGCAAAATGGATCAGCGGCATTCACTGCGTCACCATCATCATCATCACGCGTCAACTCAAAACATTTGGCATGATGCGGTCTGTTGTTTTACTACCCGTCATCATCAACAGCAGTGCAGCCGGAACTCTCAGAGTACACAATATACTGAACGCGCGCGGCAAACGGCATTTTATCGTCCCAGGAATGAAGTTTCCTTGGATGTAAAATATTTTCTTTTTTCATTCCACTATTATGCCGCTGATCCAGCAGCATATTTAGATATATACTGTTTCTGCTCGACGATCCATCCAATACCAGGTCGGTTCCTGTATTATTATTGTATGTTCTGTTTATTGTGTTGGCTGGGTGCCGTTTTGGTTTTTACGCCACCAGCAGAACCATACAACTATAAGACTCCAACAACAGCCAACACAGCATCATCATGTCGCGTCCATCGTCGCGTCGTCGTCGTCCGTCGGTCGGTCAGCAGAAAAAGTTGTTCACGAATGAGCATTGAGATTGGAGGCAGACGCGGAGGAAGCAATATATAGTATGATCAACTCGTCGTTGAATGGTGGCACGGTCGATTCGGTCGGTCATCGTCAGATTGGTAACTTGCGGCACGCACGCTCCGGTTGCATTCTTTTGATCATAGCGATCATCAATAAATTACCGGATTCCTCAAAGTGTTTCACCGACATGGCATCCGTCAGTCCAATCATGATATAATTATTGTGTGTGCATGGACATCTCTTGTTCTCTTGTGGCCTCTTTCTCGTGGTCGGTTTTCTTTTATTTTTGTTTTGTTTGTAAGACTTGTCAGAGGAGTTTTTTATGTTTTTGTTTTTTTTTTGCTCACATTGGTTTGGGAAATTAGTTTCCCTCTGTCATCGACAGGGGGCGCCATACATCAATTTATGTATTTCGCTGTGCTGATTCCTTTTCAAATTGTTGTAAACAGCGACACGTTTATCAACGAGACACAAACGAAGGAAAGAGGCAGCAGGTAGGTATGCAGCATTACAATAATCTAATTACTTACCGACAAACACATTGCGGCACAGACAATCGAGAAGGAGCGACTGCTGTCACCAGCTAATAAGACAACTTTATATTATTCGATTGGTACGGGCGGCCGGCGCAGCGCGGCGTGGTGTAGAGCGACAAGAAGCGACGACTGTCAAGTACGTGTGTGCTGTTTTATCAGTATATGGATGTTGTATGTAGGCACATATGTAATTACTTGCATTCCGGATTTGGTAAACAATAAAGAAAGAGCTCTAATAATTATTAGAAACATAGATTCGAGTAAATATCTGTAATTGCCGTATGAGTTTGACACATAAACTAAAACGCTTTCGTAAGAAATTGATGGGTTTTTTTTAATGGATTGGCCTCAAATTAGCCTTGGTTTTCTGTTGTGATGTTTTGTGAAATATCAAAACTCTCATTTATGTACATTTTACAGCGGATTTTCAAAAGTTAACCAAATCATGTCTAGAAAAGACCGAAATAACTAGGTTAAATGTCCCCCCACACCAACGCGTAAACTGTCGCGGTGACGACGAAAACAATAGTAACAACACGTGGTTGTCAATGAAAACAACACGTTACTATAATTGTTTTCGTCGTCGCCGCGACAGATTCGCGTTAGTTTGCGGTACCTTAGCTCCCCCAAACGACGGAATGACGACGAAACTTTCGGCTGTCAATACATTTTATATGAGAATCGCTTAATCGCACCGTCGCGTCGCGTTGGTGTGGGTACTATCATTTAAGGCCCTGTAAATACATTTTGACAGACGAATGTTTTATTGTCGTCCCGAATGTTTCACAAACAGTAGTAGAGGTCAAAAATGGTACTCGGAATAGTTATTTCCTAACCAAAACATTGTAAATATCTGACGGTTTCTTCCCTAACTAATGACAGAAAATATTTTCTCTAGCGATCATATTTTGAATCGATCAACTTATTTCGAAACTTAATAAAAATGACATTATGTCACAATTATGTACTACAGTATGCATAAAAATAAATAAGTCGAACTGATTAATCATTTGAAACCACTTAAGCATTTTAATTAAAATTTTCGGTCACACTTTTATTATATGAGTATCCAAAGCAAGATCAATTTGTGTGACCCAGATTCCAATGTCAATCTACAAGATGTCAAACTTATATCTAAGTGAAATATACGCCAAAAACCTGCCAAGTCAATCAAAACTACGTCCAACTTTTCAAATAAAACAAAAAAAAGACATCATCTTACTTACAGCATGACAGGTGTAACGTGTACTTTACGTGAGCGGTTAGTGCAAATGGAACCATAAACACAAGCTCGGCAAAACTTAAAAAAAAAAAACAAGAATAAATGGCGGTGTACTACCAATTACTTTCAGGTGACAATTTAATTTCCACACACCGACATGGTAAGATCCAACAAATTATGGAGTCCACCAGAGTCGACATAGCCTACAACCATTAGATGCAACTGAACATATTAAAGTGAGAAGGGGGAACAAGTTCTTCAGCGGCACTCTATGTCGAAGCATCAAACGAGTATATGAAAAGCAACTCGGTAGGCAGCAAACACAACACAACACAAGCACCACCAGCAGCCAGCAATCATATCGCCTAATATTAGTTTTCCGTTTAAATCAATTCGAACGAGCGTGAAATCCACCGCCATGCGCCATAGCAGCCACTGTCGGTGCCGCTAGGAAGGAAGGTAATTAAGAATGTTTTTTTTTTTTTTTTTTTAACTTGGCGCTTTCCCCCAAGGTAACTCCAGCGCACTGCTTGTATCTGAGTTTTTCTTTTCCGTTTTCCCCGTCATAAAGTGTCTATCTGCTGGCGCCACACATCTTCTCAAACTCAAGCACACATTCTCTGTGTAGCAGCACCAGTCAGTATGCCTGTGTGCAATCGATGATTATCTTCAGGAGAGTATTATTATGATTATTACCGCTTCATAGGTCTTTGAGGCTGCCGCGCGTACGCCGCCTCTTTATTTAAAATCGTTTAAATATTTGTTTACCCAACGTAAGGGGACGCGCCGTATGGATCACGATTCACGTCGAAGACGACGACGAAGACGACAACGAAGACGAAGAGCGACGCGACGTCTCATACTAAATCCACTCGCCAGGTATAATATCATCATCATGATCGGTAAACTCGTCTTCTTCATTGACGATCAATTTCGACGACGGCGAGCAGCAATGACGACGATGATGATGGTGACGGTGAGGATCAATTACGATGGGTAGAGTGTTAGTACGTGCGTCATGTGAACAGTCATTTACTTGGTCACCATTTGTTCTGTTCATCTGTCATAAGTTTGTTTGTCACTCTTGTGCTCAAATCGATCGTCATCGACAGGTTCGGCCACAAAATGTCAAAGCTTTTCGATCAACAGTCTATCAACGGTAGTCGAGAAGATTGATGGATGATTAAAAGTCTATGAAGTGGAATGTGCGTGTTTTATAATGTATATGAATAATATATAGATTTATTGGGTTTTAATAAACTGAACCTTTTTGGATTAAATTTAATTTCGTTAAGTGATTTGATCGATATCACAATTAATTTGACATGAACGTACCTATAGCTTTTTGTGGAAGTTCAACATGATTGTTGAATGGAATCAAAATGGCTTCTGGTGCAATGTCAATCATCAACAATTTATTTAAGACATCCGCCCAACGCACATAACAACTTTATACTATAGATACATATACGAGTAGAACAACTATCAAATACGATTAAAAAAAGAAAATGTTGGTAAATCTATACCGCGTGTCGCTTTTATTTGCGGCATGCGTTTGATCTTGAGATTATATGGCGCACATAAATAAAAAAAATAGAGCTCGCTATATTTTTTATCTGGCTCCTTGGCTCCATGTAACGGTAAATTGACGAGGTATTCCTTGGGTAAAAAGATTATTTTGAATTAAAAAAAAATAAAGCAACAAAAATATGATTAAGATCAAGGTTCTGTCTTTGAAATAATAAATACAGGAACTAATATCACTGAACTAATTATGACAACCAGTAAAATAGCGTTGGTAAAGGCATAAAGAAGTCAGTACTTTTATCTTTGCAGAGTAGTGCCATCGTAGGTATATCGTTTTCTGTTATTTGTTGAACACGATGTGTCAAAAATTATTCTTTTAGATACTTCCGACTTAAGATATGAAATAATGTATATAATTAATAAAGATATAATTAACACTATGATCTTATTGCGTTTAATCACCAAATGATTTTAAGTCTATACGTCATAGTTAAGTCAGAGTTGGCGAACCTTTCATTACTCTTTTTTTCGGTAGTTTCGTCTTCCGTCTTTCGTTTTTTTGACAGCTTTAGTGAGGGGTGTAGAAATGTAGGGGGAATGAAGTAATGGAAGCATATTACATTTCTACAAGCTGTCAAAAAGACGAAAGGCGAACCCCGACCGGAAAAAAGACTCATGTAATCAGCGTCTTAATCCTTAATTATTAATTGCTATTTAGGCCATATTGTGTGCATTTTAATAAAATCGCGTTAAATTTTATCCAAAGATTAATACAAAATTTTAATACAATTCACACGCGGCCTTAATATGTCTGTCAAAAATATCTTAAAATTTGTTAGATATTGAGATGTTTACATGGGTTTTAAAGAAAATAAAAAAAAACAGATTGACTGGTATTATGTTATGTTTAACAGTCAAAAGTGACATTTCTCTTAAATAAAACACTGCAAAATGCGTCTTTTTATTTTAGTTCATCGAAATAACAGTTATTTTTGTCTTCTGTCGCATGCCCAGTTACAATATGTTTGACAACTTAATATCTTCAAAGATAGGTCGATCGATTCGATACTAATCAATACCTATAGCAAAAAAAAATAGCAAACTGCAACTGCAACAAATGTATCTGTACTCAAACCCATTCATGCATGCATACAATATGTTGCCTTGCCGTTGCCAGGTCGAGGACGGTTAACGCTCTCTTTTTAGCCGTCTCTTTTTTTTTGTTTATATGTGTGTGTGTATGTGTTTGAAACTGTCTTCATCCTCATCATCATTATTATTATTATAATTATGGCGAAGAGTAATCGTCATCGTTGTTGTACTGGATCGTAGTCGTTGTCGGTGTTTGTTGGGATTTTGTTGTTGTTCCTGTTGTTGTTATTATTATTATTATTATTGTTGTTATTCTTACGGTTATAAAGATGTGTGTGTGTGTATCTGTGTAATATGTTATGTTCGGGTTTTTGTATCTGTTTGTCTGTCGGCAAATCCCTTTGATCTTATCGCTGAGCTCCTTGCTCGCATTCTGATCAAAGAGTTTCCGCCAAAACAGTGTGTTTACGTTCGCTTAAAGACTTGAGGTAAGAAAACAACAAAAAAAACGAAAAAACGGCCACACATTTTAACCATTTTAACACACAGCGATACTAAAACTAATGTGTATAGAGAAATATACAGAGAAGGTAGTTATAGTTTATACCTACCATGCGTAATATGAGAGAAAAAAATATTAATTACAATTTAACATAATAACAATGCGCAATCTACTTTCTTATTGCCCCGTCAATGCCGAAGTTGTGTGGCAATGCGGCACGGTGCGGCACGGACCGACGACCAAGAGACAAGCCTTTTAAAATGTAATTCTGATGCATGCATCATGATCGTTTATCAGCTGTTTCGCGATGGAATTGGAATTATGGGAAAATGCAGATTCATTCATGGAAGGTGCAAGGAACAGAGAGAGAGAGAGACGAAAGAAAAAGAGCAGCAACAAATATACGCGTGCGTGTCGTATGGCCGCTATATACACTGCTGTGTGTACCGCGTACCGCCCACTCTGCTTTACCCGCGCGGCACATCGATGTTGTTCTTTGTCGGCGTGTGCGCGAAGCTGACGATCATTTGTTGTGAGATCGATCTTCTCATGATCTCTTCGGCAAATGACACTAAGTGAACAGTTTTATGTGGCACCGTATTAATTAATTGATACAATTAAGTGAGATTTGCTCTTAAGCATCTAGCGTTGTTGAGCAAAGGTGGTATCGACTGAACAACGCGACCGACGGACGAGGATTGGGGAGAGTGAGAGTGTAAGGACGGAGAACCTTGTTTAGCGGGTTTTCTTTCCACATCGAGTGGTGCAATGTGGAGAGGTGGTGTGGTGCTTTTGATGCCAGTATATAATAACGCGGTTCTTTAGCTGCAGCAGTCTCGCAGTTGTTGTATGGTGTTGTCGGCATCGGGACCAAATCAAAGTAAAGGAATTTAGAATTATTGTATTAATGTCTGTCGCGCGGCGGTACATTTTCTCTTGTATGCGCGCGCGCACGCTCGCACACCGTACGTTGTTGCCGTAGTCGTTATGTGGGCTTGTTTGTCTCAAACACATCTTTTGAACCCAATTGATATCTCGATATACGAGTAGGCAATTTTTTTTCTGTGTTTGCTATTAGATTCCCTTCAAAACGCTTACTGGCATAGTTGGACGCGGCTATACTCTGTGTTCTCTAATTTTGTGTGTAATTGCGGCTTGTTACCTGCGGCAAAGTCAAGTAATTTTGTATCTCTTGTACGAGGTATAAGAGGTATACCAACCTTATACTTCTTCGAGTTGAAAGAAGAAAAAAAAATATGATCAGGCTATCTATGGAAGTTGACTATATGTTTTGATGTTGTTCCACAAAGTTGTTACGTATTTTGTCCGCATGCAACATAGCGGCAGAATGTTATTTCACGCTTTAATTTGATACAATGTAAAAGAAAAAAAAAAGTGAAGAAAATTCTTGAACACATTACTTCCGCGTATCATTTCATGTAAGGAGAACCTATTATGAGAAGGTTTATTATAATGATTGTAGGAACAATGAATACAAATTTGAAAATAAGATTTCAGCAATAAATATCAAAAACAAACTTTACTAATGACTATCGTCCAGATAAAAACATAGCTAAATAGATAAAAAAAAAAATGGTCACAATTGAACGAAAAGTTTGGTTGCGATCTGTCAAATGAATAAGTTACATAATATTATAGGATTGTTCAGTGAGGAAAAAGTTAGAAAAGAACAGAACAGAACAGGACAGAACAGAACAGCACAGATTCGTGAAAAACGTCAGAACAAGTTAGAACAGAAAATGGCTACCTACGTTGTCACTAAAAAAGCAACAAAATTTTTCGGAGCATATATGCTTGTCACAAATTAACAAATATACGTCTTAAAACTAAAATTACTTCATGAAAATAGAATCAGAATTGATTAAAATACACTTTTGAAAGAGTTAAGCAGAGATTCAAATAAAATCTATCAAAAAAAACAAACTACTTTCATTAAAAAAAATAACATCTGATTTTGGCAGTTTTCACAAACCTGTTCTAACTTGTTCTACCTCAAAAGCAAGTGCAGAAAATCCTGTTCTAAAGTGTTCCAAACAGACTCATTGAACAGCAATCCAGAACAGTTTAGAACAGAAAATTTCCCATTGAACAGCAAAATCTTGTACTTTTCTGTTCTAAAGTATTCTAAACTGTTCCGAACAGCCTCAGTGAACACACCTTAAACATATCTTCTACAAAAATTAAGTTTTCGTTTGGTTACCCGAAAGTACTCTCCGGAATTCTCCGATCTGGATTGCTAAACGAATACTTGCAACTTTTTATGATTCTGCTAAGTTTTTGTTTCGTTGTATTTATATTAGTGTGAAATTGAACCTGGCCAAAACTAGGGTCGAATATCATCGATATTTTGTATGAAATTTCCCTAACGTGTCGTTCAGTCACTGATGCCGTAATTCGGCCCTGATTTGAAAGGCTTTGTTCCTATTTGTGGATAATACAATTATTATCCTAAAAAAAGGTAAATAGGAAGTAAATAAAATAGTTTACGTACGTCAAATTTAATTTCATAACGAAAAATGACATTTCACGATTTTGGAGTTTAAAGTGTGATCACGTATATGTACGTGCTTCTAAATTTGAAGTTTTATTCAAATCCCAAAATCGCTTATACCTTCTTTTCATGAACTGTCAGAAGTATTTATTGATAGAATATGTAACTAGACAAGAATTTCTTCAAAAATGACGAAACTTTCATCTGTCAAAATATTTTACAAGAGATTTTCTTTTAGTATGGAAATACTTATTTATCGCCATGTAAATAAATTTTGACTGGCGATACTTTCGTCATCCGAATTTTTCGCATTTGTTTGGGAGAGCCTTAATTGTCATTTTCCTCTGAGAATACTTTTCTTTTAAAGTTTCTCTAAATATGTTCCATGCTTCCACCTGCTTTTCATGTTTATTTCGCCTTTATTTTGAAACTCCAAAACTGGAAACCATATCGTCGGTCGCTTGAAAATCAAAGTAATATAAGTCAAAAATTCAACATTTTTAGTAAAATTTCCAAAAAAAAACAATTCTTTCTAAAAAAAAATATTGTAATACAATTTTTAAAAATACTTGGATATCACTGCATATATTTTTACTTACCCACTTCTCTCCTTTTCTTCTTTCAGATGAAATTATCCTCAACAGCAACCACATGTGTGGGATTAATTTTATCCGTACTTATCCTAAATGCAAGTAATGTCGAAAGTCGTGCAATGGCAGCCACATCTAATACAACAACCCCAACCACAAACTCAACGAAACATCGATTAATAATCGGTACAAATTCCATACTGCGGCAGGTGGAAGAAACTCAAGTTAGCAATGATCACAACCGTTCGTTGAAAAAGGTTTTTCTTTCAAATCGTACGGTCACATGTAATGATGGCTCCCAAGCGGGATTTTATTTGCGGAAGTCAGCCGGTTCGAAGAAATGGGTTGTGTTCTTGGAAGGTGGTTGGCATTGTTACGATACGAAATCTTGTAAAGCAAGATGGATGAAATTACGACATTTGATGACTTCCTATCAATGGCCGGAATTTAGAAATGGTAAGTTTGAAAATATGACTTTAAATTTTCGGTGGAAAGATATCAATTTGAAAATTTGTTTTTTTTTGCAGCTGGAGGTATTTTGTCGAATGTTCAAGAAGAGAATCCCTATTGGCACAATGCGAATCACGTTTTGGTGCCTTATTGCAGCAGTGATTCATGGTCTGGAACTAAAGCTCAAGCGGATGATGGAGATAGTTGGCGTTTTATGGGGTCACTTATTATTCGCCAAGTTATAGCAGATCTTATTCCATTGGGTTTGGGTAGAGGTTCGGTTTCGGAACTTCTTTTAGTGGGGTCATCAGCTGGAGGACTGGGTGTGATGTTAAATTTAGATCGAATCAATCATTTTCTTCATCATGAGAAGAGTTTGAAGGTATTGGTTCGAGGAGTCAGCGATTCTGGGTGGTTTCTGGATAGAGAACCATTCGCTCCAGCTGCTATTGGATCGAGTGAGTCTGTGCGTCAGGGCTGGAAATTGTGGGAGGGACAATTGCCCGAGGCATGTGTGAAGCAACACAAAGAAGAACCTTGGCGGTGTTATTTCGGTTATAGACTTTATCCAACTTTGGAATGTAAGTTTAGACAATAAATATGGTTACAAAATCAAATCTTAAGTATTCTATTCTTTTCTTTGCAGCTCCTCTCTTCGTATTTCAATGGCTTTTCGATGAAGCACAAATGAGAGCTGATAATGTTGGGGCACCTGTCACCCCACAGCAGTGGAACTACATTCATGAAATGGGTGGAGCCCTACGGTCTTCTTTAGAAAATGTTTCAGCAGTCTTTGCTCCCTCCTGTATTGGACATGCTGTACTTTCCAAGCGTGATTGGTTCAATATCAAAATCGATGATGTCTCCCTTCCCAAAGCTATCCGTTGCTGGGAACAGTCAACGCGACGCAAGAGAAACAACAAACTTCGCCGTGCTACAGAAACAAGCATTATTCCATCAGAGAAACGCAAAAAACACAACCAAAGACACAAGCACCCTGAGAAGCAAGACAAATCTCATAAGAATCATCGATTGACCAAAGAAGAACGTGAACAACGACGTAAACATAATCAACAAAAGAGACGCAACAATCAAAATAATAATAAAAACCCTCGACGTGTTAAAACAACCACAATGAATTCGAATCGTTTTGGAAGTAGTTTCCCTGAAAACGGTACTCATACAAATCGTCTTCATAAAAATCGACGGAAACACCCAAAAGACGGACATCACAAAAATCAACATAAGAAGAAAAATAGCAATAAGAATCGACGACGAAAGCTACAGCTGCAGCAGGAGCAACCTGCAATTCCAATTGTTAAAAGTCAAAAATCCAATGAAGACGGACCAAAACAAAAATGTAGCCTAAGGTATTTGGAACGGTGTAGTTGGCCTCAGTGTAATCATTCTTGCCCAACACTAACGAATCCTGCAACGGGAGAGGAAATGAGATTCTTGGAGCTATTAACCTCGTTCGGATTGGATATTGAGACAGTGGCAACAGCTCTTGGGGTAGACATGCAAACTCTTATCAATATGGATCGCACAGAACTTGTAAATCTTTTGACACAACAAGTTAGCTGAAGTTAAATGGAAATTAACATGCAATCCTATAATCATTTTTCTTCGCAATGAAATGAATCTCGAGATGAGAACTGTCACACTGGGCATATATAGGCTTTTGTTTTTGTAATGAATACAAAGGGAGAGATGATTGACTACAATGATTTGAGGAAATTTGCCTAAAAACATTAATTTTGTCACTCAATGTTTTTAGTTTACCAGGCCCAACTAAAAACTTAATTAAGTTCACACGATGCATTTTCTCTCACAATGTTTTATTAAGGAATCTGCTACAGCAAAAAGAGCGTTATATACGTAATCTATATTTGCAGTATGAAGAAATAAATCTTTACATCAATTTGTTTACTCTAATTTTTGAAAATAGAAATGATAAAATGCAAAAACATTTCAATCCAAAATTATTTCAAATTAAATTCTAGTACAATCCTCTTACGAAACTCAGAAGTAATTTATCGCTCTGCAATATTTTTTACACCATTTTTATGACTACGCAGTGTATTCAACTTGTGCCGTTGTGCACTATTATTATTTATTTAAAACAAACATACGTAATGATCAGAATTTAAAGCCTTTGTTTTTTTCCTTGTAAACTGGCACAGCAAAAGTTGAATTAAAAAAACGAACAACTTTATTAATAAACAACGTATATACAAATGATAATAGAATGAAGAATAATAATATAAATCTTTATGTTCATAACACTTTCATTTTGAACTTAAATCATTTTGGTATCCATTGTCTTCAACCAAATAATTTAATTATACTTCTCTTAAGATCTGCTATCTACAAAGATCTGATTAATTAAGTCGGTTAAATGAAGTTAGGTATGATTAAATAATAATTATCCATAAGAAAATATTAATCCAGTGCGACTATCTCTAATTTACTCTCTCTACATCTCTCTCTTATGTATGATTTTAATTTATTTTTATTTGTTGTTTTAACTTTATTTCATATTTTGCTTTTCTTTATATACAAAAAATAACTGCCTTTTGAAGTACAATATTGAACAAGATATTCCTTTGTAAATAAATCTTCGAGTTGTTTGTAAATAATGTAAAACTTGTAAATATGTAAATCTTAAATGTATGCCCAGTTAAAAAACATAATAAAATAATCAGTTTGTTTAATTTTTAAGTACAAAACTTAAATTTACTTCAAAAATGTATTTTTTTACATTTTGATTTTTGTAATCTTAAAGATTTGCATAAAAAATTCTAAAAAAAAAGCAAACAAAACATACAAAAGATGTAATTCCTAATCTTCTTAAAAATCCTATACACCAAGAGAAAAAAAAACAACAACAACCATACACAAATGCAACTACAAGACTGTTTTTAAATTATTTATTGAGTAATATATTTGAAGTTAAGTTTATGTATAATTAATTTTAACACTTTTTTTATATATTATTTATTTTGTTAATGAACTAGAATTCTCTTAAAAAATATTCCATATTCTTATCCATTTTATATTATAATTTTATTTTACTACAATTTTTAATTTTTCTTAAAAAAAATTATAATATTTAAATAAAAATCTTGTACTACCTCAATATTAATCATAGCAAAAGAAACTTAATTATTATGTAAAACAGTGTACCTGTGACAAAAACAAAAAAAAAAACAAAACTATCGAAAAAATAATACATTCCGTCATGAAATTTGTAAATTTATAAATTATAGAACCAACATTTTAAACTTTTAAATAATTGTTTGCTGTAAGAAAAAAATTCGAAAATCATATTTGTATTATAATTAATGAAAATTGTAAATAATTTATTTAACATACATAATATGTATATAAACTCTTTGTAAATATGTATTCAAATTTAAGTTAAAAAAATGTTTGTACTTAGATTATAATATTTAATTTTTCCAATGTTAATTGTTACGAAAATAATAAATATTGATAAATACCTAAGTTTATAAAAAAATATTTGTTTGTGTTTTTATTTTCTTAATTTACATTAACTAAATTAAAAACTATTATTAGCTTGTGGAACAAAATAAACAAAAGTACAGTTAATATACCGAATGAAGTAAAAAAAGGCTTTAATCTAGCCAAACATAAAAATGGCAAAACTGGGTGATTTTTTGTAATAGATTGCTGAAATTAAATTCAATCCATAGGTTTATTCATTGTTTTAATTATTTTTTTTTTTAACAAATTGTATTTTTTTAAATATTGAGCACAGAACTTCTTGTCTCTTGTCTTGCGTTGAATGTCAGCAAAACAATTTAAAGACCTCTAGTGCTTTTTGAAAACCGAAAAACCCAGGGGTGGAATCGGCTAAGGTGATTGGTGGTTCATGGTTGTCACATTTATGAAAATTTAATTTTGCGTCATTGTAACAATCATTGTACATAAAATCTTATATATAAAATCTTATACTAAAAGTTGTCATAAATCCATTAATTTGATTTTTTTTTTGGTAAAATGTTTTTTTTTATGCTAATAAAAATTATGTAATAAAAATGTTGGTAAAAATTATTTCAATCGTTTTAAAATTTGAAGAAAATGAAATAATTTTCATTGATAGGAAGGAAGCCAATGCCAATAAAATGCAAAAAAAACTCATGACTCAGTCATGGAAACAAAACTCGGATCTGGCCGAACATTTCTGTTATGTATGTGAATTTCATTTTTCATGGACTTAAAAATAATTGCACAGGTACAAAAAAATTAATTTTTCTTGAATTTGTCAATTTCACATGAAAATGACACCAAAATAGCTGTCACAAGAAAAAGTCGGAAATCTATGATTATCACACGTGACAATTACCTTACGCAGACCGAATTTATTTTTTTTACTGTCAATTATCACAAATCACCTAAGCCGATTTTAAGAAAATTTAAAAAAAGCTGCTACTTGATGAGCTAAAACACCACTTAGCTTAAATTACAGTGGACCTATTCTCTTTTTTTTGTAATTAAAAAGCTTGGAGAAATATACAAAATATACTATTTAGTAAAAATTATATTAAATATTTTAATTGAATTATATTTGTAAGTACCTAATCTTAAAAATATAAATTGAACTCTACAATTATTTTTGAAACAATTAAAAGTCTATTAATTCTTGCATAGGTTTTTCCAAACAATATTGAAAAATTTATAGGATGTGTACATCACTTGAGTACATTTTTTATAAACCTATAATTAATTTTTCTCGTGAATTCTTGATACTCAGTTTTGTATTTCTATAATAGTCATTTTGAATTAAAAAAATACAAAAACAAAAATAATAATTCACTTATTAAGGCTCCTACACACCAACGCCAATCTGTCGTGGCGACGACGATAACAATAACAACAATGTGTTTTTTTCATTGACAACCACGTGTTGTTATTATTAGCCGTTTTTTATTATGACCCATGATCAATATGGATCATCCTACTAAAATAAAAGAACCTCACAGTGGCGAGAATCAGCAGCCAGTTTTCCGATAAAGAGCAGGTTCATGTGTTGTTGTTGTTATGAATGTTATTTGATGATCCATATAGATCAATTCTGATAATAAAAAACCGCTATTGTTTTCGTCGTCGCCTTGAAAGATTCGCGTTGGTGTGGGGGAACCTTAATTTGTGTTTTGCTTCTTCTTATTTAAAAAAAAATATATATTAACTTGAACGGCTGTCATCAGAATCTTGAAAAAGTTCATAAAAGAGTGTTTAAATTCCATATTTTGTTCCTTTTTCCTCCTTGATGACAATACAGATGCTAGAAAAGACAATCGTTTAATCCGAAATTTTCCACAACAACTTAAATTGTTTCCTATGTTGCCGTACATGGGGAAATGAAAATTTTTGGGTGAAAATGATTGAAGAACCGGTTTTCTAGTTGTGAATTTGAATCATTTACACTCGAACTGAATACTACGCTTATTGAAATGAAAATGAAATTAAACTGACTGAGGTAGCAATATTTTAAAATTTAAATATGGAAACAAACGTGGAAGTATGGAACCGAAATAACTATACTGGAAACTTCACTTCCGTTTTGCAATTCGGATTTGTATGCTAATTTGAGAAAGCTAATTGAAGTTTTTTGTGTGCTACCAGTGACGTCTGCAAAGCCAGGACATTCATTTTCCACTTTGAGACGATTAAAAACGTGGCTGAAGGGCACAACAACTGCCTTAATTGATTAACTTTTAACATTCACAAAGAAATCGATGAAATCCTTGAAGATAATATGGTGAATCAAAAAAAAATAAGAATGGAATTAATTTTCACCAAATTCTATAATTACCTACATTATTATTTCAAACTAAAAAAATACTAAAAAATAAATTAAAAATTCACTTCATAACGTAGGGAGTTTTTGTTTGTGTTTTTCCTTTTTTCGTTTTCTTGATTTTCATTTTTGTGCTAGTTTTTTTTTTTTTTTAGTGATACATTAACAAAACTTCTACCAAAACTGAGATTGAGCCCCCCCCCTCAAAAAAAGAAAACCTGCGTACGCTACTGGACAAGTGATATATTATAAAGAGCGACCACAAATTATGAAGTAAACCTTAAGTTGGGTGTGATACTCTTCGCTAATCTTTTAGACCATATATTAATATTGTTATTATTAATTACTTTTTTATCTACTGTATATATATAGGTATACATAATATTGATATAGATTAACAATATAGTATACTATAAAAATGTTATATATGTGTACTTGCAGAAACAATAAACGTTAAACGTAGGTATATACTAAGGGAAACAAAAATAAACAAACAAAGTCCTATAAAATTGCACTTGAAAAAGTTTTATCAATATTTTATGGTTGTTTATAATAGATTTGTTCGTTGAGCCCTGAAGTCACCCTGGGGTCACCCTAAAGCGTTTTTTGAAAAACCTGAACTCGCCCTGACAATCAAATTCTGTGTTTTTTGAGACCTGGGGTCGGTCGCCCTGAACTGGCCCGAAGTAGAACTAGGTTTTCTGCTGTGGCGAGTTGAGGTAACGAATAAACTACCAAAGTGACATGAGTTGTGAAGCAATTATTTTATTGTGGATTTGCTTGTTGCAGGTAATAGCTTATTTTTGAAATAGAAATCAGAAGAAAAATTGAAAGATAACAAATAGAAATAGAAAAGAAAAACGCTTGATGGTGTTTCAATTCTTTTTTAAAACTAATTTAAAACACATTTTATGTTTTAATTAGTGAGCACATAACTTCTTGTTTCTTGCGATTAATGTCAACAACATAATTTAAAGCCCTTTGGCGTTTTTTGAAAAACGAAAAACCCAAGTTTTTTTGATAATTCTTAGAGTTATCAAGAAAACACTGGGTAAAGTTCAACGAACGAAACTAATGTGTTTGTGATGTACCACACGAAAAATTCCCGCCTATATGGCACTTAACAAAACGTATAAAATTGTTAAACTTGAGAAGTTACAAAGAACAAAGGACATTTAGTATATTGAATTACAGTGGCTCCATCTATATTTATGTATATCTTGTCAAAAAATATCTTTAGTTTATTTTGCACTTTCTATATACCTACAACTTGACATTCATAATAAATATATATTAATTATTTGCAAGCGTTTAAACCCAGCAACCTCATTAGGTAGGTTTCTTTAATTTCCAAAGCTGTAAAATATTAACATTTATATAAACAAAATGAAATAAAATTTAAAATAAAAATTATAAAATAAATAAAGTTCAAAAATAAAATTTAAAAAGAAACAAAATAGAAAAAATAAAGTCGCAAAAAGAAGAAAAGAATTAAAAAGTATATCTCAGTTCAATTTCGAGAAAAGTTCAAAGTAAGTTTACGAAACTTTCTGTTTTCGATTTCAGACCACATATGACTTAGAACCTCATATAGTTATGCATATAAAACTGAAGGTTTTATAAAAGTCTATACATAAACCACTTAACTAAACTTTAAAATATCAAGATTCATGTCTTCAATGATTTTTTTTTAGCAAAATCATAAGCAGGACTTAAACATTTTAAGTTAAGTAATTAGTAGAGAACAAATATGTAGATACATACATTACTAGGTCACGGATAGAGTAATTTTAAAAGCCGACCGTCCGTTCGGTAGTATTAGAAACTTGGTGACATGCTATCTATAGAGTCATACACAGTACATTTGATGCTACCGCACTCAGCTGCACAATCAAAAAAAAGTATAGAAAAACACACGCACTAAATTTTAGCCGTAACTACTACTTTCTCTGCGCCTCTTTTATAATTCGTTTAAAGCTCCATAAAGATAATGTTTTTTTTTTTTCTAGAGGTGATATAAAATAACTTGTATTCTAAGCTGATTGGACAATCAAGAAGTGACGATGACGAGTCTCACAAGTTGCAAGTCGGGACTAAGTGTAAAGAAAAAAGATGATCATACATATGTTCTTAATGAGGAAATGACTCTATTAAAGTGCTCTTATAGGCTTTCGGCAGCTTGGCGGGGCGGTCGGTCGTCTCGTGTCACAAAATCTACCCCCACAATAGTATGCTAGTACATCGCAAAACATCTTCCCCGTAGTGTCATATTATAAAAAAGTTGACATTATCACTCAGATTTGCACTTGGACAAGTTTAATTTTATTTATTTTCCTTCCCGCTGCGGCCATAGTCGGAATTTTTTTTATTCTTCACTTTAAGACGCCATAATCAGGAATATCAAGTTCACTGTCAATGAGACGGAATTGCTAATATATAAAAACAAAAAAAAACCTCATATTATTCTACCTTTCTGCCAAAGGGAAACCGGGTGCAAAAATGGTAGCAATTAATCTTTCAAATATTTTGTACATTATGACAGCAACGAGGACTTTGCTACTTCTACTCATCACCTCGCTGGGTACACTTCAAGGTAAAATAAATTGTATTTCTGATTAAAAAGGACAACTATTTTATTATAATATGTTGTCTAACTTCTTTTATACATTCTTGACTCCTGTCCAACGTATGTGAATAGCATGTCCGGTTTACTTGACTATTTCCTTAAATGGAAAATCCATAGAGGAATCTTTTGTGGAAATAAACTGGGGACCGGATTGCCGCAACAAACCCGAATGGATTGGTTTGTTTCCTGATGATCCATCTGTATCCAATACACAACCATTGGCTAGAGTTGATGATTTAAAAAATTCCACCGGAAAGTTCACAACAAATGTAAGAATTGGAAAATTAAGATTTCCAAGGGGATGGAATCATGAAGATGAAAATACACTGCCAGCCGAATATCCAAAGGGAAAATGTTTGGATTATTTTGTAGCAAGTTTTACTGGCATGGAACTTCTGACTGTGGAATGTTTAAAGATTCTACCAAATTGGATGGGAAAAACTAATCATGTAGCTGAAGTTCCTCTAAAGAATTTATTTATTCCAGGTAAGAGAATGTGGAATCAAAGTCAATGAATTTATGTGTTTATTTTAAATCTAAAACATATCGTATTTGAAATAGTTGGATTTTTTGTGATTCTTGGAAAATTGACTCAGAAATCTGAAATTTCTTCTCAAAAACAGTTTTTGCTTCAATCCCTTACGAAATAGCTTAACCCAAGTCCTTCTGTCATTGCTTAGTTTTATTTGCTCTTTTGTGCGTTTCTGAAAAAAAAAACAATACATTTTGTTGGTAAACTGTTTTTGAGACTATGTGACATTATTTCTGGTTTACCTTCCGCATTAATATTTATTATTATAAAATATAAATCAAACTTTTAAAGAATGTGCTAAAAATTGTCAAATATTATAAAATATAAATTGATTATAAAGAAAAAAAAAACAGATTCTTATAAAATTCGAATATTTTTAGAGAGTGGTGTGGGTTCAGAAATTTTTCTGTATCTTCGGACAAATTACCCTATGTTACAAAATTGGCAATCGCCGAAAACCATAACGCCCAAATTTAAAATGCCATAACGTTCTGAAACTGATTTATGGTCCAAAACTCAAAAAAATCAAATGCAGAAAAGCCCAAAAGAAATGTCAGCGCCAACAATATTTTTCAAATATCGAGGAAAAAGAAGTTAAAAGTAAATTGTGTCAAAATATCAATAGTTAGAATAAACTGGTCAACAGTGAATCAATTTTTATCTCCTGCACTGTAGATTTCACACTTTTAACATTGGAATTTTTTTTCCACAGCTTTTTCAATATTTAGGTTTTAATATTATCACAAAATTTGAAAGCTTTTTTAATGTTGGATAGTGAAAAAATTATATAAATTATATTCCATGTGATTCACTTTGTACTATGGGTGAATAAGTGGATGGTACACAATGAATCAAGGAATTAAAATCAGTTTATTGAGTAAAAGAACATTAAAATTTGTTAATCCATAGGTACACATACATATGTATGTATAAAAATATACATTATTTTTCCTTTAAAATAAAAAATTTTTTTGCATTTATAAAAAAATTAAAAAACTTAACTTAAGCTTGTCACAAATCACAAAATGTTACAAGACAAATAAAACCTGTAATTCAGTTACTTATAATTGCTATAAGATTTGAGCGAACATATCCATATTCGAATAATCGACATTGAATGAAACATTTGAATTCTGGAGCCTCAATCGGTGGTTCATTGTGTACCACTTTTAATTGATTCATTGTGTACCATGTTGTTATTTTGCAAAAACGTGTTCATAATTTATAAACTATTTAATGAAAACAAACAAATCGTATAAATTTTATAAATTTAGGTAAAAAGAAGTACAAATATTTAACTCAAATGAAGGAACAGCACACACTTTTTTTAATAAAAACGAAAACAATACACAAAAAAAGAAATACGTACCGATTTAGAAAACACAAAATCTACCAGACGAACCAACTTAAGCTACGGGATCGCTTAGATCGAATGGTTTGATGCAAGACGCAGGAAAAAAGAATTCTTTTCTCTTTTTCAAATTCGTTTTAAAATGAAAAGAGACGGTGTGAGTGCAAGTGATTCACTGTGTACCCTGATTCACATGTTGACCAGTTTACCCTTTACTAAAAACTTATCTCAAGTAGCTACACGCATTTTGGGCAATAGTTAAAATGTCATTACAAAGAAGGTAGCTTCTTCCAAGACCGAAATATTGAGTATAAATTTAATAATAAAAAATGTTTGAGTAAAGTACATAACCTATAATTACGTATTTCATTTCACTGATCATAACGGTACTTTTTATTTTTTTAAAGGTACTCATATCTTTTAAGAATGAGAATATATGTATATTATATGTAATTCTGACTTATTTAAATTGTTAAAATAAATTATATAATATTCGATTTTTTCTTCAACAGGAACTCATGCATCTGGAGCTTTTAGTACAAATCAGAAATCAAATCTAATTAAAGATTATGCATTTTCTCAAAATCTAGATGTTTGGTCACAATTGATATTTGGTATTCGATTTCTTGATATGAGTATTGGGTAATATTATTTGTATATTATAATTATTATTAACAAGTATTATTGAATTGTTTAAAACTCTTTTATTTTCAGAATTAATTTAAAAAAGAGTCGAACACCACCGGAGGATGATAATTTTTGGATTGTTAATGAGAATATGTTGGTTGCTAAACTTGCGCCAATTTTGAAAGATGTTAAACGTTTTGTTGAAACATCAGGTGAAATCGTCATTATGGATTTTAGTTCATTTCCTATTGGTAGGTTTTGCATGTTAATTGTATCGTTATTCGGAATTTTATAAGGGCTCTCCCAAACTAACGCGATAAATTCGGAACGGCGACAAAACATTAGGATCTCATTATATTTTATAATATGAGATTCGCTTAATCGTATCCAATTATCCCATTATCGTACTGTAAATATATTTTGACAATGTTCCGAATGTTTTGCGTTGGTTTGGAAGAGCCTTAAAGAGTTTGACTTGACAAATCTATTACAATATTCGTAAAAAAAAAAGGGAGTGTATTAATGGCATGCGAATTTATGACAGAAGGAACCCTATACAATATACATACTGTTTATAAATGTACTGTTAAGAGCCCCTTGTTTCTTTGGAGGTGACGAAATACCCATGATGCAAATGATAATCTAGCACCATCAACTACTCGTGCTCTCATGAGGAAGTAGATGAGTTTCGTACGGAAAATAATTCGGTGCGTTCCATTGAAAATGGCGAACAAAGTCATGAGTACTTCGAAACTTCCAAAATACAAAGAAACACGGCTAATGCATTTTTCTTGACAAAATCATACTATTAAAAATTGGTTACAAAATTAACTGTCAGAACATACTGACAAGTCAATGGTCAAGCTCATAAAACTACATCTCAGTTTCATTTTTTTAAACTTACTCTTTCCTATATTACCTACTGATACTGATTCACAATTTCATTTAAAAGGTTTCTATAAACGTCCGGATAGACACAGTGACCTGCTTCGTGTGATAGAAAAAGAAATCGGTGATTTAGCCTATAAACGTAACACAACAGCCGATCGCAACTTTAAATGCTACGAATTATCAATGAATGACATCCGCCAGGCTGGCAAACACTTATTACTTATCTATCCCATTGAAGAGTTGCCATATCCCGATAGTGGTGAGTGCATTAATTTTATCTTTAATAGCTTTACTATATCCATAATACCTAACTTTTACTCATTGTGATGCCTTGGAATAGATTATTACTATATAGCAATATTAAATTCCAGGAATAAAAAACTTTGCGTTATAAAAAAAAAAAAGATAAGAATTGTGGCGCCCATGAGCTCTGTTTTGGTACAATAATATACGTATATATTATATACCTAGATATAGGGTTAAACAGAAAATTGGCATATCAACACGTACAGGTTGATTTAACAATAATTGCAACATCAGTCGTTGATGTAAACAATGGAAAAATTGGCTAAGAGGATATCCCCACACCCCTGACGAAGTATACCTATATGACAAACACACAATGATGACACAGCGTGATTTTTACTTGATTTGATTTGTATGATTTTTTGTTTTGCTGTTTTAGGGTACATTGAGTTTGTAAGAAACTGTTAACTAATAGTTCAGAAGTCTTACCATCATGAATGTTATTTAGAGAGTTTTGAAAATTGATATTTGTATAGGTTTACACGTGCTCGTTTCTACTTTGTCGCCTCGCACCTTGTATCTCTGTCTATATTGAAAAAATGGCGCCCCAAAACTTTCTTTGACAACATCTTCTTTTTTTATGATTTTCAAATTAGTAGTGTTAAAATATTTAATATTTATAGCAGGTGTTAATTCTGTACTCATTCCGAACGTTTCGCTACAAATTGGATTGAGTGTGGTCACCGGGAAAAAACATCATAAAAAGTTTCTTACAACCACAGAAACTTTTCAAGTTATCCGTCGCATACTGTTCCAAAATATTATTTATAAAAATTTCCATCGATTGTCTAATTTAAAAACTGCATTTGGCTGTTCAAACCTATTCTAAAGTGAGTATATGTTCAATGAACATAGAATTGAAAAGTTATCTTGAAATTAATGAAATGTTCATTGAACGCATCCAAAAGTTATGATCAATTAACAGATTGCAGGGTTGTCAGTGAGTTTATGAGAAAATAATTATAATGGGTTTATAAAAAATGTCAAACTATTTAGACAATCGCTAGCTGGACAATTGTGGAAGAGTGTTCTAAGAAATTCTAATAAATAAGATTGTAATCTTCCCTACCAGCGCTGCCAAGTGTACTCTACATACATAACATTTGTACTGTTGAAAATCCTGTAGGTAATAGAGTGAGTGATAATCTAACTTAGTCCAAATGAAATTCAATGATTAAAAATTTAATCCATTCCCCTTCGATTTGATTTCTTTAAAGAATCATGCAAAATGTCACTGCGAGAAATCTCTTCAAATTCAATGAGATGTTTCACAACACTGTTTGCTAGCCATACTGTATAAATAGTTGAACAATTTCTTATTTATAAACGCATTCTAACAGTTGTCTAAGTATGTCCTCATATATTCAATGACATCCCTGTGTAATCTGTCAATTTCACATACATTCAATGAAAATTTTTAATTAATTTCAAAATAACTTTTCAATTCGTAAATAGAAACTTGCCTTATTTTGTTAATTGAACGGACTCACTTTAGAATAGGACACCAAATTGCGCTGTAGACAAAAAATTAGATCTTGATTAAATTCTTTTTTATTAAATTTTTTTATTAATTTTTAAAGTTTTAGAACTGAATTTCAGGTCTTAGATTGAGATAGAACCTCGTTATATCTATGTGGACCCTGAAATTCGGAGCCTTAAAGTGGCACTGATTTTGTTCACAGTGATAAAAATCGAACTACTTGTTATACCAGCCTTCGATATTCGTGGTAAATGCACGAACATCATGTGGTGTTTTAAGCCAGCTTTTGGCATTTGGGATTCTCCTATTCGGGATAACATTATTATTACATAATAGGTCTGTTTCATTACTTTTCAAAACTGGCACTTTTTACCCACAGTACACAAATCTAAAGTAATATATTGCGCAGGTTGTCAAAGTTGAAAGTGTCAAAAAATTAAAAATGGCTGTTCGAGGAACACAGGAACTCAACACGCATCATTAGAAACAACAACAAAATATTGAAATTAGACATGTAAAGCCTAGTACATACTTCCTCGTGAAGTGAACAACCATCAGTGGAGAAAGTGAATTTTTGACACAATTTGCTTGACTTTTGCAGCTTTTATGGTCAAATTGTCAAAGCTACACCAAAAATCAAAGAGTTCCCGTACATTTCGCGAATGAATATGGTTCACCGCTCGTGAACGCAAGCTCTCCACTTTTTGTTCACCATTTTCCCACCATATTACCTTGATTTTGACAGATGCACAGAACTGAACAAAAATGAAAACGCTAATGGTATTATCTACCTTTAATATGTGTACTTAGCCCAAAGTTCTATGCAGTGTATATAAAAAAAAAGAAAATTGAACTAGAATTGGTCAAAATTTACAGTTTTGGAAAGTAAAGAAACGACCTAATGTCTGCAGATTTGAGATTTTTGAATTCGGAATTTTATTCCCATTTTGAACGCACGTCGCGTTTGTCAGTGTTGAATTTATCTTGTTTAATAAATAATTGTCGTACTCTTATATAGGCCCCAGACAGACAGAATTTCTTTCTTGTCATTTATCATCGTAATGTAAAGTTTTATCAAAATCTTACGAGAAAAAATAGGGTACTCTATGATATATATTGTATGCCAACCATATACACCGCTATAAGCAACTCAATTATTTTTTTTTTTTGTTTCCTCACTAATCTCTTTTCTACTTTCTATATACAGAATCCGAGATACTCTGCCCCACATGGAAGACATTCTCACTAGGTGACATGAATACATCCGCATCATTGGATTTTATGAGGTTTTTGTTTGCAAGGAAAAACGACTCAGTCATCCAGGATGAAGGCTGGATATTCCATGCAGTACTTGGACTTGAACAGGCACTGGTATGTACCTATATAATACTAGAAAGACTTTATTGTGATTTTATTTTTTTTTTATTGTTTATTAATTGTTATTATTGTATTGCTGTTGTTTTTGTTGATATTGTTGAGTGCTTTTGTTTGACTTGAAAATACATTTTTGCATCGTGTGCAAAAAATATTGTAGCAAACAAGAGAAAGAACATAAATGTATATACTGCATATACTCCCAATATAATATAAAGTCTATATTCTGTTCACCTTGAAGTGTTACTCTAGATCTCGAGTTTTATATATAGCTTTTGTGTGTTGTAATGAAATAAAGATATACCTAAAGATACAAACAAATAGAGACCTCACATCTAGGTGAAAGCACTGAAAAACAATCAATATTATTATTTTTTACTTCAAGATACCAGCACCTGTATATATGTATCTAATCTATACAAAAACATATCACATTGTTATTCGCCAATAGTTTAATGGCATTTGATGTTTTTTTTTTTATTTCTTTCGCAGAACATATACAGCAAAGCACAAACAACTGAAGAACGGGCCAGTATTATTAATGTTAAGCTATCCAGTTGGCTTGGTGGACCATGGAGTCTTACAGCAAATATTGTTGCTGTTGACTTTTTTACTTATACAAATATAATTGATATAGCAATTTATGCCAACTTGAATAAGGCTTTCACCTTAGCCAATAAAAATCTTATGCGTTTTGAAATTGCTAATTGATGAAACTTTACAAACCTACGTCATGCGAAGATATTTTTAAACGGGACAAGAGCAATGAATGATTTGCATTTCAAATAACAACATAATTAAATATAAGGAAATAAATTTATATGAAATATGATTTGTTTTATTTTTACCCTTTTATGGCACAAAAAGGGGAAGATTGTAGGAACTTATTTATACAGAATTTTCTACATATGTACATACAATGTCTGTGAGTTTTCTATTTTTCCAACAAAGGCGCTTTCTCTATAGGTAGGTAGGTATAATTTAAAAATTGATGGTTTGTTACATTTTATTTTGTTTTGTTGGATGAAATTTAAATTTATTCGGATCTTTGTTTGTGTGTATATTTTTTTTTAAAAGGTCTCGGAATTTTCCCCGGGTTTTTTTTTTCATATATGTAATATTTAAAACTTTCAGAAATTTCTAGCGAAATTTTATGATTTTTATAAATAGCTATTTTGTTGGAACTTTTTCCATTTTGATCCAGTTATGGAAAAATCAGACTAATACTTATTTGAGTAATTTTGTATGCACTAACATTATCTTTGTCACAGAGAGCTGCTTAAAGCGAGCTACAAATAGAGACCAAAGATTTGCCAACACTTATAGTGCAGTAAAAGTAATTGGTTAACAACAAACTAAAAGAAAACTTACACTAATAAAAACAATAGAAGACAATACCAATTAAAACAAATATTTAAATTTTTTAAAACATTTATAAGCGTTCACTGGTCTTCAATACACTTTATGTTCAATTTATACTACAAATTTTAATCGAAAATATTTATAACTAGCTGGCCCACCCTGGCTTCGCACGGGTTGACAAATCTTAATTTCGTAAAAAAACTAATTTTATAATAATTCCTCTACTTTAACAATTTTCACAAACCGTTTTCGGTGATTTTCAACATAATTATACATTTCCATCTTGAGAACTTATATATGTAGGTACGCTAGATTCGACTTTCGATTGCAACACATATCTTATACAAAGAGTTTAATTTTATAAAATAATTAACGAAACTAAAAATTATAATAATTGACTTACTTTTTCATTTTTTTGTAATAGGTAGGTATTATTTCGTGTGTGACTTCAGTCCAGATATTTTTATTTGTATTGATCTATTGATCTTATTTCAAATATGACATACGTACATATATGTATTTTTTTAAGCATAATCAGTATAAGTAGGTTCATAGAATGAGACATTTTTTTAAGTACATACATTTAATTTTTTAGTAGTTTTTTTTTCTTATTTATCTTTGAAATGTATATCATATAAAAATACGAAAAAGTACGTATACGCCCGAGTGTATTATGAACAAATAAATTAAATCTTTCCGTCCGAAGCAGACAGATAAATAAATTGTCTTTTTTAATTTTTGTCCATTTTCATTTTCAATGCCCTCGTTCTGTCAATTTAAATATTTTTTTTTTAAATTTTGTCTATGTCCGTCGTCAACTTCCAATTTTCATTTTAATCAATTTAGTATTTTCAGAGATTAAGAAAAACAAACTGACAGACATATAAACTTTCAAATTTATAATATTAATAGGATACTACATTCAATTAATTTGCACATTCGAGTTAAAGGTTCAGGCAAACCGTAGTTAGATCGATAGTGGGAAATTCAGTGAATTCAGACTCCGAAGGCTGTCAGCTCCCCCTAGTAGCATCAGGAAAACCACTTATATTTTTAACCCTCCTTTGTAATCCAGTCAATAAAGCATTTGGCGCCGATAAACATTTTACGGGGGTTGAAGACCCCCTAAATGGTTTTTTCAGAAATTACTCCCAGATGGTAAGTTGTACAATAAAAATTATTAAGACTAATTTGTAGCTTGGAAAATTTCCTACAAAAAAGATTAACATACTTTTTTTCATAAAAATAACCGTTTCCGAAATAAACCAATTGAAAAAGTTAAGGGTCTTACTTTTCTATTGGGCGGCTTAGTTAAAAAAATGTGCATTTTGTGATAAATGCATCAATTTTTTTGTTGTCGGTACATTATATGAACACGATTTTAAGATATCGGCCCACTGTATTTGTCCACACCGTTGGGTGGGAGGGGCAAATTAAAAAAAAAAATATTTTAAACAGAAAATGAATTTAAAAATACAACGGCAACACTACAATATCATGTTATAACTTTTTTAAAGGATATATATAGAAGCGGATAAGCTTAGATGATAAAATTATAACAATAATTATAAAGGAAAAAACCCCGGGATAATAAGGCCAAATGTAAATATTTGTCAGGGTTTTTTTTTATCAAATCCATGTACACGAATGTAAACCCACAAGCTGTACAACATGACCGACGAAATATATAGAAAAGAAATTGAAAAAAAAGAAGCTGAATGAACAACATACATTCATTTATTATGTATCTATGTATCTATATACTTGTGCAAATGCTGCTCGGTTTAATGCAATCGATACAAAATTTAAAGTTGCAGTGGGATATAAAGGGGATCAAGTGCATCGAATTTTTTTGTCAGTTAAAAACCAACATACTTGGACTAGGTACCACAAAATAGAGTCTGACTATCGGGTTAATCCCCGTGGTTTGTATCTACTTTTACGAATAGTTTTAGGCCCAACTTGTTAAATTACTCAAAACAAATTTAGCCGATTCAATTTTTTATTTCTTTGATAATTTTGAAAACATATAATCCCTACATTTCATGCTATTTGAACAACAATTAATTAATCGCACAAAAATAAAATATTTGTATTGTTAAAATAATTTTTTGTTTGCTTTTTTGAAATTATTTTTTTGATAAATTTTGTATGTAAAGGGTGTTTTTTTTTTTTTAATTATTAGGTACATACATACATAGGTATGCCACACTGGATAACCCTACTGTTTTGTTTAATAAAATTATAACGGATGAAAAAAAGTGAAACAAAATGGATGCAGCCCAAATTGCAAAATAATAACAAAATCGGTCAAGCCGTTTATAAGCTAAAATATGTGAATAACTCAGAAATAAGTAAATTTTCTCATAAAACGTCAAAACTCTATTTATCCGTTAAATGTGATTTTCGTGACTAACAATTTGAACGCAGCTTACTTACAAATATTTCGGTCATAAGAGGTACAAAGTTTAATGAAAACCGTTGAAAAAATTTAATTTAAAAGACCCGAAATCTTATAAACCTAGCATTAATGCTGCAATAGTTGCTTAAAGCAGTTGTAGTTCTGTTCCATAAAAAAAAAACACAAAAATATTGGTATTTATGTTCCTTTCCCACCAAACTACTTAACTGTTTTCTTAATTAAGTGAACGCAAACTTTAAAAGGTCACCGAACCGCAATTCAAATAATAATTTATTTTAACATAGTTAATGCAACTCGTTGATATTTAATATTTAAAGTTTAAACTGAATGAGAACATGCTACATAGCACGCGCCCCACCTCGCTCATACATCAAAAACTAAATTTATCACCACTTAAGCTGTCGAAAGACACAATTAGCATAGCTGACGTCTTTGACTTTTTCAATTTTCCAGATCACATCTCAAAAAACCATTAAGCTATTAACAAACAGCTGATTATAAACCTAACTGCAGTCGTTAGTTGTTATATGTATATATGTACATAATTTCACATAACATGCTTGAGTTATCAAGGCAGACCGAATCCGATATTTTTAAATATATAGGTACCTATCTAAATAATAATTTAAAACAAGAACAGAATCGCATATTTCTCAGACAGTTAAGTATGCAAACCCTCTCATAACGCAATAACTGGCAGCTCTTATAGCTCTTATTAGTTAAGTGTTTTACTATATATAATTGTGATCCCGCATCCAGCAAATATCTTAGTGATCAAGTCCAACTGGTTGCTAAGGTATATAAACAGCAACAGCGCGTCATGGTATTTTAGAATGATTCATCGATTTCATTTAATTAAGAATAAATAAACCCACTTAACCGGTTCTATATTTTTCGTATAAAAAGCTTTAGCTGCGATTTGGAATTAAAATAACTAATGATGTTTTCGATTGGTATTTTAGTAATTGGGAAGAATAGCTCTTCGTTTTAGAGCTTGATTGGAACGGAATTGAACAAACAAACAAAACTCTATAAATTCTGAAGCTTGTGTTTCACAAGTAGGTAAGTTTCTACCTACTTAATTTTTGCTTGCGATATACCTACCGATATGTGCTATAGTGGCAAGTTATGGCTTAGTAAAAATAATCAAACTCGACATTTTGATCAAACTCGACATTACGATGAAAGAAAACATGACAAAAAGTGAATCTCACAATTCTGTTCGTCTGTTCTGCTTCAACCTAAACAAATAAGTCTAAGCAAAAAAGTTTAAACTTGGTACCTACTTAGTGGCTTTTGGACATATCCCCTTAGGTAACGTTTGTTTTATATTTTTAAAACCAAAAATAACGGTATCTGCCATATACAGTGAAAGCTCTAATTAGCGGACACTCATAGTCCCCAAATTTTTGTCCGAATATGAGAACTGTCCGGTTAAAGGAAAGATATAGAAACATTTTTTTTTAACTTCATATTAAATTTTTATTATTAAAAATTGACATCACTCAAAATATTTCAATTTGATAGGTGTCTCGCTCTTGAAAACAATTCCATGCACATTTTGTAACCCTCAATTCTGAGAAAACTTTTTTTTTTTCTGAATTATATTGGATCCAGCTTGCCATTTTCCAATATCTTCTTTATTTTTTTTTAAATTCTGGCTTGTGTTTTTCCAATTAAATTTAAATGTTTTATGTCGGGGCTGAAAAAAAAAACCTTTTTGCCGAAGCGTGAACTTCCCTTGGTATCATTAAATGAAATTACTGCAAACATTAATAGCAGAAGCAAAAGAAATGACATGTGCAATAACGGAACGCGATGAAAGGGAATCATAAACTCTCAAAATTACACCAAATTAGTTACTCGGGAAATCCCCTAATAAGCTTTCAACATAACATCACTGTCCGGTTATTTTTTCTATAGATTTGCTTACATATTCAAAATGAAACAAAAACTATACTGAGAACGGACCTTTTGTTTTTTTTTTCTGTTTCATTTGTTGATACAAAATAATCCCTAAATAAAATTATGTATCCGCATATGGGAGGTTTTCTATCTAAAATGACCAAGAAAAAGTGTCCAAGTCCGTTTATATAAGAGTGTCCGTTTAAAGGAAAGTAATTTGTATGAGAAATTCGAAAAATGAGTTTGTTCCCGTTTAAGGAAATTGTCCGCTTATTGGAGCTGTCCGCAAGTAGAGCTTTCACTGTACCTACATTTTTTAACCATTTTTGGAAAATCTTATTTCTTCCAAAAATTTGTTCAATTTCTTTTTTAAGTTAGATAATTTAGACGAAATAGACATTATTTACCTGCATTATTTCATTACTTCTTTACATTTGTTATCTTATTTACTCCTGCTAAAACAATTCTATTTCTTTCGAACTGAATCAAACTCATATTTAAACTATGTGAGATTGACTATTTCTTGAATCAAATCCTGAACGAATAATTCTCTTCATATCAGTTTCAGTGCAGTGGAAAAAGTCTAATTCTTAAAACCAATAAAACACTGCCAAAAGCCTTCAGAAGCAATCCGAATGCTCATAAATGACCTATGAAAAACCGTATTGTCATTAGTTTCGCTGACGGTATTTGAAATAATTTGCTTGATTTTAGATGTTGAAGACATTAATCGGCCAGAACTCCGTCGATATAAAAGGTAATTGGTGTAGGTAGCTTATACCTATACATACATACTTGCCATTTTGCATACGACGACGATACGGGTGCAAGGTGCAAATGCATGTCTCCATTGAGTAATTTAATTTGAGACGTCCATGAAAAGAATGTGGCCTTCAGGTGTTCTAGCTCTCACGCTACTGGGCAATCGATAACAAAGGGGCTGCGACGGGCTATCAGGTGAATAAAATAACACTAGAATGCTGTTGTTTTTGTTGTTAGTATTATCATAAGTTACTTCGAAAAAAAAACATTCCTCAGCAGGAATTTCGTTGACGCAAACACATTCGTGGAAAATTAATATTAAGTAAATGAATTATTGATGCTAGTGGATTGGCTATGAGGAAAACAGTTTGTTGTTCTGCATCATAATTAAAAACTTATTGAAATGTCATTAAGCATAAATGATAGTTATGACTAAGGCTAAGAGTAATGTTGATCTTTACAAAAAGTAACGATTGTAAGTATTTACTACATGCCATACCTATTAATATTTTTCTTCCCACTTCTATTTTATCTATGACAGAACTAAGTTGGCACACAATATATGTACATTATACTTATAATAATTAATGTAATACATACATGTAATACATAGGGATGTGACCACGTATTATATTATATGGTACTATATTAATAATTTCGGTTCGACCCGAAATTGGTACAAAATCGGTACAAAACTAATTTATTCACTAAACTCGGTCCGAAATTAAACTCTAATTTCGGGTCGTCCCGAAACTAAATTAATAAGAATTTAATTTCGGGTCTACCCGAAACAAAATTCATATGAATAAACCGGGGTCGACCCGGTATTAGATATTTAATACCATTCCGAATCACATCCCTATTTTTCTTATACTTTTTTTTCCTCAAGATTTTCAACAAAACCAAAACTGAAGAAAATTTTTTGAACATAGTATGTACATATACACTTAGCTCGAAAGAATATAGAAATATATATACGATTTATAATTGTTTCAAGTTCTGTTATTAAAGCCATGACGCACAAATGTTAATAAATAAGTCATCATAACAAATTGTGATATGAATAAAATTCAAATAAAGTCTGAAATCTAAAAAAAAAATAAACCTACCATAGTAATTATGGCTATGTTGTCCGTCGGTTTTATCGGTTTCGGAATGCTTAATTTTTGCCGATGATGTAAAATTATTTAATACTATAAAAAGTTACAATGATTGTGTTGCATTTCAACAGGACTTGGTAAACTTTTATACATGGTATAAAATTTCTCCAAATGCTCCGTTTTGACTTTAAGTCGTTTATCGAGTCCAATTGTTTTTGATTACTTTTTAGGAAGTCATAAATTGAGCAGAGTTTCTGAAGTCAAAGAATTGGAATATTTGACGAAAAATTAACTTTTGAGTCGCATGTTACTTATATTGTCTCCAAATCAAACTCTATGTTAGGTTTTCTGAAACGGAATTCGTCGGATTTTAAGGACCCATACACTTTAAAGGCTGTTTATTGTTCAATTGTTAGACCATTGTTGGAATATTGTTCTGTTATTTGGAATCCTGATATAAAAAAACTTGTTGGTAGAATTGAAAATATCCAAAAAAAATTTTTAAGGTTCGCTTGAAGACAGTTTCCAGTTAATGGTAGTGCAAATCATTATAAAAGTAGATGTTTAATGTTGGGAATGCAGATTCTTGAGTCAAGAAGAAGAATGTATAGTGTTTTGTTTGTTCGTGATATTCTTTCGAGTGATATTGATTGTGGATTTTTACTTTCATTAATTAACATTTACGCACCAAGTAGACCTCACCAAGTAGACCTCACTCTACAAATTATGGACAGCGTGAGCCTATTTCTCATTGCTGTAAATTTTTTAACATGTATTATGATGATCTCGATCTTTTTGTCTCAAGATATAAGTTTAAAACATGATTGTTAACATTATTACAGAATTCATTTTAATTTTAGAAATATGGTTATATTATATTAATATAATTTTAAATTTAGCAAAACATCTGTGGATTATAACTATCGTAGATTAAATAAATAAATAAAAAATTAATACATATTATGTAGATAGGTTCCGCAATCACCTGATAGTTGAGCCGATAGATGTTGGGGTTGATAATTATTTTTCTTTAAAAAGTAACGTTATCAAAATAAAACGTCAATATTGCTTCATAATTTTTCCATACAAAAGTCCTTAACTTTATTCATTTTTTATCAGCACTAAATTAAAAATACACTTATTAAAAATCTATATTTTACAACACAATTATTGATAACAAAATTTATAATTAAGAATGATCCAGACCATTCGAGAATTATAAGAAAATTGTTTATTATAAATGAAATTCTGAACAGAGTTGAACAGTTTTGTCATAAATTAGGTTTTAAAATATCAAATGTCAATACTTTTCGGTTGATAATATTGACAATCGTAATAATCAATTGGTCAGTTTATATTTCTGAGATCTCAGAGATCTCAGCAATCTCACAAATATAAACAGGATTTCTCGGCCAAATTTCTCAGTTTTTGTGTCAAATACTGAGAAAAAAAAATTTTGGATTCGTCTGCTCAATTTTTGTCGGAGGAAAATTAGTGAGGACTGTGAAATATAAACTGACCAAATGAAAATCATACTACACTCGAATTTGTAATTATAAAGTTATGACTTTGTGTTTTATTTGATTTCAATCAAACACGACATTGCGATGACAGAGAACACGAATAAGTGAGTTAGTCAATTTTGTCTGTATGTCGGCCTATACCTCGACCTACAGTCTAAACCACTGAAGCGATGTTCTTCAAAATTGGATCTTAAGATTTTTAAATGATTCTCAGGACAAAAAACAATCAACCTTATTGTGAAAAAGACATTTGAGATTTGACTTTTCGCCTATTGAGTTTCACCCGAAATTTCATGTTATAAAATTAACCTTATTGTGAACATTCATTTCGGCCTGAAAGTAATGCCATTGACAGCCTAAATGTTCACTTATTTTTAGCAGGCGAACGAAATTTCGTTCGGCCGAAACTCACAAGTCGCAATAGCCTTTAAAATTCCGGGGGAACAAAAAATTTGAAGGTGAAATATTTTTCTGGTGAAACCCACAATAAAGCTGAGTAGCTTTCGAAATTCCGGGCGAATTTTAAGGCTGAACGGTTCTTGCCATACAATTGTTACGAAAGAAGTTCATTTATCTCGATGCGCCTCTACTGATTTTGATGAAAAATATTTGTAATCTTCATTTTGGTTAAAAAAAAAAGCTTGGTGAAAACTTCCATAGAACCGTGTTTTTTGTTGTTCTATAGATACATACATACCACAAGCAAATCAATAACTACTAGACTAACATCCAAATTTAATTTCTTACATCTTCTTCTGACACAAAACCTATAAATTCCTTCATCCTTTTCCTTTTTTTTTGTAATAAAAGAGAAATATATTTTGTTATTTTACATCTATTTTTATTTCTTATCATAATTATAATTTTAATTGTAAATGTTAGAATTATAAATTGTTTTTTTTTTTGTTTTTTGTTCTTATGAAAAATATACACGCATTACGTCTTTAAATGGTTTTCTACACATTGGACATTTTATTACTGAAGACGCACACTTCGTACATGCTACAACATGGCCGCATGGCAAAAACGCCGTATTATATTCGGCTGCATAGCAGATTTTACACAATTTCTCTTCTGGAATGATTCTCTTGTCAGAGTTGTTAGATTCGCTTCGTTGAAGTAAATCTCTATCTAAAGCCGTTGATCTTGTTGTTGTTGCAGCTGTCGTCGCCGACGTCACTGCTGATGATGGGACATTATGTTTTTGATTCTCAGTTTGAGTACTACATTCTTGATTTTCTGATTCACTCGCAGCAGACGTGCTCAAAGTATCTTCAGTTTTTTCAGCTGCCCGATTATATTTGGCTATCACAGCATCAATAAAAGCCTGACCCTTCATCAGTTTCAAGTAGCGACATTTACTAAACCACTGGGCATGCTGTTCCCAGGGTTCGTCATTCTCATCCCAATCCTTTAGGCCACCACCGCAACTAAAGCAATTTACACGATCACCAACCCCGGTATAGAAAAATCCCGCTTCAGCGAGCTGTTTGGGTTTCTGTTTCATGGTACGTGGCCATTCAGCAAACGACCGACACCGTGCTGCTTCGATCGCATACTCGGGGTAATCCATTTGATAAATCGGAGGCGAGCTTGGTCCCGAACCGGCAGACGATATCGAACCTTCGGGATAGGCTGTGGGGCGAATTTCAATTGGATCATTTCCACCACAGACATCATAACTTGCTGGCGGCAGAACACGTGCTAGCGCATCAATATTAAGTGGAATGTTATTTGTCGTTCTTCTCCGCAACAATGGACAATTGCCCGACCATTTAAGATGTTCACTCACTGGATGATCGCTTTCTTCCCAACGTCCAATTTCCACCTCACAAAAATAGCACTTAACTTTGTCGCTTTCGCGGGTGTAAAACATACCAGTTTGGGCCAAAACATGCTTATCTATATACTCAAGGGGCCACTCCTCGAAGGTTTTCAAACGTTCCGCTTCCGAACGATAAATTTCATTCATGACGAATTTTGTAAAAAATCCAGGTTGATCGGTTGTTTTATTATCGATCTCATCTATTGTACTATTACTATTCAAAAAAATTGACTGTTCAAAATTCTTTACATACAACGGTATATTGGCGTCTTTCATTGGTGATACTACATATCTATTCGACTCCGTTGGACGCAAGTAGAGCGTGTTGTCCCCACGGGAAATTTGAAGAGCAGACATTTTTATTATTTGATTGGTGTTTCTTGTTTTTATCAAAGGTGGAATTAATTTTTAAATTATTTTGTTGTGGTGGGAAGAACTTATCTAGTAGACGATGATAATTTATACAATAAATGTTCTGGAAAGAGAAAGAAATACAAAAAAAGATATAATTAATCAGGATTTAAAAATGCATTGTTTTTAATTTATTAAATGAGAACATACATACATATGTACATACAAAAACAAACAATATTCATTCACATTTTATCAGGCAACAGAAATTGGAAACATTCAAATTCAACAAGAAACGCCCCATTGAAATAATTGTCTTTTTTTTTATTTAATTTCAGTTAAATCCGATTTAGATCTCAATACTCAAAAATATTATTATTATTTTGTAATAAAAAATATCGCCCAGTTTATAAAAGCAAAGGCCTGTTTCTTGTCTTTCGTGAAATAAAAAAAAACTAAATCTCAATATTTCAAATTCAATTCTTTTTATCTTAAAAATTCAGTAAAGCTTTCTTATATTATTATCAACAACTAAACAATATTATTTATAATTCTATTCATTAATCATAACTTGCTAGGCTTGTTGCACTCGTTTATTATTATTTAATAATCTTATTCACTTTTTGGTTTTTCCATTAACCGTATAGATTTTTCTGTTAAAAGTTACTTCCTCTGAGTAATTTGAATATAACGAGAACTTAGCTCTTACTCAAAGTTTCTTATAATTTCACACTTACTTTGCTTTTTTTTTAAATTAAGTACATTCTTTGCAAACAATAAAAAAAATTATAAATAAAATACAAAATAGGAACCAACGAGGCAACCTTTCTTCGATAAATGCGGTTAGTGGTGAAGTATAAGCACGTTTATATGGAACAACAAAATTCATATCGGTAAATTGATAAGGCTATAAAGTTGCTGGAAAACGATGTTATTTAAAGTGAAATGATAAAACATTTTGAAAAAAATAATACTTGTTACCAATATTCTAGGTGTGGGTGGGTTTGAAAACAGATAGAAAGAAACATTCACTAGGTATTGTCTTGTCTTAACGAAGACATATTAGGAGATTCAAGGAGGCACCACTATAGGTATTATTTTTTTTTATGATAACGTTATTCGTAGCTTAACAAAATTTCATTTAAATTTTTCAAAATAAAAATTAAGAATTTTTAAAGCAATTATGGTTTCAAAAAAAAAACCAACTCGATCGACAAAATTCGTGATAAAAGGCACTCATTTTTACTATTCAATTTTTGAATAAGCTGAAAGCACAATTTTAATAAAAAATTTTAAGGAATAATATTGAACTGCTAACTAAGACGAACTTAGGTCAAATAAAGAAAACTGACACAAAATAATTGTTGCTGGTTGAGGACTCATGAGAACTTTGAATAAGATTTATATTAAGATAAATCCTTAAATAATTATTTTTGAATCATTTTTTTTTTTTGTTTTCGAAGTTATTTTCAAAGTAAGTTAAATGATTTATTCTTATGAAAAAAATTATCAATAAGATGATTGTGAGACTGACTGGGTGTAAGTTTCACAATTATTTCATATCTACGCACGAATTCTGATTTTATGTGTCATTTTTTTTTTGTGGTTCACTCAAATGCATTATTGGATATATTATGTACCTTAAATTTCGGGAAACATACAAACTTCGAAATTTTAAAGAGGAAAGAAAAAACTGTGAAGTGGCTTTAAAATGAAGTCTGAGTGACACATTCTACGAAGTCCGTTTTTTCAATAGAATCAACATTGAAATAAAAACTTTGTCGAATTTAAAAAAAATTAAATGTCTTTCGTACTAAACTTAGTTAGTACTGAATGCAGCAGAGCCAAAGAAAAAACCATTCAGTTTAACCTATGACTGGAAATGTTTCAATTAAGTACTTCAACTCTTATATCTTATATTTTATAGACTTGGAGTGGAAGAATTTTAGCGCTTTTCAAATTTGTTGTTTTTAGTAAATATTTTTACCACCATTAAGTTATCAGGGTTTTTATCAGTTTAAACAATGCAGATATAAAAAAATACTTATATAGAAGATTGATAAGAATGTATGTATGTACATATGTACATATATAGGCTATGAAAGTACATAATTGAGTTTTGTTTGTTGAAGGTTTGTCGTACAGACAGTAAAATATAACCTCCGTGATATCATATCAGTAAGATATCACCTATCATTCTTATCGTCATACTTTTGTTCATTTGCTTTCGCATTTTTTTGAACAAAAAAAATTATGCAAACAATTTTTTTCTGAATAAAAATACTCTTTACATCTGTACTTTACATACATATGAAAAATGTTTAATCTGAAAAAAAAAAGATAAATCCATTTGTCAACGATTTCAACCCATTTTATACTAAAAGAGAATATTAACGAGAGTATTAATTAAATATTATGATAAAGTAGTTTCTTTATCTCTCGGGAGTAACCCCATACAGTGTTGCCGAAAGTACTCCCACCTAAAATATCTTACACTAGCAGCAAAGTGTAATGTTAACCTCAATAAATTTAATTCACTTCAAATTTAATGCAAATTTGCAGCACATTTATCTATAAAATGGAAAGGTATGTTAATTATTGCTTGGAATGTTCTTATTCCTGTTAGCAATAATTCACAGCAAACATGTATTATATAGCTATTTAGTGGAGGAAAAAAAGCTGTAAACGTGTCTTGTGTTGCTGGAGGTTCTAAAACAAATGAGTCTGCTGTTGTTCCTGAAAATTCAGCACCAAAATCACCTGCTGCAATAGCAAACGATATTGAGCTTTTAAATGCTGAAAAAGTATTTAAGTATTTTCTGTTGAAGTTGATACACCGAGCAAATCAAAATCGGTAAAGGCAAAAAATTCCCTGATGCCAATGTGTCTTCTGTTGCTGATACAAAGCCAAATTAGTCTGCTGCTGTTCCTGCAAATTTGGTGGAAGAATCACTTGAATCCCCTGCCGAAAAAACTGACGATGTTGAGTTATCTGATGCTGAAAAAGTTGATACATCTACCTCATCTTCAAAAAAAGCAAAAATCGCACACAATGTTTTGTCAAGGATGGTTGAGTGATTTTAATTTTCTTAAGGAAATTGACAAAAGCCATTCTGCTCGCTTTGTAATATGAAACTTACAAACAACAAAGTGCATATAGTGCACACACTTATTTTTGAAGACTAAAAAATGTATGTACTACTATTTTTTTCAAAATACATACTCCTCTTTTTTGGCTGCAGTACTACCTTATAGTATTTATCTCCGGCAACACCGACCCCATATCATATTTCTTATCTCTATTTGTGTGTTAAAATTATTTCTAGATTATACAGAGCTCCGAACGGTTAACTTCTCTCATACGATTTTCATTTTAATTTTAAATATCACAATCGTTGGATTTATATTATAAAACTTGCTCGTTTACTTTCAAGAATGTTAGTTTAGTTATCTTTGTTTAGTTATATAATTTTGTAACGTGTAAAAAAACTTGATATAACACAATGGCAATAAAACTCTTTATAGTTTTCTCATTAATTACGATAATTGTTGGTCAAAATGATTTGTTAGTGCCAAATTACGACAACGTAGAACATCAGTTAAAACACTTTGCCATAAAACAAGCATTGATTCTCAGTTGCAACATAACCAAACCCGGAGATTTTGAATTAACATGGGAAAAGAATGGAACTGAAGTTTCACAAGTAAGTTCACTAGAAGGTCGTTACAGAATAACAAATGCCGAGAATAAATTCATCATTGATAAAACCGATCAAAAAGATGCTGGCATTTATAGTTGTCGAGTGAATACTGGCGCAAAAAGAGATATACGTGTTGTGGCTAATGTTGTTGTGCGATTGCCATCGAATACAAACGTTGTCGAAGGTGAAAAATTAAAAATTGTTTGTGCTGTTGATGGAACCGATCCTCGTTTGTATTGGGAAGCTGGTAATTTGACAATTTACAATTCAACTGAACGTCATATTTTGAAGGCCGATCAGAATAACAATGAAAATGCCATTTTGATTGTTGAGAATGCCGGTCTGGAAGATAGGGGCGAGTATAAGTGTCATGCTCGTAACATTGTTACAGATTTGGATTTAGCTGAAACTGCTAGTGATTTTACATATGTACGTGTGAAGGGTAAATTGGCTGCATTATGGCCGTTCTTGGGTATTATTGCTGAAGTATTTATTATGTGTACAATTATATTACTGTACGAAAGACGTCGGACTAAAAACGAGCAAGTTGAAACTGATACTGATGGAAAAAACTAGATTTTAAGATAAGATAATAATATTAATGTGAACTTATTAACTAGACAAATTGTTGAAAGACCTAACAAGTTTAACTGTTAGTTTTATTAATGAAAAAATAAATCAAAAAAACAACATAATAACAGTTTTATAATACTCAAGTGGGTGATTGTGGGTGGTATCGTTGTTTGTTGTCTAGCATTTAAAATTAATCATCTAAAAGTGTATGAAGTAATTCAAGTAAGAAAGATTCTGAGTGGTCTCCGTTGTTAAAGGTAAGCGGTAAACTACCGCTCCCCTAGTGGATGCTTTGAGCAAAATATGTACATACATACATATGTACCTGCATATACAAACAAAGGCGTGAAAAATATGTATTGTGAACAAAATTATTTTATTTACATGAGATTTTATATGCGTTCCTTATATGTTTGACAACAAAAAACTAACTAGGTACACATAAATTACATAAATTTACGCACCAAGTAAATTAGGTAGGTATACCTATAGGTAAGCGTTATCGCTATCTTTATGATTTTAAACTGATTGCAAATTGGACTTTTGAAAATATTGACAGAAAAGTGTTTTTTATAATAAAAAGTAAAAATAACTCTTGAGATCTAGTATTTTATCGTCTCCAGTTTTTTAAATTAAGTGAAAATAAATTGATTTAATTTCTACACAAAAAAACTCTCCAATTGACTACAGTTAAACAAAAATCATTCAATTGAACACGATGGTGGTGTTTAATTCAAAGAAATAATGATGAGACTCATTTAATAAATTCTTAATGGAATTCCCTAAAAATAGGAAAATTCTCAGAACTAATAAGAATAAAAATCAAATACAAAAAACAAAAAAAAAAACCATCTGATATTCGACCTTAACATAATTCATAGACCTCGCGAGAATGAGAGTAGATAGGCATTCCTTCTGTCTTCCCTTGTCCCTACTGCCTATTGCAACAACAATACTCATTAATGGTCGAAAAAAAAAAAAAAACCAGCGCACAAGGTATTAGAGATGCCTATTTAAGATTATACTCGTTAGATAAAAGACGAAAAAAAAAAGTAAGCACTATGTTAGGTATCTTTTGAAAGACATTCCTTGAGAAAAAGAACACAAAAAAGAAAACCCATTTTTTGTGTGCCGATTGAACTTTGCCGATACACAAAGATGTAATCCTCCCCTTGCCGTTCCTTTTGCCTGTTTGGAATGCAATGGGCTATAAGATAATAAAATAAGAGATTTTTCTCAGAATCGAAAGAATCGTCTTTCATTGTTAGGTCGGCGGCGACGGCGATGGTGGTCATACTCTTATAGAATCTCTCGATTCCAATCGCGCCCGCATTCCATTCTCACAGTAAGCTGCAGCAACAGCTAAATGCACAACACACACGGAGTGTAGAACTCGTCTTGAAGCAAACGAAATGAAGGAAAAACGTTCAAATCACGGTTTTTTTTTCAACGATTCTAAAGAGTGTACTTCTTGTACTTCTTTTGAAGTTGAACCCACCACCACACAAAGTGGAAGAACTGCATTCCAGAGGTTTTTCTGTTTCTCTTTTATTTTTTGTATAGCTTCTTATGTTCTTTTGTTGTTTTTATCGTGCAGTCTAGCGATTGGACTATGGACCGAAATCTGTACCGACACGACGACGACGGTTTTTCTCAACCAATTTCTGTATCCATTGATGGTTTTTTGTATCCCGTCGTCCTCTGTGGTTTAGCTGCTTGATTTGTGTTCGTTTTTTGCCTTTTTCTCATGCAACACTAGTTTGACTGCATTCCATTCTAACTTTCTCACAGAATGTTCCACCACTATGGAGCGATCAGAGGAGTGGAACCTACTTGTAGTTGCTGCAGCAAAGAAGGGGGAAAATCCCCTTGGCAAGTCTCTCACGCTGGCTGACTGGCACTCTTGGAGTTGTGTATAGATTGGATATATAAATCGCGCCTCGCGCAAAGGGCTATGCTATGATGCCTCTACAATTATTGTCCGCTTGCGCCTTCTTCTTCACCCGGACTTCATCAATGATACCAATCTAGTGGGCTTCAACACGACTTCTTTTTCCAGCCGACAACGGCTACAACAACAACAACAACAACGACGACGGACGGACGGACCCAAAGGTATGCAGTCATGCAGCTTTGGGACGGGAAAATCGTGAAATAAGACTCAAGCTAACTCCCTTCGATGCAGAGGAGACCACCACAGCTCACGAAGTTTGTAGTATGTTGCTTCAACTGCAAAGCCAAATAGACATTAGTGAAGAAGAGATGGAGGAGAATACAACAGAAATCTCACAGCAACATAAAACAAGTACATTCGAAAAATGCCTTGTGAGGTCTTTTGCTTCGCTTCTTCGGGGGGCCTTAACTAACTTCACAACGAATATACATAGCTACATATAGTATATGTTGGGTACAATGTCCAATTCAATTGAACGCTTGCAAGTACGAATTCCAAGAAATCGAAAGAATTGCCAGATCAGCAGGAATAAACAAAATAAATTTGGTAATGCGCATACTCAGGAATCGTCTGATTTTTGGCAATACAAAACATATGGCACTGGTCTTTTACATAACAAAATTATTAGGGGGTTGCTTGCTACATAGAATATACTTAGGTATCTACACAAGTATTGCGTCATAAAAATAAATGAGAACAACAAACTTATGTACTTATCTACAAGGGAAACCGGAAATTAACTATTGCAGCTGATGTCGTGTGATTGTAAAATTAAACTGGACAATGTCATCGATAACGATATTGAACTGGAATTTAGATATAGGTACCTACATACTTTTGTTTGAGACGTATGGAATGATGACAGTGTAGATTTTAAAGTTGCTTTAGTCATATATTTTTTTAGAATTTTTAGATTTCATGGAATTGAATTGGAACAATTCAATTATGATAACTCGATTCCAAGAAAATGAGCTATTTCCTCCTGTTTGTATTACAATTGAAAATTGTAATTCAACTCCAGACGGTTCAACACTTTTTAATACCTTGTGGGAATTTTCTCTCCATATTTCTAAGATGTTAAATGCAAATACCAAGGTAAGTAGGTACATACATATTATGTACATATTTCCAAAAAAAAAAAAAGATTATTTTATTAAATTTTTTGTCAATGACATGACATAATTTAATTGTAGGTAGGTACTTCACTTACTGACTACCTAACCTAATCATTTCCTTTTTTGATTAGTCTAAGTAGAATCACAAATGATCATGGTTTTGCATTAGTTTACTTTTCCACAAACTTATAAATTTCTAAAGAAAAATAACTAATTACATATTTTAGCTTGGAATATTGGTATTTATTTAATCCGACAAATTCCGTAGAATTGTATTTTCTAAGGGAATATAATACCTACCTACTCACAATTCTTCTGATTTTGTATATTGTAAACATAAAATTCATTTAAGTAACTAGCCTAATTCCATCCTAGTCTTATAGGTACGAATGGATGTGAAACACTTACAGCAATTTCGGAGAATCATCCGACGCAAACCAACTAAAAAGTTGAAATATGTACCTACGTCCCTATGTAATTGTATTTGTTACGGAGTTTTTAATCAGAAAATGATTGAATTTAAAGTTTTAATTTAGGTAGGTATACCTATGTTTAATACCTAACTACCTAAAGGAACATAAAAGACTTAAATAATTTATGAGAATTTGTAAGTTTTAAGACGTTTCGATAAAAATGGACTAGAATTTTCAATCGAAGACGATACTTAATATAATTGGTCAGTTTATATTTCAGAGATCTCTGAGGACAAGTACTTTTTGGTTTCGTCGTTGAGGAACTTTTTTTTACAGAAAAATCTCAAGTTATCGAACAGACTCAACACCGTATTCGGTGTATAAAGTCCATCAAGATTTGCCCATAGCAAAAATTTAAAGAAATAAATTCCATAAAGAAAACTGGCAACACAGCAAAATATATGAATTGCTGTTGTTTTGTGTCACACAGCAAAACTCTCGTAAAAATAGTACATATACAGACAAATATATTGCTGGCAGCACCGTATATATGTTTTATAATTATGTGGATTGTGGGAACGGGAAACCAGACAAATACCATTCGAACGCAAGGCATGGATGAGGGACAGGGAAATAACGAAAAAAAGAAATATGAGGGGTTTCGGAGAGAAAGCCGTATTAAATAAGTATGGTATGAGAACATTTAGTTTTATTGAACGAGATAATTTTTCCACGTACATTTGCTCTGCTAAAACAACGGCTCTATAAAATATTACTATGCTTATAATAAATGGTAAACTTATGCAAAGCTTTGGGAAATTAGATGAAAAAATAGACCACCAAAGCGCACTTTTTTAGCACTACCATGGCGAATATTGATTTTTTTTTTCTTGCTGTCAAGTTCCCCTCGCCAAGTCTGCTGCTTATGGTTACAAACGGACGACGAAGCAAAGGCAGCCATGTTTTTTACACTAAACGGAACACACACAACGTTCATACATACAATTTCTTTTTTTTTATTATCGCACTCAATGGGAAAATACAAATTTTTCTTTTGTATGCCACTAAAACATGGAAAAATATACTTTTTTTTTTGCAAAATAGAAAAAAACCTACCTTTTTGTTTTTATGTTATAAAATTAATGATTTCCTATTCGTAGTAATTTGTTTAAAATTATTTTGAGATTCATTTAACCGTTTTGCGAGACATTCAAAAGAGAATAATTGTTTTTGTATATATTTTGCGAGATGTTTAAACTTTTTTATTTACACACATTTCAATCACGGAATTTAGGTATATGTTGTTTAATACAAATATTTACTTTTAAATTACAGTGTTTTTTTTTCTTAATTTATAATTATTTTTATTTTATAAATATACAAAAGAGACTACTAAACACATCTCTCCAAGTGTACGTTGAACTGGAAAATGGGAAAATCAAAATATCGAACGGAGTTGGCTCTTTGAAAAATTATGTTTATAGCTAGACTACTCTGGGTATGGGATTGCGACTTGCGAGTACACATACACTTGGATAACATTGTGTGCGAGCGATGAGGTTTCTATGCCGTCATTGATTGTTTGGTTGTATTGTTGAAAGTTTTTGGTGTGTTTTATATGGGCAAAATATGACAATATCTAGAAGAAGACAGAAGCTGTCGGGGGAATGAGAAGTCAGTATAGATGGCTGGCGAGATGGTAGGAATTTGTTTACTAGTATTGTAATAATACTATGACGTTCGTAGTTGTGACTTGTGAAGATGAAAACACGCATAAGCGGAGTTCCCATTTAAAAGAAAATACAACCGTTCTGCGCCGTTTGCCATGCTCACTACGAACTGGATATTAAATTCAACTAGACGGCAGTTTTTAGACAATGGCGTAGGGAAAACTGGGGGCATTTGCTTAGAAAAAATTAAATAAAAAATTAGGTGAGTCCGCTGCTCTTCGAAAAATAATCAAGTTTAAGAAAATAAGACCTCAAACATTTTGAATTAAAAAATGGTTGGCGGTTCTTAAATAAAGTTAAAATGTAGTTATTAATAAAAATGCGTTTGTCTTGAACGATAATTATTGCCACTTTCCAGTACCCAGTCGCTTTCTAGGTGGCTAATTTTTCTTTTGCTAATGGCTACTCTGAAAAGAAGAGAGGCAGAAAACTGCTTATTTTCAAAATAACGTAACATCATTGTCTGCAATGTACCTATTTCATTCCATCGACTGCACAAAACAATTTATTTGCTTTCGATTATTTATTTTTACACTTTAAAAATTAATAAAACTACAAATAAAAGAATTTATCCATTAAAAACTTAGCTATATTTTTATTTAAATTTGCCCACCAGTCGTTTTCAAAAGACGACATAAATACCTATAATACCTATGGAGTTAATTTTGTTCCTAATAAAAATGTAGATACCTTACGCTCAAAAGAAGACGATAGATAAAAGTATGTACCTATGTAATTCGAGACTACAATAATTGAAAAGTTAAAAAAAGTGGTACATACTGGCTTCATACCGTCCATCAGCACGTGTGTCTTTTTTAGTTAAACTAAATCATATACCTACCTTACATATCTGAAATATCTACAACGACTTTTTTTTTCTCGAAAGAGGCTTCAACTTGTAATTTTAAATTTCAATAAAACGTTTTTTGGAGAAAAATTAGCATAACGGATGTACAGTTTTCACGATTTTTGATAAAATTGTCTTTTTTTTGAGTTATTCCCTTATTATAAAATTTCCTATACAGAAACTAAAACGCAAAAATAAAAGGTATGTTCTTTTACTTTGAAACTGTTCATTTGCATGAATTTTTACACATTTAATTTTTTTTTTATACCTACCTATGAACTTTGTCAGACTTGTGTAGAAATTCGTACAAATGTACAGAGTTTCAAAATAAAGAAACTGGGCTTTTATTAAATTCCAAAATTTCACAAGCAAGTTTTTTATAGCTTTAGGTTCTCAAAAATCAAAGAATACATTTATTTTTTAATTATTATTTTTTTTTAAACATTTCAGTTAACAATTTAGATGCCTAATTTACTTAAAGCTACTTTATAATTGGTCTGTTTGGTAACGTGAAATTTCTTGCGAATTTGCACAAATTTTCACAAAATTTCATAATTTGCTGTCAAAACCCATAGAAAAAAAACTCGGTTTTGGGAAATTTGTTGAAAAAAAAGTTGCCAAACAGGCATAATATGTCTTCAATACTTATCCATTTGAATAATAACTGGGTCTGTTTGGCAACGTGAAATTTCTTTTGCAAATTTGCAAAAACTTTAATAATTAGCTCTCAAATCCCATAGGCAAATAACTCCGTTTTGGAAATTTGTTGAAAAAAGGGTTACCAAACAGGCATATTAGGAGCAAATATGTCTGATTCATTTTGACGGTGATTACACGATTCATTTTTCGGTCGTTTAGTCTTTCGTCTTTTTGACAGCCTGTAGAAATGTATGCTTTCGTTACTTTATTCCCTCTACATTTCTACACCTCTCATCCAAGCTGTCAAAAAGACGAAAGAAAAAACGAATGAAAAAACGAGTGGTGTAATCAGCATCATTGTTTGACAAGTGCAAGTTACATGAACACAGGATACCTCAACTGTCAAAATACTAAGGAAAGAAGCGACATTTCTTAGATCTCATTTTCCCGAACGTGCCTGTTTCGATTTGTAATGATCTTTTTGTATAATTTAGCGGCTTTAATGCGTTCTTTTAAAAACAAAACATCCTCAACATTAACTTGCTAATATACATGCGGCTTGTGATGAAAACAAACAGATCTTTTACAATGTTCATTTCGTTGTGTTTTTAAATCGTGAATTATTGTAATATTGTACGTGGATTTTTTTAAAAAACAATAAAAATGAGGTTTCAGAGATTTTCTTCACTCAAAAAGTGAGCAAGCGAATCCAAGATTTATTCCCTCAGAATTTTGATGAAAGGATGAAAACAATCATGGTGGTAATGATCTTTTAATAAAGACAAGATTTTAAGTCTGTCTGGTAGATCACTGAAAGCCGAAATAGGTGTTTGATTATTCGTAAGACCTTATGGCAGCTTGACCGAAATAAAAATTATAAATATTGGGTGATTTATAATTTTTATTTCGATGGAGCTGCCGTAAGGTTAAGGTTTGTGCGATTTATTTATTTAATTTTTAAATTTGGCGATTTTTTTGGTGATTCCACTTTTTCAAACCTGACATCCCTGGTAATCAAACTGGAAGATGGGACTTCTATTTTTCTAAAAAGCAACAAAATTTTATTACGGAGTTTAAGCATCGCCTGCGTTATGTGCAGTCTTTGGTGCAAATATTTTCACACCGTTCAAAGCACGATATCTAATTCCTGTGGATTTTTAAGGACATTAAGGATCAGATCCCCCAAAAATAACAAATTAGGCGATTTAATTTTCTTAATTTATAAATTTTTAAGCATAGAGCTTTTCGTGAACTGTGCCGACACGTTCATAAAGCTGGTATATGTATCATTGGTGGTTTTGCATTTTTCTTACTTTTTGAATAATCGGTTACAGGATCAGCCCATGAAAATAAAACGATACGGATCCTAATGACAACTTTGTTGTATGTAAGATAGTATATATCTTTTTCTTTACACTACAGTTTGTACTCCCTACCGACTTAAGAGCCGCCAACCCACCAGAGTAAGAACTTATTTTTGGATCTTTAAAATAGATCCAGACACAGAGCAGGATCCCAAGCGATTGTTGTATTACGTGTTAAAAAATTATCCTGATCCAGTGCCTACATTCTGTAACTCTCGCATCGATAAAATTGGTCGAGAAACGGTGGAAAATAGAACAAAACTCATACGATTTTTTTCAATTTTCATCGTTTTTCGACTAATTTTATCGATACGAAAGTTACAGAACGTAGGCACAGATCCATAGATATTAAAAATCTGCTAGAGTCAGATCTCTCAAAAGTTAGGGCGAAGTGATATTTTCCAATTTTTTTTTTCGATTTTACATTGGTACAAGGCACCGTTTTCGAAGCTTATGGAACTCTGTAGAAATGACTGTTATTATTCTGAAAACAACAATTTTCCAGTACTGCAGTGTAGTATTCTCTTTTCTTTGCACGACGAATGAGAAAAGAGAAAAAAGAAGACTACCCTGCGAATCCAGCGCCTACGTTCTGTAACTCTAGCATCGATAAAATTGGTTGAGATACTTTGAAAAATGGAACAAATCCATACGATTTGTTTCAATTTTCATCGTTTCTCGACTGATTTTGTCGATGCGAGAGTTACAGAACGTATGCACAGTATTGCTTGAATTCCTATAGCTTAACCGTCATGAATGTTAAAAACGAACGTATTCAATTTATTGAACTGTCACTTTTAAATTATGTATTAAGAAAAAGGGGCCATTCATTCGAATACCTACCAAAGTAAATTTTATTTTTAACTTAACTATGACAACATGAAATATTTTACTATTTAGTTAAACATAACACCCTCTCAAATGATAATCAACCTACGCTACTGTCATTTATTTTTAATCCCCTCAACAAATACACATTTAATTTTTCATTCAACTCGAGTGGAACGTAAAAAAATGGTCAGAATCACGAAAGAAACACTCTTCTTCTCGCCCACTACGTGCATCTTGCGTACGCATTTACTTTTGTCGTTGCACAGTTACAGTATGATGAACGAGAAATATTCATTTATATTATATCGCTGCGCCGCATTAACACTCTACAAACGCGCAATACGAATACTCTACTACTACACATTTTTCTGTAGTATACACACACAAATACCAATGCGTCAATGCACACTAGCGAAAAACCGTTTGTTGCAACACAAAAGGATCCTCTCGAATGCACACACAACAACGGAGCGGATATATGTTGTTATGCCATGCACCCAGTGAGTGACTTCATATGCTATATGCATGGGGGGCCTACCCAAAAATTGAAATTGTTGTTGTTTTCGTGCTAAAATCATCTTTGATTCTTCTTCTTCCTACTCATAATTACACTGTGAAGGGGTATAGGATATACCTATTATGGCGGCCCCGTCGGGCAACTCAACCAGCAATTTAGTGGTATGGTGATGGCGCATGCCAAACGGAACGCAGTCATTAAAATATTGGACATGATAACATGGTGGTGGTAGAGTGAAGCGAAGATACCCGATTGTGGGTTCAGGAGTTCCAATGATGGTGGTGGACAAAACAAGGCATACATATTAATTCCCAAAAGTTAAAAATGCATCATTTCATGGAAGGACGAATTTCTTCGGCTATGACAATAAAAACATCTCCAAAACCTACCAAAATACCAAACCATAGGTAGACCTATAGGCACAAAATTATATAGGTATACCTAGGTACCTACTATCTATGTACCTATAACAACCTTTATGTACTATGGACGGAATATGTATTTATGTGTGTACATATGTAGGACGTATAGGTAGGTACAATGGAAACTCGTGTTTCGTGACGCCACATTGATTAGGATGTGCCGAAAGTCCAGCTTGTTGTTGTTTTTATAGGTTCATCCTACCTGTGTACATACAAAGAGCACCTGGAGCAGCTGTTTTTGTTTGGGGTTGCAAAAATACATAATGCAGGTATCTACAAGGTAGGTAGGTAAGTATCATTATTTCAGGAGAATGAAGAAAAATTTGATACGTCTGAACACTTCTGAAACAATTTTGAAAACCAATTTCTATTCTTTTAAGAAGAAGAACTGTCATTCCGACACCAATCGAAAAGGCTATACCTAATGGCGTTTTCGATTGGTCGCCCAGAAGCCTTCTGAGACCCACAAAATCAAAATGACAGTTCTTCATCTCGATAGAAGAGAAAATGCTTCTGGATTTGAATTCAGATTCGAAATCAGAAGCGGCACTCCTCTTCGGATTACCAAGAAAATACGTCAAAAGTAAACATACTATTCTTGACATTTGTTATTGTAAAAGTGGCATACCTATGGTAAGTAGTAGGTACCTGTTATACGATTATGGTAATTTATTCACTCGTGTAAATTCAGTAGCGACACACGGTTAAAAAGCAGGACCTCGTAAGAGAAAAATTCCAAAAAAAAATGCCTACTATTAATGCAAACAAACCAGCAGAATCAGAGCCACCTTTTGGCAATTTCAGCATAACAACAATGTTGTTCTGAACACTTAACAGAAAAAGATAGAACTCAAAACCTCTTACCATAGATCGCCATACAAAATTTGGTAGGTAGGTTTTTTCTTTTTTATATTTCTGAAAAACATGCAAAAACGACTTAAGCGATTCTGAACTTTAACCATCGATATCTAAAAGTCAAATAGGTAGGTACCCGTACCCAGTGGAATACATTTCAAGTTCTTATGACAATTTACACGATGACGATGAAGCATTTATGTAGAAAACGTTGTTTACTTCCGCTTTAAATCACGAATCTTTATAATATTCTTAACCGGAAGTAGGTACTTATCCATCATTATGTCAATAAAATATTGACTTATAATACTGTAAACAGAATGTTCACAGGAATAGAGATTGTTGTTGTTGTTCGGAAATTCAATGAAATTGACGGAATAAAGAATGGTCAAGTCTTCTAAACTGACATTCTAGTATCAATAATACCATAAATAATAATAATGAGATAAAATGTTTATCGGCGGCATTCCCCGAATTGGTATGCATATTATGTGCAATAGTATGTAAGTAACTATAAACTTTTCTGTTAAACTTAAACCTATCACGATCACACGTTTTGTTTTTAAGAAATTTGCAGGCTATCTATATCTCCATACTATCTATAATAGGAACAATTCTAAATATTTTTAAGTATTGACTTCATTATATTTTTCTAAGAAGAAAACATTTAATATGTATCTATCTGTAGGTTCATATTATTATGTATATCGTCATATGTTCATAATTTTTGAAGCGTGTGGCCTGCCACTTGAAACCTTATAATCTTATTAATATTATATCATATCTAATCTTATCTCTAGATTCCAGGCGACCATATAGTAAGTAGGTACATATTTAAATAGTTCTTTGTTTTAAAGTGTTAACTGGATAATATGTAATATAGGTATAATATATAATAATAATACTAATAATACCTATATATTATATGAATATTTTTTATTATTGGCATAAAACGTAAGACTAGGTATTTAGTACAATATAAGCATTTTAAGTATGGTACTTAGGTACCTAAGTTTTTGCGAATTTTAAACAATGCCAATCTTTTTGAAATTTTATATTTTTATTATTAGCCTAGTTCCTTTCCTAGTTTCCTCTATACCAAAGTCTGTGAAAGTTCATATAAAAAAAATTAAATAACGTAGAAATTCACACAAATGCACAGAGTTTTAAAGTAAAGGAACACACCTATTTTGCTTATTCATGTGACAGTTTGACATCTTCCCTTCAAGAAGAAATTTCATATCACTTGACATGGGAGTATTTATCTCGCACAATTTGGATTTTCAAAATTTTCCAACAATTTTTGAAATCCAATTTTTTTTTTTAAATTTCGATAAGCTTATTAAACTTCGATAAAACTTATTAGGTATAAGCTTGTGGATACAATTAACATCCGCTAAATAGATAAGGTTTGTTTCTTTACTTCCCAAAACTGCCAGCCGAACGAACAGGCAGACAGAAAAGATGGACAGAATTGTGAGACCTACATACTTTTTTCTTGCCAAGTTTGATCGAAATGTCGAATTCGATTTTTTTTCCTTCGAATCTATAAGATAAGTAGATTCCTATAGGTATACCTACTACATATCGCAAGTAAAAAAATATTTAACACGAAATTAATAACATAATTTAAATTAATTTCAGCTTGACTGACATAAGACCTAAATTTAGACAACAACTCACTCATTTTTCAGACAAACAAAACATTTGAATGCAATTCAACAAGGTTAAATTGGTTAAATTTTAAATTTAAATTAAATTCAAAAATCACTCACCCGAGAATGCTATATATACACGTATATGTACCTATTTTATGTGTAGGTATGTAGGTACCTATGTAGGTTTAATCTTCAAACACAAAAATTTAAAATATAAATTTTAACACGTAGGTAGGTTTTTATAAAATTATAATGTTGACCTTCACACTGGTTAAATCACATTAAATGTAAATTAAATATTCCTAAAATGATATTTCTGATGATTAGCTTTAATTTTTCAAACCAATACAGAAGAAAAATATAACAATAAAAAAAATAAACACAATAACAAAATATAAAGTGGAAAATTTTCTCTTTATCACTTCCTTTATATTGTTTTGACAAAAGAATCAAAATGTTGTAAACAATCCTACGAAACAAATTCAAAACAACCGTTAGATATGACGTAGTAGGTACATAAATTATTGATAAATAACGAAATTTTGACAATTTAAAAACAAACAAAAAATGAAGCACTATTTTAACTTAAATTCCACAAGATCCATCAGATATACTAATGATGAACAAAATAAAACTTTACTCCAACAGGGGCCTGAGCTTATTCGAATTTCGAACTAAAAAATTAAATAATGCAAATTAAAAATGACTTCACCCCACCACGTACATATATATACATATTATGTACATATATAGTAACAAAGTACACATTGGCATCCGGAATGATTCAGAAGTTTCGTGTTTGAATTGTATGAAATGAAATTAAAAAAAAATAAAGAAAATAAACGAGACAGAAACAACAATAACTTCAAGAAAACACGATGCCAAAAGCAGCACACAGTATGTAAATACACTTCTGGTCATTTAAATAGGTTCAACTTTTATTTTGGAATGGGCTGGAATTGCGTGAGGAAAAATTTTGAATTCAAAGAATATTGTTCTAAAATTGAAATATTCCCATAGAAGCTAGAAATAGGTCGTCAAAATCTGTTATACCGTAAAATAGAAAGCCTAAAATCAAAAGAAAAGTTAGATACATACATATATGTATCTCTTTTTCATTATTGTTAGACAACTGCAATTTATAAGACGCGTCATCAATCAATGTAAATGCTAAACCTAATAAAGGGTTAATAAGTGTTTTATTTGCATTCAGAAGCTGACGATCTGTAAGTCCAAATTATTTAAATAATAAAAACAAAAATCAAATAGGTACAACCATCCTATCACCAAAAACAAAATTATCTCTTTTTGCATTGTGTTTGTATATTTTTCATGTGTTTATTGGCTTTTTTCAACGAAGGTGGCTCTAGGACGAATACCTGTAGCTATAAATTACCGCGACCGTAGCCCATACAATTCATTTCTCTCCCATAGGTCAAGCGAGTTATGGTATCAAAACGGAGTAATCTAACGCTACTTGGGTCACTGAGCTAGGTTGCTGGTGGCTGCCATTTCTTCCTACCTACCTTCAACGGATCTGGATGAGGATCATCCCATGAAAATAAAACGATAAGGATTCAAATGATAACAGTATATGCTCATCTCTTATTTTGTATGTTTATTTATTTTTCATGTAGATACTGTCTTTTTTCTTTACACTCCAGTTTGCACTACCTTATTAATTATACCATTAACAACCATTTGCAAAACTGAAAAGCCATCTACCCGCCAGAGTAAGAACTTATTTTGGGTTCATTAAAATAGATCCAGATACAGAGTAGGATCCCAAGTTGTTGTTGTTGTATTAAATGTTACATAATTATCCTAATCCACATCTGTAGATAATAAAAAGCGGTTAACGAGCCTATTAAAATGATGAAGAGTGTACTTAGATGTATGTATAATTTTTTTTAAAATGAGCTTTTAGGGTCTTCAAGTTAATGGCGAGTTTGAGGATTAAATACACTTCTTCAACCGCCAAAAATTTAACCAAAATAGCATTTGATCAGAAGAATCATATACCTATATACCTACATAATTCCAAAGTTTAAAAAAAGCACAAATTTAAAAATAAAACTTAAGCCTGAGTGTTAAGCGCGTTTGTATGTATGTGTCTACATATAAATATGTATATAACCGCTCCAAAGTGCACGCCTCAACTTAGATTGATTATATAGAAAAATTTAAGATGACGAAGTGGAAAAAAGGGAAGGGGAAAGGTACCAGTTAGAGCAATTGGAACGACCTTGCAAGGCCTAGTATGTGGCAAACACCTGTGATTCTCGTAAATGAACTGCATCATCACAGCAAACATTTTATAGAAAACAAAGCTTTAAGCTTATAAAGTGGTTTTACCACATCAGGGGCTCACTGATGATGGTTGGCATGCAGAGTGCATGTGCAATATCATAAAACACTCTATCGGGCATCAGCCCCTGCCTGGATGCGATGATGCACTCACTTAATATATACGAAAATAGATATAGGTAGGTAGTATGGTTATAGGTATAGTATTGATGCTCATTGTTGTGGATTTCCTTTGTTGCAGTAAAGATAATGCCTTATGACAATAATTTTGTTTCATTGAATTGAACGGTTCTTTGAAGAAGGTATAATTAAAATAACTATAAGGTAGTAGATAATTAGGTTAGGTCAATATACGATAAAATAATGGCCGATAAGAATTGCTGGTCAATGATCGATTGTTAGGTATAAAGAAGATCAAATTGTATAGCGGAAGACGTGTTTGTCGTTTGGCTGCAGAAATTTATATTTATTTAATTTATCATTGTGGACTTGTGGTTATTGTTTGCTTTTGAGTGCAGATTTACAATACGCATATAAGATGAGTCACAAGGGATATACATAGGTACTTACTTACATTATTATAATCTCAGAAAACTGGAAATTCTAAGTGATAAGAAGGTTACAAAGTACATACCTACATACATAGGTATAATGTATCTTATACTTATAGGTACCTTGACGGGATAGGTATATCGGGTCATTGTTCTTTTAAGTCATTAGAGGAATTGTTATTAGTGCGGTGCACTATGTTTGTTTTTATGGCTGCCTGATATTTTTGATGAAACTCAAACTTATAGCTAGAAGATTTTATCCATAGTCAGTGTTACCATTACCAAAATTTTTGTTGAATTAAAAAGCCAGCATGAAATTTTGTCTTCTTATGAATTAATAATTTCAGATATAGGTACCTAGGTATGAGCTGGTTATTTTGGTCCAAAACCAGATTTTTTTTTGTTGAGCAGTTTTAATAATCTCTTTTGAACTTAAGTGACAGTCCCGTTTAAAATAATACATATTTAAGAAATAATGTTTTAAAATTTATGCAAAGTAGGTAGGTAGGTAGGTAGGTATAATGGAAACAAAAAATAATTTTGAATTTTTTTTTTAAATCCAATTTTTTTTTTTTTTGAAAATTTACGCAGTATCAATTATTCATACTTGTTAGAAGCTCTTGTATATACAAAATTCATTAAAATCGGTTGAACAGATAATGAAATACCTATGCGAAAATCAAAAAATTGGTTCTATGAGAGAAACCATTTTTAAACGAAAGATACATACAGACAGACCAACAGACTGACAGACAGATAGACGGACAGAAATCGATACAAACTTTTTCGAATTCGCTAACATCGTAATGTAAAGTTTGATCAAAATCTCGAGTTCGATTTTGTAACGAATGCATAACTTACCATAAGTATGTACCTACAGGTAGGTATATGTACATATGTAGATTGTATATCGCAAGTAAAAAAAAAATTATAAATGAAGTGATGACAAGGACACAGAAATAAAGTCCGTGAGTTTAGTTTCACAAAAAAAAAGGAAATAACATCCTCCCTCAATGGAAAAACATCTTGATACCTGAAACCTGATACACCCGTAATTTTGTTTTTCTATGTACCTACAATGCGTACATATTATGTATGTACATTACATACCTATGTAGATATGTAGATATTGTACGTCAATTTTCCAAAGTAGTTTTACAGAACAAAAATAATGTAGGTAGGTATAGCTACTTCATTTTTTATAAATCTATAACTTTGTGAAAATTTGCCGAAAAGTGGCAACGCTGGTCAGTGCGACGTAATTTTTATTTTAAATTTTTGCTATCATTCACACTCAAAAATAGTTGTGGGCTCTTAGTATGTAGGTATATATGTATTGTATATTGTGTATTGTAAAGCTAGTAATTAGCTGTGTGAATAAATAAACTAAACATATTAATGTTCGGGAAATTTTCTTCTGTATGTTTTGCCATCCAATCCTTCAATTGAATGTTTAAGCAATTGCTAACGCCTCTACGGATCAAATATATCTCTTCCCCATTTCAACTCGACGAGACCAGCAGATGGCCACCAGTAAGAAATATTTGATAAAACTCGTTTAAATAAGTTTATCAGCTGATGCTTTGTCAAATTCGAGTGACTCATGCTTGAAAAACACAAAAAATCCTTCTAATATATCGGGGACCTCGTACATGCATATGTAAGTCGAAAATTGAAAAAAAAAAAAATTAATAAGTATCTACAAAAAAGTCAGCAGAATCAAACCCACCTTTTGGAAATTTTAGCGTATCAATTTTGTTCTAAACATTTTACAGAAAAAGGCAGAAAAAAACCCTCTTACTATATAGATCGCCATACTTTATACTCATTTCGGCAGGTTATTTTTGAGTTCTGAAATATGTATGTACATGCAAAAACGACATACATATACGTGGTTCTGTACTTCAATTATCGATATTTCCATGATTTGTGCATCTCCCTCCAAGTTTGACGATATAAAAGTCCAGAAATTTATTAAGGACCGTCATACGAAAATTATTGGCTGTACTTTTAACTTCAGGATTTGAACTAAATTCTTCTGTGTGCCTACTATTCTTTTGTGTTCTTAAATCAAAAATTTCAGAAAATTTTTTGAAGGTTCATAAATTCCAGAAAACGTATCTTGTTCTGCTCGAATCCTTTTATATTCATCGCGTAAATCTTTAGCAAGATCCTTAGTTTGTACGAAATTTAAATTTACCTTTTGAAACTCGTGGCTTCCATTTGTTTGTGGGTTATTCAAACTGAGTTACTAACCCTAATAAAATCCAATAGTATACCTATTGAAGAAAATTAAAAAAAAAATCTATGGTTGAAAAACATAAATGAAGTACTAAAAATCTCTATGACCTTTTGAAAAATTTTAACAGTTGATAACAAATTTTCTATTGTTGTCTAATTGTATAGTAGTATAGTTGACCAATAACTGACCTTTTATACATGACATGAATATAGGTACCTACTTTTTTTGCGAATATCCCACATATGAGGTGCTAAGATCCCAGAGCCAAAAATTTTTCTCAAATAAATGATTTGCGTGAGTCTACAGACGATATGCGGAAGAGTTGCAAATTGATTTAGACTCTGGAGTCTAGCAAATCACAAGCTGTTCTCGAGCATTTGCGGACTGTTTCTAATGGCCATATGTATTATCCACTCGATTCATCCAGATTAAAACTTAAATACGGATGTAAATTATAAAAATTCAATGTAAATACATACATCCGGATTCAAGATTTAGTATATATGTATCGAGTGAATAATATGGCAGCAAGAGTTAAAAGATGTGTTAACTCGATCTACGCGCATCGTCACTAAAGAAAAAATTCAAAATCTAAAGGAGTTGAAAATCTCCACGAAAGTGACGTCAATAATTTCTGAGAAGATACCTATACCTAGGTAGGTAGAACTTGTAAGAAGACTTTATTTAATATTTAAATATTTACTTAAGTCTCTGAATTGAATTGAATAAAATTTTGTATTTAATTCATTTTTTTATGCAGGTAGGTGTTTCTCACTTTGAAATCTCAATAGATAGGTAGGGCATTGGCAAAGTTTCTTGTTTTATCTCATTATATAGGAAGGTAAAGATATATGTATCTTTACTTACCTATACTATACTTTTTAGATACTTTAATGACGAACTCAAACTAACATAAAGTATAGATAGGTAGGTATGTAGGTATACAGAAACAGAGAAGTGATTTCATAGTGGCCACGAAGAATTATGTATACCTACATTCCTATATTTTTTAATCAACCATTTTATAGAGGAAACGTGAAGCCACAATTTATTTATAACTCATCCTTTTTGATATTTTACTAAGAAAAATGCAGTGAATCAGACCATATACAAACATATTTTTTTAGCGCCTCAAAGAAGATAAATATAAGACAAAATTATCACCTGTGGCAGGTGCTATACAAAACAATCAACAAAAAAAAATTAATCCAAAAAGAAGAAATTTCAGTCGAAAAGAATTTTTGGATGAACGAACGACCAAAACATCAGCTAAAGAAAAGAAATCAACCTGGCTCTCAAGTTTATTAAAGAATCGAACATGTGCTGCATTATGCATCCAATAGCACGAACCTGTGGCACAAGGCAACACTTTATCATGTTGCAGATGTTTCAACATATTATAAAGGAACACCAACTGAATCTATATTTTCTCAATATAAAGGGATGTAGGTAGATAACTAAAATGTACATATGTACAAATGTTTAAAGAAAAAAAAAATACAAAAAAAGGAAGATTTAATATTGAAGAATCTTCAAGGTACCTATACCTATACCTATCGCATCAAAGACTGCTTTTGTATCTTATAATAATGTTCTCGTATATATTTACAAAGAAAAAGGAACACACATTTTTTTTACTTTTTTTTTTTATTTTTGGGTGCTAAATGCCGCCAGCTGTTTAATGTCGGTGGTCCCCTTAAGGATGATTTTAGTCCTTATCCTTGCCTTTATAAGGACGATGGTTGTTGATGATGTCTTTCATTCCGCTAAACGTGTACGTATCTACGGTGTTCGCAACAAACAGCCAGCTATCTCAATGAAATAATGCGAAGAATCTTAATATAGCAACTTCACAAACGCGTGATAGGTACACCTAATTATCTACGCACTTACCACCAGTATAGCTTTTTATCAAGTAGATCGTATCAAAGCTTAACCTTGCCTACTTAAATACCGTTTGTGTGTCTTGGGTAATATTGCCAACACTAGCAAACACTTCAACCATAAAATATCGTGAATTACGATCTTCTTTAATGTTTTTCCTACGATAAAAGTCGACTTGAGCCGACTTGGGGCTTTTAAAAAGCCTAACAAAAAAAAAAAAAAAAAATTTAAAAGAAAAAAAAAATTTAAAAGAAAAAAAAAATCTAGACATACAAGTACTTGACTACTTTTTAAAAATGCGTGAATGCAATCATATTCTATTTGAAGACGTGAATTCTTGTGTTAAATGAGCTCATTATTTCTCTTTTTATGTTTTATTTGCGTTTCTATGTCTCTTATTATATAGTACCCAGGTAATTATTTTCGCTGCCATTTGTAGGTTGGGTATATGGGATGCACAAATGCACTAAAGTCACTCCCTTTTAAGTGTTGATTTTATATTACGAAGGCACTTAAAGTGGATTTAGGAAAAAGTTATATGGTGACCCAGCAGTTTGTTCCATCCTCAAATATAGGTACTACTATCTTTTTGTACAATTGGAATGTCTATATGTACTACCTACCTAGAGAGCAAGTTTTGGGTTCGTAAAAAAATCAAATTCGAGATTTTAATCACACAACAAGATTAAGATGATAGAGAACGCAAAATAAGTGGGTCCCTCATTTCTGTCTGTATTTTGAAATTCAGCTCATGGCTATCAAATAAAAAAAACACCAGTCTTGCACTTCAGTTCGGTCAATGGATCTGTTTATGTATACTAGCTGATCCGCCCAACTTCGGACGGAAGTTTTCATCAATTGTAGCGTTTTAAAAAGTGAAAATAAAATTTATAGGGGCTTCAAACTACCCTATATTTACAATGAATTTTTTGGCACGCTTCAAGAATTTTTATTTGTGAGGGGCAAAATAAGCCAACTGTCAGTTCCAAAATGTTTGTCATTCCTTAGAATAAACATTTTTTCCTTCCTAAAAAATGGAATCTTTAGATATCCACCCCTGAAAGTATGCAAATTCGGTTTTCCAACTTTTCTGGACTAAAATTACAATTTTCGACTTCGTAGTGTGGTTCAATATGAATCCAACAATAAATACGCATACAAATCGAATGATGTTCAGCCCAGTTATGCGCGTACAACCGAAAATATAATTCATTTTTATATATTTAGATATTAAAAAAAAAAGGCTCAACTGATCGAACCGGAGTGTACCAATCAATTTGCCTCAAATTTGGTAGGTATAAATAAATTGTCTATGTTTACTTTTTTTTTATTTATAAAGATTAAACAAGAAATCTATTTGTCCTTACGATATTCGGAAAAAAAATCGAACCCGAGATTTTGATCAATCTTGATACTATATAATGATAGTGAAGTCAAAAAAAGTGGGTCCCGCAATTCTGTCTGTGTTGTCCTTTCTACTGCAGCCTAAACGGGTGGGTCGATTTTTTTGAAACTTGGTATAGGTACATAGCGTTTTTTTGTCATACCATCGACACGTTTTTTTCACTTTTTTTAGGAAGTGTACAAGTTTTCTTAGCAAATTATGGAAATCTTATTTTTCTAAAAAACCTGCCCACAACTTAAAAAAAAATTAAATACCTACCAAAATTTCAAAATTGTTTTGTATGGATTTAATTTGAAAACAGCTCGATTGATTTTTATTAAACTTGTACCCAGCAATTTTTTAACATAACATTATCTAGAAAATTTTAAATGAAGATTTTGCTAATGAAAATAAATATCGGTACCTACTATACAAGTGTTTAAAAACCAGTAAGGGAAGTGTCATTTTTCTCAAAAACGACTTCTACAATTTTGATTAATATATCTATTTGAGCTAACGTCAGCACGATTTACCATATTATTGGAAAAAACATTTTTTTTCTATCGATTAAAAATGGTATCTCTCATAGAACCATTTTGTTGGTTTTCGACTACCTCATTATCTGTTGCACCGATTTCAATTAAATTTTCAAAAAAAAATAAAAAATATTTTGGGTTTTTAAAAAATTTTCAAAAATATTTTACATATATACATGTACATTGTACATATTTATATTAATAAATTCGATATTTCGAAAATGGGTAGATGATTTTTTTTAAAATTAATTTTTTAACCTCGCATTAATGAATGCTAAAAAATGGCGTACCAATTTTTTTTTCTTAAACAAAATTATTTCCTTTTTTAAACCCCAACGATTTTCAATTTTTTCTTCTGATAAATTGAGATTTATTAAAGAAATAATAATATTTCAGAAATTTGTTAACATTTTTTTTTCGATTTAAACTGTAAGTTCCATTTCCATCCATATAATAGGTATATGTATAAAAGCGCGGGCATATTATTCAAATTTTTGTGTACTCACATAAATTCAACCTGCACATAACATACCTATAAAGGCTCCCATAACATAGAATTTATTTCTTTTTTTTTTTTTTAATCAGATGAATAGTTTTAAACTACTCTGCAGACTTTACAACCACAGTATGATCGTATCTTCATAAGAGCAAGTTCGTGCGACCCAGTTGTGTATTTTATTTTTTATTAATTTTGGAAAAACTTATTTGTTTTAAAAATTAAAAAAAAATGCAATACATTTTTTGGTGAAAAAAATTAGACTTTAATAAGCAAACCTCCCATAGAACCATTTTTTTATTTTCGCTTTTCTCGAAAACGCAGTTCAATTAAATTTGATAAATTATTTTTAGGGAGAATTTTTTGAAAAATTAAAATAGTAGGTAGGTTTTGTGTTAGAATTTTTAAAAATTTTTGATTGCTTTTACTTATATAATTTCATCCTATAAATCGTTAAATAAAAAAACAATTTCTGAACCTTTAAATATGTACATATTTCCTTCCAAATACAAAAAGAAATTTTAAAACCAGATGTTATTTTTGCCTTTACCCCCATTTCACCCTATATTATACATAAATGGCTTAAATGATGAAAATATTAAGCCATGAAGGTAAAGGTATCTGTCCCTTAATTGATTCTGTTATAAATATTTACTTATAAAAAAGAGGATTTCATTTTTGCTGTTTTTACTTAACCCAATAAATAACTATACATTTTGGAAATATGTATGTATTAACCTATAAATTCACCTCTTTAGTTAAATCTTTCAACCAAAAAAAGAATTTTGAAAATCTAATTCTATATTTTGTTTTACAGCATTTGACCATAAATAATAATTGGAGCAAGCGAATTCCAAATTTGTTTTAAGAATCTAGACCCCAAAACTGATAATTTTTTTGAAGAATCCTATTTATGTAACTGAGATTGTTGAGTTCTCAACTTATAGCGAGTGTTGCGCTCATGCCTAACAGATGGCACTTGCGTATTAAAATACAATGTTGTTCAAAATTTAATAGAAATATACCTATATGTAAATACCTAATAACGAAGGTGAAGAAATTTAGAAAACTACTGTTTTAGTGGAGCAAGGAGGAGTTGAGGTCACTTGAACTTATTAATTGTATGTAAATACTAGAGCTCCCTATTACACGGATATTTAAAAAGACGGATACACGTGTTCTTATAATATCCGGATTTGAATCCGTGTATCCGATGATCCGTGTATTTTAAATAATCCAATCATCACTGGAAAAAGCCAAATTTATGGGATTTTTGTGATAAAAATACGACAACGACTTGGTAGTCGAATCTGTCAGTGGATTTAAATTTAGAATTATGTATTTAATTTTTTCTTTAAAAATCTATTTTTTTTTTTTTTTTGGAAAATCACCAAAAATAAAAATCTGTAATATCCATTATCCCTCAAAATTTTGAGCTTGTAAGCCCACCCTTTGAAAAGATACAAATCAAAAACCATTCCGTGTATTAAGAATCCGTGTAATAAAGATCCGTGTATGCTTAATATCCGGATACACGGATATTAAGCAAATAAATACACGAATTTTAAGAGAACGGATTTTTATTTGCGTGTAATAATTACACGAGGTCCGTGTACCCGTGTTTTTAAAATACACGGACTGAATCGTAGGCTCTAGTAAATACCTATGTATGTACATAGGTATGTATATGTATAGGTATAATATGTGAATTATTATATTTTATATTATGTTTATAAGTCCATAATATTATTATTGTAAATGATAAACAATAAATTTGTTGATTCTTTATGATTTTAATGTCAAATGTCAGCACTTGATTTAATTTCATCAAGCTTTTTTTTCTAACTAGGTACCTACCTACCTATTTTAGAAAAAAAAGCTGCGCACTTTAAAATTTAAATTTATCATATCGATGTGATCATCACAGTCCGCAGATGAAAAACAAAAATAGTTCTATTCGTTCATTTAATTTGTTTCATCAGAAAATGTGCATCACAAATGTGTGGGTTTATTTGTACAATATATAAATACATACATACATACCTATATGAGATGGCGCAATAGTTTTCTCAAAATGTTTTTTTCCACCCACAATATCGAAACTTCATCATTATTCTATCTATATCTACATACACATTTACTTATTATATTTCGCAGTAAAATTAAATTCCGCAATCCCCAAAGGGGTGGATGATATCATTTGTAGAGCTTCCGCAATTTGCAATCAAAATTAATATAACTGAATAGGGGAATTTTCGACGAAATAGGTATGTATGTATGTCGAAGTAGTTCACCAGTGTTAATGACATTAAATCTAAAACACTAAAATAGCGAATGCTTCTAAATGTGTCTTAAATTTTGTAATTCTAATATTATAATGGTAATCAAATTTGGTTTAAATACGTTTTAGGTGGGTATAATTTTTTAAAAATGTTGTTCTAGCTTAGCTATGTCCTTCATAAAGAAATCTTGCTTAGAAATTAATCTATAAATACCTATGCACCTATTTCGTTTCAGAAATTTTTTGTCCCACTTATATAATCGATGACTATAAACTCAGTGATTCCCTCATGGGACTCAACTGGCCTTATGTTTCATATATTATCGCTTTTAGAGAACAACTTTGTAACTTATATATAAGTTTATGGTGACCATATTTTTTAAAAGTAGGTACAATAAATAAATACATAAATGCAATTTCCACTATTTTTAGGAACCTACAATTGTGTATAATAATGTGGAAACAAAATTTGAAATTTCATCACTAGCCGTTTTTAATAATGACCCATGACATGATCCATATGGATCATCGTGCGAAAATAATACAGATTTTTTTATTTCACAATTTATGTTTTGGAAAATTAAAATGTCACGCTATTTTTGTGGTCAAGAAAACTGTTCAAACAGAGGTTGCGGGCTTCAGAAACTCAGTGAACCAGATGCGATGGGTAGCATAGCTATAAGAAATATAATAAAATTTCGACTTATGAATATTTCATGCCGAATATGAAATCCGTAATATTTTACTACAGGGGGCTTTTCACACTTATTTTAAGGCACTTGCGTATCAAATTAATTTTTTGTTTTTGATCCGCAACGCTGGCGGATTGAGTCATTGGGGTGATTGACATGTTCCCTGTTTTTTTTATATTTTTTATAGTTTCTTTTGTAAATTTTTAAGTCGGGGTGAGCCATCTAGTTTTAAATAAATGACAAATTAGATACATTTATGTTTAATCGGCTTGTGATTAATAATTGACATTTGGTTGAAAATTTAGCCTCTTATTAAAATAATCTTCTCGGAATAATATAGGCATGTTCAACAAAATGAGATCTTGGAGATCTCAGCAATCTCAGTTACCTGAACAGAATTCCTAAGAAAAATTCTTCAGCTATGGTGTCAAAACTCTGAGGAAATAAATAGCGGATTCGCTTGCTCACTTTTCGAGTGAGAAAAATCTCCGAAATCTCATTTTTCTGAACTCGCCAAATATTTGTTTTTATTATTTATTTTTATTTTCTCAAAAATACTAAAAATCGACTTAAGTCACCTGCGCCAGTGGGCATACTTTAGTTTAAAACAGAGTTTTGATACAAATTTCTCTCAAGGAGACATCGCTTATATGTGTGTGTGTATTTTTTACTTTTGTACTTTTTGAAAAAAGTACCTATGTAGGTACTTAGAAAAGGGCACCAAGTAAGAGGAGTGAACGGATTGGTGAAGATATTGGAAACTAAAAGAAAACGTCAAAAAATCTCCACCAACTTGTTTTCTCATAATATATGAAAGGGGCCTCAAACTCGTTTTGAGAATCAAGTGCGAACTTGTTTTTTTAGCTTTTGTAATTTTACTCCATTTTAAATCCAATGCATTTAAAAAAAAACTACCCCTTTTTTAAGGAACACATTCAATTCTAAAATATATAGGTATTTCACAAGATTGTGCAAGAGCATCATCAACCCCATTCAGTAGGGGTTATGTCATATATTATGTTTGTATCATTGTTTTCTTAAAAAGTAGAATGTGTAGAGGTGGTACGATTTTAAAACAATTAATTTACGTGCAATTAGTAACAATTCAACGTAATTACAATTCACGTTTTCCTTTTCGTTTATGTACCTATTCCTATTTTTTTTTATTTGTTTGGCCACTGAAGTTGAAGTTAGAATGAAATGCACAAAGGATAGTGCATTTTTTTTATCCCTGATGTTGGAAAATTCGAGAAAACTCCCGAAACTTCTAGAAAGAAACACCGAATACCCAATGAGCCCATGGGAAATGGAAAAGTAAAATGCAAAAATTCTTTTCAAATTCTCCTTCTATTTAATTTTTTTTAACATATAATGTACATATGTATGTACGTATGTATGGACTTTTGGAAGGATCCTCTTCTCAATGAAAATAGCATCATTTTGGCAGAAGGGGAAATGCACATTAGTGTCTGTTCTCTTCTATTCCTTGAAGAATGAAAAAAAAAAAACAAAAATAATAAGTATATCAACTGCATCGGAAAAGTCCTTATGTTCTTTGGGGTTGATCGGGGGAAGTAAAGTAAAATTGTATGCCTATAGAAAATCTGCTTTAATGAACGTGCATAGAATCATCCCCACGATGGGTAAGGTAGGATGAACAAACCATCATACCTATACATCATCACAGTTCACAGTCTGTAAAGGAAGGATATGGGTGCACTTAAGGAGCCAGCAAAAGGAACGATTTTTCTTTTCCTCCTTCAAAATTCATTGCACTAGGTATAATGCATGGGATCTCGGATCTTATGGATTTTCCCATGAGAAGTAGCGGAGCCTCTATAATGCATGCATATATTTATTTGCCTCACCAACACATTCCAGAGTAAGAATATACCTACCTATACTTTCCTTACCTATATGAGTTATGAGTTCTCATGGGAAAACATCATCATTCATCAAACATATGGTATGAGGCAGAGGATCCTGCGATTACGCTATATTACATTCAAGATTTTTCATCCTGAAATCCAAGAGACAAGGACCAAAAGGAGTAATGACAAAGAACAAAGAACAGAGAGAGAGAGAGAGACAGAGAGCAAAACGAAGCCATAAAAAAAGAAAGGACATGTGTGTGATGATGATGCTGCGGGATGCTGGTGAGAATCCTTTGCTGCGTCTTCCTGATTCTGATTCTATACTGATTATACTGTTCTCTGATGGATGATGATGAGCGCTCCTAGGCTGTATACCTATAGTGATGGTGCTGCTGGCTGGATAGAATTTAGAGAATATAGGAGAGATGAAAGGCAAACTCCTGTAATTGTGGGAACAAAAAAATATATAAAAAATACCATTGTGTGTGGGAACGAACTATGAATGCGCCTACGAAATGTGAATGAACTGTTGGCGCCCGTTTAACCCCTCTCCAACCCCCCTCTTTGTGACCAAAAGGAGGACGTTTTGTTTTTTTTTTCTTTCAACAAGTATAGTATTTTTATTTTTTGTCCCCACCTAGTTTCCTATCCTGTTTCACCTTAGTTTAGTGATAGCAAATGCCATCTCTGTCGTGCTAAGGTGGAAACACTTATGTATGTATGTATATCCTTCGGGAGGGTAGTAAAAAATTTTATTTTTTACAACTTACCATTTTGATTGTAATGTGTAAATATATCCATGCAGTAAAAAGTTCTTTGATGGATGATGTGGCTGATGGTAGGTATAGTGTGGCAAAGTCGAGGTTGTGAGGGTTTTAAAAATTAGCGCGTATTTTTATTTTTTTTTATTTTTTGTCAATGAACAAATTCTGAAACTAATTTTGAAAAAATGTACCTATTCGAAAAAAATACTCTCGATTAATTCATAATTTTTGGAACTATATACTGTCACTCTCTTAAAAAATCACTTTGCAATGTATTTGTATAGGTATAGGTATTTATTATCATTGTAATTTATGTGCACTTGAATTGGTCAGTATAGAGTTTTTAACTTTTTTTTGATTTCCCACCACACTCTAAGAAAAAATGTCGACTAATAGTTATGCCGTTTAATAGTAGACTGATAGTGTTGGCACAGACACAGTACATATGCCATTCAGCTAAATTTGTGTCTAGTGTGGTTGGTGGATGAGGATGAAAGAAGGGAATGGTGAGAACTTAGCGAGGGGTTGTTGGCGAATGGGCGAGAAAAATAAAAACAAACAATTTAGAGACCGTAGTCGTCGTTAGTATAGTGTCGATTGTGTTATTTTTTGTTTTTGTTTTTGTGTATTTTTCTAGCCAGGTGAGGAGGGGGTTTTTAGCCTACCTTGGCGGTAAGTTTGTAGGTATGTGCAACTGTGAGAGATGAGAGATGCTGGGTAAACTATATGGTGAAACAATAGTGTTGGCTGGCAGTATCATAGACCTAAGGTGTACCTTGTTTTATTATGGGAAGTGGAGCGTATAGAACATGCATATCTAATGTTATTCAAGTTCGTTGAAAGCATCACATGAGGGGGGTGGGTGGTTGTATTATATGGTTTCTGATGCGGAGCTTTTTTTTTTAATTGAAGCCTTAATGTCGGCTATTGAAAACGCGATGCATAGTTAAGATGTGAATTATGTATCGCGCCGCATTAGAGTGGCTATATATGAAGGTGGTATGGCTATTGGATATGTGATGTAAGCTCTTTACTTACATACATGGTAGGTTGTTACATGACATATGGTGCATAAGGTATACCTAGGTAGATAGGTATATTAGGTTAGCTTTACTCATCAGATTTATGTAAGGTTTGGACTGCACATTCAGTTTTTTGTTGGTAATTTATGAGTGAGATGATGTCTTTAGAGTTACCTTTACCTTTTGTGTATATTTTTTTGTGATTCTTTGAAGTCCTTACTTAAATACTGGTAGGTAAATACCCATAGGTATACCTAAGGCAATAATGCACATTTAGGTATGTATGTATGTACTTTTAAATTTTTAATTAAAAGTTCAAGTCTAGGCCCTGTAACTTAAAAATAAATAGGTACCTAGGTAGTTTGTGTGAAAATTTGAGAAGACAAATTTTTATAGGTTGGAATCGAAAATGAGTAAAACATTCTGAATAACCAATGGAAAATGACAATAAGTCCTTTTTTTAAAAAAAAAAAAAAAACGCCATCACAGAAACAAATGGAGTTTTAATACAAACTCTTGATAAGATAATATGTATCTAGGTATGTAGTTCAAGCCGATAACACATTTTTTCTGCGCAAGTAAGTTATTTAAGATGGCTGCATTTTTTTAGCAAAAAAATTGTCAGGCTGTCAAAACAAAACAAACTCACTCTATAAAATTCGGCGTGTTCTGCACTCAAAAAGAGAGCAAGCGAATCCAAGATTTTACTTCCTCAAAATTTTTACAGCAAAGCTGAGAAATTTTCGGAGGAATCCTGTTCAGGTAACTGAGATTGCTGAGATATTCGAGATCTCATTTACCTTACATGCCTATATTGTTGTTGCAATTCACATCTATTCATCGACACGAATCGAAATATGTATGTACCTACTATATCTACCTACTAAAAAAACAAAAATGTAAACAAATGGGTTTTTGATTAGTACAACCTTTGTATATACATATATACAATGGTACAACGTACAAAAGATTCAAATCTTTTATATGCAGTTCATATCTTTGATTTTGTGTCACACTTTATTAGTTACCACGAACAAAATTTAATTTTAAAATATTTTTTTCCCAATCTTGAAATGCGCGGCGTGATTGAATCAGTTGATTTGCGCAACTAGTTTATAAGAGTGAAACGTTTGTCATAAACTTTTCAATTTTACTATACGTAGAGTTGTTCGGAAAGTGTACAATGTTGCATAATACCTACCCTTATTTCAAAATATTACAAATTTCAACCTTACCTTATGTCTAAAGCGAACTTAGGAGTCAAATTTTGAAAATTGAGCATTTCGACAACTGTCAGAATTCCTAATCTGACGTTCAGATCCAAACCTAAATATTTTTTTGAAATATTAGCTGCGTTTTATTTTCCCCCAGATCCAATTATCCAGATCAGATCATAAAAATAAAACAACCCAGGATCTCAGTGACAACATTAGGTTTAGCCATGCGCGTAGTTAAGGGTGGGCGGCGCCCACCCTAGAAATCGTATTGCCCACCCTAGAAAATCGACAGTACTAACTTGTCATTCATTGTAAAGACAACAAAATTTATATTTTTCCTACATTAAGGTTTTTTACCAGCTGGTCGTCGTATTTTTCTCAAGGTAGTGTAAAAAAACCAGTTCAGCCAAGAACATGTAAAATTAAAACTTAATTAATAAACAAAAACTCAGAAACAAAGTCTTTTTTTGTAAAATTTGGTTATTTTGTTAATCTTAATTTTAAATTTTGATAAAATATACCAATTCTTTTTTAAATATCAACTTTTTTAGAAAACAACATTTTTGATTTAGCAGAGTATAGTGTGGTGTCACTTCGTATGAGAGAGAACTAACTCATTTATTACAACACTTATGGCTTTGACAAAATCTCTGTCTATAAAACCTAATGATTTTCTATTTAAAGTAAATATTTTTGAAAGTATTTTTATAAATATTATTAAAAATAAAATTTAAAACTTGCGGTGGTATATCAACTGGCTGACTGCCCCCCCTAGACAAAATTCCTAACTACGCCAATGGGTATAGCCAATCTTTCTTCCCTTTGTTTTTTTTTTAATTGTGTACACCCGTTGTCTTTTTTCTTTCCACTACTGACGACATTTTCAAATTAAGGGTGTGTGTGCTCAAATGGATTTGGAAATCCAAATTCAAAGCAGAGTTGGATCTGGTGTTATTTTTGTAATACATGTATTTTCCTAAGCAAATACAAACTGCTTCGGATCTGAGGGAAAATAAAACACAGCTATTGAATTGATACGGATTACGGAAACGAAATCAATTAAAAATCGTATCCCATTTTAATTTTGCTTTTAAAAAATTTATATCGTGAGAATTTTTTGCCTCTCTTGTAACATTAACTGCGCTCTCATAATACATTTTTTAGAAGAGGGTCGCATTGTTGCAAATTGCAATAAATTTTAAATTTTGCAATTTGAAAAGCTAAAATCAAATTGATAGTATGATCCCTTTCACACGAGGAAAGAAGTTGCCGGAGATTTTTTGACGTTTTCTTTTAATTTCCTTAAAAATCTCTCTACCTACTCACACGAAGAAACAAAATTGTAGAAATTTTCTGTAGTTTTCTTTTAAAGAAGGGTTGAAAAATCTCCTCAAATTCGTGCCTTTCTCACCTAAGAACTGAAATTTGCTGGAAACTCAGTTTTCTCGTGTGAAAGGGAACTATAATAACATTTTTTTAACAATTACGATTACACCGTGATTCCCAATCACTTCTACTATTAAAGTCGTTAAATATAAAATAAATATTTACACACAATTTGCACGAAAACAAAATTTAACGCCAGTTTTCTTTGCTTGGTATGGGATTCAAGCAAAAGTTCAGTCTCTTTTAAAATTGATGCAGTGTGTCATGGTCCCATAGACTTTAAAATTTAACTAGGTACTTACTACAAATTTCTAACAATTTCAATTTCCTCATTTGAAAGTTAAAAAAACAATTTGGGAAGAAATTGAAATAAAACTCCAACAAATCTCCAGAATTTTTTTTATACTGTCAAAACTTTTTGATTCGTTCCATTTCAATGAAACATATCTGATAATCACAAAACCGTTTAAAAATAAATCCGCCTTAAATCAACTTCCGTTTCAAACAGCTCCATCTAACATTCCATAAACAAACCGCTGTCAAATATTTTAACATCTCAATGTTGTCATACCTGCACTTACAATCCAAACCTCCATTTGTGGATGAAAAATCCTCACTAAGCAGACAACCAAATGAAATCGGGTAAAAAAATTATATTTTGATGGTAGATCGAGGAATGTGAGGAGAACTTCGACGACGACGTACTCTCTCCGTTTTTTACACACAATTTCAGTGCAAAGTTAAAAAAAAGAAAAGAATTAATTAAAATAGAGTGTAATTCGCGTTTTCTTTGAGTTAATAAAAGAAAATTGAAAAACATTTTCCAATTGCAATCTCCGCAACGATAACAAAACAATAGAATTACTGTGAAAAATCCTTGGACAAGAAAAAAAAGAACAACACAATTTAAGAATAATTTCCCCGCGATAAAAAAGGAAGTCGACCGCTCCCCTAAAAAAAACTCCCAAAAGTTCTACATTTGTTCTGTAGTTTTTTTTTGTTTTATTAAACTGTATTTAATAGAAACGAAAAAAGTAAATTTCTGCAGCAATATGTGAATTCAAAAGGAGAATTTGTGATTTTAAGACAACAAAAAAAAAAAGAAAAACAAAATATACTCGCGAGTTTCGTTATGTGATACTTGCTCCTCTACACCCCTCTCTGTTTGTGTGTGTGGATTGAAGAAAATTCATTAAAAAAAAAGAAAGAAATCTTAAACAAAAAGCAAAAAAAAAGTTTTCTAAAAATATTCGAAAAGAAGAATTATTTCTTTGCTGCCCGAGAGTGGATTCCAAGTGGAAAGTGCAAAGGAAATTCAATGAGAGTTGTTGTTTGTGTAGTGTGTGCGTGAACTCGCGTAAAGTGGCATAAAGTTTTGCTGCAACAATTTTTCTTCATTCTCGTTCTCTCCAATTTGAATTTTATTTTGGCATTTTCAACACAAATGAAATGAAGATGCACGCAAAATGTTGTGTAACTTCGTTTGAGGGATCATTTATAATTTTGAACGAAATCGAACTTATTTTGCGCGGCTGTTGAAATTTTGTCAAAAGAAATTTAAATTCAAATAAAAAAAAAATATTCCCATAAAAAAAAACCAAAAGAAAAATATAAAGAAAAACTACGACAAATCGGTGAACGTAACTACGACAAGGACAACAGAAACATCACAGTACTAGCGAGTATACCCATCCCACTTGCCCCCACATGCAACAAGAGGAGCACAAATTCATTGGAGCAGCAAAGCGAAAATTTCATGCAAAGGAATTCCTTTCTTCGACATAGCTTTGTCTCGCTCTTCTTTTCGTAGTCGAACTGTTTGCAGTTGCAGTGGATGGCAATTAATTCGATCGGATTTAGATTTGCCCGGAAAAAATTGCAGTTTACCACAGAGAATTTACAATTGTAAAACAACGTTAAGTGACTCTGACATAATTTCGGTTTGATTTACAATTTACATAACAAATTATAAAAAACCCAAAAGCGATTAATTGACGCGCGGCAGCAGCAGGAGTTTTGAAAAGAAATTGAGTTTTCTTTTTTCTCATCTTTTCTTGTTCTTCGTCTTCTTTCTCTCCCTCTTACTCTTGTTGGTTGTGCTAGTATTTTTTATATAAGTTATATTATCTTCGTATGTGTGTGTGTGTATGTCATTTTCTGTCCAACAAGTGCGTGAAAAATAAATAAAACAAAAATAAAAAGAAGAAAACCTTCATCAAATCAAATCGAAAAAATAAATAAAAATAAAATAACACATACCGAAACTAAACAGAAAAAAAAATGTCGTTCGATACGCGAAACAATTCGGCAATGATGAAACGGGCCGAACAGCTTAAACGCTGGGAGGAATCCGAAACAAATCGTGAACCTTCGGTGCCGAAGAGTGAGAAAGGTCGGAAAATCAAATTTTCATCGGGATGCGTATTCCTCGCAGCATGTTTGGCCGGCGATAAGGAAGAAGTTGTTAATTTGATTGAGAATGGAGCTGATATTAACACAGCTAATGTCGATGGATTGACGGCTTTGCACCAAGTGAGTTTGTTTGTTTTATTTGTTGTTTGTAATAAAACTTTAATTTTTTTTGTTGCAGAAAAAATACATTGCTTTATTTATTAAAATATAAAAAATATTCGTTAATTTGACTTTATGGTACATTTGATATGGAGGCGGAATCTAAATGATACAATTTTCATCTTGGCTAGTCAAAACCGAGAGAGTTTTGACCTTTAAAGCTAATTTAGTACAGTTAACAAATCGGCGGTATTGTGATTGACAAGCCGACAGAGCAGGGAACTTCCTATGATCAGTTATTAGACATGTGCAGCAAAATGAGATTTCGAAGATCTCAGCAATCTCACTTTCATTACCTTAAAATTACTCAGCTTTTTCAAAATTCTGAGGAAAAAATCTTGGATTCGCTTGCTCACTTTTTGAGCACCAACCAATTGGTTTATGACAGTCGAACCTTTAAATTTAAAAAAAGATACATACCGTTACTTAAACTTAAAATTTGAACACTTCCTTTTGTTGCGTATTTATTTACGTTTTCCCGAGAGCCATTGGAAAATTGTCCTGAGTTACAAAACGACATCTCTAAATTCTATCAGACTTCAGAAAGATTCCGGTGGCTACCAACCTTTCTAGATATCTTTATATTTCCTCCCTTCAATTCCCTTATATCTACGTTTACCTTACCTAATCAGAGCTAGAAATTTATTGAGGACCGAGAGAGATAATGCTGTTTCAAAATTTTGAACTTGTTTTGCGAAATTTCGAAATTGGTTGACATGATTTTACAACAAAACTAACGAATAGATTTCGAATTAATAAACAAACTAACACTTATTGTCGATATTTGCAAATTTTGTTTTCATTTGAAGTAAATCTTTTAGTTAATTAAAAAATGAATTGAAAAATATCATACCTATGTAGATTCAGTCTTCGGAGTTTTAACACTAAAACAACAAAAAAAATTACCTATTATTTGTAAAATCAAAATAAAAATTCTTCCATATTAATCTTCTTAACACCTATGACAAACTCATGTCTGGAACTTAATTAACACTCAAGACCCTATCTGATACTTGACTGCTAATATTATTATGAATTATCTTATCTGCAATTGACGTCACTACATAGCACATTGTAATTGTAAAGCAAACAATAGCAGACAAAAAAGAATACAACTTGTGAATAAAAATAACAGCTGTCAGAATAAACGAACACATGCATGAGGGCTGAATTTAATAATACATTAGAAAGGAAAAAAATATTATATAATTAAACAAAAAAAAAAAAAAAAAATATGTGAACAAATTCAATAAAAAGCGGGGCTTGAGAACTTTATATACAAAAATACACAATATGTCCAAGTCAATCAATTGAATTGTAATTACATAAATGCATCATTGAAACTAGGTATGCGCACTAGACGGGCCGGGCATACAATACATATCTTTTTTGTGTGCGGAAAAATGCCGCGAAATACCAGCATCGATAATCGCTTTTGACATTCGGAAAATTAGTTCGAGTGTCGAAACAAATTATAAACGAACATCAAGGAATATCAAATTTATATACCTACATACCTACCTACACGTTAAACGAATGATCTGAACTATAGCTGATCGTTTGCGAAAACGCGTTTCGAATCTTTAAAATATAAATTAAATTCACTTTGATCTCTAATTATAGAGATGAGAATTTAATGTGACTAAAAGGGGGGAAATCCTAAATGTACATATTTACTTGGAACTATGATGGAGGAATATTGATTGTTTGTCGGCTTTTATATCAGTCAATGTTACAGAAAATGTCAGTTCGTCTAGGACGATATGGTTTCTTAAGTATTTATATCACAAAAAAAAAAAACAAAAAAAAATATGAGGTTGATTCATCAAGTAAAATGATTGAATACAACGATTGAGTCGCATTTGTCGAAATAAAGATGGGACATGTATAGATATGACAACAAGATACATTCTAGTCTCAGAAAAACAAAAAAAACAACAGTTGAAGCTTTAAGTGCAAGAACCACTTTTTGACAAAATACATATAAATCACCAAAACCGGTAATTGAACTTTTGAAATTGGAGCATAGAACGATGATTTTGTGTTCAAGATATGGTATTGTTGTGTGAATTGCAGCATTTTTAGGGTATAATGATGACAAAACCGTACAAGTACAAAAGTTGACTTCTTTTAATCTTTTTTTTTTAATTTAAATAGTTAGGTAAATGCTTGAAAGTAGTATTTTCAGAGGACTGCTTTTCTAATTTTGGAAAGGCTGAGGAATTTAAAAAGGAAGTGAGATGAGCAATCTCCTGCATCTTTTTCAGTGACTATTGTTCAGGTGTGACCTGTAAGGATTTGGACAAAAAGGGCGAGTTGAGGCCTGTTTAGCTTAAGTAAGAAGTCGTGTTATTTTCTTAGACAAATCCGGTCACATTTAAAACTTTGGAAATTAAGTAATGGTTTAATCGCAAATAAATAAATTATTACGTACAAAAAAAATTGTAAAAAAAAAAAAAAACAAATTAATATACAAACAAAAATTGAAAAATGAAACTGAAAAGTCATCGACATTCGGATATCATTTCGCAAAATTTTGAAATACGCAAATAGAATGCGTGGATGGACGACAAACGACGCAAAATAGCTTTTTTTGCAAACTACTTACATACAATTGAACAAAAAAAAATTAACGACAAGCACAAAAAAAAAAAGAATTTTTGCAACAAACGAAACAAAAAAAGTATCAAACCTATCTGGCAGCATCACGACCTAGAGTTTGACTAATTGATGCCACAGGACAGAAATAGCATCGAATATGAGAGATATGTGTAAGGCGCGCGCAACAGCAAGTCTTCGTTTTCCTTTTCGTCTTCGGATCGGTCGTTAGCTTTGCCGAGATGTTGTGGTAGTCGTCCATCGCCAAAAGGGTGCTCTACAAAAAATCTATCTGTGATCCGAGACCCGTGAATACACTGAGAGAGCGGTTAGGGGGTAAGGGAATACCATGGCCCATGTCACAGCTGATTTATAATCTTTTCTGGACGCGAGCTAGTGCGTGTATGTATATATTTACGTGCATTGTTCGTTGCATATTGAAAACAACAATGAAAGCCACTGAACTTTTGCGAACGCATCAGAAAAAAAAAAAAAACACAAGACAAGACAAGATCGTTCAAAGGGGCGAGACTGTTATCGCCAGAGATACAGTAGAAAGGTTAAGGGACAAACAATGCACGCCTGCCTCAAGTCACATACTATACTATAAAACATTTTTAATAGACTGGAAGTGGCATTCAAGTGATCGGGCTTTTCTTCCGATAATAAGTCGACAATGTCGATGGGACAAGATAAAGACTGGGAAGCCTTGACTGGGAGGGAAATAAAATTAAAAGAAGAATATAATATAAGGTCAATTCACTCGAATTAATTTTCTTTGCCTGCACTTGAATAGTTGTAGTTTAACAGAAATTGCAGCAGTGTTGCGAAATTTATTATTTTTTTTTGGCAATTGTTTGAAGAGATTTAATTATAAATAAAATTTATCTTGGATTTCCTGTTGAGATAATTATGTTATTTAAAATCTGCTTTTGTAAAAGAATTGGAAACAAAGGCGCTAGACAAAAAAGGGGAGGTATTTTAATTTTAATTATGTAATTAGATTTATCAAATATTAAGTTTAAAACTTTAAGAAATGTTAGGGAAAAACTACAGCGTCAATTTTTGTTTACTACAAATAGGAACAACAAGTTCAGTTTTTGTTTGACAAATCATCATGACAACACTTTGCAATAATAACGTTTCCGTAAATGTATTTTCTTTGTTTGGTCTTCAATTCGGCTAACGTAAAGGTGGTAACCTAAACTTTACATGAGCTAAAAGATACAACAAAAATCTAAATACGGAATATTCAGTTGGAAATTTCTCTGTAATTTTGTGGAAGATGCAGGAATTTAAGCTGCACGATCTATTCGACTATTATTTTTTTTTTGTTAAATCGTAGTAAGTGGCTCTCTAGGTTTGAACAACATTTCTGGAGTGAGGCAACATTTCTTCAAAATCGTTAACAATATTTTCGATTGTGTTCGTCTTTTTTTTGCTCAGTAGCCAGTGTGATAGTCAGATTAGTCAATTTAAGTGTATTCATTGTTAGGTTAGGTTAAAATGGCTACCTGTAAAAAACCTACAAACTTGACCAATAGTTAGTTTGCCCGTTGTTGTAGGTACTATATGACGATGATGTGCTCATTGTTGATCTTAAATAATTTTAATGAGCATCAACATAGAGAAGTTTTTCTCGCAGTCGGCATTGATTATTTCCATTGTAAATAAACTCGGCAGGCTGATTTAAACTGCACAATAGAGCTTTAATTATTAATGCATTCTTATAACCTAAGGAAGAAACAAACCATCCTTAATCGCACTCGTTAAAATTGAATTCTTTACTGGCAATGGCATGATTTGATGTGAGATACCTATAAACTTTATTTATTGTTAAAATGTAGTAGTTTGTGTCATTTTACTCGGATCTCAGTGGATCCATTGCGTTTGTTTAAGGTTTCGTCTGCTTCTTAAATTAGTTAATTATTCTTAAATATTACTGCATCGGAGTTTCTACTTTTTCGTTTATCAGGAAACCTTTAATAAATGAATAATTTTTCCGAAATTCGCCGCAAACTTAGTAAAGTGCGTCATTGTCCAAAAAAATCTGAAAAAAGAAAATCGAAATGAATGTGTTTTCTGATTTGTATACCCAATTTGCGCTGCAAATATTTATTCTCTATGAGTTACTCTCAAAAAAATTAAAATTTCTTTTAAAAAACACCCTCTATATTTGATTGTTTTGTAACTGTTGCTATTTCATTGACCGGTGACATTATTTTATTGATTTTTTCCATGAAAACAAAAACGTTAAAAAAAAACAAATATTATTGGTTTTGCAAAACACCTAAGTAAAATAATGACCATAAATATAATTTTAAATAATTCCTATCATACAAAAAAAAAAAAAAAAAAAAAAAACAAACAGACAAAGCAAGAAAGGAAAATTTTTTCCTTGAAAATGATAATTCACTTCGACTTCGGCCATGTCATTGTTTTAAGGTTAGAGCTTTTGACAAGGCGAAGAATGATATTATATAAATACAGACGCGATTTCTTGGTCAGAATGTTTGTCTGTTATTTTTTTTTTTTATAATTTCCAATAATTTTTCGGTATTGTTATGTCTGGTCAGATTCAGAGCATTATTATTAAGAGATAATTTATTGTTATTGAAATCATACGAGGTTAGTCCCAGAAGCACCTGACCTGACAATGAAAATGATTTTTTTTTTAACGAATCTATGTATTTCTTAAAGGAGTCTTTCTTATGCCCAGGAAAATTAGACTTTCATTAAAAAAAGATTAACAAAGATGAATTTGTTAAAAGAACCCACCAGGAAAAATAGGAAACTGAATTTTAATATCTTGCCTTTTAAGTTTTTTTTTAATTGTTTTTTTTTTTTTATTGAATAGGTACTACAGTTTTTGTCCTTTAATTTAAAAGGGCAAAGTGCTTAACAAAATAAAATAAAAGAAAACAAGCGTGATAAATTTTGTGTTTTAGTTAAAAGTAGGGAAAATATTCAGAATTGACTGTACGTTAGGAAGCTGTTTTTTGTATTTTTATTTAAACAAAACAAAAGCTGGTCCAATGAACTTATCAACCCTTTATCTCCAGCCAACTTCAAAGATGCTCTTAGCAGTATTATCCTTTTGCTTGTATATCCTACTTGAAATGTTTTTGTCCTACTTTCTTTATATACAGTACCTACTTTTTGTTTTGTTTGTTTTGTATTTTCTTTAAGTTACATACATATGTACATACTTGCTAATATATAAGCCACTTTTATGAAATAAAGTGTTTTGCATTCTTTTTTATGCACCAATTATATGCGCATAAAACATGTATGCCAGCTATTTTTTTTCCGCCTCTTTGTTCGGAAAGGTCAATCGACCTGTTTTTTCTTTCTTTTTCGTATGGATTGTTCTTTTTTAAATTTTTCTTATTGTCTTACAATGTGTTCCTGCTACCGGTAATCTTTAGAAATGCATTATCTCTTCTCATTGACACCCTCTGTACTAGTGGCCTAGTTAAGAATATTTATGTACTTTACTGTGTATAGATATTTTTGTTCTATTTGTTTGTATTTTACATGGATTTTATTTTTCTATTACATAGCAGTCTACCAAATTTTCTTCTTAAAAAAAAAAGAACAAAAAACCTTGAGATTATTTCAAATAATAAAAACGTTTATTTTTCTCAAGCTCGAAAAAAAATCATTTAAAATAAATAGAATTCAAATGACATGTGCCATAGTCCAAATGTTTGTTTGTATTCAAATATTTTTTTTTACATTTTTACAACTTTATATTTTTTTTTGTATAATCGAGAAAGGAATTTTCAGAATAAATTCCAAAGAAAAAATAAGCTTTTTTTTGTTGGCCGGGGGTGGAGGTGTTTTGAAGAACAAAAATAAATCAAATAAACTAGAGGTAGAAATGTTTAGCGAACGTAATTGTCTGGAAAAACTTATTTTTATAGAATTTTTCTCTCAGAAAAAAGAAAATTCAAGAAAATGAAATTTAAATAACAACAAAAATTCGATCAGATTTATTAAGTCTTCAAAGATAATTGCATTTGAATTGTCGATTTGTTTTTGATGATTTGTAGAGTAATGCAAAAAGAAAAAAAATGTAGGTATCAATCAAAATATTTTCATTATTCTTAAATGTGGGGTATTTTTTTTTGCTGTTTTTTTTTGAGAATATCTTGGCAAGAAACTTCACATTAATATTTAGAAACGATTTTTTTACTTTTTATTGACATTCAAAATAGGTCTGTTTAGTAATTTGAGATTTCTTAAAAATTTCACAAATTCATGACAAATTTACGACAAATTCACAACTATTTCACGATAAATTCACTATAAATTCATGACAATTGACGAAAGATAATCATATTCTTATTTTTCTTCAAATTCGAGTAGTTTTTTTTTTTAGATAAAAGGGTGAACAACTTCTGTTTCTTTTAAGATAATTCTGCGATACACAGCCATTATTTGTATTTCTTCATTTCTCATTATTTTTTATTTCGCTACAAACTAACGGACAAATTCACGACAAATTTACTTGTCGTAAATTCACGACCAATAATCACATTCTCATTTTTTTAAAGTTAATGGTGAAGGGTGGCAATGCTAACTTGAATCTCAATCTAGGGACGAGCACGATAACTTTGGCGCCAAAAATTGATAACGATTTTTTGGATAGGGGTCAAAAACAAGTATTTTTTTACTATGGGAGGGGGAGTCTATCTCGCCCCGTTTAGGAGACAGGGGCAAATAAAAAAAAAGACTTCAAATGAAAAAAAATATTAAAAAACATCGGCAACACTTACAATAAAGTACAATACGGTTTTGAAAGCCAGAAATCTGTCCTTTAATCCTTAATTTAAATTAAATTATTTAAGTCAATAGTTTAAAAAAAAAATTGCATGCGAACTCAAAATTTTGATTTCTTCAAAATTGTGAAATGAAGTGCTAAATTGGCTTTATGTGGTCAATGCTAATATCAAATCTGAATCGAAAAACCGTTATCAATTTTTGGCGCCAAAGTTATCGTACTCTCCCCTCAATCTATCCTAGTAGATCAGCGGTTTCATGATTTTCAACATCTTCTTTTTTATTTTTTTAATTATTAATGATAAGGTATTAATGTAGTTCATAGTTCAATTACTTATTGAATAAATAAAAATCACTTAATTGGAAGGAAATGGTTCAAAATCAAAATTTTGTCAGCTTTATATTGACATCAAAAAATAGTCACAGATTTTCCTCTTTAACTTAAAATTTAAATTTTTGAATTACAGTTTCAATTTAATGTATAATTGGAGCCTTAAAAATTCGCTTTGAATTATGTGACCGACATTTACATTTAATTTTTTAATTCTCAACGTATAATTTAAAAAATTTCTCTGAACCAAAATATAGGAACTGCCAGACTAATAAAATGGAATGCAAACTATTTCTTTGAAGCTACGTGCATTACCGTCTACAAATGTTGGATAAAGCCGACATGCGGTCAACGTCCCTCAAAGTTCCTGAATCCATATTATAATTGCAAATTGCATAACCGTAGTCTATACTTATGAGCATAGAAACAAAGCTATAATAATTCAACTTCAAAAACTACTCGACAAAAGCATTTGTAAAAAAAGTTTCAAAAACAATACTTTGTGATATACCTACAATATATCGCTCCCACAGATGCTATTTAAGCACATTGCCAACGATAACGAACTATATATACGTACGATATCAACAAAAACAACAATTTTCAAAAAAAAAAATAAATAAAATGAACTGTTTCAACAAAGTCTCGTTCAAACTTCTCGCTCAGCTGACAAGAACTCAACAAAAAAAAATATATATACATATATAGATATATATGTATATAAATAATCCTAGTTGTTTGCTTTGAATCTTTTTATTTTGCTTTTTCTTCTTCTCTAGCTTAAAACACAGTCTGTAAACTTTTCTACAAGCACTGCTGTGCAAACTAAAATCAATTGTTAATCATAAACTTTTGATAAAATGAGAAAAATAAAAAATACAAAAAAATAATCCCAATCTCACTCCATCAATAAATAAATTGCATCGTGAAATCGATACGTATCGATATAATTTTTAATTGCAATTGCAGCAGAAAATCTGTGAACACAGGAAAAAAAAACAAATCTCTCAAAATCGCAGAATAAAATGCCAAATGACAGAAAAGATTCTTTTTTTTGTTTTTTTTTTTTTTTTTTGCTTCCATATTTTTTGTGAACCGTATCTAGGGCAACTTTTACTGCCGCAGCACACATTATACAGTTCCTCGTTTGCCAGTACTGGAAAAACGATTAAGCAAGACATTAATTTCGGAAATAAAACAAAAAAAATAAAGATGAAAAATTCTAAAGCCAACTCAACCAGCTAGAGTCATCCAGCCATCATCACATATCGTAGTCCCGCACATAGGGGTATTTGTAAGCAATATGTTACCAAAAATCAAATAAAGAGTATTTTACTGCATAATTGTTTAATCTCAGTTTAATTTTGACGATGCCATTAAAAAATTTTATTTCACTGCTATTACTTTAAATAAAACCCGTTTTAAAAAAATTACTTCCTTGCAGAAAGATCGGGAACCCTTTTTTAAAGTAAACTTTTACGCAACCAGAACTAATTTCATTTTAAGAGTAGACTGCAGAATTTTTTAAAAACCGCTTTTCAAGACATTCCCCATAATAGATTCCTTTTCATAAAGAATCTTCATAAATTATTCATATATCTCCGAATTTTTGTTGTTCGTTGACCCTCTTATCAAACATTATATTTTTTTTCAGCTTCTTTGATCAAATACCCTAATGTGACCTGAGGCAAAATTTTTAACTAACGGGTGTAGGTTTATTTTGTATTTCATATATGTATACACAAAACCAGAACGCTGATCATCTATTTTCATTCGGTGGCGTTCCGTTCGATGCGAAGAAGTAGCAAATCGCCTAGAAAACACGAGGGAAATTCTTGGGTGTGCGTTTTTTTTTTATTTTTTTTTTTGTAGCTATTTTCTCTATGAAAATAGACATTTTTTCATTGCGTGGAGAACCAAAAATAGCAACCATCATACCCAAAAGCATTTGCGTTAACTTTTCTTCTTTTTTTTTTTGTCATGTTTTGCTTTAATTTATTTTTAAAATTATTCGCGAGGTTGAACACAGAGTAGGTACCTATAAGAGATTTTAATTTTATTGTGGAAAAGGTTGTTTTTTTTTGTTGGTATTTTGGGGTGTAGTTGTTGGTTTGGGTGGAGGAAGGGATGTGAAGAGGTCAGTTGGAATATGCATGTAAAAGCTCTTTATGTAAACAGATTTTATTTTAATAGCTGAAAAAGAATGAGATGGTTTGTTTGTAGCGTAGCTTTGGTCTTTTTTTAGTTTTTTCGATATTTTTTTTACAGAAATTGTTAATTCACTACTGGACTTAAATTTTTGAAAGGGAGGTGGAATTTTGACAAGATAGGTGAAATTATGAAAACGTCGGGAAACTCGTTCCGATTTACCTACATAATATGTACATAGGTATCTGTACAATGTACATAAGTAAAGTAATAAAAGAAAATAAAGTTCGAAGCTTCCTAAAACAAGGTTTAAATATAGTGAAAAAAAAACACCTTTTGTTTTCAAATATTTATCTCTAACATTTTCTGACCCGTTTTCAATGAAACATTTTTTTAACTTGCTCTTATGACTATAGGGCCTAAGTTTCAATTTTTTTTAAGCTGCATTAGAACAGAATGCACTGGAATTAATATTTTTTTAGGTTCATTTCGCCTTGAGATCTTAATTTATCTACACTAAGCTACACGTTGCGATTACATGCTCCTGAAAGCTATCTAGCTAAAAATTCTGACAAAATTTTCATCAGTTATGATCTGACTCTTAAAATACTGATCAAATTTGTGTCGGAAGATAAGAACCCAACAAAAATTGGGTAATTTGTTTTTGTTAAATTTTTCAAAATGTATTTTTATACACAATTTATTTTGATATTTTTTTACTTATGATCAAAAATTAACAATAAAAAAAGTACAAAAGTAAAGAGTTTAAATTTGTTCAAAATTTGTCTTCACAAAATGTATGTAGAAATAAATTTTGAACCACTTTTGTTACGGTTCATTTTTGGTCAAAAGATAAAAATGATTAAGCTATTTAACAGAAAACATATTTTGTCTTAAATCGGAAAATTAGATTAAATATGCCGCAGTTTTTCCTAGTTCATTTGAAATCGTTAATGAGCATTAACATACTTTTTAGGATTCTATACCATTTTAGTCACAACATCTTTTTTGACAAAAGCTGCTACGTTTCAATTAAAGTTGGAAGCTGGGGAAAATGGGTAAAAAACTTTTTTGTTTTTGCTTAATATATTTGTTTATTATTAAAATAAAAATAGTTTTTTTTTTTATTTCAAAACTATTTAATTCAAATTTTTTTTGAAACACCACTTTGGGTGTACTTTTCGGCTTTACGCCTTAAACTTTACCGACAACAATTGTTCCTTATATATTTGTTCGCATAATCCCGAAAATTCCGCTGCATAAAGTTGCATAGAGCTGTGGTAGAGAAATTTGATTTAAAGAAGTCTGTTAATTTTTTTTAAATTTTGAGTTTGAAAATTAATTTTTCCAATACCCACTAAAACAAATTAATTTAAAATAGAATGGATTGATTTCTGGCTTTAAAAAATGTATAACATGACATTGTAAGTGTTGCCGTTGATTTGTAATATTTTTTTTTATTCAAGTCGATTTTTTATAAAATTGCGTGTCCCGTCTAAAAGGAAGGGGATATACCCCCGACTGTCTTGTCTCGACCCAACTGAAAATTCTGAAACACCCTGTTAGGCTATTTTTTTTAAACTCACCAACCTGATAGCCTTAGTAATTCCCTCTAAGATAATAAAAAACATTTTATTACGAATTCTGTATTCGTTTAAGAGTTATGATGTTAGCAACCAAAAAAGTCTCAAAGGGCCACTGTCAGTCTTTGCAATTTTGCTTATATTTTTTTTTTAATTTTTTGAGTTATTGTCAGGTACATATACATATGTATATCCTTTGATTTTTAATGATGACACAATTTTTAAATTTTTAATAACAGAGGTGTTAGTGTTAGTTCGCCTCTTAGAAGGGTAGGACAGCATCTAACTGATGAGCCCAATTGTCGTACCTGGGCGAAACGCAATTTTTGGAGTTGAGTTCACTTAAACCTATTAAAACTTTAAAATACGACCGAAAGTAATCTTTTTTTCCAAAATAAGTCGAACAATATTAATGGAAGACAAAAATTAATTAATTTTTGAACAACTTTTAGTGTGTCCGAGTTATTTAAAAAAAGTGCTACTATTTTTTTTTCATTCCAAATATACATTCCGACCAGGTTATATGACCCTGGTTATTCCAGTAATAACATGGAGACGAAAACGATCACAAGTACGCAAACTAAGTGTTCGGACGATACATGCACAAAAGCCAAATTTACACAAACCAAAATATTCTCAGCAACACATGCATTAAATAGAAAAGTAGTTCACGACTGAAAAACTAAGAACACATATACGAAAAAAAACGCAATTATTATGGCACAGGCCAAAAGTTTTCATTCAATATCATGGTTAAAAATTTCATCAAAATCGCTTGAGTAGTTCAGTTTTTTTTGAAATTTGTTTCGTCTCCGTGCGTCGATCTGTAAATGTCAAGCTATAGATTTTAAACGAATTTCTCTTTATGCACCATTCCTGTTTTTAATTTTCTACAAATTTTGGAAACATGTGCATGTTATACATATATGAATTACATTTTTTCTTAATTGTTTCAATTTTTTAATAAATTATATTAAACAAATTATTTGTGGAAAAAAACAAAGTGTTTCATTTTATCATTTTTTTTTTAACATTTTGAAAAAAAAAATGAATGCAAAAATATCAAAAAAAATGTTTGTTGCTACTTTTTTTTAACAATTTTAATTTTTTTTTTATAATTTCTTTTTAATTATGTAATTGTAATAAGTGGTATTTTACAATATCAATACTTCACCACTTATAGCCTTAGAATACAAGGACAGTTAAGTGCCATTTATTTTCTTCGTCATTGACATGTTTAGCAAAATGTAAATTCAGCAAATCAAAAACCGTAATCTGATTTTTTGATATAATTTTATTATCAAACAACAAAATGCCCAAGTACAATTTAAATACACTTGTCAAACTCTTTCATAAATTTTCTTAAATACATTTAGAACATTAAAATCCCACATATACGATTAGAAAAGTGTTCGTCCCACTTTCATTGTGACATATATCTCGTTAAAAAAAGAAGACTTCTACTATAAAATCTTTTGCTTCCGCCATTTGAATTTGTTTCAAAATTTCAGACATAAAATTAATAATAATTCAATTTGAAAAAAGATCAGACGAACCAACAATTATTTATTTTTTTTTACCCTTCCCTTACCTCATCGTATCGGTTGGCAGTTATTATAGAAACAGCATCTTCAAGATATAGAAATTAAATTTAAAATATTTTATCTCCAACCCCCAAAAAAGAAATTAAAAATAAGTGGAGGCGTTCTTTTTTCCAAAATAATAATAGCCACGATTTATGAACAACAATAATGTTCGCACATTAAAAAAAAATAAATTAAATAATAAAAAAAATGAGTAGGGTTTTCAGCGAAACTATTTGAAAAGGATTTTGTTTATACATGTTTGAAATTTTCAAACATTTCATTCATCGCATAGAACAAAAAAAAAACTCCCACTTATAACCTTACAAATAAAACTATTCACGAATTAGGGTAATGATATTTTTTTTTCCTGTATGGGGTGTTTTTTTTTTATTTTGAGGTCGTTAGTAAAAGCAGTATTTTTTATGTATTTTAATTTAATTGTTGTCTAGTTTCTAATTCTATTATTATTAGTTAAGGAACACTAACGTAATCTAACTGTATCCATAATTTGGTGGTAACTTAATTGTTGTTTCACTAAAAGAAATAATCAATATTAACTGATGTTTGCTTTACAGCCTGCACTGCCCTGTACTCCTTTGAAAAATATTTGTTTAAAAATTATAAATAAAGTACAAAAAATATAAAAAATGGCCCTTGTTCGTGAGTTCGTGAACCTATTAAGAGTTTCGTTGGATTTGAAGAGTTTGGACACTTGATTTACAAAAATATTATTAAATGCAAAATTTTCGTTAATTAATTTATAAATAAAAGTGAAATTTTGAAAAGCTTGCTATTTTATTTGTAAAAAAATATAAACTTCATTAGATAGCCTCTGTGACATGATTAAAAAAATACCCTTAAATATTATTTGTTTAGTTTTTTTTTTTTTTTTTTTTGTAAGTTTTTGCGATTTACCTACATATATATAAGAATATATACATATATATCGCTGAATAAATCGTTCAACCAACAATAAAAAGCACAAACCACAAACAATTGATATAGATAAAAAAAAATGAAGCGATAACACTGCTAACAACAATGTTAGGTTTCTCGTAGCTTTGGAAAATAATATTCTTCTTATCGAACTAAATTTGTTTTTCGTTTGCGGGTGATGACTGAATTTGTTTGCGGCAATCCTTTATTCAACGGATTAACAGTGGGTTATTTAACAACAAAATACAGCAATAAAATCAAATTTAAGTTCAATAAAATGAGGTTAAAAAATGGCAATTTTTGCAGAAAATAATAAATTGAAATAACAAGTCGAGTAGATAAAATAATTAAATATTTTTTTTCCCAAAATTGTTATATATGTACATAATATGTAGGTTAGGTACAAATAAGGTTCTCGGGCACATACATAACTCAAATTAAATAGAACCATAAATTGTAAATAATATAAATTGCCTTTCATGTAAAATAATATTTTTGTTGAAAAATCGTATAAACCCTTTTCTAAAAATACAATTTGAGATAGGAAGTACCATTTGTTGTTGGACGATTTTGTTGGATTTTTTGTTATTTCTATGTTATGAACTACACAATATAAAAAGCTTTTTAAACCTTAAAATTGTTTGATTGTTAAATTCTCTCGAAATATATTTCATTGTTAAATACCCCACTGTTCGATAATATTATGGTTCTATAAGTTGAGCGCCACTTTCCGGGTGAAGAGGAATATAAAATTATCAGTTTTTTTTCTTTCAACTTTTTTTTTGTTAGAAATATTCTATTAGTTCATATGCGATATGTACACAACCGCACGATTGAAAACGAGCAAAAAAATTTAATCGCAAAAAGGTACAAAATGTATTGAAATTGAAAAAAATAAATATGGCAAATCGTATTTAGAGCATAAGTTTCTACACTCCTATTCATAATGAAAAAACAGGCGCTAATCGTTCAAGGGTATGTTTTCATCAGCTAATATGTATCCGTTCAGATGGTCTTGTTGAGAGAATTACACATTTTTGAATGTTTCATTTGTTAAGTAAATTAATGAATTTTTTATATATAAAAATAACATATACTCAAATTTCATTATAACATATTTTGAAAATCCTATGAATCACATTGTATAACTGGAAATTAAAAAGACACAAAAAAACAACTGACAAAAATTGGAAAAATTCAGTATATTCATTTTATAAAAAAAATCCACTATTTATTTACGTTCATCTTTAGTACGAGCAATTTCTTGAAATCGGCTCTAATGAGTAATTAAAGCTATTCGTATTCGTACACATGTATTTATATTTAAATGTGTATTTGTTGTTACACGTGTATTTAGTCAATACACGTGTAATTACTTTTACACGTGTATTTAGCCAATACACGTGTAATTACTTTTACACTTTTGATGTTTTCTGGTTTAAAAGTAAATAGATAAAATGCCGTAAACTAGTTTCTTGAAAATAATTCTTTCTTGTTGTTAAATATTATCAAATATGAATAACCTAAAAACCCCTCTTTTTCACTATAAACATTATCTTGAAATCGCTTCAACCCGGTCAGTTACGACAAAAAATCGCCGCTTTTATAATTACACGTTTATTTCAAAACTACACGTATACACATGTTTGAATTTGAATACACGTGTATATACACGCTTAAAATCAAGAGCTCTAGTTTGTAACAAAGAAAAGCATTTTTCAGGTTGTTAAATAAATGTTTAGTTGGGAGTTGATAAATGGTTTTTTTTTCCTCGTCGTTCATACAGTTTAAATGCTAAAATCGTTTGAATATTATGTCAAGGCGTATTGCGTGCAGCTTGTCCAGTTATGACACCTATTACATATATGCCATCAGTTCAAAGATATCAAATACTTATAGAATAGTTTAAATAAAATAAAAAAAAAATAAACTTTTTCTTAAAACAAATTTAAAAACTAAAATTATCACCATAAGTACCTACCTAAATATCTTTGCGTGACTTCTCTAAACAAATTAAAAAAATAAATATCTCAAAATCCAAATTATGCAAGAGAAATAAAAATATATTTGTCCGAATTTCAGCGACGACGACGACTTAAAACCTCAATTATTCACCACCACGGCAATCGAATATTTTTTTTTTGAAATATTTAAATGATGACGCAAAAGCATATACAAATCTTCTAATCGACCAACACGCGACAGGAACTATAACAGCTTAAATTTAATTTATTGTTTTTAATATTTATCCACTTTATTGTAAAATGTGAAGAAATAAGATTATGTAGGTACATATTTATATGTAGCTAAAAATAAACGAAACAAAAAAAAAAGAAATCACTTCTAACTATGACGTAGTTTTTTTTGTGCATTGATGATGATTCATATTTTTGTGAAATTTATGGTTAAAATTCTTTCATTGATAACAATGGCGCTTAAATTTAAATAAATAAAACAAAAAAGAAGTTGTACTTTTTTAGAATTACATAATTTGACTTAAAATTTTTTTAAATAAATAAATAAAAAAAAAAAACATTACGTATACGCCACCCTATACAACACACAACACTAGGCACTTCATAGGTAGGTACATAGGTACATTTTTATTCTTGGAAATTTGATAAAGAGTATTAAGGGTAATTGCGTTTGTGATCGATTGTGACACATACTGTGGTTAAAATTGACGTTTAACATGATTTAAGATGGTACAATAACAAATTTAAGAGTTTTATGTTACGCGGGGTGTTTGATATGTTGTACCTTTGGCACGATATCTCCACCGCTAGATGTGGTTTTAAATTGCAAATGAAAATTGAGAATATTGCTTAGAATTTTTATTTGTATATAGATTTTACAATTGTATTTATTCATTGAAAGAATGTTTTATTTTTGCAGCATTCAGTTGAAATGAAAAAAAAATAGAACTCAATAATAAATAATTTGAAGAGATTTTAAAGAATATGTCTTGTTGCTGTTGAAAAAAAAATAAGAAAACAAGTTTAATTTTACTGCCTTTCCTCAAAAACAAAAATTTTAAAATAAATAAATTTTGTGTATGAGTTAACAAAAAAATAAAGTTAAAATTACAAAAGCAGCTTATACGGTGTCAGATCTTAACTTCAGTCGCAAAAGTTTTCTTGTTGCAAAAGAAACATTTTAGAAGTTTCTATAATTGTTTTTTTTTTATTCGTTGAAACTCACATTTGCGACAATTCTTCACTTTCCGTGCTCCCTGGAATTCAGTTTTTGTACTGACTCAATTTTAAACGGGCGTTTGGTAGAAAACACTACTGTCAACTACTATTCGGTCAGTACTACGATGAAACATAATGCACGGTATTATTGTCTCTGCAGAATATTCGAATCATTTTAAACATGCTTTGGCAATCTATGGTAACGCACTTAATAATTTTTTTCTTTTACACTCGAATTGAAGCTGGTAATCTACCGCGATTAAAACAACCATATGCAGAAAAATGCATCCATCGCTGCATGCAGTACAGGAACTTGAAATTTTATGATGGGCATATTTTATGAAATAAGTAAAACTACAATTTTCCAAAAATGTTTATGATGATGCTGATTTGAAAAACAGTCAAATCTGCGCAAATTTTTCATTTTATAAAATTTTTAGAGTTTTGGATTTCGGGATTTAGGTTTTTCGTTAATTCCAGCTTTTTTTTTCTGAATTTTGGTTGGATTTGGAGTTTTCTAAATTTTGTGTTTTTCGGGATTTTGAGTTTTTGGAATTTCAGGTTTTCTGAAAAAGTTTCCTAACTTGTGATTTTCAACGAAATCAATAGACATATGTTCAGGAAAATGAGATCTCTGAGATTTCAATTCAATTGTGTGAATTCCTCATCAAAATTTCTCGGCTTTGCTGTCAAAATGCTAAGGAAAAAAAATTGGATTCGTTTGCTGACTTTTAGACAGAGCGAGATCTCATTTTTCTGAAAGCGACTAATCAACGAGTTGACTTTTAAAGTTGTTTCAATGCGTTGACAGATTTATACGTTATAGATCACACTACTTGACAAATTTTGGGACAGAATTTGATGTCATCAGATAGTCAATGAGTTGATCATTTGCAATCGCAACTTAAGAAATTTCAATGACTTTATAAATTAATTTATTTGGAAATATTTTATATGACTGGGGCAGTAAAAACATACATACGGCGATCATTGACAGAATATTGATTTAATATTAACTGCAGTTAAGTGACAAATAATTTAAACTTATAACTGATAACTATATGACTGCACATATCCAAAATTTATTAACCGCGATATTGTGCTCCTCCAAAGTATAATTCCGCGGTTATCCGAGTGACAAACTGTCATAATATTTTCCATCTATCATCTATCGACGAGATAAAAGGGTTATTCAATTGATGAGTTGCAAATGTAAACTAGTTGTTTCATTGCAAAAACTACAGTGACCAAAAAATCCGACGGAAAGATTTATAAATCACTTCCACTCATCAATTGAATTCCAAATTGGTAAATAAATCATCTTTAGTAAAAGGGTTATTGCCATTGATTCATTTTTGATATAGTGAAAGGGTGATTTCTATAATGTAGAATTTTAGATTTTCAGAATTTAGGGATGCATACACACATTTTGAAAAGTAAGTCCAAATTCAAATTTTAAAAATTTATTTAAAAACTTTTTGAAATAAAACGCAAAGTTTATTTTTTTTTTTAGCTAAAAAAACTTCTTTTTTTTAAGAAAATGCATCAAATAGTCGTACTAGTATTATTTTAGGAATATGTATAGATACAATTATTTCATAATAATTTTCTTTTAGAAAACAAAAAAAAACACATTTAACGGCATAGATCACACACACAGTTAGAACACCCTTCTATACAGATAAAATGATCAAATGAAAAAATATTGCAAAAAAATTAAATAAAATCTAAAAATAGAAAGCGGAACATTATGGGCAGCCATCGGAGCAGAAAGAAAAAAAAATAACAAAACATACACACAAACTCTGTTTGAAAAAAGTCATGGTTCTGGGACTGGGATTGGGACTGAGAGGAGGCACGACCGACGAGCGACGTCATCGCTTTGTACATATTATTATGTTAGCTGTGAGTCTTCGTTACTTTTTGTAAAGTGCGGAATAAGATGCATAGGGAGTGCAGGGTGTAGGGTATATTATACTCGCCACCGCCTCGCCAGTCACCACTATACAAATCGATCGTTGATCTGCTAATAGCTCGCCTAGTTCAGTTCAGGGAGTCAGAATAGATTCAAAAGTATCTTGTTTGCGTAGCTAGCTGCTTGTTGCTTATATTTTGCTGCAGGCGATGCCGAAGTCGCCGAAGTCGATGCGATTCTTCCTTTAGAATCTTCGTCGTTTTTCGTTGATGTTGTTGTTGTTGTTGTTGTTGTTGTTCTGTTTTGTAGTCAAATTATCGGGAAATGGCTGACTGAAATGGCGGACGGCCGACAGTGGCGGCGGCGTTGGCATGGCACGTGGATTATGTGAAATTTTCGCTCGTCTGTTTATTGACACGATGGGTATTTATAGAAGAATTTTTTTTTTTTTAGTTTTTACACGAATTTAATTTCCATCCAATCGGAGCTATAAATCTTTCGAACGCTGTTAAGCATTATAGCAATTTGAGACAACCATGTCGACAGTTTTTTTTTTTGTTGTTTACATAGATAAAATTGACAAGTTATATATTATAAAATTTAGGTATAGCGATAGGTGTTAGTCAAATGATTTTTATCTAAGTTAACCACATAAAACTTAACTAAGAGACTATAGGTAAACAAGATACCTAATCGTTTTTTTTTTGGTGTAAGAATGCCAAAATATTGTTTGATTCTCGGCACGTATCTTTGGTATTTAGAAGTTGCCCAAAAGTTGAGTTGATACAAATACAAGCTTTTCCCAGATTTGAAGAATATTACATTTTTTAGCGCTTCTATACTACTATCTCTTTATAAAAATAAATCTGTCCCATAAAATAGTCAAAAAGTAAAAGAATATAATTATGATATCAATCGAAACAATTATCTCTAGGGTTTTCTATATATGATAACGAGAAGTAATTAGTAACAATTAGTATGAAGGCAGTAAAAATTGTAGTTGAAAAAGTATTGTTCGAATATATACAGTCCGCATCACTTGAATTATGTCATATATTCGAACGGATTGTTACAGTTTGTATGGTGATGTTTTTTTTCGGTTCGATTTTTGGAATATTCATTTCCTCTCGAAGGTTGCATAAAATAAAGGCTTATTTATTTCTTTTAAAATAAGATATGATTTTATTATTTATTTTATTCAGACTTTAAATCCACAATGTGATCAAGTCATGCATTTTATTTTTGAAAACGTTCGTCAATTTTTTGCTATTTACTTTTTTATTTTCAATTGATCGGTGAAAAGTATCTTGACCAAAATTGTATAGAATTCAATTCTGTTAAAAAATTGCAAAAACTATGGTCACACTTATTGTTCTCTGCAGATACCACGAAAACTAACTTTTTAAACTCCCTATGGCGACCAAATAGAGAAGACTTTTTACCCCGAAAATGGCTATTGTATACAAATTAAGAAGAAATCTTGTGTCCTGCCTCAAAAAACTAAAGTCAATGTAACATTCCAATGGTGCAAATGGAATATTTTTAAAGGATTTTCAATAAAGGTCAGTTTGGTATTCTACGAACATTTTGTTTTTATCAATAGAAATTTTTAACTCTCGAGTTAACTCCTATCAAGATTAGGTACGCGTCACCATGAGTGTAAGAAATCAGTATTAAAATTGCCGAATTGAGAACCTTTGATTCGCCTTAAATGTCAAAAAAAAATTTTAAATTTGATCTCACTCTATTGTGGACTGTGGTTATCGAAAGTTCATTGATTTGAACGTCATTCGTTAGTTCGCTAATGCAAACATCTCACTTCGAACGTTCGATTCGCCAACCGTAATAGGGGGTATAAATTTTTTTGTTGTTGAACAAAAAAAAGTCTGAATCCTTTGAGAGCACACAGTTCGAAAAACAACAAAATGAAAAGACCCCACTCCCCACCGGTTATTTTGTCTAGTCATGCTCCAGCTCCATACAACATTCACAACAGAAGATATGTACATTCATTTAAATTTATTTATTTCATTTAAACACAAAATATAAACAAAAAAAATGAACTTAGGTAGTCAAAATGAATGCACACCTTCATAAAGAAGCTTTCAACACTGAAATAAATTTAAAAAAAAATCTCATCTCATCTCCGTAAGCAAAAACAAAATATCCCCAGAGATTTTTGACGCCGATGCCGCCCCATAGAATAATTACGTTTTATAATATACAACCACTCGTTATGTACGTGGTTTTCAAAAAAAAAATAAAATAAAGAAACAAAAAAAATCTCCAAAAGGGAGAAACTCCAAAACCACAAACAAAACAATAAATAGGGTAACTGAAAATGTATATGAAATACCCACAAAAAAAAAAAATTCAGGTGCAAAGCTCATATAGATTTGCATTTTCTAAACAAATCATGAGAATTTATTTCGCTCTTATACAAGTTGCAAGTACCATTGAGGAGGTACACTACACACACATTCGGCATCGACATTCGTCTACTTGACAGCTTTGGTTTATGATTCAGCTCCAAGCCTTAATATTTATAGACGAAGTTTGTGGAAACTCTTTTTTTTTCGCCGTGCGTCGTCTGTGAGTTTGAAGAATGGAAATATCACATTATTTGAGAGTTCATATACAATTAAGAGAAGGTGGAGATGGGCCATTAGAGTTGGTTGATTTTAAATTATAATAATAATTTACAATGATTGTGAACACAGCGATAATTTTTGCAATTTTCCAAATTAAAAAAACATTATAATGAATTATATGGAGAATTTTTTACAATAAATTTGCAGCTTATTTTATTATAATTTTACTTGCTAGAATTGAGAGAATTGATATTTGATAAAAAATCGATATTACCACGATTGATAAAAGTTTTGATCATTGAGAATCCTGCAGACCATTACAAATTACAAGAATATTTATAATTATCAATGAAAAGTTGATCAAGTCTTTTAATAAATTGAGTTTTACAACAATCACGAAAATAAATTATTCAATGGGTGCGTTCCACAAAAATTCAGAACTTAACAATCAAATAAAAAATTCACCTTGCTGTGGTGTGTTTTTTGTGAGTTTTCTTGTGAGGATTGCAGATTTGAAACCTACCAAGCTTACGTGTGGTGAAATACACATTGGCAATGAGACGATGAAAGTCGGTTTCCCGAGTAGAGACGTAGGCGAGGTGTGACCGATATCAGACCGTAGTTTTTAGATTTAAATTTAACATTATTATTTTTAAATTTTTAAATACATACTATACATTATACATATGTATGTAAATGAAATAATAGCCGCGTTTTATTATCTACGGATCTGGATCGGGATCTTTTTTTAACACGTAATACAACAACAACTTTGGATCCTGCTCTGTATCTGGATCTATTCTAAAGATCCGAAAATAAGTTTTTACTCTGGCGGATAGACGGCTCTTCAGTTGGTAGGGAGTTAGAACTTTAGTGTAAAGAAAAAAGACAGTATCTATATAGAAAATAAACAAACTTAAGAAAAAAAGAGATGAGCATATAGCACTGTTGTCAATAAGATCCGTATCGTTTTGTTTTAATGGGATGATCCTGATCCAGATCCGTAAATAATAAAATGCGGCCAATATAAATGTAAATATTTAGCCAGTTTAAATTGAAACTTTCTTAAAACATATTTTCTATCTATCTAAATAGAAGTTAATGTTAGTCCTTATGAGGCTTATATAGACTCGAAATTTACGCTGCGAAGCTTGGCAGGGTTCACCTGGAATAGAATGTATGTACATATCGTCGGTTTAAGTGCAGAACATCGTAAGTCTTTTTTACATGTTTTTTCAGAAATCAAAAAAACCTGCCAAATTTTGTATGGCTATATCTGTAGTAAGAGGTTTTGAATTCAGCATTTATTGTAAAATGTTCAGAATAACATTGTTACGCTGAAATGGCCAAAAGGTGGCCCTGATTCTGCTGATTTTTTTTGCGTTAATTATGTTTTCTTTTTGAACATTTCGTCTTTAGAAGACTTTCACTTTAACCGTCGTTAGGTTAAGAACTTGCGTTTTATGAAAAATTTATTTTCACTCATACGATTTTATAAAATTTCACTTTTTAACCTCTTTCAAGTAGGTCTGTTCGGTCTGTTCGATTACTTCCCAAAACAAATTTTTTGTTTACCAATTTTAGTCCAAAATTCTGTCAAGTTCATATAAAAAATTAAATTGTACTAAAAAAAAAAAAAAAAATTGGCAGTTTAACAAGAAAACATGTCAGAATGTAAAGTGTCGAAAGGTCGAAAGTGATTCTTATGTCGAGGCAAAATATATGAAATATATATATGCATATCTATCTGTGTTGTTTGGTACATTATAACTAGAAAAATAATTTTTTTTCAGTAAAAGCATTTGAATGTTTTAATTAAGACGTTGTAAAAATGCATTCAGAAATAATGGATTATTTTAATTCATTCATGTGTAATGTGTCTACAATGTACCAAATTTAAAGCAAATCAGTCCACCCGTTTAGTCCCTTAAGTCGGATGTACAGTGGACTTGAAAACGCAATTTATTTTTGGAGGTATCATGTTTTTACCAAACATAACAGATTTCTTTATCCGATACTTCTATAATTATATTTTTTAATTCAATCCGTTTTCCGACCTAAGTAATCTTCTTCAATGCGATATTTGGTAAAGGTTCCCAAAAGAGAGTTTTCCGAAGTTATTTGCCAGAGCAAAAGAATTCTACTCAGGTCCTGCTTATGTTGTGTATCTACTTTACAACTTCTATGAAAAATATTGTTCAAGCAAGTTTAAAAAAATTGCTGTGAGAAAAAAAAGCCTGTATTAAAATAAGTAGAAGATTTAAGCCAAAAACTCAATTTTTGTTGCTTATTTATAAGTGAAGAACTCTAAATACATAGAAGCCTACCTATGCAGCTTAAAAATAAATTCATTAAAATGCTATATCAAAAACTAAAAGAAAAAAATGATGACTTAATTTAAATAAACTTCCTGTATGTATTCATTATTGTCCCATTGCACAATCTTAAACATTTATTGCTATCATAAACGACCTAATTATTATTGTGTTTAATTATTTGTTAATTATAATAATAAAGTCTATACAAAAGATAATGTTGTGTAGCAAAATAAATTTCCGCTGACCCCCAGTTTTTTTTTTAAAGTACCTATAGTACCCCTTGCAATCTTCATCTCCATGAATTCTCTTCCATCTTTATCTCTTGTTTGATGTGTTCAATTTTAATTGCTTCATTCATTAATTTTATTATTGCAATTTCAAAAACAAATATGAATAAATAAAAATCTATTTTAAAAACCTGAGACAAAAAAAGAAGAAGAAAAAATAGTAAAAAAGGCTATTAAATCTATAATTCTTCATTCTTTGGTCAACGATAACATTCAACTATATTAGCTGCCCCAGAGATCAACAACAAACCATAAATTTGCATTTTACTCCATATTAAGTTGCTTCTTCTTACACAACGCGTGCAACAACATTTTATACTCATTTAACTTCAAAGTGTTGTATATAGATGAAAGAAAACGACGATGACAACGATGTTGAATGACGACCAAGTCGGACGACACGACACAACAACAACGACTAAAACGACACTCCAAATTCAAGAGAGAATAATAAAAATGCTGAATTGCTGATTACAACAAAATGCTTGATACCACCAACTCCTCGGCTTGTTGTTCAATGTTCGTCCGCGTTTTGTCATTACAAACTTATGCCATCGCTTATTATTATTTGCGCTACGCGCGCCGCTATACGTATATACAATTACGTCGTCGTTGCACATGAACGTATACTATACAACATATTACGAATTCGTTTTCGTTGCAATTTGATATCACATTCACATTGCTGATGATGATGATGATGATGATAGCACGGTGAGACGCGGTGTGGAATTGCATATAGTGGGACAAAATTGCTTAAAAACTAGAATCAATTAAAACAATAAAACTAATACCTTAACCTGGCGTTATGTCAGTATATTCGAATCAGGCTTAGTTAAAAAAATGTATATAAATTTTAATGAACTAACCAAGTATCGCTCAAGAAGTATCGGTATGCTTAATAAGACATGACGTGCTTCTCATAAAATTAAAAAAAAAAAATACTCAGGCGTTCAATAAGCATTAATTAGTGACACATCACGTCTAGACAAATAATTTTAGGTCAATAGGCTCTCGTGGAAATTAGTTGTCCACATTTTTAATTCGATTTGGAGCAGCTAAGAGTGATCTCTCTGCAACTCGTTGCATTTTACTTTTTTATTATATGGAAAAATTGTTGTGTCTCCATGCCTATTACATTTCTTGAACTGGAGGAGTGACTAATTCCGTCCCAAGAACCTAATTTTACATCTGTTAATATGCTAAATTTTGATTCTGAATTTTTTCCAACTTTAATACATATACTGCCCCACTGTGTAACGATGTGTGGTAGCAGCTAAAGCTACCGAATAATGACTCATTGAGTCACAGTGATGTAAACAACAACAAACTTCGCGCAGTATTTAACGTCACTTGACAGTACAGACGATTATTCTCTTGGCATGTTGTTTTTTTTTGTTGTTTTGTTTTATTTTTTTGGTTTCGTTTGTCACTTAAGTAGGTACTGAACTGATCCCCTTCGTCTTTTAATCCGAAGACGAGGAGGAGACACAGATTCACTTTTTTTTCTTCTTTAATCTCGTAGCACCACTGAGTCACTAAGAATGGTGTTTTTTTGTATCGTTTTTTTTTTGCCTTTGATGAAAAGATGTATTGGTTTGAAGGGGGGTGGTGGGTGATTTATATAGGATAAATTACTGCAAATGTAATTTTTCTTTTCAAAACAAAATTGTTATAATTTGATTTGTATAATTCAATGTCGCACAACATCATGAACAAATAAATTTGCACTTTTTCAGCTATTACAATTAATTTATGTGTAATATAGGGTTTCTGAAACCTTTTAAAATTCTTAAGGTACAGTCTGGTTTTAGGACCGAAAATCTTGTGAATTGTTGTGAATAAAAATCTATATATCATCTGTAAAATATCAAAATGATTTTTTTTATTGAAAATAATACCTCCATTTTATCGGGTATATAGTCCTTTAGCAGTAAGGTGTCTTTAGTCAAAACGTAATTTTAAGTTTTGCTCAGTTCGATTTAGAGTCATTGTTGAGACTATTTTAAGGATGGTCCATTAGACTTCAATTGTACCGTGAATAGGCATGTCTTACGTAGGACTAGCGACTTACGTCATGTCGGAGGTTTGTTTAAAATCTCTAAATCGTTAAAATCTCATCAACCCCCCTTTACAATGAAACCATCTTAATTTATAAAAACGAATTTGTTTTTTTGTTTGAAATCGCATAACTCGGTAGAAAATCATACGAATTTTTTGTTGGATTCATATTGAATCAGGTAAACACACTACGGAGCCGAAAATTTGAATTTTTGACTAGAAAAGTTGGAAAACTGTGAAATTGCATACTTTCAGGCGTGGATGATCTGAAAATTCACTACGGAATTGACAATTGGCTAATTTTGTCCCTCAGGAAAATGGGTCCGCCAACAGGTGGCTTTATGCTCTCAAGGTGCAACAGTTTTTTTTTATAAAAATTATTAGAGCGTGCCAAAAAATTCATTTCAAAGTGGTGTTTAAAGCCGCTATAAAAATTTTATTTTCACTTTTTTAAATGCAAAAAATGGTGAAAAATTCCGTGCGAAGCCGACCAGCTAAACAAACAAAACGTCAAATTCAATGTCATTTTTTTTCTTTTCAATGGAAATACCTTCTTTTGACTTCGGTAATCGATATATCGTTAAAATATATATCTAACTTCTTCATATGTAGGTACCTATAGTTTGACCTTGAGGATTATTCTAAGGTCAATTAAATCAAGGGTCTCTACTAACACCTTTGTCCAAAGACCAAAATTCTTAATTTTAACAAGGTGGATTTAGTATTGACCTTGAATGAAATCATGCATGACCTTGACTTTTTCTTTTGAAAAAATATATTGCCGTCTCGTTACATTTGTGAAACCCCATATATGTAAATAAAATTTTAACTTGCTTCCCAAAATCTTTTTTAGGAATATCTCCCAAATGGTTAGTTGTACAAACAAAATTTCAAAGAATAATTTGTAGCTTAGAAAATTTCCTACAAAAATACATGGTGTTACTTTTCTTCATAAAAATAACCGTTTTCGAAATAAACAAATCGTTAGAGTTACGCAGGTTTCATTTGTGTATATATAGTGGGGCGGCTTAGTTAACAAATTGTGCATTTTGTTATACAAAGCATCAAATTTTGTTCATTGTTGGAACATTATATGAACATGATTTTAAGATAATGGCCCATGTTATATGTTCACCTCTTTAGGTGGGAGGGGCAAACTAAAAAAAAAATTACATAAAATAGAAAATTAATATTAAAAAACAACAGCAACACTTTAAATATTATGTTTTAGTTTCTTTTTAAAGACAGAAACTTATTCTTTAACTATGTTTTTAAATGAAGTTATTTTATTGCTTAATTTTTGAATAAATTATTTTAAAACTCAAAATTTTTAAATAAAAAAATTTAAAAAAACTTATAATAATTTTTTTTTCAAAAATTTTACGTTATTATGAACTAATTTGATTTATAATTTTCGTTACTCCTATTAATTTTTAGTCGAATGCTAAAAACCAGATGGTTGTAATTTTTTTTTTAGTTTTTAAGAAAATTGAAAATTTCAGAAACTACTTTGTTCTCAGAAACATTAAAACTGTCATTTTTGAACAAAAAAAACAATCGATTTGGACGATCGCTATAATTAGTCCAATCAATAGAGAATTTTTACCCTAAAAAACTTCGGGTAGTTCTAAATTTTTGATGTTATTTAATATGGTTGGTAGATGAAAAATAATAAAATTTCAACTTGTTTTATGATATATAAAAATGGCATAATTTTACTGTAATTTACAATTCATCTCAAAATTTGTTTTGGAAATTCTTTTTGGCTATTATAATAAAGTAAAAGTTGCAAAGTCAGAATTAACAGTTTCAGATGTTTTAGTTCGATGAGTATACCAAGCAAGGTAAACACAGGTCTACTAGTTATACAAAAGAACTCGTACCGCATCTGAAATTACTACTATTTCTCTTTAAACTGCATTTAAAAAAATTTATCAAATCATTCGCTTTTGTGTAATGTAGTTTATATAAAGTAGCGCCCTCAACCGGTGAGCAATAATTCATTCATGATGCAAAAGAAATTTTCCTGACACGGGAATAAAATTTCCAGGGGAATTTGGTTGTCATTTCATTGCATTTTTTGTTCAGGGGAAATTTATTTCGAGAAAGGTTCACGATGACTGAAAAATTATTAGAGGAAAAAAAGTCCCCTCGAAATTCACGATAGGGCTAAATATTTTTCTTTGAATCCCACGAAGCGAAGTGGGAGATAAAAGAAAACTCATTTTATTTAAATTATTCTTAGCAGAACGATTTATCACGTAGCGTTTTTTTTTTTCAATTCTCATTAACTTTACTCAGCTAAAACCAGCAAAACCAAAAAACTTAGTTAATTTCACTTTTTTAAAGTTTTTTTTTTCATACATTCTAAAATAAAAAATCTATAAATTATTGCAAATTGTCTGATCACTAACCTCAAATAAAATAAATACACCCTGATTTAAAATCTTTGTCTCTATAATAGCTATTAGTAGTTGTCAAAAGACACAATCTAATATAAAGGCATTTCTTATAGAAAATTAATTTCGATAAATGTATTTAAGGCACAGCACTTAAAAGGCTTAAATTTCAAAAATACCCAAATCCATTTTAGAATTCTTCATGAAATTCTTGTCTTTCGAATGGAATTTTGTTTTTTACTTCCTAACGTCACATTTGTGTTATTCTACTGCCAAGACTAATCTTTTGGGAAATTTTCTTTTAAATAAAATACATATACTATCTAAGATAATCCATGACAAGGGGGATTTGCACTTCTCTTGCAATATAAGCAATGACTTAATGGCATTCGATTTTGCAAATGAAAATCCTTTTAACTTTTATTTTATTGCATTGCTTGCACAATGCACATCCTTGGATCACTGCATGTGTTTTTTGTTTATGTACCATATGATAACTTACTTGAGTGTATATATCATCAATTTGTTTCACTTGGCTATTTTTGTAGAGCAAGGTCATCACACTTGCTATACAAAGGCCGTGTGTCATGTTGCACCCCTGATGTGTGTTCGGGGCATTTGTAATCCTCTTTGCTGCATGAATTTATTCTCAACAAAAAAAAAAAAGTCAATGGTAATAAATTTTTATTTATGAGAGTAGAATTTTCATTTTTATTCAAATAAATTTACTATTAAGACTTGTGGTGTTTTATCGGTTATTTTTAAAAACAAAAATCATGTAAAACAAAATAAATGAATACAAAAAAAAACTCTTTCAACACACAGACGAAGCAAAACTGGGTGGTTGCCAATTAATTAACTAAGCATAGCTGTTCGTATAGTTTTTTTTTTTTTCTTGTATTTTTTAATACTAAAACTGACCTATCTGTTTCTCTATAGGTTATACTCCCGCTGCTGAATTGAAAGAAATCAGCTTAAGTAGATTGAATAAAAATACAAATTTAAACAATTTCAAAATGTGTACGAAAATATAAAAAATCGCTTTTAATTTATTTCAATTCATCAAATTGATGTCGATGAAAACTACGAGTAGTTGGGTGATTTGTTCAATGATTTTGAATTTTTTTTTTTTGTGGCTTTTCACTAAACACAAAATTTGTGAATGAACAATTTGGCAACATTAAATAAAAGAGATATCTGAAGGATTTTAATTGAGAAATCAAAACACTTCTGTATATTTTTATTTTGATGAAATTCTTTTAAATTGAAGACAACCTGAAAAGAAAAAAAAACACTATCGAAATCAACTGAGAGGTCTTGTAGAAAATGCAAGTGACAAGGTTCCCATGGCAATAAGGTTGTGATCATGAATTAAGATATATAGTGTGTAGGCGATTAATATTCTTCTTGCAATTTTGAACATCTTGTTTGCATCTCCAACCAATCCCGTCTAGAAAAATGATAAGTTTTTGTCAAGTTTAGTCAAGACCCTGAACATTTTTCAATAGGGGAAATCTGGACGAGGAAAACTTGACAAATATTCGTAAGGCCCTTGTTAGTAAAAACTTGTGCAAGTTAGCACAGTGGTAAGCATTTCAGACTGTTGAATGGAAAGTCATAAGATCTACTCTCAAATAAAGCAACTTGTGTTTGTCTCTCGAGGCAAAATGGAACATAACTGACGAAGGCCTAATTAATTACTATATTAACCCTTGCTAGCCCCTTGTTAGTGTCTTTTTATGTTAAACTGACCTCATTAAAAAATAGATTGTTTTTTCCAGGTGGGATTTCGAATTTCTGATAAAAAAGCAAAACTTCCCGAACAAAGTGTTAATAGCAAGAGCCCTTCCAGTTTTTGACAAGTTTTAAAGAATTTGACACTAATTGGGTACCACTGTTTTTTTTTTTAATTTTGCGAAAAAGTTTCAAATGTTTTTAATGTAGCAACATTTTTCACTGGATGCAAGTTTACCACAAATATCTTTCAAAGTAACGTTAAAGTGCAGAACCATCTAAGTCGTTTTACATGGTTTTCAGAAATCACAAAAACCTGTCAAACTTTGTATGATCTTTAGTGAGAGGTTTTGAATTCTGCCTTTTTCTGTAGTATTTTCAAAATTGTTACGCTGAAATTGCTAAAAGATGGCTCTGACTCAATAAATTTTTTTGCATTTAATATTTTTTTTTATTTTCGACTTACGAGGTTCGACATTTTAACCGTCGATATGTGCTAAAAAAAATTGAATGTCCCATCCTACTGTACCAAACTAACACAATTTCACTTTTACGTATTTTAATTTTATAACCAGAATTCTATTTGTGTTTATAAATCATAACCTCAGAATTGAAATTGGTTTTTCCCAAATCATGTAATATACTTAATACCTTTATTTACGCAAGTTTTACCGGAAATAAAGTATAGATAAGCCGATTTCAAACAGGATAAATTCATCAGTAAATCGATAAACTAAAAAAACATTTACTTCATTTTCGATAAACCCATCAGTAGAAACCACACAAAAGTAACCCTTAAATACACATTCCCGCGATTATATACATTTATTTATGTATGTGTATCGTAAATTCCTTAAATAAATATTTGCTCAAAATATAATTTGGAATTCAAACGTTGCGTTCTTGAGATCAACAACCTGACACTTTATTCATAGCAAAACGATTATAGGTTTCGTGATACTGTTTACATTATATGACTTGATAAAGCCTCTTGCCTTCCTCAAGTCCACAAAATTCTCCATCTATATACATTCGTTTTTATATTTATTCCGTTTTGTTACAAAATCTTTGAATTTGGGAGAAAAAAAAAGAACGATGAAAAAAATTATGAAAAACCGCATAGACACCACTTCTTCCCCCATTTTTTGTCTGCCTTGTATTGAATTAAATTTATTATCTCACACTCTGCGTGCTTTATGCGTTTCAAATAATAACATTCGACCGACAGAACGAGCGAACGAACGACCGACGCACGCACTGGTGCTCTAGATAATACCTACCACCAGCAGGCGATGACGATGATGATATCATCAACGGAAATCCAGCGCCAGTGGTTTTTTTGTTTACAAAAAAAAAAGAAGAATTTCTATCTTTTTTTCTCTTGCTTAAAAAATTTGTTTTGTTTACATTGAAATCGATTTCAAACTTATAATCAATTTTTTTTTCTATTTTCCAGGCCTGCATCGATGATAACTTGGATATGGTTGAATTCCTAGTGGAACATGGCGCCGATATTAACAGACAGGACAATGAAGGTTGGACACCATTACATGCAACAGCATCATGCGGGTAGGTTTAGGAAGAAAAAGTAGCTTGGATTAAGTTTATTTTTTTTTATGACGATGAGCAATAAAATTTTATTCAGATGATTGGGCCATCCGTGTACCATCATAGCAATTGTGAGGGAAAATTTGCAATTCCTGTTTGTCACATTCTTTTAGAGTAATCTGAAGTAATTTTTTCTGTAAGAAATAAGGTGTATTCATAGAAGATCTATTAGGCAATCATTTATAGAATAAATACAGAAATAATACATAGTCCAAGTTTATGAAGTCCTGGATCTTTTAATTTTATATAGATATAACGATTCATCAACTGTTACAATACAATTGCGAGAAGTCTCTCTGTTTTTATAAAATAACAGTTCGGTAACTTTTTATTAAACAACATTTTCAAAACCGAGTTTTTTTCCTATGCGTTTTGAAAGCAAATTGTGAAAATTTGTGCAAATTTTTATGAAAACAGACCTAAAGTCTTAAAAACTGATAACAGTTGTCGTATTTATAAACTAATGCCAGAAATAACATTTCACCATTTTGACGTTTAAAAAATATGTCTGCGTGCTTTTGGATTTGATTCTTTCTTCAACACCAGAATTGAATTTCTCTTCTTTTCAAAACTTCACCGAACGTCCAAGTGAAAATGAATCATAAAGGCAAAATATAACTTCTGTTAGTTTACATCACAAAACTGTGCGATTTCTTACAATATTAGTTCAAAGTTCTGTCAAAGTTCATATAAAAAAAATAAAATTAAGCAAAAACTGGTAGGAGTTGTCAGTTTTGGAAGTTGACGTAAAATGGAAGAAATATTCATTGAACGTGTCAAAAAGTTCATCGAAATTCATGAATTCGTTCAAGATTGTAAGTGAATATGTTCGAATATATCTATTTAGACAACTGTTCATATTTATAAATATGGAAATGGCTTAAGCATGTCCAACAACGACCAGCTGGATAACTGTCTAACAGTGTTCTAAGTAAATCTAATAAATACGGCTGAAAGTTTAGATGACTATAACCGTTTCAGATTCTATTAATGGGGTTTCCAATATAATATCGTCACCTGAATCCAAGAACCAACTAACTTCATTTTCTATTTTTTGAGAAAGTTGTAAAAAACGTTCTGGCCTCTTTTTCAGAATCCATTTTTTGCATGATAGTACTGATAAATTAATAACACCGTATTTTTTCTGCGCTACTGATTGTAGTAAAGGGAACAAATTTCGAAGTGAAAAACCTAAACACCTCAAAAATTAAAAAAATCGAGTTAGCTGGTTCTTGCATTTAGGTGACGATATATCCATATCATTCAAATTTAATCTCCAAATTAAATAATTCCAAGTTCTCTTTAAAAAAAAAAAAAAAAATATCCTGTCTTAAATTGACCAAAATGACATCTATGGTCCTGTTGCCCTGATGTCTTAGTTTTTTTTAAAATAATTTTATAAATTTATTTTATAGATTATTTTTGTTAAATAAATATATAAAAAATATCCTGTCTTTTCAGATTTGTGAGCATAGCCAGGTATTTAGTTGAACATGGAGCTGATATATCAGCCGTCAATAGTGATGGTGAACTAGCTGTCGATTTAGCAGTAGATATAGCCCACCTGAGTCCTATGATAGAATATATGCGAAAACTAGTAGCAGAACATAACATCGATTGTGATAAGGCACGACGTGCCGAAGAAGAAATGATGCTGAGCGATGCCAAACGATGGTATCGAGGTAATACTACCGAAGCAGATACTCCACATCCAAAAACTGGTGCCACAGCGTTACACGTTGCTGCAGCTAAGGGATACAAAAAGGTTACTTCCATTATTATAAGTAAATTTTTTTTGAGTTAATGATAAGAGACTTTTCTTTCTTTCTTTTTAAAAGGTTCTAAGCCTGCTCTTAGATGGCAGAGCGAATGTGGACAAACAGGACAACGATGGATGGACCCCTTTGCATGCGGCGGCACATTGGGGCCAAAAGGAGTCCGCTGAGATGCTTGTACATGCTTCGGCCGATATGGACGTACGAAACTATGCTGGACAGACGTGTATCGACGTGGCCGAACGAAAAATGGTAAAATTCCTTGAAGATTTGCGAGCGAATAACAAGAGAATTAAACGAAGACCATCTAGTCAAATCAGGTATAATCATAAATTAATTATTCCAAAACTCTACTTAGTCAAATGTTGGTGTTTTTTTTTATAGTCGAATCTCAGATACAATCGAAAATCACATCGAGAACACCCCTACGAAGTTCATTCGCGTTGAAGTGAAGCCAGACACAAAGGATCCTGTTAATGGTAAGACACATCCATGCATAGCACTCCCATGGTTATATTTTACAATTGATTGAACTTTTATTTTGCCACACAAAACCAATTAGGTTCTCATTCACGCTAAATTCATATTTTATCGTTTTATTTGTACATAAATAAACTTCAACTGAAAAAAAAAAAAAATTAAAATCTATAACAATATTCCTGCCGCTTTTCCTTGTGCACTATCCTATACCTTACTCTGACCAAACCACCGAATGCTAATAAAATAATTATTGTTAATAAAACCTTTATCCTAACCACCATTCCAACAACCATCAAACCACCACCACCACTACCACCGCCAACAAAAATGATTCTTTTAGAGCATATCGAAGAGGATGGTTTGAGCAATTTAGAAAGGATAACAGAATCGGACGAAACCGATTCTGAACTAACCGATTCCACAGAGAGTTCCCATTCGACAAGTATATCAGAAGCTGAAGGTACTAGAAGAAGCTTTACGTTATGTTGATTTCTGTTTTTTTTTATTTTTTTTTTTGTTAGTTTCAAAACCCCTTTTTTCAAGAAGTCTCGTTTTTTTAATGGATTTTTGTTGAGATTTGTCTTCTTGTCATTTTGTTGGAATTCTATCTAATGCTGTCAAGTTATTGTTGATTAGATTTAATTATGTTCTTACTTCATTTTGTTTAATGTTGATTGTTTTACTTTTTTTGTTTGAATTTGTTAATTTCTTATCACACACATATATTGTAAATAGGATGAAAGCGATCCCCCAATTTGGCCGTTCTTGTCATAGTTCATCAATTTAGTTCGTCATCTTAAAACAATTTCGAATACATTTGCTTAAAATTAGACCGATGGTGATTTATAACAGAATTGAATCTCCTTTAAAATATATTTATTCATATAATATTTTTTTAATTTCGAAAATTGAATGATTTTACTTATTTTAGATAAGAATCGTGCAATCTTGAAAACCCTTAATCAGAAAGCAAACGTTTTAAAAACATGTTTTACCGTAGCTTAAATTATTTGAATTATATTGAAATTTTAAAATATAAACTTTTAAGCTTTGTTTCTGATAATTAAGTAACAAGATGAAATGTTACTGAAGCACTCAAGATCTTTTTACAATTTGACCACTTTCTGTGAAGATAAAAAGAATATCTTGTAGATGTTACTGCAACTACTAGGTTTTATAATTATATCAAAAATATTATAAGCAATAAAATAACACAAGTCAGCAATATTCATATTCCATTCCGAACCAATAGAAAGTTTAATTTAAAATTTACGCAAAGCATCGACCAAAATTTGCCTAAAATAAAATCTATTTTGGATTTGAAAATCAAAAATTCGCACAATATTGATTCTTAATGTCAAATGACGATTCTCAGAGCCCTAACTGGACAATTCGAATGCACAATCATTTGACAATGTAGTTTTAAACGATCTAAACGAACATTCAAAAACGAAGATGAAAGACTTTTCGTTCTCTTTTCTAAACGCAACAAAATATATACATATGTCTTTATCTCTGTCGAATTCTTACCAAGCTGAATATGGTTCTTAAGGATAAAGTCAATGAGGTGCCTAAGATGGCAAATTTACCTGGTTTTAAGGTGCGGATAGCGATATATCGATATTTTGTAGTTGAATTGTCAAACGTTAACTTTCCCAATGTTACTGTAAAACTACAGTTTTAAACAAACTAAACGAACATTCAAATACGAAGATGAAAAACTCTTCGTTCTCTTTTCTAAACGCGACAAAAAATATATATGTCTTTATCTCTGTCGAATTCTTACCAAGCTGAATATGGTTCTTATAGCGATTGAATCGATATCTTGTAGTTGATTGTTAAACGCTAACTTTCCCAATCTTACTGTAAAACTACGGAAGAAGTTCTAGTATTTACTGGTAAAACTAAGAATTTTTCAGCCACATTGATAGAAGCCCGAAATGTTTTTTTTTATAATTCATTCGCAGGATTTAAACTCTCTGTTTGCATCCTCTGTCCCGCTTCCGCAACTCCGTAACTCCGCTTATGGTATGTTAAGACGGCAGGCAACTGCCAATGTCAACAATTTTTTGGGTTTACGTCTCTTTTTGGATGGTCGGGATTAGTTATCAAAACAAAACATTTTGGACTTTTACCAATGTTTCTGAAGAATTCTAAGCTTTACTCGTAATTATAAAATTCTACATTCCGGGGTTTTACAGTGACTTCTTATTTCAGTATTATTCATAGGTCAAATGAGTTATCGTTATCAAACTGGCGGACTACAAAGGTACATAATTTGGCCATGAATGTCCATCGTCCACCTCTAGCCAACGATCTGAACCTCTATACCTTTCCAAGCCACTGAAAATTACAATTGCAGCCTTAGTTCCTTTTTATTTTTTCTCATATAAATCAACATTTTTGTAATTTTTTATTTATTACAAATGATTTAATGTTTCCTTGTTGAATTGGTTCTATTAAGCTTTTGCGTTGTTATTTTTTTTTATTTTTATTTATAGACCAACAAACATTATTAAAATAATTTTGTATATGTGTATAATAATTCTCTTTTAATTCTTAGATGATAAACCAAAACTTATGCCAGAAAAAATTAATTCAGAAACGGCTATCGATGAGGATGCCCCATGGCGACGTGGTAGTGCGGCAAGAACACGCAATCAGCCAGAGAGTCCACCTAAAAATCGTAAGTTTAAACTAAAGAAGTCTACAAACAAACAAACAAAAAAAAAAACAGATTATAAATATTTTCAATAAATATTGTTTCTCAAAATAATAATGTACGGTATCTTCCTATACTAATCTTCTCTTTAAAACTCTTTTTGAATCTTTTCAATACCATCTTTCTTCTTCGAGAAATCGTAAGTTAGTTGTAAGTCTTCGCTTTCAACCTACTTAATCCAAATAAATTTAAACTGGGATTTCTCATAGAATTATAAAATCAACGAAAAACTCCAACTTTATTTTAAAAAGGAATTATTAGTACTTTCAGATTCCGTATCAAAGTATAACTTATTCATCTTAGACAGTGTCTTAATAGTAGAAGTTATAAATATACTTTATATAATCAACTATAATGTGACATGTCAAGGTTTACACAACCGATTTCGTTATTTTCACAAAAATTTACACAAAAAGTAAGGAAATCTGACAAACTTTTTATGTTTTGACGGCTTCAATTTTGGTCAAGAAATTATAAAATTTAAATCCTGAATTTAAAGAAAATCCAAGAAATACCAATTGATGGCCCATTGTGATACCACATTAATCTTGGAAAGCTTTTCCCTACTCGTTAAAGCATTTTGAGATTCTTATGAAGCGTGTAAGATTGCTTATAGCAATATTTCCTAAATCACTCGGATCGTCGTAGTGGAACTCTCGCAAGTAGAGTCTACGTCTCTGTGATAGAGCAGGACAAGTACTTCTTCTTTTTATCCATGCAGCTTCTGCAGAAATCGTTTGAGTAGACGCCTAGTCGCTTGGCATGTCTACCTATTAGACAGTGTCCGCTTAGGACACCTATAACGGATCTAATTTGTAATCTGCTCAAAGATATCAAATGCTTGGAGCGCTTCAGATCCAGCTTTGGCCAGATTTGTTTTGTCGCCAAACAGGTGTTGAGATTGTGCCACCTCTGGTTTGTTTGGGATGGTAACTTGAAAGTTTTTGTTAAAAATTGTTTGGGGTATAGTGTAGTCGATATTACTTGAAAAAGATCTGAATGAATTCAGAATTGAAGAGTGACCAATTTCATTGTTGATCCAATGTGAAAAGGCTTTAAGACGAATAGCTGTACTTGCGGCCGTTTGTTTACTAAAAATGTAGATGGGTGTCAGGTGGAAAAGAATGTCTAGTGCAGCAGAGGGTGTGGAGCGAAGTGCTCCGCTTGTACACATACAGGCAGTACGTTTAACCTTACTAAGTTTATCACAGTTTGTGGTTTTTTCTAGAGCGGTCCACCATACTGCTACCCCATATGTTAGATTCGGTCTTATTACCGAAGTGTATAGCCAGTGAGTAATGCGGGGTTGAAGACCCCATATATTCCCAATGGCTAAACCGTTATAACAAGCTGATAGAAATCTTGAAAAAAAAAACGATGATCTGAATGTAAATCCTTAAGCAAAAGAACATTACTTTATCAATAACTCCAACATTTGATAAAGTGAAATAACGCAATTATCCACTTTTCTCTAAAGTTTTATCAGATCGGCTTCTTCTTACTGCTGATTCAATTGAAGAATTCCAACGGATTCAATACTGCTGACTAGTATAAGAAATGAACTATGTACGTCACTTAGTCATTTATATGACGCACGGTGCTGAGTCCTGCTTAAATTTTCCCAACTCCAACTCATAGTTCCAAAGCATTCATCGAAAGTCACAATTGAATGAAGAAAAAAGGTTAAAACTTATTTCCAGTCATTCATTGTTGTTACATGTTTTTTTGGTTGGCCAATTTCAGAAAAATGTAACTACTCTCACAAAAACAAAAAATAATGAAATAAAAATTTTATTTAAAAAAATTTGAATGTGTATGAAGAACCCTACTTTAAAATAATGTTTGTGTACACAATGTTAAGTTTGGACAGATAGTAAAGCTATCTTTGCGTTGTTGAAAATGAAATTAATTGAACTTTTTTTTTTATAAACTCAAGTAAAACTTTGAAATTATCACAACAAAATGCTTGATAAGGTTTTGATGAGCTTCTAGTTAGTCTGGAAAATTGTAACGACTGCTGTTTGTCCCATTTTCAACAAAAATTAGTATGTCTTTTGATTCTTGGAATTCATTTCCAAACAGTAGTTATCTAGTCATTCGATAATAAAAAAATTAAAGTTAAAATTCTGTACATAAACGGTTTCCTGTTAAACTATTTTTAATAGCATATAAAACAAAAAAACAAAGCATTTTAAAAAGCTAGGTCAACATGCAATCTAATTGATAATTTTACAGCCTTTATGAGTAGGATGTACGGTACATACAAGCTACTTACACAATACACAAAGTATTATTCAATAATAATTTTAACTCCTTTTATGTCTTTTTGTTTTTGTAGAAGTTCCTGAAAAAGATGTCAAATCGACGGAATCCGATGTCATCCTCAGGCGTACTCAAAGCTTTGAGAATGACGAAAAGTATGTTATTTGTTGGCAAATCAAATTTACTTTATTTAAAAAAAAATCATTTTCGTTCATGCATTAATTTTTGAATCTAAAAAATCATTTCTGTGATGATGTTGTTTAATTTATTTTGTCTACTAAATCGTTCTTATATATATTACGTACACATGTACAATGTACATATATATAGATATATTTTTTTTGTATTGTTTAAAATTTTATTTGCCGCTGGAGCACATTTCAATTTATATATATTTAAAAATCAACAAATAAATAGTATTTCTGCACAAGGAAAACCAATCTATACTCAAACTGATAAGATTAGAAAAATCAAAAGTTTAAACACATAATAACAAAGTAAAAAAAAAAAAAATTGTTGTTAGTTAGTCATCATAATATAAATTATATCAGAGAATGAAAATAAAATAATTGTGCTAAACAGTCTTTTGAAGCACTGCTTCTTGATCTAGTGTAGAATATTATGCATTTAACATGTAAATAGAAATGTGCCCTTAAAGTTATTATTTGCTGCCGCTGCCAAAAATAATCACGCACGCATAAACTTTTATCTAGTATATTATACGGGAGAACTAAATTAATATTATATATTTAAAAATATACTTAAAACAATCGGGTGAAACAAAAATTATGCTTGAGCTTGGAAAATAAACTACATACATATATAACTATTTTATTTTTTAAATTATTTTAATTTTAAACTAATACATAAATAATTATTAATTCTGTGTGTTTTATTTTTTATTTAATTTATATTGTTGTTTGCAAATTATACTCATTCTATTCACCACATAATCACAAAAAAAGATTCTATCAAAAATACAATGAACTGCGAGCCAGAATAAAGGCCAATTCGTGTCCCATATTACCGGCAACACAAAATCCAAATGTGCTAGGAACAGTTAACACGCCCATTCAAAATTATTCAGTACAAAGATCGGCCTCACTCAAAGATCATAGATACTTCAGGTTTGTTTTTTTTTTTTTGTTTGTTTGTTTAGTTGTTGTTTTTGTTTAAAAATAATACACTATTTATAGTTTTTTTTTTTTTTTTTGGAAAAGAATTACGGTAGTAATCGAACACTGTATAAAGCTTTACTAATTGATAATTCTATAACAAATAAAATAAATACAAATTCATGCTTGATACTAACATTTTAAAATCAATCACAAAATTTATTATTATTTGAAATATGCATGGTACTTTCATTTAAATATAAGATCATTTATAATTTAATTTATATTTCTTAAAGATACTTTAGATGAATGTAGGAGTAGGGATGTTCTTGACATGTCACTTAATTTAACTTATTTAATAATTTTGTCTACTTTGTAAAGGAAACCTATTACGTCGCCACCGGCTAGTCCGAATACACCAGTTGCAACACCAAATAGCACCGCTCCAACGACTCCTACGACTCCAAATACGACACCGATTCGAAGGTAAGTTTTAAAATTTTCAAAAAACACCCAACCATTTTTAGTTTTTAAAAAAGAGAATTCGACAAGGTATAAAGTTAATTAAAATTTAGTCGAGATTTAAATTTAAAAAAATACATACCTTATTAAATAAGGTACAGAAGATATAGCTGCTTTCTCGGAAACGTAATAGAGTAGTGTATATTGACAATGATGAATTAAAAAAAATAGAAGAACTTTCAAAGCTCGATGCCTTTTAGTATATGCAATATCTTAAGCCACGAGTTTGAACTGCTTTGGGGATGCTTTCCGGTTTGTCGTAGATTATACCCATAATGCACTTAATCGACTATCTCTTCTTGATTTGAAACATGAAGATAGCAAAAAAACAGCTGATTCGTTCATAAGATTACGTTCAAACACGCATACGAGTGCAATCATATATGAGTTTTACCACGGTTGGTGAAAAAATTTTACAATTGTGTCCCCTTTAACACATAAGGAAACAAGTTGCTGGGAATTTTTTGACGTTTTCTCTTAATTTCCAATCTCCACCAATCGTAGACCGTTCACTCCCCTTACTTGGTATCCTTCTCACCTAAAAACTGAAAGCTGCTGGAAACTTAGTTTCCTCGTGTGAAAAGAGACATACTCTATACCGACCAATATTTTGTGCATGAAAAAATGTTTCGCATTTTTCAGGCGCCCCACAGTGGCTCACATTTTGTTTTTTAATGTAAAATATGATGTATAAATATAACAAGTGGTCAAATTATGTTTTCTTCTGTTTATTAAAACTACGTCGTTTGCTCTAAACCCTTCCACACTAAATATATCAAATTTAAAGTGTAAACGAATTCGATGCAACTGTCAAATTTGTGTGATGGAAATTCAGTTTTATATGCTTGGGTGTTGAATATGTTGGTATGGGTTATTTATTGTTTATCGATACAAACAAGATTAATGAAGTAGAATAAATATTTACCACAGTGTGAACATAATAAATTTCCGAAGTGTAAACGTCACACATGCGCAGTGTAAGCCTACTAGGTAGTTTATTCTGAATGCACCCTAATAAAATAAATTCTGTTTTCCAAACACTTACTTATAATAGTGCAGTTCTCCTTTTCACTTTATTAATTAGAGTTCTTTGTAAACATCATACAAAAATGTAGACAGAACTTTTCCACATATTTCTGTTGCAAAATTTCGGAGCGTACATCGGATAAAGACGTTTCACTTTAAAAATTACTTTCATTACTTTTCATATGGAATTTGAAAAAAAAATTGTGTGGAAACACATGACAAATCTTGTGAAAAGGCTGTCTTATTGTATAAAATAAATAGACTATCAGACCTTGTGGAGTAGCCTTTAAATTTTTTTTTTTCCACAAACATTGACCATGTATGCATATGTATATTATTACAAAAACATTACCTACTATTTTTTTTTTGTCGAGTTCTCTCTTCTCTTATTTAAATCCTTTATTCCAAACATTATCAATTATCATAAATAAAAATCTATAATTTGAAATAAAACCAAAAACTATAAAATAAAACTCTATATAGTCCGCCAACTCTTCCGCCAAAAACTATTCAAAATAACAATAACAATATCAACAACAATACCAATAATAATAATAATAATAATAATATAAACAATGCCAGCAATAATACGAATGGAGAAGTTCAAAATAAAAATGATGCAAAGCAAAAAATGTCACCGGGAACTATTTTCAAAAATTTCTTCAAGTAAATTTAAAAATTATTATTATTTTTCAGTGTTGCCAATTAATGTTAAACATCAAAATATATGATAAACAACAATAACATTGCTGATGAGTGTATCTTAATCCGTGTGTTTAAATTAAAAAAAAAATAAACAAGAATACATATTGCCTTTCCGTGTATACCTTTTAACATTCGCAACAACTTAAATATTTTAAAAAGCTATAACCTAGAACGTTAAGAACCGTGCGTCGTTAAAAGAAGCTTAATTGTAAAATTTAGCTATATTTAACTAACACAATTTTTTATCAGTTTTAATAATCCCCATGTTTGTAAACTGTCATCTAATTCTATTGAACTAAATGTATTACTAACAACAAGTTTGACAGTATATCTTATTCTGCTACTCATGAGGGAATTATTAAAGAACGAAATTTCAATAAACAGCTCATCCTTAGAATAGTGAACAAATTAGATTGAATCGAAAGATTGACACATACATCCAATGATTCATTGAACATGGATATCGGATTTTCATAGTTGCTAAAGTTTCGTTCAACAAACTGCTGCGATAGTTTTTTTTTAATTAACGAATTTTCGCTGTGAAATATTTATTTGCATAATACTCTGATTAATAATTCCTCTAATCGCCTCATCTAAAACCTGTTTGATATAACAAATTTATAATAAATTATTGTTATTGATTATTTATAAAAAATAATTTTTTTTTTTTACTAAATCTAGATCCTTTGTGCCACCAGTACGTGACGAAGAGAGTGAAACTCAACGTAAAGCCCACGCTAAACGAGTACGTGAAACACGTCGTTCGACTCAAGGTGTAACCTTAGATGAAATCAAGAGTGCGGAAGAACTCGTTAAAAAGAAGAATTCAACAATGAATAATAATAACAACACTAGTGTAAGTACATTAAACAAAAATTATAATTTTTCAAAATATTTTAAATTTATTAACGAAACAAATCATTTAATAAAAATTAAATTATTCGTTTAACCATAAATAAATAAAATTAAAAAAAAAAAAACAATTCAGCCCCACCACAAACCCCACACAAGATTCGCTTGGGAGGAGGTTTATATATTTTATATATTTTTGTATTTTTTTGTTTTGTTAAATATTTTAACCAAAATCATAAAAAAAAAATGGAAAAGGTTTCACACCACTAAGTGATACACTTATTTGTTTTTTATATTTTTTGGGTGGTTTTTTAATTTTTTTTTAAATTCTGTTTTTAATTTTTTTTAAGTTTATAATTTTTAGTACTTATAATAATTTTTATAAAATGAAGCAGATTATGTTAATTAAATTCACAAGAGACTAAGATGCGTTTTGATGAGAGGTTTTGTTGGAGTTATTTTTTTTGTCTATTTTCCTACTAAAAGGAAGCGTTTGTTGTTAATTTAATGTGTTTAAATGCTGTTTACAATCAAACGCCAATTTAACAGCTCAATATATGTGCAACTAAATGCTTTAAACATCACTCAAGGCAACAAAAATAATGTTAGGTTCATAATTTCATCATTTTCATTACTTCATCATTTTTGATCATGGTCTATTTTTTTTTTCTCTGGTAGAAAAAATCCACATTCTCTGCTAAGGTCCTTTGTTGTCAAATGTTTGAGCAGTAATATTTTCTTTATACACTGAAAGAAAAAAAGGAAAAACATAAATTTTTAGTCCATAATCAATTTGAATTTATTGATTTGACAATATGCTATATATGCTTCTCTTTCTCTCTTATTAATTAATGTGATTTTTTTTATTCTAATCTGTCAAAAAACAACCAAGATGTATAAATTGTACTAGAAATTCATTTAAATTGAAGCAGATCTGTGAATTTTCTTGCGCTACTTTACCTTGCGATTTATGAGGTGCTAATATATGTGGGATATAAGAAGAAAAGTATTATTTTATTAAAGTTCGGGATTAAAAAGAACTCGGAATCTTAGCACCTCAAATTGGGGATATTCGAAAAAAGTATGTCATATAAAAAGTCTGTAATTGGTTATAAAAAACAATTAGTTTCAGTAATGTATAATTAATATGGTTAAAGTTTTTCAAAGGTCCTTAGAAATTTTTAGCACCTTATTTGTGGGATATTCGAAAAAAAAAAAACATTCAAAATCCATTAATAAATAATATTTATTTATTAAGTTGAACTGATTGACTTTTTATGACCAAATGACTATTTAGTGACCTCTCAAATGGGATAATTTTTGGCGAATATCACGAAAATGCCAAAAATTTTTAATGATTTTGAAAGTCTTTAACAATTGACTCATAATTTCTGTAGCTGACCCATTAAGCAATTAATTGAACAATTAGTTACTTTTCAGGTGTTATACTTTTTTTTTGAATATCCCACATATGAAGTTCTTAAATCCCAGAGCCCTTTTCATTCGCAGATATAAACACATATTAAAATGGTTTCATACAAAGTAATAAATAAAACTTCATAAAGGATAAAAATAAAAGAAAATACTCTGAATATTTCCTCTCCGGAATACTTGGGTAATAATTGATAGATACTCAGTAGTTTGCACTTGAACAATGAAACTATAAACTTCATGTTTTTACAGATTCGTTTTAAAGCCAAAAAAACACTCATCTCCTCCCAAATCTACCAATTAATTAGGTTTTAATTAATAAAACAAAAACTAGTTTGAGTTATTTTAAATGTTATAATACAACATAAAACTGGTATCTATGCTACATTCAATACAAAACAACAACAACAACAAAAGAAAAAGTAAAATCTCTTTCTGTAGCATGTCAAATTTATTTCGCTGTGTAATAAAAATAAAAAAAATATTTTTGTATCATTTTTTTTTTTAAATTATTTAATTAAAAGTATTTTTTCTTTGTTAAATGTCTTTATATGTACGATTTATTTGACGTAGCACGTTGTGTACTTAAAGTTTTTTTTACAATATAACTAAATTGTAAATGTATATTAATCTGCTGTATAATCAAAATAAAATGAGATTTTCAGGTAAATATATCAAAAAATAAACTAAAATAAAAGTATGTATAAAAGAAACATCTCTATACTCGTCGCAGCATGTTAGTAAATTTCAATGTAGCCTCGAAACAACATGGCGGATTACAACAACCGTATAATATTTATATCTGCTTAGTTCTGTTTGATTTGATTTTTTTATAGTTCTCTATCTTTTATAACATTAATAATAATTTTTATATTCATACTTAGTCTATTGTGAATTGAAATTTATTTAAGTATTTTTATATTTCTTATAAATATTCTTTCTGTTTCTAATTTTAAAAATTAAAACAGACCTTTCCTCTTTTAAATATTGAGTTTCACATAAACAAAAAGAAAAAAATATTGTTAACTAATAAATTTAACAGACCGAATCCCAAAATACAACAACATCATCAACAACAACTACTACTATTACTACAACAACAACAACCACACCATCATCACCAATACTACAACTGCCAATACAATCACCGTCATCAGCAACTTCTGCCATAATAATAGCAACAACAACAACAGCAACAACTCCATTAGAATCGACATTATTAACAACAACACCAACGTCACCAATGTCACTGGTAAATGATCGAGTACCATCGACGACGTTGGATTATGAGTCTGAAACTGTACCTCCACCACCACAACAGACAACAAATGAATCAAAAATAAAACATTCATCGAATGATGAAGATGAAGAGGAAATAAGTGCCACATTTACAGTAGCGTTCAATCGAACAAAACCAATACATCTGACAGATGACAAAATAGCGGAACAGATTCATTCGTGGTCACCAACACCGCCTTCGACACCACCGCCTATAAAGTCGCCGACTCATACGCAACCGCCACCTTCTATTACTATTGAAGAGCACAAAGATGTCGAAGAGGAAGAAAATATTGATGAGGCAACTGCTATTGAAGAAAATAAAGAACAAACAGAAGATGATGATGAAGAAGTCGAAGAGAAAACAGCGATACATATTGAGGTTGAAGATGAAATAGTAAAAAAGATTGATAGTGAAGAAGATTCGGGTGCTACTGATGAAGACGAAGAGGAATCTAGTACAAGTGAAGAATTAGAAAAGCTACCAGTTTTAATAACAACCGATTCACCAACGAAAAATGCCAACAAAAAGACTGAAGTGTGTCAAAATTTGACAAGTGAACCTTCACCAACAGTAGCAATCAATGAAAATGTAGAAGAATCACAAGAACAACAACAACAAGAACAACAACCATCAGTAACATCACCTATGCATTCACCAAGAATGCGAGTAACAACAACTTCACCAACAGACTCTCCAACTAGAATACGTGAGAAACGTTCTCTTTTCGATATTGATAATGCTAATTCACTGTCATTAGCCGAAAAGCTTCGTAACGAAGCAAACAAATACACCACAGAGGAAATTGGTGCAGAAACTAAAGTACCTCCCACCACTTCGCCAGTGACAGTAACACCAACAACCACAACAACGTCAAAACCAAGTTCATCGTCGCATGATAGTGATAACAGCGATCGTGATAATGTTGTTGTTATGAGAAAAAGTGAATCGACACCTTCGTCACCTTTGCATATGAGTTCGGCGGCTGAACGTCGACCATCGTGGCGTTTAAAATTCGATATTGGATGCAAGGTAGGCCGCCAAATTATGAAATACAATCAACAATCAAAACTCAATATAGATTTCAACAAATACACTACTACATCTACTACTTTTTTATAATACATCTTTTTGTTTCTCTATTTGCATCATAATTTATTATTAATTTAATTTATCGTATCGTATATTGTTTTTTTTTTTACTTCACAAACAAACAAAAAAAAAGAAACAAACATAGATTGTATAAAATTAATAATTCTCGTTGCCTTTAATTATTATTTTATGAGCGCCTTGGCTTGGCATGTCTTGCGCCTACTTAGAAAGAGATAGACCCAAATTGAAAGTGAGCTTGTGCTTTTGCCAATTTTTTGACAAAAATTATCTTTTTTCACAATTGTAAATTATTTTTTAGTTTTTTTTTGTAATGATTTATTTTTAACAAACATTTATGGTGTGACTATGTAAATATTTTTTTTGTAATATTTGTAAATAATAAAATAACAACAAATAAAGACAATTATTTTTAACAAAGCCTTTTTTTTTCTTATAACTAACTTGGTGTTGAATTTTATTTTACCTTTATAAACATTTGCTATTTAAAAAATATATTTAAATAAATTATTGTAGTTAGTAAATATAGTAAGCATGCAAAAGCTTTTATAGTTAGTTTTTTTTTTTGGAAAATAATTTTTCTAAAATACATCCATAACCCAATTTTAAGAAAAAATATAAATCAACAATAAGTTTTGTTTTTTAATTATAACTATTAATAAGAACAATTTAGCTTATTTTATTTTTATTTTAATGGGAATTAAATATTTTAATTACAATTCCTTCCTTAATAATGTCTTTTAACAAAAAGAAATATTATGTAGACTCAAATGTTTTTTTTTACTGATGGTCAGAAGGGTAAAATCATAAGTTGGCCTTATTCTTTTTCAGAAACGCCCCACGTGCGAAAATTTTCGACTTTATTTATGTTTTTGTCTATCATGAATCTCGTGGGGAATTTTATTTCCCTCGGAATATTTTATCCCCTCGAAAATTTTCTACTTTGAACTTGTGCGTAGCTGTCAAAAATTGCTGTCTAATCTTCCAATTTCGATTTTTACTGCGCTATTCTGGCGTTGTGAGGCTCACAAGGTTAAGTTAAGTTTCGTTAAGGTTAAGTTCTGAATTTTTGTTCTGAATTCTAAGTTTTTGTTCTGAATTCTGATTTTTTTTGAACGGACCCATTGAATAATTTTTGTTTTGTGACTATGAAATGTTAAACTTGTGAGTTGTGAGCTACTCAAAAGGCGAATAACAATAGGTTTGTTTCTTTATTTTCCAAAACATCCGATATTTACCAATTCCAGTTCAATTTTATTTTTTTTGGGCTAAAATGGGAAGAAAGTGGCAGTTTTGGGAAGTAAATAAACAGACATAATTTTGATTGTTCTTGTGAGGTTCACAAGTTGTGCCATCTGTTACCAGAATACGAAAACCTGATCAAATTTTTAGCTCACCTTGTGAAGTTGTTGTGACTTGTAAGGTATTTGGAATGTTTGCCAAAATAGGACTGTTAATTAATAAGCTGTAATTTTTTAAGCTAAGTGTTGTACTACCTAATTTTTTTTTTTAATTGGTGAACTTTATTCTCCATAGCATCGACTTGATCGTGGTCGTGTCAGTGTGATACTCTCGTATATACCGTCATGTACATATAAATACGTGTATTTAAATTTGTTGGAAATTTGTTTCCGTTGGTCCGACTCTCTTATATAACTGCCTAACGCCCATATTATTCACTCGATCCATACATACATATTTGAACAACTTAAATCTGGATGTATTTACATTGAATTCGTATAATTTACATTCGGATTTAAGTTTTAATCTGAATGTATCCAGTGAATATTATGGTGGCAAAAAAAAAAGAGCGGTAAAATTACCAAACGTCAATTTCTAGGTAAAAAGAAGAAACCTATATTTGGAAACTTTATAGTTTATATTTTTAACTTCCGTTGTAAAGGTTTTTTTTTAAATTTATAAAATTCACAACACATATTTAATGAATCCCAATTTAATGGTTGGATTTAAAATTCACTTAAATCCAAATTAAGTTCGGGGTGAATAATATGCCCGTAAACGTTAACCATCTAATATAAACATAAAATAAGCTCCCAAAAGTAGGCAACATTTTGTATTTAAATCAACTAAAATAGTTGTCTTCCACAATATTAATATTTTTTTTGATTGTCTTAAAAGTTGAGTTGACTCTGGAAATTTTTGAAATTAAATTTTGTTTTTTATCAATAAATTATTGAATGGCTGTGAACTTTTTCACATAACCGAAGTCCTTAAAATATGGAAGAAAAAACATCGAATATCTTATTTTATTTTTTTGTAAGTACAATTATACTTTATTTAAGCTATAATATTTAATATTATTATTTTGTCACTTATAAAATTTTTTTAGCGCAAATAACTTTAGACCCCAACCTCCTTTTGAAACCCCCAGAGAACCATTGTTAGTTCTATTATAATCGATCCTCATTTATTTCAGATATACATAATTTTAAAACATTCATTTTAAACATGCATTAATTCTACCCATGTAAATAACTCCGCATGGAAATGTAACCCTTTGATAAAAAGAAACTATTTGGTATTTACGGTTTTATTTTTGTTTTACATAATGTATTTATTTTGGTAAATAGTACCTATATAATACCATAATTATGCTTCTTGTAGGTTTTTTTTTTTTTTTTTTAAGTAAACTCCAATTGCTTTGGAGTTATGCACATCCTTTCAATTAACAATCTATATAACTAACAATTAATTATTATACACAAAATCTCTCAAAAAAAAAAAAGTTGCCTCAAAATATAATATTAATTTTTAAAAGTTTTTTATTTTTGCCACATTTAAAAATTCAGTGAAAAAAAAGAAGACCTTGAATATTAAAAGATCATGCATGATATTTTTACAGTTCAAATTGGAAGATGCATCTAGTGGGACCACATTTCCGCCCAACAATAGTACAATTATACCAAGTGCGCCAGCGGTAATCGCTGCCGCAAATTTGTCATCTTCTATCGCACAACGAAGGATCAACACAACTAACGCAAGTAAGTTATGAATTTATTCATTAAATTTAAACCAATTTTAATTGATAACCAAAAGTTTCAAAAAGTATCAAGAAACTTTTTCAAAAAATTATTTATTTTATAATAACATTACATTTTTTTTTAAATTTTAGTGAACACATCAAATCAACAACAACAATCATCAATGATGAGGCCGGTATCGGCACCAGTTGGATCGATGGGCAGCACGAATTCAATTGCTTCACATGACTCAAGTGATAGGAGCAGAGACTCCAATACAAACAATAGTGAGAATACAGTGTCATCTAGAAGAACTAATAATGGTGAAGATAAAGGTTTGTTCTGTTCGATAAATTTTAACCAATACAATTATTTTTATTATTATTATTTTAGAAAACGACAAGGAGAACGATAATAGAAGCGCCCTCGCAACACAAGCGGTTATTCAAAGAAGGAGAAAACCAAAACGGAGATCTACTGGTGTTGTGCATATTGATATGGATGTAAGTATCATTACGCATGACTCCTCGACAATGTTAAACATCGATTAAAACAAATGTTTTTGAGAATGCTTACTTCTAACGTTTAAAGCGAGAAACAAATTGGCACAGCAACTTTGACAATCACTCATTTTAGAGCCAGTGGTTTTAAATGACTTTGAATACATTAATACAGCAACATCGACATCAACGTTAGACCTAAACTCTAAATTCGATGTCGCTGTGCAAATGCTGCCAACTTTAAGGCGAAGTATTTCAGATTTATCAACACTCAAAAAATGAAAATGTGACAACCGATTTTTTTTTTGTTTCGTCTATTTATTTTCGTGTAGACAATGGAAGAGCGCCTTATCGAATTTGTAAAAGTCGTATAAAAAGCGCTGTTCACGTTAATTTTTTTGTTGTTGTCAAAGTTGCTGTTGAAGTTGTTGTGTCAATCTGTTTCTCGCATAAGAGTAAATAATTCCTTTTAAAGAATAATTTTAACTATATAGTATTTGCATAGGGTGATTCAAAATAACACTTTTCACGAATTACAAAAAACGAATTCAGTAGCTTGACATGAATATAAAAAAGAGTTTATATTCTGCCCTAGCGAGATATCCGTCGGATCGGAAAACTCTCCGAAATGCATACGACGTCGGAGGTTCAAAGTTCATTAGAGATGTCAAAAATGTCACTTCAAAACACACTTGATCGCACTGCAACGCAAAACAACAATGCTCGTTCCATAATGTCGGAAAAACGTTCCGAACACTGTTCGGAAAAATACCTCGAAGCAAAAATCCTCCGATACCGCTCCGACGGATACCTCGCTAGGGCAGATTATCAAATTCCACGAAATGGCAGAAAATAAAATTAAAATATTTTGTTTGTATATTGTCAAAAAAAAAAATTCAAAAAAAATTATAATTTTTTTGTCTTTTGTTAATTACCATACAATTAACATTTATAACGCATAAATAAAAAAAATAAGAAGCGTGACAGCTCGTATAGACAACTAGGTCCTCTAAACCATTTTAGTGTGCGTCTTGTTGGTCGGCAGGAATAGGGGACAAGGGATATTCTTGAAGGATTTGTCACTTCGTCACGTTCAATGAGCGAACGACATTTCCATGCCTTATCAAATACATATTTTGTTTAGGTCTAAGAATTTTTTGAATAGACTTGTTCTATTTCTTAAAAATAAATATAAAATATAGAACTGCGGAGTAAGAAGTGAAATTGCGAATCATTTTGCAGGAAAAAATTAAAAAAAGCAAAATTAAATCTAGAGCTTAATAGCACTTTATTGATCCAAATAAATTTTTAATTTTATTCTATACGAAATAATATTATTTTAATTAAAATATATTAATCTTGGTGATTTATTTATTTATTGAAGAAAATTTACAAGCTTATTAGACTCCCGGAAAAAAAAATAAAAATAATTGTTGGCACTGAAATTATTTGGAATATTTTCAATATCTACATATTTTCATACTAATTCAAAGTCAATAATAATCTAACTCACTGCACAAGACCTTAAATTGTAAATTTATTTATTTTTTGTTTATTGTATTTCAGGACCTTGAACCAGAACGACAAGATTCAGCTGGTGACAACGAAGAAAAAGAGGTGAGTGTCGATATAATTTTAATTTTTATACCTTCAAGAAAATTTAAACTTAAAATTAAAACAAAAAATAAATATATGTAATTGCAAATTCCCCTTACAAAAAAAAAAAAAAAAAACAAGCGTCTTTGGATAAAATAATTTTGTTGGCTATTTTTCAAATGAAAGTGGTTTGGTTAATCCTAGTCTATCATTTCAACACTCGACTCAATGCCCACAGACGAGACGACAGGTTGACTTGCCTCAAAAAGTGTAACAACCGCTACGTAGCTAGAATTGATCCGAATACAAAAAAAAAAAAAACATTATCACCCCTCAACATCTTCTCCTTCTCTTCAGTCTACACTACTCACTCAACACTTTCAATAAAGATTTTTTGTTTAATTTGAATTTTCAACACCTGTCTCGGGGCAAAAAAAAACACACCTAAATGAAAAAAAAAAAGTTGGAATAAATATTTTCTCTAATTAATCCAAATCCAAAGAAAAATTTTATTCAGCAGCAACCTCAGCACGGTAATGCGCGAACAACACGCATACCACAAGGTTAAGGCGATGATTTATATTTGTGCAAATTGCTTGTTGTTATTATGTTTTACAATCGAGAGTGCAATTTGAATTAATTAGGAAAACAATAAACACAATATTGCAGTGCAGCACTGCTGCTGCTTTTGTTGTTCTTGCTGCTGTTGTAGCTGAGGCATTGATGAATCGTTGCCATATGCCGAAAAGTGCTAAAGCAGTTTATTAGCCTAAATTATTCGACGGAGGTGGGGCAGTTGCGGTCATTGTTGGTCTGTCTCGACTCTGCTCGATTCCTTGTTGCTGGTTTTACGAAGAACAAAGCGCTCCTAAATTTAGCCGTGATGTCGTGCTCTCTTTTAAATATCGTCAGAACAGTAAATAAATTCAAATGCATTTATTATTGGATATTTTATTATATGGGAAGAAAATTTGTAACAAATTTATAGGTACTTATTTAATTTATGGTAACAAAATGGTTGATTGGCCGTAGCAGATGGATTTATCTATATTTTTATTTTTTTTGCTTATAATGAACCTGCTATGCCGAGTGTAACGTAAACGATTTTTCATATTTGAATTGGTCAATTAATTTTTTTTTTTTTTGAGTATATGTAAGTTTTTATTTCTTTTAGAAGAATTTGTCTCTTTAAATAAACAATTTGGGGGTTGTCACCTTATATGGACACATCATTAATAAGTTCTTATTTAGAATTACATAATTAGTATTTCTGCATCAGGATTATTTTTCTTAATTGTTTTAAAACTGTGAATGACGTGTTAGAAATAGAAATAAATGACTATTTGTAATTGTAATTCAATTATTGTTAGTAAAGATACTCAATTATAAAGATAGAAATCTTTCGTACATTTCACCCTCAAAAATCCATTAGTTTACATTGTTGTTTTTGTAATTTCGTTTCTTGTCGATAAATACACATCTATTGCAACAACAATTTAACAAGGTGAGTTTTTTTTCTTTTAACAGATGATCGATTTTTAATGTTCAAAATCGCAGCCATCTTTAAAAAAAAAATCCATTCCAACTCACAAGTTTTCACCACAAAAATGGCGATTGTTAGGTTGGTTTTTAGGATGTGCTCAGAAAATAAAGGTTTAATGGTCAATGGTGCAAACAGAATATATGTATATTTGCTCAAATAGATTTTTGGAAAGTTACCGAAAATTAGGAGGCCGTTATCAATTTTTTGCTAAAATAACCGCACGGATCACATTTAGAATTGAGTTGGTTTGGACTTTGCCTATTTTCAATTTTTCTAAATGGAAAGACTACACTGATAATGTTTTGATTATGATAATTCCTACAATTTTTGAATCACTAACGTTAAAAATAAAAACATACCGGCGTCTTAAATGCGGATAAAGAGGATATCAAAAGATTTTTTTTGCCAATTTCAAATATATAAGAAAAAAATTAATAAAAAAAAAAAACTTTTCATCGGTTTTATGAAGATGAATGGTTTTTTTTTCAAAAAGTTCAAAGAAACAATTTCAACAAATTGATTATGGTAAATTGAGGTGGTAAAAAATTTTGTGGATCAATCGTCTAAAGCCATAACATTTTTTTTATTAATTCAAACAAATTAATAAAATATGAAACTCGGAAATGATTTCTGTAGATATCTTATGTTGCTGGAACAAATTGTAGGTATTTTTGCTTTAATTTAAAAAAAGTACACAAAATAAGATCCTAATTCTGTAATTTAGATACTATTCTCCTTAGCACGTGTCATTTATTATATTTAAAATTATTACATACATTCATAGGTACAAGCCAATTTATTGTTCTGTTTAAGATTTTATTTAGGCAAATTTAGTTTTTTTTATTATCTGTTTACATTTTGAAATACGTTTCAAAGAAGTGTGGAAAAATTCTCTGAGACATAAATTGTTATCGTGAATTTCTGGTAAATAAGGTAAATAAATAATGTCCAGAGATATATGTAGATAAAACTCTAAACAATAAATAAAATGGAATTAGACTGGTTTATTAAAAATCGTTCCGTCTGAAAGATTTTTAGGAACAAAGTTTCCTTAAAATAGAAAAGAGATTTTGTGTTAAAAATGTTTTTTTTTTAAGGAAAACGTGGTTTTGAAGAAACAATAAATATCAATATCGACGTAAGTGCTATTTTCCTAAATGTTGAGAAATCACGTTTAAAGTTTTCTTCCTTATTCAAAATATAATTTCGCCTTAAAATAGGCCTATAGAACTGAATTCGAGAGTCCAATACTATTCGGTGAGTTCGATTTAATAGTATTATTATTTATTCAAAATAGCTTTTAACGGCCTTTAAGTCCTACAAAAATTGGCGTTTCGTCCCGGCGCGCGATCTCACTTGGACTCATCAGTTGACTAGTGAGGTCCTTTGTCAATACGCAATTTTTGCTAAGTTCATGTTCATCCTACATAGATTTCGTGACGAATACCTAGTGTGAACTATATCCAACAAGACTAGAATTCCTAATCATTAAATTGGAAGAAACAAAAGTTTCGGAAAAAATGCCCTTAAATATCGATATGAGCTGAGGTCCGATATGTATGTATATCTACTTATTCAGCCTTATCACCGCCAATTTAAATAATTTTTTTTTTCTCCCGAAAAAGGAAAAATTATTACGGAAAAAGTTCCCTATAAAAATTATTCACTATAGCTCTTTTTGCTGAAAGGAAGATGATTCGTGATAGCAAATTTCCCAAAAATGGGAAGAAAACTCCGGAGAAATTTCTTTCGCGATAAAGCCGATTGCGTGTTTCCTGGTTTTTAAAATCACGTTTTTCAAAAATCCCTAAAAAAATTTTAAATCCCATCTACCTATACTAAAATACAATTTTTTTAGAATCCTGTTTTCTAAAATCCCGTTTATTGAAAATTCTGATGTATTATAATCCCACTTTTGGAAATTACGTCAATAGGTTGAATGAAATGGGATTATGAAAAATCGAAATTATAAAAGACGGGATTACAAAAGCGGGATTATAAAAACACAGCGGGATTTATAAAAAACGGGACTATTAAAAGCGGGATATCGAATCCAACCAACATATTCTTTTCCTACATTGATCATTTTAAAAACATCAAATAAAGAGAATATTGCGTTTATAAATCTCCAATAAAGAGTTTTTTCCGCCGATGAAACCCATTTTTGTATATTTTTGTCTTGGCTAATTTTCGAAATTTGACAATTTTTTGAAGTCGCGTTATCGTATTGTTTTTCGGTGTGAAAACAGCAATAAGCACATTAACTAGCGCATGATGAATATAATAAAATAGTTTGACATTCCAGATTGCATGTTTAAATCCCATGTACCTATTATATTTCGTAGAATATTTATTCACTAAAATGTATTCATATTTTTTAATTTGCCTTAGATTTTTATAAACTTTTGTCTTTTGTTTACCTGAACAGAAATACATATATACATATTAATGTCTTCATAAAAAAATTGTATTTAATTGTACACTTTGTTTGAGTGTTTTTTTATAGTTTGTAGTTACAAAATAAAATGTGATAATTTAATTATAAATACCAAATTTTATCTTGATTTCATTACAAACATGAACACTGATTTAAATCTGAACAGTGTATATATTCAAATGAATAGCTGTGGATGGACAAAGTAAAATTAATGTTAAACTGTATTTATTAGTTTAATTATACTCAGATGTATTATGAAAACTTTTTTCTTTTTTGTCGACTTATATCAACCGAAATGTTTCAAAAGTATTTAAGAGACTTAATAAGCGACTGAAACTACAGTTAAAGACTTCATCAATTGTAGAATTTTGGTTTCTTAAATAAAAATCAATTTAAATAAAAAATGAAAACGGCAACTATATTTGTGATCGTCCTTTTAGGAATCTTCTTTCTAATGGTTTGAAAATTTGTTCCAAAAAGTCGATTTTTTTTATTTGAAAAACAATTATTTTTACTATAAAGGATATTGCTGTCTCAGATGAAGGAACTTTGCGCTCTATTGTAAAACGAAATGCTCAAATGGGTGAATCTGGAGACGGTGCAATGAAATTTGGAGGATCGATGAGTGTAAATATGGGTGGAAATGCTAGTGGAAGTGCAGGTTGGAGTGCAGATGTAGGTGCAGGTGCAAATGCTGGTGCAGGTGCAGGTGGAGATGCGAAATCTGATGGCCAAGCAGGAGATGCAAATAATCAATAATATTTATGGAGCAGGAATATACGACCAATTTGACAGGGCATTAAAAGTTTTTGTTTCTTAATTCGAATATAGTGGCAGTGACAAGTAATTGCGAAATTTTCGAAATCTAATTCGAATTGTAAAACATGGTATTTCATTTCGAGTGAAATTGAAAATCGATTTCAATTCGATTTCGTTCGAAATGTAGCACATGTGGTTTTTAAGAAAAAAAAAAAAGAGAAAAGTTTAAAGAAAAGGAGTTCCGTGGGTAAATGCTGTATAGGTAAAATTACGCCAATCATGAAAGACTAGCTGTACTCACTATTTTTCATGTTTTCTAAAATCGTTAAATCAGTTTTTTTTTTTAACTCGATTCGGTCTTTTTATTTACGAATGCGAAGCTATGCCCTGAATAGTAACCCTTACACCATCTCAAAAAAGAATTTATTTTTATATTTTTAAATTTTCAACTTTTTTTGTATTCTATTTGCGAATAATGCAACCGCCTCCATTCAGCGCACAACCCATATTATAATACATTATATTATGTACTATGTACATCATTGTACACCTTTAGTCTATTTTATATATGCACATTTGTATAAAAACAATCCCCCAAGTCACATATTTAATTCTATTTCCCCATTCGCAATTTAAGAATTTCAAACAAAGAAATAAATAAATTCAAAATAATGGCCTATTTACCCTGCACAAAAAGATCTCCTCTTTACCTTAAACCCCATTATAGCTGTCGCCGCCACCACCACCACCATTCTGTGCCGGTATGGTATACAAAAGACAAAGACACGTGATAAAATTTCACCGACGGACGACGAAATCAGCACACCTTCTCTTAGATTTTTCACGTTATTTTTATTTGTGATATATATGTATGTATACTTACATGATACATGTGGTAATTTTAAGGACCAAGTAATGTGTTCGTTAAAATTTTAATCGATATTACAACGATGTTTTTGTGATGAGTAAACATCTATACTGGCGGTAAGGTGAAAAAAAACGTATGGTATCTTGTGATCGTGATTGTGATTCACGTTACGTTACGTATGTTTACACATCTTAACCGTGAGTCCCGGCACTCACACTTTTTTTTTCAATTCCTAAAGGCTTAGATTTCATTAAAATTCCCTTAAACCCGAAGGAGACTACCTTAAAATCGGTTTATGACAGCTTGATGTTCTTTTCTCTAAATTTAAAATAATTGAACAAAAAATTTAAAATTTTTCTCAAATAAAATCTGCGTATAAAGCGAACACTTGCGACACATTCGAGAATTAACAGTTTTCTTTTCATTAGCTCTGAAAACTGAAATGAATGGACTTATTATGAGCTAGCTAAGTGTCATTAGTAATTCTAAAAAAGAGTTTTTCTTTTCACAAAAAAAAAAAAAACGAAAACCGATGAACAGATGAAATTTCTTTAATATACTTTTTTCTACACAACATTGGTTTACGTTCGTTTTTAAAAATATCTTTTCTGCAATAATTGCACGAGGTAGATGGATGTGGATGTAAACCAAATATCAATATTGCCAATGTGAGTTTTTTTGTGAAAAAAAAGAAGTTTATACAAAATTAGTTTTTATTTGATTTTATCACTTTACCTACACAGAAGACTTCACGATGTTTTTTTGCGACATTTTTCACGATCGAAAGATGTCTGAGTGAAAATTCAATCATAGAGTTCATCAAAGTACATTTTTAAAGGAAACAAAAGAAGAATAGGAGTTTTAACTCCTATTATTATTAGATTTTCTTAAACATAATACAGTGTACTCTCTGCAAACGGAGTTTGGATTGAGTTTGGCTCTCTCATAAGCGGACAAAGTGCATGTGGAGTACTATTTTTTAATTTTTATAAGATCAATTTCGATATTGTTGGATAGTAAATTAAATACCTTGTAGTAATATGGAGATTATAGGGGTGAAATCTTCACAATAAAGTCACAAAAATTTTTCTTGGACAGAAATTCATTTTTTCATAGTTGAAATTTTGTTGTACCTCGCAGTCTATATTCTGTTTTTAAAGTACATTCTAATTTTTACAATACGAGAACGCACTTGGATTAGAATAGAAAAATTCTAGATTATGAATATGCTTATGTCTTTTTTAAAAGGTTTTCAATTTAATTTTTTTGTTTTCTCATAAGCGGACACCTCTAATAACCGGACAAATTTCTGGGTACCATCAATGTCTGGTTATGAGAGAGTTCACTGTAAAATGTTATGACTATTTAGATAGTTTCTTAATAATTCCATAAAGTTGCGAATAATGCTTCATCTAATACAAAAAAAATCACTTTAGTCAAAGCTTAGACACCGTTGTATAAGTTAGACAACAATTATAGTTAATTTAAAAATTTTTAAGGGTTAGACGACTGTCTAAGCTCTTAAGTTAGAAAAAGTTTATAAATACGACTGATTGTGTAGAGAATCTTTTTTAATTTTAACAAAAAGAATCAACATTTTATTAATCTCAGTTGGCAACAATGCGTGGCTTAGTTTATTGCTTAATTTTATTTCTGTCACTTTTTCTTCCTGATGTGCGTTGCTGTTATATACGCTTGCCATACTTATGTATACTTTGTTTACCATCATGCTGCCCTATACCTTGTGCTGCATAGAAATAAAAAAAAATCTTAACTCAAGAAAGCATAATGGGAATGTCTTTGAAGAGGCGTTGACCTATTCAACTTTTGTTCTGCATATAATCATTTGAATTGGCGGGTGCGCTGCACTATTGAGATGTTATTTAGGTGAACGCATTCCGGGCATGTTTTAATAAATGTAGAATGGGGATAATGTCGTTGTATAATAATAAAATATAAATTAAAATAACATATAGTGACGGCTTAATGTGTCAAAATGCTAAACTTGGTATGTCAAAAGTTCACTGTGACAAATTTTGCGGGAAAATAAAAAAAATTAACCAATAATTTCATTATGATTTTTGTTAAAGATCCTGCAATATTGTAATGCATACATATTTGATAACAGCTTGACATCTCGTAGCACTTTTTGCAAAATGTTGCCCCCCCCCCCCCCAAAAAAAAATAAAAATATGTGTTTGTTTTAAATGAAATTACAGGAAAGAGATATTTGTAGAACCTGTTACTGGTTCTACAAGAAATCCCACGACCTATACGACTTATTGTCTTACGAAAATACTCCTAGTTCGTAAAACTATAAAACATGCTAAATTTCTGTTTAAAATAATTGTGTCGTTAACAATCAAAACGGTGCTAAAGGCATTTTGTTCAAAATATGGTAGACCATATCAAAAACAGCTATCGGATTAAGAAAAAAATTTGTCTCAAAACGAGCTAATTAAAAAGTTATTAGAATTTCAGTTTTGAGTTTGGGTCAATCTAAATTCCATAAATCAAACAAAATTTACTGCATTGTATTATTTTAAATATTTTGCAATATTGCAATATTGTCACGCCATTTAAATGCTATATCCCAATAACTCAAAATTTAAGTTAATTTTTTCAACAAAAAAACTTAGAAATCTTATTTTCGTTTGGCGAATTTTTGTCATTATACAGATGTGAAGTTTAGTCAAAATCGTTAGAGCGGTGTTTGAGAGAAATTGAAAAAAAAAAGAATTTCCCCTCAAGTGAAAACCACAAAAATGCTCTGTACCAAATTTGAAACAAATCGGCCGACTCGTTAATGGTCTAGCCAGGGTTAGCCGAATCAACTAGACTACATTTTCTACATATATGCGTAGTTAAATGAATCAACAAACAAAGTTGGCCGACTTGTCACTTTTAAGAATAAACTACATATTTTGTTACATTTGCTATGTACGTAGTTTATGTAGGTTAACGTAGTTAATGAAACAAATTGCAGCACAAATGTAGTGCTACAAATTTCAAATGATCTGTCAGCTGTCACTTTGAAGTTTTAATTTTGAGTTTTAATGTTCAGTTTTTATGTATTGAAATTCTATTATTTTTCTGTATTATACTAGGGAAAGGAAACGTAATTTTTTTTAGTAAATAAACAATTTAGTTTATTCAATGTAGTTCATTGTTAATGATGAAGAAATTGTAGTGTAGTTAATTCAGCCAACAAGTGAACAACACACCTTATTGACTACAATTTGTTACGTCTGCTACATACATAATAAATACAAAATTCGAATTTCAGAGTTACAGTTGATAGATCATTGAAACTAGGTCTGCTACAATTTTTTTCATCAACTGCATTAAACTACGTTGCAGATGTAAGAAATAGTGTATTTTAAAAAGTGACAGTTCGATTAAACTTCTCACGAGTAGCTCATGAGTGAATATTTCCGTACAATTTGCCATTTGTGCACATATATTATTTTAATAGCTATATTTCATCAAACTCAGTCCATACGTTCTTGAGATATGTATTCAATTTAAACTCAAACTTGAAAGCTTTCTTTTAAAAGCCCTTAACGAAAAAGAGCAACTTTTCTCTTAATCCTTATAATCGTAAAATTCCAAGTTTAATCAAAATCTCAACTTATTAAAATTACATACCTATACCTACATATACATTTATATTGCTAGTTAAAATGGATTTGACTTTCCCACTGATCCATTAAAATTACATAAACTGGAACTATTAAACAAAACAAAATTTTCTTTTCAACTATACCTAATTCAAAAATTGATGTAATCACTAATGGAAATTCAAAGAAATATCAACTATTAAAATCTCGAAAAAAAAACATTAACTGACGACACAAAAATCCAATTATAATTGGCAGCTTCATTACCCTGACAGATTACAATCCGCATCACATCGCTTCACTTGAAATTTAAACTCGGCAAAACGCCAATGGAATGTTGCCCCTCGCTTGTACCTACATTATAATCTCCTAGCAGACAATTCAAAATACACACCTATTTCCTAATAAAACGCCCCCATTTAAAGAATATACCTGGCTACAAACATGTGGCATACTCTTTTCTTCTAGTTTTTTTTTTGTTAATGTTCCCAAAATCAACTTAAACTAACATTTTCTTCTGTATATCGAATTGTAAATAAAACAAAAGAATAATAATAATAATTAAAAACTGAACATTATTTATGGCTAAATTTATTTTTGTTTTTATCTTAAAAATAAAATTTTTATATTAAAAAAATTTGTTTCCTAAACATGACATAAAATTGCGTACTAAATAAATTTTATCTAAAAATAAATGGATTTTTTTTATAAGAATTTTAATAAAAAAAAATGTTTATATGTTTTCATATAGGTACATAAAAATTTCTTAAAGGTTATGCCCCATATTCATTAAATTTTAAACCTTACCTTTTAAAAGAGGAAATAAAATAATAACTAAATTATCGTAAAAAAAAACTATAAAAAAAAATATTTTCAATTTTTTGAAATTTTTAAGAGAAAATTCAAGAGAATATTTTCAACCTGTAAAAATAAATATGAAAATGCTCTTCATTTTTTTTTTAATTATTTTTCGTGAGATATTCTCTCATTTGCGAGGGTAGAGCCGCATTTAGTCTCACATTGAAAATAAAAAAAAAAATATAGAAACACCCTCTCTTCCCTCATCTCCTCATGGTGTGTATAAATAAAATTCAGTTCATCAAAAGCGGTACGATCGTCCAAGTTAGTTGTGCTTCTCTCAAAACAGAAGTGGGACTCGTTAGTTTCGGTGCCAGCAAGTCTATTGCCTTTTTAAGAAGAAGGAATAATCGATTAAAATCGTGCATTTATTTTTAATTCATTTTTCTCCTTATAACCTAAACTATAAATTATAGTTGGTTGCATTAACGATCAATTTGATTGAATTCCTTTTTTGGTAGTTACAAGTTATATTTTTTTTTTGTTTTTCAGTGTTAAATTATATTATTTATTCTTCTAACATTTCTTAAATTGACTTACTGACTCAGAGACATTTAACTCTTTTTGTTAAAAGATGTATCGTTTAGATAGTGATTTATCGAGAGATTTAGTGATGTAATTTATTTTGTCTAGTGAACTTTGTGTATTAAATTTTCCGGCCAAATTAAAAAAAATTTTTAAAAATGTTTGCAACCTGAATTGATAAATAACGGATTTTACTTTTGACAAGTTTTCGAAGTGGAAACAAAATTAAAAAAAAAAAAAGAAATTGAACAACACCATCTGTCATCATTTGGAGATTCTTAAATCAAAATGTTTTTTTCTTTTAATATTATTTTTGTGAATGAACTAAGCTCCTACGCCCACTACAAATACATTTTAATTTTATTGGCATTTAAGATATACCTTGAGGAAGGTGTAAACTAAACGTTTAAATTTCGACTACCTCTTTTTGTTTACATTTCATTGTTTATGTTTTGTTTCTTGGAAAAGATTTTAAATCACACTTGTTTCAACAGTTAATTTACTGCAAATACTTAAAAATACATATTCAAAAATAAAGTTTGCGAATTTTTAAATTGTATTTTTTTTGTTAAATAAAGGAAATTATATTTATTTGATATTTATTTTTTTCTTCTTATGTTTTTTTTCTTGAGCTAACAACACATTTAAACTTAAAAATTTTTAGCTCAGTTTATTCAAAAATATCTCCAAACAAAAACTGAGTAAACGAATACAAAATATTCCAGGGTTTTCGACTAAAAGGTGTCAATCCGTAGTACTCCGTTAAAAGATCATTTTCTGTAAATGATCTAGAATCTAGTAAAATTCAGATCTTTATTTTTGGAAGGTTAATTGAGTCAACGGCAAATTCCAAATTGTGCATTCCTACAAGATGTAATCAACTATAAATTTGGACCTAGTATACTTCCTTGTGGTATTCCAGTCACTACACTATTTCTTTGTAATCAGAATACTCATTTCCATGTCTCACGCGAAAAAATCTATTCTCTAGATATTCTTTAAAAATCGTAAAAAATTCCTTCGGCCAGACCATGTCAAAGGCTTGAAGACAAACAAATTTTTTGTTGCTTGGAATTTGCTAGATTGTTTTTTAATTAAAATTTACGTTTAAACATTTTTCCAAGAATCTTCTTTCCTAACAGTCATCATTTTCTTTTTGAAATACTTTAAAATTTAAAAAATTTAAAATTCGTGTATTAATATTTTTGTTTATTAACTTAATGGAATTATCTGATGACACATAAGATATATATTACATACATACATTGTATTTGAATAAAAGAGGGAGAAAAAACACAACAACTGGCTAATTTGGATCACTCTCCCACCATTTTTCATTGCTAATTCAAGTTGATTGACAATAATCTTGTTTTCCAAATGATAAATGTATAGTAGGGTGTGTTAAAATAAAAAAAGTTCCTTTCAAACAAGTTCAGAAGTTTGGTTTAAAAAAAATAAGAAGGCTGTTAAAATTTGCGCTCTTTATAAATGATTTTTCCATAAGGACATAACAATTGAATTACAATTAAAATTACTAGCGAAATTCTAAGTCAGTGGTCGAAATTCAAAGAGCGGGTACTCCAATTTTTGGTTGTCTGCGAAAAAAAATCCAAGTGATTGGTCAAAGTCAAATATATTGGTTTTTTTGCTTATTTATCTTTATTGGCGAAGTGGTCAAAAAATATACTCACTTCATGGATTATTATAGATCTGTTCGTTTACTTGCCCAAAACTGCCAGATTCTACCAGTTATATCTTGTCATATGAACTTTGTAAGTCTTTCGAACTAAAAATGGTAGAAATGGTCAGTTTGGGGAAGTAAACGAACTAGGTTAATATTAGATCTGTTCGTTTACTTCTCTAAACTGACAGTTTTTATTTTTTTTATATTAACTTTGACAAAACTTTGGACTAAAATTGGTAGAAATTGATCGTTTTCAGAAATAAAAAAATTTATTTGAAATACATACATTTTGTACATTGTGCTTGGGCTAAAAAGTGATCTTGGTTGAAACATGTCTTGTTTATAAAAAATTTAAGACTTCTTAAGGGCCCTACATACGTTCAATGTTACCTGACAATATTACTTGAACGAGTCTCGATTCAGGTAAAATTGATCGTTAGTAGGCACTTCAATGTTCGTCACAAGTAAAATTGATACATTGATGAAACACAAAATTATTTTGATTTTCTTCAATGTTAATTGACATAATGTTTGATTTACTGAACTACACTAACAAATTCCCTAACAAAATTGTCAATGTTCATTGATCATGTGGAGGCTTTTTTGTCATCAATTTTACCTGACGGAAAAAACGTCAATATTACCTGACAAGTAACATTGATGGTGTGTAGAGCCCTTTATAATAGCTAATAGTATGTTTTATATTTTTTAAGTTACAGCTATATCTGACTTCAACCAATAAAAAAATGTACACTTTTGTAAACATTTAGTGAAACTTCCATTCTTATTAAGAAAGAGTTTAAAACTTTTTTTTACTAAACCGAAAAGAAGATTTAGCTCTGGGGTTTTATTAAAGTCATATTTTATGTACGACACTTTAGCACTTATAAAATGTCAAAAAGGTGTGTTGGTTTTTTTTCTTTGTCATTGTTTAAGGCGTGTTCAGTTCCAGTTTATTAAAAAAAAAAATTAGTTTAATACGATACTATTTAACAATTGTTTAAAATTAAGAGAAGTTTGTAAATTACTTTAAAATTAGAAAATAGGTTAATTAGTAGTATCAGCCTAATACCTTAACATTCGACTGTTTAAAATTTTCCGTCACTTTGTATTTACAAAACCTTTATGCCGAATGGTTTTGTATCAATCCTAGCTAATTCTTATAGCTAATTGAACCATTTGAACATATTTGGTTCGATCCAGTCGTGCATTCTACTTAACAAGAGTAATAGTTTGACCGTATTTTAATGTCAAAATAAAGGTCAAATTTTATATTAATTCAAAGTTGAGTTTCAAACGGTTTTGTTTACAATTTTTGTCGAGCGTTAATTTTTCTACAAAAAAAATAAATATTGCGTGATCATAGAGTTATAAAATATTCCATGAAAAATTTCGACCAGGAAACTTAATATTACACCAATGTCCAATATGCAACAGCTAATTTGACAGCCAGCTCCATAGAAATTAATATGAACCAAAATCATGAGAAAATATTAAATCAACCTAAAATCGTTATCCATTCGAAATGAAAAAAAAAATCAAATTTCAAATCGAAATATGAATGTACCATTGGATTCCTGTCAATTTTTTGAGAGCATAAGAGCTGTCAGTGTCAAAATAACATTCGATTAAAAATAAACCAACATATGGCGTATCCTAATCATATTTTAACAAACATCATACGTATATTTTCACTTCCTAAATTTATTCAGCTTTTAAGCTGAATTTTTTCATTTCCTAAATTTATTCAGCTTTTAAGCACCCTAATGCATATCCACAGTACTCATTATAAAACATTTCTTCAAATGCACTTGTCTCCAAATGTTATTGCTGTCAGAACAAAGAGAAATAACAATGTTGCTACAACTAACTGATTCTGTCATCATTTGATTGACATTAAATGATGTTTTATAATATATGTACATATATTGTATATTCTTGTTCACCAACCATTGACGTAAATTCATACATACATCACCCCCGGGATTGTAAAAAAAAATATAAACAAAAAACAATTTCCATTGCCATCTCTTTGGGAGAGGCCATCTGTTTACTATACTCAATCTTGCATTAAAAAAATTTATTGTGGATTTATTCGTTGCTTAAAACGGGGGCGGTATTGTGTTGATAGCAACCATTAAATTAAATACACGAGCATATAAATTTCAAGAAAAAAATCTATAAATATATTTAGCTTTTGTTCCTAAATAAAATTAATTAAATATTTGGAAACATCTAAATTATTTATTGCATTAGAAATGCAAAATCAAATAAACTATTAATTGAATAATTCCTATTTATTTGAAAAAAAACTATAAGAAACTAATTGAACTTACTTGTTGGATGTATACATACATAAGAATGTAATTTGTACATAAAAACGGGTGACCATATTTGCTTGATTAAAAAATACATAATTGCAACAACAAAAGAAAAAAAATTGATCAAAACCGATTAAGTTGTTTTGTGAAAGTCATATAAACGAACAAGCAACCTTAACCCTTTACCGCATACGAAGCCAAATATGACTTTCTACAGTTATGTCCTCTTTTCTCCTGACTTCAATAAAAAAAATGATCAAAACGCAACAAGATCCTCTTCTGTGCATTTCTGAGAACAAATAGCTGTGCTTTTGCACACGTGCACCAAACAAGAAAGAAGATATTCATGTTTTCTGTTAGGTGAGTTAAGTGATCATAAAAATATATTTCGGATTGGTGTGTTCAATTCTCTTTGAAATGAATACATTTTTATTAAAGAAAATTATTAACGTGGTAAAGACTCGTTTGAGAGGTAAAAGTGTACAAGCCATATTTGGCTTCGTATGCAGTAAGGAGTTGAAAATATACATATTTGGTTGAGTTTTTTATTTAAACGAAATTTTTTTTTGGTTTTTAATAAAAAAAACGTTAGCCTAAAGAAGTCATTTTAAGCGTATTTTATTTTTTTTTCCTCTTTAAGCAATAATTCATGCGGTAAAGGGTTAAGAAGAAGATCATAAAGAAATCATAAAAAAAAATATTTGATGTTTTTTTTTTTTAAAGAAAACTGTCTGGCCAATCTGTCATTGATCTCGAAAATGGAAATATTAAATAAATTCAAATATTAATAAATTAAAAAAAAAAATTAATTTAAAGCGATAGGTTTATGAAAAAACAGTTTAAAATTAAAACTCTTCTGGCAATATACAAGCAATACAAGTGTGATAAAAATTCTAAACTTGAATTCAGATTTTAAATTATTTCATTTCACAAAAATAAACTCCTTGTATTTTTTGTATACTTTTCTTTGAAATTTGATTTCCCAAATTAACGATAGCTTTTCATTCTTTGTCTGTTTTAAGTGTGTTTAGAATTTAACCGTCCCTTAAACGCCGAATTCGGCCGTTAAAACTATCCGGTTGCTGTCAAATATCACAATCCATTACACTTTTATTAATAAGAATTACAAATTAACAGATGTGTAAGTTCTATCTTCAAGTTGTTCGTTGTTTACTATTAGGGTATTTAGGGGGTTTGTTCCTAATGCTTTTATTCCACTGAAAGTTTATCTTAATTTAAAATAATTAAATCTAGTGTTTCTACCGTCATTAAATGAGTAGATTAACTTTGACAATAAATTTCAGAATGCAAATGGTGTTTTTTTTTTCTTTTGTAGTGAAAGTGAGATAGAAAGTTTAATTTGTGTCAAAACGATAGAAACAGATCAATTCTCGAATGAATGCGTTCAGCGTGATATTGGGTATAAGGTTATTTAGATTTTGTTTGATTATATTAAATTTTTCTTTGCTCCAGATTTAAAAACATTTAATTTTCATATTTTGAAGAAAAATATTTTTTGACTAAGCCAACCAGAAGTTTTAGAGACACGCATTTTTTTTTAGAACTCACCTGTTTTGAAATCTTCGAAACTGTTTTTGAGATTTCTCAATAATCTATTCTGTTTTAATCTTAATCATTTCTTCGTGAATAGCAGTGTTTTTTTTTATTTTGTTTAAAATGTTTCTGTTAAAAATTGAATGTTGTTTTAATATAAAGGTGACGAGAATTCATGAAGAAAAGAAATTTTCTTTTCTCTAAAAATAGAGAAATTTTACAGCCTTCCGTTTTATATGAAATACGGCTAATATAAAACAATACGTTTTTTAAATAAAATGCTATATAAAATGGTCACCACTTGCACATACATATTAATCAACGTCAATAAACTCAAGATGACGAGCCCCAATCTTTTGAATACCCAAAAATAAATGATGACCCACCGCACTCACATTTTCTTATAAAATAAAAATGCAATCAAATATTGTGTGCTGCGTAGTTTTGAGGTGAATGCACATTTTCAAAAGAAGAAAAAGCCTTTCTTTCCAAAATTAAAACTAGGAAGAATAATAAATTTAGCTTGTATAATTATTTATACATTTTCTACAGTGAAAATTCATGTTTTATTTTTTTTTTAATACGAAGAGAAAAAAAATTTAGTTTTAACTGCTGGACGCTGATGGCTGGATGGAATTTTCTAAAAATAAAATTCTATACATGAAGTTTGAGACGAAAGATGGACGCCACCACCACCGATTTTGTTGATGTCTTGGATACGTTGGATAGATGAGTCGAAATGAAAGTGAAGTGGTTCTAATTAGTGTATAAGAATTAGCAGAAATTTCAATTAATTTTTAAATGAAAAAAAAAAAAGAATTTTTTTGGCATATTATGTTTATTTCCTGGAAATGATAATCTGTCATTTTGCAATTAGATGCATTTAATTTAGTGTAGTAAGCTCTTGTTTCTATAGTCTTAGATGTGCAGTCAGGACTATTGAATTTTTATTTTACTTAACCTTCGACCCTGCAAAGTTGACTGGTGATGTTCCATCGTTAAGAAAAACCAGTATTTTTTGATTGATTTTTGGATTTATTTCTACATCCTACAGTTCATCTTTTTTCATTTTTGTGGTTTTAAATTGTTTATTATACAATTATTAAATTATTAAAAAGAACAAAACATTAGTTGCAAATTTATAATACATGACCAAAGATAATTTCAACAAAAGGTCGGGCTGTTCGCTTACTTGCCCGAAATAGCCAGATTCTACCAGTTTTATATTTTGTATATGAAATTTGACGGTCTTCTTCTGCCCTAAATATCCATTTATTCCATTTTCATTTGGAACGAACAAGGTTCAAATGCAATTTGGAATTGTGTACATTTGACAGTAGTTGATACCTTGACACTTCTTGTACTGTACTAAGGGTGGGTGATACGACATCTTAAGAGTGACTCTGATTAAGTTGCAACAGTAGGTTAGGATAACCGCAAAAGAATTTAAAATTGTTTTTTTTTTTTTTTTTTTTTTGGAAAAACTTCACAAAATCTGCTTCAACTTGTCAAAAGTAGAATTAACTTATTTTTATAGAATTTTGCATAGATTTTTATAAACTGAATATTTTGTAAAAAAAAAAATCTCGAAACTCAAATAAAAAGAAGAGAAAAACAAAGACAAAATGTCTTTCCGTTCACGATCACGTACAACACAACCAGTACCATCTCATCGGCGATCTCTATCGAGTTCTCGTGTTCCGTCAGGCTCTACAGGTTCTCTTTATTCTTATAATGGAAGTTCTGTTGGAATACCATCATCAACTTATTCCTCATCAACACGACCTCTCAGCACTGGCTATTATCAAAATTCATCAAGTGCCTATCAGTCGCCATATGCAAATATCTACAGTTCCCGAGATAACCTTTACAGTAATTCTTCATCATCAAATCGTAATAATGGTGGTTACTATTCCAACAACAATCAAGGAGGACTTTCGAGACAAAATTCGGGAAATAAATCATCCTACACCAGTAATTACAGTAATCATCCATCGTCAAAATCAATGTCTAGTAATGGTGGCTATGAGTCTAGATACTCATCAAATCCATATAATTCTGAACGTTATATTAGTCCATATTCGAGTTATGATAATGGTGTTACTACAGCTGGCCTTAGTCTGTCGATGCCCGGAGGTAGGACCTATCAAAGTCCTCCGAAATCAAAGACCTCTTCAAGCAGTTCTTCCTATAATAGTACCCCGTCATCACGATCATCGAATATGCTTAAATCGTCTTCAAATACAAGTTTGAATTCATATCCATCAAGTTCGCATATAAGTTCGTCATCTACTAATGGCGTCTCATCGGCAGCAGCAGCAGCAGCAGCTAGTGCTGCAGCAATTGTTGTACCTAGAAGCAACTCACTGAGAGAACAAGAACGTAAAAGTCGCAATCGTTCTCGATCGAGAAGTATAGCTCAGAGATCTCTGAGTGCGTCATCAGAAAAGAGTGAAGGCTACGAAGTAAGATGGGAATTTGCATTTTTATATTTCTTTTTTTTTTTAACATAATTAATAAACAAACCCTCTTTCGTGGTTTCCGTCGAACTCGAAATTCGAAAATTCTTTCGTGTTCGTTCGGAATTCACGATAGATGAAATATTCCAGCAATAAATTAAATTACTAATGAATTTTTTTCTTCAAATAAAATCTTAGAGTGGCAACGAAAGATCATCGCGCTCCAGACTTGGTAGTACAGTTAGCGTGGCAACGGACACAGATATAAGTGATACTAAGAGTAATTCTAAGGATAAAACGGAAAACGGTGAAATTATCGACTACAAAGCTCTTTGGGAAGCTGCGAAGTATAAAATATTATTAAAAAATTCATGATAACAATTTACATTTTAATTTTGTTTTATATTGTTTTAGGTTAGAAAATGACAAACTAAAACAACAACTAAAGAAAAAGGACGATGAGATCATCCAAGCCCGTGCAACAGTTGAACGTTTTACCAACGCAGTGAGTATCCACTAATTTTTATTTTCTTCAATTCCTTACCTTTAAAGCCTCACCCAAGAACAAATAAAAGAAACAAAAAACCAAAAAATAAAAAAAATCACCTCTAAACACCTCAAAAACTCTTATATCAACTCTTACCATTATAGCCAAAGCAATTTTTAACATTTGCATATTAAATTAAAAAAATATAAATAAATTCACTTATATTTCAACGCGTTAAACACACTGTATATAGCAAAGTTAAATAATAATCATAATAATAAAACGGCACTATCCCTAAATAATAATTAAAAAGAATTTTTATCTATATTTTAACGTTAAAAGTAAGGCCTTTGTATCGAAAGCAAAAAAAAAGATATAAACAAAAAAAAAACAAAAAAAAAAAACAAACAAACAAAAAATATCTGTTCTTCCAGACTACTAAAAATTCACTCTCAGAGATTGAAAAACGTGAAAGAAGAGCAATGGAACGTAAACTTTCCGAAATGGAAGAAGAGTTGAAGGTAAATTATATACAAAAAAAAATCAAAAAAAAAAAAAAAAAAAACAAAACAAAAACTTAAATCAAAATGTTTGTTTGCTGCAATATCCGCATAGAAAATAAAACGAGTTATTTTTTTTTCTAATTTAATTGTTTTTGAAAACACTAAAATACTCTTTTTCTTAGCAACATTTTACTTTTTTTTAGTGCCAATTACCTAACAAAAACAAATTTTAACTTAAAAAAAAAAAATGTTATCATACAAAAACTTTGCTTTCCACACAGACATACAAAAAAAACCAGAAGCTTTATTCATTTTTGTCTTTTTTTTAAGTGCACAATTAGAAATAAGACTAAATTTTCTATTATTGTAATCCTTTTGTATAATTTTAAAGCGCAAATTCTAAAAAAAATAAATTTGTTTATTGAGATTTTTGAAATCGCATTTATGAAAACGAAAGTTACATATTTTGAAAATTTTATACAGTTTCGATTTTGTTTAGCTCGCAAGCTGAATATTGTCCTTTTCGCCAATTATAACAGCACTATATCCTTCTCTCTTTTGCACAAATGTCAAAGTCTTCACTTTGTTGAGACTGACATTGTGTGAGATATTATTGATTATTGAAATTAAAATTACTTTTTTCAAATCAAAAAAGTGCCATTTTTTAAAATAAAATAAAAAACCGCCTTTGTCAATTGCTTCTGTCAGTCTCGACAAAATAATAGCTGTCAGTTTCACGTTGACAAATTCGTAAAGTTCTCTAAGTAACATAACACAACAGACAAAATTAAAAAAAAAACTATTAGAATAAGAAAACATTAAATTTTCAAATTTGTATTCAATGAAGAAAGACATTTTATAAATAAATAAATAAATTAGTATAACGGTTCGCTTTTAATGGCAATTTAAGATTAAAAAAAAATATTGGAGTAACATTTTAGTTGATTCAATACGATGTTAAACTATTTTTTTGACAAAGCTTCAATAATCTTTTTAATATCAACCTAACTCCATACGCCACTTTGACATTTACAAATATCAAAGTAATTATTTTTAGTTAATTTTTTGCATTAACTGACACTGTTTTTGGTGTGTTCAGGAGTTTATTTAGAAAATAGGTAATTAGTAAAGAGCTTTACAAAAAGAAAATTGATAAGTATTATAAGGCTGTTTAAAATTTAGCGCCATTGTATTTTGGTTATGTTTTCAAGAGAACACTATAAATAATTGCAAAAATATTTTTGTATTAAAAGATTGCATAATAGAAAATTAATAATAATAATTTTTTTGTTTCTTAAGGAATGATTTTTATAATATTACAAAATTCTGCAATAGGGATATTATATTTTGTTTTTTTAGTAATACCTACCAGTCAATATTTTTGCACACATTTTCAATGTTATATGTAAAGCATTTCCTTTTTTGTTTTTTATGTTTTTACCTTTCCCCACTTCCCAAACACTGCATTAATGATGTTTCATTTTATGTTGTTTTAATAATTGTCACACTAATACATATGATTTTTGTGAAGTCTCAAAAACGTCATCATCGCAATCATTTTCATCAGCACCACAAAAACCTTTTTTTTTATTTTTATCTAGGTTATCATACAAAAAAAAGTTGTATTTAAAAAAAATGTAACACATCTACTTTGAATTTGTTTATAACAAAAAATAACAATTCGTTGTTTTTATTGTTGTTTCACTTGATGAATTACATACACTGATATAAAAATTCGTGTATTTATAAATGATATACAATAATTGGCCGCGTTCAGGTTGCACTAGGATAGTCTATCTTAGACATGGATTTCGAGTATCCATGTATCTTGTTGACATTTCTCATAGGATAGATGAGTATTCCAGAATTTTTAGGATGGCTTGAGATCTATTTTTTGGCAACAGCTGCTTTGACATCAGCTTTGATTTTACAACGACACAAAGCTATCCAGATCGCTTTGGATACAAACCTGAACGCGGCCATTGATATTTGATAGATATCATTTTGAATGTCGCCGTATTCGGATGTTCGTTCAGAGAGCCGGGCTTAACTGTTCTTAATTCGAAGAGAATTATTCGTAGTGACAACAAAACTTTCGTCTTGAAAATTAAGTGTAGGTTAGGTATTTCATCTTGGCCTATAACTATCTTATATAAGTAATTGAAATAAAACCTGGAATTATAAGAGGGTTTTTTTAATATTACAAATTCCAAGTAGAAGACTTAGCACTATTTTATTTGGACTTTGTTGAATTATTGATTCAAAATACATAGCTTTTAGCGGCCATTAAGCCCTACAAAAATTGACGTTTCATCCCGGCGATCTCACCTGGAATTGAAATAATATTCGTATTATTATTATATTTTATTTGCTTTTTATATCTAAATTTTATTTTGCTTCCATCTTAAACACACTTTTCGCTAACTTACAGTTCGGTGTGAGCTGCTGATTTGTGAATTTATTTTTCTCATGAAAATAAAATTTTAAAACATTTTTATATCAGATATATTTAAAATTTTAAGAGTCTTAATTAAAATTTCATCTCATCCATAGCAAATTCCCAGCGAAAATCTATGCTTTGACATGCGCTTTACCCAAATTTACTATACCTTGCCCCTTGAGCGTTCAGTAAACGTAAACCCCACAGCTTAAAAATAAAAGTGTGTCAAATTTGTTGTATCCGTCAAAGTATTGTCGTTACATGAGTCTTTTTTTTCTAATTTAATTTTCATTATATCACGCATTAGTTATTTTTATAAAATTAAAACATCCAACACACAAAACGAATAACCAAAATTTTAATTTAAAAAACAAAACTTTTATAAAAATATAAAATTACCTACCTTACTAAAAAAACAAACATGTCAAAACGAAAATTAATAATTAAACAAAAAAATAAAAACTTTGAAAAACTAGAAAATTAACATATAATTCTCCTCTATTCATTGTTTTATACAGCTATTACAGAAGTTAAAGACTGAGAATGAGCGTTTACGCGCTGAAAATCGCGCTCTAACTCGTGTCGTTTCAAAATTAACGACATCAGCACAAAGTCAACTTCAAAAAAAGAATTAAAATTATAAACAAAAAAATTAAATCAAAAATAAAGAATTAAACAAAAAATTAAAAAAAAAAAAAAAAAAACAAAATTGAATGCAATATTTAATTAAACAAAATAAAATTCAATAATTACATAAATATACAAATAATATATTTTAACTTTATGCTTATAATAATAGAAAAAAAATCATATAATTATTACTTACGACTATTCATAAAGTTAAAAATATATACCACATCGAAATAACAGCGCTCAAGATCGTGTGTTTCGCTAGTGCGACAGTTTCCTGCTACAATAGAAAAGAATATTATTAGAAATTTTGAAAATAATAATCAAAAGCAAAAAAAAAGAAAATGTTGAAAAACTTTGTGGTTTTGCTGTGGATGTGGCAAAAATCTACTTCGATTGTCTAAATGAAAAATACCGTCATTTCATGTGTCACCTAATGAAACGGCGCTTTTAATCATGGTCACGCATTTCCCGGTATGATGACAAAATCTATTGTTGTTGTTTTTTTTTTCCTAAATAAATTTTATGATTGATAAATTTTTTAAAAAAATACATAATATTATTTATTTTATTTTTTTTTGTAATAATTGTTCTTCTCGTGTTTAATATTGTGAAATTTAATAATTTTTTTGTAATCGAATTTTTGTGATAAAAAAAATTGTCCCTTGAGTGATTATTGTTATTATATTGTTGTTTGAATTTAGTTTGTAATCCAAGAAGCATGAAACTATTGGGCGTATTCATAGTCAGTTTTTTAAGTGCTAATTTATAAGTAAGTTTAAATTAATTTTTGAGATTAGTTTTAATTTATGTCAATATTTGAAGTAGAATAAATCCATAAAATTCTATTTTAAAATTATTTTAAAATAATATTTAATGGAATACAAACAATTTTAAATACTATCTGTATGAGTTGATACATTTGATCTTAAGATGTAGTTTTGGAAAACATTGTTTTAACATACGATTATGAATACGCCTCATTGTCTTTATTCAGCTTTTATGTTTTTCTTAAAAAACGTCTTTCTTTTTTTTCGAAGTATGTATTTTATAATTGTTCGGAATACGGTGAGTCAACAAAAACGTCTTAGTTTTATTTTTTCCAAATTTTTATAAAATTTTTTAAATGTTTTAAAAATTTTAAGTAATAGATAGAAACTTTGAAGTTAGGATTTTGTAATTTTGAAGAATATTATCCCACTTGCATAAAATAATAAATACGTAAAACTGCTAAGTCCTTTTTTGCATATTTTACAGGAGAGCGAAAAATCAAAAAAAAAAAATTACTAAGGCTCCATATAAAAACTGATTTCTCTTTACGATTCTGCAACAACTGACATTGGACAGAAGTGATTAACCCATTTTGTGCAGAATGTGTTTCTTAAAAAAATGACATAAAAATCTGAATTTCGGCAAAAAGTGGACTTAGCAGCTTTACGTATTTAGCCGACGATATGTATGTGCATATGTTCGTTTGGGATTTATAGGAATATTTTGACCAATACGGAAGAAAAAATGTCACAAGACAACAAATGCGTTTTTTAAGTTTGACACGCCATCTTGTGCAGAAAATAACTATCGGATGGAACAATACACGGCTCTTATAACACCAATTTATCGAAAAGAAGTCGTTCCTTTTTTCTACAAATGTTTACTATTGTTGATGTGTCAAAAAAAAATCACAAAGTCAATGCTAAGAATTTTACGTTGTGTAATATTTCATTTGAAACGACCGCTGTTAAAAATATTGTTAATCTATCAAAAAATAGAATACATTTTAAAAATGAATATTTTTTGTAATCAATAATAATAACTTTGTTCGTTTGCTTCCCAAATCTGCCCATTTCTACCATTTTTAAATGAAAAAAATAAAACTGGTAGAATCTGGGAGTTTTTGACAAGTAAACGAACAGACCTAATAATGTGAAATATTCTGACACTTCAGCATTTAGTTAAAGAATAAGGAACGACTAAAAGATGTCTTAATATTACACAATGCTACGATTCTTGAAAAAAAAGAAACGATGAAAGCTAACGAATAACTTAGGTATAATAGAAGTCACAAGTTCCGAATAGTACAACCCCTTTGGAGTTATGGGAGGTCTGGGTTTGAATTCAGCCTATTCCACATAAAAGTTTCTTTTTTGAAGGGGTACTGTACGAAGAACAGGAATGGTAGAAAGTGTTACTCAACTAAACTTATAGCACAATCAATCTAAACAATAGAAAGATTTGTAACAAGCTGAAAATTTTATTGTTCGTCAAAAGCATATAACAAAATTTTTGACGTATTTTACCTCCAAGGGCTTCTCCAATTTTGTCTGTTTTAATTGTATTTGAATTCCTATTGGTTCAAAAGAAATAGTGTTTATGCCAAAAAAATTTAACAGTTTTAAACATTTGTTGTCTTATATTCATGTCGATTATGGAATCCGCAATACTAGATCCGCAGTGGTGCTCAGTACAGTGTTCTCTTTTCTTTTCACGACAAATGGGTAGAGAAAAAAGAGTGTAGGTACTGCTCTGCGAATCACTGCGGATGCAGTATCGCGGATTCCATAATCGAAATGATTAAGTTTTCATATTGAACGTTGAAAAACTTCCAAATTCGATTCCAAATCATCTCATTTCTCATTCAAATTCATTTTTCGAAATAAGAAAATTTCAACAAACTTTGAACGAAATTCGTTATGAAATTCAGTGCAAAGCTTACAAACACACCCAAATGGAATCCATTCAATTTGGAATCAATTGAAAATATCGAAATTAGACGTGTAAAAAAAAACATAAACAAAAAGAGAAAGAGAAAGAGAAAATAACAAAAACAAGTTATTAACGGACAAATCAAATTCAAAATGAAATGAGCTGTTAAACGAAATTAGCAAATTTAAATGAAAATGATTTTTCTGTAATTTACGAAATTTACATTATTTCGACTCAAATGAAGACTTAGTATTAGTTCCTACTTTCTTAAGTTACTGCTATAGAGATTAACAAAGTTTCCTAAAATATGTTGTTATGAAACTATGCCGCTATCTACCGTTTTAGTCAGTAACTTTAGAGATTCGGACACAAGGCAACCAAATTTTAAAATTGCAAAATATCTCTCGCCAACCAATCCTTTTCGGCCCAATAGGAACTGAAATATATTGAAAACATGGACTTAAATTGAAGGGGGAAATGACAAAATTTTGTTTAAAAATTTTTACTGAATTTTTCAAGCAAATTTTTTAAAAGCAATCAATTGTTGATTATAAAAAAAATAATGGCGAACTCCTCTCAACTTTTTCAGATTGATTTGTTTTGTGAAAGGAATTTGTATAAGAAGAAATAGATTTTGTTTGTGATAGTGTCGTCCATGTTCTGCTTTTCGAATAAAATCGAATTTCAATTTTACGTGAATTGAAATTCCATGTTCTACAATTTGTTTGTTTTCGAAAATTTCGGAATTACTTCGAACTCAAGATACATCCATTTTTAATTGTTTTTTTAAGTGAAATTACATTGCAGATGAAAATGGCTTCATTATTATTGAAGGGACAAAAATATAAAAGTATCAAGAAATACAAAACTATCTACAAATGCACCAATTTCACAACGAATAAAAAAGTGGATTGAATGCACCGAAATGCTGAACATTAATTTTTAATTTTCGAAATTCTAATTCTCTGCATTTCGAACGAATTGTTTCGTCAATTTCGTCATGTGAATTCACAAAAAGTGGAATGCAGAACATAGGCGTGGGTGTGCCATTTGACATCCAAGTAAAAAATACAACCCAAAATCCATAAAGGAACATGTCGTTGAGTGCGAACTTGATAGGTGTCTGTACATCCGTGTAAATCTTGCTTTAATAGCGTTTTGGCAGAGAAAAAAATCGATTTTTGTGGTTGAAAGGAATTCAATAATATTGAATTAATTTTTTTCCTTCTCAGAATTCTAAGTTAGTAGCATTTATTTATTTATGTAGCAACATTCAAAGTTCAAACAACAATTTAACAATAATTTTAAGGGAGATTTAATACATACGCATATATAACATGTAAATATAGATTTCAATACAAGAAAAACAATATAAAAAAATGTGTGCAATGTCTGCTGGTGTGATTTGACTAAAACTACAACATTATGTTGTTTTGTCAGTAAATAATGGCACGTGCGTTCGTTCGATGCTGAAATAATAAATTTACAACGAAGTGACATTAAAGTTATGTCTGCATCATGACCGCGCCGCATCTGCACATCCCATCCTGTCATTGCTTAAATATATGTACATATAAATAAACATTTTGAAGTGCACTTCCTTAAAAAATATAATTTACCTTTAAATCTGATTAAGTTGTATTAAGTGCTTTATATAGTAAAAAAAAAAGTATGTTCCAAATTAAAGTTATGAATAAATTAGTTAAAATAAACATTTATTTATTTTCAATCATTGACGTCATTGTCATTGCATTTTATATTTAAAAAAAAATTTAGTGAACGAATTTCATTCAAAATTTGACACACGCCTAAATATTGATTTTTAAATAAATTTCTGTTAAAAGTTATTTGCATGCGTTAATTATACCTACATAGCTTTTATTTTATAATGTCATTCAATAATAAAAAAATTAAGTTTTTTAGGATATTTTTCATCAGGTTTGCTTGTCATAAATTATGTCATTTTCAATAATTTTTATCATTTAACACGACTACGACAATAAATGACTAAACAAATCTTAAAATTAAGACAATTTGACAATATTCGTGTGTAATTCTTATTGTTTTCTTTTATTGTTTTTATCTCAAAATAATAAAATCAATTAGATACACACACATTCAAAAACATTATGTTCTAACTGCAGAATAAACGAAATCATTCATACATAAGCTTGCTTTTGTCGTTTTTATAATATAATAATGTTCAACTAGTGAACCTGTGCTTGCGTTGCTTCGCTTAATTTTTAAAGTAACAAATCTGAACGTTTAAATCGTAATTTACTTTAAAATGGTGCAAGTTTTGTGTGTTTCTTCATAATCTTAACGTTAAGCCTGATTAAAATCACGAATTTCACGGTTTTTTTTACGAAATTCGTCCAATTTCGCAAATTTCACAATTTCTTACATACTTCGAACTGACAAAGTTGAAGGTGCATCCATTTTTGAATGTTTGAAAATGAGTGCAAGAAAAGATGTAACATTAGTAAATTACCTACTCAAAAAATATCTATTTTTTTATCAATTTCAAGGGAAGAATTGTAGACAAATTCTACATAAAAAAAATTGCGACACTCTTTTTCGTAAGAGAAAAACGTAAGAGAAAAACGCAAACTCGCCAATTGCCTTAGACCATGGTGATGTTTAAAAAAGTTCATTGAAGTTTGTGCACATTTTTCACAAAATCTTATTTTTATAAAAAAAGTGGAGGAATCTTTTGTTGTTTTAAATCTTTTCAACAAGAAACTAAATTGTGTTTTTTTTTCATAGTTTTTCAATGTGGAGCCTTCTGTAGGAACCACAAAAAAACAAGTTTTTCTCATTATCTATTGTTTTAACAAAAAAGGTATCATAATCTATTTTAAGTAGAATTGAGTAACATTCAATTTTTATCTTCCCTCCCCCACTGAAAACTTAAGCATAAGTCCGAATTTACGGTACTTTTTAGGAAATCATTAAGACACAAAAAAAGCTATTCATGAAAATTCAGTTTTGTCAGAACAGAATTTATTTGAACTCTGACCTTTCTATTGTCTCATCTCCCTGAACTACAATACGTCGTCCAAAAAATAAAACAAAACCGCTTCAATTGCAATCACAGATAATTTTAATTTTACAATAATTATAAATGCTTTCTAATACCACACCTATGGATCAATCTGTCTGATTCTACAACCTTGCACTTTTGATGTTGTATTTTGTTTTATATTTACAAATAAGAAAAAAATGTTCTTCACTAATCCATGCTCGGTTTTGCAAAAAAAAAAATATTTTTTTTGCTTGCAGTTTTATATATAAATGTGGTTTTAGTTAGTGTCACTAGTGCAAAACCAATGTTAAATGCATTACTAGTGCACTTTTCAGTTATGTATTTGAATTAAAAAAATAAATATATATATGAATTTGTTTTCCCTTATATCCCAGTGTTTTTTTTTTTAACCAATTTTAACACTTAATCTTGTTCTAACTAACAAATTTGTTTTTGTTTTCTTCTTTTCTTTTTCATTTCACACAGCAATTGGAAGTTTTCAAAACGGAAAATCAACGCCTTAAAGAAGAAAATGGAGCGCTAATTAGAGTAATTAGTAAACTAAGCAAATGAAAAATAAGAACAATTTATTATTATTTCTCTAAACAATTAATATAAAAATTTTAGTTTTTCTTGTTCACTTCACTTCTTCACATATACAAAAAAAAAAAAAAAAAAAAAAAAACTTTCAACCAAATTACGAAACACTTGATTGTTAGACCATGATCTTAAAAAAAATTTACTTGATATGATTATAATTATGATGATGATGTGTACCAATTAAAGCATTAATTCACTATGTAATTTAATTTTATAAATATTGTTTATTGTCAAAATTTGTTAAATAAAAATCGTTAATTTTATTACATTATTAAATTAAACAAAAGAAGAGAAAAAAACTATATAAAAGAAATTATATATAATGTAAATGTTATAGTTTATTGAAATAAAACAAAATACTGAGAATTAAAAAAAAAACAAAATATTTTTAGACGTTAGTTAATAGAGAAAGAAAAAAAATCAACACGTTACAACAACAAAACAATGTTAAACTTAACCTATTTATGTGAAAGAAAACAAAAAAAAACAAGCAGAAATATGTAGTTCACTCAGAACTTTTGTTTATTTTTAATCGTTAATTTTTCTTCTTTAATTTTTAAGTTTTTTTTTATTTATGATTTAACCGCATTGAGAAACCGATTTTTTTTTGTTTAAATATTATTTATAATAATTTTGTTTTAATGTACTAGACGAATGCAAAAAAATTATAAAAAACTATAACTACACGTATTAAACTATTATTATAAAACTGAATGAAAACTGAATAACTAAAAACGTAAATACTGTCGATGATATAAACAAAACAAGAAAAATACTATTGTGAATCCATATGAGATAACAGAAAAAAAAATATTGAAATGAACTTTGAACCTTTAAATATCGGAGACAAAACTTATCATCAATCACCAAATTTTTATATATGCATCCATCCGATGAACTATTTATCATTTATTTCCCTCTTCTTTATTTACTTTTTATTGATAATATAACTTCTTTTTTTTCTGTTAACAATATTTATATTTTTAATGGAAACAAAAATACTTTGTGTGGATATATCTCGATTTTATCACTTATTTTAGTTTTATTATTATTTTTAAATTATATTTTTGTTATTTATTGAATTTAATAAAAAAAAAATTTCAAATTAACTATGAAAGCAAAACAACAAACAAAAAAAAATTAATGTATGTGATCAAATTTTATATGTTTGTGTTTTAATTTATGTTCTTCATTTCTTCGTTGGGGTTTTTATGTCTGCAAAGTTTTTAATTAGTGGATTTGTTTCATTTACGAGTAATTCATTTACATATATGATTGAATGATTGAATTGTTCATTGAGGATATATGTATGTTTTAAGGCTTAATAATTCCACAGTTCATTTTTATGAAAAATTCGCAAATTTTTTTCAAGAATAGGTACTTCGGCTTTATTTATTTATTTATTTATCAAAAATAACTTACAAAAATAAATTTATAAAATTATTTAACAAGTAAGACATCAGGGCAGCAAGACCATAGATGTCGTATTATAGATATCTTAAAGTGATTCAAAATGTATATTATATACATATATATATTTTTTTTAATGAAAATTAGTTTAATAAGTGTAAAACATCATCTAAGAATATTTCATATTTCTTTGAATTTATTATGTAGGGTTGTTGCTTCTTTAATGCGCTGGAACGTTCGGACATCAGATGGATTAAATACTTCAGCTATTTGTTTCTGCATTTCTTCTATGGAGTCGGTATTAGTAGTAAGGCGAGAAATCGGACAAATGGCAAATATATGCCAAATTGAGAGGTCTTCTCTACAGTGTGCACACTTTTCAGGGGGGTCTTTAGTGAAATAGTGTCGACTAGAAAAAAGAGTCTTTCCTACTCTGATCCGAAACATTGTTATGCATTCTTCTCTGGTTAGATTTTTGTTGTATGGAATTCGGAGATGTGTAGGATGATGTTGTCGAAGAAAGTTCTGTTCGCTAAGCCATGATCTTTCAATGTCTTCATTATCATTAGCTATAAAGATTTTTTTGATGAGCTGAGAGATGTTTGGCAGTTCTTTTAGGTACGGGTAGCGAGTCGCTTCTTTTGCTGCAGTGTCGGCAGCCTCATTTCCTTTAATACCAGCATGGCCTGGTATCCATGCTAAAGTTATGTTGTCATTATTATGAAGGATGCTTCGGATCATGTTTAGTGTGGAGCAGTTATTTTTTGCGCTTTTAAGTCCAGTGAGAATACTCAAACTGTCAGTTAGGATTAATGTCTTTACTACCCTACATGTTTTTGCAATAGAAAGAGCTTTTAACAATGCTGTAGAGTTCTTCAAAGTCATTCGCTTCATGGCGAATTAACAATAATTCCATTTTTCAACTGGCTATCAACTATGAGCTAGATATATTTTGATGACAAGATTGTTTTTGTTATAAGCTTTTAGCGTAAAGTTCATTCAAAGAACATATTGCACGTTGAGAATGATAAAACCGCAACTTAAAAACATGGTGTTTGAGGAGAAGCGAAATAAGAACTTTAAATGTTGCATAACGTATTACTTTTTCTCTTTCAAATTTTATAGACAAAAAAACGCCACAATTTGTATTTTCCTTTTTAAATCACACTGCTAAACCAAATTTTTATATTTGTAATGAGAAATGTTATGCCAAACAATCAGTGTAAAAATTAGTATTGCAAGTAAAGACAGCTTAGATTAGCACGAATAAAGATATGAAGATTCCGAACTCTAATATCGTTCAAACGCAATACTTAATATTTTTATTTGTGACTTTATTATTCTCATGGTGCTATATTACAAAGAGGGACTTCATTTGCTGTCAATTTCATTTAACGGATTATTGACGTCTCAATTTTAGATATATGTAACATTCGATATCATCATATCATTAATATAATGTCACACCTCATTGAACATAATCAGCCTTATTGTGAGTTTCACTCGAACAACATTTCACCCAAAAAATTTGACATTTCACTTTTCGCCTATTGTGAATTTCACCCGAAATTTCGTGTTCGAAAACTTCCCCTTATTGTGAACATTCATTTGGGCGGAATGTATTGCCATTGACAACCTAAATTTTCACTTTTTTTAGTAGGCGAACGATATTTCGTTCTGGCGAATCTCACCAATAGCTTTTAAAATTCCGGGTGAACATAAAATTTTAAGGTGAAATATTTTTCGGGTGAAACTCATAATAAGGCTGAATGGGTTATTATTTAATTAATTTGTTAATTTTCGCGGCTTTAATAATGAAGTTTAATAATTTAAAAAGAGTAGATATCCAGTTAAAGAGATTTGCTTTTGGGTTAAATAAATGTTTTAATGCTATAATTATTCGAATATTATATGTTTACCCACATTATGTAACTTCAGTATAACAATTTGAGAAGTTATTCAAAAACAATTTGTATTTTATTTTGTATAATAACTTTTTAAAAGTTTTATTAGGTTGCGGCAAAATCGAACTTGTAAGTAAGTATTTATTCTTATTTTTGGTTTAAATTTCTTGTTTAACTTGATTTTTACTTTATTTTTATCGTTCTAATAATTTTTTTTCATTTGGATTTCGTTATAAATTTTGTTTTGTGTAAGTATAACTACATAATTTTTTTGAGTTCCGGAAAGAAGAGGATTTTTGAGGCTATAAATATATCGTAGTCGTTCAAAGAAAACGCCTGAAGCAAATTTTTTCCAAAACTTAGGCTTGGTCCCTCTCGCATCAAAATTTAAGTTCAGTTAAAGTTCCTTAAGTCCTGTTTGTTAATCTATTTAAAAGGCCCTTATTGCCTATGTCTTAATAAACAAAATGGTCGAATGACAACCATCGATAATTCAAGATATCTAAAGCTTTGTTGCGTCAGATGTCATCAGCTGTAGTTTTGGAACTTAAAACTATAAAGATGACTGGATATTTGATTCAATTGATATTTGTTGCATCGAGTGTTGAACGAGTAAAAAATCTACATTATAAGGAGTTTCCATTGAACGGCGAAGATATATTTTTTTTAATTTTTAATATTCCTAGCTGAAACATTGTTCTGATTAAAGTTTATTGAGGGAAAAGTTCATACAATATACATACATTTATCAAACACATTTAATCTTGCATTTTCATATTTAAAATCATATCATATCAACAATGCAATATATATCTTGTAACGTGTCATTTATTTTTGTCTGCTATTGTGTGATCGCTTTTACTCGTGTATATTTATTTGTAATGTTTTTATTTTTATTTTTTATAAATTACCTTTATACTGTCATCTAATACAAACAAAATAATTTTATATTATCCTGATCAAAATAAAAATAACAACAACAACAACAACAAAAAACATTTTGATAGATAAATTATTTTATAGTACATTTAATAAATTATTATAACTTATACATAATTATTAACCTTAAATAAATACATAAAAATTGTTGTTTATTTATTTAAATCTATAAATTTATCTCTAAGTATATACATACAACATACAATACTTTAACTGTGTTACGCTAATAATATATTTGATATAAAAAACAACAAGAATAAAACATTTATTAAATTTAAAGAAATGCGTTTTAATTCAAAATTGTAGGGAAATTTTGCTTTGATTACATTAGATTTTTTATTCGGTGAAAATTTATTTCGATGTAGCAGAAAAATTCCGGGGAATAAAATAGTCAGGGGGAAACAAAATGTCCCTCGAGAATCGAGATTGCCGATACAGGCACTACAATAGGTGTGTTTTATTCATTGCTGCATAGCCAGCGGAGCAAAATTTCCCTTGGCAAACAAAAACAATTTGATTGCTGGCAAAAAAGAAGTCAGTTAAAAAAAAGATGGCTGTGCTGGCGATAGAGCTTTCAATTATTGAAATGAACGTATAGAGTGAAAGATCGTTTTATTCAGACTTGTGCTGCGCTGGCTATGCAGCAATGAATAAAACACACCTAATGGTAAATTTAGCGTTAGGGTATTAACGGGAAGTTTTTGAACGAGTTTGCATTGAACGATATTGGGGTAACCACGAACAAAAATGGAAATGCTTCCCTCCTTCGAATATAGAGGGAATGTGAATGGTGCTGAAAAGTTTCCATCGGAATTTATTGCTTTTTGGAATTAAGTTTCCAGGGGAATTTGGCTGTTTGGATTCTTGTTCGAGGGAAATTTTTCACGGTAGAAGAAAAATTTTCAAGGGAGTACAAAATTCCCACAGAATCAAAATATTCCCCAGGACTCGTGATATTGGGCCCTATAGAGAATATCGAGGGAAATTTAGTTTCAATCTGTATATTTTATTCCCTCGAACAAAAATCTAATGACAGTCAACTTCCTGATACCAATATAAATATCGATGAAAACTTTCGAACATCATTATTCATTCTAGTTAATTCCCAGTGTATAAAGGAGGGGAAACATTCCTAGGTAAATTTTGATTTCTTTGTTTGATTGATACATTTTTGGGCTTTTATAGTTGGCATCCGGTAATGGATTTTTGATGAATTTTTATTTACAACAGATTGGGGTTTGTCGGAGACAAAAAATTCATTTGGAGATATCCCTGAAAGTGAAAGGACCAATTATATCCTATATTTACAAAACAAATGCATTTCAAACAGAATCGGACAAATCTTCCAAAATTGTATGGGAATAGTGACAAGTGGCCTTTTGCTCACCAGATTCTTATTAATTATAATTGTAATCGTTTCTAAGATTAAGTATATTTTTTTAATAAATCTACTTAGTCATCACGGCCTCTAAGGTTATTATTTCGGTAGATAAATAAATTCAAAATAGAACAAAATTCATCGGAGATTCTTTCTTCCTATCTTAATAATAGCAATTAATTTGCCAAGCTAAATTATATGACACCAATTCCAAAAATCAAAATCATAAACTAAAGTCTAATCATTATATTCATAACCTAAGATCAAGCTCTGAAATCACTTAAATGCTTTGTTTAGTTTTTAAAAAATACCCGGTAGAATAACAACGGTGGCTATGAGAAATACATTTTTTTTAATTTTTGTAAGTACGCACATACATATGTATGTAGGTATATATCTTCTCCTTTTTATCGATATCGTAAATAGGTACATAGTTTTTATTTTTCATAAATTTTGTTTGGGTTTCTATCAAATAAGATATCCCATAACTTTTGGGATATCTTAAGTTTTCGTTGCACCAACTTTATAGTTGTGTAAGGATTATTACATAAGTTACTGCAACTCACGTTAGCATACACAAAATGACAGTGTTATCATAAATTTATATCGGACGTTATCGATAAATAGGGTTCATTTGCAATTAACGACAAAATGGATTACGTCAATCAATTTTTGTTTAGACACTTTTATGCATCTTGGCGAATGTTGACAGTTTATGTAATGTTTGTCAAAAAAATTATGCAGCATGTTTAGATGAGAAACGCTTTTTAAAGTGTTCTGGTGGTAAGAAAAGAATATCTTTTCGTACCCATAATATTTTCTTCTATACAAAAATTGTCTATTTAAAGGTAAACCTGAAGATAAAATCTACAACTGTCCTGATGGTTATGTCTGCACAACAAAATCATCTATATGTTTGAAACAATCAGAGACAAATCCCGTTACTCCGTCTTGTGAAATGTCTTGTGGTCTATGCAGTTCACCTGGGAAATTATTTTCATGTTTAAGCAATACGACTTATGCATTTTGCTTTGGTGAAAATGTCCCTGATTTGAGTGCAAAAGGTGTATGTCCGAAAGGATATATTTGCAGTTTAAAAAGTAGGGAAGTCTGTAAGAAAGCCACTGATGCAGATCTTGTAAGTTTGAAGGAGTTTTTTTTTCTCATTTTATTATTATAATAATGAAAATGATTAATATGTTGATTTAAGCCTTCCTGTAATGCAGAATTGGAACAAAATGACTCCATTACAACTTCCGGAACAACTGAAAATTCTATTACGACTCTGAAGCCAAAAGTTACTGACAGTTATAGCAAATCTACTATTGCAACACAAGATGAAGTGACAACCAACGCTGGGAGAGTTACAACAATCGAAGTTACTAGTGAAATGCCTACTACGGCTATGGTTGACATTTCTGCTACCAGCCAAACTCCATCAACTTTATCAACAACTCAAAGATCTGAATTTGAATCAAGTATTTGCACACAAAAACAAGCTGAAGGTCCATATAGATCAGAAAATGATCCAACTTGCCAAAAGTAAGTTCCCTGGAATAGAAGTAATTACGTTCTGGAAATAAATTTGAAATATTCTGATCTTTTCAGGTTTATCTTGTGCTATTTTTTGGCTGGTCAATATTTGGAACTTCATTACACTTGTTCTGGGTCCGATTTCTTCAACGATCAAACGAAAAGGTGTCAAACTCAAAAACCATTGGATTGTTATTACAATTTATTGAAGTAAACTATTTCAGAATTACATTTTATAATACTTGTTTGTTTGTTTGTTTGTTTTAATTAGACTAAAAGTGGTCATGATTATGAACTGATGATAATAATTCCTTAATGTATTTCAGTACACGTTGCTTAAATGTTAATTAATTATTTCTTAAAATAACGAATACTGTAATTCTAAGAAACCTTTTTTTTAGTCGAAAGCCGCTACACTAATTTTTATGATAAGTTTTATGTAGAAGTTTCTAGAAGCCCATTGTAGTATTCTGTACTAAAATTTTTCCAAAAATATTTTTTGGATCTAAAAAAGAAAATCAAAAATCAAAATTTTTCTTTTTAAAATGTAATTCAATTTGAGAACAATGATCGATTTAATCGGTTTTTTACACGGTAACGGTTGGTAATTGCGATGCAACTGTTACAAAACCATTAAACAAAATCTTATATTAATCGAAAAAGGCATATTGAAAAAAATGTGTATGTGTGCTAAAATTAGTAGGAACTAGAATAAAGTAAGAAACAATATAGCATTAAGCCGTTACTAAACCCCGCGATGTTTCTTTAAATTTCACTTTCAATTGGATAAATTAGCAATTTTTATATTCGATATAAAAATTGAACTCGAGATTTAAATCAAACATGATATAACGATGATAGAGAACACGAAAAAAGTGGGTCCCACAAATATGCCTGTCAGTCTGTCAATTATTTTCTGTTTACACACTTTTTTCTCGACGAAAAGCAATTGAAATACATCGAATTTAAATGGAGAGAGGTCTAGTCAGGGGGAAATTTCTCAACTATATTCAGCCCTAAACTCTAGTACGCATCTGAAGCGAAACGAACATTTCGTCGCTACAATGTAGAACTAGTCTAAGTCCAAAATTTAAAAATGAGTTTTTTTTTTATGTCATAAAGAAACTTGTTGTAATCCGCGCATTTTCTACATTTTCCTACGTGCCGTAATTCCTTCAGAATTTAAATAATAGAATATAATCATAATGTCGAAAGTCAGCATTTTACGCACTAAGGTTCTTCTTAAAAAAATTTGAAAATGTGACTTAGTTCGTCTTTACTATAATCTTCATCGCTCGAGTTTCCTATAATCTGCATTCATGAAGCTCTCTGCATTTTGGTCTTCTCTCTCTCTATTCATCAAATGTAAATTTTATGTCTTACATCCCTTTCATTTGGGGAACTGCGCATGAAGATGAATGTAAATCCACCATTAGACTAGTTCTGCATTGTAGCGACGATTTTATGTTGTCTCCAAATCGATAGCAAAAACGTAAGCGAAAAGACTTTGGACACAAATTAATAGAGTTTTAATATCGTAGGTACTGCAGAACAAAAATGAGAACGTTTTTCGTTTATGATCTGTTTGTTTCATTCAATTTTTGTACGGAAATTTTCGTTTCGCTTCTCCTGCGTACAATGTTTAACTGTAGTAAATTTTCCCCGATTTGTTCGAAGTCTATAAAATGTGTTAAGTAGAGGTTTCGGCAGCTGCGCATTTAATTTCATCCGGCGATCTCCGACAAAAAAATAGTGAAGGAACAAAAATGGATTTTTTTTTTAATTGAATGAACAAAATTAATAATAAATAATTAGTTGTAAGTGAAATATTAGTTTATTTCAGGAAGAAAACAACGACGAAAACTCAACAAGATCGATTGGTGCATATGTTTGCAAACAAATTTATAAATATTTTTCAGAGAATTTCACTTATGAAACAAAACAGCTGACCTCTATGTTAAATGAACTCTGCATTAGCCGCGTTTTATTATATCTACGGATCTGGATCAGGATCATCCCATGAAAATAAAACGATACGGATCCTAATGACAATAGTGCTGTCATTTCTTTTTTTCATGTTTGTTTATTTTTCATGTAGATACTGATACGTATTTTTTCTTTACACTACAGTTTGTACTCCCTACGGACTGAAGAGCCGTCTACCTGAGAGAATAAAAATTTATTTTCAGATCTTTAAAACAGATCCAGATACAAACAGGATCCAAAGATGTTGTTGTCTTACGCGTAAAAGAAGGTCCCGATCCAAATCCGTAGTTTTTGTTTCGCACTGGATAACTCGAACGCTATTATGATTCGGATCGAATTTGATTTTCGTATAAGAATTTATTCTGAAATAGGGCTGATTATATCCAAGAATTTGCAAATTCCTTGATAACCATATCGCACCCTTATAATGAAAGTGACCTAACGAAAAAATTGCAATTTGTTGAAAATGAGCAAAAAAGTTACAGGAATTTTGAGTTAGGTCACTTTCATTCTAAAGCCTCAACTACATAAGCCAAAAAAGTGAAAAAGTGCAAAAGTGAAAATTTTTAAATTGATTTTGTGATAGTTTTTCTGACTAGAAAACTTATAAAAATGATGCAGAAAGCTTAAATTTTGGTTTAAAAACAAATTTGTGTATTCTTTTTCACAAAACAACGGCGCTAGCGGTAAAAAAAATATTTTTACTTTTGTACTTCAGTACTTTTTGGCTTATGTAGTTAAGCCTTAAGAGTGCGATATGTACTTTACTTTGAATATATTATGATATTTTTGGGATTCGTAGGAAAGTTACGATCTCGTTGCATTCTCTGGTGTTTGTTTTTTAAAAGTAGAATATTTTTGACTATTAATTCTAAAAACATGTACCTATAAAAAAATTTATGAGTTTGGTTATGATATCTAATAAACAAAATGGGATCGTCGGTCGTCGGTATCTATCTAATTTGGTGTCAAATTTATTTATTTATTTTTATACCTTAAAGCTGTGTGCATTGATAAGAATTTAATTAATAAATATACCTTCTTAATTTAGAAAGTTTTGAGTTCTAAATAAACCTCCGCTATTCAAAGAGTATAAGTCTAATGGTCTTTCCCTTCATATTGGCTGTGGTAAGAGAATTTAAGATAATTTAATTTAAAAATTATTCCAACTGTTTTCCTTTTTGAGGGCATATTTCTTTTCATTGACTATACTAATGGAAGCTGTGGAGATTGTCAAAGTAATTTTGTAGCATGTCAGAGTGTGAATACATTTTCACTTTGCATTGATGGTAAATTATAATATATTTGCTAGCTGATTTATCAACTCAAAATCAAATTAATTAATTTTAAAGGTGTTGCCAATGCAGATGAAATTCTAACCTGCCCGCAGGGAAGAGTTTGTACTGATAAACCTACAATTTGCATAGAAAATACAAATAGTTCTTTTGAAGCCAGCTGTGGAAAAGGCTGTGATGTGTGTAATTCTCATAATAAGGTATTTTCATGTCTTGCTAAATCAGAAGTAGCATTTTGTTTTGGAGAGAATTTGCCTTTTTACTCGGATATAGCAAGATGTCCCGAAGGATATGTATGTGATCTCAGTAGTAGAGAAGTTTGTGTGAAAAAGGAGTATAGTTCGGGATCGTGTGACAAAGATTCGTATTCTTCTTCTCCAACAACAACTGAGCTACCTATTATTAATATAACAACGTCTCGTTCATCACGAGATGCAAACACTTTCTGTCGAGAAAATTCAATGGAGGGAACTTTTCCAGCAGAGGGTGATATAACTTGTAAAAAGTGAGTATAACTTATTTTAAATTTAATTTTTAATAATTTGAATTACAAGTGTGTTTTTTTTGTTTTTTCTCTTCCAAAGTTATTATATTTGTCAAGCTATCAGCAATGGAAGCAAATACAAGGGTTATTCGTATACATGTAGCGGAAATGATTATTTCGACCCAGTTAATAGATTTTGTACAAGAGAAAAACCTTCTAGTTGCTGATAAATCATTTAAAAAAAAACTATTGTCAGAATGGTTTTCTCCAATAGGAAATAAAAATACATAACATTTTGTACACCTTTTATTTGTCGCATATATGGTTTTGACATTTAGCAGCTAACAAAAATAAAAACCTAGAAAATAACTTTTTCTCAAGAGCTCTGCTCTAACGATTTTCCTAAAATTAGAAGAATTTCGATTCTTAAAGGCATAATTTATTTTAAATTAATAAAAAAAAATAAAAAAAAGGCGTTTTAAACTCTAAATATCCACTTTTTCGTAAATGGCTAAAGTTCTTTTGTTTAAATTAATTATATTCTTTTTATTTTGGCACTTTATCCTTTTTAAGTATGTATCTACCCTTAAGGAAATATAGGTAAGTACATATTATAGGAATTGCAAATAATTAAAAAGTATTTTAAGTCGAATTTTTCACTAATGTAATCAATACTTTCGTTTAAACAACATAATTACGAGGAATTAGTGTCTACTTGTAATTGTAGTTTAAGTTACAAAGCATTTTACTTAATACTCTTATTCAGTTGTTTATTAATAAAATATACATTACAAAATATAAATTTGTTTAGTTCCAAGTAAATTATTTAAAAGTTAACCAAATTAACAATCTTCTGGTTTCTCTCTTTGACATAGGCTAATTTCTGAATTGAAATAAGTGTTCCCGTCACACATGAACTCGTATCCTTTGAAACCATCATTAGAAGAAGTCGTACAGACGTAATATCTATAACGGAAAGAGAAATTCTTAAAAAAAAAGTTCAAAAATTAAGACTTGTAAATTATTATAAACCGTTTGCACGTGGTGTCGCCTTCAGCTTTATAAGTTCCAATATCTTTATTTTCTGAGCAAAACGTTGTTGCGTCTCGTGGAGCGTTAGTTGAAGTCTCAATTATATCAGTGGTAGAAAAAATATCGCCACTCGATACATCCTGTGTTGAAGAAGAGCTCTGTTCTGAAGATTCAGTCGTAGAGACTAAGTCTTCTGTGATCTGTGATATTTCATCAGGAGTGCTAGATGAAGTATCAATTATATCAGTAGTAGAAGAAATATCACTGCTTGATACATCTTGTATTGAAGAAGAACTAAGTTCTGAAGATTCAGTCGTTGATTCTAAGTCTTGTGTGGTCTGTGATATTTCTTCATTAGACACAGTTGTATCATCAGTTGAAGTGTTCGAGTCTTCTGTTGAAAACACAATATCACCACCTTCTTGAGAGTCTGTTGTAGATGTCTCGTATGTGGTTGTAGAAACTACACCATCTGAAACTTCCGCCACTGTTGGGTCAACTGTTACGTCTGAAGAAATGTCACCCTCATCTATTTCAGTAATGGAAGAATTAACAGTTGTAGTCGCAGTTTCTTCATCAGAGACTACATCTTTTACAGTCGAATCTAGTGTTAATTTTGAAATGTCACCCGTAAGAACCTCTTGTGTGTCATAGAAACTTCCAATATCCTCTGATAAATCCCTTGTCATACAAGATGGTATTAATACATCGTTGTATTTTTCAATACATATATCCGGATCATCGGTGCATATCCTACCGTTGGGGCAACGAACAATAGAATCCGTAGGTTTTCCTTTAATTATTTGTTATCATGTCATCGAATATCGAAATAATATTTAAAAAAAAATTGTACCTTCTACACAAAGTGAAAATGTGTTTTCACTGTGACATGCAACATGATTTGTTTGACATAAACCGCAATTTCCTACGGCATAGTCTACGAGAAAAACGGTTCCCTTTATTTGTACAAAAATTTAGTCTCGAATTTTGTATATATTTCGATTAATATTTGTGACTAATCTTACCAGTAAAATAATTTTTAAAAACATTGTTTATCCAACTGAAGCTATGCAAACACTAATTTTTATTTCATTTTATCAGTAACTTTTGTATTTGATATACATTTTAGAAAATGTTATCAAAATTTATCCTCAAGAGGATCATTTGATTTTATGATAGAATTATACTTTTGTTTGTATATAAGATAAAATTTAGTAATTCACATTGTATAAAGATGATGAATTTCCAATTCAATAGAAATTGTTTAAACGACATCTATAAATGTTTTATCCAAAAATTCTTTGGTCAATTCAATAAAATTTATTAAGTGCCTAATTTAAATGGTCATAACTAATAAATAACTGAATTTTTACCGGCCTGCTATTGTTAACTGGGCTGTCAACCATTTATTCTGCTCCTAATTTTATAATTTAGTATTAAATTCTATATGTATACATAAAAATGAGTTTATGTTCTATATATGGTGCTTTTACCACGTTATCATTATAGTTTCAATGAGGTAATTTCGTTGAAAATTTTTTTTCGTTGAAACCATCTAATTTCCCATACAAATCAAATTACAACCAAACTCGCACGAAATTTGCTTGGAAATTACGTAAAAACTTTATGAACACACCCAAGTGGAAACTATTGAAAATGTCAAAATTTGACCTATGAAAAACAGAAAGAGAAAGAACAAAATGTCCTAATTTCATTTTGAATTGTTTTCTCTTTCTATTTCTGTTTTTATAAATCAAATTTTGAAATTTTTGATGGCTTCCACTTTAAAGGCATTTTACTTGGGTGTGTAAAGTTTTTACGTAATTTCCAACCAAATTTCAAATTTGTGTGGGAATTGAAATAATTTGGAATCGAATTTGGTAATTTTCAATGAAATTACCTCATTTGCACTTATCAAAACGTAGTTTTATAGACATGAAACAACTGAACTAATTGTTTACAAAGTGGTTTGAATAAAATCCGTTCACTGCCACCCGTATATTTTTAAATATTTTTAATATTTTATACTCCTCCTCAACGAATATCTTAAGAAAATTAAAATTTTTTAATTAAGCTCTCTTCAACCTAAAGTATGATATGTGTAACTTGTCCCGCCCACTGCCACGCCTACTTTATTATACTAGAATTGTCCTTATATAACGTCTTTAGAAGGATGAAAATTGTAATGCCTATCTTTCCCTCTTTAGCCGAAGACATGACATGTGTACGATGCCTACTTTTCTTATATCTGAATTTTCTCCTTACTTAATCTACATCTATCAGGAAGATGAGATTTTAAATCTCGTAAAGCTAAAGCATGACATTTGTATTTTTTTTTTAATCCGCCTACTGCCACACCTACTTTAATTATATTTTTTTTCTTGAAAATAAAAAGTTTTATATGAAGTTTGAAATTTTGTTGTTTGGAAAAAGTTCAATAGGTGGGGCTGTGAAGCTAGGCAAGGTTCAGCTAGTATATCTATACTATAAATGTTAAAATTGTATCTATACAAAATAGGTATTTTTGGAATGGATTTTAAAACGGATTTTTATTATAAAAAGCTTCACAATCTGATAAGATTCGTTTATGGATTCTTAGAGGAACCCAATAGGACAGAGTTTAGTTTTAAATAAAAGAAAAAATACTTATTTTGTCAAATGTATTTTAATACCATCAACAACAGTTTGTCAATGAAAAAAAAATTAAGTTATTGAAATATTACTCAGAAACCCAGTAAAGTTTTATAATACTTTGAAAAATTGCACACTTTAAAGAAAAACTATACATGTACAAATATGTTCCGCCATCTTTGAGATGTTAACATTTAAATACATTTTGTTGGTTTTGTTTCAACGCATTTCTTTTCGGTTGCGCTAAAGTATCCACTTGGGCAATTGTAAAGAACAGAATACATTTCATTGTCCAAAGGCTCACAATACACAAATCTGAAATTCCAATAAATTAATTATTAATGAAATTATTGAAAAATTATAAAATTTTTGCATTTGAAAGGGTACTAACGATTTACATGATGGATCAACTATATTTTCATAATTTCCAGAAGCTTTTGCATTTGTACAGCTCTTAGAATAATCATTGGTATTTGTTGGAGCAGGTGTTGTTGAGTATTCTCTTGCATAGCAAGTTGGTTCACCCTGAAATTAAATACTCTTAATCACTATATCACAATATTAATATGGATAATTTTTTTTTTGAAATTACCAAACAAGATTCAACACAAATATTATGATTTTTCACCACATTAGGGATACTACAGTATTGACCTTGGGGACATCTGCCCATAATTCCATTCGGTGTATTACTTTGACAATATTCAAATTGATCTTCACTTCTGCACACAAAACCACTTGTACAAGTTTCACAATTGCCACATACTTTTTTTGCTGTTTCTTTGGGCTGACAGAACTGTTGATCTTCAGTACAGACTTGACCTTTGGGACAAACTCCTCCTTGTTTTGATGGTGTTTTTCCTATTAAGTTGAAAATTCAAATTACATCACTATAATAAATAAATATTATTGAAAAAAAAATAATATAAATTCATACAAACTAACCATCAGGGCAAAGTTTATAACGATCTTCACCCATACATGCAATATAATTTGTGCCACAGGTCTTGCATGCTGTAACAGCAAATACTGTCCCAATAGTTACGAAGCCAATAATTACAATCGATAAATAAACCTTCAAATATAGAAGAATATAAACTACCAAAAATATTTATTTAATATTTTTATATTTTGAAAATTCAAATACTTTTTGTGGTAAATTCATTCTCGTATTTAACTGCTTTTGCCAAAATATTTGAGAGACTAATAAACTGGTGTCATAAAAATTGTTGAATATTCTTTTATGCGGGTTTTCCTTGAATTCAGCAAATCTTATTTATATGCATAAGTCATCATAGCATTGAGATTTAGAGATTGTGAAAAGATAAGTAAATTTAAAAATAAAATGTAACCTTCAGCTTAATTTGGCACCATGATTTATTGAAATCTAAATATCAAATAAAATTTGGTAAATAATAACAATCGCATGTACCAATTTATGAATATGGAGGACTCGTGCATTGAAAAAACAAGAAAATAAAACAATAAGAATTGTTTAATAGATTGATGCTCATTTACTTATTTTACTACCCTCAAAATAAAGAAAATAAAATGTTACGTATACGCCACAGTGTTTTTTTGAATTCACTGTGAAATTAAGACGACGAATGGGCTGCGTGTTATTTACTTACTTAATATGGAATATGAGACACAGCTTGCCTGTGATAATGTACAAAAAGTACCCAGATTATTATAGGCATTTTTATAGGGTTTAACACAGCACCACATGTAGTTTTATATTTTTATATTTTTTGTATTGTATGTATTCACTAAAAAAGATTGTTTGTTTAAAAAAAACTTTAGCAATCGGTCCGGAAAAACTGTTTGATGGATCAGGAACATTGAGGGCATATTAATCTGCAAAAATACCAGCTTACAATAGTTTTTCCATCAATATTTGCAAAGTAAGGACCAGAGTCCAAAAAATTAAAGTTGATAGAACAACAAAATACATTGAAGTTAAATAAAAGAGTTAATTGCTCAATGCACTGAACTTTAACTGAAGACATTTTTATGAACCTGTGGACTTTTCAACGAAAAAAAAATATTACAAGTTTTGTCTGTTCTTTGTGCTAGAAGGATGAATGACGGAGAACATATATAACCGCGAACTCTGCCATCTGCACTAACATGTGGATATAGTTCAAAAGTCTACAAACATAAGCTCAGCCACGTTTACGAGATAACAATAATCAAACATTACACAAAAAAAACCGATCTGAGGAGATTTAAATATTCCGGCACAATTTCCTTTCACATTTCTTTCAGAAAAGTGGGTTTATCGAAAATGTCAAAAAAAAACAGGGGTGGAATCGTGTAAGGTGATTTGCGATAAGTGAGAGTCACAATCAACCAATTCAGTCTGTGTAAGATGATATCACATTTGATAGGTAAAGAGCTAAAAAGTTATTGTCATTTTCCACCAAATTTGACGTATCTGCAGCAGTACAAACAGAGTTACCAACAGCCTACAAAAATTGTACAACTTTTTCAGAATTCTTTTTTTTACTTTTCATACAAACAAAAATAAACGTTCTTGTGACCAAAAAAGTTTACTGTATTCCGAAAGTTGAAGAAAACATAAGAATTATATCACAAAGACGGCATTTTCGTTCTATATTTTCGATAGCACATTACAAACATTTGAAACATTCACTATGAGAACCATGTTTTTGACAAATGCCATTGGAAAGTATTCAATGGAATTGAATTGAGTTGAATAATCCAGACGGAAAACTAAATGACAATCACATGTGACTATGGTTGATATGACAATCATTTATCACCTTAGCCGATTCCACCCATGTATTTTTCGAAAATTCGCGTTGGTGTGGGGGAACTTTAAGTCAAACAAAAAAAAATCTATGTACAAGAAGCGACAAAAGTCCCATTTGCATATTGGGTGATTTATATTTTTTATTGTTTGAGCGATATTTTTCCGGCGTATCTAAGTTAAATTTTTGGAAATTAAGCCATTTTTAATCTGAAATGTTTTTTCTTGTTAATTTTCTGACCTTTTTTCTAAACCGATATGGAATACTTTCCGATATTCCGGTTCCATTTCCTCTTCAAATTCTGGCAACTTTTCCAAAACGATTTTCAAAAAAATTCCCGTGTTAATTTCCGAAAGCGAAATTTTATATTGTGATTTTTTTCTTTATAAAATTTTAAACCATAAAAAGCTGAGTCATTTTGACAAGGTTTTAAGATATCTGAATGTGTCTAGGTATAGTCATTAAAATTTCAAATAATTATAACTTAAACATTTCACAGTTTAATCAATCTGCAAACCATAAAACACCCTACGAAACACTTCCTTATTTCGCATGTAAACAAAATTGTATGTACCATGACTATCTTTCTAACGATAAGAAGAATTTCCATGAAATCAGATAAAATAGCTTGCAAAATTTAAATTGCAAGCTTTAGTATTCTTAAGTCAATAAAATTCAATAACAACGTTAGTTGACATCATTTTTTTAATTTTTAACTAAACGTTATACAAAGTGTTTCTATATAACTGTTGACTTATTTAAATAGATAATATAATATAATGATAAAATTTTTGATTTTAGTAAGTTTCTATACTTTATAATTATTTTATTTAATAATACAATTTCTCTTTGCAGATTGTTTTATGGCATGATGTAAAGGCGATATGCAATACATGTCAAGATAATGGTGTTGCCTGTGTGAGCAGAACTTCGTATCAACTATGTTTTGGAGGTTTGTTTTAATATGCGTATTTTTATATGGTCAAATAATTGATGCATTTCTTTCACATGGCAAATATAACATTTATTTTGATTTGACTTTTTGAGAATAAATGTAACTATACATACATACATACTTGATACTAGACAAGTTCAGAATAATTGGATCTCAGAGATTTCGCTTCATCAAAAATTATCAAGAGATTCGAATTTTTCTCAATATTAGACAACAAAACTGTCAAAAATTTTGGAAATAAATCCTCTTTATTGAACTTGACCTTTTTTATCTAATAACTTGTTTGTTGAAGTTAATGTCGTTTTCCATTGGATTTTATTTCAAAAACGAAACCAGAAGGCTTCTGGACGACCAGAAGCTAAATTTATAGAGCTTGTAAATTTAAAAAAAATGTATGCCAACTGCCAAGTGATTGATCGTGTATAAGGAAAAATCTTAACATTTTGTATCGTACATTTTTATTTTAAAGGATCAAAGTCTAATTCAAAGCAAACATTTCAATGCTTGGATGGCATGGAATGCACAGATCTGCCTAATATCTGTTTTCAAAGTGGTGGCTGGAAACCAAGTTGTGGAGACTTATCGAAATGTGGTGTTTGTAATTCGAACAGAGTTTTTGCATGTACCAGTCGAACTACATTTGCATTTTGTTTTGGTTCAAAAAATCTAACAAATGTTAAAGGCATTTGTCCTAATGGATATATTTGTGATTCTACAACAAATTCTATTTGCGTTCGTCATACACCTGGGTTAATACCATCTTGTAATTATTTGGAAGAGGAGGATGTAAATGGAAATAATCGACATGTATCGCTTAAGGTACACACTGGCTGATATGAAAAATTAAATGGTGTAATAATGTAAGAAGAAAAATATATACATACATATGTATCATGTACATATGTACTTGAAGCAAAAAATTGTTATCTTTTATTCTACTCATAAAAAAATAAATCTTATGTAAGACTAAACACTCCTGTGTAACGGTGATTATGTGAACTTTACCTGAACCTATAGAATGTGTTACTTTAAGGAATATATATGGAAACTGATTGTGTTCGTTATTTTATGGCTTATGAGTTATGAATGACACCTGTTATAGGATAATTTGATTTGATTTTAAACAAAATTCGAATTCAATTAGCCAGTTCAGGTTTCTTGAGATCTCTGAGATCTCAGCAATCTCAGAAATCTGACGTAATTCCTCAGTGAGATTCCTCACTTTTGCTGTCAAAAAGCTGAGACTGAAATTTTTTGGATTCGTTTTCTCAATTATTTTTTGTCGCAGTTGATCAATTTATAAAAAACGAGATGGAGAGTGCTTTTGACTTTAAAGGAGAAATTTTGTTCAGGTTTCTCCTTCTCCTCAGTGGAGCTGACAGACGTTTGCTCAGTGAGATCTCAGAAACGTGAACTGGCTAAATAAAAAATAAAACGATTATTATGCCGATCATTCACGAGCCCATGTTTGCATAGCATTATTTTCTCTGTGACTCTAATTGAAATTTAAATTAATCGATAGTAAATCACTTTCTGAATGAGTTCGAAAGCGTTAGTTTCGGATTAGATGACAGATGTTTCTTCTGAAAAGAACAGAAAAATGATTTGAAGAAAGGATCAAAACCAGAAGCATCCTTTTAACGTCAAAATCATGAAAAAACGTAATACAACCTTCAGAATAAAAAAAAGTGTTCGTTTGACATTTCGGATTGGAAAATTCCACAGTTCCACTAAGCAGTGTTTCTTTATTTATTCCGAATATTGGAAATATCTGAAACTACGGTTTTATACATTTCTAAATATTCACTGGAATAATGCGAATCAACTATTTTGTTATTTCTTTATTCCTTCTAGAATTATTGGAATGCGTTCGTGTTAAAAATTCCATACAAAAATGACACATCGAAATCATAAATTAAAAATTTCGTTTTGGTTTTGTTTTGCAGTACGCTGTTCGAAGAGCGAAATTTATAATTGTAGCAGATTATTTGGAGAAGTCTCCGCTTCTTTTCGCACTGATTTAATTATACAGACTATTTATTGTATGCGGAAAAATGACATTTTAGTTTTTTTTGTTTATCATTTTCTTACATCATAAGTTTCTCTGATTTTTTTCGTTTATGTTTATGTTTGATTTTGTTTTTTGAATTAGTTAAGCTCTCCAAGGATATTTTTCATTGTGTTTTCGCAAGCGTTTCGTTGTCTGTTCTGTCTGAGATCACAGAAAAATTTCATTTCGCATCAGCAGCGTACTAGGATAATGGAATAATCTCTAGTTTGACAGATAGATTTCAGCTGGTAGTTGGATATGCATTCCATTAAAATCTGCTCTTTACCCGGAAAAAATAAAGAAATACATCCTATAAGAAGTATCCAAACATCAAAGAATATGTAATTAGCAAGTTCAAATGATAAATAATAGTTAAATAAAAGATATTATTTTAAATAACTTAAAAACACTTATTTTATTTATTTATTTACTTAAATGCATTTCGGAAGCTATGCTTCCATCGTCAGTAAGTTTTATATAAATAATAATAAAAAAAAAATTTTTTTTTTGATATATTAAATACAAATAACTCATTACAAACAAAAACAAACTACTTCGAAGTCTAATAAACTTACTAAATAGAACAGAATATCCAACAATCAAATTTACTTACGAAGAAGAAATAAACGGAAGGTTAAATTATTTAGATTTAACTATAATTAGAAAAGGTGAAACTTTCGAGTTTGATATTTATCGAAAATCTTCAAATACTCTAAGATATATAACATCGGACTCTTTTCATCCATTTGAACACAAAATATCAGTTTTCCATTCAATGATTTTTAGAGCTTTAAACATCCCGATGACGAAAGAAAGAGAATACATTGAAATACGAAAGATCAAAGAAATAGCTAAGATAAACGGATATACAGAACAATTAATAGATGATCTCACGATTGCACATAGAAGAAAACAAAACTTAAGAAATTATACAACTTTAGATTTAATCAGAAATGAAAACGATGAACAAAAGAAATGGTCAACATTCAATTTTTATCCAGAAATTACATCAAAATTAAGACCAATTTTTAGTAGGCAAAACATCAAAATGAGTCAGTGTGGTGAGATAAAACTCAAAAATGTGATTAGTGGCTCAAAAGATAAAATTGAGAAAAATCAACAATCAGGAATTTATACTATTGGATGCAGCGATTGTAGGAAGGAATATCTAGGACAGACAAGAAGACCAATCATGAAAAGGTTCAAAGAACATTTTGCACATGTAAAATACAATGAACCTGAATAGTCGGGTGTAGCACAACACATGCTGGAGAATAACCATAATTTTAGCTTACAAAATTTGAAATTAATTCGCAATGTAAATAATCATTATGAATTAGATGCTTTTGAATCTCTTTACATTTTCAAAAATACAAATAATTTAATGAATAGTGACGCGATGGACCAATAAAAGATCCAATTTTCAAAAAAATTTATAATAGATCTTAAATTCACTATAAATTTGTTTGTGTAGTTTGTTTTTGTTTGTAATGAGTTATTTGTATTTAATATATCAAAAAATTTTTTTTTTTTTTTTATTATTATTTATATAAAACTTACTGACGATGGAAGCATAGCTTCCGAAATGCATTTAAGTAAATAAATAAATAAAATAAGTGTTTTTAAGTTATTTAAAACAATATCTTTTATTTATTTCATGAAAAAACACGTTAAAAATCTCCAATATCAAATTAAATAATAGTTAATTGTTTATTTATATGTATTTTAATACGTAAATTAATTTTTGATCAACTTTTCAGTTGATTTGTGAATTATGTAGAAGATAATTTCTTTCACTTTCTTTTCTTATCCTAATCTTATCCTAGTTAATATTATAATTGTGAAAGTATAATCGTATAAATGTTTTTCATTTAATCTATTGTGCAGTTTTTGAAGGGTGCTACAAAAAAAAATGTATGTTATATTATTGTCGACTGCTGCAAGACTGGCTCTTTTTTGTTCTTTAAGTTATAAAATTGTAACAAGAATAAAATACGTACGTCTGGTTACGAGTTCACAAAGTAATACATATAGTGGAGATGGTTGGACTTTGAAAAACATGTAGGCAATACAATTAGTATAGAATTTGAAGGAAGAATTTATAAAAATACATTTCTAGAAGACTTAAATAGAGATTGAAAAATGGCTATGTATCCATCTAATTTAATGTAACTCATTTCCGCTACAAAATAACAATATAAAATAAATTTTGTAATCCAATGAGAGTTTTGGCCATGCTTTATAAGAGTATACAACTTGGAACACAAAAAAAAAAACAACAACAAAACCAATTAGAAAATTTTGCAGAAAATTTGTCCTTCATAAAATGACATGAATCATTTTTTAGAAAAATATTATGAGCTGCAATTAATTCTTTATTGACAATTGTGTTGGTACTTTTCTATGAGTGATACTCAAGAGCGGATTTACCACACAGTGCACATATGTTAAAGGTAAGGGCGCAAAATCCTAATTTTAAGGTATACCTAAGCATGATACTACTTAATAATTTTCTAACTTTAAAGCTCTTTACTAAAATATTCGTAGTTTTAAACATTTTTGTAACTTTAGAAACATAATTAACCTATATTCTTAATAAACTCCAGCCGAACACACCTTAAGCAGTTAAGCAGTGACAGTTGATGGAAAAATGTTAACAAACATACCATTTTTACATTATTGTAATTGTCAAAGTGACATTTGGAGTATATGTAAGTATGATACTCAAAAAATAAAACAGGCATTTTTTTTTATTTTAAATTTAATTAAATTTTAAAATGCTAACTCGTTTAAAATTTGGAAAATACTGTTTTTAACCTAGCATCATACTTATAAAATTATTTAAAATTTTGTGCCAATATCAATAGCCTTTTCATTTTTGATCAGTTCTCCTCACCTGTCAAAATCAAAGAAAATGGCGGATCCAGCGAACATTGACTGGACCATAGGTGACATTTTCATTGCAAAAATTGGAAAGCTTAACTGAGAGTCTTAAAACTGAAATAATAGACGTTTTTTTTTGCAAGCCCAGGGGAATTGAAAAAAAAGACGTGCGTCGATGCTAAAAAAATTTACATGTAAAATGCAACAACAACGGGGTTTAAATGAATCGTGCAGAAAAATTGTGTTGCTGGCGTGAATTACACACTTTTCACACTATTCTTATTTCTTGTGAACAAATTCATTCGATCCATCCCTGGGCTTAACTGATAAAGTTATAAACTTAATGCCAATTTGTTATCATAATTTTCGGATATACATACATATATTTTTTATATTTGAAAAGAAGTCTAATTTATGACATCTTATTTGTCTGTCACTCATTTCCGCTTCAAAAATGACAATTTTTTGTGATCTATTTGTTTTAAAAAATTTCAATAAAAACGGAACATCTTCAAAAAATCATGTAGTTCGAAGTCAATTGTCTGTCAGTTAGGTTCAAAATGTTTAAATTAATTGTGAGAGCTTATAAAGATTAATTTCTATTTTTTTTTTCAAAGTTTACCGACATAAATAATTTTTTAATTTATTTCTTATAGACAATATTGGTAGTCGTTATTTGTTTGAGGCAAATTGAATGTGCATGCAATACATGTAATCAACATGGATTTGCATGTAGCGATAATCAAAATTTCCATATATGCATAGGTATGTACATATTATATTTCTCTGAAATGAAAAATTAATTCATTCCACAATCATTTTCATGCCATATTTTTCAATATACAAAAATATACGTTATGAAAATGCTTAATTTAAAAGTACAATCAGCCGCATTTTGATTGGAAAATTTGATTTTGATTAATCTCAAATTAATATAGGTATTAACCTTTTTAAGTGAATTGTAATATTTTATGATTTCGTTTTTTTTTTCTAAGATGGTAAAATGGACGAAACAACGACTCTGAAATGCAAAAATGATGAAATGTGCACAGATCTGTCAGTGGTTTGCGTTCCTGCAAACAGTACAACAGCAAAACCGGGTTGTACTAGTCTTTGTGGTGTTTGCCAAACTGGAAAAACTTTTGCATGCACCGGGGTGGATTCCTACGCACTATGTAGGGGTAATACTTTGACAAATATAAAAGGGTCCTGTCCCAGCCCTAAAGTATGTGATACGACAGGCCCTTCGGTGTGTGTACAACCATGCGATGTCACTAAATTAATATGCAATAAGGATGTTACTCCAACTCCCACAACTGCATTGCCACCATCTTCATCTCCATTACCATCATCTCCATCGTCACCGTCTTCGTCGTCATCCTCCTCTTCATCATCTTCATCGTCATCAACATTAACACCAACGTCTCCAATGACACCTGCACCAACACCATCACTAACACCCAGCCCAACATCAACACCAAGTCCAACCAAAACACCTGAAGCAATATGTAATTCCCCTGGCAGATTTCCATTAAGTGAAAATGCTGATGTATGCAGTAAAGAGTGAGAAAAATTATTCAAATATTCTATATAGATATCAAAAATTCTTTCACTCCATATCTTATACAGCTACATCTATTGTCGCCCACAAGGATCAAATATTATTGCTATTCCAAGCAAATGTCCAACTGGCAGAAGTTTTAATAAAGCCACTCAAAGTTGTGTAATAAGTCCCGCAGGGTGTGCGGCTTAAATCCGCAAGTGAAATCAACTAATACATTTTTTTTGTATTTTGTAAAATAAATATGAAAAATAAAACTATAAAAAAATGATATGGTTTTGTATTTATAAAATAAAAAAGAAAGTGACAGAAGACATGTAAATTTATAACAGTATACTGGTTTAACAAGTATATGAAGTGTTAATGCCCACCCCTAAAGTCATGGCTCCCAGCAGCCCGGCGCAGAGCATATTTAAGCACCCATGTAAACCTATTGAATTCTATACATCAATTGACAACTTACAAATTTCTGCTAAACACATTTCTGTCACTTGACTTCGGTTAGACATTTACAAAATATTCATTCACATGGTCCACATTCACTTGATGAAGATTCAGACAAGTCCAACAAAACTGGCGCGGCGCTACATTTCATTCGACATTTTTCAGTATAAAAAATAATAATTTTTTAATTTAAAAATTACAAGATTCAAAATGATTTGCCACCATTTGACATCTTGTATACAAAAGCGATATATTATACAAAAAGTGGTGCAGTATACGATTGTTGACGTTTTGATGTCATTCAATCAGGCCCAGTTTTTGGTGCGAGACGATATCAGTTTCGAAGTTAAGCCCGAACAGTTATTGAAAGACAGCGTGCGTCACAGTACACAAATCTAAGATAATATATTGCGTAGGTTTTCAAAGTTTGAAGTGTCAAAAAATTAAAAATGGCTGTTCTAGTGCCCACAGGAACTCAGCACGCATCATTAGAAACAACAACAAAATATTGTAATTAGACAATGGATCCACCATTTTACCACCATAATACATCTATTTTGACAGACGCGCAGAACTGAAAAAAAATGAAAACGCTAATGATATTACCTTTAATATGTGTATACTGTGAGCGTGCGTTACCTTTTATAGGTTTAAAAAAAGGAGAGATTTTTTATTTCGCATGAATGACATGACATTATAGTAGTAGGTTAGTAAAAGGACTATCTAGGTTAAATGGTGCTTCCAAAACTAACTACTAAAAAATTTGTATCCCCAGTTAACTAATCTATAATTTAACGAGTTAATTTGTATTATTAAAGACGTGCGTCAAATCACTTTCACTAGCCACACAGTTACGCCCTCTTTGTTTGAATATTGAAAGCCCATTTCCATAGATTATTGACTACTGGAAGTTAATGTTAACCAATGCACTGAAAAATTGGTTCAGATTAAACTTGGTTTTAATTTATTTGTAGGATTAATTAATTGTGGTTTAACAAAGAGTTAATTCAGGCACTGAAAAAGTGGCCTTCAAACTATATGTGTTTTCGCAAGCATTTCGTTGTCACAGAACGATTTGAAATATTTTGTTTAACATCAACAAACAAACAAACAAATTCTTTCATTTTGAACAGGAATTTCACTAAGAATTCTTTATCTGTATATTCATTTGTATTTCGTACAAATCTTATAAATTTTTGGGGAATCACATTAGCAGATTAAATTTGTTTAACTAGCATTTTGTGATAAATTATGTGGCATCTAATATCTTATCACAATGAAAATAATAAGCTAAAATTTAAGATACAGTTTGGATATATATGAAGCAGTAACTAATCACAGTTTCAACAAAGAAAACATTTAATTAAAACATGCTTATCTGCAGTAGTCGCGTAAGTTCTCAAATCATCCTGATATCATCAGATGAAACGTTATACATCTTAATCTTATTATTATTTTTTGCTTGCAGATACTTTGTCTTATCTTTATCGCATGCATTCCTGTAATAATTGACGCAGAGTGCAATGTTTGTCAACCTAATGGAGTTGCTTGCGTGAATTCTACATCATTTTGCATGTGTTATGGAAGTTAGACTTCTTAATCATTTTTGCTAAAATTTAATTATTTTTAAAATGTTTTTTTTTTGTTTGTTTCTTTTTTTTAGATTCCGTTCCAAGATATGATAAAATTTACCACTGCAAGAAAGGTTTCGATTGCTCGAACTTAAATGCAATTTGTGTTCAAAGTTTGGCCTCAAGACCTGCTAGTTGTGGTGATACATCTCTTTGTGGACTCTGCAGTGCACACCAGAATCATCTATTTGCCTGTACAAGTCGCACTACATTTCGAATGTGTTATGGAGCATCACACGCCAAAAGTGCTATTGGATATTGTCCCGATGGATACATTTGTAATGCTAAATCAAATGATATATGCGTTCCATTCTTAGAAGCTAAAGATGTAACTTGCGACCTTTTGAATCCGATTGAAAGTTATTTAGATAATACAAATACAAAATCAAATGATGTGATTTCATCATCTACACATTCGACAGTTCTCACCGCTCAGGAGATATGCGATGTTGAACAAAAAGTTGGTGTTTTTCCAATTCCGGGGGATAAGCGATGTAAAGAGTAAGTTTTAAAGCAGGAAAACAATATCTTATTAAGGAAGAAGAGTACAAAACCAATTTCTTTTATTTATTTTTATACAGATATGTAAGGTGTTACATCAAGAAGGGAATTATTTTCGGAAGTTTAGCGGAATGCCCAAGTGGGACTTATTTCAGTGATAAAGCTTTGCAGTGTGTTCTGGAAAAACCATCGTATTGTTTGTAATTAATCAAAAATAAATGACAATGAATAAAGAGATAGTTACACAGAAATATAAAAATACACTGATCTTTTTACACTTGGTTTAAAAACTATTGTAGGGAAATTTGAATACTTCAGTTGATTCACACCATGAAAATAAACTCTGGGCGCCTGAAGTTTGGTGGTGGTCCTGACGGGGTCGCATAGCATAACCTTTATAAATAAAACTGTTATAAATTGGCATTTATTTAGTCACATCCAAATAAAAAAGGAAGTGGCAAAAGACATCATTCCCATTTATAACAGTTTTTTTTATAGAGATACCTATACTGTTTGTCCAGCTCCCGCAAAACTGTAATTTGTATCTCTCTTATCTTATCTGATACAAAAATCTTCACTGCCATCAATCGATCAATCAAAACTTATAACGAACTCCGACAAAATGGTCTGGCTAGCTCCCATATAAATCGGGCTATAGGGCTATTTAATACCAATTGTTTGTCATAATCCTATTTTATGACAGATAATTGGTATAAAATTCCTCTTTTATACGAGTGGCAAAATGTCATTATTTTTTGTGATTTTATACCAATTATTTGTCATGATCCTGTTTTATGTCAGAGAATTGGTATAAAAAGACAGAAATAATGACATTTTTATTCACTCGGTACACCAAGATTGAAACTTAAATCCGGATGTATTTACATTAAATTTGTATACTTTACATCTGGATTAAAGTTTTAATCTGGATGTATGGAGTGAATAATATGTGCGTTAGAGAGAACAATATTACTTTTTTATTATTGGATAGACTGGTATAAAAAAAAACCCAACACACAAAATAATCAAAATTCCTGGAACAAGGACAAAGTTCTATGCGGACGACATTATTTAAAAACAAAATATTTGTTGAACACATTACAATGTGAAAATATACTTGACAAACCAGCGTAATAAATGTAGTGAAAAGTAAATGAAATCACATGACACACGTCATATTATATTAACATAATTTGTGTTCTTTTATTGGTATTAAGTTAAAAATAGCCTAACCCACTTACACACATACAATAATTTACTCCAAATGAATTTTATAGTAAAAAAAAATTGCAAAGAATTCATTTTTTTCTAATTGGTATAAACTGGTATAACGCCAACAATGGATATAAGACCTATAGTTGTTTGTCTGCCCTCTGAAACTAATATTTTTGTTTATCAATATGTCTCAGGCGAACAAAAATTACAGTATTTCAATATTTATCAGGTGTATATTGGACTTTGGCCGAGTTCGTTAAAGCAAAAGTTCGCCAAAACTGCAACATTTCTGAAAGTAAAATATGCACGCCGCGCCGTTTGAAATTTCCTTTGCTGTTTTAAAAGTGTTGATGTTTCTTTTCCGAAATTTTGCCAAAAATTTAAAAAAATAGTCCCATTTTTTAAATATATTTTTAGCAATGATTAAATATGTTTACTTTTACAAACTTGGGGTTTATTTATGGTAATTAATTGCAAGTTGCTCATACTTCTGACATTTATAAGCATGTTGTAAAGTTTACTAAATGTAAATAAATGTAAAATAATAATCTAACTAAGTTGTTTATTTACTTAGATAATGGAGAGATAATTCATTCTTATGATGATAAGGATGTTGTTGAGATTTAATATCAGTTTGAATTTAAGAGCTTAGTACCTATATTTCCTCACGATGAAAACTATTTTAGTAAGTAAATTTTTGTTTCACTAAAACTTATTAAAACTTACTTTATTAGTTCTTCGAATAAATGATTATTGAAAGACTTTTTTGTTATAGATAATTATAGCATTTTGTGCTGCCATCTATACTTCATATTCGCTTTGCAACACTTGCTCGGCTATAACAGGCATAGCATGCGTTGCTAATGATAAATTCAGCGTTTGTGTGAATGGTAAAATTTAATTTATACATAATTTTCGGATTCCATGTTTATTTCACAATTTATTTGTTTTAAAAACTAAGGCCTCCCAACAACTTCTGTAACCCAATGTCCTACTGGAACTGTTTGTACTAGTACAGCTGCAGTATGCAGCTCAACTGTTGCAGGATCATGTGCTAGATGTGGCAGTTGTAGTACCAATAATATTTTTGCTTGTACCAGCTACAATACATTTGCCCTTTGTTATGGAACTACTGTTCCTAACACTGTAAATTTTACATGTTCCGGTACTTTAGTATGTAATATCGATGATCCCCAGATTTGTGTGAATCCAGCAGTAACAGGAGTACGTATATGATACATAATATCGTTTAAATTCTTTGTATTAAATTATTTATTAATTAGATGGGAGCAACATGTCCATCACCATCTGCAACAGTTACACCGACTACAACAACTGTTAGTCCAACAATTAATCCACAAGCATATTGCAGAAGCTTAGGATCCAGTGGCCGATATGAAATAACGACTGATCCCTATTGCAAGCAGTATTTAACAAATTTTAAAACTTAAACAAAAATGTACGTACATTTCACCTTTTTTTTTCTCAGGTATGTCTTATGTTCTTTGGTAAATAGTACATGGATTGGAAATATTTATGAATGTCCCGGATCAACACTTTTTAATTCGACTTCTCGTTTGTGTGGTGTAGAAATACCACAACGATGTGCATAAGTTACCATCTACCAGCAATGTCTTATTTAAATCGAATGCATAATGTTTATGTAGATGTTCAGTACATATTATTAATATTCTGATTTATTTAGAATAAACAAGGTTATTTGCATAAATTCTGTAATTCATTTAACCTCTTACAATAGAGATGCGTGTTTTTTCGATTTATTCATAGCGATATGATTATGCTTTTGAAAAATATGTTCTATATACATATTAAGTTGAACACACTTAACATTCTTCATATACGTATGTATATATGAGACTGCGATAGTGCATATGTTATTAATGTAGTAAAATGCACGACTGGGTTTGTTTGATATGCAATATTATTAATACTTTTATACAACTTCCACTTACAAAATTTAATTTATATCGGTTTAGTCGCTAAAGAGAAAGTGGACAATAAAAAAAAAAAAGATTCTTTTGTAGGAAAGATCATGCTAATTTAAGAATACGGAACGAATTTTAATCAAAATCGTATGCGGCTTTTTCAATTAAAATAAGATTTTCCTTAAAGGATTTTGATATAGCTTTATAGTACCTACTCATAGTAGAAGATCCCACCATAGGACGACCGACCCTCATCGAGTTACCAGATAAGGATTATACAGTTTTTTAGGTAGTGCCTAAACTTACATTTTGCGAATGGGTTGACTGCAGAAATATAAATACAAGTCGATTATGGAATCCGCAATATTGGATCCGCAGTGATTCTCAGTACAATGTTCTCTTTTCTCTTCGTGACGAATGTGAAATGGGTAAAGAGATGAACAGAGCAATGCAATGAGAATCACTACGGACCCAATATTGCGGATTTGATAATCGACATGATAGTCAAGGCACAGGGTTTCCACGCTTTAAAGGTCGGTTTTTGGTTTTTTTTTTTCAATTTCAATTGTAGGTTTTAGTAATAAAAAAAAATATCAAATAAAAGGAAACTTTATTTTATACATATGTATACGTGATTTTTTTAAAATCGGAATTTCAGTAGAATAAATAAAGGCAAAACGAAGAGAAAGGTCTAGATTTTATCTTCTAAACGAAATTTTATAGAGAGATTTTTGTTTCTTAAATCGATAGATCTTATAAATACAAATAAGACGTACATATTAGGTGTGTTCCTTTGGGCTTTCCAAAGTAATTTTTAGTACTTTCTAGTAGATGGTGATTATATAAAATTTTGCCAAACAAAAAATCTAACCCCAATGTAGATTTAATTTTTGTTGTTTGTATGTGTATTTTATTTTAGATTAGAGAAACATCAACATCAATAATTTACTATGCAATTTCTTTTTACTTATGGTGTCACTTTCTTGAGTGGATTCACTTCGTTACTACTTTATTGAAGTGCTTTGAACTACTTTGACCACAGAGTAGAAGTAGTTAACTGCAGTCAGAAGTACTTGGCAGTAGATGCTGCAGCCTAAAGGAACACGACTATTAAAGAACAATCTCAGAATAACTGATATCAAATTCAAAAGTCTGCTTGTTTTTTTTTCAGCTTGTGGTAGATCTGGGTGCTTAAAAATTGCTATTTTTCCAATTATTGTGTGAGAGTATAACCACCTAAATTTATATACATATTAAAAACAATAAATGGTGCTCTGTCATTTTCACTAAGATTAATGACCGCAAACTTGGTTAACCAGTCAAAAGTACCAAATATATAGTCGAATATCCAAGAAAAAATGTTTTTAGAGATTCCAATTTTTTGATTATTTTTTTACTTAAAGGTGTAAGAAAATAAAACACAGCTATTATTAATCCCCTGCCTCTAGTACCTTTTCAGTGTGATTTACCCAAAGCTGCCAACTTCTAAGAGTTTAAGTCCTAATTTCTGTCAAATCAAAAAAAAAATAAGGCTTTCCTAAACCAACGCGATATTGACAGTTTTGGAAGGTTAACGAACATGTAACTTATCGAATTGAGACTAATTTTTTTTTAAATTTTTTTGAAAATGAGTTTAAAAGATTTTGATTCGTACTTATATACTTTCCTGCAAGAGGACTCCAGCTCCCATAACTTTCTTTATGAATGACCAATAGTTTTTTTTAAACGCAAGAACTTTAAGCTTACGAAATCTTAAAAATAAAAAAAAAACAACAACATTTAAAAGATTAATTTTTTAAACTTTCGAATCTTTATTATTCAAACAGTCAGCTCCACGCTAAAGTTATTGAAAAAAAAACGCATTAAGGACAGCGTGTTGGCTTTGTTGGGCCACATGCAGTTTCATTAAAATAAGTATCCTTTGGACACACGTATATTCCTCCAACCCATGAAGTACCCGAAACAGTGCATCTGATGAATCTATATAAGAACGAAATAAATAGAACCTATATATAAACATTTTTAAAAACAAATTAAATTACTGCTTGCAAGTTGTATCAGCAGTGATTTCGTAGCTTCCAGGGAATCCTTTGTTGGTACAAAATTCGACTGGATTAGTTTGAGGGTTGGGTGTTGTTGTTACAGCTGGTGTAGTTGTTTGTGGTTCAATGTCATCCCATGGGCATGTACCACCAATCTATTTACACAAAAATATTAGTTATAAATGTCTTACCACGTTATGCATTGTTAATCTTACACCGGTAATGTTTCCATTGATGCAAATATTTACTGAATCAACACTGCATACCAAACCTTCAGGACAGATATATTCCACATTAGGATCGGGAGCAGAACCTCCCTTACAAAGCGAGAATGCGTTATATTTAGTGCAGGCAAAGATTTTTTTACTGTCACATATTTTACATTTGCCACAAGATTTTGTTGCACTTGGGCTTGAATCGCAGACTTTTTCGTCTGGTGTGCAAAATCCTCCTCCGGGGCACGTAATTGACGGTCCCTGGGGTATTCCTTGACAAAATTAAATTAAGATTATTACTCTTTTCTTTTTTACCGGGAAAATAATACACAGAAAGATCAGGATCTCCCGAGAATGTGTTTCCTTTCATTTGCCTATCCATCATATCCAAATATGCATCAAACCACACACAAATCCTAACTCAGTCATTCAAATTTTTTTAGTATTTTGTGATGAATTAATAGGTGCGTTCCTTTACTTTGAAACTCTGCGAATTTTCTCTGCATTTTCAGGAAAATGAGATCTCGGGGATCTCAGCAATCACAGTAAAAAACAGGACTCTTCAGCAAAGTTTTTCAGTTTTGCTGTCAAAATTCTGAGGAAAAAAATCTTGGATTCGCTTGCTCACTTTTTGAGTGAGAAAAATCTCTGGGATCTCATTTTTCTGAACACGCCAAATATTGCCAAACATTTTCGGACAAAATTAGCTTAAATTAAATTTTTATTTTTGAATCAAATTATCCCGGTGTGAATTTTGCATGATAAAGTTATATATGTATATTTTTTTTAAACTCACCGTCTTCACAAACTTTAAATTGATTGTTTGAAACACAAGCTAATCCAGTTTTACCAGAACAAGTATTACATAAGCCATTAGACTGATGGACTAAAACAGCAGCAAACACCAAAACTAACTGAAAAGGTAATTGAATTAAATCTTTTTTATTATAGAAATAATTTCAAAGTGTTCTTCAGTTTTAATTTCAAAATTCTAAATTTTAATATGCACACAATAACATAAAATATCATTTAAAAGTTTGTAAAACAAAAGGAATATTTAAAGTTATTTAATTGATTTTAAAATTTAAAATCATCAAAAAGTTCAAAACTCATTTTATTAGACGTACAATTGCGACAAGAATCTTCATCTTTTTCAAAACTTAATCGATCACCAAACAACTACAAAACAGTTGAGGTCAGAATTTCTCTTATTTATACAAAATCTTATCAAATTTTCTTCGGATGAATTAATTTAATCTGGCAAATATTTTGAACTTAAATGTTTTCATAAGATAAAAACAATTACATCCAATGTAATTAATTAACTAACTTTACACAAAGTAAACAAAATTTATGTATAAATATATCACTTACCGCAATTTAGTTGTAGTTTATTTTCGTTATTTACTTAAGATGCATTGCAATTTGCTATGTTTACAATTTCTTAAGCAAATGTTTTATAATTCTAAGGTATGTATGATGGATGCCTAAAAATATTTTAGAAATGCAAATTCTTTTGAAACTAGTCTGATGAAAGCGTTGGTGTTCTTGCTGATATTGATAGAAAAATCATAATCATTCTGGATACAGACAAACGATTTTGCAAGGGTTTCCGGGAATTCTTCCATATTATGCCTGTTTGGTAACTTTTTTTCTACAAATTTCCCAGAAACTGAGTTTTTTTTCTATGGGTTTTGACAGCAAATAATGAAATTTTGTGAAAATTTGTGCAAATTCGCAAGAAATTTCACGTTACCAAACAGACCAATTATGTCCTTTAGAGCTAGTACCTACATAGGTATAGAAACGCTGTCATATAGGCTAGTTTAGAGACTATAAGGACATAATGTAGAGGTAGAATAGATTAAACCTATGTTCATAGGTGTGTCTAAAAATTTCAGTGGTTTGTCATATTTAATTAAACGTGTTGATACTATACTATGATAGATATACATAATTGGTCTTATTTATAAACGTTGTCTTAGTTTAGACAACTGTCCAACTTTGAAAAATGTGTTCAAAAACCTTGTTTATTGTTGTGTAGCTGCCTAACTTAGACACAAGAGTAGATTGTCTTAACCGTGAATAATGTGATATTTATTTTTATTCAATAAAGCATATTTCCACCAATTTGAAAATAGTTAGACAGTGTCTATAAAGTAGACCAAAATCTAATAAATACGACTGAATATGTATATAGAAGTCCAAAAAGTGATTTTCGTCAAACCGTCTGTTGGCCTGGATGGATTCGTTTCAAATTTGGTATACAGAATATTTGTATGTAAATGTTATTATATGTATGTGCATACTACGTTTTCATTAAAGCAAATGAGGTTCGTTGAAATTTTACAAATTTGATTTCAAATCATTTCATTTTCCATACAAATTTACGTTTCGAAATGAGTTCATTTCATACAAATTTGCACAAAATTATGTATGAAATTACTTAAAAACACACCCAAGTAGATTCCATTCAAAAAGAAAACTATTGAAAAAGTCAAAATTCCATGATGTATACAAAATAGAGGAAGCCCCCTTCCATACGAGGAAATTGAGTTTCCAGAAACTTTCAGTTTTTGGTGAAAAGGGCACCAAGTAAGAGGATCGTGAATGGTCTGCGATTGGTGTAGATTGGAAATTAAAAGGAAACGTCAAAAAATCTCGACATCAGTTACATGAACAAGATTCCTCAGCAAAATTTCTCAGTTTTGCTGTTAAAATTCTGAAGAAAAAAAAATATTGGATTGGCTTGCTCATTTTTTGAGTGAGATCTTATATTTCTAAACGCGCGAAATGCATCGAATTACATAATATATACTCATTTGAACATTGAATAATTCGAATTTCTGAATTTGTAAAGCCTTCTAAAGTTGTTGTTTATTATACGTGTTAAAAGATGATCCCGATCCAGATCCATAGATAATAAAACACGGCTAGTATCTACATGAAAAAAAAAAAAACAAACACAAGAAAAAAAGAGATGAGCATACAACACTTTTGTCATTAGAATCCGTATCGTTTTATTTTAATGGGATGATCTTGATCCAGATCCGTAGATAATAAAACGTGGCTAATGTCATTAAAATTCCTTGCTGACATTTTTTTTTTAATATTATTTTTTTAATCGGAAACTTATAGCGGGCCCAGTTTATTTGCCTCTATAAAACCTTTTCTTGTCTAGCTACGCTACTGTCTATATATACATATTATATCTTTTGATATGCAAATTTAACAAATAGAATGCGTTATTTAAATGATAAGAGATTGTTTCGATAAGAAAAATATCGTTACAGTTGATTCACTTTTTAAATTAGGTTAGTTTACTACTTCTTAGTGTTGCATACAGTGTGACTCATTATGAAGCTTATAACAGTAATTAAATAATAATTTAATAAATAGATTTCAGATTTTTATTAAATAAATTTAAAAAATTTCAGATCGTTTTAATATTTTCTGCAGCTTTTTATACAGCCTATACTTTGTGTAATACTTGTTCGGCTATTACCGGAATGGCTTGTGTGGCAAATGATCAATTCAGTGCTTGTGTTGATGGTAAAGCGAGTTATAATTTGAATGTCTGTATATTATGACTCTCTTTCTTAAGGTCTGCCTACATCCTTGGTTACCCAATGCCCAAATGGAACAGTTTGTACAGCTTCTGCCTTAGTTTGTAGTCCGGCAGAAACAACTCCAGCTTCATGCGGAATGTGTGGGGTTTGTAATAGTAATAATACATTTGCTTGCACAAGCTACAATACGTTCGCTCTTTGCTATGGAGGTACTGTTCCTGATATTGGGAATAACTATACATGTGCCGGTTCAACAGTTTGTTTTTACGATGACCCAGAAATTTGTGTAGATCCTGCAATAACAGGAGTAAGAAACCTATTTTTTAAATACTGAAACCTTTTAATTCGATTTAAAATATTTTAATCTAGACTGGTGGAACATGTCCAGTAGCGACTGCAAATGCAACAATAACTTCAAAAACATCAACAACAACTTCAACACCAATGCCTTCCACAATGACAACTACAACAACCCCCAGCCCGACAATTAATCCTTTAACTTTCTGTGCAAATTTAACCACTTCTGGGCGCTTTGAGATATTGACAGACTCTAACTGCAAACAGTGAGGAGTTATTTTAATTATTAATTTATGATATTTTTTTTAAATGTTGATATTTTTTTTTGCAGATATATCTTATGTGCTTTGGTTAATAGTAAATGGATTGGCAATGTATACGAATGTCCTGGCTCAACTCTTTTCAATTCGACTTCTGGATTATGTGGTGTTGAAGTGCCACTTAGATGCGCTACATAGATTAGCCTACGAAATATTATTACTTTATTATTGATTTACCTAAATTTTGTGTCACCAATTAAACTTTTCTCAAAACTGTATCATTTATGCCTTCCTACAATACAGAATTTAAACAAATATAACGAACTATTATTTAAAGCAAGTAAACCCACTCCTAAGAAGAGGTGATACCGTGCAGCCCGCAACGGGAAATTGTTTTATTTATTTTTGTATATTGTGTTTTATTAATACACAAGATCTGATCCGGATCAAAAAAACAAAAACTATTTTCATTTGATTTATTTCAAAGACGTTTTTATTCACTGAATTTTTCATCTTAAGCCTAGTACGCTGCTGATACGAAACGAAAATCCCATACAAAAATGACACAACGAAATCATAAACGGAAAATTTCGTTCTGCTTTTCGTTTTGCAGTAGGTACGCTGTTCGAAGAGCGAAATTTATAATTGTAGCAGATTGTTTGGAGAGGTCTCCGCTCCTTTTTCGCATTGAATTAAGCCGGAACCACACCTATCTCGTGTGGTGTGGAGCGGTGTGTCGTTGAATGTGCACACTTGTGTTGAGTGATGTTGAAAAAGAAAAGTACAGATATGTATGTTATGGCATGACTGTTGTTTTGATTTTTGTTTATAATATAAGTGTTCTCTTTCTTACATATAGTAAACTCCACATCGTGGTTTGGCGCAATCGAAACAGAAGCGATTCCTCCACAACACACCACTCCACAACACAACACGCTTCACAAATGTGGTTCTAGGCATATGAAACACATTGGAGCGATAGCGACACACCACTCCACAACACACCACAAGAGATAGGTGTAGTTCCAGCTTTAATTATACAGACTATTTATTGTGTGCGGAAAAATGACATTTGAGTTTTATTTGTGTTTTTTTTTGTTTATCATTTTCTTACATTATGGGTTTCTCTGATTTTTGCGTTTATGTTTGATTTTGTTTCTGGAATTAGTGAAACTCTCCAAGGATATTTTCCGTTGTGTTTTCGCAAGCGTTTCGTTGTCTGTTTGGAGATCACAGAAAAATTTCGTTTCGCATCAGCAGCGTACTAGGCTTTAAGGTTCCCCCACACCAACGCGAATTTTCGGTGGCGACGACGAAAACAACAATAGCAACAAGTGGTTGTCAATGAAAACAACACGTTGTTATTATTTTTTTCGTCATCGCCACCGAAAATTCGCGTTGGTGTGGGGGAACCTTTAAACATAAAGAATTGTAAAAGAAGGACTAAAGCAAGTGGAAGTGAAGTTAGAAAGTTTCTGGTGACAGCGCAGAATAATACAAAAGTACTAGATTTTGGATCATTGAATTAGATCCAGATAAAAAACAAGATTACAAGTTGTTTTTGTATTAACGTGTTAAAGTTTTGGATTATATTTGGATAATCAAATGCAGCTAATAATTGCTGAGAGCTAAATAAAGAATCAAATGAAAGGAAAATAGAGTTCGACTGAGACTCTATTCCAACTGAAAAATTAATCATACTTCCGGAATTGATCCCCTTAGTAGAGGTTATTTTGTTGTGAGTGGCGAATTATAAAAATTCGATTGAAAAATAAGGCTTTTTTTGTTTAGTCTGAACTCAGTCTTTTACAATATCTATGAACACATCCTTAGTCAAAGCCAAGCCACAAACCAATCGCACTGCCAACTGATATATACTTCTCTCATCTGCATAAGTATATTTTTCTCCCTTTAAAAACAAAAATGACCCCAACCAACTTCACATCAATCGTTTAGCGTTTCATCAAAAAATCAAAATGGTCGCCTGTTTTGTTAATAGTTCTGTGTGAAAAAACTTTTTTCCTCTTCAAAATAAATTGCATTTCCTTCGCAAAAACAATTCAAAAACATTAACAAAACAATTCTCGACCAAGTGCAACAAAGTGAAAGTGTTAAAATAATCAATTTATGTGCCAAAAACTCAAGTGTTCCATCTGGAAAAAAAGTATCAATTAAAACACCAATCCTACCAGCAAGAAAAAAAAACCCAACAAAAGAAAATATAAAATGAAATAAAAATGATTAAGACATTTTTTGTTTGCCAAGTGCTGCTACTCTGAGCGAGCGAGGAGAGTCTGCTTGTTAATTAAAATTTGGAAGTTATTTTTTTTACTTCCGATGGAAAATTTGTGATAAAAAAAATAAAATTATTTGCAAGTGGATAAAGGAACTACGCCACTGCCACCAGAACCATCACCACCACGAAGAAGGAAGAGAGGAGTCTCGGCCGCCCCCTTTTTTGTGCGCCTATCAAACAAATCAATCATCGCCTTTTCATCATCATCTTCATCGTCGTCGTTTCGTCTTGCTCTTTCTCGCGTTCTTTGCACTCGTTGCCGTCGTCGTCGTCACGTTCACGTCGTCCGTCGCCCTCTCCTTTTTTTGTTTAATTTTCTTCCTTTTTTTTGTTTTAACAATTTGCAAGGAAGCGCATTTTAAACTTCCTTTTGTGATTCTACTTCCCCCTCCCTCTCTGATGTGTGTTGTTTTAAGCATTCAGCGGACTACTTAACATAAAGATTAATGGTAATTTACTTTTTTTTTCTATTTTCTTTTTCTTTTTAGAATAAAAAGTCTATTTTTATATTCACAAAATTAAATTTAGTTGAAAACAATAAAATTAATTAAAAATTGTGTTATGACTTAGGAGCACTTGTTTGTAATTCTAATTGCTTTGGTCAAACGAAAAATTAATATTTCAAGTGAAGCAAATGAACGAGGTGGCAAAAGGGGCAAAACATGATAATCGGTGCTAATTTATCTGCAAAGTCAAACAAACTAATAATAAATAGCTAGTTGCTGTTGTGAATCCATAGATAGAGAGAGAGAGAAGTGTCCAATAACAATAAACAAATTTTCCGCCGTCGATGTCGGTCGGTGGAACTAGAAAGAAAAATCAAAATCATTGCACTTATCTTTCAAGTGTGTGCTAAAAAAAGCAAAAAAAAAAAAATAATAATACACTATACGAATGAGTTTTTATTGTTGAACTAATGACGACGCACGTTGGCCGTTGTGCGGCTTCAGGGGGTAGGTTAGGTGAAGTGGTGCAAAGAGTTGGCTGGCTGCTGAGTCGGTCGATCTCGGTAGGCATCGCGCAATCATGATTCTTCATATTGCTGCTGTTGCAGGTACACTTGTAGTAGAAACCAACCACCACTATTCAACAACGTAGCAACTAGAGCCAGTCAATTAATTCACGATGAAAGCTTTTATTATTATTTTGTACCTTATTTAATTATTCAAATAAATATCTAATTATCTGAAGTAAATTTTGGTTAGTGGTTACATTTATACGATGATAAAAATTAAGGGAAGGAGAAGGAGATAGCTAGGCTGATTTGGAGAATTGGAATATGTATTTTTTTTTTTCGAATTTTGTATCTCTGCAAGAAACATCTTGCGTAGGTACAATTTTTTACCAAAAATGTGTACAGCTGCTTGTCTAGGAAATATCAAGAAATTATTTCCAGGATTTCTATCGGAGTAATTCATAAATTATATCCTATTTGAAACGTCGCATAAACAGTGAGGTATGTATGGGGGGGCATGATGCCCCACTGCAACCCCCCTGCTTGGGCTCACTATAGGATTTGGGGTAGGTGCGCGGTTGGGTGTATGCAGTTTCTTTTGCATTTAAAGAATCAGGGGATTTAAAGCCAACCTCGCATTTACCCCAAATCTTAAAGTTTCGCGTACGCGATAACATTTTCGCTTACGCGCTGTCGGGTCTTTAGACATATTCATAATTTAATTTATTTGTAATTAAAAGAAGCAGATGTTAAACCCAAATGGTTAAGATCCAGATTATAGGTAGGTATATATTTAATAAAAACAATTCCAAAAGGGTCAAACTAAGATCTAACTAAAAAAAAATAATACCTACCACAAATTTTAGTACCCCGTTAGTTCCCAACATTTCTCGCCCAAAAACTTGTTCAAATGTGAAATTTGAGGAGTAGGGATCCAAAATCCGGAATCCAAAGCTATCCGGATAGGTTTGTGTTGTTGTAATCCCTTGTGAAAAACCTGCTGATGCAACAACAACCCAACGTATCTGAATATTTTTGAGATATGTGGATAGCCTATCTGATAGTTTACCGAACGCAAGGAATGAAAAAGAAAACTGAAAAATGTCGGACACGGTTTTCGCACTAATTTGGGTTGTAGATCAGTGATAAAATTTTAATACAAAATTTTTCAAGGATTACATCCCAAGAAAATAAAATGATAACAGAAAATAAACGTACCAGCTTACATCAAGTTTATTAATATCCAAACAAACAAATCTTTAATTATACAATAAATTTTAAGCTTAAAGGTTCCCCCACACCAACGCGAATTTTCGGTGGCGACGACGATAATAACAAAATAATAATAATTGTCAATGAAAACAACAAACACCGACTAATCTATGATTAGTGAGTGAAGGGAGACTTATTAAAGCGAGTCTTTGAGAATAAGGGGGAAGTGTATTTTCATGTGACCATGGAAGAACACGAAGGCAAAAACGCAAGAACCATCTATAAACTGCTTCAAGTCTGGTTATATGAATGAAATAGTGAGGTGTCCATACTACACAACTATATTCAATTAGGTATTGGTCTTACAAATGATACAAAGGGAAGCTTAAGAACATAAGAGTCACGGAAATCGTGACTAAATCTCTTTATGAATCTAAGGATCCTATTAGTTTTTTTTATTATGTTTTAAGGTTCCACCACACCAACGTAAATCTTTCGTGGCGACGACGAAAACAACAATAACAACATTTGGTTGGCAATGAAAACAACACGTTTTTATTATTGTTTTCGTCGTCGCCACGACAGATTCGCGTTGGTGTGGGGGAACTTTAAATGATCATTAAAAGTTAATTTAGGATAAATACTATCTCCTAAGTCAGAAAACACGGAGACTTTACAGGACATGAATCAAACGTATAATTAAAAACTCATGGTTTTACACTTTTCAACATTCAAAACAAGACGATTTATATTGCACCATTCCCTAAATATTAATAAGTCCTCTTGCAAAAGCAAACAGTCAGAAGTAGGTTTAATACTTTGGAAAAGCTTAATTTCGTCAGCGTATATAAGGACAGATGAATTTTTTATGATCGAAACCAAGTCATTTATAAATAAAATTGGACCAAATTAATTCGAACACTCATTACAAAATACAACACTATTGAGTCTGAAACTGTTTGAAACTAGGTCTGGAACTCAGCTATATAATCACTGATAATCCTTAAGGCGTTTCAGTAAAACCACACGGTGCTAGAAGCGGCAATTGGGATTTTAGTAAAAAGACTATCGTGTTAATGGTTGGAAGGGCAAAGAAATGAGAGAACGGCAATGTTTAATTTTTACTTAAACGCCAATTAACGGTTCTGGAGCCGTTTCGTTTTCGTTAAACACCATTTTACCTTTTCCCACCGAAATTGTCATTCCCCTTAGTGTTTTTTATTTAATAATGTGATGTTAAAATTAAATAAGTTTAATCTATCTTTTGCACGAACTTGTGTACATATGTATAGGTGTAATAAAATATATATAAAATTAATTTTGTGTGTTTAATTTTAATTAAAATTCATAAAACACCTTTCAGCGTCGTTTTCTTGCGTCATTAACGTTAACGATCATGTTAATAGTTTTATTATAATTTACTCCTAATTATTGTTCAAGGTCTGATGACGAATTTGTCTTCTGCAAAACTTTATATTTGAATAAAAGTGCAATCCACTTTTTTTTAAATAATTCGATATAATTCCTACAGTTAAAATAAAACCTTGTTTTTTACAGTAAGTTTTTGAAAGAATTTCACTTGTTATTTTTAATAAGAATACCGCAATATGTACATATGTATGTATATTTTTATTTAGTTTTTTATTTAGTAACAAAATTGTTTACGCATTTTTCCACCCATAACAGCTTCACACATTTGGATCTAACCTTCATCTCCCCTTCACTTACACCTAAAACAACATGGAAAGCTCTTACCAACCTACATGGAAGCGATCACTTTCCAACCATCACCGAAATAACACTTAATAATCACACAAATCACGCTAACCCAATACAAAAATTCCAACTAGACAAAGCAAATTGGTCATTATTTCAATCCGCAGTTGCGGATATTTTATCAAACAAGGAACTATCGCAAAATATCAATAAAGAGTCAGCTATTATTCAAAAATCCATTCGCTATGCAGCCAACTTAGCAATCCCCCAAACCAACAACGTACCATATAAACATATGGTTCCATGGTGGAACAATGAGCTAAGTAATCTTCGCCAAAGCAAACAAGCAACTTGGAAAACATTTAAAAAATACCCGACAAACTCCAACCTGATAACATTTAAAAAAGCGAATGCTGTCTTTAGAAAAGCAGCAAAAGAGGCAAAAAAAAATAGCTTTGAGAAATTCACTTCTAACATCAACCCAAACTCTCCATCCAAGAAGCTATGGTCTGATATAAACTCTCTCACAGGCAACTACAAAGGAACTTCAATTAAAGCCATAAGAGATCAATCCAACCAAATGTTAACATCCCCTATAGAAATTGCCCAAAGTTTTGCTCAGACATGGTCAAACGCCTCAAAAGATGCAAACTTCCATTCCGAATTTTGCACTCACAAAAATAATATAACGAATCAAAGTATCCAATTAGAATCTACAAATATTACCAAAATAGCAAACCAAATCGAAGATGACATCAACTATATTGAATTCGAAAGCTGCATTAATTCATGCAAGGGCAACACCCCTGGCTTTGATCGCATATCATACGCCATGATAAAAAATTCGCCAATTTTTTTAAAAAAACGTATACTTAACCTTTACAATGAAATCCTAACACAAGGGGTTATGCCACAAACATGGAAAATTGCTACAGTGGTGCCTATACCCAAACCAAACAAAGATATTGTTAATATATACAGTTACAGACCTATCTCCCTGCTACCGTGTCTTAGCAAAGTAGTTGAAAAAATAATATCCCGCAGACTATTTTGGTTCCTTGAAAGAAGTAACCTACTCGATATCAACCAAGTTGCCTTTAAAAAAGAAAGAGGTACAATGGATTCACTATTACAAATTGACGAACTCATCGCTTCAGGACTTTCCTCAAAAAATCACACATCACTATTTTCCATCGACTTCGAAAAAGCTTTCGACCGAATTGGAATCCACGTTATTTTGAACGAGTTACTTGAATGGAAAGTTGGTCCCAAAATTATCGCCTTTGTAAAAGCATTCCTAACGCACAGAAAATTTCGAATAAAAATAAAAAACACATTCTCTTCAGTCCACAACCTTGAAAACGGTATTCCCCAAGGATCCCCCCTCTCAGTTGTGCTTTTTATAATAGCTTTCAACAAAATTAGTGTCATAATAGCAAAATATAACAAAATAAATTATTGTTTATACGCCGACGATTTAATTATCCTATCCAAATGTAAAGACTTAAACTGTGTAGCAAACGATTTTTCAAATATCCTCCTAGATATAATAAAATGGGGTGAATACTCCGGAACAAAAATATCTACAGATAAAAGTAAAATACTCCACATTTGTAAAAAAAACAGCTGCTCCAAAAATATTATAGTTAATTTTAATAATAAATCGATTGAAAATGTAAATAGTTTAAAAATACTAGGTATTTTATTCGATTCTAAATTTAACTTTAAGTCACACTGTCTTTATATAAAAAAGAGCCTCGCTACCAGGGTCAATATGATAAGATACTTAGCTTCCAAACATAGTTTCTGTAATTTAAACTCTCTTATCAATGTAATAAAATCAGTTTTACTTTCAAAAATAGACTACGGACTTCCTATCTACAGCAAATGCTCTAAATCATCATTACAACTCATTACACCATCATACCACAGTGCGGCTAGGACGGCCCAAAGAGCATTCCGAACAACACCCATAAAAAATATCTTAACAGACGCTGGACTTCCATCAATTCCTGAACGGATTGAATTCCAAACAGCCTCCATCCTTCTCAAAATTAACAGCTGCAATAAATCACCTATTCAACAACTGATCCCAAAAATTCTACGGAGAACTAAACACCAAAACTATCCATCATCACTACTAAATGCGATAAACTTTTCAGAAAAATGGAACCTTCCAGTTCAAACCAAAGCAAACAAATGTTCAATATTCCCACCATGGAAAATACCAAGTGACTCAATCAACACCGAATTACAAAAACTCCCAAAAGCCACAACAAGCAATGAGATATACCGGAAAATGTTTCTGGAAACTGTAAAGGATCTTAAAAGGACAGAATGGAACTTCCTTTACACAGACGGTTCTAAAAATGAACACGGAATCTCGTTTGCAGTAGTCGACGAATCCGGAAACATAAAAAGCAAAGGTCTACTAGCAGAATACACCTCCATCTTTACTGCGGAAGCTTTTGCTATTTTCAAAGCTACAATGTTCACAAACAACAAAAAAACTGCAATTTTCTCAGATAGCCTCTCAACAATCACCGCACTTAAAAATCTAAACAACAAGACTGAAATAATAGATCGCCTGAGGGATAAAATAATCGGAAACAAAAATCTTAAAATCATATGGGTGCCAGGACATGCTGGAATACCAGGTAATGAGTTGGCAGACAAGACGGCAAAAACAGCGCTTGAAGAACCACTAATAAAATTCAACATCTTCAATAAAAAAGATGCAAAAAAAAACCTTTTGCACAAAGCTTCTAGCCTCAAACAAAATAATTGGAAAGAATACCGCCACTATTACTCTCGAATCAACCCGCAAGCCCAAAAAACTATTTACCCGACAAATATATCCCCAAATATTCTCAGATGCTATATAAGACTCCGACTAGGCCACTGCAACATCACTCACAGTCACTACATAACAAAAGACCAACAACCATTCTGCCACCTCTGCAGCAACAACATTCCCCTGACCATCAATCACCTAACCATCGATTGCGAGCGTGTCAAACTCATTTCCAAAAAAATCAACTCAACAATCCCTCTGATAAGTCTTTTAACTGTTCCCTCTGAACAAAACATTATGGACGTTTTTAAAATATTAACCTTGATAAAACTTGAAAATCTCATTTAAGTAAACTACCCTTATCGGCAGGAAGTCCTGGTAGCTAGCGCCGAAAAATTACTATTAATTGTGTAATTTATTACCTCTTAATAAAGTTATAATAATAATAATAATAAAAGTTTAATTTATTCGATTCAGTCTCTTATGTTATATTGTATGCATGTACATAATATGTATGTATTATAGCTCCCTATTATACGGATATTTAAAAACACGTTTACACGTGTTCTTAACATGTCCGGATTTGAATGCGTGTATTTCTTGTATCCGTGCGTCCGAAGATCCGTATATTTTAAATAATTGAATTATCACTAGAAAGGGACAAATTTATGGTATTTTTTTTTGATAAATATACAACAATGACTTGGTAGTCGAACCTGTTAGTGGATTTTAGTTGAGAATTATTTAATTTGATTTCTTTAAAAATCGAATTTTTTGTGAACAACAGAATGGAATTAAGTTACCCTACTCTCTCCGGAGTCCGTGTATCCTTGGTTTTTAAATACACGGACTGAACCGTAGGCTCTTTCATGTATGTAATAAACTCGTTACAATTTTTTTTATTTCAGAAAATACTTCATTAAATAGTTTAATAAGTCTACGATGTTAAAACATATTTTGAGGTCTAGGTATAAAGTTGAAATCTAAATAATGAAAAAAGAAATTATTAAAATAATTCTTTTTGGCAAGGATCCAATTTCGAATGCAAAATATTAATGTTTTTAAATATTGACCAAAATCATAAAATCAAATAAAGATGTCTAAAATCAACTTGAATTTCAAGATTGTTAGGTTAAAGTTTTTTTTAAGAGCAAACAGAAAAACTAATTCATACACGTACAATCTAACAGATTTTGATAATATTTAAATTGTATTTATTTCTAAACGCTTCGTCTCTTAAAAAAAAATTGTTATTAACACATTTCAGCTGGTGTTAGAAACGTTATTAGTTTAATTTCACTAGAAATTGGTTTATAAATAGAAGAAATGTTCCTATTTAATCGAACATCAAAAAGAAAGAAGGGAAAGGAAATGTTAAACGGAATTGATGATGTTAGTGTTATGACATGACATGGTTACGCTCGGGGTGAATAATAATTACTGCTCCCGTAGTGATATGCCACCCTAGATAGAAACGAACATGCTGAAAGAATCATTGCCATTGCATTGCTATAACGATTTTCAAAAGGGCTAAACGAAAAGTGCCTGAGTCGTCTGATATGTCCATCAATTTAATTGTAATTAAAGCACTTTGTGTTATTTTTTTTTATTATTTCTATTATTAATTTATTGACTGTTAAAGTATACACAATGTATGAAGGGTGCAAAGCGGAAAGATAGGTTCCCACTTGTGTTGGGGCTCATAAATGTTTATTGTCCTAATAAAACGAGTAATCTATTTGATTTTGAATTGTTTTTTTTTTTTCTTTTTTTTTTTTGTTTAAACAGGAACAGAAAAGTAAAGTTTATTGTTTCTTATAGATTTTGTTTAGCTGGTTTGCAATTCATTGAACGATCAAAGCACGTACATATGTATGTATAATTATAACTTCGGAGAATTTATCGATAAAAAAAATCCAAAAATCATGAGTGTGTGTCATTAAATTAGTTAATTTTCTTCAAATAAATTAAAATACTTCTTTGCTTGTTTTTGTGGTTTTTCTTTGTAGTAATTATAGTGTAGATAAAAACTTGACTTAAAGCGAATATTAAATGGAATAAATTTAGGTATGATTTTAACTAAGTAATTTCCGTTAAGAGCAATGAATAATTTGATTGCGAAATTGAGTGAACAAATTTATTGACTTCAAAGAATCCGGGTCTAGAATTTGCAAAATTTTTCAAATAGCAATGATGAGGCCATTTATTAACCGTAAAATATAACAAGTTTTCCTATCGCCTGAAGCAAGTCAAAACGTTCTACCCTTGTCGCTCTTCTTCAGGTTATCGAGATGTTCGTCTTCTAATTTCTTCATTATATCGAATGACAACTCCTTTTCGGTTTTTTCCGTTCTTTGTCTGGTTAAAGCATATGGATGTATTTTTTTTTTGTATTTTAAGTAAATTAAACCACTTGAATAGTTAAGTGTTTTCGTATCAATTATTAATACTTATTCCACAAAAGCAAAAAGTTTACTTTTTTTTCTTTCAAGTCACTTGGTTGATTTTATATAGCGATTGAATTTGCATTACATCTCCATATTAATATAATATATGTATATCGCATCCAGTATTTTTTTATTTTTATTTTCCGTTAAAAAAATCTTCCCAGTTAACGTTGGTGGTTGGCGTTATTGAATCATATTTTCATTCAATTGACATTACTCAGTAGTTTACAAGCATAACAAAACTTGTGTTCCCATTGAACTCACTTTCTAAACATGAAGTGGGGGCAAGATAAAATACTGAGAAACTAAAATAATAGGCAAAGTGAATCCAATGTTGTGCCATCTTTTGTTCCTCGTCGTACTTAAAATAAAATAATATTAATAAATTAAAACAACAAATTGTGTAATTGCCTTGTATGTAGATACTTAGTGGGTATCCCAACGAGCTATTGTTCATAAGTTGGGACAAAACAGATTCAAAATTAAGTTTACCGACAAAAGATCTGAAATGATGAATTAATCCTTCAAGCCCGCAAACATTTGTTTCATTCAGAAACTCCAAGAGCACTCAGCATTATCTCATAAAGCTTGTCTGAAACAAAAATAGATTTTTGGACTGTTGGGTTGGTCAGGGTGCCAACTAATATGAAGATAAACGCTTTTCTTAACCTTAAACAAAGAAACTAGAAACATAAAAATAAAGAATAATTTTGAATTTGTAACACTTTTAAATGGTCCTGTATTTTTATTATTGTTAAACTTAATAAAAATCTGTAATGATTAAGTTATTTTATAAGCTTTCTGACCTAAAAAAAAATAAAAAATAAAATTCACTAACACCATTTTCATTGTTTATTTTGTTTTCTTTTATTTCTTACAGAACATAATTTTGAAATCAAGAAAGGGCAATAAAAGGCTTAACACTGGACGTGAAAAGTGTTTTTAAAGGGTAATGGCGGCCTCCACTCAAGGAGAAATACGAGTGGGTCCCGGCCACCAGGTAATCGATGTCTATGTACGTACATAACTCACAAAATTCACGGTAACAAATTCTGATTCAAATTCAAAATTTTTCCTTTCAATTTAACTTTGAATTTTTTTTTGTAATAATAAAATATTTTCTATCTATTTGTTAATTAGTAACAAAATATTATAATTTGAAAATATTTAATGCTTATATTTGCTGTTTGCGCATTATAAGAAAAACATCTGCAGTCTAAATTAAAAAAATAATAACAAAATAACATAAATTGGTTTATGTTTATCTAATATCTACTTTCCGTAAAGAATTTCGAAAAAAGTCTTAAAATTCAGAATGGTATTAGATAAATTCAAATACGAAAGAAGAACGAACACAATATAATGTAGATTGCAGAAGTTCCTAGACTTCTTAAAAGTGAGTTTTTTTATGTTTCCCTAATTTGGTTTAATTTGAAAATAATTGGCTTTTTATTAATTGCAGTTATAGACAATTTTGTGATAATGTTACAAATATATTCAGGTTGAATCATGCATAATAATTTTTTCTTAGTTTATAGATATTATTTATTTGTTATTGTAATTTATAAGTACATAATGTGATCAAATTGTAAAAAATATTAATATTTTTTTTTTTGGCATACTATCGAGTAGGTTATTTAGTTTTGGATTTAGTTTTGTTTGTTAAAAGCGCTTCTTGGGAATACCTATCCATAATTGAATAGCTTAGTCTATTTAACATGTAGGTACGTTATTTTGTTTTGTGTTGAAGAAAAATAATAGTAAATAATTAGTTAATTAATCAAATAAGAATTGATTGTATTTAATTGTAGGTACTACTTTTTCTATATTTATTTAGTCATACAAAATACAGTTTGAAATTGATTTCTGGTGTAAAAAAAATCTAAAGATAAAAATATTCCAAGGGGTTGTCAGCGAACTGATAATAATTTGACTGCCTGATTACGAGTATTGTGTGATAGATATTTTGGATATTACCAAGCTTTTGACATATTTAGACACACCATATCGAGCCCTAATCTTCAATTTATCTTAAGCGACAAAATAAAAATTGCACAGGAAACAATAATGTCAGCATCTAATTTTATTTAAAACATACATAACTAAACGCTGACATAAGTAGATCTCGATTAATTTTAACACAAACACTGCATTTTGTCCTTACAAATGGCGATTGGGTTCGACAGTACCGAATTATATTTAACCGTTCTACAGGGAAAGTCAAGTCAACTTTGAAAACGAGCAGGTGGCCTTAAATAAACTTTTTCTTGTATATAAGTTTAACTTCTTATCCTTTTCTTCCATATGCCTTTGCACAGGGAGAAGTTAATATTTTCTAGAAAACTAGGCGAACCTACTAGTTTTTAATTTTTAAACCTCAATGACAGCATTTTATCAATCAAATTGCCAAGTAACGGTCCCTCTGATAAAAGAATTTCGTTTTATTGCAAATAATTCCATCAAAAATATGATTGCTAATAATTCCATCAAAAATATGATTCATCAGAAAAGATAATTTCTTTTTATATGAAAAATTGTACGAGCATTCATTGGTTTATATGGCTACGTCATGTGTGCTGTGTGCTCCAATGTGTCATTTAGATCCTTTTGGCGTGTAAATGCAAATAAATAAAATGGCAAAAATCAGTCGTAAAATGGTGAAAATAATTCCCAATTGTTGACTATGAAGACTTATCGAGCCAGGTAGTTAGTTTCTTTTGTACACAAAGGTGACGTTTTGGTGTGTACGTGTTAATCGTATGGTATGTGGATTGAACCGAGATTTCACCACTGAGCAATTTTGTCCACAACTATTGGCAAACACAAATTTTATTCTTACATTTCATATTGTTTTTATAAAAGACTACATGAGACATAACTAACAGGGCTATTCTGGCGTTGTGAGGGCTCACAACTCACAAGTCACAAGCCTTTGTGAGGTTGATTTCTTGTGAGGTTCTCAAAAGGAGATCACAATTTCGATAGTTTTTGTGAGGATCACAGTTGTGAGGGTACGAAAACCTCACAAATTCGATTTCACCTTTCCTTGTGAGGTTGTTGTGACTTGTGAGGTATCAGTGAGGTTTGCCAGAATAGGGCTGTAAAATTGCCTTAGTTTGCACTTGAAATCTGTCATAAAGATCAGCAATGATGAATTCAGTAATGACCTTTTCGATTAGTAATAGAATCAGGAATATATTTCTCAAATAGTACAGGCAAGCACAACTTGGTTGATTCTGAAGTTTGTGTATCAAAAAAGTGATTTTCATTCAATGAATCTAAAATTACAAAAAAACAAACTCAAACCAATCAACTTAGGATTGTGACATTTTAACTATGTCAAGCTGTGAATGTATTAGCGGATGTCGTTTCTATTCTTAATTAAAAGACAGAAGCATTTTCTCTTCTATTAATAAGAAAAGTTCAGAAGGCTTTCGAATGACTAAACGAAAACCCCATAATTTCAATTAATGACAACCAACATCAACACAATCTGTTGGCTCACATTTAAGTTCAATTCAAATTGATCTGGAGCAATTACGTTATTTATCTGCTGCTTTTTTGCAATTGTGTAATAAGTTATAAATTTAAATATTTAACTACAGTTAGCTTTCTGAGAAATAGTAAACTTTCAAAAGTTAAAAAACACATGTATTGCCCTGAAATTCCAAACAATTGCCACTCTTTTTTTTTGTTAATCTTAAGATGATCATCTTGATTTATATTACTTAAACTAATATAAGAATATATTTATTTGTGTCCAGACATTTTTATTTTAACATAATAATGATTAGCCCTGCATGCATGATTCACTGAGATTTCTCTGCCTCAATGTATATAGGCAATTAAAAAACTCCTACACTCATTAATCATTCATCATGCATTATTATATAAGAAAAAAATAAAAAAAACAACAACCATTGTGTATATTATGTACTTAAATGGTAAATGTAAAAAAATTATAATTCCAACTTCCATCCGAAAAGAATATCAAACTAATCAATTGCTATTTTATAAAAAAAACGCTCTTTTGATGGGATGAACACAGGCAAAACTGCCCGATTATAATCCAATTTCAAGTTTTCCCGTTGATAAAGAAATCGATGAGCGTGAATTAGAAGAACCACGATGGAGTCCTGGAATAGTTGCCGATGGAGATTTAATAATGTTTGTACGTGCAGCACGTTCCATGGCAGCATTTCAAGGTAAACATGTTAAAATGATATTAAAAGTAACAAAATTATTTTTGTGACATGTAAGCGATTGTGGTATAAACAACAACTATAGCTATGTGCATATTTTTTTTTGTTTAGTTATTTTAGTTATTAAAAAATGTTAATCTTTTTTTTAAATATTATTATCTGTTCACAGGCATGTGTGATGGAGGTTTAGAAGATGGTTGTTTAGCAGCAAGTCGTGATGATACTACAATAAATGCACTTGACGTTGTAAGTACTCTATTACCACTTCTTCAATTTATTATTATGCTTTAATGAGTTGATAATTTTTATTAAACATAATAATATATTAACCAACAGACAAGTTGATAAAATAATAGAATTACCTGTTGAGTACAGTAGAGAACAATATTCAATTATGATTAGTTTATTTATTTTGTTTAAATGGGGCGTTTTATCAAATCAAAATAAATTGCATAGGTGATCTTACATCATTAGTATTACTAATGGCCAGTTTCACAGTGCAAGTTTAAAATTTTTTTTTATCTGTTTTAATTTAAGGTCAACTAGGTATTTATTCGGTTTCAGAGTTTAAGTTAAACAACTGGATTTTGCTGTTTAAATTACATTTAACATGTAAACTTTATTTAACATGATCACAACCCCTTCAAATCTTATTAAATCTTGTGTTGGTTACAATGAAGAAAGGTATATTTTAGTTATATTTATTTTTGGTAAAGATCCAAAACATCTCTTTTTAAGCTCTGAGAACTGCTGAACAGAAACTCACAGTTCAACAAAACGTCATTATGAGAAAAAAAGAATGAAAGATAAACCATATTGCCTTACGTGTTCATTCATATTAAGCAATACTGTGAATTTAATTAGTCGTAGTTTGAGAATTTTATACTCAGTCTTCAAAATTTTGAAAGTTTGCAAGTTTATTTCCATAATTAAAGTGTCGAACCAAAGATATATATATACCGAATAGACTTAGGGCT